>OX439380.1:15999002-18566302 GCA_949319315.1 Zelleria hepariella
TTTTGCCCCACCAGTGGGGCATCTCTGGTGGGGCAAAATGGAATGGTCCTTAGGATCGTGTAAATTAACCAAATTCAGGCTTGTTACTAGATCCTTATTTACTTTTCTTTCACGCTAGCTTTTAACCGCGACTTTGTCCGCGCAGACTTGGTTTTTCCGTTATCACGAAAAAAAAAAAAGAAATAGCCTAGATCTAGCACTCAGCGATAGATAAGCTTCCTATTAGTGCTAGAATTAAAAAAAATCGGATCAGTGGTTTCGAAGATTGCTCCTTACATACATAATAACGTACACACGATAGCACGTTAGAGTGTGCGCTTTTGTTGTGAAAATAGCTTGTAACGTAGCAGAGTAGAGTGCTGGCATGTGGGGATCGATGTGCTGTCGTGGTACAAACTTTTCTTCTTCATAATAGCGTAGTTAGACGGACAAAGCGGAATTATCAGACAACGGTCTAGATTTTAGATGTAACTTAGCACGGGCTGTGCTATATTTTGGCTAGTATTAGTAAGGAGGTACGATCACAGACTTATAAAAGAGCTTTCAGTTTTGGAAAACGGAGTCATTAAATTATTTTTAAACGTTTGAACTTTTCTATCGGGTGGAATAGAATGTTTCAGTACCTAAAGTATTTTATTATTTCAGTACCTAACGTTATTGAGAACTCTTACATACTATGAAAAGCTGTGATAGTCACTTTTCCAGCGTTACAAAATTAATATACACAGCCACTGTAGGTAGGTAGGTCGATTAAAACGTTCGATTGTCGCATTCCATTCCATTTCGTCATTTGAAGACGCCACATACCTATCATCCAATTGATTAATTCGCGTAGACCGGTAGCTAAGTAGTTAGCGAAATAGATAACGCACTGGACCGGCGATCCGAAAGATGGCGGTTCGAAACCAGCCTCTGGAAATCAAATAGTTTTTTTTCTTGATTCAATTTTTCTTTTGTGTGGATAAACTTTTATAATATTCAGAATTTATTAATTCTCTACAGATTAAGTTGCATGTTAGTTATAGGATAGCTATAGGGTCGCGGAATTATTGCATTAGTGTTACATTATAGATCTAGAGCTGTGTACACGTCATTTCAATAATCTCAAGAACCTTAATAAAATTGAAATTGATTGATTCAATTCGGTGTTGAATCACTACAGAAATTGAATGTTATTTGGGTCTATCTGTATGGTCATTAGGGTAAAAGATTCTAAAAGCTATTCGAGTAAAAATACATTCTTGTATGTATGTAGGTACCTATGTTTTTAGCAAGCATTTTTTTTTATTGAACTTTTGGGCAGGTGCAGATTATGCTAAGTACTTATGCATAATCTAGGTTGATTACAAAGTAGGAATATTAACTCTTCTGTCATAATCATCATTATTATGATTCAAATAATATGTACCTATCATCTGAGAGATTAATTAATTTAAGAACTTTTTATAAGGAAAATGAGTTTGGGACATGTTATGTATATTGCAATTTCAGGAATATTAACTTTTCTATCATAAACATCATCATTATGATTCAAATATTTATCATCTAGGAAATAATTAATTTACGATCTTTATTCGTCCTGCACTTCATTCGGAAGATATGTTTGGAATGTTATGTGTTACAATTTCATTACAAAGTGTTGGTAGAATGAAATTAAAACCAAGGTTTGAAAGTAAGTAGGGTCGGGTAGTAAATAATGGACCGGTGACATATTAAATTATTTATTTATTATTGCGATATTTACGACTGGAATATTATTGGTATAAATTGCACAATTGCATTGCCTGGCGCAGGATCGTGAGAGCTGGTGTGAGCATGGGGAGATTTTTGCTCAGCGGTGGGTGCAAGCAGGCTGATGATGATGATGATGAAATTGTAGGGTCAGGGTGTTTTATTATGGACCACTGAAATAACATTTTATTATTGATCTATCTAATTAATTAATATTTTTATATCGAAAACCGAAGGTTGTCGGTTTGCAATACCTATAGGGTTAAATAGCATATAATGGACCACCAAAGTTTTTATTATTATTTTTAAACCTATAAATTATCTGGAAGAAATTGTTATTAGCAATAGGGTCGCCAGGTACCTATATTTTGATATTAATACTGTTTATCCTTATATTGTGTTTTAGTGTAATAAAGAGTGTTCTATTCTATTCTAAATTACTAAAAGCTCGTTGAGAAAAATAACAAGTAAAAAGGTTGTACCTAGTATGGGGTCTGGTATTAGGAAATTGAACGTTGAATTTAATTGTTGAATCATATTATTCAATTCACTTTGGGAGAGTGAAGTGATCATTGGTATAAGACATTGTTGTGCCATTGAATTGTATAAATCACCTCGTTGCGTAGATGCAAAGGTTAATTTATTTAAGATTACTTATTTTATTAAAAATAGTTTTATTTTATTAAATCAATTATTATTGGAGATAAACGTTTTGGAGTTTAAGATAGGAGTCCAGTGATGGATCATTGAAGTTAATTATATTATGTTTTGATATCTTTGCAATTGATTTTAGTAAAATGGAGTTATGAAAATAAATAATTAGTTTGTTTAAGAAAGATCTGGTATTCATAGATTTTTAAAGAAAAGGAAGACCTAGTGAGTTTATTAAAGTTTTCCCTGAGTTTTGTGCAAAGTGAATTATATTATCTTTATACTTAATGGTAAAACAGTTTGGGGTTTGTTGTTATAACAAATGAGCCAGATATAAAAAAAAAACACTGATTCATTTGAATACATTACTGTAGTATAACTTTGGTTTACCGCTTCTTCTTTACGTGGGCTTGTGATTCAAATAAGTGGCGTAGAAGAAACGAAAGAGAGAGAATGAAAAGGTGAATGGTGATTCAAGAGATGTATGATTATTATCCTGACTAAAATATATTTATCGACTTGACTGACTATTACTTTAATATTATATTATATGTATGTTAAAAAGGGCTTAATTGAATCAAAAGATTTCCATACGGGAAGAAGCCAAGTTTATGAACAAAGAAACTTTGATACACACACACATTAACAATTACCTTCCTATAAGAGATGGGCATAGATTGTAGATCCGTCACTCAAGAGACACGCTCATGCAAAGCAGGCTTATATGGAGGTCTAACTCTACATGCAGCCACTTGATTTGGCAATCATTTTCCCCACACTAAGTCGTGCGAATGGAGAATCATCACAAACTATTTAATATTCTTGGTGTCAATAATTAATAAGAATTTTATATTTTGCTTGGGACACGTTGATATTTTGAAACTTTTCTATTGGAATAAAAAGTTTCTGGTTTTAGAATTGTTGAGATAACATGGCTAAAGAAGGAGGAGAAGAATATTAGTTTAATTTTTCGAGATTTGACATCAGGCTGATTCTCCTTTCACATTATACTTTAACATACACCAAATTTTAAGATGCGATCTTGTTAAATGGATATCGGGATATGGGGCGGAAGAACTTGTATAGTAAATTATCAATCTTAAAGGATGGTCGGGAGAGGCTACTGTCTCTAGGTCTATAGAGGGGGAAGTTCGTTTATCGAGCTGCGCAGTACAATGATGAAAACGGAGGCTTCATGAAAGAACCTTCTTTCCTTATGAAAGAGAAGAGATTCACAACCTTTTCTTCCCTCATAACAATGGACTCCGTAAATCTTGGGCGAGAAGTTGCTTTACATGATTCAGACGTCAGCTGTCTTGTTATTTGTTTAGTGAGGTGGTTGACTATTATTTGGTTTAAAATACACACCACACACAAAAAGAATACAGCAAAGGGGAAGTGTTCATAAACTTTGATAGAGTCATTTGTGAATGTCATTTAATTTCTTTGGGGTAGAAGTTTGCTTCAGTTCTTGACTTGCACAATCTTCGGGGGGCGCTGAGACGAACCAGATTGATTTTCCAATCGATTCGCCCAACATTCACAAATAAATAAATAAAATGAGAAATTAATCATGTAAATAATTGCGCCATCTGTTTGTGAAATTGGGAACTACGTTGTTAATTTTCAACTAATCAAATAAATATTAATAAGAAAATCATAACGCCATCTATAGGGCAAAGAAGGAACTAATCAATAGGCGACATCTTGCGGAAGGAGGAAGAACTACTTCAGCAGTATTAGGAATGGTTTGAATTTACTAAGTTTAAAAAGCGAAGTACTAGGATTCATTGAGTTGAAAACGCGAAGTACCACTAAATTTTCTTTACTGGGTTCCTTACATTTAATTGAGAATTATCAAGGCAATATTATCAAGGCCGAGGCCAAGTGTAGGTAGATAATGGCGCGAGATTTGTCCAACAAACGGCCATCGCGTATTCAAAATTCGAATGTAGTGATACGTTAATGGAGTTTTCGGGTTTTGGAAATAAAATTTGGTATTGACGGGCCGCCATCATGGAAATCCCTTGCACTTCATGCAGGATGACGTTTACGGGGTTTTCATTGAAACCTAGGGATCTCTTGGAGAGTGAAGTGAAGTTGTTTCATGAGGAATATCTCTCACCCTTTCACGCTTGTGACATGTTTCATATATTCTAGCTCATTCTTTCAGTTCTATGTTTTATTTTAATGGAGGAAATGTCGTCATTTTCTCTCACTCTTTCACACCTATGTGATAATTAGTATAGGACTATCTTTATTTTCTTCTTCGAACTGAAGTAGTAGTTTTTCATAGGGAATTTTTGGAGCATGGGAGAAGGGGGTATAAAACGTCCAGCGCGGTAGCGGGAGCGATTATTATTCGTCGGATTTTCCTAGTGAATTTAACTTTGGTGATTATTTCAAATAACTGAGAGTCTTGTTGTTCGCTTGAACCTTGCTGGTTGCATTTTTGAGTTGCCAAAGTGTGTCAGACTAAGAGCCAAGGTACCCCTTGGGTTAGTACGACATTTTTGATCTTGTGGTTGATTCCCTGGCGACAGATTTCTTGGGAAGCCTCTGCTTGATTATATTTGGTAATTTGATTATAGCGATTAGCTCGGAGAGATTCTAACGTGGTGTTTTCGTGGTTCTATGAATTGCGGAGGCATAGCGAAGGGATTTCTATCTGCGCAGAGGCAATTAGTTATCGCGGTCGAAATAATTGATTGTTTTTGAAGTTCGTGCTTTTGTAATTTAACTTAGTTGAGTGTTGCTGAAATAGTATTCTTGTGTCATGCTAAGGTGTGCCTTGGAGATGCAGGAATATTATGGAAGTGACTTTGTTTTATTTTACGCAAAGAACAATCAATTATATTTTAAAGTTTTGTTAGATTCACTAGTGAGGCAATAACAGAGACATGGTTCTTTGTTAGAGAATAGTGTGTAGCCGCTGTCTCCTCGTTTTTTATTATTACGAGTTGCTAGCTACTCGGGCATTGGTTTATTTAGAGCGAGCGCTTATTTGACAAAACTCTGGATACACCCTTGCGTCGCAGCCTTATTTATATATTTATCTATACACAAACATATAGGGAATTGTCAAGTTCATGGCGTGATCCCAATCCTATTGCTCGAACTTGACACTTTTGGGTTATAGGGACACACTTAGGTACACACCTAGCTGCGAACCCACAGCGCTTTCTCTTAATTTCACTCTGCTAGCAAATCTTCATTGCACAATCGAAGATTTGACATCACACACTACACGTTTAAAGTAAATGTGAAGCTGAATGCTTCTAGCTTGTCTCAACACAGTAGAAATTGCGGGGTTAGAGGGATAGGCTGGGCGATAGACACATTAGGCTAGGGATCGCGTTTTGTTGGGAGTCAATAACTTAGTTAGGCAATTTAACCTTCCAAATAACTTCTTTATTGAATTTTGCATCAGTTTTAGCTTGGGGAATGGGTCAGTGTTTTGTATTGAAAATTATCCGAGGTCAAGCAAAGCAGTACCTTAGTCAATCTTCATACCATGTGGGTGAAATTGTCTAGCAAACAAGGATTGTTTTTGATATGATTCAGTGTCTCCGTTTCACGGGATGAAATTTGGTGTAACATTCGATCCAAACCTTAAGATAACTTACCTTATGAATATTCAGCACGATGATGGTAGGAAATAAAATTATACCAATTTATAATTAAACTCAATAAATAGAGTTCTGTTCAGTCTAATAAAAAGAGACTAACCTGATATTATAAAATTATAAAGTGTTATAAAACATTTTCATAGCCATTATAAATAAATATTCATCTTCGCATCCGAACTGCCTAGCAAGGAGTTTGAGCTGTGAACCTTTTAGAAAAATCTAATGGGAAATATTTGAAGGTAGAAATCTAAAAACTACTTTTCCAAATAAATGGAATTATCTGTTAGGATCAGAGCTATTTAGTGAAGAATTAGTTCAATTGACCTTTTGAATTTACCTAAGGGTATATTTTTATTGAAACTAAAACCCTTTTATTCTAAAATTTATGGAATAATAATTTGCTTCTCAAGTTGTAAATTCTTGCATTGTGAAATGATAGAAAAAGGAAGTCTATTCATTCACAAAATAAAGTAAAATAAAGATTCATATAATAATAATGTAAAATTTTGCAGAGAATTTGCCTGTATTTTATTATTGGATTTGAAACTTAAGTAAAATAAATACTTACTAATATTTCTTGTTCAGCACAAGAATGAAGTGCAAATGAACATAGAATTTACTCAATATTAAATGTAAATTTCAAAGAAGAAATCTATAACAATTTATGTTCAAAAGAAACGACATAACTTTGTTATATTATAATATATTGAAGCACACATGTGAAGTTTCTTGCTGGTTCTTTTCTTCATGATAAGTGCTTTACGAACCAGTGGTACTCATAAATTATTTCAATGAATAAAGTAAAGTTAAATGTAATAAAATTATTTTAGAGAAAAAAAGTTGGAGGGAAACCCAATTCACAAGAGGTGAGGTTTACTAGGTTCAGCGGGTCGGAGCTGTCCTTTTACCAACAAACAAAAATGTTTGTATGATTTTTAGCATACAATTAATTCACTTTATCGAATTTCTAATATTTATCTTTTATTTCAATGGAAAAATGTCTGAGTAAAGTTCACAGTATTTAAATGAAGTCTCAGTATAATTTAACTACTAAGAAGTTGATAATGAGTTTCAATCTAGTAGTAAAAGAAGGCAAAATACTTTAATTTAGCTAATTAATTTCCTTTACTATCTTTTGCACTGAATGAATAGGGTACTTTTAACTTTGCGGCATACATACCTACGTTATTGTCCTAGTAAGCATCGCACTAATAGTTGTTATATTATGCATTATAAATTCACTTTAATCTATCTAAAAGCTTCCTTTAGCTAAGCATTATAATTCTGACATTAAGGCAATTAAAACTAGAAATAAAGAAGGCAGGGTAGGTTTATTCATTTAATTACTTACGTTTGGCAAATCACTATTACTTTTCTTACAACTAATCACTTCAATGTTCTATTATTTTCACTGATAGGTTTGTTATCACTTTAGCCAGCTTTCCAAGAGATTACATACTTTCCCTAGTAAGAGTCTTGGTTAATTCGGGTTCATAATGTAGGTCCTACCACTAGAACGATCATGTCAAAGGCCATAATAATTAATTTTAAATTCTCGGATTAGCTAGTTACATTATTTCTATTTATTTAATGTGGGGCCGCGATCAGGATTTATCTATTTATTTATTTTATTTTAGGTCTCTTGTAATGCTGTGGGTTACAAGTTTAGGAATGACGAACTTAGCTTGCAACTGTTAGCATAGCGATCACTACAAGATGCATATTTAGGGGGCAAAGGAGTAGTACTTGTGGATGTGTTTTTTTTATTAAATGTAATATACTCGACGGGACAGCCATCTGAAAGAGAAGAAGCAGCACGGGTTGTGCTTTAGGAAGAACAAAAAAATTGTTAAAGAAAATCCATCTGAAGAAATGTTTTTCTCATCTCAAGTGAACAAAATGTAAATTTTATCTTATGGATGAGAAAATAAAAATCTAAAACCCTAAACCGTAAGATCGTAAAGTACCATGCCCTCTTTTTGTTTTCTACGAGTGCTACGAGGTGCTACGGAGTGCTACGATGCTACGAAGCTACGAACTGTTTCTTTTTTTTGTTGCAAAATATGTTTTTTTGCAAAAAAATTGTTCAAACTCTAATAAATAACCCTCAAATACCTATGGGCTTCCTACTTGAACGGCTATCAGGAACTTATCATTCCTAATCTGTGGTGCCGTTGGACATTTAAAGTTGGCAGATCGCCAAAACCGAACGTTTGCGAATACCCCCCGAAACACAATCCGCGAGCACGTCAACTCTATTATTTATGGATTCTTTAACATGTAAGGACTATCGAATGGATGGAGGGCCCAGGGGTGCACAGAATATACACCACCGAAGTACAACTAAGGGCCATGGAAAGCACGCTATTAGGTACATTCGGCCACAAGCTAGGATTTTCCCTTTTTGACCCCTTTTTGTTCGATTGGCGCCCTTATGCCGTGCGCGGTAAGACCTGCCATGGGGTATCTATGACTGTGGCCGATCGTACACATGTTAGATACGTTTTTATAAATGTCTTCATCCAGGATAGAAAAACGAAAATAGCACAGTTTATAAATTTTCACAGTTTTTTTTTTTCAATTATGCAGCTAAACTGAGTTATTTTTGTTCAGATATTTTTGTTTCACGACAACAAAACGGTATTCTTTTCATTATTCTAAACAAAAAAACAACAATAATTTGGCTGATTTGGTTTTATGCTCGATCTGAATTGCGTTTTGTTTTTATTATTTCTTTAATAAAAGCAAAAACAATACAATTTAAATTCAGCTGAAACGTAACAAAAGTTTATCTGCTGAGTTTGACTAGTTTGAGTAATGAATGAAACATACCTACATCGTAATTATAATTTTGTCTTTATACAATACTAGCTTTTCGCCCGCGACTTCGTCCGCGAAGACTTATAAGAAGTTGCCTGGGTACATCTTTCACCATTATCAAATTAGCATGAATAGAGTCATGGGTGTGTATTTTTGTAAGCTATCTCTATTCCAAAAGTCATCCAAATCCGTCGTGCAGTTTCAGCGTGGAATTGTATGTGTTGTGTATGTGTGTGACCAAATTGGTAAAGATCAAATGAATCCAACAAAAAAAAAACATACTTTGAACCTATTTGGCCGTTTTAGGTTTATCATTATTATTGTTTTCTTCATGCTTAGTAGATTTGCTATAAAACGCAACTGTAGTTAAATGTTCATTGAATAGTTGTAGCTTTAATGGTTCCGGCATTGTTATTGATACTAAATCAGGAAAACTCTTAAAATGTTTCCACCCTTTTTGATGCTGAAACATGTGTTTAATTATTATTTCTGATTTAATACACGACTACTTAGTTTCAAGTTAATCTGAATCCAATAAAATGATTATTTCATACAAATTTTGAACCCCGTTTTGGCCGTTTTAGAGTTAACATTATTACTTTTTTCTTCATGGTTGGTAGTTTTGCTATAAAACGCATCTGTAGTTTTTCAAAGTTGTAACTTGAATGGGTTGGGCCCAGCATTGCTACTACATCAGGGAAAAATATTCAACGTTTCCACCCATTTTAACCCTTCATTCAATGAAATGAGAAAAATGCTGAAACATGTGTTTGATTATTTCTGATTTAGCATACGAATACTTAGTTTCAAGTAGGTATATCAGACAAAAAAAATGTATTTCATACAATCTTTTAACCCCGGTTTGGGCATTTCAAGGGTTAACATTGTTACTTTTTTCGTCATGGTTGGTAGTTTTGCTATAAAACGCAACAGTAGTTCAAATTTCAAAGTTGTAACTTAAATGGTTTGGACCCAGCATTGCTACTATATCAGGGAAAAATCTTCAACGTTTCCACCCATTTTAACCCTTCATTCGCTGAAATGAGAAAAATGCTGAAACACGTGTTTAATTATTTCTGATTTAGTATACAAATACTTAGTTTCAACTAAATCGGACAAAAAAAAATATTTTATACAAACTTTGAACCCCGGTTTGGGCATTTGAAGGGTTAAAATTATATTTTTTTCTTCATGGTAGGTAGTTTTGCCACAAAACACTACTGCAGTTTCAATTTCATAATTGTAGCTTTAATGGTTTAGGCCTGGCATTGATACTAAATCAGGAAAAATCTTCAAACTTTTCTACCCCTTTTAACCCTTTAGTGGGCAGAATTTTTAAAAACGCTGAAACACGTATTTAATTGTTTCTTATTTAATATACAAATACTAAGTTTCAAGTTAATCGGACCAAAAAAAAATTTTATTTCATACAAACTTTGAACCCCGGTTTGGGCATTTGAAGGGTTAAAATTATATTTTTTCTTGATGGTGGGTAGTAATGCTATGAAATGCAACTGCACATTCAATTTGAAAGTTGTAGCTTCAATGGTTTGGGCCCAGCAATGCTACTACATCAGGAAAAAAACTTCAACGTTTCCACCCATTTTAACCCTTCATTGGCTGAAATGAGAAAAACGCTGAAACACGTGTTTAATTTTTTCTGATTTAGTATACTAATACTTAATTTCAAGTAAATCGGACCATCAAAAATTTTTATTTCAAACAAACTTTGAACCCTGGTTTGGGCATTTGAAGGGTTAAAATTATATTTTTTTCTTCATGGTAGGTAGTTTTGCCACAAAACACTACTGCAGTTTCAATTTCATAATTGTAGCTTTAATGGTTTAGGCCTGGCATTGATACTAAATCAGAAAAAATCTTCAAACTTTTCTACCCCTTTTAACCCTTTAGTGGGCAGAATTTTGAAAAACGCTGAAACACGTGTTTAATTGTTTCTTATTTAATAAACAAATACTAAGTTTCAAGTTAATCGGACCAAAAAAAAATTTTATTTCATACAAACTTTGAACCCTGGTTTGGGCATTTGAAGGGTTAAAATTATATTTTTTTCTTGATGGTGGGTAGTAATGGTATGAAATGCAACTGCACATTCAATTTCAAAGTTGTAGCTTCAATGGTTTGGGCCCAGCATTGCTACAACATCAGGAAATAAAACTTCAACGTTTCCACCCATTTTAACCCTTCATTGGCTGAAATGAGAAAAACGCTGAAACACGTGTTTAATTTTTTCTGATTTAGTATACTAATACTTAATTTCAAGTAAATCGGACCAAAAACAATTTTTATTTCATACAAACTTTGAACCCTGGTTTGAGCATTTGAAGGGTTAAAATTATATTTTTTTCTTCATGGTAGGTAGTTTTGCCACAAAACACTACTGCAGTTTCAATTTCATAATTGTAGCTTTAATGGTTTAGGCCTGGCATTGATACTAAATCAGGAAAAATCTTCAAACTTTTCTACCCCTTTTAACCCTTTAGTGGGCAGAATTTTGAAAAACGCTGAAACACGTGTTTAATTGTTTCTTATTTAATATACAAATACTAAGTTTCAAGTTAATCGGACCAAAAAAAAAATTTATTTCATACAAACTTTGAACCCCGGTTTGGGCATTTGAAGGGTTAAAATTATATTTTTTTCTTCATGGTAGGTAGTTTTGCTACAAAACGCTACTGCAGTTTCAATTTCATAGTTGTAGCTTAAACGGTTTGGGCCCGACGTTCACACTACATCACGAAAAATATTCATACATTTCAACCTCGTTTAACCCTTAAACTGCTAAAATTAGAAAAAAGCTAAAACAGGTGTTAAATTATTTTTGATTTAATATACGAATTCTTAGTTGCAAGTAAATCCGGACCAAAATTTTTTTTTTTTCATACAAACTTTGGACCCCATTTTTACCGCCTTAAGGGTTAAACTTGAAGTAAATCTGTCTTAACCCGTAGCGTGTCCACAAATTACAACTATTGTCAAATTTTCATTGTTTTGGCATTAGCGGTTTTGTTCCAGCATCGATCGTAACTGGTGAAAAAAATCGAAAAACTTTGGCACCCATTTTAACCCTTAAGAACATAGAAATGAGAAAAAATCTGAAATAGGTATCAAGTAATTTTTAAAAAAAAGTACAAAAAATCAAGATTCAAGAACAAACGACAAAAAAAAATTTTTTTGCCATACACACTTTCAGCCCTATTTTGACCCACTTAAGGGTTAAATAAAAAAAATCGCTTCTTAAATGAACCCTCCACCATATAACGCAACTTTTGTCCAAATTTCATACTTATAGGTTCAGCCGTTTGGGCTGTAGCGTGATGAGTCAGTCAACCTAAGCCTTTTATATATATAGATATGGCTGCTGCCGTCATTCAGTGGAAAAATCCAGATTTAGCAAATAGGAGTCGATTATCAAACCAGAAAAAGACAAAATTTGAAATTGATCAATCCGTAATTCGATGAAAACGCAAAATAATGTTGAAAGAAACCCCGCTACCCTTCTGTCGCATTTGTTCTCCGTCGAGGGGGTGTTTCGTAACAAACAATATCGGACATTTGGCTGTAAGGAAGTGTTTCTTCTGCCTCGGTGGCCGTCGAGGGCTCCATTCTTCAGCTTACTCTGTGGTGCGGAGGGACCGCACTCTTTACGCATCTGGCTAGCGCGCAAATTGATTTTGAGGTTAGAAAAAAAGGAGCATTTATTTATTTATGGCATAATACTTTTTTTGGTAATTTACAAGATTAAGGCCGTCTTGCACCACTTTCTTAAATGTGGTTTAAACCGCATTTAACTAAAATCTTCATACAAAAGTCGATTTAAATGGCGACTTAAGTGGCATTTAAGAAGTGGTGCAAGACGGCCTTACAGGGAAATTAAATTAAAATTATCCTAAAACCTAACAAACTTATAACTTAAGTACCTACAATTTACAAGTAAAACAGCTGCCCCAGGTCGGTGCCCTGCGGTGAATGCTAGCGACGACGACGTTCCCTCGCTGTATGGCCAGACTAAAGACTACAATTTTAAGAAGGGCTTGTCAATTTGTAGTAGAGCAATACCACTCGCTGAATGGGTATAGGTGCTATAGGTGCTAAGCAAGCCTCCATCTGCTCTGACAATGTCCCAAGCACTACAGCGTCTGAGTGGTCGCTTTGCTCATCTAGTAGATGTGATAGTACAGTGTAGATGTCACTGGACGCTGTATAAATCATCTGTCGTAGGTCGTTGATGTAAAAGGTTTAAGTTTTTTTAAGCTACAACTAGGGATAATTACCAGATATAAGTGGTAGCCCGAGGGGTAGAACAATGAACTCTGATGCCAGAGGCCCAGGTTCAATTCCCAGTAGCATTACTACCTATGTCTTTAGTTTAGTACAATACATATTTATTTGTAGTAATCACTCTTGATTTTTTTATAAATGCCAAAAAACTGCTAATTCGCCAAAACTCGAGAGAGAGAAAAAGCTCCCAGTCAGTCAATAATTGGAAAACGCTATCATTTTATAACGAGAAGACAAGAAAATAGATCAAAGAGGGGACCGATTTCCCTTTGGCGCGCAAATTCATGCACGAATAATGTAATAAATTTACTTTTAAACCCGACATGGACGCAGAATTGGATCGCACGCCTTGCCGAGCCCGAAAACCCGATGCTTTTGAAAATTTTCCAATTTAATTTCTTATACATTCGGCATAAATCATACTTTTTCCATGGGAGAGGACAATTTTGAGGTTGTTCAGAGTAAAAATTACTTAGCGGACCCTATTATCGACACCTGCTCTAACAATAATAAATTGAACGAGCGAGCGAAACGAGAGAAGTTCTCCGAGTCTACTGGAACAAACCGGCGTTTGTATGTTTGTATGTATGTATGTTTGTATGTATGAATGTTCGTTCGACGATAACGGATCGAGTCGGATCGTCATGAAATTTGGTAGGCAGGTAAATGAGATTTTTAAGTTCGAACATGAGCCAAATCGGTTGAGGGGTTGCCGAGTTATGGGGTCGCGAGTTCATAGTTCGGGGTGAACCACTATTTTAAGCGCACGAAAGAACACGATTGTAATTTGTGACTCGTTGGAGAATTTTTCTTCACAAGAACATATTTCAGAGCTCGAAATTGAAAACAGAAAGGTTCTCAAAATACAGCAAAAGTTTTCAGAAAAACAAAACTTCTCTACAAACGCCAGAATTGCACCCCACACTAAATTACTCGTAATAATTTTCAAATATCGAACAAAAAGAGTTTTTCCTTTTTCTTTTTTTTAGAAACAAAATGGATAAATGACGTTCTATGTAAAGCGCGGGAAGTGTCAATTCGACTTGTTTCGATTGCGATCCAATTTATTCTTCTATTTTATCATCGGGCATCTTTGATGTGGGCACGAGTGAGCAGTATTCGATTAGGCGCGAATTTGGTACGCGGCTCTTCAATTTAGGGAATAGGAAATGATTTGTTAAATAATACTGGAATTACCTATTTGGCAGTTTTTTCTTCGCGTTATGGTAAATTTGGTATTTAACGCCTAATCTAATACGAATACGTATAATATTGGGAAGCCAAGACCCACATAGCGGCACTAGACCCTTACACGCGTGCACTCTATTTACTTACGTTGCGGGCGACTTTGCAACGAAAGTGTAACGGTCTACGTGCTGTCGTGTGTACCCGTAAGTACTCACATGATGTTTCTTTGGCCCACCCCCATAGCACGGCAGCTGTTTATTTATAATCTAATCGTCTTATGCACCATACCTAATTTAATAACCCTTCTTATCTCTTTACCAACGCCTGTGTAGTTAAAGTCATCTCCCAAAATGTTTTCATACCGGACGCGACGATTAGCCACAATCCTCTTGATTTATTCGATTTTCGAACGGACGCCATTTTAGGCCACGTGTCTGAAGCTAAAGCAAATAATTGGGGTTCGTGAAATGCGCTACCTACTGCGTGGGGTGAGGAAAAAGGACCTAATAGGAAGCGTCCTTATACCAGCGGTTAGGGATTAACAAAATTTTATATCTTATAATATCTTATCTTATATAATTTTTTTAGATCACCAACATTTATTTTTATTTTAGCTGTTTATTCATTTACCTATTACATTTGCAAATGTGTCATTTCTCGGAAGATGGAAGATGGGGACTTTTCTACCGATAATCTTGTGGAAAACTCAGGCAAGTATTGTACATACCTAATATGTGCTTGTGTCCAGATAAAAGTGACAGATGACACTGAGAATGCCCGATCATACCTTAGATTCCTAAACTTCTACGAACTCCGTAGCAGTGTTAAAAACATAAGAAACCAGACTAATTTAAATCAAATTAAAATATAAGCTGTAGTAAGCCTCTACGTGTCCCACTAGCTGGGCAACGGCCTTCTCTCAGAGAGAGAGAGTGTCCACTACAGATTGGCGATTTTCGTGTTGAGGGTATATGCCTTTCCGCAGACAACGATCTGTATCAGGTATCTAATCTAGGATTTATCCGAGGGGGGGCAAAATCTTGACATTGGCGCCCTCCTCAGTATTTGAGGTCCCAAATCCGTTACTGTTCCCCTTTTCAGACCAAGTCTCCCTGTCTTGACTATTGACCAGTGCTATCACTGTCTGAAAGTTTGAAAACATGGTTATCAATAATGCCCTAGATCCTGGGCAGATTTTGGCGCCCCCTGAAACGGGGGGGAGGGGGGCAGTTTGCACCCCCCCCCACCCCCCCCCCCCTAGATCCAGGGCTGATAACTTAAACCAAGCAAAAAAGGGCGCTAAACCATTGCTGAACTCTTGAAAACCGCTATGAGACCATGCTGCTTGCTTTGTATATTCATTTCAAATTAAACCTCTCCAGGGCACTTTCCAAACACGCCCGCTCGATTCATTCCAATTCGGAACCACCCTCCTACTCCCAACTAACTGCCCGTCACTTGACACCCGTAAATGGAGCTCTCATTCGCGCGCCACTTTGCAGTCGCGCGTGCTCGGCGCGTGCGCCGCTCACGTGCCGGTATTGTCCTTATTGATTGTCCTCGGTTGGGTCTCGATTTTCTATGGTAATGGTGAAATGAAATATGCAACCTCTTTGGTATCTTCAATGAGATCGCTTGATTAAATGAGGGCGCAAATCACATGTTTTATTGAGAAAAAAAAATACAGACTCTAAACTTTATGGGATAGTACAGCTCTGTCTGTTTCTTGAACCCTTAGTGATTGTCCTTGGCTAGGTCTCAATTTTCTATGGTACCTAATAATGGTGAAATGGGTGATATGGTATCTGCTCTAATAAATAATCGGATCGCTTGATTAAGCGTCTCATTGAAAAAATATATATGCACAGACTCTGTGTCCGAAACACACTAAAATCCGGAACCTCCCAAGCAGGGATGGGTGGGAAGCCATCTCTGCTTCCTAAATGGGACTCGATTTTCTATCCCACCTATGGTAATGGTGAAATGAAATATGCAACCTCTTTGGTATCTTCAATGAGATCGCTTGATTAAATGAGGGCGCAAATCACATGTTTTATTGAGAAAAAAAAATACAGACTCTAAACTTTATGGGATAGTACAGCTCTGTCTGTTTCTTGAACCCTTAGTGATTGTCCTTGGCTAGGTCTCAATTTTCTATGGTACCTAATAATGGTGAAATGGGTGATATGGTATCTGCTCTAATAAATAATCGGATCGCTTGATTAAGCGTCTCATTGAAAAAATATATATGCACAGACTCTGTGTCCGAAACACACTAAAATCCGGAACCTCCCAAGCAGGGATGGGTGGGAAGCCATCTCTGCTTCCTAAATGGGACTCGATTTTCTATCCCACCTATGGTAATGGTGAAATGGGTAGATTCTTTGATATGGTATGTGGTTCTACAGGGTGTTAAAAGACCGCCGACAGACCCGAAAGGCACGCATACTGGACAACAAAACAAAGTACTTTTTCGAAAAATTTTGGTTTTTTAGGTTATAATTTTGAAAAATATTGTATCACACAATGGATGTTTAACGCACAGCGGTCATATTGCGCAAGCGTTGGTATAAGTTTATACTACTTACACTTGAGGTACCGATGTTTAGAATACATTGCGGGTTGCAATTTTAAAGTCATTTTTTGTAAGAAATATTCAAAATATTGATATGGCTTCTTGAGACGACATGATAAGTACTTGATACAGAATAGGTACATTTCTGAAAAAAAACTTTTGAAAAATCCGACTTTGAACCTCAATATCTCGGAAACCGTTGATTTCCCAGGCATAGTTCCTTGGGCAAAAATGTTCGTTATGATGAGGACAATACCTAGTTTCCCGCTTTGTTGGCGGTCTTTTAACACCGTATACAGGGTGTTAAAAGACCGCCAACAGACCCGAAAGCCACGCATACTAGACACCAAAACAAAGTACTTTTTCGATAAATGATTTTGGTTTTTCAGGTTACAATAATTTTGAAAAATATTTTATCATGCAATGGATGTGTAACGCACAGAAGTCATATTGCGCAAGCGTAGGTATAAGTTTATGTTACTTAAGCTTGAAGTGCCGATGTTTAGAATACTTAGCGGGTTGCAATATTAACGTCGCTTTTTGTAACAAATATTCGTAATTTTGACATAGCTTCTTGAGAAAAAAAAAGTTTTGAAAAGTCCGACTTTGAACCTCATTATCAAGGAAACCGTTGATTTCCCAGGCATAGTCCCTTGGGCAAAACTGTTCCTTATGATGAGGACAATACGTGGTTTCCCGCTTTGTTTGCGGTCTTTTAACATCCTTTATAATCGAATCGCTTTGTCTCTTGACTTGTTTTTTTGTTAAATTAGGTTTTACGGCCCTGGATTTCTTTTGAGTCCTTTCGAGCCTGTCTCTTGACTTGATTAAATGTGCACAGAATATTCTTGCACCGGTTGTGATCTGTGATCTTCGGCATGGCTGATCAATCTGTGATCTTCGGCATGGCTGATCATCATGATCAAATTATGATCAATACAGATCACGGCACGGCATGGCATTTTCCAAACAATTTCTGCGGAACCCTCGGCGAGAAAAACTAAACAATAGTTCCCGCGCTTTTCATTCACCCGTCAATGGCGGCATTAGCATCCGCGATGTTCACAGATAACGCCCCCTACACTCATTTGCGGCTAATTAATAGGACCCGGCGTATCGAGATCGGTATCTCAGCCGGCAAAAACTATCCCACTTCTAATGCAACCTGCCAGAAGGTTCAACGTAATGAGATGATTTATACAGCCAGTGGCACCTTCACTCACACACACTACAGGGTGCACTCTAAGTCGATAGCGGAACTTTAAGTAGGCTGTCTACTGATTACTACAAACAACTTTTACTAGGTGGCGAAAAATATGGAGCAAAAAAAATATCAGCTGTTCCATACAAAAGGTCGACTCAGCACTGCGCCAAATGTATGAAACAGCTGATATTTTTTCGCTCCATTTTTTTCGCCACCTAGTACAAGTTGTTTGTATTGTAGTGATCAGTAGAGAGCCTACTTAAAGTTCCGCTATCGACTTAGGTCCACTTGCGTCACCCAGAGTTAGCGATTTAACTCTGAGTTAACGTCAAAATTTGTATGGAAATGTCAAGTTAACTCGGAGTTAGTTTGCTAACCCTGAGTGACGCAAGTCCGCCTTAGAGTGCACCCTGTAGATGGGTAGAGAGGTGGTGGCCTAATGGGTAGAACAATGGACTCGGAAGCGAGAGACCCAGGTTCGATTCCCGGTGTGGGCATGTAGTACCTATGACTTTGTTTATTTTCAAAGTTACGTGTTGCAATACCACTTGCTAACGATGAAGGGAAAACATCGTGAGGAAACCCTCGGCTTAGTTGGCTCCACACGTATTGACCTTGTCAACCCTTAAAAGTTGGTTGTAGGTATTTATGAATTTAATTACCTCTTTAAGTATGACAGGACCTTTGTCTGGAATCTAAACCTTAGGTCCTAAAAATTGAGTAGGTAGTACCTATATGATATGATTTTTATTCCATTGGCGGCGCTAGTTGTGCCTAGGTTACACAAAAATACAACCTTCTGTACAATCTCCCTTTACTCCAGCTGTACAAGCTTGCCTCCGATGCCTCCACCTACGAGACGCTGGTGTATGACATGCAGGCTTGTCATCTTGTCACGGACAAAAGGGGACGTGACACTCTACACACCCATTATTCTTTATCTAGGATTCTGGGTAAATGTGTTTTTCAATTTTCCACGGTATTTCTTGGAGCTTAGGGTTGCGTACCATTACCATAGACAGAAACGAAACTATGAAAATTTCGCTTGGTTTCCGGTCCATCTGTCAAGAATATTACTCCCTTACTTAGGCCCGTAATATCAATCACAGTTTAAACCATAAAGGCTAGTTTAAACCCTATCTGTCGATTTATTTTCATACAAAATTCGAGGTTTAATCTAAGCTCCGAGCTTAAACTGTGATTGATATTACGGCACTTTCTGTCGATTTCTGAATTGAGAAATTCACTAAGCAAATACGTAGGTAAGTATCGTTCTGTCTCTTCAGATTTCTCACAAAAGAGAGTGACAGAAGGATACTTAAGTATTTGTTTAGTGAAATTCTCAATTCAGAAACCGGGCCTGCCGGTTCCTAAATTGAGAAATTCGCTAAGCAAATGGGTAAGTATCGTCCTGTCTCTGTAGATTTCTCACAAAAGAGCGTGACTGAACTATACTTAAGTATTTGCTTAGTGAAATTCTCAATTCAGAAACCACAAGGTCCCTCAAAGTTAAGGAATCGTTGGGGCAGAGACTCTAGTACACACGACAGCACTTCAGAGTGTACACTTTTGATGTAAAGTCGTCCGTAACGTAACCGAGTAGAGTGCTAGCGTGTAAGGGTCGACGTGCTGTGGTGTGTACCAGGATATTCACGCAGAATATATTGTAAGAGCGAGCGAAGCGATGTTCTCCGAGTCTACTTGAACAATCCGGCGTTTGTATGTTTGTACGTATGAATGATCGTTCGAAAATAACTTGAGTAAATTTAGTCGGATCGTCATGAGTCAAAGATAATTTTCAAGTTCGGACATGAGCCAAATCTGTCGAGGGGTTGCTGAGATATGAGGTCGCGAGTTCACAGTTCGGGGCGCACCACTGGCCCTGGTTTTGCAAGGGTGCAAAAAATATATAATAAACCTTCCGTGAAAAAATTTCTGACTGACGATAAAAACCGCATCAACATCCGTTGTGTAGTTCGTAGTAGCACAACTTCAAGATAAAATAGATAGAACTATCCCACTATAATGTAGCGGCATCTCGCTTCACGAGGTGAAATAAGGAAGATGGCGATAGCCAATACTGGGATACAAGCTCTTATAGTGAGGAGTTAGCGGATATACAGACAGACGCAGAAAGACTTTATCTTATACCATGTAGAGCCTTAAAACTACCCGGCGTCGATCAGTGCATCAAGAATCAAGAGGCTAACAGTCTTGGAATGAGCACATCCGAGCTTGAGATGAAGGGCCAGATTGGAAAACTGTTTTGAGAGCCCTATGTCCCTGATTAGGGATAAAAGGAACTTTTGATGTAGAGATATACTCCATCTAAAACAATGTCCCAGGCACTGCAGCGCCGAGTGGTCTCTTCACGCATCTATTGTGAGTGAAGGTGCCTCTGCCACACTTCGAACACCTGGCACAATGAAAAACAGCAACACACAGGTTTTCTCATCAACTTTTTCAAGATACAGCGCACGACAGAGCATCGATTTTATTGCTGCGATTAAGAATATACGGAACTCATAGGGCGCGACTCCAACTCGCACTTGGCCGATGTTTTCTGTTTCCATGGGATGCGGATCGACCTTATAATCTTATCGGTGGTAACTGCATGCAAACTGGTACAGGGATTTTATATCCATTGTTATCCATCCATGTCTCTACGATTAAAACTTTTGCACAATAATTAGTGCAATATGCTGTATAACCCGTGCCATTAAAGAAACGATATATAAATGGCGGACACTCTCGCGCCCTCTCGCTTTAATCATATCTCCGTCTATACTCACACGTAACGTTAGCAAAGTCATTTTAGGCAGTCCTGATTAGTCACCTACGGTTGGCTAATAAAACACGCCAAAATATGTTCGCCTCCTATTGATTTTGTAATGTTTGTCGAGTTATTTCAATATTGTAGTTTACGTTAAATGTTGTTATTCGTTGAGGTTTGTATTATTTACTACGTTTTCATATTTTTGATCTTATTTTCATAAAGATTGTTGTTTAATCACAAACCCAACGTAGAACAATTACCTAATCAATAAAGAAAGCATCGTAAAACAATATTTCCTAACCAAAAATGTAAGAAAGTTTTAGGTATGAACCAAAATCGTATTTTCGTAACCTCTTTTTCAGACCTTACCATAGGTACCCGCCGCCATTTTCATATCGTTTCTCTATTGGCACGGCTTATATCGAACTTTACTATGGAATATAATTTTACCCGACTGTCCAAAGTAGGGTTATGTTTTTTAATCCATGATTTAATTGTTTGACCTAAGAAAAAAACGCTACAGAATAGTTTCTTAGGGTTGCATTAATAGTCGTCAGATGAAGCTCGAGTTCAAGCAGGAGCTTGGGGGGGGTCTTTTGGGTCTCAGATGCTTTTGGGCAAAAAAAGCATCTGAGACCGTCTATAAAACAAAATGTTGTATGCTTTTTTATCTTGAAAACCTACGCTCATTGGATGTTCATGTAAGACCAAAAATTGTTATTTGTTATGCAAGGATGCAAATCTATCGTTTGCAGCGAGTGCTTGTATTAAATACCGAGCTAGCGAAGGTTTCTAAAATTAAGCCACGAGCGTAGCGAGTGGTTCAAAAAAAGAAACCTGGGCGTAACGAGGTATTCAGAAGCTCGAGACACAAAGAATATTGCATCCGTGCGAAACACACAACTTTTCATCTCACAGAGCGCGGAAATTATTATGTTTTCTAGATGTACCAAAAAAATTGACAACTAGGTACATAAAAGCTATAGTGAAATGATTTTCCTTCTTTGCAAGTGACAGAGAGTTCCTTTATTTCTTTTTATTCTTATTTATTACGGCGGCGGCGTCGCGTTCAAATTTCGAAGCGCGCAAAAAATACTTTTACCTGATCGTATGATACCTACTAATAACAGCATACTTTCCGAGCCCGGGAGATGAAAATGTTTCATTTCCTCCTCATCTTGTTTACGTGCTCGCCAACTCAGCCAATTCTATTCGCGAGCCGTCCCGCCCGTCGTCGTTAGATATAAAACGGCGGATTAACTTTGATATGGGTGGAACGGGCGACCACTTCTTTTGACTTCACTTTAACGACGTCTTGGCCCGTAATTCAAGGATTACAGGAGCTATTTTCATCTGTACTCGGAAGAATAAATAAGTTGGCAAGAAAGATATTACAATGCAAAGGAGAATCTTTTAAAAAATAGCGTGTTCGTCTTCTTCTTGGATGTTTTTGATGCTATATCAGTTGCTTGGTTTTGTTGGCAATTGCACCTATTGTCGAAGGTTTTGCAGCTTTATTTAGCAACCATTGTTATGATAGATTCTATCAAACCTTGAAAAGATTTTACCTCTACAAGGCAATTTTTAACAAGCTTTATTCCTCAGACACCTCAACTTCTAAATGTGATTTCCAAAAACTTTTGTTCTACGACTTTGGTGAAAGCCGTTTTTTTTTGGCGCTGAATTACAAATAGGAGCAACAAAGGCTGGAAAGCTGGTTTGTTGCTGGCAATATCACCTAACCAAGGGTGGCATTAATAGTCGTCAGCTCAAGCCCGAGCTGAAGTAGGTGATCTCAGAAAACAAAATCACCGAACAAGAGCTTAAGTAGCTGTTAGCAAATTAACAGTTTTTTTTTTTACAAAATATAAAATGTTTTATTTCATCAACAAACTTAATTTTAAATTACATGACAGTTGGAGCTTCCTTTTAAGTAAAAAATACCTGTGCCAGGAAGCCCCGCTCTTCCATTTCTGGGTATCGTTAAATTAAGGCTGGAAGATAGTAGTGTGGCGGGAAATTCAAAATTTTCACCGTTTTTTACATTTTGTAGCTAAACTGTGCTATTTTTGTTCAGTGATTTTTCGTTCGCGAGAATAAAACCGTATTCTTTTCATTATTGTAAACAACAGAACAACAATAATTCAGCCGATTATGTGTTCTGGTCTACGAAGCAGTGGTATTGCCCAAAAAACTTGTCGTAGACCAGAACACATAATCGGCTGAATTATTGTTGTTCTGTTGTTTACAATAATGAAAAGAATACGGTTTTATTCTCGCGAACGAAAAATCGCTGAACAAAAATAGCTCAGTTTAGCTACAAAATGTAAAAAACTGTGAAAATTTTGAATTTCCCGCCACGTTGCTATCGTCTACCCTTAAGGCTGGAAGATAGTAGTGTGGCGGGAAATTCAAAATGTTCACAGTTTTTTACATTTTGTAGCTAAACTGAGCTATTTTTGTTCAGCGATTTTTCGTTCGCGAGCATAAAACCGTATTATTTTCATTATTGTAAACAGCAGAACAACAATAATTCAGCCGATTATGTGTTCTGGTCTACGACAAGTTTTTTGGGCAGTACCACTGCTTCGTAGACCAGAACACATAATCGGCTGAATTATTGTTGCTCTGTTGTTTACAATAATGAAAATAATACGGTTTTATGCTCGCGAACGAAAAATCGCTGAACAAAAATATCTCAGTTTAGCTACAAAATGTAAAAAACTGTGAACATTTTGATTTTCCCGCCACGTTGCTATCGTCTACCCTTAAATATGTAGGGTTAGCTTGATTTTAAGTTTTTTTTTAAATACATTGATTAAGATAAAATACGTTAATTTAAAACACAATACATTAATGATCAATAATCAGCGAACTCTCGCTGTCAATAATAGATTGTTTAAGTAGCTAAGCTTATAATGATTGATTCTTACAAATAAAATAACGGTTTTAATCTTAAGAAGAATACTTTTTCGACCAGTCTAAATGCATTAGAACAAAAATTTCATTAAATTACACTTTTATATAAAAATGTGTTGCATTTCAAATAGATATTAATTACATTGATTGATTCGAAGTATTTGTTTGAGTTTACATAGTAAACTAACCAACGAAATAAGCATGCTAGTTAAATTAATTATTTGTAAGTTTTAAAGATATGCTTGCTTGGATGACTTGACTCACTTTGTGTGTGAATGCGTGTGAGAGGGTGTGAGTGTATGTGTGTGTGTGTGTGGGGGGGGGGGGGGGTTGAGCTTGACATTGGCATTAGCCAAGTCTCATCAAGTCGGTGATTTTGTTTTCTGATATCACCAACTTGCTTGAAACTTTAAGAACTCATGTTGGCGTCCTTCTACGTACTATCACAGAGGAAAAAAAGAAGTACTATGCAGAGCCAGATTTCTGATCATGATTTTATTATTTTAAAGACATACCTACCCTAAAAAATATAATCGATAGATTAATCCGCACGCTCCGTTGCCGATTATAAGTTTTCGTCCGCGAAAAGAAAGAATCAAGCCGCCATCTCTCTTTTTTCGTCTTACTTTTTTTTCTTAATATCAAAACCTTTTTTAATGACATCGCCAACGCATCCAGCCAGGTGTTTTGGCAGAAATACTTTTTAATTGGGACCTCTTTTGACGCAACGTAATGCTCATGCAACCGTTGACGTTTTTAGAAAAAGAAAAAATCGTAAAGCTCTGAATGATAGAATCCTATTCAATGGAGTTTCGTATTTTCAAACTAGTGGGTGTTCATACGTTGATATTCAAGTTGCAAAGTCAAGCGTTGCATTATTTTCTATTCATTCATACAATAATTTGCAAGGCGTGGGCCTGTCGTACTTTGTTGAGTTTTAAAATGTTACAACTATCCTATCCCTTCGAAGGTTTTTTTTGTGGTTAGTTACCTAAGTTTTTCAGTGTCACTTAAGAAAAACAATGGTGAGGAATCCTGCAAGCGTAGCATAAGTCTGGTTGTCTGGAAGAGATCGCTTTTAGCGATAAGACCGCCGTCTGTACTATTAGGTTAAGAAAAATCCTGTTAACATTTAATTTCTGGTGTACAATAAAGTGTTCTCTATCTATCTATCTATCATAAGGCTGGGTTAGAGAGTATCTATGGGTTTATAACTATTATGTATCTCACTCTAAACCCATACCCATACACATACCTAAACCCATAGATACGCTCTAACCCAGCCTTATGCTACGCTTGCTGAGTACCAATCCTAGGGCTACCATGTTACTTTTTTACCCTTTTTTACAAGAAACATCTTTTTAAAGATTTATTGTACGCTTAAAAATTTCGCTCGGGACAGGACTTGAACCCGCAACGGCATACCGTGCAGGCGAGCTACCGAGTCAAGTAGGTACCTGTCGATGCGAATATTTCAAGCTAGACCCTAGTACGAGTTAGTGCCATAGAAAAAAGAAAAAGAAAGAAGCGGGTAAGACCATCATCCATCGTTGGTATCATAACTTTATTAATTTACATTTAGGCAAAGAACTCGGCCAATCTAAATCAAACAGCACTCGCTTTCAAAACCTTTTCACACCTCCGTCCGCTGGTCATAAATCCAGCATTATATCATCAATAAAGCTGTCAGAAGAAAAACGTGGGAATATCAGCTCCCAAATAGAAAGATGTAACACAGGAAATGCTCGTTATTGTACGAATATTGATAAAAGTTCCGTTTTGTAGCGCACTTTTGTAAAGTTTTTTTTCGCTAGCTGTGTTTAAACAGGTGTCTGTGTTTGTTGTTAGTAGATTGATGCAGACCAGTGGTTTGACAATCACTGTATCACGGCGTTTTTTTGTTTGGGGATTGGATAGATAGAGACATGGGTGCATTGTAATGTTTGATCAGTTTTACATTAAAATTGTAGAGTAGGTGCAGCGTGGTGTAGTGTAACTCTCGTGCGTGTTGCAGAAGCTCGACAAAGTTCCACAAAAAGAAAAACAAAATATTAATTTTCATCGTGAATTATTATCTTCGTCGGCAGCGAACTTATTTTACCTTTGCCTCGCTCGCGCCCTTGCTACAGGCATAACAGTTTTGATATTCTAAATTTAAATGCTCTCCGGGCGTTGGCGGCAAAATGACCATAAACAACTTTTTTTTTTCACCGACGCGTACCCGCCTTTGTGCCAGCATCCTGCCTCTTTTCAGCCGAACCTTTTTAAGGAAGATATTTATTATGTATACTTATGGGCCATGACCAGTAGCAGTTTTTAATTGTGAATTATGGGGGGTTTTTTGGGACGTAGACGCTTCCTGGCCGATCGGAAGGTCACCTTTGTATTTTTATAGATCTGGATTATTTATTCGGGGTCGTGTTTTTTTTCTAACAGAATTAGGCACACCGGATTAATTGTATGGAACAGGAATTTTATGTTAGTTAGCAACAATGGGACATCCGCTTCCTTGCTTTAGGAATTCGGGATAGTCTACTGTAACTTTTTTACTGTCGTCACAAAATAAAATAGCTATGAGCATAAAAGCTAAGTAATCACTGGTGTGCTCATAAGATATTTATTTTCTGACCACAAAATATTGCCTGACAAGCCGAGACGAGACATGACGTAGTAAATATTATGTAGGTGAATACTCTGTATACTTTGCTAAAAATACAATACATTAATACAGTTATGTACATTCGGCCACACGCTAGGATACCCCTTTTTGTTCGATTGCCGCCCTTATGCCGCGCCTGCGCGCGCGGTAAGAGCTGCCATGGGGTATATATAATAGGCAAGCTGGGGCCTGAGTCTGTAACGCAATGGTGCCAAAATGGGCTCAAAGTCCTCAATTACGATTTACTAATGCTCTCGGTCCTTTTAATGTTTTTGTAGTAGAGTAAAGAATATTTTGATTCTAATTCTATACCATTAGTTCGCTGGTTGTAGGAGAAAAACAAGGAAACACCGGTTTTTTCCTTCGCCTGGGACGCCATCGACTAATTGCGTTACAGACGTAAGCCATTTACAAAATCGAAGCCAAAACAACTCCGTGTGGGCTTAAAAAAGACACAAGCCAACTCCTTGGAGACATGCGCCCACACACATCATGCTATTGATCTGTGCCATAGATTGGTCGCTACTCTATGACGAGGCAACTTGGATGGACGCAACTCTACAGGATGCCCTCGAATTCGATAATACTCATGTAGCCAAAAAATGGGAGAATAAAATCTGTACAATATACCTACCCTAGATAAGATAGACTGCATCAAATGTATGAAACAGCAGATTTTTGTTGCTCCATTTTAGTAGAGGATTAGTCAAGATTTATAGATTCTTTCTTTGCATTGTATTGAGGACCAGAATGGCGGAAAGAGCACAATTTTCACAGGTTTTGAAATTTTGAATAGGTAATTAAAAGAGTACTATTTTATTGTCGTGAGAGGCGTGAGACAAAAATAGCTGAACAAAAATATGTCAATTATGAAAAAAACTGAAAATCTGGGCTTTCCTTTAATTTCTTCTTGTTTAGTTGGCTTGGCCACTTTGGCCATTAATGTCGAAGTTCCGCTATCTAATTCGAGTGCACCTTACCCTGTAGTTAAAGTTATTGTAATGTATTTTAAAAAGTCATTGTTTCCTCGTGGTGTTCTGGTTAAAGATGACTTTAACTCATAGCTTACGGCAGGCTCTACATGGTAGCCGTATACATACCTTATGTCTACATCACTACTGTAGAGATATTTTATGAAAATGTAGACATAATCTATTAGCCCGGCTGAAGTTCATCAATAATTATTTACTTTATCAATTTCATTTTCTCATTAGTTTCTGCCCCACGGGACAGGCATTGCATGGCATTCAATCGAAAATGTACCTACTATATTTAATTTTACTTTGACAAGGACTTCAAAGCGTCGACGCAACCTACTTAGTTCATTTTCGATTCATTTTGACAAGGTAGCGTCCCTACATCGCGCGCGGATTTTACCTTAGGTATTGTTATCAAATAATAATATATTGAACTTTCTTATTTAACTCACTCATTATTTTTGTTACTTTCTTTCCAAAAGGATTCTAATTCGTCGCAATCGCAGCCGCACGCAACTTGCAGGTCAACTTCTATCAAAATTATAAATTATGTGCCAATTAAACTTAATTGTCTACCTTAACTTAAGTAATCAGTAATCACCCATATTATGGTAAGTACCTACTTAGACTACTTGGGTATCTAATTGTCCGGAGAAATGCCAGTCTTAATTTCTTACAAGCTTCATTACACTTGGAAGTATAAGTTGTTAAGCAGTATAATATACGCCTAAACATTCTAAAATCTTGCTGCAATAGTACTGTACAGTACAGGAAAGTGTAGGTAATTTCTAGTCATCTACGCATCAAACAAATTGTATAAAAACTCAGTTCACCAAAGTGCCTTTCTTCAGCAATAGGTAGGTACAGGTACAGGTACTGCTTTTACCTATGAGTAGGGCATGTAATATCGGATGATTTTCGATTCCGGAATTGATTTACGATACTACTGGTTCGATTCCGGAATTCCGGAACCAATTCCGGAATTAGAAAAAAGTAAAGGAAATTTAAAAAAAAACATAAATAGGCATTAAATTGTTTTGCTAAATCAAATTTTTATTATAAAAAACTAAATAAATCAACAAAACTCTTGACTAAGTTCAATTAAACAGCCTTCTATTAGGTTTTTCAACTAAAAAGTATCGTAATAAACCTGCCCGAGAAAATTCTACACAAATTAATTGCATTATTTTGTACCAATAACTATCCTATAATTATGTGAAATTGTGAATAAACAATAACGCAGAATATGTTTTTTTAAATGTTCTCAAAAAAGTGAGGTTATGATGTTTCCACTTCCATGCTTTGACTTATGATAAAACTTAACTTCAATCATTCTAAATTATTTCAAAATACAATTAACTAAATACGAAAGCCAATTTTTACATCTTTTCCAAGAGTTTCGATTTATTTTGTGTAGCACGAATGCACTCCCGAGCGAGAACGGCGCTGACTGATTGGCGAAATGGTGAACGAACGAAACGCAAGCGTCGATGGCGGCGATTTTAATTCAAACTTCGCGCGCGGTACCTACGGTGCATTTCGCAAGAGAGTACAAAAGGTGTTGTTTCATAACGGGCAATTTTTTTTTAAATTTTGCAATCGCTTTAAAATTTTGAAGGACCATTTTTTATGAAAGAAAAAAATCCCCTGAACAGTACCTGAATCCTGAAATATTTAATTTCTGTGTTATTTACATGTACGAACACGTTTTGTTTGTTGAAAGGTTATTTACACGCGTTCAGAAACTGCTTTACAAGACCGAGGTCGCTCGTTTAAAAAATGCCTTTGTGTTTGAGACAATATTTTTTACCAAAAATACACACAACAATAATCAGATAAAGCGTAAACCTTGCCATAGACCCCCATTATTTATTGTCAAGCATTATGCGCAAGTTTTTTACAAAGGTTTCTTTTTCTACGGACGTTCTGGTTTTGGAACATTTCCTTCCGTTGCGAATTTTATCTGTGGTGTTTCGTTCGTGGCGTGGGGTGTTGTTTGGCGTTAGTTTCACAGATTACAAAAAAGAAGTAAGTGTGATAAATGTGTTGGTGACCGGTGCGTTTCAAGTGTTTTGGTTTTGTTTCACTGATTTTTACGTAATGTAAAATAAATCCAGTACCTACCATTTGAGGTTACCATTTATTTTTATTTTGACACTTGTGCAGATTTCAAAAAGAAGTTGGTTTTGTGTGTGGGTGACCGGTGCGTGTTGGTGAGTCTATGGCTTGACAGCTGACAGCTCCACTATTCTGTGCATACGGCTCACCACAGAGTTCGCCATTTTTTCAGTCTTGAGTGTGTGTTGCATTGCATTCAAATGAAAACATTTTATACATGGAACCTAATGAATATATTGAGGAGTGGTCGGTAACAGATGGTCTATCATTCAAATATAGTCTGTCTTTTTTGGTCCTAATTTAATTTCAGTCTTAGCCTGAGCCCCATACTACAGTGAAACAACACCTTTGTACTACTAATATGCAAATTTTATTATTGTGGTACCTTGTCTTACAAATAATTATATGAATATCGGATTGCGATATTTACTTCAGTTCCGGAATTGTAATATTGTAAAAAATCATCCGAAATTCCGGAGTTACGAAATCTTGGAATTCCGGGATCCATGCCCTACCTATGAGTAGCTAGGTACACACGACAGCACGTCGATCCACTCTTTGCCCGTGGTATCCGTCGATCCACTCTTTGCCCGTGGTATCCTTACACGCTAGCACTCTACTCGCTTACATTACGGGTGAGTTTACAAAAGCTTTACAAAACAAAAGTGTACACTCGTGCTTTCGTGTGTACCATGATTATAGTAAACTCATAAAGATGACGGTCTATTAGCGGCTAATAGCCTATAAGAAGGTACACACGGCTGCACGTCAGAGTGTACACTTTTTTTGTAGTCATCCGTAAGGTAACCGAGTAGTGTGTAAGGGTCGACGTGCTGTCTTGTGTACCTACAGTCAGTGACATCAAAACATACACACCACAGCACGTCTTCCCTTACACGCTAGCACTCTACTCGGTTACGTTACGGGCGACTTTACAACAAAAGTGTACACTCTGACGTGCTATCGTGTGTACACATTTTTCTTTTCTATACTCACACCTATGTCAGGGTGAAGAAAGACAAAAAAAAGTTTATATCCGCTGTCGGTATAGGTACCTAATTTGAAAAACGCATCACTGACTGAATAAGAAAAAAGCTACAAGTTGATTACCGATCGATTAATATTAGTATTATCGTCATCACCTCCAGTCGTTTAATAAACTAAGTACGTGCTTAAAACTTGATGAATACGCCCGATAAAAAAAATATCAAACATTCCTTCTGGCGTTCACGAAAATGGTATCCCACGCCCGAAAAAAATACTTGATTGTTTTTTTTTAATAATAATAATCCATAGACATCCCTCGAGGATTACACGACAAACGCATTTCGTACTGGCCACACTGAACGTTTAAAAAAACTAGGTCTTTTTTTCTCTTTTTACAAAATAGGCCGGTGAAAAAGTTTAGGTGGACTATTCGATTGATTTGATCATTCAATGGAATCGATTCAAACGTCACTCAGTGGGTCTTCGTTCTAGTTGCAAGTGCTGCCACCTGTAGTGATATATCGTGTGAATGATGCGACATTAGATCCGTATTTATCGACCATCGATGATTTGGCAGTAATTTTTACAATGAACTACTACTTGGGTAGCGTTTTTGATGTCAGCATTTGATACGGGTCGTTGCCGTCATATTTCTCACAATGCCTCCAATTGCTTGTGAAATTCGTTTTTTTACATGGGAATTTATCAAAAATTTAAAACATGGTACTTTGGTACTTCTTATCCCTTTCTTTCCCGATACGGATTCTTTTAGTAATGTTGGTGTCTCTATCTTCCCCTTCTGATGGCTAACTGGATGCAGGAATGTAGAGTTTCCAATTACACGTTTTTTTGACCGGGGGCATCAAAATCTAAGCTCGGAAATATGATGTAGGTTCACCGAGCCCGCTTTTAAAAGGATTATTCGTGGCGGCCATGACACCCGAGACGTGTCGAAAAAACGAAAAATAATTGTTTTCGGATTAGCTGCCAGTGTCAAAGTGTTAAATGTCGATCCTGACAACTGCTGGCCGAAAAATTCGGATCCTCGTCATCGTGGATGCCGTTTAAAAAAAGTAATTTGACAACTGTGTCGTATTGATTTTAGGTATTTTTCGTTCGATTATTAAAGGTTTGACATTTCGATTTGAAATCACGTGTCGGCGCCCGATAACATGGTATTTTAAAATTATTTTATTTGAGGTTCAAAGAAATAGGGTGAATCCTTCAAAAAGTGGCACGTATTATGTCACTTCATGGCTCTATAACTCAGCACAGTATCTCAGACATGCGTCTACCTTTTGCATAGAGAACTTGTAGAGAACTGTCAAACGTCACGTAAAAAAAATCCAGTACAAACGAAAGAGCCTTTTGCGAATGGCTCTATCTTGGGTTCCACTAGAAAGTTTTTTTAAAGTAGTTTACTAGATCTTATCTCTAAATCAATCGGAAAACAGGAGGACAGAACCAATATGGTTTAATAATTTTATGCCACTGCAAATACCCTTATGGACAAAACAGAGTGAATATACGACACCACTATACAGTAGCGAAAAAAACTTCAAAATTATCAATGACCCATAATCTACTTTCGACCCAGGCTCAATAGATAAAATTGTGTCCAAAGATGCCACGTCACTGAAAACCAAAAAAAGTCAAAACTCACGCAATAAATATGAAGGAGCATCTTGAATTCTTGTTCCATATTGATCGTAAGATAAAGCGGGAATGTCCGCAAACAATACTATTATGATTTCGTACCAAAATAAACAAATACCACTTTGAGACTTGGAAATGGTAGAGTAGGTAATGGATAGAAAGTACACTCTACATGAGGTTAGTTGAACGAGTGAGCGAAGCGAGAAAAGTTCGAGTCTACTTGAACAATCCGGTGTTTTTATGTAGGTACCTATGTATTTTTGTATGTTTGAATGTTCGTTCGACGATAACTTCAGTAGTGGTATCGTCATGAAATTTGATGGGCACGTAAATGAGGCAAAGAGAATTTTTAAGTTCGAACATGAGTCAAATCGGTCTAGGGGTTGCTGAGATATGGGGTCGCGAGTTTACTAGTGGTTTGCTATTATAGCCGTGAAGTCACCCTTCTACCCGTAGCGTACATTTTTGAGGCTTCCAACGTCGATGTCTGTAGCTCCAGGGACTGTTTAAAAAAACATTCACCATAGACAACGTGGCGCGCGATCGACTTTCAAAATTCGAACTAGGAGCAAAGAGCATTACCAGGGTGACCAGATTAGGCGAATTGTCGCCATTTAGGCTACCTCAGGGGGTCAAACGGCGACCATAAAATGCGATCGGCGACCAGTAGCCATTTAGGCTACCTTAAAAAATGGGAACAGGCGATTTAGGCTATCTCAGGATTATTTCGCATTTATTTAGGTGATTTAGGCTATTATCGCAAATTTATTGAACCATTCCTTGATTATTCCTTAAAATGCTTATAACAAAACGTAATATGCACGTGGAAAGGAGGCTGATGGTGACGGAGAACTTTTGCGGGAAGTTATTATTTTATTTTGAGACAGAATAAAAAAAAAAGAAATGAAAATTATTAGATTTTTTAATATTTTTTTTTGCTCTACACTGTCTTTTTTTAGTTTTTTATTATTATTTTAGGCTAAATTTGGGCTTCTAGGCTCAAAAAGTTAGGCGATTTAGGCTAAATAGACGAGAAAAAAATTAGGCGATTTAGGCTACTCCGAAGACAAAATTAGGCGAATCGAGTTAGCTAAAATCTGGTCACCCTGAGCATTACAACTAGAAGTAATAGGTCGGAGTTTAGGGCTGTCACTCTTTTAGGAATTTTTACATTATATTTTTTGTCTAGCATCGTATAAAAACAATGGCCTTCGCAGCTGCCTTAGCATAACCGTTAACCGGCCAATCAAGGTTTAGAGCTCGATAAGCCTAAGTCTAAACCGTTTTATCAAAGGTTTTATGTACCTACCTCTACAAAAAAGTAGGAGAGAGATCATATTATTATAGGTTATGGCATAATAGGCGGAGTCTGCGAAATTACGTTTTTTATAACAAAGAATTACACTTTCTAGGTTACGAAAAACGAACTTTCAACCGCGCTCGGCCAATAAATTATTATTTATTTCTTGATCAATGGAGTCTAACAACAAGCCTAGAAACTTCCAGCCTTCTACGAAAAAAAAGGCATTCAACCCAAGAATTTAAACTTTAAAAGTAAAAAAAATTGTCCTTTAGACCGCGACCGGCAAAAAATATATATTTTACACAAAGGTACTCACTGCCGATTTCTGAATTGACAAATTCGCTAGGCAAGCATTTCAGTATCGTTCTGTCTCTGCAGATTTCTCACAAAAGAACGTGACAGAACGAACTTAAGTATTGACATAGCATAAAATTCTCAATTCTGAAACCGGGCCTCAGCGAAGTAACTCTACATTCCATGTCATAGGTACTCTAACTTTTTCAGAGTGAAAAAGTCTGAAAAAGTCGCGAGACTTAGTTATATTTTGTTCATACAACCTTTCTTTCAACTTTCCTTTCAAGGTTTTCATGATTTCTGTAGTGTTTTCACAATACACAACCCTACAGATAGCAACGTAGAGACAGGCATGACAAAAACGCACTCAAAATGTTTTGATACTTTACAACTGTCAAAGTGAACTCGTTCGATCCATGTGATCGATATCTATTTAGATCATTTTAATAATTTATTTTGGGTACACACGACAGCACGTCAGACTGTACACTTTTGTTGTAAAGTTGTAAAGTCGTCCGTAACGTAACCGAGTAGAGTGCTAGCGTGTAAGCGTCTGCATGCTGTCGTGTGTACGTTAGGCAAATGATTTTTTGTATTTAATTATACAGAATGGTATAGGTGCTGGGCAAGCCTACAACCATCTAAAACAATGTCCCAGGCACTACAGCGCTGAGTGGTCTCTTCACCCATCTAGTGTGTATAAATCATCTCATTGCGTAGATGCAAGCCTTTATTTTTATTTAATTAGGTTCTATCTCTAGATATACAAACTAAAATTAAAATAAACTAAACTAAAATTAAAATAAGGTAAACTAAACATAATTGAACGAGCGAGCGAAGCGAGCGAAGTTCTCCGAGTCTACTGGAACAATCCGGCGTTTGTATATATGTATGTATGTATGTATGTATGTATGTATGCATGTATGTATGTATGTATGAATGTTCGTTCGACGATAACTTGAGTAAATTTAGTCAGATCGTCACGAAATTTGGTAGGCAGGTAAATAAGGTAAAGAGAATTTTTAAGTTCGAACATGAGCCAAATCTGTCCAGGGGTTGCTGAGATATGGGGTCGCGAGTTCAAAGTTCGAGCCGAACCACTAGTAATATTTACGAGTAAAAGACCTGCCCCAGGTCGCTGTCCCGCGGCAGTGAGCCCAGAACGCTGGCGACGTTGCCTCTTTGGATGGCCAGGCTTATCCTCTGGCTGAGGTACGCGCTAGCCCTCTGGTCTCCCGAAGCGTCGACTAGGCGTTGTACAGCAGGCGCGCCTCTGGGCCCCATGTGCCCATCGTTTCGACCCCAAACGGCGCAAATATTTAGTGGTTTCCAATTGAACCATATTTGCGCCGCTTGAGGCTTTCGGCCGCGCCCGCCGCTGAGCCAGCAGCTCTTCCGCTCTGGGAAAAATCGGAGGGCGCCAGAGTGTCGACGCAGGTGGCCTCCCACGACACCAGCGTCGACAATTTAATTATGTATATTCTTTCTGTCGTTAGATTTTTCATACGTTTTATCATTCAACTTACTACAGGGTTAATTCTAAGTCGATAGCGGAACTTTGAGTAGGCTTTCTATTCTACTGATCAATACAAACAATTTGTACAAGGTGGCGAAAAAAATGGAGCGAAAAAAATATCAGCTCTCTCATACATTTGGTCTGTATGGTACAGCTGATATTTTGGTCTCTCCATTTTTTAGCCACCTAGCACAACTTGTCAGTGGACAGCCTACTCAAAATTCCGCTATCGATTTAGAGTGCACCCTGTAGATATTTACTCAGCATTCTAGGTACACTGTACGAGCTATCTCCTATCCTAGGTTGGCTATCCCGTCCTTCGAGGCTCCTAAACGAAATAATTAGGAGGTACACACGACAGCACGTCGACCCTTACACGCTAGCACTCTACTCGGTTACCTTACTGGCGACTTCACAAAAAAAGTGTACACTCTGACGAGCTGTCGTGTGTACAGTCGGCCACACGCTACGATACCCCTTTTTGTTCGATTGGCGCCCTCATGCCGCACGCGGTAAGAGCTGACATAGGGTATCTGTGACTGTGGCCGACCATACCTACACAAGACACCACGTAGCGTAGACGCTTACACGCGAGCGCTTTATCCACTTACCTTACGGGCCACTTTGCAATGAAAGTGTAAGCATCTGCATGCTGTCGTGTGTACAGTCACAGACACCCCATGGCAGCTCTTACCGCGCGCGGCATAAGCGCGCCAACCGAACAAAAAGGGGTATCCTAGCGTGTGGCCGACTGTACTTACTTTGCTGGATCATAGGTCTTCAGTCTCCTTCTACTTGTTGTTACGCAATAAAAATTGAAATAATATTCTATTTATTCGATCGAAGCACCAAATACAGGGTGTTTCAGAGAGGTCCTAATGAAACTGAAAGGGTTCGCATAACTCACCAATACAAGCGACTTTTCCTATGGGACCAAGTACGAAATCTCGAAAAAACAGATGTTCCATACTAAAATTCGATACCTACTGCGACAAATGTATGGAACAGCTGATATTTTTTTCGAGATTTCGCACTTGGCCCCAGTAGCATTTCAGTGCCACAGGGCCTCTCTGAAACACCCTGTAGAATGCATCACTAGCGGATTTAGGGGGGGGAGGGGGGGCTCCAGTCCCCCCCCCCCCCCAAAAGCATCTGAGAGGCTCTATAAAAATAAATTTTGAAAACTTTGTAATCTTGAAAACCTAAGCTCATTGGGTTCAAGCCCCCCCCCCAAACCAAAATCCTGGATCCGCCACTGGAATGCATGACACTGTATCGCTGTACACAGTAGCAGTCACCACCTATAGGGTTTCCTGTCCTCGGGGATGGCTTCGTCTACTATCGATCGCGGGTTCGACACCCGTAGCACAGTAAGTACAATACGAGCAGTATCTAGACACGCGGTAGCGTGTCAAGCCAAGTTCTCAAGAAAAACTGGCGAACGTACCGTGTGTCTATTTACCCAAACCATTTGGACCAACTTTTTACCCCTTCATAACTCTTTATCTATTTTACATAAACACATGAAATTTGGCTCATTGATTGAGATCCCTGAGATGAACTACAGTGTCAAAATTCATAAATACAAATGTAATGGTTATTGAGATATTAATGTCTAAAAAAGCCACTTCCAGATGACCTAGAAAGTTGAAAATTAGGACTCAGCTCGGTAATTGTATGTAACCAAAGGAAAAAGTCCGAAAAGTGTGATTTTTTACGATTTGAAATATTTGCGAATTAATCAATTTTTATTAAAACTACGCCTGTCAAAACTCTAATAGCAAATCGCACCGAGCGAGGTAGTGTAACAATTTGGCAGGCAAGTCTTTGCAACTTCGTAATGAGAAGATTAATTATACAGCGACCAGAGGCACCTTCACTCACACTAGATAGGTGAAGTGTCCACTCGGCGCCGTAGTGCCTGGGACATTTTTAGACGGAGTAGGCTTGCCCAACACTATACCATCCTGAGAGCTTAGTCAGCCTAGATCACAGGAAAGACAAGCCAATACGTGTGGAGTATTGGCTTGTCTTTCTTGTGATCTAGGCTGACTACTAAGTAAAATATAACCACCTTCGTTGTTTTAGTTTACTACCTTAATTTACTACCTAGTAAGTAGGAGTTGTGTCATGAAAAAAAGACAATAAGTTATTTAAATAGAAAACACAGGTCACAACTTGAATTAATGAAATCATTACTTGAATTAATGAAACCGCTCTACGTACACCTTAGAACACCTCAGAATGCGGCTATGTGTGTGTTAGGTAGGCGGCGTGTGCTTACGCGGAACGGAATGAGGCTGTGTGTGTGCGGCTAAACGATTGCGTTTGTATGGAGAAGTTCTATTTGTATTAATTGTGTCTTGTTATTAAATTGTTGTTGTTATTAATAAGTGTGTAGAAATAGGTTGTAACTTGAGATATCTTGAGGCTCCATAGGAAATAATAGGAATATTAAAAAAAAAATGAGACGTCGATAGTAACAAGAATGCTTGTAAAATTACTATTGATTTAAATCATAATTTAAATTACGTGCTAGAACGTATCAAGACTACGTTTCAGATACTAAATAATGCACATGTTCACCGGGAACAATTCCCTATTTGCTAAGCATAATATGCTATTACTATTCACAAATCACAAGAAGTCTTGACACCGCTCTTCTCTACATAATATTAAGAACTAGCTTTAGCAGAGGGCAGGCTTACGTTGCACTATCTACAGGGTGCACTCTAAGTCGATAGTAGGCTGTCTACTGATCACTACAAACAACTTGTACTAGGCGGCGAAAAAATTGGAGCGAAAAAAATATCAGCTGTTTCATACATTTGGCGCAGTACGGAGTCGACCGTTTGTATGGAACAGCTGATATTTTTTTCGCTCCATTTCTTTCGCCGCCTAGTACAAGTTGTTTGTAGTGATCAGTAGCCAGTCTACTTAAAGTTCCGCTATCGACTTAGAGTGCACCCTGTAGAGTTAAATCACTAGACGTTGTGAATCTCATAAATCTAGATCCAAGTAAAATTAAGGCACAAGAAAGTTCTTAATTAAAATACAATCGCCTGCGAACGTTATACCACCCCGATTAATTTTAATAATATTTATTTCTTTACAAAAAGATGTGATATCCCACCCAAAACATTTAAAATGTGAAAATTTTGGAGCCAAGTTCATTGCGTGGTTATTGATTTCACCGACAAAAGAATTGAGATCTAAATGGGTGCCAAGTTCTTTAGGTAATCCTGAAATTGACTTGTTAAATTTCAACAGTCGAAGTATTTACACAAACCAGAAAATTTTGAATAATTAGCACCTCAAGAAATGACGCGGCTAGTTTTAACATGTATTTTTTTAAATGTATTTGTCTGTAAAACTAGCCGCGTCATTTCTTGAGGTGCTAATTATTCAAAATTTTCTGGTTTGTGTAAATAATTCGACTGTTGAAATTTAACAAGTCAATTTCAGGACTTAACAACCCGATATCTCGGCAACCCCTCGACCGATTTGGCTCATGTTCGAACTTAAAAATTCTTTTAATTTCATTAACCCGCCTACCAAATTTCATAACGATCCGACCAAATTTACTAAAGTTATCGTCGAACGAACATTAATACATACAAACATACATACAAACATACATACCTACATACATACATACAAACATACAAACGCCTGATTGTTCCAGTAGACCCGGAGAACTTCGCCCGCTTCGCTCGCTCGTTCCAGTAGTAGAGCAAATCGAACAAGGTAATAAGTAGATAAAAAAAATGTAATTCATGTTTAGTTTCAAGCTTTACTAAAACTATCGTCCCTGAGTAGGGTGTCTCTAGCCAAAACAACAGCCTGTTTAGTGATGAAATTGGAATACATCATCTACATTTTATAGGCAGATTTTAGGTACTTACGTAATTTTGCCATGTAAAGCTAAATAAATACGCGCGAACGCATGTGTTCCCAAACCCAAAAGAAAACTAGATGCTAGATGAAAAAGTAAGCTAGAAAAAAAGTAACAAAACAAAGAGACCCAGAGCTTCGAACCCGCGACCCCACGAATGGGAATCGCAAGCCTCAACCACTGAGCCGTCAATGTGTACCAATGGTATGCGAAATAGCAATGTAGTTCATATTGTAGTCATGTATGTACAGAAGTACTTCTGTAGATTATAATAACAGTGCATTTAGGTAAAAATATTGGACGTTTTTCTTGAGTTTTATTTTTTTGTTCTATAAAATTGTGTTTTAATTCAACTTTGAGATAATTTTCATTCATTATATTAAATATTGTTTATATTTTTCTCCACATCACGTATTTTAGTTTTTTGCTGCGATAATTTTATTCTTCTTGTATGCTTTTGAACTTATTTTTAATTTTCATCCATTGTTGGTTGTACCTAAATGTTTGACCTTTTCCTCTGTGGTCTGGATGGGCTATTAGAATGCTAAACAATCTCAATAAAAATAAAACAGTGCATTTAGGCCCGGTTTCTGAGTTGAGAAATTCACTAAGCAAATGGGTAAGTGTCGTCCTGTCTCTGCAGATTTCTCACAAAAGAGCGCGACAGAGCGATACGTAAGTATTTGCTTAGTAAAATTCTCAACTCAGAAACCGGGCCTTAGGGTATTATATGCTCTTTGATTTAGGTAAAAATTTAACGATGTTGAAAGAAAGCGTTTACTACATCAGCGGATGGCAAAACAAAATTTTGTAAAAGCTAGCGTCATCTAGTGTTGCTTTGCTGCATTTCTGAATAAAGTTACCAGTAGACAAAATAGGAGTTATGTTGCATGCATGTTGCATGAATTGTTTTGAATGGCAACATTGAAAAAAAAATAAAGCAAAAATTAAACATGGCGCGTGTACGTGAAATTCCGTTTTTTTTACAATTATCCCTTTATTTCACTGTTATTTTGTGTTGTTTCTCAAATATTGTTAGTGCTAATCGTGAGCTAGATGAGGACAATTGGCGTGACATCCTTGATGGAGAATGGATGGTGGAATTGTAAGTAAAAACTCGATTTTCACACCGGCATCGCTTGTATAACTTCAAAACGTGTTCGATTTCTATGAAATTACTTCAAATTCCTGCAACCCGCTATGTTTTGCTGTCAACATACATTTCATTTATTATCTTCGTCAATTTTCCTTGAACTTTTCCACATTTTTATTGATTTCCGACCATGTTTTCGTACGTTGGTCTCTGACAAGTCCCACGTAACTAAAGTTCAATAACCACGGCAAGGCCACTTCTAGGGTCTGTAGACCGTTTGGACCGCTATATGAAGGCGTGACTCATTTCCACCAATTGTCAACTTTGATTTGTTTTTTAGCACGATAAACCAACTTTCTGTCTGTCCTCAAAAATACTTGCTCATGTAAAACCTGTCAATTTTTCATATTACTTAGTAACTTTGGAACTAATCACTGATTGTCTTACAGCTTGTTTACCGATGTAATACTATGGGTATATTTTCATATTTGGCGTTCTGGCAAAGCATAATGTCTAGCAGACAAATCAATAGTTTTCAGACATAATATTGGTCAGAAAACTGGTTTCCCAGTAAGTTCTGAACAATATCTACCATCCAACAATTGGTTACAGAATGCATGACATCATTATGCCAAACATGTCATATTCATGAACACAGCTTCTTGAGTCATAAAAACTCATAAACTATGTACCTAAATGGTAATAAAACTACATTTAATAAAATCAAAACTGCGGCTATATCTCATATGTTGTAAAGAAGCTTGTCAGTTTATCCCTCGACTTCTATTCACATAAAGAAACAAAATGTCTTATGACTATCACGTTGAACTGAGCACATAGGATATTAGGAAGACTATTATTATCTCACAAGGTTGATCCGAGGTTTGATTCCTAGCAGGTAAACATTGTAAGGATCCACAGGCCATGTGGCATCCGAGTGGTCAGTTCATCCACATTCTTTGAACAATATGCCACAAAACGAAAACTTTTGTAATGAGAGGATTTATACAGTGTCCAGTGGCACCTTTACTTACACTACAGGGTGCACTCTAAGTCGATAGCGGAACTCTAAGTAGGCTATCTACTGATCAATACAAACAACTTGTACTTGTAGGTGGCGAAAAAAATGGAGTGAAAAAAATATCAGCTGTTCCATACATAAGGTCGACTCAGTACTGCGCCAAATGTATGAAACAGCTGATATTTTTTTCGCTCCATTTCTGTCGCCACCTAGTACAAGTTGTTTGTATTGATCAGTAGACAGCCTATTTAAAGTTTCGCTACCGACTTAGAGTGCACCCTGTAGATGGGTGAAGTCATACTTGGACGGTGCAGTATCTGGGAAATATTGGATAAATCATAATATCTACATTACAGATATAATGCAAAGGCTACATTTATTATTTTCACTGAAGACTCAATACTTCAATAAGCATTCTAATCAATGTTTACAGAAATAGATTGGCCATTTTATTCGACTTTGATTGAGTGAACCTAATTTACTATCAACATTGCCGTTTCTGGGGCTCTAGTGTAAAATGGGTTCCGAATGGTTAGAATTATGTTTGCAAATTACTTCCTGCCAGTTTGTGAATTGATATTTTATAATCACTAAGTTCACAATGAAACAAGATAGAACATTAAGGCCCGGTTTCTGAATTGAGAATTTTGCTAAGCAAATACTTAACTATCATTCTATCACATTCTTTTGTGAGAAATCTGCAGAGACAGGATGATACTTACCCATTTGCTTAGCGAATTTCTCAATTCAGAAATCGGCAGTAAGGCCCGGTTTCTGAATTGAGAATTTTACTAAGTACATACAAAGTATCGTTTTGTCACATTCTTTTGTGAGAAACCTGCATAGACAGAACGATACTTAAGTGCTTGCTTAGCGAATTTCCCAATTCATAAATCGGCAGTAAGTATCTTCTGTCTAATTCTTTTGATAAATCTGCGGAGACACAATGATACAGTATTTGCTCGGTGAAATTCTTTTTTTGACATGGCGAATATCTGCAAAACAAAGCGCGAAATGCGCGCGTGATTAACAACGAACAAAAAAAAAACATAGGCATTTCATCAAGCTTATATTTTTTTTTGTGTAATTAAAAACACGTATATTTGTATTTTTGACTGTATTCCACATTTAACTAGTCTGTAGCTACTTGTGAAGGCTTCTAATTGGCTCTCTGTTCCTAAACTTTGTATCTATAATGTGTTTTTAAAGCTGTTAGCCTTCCAAAAATTAATAAATAAACCACAGCTTTTAAAGAAGGCTGTGAATAAACCCATCCTCTAAATTCGGCACACCCAACTACTCGCGAAGACAGCTTTGTTAAAAATATTTTAAACCAATAAGAAAACAAGAAACTCCGTCATTGGTGGATAGTTTTCGCGCTATTGATGTCATTGGTTGTATCATACTGATAGAGTCAAACTGACGTCTTCTCTAAGTCACGTCTATCGGACTAGAAAATCCTGAGAGGAACCATCTGTAGACTCCGCCCATACGAGAACCATATGCATTAGGTAATTTCTCAGAGCTAGTGAGATTTCCATGTTTTCTTCTGCTCGCTGGTGATTAACTTTTTTTCTGTCTCTAAAGCTACGCCCCCTGGTGTCCAGCGTGCAACGCTCTGCAGCCGGCATGGAGCGAGCTATCTTCCCGAGCGGCCAAGCGCAAGATGGACATGAGGGCTGCCGCTGTCGACGTCACCAAGTCGCCCGGTCTGAGCGGCCGATTTGTCGTCACAGCCCTGCCCACCATCTTCCAGTAAGCCCACCTCCTATATCTCTTTGTTAGCTGGAGATAACTGGCAGCACTTTCTCTCTCCCTCCTCTCCTGTCTCTTTCTCTCTCATTCCCTCCCTCGCTCACCTCGATAGCATTTAAAGGCTTGGCATAAAATTCGCAAAGGTTTAGCATCATACATCCACAGATCAGTTTAAAATTGCACATCCGCGCTTCGGAAGACACGATAAACCGGTGGTACCGGTTCTCTAGGACATAGTCCAGAATCCAGACCTAATAGTATCTTCTACTTCATCTTGTAGTAATACTCTTCTAAACTTGGAAGACACCTACACTGTCCATTGGGTGGCTACAGGGTAAAGAAGAATTATTTTAAGGTGAATACCGAGGCACAACTAGCGCCGCCAATGGAAAAAAAAACATATCTTCTTTTGGATGCTCATTTTGCTAAAAACGAAACACTAAATACTCAACAGTGGTCACTTTTAGCGATAAAAGATTTTATTCGGATCTGGAATCTAAACCTTAGGTCCTAAAAATTGTTAAGCCTCGCGTTGAGTATTTGTTGTTTAGTTTTTAGCAAAAAACGCATCCAAAAAGAAGAAATGTTTTTTTTCCATTGGCGGCGCTATTTGTGCCTAGGGATGGGCCCTAATTCTTGTCGTATACTTTGCTAGTGTACAATAAAGTGTTCTCTATCTATCTAATTCATCATCCTCTCTTCCAGTGTGAAAGACGGCGAATTCCGTCAGTACAAGGGGCCGCGTGACGTGGACTCCATGCTCGGCTTCGTCGAGCAGCAACGGTGGAAGCAGACGGAGCCCATACCTGGTTGGAAGGCGCCGCACTCGCTTCAGATGTCCCTGGTCGCTGAGTTCTTCAAACTTAGCCAGGCTTTGAGGGTAAGAGTTATTCAAACTTAGCCGGGCTTTGAGGGTAAGAGTTCTTCAAACTTAGCCGGGCTTTGAGGGTAAGAGTTCTTCAAACTTAGGCGGGCTTTGAGGGTAAGAGTTCTTCAAACTTAGCCAGGCTTTGAGGGTGAGAGTTCTTCAAACTTAGCCAGGCTTTGAGGGTAAGAGTTCTTCAAACTTAGCCAGGCTTTGAGGTTAAGAGTTCTTCAAACTTAGCCGGGCTTTGAGGGTAAGAGTTATTCAAACTTAGCCGGGCTTTGAGGGTAAGAGTTCTTCAAACTTAGCCGGGCTTTGAGGGTAAGAGTTCTTCAAACTTAGCTAAGGTTTCTTTTTGTCGCGTTTTTGGGTCTATAGAATTAGATATACCAAATTGTATCTTTTGATTTCGTTAACCTTCTAAACGGAATCAAAAGATACGACAGAAATTATATGTATAGATTCTTGTATAGTAGACGATAAATAGGGGGTTGTAAGACGACATAGAACTAGAGCCCTCTATTAGTTCCAAACCTCAACTCTAGATGACGCTGAATGCATGATCGTTTTTATTTTTCTTCCAAAATAAATGCATAGAATGGTGGTACGGGACCCTCGGTGCGCGAGTCCCACTCGCATTTTGCCGGTTTTTTATTTATTTTTTTCTCCAGATCTAAACTCAGCCTATCTTACGTTACAGAGTGTTCACACCATGCTGATGGAAACCTACGGGCTGCCCACATGGGGGTCGTATCTCATCTTTGCTATCGCCACCATCTTCATCGGGGCCCTACTTGGATTGGTAAGCAAACATCTTCTTCTTCTTCTTGGCATGCCTCTCAATGGAGGTTGGCCGTCAGCTCTTCATCTCCTTCTCTGTTCTTTGCCAAGCGAAATTCCAAGCGTCCATTCCTTGATGTTTCTGAGCCACGACTTCTTCTTCTACCAGCACGCCTCTTTCCCTCAATCTTGCCCATCATGATCACTAGAAGAAATCGGTACCTGACGTGGCGAAACACATGTCCTAGGTAGCTTATCTTCTTCTTTTTTATGGTCAACATGAATTCTCGGGAACGACTGACGCGTCGTAGAACTTCCACATTCGTGACTCAATGGACCCAACTTATTCTCAGCATCCTTCAGCAAACATCTGTCCTTTATGATCCGTATTTCAAATAAACTTTTTATAATTTGAACTTCATCACCGCATCCATTCTGCGCCATTATAAGTGAAAGAAGGAAGCGCTCAGATATTATTGCCACTAGCGGTCACCCATGGCCCAAACCTAGGCACAACTAGCGATGCCAATACAAAAAAAAACATATCTTCTTTTTGGATTCGTTTTTTGCTAAAATCTTCATTAGGTTATCAACGCGAAGCTCAACTATTTTTAGGACCTAAGGTTTAGATTCCAAATCCTTCCAGATCCGAATAATTCTGGTCTGGAATCTAAACCTTAGCTCCTAAAAATTGTTAAGCCTCGCGTTGAGTGACGTTTCGTTTTTAGCAAAAAACGCATCCAAAAAGTGCCTAGGTTATCACCTTAACTTCGCCAATCGATTAAGAATGGCTAGACCAACTAGGCTGTGAGCTTTTCCATCGAAATTGTGATCTAGTCTAGCTAAAACTAAAATGATTTTTAAAGTATTTAGTGGCACCTTCACTCACACTATTAGGTGAAGAGACCACTCGGCGCTGCTGTGCCATAGTCTAGCTAACTAGCCCTAAAATCGATCGCCATCGTTTCAGGTGCTCGTGTGTATCATCGACCTCCTCTACCCGCCGAAGCGGCCAGACCGCGCGTTCATCTCCCAGGCAGAGTTCGACAGGTTGGCCAAGGGAGATCAGGATAAGAAGTCTGATGATGAAGAGAATGTAAGTTCACTTTTAATGACTCGCGATATTTACACATTATTGTATTCAAATTGGTCCAATCGCGGTTGGTTTTAGGCAAATTTAATTACCTACCTTATTAAATAAGGTAATTACATTTTATCCCGACGTTTCGGCCGCGTTACAGCTGCCGTGGTCGCGGGTAGTCTAAATAAGGTAATTAAATGTGCCTAAAACCAACCGCGATTCGACCCGTTGAAATACAATAATAGAATGTAAGTTGTTTATTCTTCTTCTCTCTTGACGGAAATGTCATACTTTGTGCTCCCAGAAGCGTGTTATTTAGGGTTCCGTACCAAAGGGTAAAACGGGACCCTATTACTAAAACTCCGCTGTTCGTCCGTCTGTCTGTTTGTCCGTCCTTCCGTCTGTCACCAGGATGTATCTCATGAACCGTGATAGTTGGACAGTTCAAATTTTCACAGATGATGTATTTCTGTTGCCGCTATAACAACAAATACTAAAAAACAGAATCATCATCATTATCATCAGCCTGTTAACAGCCACTGCTGAGTAAAGGCCTCTTCATGCTCACTCACGATCCTGTGCCAGATGCAACTACTGTTTTCCGGCTACTTGGGCTATGTCGTCGGACCATTTCTGGCTGGTGGTCTGCCAACCGATCTCTTCCCCTCTTGGGGTCGCCATTCCGCAATGGTCTTTGTCCATCTGCCACCGGTACGTCTCGTCAGGTGTCCTGCCCAGGTTTTTCTTAGTGGTGTACAAGGAGTAACCACTCTATTAAATCTTGACCTTTGCCATTCCTCAGGAGTTGCTAAACGACGACATCGTGGACGAGGCCGACACCGGCAACAGCGACGCTGAAAAGAACTCGGCTAGCGATGTGAGTATTACAAACATATAGAATACAATAGAAAAATCATTTATTTAGACACCACAACACGCACATCACAGGATTGGTTGTAACATATTTTCCCTACATATACCAACTAGCTGGGCCAATGAATCGCTACCAATCCTGGATGCGAAGCATGAGGCTGGCTACAGTACATAAGGGTTATAAAACTCTATGCCTCTCACTCTTTTGTTTGACATAGAACGGGATAGAGTGAGTTATAAACCCATAGACACGCTCTAACCTAGCCTCATGCTAACCCAGCTGCATACAGTTACGTATACTGCAGTTTATTCAGTTTCGTGTATGACCCAATAGGGGTCGCTACTACACTCCTTTCGGAGTGCTTGATGTGGTTTCGTCACGATCACTAACTATAACTACCGATTTCTGAATTGAGAAATTCGCTTCAAGTATCGTTCTGTATCTGCAGATTTGTAACAAAACAACGTGACAGAACGATACTTAAGAATTTACTTAGCAAAATTCTCAATGGCCCGTTTTCAACTGACAGTTAAAAGCTGAATTCAAAGCCCTTGGTAGATGGCGCTCATAGGCTAGCTGGCCATACAAGAACCGGGAAGTGGCTGTAAAATTTCGCTTACACAGATTAATAATACCTATCTTAAGATTAGAAAAAGTGAAATTTGAAGGCTCATTTAGAAACCGGGCCTAAGCCTTCCCTTCTCTTCCCACAGTCGTCCGAGTCAGCGGCGGAGGCGGCCGGCGGCGACACGAAGGCGGAGCCCGAGCGCGAGGTGCGCAAGCGCAGGCCGCGCAAGGCCGACTGAGTTAGCGACCGTAGGTAGATACACATAGGGTGCGTTTCAGCGCGGCGCGGGCGCGGGCGGGTTGTATTCGACGCATCTCGGAGGAAAAATCTTATGTCATTTCGATCTACAGGGTGCACTCTAAGTCGATAGCGGAATTTTGAGTAGGCTGTCTACTGATCAATAAAAACAAGTTGTACTAGGTGGCTTAAAAAAATGGAGCGAAAAAAATATCAACTGTACCATAATAAAGGTCGATATTTAGGTGATATTTTTTTCGCCACCTACTTGTTTGTCCCATGTCCGCTATCGAATTAGAGTGCACCCTGTAGACTGCTACCAAACACTCGAGTCACGTCGAACGAAAAAGGCAAACATCTCGCAGAAATCTCGTGCCTTATGTCGAGGATGACTTCGCGAGAACAGGAGGCGTGACATTTGCCGCAAAATGAGATTTTTCCTTTAAGATGCGTCAAATGCGAGAGAACGCGGGTGCGTTGCATTTCACACCTGAGGTTCCCTTCATCCATGTAGTGTGAGTGAAGTTGCCACTGGACGCTGTATAAATCTCACGCTGTATTTCATTACCTAGATGCAAGGCCTTAGTTTTATCTATGTAAACTTCTACCTTTTCTTGAAATTCGTTATTTTGAATTTCAAAAACAGCAATAATGCTTACACGTAGATAAAAAATTACAAAAAAGATTGACAGTGTCATCCGATTTTGGTGTCATGTCAATTTGACACTGAAATCGGATAATATTTAAAGGTAGCAAAGCTGTTATTTCGTTTTCTCCGTTTGTATGGGCGAGAGCGCTCCTATCTTCAAACTCCTGTCTCCTGTCTGTGTGTTAAAGGTTAAAGGTTAAAGGCAGCGAACTTTCCGCTCGCTGGTTAAAGGTCAGACCCCAAGACCCCCGCACCCGCGCCTGCACTCTGAATGAGAACATAGAGTCCATTTCGCGACAGAGAAAAACGAATGAACTATTTCACAAATAATTTTTGTTTTGTTAGTTCACAAATCATTTTTGTCACTTTTAAATTGTTGAAAGCTTGTTAAATGTGATTTAATAACCGAGGTTAATCGCGCAATAAAAACGTAGTTAGATGATAGTGAAATTATGTACTTTATTCGCTGACTTTTAAAACAATTTGGCCGGCTTAGATCAACACCTTATTTTTGTGTATAGAGAAAGACTTTGCTTGCATCTTCATTTTTGTAAAGGATTTTTTTAGGCACATTTAATATTTAACATTTGGCGCTTTCATCAACATCCATAATCTAATTATTCACTCTTACTCATAATACTCACACATAAAAACACAACTAATGTGGCACATGATAGAGATGTGTGGAAGACAAGAGCCTTTACCCTGCAGTGGGACACTAACATCCAGGATAACTAAAATAAAAAATATTGTCATTACTCTAATTTTTAAATCGAGTCCACGGAATGACAGCTGCTAGTATACTACTGACAGATAAAGGCCCGGTTTCTGAGTTGAGAATTTTACTAAGCACATGCTTACGTATCGCTCTGTCACACTCTTTTGTGAGAAATCTGAAGAGACAGGACGATACTTAAGCATTTGGTTAGTGAAATTCTCAATTCAGAAACCGGGCCACAGCCTTTGTAACCACTGTCATTCCGTGTACTCGATTTAAAAATTTATTAGGGTTTAACTATAGTTCAGTGTTTTCTTTAGTGCCTCCATTTTGTTCGTAAAATCGACTGCAAATACAACTGCCTGTAAAAATCGACCACGTGGTCGATTCTTGTAAATGAGATTAGAAATAGGCTGCTAGGTATGTCGCAGGCAAATTGTATCATACGGCTTTCTACAAAACGGATAGGCGGTTTTCAAAACGGCGGTCTGATTACAAAGCTTATTAATTATTATACAGTTTGACTGTTATGGATATTGGTCTTAATTGAAAACCGCAGTGAAAAACTAAAATCGCGTTTGTATCCGCGAAAATTAGGTAGAGCGAATGATTGATCTGTAAATTTGCTGTTTTCAAAGATCAAATTGAAAGCACTTCATAGATGGCGCCTTACAGGTCTGGCCATAGAAGTCAAAATTAATCTGTGCTAAGCTACGTTTGACAGCCGTATTCCGGTTCTTCCATGGCCACGCCTGTGAACTCCATCTATGAACTGCTATGAATTTGTTTTTTGAACACGGCTCATTATGTTAAAGTAAAATTTAATAAGTATCAACGAAAAATAAAAAATAAACACTTGCTCACTTGTAATGGTAATAGTCGGGTACAGAAACATGTTATTTATAAGGTCAAGCATTTTAACAGCTTTTACATTGTTGTATAAATAAATAATTATAATCCCATTTTAGTTAATTTTGTAATGTTCTAGCTTAGCGTAAATAAATCTAGAATAATTCTAGTGGATTTAGCGTATATTCTTAGTTTGATATTTCACACTGCTTGTTTTCATCAAAGTAAGATTTGATTAACGTAAAAATATATTTATAACCGCACGCGTGAAAAATCTGTTTGTTAAATTGTAATGTTAAAAATTATTGTAACAATTTGTATGTTGCTTTTATATTTTAAATCTTTACAATTTTTACTTTTAAATATTTATATTTCATTTGCAGACTCGAACGTAGAATAATGCATGGAAGACAGTGAAATAGCTTCTTGCACCGCTATCCTATCAACCGTTCCAACAACATAGTAACGGTGGAAAAAAATTATGGTACAATAGCGGCTCAAGGTAAAATTCTATGGATAGCTTGCTTTTTTCCTAAAGCTCTGTATTCATTTTGAGACATTTGTGGCCCGATATAAGTCCCCGCGAAACGTTACTAAAAATTGCAGAACGTTGTATCCTATCAACAAAAACTATATTTTTATGTTGGTCACATGAGCAATTAAAAAAATAACGTTGAACAAATGTTGATAAATGAATATCTGGCACAAACATTCCTAAATGTTGTCTGCTTTTTAAAATAAGAATTCGCGTTAAATTCTCAACGATCTTCTGTATTATTATTAATCTGTCTTTTTTTGTATAAAATACTCGTCAACTCGTCATTAATCATTATTTTAAAATTATATGTATAATTTGTGTCTTTATTTATTTGCACAACGATCATGTTTTAAAATTGTCGCGTTTGTCTTTTCTGGTTTTCTTATATCGCAGTGGGATGTTTAGAATTTTTAATTTTGATTATACGTATAAATAATATTAAAATATTTGAGTATGGAATGTTAGTTAGTCCACTAATGCAGTCTGCTAGTTTTGGAACGTGTATTGTCACACAAGCCATAATTCGTTGACTGGACTATATTTCGAAAATAATGTGAGAACCACACTACATAAAAGATTGCCTTGTGTACAAAGACTATGATGGTGTTAAGTGTTGCATTATAATATAAATAATTAACTATGGACTTGAAGATGGAAACTTGCTAAATAAAAATGTAATTTATAAAATTCATCTTGTTTAATTTCGTTGCTGTATTTTGGCACATCAAGCTTGCTTAGCATGGGCCTGGGTTACGCAGTATACAGGGTGTTAATTTGCAAGCGTGCCATATTTCAAGAAAAAAATGTAATTCATGTTACCAGCTAATGTAGCCTACTCACAGTCTCACAGATTCAAGGAAACCGAAGATAAAAATTAAACTTCTTTTTAGGGTGTGAATAGGAATAACCTAAGTTTAGAGGTGCTATGACTACGCACGTATTGGGAAGAGACCGAGACCGCGTTGCCAAGTTGGCACCGATCGAAAGAGACAGCAATAACAACAACAAAACGGATGATTTCAGATCTCCCTTCCTACTCTCACGGGCTTAGGACCGACCAAACAAAATTTCTTTGGTAGGTAGGCGGTTAGTAGGTAGGAAAATATTGCGCAAATGTGTTACTAGTTTATTTACAGGTAGGTAATAAAAAGTAGGAAGTAGATGATATACCCAAGTAGGTACTAACCTACCTTCAAATAAATCGATGATCTAGCGTAGTTAAAAGTCTAAAAGTTAAAAAAATTACACTAAATGATACGCTATTTACAGGGTACTTACAATTATTAAGTTGTATGGAGCATTATTGTTCGAAGTGGCTAACATTCTGCGCTATTCACGGCGACACAAATTGCATTTTCAATTTTGCAACACAAACACTTTTTTCACTAACAGTTTGGAAGGCAGAAGAAATAATCCTTTCAGGCAACACAACCGCACTGTTCACTTCTCCCACACAAATAAAAGTCTAGGGGGGTAAGATCCGGGGACCGCGCTGGCCACTCCTATCCAGCGGTCACCAAAAATATCGTTTAGGTACTCGCGCACTTGGAGTCCGTAGTGCGAAGGAGCTCCGTCCTGCTGACAATTGAGGTTTTGATGAACGTTCAATGGCACGTCGCCCAACATCTCATCAACGATTACGAAACGGCGGCGGCGGCGGGCGGCGGCGGCGCTGCGCCGGCGGCCGGCGCGCGCGCAAAGTTAGGTAGTAAAGGAGCGTGCGCTACGTGCACACGTCACAAAGGATATCCGGTCACTTGAGTGCCTGGCGGGCGGCGGCTAGGCTGATTGATGGGGGCGGGGGGGTGCGCTCGCGCGCGGCGGTGTGTTTGTTCTATTCTATCTACTGTTAACGGCATATGCCGCTCCCGCTCGGGCGGGGTGCGAATGTGTGCGAGTTGTTGCCAAACCGTTCGTCGTTTCATTCGTCTTGTGAACACTAAAATTTAGGGATGGGCGAGATATTTCGATGTTAGAGCTGGGCGTTGTCTTTATCGATAAAAATTGTGACGTCTGAAAAAGAAATAAAAAAAAATCGCCCCTTCTTTTATGATTGATTTTTGTTCTTTATCAGCAGTATAATCACGTCCTAAAATATGGCACGCTTGCAAATTAACACGTTGTATAAGGGGCTATAACTAACTATACATATGTATCTCACTCTTGTTTGACGTAGAGGGAGAACTAGAGTTATAAACCCATCTAACCCAGCCTCATGCTAAGCGAGCTGTAGGGAGAAACACGACGTAGGCGAAAAACGATCAAGAATCGGTGCTAAAACGCTACAAACGTTTAAATCAACTCACACCAGATGGCGCCACTCCGTCCGTAAGACGAGTATCAATGAGGTTGGAAAATTCACATCGACCTGCACGATATGCAAGAGGTAGCTGCTTCCCCTCCGGACTTGTGGTGTCCCGAGCGAATCTTTTAACCTTATAAAAAGCTTTATTTTCCCTAACACGGGTTAGTGCTTTAGAAAAATACAAAAAGTAGTTTATTCGAAATAAAAACAAAATAACAAAGGTTTGTAACGAATCCGGGGCGACCGTCCTGGGGCCCTAGCCTGTAACGCAATGGTGCCAAAATAGGCTCCCGGTTGACGATTTCCATTACGATTTATTAATGATGTCGGTCCTTTTAATGTTTTTGTAGTACCGCAAAGAATATTATGATTCTAATTCTAGAGGATTAGTTCGCTGGTTGTAGGAGAACAACGAAAAAATCCCGGTTTTGTCATTCTACCTGGGACGCCATGGTGTTACAGGCTAAGGCCCCTGAAAGAATGGTGTAGTGTAGGTGGTGGGCCAGCCTACCCTACCTAAACATGTCGGAGTACTCTCGTGCCACTGGACGCTGAACAAATCATCGAACATAGAACAACTATCCGAAATGAAAAAACTACTTTTTATACAGGTGTTTAGTCGGACATTTCCGTCCACCAGTGTGATCGTTTAACTTAACTCATCAATACGAACAACATTTTCTATAGGATAGGAGGGCTACTTTTAATCTTGTGCATAAAATTCGCAAAACTGAACAAAAAAAACACCCTGTGTAAAACCAGTTGCTACAACCCCTTAGGGATAATCTTTCAATAGAAACACAAGTTTTATGATCATGTACAAAAATATTTATTTTAGTGTCGTTATTAAATTAATTAGTAATACAAATAATACATCAGAAGAGACTTATTCAAAATTTTAAAAAGAACTTTCCAGAACTTTCGCCTACAGTAAATAATTTTTGAACTTTTATAATTACTTAATTAAAAATTAAAGGAATTCTCATTTATGTGTGTGGCAAACATATTATGGTACAATTTCATAGGCAAGATTTAATTAAAATATCGATATGAATTGAGAGATTCTGTTTTAATAATTAAGTACATAGTTGATAGATGAAATAGTTTTGTTTAATTTATTTCATACGACAAAGCAAAATATAAAGATGGTCACTTATCAATAAACAGTCTGTAACATCAAACCACAGAAAACTATGATTAAACTACATATTATTAATGCTACAAGGCCTTACAATCCATCTTGGACTTCAAATAGATATTGCTTGATAAACATAATATTGTATTTCACAAAATTAAATGTTGCTCCTTCATGTCAGATTATTTTGGATGTTTCGGTGATTGGAGTATTAAAAACACTTACAGCATGTTACATAAATAGGTTTCGATTAATACTGATATGAACAGTTTACTTAAAATATGGTATATCGATGGCAAATTATGTACATGAGTTGTCTTTTATGGCATGAAAATCATATAATTTATGTTAAAAACAAAAATGTATTTACACCCGCATTTTGCTCAAATAACTTAAATTATATTTTACAACCGAGTTTTAGAAATAATAATAAGTTAACATTATCCTGCTCATAAATACTATAAACTGAAATGCTGCTAAAATATACACGTTTAGTAAAAAAATACGACAAGTTTGATATTGTTGTCTTCTTATAAAAATACTTAAAAATAGGCTTTGAAAAATTACGTTTTCACCTAATACATTGCGATTCAATTAAGCACCTATTTTATGTATGGTAAGGCACATTATGCGTTTATAAGGAAGACATTATTATAACTAATAAGCAAAATTAAATACAAATATTATAAATACGATGTTAATTTTAAACTTAACCAATCAACATTTGGAATGTAATTTTAGAACTGGCAGTCTATTCAATAACTTTACAACATATTCTGTGAAGCGTTTGTTGAGATAGGACGGTGGAGCTCACGACAAAAAAGAAGTCCCGCAGGTTAAATAATTTTTGTTAGTGCAATAGACTTCAGGACTTTGCTGATGGATTTCTTTGATGGTATGAGCTCAGTTGAAGTAAAACACTGTTTTCTTTACATAAAAGTATGCTTTTTGCTCTCAACAAATAAAAATGCCTTACGTTTCAAGTGCATGCAATGAAAACAGCCTTTTATTAATAACTTTCATCCTGTCGAAGAACAACAGCCTTGCGGACGTGACTGATTACGATTACTCCACTTTCAGCTCAACTCATTCCCCTCGTAGAGACTTTCACAGATCTCTAGAAGCCTCTGTACTGGACTGATGTTGTATGGGAACAAAGATTTTGACACCAAACGACTGATCTGTAGACGCAGCCGTATCAGCACCCTCATGGTTTCATCCAGCCCCCTCATCGCACCGCTATCGTTCATTTGGCACGTCTCAATAAACTTGGGCCAGTTCCTTCGCACATATTTCAAGAACCGCAAGAGATATAGGAGGAAACACGTCTCGTTACTAACCAAATAGTCAAGTAGAACGTCGCTGTCATTGGAGACTACTTTTAGGAACTCCACAAAAGATGCTATAGGATTCAGCATTGGTATTAAATCTGGATACATGGAGTTTCGATAGACGATGCCCACGGTTATATCAAGCGTGCAGACCATGGACTCGATCAAGTAGTCGTCCTGTTCACTGAATAAGTGAATGAGCATTTTAGTAAACGGTGTCTCGGGGTGAAACTCTAAAGTGTTTCGGATGAAACCATCAAGTTTTTTCAGGACATCTCGAATGGATCTCTCGACTATTTGCATATCCTGTATGGCGTTATAATCGGAGGAGTCTATAGAGCTGTCTGACGAATCGCAACGCATTTCTTTCACTGTAACAGCAATCGATTTCAGAACTAACAAGGACATTCTTTGCAGCATAGTTTTGTCTATGTCTTGCCTTGATTGCAATGTTTCTTCCGGATCGTCTTCGCCGTAACTGTCATCTACTAGCTGTATGGAAGATGTAACGTTGGGTCCTAGAGAGTAGTCTCTAATAACTGGGCACTCTCTTCCGATGAAACCAAAGCCACTCCTGCTATTTCTGACCCCCACTTCGCTTAGTAGCCTGAAGTCTTTCACATATCTCACAATGGTGTGCGCTAGGCAACAGATTTCTTCAGGCAAAATGTCTTGCAGGGCCAGAGTCGACCCATAGCACAAGACCTCATTGAAAAGACTCAGCAGATGTGTGTATATTAGACTTGGGAACGTCGTATTTCTCAATAAATCAACAAATCCTTGCAAATCTGCGTAGAACGGTTTAGTATCTATGACAGACAAGTTAGCTTTGACGCTGATGATATTCTCCCAAAGAGAGAAGAAAGTGAGGACACAGTTCTCAGCGTTAGATAAATTCAGGTACCGCAGCAAGAGTAACTTTATATTTTTGACAAGAACCGGCCAGTGGTGCTCTAAAGTTTTTATTGTGAGGCATTTTATGTGGGACGTGTCAAATGACTCAGAATCTGTGAGTATGACCGTACTACAACCACTTTCATTGACCCTTTCAACACGAGGTGGCAGCGGTGGGTCTGGGGGCTCATCCTCATCCACAGGGTCTATATGCTCCTCAGTTGTGAACTTTAGTACAGGTGCTTGTAGCCTGAATGACTGGGAGCTGCTGGGATTTTCGTCACTACACGTTGATGAGGCACCGTGGGTTTGTAGATTAGAGAAGGCACCATGTAAATTGTCCGTGTGAGAGCTGGAAGACGGTGCTTGGGTGTTACGGTTTGTACCGTAGCCTACACTACTTCTGAACGGGTTATCTTCTTGGACGGACATGTTACCTGCTGTATTTATGTAGTTGCTGTCTTCCAAAGGATGTTGCTCGACATCCTTCCACTCGACTATCCTCTTTATAATATCCAAACTGAAGTTGATCTTCTGCACAGTAATTCTGTTTATCCTATCAAACAGATAGATGTTCTCCGTAATCTGTTGAAGCCAGTTTTCATCAACGGTATCCTTGGCCACGATTAAAAACGTCGACAAGACTCTGCTAGCGACAAATGTGATGAATTTACTCTTGTGGTCACCGAGTTCTATTACTTCTGTGATCCAGTCATGTCTGTTGCGAACAAATATGTCACAGGCCTGCATGAGCCTTGAGCAGATGGTCCCTGTGTGATTCTGCTTTAAATACATGTCGAACATTAGCTGCATAGTGGAGAGGTAGGTCAAAGAGCATGGTATAGACATGGAGACAATGTTAAGTCGCCTATCAAAGAGTTGTATGACCACATTCTCATTGAATCGACACAGGCATTGGCTGACAAGACCGTCTTGAATGATACGAAGCTCGGCGAGGAGTTTATCATCATCAGTATTCCAATTAAGGGCTGTAGTTGAGCAAGAAGGGGTGATATTGACATTAGACTCAATGGGGAGCCTGATTATGGCTGAACAGTCCACGGCATCTTCACTGACAGTACCACTGTCGGGTGATTCGCCATTTCTCGCGGGAAATTCCTCAGAGGTCTCAGCCGGAGGTGTTACCGAGTCAAATATCTCCTCCTCCGTCGACCTGTCGCTCCCATCGTCGATATCGGGTGCGTCTATCCGCAGTTTCTTCTTCACGGGCTGATCGGAAGCCATACCTTCATTGGTCGGACCCACGGTGTGAAGATGCCCCCTCAAAACCATGTAAACACGTCGAAATCGGCCTTCACACGATCATTTGAAGAGTGCGGAGCGGCGAAATTGCACTTTTGGGCCGTTTCTGAAGGGCTGGAAACGAAAACGCTACATGAATGCGTGACCTTTTCCAAAAGTGCTACTCAGTTACGCGGACCACAAAGCCATCGAAAATGTAAGGCTTTCGCAGCCCGGGGGAAGTAAAAACGCATGTAGGCATGTATTTTGGGACATAATCTTTCGATTTGATGTAGAAATCATTCAATTCATGCAGTTTTTGGCCAAATATAAAACAACTTTCCAAAATATTTTGATGGCACACATACCATTGACATCCGAACGAGGTTGTTTGAGCACGGATTTCTTTCACTCCACTCCAAAAGTTGAATAAAAACAATCATGGCATTCCAATAATTCACCAATATCTACAATTTTCTGTGATAAATTTCTTGAATTCACGTATTTATTTCAATTTAGAAAAATGTTGTACGGATCGACTCCATTACGATGAATGAATGACGCTCGATCAAAACAGCTTCTCATTACTTAGGAATTTATAACCAAATTGAAAGAAACGCCGATTAAAATTTACTGTAATTAATAATGATATATTATTTACTTTTAACGCTTGATTTTATGCTTTCATAGGTTCAATTTTATTGTGAATTTAATTCCTAAGAAACTCAGTTGAACTCAAAATACTTTTGAACGTATCCGGTGACGACGTTGCCAGTCGGACGACTTCCTGAATTTAGCAATCGACCAACGCCCGCGGAATACACAAGAAAAGTAAAAAACCTAGAAAAATATTGAGATGGAGTGGAACAATCATTTAATGCAAAATGCGAGGATTTATCATAAAATTTATATTTGAGTAGGTATATTGCTGTCTTGTTTACATTCACTTTCCCCGGCACTTAAGGGGCCTACACACTGTTTGGTGGTTAGTTAGTGACTCGTCCCAACGAGGACCAAATCGGGCTTAACCAAATAACGGCGGTGAAGTCCAAAAGGAAGGTATTTTAATCATCATCGCGTTGGATTATTGAACGAGCGAGCGAAGCGAGCGAAGTTCTCCGAGTCTACTGGAACAATCCGGCGTTTGTATGTATGTATGTATGTATGTATGTATGTATGTATGTATGTATGTATGTATGTATGTATGTATGTATGTATGTATGTATGTATGTATGTATGTATGTATGTATGTATGTATGAATGTTCGTTCGACGATAACTTGAGTAAATTTAGTCGGATCGTCATGAAATTTGGTAGGCAGGTAAATGAGGCCAAGAGAATTTTTAAGTTCGAAGATGAGCCAAATCGGTCGAGGGGTTGCTGAGATATGGGGTTGTTAATTTTATATGGGTTCGCGAGTTCATAGTTCGGGGCGAACCACTAGTTTCAAACTAGTGGTTCGCTCCGAACTATGAACTCGCGACCCCAGTTACTGATGTGTAACTTTGCTTACCTACGCCATAAGCGGATTAGCGCGCTTTGCATATAAACTTAACAACCCCATATCTCGGCAACCCCTCGACCGATTTGGCTCATGTTCGAACTTAAAAATTCTTTTAATTTCCTTTACCCGCTTACCAAATTTCATAACGATGCGACTAAAACTCAAGTTATCGTCGAACGAACATTCATACATACAAACATACATACAAACATACATACATACAAACATATATACAAACATACATACAAACATACATACAAACATACATACATACATACATACAAACGCCTGATTGTTCCAGTGGACTCGGAGAACTTCGCTCGCTTCGCTCGCTCGTTCAATAATAATATCTGTCATGATTTTGGCAGTCCAGCCGCTATCTATACGTTCACTTGCATTTCTTGGTTGGGTGGGACGACAGACTTTTGCGAGCGATAATATTGCTACCACGGCCATTAACCAGTACGGGCAGCATGGTAAGCCCGAGATAGGCCCTTCTCTATGCAAAACTGTCAACTTGTCGGTCGGGCTCGAGTTGGCTCTACGCCAACATGCCGATGGAGACAAAAATACAACATTTTTATTAAAATGGAAAGAACTACTTTTTGCTCGACATGGCCCTAATCTATTGCCATCTCGAGTCCCGCCTGCCATGCTCGCACAATAGACATGGCACGTCCGTCACTCGAGTTCGAGAGAGTGTCAAAACGACCATGCTAAGCATACAGGCCCCTGTTGCACGAACGTGACAACGACAGGTGACAATCCGACAATTTGACAAGTTTCTGTTGCACAAAGATATCGAGCGACAAATAAGTCATGGTGGAAAATTGACAACCATGGTTTTTTACAATTGTCGAGCTTTGTGCAACACCTGTCAAGTCCTGACAATTTGTCAATAATTCACCTGTCGCAGTCTGACTTATTTGTAATGTTTGTGCAACACCATTTACTTGAAAATCCGACAAATAAGTCAATTTTCGACAAATAAGTCGACTTGTCACGTACGTGCAACAGGGCCCAGATAAAGCGGCGTTTTCACGATCTTAGTAAGCTATGATCAAGAGCGCCATCAAAGTATCTAATGTGATGCTAGTTATTGGTTGTTTTCATTAAAGAGCTACGTCACGCACGTCACTAAAATGGCCAATCAGAAGTTATTTTTTGTACTCTGCTCGCGTAGAATGAAGCGATGTTAGAGTGTTAGGTAGGACTCTGTCCATCCCGCTCTACTTCAAACAAAAGAGTGAGCATAAGCATGATGAAGCTTCCTACCTATTACTTTGATGGTATGTACATACATATGAACTAAAGCCATAAAAATGCTTTAGATTTAGAAATGATTTATTGCCACAAAATTACAACAAAAAAAAACTTATACAAATGGGATTGGCAACATCAATATTGGCAACATTGCTTGAGTGGCAATGGCAACATATGGCCGACAATGGGTTTTCTACTTGAATAGCACATCTCTAGTTAGTTGGGATGAAACTTCATCAATGTGTGAAGGACCCTTAATTGTCTATGGTCAAATTACGTTTCAGTTTACGCAATTTTTTGGAGCGTTTTTGTTTAGTTTGAGAAGAGAAGAGAAACTTCTAAACTGAAAACGGAGCGTTAATCAAAATGGATTCGACCGAGCCTTCGGCTCTCCCCGAGTAAAATGTCTGCTTTGAAGACTCAATAATAATGCTAGATTGTTGATAACTTACTGAAATTACCAGGTAATTACAATACAATAAAGTGTGAAGTGTCTGTTCAGTGTAACCACGGAGACACAACTCGGTGCTTTTGCATAACAATCGATAAAATAAATTTAGGTTAAGATCTGTGATATTCCGACGAGAACAATACACACAAAATAAACTGGAAATATACTATTTCAATGCGAAGATATTTCGGTCACACGCAAGTACTTGTTATTGTTTATTTATAGGTTCGATGCGGAAACGTATCAATATGTCATCGGTGCTTGGCCCGTAGTTTTTTTTTGTTGTATTATAAAATGAAGCAGTTATTTAGATTTAGTTCGGATCGTGTCTATTGCGAAACTGCTCGACTATCGAGTGTCGCCCGCAACCTTGTAAATAACGGATAGAAAGCTATTTTCGCCCAAAATGTAAAGCACAAAGGTGAAACTTCGTTACTTCCTGTGGACCGTATTTTTAAGGGCGATTGTATCCGTTGCCAACAATAAAATTAGCGTAACATTCTATTCAAAACTGCGAAACCCCATTATGTCCCCCTTGCCCAATGCCCTTTCATGTTTACATCAAGAAAATCCACGCCCTATAAAAATAAAAAAACTTCTTTTCCTGTCAACTTTTCTGTAAGGTGAATGCTTCATAATTATTTATAATATCTTTGTTTTCCAGCCGCCCGTTGAAGAATGGATCAACAACACCGAACGGTCACAATAAATTATTGAAAGCCTTAATTTTTCACAAAGAAAAGTAGTTTTTTTAACTCTAGAATCTCAAATAGATCATAAGTGTAGTGTTTGTTACAATGGACATGTAGTATGCTAAGTTTATGAGATTGCCGGTGTAAGAATCTCTGCCACAATGTCTGACGAAGAGGATTCATCCCCGGAGAGGGCTTTGGTGCCTATCAACAGCATCCCTGGTGAGTGACAACCTTGATATTACCATTATAAGTTTATGATCGATCAAGCTAATAGAATAAGGTCTAATTTCGTTAGTGACTGCAGACTGCAAACAGCAACTGGCAGTACCAGCAAACTGGCAGCATATTGTAGATCTACACATTGGCTAAAATAAGCTTCTTTGGAAAAGATAGGAAGAGAAGAGTTTACTTCAGAAACATTATTGTGTATGAAGATAATACCTATTATACTGAGAGAACAATAAAATTAAGTTTCTAAATGTCAAATGCAGATCGGTCTTACCGGTTTGACGAATCTTCACTTTATGCAATGAATTTCGGATTTGAAATTCTGATCATTTCAAAAATAGAGTTTGTTATTCGATGATGGCATTGAAATTAAAAAAGTAGGTTAATGGAGCTGTAGTGGTTTGCTGAATACTTGGAAAAAATGTGGGCTTATTTCAATGAGTAGGTGTCTGCCTTCCCTATAAGTATGTGGAAGTTAAGCATATGATAATAACCAACCTCCATTCTAGAAACCAGTGATAGGAAACTATAAGGCCAAAAAATCGTGCAATCGGCTCCAGACAAACATAATAATTCAAAAAGTATGTTTTTATAATTATGTTTATAATATCACTTTTAGTTTTTTAGAAAGCACTAACCCATGCTAGGGAATATTTTAAACATTTGTGATAAGTTGAAAAAATTCACTCGAGACAGGATTGAACCCGCAACCTCTTGCACACCGTCCAGTATTTAAAATATGTTTTAATAGTTTTTCCTATGACGAATAGAGAACAAGTTAAAGTAAAGTGTAAAATTAATACATAATGCAAAGGCAGGTGCTAACTTATTCATTTATTGATGCATAAAACTTGTCTATTTGATAATCTGACCTAGATGTGCTCTGTTACTTCACCATTAGCATATTCTATCAGGTTTTTGTTTTGAATGCTAGGCAATTCTACTCCGTCTATGTTTCAAGTAGGTATTGCAGTTCCAGTTGAGAGGTCATAATATCACTAATCAGCACACACACAACTATCAGCAGCAAGCGTAGCATAAGGCTGGGTTAGAGACTCTATGGGTTTATAACTCTGTCTATGCCGCTTTAAGTCAAACAAAAGAGTGAGATACATATAGCAAAGTTATAAACCCATAGATACGCTCTAAACCAGCCTTGTACTCCACTTGCAGAAGACCAATGTCAAAGATGTGGACAGAGACACTTACAACTAAAGTGGAGATGGGCATCTGGCTAGGCGGGAGGACAGATGGTGGACTAGGGCAGTCACAGAATAGTGGCCTAGAATGGGTTTATATTCAGTGGGGAGACTTAAAGTTTGATGGGTCCTGCCCCTATATTCTCTAAAATATCCACCGTAGAAGGACAAAACCGTTGATTCCTCGTTTTTCTCCTACAACCAGCGAACTAATCCTCTAGAAATTGAATCAGAATATATTTTGCTTGCTGTACTACAAAAACACTAAAAGGACCGACAGCATTAATAAATCGTAATTGAAGCCGTCAACTGGGAGCCCATTTTGGAACCATTGCGTTACAGACTCAGGCCCCTCTTTTGCTATGTCATCTGATGGCAGAAATAACAGTGGTTTTTTAAACAACAATGTTTGTGAGTGTTCCATGCTAATTTTGGCACACATTGTTAGTAACAATTAGTCATTTAGGTAGATGAATTTCCCACTGCAAATGAACAGTTTGGGCAGGGAGTTAATTAACACCAATTTTATGTACAGTTACATCTAAAGCTAGACGTCCATTAGCGGCGGATCGGGCCGGGCCGCATCGCAAAATTCCTACGTAAAAATCCGCCTGCCTGTATTTATATGAAACAGCGTCCACTAGCGGTGGATTATTGCGCTGCGGTGCGGCCTGCCCCGCGCCCCGATCCGCCGCTAGTGGACGCTGTCTCATGTAAATACAGGCAGGCGGATTCTTGCGTAGGAATCTTGCGATGCGGCCCGGCCCGATCCGCCGCGCCGCTAAACGTCTAGCTTTACTAGTTATGATGCCTTGTGAGTTTTTTGACATTTCTAGTGTTTGGTTGAACCATGTCTTTTGATCCTTACTAGAAAAAAAAAAACGAATCATCATCATCATCAGTTCTTGTTATCCCTAATCAGGGACATAGGGCTCTCAAAACAGTTTTCCAATCTGGCCGATTTTGCACCTTCATCTCAAGCTTAGGTATGCTCGCCTCCTGATGCACTGATCAACGCCAGGTAGTTTTAGGGCGCCCTCTCTTCCGTGTTCCAGTTGACACCATTTCGCATAGTAAGACCTGTCCAACGCCACTTTCGCAACTTTATTTCTTCATCTATTCGTTTTTGCTATTCCTTCTCCACAGTTCTGTGTTACATTTTAAACTAGTATAACCCGTGTCATTAAATAAAACATTTAGTATGAACTTCAAAACTAGCGTTGTCTCGCTTTGATTGCACACGATTAGAGCGTGCAAAGGCCCTAGTTTATAGTACTGGGATAGGGAAACAACACTGCATTTATAAATAAATGTTCATTGAAGTCTTCCTTTTAAACTTCCTTTTGATGATGACAACATGACGTCAGAAGCGTAAAAGGAAGACCAGGCAATAGTACAGTGTCAGTATTTTTGCATTGAATTTGGTGCAGTTTGCAACTACAGTCTTGTTCGGTCGGGATCACGCCTTTACGCACTAGTCATAACAGGCGCCCGAGGCTGCGTATAATCCACCAAGGTGGTGACGAGACGAGAGTTTTTTATATCGATTTAACGGTTTCACTTACTTTTATTTTGTCGGAATAGCCGACATGTTAACATGAGACGAGAGATCGGCGAACGAAAAAAAAAACATGCAAGCATTTCTTCAAGCTAACCCATCCTCTAAAATCGGCACACGCATCTACTCGCGCAGACAGCTTTGTTAAAAATATTTTAAACCAATAAGAAAACAAGAAAATCTGTCATTGTTGGATTTGGATGTATTATACTGACAGCGTCAAACTGACGTCTTCTCTAAGTCACGTCTAGACTCCGCCCATACGAGAACCATATGCATTAGGTAATTTCACAGGGCTAGTGAGATATTCATGTTTTCTTCTGCTCGCTGGTTTTCATGCATTCGGAACTTCGCTCGACCTCGCTTGTCTCGGTTGAACACCCACCTCTTCTATGGTGGATGGGCCTTTCATTGTCGCGCTCCCATGAAATACCACCAGAAGCCAATTTCTATGGTCACTGATTAGATGTATCTGTAACTATCCCTATTTGTCCTACAGGAAACTGCTACAACAACTCTAATCGCTACCAGTCCTGCATCGGACATCAAAATATCTTATTCTCTAATATAAAAACTAAGGCCTTTGCATCTACGTAATGAGATGGTTTATACAGCGTCCAGTGGCACCTTAACTCACACTAGATGGGTGAAGAGACCACTCAGCGCTGCAGTGCCTGGGACATTGTTTTAGATGGAGCAGGCTTGCCCAGCACCTACACCATCCTGACAGCTTAGTCGGCCTAGCAGTGTGGAGCCAAGGCGTGGGTTTCCTCACGATGTTTTTCCTCTACCGTTAGCGAGTAGATAAAATATAGCTTGGCGAGTAATTTCCCTTTATAGTGAGGAGCATGATCGCTCCTCCTACAAACCCTTCCTTACTAAAACCCCTCTCTCTTCACCTTCCAGTGATAGGCACTAAGCGCCTAAAGCAACTGGAGACGATGTTCATCGAGCGACGCTCGCAAGTACCGCGCGGGCAGAGCCTCAGTGTGGAGACACTCTTGGACCTGTTGCTGGTACTCTACGACGAGTGCTGCTCCAGCAGCCTGCGGCGGGAGAAGGCCGTCTCCGACTTCATCGAGTATGGTAAGAGAGAACACTTGAAGATTCTTCATGGGTCACTCAACCAGCTGGGTTAGCATGCGGCTGGGCTAGAGCGTATCTATGGGTTTATCTCAGTCTTTCCCGCTCTACGTCAAACAAAAGAGTGGCATATTGTGTTTATAACCCTTGTGTGCTTTGCATGCTGGATGCGCTCAGTTGAGAAAGAGGCTGCATCAACTGGACTCGGCTGGAAGGAGCTGCGCAAGATCCCTTCTTCAAGCTCCATGTGCCTGATGAGGGATAAAAGGATATCATCACTCAAGCTCTCTTAGCTCTAAGGTCTAAGGATCGAAATCGGAGCGCTTTATTAATACTATCCCCGACAGCACGACACAAACGTTACTATCCCGCCAAAGACAAGCGCCATTTTGCTTTATTTTACTACGTAAATCAAGATAGCGCACTTGAGGATTCTTCATGGGTCCCTCAAACTGAAGGCGCTCAGTTGAGAAAAAGGCGCATTAACTGGACGTCACACGCCCAAATGACCATTATGATAACCGATAACCTACGATAAGAAATGGCACACTGTCATGTTCATGATCTTGTTTGCGAATCGTCACCACTAGATGGCGCTGCGCGTTTTGAAATTAGCTTGTTTTTCGCAATTTATAAAAATCTTGGGGTACTTCGAGATTGAGATTAGAAAAAACAGTCATACGATGGTATTGTGTTTGCGGCTGTAATTAAGGAGATTCTCAGAAATATCGTTGCAGTTTAATTGTTTTGGAGGCTTTTATTTGTGTGTGCACTTGTGGGGACACGGGGTAAGTGTTTTATTTATATAAAATTAACGTAGGCGCGATATCTAACAACAAAATTAAATTAGTTACCTTCCGACTCAGAAGACAAATATTATAGCTCGGCTTTCCATTGTTACAGCTTTCGGACACGCCCTTTTAGGTTCCGGGATCTCATCCCATATTTTATCGATCAATCCCTGAGTTCCCTGACGTGAACAAATTCCTCTCAAGGGAAACTTTGCTGTTTGTGGCCGTTCGCCACTCGATATACGGAAGGCCATTTTCGCTATCTCAATTACAAGACGCCGTGGTCTAGTGGGTTAAGCGTCCGGGTTTCGTCACTCAAGCATTGGGACCTGCGTTCGATTCCCACCGTCGTCAAGCGAAATTTATATTTTTCTTTTCAATTAGGATTTGGTTTCATATTTTAGTTTTTTTTAGATTTAATTTTATTGTTTAACTTTGCATGTTAGTCTTAAGTACCTTGCGGAGTAGTCGCGCTAAAAGATTGTTTTATTGATTGATGGCTCGGTAATTGCGATTATAGTTTTGGATAAGCACAGACTGTTGTTTAGCATACTACATCCCCACCCAGAATCAACTCATAACAACACAAAGAAGAAAAAGAAACAACTTCTAATAATGGACATAATGATAGGCCATTGGGCCTACCTCTCCCTCTCTTTCCTTCCATATTTCCGATCTCTCATCATCATTACATTTAAGAGTTATCCTCTTGTCGATGCAGCATTCTCCATGCACTTAGATCACAGGCCAGTTCCTTTGCAGCCTGGTAGTACGTCTCGATATCCGCCTTCGTGCACTTCCTCTACCTCTCTTTCCTTCTATTATGTTAGTTATGAATTTTTCGTGATGTAGCCAGTGGCCTAGCATCTTTCCTCTTTTTATTATATTGTCCTCAGCAACGTTCTCCTCTCCCTTACTCTTTCCAGGACTTTTTTTTTCTCTTCGTAACTTGGCAATCTGTTTGCAACAATGGGCCAAAATGCATCCAGTGAGCCTTTCTCATATCCTGCTGGCGAATCTATTTTTTAGGGTGGCGATACTGTGTCTCTTCAATCTAGTGAATTGCACACTTCCTGTGCCTTCAAGTTTAGCCGCGAGTTCGTTTACATGTTTCGATAATAAGGGATTTTCTGTAAGCTAAAAAAAAATAAAAAATAATTCTAAAAGCTGTGATAGATGGCGTTGATACGACATGTTTTCTATCACAAAGTAAATTAGTGCTTACTACAGCGAAAATACTTCTTCACTTCATTGCTCTGTGACTTCATCTTTCATCGTCGTAGCTGTCATTCCATTTTACAGTACATGAAAAAGTGCACGACTTTGTTAATGTTCTTGTATGAGTGAATGGTAAATCCGGAAACACTTAATTTTGCTCCACAACTAATTCCTAAAAAGAACATGTCTCGTCAGTGACATCTTGTTACAAATTTGGAACTACAAATTATGAGCTGTCAGAAAATCCCTTATTGCTTGCTCATTTGACACCCTTTCCGTCCGTCCGTTTTCCGATCTCTAATATCAATATTTCTGGCCAACAGTGAAGCCGGTAGCTGTGGCGCTGAAGCGTCTGCGTCTATCGCGCGATGATTTCGAGCTGGTGAAAGTGATAGGCAGGGGAGCCTTCGGTGAGGTCTGCGTGGTGCGCGCCTCTTTTATACAGGTGAGCTCCCAGAGGCTTTCACATGGCTCTTAGGGCGAGGCCCCATTGGTGCTTTGCGCTGCGTTGCGTCGTCGTTGCGGACACGTTTGTATCTGTCCATTGCGAAGGCTGAACTGAGACGCAGATGCAACGGCTTGTGTACTCTCTTGCGTCGTTACGTCGTGCGTCGCGTCGTCGCAACGCAGATGTGGCATAAAATGCGTCGATCCGATGCGACGACGCAACGCAACGCGGCGTAACGCACCAATGAGGCCTCGCCCTTAGGGTGGTATTACAGAATGCTCCTTAGAGTTAGGGCCCAGATATAGGCACAACTAGCGCCGCCAATGAAAAAAAAAAATCTTCTTTTTGGATGCGTTTTTTTTTTGCTACGCGAGGCTTAACTATTTTTAGAACCTAAGGTAATAATTATATGGTAATAAACCTACGAATAAGTCCCTTATCGTTCTGGAATCTAAACCTTATATCCTAAAAATAGTTAAGCCTCGCGTTGAGAACATAAAGAAGCGTTTTTAGAAAAAAAAACGCATCCAAATTCAAGATATGTTTTTGTCTTCTTTTTGGATAATTCAGCCGATTATGTGTTCTGGTCATAAACTAGTTTTTTGGGCAGTGCCACTGCTTTGTCGACCAGAACACATAATCGGCTGAATTATTGTTGTTCTGTTGTTTGAACGAAAAATCGCTCAACAAAAATAGCTCAGTTTAGCTTCAAAATTAAAAAAAACTGAAATGATAATAATTTCCCACCACTATCGTTCTGTGCTATCGTTGAACCTTAATTTTAATATCTTTTCCACCCAGGGCAGCGATGGCGGCGCCAACCTAGCCGCTGGGTCCGGCGGCACGGTGTCTGCGACAACTGGCGACAGAGTTTATGCCATGAAGATTCTGAACAAATGGGAGATGCTCAAGGTAAGGGCAGTTAAAGAGTCACACTCTTGCCAATGTCCCCTAAGATACAGGTTTCTACCTAAGTCCGACCTGTTTAAGGTACAATAGGACGCACACCTAGCACCGCCAATGAAAAAATAAAACATATCTTCTTTTTGGATGCGTTTTTTGCTAAAAACTCTCTTGCAAAGCCTCAACGCGAGGCTTAACAATTAAGACCTAAGGTTTGGATTCCAGATCCTAGAACTTCAGAATGCAATCGATTCTCGCCAAAAGTGGCCACTTTTATGTATTCTGAAGACCCAAAATAAATCTGGTACCAGGAAACAATGACCAACACCCTGATGTCCCTCCGTCTGCCCACGATTCTACATCTGTTCATCTAGGTCAGTGGTTCCTAACCTGGGGGGTAATTGCCCCCGTAGGGGTAAAAGAGCTTTTCTGCGGGGGTAATACGCAAAGTAGCACTCCTACCGCGAGTGGCAGCGCAAGGTGTCCGCCTTTATTAAGATTATTTAAGATTGAAGTAGGTGATTTTTTGGGCGCGTTTCGCGCGCTTTTTTTTACTTGAGAAACAATAAGAAAAATATAATGTCGTTTCAGAGCGAACATAAAGAAGAAAACTTAAGAATATAATGCAATAGAAACCAGCCCTCAAATCAATCAACCATAATAACATTATTGAAAAAAAAAATGTTGCGTTAAAATGTAAGAAAATAATTAACTAGAAAGAAAGAAGAAGAAAGAAGATCCTCTTTCCTCTGAAGTCAAAGGGGTGGCGAGACTGAAAAGGTTAGGAACCACTAATCTAGGTAGTTAGGTAATTAAATTGTATCTTTCTTCTGTTTGTAGCGCGCCGAGACTGCTTGCTTCCAAGAGGAGCGCGACGTGTTGGTGTTCGGCGACCGGCGGTGGATCACCAACCTGCATTACGCTTTCCAGGACGAACACAACTTGGTGAGTGGCCAACTGACTACAGGGTGAACTCTAAGTCGATATCGGAACTTTAAGTAGGCTGTCTACTGATCACTACAAACAACTTGTACTAGATGGCGAAAAAAATGGAGCGAAAAAAATATCAGCTGTTTCATACATTTGGCGCAGTACTGAGTCGACCTTTTGTATGGAATAGCTGATATTTTTTTCGCTCCATTTTTTTCGCCACCTAGGACAAGTTGTTTGTAGTGATCAGTAGACAGCCTACTTAAAGTTCCGCTATTGACTTAGAGTGCACCCTGTAGATATCATCATCATTGTGCAACTGTATTGTGACGCCTGCGACCGAGTCTTCAAGACAAAACTCGGCTTCTCCAGCCATATCAGAGCTCACGCAAGAAATCTTTGAGGGTCGCCGTCGACGGATACGTTGTGGCGGACATCATCAGATATCATCATCATCCCGCCTCTGTCCACTGCTGGGTAAAGAAGGGCCCTTTTCCCCCTGTGCCACCTCTCATGGTTCGGCCTCCAACACAGTAGATTTCCAGTTGTGTCTGGCCCTTGCCCTTACACTATTGTTTCTTCTATCTGCGAAAACTTGTAATTGGCTTTTTATTACCTGTGTTTGCTTACTCTGATAATAATATAAGCCGAGTCAGTTGAGCTGTGTCAGTTCTGAGCCATAAGTTTTCCTTCGAAAATAAAATAAATGTTTTTGAGGTCTTCTTCGATGCAGTCAATCCAACGCTTTTTAGGCCTGCCTGTTGGTATCTTCTGTTGTGGCTACCATCTGGTTCTTTACGGCGATAAATGATAAAGTTTTTTTTGTTGGTATTTTATCTACGATCAGTCATTCATAGACTATTATTGGATTTGTTTGTGTATCCTTTTGAGTGTTGTAGGTGTTGCGTTCAGCAACGCAGTCTCCCTGTATCTTCAAGTCACTTTACTTATTTCATTTGTGTCATTCCATCAGTGGAAGACGCTTGATCCTGTGTGCATTGAGTGATGTGTCTAGCAAAATCGATGCCAGTTGGTTTAGATGCTTCGATAATCGTTGCTTGTATAATCCGCCCGCAGTGAGAATGGGATGTAACCTTGTCGAAGTCAACCGAAATAATACTTTATTTTACTTTGAAAAGGTTGCTTCGACGCGAGTTTGCTGACCGCGCTCGTCTCAGTTCCAAAAGGTCGCATCCCATTCTCATCCCGCGCGGATTATAGTTTTGTCTTCTTGATGAAGTTAGGTAAATATTCCCACGTTTGTCTCCAGTACCTGGTGATGGACTACTACTGCGGCGGTGACCTCCTGACCTTGCTGTCCAAGTTCGAGGACCGGCTGCCTGAAGACATGGCCAAGTTCTACATCGCGGAGATGGTGCTGGCGGTGCATAGCGTGCACGAGCTGAGATACGTTCACAGGTGGGCTGCACGACCAGGGGCATAAGGTGGGACGATAGCAACGTGGCGGGAAATTCAAAATTTTCACAGTTTTTTTATATTTTGTAGCTAAACAGCTATTTTTGTTCAGCGATTTTTCGTTCGCGGCAATAACACAGTATTATTTTCATTATTATAAACAACAAAACAACAATAATTCAGCCGATTATGTGTTCCGGTCTACGAAGCAGTGGCACTGCCCAAAAAACTTGTTGATGACCAGAACACATAATCGGCTGAATTATTGTTGTTCTGTTGTTTACAATAATAAAAGGAATACTATTAGGTCAATCAAATTAAGAAAAATCCAAGAATTAATTTCCAGAAAGCTGGATATCATTTTAATACCTTCATTTGGTCCTAAATGTGTGTAATCCGAGTTTGCACCGTCCCAGGATGTGAGCTCAACTTTTGGGGGCCAAAAAACCTCGAAAGGGTATAGCTAGTAAATGGCAGGCTAAGGGAACATGATTGGCCCACGAAAGCCAATCTTGTTCCTAAGGGAAAAGGCTAAGGCTAAGGCCTGCTATACCCTTTCGCGGTTTTTTGGCCCCCAAAAGTTGAGCTCACCTCCTGGGACGGTGCAAACTCGGATTACACACATTTAGGACCAAATGAAGGTATTAAAATGATATCCAGCTTTCTGGAAATTAATTCCTCAAAACGCTTTTTTTTAATTTAATTTGTTTCGCCTATATGTTATTGTCGCGAATGAAAAATCGCTGAACGAAAATAGCTCAGTTTAGCTACAAAATGTAAAAAACTGAAAATTTTGTATTTCCCGCCACGTTGCTATCGTCCAACCTTAAGTCTGGCACGCAATGGCGTCTCGCTGGCGTCCCACTAGGGGTTTCCTCATTTTTCTCCTACGACCAGCGACCTTATCCTCTAGAAATATTAGAATCAGAATATTCTTTGCTGTAAGTACTAAAAAAAAGAATCAACAGTATTAATAAATCGTAATTGAAGCCGTCAACTGGGAGCCCATGTTGGCACCATTGCACTACAAACTTAGGCCCTTGTTAAAGGGATTATTGCTGGTTAGGAAGGCTCTGTTCCGGTTGGCTAATCGAATGGTGTGTCTAAATACGGTGCTGTGCTGCGCAGTTGTTAGAATTAACGTAGGAATTTTCCTGATAGTAAGTCACTACGGTCAAGAAATTAGAATAAGAAAACTAACTACAATCGTATTCCTAATAATTGTGTGCCTCGAGGTGAGATACGATAACAGGCGGGTTGCACGACCTGTTACAGGGCTTATTACTAGTTAGGAGGGCTCGTTTCTGGTTGTCAAATCAAATAGTGTGTCTAAAATGAATACGGTGCTTTGAGGCCCAGGATATCCCGAACTGATGAAAACATTATTATTGCCCTTATTTATAAAACACAAGCTACACTAATCAATGCTATAAACCCACCACACCCATACAAACTCAGACTTGTAACACACCTCAAACTTGTATATAATATTTTTTATAATTATGGCACTTCCCTCTCCAGATTACCATTTTTTTTATTATACTGGCCCTTTTACCGGCACTTAGGTCATGAAAAGGGCACACTAAATCCAGCAAACGATCGAGACCGAGTGCCAGGACCATTGTCTTGCCGCCTCCAATGGCAGTATGTTTTCATTATCTTTATCATCTTTGAATCTTTTCCAGGGACATAAAACCGGACAACGTTCTGTTAGATGCGAGCGGTCACATCCGACTGGCCGACTTCGGTTCGTGCCTGCGGCTGGGCGACGATGGCAAAGTGCAGAGCAACGTCGCCGTCGGAACGCCCGATTACATATCGCCGGAGATATTGAGGGTAAGGCTTTTTCTGTCGTCTGTCTGTCTGTCTGTATTGCTGTCTGTCTGTCTGTCTGTCTGTCTGTATGTCTGTCTGTCTGTCTTCCTATCTGTCTGTCTGTCTGTCTGCCTGTCTGTCTGTCTGTCTGTCTATCGGTCTGTCTGTCTGTCTGTCTGTCCGTCTGACTACATATCGCCGGAGATATTGAGGGTAACGCTTTTTCTGTCTGTCGTTCTGTCTGTCTGTCTGTCTTGCTGTCTGTCTGTCTGTCTTTATGTCTGTCTGTCTTCCTATCTGTCTGTCTGCCTGTCTGTCTGTCTGTCTGTCTGTCTGTCTGTCTGTCTGTCTGTCTGTCTGCCTGTCTGTCTGTCTGTCTGTCTGTCTGTCCGTCTGATTACATATCGCCGGAGATAACGAGGGTAACGCTTTTTGTCTTTAACCCCTAACTAAAAAAAACCCTTTTATTTAACTTATTTGGCCACACAACTGCCATTCTGCAATACGGCCGCTAAGGCCAGTGCAGGTGGTAGTTGCCAACTCTTCCATTAAGACGTATCGTAACTTCTTTAGGATAAGTATTTCTTTTGTTTAAATGTACCGCGTTTTTTTGTTTAATAAATGAATTTGTATTTGTATTTCAGGCGATGGAAGACGGCCAAGGTCGCTACGGGCCAGAATGCGATTGGTGGTCCTTAGGTAAGATACATCCATTATCGATCTCTTTCTTGTCAAAGCTCCGTCCCTTTTTTTTTCATCATTATCATCAGTTCCTGTTATCCCTAATCAGGGACATAGGGCTCTCAAAACAGTTTTCCAATCTGGCCGATTTTGCGCCTTCATCTCAAGCTCGGGTATGCTCATTCCTGGTTCCAGTTTCATAAATCTACAATTTATAGTTTATTATGACAATTCCATGAACATTGAGTAGCCGATTAGACATAAAAAAGGTAACAAAAGAGGTTAGCGTACTATCTGACTACTCAATGTACATCGAATTGTCATATTAAACTATAAATTGTAGATTTCTTGGATGGCGGTTTTGGTTTTATAAGACTGTGAAAATGTGCATTGTTATTCATTGTAGTTTTATGAAACGGGTTTTGTCGTTTTGTCTCCCTTTTTGACGAATGAAATTTCGAACAACTCTGAAAGAATGTAAGATGGATAGACCACAAGATGAAGTGAGACTTCTAGGATTAATTGCTAACTAATCGTAAAGGAAAACAACGCGATGAAGTTAGTTGACTCCGCTCACATAAGAATAGAATCTTCTGTCTTATATTCATTCTTTCTTTCTTACAAAAATACAAGGACAATCATAACCAAGATTTATAATACACTTGACGACCTTATTGCTCATAGCAATTTCTCCCAGCCAACTGATAGATATACTAACGCAACTCAAAAATGTTCATGTCTTCGATATAATTTTCTGATTTATTCTCTAATATTTTATTAGAGGATAGAGAGGAGTGGAAGAAAAAGGGGAGGCCTTTGCCCAACAGTGGGACACTATAGAGGCTACATAAAAAAAAATATATTAGTCTACAAAACCAATCTAAAGCCGCGTTTTTACAGTCAAAGTACACTGTAACGAAGAGCACCGTCCAAGAAGGCTGGGCCTTCTGATTGGTCGGCCATTTTGTTTTATTTCCATGCAAGTAAATTTTGGCAAGCAAAGCTCCATCCTAGTTGCCGTTTTTGTGCCCATAGACAACATATCAGAAGAACCGACCAATCAGAAGCTTTAGCTTACTTCGGTGGTGCTCTTCAAAGACTACATTGTGCTCTTCGTCTTTATGTTCTTTATAACACTAAAACCAAAAGGGCCATTCAAGAAAATAGACGCTTCTGATTGGTCGATCCCATCCGAGCTTTTACATTTTCGCGAGTTTGTCTCGGATGGGACCGACCAATCAGAAGCGTTTTTTTCTTGGATGGCGGTTTTGGTATTATAAGACTGTGAAAACGCGGCTTTAAATTCCTTCACCAGCAAGTGATGAAAATGTGCATTGTTATTCACATGTTATTCTCAAATACACAGGTGTATGCATGTACGAGATGCTCTATGGCGAGACTCCATTCTACGCGGAGTCTCTAGTCGAGACCTACGGGAAGATAATGTCCCACGCGCGCTCCTTCGCCTGCCCACCACCGGACGGGCGTGGGGTTCAGGTCTCGGAAGAAGCCAAGGATCTCATCAAGGGGCTGATATGTTCTGCTGATACAAGACTGGGCAGAAACGGGCTGCAGGACTTCAAGGTGAGTTCTCAGAGCGCTTTCAGGTTGCTTTCTTGGGATTTTTCTTGCACATTTTGTCGTGCTCTTTCCTGCTAATTTTGTCGCGCACTTTCTTGCTCATTTTGTCGTGCTCTTTCCTGCTAATTTTGTCGCGCCCTCGCTCATTTTGTCGCGCTCTTTCTTGCTAATTTTGTCGCGCCCTTTCTTGCACATTTTGTCGTGCTCTTTCCTGCAAATTTTGTCGCGCCCTCGCTCATTTTGTCGCGCTCTTTCTTGCTAATTTTGTCGCGCCCTTTCTTGCTCATTTTGTCGCGCTCTTTCTGGCTCTTGTCGCGTCGTTTCGCCCTCTTGGCGGGCTCTTTCATGTAATTTTTGTCGTACTCTTTGTGGAGCTATTGGTCGCGCTCTTTCTTGCTCATTTTGTCGCGTCATTTCTGGCACCTTTATTTTTACACTGCGCTCTCAGACGCTAGCGCTGAGGTATCGAAGTGTAAATAATGTAAATGTAAATGCACGGGGTGGAGTTTGAGGAAGATGCATCGTGAAAATGTTTCTTATGTTTTCTATAGTCAACCTGCCGCATTGCGCGTGGTCCGTTGTCTTTGTCTTACTCTCCCTCTATCTATCTTTACCTCTCTTTCTCTAATTGCCCAGAGTCCCTGGTAGTGTACTTAATGGACTGTACAGGCGACATCACGTGCAGTTTTGTTGCAAAGTTGCCCGTATCGTAACCGAGTAGTGTCGGAAGCGGTCGACTGTACGTATATTGCAAGAAATATTCAAATTTTTGGTATGGCCTCTTGAGAAGAAATGTTAAGTAACATTTCTTAGCAAGTATTTTTTTTAAAGTCTTTACTTTGAACCTCATTATCTCGGAAACCGTCGATTTGCCAGGCATAGAGGCATAGTTTGTAAACTAAATTCGAACTTATATGGTAAATAAATTATTCTTATTCTTATTCTTATAGTTCTTTGGGCAAAAATGATCGTTATGATGAGGACAATGCGTAGTTTCCCGCTTTGTTGGCGGTTAAGGCTCGGTATAAGGCTAACTAGCGCCACCAATGTTAAAAAAATCATATCTTCCTTTAGGAGAAGTTTCTGAAAAAATCCTAAGATGAGCCTATGCGCCATGCTTTTCTAGATTTTTAACTGTAGGTAACCTCTTCGAAATTGACTTTTAAGCTAAAAAATTTTCGATAACCGCCAAAAGCGTTTTTGGCGGTTATAATTGAGTTGGGTACCTACACTTAAAAATCTAGAAAAGCATGGTGCATGAGCTCATCTTAGGATTTTATCAGAAACTTCTTCTGAAGGGACATATGATTTTTTCAACATTGGTGGCGCTAGTTAGCCTTATACTCAACATACCTACATCTACATTAGGATTACACTCGACTAGCCCTTTTTCAATGTCTATAAAAATTTACAACAAATTACCAAAAACTTTAAGAAATAAAACAAATAAAAAAGAATTTTTAAGAGACCTTAAACATCTATTAATCTCAAAAAGTTATTACAGTATTAATGAATATTTAGATGATAAAATTAATTAATAGTAGCATAAAATAATACATTGTTTAATTTTGTGTGTAAAAGTAGCACTAACTTTTGTTATTTATCTAAAATTGTAGGTTTTAAAACAATAATAATAAAATGATATTTAATATTTATAGTAGATACAAAAAAATCAATAAAAAATGTTCCTAGGTATTAAATACCAGCCTAGTTTTAAGATAAAAGATCTCAATTAGGTAACTACCTAGTTTTAAGATATTTCTTTTACCTAGCTTTTAAGTTATGCTGTGCCCGACAGGGTCCATAGAGTTCCTCACATGTAACAATGTTATTTAAGATCTTATACACTTATGGTTGCAATAAAGTATTGAGTATTGAGTATACCGAGCCTTAACACCTTGTGTACCCTTATTCATGCTTACTTCGTTCTTCAACAGAGCCACCCCTGGTTCTTAGGGCTGGACTGGGACAAGCTCCGCGAGATGCAAGCGCCGTACGTGCCAGACGTGTCCAGTCCAACCGACACGTCCAACTTCGACGTCGATGACACCGACATACGGTAAATAACCCCACTTTATAACTCCGCTATACTCGGGTTAGTTAGCTATTAAGTTGTGACGTCTATATTATAATTAATTAATTAAATATACAATCAATTCAATGAAAATAATGTAATGCATGCAATTCTTTCTAATTAAATGGTGAAATAATAAAGGCTTATATTATTATTAATTATACTCGGGTTAAAAGAAAAAACTGGCCAACTGCGAGTCGGACTCGCACACCGAGGGTTCAGTACCACCATTCTGTGCCATTTATTTGAAAAAAAAAACGCTTCTCCTTTTTGTATGGAACAGCTGATATTTTATTCGCTCCATTTTTTTGTCACCTAGTATAAATTGTTTGCAGTAATCAGTAGACATACAGCCTACTTAAAGTTCCGCTATCGGATTCGATTGCACCCTGTAGAATAAGCCCATAAAGCAATCGTGTTTTTATTATTTCTACTATATGGCAAAAAACGATAAGACTTACAGGCATTCATGTAAATGTTCTTTTACCAGATTTAATACACGGTTATTAGGTTTTTACATTTTCCCAACGTTTCGAAACCTTTGCAGGGCTCGTGGTCGCGGTGACAGTTGTCTTGAATATCATTTGTTTTACCCTTAACCTTAAAGGCGTGGATCCCACATGAACTTAAACTCTATAGCTCCGCAATAGAGTCCAAAACCAATGAAAATGTTCCCTTCGGCTACGTGGTCCGACCGGTGTTATAGTGCCTCGGCCGTGTTGGGTTGAAAAAATGTTTGCTTGCAGGTTATCAGAAGCAGTGCCGCCTCCGGTCGCCTCCGCCGCCTTCTCCGGCCTCCACCTTCCTTTCGTTGGCTTCACGTTCACACAGGGGTCGCGCCTCTCCGACCTGGGGGCGCCCAGGAGGCCGCTGTCACCTGCCAAGAACGCTCCTAGCCAGGTAAATATTTTTAAGAGACTTTTGAAATGTTTTCTCCGTCCACTTCGAACCTAAAATTAAAACAAATTAAATTAATTTTTTTTTTTTACATTCGACTCTTATTCGTTCTTAGACGTTCCGGAAGGAAATTCGTAAAAACACATTAAAAAAATCATAACTTCTAAACCACGAAAAATCGCTGAACATACATGGGGTATTTTTGAATAGCCCTAGGCGCGAGGAATCTAAAAAAAATCTTGATGGCCTTATTTGGACCAAACTGTATTTGATATTTTCACAAAGAGCTCTTTCATTTGATATGTCACACGATATAGTTTGCAGAACCCCCCGAAATTGGTACCTATGTTTAAAATGAATAGATTTAATTAAGTTCTGTTTGTTTTTTGCTGTATGGAAAAAACAAATTCGCTTTCATTAAAGTTGTTGGAAATCGCGTTTAGAAGTTGACGTGTTTCAGGAATAAAGCTATTTAAAAATTACCCTGTATACAACATTTTGGTATCTGTTGCAGGCACCATCGAACGCCGGCGACCGCGCGGCTGTCAAAGCGTTGGAGCGAGAAAATGCTTTGTTGGCGCATACAATAGCCGAGCTTAGAGCGGGCGGCGCGGTCTTGGATGTTGGCAGTGGTAAGTTGAAAGCATGTCATCATCATCATCGTTATCATCAGCCCACTTCTACCCACTGTTGGGTATAGCCCTTTTTCCCCTCGCACCACCTCTCACGGTCCCTCGCCATCCGCATCCATGGACCCTCCGTCGACACAGCGATAATACGGCTGTCAAATTTCGCTTAGCATAGATTAATTTTGAAAGCCGTTGTCGGTTCTTCTATGGCCACACCTGTAGGCGCCATCTATGAAATGCTTTGTGAGTTTGTGCTGAAAACGCCTCATTGAATTTGTTCGACAGTAAAGCCGCGTTTTCACAGTCAAATTACAATAAAACGAAGAGTAAAATTTACTCTATGACGAGCACCATTCAAGAGAGCCGGGGCTTTGTAATAATTTATTTTATTCTTTGTTTCTTTGAGTACCTTTAAATTAAACCCAATATAAAGATTTAAAAAAAAACAAATTAAATTAAATGCCTATGTTGTACCTAGATCAATGTATCATGTCATGTACCGATTATTAATTATAAATTCTATGTTTCATTTAGGGACCTCCAGGTCTATTTCTGTTATATTTTTAAATGTTATCTGTTTTGCATGACTGTATGTGTCCTAAAGAAAATAAATAAAAATGAAACATAAATTCTGATTGGTTGGTTCTTCTGATACGTTGTCTATGAGCTCTACTCGTCAAAATTGTCTTGGATGGAAATAAAACAAAATGGCCGACCAATCAGAAGCTTTGGCTTGCTTGGACGGTACTCTTAGTTGAAAAAAAAGAAAAATATTAGACTTATTCATCACATTTTCAAACAAAACAGTCTTGTAGGTACATAGAGTTCTTATGAGTATAATACTGAGGTACTTACACGTTGTAGTGTAATTTGACTGTGAAAACGCGGCTTAAAATAACTTGGTACCATTTTCAGAAGAGCAGATCCATCTAAAAGAAGAAATGGCGGCGTTGGCTAAACGGAACGCGGAACTAGAGGCACAGATGAGGTGCTACGAACAACTTAGTAGCGGGGTGACGGCTCAGGTAAACCTATAGCAACATATACCTCCTTTTTGTATTTTCTAAAGCACTAACCCGTGCTAGGGAACTTTATAAAAGAAGGTTGCGGGTTCAAATCCTGTCCCGAGCGAATTTTTTAACCTTATAAAAATCTTTATATACCTCCTAGTAAAAAAGTAAAGGAAAAAGGTATTTATTTCCGTAAAAATTTAACAGTGGTTAACAATACTGCGAATCCCACACTAAGGCCCGGTTTCTGAGTTGAGAATTTTACTAAGCACATGCTTACGTATCGCTCTGTCACACTCTTTTGTGAGAAATCTGAAGAGGCAGGACGATACTTAAGCATTTGGTTAGTGAAATTCTCAATTCAGAAACAGGGCCTAAGCGAACCTGTATAGTCCAAATTAAACTTTATGAAGTCTAAACACAATTTTTAACTGATTTAACCCTTTTTTTAAAACTTAAACTTTCGTGAGCACTGCACATTTTTTCTATTAAATCACGGTTTTACTCACTAGTAATTTTATTTAACCCTCGTTTTATTAACTTTTTACATTTTCTCAACGGTTCGAGACCTTTGCAGGGCTCGTGGTCGCGGTAGACTTAGGTGACAGCTGTCTTGTACACACGACAGCACATTGACCTTTACACGCTAGCACTCTACTCGGTTACGTTACGGGCGACTTTACAATAAAAGTGTACACTCTGACGTGCTGTCGTTTGTACGTCAGGTAGTGTCAAAGGTCTCGAAACGTTGGGAAAATTCAAAAAGGTTATGAAACGAGTGTTAAATCAGTTAAAAATTGTGTTTAAATTATGTATAGTGCTCGTGCAAACCTAAGAAAATTTTATGACGTCTGTGAAACTAGTCACAAAAATAAAGGCCTTCGCATCTATGTAATGAGATGGTTTATTCAGCGTCCAGTGGCACCTTCACTCACAATAGATGGGTGAAGAAACCACTCGGCGCTGCAGTGCCTAGGACATTGTTTTAGATGACAGCTTCCTGACAGCTTAGTCGGCCTAACCCTTAGACGGCTCAGGTAACTCTAAGACAACATATCCCTTTAGTATTATAGTACAGATCAAACTTTATGATGTCTGTGAAGTTAGTCACAAGTCGCGTCGCAATAACAAATTTTGGGTGTGAGCGGGGCGATCTGTCAGGGTACAGCCAGGCTCATATTAGTTTCCTTGTTATTCTTTCGTTGAGTTACTTTTTATTGCTATCGACTTTCGTAAAGTTTTTTATACTTTCTCGCGCGTTCAAAATTTCATTAAATGGACATTTTAATGTTTTGAACTGAAACTTAAACACATGTAAACAAAGTTCAATCTCCCTTGCCAGGACCTAACGTCGACCCCACAAGAGATGATATCGCGAGTGAGGGAGCTGGAGATAGCGCTGCAAGCCCTGAAAGCTGAGAAGGAAGATCTAGCCAAGGACAAGACCGATTCGGTGGAGAAACTAAAGCAGCAGGTTGGTTTTTTGTTTCTCTTTTTAGGTTTTGATTTGGGATTTATTTGAAGAACGAGTGTGGTGTGTTTTGGTTAATTTGATACTTTGAATGGGTTTAATCGCTGCCAAGGATAAAAATATCTTCTCATAATTATATATAGTACGTTCTTGCAAAACACGCCATCCTTGTAGTATCATTTTTTTAGGATATAAGTAATGCCTAGGTCCTAGGGCCGAAGACGGACGGGCTATTTCTGCCAAAAAATGTAGGTCATTCGCCCTAGGATCTAACCTGGCTATCAGGATTGAAGGCTTATGTGTTCGTTTCTTGCAAAAAACTAATATACTAGTGGTTCGCCCCGAACTATGAACTCGCGACCCCATATCTCAGCAACCCCTCGACCGATTTGGCTCATGTTCGAACTCAAAAATTCTCTGTACCTCATTTACCCGCCTACCAAATTTCATGACGATCCGACTAAATTTACTCAAGTTATCGTCGAACGCACATTCATACATACATCATACAAACGCCGGATTGTTCCAGTAGACTCTGAGAATTTCCCTCGCTTCGCTCGCTCGTTCAAAAACAATCTCCTTTTAACCCTTCACACTCTGTGGCTCTAACCATCCTAACAAAAGCATGTGCATTTCAGGACAAAGAACTAAAGGACGCAGTGTCCCAGCGTAAACTAGCCATGACCGAATATAACGAGGTCACGGAACGACTGTCAGAGCTACGGCAGCAGAAGCAAAAGCTCTCTAGACAGGTTTGTTTACAGTTTTTTTTGCTTTTTACACTAGTGACACGTTACATAGGGTACACAGCTATTTAAAAATTGCCTGTATAAATAGTTAAAAAAATAGTCTGGACTGGACTTCAAGTCTTTAAAAGTGTAAGATCAGGGCAGGGCGTGTGCGACCCCACCCTGTCTTACAGCACTTGTAGTTGTAGGTGGACGGTGGTGGAAGGAGAAGATAGAGTTTATGAGTTCATAGTATATTTCACTGTGACACGGTATTTACATGGTTAATAGTAGTGTAGTCTGGGCGAGTAGCTAGTGCCAACTGTCGGTCGCTGCGCGAGCTACTGACTATGCGAGATGCAGTGTCAGCAACCCGCGCCATAGATGTACGGTACTTTGAACCGTACAAAAAGAGAAAAAGAAAAGACAGAAGGGATGAGGGAGAGAAAGAGAGAAAGCATCTAAAAAAAAGGAAAAAATAAGATTCTATAGAAATACAACCGCCACACAGACGTGAAACCCTGTAACCTTCGTAACTTACCACCCGTTATTACCCAGTTGAAACAACACATTTCTAACCAGATTGTTTGTCTTCAGGTCCGCGACAAAGAGGAGGAGCTAGAGATAGCGATGCAGAAAATTGATGCACTACGCGGCGACATACGAAAAGCGGATAAGGCGAGAAGAGAGATGGAGGCGCGACTTGACACCGTCATTGCTGAGGCTAACATGGTAAATACTTTGGCTCTTTCACCTCTTGCCTGTTGGTTTCGGATTTAGCACGAAATTATACAAGTTGTTGCAAAAGATTCTAACTCTTTTTACAGGGTAATAGCACCCGGTGATAGGGATCAGAACCTCACTTTTTTTTTGCTATATGGCGTTCTGTTGGTTTTTAAATTAATAAAATGTGAACGCTGTGGCGGGAGAAAATTATTTCTTAAATATTGATTTCATTGACTTTCACAATGTTTTAACAACTCGAAGCTGTGCAAATGCACCTACACACACAAACATAATATTCTTAAATTTGAGCTTGTACCATAAACAAATCGCCAACCCGCACTGAGCACTTGTGGTGATGAAGCTCGCACTCTCTCTCTCTGAGAGAAGGCCTTTGCCCAGCTAGTGGGAGACGTACAGTTGTACAGGCTACATCTAACTTTCTTACTTACCATAAACAAAAAAAGTTTTGAAATTTATTAAATTTTGAGTACATAAAATATATTTTACCGACTTTTTTTACACTTAATATACACTAGCTTTCTCGCTCCGAATCCGTTCGGACACAATTTTTTCGGAAATTTCGGGAAATTTGTTCGGGTTAATTATACTCGCTTTTTATCGCCAACTAAATTAGAGCAGCCTAATTTTATCGCGCTAAGGACATATGTGTCTTTATTCCGTGGGAGCCGAACGAAAGGTATGCTTATGTGGCTCTATATGGTGAGCCAACAGGCTAGAGTTTGGCCTCTGTACAGTACAGTGAATTAATTTTTTATTGACTGTCTGGCTGACTGATCACGATCTCAAACTACAAGAGCTACAAATCTCAAAATCTCAATGCTAACTCTTGGTAGCCAGACTCTACAACAGGGGTTCCCAACCTTTTTTTGTCTACTGCCCACTTTGGGCTTTTTTTGTCTACTGCCCACTGGTGTCTAAGAGTCTTCCTAGCTAGGTAGATGAAATTATAAATCGACCCCAAAGCCCTACACAACGCCCCCTTTTTTTTCTGGGTCTCTTACCGCCCCCCTTTAGGCCTGCAGCGCCCACAAGGGGGCGTTATCGCCCACGTTGGGAAAGACTGCTCTACAACATTGTAGACATTGTCCGTTTCAATTGTTGTATTCATGTGTGTGTTGTGGTGTTTAAATAAATGATCATTCTATTCTATTCTATTATATTCTAACATTACGTTTATCACCAGGAACGCAAACTTCGCGAGGAGACGCTCCGTTCGCAGCGCGTCGAAGCGGCCGGACCGCCCGGCAGCGCCGCCGCCGACGTGGCGCGGCTACAGGGCGAGGTCGAGTCACTAGAGCTACAGTACAAGGACTCGCTACACCAACAACAGGCCAGGTTAGTTGAACGAGCGAGCGAAGTGACAGAAGTTCTCCGAGTCTTAGTGCAAACTATCACACCAGATGGCGCCCCATCGTCCGTAAGACGAGTAACAGTGAGGACCTAAAATTCGCATCGACAGTTACTCGGCTCGGTAGCTCAATTGCCGAGCAAATTTTTAACCTTATAAAAATCTTTATAATGTTCCCTAGCTATTTGTATTTTCTAAATCACTGCCAATAGTGATTTAGAAAATACAAAAAGACATATAAACATTGCTTTAATTTGTTTCTAATTTTTATCCAGATATAACGCCGAATTGTCAGCGCTGCGGGACCAACTACAGCAGACTGATCAGTCAAGGAGCGCGCTGACTCGCGAGGTGAGTTCTGTACACCTAACATGGCAGCCTTACTCAGGGTTTCACGATGTTTTCCGTAGAGATAGCTTATTAAAAAAAAAATACTGTGCAGTTCCGTGAAAATTAAACTTAAAAATGGAATATGACGAAATGATAAATGAGTGAAGACAAAGTAGTGTATGCAACATATGCACGCATATGCAGATATAAAACGATATTAGAATACTCGTGTGATACTATTATTATACTCTGCTTCGCCTCCTATGATAAACCCACACTCGTATTCTAAGAATCTCTCTTATATGACAGTAAACTACTATTCCATCCTCACAAAACTAAATAAGCTCGATTCTGAACCAGATCCTTAATTTCTGTAGAAGAATCAGTTCTCAGAACAAATTAATAAAGTCTTCCTTCGCTTGCAGCTCCAGTCGTCCAAAGACAAGCTGGAGAGCCGCCGGCTGGAGCAACTCGGTGACAGCGAGGACAAGCAACTGCTGATCAACGACAATAGGAAACTCGCCAAAGACTTGGAAGCGGTAAGCACTCTCATACGTCTCACTAACAGGACGGTACAAAACATTTTTGCTTTTAGTACATTCGATAAAGGATAAAACAAGATCAAGCGCCAACTCTCAAAACGTATTTACTTTTAATGACTCGCAATATTCACACATTATTGAATTCGAACGGGTCGAATCGCGGTTCTGGAACTCAAAACGTATCTGGAACATTAAGTGCCCAAATTCTCTTTGGGCACTTGCTCGTAGTCAATGGAATTTAAGTGAAATTAGTGTACATTGTACATGATTAGTGTACATAATGCAATAAGGTTGACATTCGAATATTAGACGTAAGGTCGAAATGATGTTTCGATGAAATGAAAATGATGATTTTATTTGTATAAGTTTTTTGTGTTAATTTTGTGGCAATAAACCATTTCTAAATCTAAATCTAATCGTATTTTCTATTGCTGCTACCATTTGTTTCTGTGGGGACAAGTTTTTATTGTGATTTTATACCTTCACTCACACTAGATGAGTGAAGAGACCACTCGGCGCTGCTGTGCCTGGGACATTGTTTTTTGATGGAGTACGCTTGCCCAGCACCTACATCATCCTGACAGCTTAGTCGGCCTAGCCCACAGGAAAGACGAGTCGGTACGTGAAAGATGTTAGTTCCATATTTTTCAATTTCAAATAACTTCTATCAGATGGCAGAGAACGGCCGGAGGTGGCAGGCAGAGCGGATGCAGTTAGAGATGGAGTTAGAAGACCTGAGAGCAAAACGCGACACCGTTCAACACTGGGAGACGCAGATAGCAGACATCATACGATGGGTCGCCGATGAAAAGGAAGCCAGGGGGTATTTGCAAGCTCTGGCCACAAAAATGACCGAGGAATTGGACTATCTCAAGCATGGTAAGTTTAAAACCCCCAAAGATATGGTGTTTTTAAACCTTCCAAACCGTAAAATGTAGCCGCTAATCTGGCAACACTAATACAACACTGGGAGACGCAGCTAGCGGATTATACGATGGGTAGCCGATGAGAAGGAAGCCAGGGGATATCTGCAAGCTCTGGCTACTAAGATGACTGAGGAATTGGACTATCTCAAGCATGGTAAGTTAAAAATGCAGTGTTAAAGAACCACTAAGATAGATCAATACAGGTACAGCTTATATTCTTCTTCATCATAGATTCCTCATGTCTGAGGATCACGACCATATCATACTTCCTTCCATGGGAAAGATCTTTCGTCAGGTGAAAGCTTCCACCCAATCTCATACTACAGGGTGCACTCTAAGTCGATAGTGAAACTTTAAGTAGGCTGTCTACTTATCAATAAAAACAACTAGGTGGCGAAAAAAATGGATCTAAAAAAATATCAGCTGTTCTATACAAAAGGTCGACTCAGTACTGCACCAAATGTATGAAACAGCAGATTTTTTTTCGCTTAATTTTTTTCGCCACCTAGTTGTTTTTATTGATAAGTAGACAGCCTACTTAAAGTTTCACTATCGACTTAGAGTGCACCCTGTAGTATGAGATTGGGTGGAAGCTTTCACCTGACGAAAGATCTTTCCCATGGAAGGAAGTATGATATGGTCGTGATCCTCAGACATGAGGAATCTATGATTGCCTACTTAAAGTTCCGCTATCGACTTAGAGTGCACCCTGTAGATAGCGTGAAATGACTACTCGAACGCTGCAGCGCCTAGGATATGATTGAAGATGTGTGGAGGCATCTAGGCCGCGGGTTTTCTCACGAAGCTTTAGATCAGTGGTTCTTAACCTATGGTCCGCGGACCACTGGTGGTCCGCGAGGGCCTCGCTAGTGGTCCGCGGGAGGGTCCTGCAGTCCAGCGCACATATCGATAGTTGCCAATAAATGTTAATGTTGATTGTGAAAGTCATATTTGAACTAGTTCCCAATTAATAAAACAACTGAAATTTTCGTGCGCGCTAGCGCGCGCTCTTAATCCCTATTGAAAAAGATTTTTAACCTCCAAAGATCCGCGTGACTGCAGATCGCGCCAAGGAATTACCGAATGCGCCAGATTTTGACAGGATAATACAATAAATAGCCTATAAGTAACCTGCAGCTCGCTCCGGCGTAAAGTTGCGGTCTTCAGTTCAATAGGCAAAAAATAATAAATTGTATTAAAAACCCTTAAAAATCGAGTAATCATGAGTATAATGTCGTAAGCACATGTTAAACCGCACGTAGACTATATTTAGGGTAAAATCGGTGAATTTTCAAATGCGCTGCGCGCGTGTGGTCTAGTCAAAACAAAGGATTCTCCATTATGAAATTTAAGACTTAAATAAGTTAATTTACAGCCGCGCTGGGTGCGTTTGTGCAAATTATAGCAAATTAAATCTCCATTATAAAATTTTTAAGGGAAAAGTCGGTAAATTTTCGGGCGCGCTGCGCGCGCAATTTACACGCACCTAACAGTACTAAGGAAAACTTGATTATGATTTTTAAGAGTTAAGACGTAAAATTTTCGGGCGCGCGTTTACAATCTAATGAAATCTTGATGATATTGACGAAAGATTATCTGAATTTGTCATCCTGCGGCTTAAAAAGCGAAAAATCGGTGAATTTTCGGGCGCGCTGCGCGCGCATTGCTTCCGACTGCCAATTAAATCTCCATAATAATTTTAGTAAAATTGGTGAATTTTCGCGTGTGTTCCAAAACCGACTCATATTAATTTCATGTATTCAACTTACATACATTTTACTTTAGGTCAGGTGAAACGATTTCATATGAAACACAATATACCTTGGATCTGGTGGTCCGTACTAAGAAAAAAATAATCAAAGTGGTCCGTGGTCCAAAAAAGGTTAAGAACCACTGCTTTAGATAGATTAGGGATAGACAAAGGATAGTTATAAACCCATATATACGCTCAAACCCAGCTACGCTTGCTGGAGGGCAAAGGGTTATCTTTCAGCTCGGATTTTTGTAGACAAATATTTGCCGAGCGAGATTTTGTTTAGGGCCGGCTCTGCCCTCTGCGGTGTCTTGTTTCATGTCATGTGTATTTAATCTTTTTTAGGGTTCCGCACCAAAGGGTAAAACGGGATCATATTACTAAGGCTCCGCTGTCCCTGGCCGTCCGTCTGTCACCAGGGTTTTTAGCCTATAACGCAATGGTGCCAAAATGGGCTCCCGGTGGACGGTTTCAATTATGATCGGTTCAGTGTCGGTCCTTTTAATGTTTTTTTAGTACAGCAAAGAATATTATGAGTCTAATTCTAGAGGAATGTTCGCTGGTTGTAGGAGAGCAACGAAAAAATCCCGGTGTTGTCCTTCTACCTGGGACGCCATTGATACGCCATTGTGTTACAGGCTAAGGCCCCAGGCTGTATCTCATCAACCGTGATAGTTAGGCAGTTGAAATTTTCACAGATGATGTATTTTTGTTGCCGCTATGACAACAAATACTAAAAAACTTTTTTTTTTTTATTCCAGCCAGTGCATCCCGCACCTCCCTCGGTCCGTCCTCCCCTCCCGCGCAGGGCGCCGCCCCGCCCGGCTCCACCGGCTGGCGAAATCGACGATCACAGAAACTGGACAAAATGGAGATACTCACCCTGCAGTCTTCGCTGCACAGCGAGATACAAGCCAAGCAGCAAGTGGGGGAGGAGCTCTCACGGACCAGGGCAGAGCTGCTGGCTAGCCAGAGGTGAGTGGGATAGGTGATGGGCAAGGCTCCACCGGCTGGCGAAATCGACGATCACAGAAACTGGACAAAATGGAGATACTCACCCTGCAGTCTTCGCTGCACAGCGAGATACAAGCCAAGCAGCAAGTGGGGGAGGAGCTCTCACGGACCAGGGCAGAGCTGCTGGCTAGCCAGAGGTGAGTGGGATAGGTGATGGGCAAGGCTCCACCGGCTGGCGAAATCGACGATCACAGAAACTGGACAAAATGGAGATACTCACCCTGCAGTCTTCGCTGCACAGCGAGATACAAGCCAAGCAGCAAGTGGGGGAGGAGCTCTCACGGACCAGGGCAGAGCTGCTGGCTAGCCAGAGGTGAGTGGGATAGGTGATGGGCAAGGCTCCACCGGCTGGCGAAATCGACGATCACAGAAACTGGACAAAATGGAGATACTCACCCTGCAGTCTTCGCTGCACAGCGAGATACAAGCCAAGCAGCAAGTGGGGGAGGAGCTCTCACGGACCAGGGCAGAGCTGCTGGCTAGCCAGAGGTGAGTGGGATAGGTGATGGGCAAGGCTCCACCGGCTGGCGAAATCGACGATCACAGAAACTGGACAAAATGGAGATACTCACCCTGCAGTCTTCGCTGCACAGCGAGATACAAGCCAAGCAGCAAGTGGGGGAGGAGCTCTCACGGACCAGGGCAGAGCTGCTGGCTAGCCAGAGGTGAGTGGGATAGGTGATGGGCAAGGCTCCACCGGCTGGCGAAATCGACGATCACAGAAACTGGACAAAATGGAGATACTCACCCTGCAGTCTTCGCTGCACAGCGAGATACAAGCCAAGCAGCAAGTGGGGGAGGAGCTCTCACGGACCAGGGCAGAGCTGCTGGCTAGCCAGAGGTGAGTGGGATAGGTGATGGGCAAGGCTCCACCGGCTGGCGAAATCGACGATCACAGAAACTGGACAAAATGGAGATACTCACCCTGCAGTCTTCGCTGCACAGCGAGATACAAGCCAAGCAGCAAGTGGGGGAGGAGCTCTCACGGACCAGGGCAGAGCTGCTGGCTAGCCAGAGGTGAGTGGGATAGGTGATGGGCAAGGCTCCACCGGCTGGCGAAATCGACGATCACAGAAACTGGACAAAATGGAGATACTCACCCTGCAGTCTTCGCTGCACAGCGAGATACAAGCCAAGCAGCAAGTGGGGGAGGAGCTCTCACGGACCAGGGCAGAGCTGCTGGCTAGCCAGAGGTGAGTGGGATAGGTGATGGGCAAGGCTCCACCGGCTGGCGAAATCGACGATCACAGAAACTGGACAAAATGGAGATACTCACCCTGCAGTCTTCGCTGCACAGCGAGATACAAGCCAAGCAGCAAGTGGGGGAGGAGCTCTCACGGACCAGGGCAGAGCTGCTGGCTAGCCAGAGGTGAGTGGGATAGGTGATGGGCAAGGCTCCACCGGCTGGCGAAATCGACGATCACAGAAACTGGTTAAAATGGAGATACTCACCCTTCAGTCTTCACTGCACAGCGAGATACAAGCCAAGCAGCAAGTGGGGGAGGAGCTCTCACGGACCCGGGCAGAGCTGCTGGCCAGCCAGAGGTGAGTGGGCTAGGTGCTGGGCAAGTTAAGAAGGAAGCAACGATCACAGAAACTAGACAAGATGGAGATACTCACCCTCCAGTCTTCGCTGCACGGTGAGATACAAGCCAAGCAGCAAGTGGGGGAGGAGCTCTCACGGACCCGGGCAGAGCTGCTGGCCAGCCAGAGGTGAGTGGGCTAGGTGCTGGGCATCTTAAAACATGATGGCGGTACTAAAGCTTTCAGAAACTAGGCGAAATGGAGATAATTACCTTAGATTCTTCACACTCAGCGAGATACAAGCCAAGCAGCAAGTGGGAGAGGAGCTGTCCCGAACACTAGCAGAGCTACTGGCTAACCAGAGGTGAGTGGGCTAGGTGCTGGGCAAGTTAAGAAGGAAGCAACGATCACAGAAACTAGACAAGATGGAGATACTCACCCTCCAGTCTTCGCTGCACGGCGAGATACAAGCCAAGCAGCAAGTGGGGGAGGAGCTCTCCCGGACATGGGCAGAGCTGCTGGCTAGCCAGAGGTGAGTGGGCTAGGTGCTGGGCAAACTTAAAACAAGATGGCAGTACTAAAGCTTTCAGAAACTAGACGAAATGGAGATAATTACCTTAGATTCTTCACACACAGCGAGATACAAGCCAAGCAGCAAGTGGGGGAGGAGCTCTCCCGGACATGGGCAGAGCTGCTGGCTAGCCAGAGGTGAGTGGGCTAGGTGCCGGGCAAACTTAAAACAAGATGGCAGTACTAAAGCTTTCAGAAACTAGACGAAATGGAGATAATTACCCTGCATTCTTTGCTGCACAACGAGATAAAAGCTAAGCAGAAAGTGGGGGAGGAGCTCTCACGAACCAGGCTAGAGCTGCTGGCCAGCCAGAGGCGAGTGGGCTAGGTGCTGGGCAAACTTAAAACAAGATGGCGGTACTAAGGCTCTCAGAAATTATGATGGAGATACTAACGCAAATATAATCGCTCTACAACGAGATAGCTCACAAAAAAATGGTGAAATGTAATAAAAGTTCCAACTATTTTTACCTTACTTTTATTGGAATTAGTTATTGCGCAGGTATAAAAATGATAAATTGATTCAGAGCAGGGTCAAACCCTAATTAGGCCCAGGTTCAAACATCAAAAGGACAAGTTTTGTCAAAAAGGTTTTGTTATTTAACAATTTTTTTTGTTTTTAAGTTTAGAATTTTTGACGCCGCCATTTTTTTTAGTTCGTTTAGAAATACTTCCTCATTAAACGTCTAACCTTGTAATTAAATGCTAATAAAACAGAGAAATAAAGCGTATTTTTTTGTTTTTTAAACTTCTAACCCTTTCAACCCACAGGGAGCTCCACGAAACGCGCACACGCCTAGAGACGCTCGCGCATGACATGAAGCGCAAAGAACAACACATCCGCGACATGCAGACACGACTGGACACGCACCAGCCCGGACACTCGTGTGAGTATACAGAGCTCTGTCTCTCTCGCGACATGAAGCGCAAAGAGCAACACATCCGCGACATGCAGACACGACTGGACACGCATCAGCCCGAACACTCGTGTGAGTATACAGAGCTCTGTCTCTCTCGCGACATGAAGCGCAAAGAGCAACACATCCGCGACATGCAGACACGACTGGACACGCATCAGCCCGGACACTCGTGTGAGTATACAGAGCTCTGTCTCTCTCGCGACATGAAGCGCAAAGAGCAACACATCCGCGACATGCAGACACGACTGGACACGCATCAGCCCGGACACTCGTGTGAGTATACAGAGCTCTGTCTCTCTCGCGACATGAAGCGCAAAGAGCAACACATCCGCGACATGCAGACACGACAGGACACGCACCAGCCCGGACACTCGTGTGAGTATACAGAGCTCTGTCTCTCTCGCGACATGAAGCGCAAAGAGCAACACATCCGCGACATGCAGACACGACTGGACACGCACCAGCCCGGACACTCGTGTGAGTATACAGAGCTCTGTCTCTCTCGCGACATGAAGCGCAAAGAGCAACACATCCGCGACATGCAGACACGACTGGACACGCACCAGCCCGGACACTCGTGTGAGTATACAGAGCTCTGTCTCTCTCGCGACATGAAGCGCAAAGAGCAACACATCCGCGACATGCAGACACGACTGGACACGCACCAGCCCGGACACTCGTGTGAGTATACAGAGCTCTGTCTCTCTCGCGACATGAAGCGCAAAGAGCAACACATCCGCGACATGCAGACACGACAGGACACGCACCAGCCCGGACACTCGTGTGAGTATACAGAGCTCTGTCTCTCTCGCGACATGAAGCGCAAAGAGCAACACATCCGCGACATGCAGACACGACTGGACACGCACCAGCCCGGACACTCGTGTGAGTATACAGAGCTCTGTCTCTCTCGCGACATGAAGCGCAAAGAGCAACACATCCGCGACATGCAGACACGACTGGACACGCATCAGCCCGGACACTCGTGTGAGTATACAGAGCTCTGTCTCTCTCGTGACATGAAGCGCAAAGAGCAACACATCCGCGACATGCAGACACGACAGGACACGCACCAGCCCGGACACTCGTGTGAGTATACAGAGCTCTGTCTCTCTCGCGACATGAAGCGCAAAGAACAACACATCCGCGACATGCAGACACGACTGGACACGCACCAGCCCGGACACTCGTGTGAGTATACAGAGCTCTGTCTCTCTCGCGACATGAAGCGCAAAGAGCAACACATCCGCGACATGCAGACACGACTGGACACGCACCAGCCCGGACACTCGTGTGAGTATACAGAGCTCTGTCTCTCTCGCGACATGAAGCGCAAAGAGCAACACATCCGCGACATGCAGACACGACTGGACACGCATCAGCCCGGACACTCGTGTGAGTATACAGAGCTCTGTCTCTCTCGCGACATGAAGCGCAAAGAGCAACACATCCGCGACATGCAGACACGACAGGACACGCACCAGCCCGGACACTCGTGTGAGTATACAGAGCTCTGTCTCTCTCGCGACATGAAGCGCAAAGAGCAACACATCCGCGACATGCAGACACGACTGGACACGCACCAGCCCGGACACTCGTGTGAGTATACAGAGCTCTGTCTCTCTCGCGACATGAAGCGCAAAGAGCAACACATCCGCGACATGCAGACACGACTGGACACGCATCAGCCCGGACACTCGTGTGAGTATACAGAGCTCTGTCTCTCTCGCGACATGAAGCGCAAAGAACAACACATCCGCGACATGCAGACACGACTGGACACGCACCAGCCCGGACACTCGTGTGAGTATACAGAGCTCTGTCTCTCTCGCGACATGAAGCGCAAAGAACAACACATCCGCGACATGCAGACACGACTGGACACGCATCAGCCCGGACACTCGTGTGAGTATACAGAGCTCTGTCTCTCTCGCGACATGAAGCGCAAAGAGCAACACATCCGCGACATGCAGACACGACAGGACACGCACCAGCCCGGACACTCGTGTGAGTATACAGAGCTCTGTCTCTCTCGCGACATGAAGCGCAAAGAACAACACATCCGCGACATGCAGACACGACAGGACACGCACCAGCCCGGACACTCGTGTGAGCATACAGAGCTCTGTCTCTCTCGCGACATGAAGCGCAAAGAGCAACACATACGCGACATGCTGACACGACTGGACACGCATCAGCCCGGACACTCGTGTGAGTATACAGAGCTCTGTCTCTCTCGCGACATGAAGCGCAAAGAGCAACACATCCGCGACATGCAGACACGACTGGACACGCACCAGCCCGGACACTCGTGTGAGTATACAGAGCTCTGTCTCTCTCGCGACATGAAGCGCAAAGAACAACACATCCGCGACATGCAGACACGACTGGACACGCATCAGCCCGGACACTCGTGTGAGTATACAGAGCTCTGTCTCTCTCGTGACATGAAGCGCAAAGAGCAACACATCCGCGACATGCAGACACGACAGGACACGCACCAGCCCGGACACTCGTGTGAGTATACAGAGCTCTGTCTCTCTCGCGACATGAAGCGCAAAGAACAACACATCCGCGACATGCAGACACGACTGGACACGCACCAGCCCGGACACTCGTGTGAGTATACAGAGCCCTGTCTCTCTCGCGACATGAAGCGCAAAGAACAACACATCCGCGACATGCAGACACGACTGGACACGCATCAGCCCGGACACTCGTGTGAGTATACAGAGCTCTGTCTCTCTCGCGACATGAAGCGCAAAGAGCAACACATCCGCGACATGCAGACACGACAGGACACGCACCAGCCCGGACACTCGTGTGAGCATACAGAGCTCTGTCTCTCTCGCGACATGAAGCGCAAAGAGCAACACATACGCGACATGCTGACACGACTGGACACGCATCAGCCCGGACACTCGTGTGAGTATACAGAGCTCTGTCTCTCTCGCGACATGAAGCGCAAAGAGCAACACATCCGCGACATGCTGACACGACTGGACATGCGCCAGCCCGGACACTCGTGTGAGTATACAGAGCTCTGTCTCTCTTGCGACATGAAGCGCACAAAGCAACACATCCGCGACATGCAGACACGACTGGACACGCACCAGCCCGGACACTCGTGTGAGTATACAGAGCTCTGTCTCTCTCGCGACATGAAGCGCAAAGAACAACACATCCGCGACATGCAGACACGACTGGACACGCGCCAGCCCGGACACTCGTGTGAGTATACAGAGCTCTGTCTCTCTCGCGACATGAAGTGCAAAGAGCAACACATCCGCGACATGCTGACACGACTGGACACGCACCAGCCCGGACACTCGTGTGAGTATACAGAGCTCTGTCTCTCTCGCGACATGAAGTGCAAAGAGCAACACATCCGCGACATGCAGACACGACTGGACACGCACCAGCCCGGACACTCGTGTGAGTATACAGAGCTCTGTCTCTCTCGCGACATGAAGCGCAAAGAACAACACATCCGCGACATGCAGACACGACTGGACACGCACCAGCCCGGACACTCGTGTGAGTATACAGAGCTCTGTCTCTCTCGCGACATGAAGTGCAAAGAGCAACACATCCGCGACATGCTGACACGACTGGACACGCACCAGCCCGGACACTCGTGTGAGTATACAGAGCTCTGTCTCTCTCGCGACATGAAGTGCAAAGAGCAACACATCCGCGACATGCTGACACGACTGGACACGCACCAGCCCGGACACTCGTGTGAGTATACAAGTCTCTATCTCTTATATCCAGTTACTCCTTCTAGAAGTCTGGACAGGAAAGTAGGCCTTTATATTCCTCTTTATCCATGGACAGGAAGGACAACCATTCTATGGCGAGGACCGATCTCTACCATGTTTAGGTTGGTCTTCAGGGTCGTCGAGTTTTATACAGGGTATTTCAGAAAGGTCCTGTGCCATTGAAACAGGTCGCTTAACTCATCAATACAAGTAACTTTTACTATGGGGGCAAGTGGGAAAACTCCAAAAAAAAATTAGCTCCAAACATTTGGTACGGCAGGTATCGAATTTTAGTATGGAACAGATATTTTAGTTTTGCTTCCAGTTGTTTATCTATTGTTTATAGTAATATTAACTATGTACAAACATAGTCCCTTCAGCATTTATTTTGTCCACGGCACTCGGTTTTGAAGAAACACTTCTTCTTCTCAGTTCCTGTATACATGCTCGAAAAAGGCTGTAGATATGGTAGCTCAAGAAAAATCCTTTCTGCTGATTTTGCCAGATTTAGCCTGCTGTGGCGTATATGTTGAAGGGACCCCTTTCAAGCACACGGGAAAGTGCTTTGTAAACTACGGTAAGGTAACATCACCATCGCGGTAGATCTGACTCACTTCGAGTCGTCTTGTATGAGTTGAGGTACCACTAGATGTGGTATAGGTATAAATTATCTACAATAGATGCCATTTTCAGTTATGCTCGGTCTTGATTATGGCTGAATTAAAGTGATTATCTACATTTCAGGTTGCTTTTCTGATAATCTTTTATAGAGACTTTGATTTCTCTTACTACAGGGTGCACTCTAAGTCGATAGTGCAACTTTAAGTAGGCTGTCTGTCTACTGATCACTCAAAACAACTTGTAATTGGTGTCTAAAAAAATTGAGCCAAAGAAATATCAGCTGTACCATACAAATTGTATCTGTTTGTATTCTTTCTATTGATCAGTAGACAGCCTACTCAAAATGCCGCTATCGACTTAGAGTGCACCCTGTGGTTGTGACATTCCGCCTTTCTATTACTTTTTTTTATTCAAAACGGGTACCAAAATAACTGCGACCCGTTTCAAACCAAATCATGTGTGTATTTTTATTTATTTCTAGGCACATACTTTATTTACATATTTTTCTTTTATTTATGTATGGTATAATATGTATATTTAGTGCACCTTTTCTTTTTGTTTTCGTTACATGTGTGCCCGCACAATCCCATCCAAAAACTGTACACGAACGATATACCCGTTGTCTTGTTATCTGTGAACTGGTGACGTCATCCGCCCTTCTCTGTGAACCAACCGGATGCTTTGGATCTCCCAATCCAAAGTCACTCGCCGTCCGCGACGTAAAAAACGGAAATAACCGGAAATCGACGGAAATGTACGGGCGGAACACGGAGTGGCGTATCTTGTGGACACTATAACATATTTTTTAAACCGTTGAAATGTGTGATTGGAACTGTGATTCGAAATTCCGTCGGCGAAATGTTCTTTTGACATTGGTGCTTTTTATTAAAATTCTAACCTAAAACTCGTTTGCTCAACGGTTATTTTTACCTTTTAAATGACATTTCATGTCGTTATTATAAATAAAACATATTGTGTATTACTTGTGGCATTTACTAATTTTGTTTTTTATTACTATTGTTGTAACGGCCCGCGTGAAACGCGGCCATTTTGATACTTTATATAAATGTTGTAATTTTTTATATAACCTTTTACCAATGTTTACTTATTTATATTTCCAAAAATCCTGTGTTATATTTATTTTTGTTGAAATACAGTTCGGGCTTGGTTGAGACCGTATTTACCATTATTTATAGGAGTGACGTCATGCATATGGGGGGTCGCCATTTTGGTATATCATCAGATATACGACTGATGTATAAATAATTTTTTATTGTACACAATAATACTTTTTTTATACACAAAAAAATAACTGCCAATAATTTTAAAACGCAGTAAAAGTAGAATTAGTGCTCAAAAAGTAAGGGACAAATGAGTGAATTTTGATCTGATGAAAAAATATCAAATATGGAAGTGTGAATCTCTATCTAGTCTTCAGTTTATTGTCTAGTCTAAAATAAAGATTTTCAGGAAATCTGAGCCAAAGAATATTTTGTATCTCAACCATTCGTGCTAGTCAAAACAAATGATCTTCAATTGACATTATTAAAATTAATATAATACAGGATTTTTTTATTGGTTATATTTATGGATAAGTTCTTCTTTAATTAGAGCAGTGTAGAATCTCTCTCCTTTTGTTTTGTTATTTATTTTACTATTAGTTATTCTTACAATAGCACAGTTATTTGTACTGCATTTATTAAATGTTTCTTTTTACATATGACGAGACCGGCTTGCATAAACGGTGCTGTGGGTTAAACCCTGGCTTAAATAGTTAACTCACCTTTTGTGAGTTTAAAATCTAAACTAGACACGCTTCATTCCTTATTCCCATTCTGCAAAACTCCGAATTTGTTCAAACGAAAAAATTGTAACGCAATTTAAAAGGAAAACACGCACCTTACTGGGGTACCCCAAGTCCGCCATTTTGAAAAAAAAAGGCGGCCAGTGCCAATGCTTTAATTTTTCCAGGTACCTATTTGAAGACGTAATGTAAAATATTTTTCCCTGTAACATAAAAAGATGTCCTTTCCTGAGCGAACTTTTGGTACTGCTCGTTTGGGCGTGAAGTGTAGTAAGCACTGACGTCAATCGCGCGTGATTGCGTCTAGTGTAGAGACCATTGTTGGTGTAAGAGGTCTTTCTCTGTCTCTTGTGTATGGGTTATACAACTTATACATGTTCACTTTTTGTATCTTTGTACAGATCTATTAAGTCATGTAAATAACTTTCTCATTAAATGTCCTGTTTTATTAATTTTGTTACTTTATTTGTTTGGATATAGTTAAAACTCTAGTTCAATTAATTTCACGAGACAAATAGTTCAATGGCATTCATAGTGATATTTATAGCACAAATTAGTTAACTTGATCAATTTATTTTCTTCTATCGAAGTTATATTCTTTGTATTTTTTTTGTATTCCTATCTATGTTAATATTTGTGTTTCTTAATGTTAAAGGTGTGTTAAAGGTAATTAATTTACCTACTAAACTTTCGCGATTCGACCCATTTCGAACCAAAATTATTTGTGTTTCTTGTTGTAAACTGATATACATAGCACATTATTCGGTTAGATATTTCTAACCAATATTATCATATTGAGAAGCCAAGATTTCACTAGGATTGAACAGTGACAGTCGTAGGTACCCACTCTAGCCCTTATTGCGTAGCCATAAGTTAGCTATTCTTTTGAGCTTCGCAGCAGTCTGGTAAAACGTATACTGCCGGGTGTCACTGTATATTCCTGTAATTCAAACTGTTAATGATCTTTAGAGGCTTCTGATGAAAGCAATTTCGACCTAATTACCTCAATAATAAAGTGGTGAGTTTTACGCAAGCAGCCAGGCAAGGATCTACGAAGTCATCGTCTTATTGGAGTGGCAAAGCCGAAGAAAATGGTTCGTTATAATTACTTTTGTAATGTTTTTCTTTTCTAATTTTGTATTCGTCCTTAGTATTTGGCCCCTGACAATGTGGTTGTGCGTTTCCTTTTCTGGTCTTTTTGTGAAATGTCTGTTGTTATTTTTATGGGACTTTGTCGAAAAAGGCACTTTTAGGGTAGAGGGCTCATTCTGTAAAAAAAAACCCTTACAATCGCGAATTGTCAATACCGGTTTGTTTTCTCAAAAATAGCCCTTTTTAATAATTTTTTTTTTTGACATTTCTAACCTGATTCTCTACGATGCTTTGTTTAGAGAATACAGGGGCTGTTGTAAATTACAGTAAATGTGTAAAACTAGTAGTTTTGCTAAATGACTAGTAACATAAAAGTGACAACAGACTTTTCTCGAGGGTGTTAGTTAAATTACTTGTTTTCTGTTTGTGCCATGTCTAAAGTCTATGTTTTAGTATTTTTTATTATTACCTAAATAATTATAATTTGTAAATACGAGCAAGTGTGAAGAAAAATTCTAATTTCAATATGAGCCTGTTTTTTCAGCACTGTTTTTTTAGTTTAATTTAGATTGCGTTAACCGTTATAATTAGACAGTGTCTCGTGGACATTAGTAATTTAAAAATAACGTTGGTGCGTTGACAACGTGAAGGGATGTACCTATAGAGTTGTGCAGCACTAGCTAAGTTGTTCATTGTATATATGCTGGAAAAGTCCATCTTACATAACACATCCACACATGGTAATTCCACCCATCTAGTGTGGGTCAAAGTCACCGCAAGTCATCATCGTCAACTACAGATTCGAGTTGACAAAAAAAACAGTGTTGGTTTGACATTTCGGCCAGTTTTTGAAGCATTTTTCTTTGTAAAACGCTTTGCTTTTGCTTGAGCTTTCATTGCAGTGACTAAAAACTACAAGAAAATATTCCCTATTTAAAAACACTGCGTAACTTGCTGAGCAACCCTGTTTTTGTTTTCTTTAACACTTGTTTGTATACCTGAAAGAATTTCAACTTTAATATACCCACGCCTTTTCTTTAGTTATTTTGACTAATGATTGTTTTTTTGTGAACCCTATTTACTATGTACAGAGTTTTTTTTAGTCGATTATGTTTGTGAAATGTCTTCCGTTGCTATATTCAAGATACTTACAAAATATGTTGGATCCTGACTGGACATTTGTGAGAATGACTGAGTTTTACGTTGACTGCAACATAAATACCTTGAATGTAGCATTTCAATGTGCATGGTGCCATGTCCCAAAACAAAAGCATTTTGTGATTAAAAATCTAGGGTTTTTGAGTATTTATATTAGTTTTAACTCTTGCATACTTAAATCTTACTTTTTATTTTAGAATGTAGTTTAGTTTCATGTGGTTTCGGTTGGGATTGGCTCTTTTATTATGTGTCTGGTCACTTTATATATTCAAAACTATTTCATTATATTTATCTATTTATTTATCTAAAAATATTACCTCAAGAAGCCGATTTATTCAAAATTTTTTACCCAGTTGAACTAAGTATATGACTATCCTTTAATTTGCATAATCAGACTCTTCATCATATTATGTCTCATGAAATTTCCAACAAATTCCATTAAGTTTCCATATATAAAACTTCATACTAAACCAAATCTGGAACCTAAGAAATTGTTCCCACAAAACTGTGCCCTATTCCTACAGACACTAAATCAATTTTCCAATCGCATATTGACACTCCTTACAGTGATTTGGCACGAAAAAGCAAAATTTCCGCCACACAAAACTGCGCCCTATTACGAAAGACGTTAAAGCAATTTTCCCACCGACAGTCCTGGACCGGCCGCCATCGCAGATGAGCTACCTGGACCAATTCCTGAAGGAAGCGCCCACGGAACGCCATTACGACAATGTGGCCTCTGTTAACAACGAGCAGAAGGTGGGTTTTGGCTTGGCAAAACGTTTGACATGCGTATTGTTTTGTTTTTCACGTGTTTCAAAGACTGCCGCCTAAAATGGTCGTCTTGCGTCGAAATTCCTTGTTTTATCCTAGGATCCTAAGGCCTTTGCATTTACGTAATGAGATGATTTATTTAGAGTCCAGTGGCACCTTAATTCACACTAGATGGGTAAAGAGACCACTCGGCGCTGTAGTGCAGTGTTCGCTGGCTGTGACGGAAAACATCGTGAGGAAACCCGCGGCTTAGTTGGCTCCACACGTATTGACTCGTCTTTACTGTGGGCTGACTAAGCTGTCAGGATGGTATAGGTGCTGGGCAAGTCTACTCCATCTAAAACAATGTCCTAGGCACTGCAGCGCCGAGTGGTCTCTTCACCCATCTAGTGTGAGTGAAGGTGCCACTGGACGCTGTATAGATCATCTCATTACGTAGATGCAAAGGTCTTAGTTTTCTTTTCAAAAACGGGCGCGAAAAAATTGCCGTGTCGTTTCGAAAATCCTTATTTTATCCTAGGTTCTAGGAAACCACGCAAATTAGATCCTTACCTGTAGGATCTAGGCCCTGAAAAAGAAGGATTAAGATATTGTTATGAAAAAAAAAACTGTATAAAACCCGGCACACCGCATAGTGTAGTTAACTGTAGTAAAGTTAATACTTCATCAATAACCATAAACAGTAATACTAACAAGCTTTTGTAATAATTAACAAACACACAGTAAAAATAACTCTAGAATAAGTACAGTCGGCCACACGCTAGGATACCCCTTTTTGTTCGATCGGCGCCCTTATGCCGCGCACGGTAAGAGCTGCTATGGGGTATCCTCAAATGGCCGACCGTACCTGCTGTTTCAATCGCCGGATAGGCCTTATCTATCATTTTTTACTCTTTTTTTACATAAAAAAGTTTCTGAAAAATCGCCCCAAGACTAGACAATCCATTTAGGAACAGCTGTAATTTGATTATTGCCGTCTCTCTCATGCGTAGACATCGCGCTCACGCGTGACAGTGACAGTAATATCAGCTTTAGATGTTGTAAAGTTGTGTGAAAAAAATATCTTTGGGCGTCAAGAAAACTTTTTAACAAATAACAAATATTTGCAATAATTTATGGACTATTTTGTACTGCTTCGTCCCAAAATTTAATTTTTCTTGACTACCCAAAGAAAAATGCTTTTTTCTGTTAACAAATTTTCGTTTAAAACATTTAATTTCCCGCTTCTTACACGTTTATGTTTTCTCGCTACCGTCGCAGATGTTGCAATACCGTTGCGGGTACCGCTCACCGCAGCATTGTTGCGATGCCAAGGTATTTAGTGCTGTTTTTAGTTCCTTTTTGGCCCTTTATTTTGCATTGCATTGGGTGGACTGATACTCTTTTGATTACGGCATGATGAATCAACTGGCCTCGATTTGGCCTGGGGCTTAAACGTCTAACTTTTGAATCTATCGCGATCCCTTTAAATGGTATCGGGATCGTGATCGTGATTGCGACTTTAGAATGTAATTGTCTAAGTTTTAAATGACGCCAGCCGCAAAACGCCATACAAATTGTGTGATATTGAGTGAACCATTTTGCTATTTTCTTCACTCAATATCCTTCAAATTCGAGTCGCAATCCCTATCCCTATCTCAATCGGTTTCAATGACAGTTTGTGTCAAATGTCAGCACCCTTCAAATGTCAAATTTAAAGGGATCGCGATAGATTAATTCAAAAGTTAGACATTTAAGCCCCTGGTCACAGATTTATTGAATCCCGAAAGTTTGAATATTGCACTCTATTTTGTCTTTCGGCAATGTTTTGTCTTGGTTAAACTTACTAATATTATGAAATTATTGTGATCTAGCATGGCACAATAACATTTTATGACACTGGACTAACATTTTATCTATCTTACTAACATGTTTGGTAAAAAATACCTATTTTATAATCACCGCATCTCTTCAACTAACCACACCTTAGCAGTTTTCAACAATTCATAACTGAATGTTCGGTCAAATTCACACGTCTGTAAATAAACAATGAATTTATCTACGGATTAGCAGGAATATATTTATGCATAGCCTTTGAATACAGTTGCCACTGGTCTACTGGCAAGACGCCGTATAAACACTGGCGCCCACTAGAGGTCTCAACGCAAAATCCGCCTGCCTGTATTTATATAAAACAGCATCCACTAGCGGCGGACTATTGCGTTGCGGCCCGCCCCGCCCCGATCCGCCGCTAGTGGACGGTTTCACATAAATACAGGCAAGCGGATTTTTGCGTTGCGATCTTGCGATGCACCCCGGCCCGATCCGCCTCTAGTGGATGCCAGCCTTAAATGATCTACACTACAGCAAAATATTGCAAAACCAACATAGCTTGACCCCCGATACCCTCCCGCCCGCAGCTAATGTACGGGTCTCAGCAGTCGGCCGCGCTCAGCGGTTCAGTGGAGTCTCAGGACGAGATGGAGGGCCCTAGGGCTTCGTCGCCGGCCTCCAGCAAGAGTTCGCCCAGCGAGATGTCCACAGTAAGTCCTAAGCAATAAGGTTCATTTTGGCTTTTGTGTTTTATGGATAGTAAATAACTGTCTCGGTATATCTGTTACCGGCCAAACCCGATTTCTGGATAAAATATTTTCGCCTCGGCCAAACCAGTCTACCTAAGCTCGTATGGACAAACCGGTATTTCCTAGGCCAAACTAGTCTAGCCGAAGCTCGTATGGAGAAACGAGTTTAGCCTAGGTCAATCTAGTCTAGCCTAGCAAGAATACGTACGCTCTAGGATAAACTAGTAAGTATGGCCTAGCCCGAGCTGATATTGACGAATGATTAGGTATAACATATCTATGGTTGGGTCATGTGCCGTGTCTCTTTTAGAACTATATTACAGAATGATTAGAGGCTGCTGAAAATAGGTATTTACATATACATTACAGGAAATAAGAAGTACATGATGTATAAAATAACAAAGGAAAATAATAATAATTATGTAGCATTCGTTTCTCAACTCAGCCAACAGATGGCACTCTTCAGTCCTACATCGCGGATCGCGGTATGGTTTGCTATGGTTTCTCAACATTTGTGCGTAAATGAACTTTGGATGTACGGAACCCTCTACGCGAGTTTAAGTCGCAGCTGTGCCTTTATTCAGGAATTTTTCTAAAGTAAAATAAAGGCCTTGCATCTACGTAATGAGATGATTTGTGCAGTGTCCAGTGGTACCTTCACTCACACTAGATGGGTGAAGAGACCACTCGGCGCTGCAGTGCCTGGGACATTGTTTTAGATGGAGTAGGCTTGCCCAGCACCTATACCATCCTGACAGCTTAGTCCGCCTAGCCCACAGGAAAGACGAGTCAATACGTGTGGAGCCAACTAAGCTGCGCGTTTCCTCACGATGTACTTACACTGAAACAGGCCGCAGTTTTTACAGTGCCTAATTTAATATTTCAGGAGCAATCTTTGGGTCCAGCCGTGCCGGGCAAGCAGAAAGTGCATCAGTTCCTAGTGCGCACGTTTAGCAGTCCAACTAAATGCAACCACTGCACTTCGCTGATGGTGAGTAATGCGACATTTTTGTAATTTCAAGTTGACGTTTCAGCCCAATTTTCTTTCCACTCATAATAATGCGAACAAGCAAATCTGACCCACTCTTTTACATTTACATTTTGAGGACCGTCAGTTCAAGCGTCAAAATATGGTTTGGTGGCAAAGTTTTTAATTCAATCTTTATAGCGGCTGAGAAGTTAGTCACAAGCTCACAAGTTTCGTCGCGATAAGAAAAATTAAAGTGTCAGTGGGGCGCCAATTGGGTGTGACTTGACTGCGCGGATGCACTGTGTCTGTCTGTCTGTGGCACCTTAGCTCTTAAACGGGTGAACCGTTTAACCGTTTGGATGCGGTTTTATTTGAAAGCAAGTTTTCTAACGAGTGTTCTTAGATATGTTTTATCAAAATCGGTCCAGCCGTTTATGAGCTAATTTGAAGCTAAAATCTCGGGGGTATTAGCCGTTTATGAGCTAATTTGAAGCTAAAATGTCGGGGATATTAAAAAAAAAAAATTTAGCTGTTACACGCACACTTAATGGTGATAATGTACGTTCCCTCGTCCCCAGATCGGGCTCTCTCGTCAAGGTGTGGTCTGCGAGACCTGTGGTCTGGCGGTACACACCCGCTGTTGTACGCGGGTACCCCCCCGCTGCCCGCCCCCCCCACACGAGCGGGCACGTCGACCGCTGGGGATAGACCCCGCCAGGGGACAGGGGACCGCCTACGAGGGTTATGTCAAGGTAACTCAAACTCAAACTCATTTTGTTTATCCAGTATTCAATAAATACATCTACACTTCTACACTAATATTATAAAGAGGAAAGATTTGTACCTATTTTTGTATGTTTGTATGTTTGTAATGAATAGGCTCAAAAAGTACTGGGCCGATTTAAAAAATTCTTTCACCAATAGAATGCTACATTCTTCCAATTTGACATAGGCTACATTTCATTTTGAAAAAAATTAGGGATCCTTTGTAAAATTTGAACAATGTAACCGAAGGTGTAGAAAAATGAGTCTTAAAATGTCTTTTTCTACCCCGTGCGAAGCCGGGACGGGCTGCTAGTTATTTATATGTATACTGAACGTCAAAAGTAAAAGTCACGATATAAATGAAATTAATATTAGGTATTATCTACTACTAAGTATCTAGCTACTCTTTTTTTGTCTAGCTTCACTAGCTCTGATCCTTCTTAGAGAAGAAGCATGGTAAAGAAACTCCAAGGATCTCCTATTATACCTAGTGCTTAACAACAGACATAGTGTCTAGGTAACACGAGCGCGTCGACCGTTGGGGATAGACCCGGCCAAGGGACATGGGACAGGGGATCGCCTACGAGGGTTATGTCAAGGTAAAAACACACATAGTGTCTAGGTAACATGAGCGAGCGCGCCGACCGCTGGGGATAGACCCCGCCAGGGGACAGGGGACCACCTACGAGGGTTATGTCAAGGTAACAACACACATAAACTACTAAGGCCTTAGTATCTACGTAATGAGATGATTTATACAGCGTCCAGTGGCACCTTCACTGACACTAGATGCGTGAAGAGACCACTCGGCGCTGCAGTGCCTGGGACAATGTTTTAGATGGAGTAGGCTTGCCCAGCACCTATACCATCCTGACATTTTAGTCTGCCTAGCCCTCAGGAAAGACAAAGTCAATACGTGTCAGTGTCATAGTGTCAACCACAGACATAGTGTCTCGGTAACATGAGCGAGCGCGTCCACTGGGGATAGACCATAGCTTTGAGTTGTTAAATCATTGTGAAAGTCAATGAATACAATATTTACAAAATACTTATCTCCCGCCACAGCGTTCACATTTTAATATTTTAAACATAAACGGAACGTCATTGAGCATAAAATAACTTTAGTTGTGATCCCTGTATTTTCATTTTTTGTATTTGGCTTTACCCGCTAGTGTGTCTCAAATTATTGTTTGAATGGGACTTTTTGAAAACCACGCTGTAGTTAGTAATGTAACTATGTTCAGCAACAGCTGAAACAATCCCTTTTGCCACAACGGCGGATGTTAATTTATATTAGTATAAGTTTGTTTGTGTTATTTGTGGCAATAAATCAATTCTAAATCTATCACCGGGTGCTATTACCCTATAATCTCTTTTGTAACACCTTGTATAGACTTCTTCTTTTCCTTTCCAGGTACCAAAGCCAGGAGGCGTGAAGAAAGGCTGGATGCGGCAATTCGTCGTCGTGTGCGACTTCAAACTGTTCCTATACGATATATCACAGGATAGGTAAGCGCAACTACCAAATCCACCCATCTCCAATTGCTATTTTGATTCAGATTGTTCCGGTTCCCAGTCCCCAAACTAGAATGACTCTGTTTTATGTATAACCGGTCTTCCGCTCTAACGGTGACTAATGACCTGGGATTAAATTGTACTTGCCTACAATAGAGTATCCGTTGTAATTTACAAAAAAGTAACAATCAAATAAGTAAAGTAACAATGTATATCAATAATGAAATTATACATAATGATACTGCATATCATCATCATCAGATCCTGCTATCCCTAATCAGAGTCATAGGGCTCTCAAAACAGTTTTCCATTCTGGCCGATTTTGCGCCTTCATCTCAAGCTCGGATTTGTTCATCCCGAAACCATAGCCTCCTGTTGCACTGATCGAAGCCAGGTAGTTTTAGGGCACCCTCTCTTCCGTGTTCCGGGGGGTAACTGTCTAAATTTTGAATATATGGCGATCCCTTTCAAATTGACGTTTGAAGGGTGCTTACGAACTTCAGACTGCATTTATTTGACACGAAATGTCATTGAAAGCAATAATTGGGATGGGGATGGGGATTGCGACTCCATATTGAAGAATATTGAGTGAATAAAATAGCAAAATCGTTCACGCAATATCATTCAATTAGCATGGCGTTTTGACTCATCCGTTCTGTTAGAAATTGTGATTCAAAACTTAGAAAATTCCATTCTAAAGTCCTAATCATGATCATAATTCGATACCATTGAAAGGGATCGCGATGGATTCAAAAGTTAGACAATGAGCCGTTTTCACGGCTGTCAAATTTCGCTTTTTCTGAAGATATTATTAATCTGTGTAAGCGAAATTTGACAGCCACAACCCGGTTCTTGTATGGCCAAGCCTATGAGCGCCATCTACCAAGGGCTTTGAATTCGGCTTTTAACTGTCAGTAGAAAACGGGCCATTATTTGGATACAATTTCAGTGCTATCTTGGAACAACCAGAAACAAACCTACACATTGTTCGTTGCAGGAACGCCCTACCATCAGTGTGCGTGAGTCAGGTGCTCGACATGCGAGACCCGGAGTTCAGCGTCGCCTCCGTCAAAGACTCTGACGTCATACACGCCAGCAAACGCGACATACCCTGTATATTTAGGGTGAGTATTTAATTTTATATGCTTTTGCCCGCGACTTCGCCCGCGCAGACTTCTTATATATAAATAGCCTATAGCACTCAGCCATAACGTAGCTTCCCGTTAGTGAAAGATTTTTTAAAATAGAATGTAGTAGTTTTGAGATTACCCCTTACATATGTCGCAGGGATATTGTCAAACCAGTGATATTATAATTACCCTAGTGAAATTACAATTACCCAGATTATTGTCAATCGCCTCCATTACTTACAATTTCACGGACTTATTTTAGTGTAATTGTAATTTCACGAGAACGCTGTAGTGATTTTATAATAACCCTAGGTATATTATGAGTCAAGTTTGTAGTGGGGCACTTCGTGCGTTTTGATTGGTCAACTCTTCTTTAACCGCCATTTGCTTAGGAATTCAACATAGAGCTAAGAAAATATTACAGTGACCAGACTGATAAAACAAAAAATCTGCCGAATGCTAGTCGCACTCGCGCACTGAGGGTTCCGTACCGCCATACAATAAAAAATATATGGTTGTGTGTACGCTCATGCATAAGTCCGACTCGCACTTGGCTGTTTTTTATTATTTGTTGTTATACTATAAAGCTCTAGATCTACACCAAGTTTGACGCTTGTAGTATTACCATTTTTGTGATAGAGCATAAATTATAAAATCACCCCTTATTTTGTTATTAATATCTAATTTGTAGTGTCCCACATGAAAAATATTCTGTCAAAATGTCAACTGGCTACCTATTACGGTACCAAAGATAAGGGTAGGAAATACAGACAGAGAGTTCGGGTACGGAACCCTAAAAACCAATCTAACTTATTGTGAGTTACATTAAGATAAAACTGCGATATTAGACATCCTTGCAATAAAGCTTGTGATTTCCAGAAACCTGTCTATTATTTTGTAACTCTATGATTTCAAAATTCTCAATTTGAAAACGGACCAATCATCGACCGTCTGACAATCTAACGGCAGTGAAATTGTCAACTTATTGCTGCCTTGCAATATCACTGCGTGAGTCTAGTGAAATTATAATTTCACTGAAATAAGCCCGTGATATTGTGAGAAATGGTAATGGTTGACAATAAACCGGGTAATTGTAATTTCTCTAGGGTAATTATAATATCACTAGTTTGACAATATCCCTGCGACAAATACATGCATACTTACAAACTTTTCCTCTTTATAATATTCGTGAAGATAGAAAATCGCACATATTTTGAAGTGCATCGGAACGCAAACACTAGAATAGAATTAAAAAGCGTTTATATCCACTAATCCCAATCCAAGATATTTCTTTTAATCAGACCGAACCTCAAGTCTACTATGTGATGTCGGTTGGATGAAAGTAAAATGAAAACGGCACAACTAAATCGCTTTTAGCGATAAGGCCGCCATCTGTACTATATTTTGTTGTAAGAAGTTATCTGTAATATTCTTTGTGTTGTGCTGGTGCATAAAGAGTTCTCTATTCTATTCTAAAGAGCAGTGACCTTTCACTGTGGCTCTTGGCCATTAAAAATGCCTCTATTTTAAGGGGGTGCAATGTAAACAGATTTTTCTTTGTTACATTTATTACTGCCTAATCTAAAACTGCCTACAAACTTGAGGCACTGAAATTATTATTAGACTTTTGTCAAGAACTGGTTGTTCCACCACAGATATCAACATCTCAACTGGAAGGCGACAAGCGCTCGCACACACTAATGCTCGCCGAATCCGAGTCGGAGAAGACGAAGTGGGTGGTCGCCCTTAGCGAGCTGCATCGGATACTCAAACGGAACAATCTTCCGGACAAATCGGTAAGTTGGGTTCTTCTTCTTAGGCCCGTAAGATCAATCACAGTTTAAATCAACGATTAACTTTCATACAAAATGCGAGGTTTAATCTATGGAAGTGTTAGTAGATAAGTTACTGGATTTTATTATCTGAATAAATAAATAAATTATTATTATTATTGAGTTTAAACTGAGATTGATCTTACGGGCCTTAGAGTGCCTCTCCGACTCAGCGAAGGTTTGTTTTTTATACTTTTTTGCACACAAAATATATAAAGACTTAAATAACATGGTAGCAAGAGAAAGTGTACAAGGGCGGACTTATTTCTAAAGAAATTTCTTTCAGCCAGCCTTTGGCAAGGTTGGCGGTTAGCTCCGCATATCTCTCTTTGTTTCTCGCGATGCTAAATAGCTGGGTAGCACTCGCGAATCCAGTCCACTCCCGTAGGTTTCTTAGCCAGGAATTTCTCCTTCGGCCGACGCGTCTCTTGCCAGTGACTTTTCCCATCATTATAAGTTGCAGGGGGCGGTATCTCTCGTGTCTGAACTCTGAACACATGTCCTAAATATGCAACCTTTCTCCTTTTGATGGTTCAAAAGCTGTTCCATAGCTATCGCTTCTTGTTGACAGTCTAGTAACCCAACTCGCTGCTGTACTTATTGAAGTGTAAATCGGCATAATTTAGAGTGCAACCTAAAGGCCTTTTCATCTACGTCACACTAGATGGGTGAAGGGACCACTCGGCGCTGCAGTGCCTGTGTTTTAGATGGAGTAGGCTTGCCTAGCACCTTTACAATCCTGACAGCTTAGTCGGCCTAGCCCACAGGATAGACGGGACAACAAAAAAAAATATATATATAGGATATTTCCAGAGCTTGCATGTTGGCTAATATAACAGTTTTGCCTTTAGTAGATCCGACCACGCTTCGACATCCTTCCGATGATGTATTTCTACCAAATCCTACTACTATTATAAACGCGAAAGTTTGTAAGTATGGATGGATGTTTGTTACTCTTTCACGCTGAAACGGTTTGACGGATTTGGATGAAATTTGGAATGGAGACAGCTTAGACATCAGAATAACACATAGGCTACATATTATCACGCTATTACACTTAGGGGAAATGTATACAAGATATCTTTTTTCCGTAAAAGCTAGGCACTCATAATTTCTCTCATCCGTACAGGTATACAGCGCGTGCGTAATCCTCGACGCTGCGAGCGCTGCCGGCGCTTTACGCGGCGTCACCTGCGCCTGCGTCTTGGAAGGATTCCGGGTCGCTTTGGGCGGAGACAGCGGACTAGCTCTGTTAGACTTGGAGAGACGAGAGCTGACACCGCGGCGACACCACGCGCCTGTGGCTAGAGCTCTCTACGTGCAGCAGGAGCAACTACTGGGTAAGTGTGCAGACTATAGGGCTGTCAATTGTACTGTAGGTCTGTCTATTGTACTGTAGGGCTGTTTATTGTACTGTAGGGCTGTCTATTGTACTGTAGGGCTGTTTATTGTACTGTAGGGCTGTCTATTGTACTGTAGGGCTGTCTGTCTGTCTATAAGGATTCCGTATCTCTCTGGGCGGAGACAGCGGACTAGCTCTGTTAGACTTGGAGAGACGAGAGCTGACACCGCGGCGACACCACGCGCCTGTGGCTAGAGCTCTCTACGTGCAGCAGGAGCAACTACTGGGTAAGTGTGCAGACTGTAGGGCTGTCAATTGTACTGTAGGTCTGTCTATTGTACTGTAGGGCTGTTTATTGTACTGTAGGGCTGTCTATTGTACTGTAGGGCTGTTTATTGTACTGTAGGGCTGTCTATTGTACTGTAGGGCTGTCTGTCTGTCTATAAGGATTCCGTGTCTCTCTGGGCGGAGACAGCGGACTAGCTCTGTTAGACTTGGAGAGACGAGAGCTGACACCGCGGCGACACCACGCGCCTGTGGCTAGAGCTCTCTACGTGCAGCAGGAGCAACTACTGGGTAAGTGTGCAGACTGTAGGGCTGTCAATTGTACTGTAGGACTGTCTATTGTACTGTAGGGCTGTTTATTGTACTGTAGGGCTGTCTATTGTACTGTAGGGCTGTTTATTGTACTGTAGGGCTGTCTATTGTACTGTAGGGCTGTCTGTCTGTCTACAAGGGTTCCGTGTCGCTTTGGGCGGAGACAGCGGACTAGCTCTATTAGACTTGGAGAGACGAGAGCTGACACCGCGGCGACACCACGCGCCTGTGGCTAGAGCTCTCTACGTGCAGCAGAGGCAACTACTGGTTGTGCACACTGTAGGGCTGTCTATTGGCTTTAGGGCTGTCTAAAAGACTATAGGGCGGTCCAGGACTTTTTGGCTACCTAAAAGACTATAGGGCGGTCCAAAGGATTATAAGGGTTTCTATGGGATTGTAGGGCTGTCTATTGGACTACAAAGCTGTCTAAAGGACCATAGGGGCGTCTATTGGACTATATGGGTCTCTTTTGGTCTATATGGGTCTCTTTTGGACTGTACCCACAAAAATAATCGCCATTCGACCCGTTTCAAATCTGTGTGAATATAGCAAATCATTAAAAGTTCCATCCATTCGTTCCCTCAATGCTGAGGATTGTGATTCTTGACCATCATTGAAGGTGGCGGAGAGTAGAGTTCTCCATTGCGCTCTATCCCTCGCGATGTGGATCAGTTCGTGCAGGTGTTTTTGCGTGGCTTTTGTTATAAAATCCGTCCATCTAGCGCGTGGTCTGCCTCGAGCTCTCTTTCCCTCCACCTTTCCCTTAATTCTTTGTTTTTCCAAGCTATCAGGTCCTCTGCGGGCTATGTGTCCGAAGAAAGTTGAGATACGTCGTCGTTAAAAGTTACTAATCCAATATTTTCTTGGATAGTTCATAACGCTCATTTACCATTATCTCTTTCACAGTGGTGATAGCGGGCCGCGGTCGCCACGTCCGTCTAGTACCGATACGAGCGTTGGAATGTGCGGACGTGGAGTGTGTGAAGCTGGCCGAGTGTAAAGGGGCCCTAGATGTGGCGTGTGGGGAGCTACACGCGCGGGCTTACGGGTTCGCTGTAGTGTGCAAGCGACAGGTGAGTTGTTTAGTTTTGAAGGGTCGAATTCTGGCCAAAAGGGCAAATTCCAACCAAAAAAGGTCAAAATTGCAACATTGTGTGAAATTGACCAAAATGATAAATTCTCGAAAAGTTTTGCATTGCAGCGTGAGTGGTCTCTTCATCATCTAGTGTGAGTGAAGGTGCCACTAGAAACGCTGTATAAATTATTTCATTACGTAGATGAAAAGTCCTATGTTTTTGCCCATGCATAGAACATTATGACTACGGAAATGGAGCCCTAAACCCATCGTTTGTTCCACAGAATTCATACATAGTGAATGTGTATGAAATAACGCGAACAGCGGCGCGGCGCTGCCGCATCGCCGAGTTGAGGGCTCCATCCGCCGTCCTGTCGGTGCAGTTATCCCGAGGAAGACTACTGCTGGGGTATAGGGGGGGCTTTGTGGCGCATTGCCTGCCCGATCCGCGGCGACCGAACCACGATCAACCTGCGCTCTGTAAGTTATATTTTATCGGAATGATTTGCTGACATAACTGATTTAGCGGCAACGCAACGGATTGACGAGCTTTTCCGTAATAGTACATTGCTGCCGCGGTCTGTAATGGGTGCGATGCTGGCGCACTTTTGAAGGCCGACAGAGCGCAGCTACAGGCCGTCACAGCGCGGTCAGCATTGCAGCCCTTGATGGACAAGCTGGATTCATTCCAGCTCGAGGCCTTTATAGCGCGGACAGCAAGGACTGCAATGATGACGAAGCTTGAAGGCGTAACTAAGCTAAGCTCCTAACTAAGAAGCCATCATAGCGTGGCCAGCAACGCACTCATTGCGGACCAAGTTGTACTATTAAACCACACTCTTAACGCTCTGTTAGAAATATGAATAATTATGTAAGCGAAGTATATTTAATTACTTTAAGATTAATTTTAAGTTCTTATCCTTTCGTCAAACTCTTCTCTAAACCTTTTATTAACTCGTTTTGCAATTGTATATGTGGTATTTTCAGGCCCGGTTTCTGAGTTGAGAATTTTACTAAGCACATGCTTACATATCGCTCTGTCACGCTCTTTTGTGAGAAATCTGCAGAGACAGGACGATACTTACCCATTTGCTTAGCAAAATTCTCAACTCAGAAACCGGGCCTCAGTCACCAAGCTTTGTATAACGATTTTTTTTATCCTATGTAATAGGAGTTGAAATATGAACAATAAATAAATATATGTATATCCACACTGTAACCACACCCCTTGTCGTCCACAGCCCTAGTCCACCCCGAAAACCAAGTGAACATATTCCTGGCGCACTCTGGCGCGCGCCCACTCGCCTGCGCACCTCTCCACAACGGAGAGACATTACTGGTGTTCAACTCACTGGCGCTCTATGTGGAGCGGAGTGGACATCGCGCCAGGGACACAGAGCTTATGTACACCGCTCAACCCTTATACCATGGTGAGATATTGGCTTATGCATCAAAAACTATCCGTAGTCTAGTCTTTCTTTTTTGGAAACCCATTAGTTAGCAAAATAGTTTTCAATGGCGTTTAAGGATAGATACACCGCGGGAAAGTGAGCGCCTTTTATTTTGAGTTCATGCAGTAACACAAATAATGCAGGAAAACTTATATTCTGCCTGGTTCCATAATAAATACTTTACTACTACTCCTACAAATGCCTCGAAACGTTCCGAGATCTAAAGCAAGTTCCTAGGCTATGTAGTACTGTAGTCAGCAATCTCTCCACAACGGAGAGACATTACTGGTGTTCAACTCACTGGCGCTCTATGTGGAGCGGAGTGGACATCGCGCCAGGGACACAGAACTTATGTCCACCGCTCAACCCTTATACCATGGTGAGATATTGGCTTATGCATCAAAAACTATCCGTAGTCTAGTCTTTCTTTTTTGGAAACCCATTAGTGAGCAAAATAGTTTTCAATGGCGTTTAAGGATAGATACACCGCGGGAAAGTGAGCGCCTTTTATTTTAAGTTCATGCAGTAACACAAATAATGCAGCAAAACTTATATTCTGCCTGGTTCTATAATAAATACTTTACTACTACTACTACTACAAATGCCTCGAAACGTTCCGAGATCTTAAGCAAGTTCCTAGGCTATGTAGTACTGTAGTCAGCAATCTCTCCACAACGGAGAGACATTACTGGTGTTCAACTCACTGGCGCTCTATGTGGAGCGGAGTGGACATCGCGCCAGGGACACAGAACTTATGTACACCGCTCAACCCTTATACCATGGTGAGATATTGGCTTATGCATCAAAAACTATCCGTAGTCTTTCTTTTTTTGAAACCCTTTAGTGAGCAGAACAGTTGTCAATGTCGTCTAAAGACAGATATACCGCAAGGAAGTGAGCGCATTTTATTTAAGGTCAAATAATGCAGCAAAACTTAGGTTCTACCTGGCAAATGCATAAAAACGTTCCGAGATCTAAAGCAAGTTTCTAGTACTCTAGTCAGCAATCTCACACAACGGAGAGACATTACTGGTGTTCAACTCACTGGCGCTGTATGTGAAGCGGAGTGGTCATCGCGGCAAATAGAATGCTCTTTATTGTACACCATACGTATTATTTACATAGATTACTTGAAAAAACCAGTGGTATTTTCCAAAAAAGTAGAAGTTTCATGAAATCTCATTATTATTGTTGCTCTGTTGTTTAGAATGAAAAGATGAAAAAAATACCATTTTATTGTCATGAAACAAAAGTCGCTGAACAAAAAATATCTCAGTTTAGCTGTAAAATAAAAAATAAACTGTAAATATTTGGACTTTCCACGCCACACTACTTTCGTTGAACCTTGATATGAGTATGCGTTTGAGGGACATGAAGAGACGACGTATGTATTCGTACTTGGTTGATATTCAAATTGTATGGTTTCAACATGTATTTATTCGTACTTGGTTGATATTCAAACCGACGTTCTGTTGCAGCGATCAACGAGACGCACCTGTTGATATTCACGGCGACACACATCGACATCTACGACATCGAGTCGGGCGACTGGGTGCAGACCATCAATATACGTGAGTATGAAACAAAATAAAGCATCTCATCTTATCTCGCGTCTTTGCAAGAAAACGCAAGTTCTATAAAACAATGTTTAGGCCCAGTAGGATACACAACTAGCGCCGCCAGTGAAAAAAAAAAATCTTCTTTTTGGATGCGTGTTTTGCTAACAACTCTCCTGCGATTTCTCAACGCGAGGCTTAACTATATTTAGGACCTAAGGTTTGGATTCCAGATCCTAGAACCTAGGAATGCAAACTTTTGGCGAGAATCGATTGCATTGCAAGGTTCTAGGATCTGGAATCAAAAAACTACAACTAGCAAACTAATCATCTAGAGTTACAATCCGAATATTCTTTGCTGTACTAAAAAAAAACATAAGGACCGACAGCATTAATAAATCGTAATTGAAGCCGTCAACTGGGAGACCATTTTGGCACCATTGCCGTCAAGGAAGGCCACTGTTTTATTTTATTTATTTAGGTATCGAGTGCAGAGTGGCTTTCTAATCCGTTCTTCTCATTTCTTCCTCACAGCTAACGCCCGACCACTGGATGAGTGCGGGTGGCTGGCGAGCGTGTCTCCGGGCGCCAACAATGGGTTTCCCTTCGCTTCTGATGCGGGACCGTACATTGTCTACCTGCGGCCACTGCTCAACCGTGAGTACTGTGGATTATCTTACGAGTATTACTATAAAGTCAGAAATTACTTTTTTATTATCGTGTCAGTGATTTTATTTGATTTCAATAGTATTATATTATCGAACTCTCACCTGTCGTAAATAAACATAAACATCCAAACGCACCCTAGTGAAACAGAGCTCAATAAAAATCTATCTATCATACTACCACTTACTGGCTACTGGCCGGTAAAGCTTACTAGCCGGTCCCGCATTGTGTTCATCAAATTTTGAATGAAATCCGTGTCATTTATGGAGAAAAATTACAATGTAGACTACATCTTACCCATGTCGGATTAGTAAGACGGCATCACTCAAGGTTTTCCAACACATTTTTACCTCAGTGTGTTCAACAGAGGGACCGCTAAACGTGGAGCCAATGTGGGGCACCAACAAGCGGCGGTTCACAGTCCGCGAGCAGTCGCACCAGGCCATCGAGGCACATAACAGACTGTGAGTATCTTGTGAATAGCCTTATACACACGACAGAAAGTCAACCCTTACACGCTAGCGCTCTACTCTGTTACGTTACGGGCGACTTTACAACAAAAGTGTACACTCTGACGTGTGTACACTATAACGAGCTATTCGAAAAGTCGTGGAATAAAAATTGTCGGAAACCACATTTAAAATTTGGCGTGTGTTACGGACGGCGAGACGACCGCCGAACGGTATAGATTAATCTAGAGCTTAGATAGAGAGATAATACACTACGTCATATGTGTAAAAGGGATGGACAAACCTTCCAGATAGTTCTCGTAGTCTCGATATAATAGAGTGAGATATAACTATGGTTAGAAAGAGACGGAGCTCTTTTCTGGAACGTTCGGGCGTAGTCTAGTAACTCTTTCTAGAGCTTTCGATAACATTCGAGTCCTTTCCGGAAGGTTCTAGATCGTTATGGAACGAATGGAATGTCGTCGAACCTTCTGGAAGGCTCCCGAAGGGGGTAGAATGTTGTGGAACTATCTCGAAGATAGGCGATAGTGTTAGAGTAGGTTATAAATAGTGTGCGAGAGAGTTAGAGTTATGTTCGAGAACTTTCCCGCACCTACCGAGACGTTTTGTAGAGTTCTAGACTTTTCCATGTGCATAGCCCTCTAGCATGTTCTACGATGGATTGTTCTAGTACGATCGAATAGCGATCGTATTACGTCAAGTACCTAAGACGAGTCAAGTATGTTCGAGAATAATCATGGAAAAGTCTAGAAGGCTAGTTTTAGTATAAATAGCGGGGCGCTCGGCCCCGACAGTCAGTCTTTAATTTCGAGTGAAGGAGTGAACAAGTCTAAGAGTAAACATCGGTCTTCGAGACTTATGTATTAATTTCATGTCATCGTCTATTGTTAATTACGAGTATAATTTAGTGAGAACCTTTGGGAAAAGTAATAAACCGAAAAGTCTGAAGAAGTCTACGTGTGTGTTTAAATACAGTCCACTACAGCGTGTTTCAGGAACAAATCTATTTAAAAATTGCCCTGTAAAATCAAACATCATTATAACCCGTGTCATTAAAGAAAACATTTAGGATGGACTTCAAAACACTCGTCCTCTCGCTCTAATTAATACAGTCAAAGCGAGACAACGCTAGCTTTGTAACTCCGTCCTAAATGTTTTCTTTAATGACATGGGTTATATCAAGTTTTATTTGTTGAATCCGGGTACCTACAACACAGGTGGTAAACAGGTTTTTTTTATCTCTGACTGACCGGAGCTCTCACCCTACCCCGTACCTAAAAACACGCTTCGATATCCAAACGATACAGAAATGTAAGGAGAGAACGAATCGTTATATTTTTACGGTAACATAGTACTTCGTGTTGATCGCTTTTCCGCTAGGCTGAGAAATACACTATAACTAAAAACACTCTAACGCACTCTTACCCTGCCAACAGATCCGAGCGTCGCTCCCGCCTAATATCGGCCCCGACGAACTTCGCTCACCTCTCACACATGGGGCCCGGGGATGGTATCCGCTCACAACGACTCCTAGATCTGCCTACAACGGTGGAAACAGCAGACTGCACACCACAGGTAATCCTAATATCGGACGAACTTCGCTCACCTCTCACACATGGGGCCCGGGGATGGCATCCGCTCACAACGACTCCTAGATCTACCCACAACGGTGGAAACAGCAGACTGCACACCACAGGTACATAATACTAATATCGGCCCAGACGAACTTCGCTCACCTCTCACACATGGGGCCCGGGGATGGCATCCGCTCACGACTCCTAGATCTGCCCACAACGGTGGAAACAGCAGACTGCACACCACAGGTACATACTCGTAATACTAATATCGGCCCAGACGAACTTCGCTCACCTCTCACACATGGGGCCCGGGGATGGCATCCGCTCACAACGACTGCTAGATCTGCCCACAACGGTTGAAACAGCCGACTGCACGCCACAGGTAATATAATCCGTGCGGAATCAGAATGGGATAATACCTTTTGGAACTGAGACGCTCGCGGTCCGCCTGTCAGCTGTAGCGTCAGCATTTCGGCAAACTCTAGTTGTCTATGGCAAACTCGCGTCGAAACTTGCTTGTGTTTTCTGTGCGCGTGGGTGTCTGCTCGAGTTTTATCACGTTTTATACAATTAATGCAATAACATTTAATCCTTTTAGACTACAACCATTAACCCTCCCGGTCGGGGAGGCTTTAATGTAAGGTTTCTTTTACTCCCGCGACGCGGAAAAACGCGGAAAATGGAGATTCCACCGTTGACAAAATCTCTTATATCTCCGCACCTACTCAACCAAATGTTGTGAAATAAGGAGTAATCTTTTCTTTAGAAATGACATTATTTGAGGTAGGTACGGAAATACATGGTTTTATGTTAAAAAAAACGTAATTTTCTGTGCAAAATGAAAATGTAGGCAAAAATTCCAGATTTGTGGAATAAACTGTCTATTGAGGAAAAAATACAAACCTTTAGGAACTGAAATTGTATCTAGGCCAATGTTGAATAAATGCCTAGTAAACATAAGTGGTTTCTTTCATTCTACAACATTCAAAAACCTAAGAAAAAAATACACAACACTCGATGCAAATTCCAGCGGCCGAACGAAGTTCACGCGTGACTTGTCAGTGTCAAAATCTTTTGTTTTTTTCTTCGATGTTACTAGTATTTGGTATCAAATCACAGATAATTTTATGCTCCGTGATTCGTCTATACATGATCAGACATTCAGTTTACGACGTGACGCAATATCCGGTAGAAACCATAGAGCGGGCGAACGTTCAGAAATCGCTACTGACTTCTGTAACATGATGAATTCATACTGTAAAATGCAAGTTTTTCTTGTGAAATAAGGACATTCATAGACCTAAAGAACCAAAGAATAACGGAAATCAACGTAAATTTACATACCTTTCGAAGAAATTTTAGAAAAATACACTGTGTGTGTCAGCTCCGCGCGACGGCTCTTTATGATTTCTGAATGTTTTAGAATATAAAAATCTTTTGTTTTTTTCTTACAGTGTGACCAGTGTTTGGTATCAATGAATAGATAATTTCATGCTCTGTAATTCGTCTATACACGATCAATCCATTAGATTATCAGCTGACGCAGTATTCCGTAGGCGGCCGAACATTGTCGAGCGGAGTACACATGTGTACGTATTCCGAGCGAGCGTATAAATGCAAATTTTTCTTATGAAATAAGGCTGTGAATAAGGACATTCATAGATGCAAAGAACCAACTAATAACGTAAATCAATAATTTACTTACCTTTCAAACAATTTTCGGCAAAATACACAGCTCCGCGCGACGGCTCAAACGAAAAAATCGAAATTATTTCTAAATGTTTTGAATATCAATATCTTTTCTTTTTTTCTTCGAGTGTGATGTGTTTGGTATCAATAAACAGATAATTTTATGCTCTGTATTTCGTCTATAGACGGTCACGCTCTAAGGTTTATGCCTGACTCAATAACCGGCAGAAACTAAAAGCGCGCGTAAACATGGCGGGAACGTACACATGTGTACGTTTCTCGAGCGGGCCGGCGAACTGAGTTAAACGTACACATGTGTACGATAATCGAGCGGGAGGGTTAAACATTTTTGTGTATTTTCAATTTCATTACCCTATGATAGAACGTAGAACTAACAAATTTTTTACTGATGCTACTCGAGAACTGTCATTTTCGGTTCAGTTCCAAAAGGTATTATCCCATTCTGATCCCGCACGGATTATAATTCATTCATTCAACCTCGTTGGCTCAGCGACCCGAAGTGGATCCTTTTGAATCTAACGCGATCCCTTTCAAAGGTATCGGGATTATGATCGTGATTGCGAATTTAGAATGGAATTGTCTAAGTTTTCAATCACAATCGCTTACTGAACGAATTGAATGACACCAACAACAAGTGAACGATTTTGAAATATTAGGGTGGTATTACTAGAACGCTACTTAAACTCTGTTTAAACTCAGTTCAAACTGGAACGCTCCTTGAACTCTGTTTAAGTAGAGTTTAGTAGTGTCGATTGTCGATAAAACAGTGCATGTTTTGATTTGAATATCCCTCCCTTCATATCAAAACATGGGCTGTTTTATCGACAGTCTGAACTCTGTTTAAACTGAGTTTAAGTAGCGTTCTAGAATACCACCCTTAGTCACTCAATATCGTTCAAAAATGAGTCGAAATCCCTATCTCTATCGCTTGCAACGACAGCTCCTTTCAAATAAATGCACTCTGAAGGCTGTCAACACCCGTCACATCTCATCGCGATAGATTCAAAAGTTAACCCTTTATACTCACGGACTCACGCACCGAAGGTCCGTATAACCAGGGCCCCTAGCCTGTAACGCAATGGTGCCAAAATGGGCTCCCGGTTTCAATTACGATTTATTAATGCTCTCGGTCCAGTGTTGGTCCTTTTAATGTTTTTGTAGTACAGCAAGGAATATTATGAGTCTAATTCTAGAGGTTTAGTTCAATGGTAGTAGTAGGAGAGCAACGAAAAAATCCCGGTTTTGTCCTTCTACCTGGGACGCCTTTGATACTGGCTAAGGCCCCAGATAAAAAAAAATGGTGGTACGGAACCCTCAGTGCGCGAGCGCAACTCGCACTTGACCGGTTTTTTTGATCAAACTTGTTATTGTTCGCAGACGTACAGCAGTCGAGAGAGCAGTAAGCGGACGTCACCGCTCACGATATCGCACGGCACTGGTTCCTATAATGGTACGTTCACTATAAAAGTAAAAGTAAAAAGGTATTTATTTCCGTGAATAGAATTAAACAGTGGTTAACAATACTGCGAATCCCACACTAGGCGAACCTGTAACTATGACCATACGTTGTCTAAGGCCCGTAATATCAATCACTGTTTAAGGTGCTGGGCATAGAGAACAAGCCCGCGCGCAAAAAAAATGCACAAAAACGATTCCTGTATCAAATACACTAAAAAAAACTAAAATGTTCACATATCAAACCCTAGTGTAGCTGGTCACAATATTTTATCTTTGGTAGTCAGCCGTCAGGCATAACACTTGTGTTATTCTGAACAACGGCGAAACCTGAAATAAATATCTTGAGCCGATTTACTGAATATTTTAATGGTACAACTCACAATCCCTAAAGTGGTGACCCCGACGTGAAGAGGTTAGGTGAGAGCTATCTAAAACAGCCAGTTTGGTGTTGATACCCATAACAGATTGCAAGACAGTTTGTTTGAAAAAAAGTGCGCGGCCTATTTTTTTTTTTCATCAAAAATATCTTCAAAACGTTTATGAATGTCAACACGAAACTGACTGTTTTAGATAGGTCTCACCTAATTCTAGGGTTTGATATGTGAACATTTTCGATTTTTTTAGTGTATTTGATACAGGACTCGATTTTGTGCATTTTTCTTGGCGCGCGGGCTATTCACTATGTACAGAGCTAATCTGTCGATTAATTTTCATACAAAATGCGAGGTTTAATCTATGGTCTGAGTTTAAACTGTGATTGATCTTACCTCTGACTATCTTCTTCTTCTTTGCGGCGTCTTCTATCGGAGTTGGGTTACCTCGTCGTAAACCAAAAGCCGCTAAACGAAACAATGAGCCGGTTTTTTTCCCGAACCATTCGCGCAGATTTTGCATCCATGATATCTTGGGTCTACCAGGTCTCCTTCCGCTTGGTATCTTGCCTTGTGTGATAAGTTGAGGCTATACTTGTTGTTGTTGTTTCTAAATATGTGGCCGAAATACTCTAGCTTCCTCTTTTGGGTGGTTCAAATTAGCATATCTCGTAAACGGCTGAACCGATTTTGATAAATAATAATCGAGGAACGCTCGCTAGAAAATCAGCTTTCAAATAAAATTAAAACTGCATCCAAATCGGTTCACCCGTTTAAGAGCTACCGTGCCACAGACAGACACACACACACAAACGCACAGCGGTCAAACTTATAATACCCTCTTTTGGTATCGGGGGTGATATTAACCCTCTTTGGAATTATTTTTATATTCAAAATTATTGTTATTGTTTATGTGTTTTTAATTTGTACGTCAGTTCGCCTCCAAGTCTCGATATTATAATACCATCTTTCCCGAAAAAAACAGTTTTTCAGTCCTAATCCTGCACAGGGGTTAAAAATGACCAATTTAATGTTGTCTTTAGGCTCGTGGCAGAGAGTGCCGCGGCCGCGCGAACAACCGCCAGCGGCGCCTGACGCGCCGCCCTCGCCACCACTGAGCCACCATCGGGCTATGGAGAGGTATGTACATTCACCATTCCTTCTTCATTCCGTGGCCGAACATGCGTGAGTGGAGATCTAATGGACAAGTCTTGGGTTTTCCTCGTCCAGTCTTTTACCCATTTTGACCACCACTTCGCACATTTCTACGCCTCGTTCTGGGTCTCCATTATAGTAAACTTTTGCCCCAGCTGGTATCCCTACTTCAAGATTAAAGTTTTATCCCACTATCGGGAAGCGGCAAGATGGCGACTGCCGATAATGGGATAAAACTTTTATCGTGACATTGCGTTACCCTAGCAGGTCATTGTGCAGAGAACAATATAAACTTCTTCTACTCGTTCTGTAGGGAAAATTTTAAGCTGGAAAAAAGAAAACATTATTTAAACATACTATTTAAAATATGAGTCATTATTTTCTAAGAAACACTATAAATTTATAATTACTATGAGCTCATTAGGAAGTGAGTCTCACTTTTTGTACATACGACAGCACGTCAGACTGTACACTTTTGTTGTAAAGTCGCCCGTAACGTTACCGAGTAGAGTGCTAGTCGACAACGTGCTGTCGTGTGTACATTCAGATTGCAAAGCAGTGTGTCCCGGCTTTAAGAGGGTGCAAGAGCACCATTTTCCCATACAAACGTAGTTCAGGTTTAATTTCTAAACTACAGGCTGGATTTTGCTGAAACTTTGTTTATATCAGTAGATGACCAATACCGAGGTAATACGGAATAGTTTTTATAATAAAAAAAATAGCCTGAAAGAAATTAGAGCGATGTGTTTTTCGCACCGAAAAAGGGGTTACTTTCAGCTGTTATTACTTACATTATTACATTGTCTATTGGAGTCCAACTTCCTTGGGAACATCAATAATGTATTGTACTTGTCAGAAAAATAGGATTTTTGAAATAGCTAATGAAATGCAGATATGGCAGCTGAACTACGAAAACATTTGGGAAAATATATCAATTACATTACAACTACATACTCGCGAAAGGACACGCACACACGTAGAGTCATACAGCCGCATTGCCTCTCACTTTTCCCGCGCCCCGTCTCGCTCTGGGTGAAACAGCTATAGAAAACAGTGTTTCACGCGCTCGTCCATCGCCGAGTTCCCACGGTCCTACAGTGTCCGGCTAAATATGGACCTGAGTCCGGCTTTTTTGGGTCTGGCAACCCTACATGCTATGCTTTGTTCGTCAGGTCGATAGGCGGCGGGTCGCAAGGCAGCGGCTCGCTTCTCCTCGAGCGTTCCATCACACCGCTCAGTCTGGGCAGCATGAGCTCGCTGCACGATGTACTTAAGGTAATGATTGTATGTGTATTGGCGACTTTCTTACTTATTACGTTTTAATCCTACCCTTTTTTCCTGGAGTTTATCTCTCTGTTTGTATCTTATTTTGACATATTTAACGATTGTGATAACCAGACATCGGATTTGCATATTATGCAAATGCATAAAACGCCACTTTTACAGCGAATTTCATATTTTTGTGCTTTATCATTGATATTTCGTTATGAAATGGTCAGTACAGGTCGTTCCTTCTTTCTTTGATATCTGAATAAGAAAAAAAAAAGTACCAGATTACTTAAATATTTTGCAAAATTGAGGCTACACAAAACTTTTTGATACTTTTTAAGGTTCATAAAATTGCGTATATTTTTTTCGGCACTTTTTTTTCCTTTTAGGGAATGTTCATAAATTTTTTTATTTGTATACGTGTATTTGCGCTCTAAGGATAGACTGTCCGTAAGAACTTTAGTGAAAATAAACGCTAATTCTCACAATAAAGAGCATTTTGATAGTGCATATTTCGCCCCTTTTATAGTAAAATTGCATGCATTTTGGTCATTTTCATAGTGCGTATGATCCGATGTCTAGCTGATAATTTATACAATTTCATCGTTAAAGTGTCGATTACGATACTTTGAAAGAGATCACGATAGGTATTGATTCGGGCAAACATTTTAATCCCTCATTCCATCGTCGTATGTTCCCAACACGTCCATTGTTATCGGCAGGTGGGCACGGACATGCACGAAGGCCTGCATTCGGAAGACAGCAGCGGTGGCGCTTCGCCCCCGCACCCCATGGATCCTTGATGGTAAGCTGACATTGAAACGAAATTAATGCAATGAAAAAACTAATTACAGTTAAAAAAACAGGTGTGTAGAGAGCTGCTAGGGTAGCACAATGTCACGATAAAAGTTTTATCCCATTATCGGCTATCGCCATCTTGCTATATTTCACCGCGTGAAGCGAGATGCCGCTACCCGATAGTGGGATAAAACTTTTATCTTGAATTTGTGTTGCCCCTACCTTGACTGTATACTGGTTGGTGATGTAGATTTTGAGTGAAACTGTGTGTCTGTCAGTCTGTGGCACCGTAGCTATTAAACGGCTGAACCGATTTGGATGCGGTTTTTCAATTTGAAAGCAGGTTTTCTAGCGAGTGTTCTTAGATGTTTTTTTTTTAAATCGGTTATCCGTTTATGAGATAATTATGCTAATTTGAAGCTAATATGGTTTAATTTTTTTATTTAGAAGTTATTAATAATATAGGTTTTCTAGAAAAACAAACTTGCGCAGCGCGCCTGATAATTTAGAGAATAAGATAATTTGGAAATCGGAGCAAAAGATCACCTAGCTATTGGACAATATATCATTTATTTTTGATAGAGATTTTATCGGTTTTTCAGGAAGGGAATCGTAAATGAAGGGACACGTATTCCTTGAAGCTCAATCTCGAATCTGTTTTTTATTAAATTTTCAGCTTAAAATTATTTTGATATATTGTCAAATTTTCTGGCACAAATAGTTTTTTTACTTTTTCAATAATTTTGTTTGGTTCACAGAACACAGCTGGCGTCCTATTGGACGGTGGACGTGTCGCGTCTCTACGCGTGCTTCTGCTGAGAGATGGGAGGTATGACGTCACATGTCGCTTCAATACGGTGCCGCTTTCCTGGGCCCTTAGCCTGTAACACAATGGCGTATCAATGGCATCCCAGGTAGAAGGACAAAATCGGGATTTTTTCGTTGTTCTCCTACAACCAGCGAACAAATCATCTAGAATTAGACTCATAATATTCTTTGCTGTACTACAAAAACATTAAAAGGATCGACACTGGACCGACAGCATTAATAAATCGTAATTGAAACCGTCAACCGGGAGCCCATTTTGCCACTATTGCGTTACAGGCTAAGGCCCCTAATAAATCGTGGCTTGAAGGGCTACCTACGGCTCACTAGCGCCGCCATGAAAAAATATATACAAAAAGTGGTTTTCAAAAATGTTAGGCTCCCGTCACACTTTGCTGCATGGCGTTGAGGCATGGACAGGAAATTTTTAAATAGCTTTATTCCTGAAACACCCCAACTTCTAAGCGTGATTTCCAACCACTTTTGTTCAACGACTTTGGTGTAAGCGCAATATTAGTTTTCCATAAAAAAAATTTTTTTTTTTTTGTATAATTTGCGGTGCCGTGCAACAAGTAGGAGCAGGAGAGGCTAGAAAAGTGGTAGAAAGTAGAGGGGCACGAAAGCGCGCCGCGCAGGCAGCGCTGGAAGGGCACAAATATACAAATGCAAACCTTAAAAAAATAAGAAACGTTCAATAAATCAAAAGTATCGAGCTATTCGAAAAGTCGGAGAACAAAAGTTGTTGGAAATCACATTTAGGAGTTAACGTGTTTCAGGAATAAAGTTATTTAAAAATTGCCCTGTACCTACTATAGGAATTCCCTCTCTTCAAACTGTAGCTGCCCAATGCTGAGTTTAGGTCTCTTTCATTGCACTCCATTCTTTATGGTCTTGGGCCCTTCTCTACATACCACAGATTAAAAATGTCAAATCACTGTCAACCTCTACTCTATCTCAGGTATATATTCATAATCCAACTCGGAAGGCAAAGTTTTTTGTTCGAAAGTCCGTTATTGGCTTAATCTTATCTTTAGACAATATTGAGAAACTAATTTCAATATTTTTTATTTTGGTTCAGTAGTTTGGATTTTACAACGTTTCAAAGATACGGTTTTATGACGTCACGCGACGGTCTGCATACTGTTGCCGGTCATAGGAACAAAACATTTTAGCGCATAAAAACAAAACTACTGGACCAAAATAAAAATTATTTAAATTAGTTTCTCATTGTCTAAAGATAAGATTAAGCCAATAACGGACTTTCGAACAAAAAACTTTGCCTTCCGAATTATTGGAGTGTAAAGACTAGATGGCGTTTACTATTTACTCCCAGGATCTAGCTAGATTACAGCGGGATTGTCATTTTTGGGAACCACTTTTTGCAACCGTTGATGATTTTTTTCTATGTTGGCGCAAGTTTGTCGTACGGTTGTATCGGGCCTTGTATCGTTCTTTTTTTGAACAATCTGAACAGACAGAACGATATTCAGAAACTGGTGGTATGAGTAACTGAACGGTATGATTTAAATAGTCCATGAGAGGCTTTAGTTTTTTTTTGAGGTTCGGTTACAAGGTGGTGTTCATTTTGGTTCCTTGTGGATGTTCAAAACATTTGTTTGATCTTAGGGTTGCATTAATAGTCGTCATCTCAAGCTCGAGCTCAAGGTCTCAAGTCGGCTAATATCAATGTCAAGCTAGTGATTAATATGCCGACAGCTACGCAAGCTCGATTGATTTTGTTTTTCTGAGATCACCTACTTGAGCTTGAGCTTGAGATGACGACTATTAATGCCGCCCTTAGTCTTTCGTGCTCTAGACTAGAGGTGTCCAATAGAATATTTCTTGCGTTGGCGGTTTGGTACGAATTAAACCAAACCTAGACGCAAAATAAAAGCCACACACTTATTTTTACGGACGCAACATCTTAAATTATTTGCATCGATTTCGGAATTTCGTAGTAAATTCATGTCATTTCCACATTGAAGGAACCAACGCTTACACCATCTCGATAACAGCCAATTTATTCAGTTTTTGAGTTTGATTCATGGAATCTTATTGATCAAGTTAATTCTTCAGTAGGTAGATTCTGCATTGTATTCTCAACATTTACACTTAGTAGGTGTAGATATAATATCCCTATACAGATTATACCCCTGAACAAAAGAGGCTATTTTTATATTCATGAATCAAACTCAAAGACTCCGCAAAACGTATTTGGTTCCTAAAATATTAAAATTCACATACAATTCTTTTATGACGTTGAAATGAATATTAGTGAAAGTGAAATGAAAGATATTATCGCATGATGTGACTTCTGGGTCAATTAGAAATGATAATATAAATAATTATGTTACGAAAAATATAACCCTTTGAACAATAATAATAATAATCCATGAATAGACAAGTTTCTAGGCTTTATTTGGCTAATACAGTGGCGTGCAAGAATACTTGAAAACCATTGAATCTCTTTTGAAACTATTTTTTTTAAAATGAAAAACGATAAATAGTTTAACGAAAATGAATTAAATCATTAAACTATTACCAACCCGCATGTTTTTGTACGCCAGTGTAGTTAGGTGCTTTCTATTTCAATGTGAATGTCTAGATACACACAATAAATACACTGCCAAGCGATAGCTTTTGTATTTACAGGACAAAGTATTAAGTTTTTGTGCTTGCACTATTGAAGGATTTTTTGCTCTAGCCAATTTTTTAGCTTCTATGTTCACATTGAAATCGATAATATGTTTTAGTGGGTTCTTGAAGTAACTTTCCAAATATTCTGTCACATTAAAGAAATACTATGATAACAATATTTTATTTAAATGTTAAATGTATTTTGCAATGTTTAAATAGCTTATTCGCGTAACAGTATAGTAAATATCAATTTATAATTTTGTGATTACAAAATAATAACTATTATAAAGAAAAATAAGAGTAATTATAGATATTTTTAACATTCTAGTCTCTTTTTTGTTTATTTTTTATGACCGTAATGTATTATTTTGCTACGAAAGCAATTTGTCTTTTTCATTTTAAGCGTAATGGTTTATTCAGATAAATGAGATTTTTTGTATATCGAGATATACATTGAACAATTTATTGACACTTGTATATTTCTTAAACGTATATTAGTTATACAGATATTTTCTACCTAAGGACAAAATGTTAATGTACCGACAAAATGTTTATGTATAATTTCATCCAAAGACCTGTCACGCACTTGTGCTTATAATTAATTATTAAATGAATTAAAAAGAGTATTTTAATTTTTAGTAAAGATAGGTTTTCTTACAATTTATATGTTTCAAACTCGTACCATGAAGAACTGAATTGTATAAGTATTTAATTTTAATATATTATGTATCAAAATTACTATATTTATAAATATGTAGTATAATTTTGTTTTAGTTTTATATGTGAATTTCTTATTATTAAAATCACTGCAGTTCTTTGTATTTATTGCGCATTTATACATGAAATTCGTCAATTTTATATGAAACAGTATAAATACTGAAGAAAATTTCGATAATATAGATGAAATAATACAATAAAAATTGGCCGTTATTAATATAACCTAATAAATAGGAGTGATTCAAAATTTGTTGAAAGGAGTAAATAGCATGTAAGATCTTGTATTGTTAATGTTTTTTTTATAATCCAATAATACTCGTAAAGAGTTAGGGAGTAGATTTTGCTAAAATTGATAATAAAAAAAACTTTTTGCAATTGTTCGGGCAACAAAATGTAATTTTACACAAAATGTATACAAAATTTTGCTGTTTCATTATTATCTGTATTTAATCTTTAACTATATTCTGTAATCCTAATTTACCCTCTTACAATAAAGCCGTGGATGGTTGAGGCTTTTATAAACTAGAAAAAAATCACCGAATACTTATTTTGAACGGAAGTGTATACTGAAATTTAGTTGAAATTGTAGAAAGCAAAAGTAATAGATCTAAATATAACCAAATCTCGAATATCTTCCTTGTATTTTTATCTTTAAAACAGTATATCCCTACGATTTAATTTTTATTGTAAATCTAAATTATTGTCACTATAATAAATCGCTATGCGCGAAGATTATCTCAATACTTATATGTAAATAATAAGAAATAAATGAAACATTCGACGAATATGTGGTTTTTATTTTTCTAGTGTGAGTGAAAGTGCCACTGTATTTCGGAGATGCAAAGATCGTAGATTTATTTGACAAACATAATAGGCACCAGAGGAGCCAAATGAATTAATTTATTTAACGATTCGTCAATCAAAACAATAATAAAAATGAAACAAAATACGTATCACGTATCACACCATTTTGTATTTCCGTCAATTTTTTACATCTATGTTTTGTAATAAACATCATACAATATAATGAAATCTGTGGTGGTACCAACTAACACTGAAGTGCAACAAGCTTGTTCTATTTATGATGGTGTTATTTAATCATGGGTGTGTCTTTGATAATAATGAAGAATTGGAGGGCAGTATTTGGGTCGAGAAAGCGAGAATACATCAGTTACTTACCACCTTTACCACAGATCTAAAATGACGTTGCATTGCAAATTGCAAAGTGAAAAGTAGCTACGTTTTATAAACGGCCAATTAGTTGGTTTATGTTTTGATAGTGAAGTAATCTATACATTGCAATGTTTCATAACGTTGCTTAGAATTTTGCATGACCATGCAGGCGTACTAAAAGGGTCATTCAATATTTCTAGATTTTATACTAGTTATCTACGCTCTACAAAAGTTTTATATAATGTTAAAAATTTAAATTAAATGTCATATTTACTTACAATATTATATTTAAAAGTATTTTTTCCACGTAATTGACTTCTCGACTATTCTAAGTCGAACGTGACATAGGAAAACAATGTATAAGTTAAATTCGGCCACCATTTTTGTACATAAAAACAATCTAGTTCGTGACACATGCACACTTACGATTATACATTGAAAACAAGATTGAAAAGCACACGGCATCACGTAGATGTTTACACTTTCGGTGTAAAGTCGCCCGTAACGTAAGTGAATAGAGTACACGCGCGTAAGCGTCTACGTGCTGTCTTGTGTATTACCAAGTAGGTACTGTCTAAAGCCAAGCCCTCTACTCTCGACACTATTTGTCAATATTATACAAGGTGTTACAAAAGATCCTAACTCTTTTTATAGGGTAATAGCACCCGGTGATCACAAGTTAAATATTTTTTTGCTATGTGACGTTCCGTTGATTTTTAAATTCATAAAATGTGAACGCTGCTGGGGCGAGAGAAAAGTATTTTTTAAATATTTGTTTCATTGACTTTCACAATGTTTTAACAACTTAAAGCAATGCAAATGCACCTACACACACAAACATATTTTTAGAACATCAATAAATTATGAAACATTTTCAATTTTGAAATTATAAAATTATCAAATGTTCAAGTTTTTTTTTACAGAATTGACATCCTGTTGACCAGTAGGTTACACCATGTAAAGAGATTTAGGACGTTGTATTGTAAATAACCAATAAAAACACCCACACAAAAATAAAAAAAATATTTTTATTTTTGTGTGATTTCAGGAATTTAGATGCATTTTAATTGTACAAAATAGCTTAAAGATAACAAAATTTAATGAAATCAAAGCAAGATTTCTACGAATTAATCGAGATTTTTTTTTTTAATTAATCGAGTAAAGGGGCAGTAGGTATCGAGATCGATATGGTTTTCTCTCTCACTCTTTTATCAGTTATCTCCAATCTGTGGTTATCACCTACGTATAGGCTTTAGATTTTGGTCGTACTTTTACATTCTTCGATCGTGTGCTGATAAATAAAGCAAACATCTTAATATCTAACACGAATTTATTGTCATATTCTAATTGTTTTTGTTTACTATATTTATAAAATGTTTGACGGATTATTTTATTTCAGCGCGTTATTTACATGCCTTTAGAGATTTAATTCAGTTTATTTCTCCAAGAGCACCTGTTCTAGAGCATAATTTAAGCCTTTGATAATTCTAACACGAATTTACGTCAGTAGATAAACAAGAGTTATAAGACCACTGGTACCTATTGAATAGGGTATCGGAGATAGACTTATGCTTGCTTATGTAGCCCAAGTTTTTTAACCATTATCGTATCATATCACAGCGACATTTTTACGATTTTGTCGTCATTAGCAAGGTAAGGTGCTCAAAAAGGTGCTCTAAATGGTACACCTAACATTTTACAGGGTGTTTTAGAAAGTTCCTGTGACACTGAAAGGGGTCGCTTAAAGGGCGTTAGAGCACCATTTCCCCATACAAACGTAGTTCCGGTTAATTTCTAAACTACAGGCTGGATTTTGCTGAAACTTGGTTTATATCAGTAGATAACCAATGAGTTCCCACGGTCCTGAAGGGGGCTCTTAAGAGTTCCCTGTACAAGCGTGGGAACTCGGCGATGGCCAAAAGCGTGAAACACTGTTTTCTATAGATGTTTCACCCAGAGCGAGACGGGGCGCGGGAAAAGTGAGAGGCAATGCGGCTGTATGAGTTCGTGTCCTTTTTGCGAGTATGTAGTTGTAGTTGTAATGTAATAGATCTATTTTCCCAAAATGTTTCGTAGTTCCGCTGCCATTTCTACATTTTATTAGCTATTTCAAAAATCTTTTTCCCAAGGTAGTTAGAGTCCAATAGACAGTGTAATAATGTAAGTAAATAACAGCTGAAAGTAACCCCTTTTTCGGCGCGAATTTTGTTCGTGTTTTCGCACTTGGTTCCATAGTAAAAGTTACTCGTATTGGTGAGTTAAGCGACCCATTTCAGTGTCACAGGACAAACACCCTGTATAGTAAACAACCCATAGACAGGTAAACTAAAGACGTTTTAACAAAGAATCTCAGCGTTCGGGAACAAGACACTTTTCAACTAAAGAAATATCGAGACTTCAGTACTGATTGAAATTAACAGTCTACTACAAAAACTAAATAATATTTTAAAATTGTGTTTAAATTTTCCTACTTAGCTATGTATATGTTTAAATAAGAAACAGAGCAACTTAAAAACAAGAAAAAATACAGGGAATTCATTCGAAAAAAAAAACATGAACCAATTAATAAACAAAATCTTAAGTTAGAACATAAACTTCTACATTGTGTAATTTCCATTCGTATAACGAAATGGTTACTTCATTCATATTGATTTTCATATTGCATACAACACTTCATATTTCCTCCGTAAAAATGCCTTTTATTTAGATTTTTTTACATTACACAGTAAACATCAGTCCACAACAGCACGCAAAGCAGCAAATCATATTGATAACAAAAAATGTATGAAATTTAAAACAACATCTCGATGGCTCCTACGTAAACTACCGTATCCCACAAAATGGCGATTTTCATGTTTTTCGTGTTTTGTCATTAGATTATTATTTCGCATCTATCCCAAAAACAAAAACTTAATAATATTCAAAAATGATGATTTTTTCAGACGTAAATAATCGTATGTTGATATCGTATTGACCTCTTGCGGTAGTTTACGTGGGACACATTGCATGCTACGCCTATCGTAAGTATATCTTACCATTCTCTACGTGGGAAGTACGTAGATCTGAGCTTGTATTTTGTGATGAGGCATGTTCTTACTAAACATGTTAATTATTCCGTTTTGTTGGTTTTACTGCGTTTTCTATCAATCTTGTTCAAAACTATAATATGCAAGATAATCTAAAACACTTTCACCAGAGTTATTTTTAACAAGAATTTGGAATGAAACATGGATGCAGTGGCGTATAAAGCATTTTGGAATGAAATTTCGTAATTTGGCTCAGAATCACCAGTGCAACAAAATACCTTCGGCTTTAAAACCACTAAAATTGCACGGAGTATAGGTGAAAATCGGTGATATTTCGGGCGCGCTGCGCGCGTTTATTTTGAATTAAAAAACAAAGAAAACCGTAAAAATTATATGTGATTTTTTCCTATTTACAAACGAATTAAACCACGATCGTTGTTATTATTCGATGTGTTAAGTTAATAAAGTTAACAACATTCTGACATTTAAAAGATAAACTTGTTTCTTGCGCCATTTCTTCCCATGTTCCCACACATGCGTACTTTCAATAAAGTTGTTCGATTTACCTACTTAGATTCATAAGGTCCGTTGAAAAAAAATTAAACTTTAAACTAGGTATAATGAAAAAAATACTCGGGGGGGGGGGGGGGGGGGCGAATTTCCGATCGGCCCCGGGCGGCAAAAATTCACGCTACACCACTGCATGGATGTGGTTTCTTATAGACTGACCAACCATTTTTGCAAGCATGCTTGAGATACGCTTTGGTTGACGATGAAATTTCAGTTACCGGAGTTCTAACTATCCGAGAGTAACTCGGCGTAGGCAAACATCCTTACTTGAGGTAGGATTAATCAATACCAATAGAAGCTGAACACCAAACACATAAAGGTAACAATTCATTTATTAAATATATTGTTTACTGAAGATACAAACACTCTCCATAAAGGAGCTTCAAAACAAAGATCAAGAGATCCTAATTTGGTTCATCAAATACTCGCAAACTTAGATCCTAAGGATTTAAAAATGCCCAATCTTGGGGTAGTGTGCAACAGGCTTTTAGACTGAAAATCTGTTCATAGCCTGTAAGTTAATACATTGACATATTAAAATCATAGATAAATCTGCATTTATTCTGAAAAACTTCTTTTGGCCAGTTGGATGCACTCAAGACTTGTTGAGAACTGTGTCTGTATGCTTAACAAGCTCAGCCGTCACCATGAATTTCATTTGGTCTAGTTCCCAGACACGCAGTGTTCATGTGCGTGGTACTACCGAGAAGATGTTAATGGATCAGTGGCCTTTAAATATACAGTATATGAATGCTTCTATGAACACAATAGTAAGCCAAACTGAAACTCCGATCTGCGTGGTGTATTGCATATTCCAAAACTTTCATTGGTGCGTAAGCTACAGGTTTGGCTTGGCTTCTTTTACTAAGTCTGTATAATAATAGGTGAAGTTTCTGACTCATCTTTGGATCACAACGTAACCAACAACCACCACAACCAAAGAGTATGCTATCTGTCAATCTACGCCAGAGAAAATACACGTCTGAGTCTGAGTAACTGCTGCAGTCTTCTTGGGATAACTATCATGGACGCCTAAGCTTGAATTAAGTTTAGCTCTTAGCCTTTTGTAAGAATAGGAAAATGGCTGATACAAGTTATCCAGAAACCCGACACTGAAGAATAACAGAGGACAACATCATCCTAAATTACTATTTGCCCGGGTGGTAAACCATATAAAAGTAGCACAAAGGTCTATGAAGCGAGCCATGTTAGGCCTCAGACTCTTTGATCGAGAACCAACCGACGTTGAATGGAGGTTGACGATATCGGCGATCGAATCTCGAGTCTCAAGCGGAAATGGGCAGGACACCTGGTGAGGACGGAAGATGGCCGGTGGAAAAAGGCAGTGACAGAGCGGCGGCCGAGAACTGGACGACGATCAGTCGGAAGACCAGCAGCCCGATGGTCGGACGACATTGTCTCAGCGGTGGAGGGGCCATGGATGCGGATGGCTAGGGACCGTGAGAGGTGTCGCGAGGGGAAAAAGGCCTATACCCAACAGTGGGCGGAGGTGGGCTGATGATGATGAGGGTGGTAAACGCCACTAATTTTACCCAAGTCCCCACCCCGGTGGCGGTTTGGAAGGTGACAGTTGGGAAAATAGGAAAACTATTATACAAATTGATTGGTGGAATGGAACGTTAGAAAGTATGAAAAGTTATTTCATTAAAGGTTTCTTTAAAATTTAGGTTAAGATTCTATTAAATATCATGAACGAAGTAAATATTAATTATCGCTAAGGTTCACCTCTGGTCCCATTAAAAATTTTAGTATTTCCATGTTTATTTACTGAATTAATATTACATACCATACTATTTTTCATATGATTTACAAAGTAAAAAACTGTAAGTGCCGCATAGATGTTATTTTACCTGCGATTTATCCATGTAAAACATGGTATGTGAAACATACGATAATTTTAGTCACTTCATCCACGCCGTAAAAAATGGTAAGATTAACATACGATATTTTCTTACTGCGTTACCCCGTCGTAAAGAATCGTAACAACAATATCTCCAAAAGCATTCAAAATATGGCTTTTACTTTAGCACATAAAATCGAACCCAAAATAACCTAATTATAGTAAAAAATTCAAACCAAAAGCTTTAAAATCAAAAGAACGGTTAAATAAAACATCTTTAAATGGCTCTCCTGGAAAGTTAGCTTTTTGAACATACGGCAGTTTACGTAGGAGCCATCGACTAGCACAATCCATTTAGACACATAGGTCAGGGTCCTGTCTGTACTGCCCCTCTACCCTTGACGCAATTTTTCAATATAGCGCAATTTACAAAATTCAATATTTCCCGAATTAAGACGTTTAATATTTTAAGTAGTAAGAAAATTGCCTTACCTTTGAATAAACATTACGAAGTATCTTAATCAAAGCATGACTACGCGAATTCAAAGAGAAAATAATTAAACAACTTTGTCAAGATGACCGCAATAGCGTCAAGGGTAACCCTGCTTCGCTTGGGTATAAGTCGCCGACCCTATTACAGAATTAGAACAAGAAAATCGATAAGTGCCAGTTGACTACGGAGGTGAGGTGTGGTTGGGTAACTATTTTCGATCGAGGTTGACCTCTTACATTATGTACAAGTTTTTCGGTCGGCCACAGTCACAGATACCCCGTGGCAGCTCTTACCGCGCGCGGTATAAGGGCGCCTATCGAACAAAAAGGGGTATCCTAGCGTCTGGCCGACTGTAAAACAAACGCAACATAGCCTCTGTCGTGCCCAGCGTATGCTTTGAGTAGACTTACTTCCTACGAGTATTTCAGATACCCGAACCTTTGTCCCCAGTAGTTCTACTGAACTGATCTACCGGGGAACTAGTGGGAATTAACTAGTCCTACAGTGGAACTAGTGAGTCTCTTTGTTCCCAGTAGTTCCACCGAACAGTTGATCCGTATTCCTTGGAACCAGTGGGACAGTTTGCTCTTACTAGTCCTACAGTAGATCTAGATAAACTTTCTTCAAGCCATCGCATATCAAAGCGCCCTACCAACCGAGGCTTTTATAAGGCCGTGGTCGGTCATATACAGGGTGTTAAAAGACCGCCAACAAAGCGGGAAACCACGTATTGTCCTCATCATAAGGAACATTTTTGCCCAAGGAGCTATGCCTGGGAAATCAACGGTCTCCGAGATAATGAGGTTCAAAGTCGGACTTTTCAAAACTTTTTTTTTGCAGAAATGCATTCAGTATCTATTTCTTAACATACCTTCTCAAGAAGCTATATCAAAATTATGAATATTTCTTGCAAAAATCGACGTTAAAATTGCAACCCGCAATGTATTCTAAACATCGGCACTTCAAGCTTAAGTAACATAAACTAATACCTACGCTTGCGCAATAAGACTTCTGTGCATTACACGTCCATTGCGTAATACAATATTTTTCAAAATTATAACCTATAAAACCAAAATTATTTCCCAACAATAATTTATCGAAAAAGTACTTTGTTTTGGTGTCTAGTATGCGTGGCTTTCGGGTCTGTTGGCGGTCTTTTAACACCCTGTAGAGGGCGCAACGTTTCAATGCGTGCTAGGTCTCTTTAATATTTGAAGTTAAAATCTAAACTCAGCATTCGCTAAAGCTGCAGGCAGAGTAACTACTCTCAACAAAAAAAAAAAAACATACTTACACAAAGAATTTAAAAAAAAAAACAAACAAACGAAGAAGCGCACTTAACCAAGTCAGGTATCATAATCCTCGTCTATTTGTAAATGGCCCGAATTTAAAACGTCCACGGAAGAAACACTTGGCTTAATCTCAATTCTCCTCGCGTCCACACTTTTGTCAGACTTGGAATTCTGTCTGGAGACCGGCATTGGTATCCTAACTGGCATAGGCTTTGCACCCACCGCGTTAGCCACCGTCGAGTCTAAAACTTTAATCTCCGGCATTTGCAAGCCTTTTGAAAAATCTATGTTTAGTATAGGCGTTATAGGCGTTTTTGGCATATTGTTCAGCAAGGGCCTCAGACTTAACCCTGGACTGTACAGAGGCTTCAAATCTGGCGTCTTTGGATGGATCCTTTGCAGCGGTTCCACAGGTTTCAAAATCGCGTAGCTCGACGTTGAAGGCTGAGGGGTAGCGTACGTAGGATTTAGCGTTATAACGCTCTTGTGATGTACCTCTTCGTTCAAGTTTAGAGTTTCCTGGTAGAAGTTTAATGTCTTAGCGTTTTTCGCGTCTGTTTCCGTGGCCTTCTTCGATAGGTCTATGGCCTCGCCTGAGACTATAGTGGAGGTGACGGTTTCGGTTCTAGGCGGTCTGGGGTCGGTCTCGCTAGACTGGGCGCGCTTGACAGAGTCTCGAGTGACCGGCATATGTTGGCCTCTGAGGTCTGAGCTGCTGGAGCTGTTAGAGTCTTCTCTGGCTATCCGTCGTGGCGGTACTGGCATTTCGGAGAATCTGTTTAGGTAAGTTATAGTTAATTTGGAATATTTCTGTCCATTTTGATAGTTTTCCCGAAGTCTAAGTTTGTCAAACAAATGAGGTCACAAAAATAAACGAACAATATTTTCTCTAGTGAAGATCTGATGAAGAACTTCGGAGATGGAGAACGGAACTCCTCAACGGACAGCAGCTGAGCAAATCACTCTGAATCAATGCAATAGCAAAGTAAAATATCATCATATTCATAAAGTTCAAATTCGAATGGAATCTTACCTAGAAGAGTTAGGCGAGTTTTCAGCGCTCATCAACTCCTTTTCTTCGGCTGCGGAGACGTCGGGAATGTTCTTGACCTGAAAATGTAGAAAAGAAGCTGTGGTTAGAAATACAATATTTATCTGAAAGAGGCGTGCTGAAAATAAAGCAAGATTGCGTTAGTTTGGGGCTAATTCGGAAGGCAAAGTTTTTTGTTTGAAAGTCCGTTATTGGCTTAATCTTATCTTTAGACAATATTGAGAAACTATTTTAAATATTTTTTATTTTGGTCCAGTAGTTTTGTTTTTATGCGCTAAAAAATCCAAACTACTGAACCAAAATAAAAAATATTGAAATTAGTTTCTCAATATTGTCTAAAGATAAGATTAAGCCAATAACGGACTTTCGAACAAAAAACTTTGCCTTCCGAATTCTCGGGAATCTCGCATTTCGCACATACGGCACATTTCGATGGAAAGCGATAAAAAATAATGAATTTGGTTCGCACTCTTGTATCTCTTTTGTGCTTCCTAAATGTGGTATTGCAGCTCCGAAACGGATAAACTGATAGCAACGCTATTAATTCCGTTCGGTAGTCGGAATCGGGGGAGATTGTTCCTAGAACTGTGTACTTATGCTTATTCTGTAAAAAAAAACCGCAGTTGGTAGTCCGGTTAATTTAATTTGCGAAATTTGCGGGAAAATAGTTGCTATCGAAATAAACTTTATTTATCCGACAAATAAAACGTATTGTTTTAATTAATATTTTCACGCAAATAAACCAGTTTTGAGTACCTACTAGCAACTATGCGGATTTTTTTTTACAGAATAAGCACACAGGACGCAAATGGTAAAGAAAGTCGAAGACGCGATTCTCGCAGGAAATTGTTAATTTCATTCTTTATTCGCTCACCAGGTCTCTCAGGAAATCAAATCGCGCCTCGGCCAGCACGCATTGCTTGACGTGGGACGGACTCAGGGTCTTGGCGTTCCTGCCCTGCGTCACCTGAAGCGCCTTGCTCAGGAGAGATTCCACGAACAACTCCAGGGTCCGAGGTATAGGTGCTGGGTTAAGGAGTGCTTGTACAAACTTGGATATAAAACTTTAAGGTCTTAAGAGGAAACGCGGGTAGCCGCTGCTCCATACAAAAAGGGAGACCTTTTTCCTCCCTGGATAATTAATTTAGAAAAAAATTGTTAATGCCATTTTATTTATGTGTACCTCTGCCATGTCCCTATGTTTTCCTTTTTTTCTTATTTTAATAAAAAATATTTAAATAATTGAAATAAGAAAAAATGAAAAACATAAGGACATGGCAGAGGTACATATAAATTGAGTGGCATAAACATATATTTTTTAAAACAATTATCCAGGGAAAAGCCGACATGTGCAGAGTTTAAGTTTTAAAATTATCCAGGGAGGAAACAGCTCTCCCCTTTTGTATGGAGTTGAGGTTACCCGCGTTCCCTCTTAATGTGCCTTCCAAATCACGAAAGCGCTCAGAAATTATTGCCACTAGCGGTCACCCATCCATGGACTGACCGCCCCGATGTTGCTTAAAACCTACCAAATTTCATAACGATCCGACCAAATTTACTCAAGTTATCGTCGAACGAACATACATACATACAAACATACATACATACCTACATACAAACATACAAACGCCGGATTTTTCCAGTAGACTCGGAGAACTTAGCTCGCTTCGCTCACTCGTTCAAATAACTAGCAAACCGCCCCGGCTCTCGTTTTACGTAGTGAAATAAATCAAGATGGCGTAAGCTCATAGTGGGATGAAACTTTTATCGTGACATTGTGCTCCCCTAGCTGCTATGATGATTTTACAGTATCTATCAGTAGGTATCTAGATTTTTCGCCATAGCTCGAAATGAGGGAAAAAGATGAAAAAAGCGAACGAAGTAGCGGGATAAAGCTAGAGGATAAAATAGACAGTAATTTTACTGCATTTAGATAAAATATTGCAGTAAGACCGCGTGGTTTTAATAACTTTTCGGATAAGGGCATCATAATTAGACACTGAAGAAGCAAACATTGTAAAGTGGATCTTGACACGCCGATTTAGAGCATAATATTGTATGGCAACCAACTGAACGTTTTAAGTATCTTTTTTATATCTTTATAATGATTATATTTATAGCTGTCTCGAGATTTAGGCGATTAAAGGTCTTTAGAAGGGTCGATGGGTCAATTTCTGAATGACCTAAGAAAAAAAACTAAATGTTAATCTATAATTCCATGCCCACAGAAGATTCATCGAAATAATAATATAAGACCCCATCAAATTAGACAAGACGGGAGCTTCCTTTATCAACCTGTAACTTTACATATCTATATGTATTACTTTTAGGAAACTGGTGCTGATATAGGCACAACAAGCACCGCTAATGAAAAAAAAATCTTCTATTTGGATGCGTTTTTATGCTAAAAACAATACATTAAATGATATTTTTTAGGACCTAAAAGGTTTAGATTCCAGATCCTAGAACCTACGAATAAATCCCGCCGCCGCAAAAAGTGGCTACTTTAGGGATTATCATTTAATGTATGGTTTTTTAACAAAAAAACGCATCCAAAAAGAAGATATGATTTTTTTTTCATTGGCGGCGCTAGTTGTGCCTATACGTATATTCACCAGTAATGGCTAAAAAAAACTTCAGATAAAAGTAGATAAATCTGAATGATTGTTGCTACACAAGATCTGTTGTGAAACAAATCACGAAAGTCGTCATGATTGCCAAAAGTGACTCATCGAACTGTACACTAAGTTGTTTTGCGCATTATTTCAGCCAGACTTTGTTTTCATGATCCCTCAGTTTAGACAAGTAGGTAAAGAACTGAGGGATCTAGTTAAACAGTCATAAATCTGTAAATTATCAGTCTACGGAGTTGAAACTTTTCTAAAATATTTAAGAAAATATTGACTTTTGAGATAAAATCTGTTTCTACAAAGCTTTACGTTTTGAGATTGAAAATATCATTGTTTGTCCTAGCGTCTGACCTGGCCCCTGTTGCACGAACGTGACAACGACAGGCGACAGGTGACAATCCGACAAGTTTCTGTTGCACAAAGATTTCGAGCGACAAATAAGTCGTGATGGAAAATTTACAAATTTGTCGAATTGTCGCGACAACTTGACATATTTCTGTTGCACAAAAGATTTTACGCGACAGGCAAAAAGTGAAAAATTGTCGTGTAAAACTTGTCGTATTTGCTTTGTGCAACCATAAATTGTCAAGACGACTCGACATATTTGTCAAATTGTCAGACAATTCCGATATGTCGAGAGCTGACAAATTTGTCACTTACTATGACAAGTTTGTCGAATACAATTGTCGGTGAATCCTACCATGGTTTTTTACAATTGTCGAGCTTTGTGCAACGCTTGTCAAGTCCAATTTGTCAATAATTCACCTGTCGCTGTCTGACTTATTTGTAATGTTTGTGCAACACCATTTACTTGACAATCCGACAAATAAGTCAATTTCCGACAAATAAGTCGACTTGTCACGTACGTGCAACAGGGCCCTTCTCATTGGGCGATAACACATTTATCTTAAGTTTTAGATAATTTTAAACGATTGCTTTATAGGTTTTTACTAGTATTTACTCAATATCCTAAAGGTTTCCCTTTGATAACAAAGGGAAACCTTTAGGATATTGAGTTAATAATAACTCATTCAAGAATTGAGCCTTTGATTGAGCCCTCAGTCGAGATGCATATTATTGTAGCTACTTAAAACTTATAGGTATGTCACACCAGGTGGCGCCGCATCGTCCATAAGAAGAGTATCAATGCGGTTGGAAAATTCACATCGACCGTTACTTGACTCGGTCCTGCACGGTATGCAAGAGGTTGCGGGTTCAAGTCCTGACCCGAGCGAATTTTAAACCAACCTAATAAATCTTATACACACAAAATATATAAAGATCTACATAAAATGATAGTAACAGAACGACAAGGGCGGACTTATTTCTAAAGAAATGTATTCCAGTCAGCTCTGCCAATAGTCGGACGATTTTCAAAACAAAAACTTCGGTACATTGTTATGGGTTACGAAAGGCTAAAAAAAAGGCAATTAAAATAATGAAAACAAGTGTTATCGTGAAATCATAAAAAAAATACGAGTAACGAACCAACTTGGCAGAAAACCAAGAAAACACTAAAGTGTGCAATAAAATCTATTTTTGCTGTTTTCTAAAACACTGACCAGGGGGGTTACCCTTGACGCTATTGCGATCCAATTGAAAAAGTTTAAAAAATAATTTCTCTTTGAATTCGCTTATACATGCTTTGATTTTAAATACTTTGTAATGTTTATTCAAAGGTAAGGCTGTTTTATTCAATAAAAACACAAAATGCGTCTTAATTTGTAAAATATTAAATTTTGTAAATTGCGCCATATTGCGGCCGCATTGGAAACATGCGTCAAGGGTAGAGGGGCAGTTCCACCGTACTAAAGAAAAAACAAAGATTTAAACTGAAATAGGGAAGAATTTAATTTAATTTTCTCGCGAACTGTAAAGGAAAAGTATCGTAATTCCTAACGATATTTTTCCGCGGCTTAGATGGCTCCGCACGTATTGACATTGACACTCGTCTTTCCCGTCGGCTAGGAAGGATAGGTGGCGTAGGTGGTGGTCAAAACTAGGTACTCCATCTAAACTAAACAATGTCCCAGACACTGCAGCGTCCGAGTGGTCACTTCACCCATCTAGTGTGAGTGAAGGTGCCACTGGATGCTGTATAAATAATTTCAACGCATTTCGTAGATGCAAACACCTAAGAAGAACTACTCGAAAGAAGTTAAACTTTCATAAGCACTACTGTTTTTGTACCTTCCTCACGAGTCACACACACTCCAAAAACAGGAGTGTGGCCTTTTTTTTGTATCTACGTAATGAGATGATTTATACAGCGTCCAGTGGTACCTTCACTCACACTAGATAGGTGGAGACACCACTCGGAGCTGCAGTGTCTGGGACATTGTTTTAGATGGAGTAGGCTTGCCCAGCACCTATACCATCCTGACAGCTTAGTCAGCCTAGCCCACAGGAAAGACGAGTCAATACGGGTGGAGCTAACTAACTGGGTTTCCTCACGATGTTTTTCCTTCACCATTGGCGAGTGGTTTTGCTACTTCAAATTCACAAATGTACGTAACTTTGAAAAAAAAACAAAATCATAGGTACATGCCAGCACCGGGAATCGAACCTGGGTCTCTCGCTTCCGAGTCCAATGTTCTTACCACTAGGCCACCACCGCTACAATACAAACAGGAGTGTGACACAGCTGCTTTTGGGGTGTAAGTGGTGTGACTGGATGGGAATAAACATAAGTCACAGTGTAATAGATTAAAAAAAAAAAAAGGCCTTTGCATTTACGTAATGAGATGATTTATAAAGCGTCTAGTGGTACCTTCACTCACATTAGATGGGTGAAGAGACCACTCGACGCTGCAGTGCCTGGGACATTGTTTTAGATGGAGTAGGCTTGACCAGCCCCTAAACAGTATCAATATTTAAAAAAATACACAACCGGTAACTGTTACTGGATGGGAATGAAGTTGGTTTTGGGGTGTGACTCGATGGTAATAACTTTGGTAATAATGAACATAGTCTTCCGATCGAGTCACAGTGTAAAAGATTAAATTCCCAACTAATCAGTGTTACTGGTTGAGATGCGAGTGGCAGGCAGACAAATGGCATTGCCAGCAGTGAAATATTGCCTTATTTCGATGGCGCTTTTTATTTGTGGATTTTAAGGGAAGGTTGATGATCTTACTGTGTAGATACAGTTATTTTTTTCTGCGAAAGACCAAAATTAGAAAAGTATTTCTCTATGACCCACAGAAGTACATTTTGAATTTATTTCTGTGCTTAGTAACGGGCAACGGGCATGGGAGGTGTGTTATTCAAGTCACAAACGAGTTTATATTTTGCGAGGTTTCTTTCCCTATCGTAGAAAAACTCTAAACATAGACTGTTGAGGAAAACATTGCAACTTTACTCTGACCCATTTTGATAGGCGTCACTGTTTTTTTTTTTTTTGTTTACCGGCTGCGCTGCGAAATATTATTCCATTACTCTATGGTTAATAATAATTAGTGGAGGAAAACATCGCGAGGAAACCCGTGCGGGTAGTTGGCTGCGCAAGTATTGGCCAGCAGGGTTACCCTTGACGCTCTATTGCGTTCATATCGACAAAGTTTTAGTCAAGTGAGGGCTGTCTGTCACGCTCAAATTGGCCGCTAGGGGCACTTGTGTAGTGCGAGGTCCAAAAATGTCACTGTAATGATCGATAATACTTCGATGTGTTTTGTTCACTGTTTTTATGTTGTTTCTTTGTTGTTTAGTTTTACTGATAAGCAGAGGATGTGACAAAGTACTGATAAAATTGATGATGTATTTTTTTATTAATGCAACTGGCCTCCAATATACAAATGTATAGCAGAAAGGTCAAACGGATAAGCTGATTTGTGACTAATACATACTTTATTGAACACAGAAAAAAAAACCGGCCAAGTGTGAGTCGGACTCGCGCACGAAGGGTTCCGTACCATCTATAAAAACGGCAAAAAATCACGTTTGTTGTATGGGAGCCGAGCCACCTTAAATATTTATTTTATTCTGTTTTTTTAGTATTTGTTGTTATATGTAGTATAGCAGCAACAGAAATACATCATCTGTGAAAATTTCAACTGTCTAACTATCACGGTTCATGAGATATAGCGCCTTAGCCTGTAACACAATGGCGTATCAATGGCGTCCCAGGTAGAAGGAAAAAACCGAATTTTTTTCGTAGTACTCCTACAACCAGCGAACTAATCCTCTAAAATTAGACTCTTAATATTGCTGTACAACATACAAAAACATTAAAAGGACCGACACTGGACCGACAGCATTAATAAATCGTAATTGAAACCGTCAACCGGGAGCCCATTTTGGCACCATTGCGTTACAGGCTAAGGGCCCTGGGCCTCTAGCCTGTAACACAATGGTGCCAAAATGGGCTGTCAGTTGACGGCTTCAATTACGATTTACTAACGCTGTCTGTCCTTTTAATGTTTTTGTAGTACTGCAAAGAATATTATTATTCTATTTCTAGAGGATTAGTTCTCTGGTTGTAGGAGAAAAACGAGGAAACTCCGGTTTTGTCCTTCTGCCGGGACGCCATCGATCCGCCATTGCATTACAGGCTAAGGGCCCTGGTGACAGACGGACGGAGAGTGGAGTCTTAGTAACAGGGTCCGGTTTGGAACCTTTCGGGTACGGAACCCTAAAAAACATGTAACTTTTTTCCAGTGTCTCACCGATTTCTATAGGGTGTTACACAAAGGGGTTCACTGAACTCCTCAATTAACCTCCTAGCGCCCAAAGGCATAAAAGAAAATCCTTCTAAAAGATAGTGGTTTCGGGTACGGAACCCTAAAAAACATGTAATTTTTTTCCAGTGTCTCACCAATTTCTATAGGGTGTTACACAAAGGGGTTCACTGAACTCCTCAATTAATACTAGCAAACATCATTATGGGTCAAATAAGAAATCTCGAAAATATTGCAGTTCCAAATATTTGGTGCAGTAATTTTTATTTTTAAATTGTAGCAAGAAATGTTGCCCACAAGCTGGGCAAAGGCCTTCTCTCAGAGAGTTCGAACTTAATCACCACGTGTGCTCAATGCGGATTGGCGATTTTCGCGATCAAAGGTATAATGCCTCATATTCTCAGGTTTCCTCACGATGTTTTCCATTGACGATTGTTTTTTATCCAATGTATAGGTTAGGTAGGCAGGATGACAAATTGTAATACCTATTACGTAGTACCTACTCGTCTGAAAATTGGGGTAAAGTCTGGAAGCCAGACTAACCCCTTAGCTTAATTAATTATTATTGTGACCACTCGAACATTCACCCTATTTTTATCCCATAAGGTTCAGAATGGAATTAGGCGTAGTGTGGTGGGATCAAAAGGGAGTTGCCATGGAAACCATTACTTGGAAATATCTGTGACTAGTCTAGCTTTTTGGGAGTTTATAAATATCAAAATGATAGCCTTTGCCTGCAACTTCGTCCGCGCAGACTAAGTTTTTTTTTTCGTAAACACAATAACAAAATAGCCTATACACTCAGCAATAATGAAAGAATTTTTAAAATCCGATGAGTAGTTTTGAAGATTACCCCCTACATACATACATACTTACAAACTTTTCTTCTTTATAATATTAGTGTGGATAGTATAGATTATATAAAATCCTCTAATAGGTTTGTATTGCAGTAGACTAGAATTAGATTAGAATGTAACCTGCTTATTTCTGGACAGTCACTGAAAAATATAATTTAAAACCCAGGGATAGGCAACACTATGAAGAAAAAAACCGGCCAAGTGCGAGACGGACTCGCACATGAAGGGTTCGTACCATTATCTAAAAATACGGCAAAAAAAACAAGTTTGTTGCATGAGAGCCTCCTTAAAAATTTATTAAATTCTGTTGTTTAGTCTTTGTTGTTATAGTGGCAACAGAAATACATCTTCTGTGAAAATGTCAACTGTCTAACTATCACGGTTCTTGAGATACAGCATGGTGACAGACGGACGGACAGACAGCAGCGTGTTAGTAATAGGATACTTTACCCTTTGAGTATGGAACCCTCACAATTACATCTTATTTTTGGATGCATTCTTTTGCTAAAAACGAGCCGTTAAATGAGAATCCCTAGGCTTAACTATTTTAAGGACCTAAGGTCTTAGAACCTTGATTTAGATTCCAGATCCTAGAACCTATGAAAAAATCCCACCGCCGAGTTGATGGCTTCAATTTCGATTTATTAATGCAGTCGGTCCTTTCAATGTTTTTTTTTGAACAGCAAAGAAAATTCTGAGTCTAAATCTAGAGGATTAGTTCGCTGGTTGTAGGAGAAAAAACGAGGAAACCCTGGTTTTGTCCTTCTACTGGGAAGCCATCAACACACCATTTATACTTTACAGACCTATGCCCCTGTAGTAGGCCTAATGGTTTTTGATCATTGTTACTTGGCTCAAATATTGCATGACCGCAGAATAATATCTGTATCCAGATCCTATAGGTATGCATTGGAAAAATAAAAATACAGGCCTAACACTCTATTTGGAACAGCCTAACTTTTGTTCCATTTTAGGATTTGATTCGATGTTGACGCGCTATAAAAGGCTGCGACGCAATAATTAATTGGATAGCAGAGCCACAGATAGACCTTTGTGTGTCTGGCCGTAATCAATCAACCTTTTGTTTAGCAGCCTAGTGACATAAGTGCTAAATGCATACAATGTTGTTGTGCCATTTACACATTAAAATATATTGAAAAGGATATAAATTATGATCGGGACGGCCTGGGCAACTTTCCCCACTTCCTCATCTGTCTGCATTATCTTCTTGATTCGCCCCTATAAACAAACAGATACGATATTTGAGATGCAATAGGATTCAACACGAAAACAAATCAGTTTTTCGCCCTTCCAGGACGGTTTTAAGGGCTGAAAATACTTACGGCGGGGAATCTAGCATTGTATTTACGTTTCTTCGACGGCATTGTGGTATTTTGTTCACTTTAACACTAAATTAAGATTAAATAAGCTCAATTCGGGAAGAGACCTATCAACTTTACGCGCATTTTTGAGGTTATAAAGGGGAGACGTTCGCATCTTCTTCATTTATATACGAATCTGACAGATGCTCAATATTTTTGGGGTTGGCCACTTTTGAAATAAATTGATTGAGCAGTTTTTAATCAAGTTTGAACTGTTTTCAAATAGCTTAAGATTAATTAACTTTACATTGTTTTTATGAGAGGCTAAAACATTATTTATCCCAGGAAATATTGATTTATTTGCACGATTTGGCTGTTTATGTTGTTTTTATGGCCTGATTGCTGTTTAAAGAAAAAAAAAGAAAAATGCTTTCGTTCAGAAATTATTGATTTTGTTCTTGCTGGCTTCACTTTATTCGAGGCTTTGTGCTCCAAAAAAATCAACGAACTTTCCACGGATTGCACTTTTTTGGCACACATTTCTTCTGTAAATATGAACCACACACAAGCCATGGTGTGTGTGGTGTGGTCATCATTGGTGTGTGTGGTTTCATTCATGGTGTTGCCGTGTTAAGTTGTGACAGAAGACTTCTAAACGGTAAATCCTGGAAAAAAAACAAAAGTAAAAATGGCGTCGTTGTCGAGGTGCGTATGTTTATTTTTCTTTGTAAATTAAAGCATCTATCGCCTATTTACTGAGAAATAAACCGTAATCAACACCGTTTTCATCTTCACTTCTACCGAATCCATCAAATCAACCATCCGCCCCGCTCAAACCGCTTGACCAAACGTCACTACACGACCAACGCAAACACCAATCCAAAATCACATTATTGCTCAATTCCTCGCGCCTGTAGCAACATTTTCCACTCGCCACAGCCATAAACACCTCTAGCATTGCTCAAAAAGTTAAAAAAACGCTCCTATAACGTAATTTTTCGTGTCTAAAGTTGAGGTTATTTTCGCAGCTTGTTACCAGCTCCAACGCAGCAAATTTGGGACCGTGATGATGAGAGGAAGGCCCAAAGGGTGGGCAGTGCCCTCGTCGTCTCCCAGACGAATATTCCGCCCTACGAGCAGAGGAAGGGATGGGTGCCTCGAAGGGAAGAGGATTTTGGAGGTCAGTAACTCTTTGTTCTCTTTATGTGGTGCGCCAAGCTGAGAGGATGCTAAAGATGCTAGGCAAGCCTAGCTAAACATGTCTCAGGCACTGCAGCATTAAAACAAATATGGAAGTTCTCGTGTTGTAAGTTACTTTGGCCTTATCAAGTCCTCTGGACATGCAGAAAGCATTGGTCACACAAAACTAATAGTGACTGCCAAAATGAAAGAGCATGTTCTTTGTTTCAACATTAGCAGCTTTTTTTACTGAGGCCAGAGACCAGAATTTTAGATCAATCCTGTTATGATTGTAGGCTGGAGAAGGTACTACCACCCTATAGAATTTGTAACTATAATAACTTTGCGATTATTATACAAAGTTAAAATGTTTCACATCTGTGTCAGTGTTAGTTAAGTTTTTCTTTTTGTTTGTTGTTTGCAATAATATGTAACAAAGTTACCTGCATAGAATGTAGGAAGTTCCTTAGCTGTTTTTTGCAATTTTTTCAAACCTTCTGCTATCCTTTCAGATGGCGGAGCATTCCCGGAGATCCACGTTGCGCAGTACCCGCTCGGAATGGGCGCCCGTGGCTCAGAGAGCACTAGCAACGCGTTGGCGGTGCAACTTGATGAGTCCGGACGTGTCAAGTACAGTGCTATTGCGAGACAAGGCCATAGTGCGGACAAAGTAAGTTTTGCGATAGGGTGATGCATTGTTTATTTATTTATTTCATCATCATCATCATCATCAGCCCACCTGCCCACTGCTGGGTACAGGCCTTTTATTTATTAAATATTTGCGGTGCGTTGGTGGTCTAGTGGGTAGAACAGTGGACTCTGAGGCGAAAGGTCCTCGGTTCGATTCCCGGTGCGGGCATGTATCTATGACTTTGTTTAATTTCAATGTTACGTACATTTGTGAATTTGTAGTAGCAATACCACTCGCTGACGGTGAAGGAAAACATCGTGAGGAAACCTGAGGCATTATACCCTCAACGCAAAAATCGCCAACTCGCATTCAGCCCGCATAGTGATTAAGCTCGAACTCTCTCTCTGAGAGAAGGCCTTTGCCCAGCTAGTGGGACATGTACAATTGTACAGGCTACATCTTACTTTTTTTTTTACATAATTATCATCATCATCAGCCCTGTGTTGGTTATAGGCCTTTTACCCCTTGCACTATCTCTCACGGTCCCTTGTTAGTTGGACTGATTCACTGATCGAAGTAGTTTTAGAGTGTTCTCTCTATAAAATGTTGGACGCAGTTTTAGTTATTTTATAGGGGTGGTTCTCGGACCGCCGCATATCTCTCAGCAACTTACGAAGATACTACCATGAGCCCTCGCCCACGGCGACTTTTTGTAGCTATGCGGCCGCGCGACTGGTAAACGCACAACAGCATCGCTACTAACGCGCTTTAGTCGCATTTGCAACGCGCTACAGAAGCGATGCCAACGGGCTACTAACGCGTTACAGCATCGCAACTGTATCGATTCAAACGCGCGACCGTGTCGGCAAACATCATGGAGAGAACGGAGAAAGGGTGGCGCGCGAATCGCGTTTGCATCGCGACGGTATCGCGTTTGCATCGCGACGGTATCGCGTTTGCATCGCGACTGAATCGCGGTTACGGTGGGCGAGGGCACACAGCTAGCGACCGCATCGCGACTGTATCGAAAAGTCTATGTATATTCTTCCAAACTTAATAGCCAAAAACTCCTTACAGATCATCTACTCAAAACTCTCGGACCTGCTACCATCAGAGGTCCTAGCCGAGGAAGACCCGTCACTCCAGAAGCCAACCGAAGATGACATCCAGGATATCACGGAGAAGACCAAACTGGCACTGGAGAAGCTGACAAATGCTAAGATCTCCGCAGCGCTGCCTGTGAAGGCTGCTCCTAAAGCTGTGAGTTGACTGTTTCCATATGTTATGTGTGGTTTCCATCTTAGATAAGTAAGTAAGTAGCGCCGAGTGGTCTCTTCACCCATCTAGTGTGAGTGAAGGTGCCACTGGACGCTGTATAAATCATCTCATTACGTAGATGCAAAGGCCTTAGTTAACTGAGGATTCAAAAATTAGGCCAATACCTATAGTGTAAAAAAATATATTGCTCTTATTTTTTTTTTAAAAGAAGCCTTTTGTTTGCGCCGTGTTGGTGCGAGTTCATAAGAATTGAAATTTTTCAAGGAGAAGTATTTTCAAGTAATTTATATCTCATTCTCATTGCTTATTGAACGACCCTAGTAGATATGAATGTAAATAATACTAGAATACTAACAGCCAAAAGAGATAATAAGTACGGCAGCACGTCGACCCTTACAAGCTAGCCCTCTACTCTGTTACGTTACGGGCGACTTTACAACGAAAGTGTACACTCTGGCGTGCTGTCGTGTGTACTAACATAGTTAGAAACACTGATATGTATAGACCAAAATGTCTGAAATTTTCATTTTTATTATTATAATGGAGGTGCTACTGCCCTACTCCTGTATAAATCATCTGACAGAGATGTAAAGCCCTCATCTCATCAATTCCTGTCATTCCTCATCAGGGCATAGAGCTCAGTAAGTTATAGTTAGTCTCCAGAGTTCTTAAATTTTCTTTAGTTAGATTTTTTTGACTGTTTGCCTGTAGAGCAAAAACTAACAATCTCTTTATGGAGGAGAGCACACCACTATAACCTCGCTTATAGTACCACGTGTATTGCAGGCACCCGCACAATACATCCGCTACACTCCGGCGCAGCAAGGAGGCGAGTTCAACTCCGGAGCCAAGCAGAGGGTGATTCGGTGAGTTTTTTGTATTGTAGCTCTTATCGAGCGCGATGTAATTGCGTCAATCAAACAATGTTTATTATTGAACTAGCTTTTGCCCGCGACTTCGTCCGCGTGGAATACAGAAAAAGGATAGGTATATGATTTACTTTGCACCTAAATGTAAAAGCGTGATAATATGTAGCCTATGTGTTATTCTGATGTCTAAGGTCCAAAATTTCATCCAAATCCGTTCAGCTGTTTCAGCAGAAAAAGGATATATGCTTTACTTTTCTCCTAAGTGTAAAAGCGTGATAATTATTATGGTCTGTGTTATTCTGATGTCTAAGCTATCTCTACCAAATTTCATCCAAATCCGTTCAGCCATTTCAGCAGAAAAAGGATAAATGCTTTACTTTGCTCCTAAGTGTAAAAGCGTGATGATATGTGGTCTATGGATTATTCGGATGTCTAAGCTATCTCTATTCCAAATTTCATCCAAATTCGTTCAGCCTTTTCAGCGTGAAAGAGTAACAAACATCCATCCATCCATCCATCCATCCATCCGTCTACACTTACAAACTTTCGCAATTATAATATTCGTAGGATAGGATTTGTCCACTCGCGGTCGGCACCGGTCGGCACAGATCTATTTATATTTTTACCCATGTACATAAATAAATGACTTACTTACTTACTAACTCTAGAAGAAACATCATGAGAAAACCTGGGGCCTGAGTCTGCAACGCAATGGTGCCAAAATGGGCTTCTAGTTGACGGCTTCAATTACAGTCCTTTAAAATAAATGTTTTTTTGTAGTACAGCAAAGAATACTCGAATAATAAGTAGGAGATAAACGAGGAAACCCCGGTTTCGTCCTGTTGAATTCCCTCTAACTAACGCTGGTTCTCTTCCAACAGCATGGTCGAGGCCCAATCCGACCCGATGGAGCCCCCGCGCTTCCAAATCAACAAGAAGATACCGCGCGCCGCGCCGTCTCCTCCCGCGCCTGTGTTGCACTCGCCACCACGCAGAGTGTCCGTCAAACAGCAACGCGACTGGAAGGTGCCGCCTTGCGTCAGTCACTGGAAGAACGCTAAAGGTTGGTCGCTTTTAAGGCTCCATGTCACAGCCCTGAACAAAGATAGTGTGGGAACTATGAGCCCTATCAGGGCCCTTAGCCTGTAACATAATGGTGCCAAAATGGGCTGTCAGGTGACGACTTCAATTACGATTTGCTAACGCTGTCTGTCCTTTTAATGTTTTTGTAGTACAGCAAAGAATATTTTGATTCAAATTCTAGAGGATTACTTCTCTGGTTGTAGGAGAAAAACGAGGAGAGCCCGGTTTTGTCCTTCTGCCGGGACGCCATTGACCCGCCATTGCGTTACAGGCTAAGGGCCCAGCTCTAATACCGACGGGGTGCGTAATATCAATCACAGTTTAAACCAAAAAAGCTAGTTTAAACCCTGTCTGACGATAAATTTACATACAAAATGCGAGGTTTAATCTATGGTCTAAGTTTAAACTGATATAACGGGCCTTAGTCGATAGCGGAACTTTAAGTAGGCTGACTGTCTACTGATCAATACAAACAAATTGTACTAGGATGAAAAAAGTATTTCGCGATTTCTGTGTATAGGACCTTGTTGTGTGCATTATGTTATGTTATTGAACTAAATGTCCTCTCTGTTTGCCCTCAGGTTACACGATCCCACTGGACAAGCGACTGGCGGCGGACGGGCGCGGCTTGCAGCAGGTGCATATCAACGAGAACTTCTCCAAACTCGCCGAGGCGCTGTATATCGCTGACAGGTTCGTTCTTTTGTAACATTTGTCTTCGTACTTTCACGATAAACAGCCTGATCATCATTATATTTAAGAGTTATCCTCTTGTCGGTGCAGCATTCTCCATGCACTTCGATCACAGGCCAGTTCCTTTGCAGCCTGGTACGTCACGACATCCACCTTCTCTTTAATTTGGTCAAAGTAGCTTCTCCGTGGCCTTCCTCTACCTCTCTTTCCTTCTATTATGTTGGTTATGAATTTGTCGTGACGTAGCAAGTGGCCTAGCATCTTTCCTCTTCTGCATTCTATTGTCTTCATCAACGTTCTCCCCTCTCTACTCTACAGCCTGATATAACTACTACATTTAAACTTTAACAAACCTCCGATTTTAAACTTCAATTTAGCATATTATTATTTCATAAACGGCTTCCAGCTTTCAAATAATAAAAAAAACTGCATCCAAATAGGTTCACCCGTTTAAGAACTACACTACAGTGCCACAGAGACAGACAGACACACACACTCATACTTAGGTCCACTTGCGTCAGCCAGAGTTAGCTCATTTAACTCGAGTTAATCACTAACTCTGGGTTAAATCAACAATTCTTCTTGCATCATTGCGAATCGGGGCCTAACTAAGGGTTAAAATTGTAACTATCTAACCCCTCAACTTTGGCGGGTTATGTCGCTAACCCTGAGTTTGACAGCTACATTTTTAGGTTAGAAACTCGTCTGTTGTGTTGTTGTGTTGAGTGCATCAATCTGAATATTAATAATATTGCTAAACTATTGTACCTACCAGCTTTAGAACTTCATCCGAAGGTAGAATGGACGAAGACATGTTATTTTCTGATGACGACGAGGAATTTGTGGAATACATCGATACAGATTTCTTCAATAGAAGAGTCGAAATACGGCGAGATTATTTTACGACAATGAGAGAAAAGATTTTCATAGAAGATTCAGACTCAATAAAAGTGTGGTGTTATTGTTGCTTGAAAAAATCAAACATAAGTTGGAATACAATCATATTTTTTTATTTTCTATTATTGTTTTGTATTTCTCTAAAACTTCACACAGGTGGTGATTTTCACTGGCCGTGAAGTTAGGCGCTCGTACCCGAGGTTTCTTATCACTCTCCATCTCCATCTCCATTATCTAAACTTGAAAATACCGAGACAAGAATGCACGAAAATGTTTATTTTCACAGATTACCTACATGTCAAATAAATAATGACATGACAGGTGTCAGTATTATAATCCAACTTTTGGTAACGCTCAGAACATGACAAAGAAACTTGAGACAACGATATAAAAGTTTGCAAGGTGTAAGTGAGATGGCGTTATTTTTATTTGACCGGAAGTTATATTTAAATTTTTCAGATCATAGTTTGTCTGTGATTTATCGGGTTATGTTGGCTAAACTGGCGGGGTTAATTAACTCAGAGTTAATTTAGCTTGGCGCAAGACAATTTAGCAATTAAAAATAAGTACATTTAACACAGAGTTAGTGAACTCTTTGTTTATTCATTTAACCCGCTGGCTGACGCAAGTGGGCCTTAGGCGGACTTGCGTCAGTCAGGGTTAGCCAACTAACTCCGAGTTAATTTGACATTTCCATACAATTATTGACGTTAACTCAGAGTTAACGGTCCAAAGCAGTTAGGTCCACTTGCGTCAGCCAGAGTTAGCTCATTTAACTCGAGTTAATCACTAACTCTGGGTTAAATCAACAATTCTTCTTGCATCATCGCGAATCGGGGCCTAACTAAGGGTTAAAATTGTAACTATCTAACCCCTCAACTTTGGCGGGTTATGTCGCTAACCCTGAGTTTGACAGCTACATTTTTAGGTTAGAAACTCGTCTGTTGTGTTGTTGTGTTGAGTGCATCAGTCTGAATATTAATAATATTGCTAAACTATTGTACCTACCAGCTTTAGAACTTCATCCGAAGGTAGAATGGACGAAGACATGTTATTTTCTGATGACGACGAGGAAATTGTGGAATACATCGATACAGATTTCTTCAATAGAAGAGTCGAAATACGGCCAGATTATTTTACGACAATGAGAGAAAAGATTTTCATAGAAGATTCAGACTCAATAAAAGTGTGGTGTTATTGTTGCTTGAAAAAATCAAACATAAGTTGGAATACAATCATAATTTTTTATTTTCTATTATTGTTTTGTATTTCTCTAAAACTTCACACAGGTGGTGATTTTCACTGGCCGTGAAGTTAGGCGCTCGTACCCGAGGTTTCTTATCACTCTCCATCTCCTTAAGATATTATCTAAACTTGAAAATACCGCGACAAGAATGCACGAACAATGTTTATTTTCACAGATTACCTACATGTCAAATAAATAATGACATGACAGGTGTCAGTATTATAATCCAACTTTTGGTAACGCTCAGAACATGACAAAGAAACTTGAGTCAACGATATAAAAGTTTGCAAGGTGTAAGTGAGATGGCGTTATTTTTATTTGACCGGAAGCTATATTTAAATTTTTCAGATCATTGTTTGTCTGTGATTTATCGGGTTATGTTGGCTAAACTGGCGGGGTTAATTAACTCAGAGTTAATTTAGCTTGGCGCAAGACAATTTATAAAAATAAGTACATTTAACACAGAGTTAGTGAACTCTTTGTTTATTCATTTAACCCGCTGGCTGACGCAAGTGGGCCTTAGCGGTCAAACTTATAACACCCCACTTTTTGGAAGAAACTGGCCTTTGACCGGAGTGCATGGAGATTGCTGCACCGACAAGAGTCCAACTCTTAAGGCTCCGTATAAGGCTAACTAGCGCCACCAATGTTGAAAAAATCATATCTTCCTTCAGAAGAAGTTTCTGAAAAAATCCTAAGATGAGCTCATGCGCCATGCTTTTCTAGATTTTTAAGTGTAGGTACCCAACTCAATTTCTAGTCTTAAGCTAAAAAATTTTCGATAACCGCCAAAAACGGCCGTTTTTGGCGGTTATCGAAAATTTTTTAGCTTAAAAGTAAATTTCGAAGAGGGTATCTACACTTAAAAATCTAGAAAAGCATGGCGCATAGGCTCATCTTAGGATTTTTTCAGAAACTTCTTCTAAAGGAAGATATGATTTTTTTAACATTGGTGGCGCTAGTTAGCCTTATACGGAGCCTTAAGATGAAATACGTCTCACAACTAGCGCCGCCAATGATTTTTCAACGCGAGGCTTAACTATTTTTAAGATCCAAGTTTTGGATTCCAGATCCTAGAACTTAAGAATTGCAATCCTAGAATCCAAACCTTGGATCTTAAATTTTTTTTGTTTAAATCTCATTCAAAAAAAAAGACATGATTTTTTTTTCATTGGCGGCGCTAGTTGTGAGACGTATGGCGTCTTAAATATAATGATGATTAAATCGAAGGCGGTCAGCTCCGCATATCTCTCTTTGTTTTTCGCGAGGCTAAATACAGGGTGCACTCTAAGTCGATAGCGGAACTTTAAGTGGGCTATCTACTGATCAATACAAACAACTTGTAATAGGTGGCGAAAAAAATGGAGCGAAAAAAATATCAGCTGTTCCATACAAAAGGTCGACTCAGTACTGCGCCAAATGTATGAAACAGCTGATTTTTTTTTCGCTCCATTTTTTTCGCCACCTAGTACAAGTTGTTTGTAGTGATCAGTAGAAAGTCTACTTAAAGTTCCGCTATCGACTTAGACGGACTTGCGTCAGTCAGGGTTAGCCAACAAACTCTGAGTTAACTTGACATTTCCATACAATTTTTGACGTTAACTGACTAACCCTGGTTGACGCAAGTGAACCTTAGAGTGCACCCTGTAGTTGGGCAGCACACTCTTAGCCAGGATTTTCTCCTTCGGCCGACGCGTCTCTTGCCAGCGACTTTTCCCATCATTATAAATTGCAGGAGGCTGTATCTCCAGTGTCTGAACACAATATGTCCTAGATATGCAACCTTTCTCCTTTTGATGGTGTTCCATAGCTCTCGCTTCTTATCGACACGTCTTATGGAACCCTAAAAACTTCGGGTATGGAACCCTTAAAACTAATGTATAAAATCTGTCGTCAACAGGAAAGCCCGCGAAGCTGTGGAGGCGCGTGCGCAACTAGAGAGGAGACTCGCGCAGCGCGAGAAGGAGAAGAAAGAAGAACACTTGAGGGTACTCGCACAGCGCGCGAGAGATCACAGAGCTGGTTAGTTCATGTTTTACACCCTGTATTATGTATGACTCAACAAATATCGCTGAACAAAAATATCTCAAACTTTTATTTATTATAAGTTGAAAAAAAGTTGAAAAAATTCATTCGGGACAAAACTTGAACCCGCAACTTCAATTAGTGCAAACTAATCACACCAGGTGGCGCCCCCCGTCCAGCAGATGGAGACTAGTTGAAGAAATTCGCATCGACCGACAATTAATTGATTTAGTGCTTTAGAAAAAACAAAAATATCTCAGTTTATTTATTTATTTATTTTTGGAAGTCTTTAGAAATACATTACAGATATAAAGTTTAGAAACAGAGAGCCTTAGAAGCCTTAGTAGATACAGACTGGTCAAATGTGGAATGCAGTCAAAAATACAAATATAAGTGTTCTAGATAACAAACAAATTTTTGCTACAAAATAAAATAAAAACTGTGAAAATTGTGCATTTCCCGCCACGTTACTTTAATTGAACCTTAAAGGCAGTAAAAATTTTTTTTTCAAGACTGCGTGCATTGAAAACTACCCAAATACAAATACTTTATTTGTCAACCACTACCACAAGGCCACCACCGCTCCCTAAAAATGCAATCGTGATCACGAAGTCTTTCAACGTGTATTAGAATACAATAAAACCAGCGAGCAGAAGAAAACATGGAGATCTCACTAGCCCTGAGAAATGACCTAATGCTTATGGTTCTCGTATGGAGTCTACAGATGGTTCCTCTGACGATTTCAGTGGTTCGCTATACGTGACTTAGAGAAGACGTCATTTTGAGGCTGTCAGTATAATACGTCCAATAACATCAATAGCGCGAAAACTATCCACCAATGACGGCGTTTCTTGTTTTCTTATTGTTTTTTTTTTTCTGTGCAAGTTGTAGACTGCCAGTACCTATACAGACCAATTCTAAATAAATACTTTTTGCGCCTGATGTTTGAGTTCTATTTATGAAACAAAACTCGACATTAATGGATTTGCATACAGTTTTTCTGGCCGCAAAACACGACATTAATGAAATTCCATACAACTTTTCTGGCGCCTAATCAAAGTAGCCCGCAAGTCCTCCTTTGCTCAAAGAAGGTTGTCGAATTAATGACCACATTTCGAGCTTTTTTGAGTAAAATATTTTTAACAAAGCCGTCTGCGCGAGTAGATGCGTGTGCCGATTTTAGTGGATGGATTAGCTTGAAGAAATGCTTCCATGTTTTTTTTGTTCGCCGAAAAAAACCGACTCAAACTCAAAAACCCGTCACTACCACCACCTAACCAGCCCTCAACTTCTTCCAGGCATCCGGGCCCCGGAGGAAGACGGCCCAGAGATGGGTGAGCCAGACGAGAGCGGTCTGACGGCTGCCGAGAGAGACAAGCTGCGCGACACCAGACACAGGGAGCGACAAAGGGACAGGAACCTTGCGAGGGCAGCCCCTGATAAGAGGTAAGCAGGGACACTGAAGTTGCATCGGTTATTTTGAAAAGGGCTTTAGTCCACTTGATAAAAAAATTCAGGAGACACAAAAAATTGTTTAGCGCATTTTTTTGTATGAGGGGCATTAATATCTAACATGCTGTTTAGTAGTCACCTACAATAGCTATTAATTTGATGCATAAATGACAGCCGATAATGGAAATATACCCGATTTTGCACTCTGGACTTAAGCCCTTTTCAAAATACAGGATTTTTGAGACGGGGCAGTAAGGGCAGGTACCTTAAAATGAAACAACGTTCCTAGGAGACCATCCATTACTTTTAGATTTTGGAAAAATGTACAGTCAGCAAGAAAAATGCTAAAATGCAATTTTTTTAAAATGTGAAATCGTGAATAAACAATAGAAAAACACTTCCTCATACTTAACTCAGTTTCCGCAAAATGTGTGACTTGTGCCCTTTTCAAAATAACCGATTCAGTTAAACTTTGAATGGGTTGCTCAGCGGGCTAAAAGCAAGTCGGCACGAGACATAGGGAGCGACAAAGGGACAGGAATCTTGCGAGGGCAGCCCCTGATAAGAGGTAAGCGGGGACACTCAAGTAAAACTTTAAATGGGTTGCTCGTGCCCGTTTTCACCACTCCTAACTTTAAAAGACCTTTTAACGCAAATTATGGGTCGCATAAATCGGTTTTCACCAAGCTCTAAGTTTACCAAGCACCAAGGAAAACGCATAACTTCTTTGAAGTGGAAGTGGGCAGGACACCTGGCGAAACGTACCGATGGCAGATGGACAAAGAAAAAAAAATTCACTTCTCCATACAAATGGTGTCGATTGGCGATAGCCGTTTGTATTGGGAAGTGTTTTTTTTTTCGCTCGTTTTGAAGTAAAATTTTGGAATTTGGCTCAGAATCACGAGTTCAACTAAATACCTTCGGCTTTAAAACCACAAAAATTCCACGGTGTATAATAAATACAGAAAAAGAAAAAACTCAACTAAATAAGGTACAATTGGCGGCCTTATTGCTAATATAAATTTCTTCCAGGTAACGTTCTTCCCGATGGAAAAAAAATGGCGTTTCCTCCATTGACAGGCGGATTTTCGTTAGATCCAAATGATTGCCGTCCAAAATTTTAAAAGTTGCTGCATTTTTTGAAGCCCATTGTTTGACCGTACTTCCATTATTTCCCCGCAGATCCAAACTGGTAAAGGACCGCGAACGCGACATTTCGGAACAAATTGCGCTTGGCATGCCGGCCAAGAGCAATGCGGGGTCAGAGGCAATGTTCGATCAACGGCTCTTCAACAACAGCAAAGGAATGGATAGCGGTGAGTTTGACGCATTTTTTTTTTACGAAAACAAACAGTCATAAGAAAAAAAAAATTTTTTTCTTACATAGACCTGTATTTTCCCGAACTGTTTAATTAAATACATTATTTTAAATAAAAATAACAAACTTCAAAATACGCTAATTTTAAACTTGATAATTTCAGCATCTTACAATCTAATCTAATTACGTGAGTAAAACTGCTATAGCTCTTGCAATTTATTTACGAGCGCGCGTGGACCAGTGTACAAAGAACTGCAAACACTTAGGACTAACTACTAAGTAAGTTTCTTCGTTCGCTGGTCCACGAGCACTCGTGAATTGCAAGAACTGTAAATGTTTTCTCATTCAATGGACGTGCAACGCAGAGAAGTCATATTGCGCAAGCGTTGATAATAAATTTGTGCTACTTACGCTCGAGATGTCGATGTTTATAATACGTTGCGGATTGTAATTTTAACGTCGTTTCTGTAAGAATTATTCAACATTGTGATATGGCTTCTGGAGAAGAAATGTACTTGAAACTGAACAAATATGCAAAACAAAGTTAATTCCGACTTAGAACTTCATTATCTCGGAAACCGTTGATTTCCCAGGCATAGTTCCTTGGGCTAAAATGTTGGTTATGATGAGGATATCACTTGGTTTCCAGCTTTGTTCTTTTAACACCCTGTATGTATAGTTGCTGTCACTTTGGCCCGTGATGTTGCGGCTCGGAAGAGTTGTGTGTGGCTTGTGTTGGCACCACTTTGCGAGATTTTGTAGCCATGATGTTGTTGGGCGGCCAGGTCTTCGTATTTTCCCTTGCAGAATCAGTTGCAGAAGGTTATATTAATTTGTCGTTGCGCATTATGTGGCCAAAATATTACATTTTCCTCCACTTTATGGTTTTCAGGAGCTCTAGGCCTTTGTTCACTATTTTAGCACTGAAAGAAGAAGATAGGTACTGTATTACTTTCTTTCTAACAGACCGTTTTTTTTTCAGGTTACGGTGACGATGAAGCTTACACCGTATACGACAAGCCGTGGCGTAACCAGGACAACGTCGGCGCTCACATCTACCGACCGACGCGCAACGCCGACGCCGACAGCCACGGCGATCTGACCTCTCTCGCCAACAGCCGAAGGTAACATCTCCATTGCCAAAACAAAGGGAGTTTCTTTACCATGCTTCTTGGAGTTTCTTTACCATGCTTCTTGGAGTTTCTTTACCATGCTTCTTGGAGTTTCTTTACCATCTTTCTTGGAGTTTCTTTACCATGCTTCCTGGAGTTTATTTAGCATGCTTCTTGGAGTTTCTTTACCATGCTTCTTGGAGTTTATTTACCATGCTTCTTGGAGTTTCTTTACCATGCTTCTTGGAGTTTCTTTACCATGCTTCTTGGAGTTTCTTAACCATGCTTCTTGGAGTTTCTTAACCATGCTTCTTGGAGTTTCTTTACCATGCTTCTTGGAGTTCCTTTAGCATGCTTCTTGGAGTTTCTTTACTATGCTTCTTGGAGTTCCTTTGGCCTGCTTCTTGGAGTTTCTTTACCATGCTTCTTGGAGTATCTTTACCATGCTTCTTGGAGTTTATTTACCATGCTTCTTGAAATTCTGTGATCGACGTCTCGCAGGGTTTTTGGTAACTTGTTAAAGATTTTTGGCGCCATTCCAAAAAAACTCTTGTCAAATAACTCTGACTTATGAGATATGTTCCTTATTTGGTTGCGATTACGTCTACTTATAAGTCCTTTAAATAGTTGAAGATTGCTCTTTACAAATACTGCCACCTCGTAGCCTCGTCGTAAAAAAAAATGTGATTGTTTCTGACCCACACTTTTGACTTGCCAGATTCGTCGCAGACAAAGAGTTTGCGGGCACGTCCAGCAGCAACGCGCGCTCCGGACCCGTCCAGTTTGAGAGGGACGGCGGCAGCAGTCGGGACGATCCGGTCTGTATACATTTATTTCTGTCCTTTCGGTACCGTGTATCTTCCGAATTCACTCGCTAACTAAGGCTTTTTTGCATCCACGCAATGAGATTATTTATACAGTGTCCAGTGGCACCTTCACTCACACTAGATGGGTGAAGAGACCACTCGGCGCTGCAGTGCCTGGGACATTGTTTTAGATGGAGTAGGCTTCGCTCGCTAACGGTGGAGGAAAAACATCGTGAGGAAACCCGCGGCTTAGTTAGCTCCACACGTATTGACTCGTCTTTCCTGTGGGCTAGGCTGACTAAGCTGTCAGGATGGTATAGGTGCTGGGCAAGCCTACTCCATCTAAAAACAATGTCCCAGGCACTGCAGCGCCGAGTGGTCTCTTCACCTATCTAGTATGAGTGAAGGTACCACTGGACGCTGTTTAAATCATCTCATTATTAGATGCAAAAAAGGCCTTTATTTTTTTATCTTCCGAATAAAACTTAGCGCTGAATCTAGCCGCGGCGCAACAACGCCGGCGCGCCGACTTACATTTTTCATTTGGCAGCACTGCGCCGAATTCTCAATTCAGAAACCGCCCCCCCCCTCTCTCTCTCTCTCTCTCTCTGAGAAGGCCTTTGCCCAGCTAGTGGGACATGTACAATTATTTTTTAATGACCTTTTACACTTGATCGCTATTACAAAAATAGTTTTTTATTAGTTCACACGACAGCACGTCAGACTGTACACTATTGTTGTAAAGTCGCCCGTAACGTAGCGGTCTGTTCGGGTCTTGCCCCCTTTCTGCCTTTGCCCCCTTAGTGCGATTCTCAGAGTATTTGTAGAGATTTATACCCTTTTTTAAAAACCCTTCTTTTTATTCGAACTTTGCCCACTAATTTCTATCACTTATCTATTTTTCTTGTTTTGCCCCATTTATGTAATGTTCGTAAAAGATGATGATATTTGCCCGCTTTTGTACAGTGAGAAAGAAAACGTTATTTGTAAAAAAAAAAAATATACAATATTTAACAATTTTACAGGTAGATTTCATGCAGAAGAATGTTTGTATAACCGAGTAGAGTGCTAGCGTGTAAGGGTCGATGTGCTGTCGTGTGTACCAGCAATAACAGCTAATTACTAAACAATCGTGACACAAGCTATAACACCAACCCTCTTCTGCCCGCAGCCCCCGTCGCGTAGCAACCAGCCCTCGGCCGACTTTGACCCGTTCGGCCTCGACCGGTTCTTGTCGGAGGCCAAGCGCGCAGACAAGTCGGGAGCGACCCGCAAGCGCGAGCACGGCGACCGGGACCAACACTCCAAGCGGAGACGGGACTAGACCGGTAAATATCACCTTCTATTGCTTCATGGGCACTACAGGGTGCACTCTAAGTCAATAGCGGAACTTTAAGGAGGCTGTCTACTGATCATTACAAACAACTTGTACTAGGTGGCGAAAAAAATGGAGCGAAATAAATATCAGCTGTTCCATACAAAAGGTTGACTCAATACTGCGCCAAATGTATGAAACAGCTGATATTTTTTTCGCTCCATTTTTTTCCCCACCTAGTACAAGATCAGTAGAAAACCTACTTAAAGTTCCGCTATCGACTTAAAGTGCATCCTGTAGAACTCGGGGAAAACCACCGATGCGATGGACTGACCAAATAAAACGAAGAGTACAATTTACTCTATGACGATCACCGTCCAAGAGAGCCGGGGCTTCTGATCGGTCTATGGACGCAAAAACGTCAAGCAGGACGGCGCTCCACTCGTCAAATTGCCTTGGATGGAAATAAAACAAAATGGCCGACCAATCAGAAGCCTTGGTTTGCTTGGGCGCTACTCTTCGTTTTACGTAATTTGACTGTAAAAACGCGGCTTTATTCACGAAACACTCCAACCAGCAGGGGTTTTTGCTTGCACGCCATGCGTGCCAAACCCTGGCTCGGCCTGTAGCCTCACAAGAGGGACTTGGCTTTCGGCCTCGCGGGAGTTTTGTGTGTCGAGCTGGCCATTCTGCTGGCCGCTCGGCCTTCGCTGGTCGCGGGACTCTGCCTCCGGTCTCGCAAAATTCTTACAGCTCGGTCATCGGCCTCGCGGCGAGGTGTTATAAGTTTGACCGCTATGTGTGTCTGTCTGTGGCACCGCAGCTCTTAAATGAACCGATTTTGATGAGGTTATTTTGATTTGTAAGCAAGGTTTCTAGCGAGTGTTCTTAGATGTTTTATCAAATTCGGTTCAGCCGTTTATGAGATATGCTAATTATTTGAAGCTATCGGGGGTATATGATTATTTATTTTCTAAACCAATACTTTTGTTGCAGATCGCATGGACGGATAACTGGCATGTATTGGGGAACAGTTTGTTTTTGTACTAGAGCAATAAGTTAAATATTGTAATGTAAAGTTATTATCGACTTTTTGTAGTAAATACAAGTTAATTTTATGTAAGTACCAAAAGTATCTCATTTTATTTATCCATGTACGTTCGGCCAGTCACAAATACCCCCATGTCAGCTATTACCACGCGTAGCATAAGGGCGCGATCGAACAAAAAAAGGGGTATCCTAGCGTGTGGCCGACTGTACTAACCACAAAGAAACATTTATTTACAGGAGACGATGCACTTATTTTCTATGGCCCGGTTTCTGAGTTGAGAATTTTGCTAAGCAAATGGGTAAGTATCCTCCTGTCTCTGCAGATTTCTCACAAAAGAGCGTGAAAGAGCGATAAGTATGTGCTTAGAAAATTCTCAACTCAGAAACCGGGCCTATGTGACTCAAATCTCTGTTAGTTCTCTGATAGTTAAGAAGAATTTCTGTTAGTTAAGATTGGCGACCAAATTTTGTTGGGGTAACGCACACAAGACTAGTTGATTATTTTAGCTGCGGGCTTTCTCAAGTTGTAAATATTTTCAAACATTAAACACAGTTAATTTTTTATACTTTATTGTAGTTCATAACGATACTTTTTGCGACGTAGGTACATAAAAATGCGAAACGGAAAACAATACATATTATAATAAGCAAAAACATTAATTTATACTTTATATCGCATATCTTAAATACATTATTATTAAATAACTTTATTCGTAACAGGCTTCTAGTAAGACACCAGTATGGTTTACATTTATTTTAAAACAATTAATACAGGCCACTTTGGACCTTGTTGTGTGAGAAACAATTTCATTTTTAAATTAGCGTATGTGTGAAACTGTCTTTTATTTAATTGGGGCGTAGCTTCGCCTCTCAGGCGAAGGAAAGCTATAGCGCTATTTAGGAAAGACGTGGCATCTAACCATTCGAACGTTTTTCTTTAGGCTGTCCACTGTCCTGGGGCTTAAGTCTGTAACGCATTGGTGTGTCGATGGTGTCCCAGTAGAAGGACAAAACCGGGGTTTCCTCGTCTTTATCCTACAACCAGCGAAAATTACAATCAGAATATTCTTTTCTGTACTACAAAATCATTAAAAGGACCAACGGCATTGATAAATCGTAATTGAAGCCGTCAACTGAGAGCCCATTTTGTCACCATTGCGTTACAGACTCAGGCCCCAGGAAGTGCAGCATAAGGCTATGGGTTTATAACTCTGTCTATTCCGCTCTTCGTTAAACAAAAGACACATACACATAGTTATAAACCCATAGATACATACACTCTAACCTAGCCTTATGCTACGCTTGCTGTACTCGCTACTCGCCGCTGTCCTTGACGAATGTAAATCGTGCTTCAGGCACTCCCTGCCACAACCTATCCTAAACAACGCTACCCCCGACTTCAACGTTAAAATTACTTGTACTTGAGGATCACGCTCTTCAGCTTGTCGGCGTTGGCTCCGGAGAACTCCTCGATCTTCTTGGAGCCTTTCACGAAGACGAACGTGGGCATGGAGTTGATGTTGTACTCTGCCGCTATCTCCTCACACTCGTCCACGTCGACCTGGAACGGAGATAGATAAGGTTCATTATGGTGTGTCCGCAAATAGTTGGCATCTTAAGCCTGCTACACACGTAACTATACAGCGTGTTGTTTTGGTCAGTGACACCCGACTCAGGGAGGATAGCTTGAGTTGGACGCTTGAAACTAAAATTTGGAGTTTCTAAAAATCTTTTGATGGACAAAATTTTATAAGGTCTTATAATGGCTCTAGAATTAAAAGGTCTAAGTTTGATATTTATGACGAGTAGATACCCCCAGGTATGCTCAGTCCAGTTATTTTACCTCCCGCCAAAAGTATATTTTGAATCCCTTCCGTCCAAATATGAGAATAATTGATTCTGAAATTATTTTATTGCCTAAATCGGTGAAAAAACGGAGATTTTAGTGTTTCGGTCGGTGTTTATTCTTGCCATGATATTTACATGCCAAGAAGGCGAAATAGGGGAAAAATTTAAACGTCAGAGGTAAAATAACTGAAGAGTGTAGGTGGTATGATATTGCCACTAGCGGTCACCCATCCATAAACAGATCGCGCCCGATGTTGCTTAACTTTGGGTTGTGAGCGCTTCACATATAGGTATTTTTTATGGTGGTTTCAGTCATTCATTGAGCATTGCAGTTGTCTATTTGACTTATCTCTGTATGCTATCTACCATTTGCGTGTCACTTATCAGCCGTGATAACGGGGGTGATAGCACTGTTAAAATGATAATAATTGGTTTATTATTCCCGCCGCTAAATGATAGTTGAAACTAGCACGAATATAATAGCGTGCTTGATATACGATACGATACAGGTGGACTGTTTAGTCAGCAGCCAAACTTAGGACGTTTTATTCATCCACTAGCGCCGCCAATGAAAAAAAATCATATCTTGGATGCGTTTGTTTCTAAAAACTAGGTTTAACTATTTTTAGGCCTAGATTCCAGATCCTAGAACCTACGAATAAATCCCGCCGCCGCCAAAAGTGGCCGTTTTGGTGGCGGTGGGATTTGTTCGTAGAAAAAAATATCAGCAGCTCCATACCATACTAAAATTCGATACCTAGGTACTGCACTAAATGTATGGACCAGCTGATATTTGTTTCGATATTTCGCACTTGGCTCCATAGTAAAAGTTGCTTGTATTTGAGTTAGTTAAGCGACCCTTTTTAGTGTCACAGGACCTTTATGAAACACCCTGTGTACGTTTAGATCAGTCAAGAAGACTCAAGAGCTAGTTTTTAATAAATGACTATAAGGCCCGGTTTCTGAGTTCAGAATTTTGCTAAGCAAATGGGTAAGTATCGTCCTATCTCTGCCAGATTTCTCACAAAAGTGCGTGACGTAAGTATGTGCTTAGTAAAATTCTCAACTCAGAAACCGGGCCTAACTGCCGATTTCTGAATTGAGAAATTCACTAAGCAAATACGTAAGTATCGTTCTTTCTCTGCAGATTTCTCACAAAAGAGTGTGAGGGAACGATACTTAAGTATTGGCTTAGTAAAATTATTTAATTCAGATACCGGGCCTATGATGTCGAATTGTCGACACATCTACCTAAATAGAGATGTATACTAAGTATGGAGGAGGAAAAGTTGGCAGCGACTGCGAATATTTTTATAGCAGACGCAATGTTTGATTCATAGATTCGTATAACCATTTAGTGGAAACAGAGATTGTTTTTTGTGGTGACGATAGCACGGTTTTTTGGTTTTGTATCACGCTCTGCGGTTTTATGACAGTTCGTATGTTAAAGTAGTTTGGCTATTACCAAATCGACCATTTAATTTTAGGAAGGCTATAGTTTTTAAATGGATTTGCTACTTTAGACCTACAATTTTGATCTAGGTACAGGGGGGTTACCCTTGACGCTATTGCGATAAAATTGAAAAAATTGTAAAATTAATTTCTCTTTGAATTCGCAAAGTAATGCTTTAATTTTAAATACTTTGTAATGTTTATTCAAAGGTAAGGCGGTTTTATTAAATAAAAACACAAAATGCGTCTTAATTTGTAAAATATTAAATTTTGTAAATTGCGCCATATTGCGGCCGTATTGGAAAAATGCGTCAAGGGTAGAGGGGCAGGTAAGATACATTGCCTGTAACGCAATGTCGTGTCGATGGCGTCCCAGCAGAAGGACAAAACCGGGGTTTCCTCGTTTTTCTCCTACAACCAGAAAACTAATCCTCTAGAATTAGAATCAGAATATTATTTGCTGTACTACAAAAACATTAAAAGGACCAACAGCATTAATAAATCGTAATTGAAGCCGTAACTGGGAGCCCATTTTAGCACCATTGCGTTACAGGCTAAGGCCCCTGGAGCGGTACAGGGGGTGTTACCCTTGAAGCTATTGCGTTCATATTGACGAAGTTTTTAGGGTTCCCGCATCGATTTAAATATCCGTTTCAAATAGGTCAGTTTTAATTCCAGAAAAAGATGTTTTACAAATAAATAAACTAGTGGTTCGCCCCGAACTTTGAACTCGCGACCCCATATCTCAGCAACCCCTCGACTGATTTGGCTCATGTTCGAACTTGAAAATTCTCTTTGACTCATTTACCCGCCTACCAAATTTCAAGACGATCGGACTTTTACTCAAGTTATCGTCGAACGAACATTCATACATACATACATGCATACAAACATACAAACGCCGGATAGTTCCAGTAGCCTCGGAGAACTTCGCTCGCTTCGCTCGCTCGTTCAATTAAAAAAAAAAACAACTAACCTTGAGAACCACGATAGAATCTGCCAAGTCGACGGCCATCTCCTCCAGTTTGGGCCCGATCATCTTGCACGGGCCGCACCAGGTCGCCATGAAGTCGATGACCACCAGCTTATCGCCGGCCTCGGCCAGCCTGGTCTTCAGGTCATCGGAGTCCTTGATGTGGATCGCCATAGTTTTAGATCTGGAAGGGTAAGGGGAAAGGTTTTTAAGACAGGCCTGTATAAATTGATAGAGAAGTCTTTGTAGACTTCACTCTCTCTTTTTCGAGTCATTCCATTTTCTTCCACCAGAAATGCCCCACTCTGAGTGGCTGGTGGGGGAAAATGGAATATTTTTTTGTGCGATTCCATGCTCCTCACCAGTGGGGCATCTCTGGTGGGGAAAATGGAATGACCCACTTTTTCCTAGTCGGTACAAGATTTCGGGCCAAGTCTGTATATGAAAATTATTGCAATTTCAGGTAAAGTCAGGAAGATCATGACATTCATCGCTTCCATAACGTGGTAGGCCTAGACTTGGCTTTTGTCTTTCATTGTACCTACCTTTATGTACATCTACATGTATTTCTACGGTAAGGCTAGACAAAAGCTTACTCTACTCCGGCCATATTAAACCAGCCCTTGTATTCTCTAAAATATCCACCGTTAAAATAACTGATTTTTAAAATGTAAAAAAAGATTGTTCATTTCGGGCTATTTTCGAGTGTTTTGACGCTCGGAGGTTGAGTGGATTTTATACATAATAGACCCGCAGGAGTATCTCGCCGCATAAGCATCGATTTACAAGGTGTTACAAAAGATCCTAACTCTTTTTACAGGGTAAAAGCACCCAGTGTGTGGGTATTTTGGCAATAGGGATCACACTAAATATTTTTTTTGGCTCTGACGTTCCGTTGATTTTTTAATTAATACAATTTGATCACTGTGGCGGGAGAAAAGTATTTTTTTAAATATTGTTTTCATTGACTGTCACAATGTTTTAACTACTCAAAGCTATACAAATGCAACTACACAAACCTATTTTTGAATTTAAAGAAGTTAAGAAAATTTTTAAATTTTGAGGTGTATAATAAAAATAGTTTTTTTCAGATTTGACATTCTGTTGACCAGTAGGTTTACGCCCTGTAAAAAGAGTAAGGATCTTTTGTAACACGTTGTATTGTATGTGAAGTTGAGATATTGAGTTGAAGATTTCACGGCTTGATGATAGACTCAGTGCATTACCAAGTGGGCTATCGCGCATTGCCAAGAACTGCGTACCTACCTGTCCAAGTGTCCATGCGTTTTTGACAAGCTAGAAATGTTATAGCGTTATTCAAGTTAAATTGCATTTAAAGATTCTAACCTGAACCATCCTAAGACGTTACCCATTTTATTTAGAAACTTCAATGAAATAGGTAACTCCCATAAATAAGTGTCAATTTCAATGCAGTCGGCGAAGACTGAAGACCGGGGATTTCTGTGTGGAACAACGGGGTCAGGTTTTAGAAATGCGTGTCAATAGGGAAACAGTATAAAAATGGCGGCTTGTACAGTTCGCGCCAAACATCTATTTTTAATTTCGTAAGGTCGGAAAAAGAGGCTACGAAAAAACGATTTCTTTCAGTTCATTCATGCCTAACACGATGCCTAGGTAAATCATTTTCTGTGCGGAAATATTATTTTATGATGCTTTTTTATGGTTTAGGTATTTTTTATACGTTGGGTTTGTAAATAGTATGTAATTAAAAACCATTTTAAAATTTTTATCAAAAGTTAACAAACGGTATAAATCTCAAAAATAACAATTTATAGCATAGTTTGGGACTGTAGGCTTTCTACTCATTAACATAAATACAAACCTATTTAACTGTATGTAATCATATGAGGTAATAATGGCCACCCCTTTTACTAAGGGGCCAAAACAAAAATCTGCAAATGTTTGAAACACCTGCCCCTCTACCCATGACGCATTTTTTCGTAGCAATATGGCGCAATTTACAAAATTTAATATTTTACAAATTAAGACGCCTTTTGATATTATTGAATAAAACAGCCTTACCTTTGAATAAACATTACAAAGTATTTCAAATCAAAGCATTACTACGCGAATCAAAGATAAATTAATTTTAAAACTTTTTCAAACTTTTTCAATAACGTCAAGGGTTGTGTGGATGTAGTGAGTCTAGCTAGAATATCCCAGCCCCTCGACAAAGGATTTTATGCCGCTATGGACTTGCTTTATTTCACTACGTAATGCAAGATGGCGTTACCCGATATAATAACCATCGGTAAAGGTTTGTGCGTTGAGTTAGATACTGCGGAGGTTTCTTACAGAGGAAAGAAAACGAGTGGGTATTTATATTATTGTTATTTATATATTTTTGTGACGTGACACAAAATGCGACGAGCGTGTGAGGCATCCAAAATACTAAAATTAGAAAATAATATAGGTAATTATAATACAAAGAAAACAGGCTTTTAGACAACATAACATTGACCAAAATAGAAGGCAAATGATATAAATAATACATTAAAAACATTAGTTGTATGTATCAGCATTGAATATAAAATAAGTTACAGGATGCCACACTTTATTGTACTTTATTTTAATAAGGCTTCAGGTGTTTTAAAAAGAGATAGCACTATATCACCGTCTCGCTCTTTACTTTGCCATTTACATAGTTCAATAACTAATTCCTCACAGCACTACAATATTTGGAACAAATGAAAATGACGTAAATGTGTTTTTTTCATGACATTTGAGTACATAATGTGGTTAGGTGACTTCAATTTCCGCCGTTCAATAGCGCTATCTCCCTCTGGCTCCCTTTATCGCCTCTACTTGTGTTTGAGCACGGTATTCCTCAGTTTATCGACGTTGGCACCAGAGAACTCTTCCAGTTTCTTCGTCGACTTGATGAAGACAAAGGTGGGCATGGAGCTGACGTTGTATTCGACGGCTATGTCTTCGCATTCGTCGACGTCGACCTGTAGACAAAGAAATAAGATGGTTACAAATATAACCTCACTAGCTTTTGCCCGCGACTTCGTCCGCATGAACTACAGAACAAGATATGTGGTTTACATTGCCCCTAAATGTAATAGCGTGATAATATGTAGCCTATGTGTTATTCTGATGTCTAAGCTATCTCCATTCCAAGTTTCATCCAAATCCGTCAAGCCGTTTCAGCGTGAAAGAGTAACAAACATCCATCCATCCATACTTACAAACTTTCGCGTTTATAATAGTAGTAGGAAGTAGAATAGGAAGTAGGGTAGGATAGGAAGTAGGATACTGGTAACATCATACTGGGCCTTTCCTTTGGGACCGACGCCGTGGCAGGCCAAGAAGATGGCGGGACGATCTCGAAACATTTTAACCCTCAACCAAAAAAGAGGGTCTGTCTGTCTCTGCTGTCTCAAAGACGGCTGAACCGATTTTGACAAAACATTTATTTAAGAACGCACGCTAGAAAGAACGCCATCTTTCAAATAAATACCAAAAAAGTGGGGTTTTATAAGTTTGACCGCTGTGTGTGTGTGTGTTTGCCTGTCTGTATGTGTGTATGTCTGTCTGTATGTCTGTGTATGCTGTCTCATAGACGGCTGAACCGATTTTGATAAATCATTTATTTAAGAACAGTCGCTAGAAAAGCTTCTTTCAAATAAAAAAAAACGCATTTAAAGCCGTTCACCCGTTTAAGAGCTACGGTTCCACAGACAGACACACAGCGGTAAAACTTAAAGAGGGGTGTCCCTCTTTTTTGGTCGGGGATTAAAAATGCCTTTACTCGGCACTTGGTTTTAACGAACTGAAGATGATGACGATATATCTCGTTTTCTCTACATAGTATAAAACAAAGTCTCTTTCCGCGTCTGTCTGTCTGTGTATCCGGTAACTCCTCCTAAACGACGCATTTTGCATGGATTTTGATGCAGTTTGCACTGTCACTTCATGATAGTTTTTCACAGAAGACGACTTTGTTTCGCACTTTTTCTTTTTAAATTGTAACCGCGCGAAGCCGGTGCGTAGTTGGCACTAAAGTTTCTGATCTCACCTTGAGGACGACAATGGAGTCGGCGAACTCGCCAGCCATCTCCTCCAGTTTGGGCCCGATCATCTTGCACGGGCCGCACCAGGTCGCCATGAAGTCGATGACCACGAGCTTATCGCCGGCCTCGGCCAGCCTGGTCTTCAGGTCATCGGAGTCCTTGATGTGGATGGCCATCGCGGTTGCTGGATGACAAAGGAGAGCAGAGTTCGGTCAGATTGGGGCGGCGTCAAGAAGTTGGCTTTTGTTATTTTTAAGTTATGGCCAGGGGCTTAATTTTCTGACTTTCGAATCTATCGCGATCCCTTTCAATTTGACGTTTGAAGGGTGCCGACGAACTTCACACTGCATTTATTTGACAAAAACTGTCATTGAAAGCGATTCAGATAGGGATTGCGACTTGACTTTAAAGGATATTGAGTGAAAGAAATAGCAAAATCTTTCACACAATATCATTCAATTTGTTATGACTTATTCGTTCTGTTAGCGATTGTGATTATTTTATCATCATGATCCCGATACCATTGAAAGCGATCGCGATAGATTTAAAAATTAGACAATTAAGGCCCAGTTAAAGATGAGACTTGACACACCACGTGGTTAGACTTGCGCAGTAGACGATATAAAGGTCTCTTTAGCTGTATGACGTCTGAGCGCGGGAAAATGAGCCGTTTTCAGCACAAATTCACAAAGCATTTCATAGATGGCGCCTACAGGCGTGGCCATAGAAGAACCGGAATACGGCTGTCATAATTAATCTGTGTTAAGCGAAATTTGACAGCCGCATTCCGGTTCTTCTATGGCTACTCCTGCAAACGCCATCGATCTATGAACTTCTTTGAATTTGTTCTTATAAATCGGCGCATTATGGATAAAATACTGCGGCTAAGGACTATGCAACGACACAAATGACAACTATCACAATTTAGTTTGTTAGGTTGGCAACCAATCACAAAATACATGTGTAAGTTTGGCTGGACAGCGCAATCAAACGTAAATTTTATCATGGATGGAAGGAAGGGTTAAGAAAAAAATTCTAAATGTAATGAATTAAATTAATTTTAGTATTTCACAAGATACAGAATGCATTGTAGTGTTGCTTACCTTGGATTCAATATTTTCCAAGTTTTCCTTTTCGGTCTTTTAATTTTATAGGACAAGAAACTTTTGGATTGTACGAGTATTTAGCACACACCATGCACTTTAAATGGATGACAATATGTAGATGTTTGTATCTTATTAGAACCGGGTTTTTTTTAAACACACGAGGATTCAAATAAGTTCGTCGAAAAGATAAATTATCACACAGACATTTATTAATGCAAACGTATGCAAGCACAAATAGATGACACAACATGGATGATCAGTTTCTTCCATTTCCTTGATATATTGTATAGAAGATTCTACATGCTGTTGGCTGGAACTCAATGTATGATGGATTTTAGCTATTTCATTACACAGAAGTCATTTCCATAAATAGTTCAAACAAAATCAATTTGGTACAGGCAAGACTAATAATCAGTAATCAGAATTAGGTACGGGTACGTATGAATCATCAATATTTCACGGTATTCATCATGCTAGGTTTTCCCGAGTTAAACTGATTTATTTGTGTATTACAAAGTTTATGCATTCTTACTACCTAAATAGGCCATTTTTTCCGGGAGGAAATAGGAGTGGAGAACGATGCCAAATTCAACCGTATTTCAGTTAATTGACACTGATTTAATTTATGTTATGACACTTGAAAACTCCCAAGATTGCTTAAAAATATGGTTTACTGATTCGGTCTAAGCGATCGCTCTAAAGTAAAAATAGGTAAAAAAACTTTTTAAGTTAAACGGTTTTATGTTAAACATACATTGCAATGTTTAAGATAAATGTTCTAAAAACCAAAAAATAATAAAATAGATACAGTCGTGGGAATTATAAACATATGCATAGACTAGACTAAAATAAAACCGTGGGGCACGTCAATTGTCTACAATCGTTGATTAAAATGTTTGTTTTGTAATGTTACACTATAATTAGGCAGTTGACGTGCCCCACGGTTTTATTTTAGTCTAGTCTATGCATATGTTTATAATTCCCACGACTGTATCTATTTTATTATTTTTTGGTTTTTAGAACATTTATCTTAAACATTGCAATGTATGTTTAACATAAAACCGTTTAACTTAAAAAGTTTTTTTACCTATTTTTATTTTCTAGTTTTTAGTTTTTATTTCGCATTCTGTTTAATTCATATAGTACATTGTATTATACTGGTTGAGCACTTTCATTTGATACCCATATTGATGGGATCGATAAAACCTACGTTATCCGCCATTTTGTAGCGGCCGCCATCTTGTATTTCAATTTTTTATAGTATATTGTATTCTGCTTGTTGAGCCCTTTCATTTGATACCCATATTGATGGGATTGATAAAACCTACGTTATCCGCCATTTTGTAGCGGCCGCCATCTTGGATTTCAATTTTTTATAGAATATTGTATTCTGCTTGTTGAGCCCTTTCATTTGATACCCATATTGATGGGATTAATAAAACATAAATTATCCGCCATTTTGTAGCGGCGGCCATTTTGAATTTATAATGATAATTAATAAACATAATTGTATTGTCACCAAAATCCAAAGTGTATACAAAATTTCAGATTAATCGGTTGACAGGAAGAGGGTGAAATTTGAATTACTAAATTTGACCCAAGAATAAATAAAACAAACGGGGTGAGCTAAATAAAACCGTTTAAAAATTACTATTAGTTTTTTGTTTAGACTTAAGGCATAAGGGCGTCAATCGAACACACAGTGGTATCGTAGCGTGTGGCCGACTGTACCTGCTGCCCAAAAAACTAGTAGTTTGAACAAATCTCATAATCGATAATAATCATAGACTTACTACACCTAGACGGAGTCCGTCCATTCAAAACGCCGCCCGAAATTGAGGCGCCTCGCTTTGTATGTGTGCGTAAAGCTGCTGACTGTGACAATCGCCTACACAACACATGCACCCTAATAATGCTGCCAGCGTAATAAGCTTTTCACAATATTGTGACTTTCCTTCTGGTTGGTAAGGTGATAAACATATTAAATTATGTTTGCGGACAAGAAGTCCATGTTATTTACAGTAACATTTCTCAATATTTGTGCGTATGAACTTTAAATCTAGGATCTGCGATCTAAACAAAAAAAGTTATCTGTTGTACGGTTGTACCCGACAGTTTTTCGAGTATATGTATGTATGTATGTACATTTCTTTGGCACGCTCTACAGCCTAAACCACTTGATGGATTTTAGCTTGCGTAGTGTCGTTAGATTCATCTTGATTGTAAGAGTGACACTGGGTAGATCAAAAAAACAAAAATAGCCGATTTTTAGCCCCAAACAAAGGTATTTTTGATTTTTTTAAACCTATCGATCGGAGAATCAAAATGAAGGGTTTTAAAATGGCTTACAAAAATACATATGCACAACTTATGTTTAAATGTAATTTGAAATGAGAAATGCTACTCAACTTTGTTTTCGGGGGAATTTATTTAGGTGCAGATATCTCCTAAATATCTCATAAACGGCTGTACCGATTTTGATGAAATATGTTGCTGAACCATTGCTAGTTCATACCTTCGTTCATATAAAAAAAATCTCATCCAAATCGGTTCACTCGCTTAAGAGTTACGCTGCCACCGTTATTGTTATAAAAAAGCTACTCGTAGCTACTTGTGTACACAAATTGGAAACCTCCTCCTTTTTTGAAGTCTGTTCATATGTCGTTCATTGTTAAAGGAAAACTAAAACAAAGCTCTCTTGATTGATATTTCTAAAATTGTTTTATTGTGTATTGTGATTTTCGACATTCTACCTACTGGCAACCCCATAAAACACGTTGAATGTCATACGGAAGAAAATTTTTGAATCTAAATACGATCTTTTTCGACATAATATAAAGTGGAATCGCTGTTATTATTGGTGTAAAGTGATCCTCGTGCCTTCATCTTTCTTATCCGTGCTGTTTCTGCAGCCAAACACAGCAAAAACCCGTCATTTTGAATAAAATTGCAGGAGCTCTGTTCGCTAGAAAGTGACCTTGAACACTGACATGCCGTTTTAGAAAGCGTACCAATTTGGTATGCATTTATTTGCTTCACTTTGCGAGCACTGATTGCGATTCTAGGTGTCCTAATTCTATGATAATAATTAATCTCTATAACCAACGCCAAGTTCCAAAGTGAGTGTTGCGAATGTTTGTTCATCGTAGATCGAAGTTACAATACATTATCAAAGTTAATTACTTGGTCACGGTCGGCAAACTATGTATAACTAAGACTTAGCATTCTAATTCATTTATACAGAACAATGTAGTTTTTACCGCAAAGCAACTGGGAAGGTCAACGTGACTTTGACATAATAATGGCCTTCTCTATTGTGGGGTGAGGGGGGGTCTCGGCAAATAGCACGTATTTTTTTCCACAAGAAACCTCACGACGTCTTACCAAGGATCGCAAAATCGCCAAAATCACCTCCTCACGCGGCGAACGAAAAAAATTGGAAGCATTTCTTCAAGCTAACCCATCCTCTAAAATCGGCACACGCACCTACTCGCGCAGACAGCTTTTTTAAAAATATTTTAAACCAATAAGAAAACAAGAAACTCTGTCATTGGTGGATAGATTTCGCGCTATTGATGTTATTGGCCATATTATACTGACAGCGTCAAAATGACGTCTTCTCTAAGTCACTTCTATCAACCCACTAAAATCGTGAGAGGAACCATCTGAAGACTCCGCCCATACCGAGAACCATTTGCATTAGGTCATTTCTCAGGGCTATTGAGATCTCCATGTTTTCTTCTGCTCGCTGACCTCACGTAATTAATGGTCGCCCCCAAACGTCTGGGTTTTACAGGTGGAATCGGAGTTTGATCCGATTACGATCGGCGGCGATCAAACTGCGATCAAATCAAATTTCTGAGGTGAAACACGTAAAAAAAAATAAAAAATACGGGTACCTCCTCCTTTTTTTTTAAGTCAGTTAAAAACACTGACAAAACCGGCTTGCGTTGCGATTACGATGGATGACACTAATGTTTTTATACAAGACCTACAAGGTCTGCCGCCAGCGTTTGACCCTGACCTTATAATAGAGCTGACCAAAGCGGTAGAAAAAACGCCAATCAAGAATAGAATAGAATAGAATAGGGGTCTGAGGGCTCGGGGTCAGAAAATGTATTATTATTTTTAAGCACGAGATCCTTGGAGTTTCTTTACCATGCTTCTTCTCCAAGAACGACCAGAGCTAGTGAAGCTGGAGAAAAAAAAGTTGCTAGATACTTAGTATTAGATAGTAATAAGTATCTGATTTATATACATTTTTTACTTTAGATAATATTTTGACGTTCAATGTAAATAAATTATGGCATATTGAATAAAAAAAATTGAATCTTGAATCTTGAGACCGTAACGCAATGGTGCCAAAATGGGCTCCCAGTTGACGGCTTTAATTACGATTTATTAATGCTGTCGGTCCTTTTAATGTTTTTTTTTAGTACAGCAAAGAATATTCTGATTCTAATTTTAGAAGATTAGTTCGATGGTTGTAGGAGAAAAACGAGGAAAACCCGGTTTTGTCCTTCTACTGGGACGCCATCGATACGCCATTACGTTACAGGCTAAGGCCCCTGGACCCTAGTCTCGATGGAAAGCACGCAAACATTATTGGACAAGTGCCAAAGAACAAGCATATTATAGGGTTCGCTGGTGTACTCTATGTTTCGGGTAGCCCAAGGGGTAAATCCAGCAGTGGACGATATAAATGTTGAAGAAGAAGGGGTACTAAATACTGAAGCATTCCCCCCGCTTATACGTACTTTTTGGGACACCCTATATTCACCAGGGTCACAATATTGGCGATAGTTTTTTTAAAACCATTTGGAATTTTGAAACAATAATAATATGATGAGAAGGCTAAGGCTGGGCAGAAGTACCTACATAGCTAGTTTTTTTTACATAGAAACAATAGTTAATTAAATACATGGCAAGTATGTATGTTCAGTATTCACACACTAGGCAAGACAATGTATAATAAAATAAAGTAGACTTGATGTCAGAGAATAGGAACATTCCACTTCATAAATTATCTTGCACAGTCCTACAAAATTCTGTGAGACATCTCATAAAATCTTCAGATAATAGGATATGCTGCGTCATACACAGCAGACGAATAAATAAATAATACTATAGTCTGTAAAATATAGCTTGAGCTCTGTGACAGCTGTCATCGAAATCATACCCATCAAGTTCCGAATTTTTTAAGGGTAAATTTACTCTACGATAATCTCATACTTCATTGGTGCAGAATTAGTGACGTACGATGAGTTATCATAACCATAGAGTAGAAACTATGCTCATCTTGGACATAAAAAAATCGACGATCAGGATAGCTTGATATAATCCGCGCGCGATGAGAATGGGATGGAATCTTGTCGAAGTCAATCGAAAATATACTTTATTTTACTTTGACAAGGTTGCTTCGATGCGAGTTTGCTTACCGCGCACGTCTCAGTTCCAAAAGGTTGCATCCCATTCTCATGCCGCGCGGATTATAGTTGTGTTGAGTGAGTTAGTACTTGTAATCTGTGGTTAGTACGAGTGCCGACCGACGCCTATTTTACGCTACGTGTTTTCAGTTCTCATTGCTTTGTTTTTTGTTGAGTTTTGTATCGTTTGTTATTGTTATTCGTTGCATAATGCGAAGAACGAAGAAAACTGTTCTAAATAGTGAATGCCGTGAGTTTATTATTCGCTTACGTGAATATTTCGAGCGCGAGAACCAAAATGGTGGACCGTTTTTGCCATTACAGCAAGTATGCAACAGAGTCTGATCAATATTCCATGTTTGTTTTCACTATACATTTATACTGTGTTTAAAATAATCCTATTAGCAATAATATTCTTGATAATCAATAATTATTACCATAATCATTCTCAACATTGTCCCATCACTACCTATACCACTTTGACATCTGTCACAGAGCTCAAGCTATATTTTATAGACTATAGTGGTTCGCCCCGAATTATGAACTCGCGACCCTATATCTCAGCAACCCCTCGACCGATTTGGCTCATGTTCGAACTTAAAAATTCTCCTTGCCTCATTTACCTGCCTACCAAATTTCATGACGATCCGACTTTTACTCAAGTTATCGTCGAACGAACATTCATACATACATACAAACATACAAACGCCGGATTGTTCCAGTAGACTCGGAGAACTTCGCCCGCTTCGCTCGCTCGTTCAATTATTATGTAATTTCGCGACATTTTCAATAAAATGTCGTTTGTTAGCAATAACTAATTTAGTCATTCACTTAGGTATATCTACAAATTATAGGTATTTTAAAAATTCTGCAAATTACAGCTCAATTTATTAATGTACAAACCTGTTTTAAAGCTAAAATACCAGTCTTCTAAAAACACAACTTCTCCCAACACACTACCACCTCACTGAAATCCTGCAGTTCAACTAAATTATCCATTACTGTATAACTCCCAGCCAGATAAAAAAAAAACATATTCAGCTCTAGTCATAAAGCAGAAAGCGCTAGATTCCACGAAGACTTTGTGAACAACGAAAACCAAGGATTTTCGCTTAGGTTTTCCTGTAAACTATAAGTAATACAGGATGTTAAAAGACCGACAACACAACAGCCCCTCTACCCTTGACGCATTTTTCCAATACGGCCGCAATATTACGAAATTTACAAAATTTAATATTTTACAAATTAAGATGCATTTTGTGTTTTATTGAATAAAACCGCCTTACCTTTGAATAAACATTACAAAGTATTTAAAATCAAAGCATTACTATGCGAATTCAAAGAGAAATAAATTTTTAAACTTTTAAAATTTCATCGGAATAGCGGCAATTCGGAAGGCAAAGTTTTTTGTTCGAAAGTCCGTTATTGGCTTAATCTTATCTTTAGACAATATTGAAAAACTAAATTAAATATTTTTTATTTTGGTCCAGTATTTTTGTTTTTATGCGCTAAAATGTTTTGTTCCTATGACCGCCATCAGTATGCAGACCGTCGCGTGACGTCATAAAACCGTATCTTTGAAACGTTGTAAAATCCAAACTACTGAACCAAAATAAAAAATATTGAAATTAGTTTCTCAATATTGTCTAAAGATAAGATTAAGCCAATAACGGACTTTCGAACAAAAAACTTTGCCTTCCGAATTTGATCGGTAACCCCCCGGAGCAGGAAAGCATGTATTGCCTGCATTATAAGAAAATCTCCAAGAAACTATGCCTAGGAAATCAAATGTTTACGAGATAATGAGGTCCAACTTTTCGATTGTAATTATTTGCAGAAATGTACTTAGTATCAACTTAACATTAATTTCTTCTCAAGGAGACGAATAAAAAAATATAAAAAAAAAAATCGGTACCTACTAATTATATGCAGGGTGTTCCATAAGGTATGGATTTTGCGAAAGGCATGCCCGCTATAAAGGACCATTTGTGGTACCCGAATTACGCGGGTTTGAGCTTTTTAGCACTAAAATGCTAAACCTGTGTTGGTCATTTTACCCATATAGTTTATACAGCCGATACTAGGAACTTTACCATTAGTTCGATAATCGCACTTATATCGAGCGTACTAAGAATTGGGTGTATATCCTCTTCGCATTCGTGTTCGATTTCCGCTTCTAAAGTCTACGAAATAAAGGTAAATTTCAATTGGGGCGCCAATGGCGGTGCTATGAGTCTATGACAGTCAATTATGGCGTAATCGCGAATGAGTCAAAGCGACTCCATAACAAAAATATGACGTCACTTGATGATGACTGGGGGTTTTTCTATGGGACGGTAGGTATGTTATGTTTTTCATGTTTTTGTTTCAGATGCCCTGCCTGAAGGGGTTGCCAAGCCAATGGACAATGAAACAAACCTTTTATGAGGATCGTGAACGGCGCCCTCGTATGGGACAAACGAAGAAAACGTTTTGCTAACCCTAAATGTTATGTTTTGCTTTTATTTAAGGGCCAGATATAGGCACAACGGCACAACTAGTTCCGCCAATGGAAAAAAATCATATCTTCTTTTTGGATGCGTTATTAGGTTCTCAACGCAAGGCTTAACTATTTTTAGGACCTAAGGTTTAGATTCCAGATTCTTGAACCTTCGAATAAATCCCTTTACCGCCAAAAGTGGCCTTAATTGTTAACCTAAAATGTCGGGACTAAGCTAGACTACTCGGAATAACATTTCAGCCAAAAAATATTCTCCTAGCTCACTTTTTAATTTTTTTGTCAGTCTAAGTACTCTTTTGACTGATGATGAGGTCAACTGATAAAACTATGGACATTTTGGACAATATTATCCTATTTTTGGACAGAAGAAAACTACCTTTTTCACCATTATTCTCAATCATAATCAGTGCTCCTAAGGCCGAGAACACATCCGGTTGTCTGATCGGACTATCGGAAGGCGACTGCACCATAATTTTATTATATTTGTGTCAACCAACACACATTAAAAATAAAAAATTCAATATTTAAAAAAATTCAAAAAGTTTAAATGTATTCATTACCGGAAGATTTACACAATTATGATTATCAGTGAGTCCTTGTAGGAATATGATAAACATAAAAAGGTTGTGTTTGATATTCTCTATGAACTTGACTATCAAATTGTTTGTGTCTCTCTTGTCATCCATGTAATGAACACTGAATCCTAATTAAAGCTCCATTTCTTGTTTCCTGCCACATATCCAGCGTTTAATTCCATCAGCCCTGCACTATGAAACCCTGTATCGCAGGTACTCTAATTATTGCTGTAAGTTTATTGTTTATTTCTGCTCATAATGCTCATTTATTGCATATATAATAAGTTTATTGCTGCTTTGATTATTAGATGCTAAATTAAAAATAAATTTAATTAAAATTATAAATTAACTACAATTTAAACCTCAATCTAATAATCATGATATTAAACCTAGGTACATTTTTATTACTACTATTGAGATGAATGGAGAGAAAGAAATTAATATAGAAATAACATCCGATCCTCATCTGATCCGATGTTCACATAAATTAATGTTGAATCAGACTATCGGATGGAAAAGTCTGAGGTGTGTTCCCGGCCTAAGACCTCGGTTTCTCAATCAGTCGGAGTTCTAACCCTAAATTGTAATGCGTGCCGGAGTTTGACAGTTAAAGCATTAAGGGTATTACAAATGCCACTCTTGCGTTAAGATTTCCTTACAATATTTTCTGTCACCGTAAACAAATGGAATCGCCATATGAATTTGCTAATAAACACTTATGAAATAAAGTAATTGATTTCAAAGCGGGATCTCTCGGTCTATTTAAGTTTAGTTGGATTAGATAACAAGTGACAATGTTTAAAGAAGTCAAACAATACTGCACAATTTCTACAGTATGAAATAAAGTCTGTTATATCCACTAACTCCTTGTAAATTATGCATCGGATTTTGATGCAGTTTTCACCGTCATTAGATATGTTTTCACGGAAGGTTTATAATACTTTTTTGCACCTGTTCAAAGCCGGGACGGGTCACTAGTACTACCTATAAAATCTTCACTCAAAATATGTATTTTCTATTAAAGAATATTAGAGCATACAAAGTTAAGGCAGGTGCCAAATTTTGTATTATTTTTGTTCATAAACCATCATACCGTAATTTTAATTGAAGAACATATTATCTTGTATTTCGTAAACAGTTAAACTTTCTTATATTATGTCCATGATTAAGGTCTCCGAATGAGAACCGAAACTAGTCGGCTACACCGACATAATACAAGTAAGTTTAACCGTTTACGAAATACAAAATGTGCAGTGCTTACGAAAGTTTAAGTGTTAGAACATATTATCCTACAGTGAGTTGGCTTAGCAATGAAGACGTCAGCGTCGGTTGGTGGGTCAAGTTGGGGGCGGGTCACAGTATACAATGTAAAATGTAGGCATTTTGAAAACCAGAATAGGTTAGATTTCGTTACTGAGGTATTCATCCGGACTGTATTGTTTCCATTTCAATAATTAACAAGTTATGTGAGCAATGCTCAAGGAAAACTAGTTCCATAATCACAACACACACAACGATGCTTTAACAATTCCATATGCATTCGTCAAGTACCGACATTAGATTTATAGGCCGTGGAATAGTAAGTAATTAGGAAGCATGTTATGTATAAACTACGTTTAATATCACTCGCAAATACCATGCAACGTCGTGGAACAACCTTAGAACACTCCAATGTAATCTAGCTATCGTATAATTGCTTCTATATCATCTAAAAGGACGTGAAAAAATCAATTCGTAAGGCGTGATTAGGAGCTAGCAAACAAGGTCATTAAAAACATCGTAAAGGCACGACGCGAAGGTTTTACCCACCGGTAATTTGGACGCAAGTTACAGTTTTCTAAATATAAAGGCAAAGATTACTTACGGAATTTGGATAGTTTTCCGAAGAAATTGAGGATAGGCGAGCGAGACACGCGCGTCGAAAGAAGAAACGTCACCGAAATGTCGAAAAAAAATAGCGAAAAAAGAAGGCGGGTTGTGTGAGGGGGTGGTGCGGGGCAGGGAGGAGGATCTGTTTGTTTTCAATGCGCTCTTTCAATCGATGAAAATACATAAATGTCTAGAAATTGTACAGATATCGAATAATCGATTGTGATATATTTTTTTCTATTCATATGGAGTAATTTGAACTTGATTTCATAAAGTTTTATTGTACAGTTTTGGCCACAAAACACCTATGTTTTGGCGCCTTTGGCATAATGATTAAAATCTTAGGCAACATAAAATTACTGAATTAAAAGTTTTGCAGTATTTACACAGGCTGCTTTTGATCAAATATAAAAAATATATATAAATTTTTTGCTAATACACACCAAATTATGTCACGATTTACCCTTTCATTAACCACGTATTGCTATTAAATATTTATTACAAAATATCCTGTCTGAAAAATCAATGCAGTGTCTTTCAAGGTGTAGTAAGTCTATGCTTTCAAGCAACACAAGTGCGTTTACGAGGAATGGTTTTGCTTACTTTGACAGTCTTTTGACAGCTAGCTAGATGCTGTCCCAGTCTCACATGAAAAAAATTGCTATTGCTGTCTTGCTGTCAATTATAGACATGCGCGAAACAGTGCACTTCGAAGTCATGATATATTTCATGACATTTCCTACCGCGTGATATTACCTTATATCATGGCACCAAACATGACACATGACATCATGGTATTTCTTCATTGCAGACATGAAACATGACATCATGGTATTTCTTCATTGCAGACATGAAACATGACATCATGGTATTTCTTCATTGCAGACATGAAACATGACATCATTGTATTTCTTCATTGCAGACATGAAACATGACATGATGGTATTTCAGCACACTTTCATTGCAGTACGTACAGTGTGCTGAAATGCCATGTGTCATGTTTCATGTCATCTAGTGTAATGAAATGCTATGTGCCATGCTTTATTCTCTCGTGTAATGTGTAATATTTCATGACACCGTTGTGTAATATGTCTTTTGTAATATTACAAGCATTACCTACACATGTCTAGTCAATTACGCCCCTACAAAAGTCGCAAAAGTAAAGCGGAGAAAAAAGAAAAACGAAGTTTTCGTTTCGACAGACCGCGGAGGACGGAAACAAATTCAAATCAAATCAATCAATCAGTTTTATCAAAAAAATTATCGGGTGCAGACAGTTGATAACGCTGCAATAATTTGCCACCAAAGTTTTGCGAGAGAAACTTGTAAAAATGGAAGCCGATCTAGCTGTTATTGGAGAGAAAAAAGTGAAAAGTTTGCCGAACGGTGAAGTAAGTGAAGCATAAAGTACCATATAAACACATTTTCCTACTTTTGTTACTTATTTAGACTCTTACGTATGAGCAAATTATCGCACTTTCAAATGCAATAAATCTTCCCAGTTTTAACACCTAAATTCCCATTGGAACTTACCTACTTGAGCGTGTATAAAATTAATTATTTAAATGGATCAAATTATAGGGCAGGCAACTTGATACCAACCCGCTTATTTAGTCCAAAACAAGCCGTTCACCTTTTTAGACCTACATTTTGTGATGAAAGATTGGACCAAAACAATGGTCAAGTTTGCTACTTTCTCTCCATTTTTAGAGTTCCATATTCTATTTCTACCATCCTAATTATACCGGCATCTCCCAGGAATAAGAATAACTATAAATAAAATAAAAAAACTTTACATGTTCTTAGGTTTGCACAAGCTCTATACCTAGGTAATTTTAATGAGTGTAAAATCCATTAAAAATAGTGTTTAAAATAATCTTAGCAGTGTAATCCACACTAGGCCGTACCTGTATCATGGTAACCATAATCATGCTTACAAGATAATTTGTGTCCACCATAGATCATTCTAGCGTCGGTGAACATAAGTCCAATAGGACTTATTTATGGTTTTAGTCTGCCGACCCTAGCATTAAGACGATAGCTCTGTTTATCTCAAAGTGGAAAGAAAAATGTCACAGGTCAGGTGGCCATTATCTTAACTGGTATGTTTACCTTGCCAAGTTGTTTTTATTATGGTTCCGTACACATAGGGTAAAGGACCCTATTACTAAGTAAGAGTCCACTGTCCATCCTTCTGTCTGTCAGCAGGCTGTATCTCATGAACCGTGATAGTTAGATAGTAGAAATTTTCACAGATGATGTATTTCTGTTGCCGCTATAACAACAGATACTAAAAAAAAGAATAAATAAATATTTAAGGGGGCTCCAATAAACGTGTTTTTTTTTGCAGTTTTTATAGATAATGGTACGGAACCCTTCGAAATCACGTTTCTTATAAGCCCCCCTAAATATTAATTTATTTTTTTAGTATCTGTTGTTATAGCGGCAACTGAAATACATCATCTGTGAAAATTTCAACTGTCTAACTATCACGCTTCATGAGATACAGCCTGGTGATAGACAGACGGTCAGCGGAGTCTTAGTAATAGGGTCCCGTTTGGTTACCCTTTGGGAACAGAACCCTAAAAAGAACAAAAAAAAAAGTTTACAGCAATTTTTTTTCTCCCTGGTTCACAAAAACCAGTGAAGTTCATCATTACCTACCTACACATGTCAATGATCAAGGAACAGAAATAAAACTAAATAAGCCATTAAAATAAATAAATGTAAATCAAATAAGAAAGCAGCTGTCACAGGATGAACTGCGTTCAAACGCCAAACTCACACAAAACGTCAGCTTATAGTCTCAGGACCGATAGCAGATAGAGACTTTGTATTAAAATAAAAAATAAAAATTCTTGTTTGTTTCAGGTCACTCCCATGAAGAACCTTTGGCAGGATAAGAGCACAGTGGTCGTCTTTTTCCGCCGCTGGGGATGCATGCTGTGCAGACTTTGGGCTAAAGAGGTAAAATATATGTACAGCCGGTCTCACCCAAAGATACCCCTTTTTGTTCGATTGACGCCCTTATGCCGCGCGCGTTAAGAGCTGCCATGGGGTATCTGTGACTGTGGCCCACCGTACCTATTGTTATTTTACTTGTGATGACCGGGAGTGGATGACTCAGGGGCTGACTGAAAATCAGTGTTGTAGGCTTACATAGGTAACCTAAAACAAGCGCTGAGTCAGTTCCTATTTTTAGCTGCGGAGATGTTCCAACACTTATGTCGCTTGTACCTAGTATGTAAGTAATTGTGTGTCCATGATCTGTTTTTATTTTTTATCATTGTATTTCCGTGGCTATAAACGTCTTTCTATCTATCTTCTATCTAAATACCAAATGTGTCTGGGATTTTTCCACATCAGAGCTTCTATCTATAATATCTATTGGTCCCAAAATAAAAATGAGCTTAAGATAAGATAAGATAAAAAGTATTTATTTAAAAACCATATAAATTATACAGATAGTTGCAGTTTCAGTTATTGTAATAATGGTTGGAGTGCAGTACAGTAATGATTATGATGATTATCCACACTAGATTTAGTAAGTAAGTCAAGACCTTTTTAAAAGTAGCTTATAATATAATAATAATATAATAAAATTTGTTTATTTTTTATGCAAATTTGGATTACAAAATCAATTTTAAAATAACACTTACAAAAAGATTTCTGTGATAAGTTGTTAGGTAGATGTCAGTTAAATGAGTCGGACTTCTAGCCCCCTAAACTAGGTAGAAACCTGTATCTAGGGGATTTGATTTGATGATTTCTTAGAATACAAAAATACGAAGTAGTCGGGTTTATTATTCCTGTGGGCTAAGCCGGCTAAGCTGTCAGGATGGTATAGGTGCCGGGCAAGCCTACTCCATCTAAAACAATGTCTCAGGCACTGCAGCGCCGAGTGGTCTCTTCACCTATCTAGTGTGAGTGAAGGTGCCACTGGACGCTGTATAAATCATCTCACTACGTAGATGCAAAGGCCTTAGTTTTATTTCTTCGAGCTAAATATTCTGTTCGCGTCTTCCCGATCTATTTAAAGTCGTGCCAGCGTGCCACAAAGAGCCGTTTTCAAAGAAGAAATACAAAGCAGTTCATAGATGGTGCTAATAGGTGTGGCCATTAGAAGAACCGGAATACGGCTGTCAAAATGAATTTTTGCTAAGCGAATTTTGACAGCCGTATTCCGGTTCTTCTATGGCCACGCCTGTGAACGCCACCAGTGGCGGATCCAGGATTTTGGTTTGGGGGGGGGCTTGAACCCAATGAGCGTAGGTTTTCAAGATTACAAAGCATACAAAATTTATTTTTATAGAGAGTTTTAGATGATTTTGGGGGAGCTTGAGCCCCTTAGCCCCCCCCCCCTAAATCCGCTAGTGAACGCCACCTATGAACTGCTTTGAATTTGTTCTTTGAAAACGGCTCATTTCCAGCTATAAGTTGCACTGCCGCACACCGCAACTACACTCATCAAAAGTATATCGGAAACTAATTTGATTTTGTATAGAAAACGGTACCTCTCCTAATTCACCGATAATTTTTGCAGCTGGGCGAGATCGCACCAGTGCTGAAGAAACACGACATTAAGCTGGTGGGCATCGGTGTTGAGGAGGCTGGATCCAAGGAGTTCATCGACGGGAAGTTCTTTGATGGAGGTCAGTGAAGTTTACCTTTTAATTAAACATTTATAATAAGTTGAAAAAAAATAACACTCTGGACAGGACTTGAACCCGCAACCGCTTGCATACCGTGCAGGCTTATTATAAATGATTAAAATGTTCCCTAGCATCTAGGGTTAGTGCTTTAGAAAAAAATAAAAGCATACATTTATAAAATTAAATTCACTCGGGACAGGACTTGAACCCGCAACCGGTATGCGAGAGGTTGCGGGTGAATCCTGTCCCGAGTGAATTTTTTCAACTTGTTATAAATGTTTCAATTATTCCCTAGCACGGGTGAGTGCTTTAAAAAAAAAATGTGGTTTTCAAAATTAATAAAAAAAAAACTAAAATAACGAAACATTACAACGTGCAAAGAAATCTACCTGAAACTGGTTCAAACTTGTAGATAAGACCCTAAACAAAGAGTGTTGAATAAACAGATAGGTACAGAACAATCAGTTGTACCGACGGGAAATAAAAGTGCCCACGGCACAACCAGTTGTATGTGCCTAGGGTCAGAGACGGTATTACTGACTTTGTAGTAGCACTGCGCATCGATAAGTTTTATCCCGCTATCGAGCTTCGCCATATTGTTTTACGTAATGAAAAAAGCAAGATGGCGCTAATCGATTCCGAGGTAAAAACCTTTTTCGAAGGGTCGTGCTGCTGGCACAACGTATGTACCTTCTGTTTATCGGTCTTATGGGCCTACCACACGCACAAGCTTCACCACTGGGGCCTTAGCCTGTAACATAATCGCGTATCAATGGCGTCCCAGGTAGAAGGACAAAACCGGGATTTTTTCGTTGTTCTCCTACAACCAGCGAACTAATCCTCTAGAATTAGACTCATAATATTCTTTTCTGTACTACAAAAACATTAAAATGACCGACACTGGACCGACAGCATGAATAAATCGTAATTGAAACCGTCAACCCGAAGCCCATTTTAGCACCATTGAGTTACAGGCTAAGGGCCCTGTTTTGCCTGCGCAAACTAGCTGTTTAATGAACACTGCGCGTGTAGTTGGTAAGACGGTAGCATGCGCCAGAGTGTGGACGCACAGTGTTCAGCGTTGAAGCTGGCTTGCGCAGGCAAAACTGTAGTCAAGCTTGTGCGTGTGGTAGGCCCATTCCAGCCAACCTTTACGTAAATTTCTGGCACCTTTTCACCAGATCTCTACTATGTGGAGGACCTCTCCACGTACCAGACGCTCGGCTTCAAGCGGTTCAACGTGGTCTCCATCATCACATCGCTCTTCTGGAAGCAGTCCAGGGAGGCTATCTTCAAAGGACGCGGCATGGGTAAGACCCTTAATTACCTGTTGTGTGACGGTTAATGTGATCGAGATCGCGATTCGTTTACGAAGGATATTGAGGAAACAAAACCGTAAACGTTCACTCAGTTTGAATGATGACACCTTCTGCGCGGCGGATGACACGAACCATTTGTTCTGTTAGCGATTGAAATTGAACTCAGTCTAAAGTCACGATATACCTACGCGCGAAACATAACCCTCTTTTGCTTGCGTAGTCGTTATAAAATAACTCCGTGGTCATAATAAGGCAAATAAAAAAAAAAGTTTATCTTATGTTCTTGTCACTTTAACTAAGGAATTTAAGTAGGTACCTATCTCGAAGTGATATCATGCTCGCTGATAGGATAAAATATCGTATTTGGTTAAATGTTTATCCTGTCGGTGTAGAAAGGTTAAAAAAAGTTGTTCTGCCTCCGCAGGGCCAAACCCCAGGGCAGCATACCTAACCGTAGTCTTTTCTACCTAACCCACTAGGTCTGGGCGGAGATCTGAAAGGTGACTGGGTGCAGACGGGCGGCGCCCTACTGGTCGACAAGAGCGGGAAATTGGTCCGCCACTTCGTGCAGACCGGGCCTGGCGACCATCTACCTAACCGGGAGATTCTGAAGGTATGTGCGTGGTTGATCATCAAGTCATCAAGTGGTCTTCTCGCACTTCCCGCAAGGGAAGTGGAGGGTCGGGGTCAGGGCGTGGCCCGGCCGTGTGCGTGGTTGATGTGTGTTTGTGTGTTATTTTCAGCTGTTATTTACTTACATTATTACACTGTCTATTGGAGTCGAACTACCTTGGGAACATCAATAATGTATTGTACTTGTCAGAAAAAAAAAAGATTTTTGAAATAGCTAATAAAATGTAGAAATGGCAGCGGAACTAGGTTTTTTTTTTTTAAATAGATCTTTTACGTTATAACTACAACTACATACTCGCGAAAGGACACGAACACACGTAGACTCATACAGCCGCATTGCCTCTCACTTTTCCCGCACCCCGTCTCGCTCTGGGTGATACAGCTATAGAAAACAGAGTTTCACGCGCTTGTCCATCGCCGAGTTCCCACGGTCCTGAAGGGGTCTCTTAAGGTGAATACCTAGGCACAACTAGCGCGGCCAATGAAAAAAAAAATCATAATTATCTTCTTTTTGGATGCATTTTTTGCTAAAAAGTCTTGATTACGCGAGGCTTAACGATTTTTAGGACCTAAGGTTTAGATTCCACATTCTAGAACCTACGAATAAAATCCTTTATCGCCAAAAGTGAAGAGATAGCAAAAAACGCATCCAAAAAGAAGACATGTTTTTTCTTCCATTGGCGGCGCTAGTTGTGCCTAGGTTTGCTTTGCTTGGATTCGCTTTACTTGTGGGAAGGATGTGAAACTGGTCTGCCATTTTGTGCAGACCGGGCCTTGTGACCATCTGCCTAACCAGGAGATTCTGAAGGCCTTTTTAAGGTTGATGTGTATTTTGTGTTGGCTTGGGAGTTTAAGGAGGAGGTTTGGGCTTCAATCTTGGTGGCACAACACCGCTAAAAACGTTACGATTTATTAATGCTGTCAGTCCTTTTAATGTTTTTGTAGCACATCAAAGAATATTCTGACTCTAATTCTAGTGGATTAGTTCTCTGGTTGTAGGAAAAAAAGCAGGAAAGCCCGTCATTCTGCTGGGACGCCATCGACACGCCATTTCGTTACAGGCTAAGGCCCCAGGACACTTTCCTCTACAACTGTGCCAAAATTTGGCTTTACACGAATTACTTTTTCTATTCAGCCTTTTTTGATCTTCGTTGCCTGAGCTAAAATAAGACTTGTTCGTGCCCTGACGTGTAGATGGGACTATAACGAAAATGTTATCTTTCAGCTGTTCGGTCTGGAGCACGAGTACAACCCGCAGACGATGTCCAACGAGTCGGTCAGCGAAGCGAAGGAGGCCTGCACTGTACGTATCCTAAACATCTTTACATACAGGGTGTTAAAAGACCGCCAAAATTATTTCCCAGCAATAATTTGTCGAAAAAGTACTTTCTTTGGGTGTCTAGTACCTTTCGGGTCTGTTGGCGGTCTTTTAACACCCTGTATAGTATAAAGCCTCGTTTTCACAGTCTTATAAAACTAAAACCAATAGGACCATCCAAGAAAATAGACGCTTCTGATTGGTCGATTCTATCCGAGCGTTTACATTTTAGCGAGCTTGTCTCTGGCTCGGATTGGATCGACCTATCAGAAGGGTCTATTTTCTTGGATGGTCCTTTTGGTATTAGATTTATAATGATGAAAACGCGGCTTAAAACAAAGTCGCTTTCCGCAAAATATTTCTCGTAGCTGAGTATACAGGGTGTCCCGAAATTCAACGTCCAGCGGGAACTGGGTGAAAGGGCAGGTCATAACGGTACTGGGAAAATAATAAAAAAATCCTGGTCGCTTCTTTAAGAAATTATAAGCATTTATTTGAAAATTTCGAAATGGTCACCATATTTGGGTACTGTAGCTGCATATTTTCAAATTTTGCCGTGAATTTTTTAACAAAATCTTTAATATTTATGAACACGATCGTAATCATAATCGTGATTGAAATTGAAGTTAGACAATGAAACCCCTGTCGCCCTGTAGTTAGCACAAAACCACCCGCTCCCTCATTTTAGCCTAGCTATGGCAGCAGACACCTTCATAGAGTGCCCTAAGCCTATTATTTTCTATTTGAATTATTGATTGGGCTGACTGTACTCAGTTACTAATTATTATTGTCATCCACTTTCCTGAATAAAGATTTTTTTAAACATTTATAATAAGTTGAAAAAATTCAATCGGGACAGGACTTGAACCCGCAACCTCTCGCATACCGTGCAGGCGCTCTACCAATTGAGCTACCCGAGTGAATTTTTTAAACTTATTATAAATGTTTAAAATATTCCCTAGCACGGGTTAGTGCTTTAGAAAAAACTAAAAGATTTTTTTTTAATTTAATTATTTTATTTCAGACAGAAGCAAACTAAAAGCTGGCGGCGCGGCGTCGGCATCCTGCAGCTGTGGGCCTTCTGTATAATACACCTTCTGTGGCTGGACCGGCGATGCAAGCGAAGTAAGGTGTATCTTTTACAGTCCATTGCGCGGAAAATTCGCGTTTTTAATCAACAAAGAAGAGGAGAAAAAAATGGGAGGCTAAAATTATACGGTAGGGGTATACAGTAAAATTAAAGGGTGTTAAAAACAATATGTGTGAATATCGTAAGTTATTAAAAAGTGAATATAAAAAAGATGTACGATAAAGATTTTTATAAAATTAAAAAATACGCTCGTGAGAGGACTGGAACCCGCAACCTCTTGCACACCGTGGAAGCCGTCTTTCTAATGTTCCCTAGCACGGGTTGATTTAGAAAAAAACAAAAAGATGTTTGTTGTTATCTACTTTTGAATTTTATTTCTACTCAAAGTAAAAAAAAGCAGTGCTGAGTCAAACTCAATGCAAAATGTAGATTTATAAAATAACCGAGAAAGCTGAGGAGAAAAATACGTGAGAGGCGAAATTATACGCAAAATGTTATAAAAAGGTATTTTTATATTTTGAGCAAGAAATTATTATTTCAAAATAAGTTTTTTCCTGCTAGGAAGAACCGTTTTTAGTAGATATTAGTTGACTGCTTTTATGCAAAAAAGTAACAAATAAAAAATGCACTCTCCAAGCGACGGTGTAGGATATCCGCAATGATAATTATTATGAACTTCCTTTAATTCGAAACAAAGTTACTTCCACCTATTATAAAATAAGCTAGAAGCAAGCAAACCACTCCAAAGAGTGGTTATCACTTTACATTATTGCAATAGGGCTTTATTGATTTTATCCATGTCATTTAAGGCGCTCTTCATAGACGATATTTAGGTATTTGAGGGGTATGAAGCAGAGAAGTGACGGGATGGGAAGCCACGCCCTCTGCGGGGCGCTGTACAGATTACAAAAATAACAGATCGGAATCCCGCCATAGTAACGTTCGGAACTTAGACAGACGTCACCATGACGCCAAGTGATCCACCGCCGCGGCAATGACGTTGAAAAATTATTATGGGTACCTCTTAGCTTTTTTTCTAGTTGAATAATGATTGATTGAATAATAATAATGCTTGCAGATCTTGCAATAGATATTTTGGCTAGCAGACGAAGAGCGTGAGTCGTGGGCAGCTGCGGCGTCTGCAGATTCTCTTTCGATCTTTGTATCCAACTTTACTGTTGCTTGCTAGTTCAACGCGCGATAGGTAAACACGACAGCACGTCAGACTGTACACTTTTGTTGTAAAGTCACCCGTAACGTAACCGAGTAGAGTGCTAGCGTGTAAAGGTCAACGTGCTATCGTATGTACTTACTAGGTACACACAACAGCCCGTCGACCTTTACACTCTACTCGGTTACGTTACGGGCGACTTTACAACAAAAGTGTACAGGCTGACGTGCTGTCGTGTGTACCTAGTAAGTACACACGACAGCACGTCAGCCTTTACACGCTAGCACTCTACTTGGTTACATTACGGGCGACTTTACAACAAAAGTGTACAGTCTGACGTTCTGTCGTGTGTACCTAGTAAGTACACACGACAGCACGTCGACCTTTACACCCTAGCATTCTACTCGGTTAACGTTACGGGCGACTTTACAACAAAAGTGTACACTCTGACGTGCTGTCGTGTGTACCTAGTAAGTACACACGACAGCACGTCAGAGTGTACACTTTTGTTGTAAAGTCGCCCGCCCGTTTTTGGTGGGATTTCACTTCTTTTTGTAGAACCGTTGTCATATTGATTTATTTTAATAGATTTTCTTATTTGACACAGTTTTTTTTCTTTTTAGGAGTGGTTTTTTTATTACTACAAATCTTTATTTTCTTTCTTCCGGTTCTGATTCTTGTACAGTAGCAACAGTTTTTCGTATTGCCCATTCGCGTTCATTATTTATTCTTTTAGATGGTTTAATTTCTGAAAGATCGGCGCGGTATTTACGCCTCAGCCGGTTTTATTCGGTGATCGCTGAAGCTTGAGCTTTTATACTCTTGAAGTCAACATTTATGAGGTGCACCCCATGAAGATTGGTTACTCGTGAAAGCGCCTCGTAGGCTTGGCCACAAGAGAATATTATAGAGGTGCCAATGTCCATGAGGGCATTTTTTAAACTTAGACCTTGGCTCTTGTTAAATTCCAGTAAAAAATTAAAGATAGGAAACCTGAAATTAAAACTTAAAAATCTAATGTTGGATGAAATTAGCACCACTTTATAATGGAAATGTTAAGTTGTTAAATTAGTTGCTTGCTTTTAAAAATATATTTTGTATAAAACTATTTGCTTGTGTCGTCACAAGATCTTGGTACCTACTTTCTTAATTTAACACTAATGTAGAATGAGCGTCACGCCAACAAACTGCTCTGCAGTTTGGCGAAATTTTGTATACTTTTTGTATTATTGTAATAATAACATATAAATAAATTTAAAAAAAAATTGTTAGGGCATACGCCACACAGATTGGGAATTGTTCTTTGTACACGTATGCCCGGGGTATGATCTCAAATTTTGACTTAATAGGCAATAATTCGTGAATCAAATTATTAGCGAATTTTACTACCAACTGTTTAGGTTTTGTTTGGTCTTGCGGGTCCCACCTCACTTATTGTGCAACGCCTATCGACCCATTCACTAAACCTAAACTAACATCAATGTTTCTCCTAAGCATTACTTTAGCTCCCTCTTTAATGATTATAGTTTCTTCCAGTCCAGCAGTCATCGACGCATCATCTTCATATTTTTGTAAACACGCCTGGGCTTCATTATATTTTGACCAAATTTTGAGCGAAATTAATATTTTAGTTGAACGAGCGAGCGAAGCGAGCGAAGTTCTCCGAGTCTTCTTGAACAATCCGGCGTTTGTATATTTGTATGTATGTATGTTGAATGTATGTTCGTTCGACGATAACTTGAGTAAATTTGGTCGGATCGTTATGAAATTTGGTAGGCGGGTAAATTAAATAAAATAATTTTTAAGTTCAATCATGAGCCAAATCGGTTGAGGGGTTTCCGAGATATAGGGTTGTTAAGTTTATATGGGGTCGCGAGTTCACAGTTCGGGACGAACCACTACTTTAATTTGTGTAATGTTCGTGTAGAATAAAGTTAATCGTTCGACTATTTCTTCGTCTAAACTTGTAAGTATAAGTATAAAAGCCAGTCTAGTCTTATCCAGAGTTTTCCTTTAATTTTATTTATATGCGTATTAAAAGCAAAAGGGGAGGCATTCGCCCAGCAGTGGAACGCTATACAGGGTGTTAAAAGACCGCCAACAAAGCGGGAAACCCCGTATTGTCCTCATCATAACGAACATTTAATTTTTTGCTCAAGAAACTATGCCTGTTAAATCAACGGTTTCCGAGATTTGAGGTTCAAAGTCGGACTTTTCAAAACTAATTTTTTCAGAAATGTATCAAGTATCAAGTACTTAACATTTCTTGTCAAGAAGATGGCTGATATGGATCAAAATGTTGAATATTTCTTACAAAAAATGACGCTAAAATTGCAACCCGCAATGTATTCTAAACATCGGCACCATAAACTTATGCCAACGCTTGCGCTATAAGACTTCTGTGCGTTACACGTCCATTGCGTGATAAAACATTTTTCAAAATTATAACCTAAAAAACCAAAATCACTTTCCAGCAATAATTTATCGGAAAAGTACTTTTTAATACAGTTGCTCAAAAAGTGGCGTATTGCAGGGACGTATAGCGTTCGGGAAGTGGGCTATTACACACGCGTGCTTTTTTTTTACCTTTCCCGCACTCGTGCGTTCTCTTTCCCAACTGTCAAAATAATGTCTATTAAAAAGTAAAACCAACCATGAAGTTTTTACTAAAAAAGTTTTTATGATTCATGCAAATATATTTGTGCAAGTATATTTCTAAAAAGAAGCTACTAATTTGTTTCAATATCAGATTTAATGATTTGATTGAATGACTTTGGTTAGGTTTCATTTCATTTCATCTCATTAAATTTCATTTTCATTTCATATCAATAAAAAACTTCTACTGAAGACTTGGCTGTATGGGCATAGTTGCCTTTGCCTACCAGAATGGGTGAAGAAAAAAAAAACTCTGCTTATATTCTACGGTTGGCGCCATTTTGATTTTTCAGAAATTTTCTTCGCGAGTTTAGTTGTTTTTTGCACAAAATGAGTAATTTCGACCCTAGTTTTTTTAAATTAACACCACCGGAACTCAGTATAATTGCACAAAATGCTTCGGAGAACATTTTACCGGAAAAGTCAAAAATGTCAAGTTAGTTGAGTTTATTGTGTTTTTATTATTTTATTAAATTGCTTAATTTTTTCGCAACTGTATTAAAAATAGTCGTTCAGTACACGTGCGGAACCGTCATTGCAACTTGTTCCGACTGTCAACCCTCGCCTTCGGCTGCGCCTCGGCTCGGGTAGCCATTTGTCGGAACTCGTTGCAATGACAGCCTTTCCACACTTGTAATGAAATATACTATTGTTTTGGTGTCTAGTATGCCTGCCTTTCGGGTCTGTTGGCGGTCTTTTAACACCCTGAAGGCTAGATTAAATTAGAAAATGTGTTCCACTACGCTGGATTTTTGCAATGACAGTCGATTTTTTTATGTACATACCAACAGTAGTAGAAGGGGGCATTACCTTATTTCTAATACAGCTGAGACCAGCTGAGGGTTCTTCATCAGATACTTCAGACCTTCGATTTTTGACATCAAATGAAGCGGCCCACCAAGTTGAATATTCTTTGTAAAGGCGGTATGTCGATCTCTAATAGTTTGGTTGGGCTCTTGTGTTTTCTAATCAGGGTCACCAGGTACTCCAGGTGCACGTTTCATATAACTGACATAAATATTTTATTATGACAATTCGATATAGATTGCGTAGTCGATTTGACATGAGGTTACAAAAAAGGTTTGTTTACAAACCGACCTATCAATGAACATCGAATTGTCATAATAAAATATTTATGTCAGTTATATGAAGCGCGGGCCAGATCTTCGATTATCCTAGTTTTTTATAGTTTTCCCTTTATGTGGCCATTAAACCCTAACTCTGTACCAAATTTCAGCTCTCTGAGTTTATGGGAAGTACCAGTTCTATTCTGATGATCATGAGTGAATGAGTGAGTGAGTGTCATAAATGCGAAACTTTGCTTTCGCTTCACTTCGGAAGTAAATGACCGACAGACTTGAAATTTTGGATTTTAAGTATGTGATTATAGCTTACTGGATGACGAAAATTTCTGCGTTCTGGCCCCTAATTCTCGGGAATCTCTTATTCGATACATCTCGAAAAATCTCGTGTCATTTCGATCTCGACTGCTCCCGACCACGCGAGTCATGTCGAGCGAAAAAGGCAAATATCTCACCGATATCTCGTGCCCTATGTCGAGGATGACTTCGTCAGAATAGGAAATGTGACATTTGCCGAAAAATGAGATTTTTCCTTCGAGATATTGTGTCGAATGCGAGATTCCCGAGAATTAGCCCCTTGGTCTTATCCAGAGGATCCCAAATAAATGGGCCTGAAAATGCGGCGAAATGGTTCCAGTAAAGTATGGTTCGGCAGTGTTTGCGCCCGACTTGGCGGGGGCACTGCCGTGCCCCCAGATCGCGAACTCGAATTCGTCGTAAAACAAATTGGCATTTTTCGAGATTGACTTTTCATGTGCGATAAAAGAATATATTTTTTTGGCAAAATAATAATAAATAAAATTTAATTCCGTTTTATTTATATTTATGAATTTTATTATCAAAATTAAATGTTAGTATGCATTACCTAGTTGTATGAATAACTGAACAAATCTCAACGTTTTATGGAACGAAACGCAGTAGTGACACAAGATAAAAAAATATCTGTCACTTCCTTCTCTTCCCCTTTTTCACTTTTTGTAATCTGTGTTTTCCGCACAGAAAACAGACAGCTACAACTTGTGTGATTGCAAAAATGAAAAAACTGTGCCTGTGATAAAAATTAACAGTGTTTAGAGTGTTTCATTCATTGCCTATCACATCGGTATGTTTAGGAATTGAAAGTAAGTACCTACTGACAGATTTTCGTAGCGAAATTACTAGCTTTGAATTGGATGTTCTATAAAACTGAGACCTTTACGCTTACGCAATGAGATGATTTATATTATACAGCGTCCAGTGGCACCTTCACTACACTAGATGGGTGAAGTGACAATTCGACGCTGCTGTGTCTGGGACATTGTTTAGTGGAGTAGGTAGGCTTGCCCAGCAACTACCATCGTCGGCCTAGCCCCCAGAAAAGAGGTCAATACGTCAATCTTACTTATCTAATGAGCTAACTAAGCTGCGGGTTTCCTCATGATATTTTCTTTTTGTCTTAAAAGTTATGTACCTACATTTGTGAGTTTCTAGTAGCAATACAGCTCGCTAAAAGTTCTTCATAATTCAAGTCCAAATTAGGTATTCAAAGGGACTAGCACGTATTTCACTAAAGTAGGTACCTTCCCTAAACTAAACTCCTCCTATTACTTCTTTGCAGCTGCTTGCTCGCAACCAAAGTTCAGATGACAAACCAAAGGCCACCTACCATCCGGTAGCAAGCAACAGGACCGCTGACTAAACAATGAGTCCGTGCCTCCCAGCTCCATATTATGGTTTTGGCTCAACATGGGCTCCACGCTAGTGGTGCTGAAAGCAAGATGTAAGTAGGTATTCAAGACAACTTTACTGTCACCACGGGTGAGCAAAAGCCTTGCAAAGGTCTCGAAATGATGGAAAACTTTTGAAAGTCCATAAAAGTAGTATTAGTGCTCATGCAAGCCTAGGAAAATTAAATGTTATTCCCATACAAAACTATAAGAAGTACAACTGCAAATTGTAATTTGGAAAAGCTATGAGCCTTACTGAAATTAAAAAGTTAACAACAAATTTTACTCAAAAAAGCTCGTAATGTGGTCATTAATTCGACAACCTTCTTTGGGCAAAGACGGACTTGCGGGCTACTATGATTAGGCGCCAGAAAAGTTGTATGGAATTTCATTAATGTCGTGTTTTGCGGCCAGAAAAATTGTATGAAAATCCATTAATGTCGAGTTTTGTTTAAAAAATAGAACTCAAAAATCAGGCACAAAAAGTATTTATTTAGAATTTGGCTGTTTAGGTGCTGGCAGTCTACAAATTGCATAGAAAAAAAAAGCGCGGCCATATTGTTTTCGCCGCTTCGCGCGTTGTTCGAAGTGATTTTTTCTGTGCGTGCTGTTTTTGTTGTAAATAAAAGTGAACTCTTCAAGCACCGAATCCTCCGATTACATGTGTTTAAGAACGCCGAACATAAAAAGGAAGCGAAATTAGATCTTTTAAAGGTACCTACTGCCACCTAAGTCAAAGGAAAAATACAAGTTTATCTACGAAAAGTTTGCGGAATGGAAAATCAACAGAAAGTAAACTACGACAAAAGGTAAGCTGGTTCTATTTAAATTACTCGCATTTTTTGAGTAAAGCACTATACAAGCCTTGGTCTGCAATGAGTGCGCTTCTGGCCACGCTATGATGGCCTCGAGCTTAGCTTAGCTACGCTCTCAGCCCTCAAGCTTGTTCATCATTGCAGCCCTCGCTGTCCGCGCTATAAAGGCCTCGACCTTCGGTCTCGGCCTTCATTCCAGCTTGTCCATCAAGGGCTGCAATGCTGACCACGCTATGAAGGCCTTGAGCTGCGCTACGCTGCGCTCTGTCGGCCATCAAAAGCGCGCCAGAAACGCACCCATTAAAGATCGCGGCAGTAATGTACTAATGAGGTGCATGTATTTTTTTAACTACGACTCTGTTTGTTTACCCTAAATCTTTATTTGTTTTTCTTCACTTTGTCTAAGGAATGCTTTAGGTATGTATTTTAATTATTATTGTATAACATAATTATCATTTTCTTTTTAGATAACCTTCTACATGGGTGTGTGGCGATGCAAGACCGACATTATAGCTGGCGGGGCAAGACAGATCGACAGACAGTAGTCGGCCACACGCTAGGATACCTCTTTTTGTTTGATTGGCGCCCTTATGCCGCACGCGGTAAGAGCTGCTATGGGGTATCTGTGACTGTGGCCGACCGTACATACATGGTTATGATAATAAAGTATGTTTTGCCAAATGGTTTTTGGTTTTTATAAAATTCAGCCTATATTACTAACTTTAGGATTCCTTTGTATGTTTTTATACAATACTATACATTGTATAAATAAAGATGTAGGTAGATAACTATCTCTTTTTACAGGGTAATAGAATAGCACCCGGTGATAGGGATTTTTTGGTCTATGAAGTTCCGTTGATTTTTTATTAATAAAATGTTACCGCTGTGGCAAGAGAATTAAGTACTTTTAAAATAATATGGTTTTCACTGATTTTCACCGTGTTTTATTTATCAGCTTAAAAATATGCCAATGCACTTACGCACACAATCATGTTTTAATTTGAACTAGGCCTAAATAAAATAAGAAAAACTAGATTTATTTTCACTTTTGAGGTTATAAAATAAAAAATGTTTTTCAGCAGGTAGTGATCTTGTTGATCAGTAGGCAGTAGGTAAACCCTGCAAAAAGAGTTAAGATCTTTTGTAACTAACACGTTATATTTGATAGGTAGGACTCGATGAAGGCAAATCTGTGGTAGGTAAAGTCCGTTCGCTATCATAGTGACACACGACGGCAATCTTGGTTCTTGGGATACCAACTATTTTCGAAGTATCTGTGATGGGCGCAGACATATTCATTTCAACACAATGCTGATGGACATTACCTAACTAGAATTTGCTAAAATGTTTTACAAAACCTTCGTCTTTTAATTTTTAGGTCATTCGAAGTTGCGTCTAGAGTGAGGCACCTCGCTGTCCTCCCACGGACGAAAAAACATTTTATCTTCATGCAGCGATCGACACTCAATACAAAATACTAACTAAGTCACAAGCACAACCTTTCAATACGACGCTTCTTTGACGAGCGGCGAGCCAAATTCACTGGCGTGTTTGCGCCGCGTCGGCTTCCTTTAATTTCTTTTGTGAAAAGCCGCCGTGCGCCAAGGCGGCAAATATCAAAGTGACACTATGATAGCGAACGGACTTTAGCCGTCACGCGCGGCGTAGGTAAGGCAAATCCGTGGTAGGTAGCCGTCGCGTGCGGCGTATGACAAAAAGGGGTAGGTAGGTACTCTGCGATCTTGATAAGTAATAGGTAGGTATGTACCTACACACGACAGCACGTCGACCCTTACATGCTAGCACTCTACTCGGTTACGTTACGGCGACTTTACAACAAAAGTTTACACTCTGACGTGCTGTCGTGTGTACCTAGTAAGTACACACGACAGCACGTCGACCTTTACATACTAGCACTCTACTCGGTTACGATACGGGCAACTTTACAACAGAGGTGTACAGTCTGACGTGCTGTCGTGTGTACACACGACAGCACGTCGACCCTTACATGCTAGCACTCTACTCGGTTACGTTACGGGCGACTTTACAACAAAAGTGTACAGTCTGACATGCTGTCGTGTGTACCTATCGCGCGTTGAACTAGCAAGCAACAGTTGGATACGAAGATCGAAAGAGAATCTTCAGACGCCGCAGCTGCCCACGACTCACGCTCTTCGTCTGTTATCCAAAATATCTATCTATTGCAAGATCATTATTATTATTCAATCAAGCAACAACCAACTAAAAAAAAAAAAAACAGAAAACCAAACTAAGTTTTGACAGTTTGGCACGTGATTCACTTTGTTTGGATGAACGTCGATCCCCGGTACGGACGAACTGTCAAATTGACTAAGTAAACAATGTATTCAACGCCTGCGAGAAAAGAATAGCACATTTACAACATCAAAATCGTAAATACACTAATATCGCGAAATATTCACATATCAAACCCTAGAATTAGGTAAGTGCTATCAAACTCACCATTTTTCGTGTTGTAAATCATGACAGTTTGCAAAATATTTTCGTTGAAAAAAACAAATTCCCAGTACTAACTTCCTCAGTTTTTGAATGAAAATTTCTTCAAATCTATTACGAACATCAACACGAAACTTGCTTTATAAGATAGCTCTTACCTAATTCTAGGGTTTGATATGGCAATATTTTCGATTTCTTTAGTGTATCTTGCATGCGAATCCAAATAAGAGATGCGTCATTGCTATACTTCTCCCGCAGGAGTTTCACTATCCACCCTGCCTTAAAATAGAACAGTGAAAGTTCAAGGTTAGTATAAATTGCGGTAATTTTTAGAATCGATATGAACGCGGAAGCAATATTTACGTATATGCATGTGGTTAACAAATTAACTTTCCCACGATTTTATTCAATTAATTTTAGGGTCATACCATCGTTATTTTTTGTGTCTATTTTTCCTTTTTCTTATAGAATCAATATTCAATGATATTATTTAAAGACTGATATTTAAAATACAAAAAAGTTATCATCTACGCATAAATTAATCTATAATTCTAATATTTTCAGCGATGGATTGTAAAAGTAATGTTATGCACATTATACTTTTTAAGCGTGTAAACTTAGTAGTTAGTGGTGTTGGGACGAAAATAAACGTTATTGGCTCGGGTTTGAAAGTAAAAGAATGTTATATATTGAAGAATAAACATGTTATATAACTATTTTTTTATACATAACGAAGAGTTATATTTTGTACTTGGCTACAATTCGTATTCATATCAGCAGTTTATTATTATATTTTATACTTATTTATGTTTTTTGATATAATTATGATGTATTTTATTATATTTTTATTTGGAATGTCGTGTTTTGAAATTGGCTTTATTGATTGAAAAAATATTCCAAAGAAGTTATTATTCTTATTGTTACTTCCATATTATGAAAGTATTTGTATTAATTCTGTAGAAAGAATATTTTTTTAAGACTTAAGTAATTAGGTACTTTGTATTTTGAAATGATTTTTATGAACCAAAGTCATATTGCCAAAATTTTCTTGTTTGTTAAGTATTGGCTTACCTTTTTACTATTAGCAAAAAATGTGTCTTTTTTTCTGTAATAATAAATTTGATTTATGTAATCTATTGTTTTATTTTTGCCGCGGTTACCTAAAACTCTAATTTTTAAATCGACTCCACGAAATGACAGTTGCTACAAAGGCTTTATCTGTCAGTAGCATACTAGCAACTGTCATTCCGTGGACTCGATTTAAAAATTAGAGTTTAGGTAGTGAAGTGATAACATTTTTTCATATTAAATCAAAGATTGTAATGTTCCCGTCCCTCTGTATGCAATATCTGTCTGATATACGTATTTTAATTTTTTTGTGTAGGTACGGTCTGCCACAGTCACAGATACCCCATGGCAGCTCTTACCGCGCGCGGCATAAGGGCGTCAATCGAACAAAAAGGGGTATCCCAGCGTGTTGCCGACTGTACCTGTCTCAATTATTGAATTTATGTGTGTGTTCTGGTGTCTAAATAAATGATTATTCTATTCTATTCTATTCAATAGTTTGTATAACTTGAAAAATTACCTTGACTTAGACGACGAGAGTTGACGATTTTTGGGTCTCTTTGGCGGAGGACAAGGGGCGCGTCGGAATGTACCATTCCATTTTCCCCCACCAGAGTGGTAGGGTAAAGTGGAATATTTGTATGTGTGATTTAATTTGTCTCTACCAGTGGGGCAACTCAGGTGGGGGAAAATGGAATGGTCCGACGCAGCGAACGTCCGACGGAATAGCTATTGCTTCGGACGGCCCCGATTGGTAAAATTTTGTTTGACATGTCCGAACTCATCCCCACTACGCAGACTTTTGCTCAAGTTATGCGCCGGGCTTAATTGTCTAACTTTTGAATCCATCGCGATCCCTTTCAATGGTATCGGGAATCGGGATCATGATTGTGATTGCGGCTTTAGAATGGAATTGCCTAAGTTTTCAACCACAATCGCTCAAAACAGACCGAACGAGTCAAAACGCCATACAAATTGAATGACATTAACTGAACGATTTTACTATTTTCTTCACTCAATATCTCTATCTCAATAGCTTTCAATGTCAGTTTGTGTCAAATAAATGCACTGTGAAGATCTTCAGCACCCTTCAAACGTCAAATTGAAAGGGATCGCGATAGATTCAAAAGTTAGACAATCAAGCCCTTTAACATTTAAAAAATTATACCTAAAGACAGGTCGGATAGACAGCGCAAGCTTAGTAATAAGAGTCACACTGACACCCTTCGCGTACGGAACCCTAAAGACTACAGCAATGCCAAACAACCTTAAAGTCGAGACGTCAGCGCAAACAAGGCTACTAATGCTAAGTGCCAAATAAGTAAGCATTCGTCACCCTCAAGCACAACATTGAAAGATTGAGCGTAACATGTCCAATCCGAAGGGCCTTTGACTGCGCCCCACGCATCGTAAATGAACCCTCTAATGCGGTGGGTTACCTACTGGAGTTTGTGGTTTGAACCCTCGTCTTGTTTTTAAACATCATGGGGGACTGGGTACATACAAGTAGGGTAACCAATAGTAACAGACAAAGCTTATACTTACATAAAGCATGCCGAGGATTTGGTTATTAGATTAGACTAGAACTAATGTAATGTATTTCTTTAAACATCTATAACTAGTGGTTCGCCCCGAACTTTGAACTCGCGACCCCATATCTCAGCAACCCCTCGACCGATTTAGCTCATGTTCGAACTTAAAAATTCTCTTTACCTTATTTACCTGCCTACCAAATTTCGTGACGATCCGACTAAATTTACTCAAGTTATCGTCGAACGAACATTCATACATACAAACATACAAACATACAAACATACAAACATACAAACATACAAACATACATACATACATACATACATACAAACGCTGGATTGTTCCAGTAGACTCGGAGAACTTCGCTCGCTTCGCTCGCTCGTTCAATAAGTTGAAAAAATTCACTCGAGACAGGACTTGAACCCGCAACCTCTTGCCTACCGTGCAGGCGCTCTACCAATTGAGCTACCGAGTCAAGTAACTGTTTTTTCAATTAGTCTCCGTTGACTGGACGGGGGGCGCCATCTGGTGTGATTGGTTTGCACTAATCTGCACTACTGTTTATTTTGTATCTTTTTTGATGTTTCATATTTTTTTAGCTGCACGATTGGGGTAAAATGGCAGCAGTAGAATCGGCTTCTGTGTATATTTTTGTCTACATTTTATACAGTATCTATACAGGGTGTTTCAGTAAGGTCTTGTGACACTGAAAGGGGTCGACCCACTTAGGGGATTCAACAAGCAACTACTATGGAGCCAAGTGCGAAATCTCGAAAAAAATATCAGCTGTTCCATACTAAAATTCGATACTTACCTAGGTAGTCTACGTATTGGGGTACCAAATGTCCATACATGGTCCCATAGTCGTCCCATAGATGAGTGAAGAGGTGGGCACAGTCACAGATACTCCATGGCAGCTCTTACCGCGCGCGGGATAAGGGCGCCAATCGAACAAAAAGGGGTGTCCTAGCGTGTGGCCGACTGTACCTTGCTAAAAGATTTTTTTCTAGAAGGTCCAACCTCAGAGCCAGATGGGCCCACGCAGACGTCTAGCATCACCAGCACCGCAAAAATCCTTATTCTCGACCATTAAGGTCGATAGTGCGCGTGCGCTGCATCGCGATGCGCCCAAACGTATTGTCTATAAAAGCGGCGCGCGCGCATCATTTGAACTGCGAAAGTCATCGAAAATGCAGGTGATTATTACCCACTTGTGTGTCTTCGTATGGTGTTTGTGACACCATAAGGATTCAATTAAAAGCTTTTATTTATTTAAAGTGTCTTCTTATGGTGTTTGTTTTGTGTGTGAAAAAGTGCTTCTTGGTGTTGAGTTTGGCAGTGATTTACCTACAGTTTTAATTTGATTGCGGAAAAAGTTGCTTGGAAATTTTAAAAACAAAAAAATGCTAACTTTGATTAAATTCCGCTGATTTAGGAATAAATGGTCTGTTACAGGATGGCCAAAGAAAATATAAACATTTCTTCGCTTTCCAAATAATGGTTCCAAGTTCAAGTTCCTTCGAGGCCTAACCTTAGGAATATTATAATTTTATTTACACACTGTAAAAAACGATTTTTTTGTTTCGAGCGTTACTAAAACTTCCCTGAGTCGGGTATCACTGATCAAAACAACACCCTGTATACTTAAAAGTCGCTGTTTTTTTTTTATTCTCTTCCAGAAGTACCTAGCCCTTCTATTGGTAGCGGTAGCCGTTTCGGCTGAGGGTCCGTATGCTGCGAGTGGGTGGAAACCCAACGGTCCAGCGTTCGACCTGCCTCAAAGGGATGAACAGGTAAACACAACCTATTTGAACGAGCGAGCGAAGCGACAGAAGTTCTACGAGTCCACTGGAACAATCCGGCGTTTGTATGTATGTATGTTGTATGTATGTATGTTTGTATGTATGAATGTTCGTTCGACGATAACTTGAGTAAATTTGGTCGGATCGTTATGAAATTTGGTAGGCGGGTAAACAAAATTAAAAGAATTTTTAAGTTCGAACATGAGTCCAATCGGTCGAGGGGTTGCCGAGATATGGGGTTGTATAGTTTATATGCAAAGCGCGCGCGCGCCTGCGCGAATGGCGTAAGCAAAGTTACACATCTGTAACTGGGGTCGCGAGTTCATAGTTCGGAGCGAACCACTACAGGGTGCACTCTAAGTCGATAGCGGAACTTTAAGTAGGATGTCTACTGATCACTACAAACGACTTGTACCAGGTGGCGAAAAAAATGGAGCGAAAAAAATATCAGCTGTTCCATACAAAAGGTCGACTCAGTACTGCGCCAAATGTATGAAACAGCTGATATTTTTTTTCGCTTCATTTTTTTCGCCACCTAGTACAAGTTGTTTGTAGTGATCAGTAGTCAGCCTACTTTAAGTTTCGCTATCGACTTAGAGTGCACCCTGTAGTTATTTTTAATTCAATGGTAACCAAGTTCACAAATGCACGTAACTTTGAAAATAAACACTCACTAACGGTGAAGGGAACTATGGCCACTTTTGGCGAGAATCGAGTGCATTCTTAAGTTCTAGGATCTGGAATACAAACCTTAGGTCCTAAAAATAGTTAAGCCTCGCGTTGAGAAATCGCAGGAGAGTTTTTAGCAAAAAACGCATCCAAAAAGAAGACATGTTTTTTTTTTCATTGGCGGCGCGTAGTTTTCGTAGTTGAGCGTCCTACCGGGCTTTTAAATCACCGCGCGTGCTCAATGCGGATTGGCGATTTTTGCGTTGAGGGTATAATGCCTCATCGCCAGGTTTCCTCACGATTGATGATGTTTTCCTTCACCATCAGCGAGTGGTATTGCTACTACAAATTCACAAATGTAAGTATCTTTGAAATAAATGAAAGTCACGCCCGCACCGGGAATCGAACCTGGGTCTCTCGCTACCGAGTCCATTGTTCTACCTCAGTTATCACAATCAAATTAATTCTTTCCCCCACAGACACCCCAAAACTACCTGCCGCCCGTGGACCCCCGCACCCCTCGCTTTAACACAGTCACTCCTGACACCCGTGACGTCTCAGTCCAGGGTCTGCCAGTGCCGGAGCCAGTGCCGCAGTTCCAGCCCTCGCCCGTCAGCGGAGAACAATATGTCGGGGCGAAGTTTCAGAAAGACTTGAGGGGCTTGGACGAGAGATACCGGCTGACTCAGGTAGGATTTTAGTTGTTAAAAAGACAAAAAAATACATTTTCAGATAGGATAGAAAAAAGACAGATTCTCAAAAGGATAGATTCTAGAAAAATAGGACGTAAGACATGACAAGAAAAAATTACATATTCTCAAAAGGATAGATTCTAAATAGGACGGATTCTAAAAATGATGATGATGATATCCTTTTATCCCTTACCAGGGACATAGGGCTCGAAGAAGGGATCTCCATTTTTCGTGGTCTTGCGCGGCAGCCTCTAGCTCCTTCCAGCCGAGTCCAGGCCCTTTTTTCTACGTCATGTTTTCGAAAGGATAGAGACTCAAAAGGAGAGATTCTCAAAATTATAAATGCTCAAATGAATCGGACAGATTCTCAAAAGAATAGATTCTGAAAAGGGATAGATTCTCAAAAGAATATATTCTCATAAGGATATATTCTCAAACGGATAGATTCTAAAAAGCATCGAAAAATAGGACGTATTTTTAAAAGGACAGATTCTCAAAAGGATAGATTCTCATAAGGATATTCTCAAACGAATAGATTCTAAAAAGCATCGAAAAATAGGACGTATTCTTAAAAGGACAGATTCTCAAAAGGATAGATTCTCATAAGGATATATTCTCAATAGGATAGATTTTAAAAAGCATCGAAAAATAGGACGTATTCTTAAAACGACAGATTTCTCAAAAGGATAGATTCTAAATAGGACAGATTCTAAAAATGATAGATTCTGAAGAGGATGGATTCTGAAAAGAACAGATTATAAATACGACAGATTATATTATTAAAAGCATAATTTCTCGAAGGGACAGATTCTCGAAAGGTCAGTAAGAATAGCTTCAGCCTTGCACTGTGCTTTAGACTTGTGCAGTGCTCAATTTAATATATGACCACCATAATTTCAATTTTAATGCTCGAAATAGAGTCCAAAAACCAATGAAAAATTCCTATTTAACCATTTATTCCTTTAATTCCAGTACCAGCAGCAGCAACAGAAGTTGCGAGAGTTGGCCCGTCAACAGCAGGAATACTCTGCGCCAGCACCTACCTCTACCAACAAGCCTGCTCCAGTACCTAGGTAAGTAAGAACCAGTACAATGCGTGCCACGAAAGAAGAGACTTGACCCGAAGGCGATGATAACACAAAAAATCTCCCTCCGGTCCGTAACGACCTAATGTCAAAATGCCTTGATGCCATTGTGCCTACATTTCAATTTGCCTTAGTTTCAAAATACCTGAAATCCTTAATGACTTCATTTTAGTTTGTCATAATCTCAATTAGCCTTAGTCCCAAAATGCCTGAAATTCAAAATGGCTTTACACTATTACTAGAGATGCGCGAATAAATCTATTTTACAAATCATTTCAGGCATTATGGGACAAAGGCAAATTGAAATTAAGGCACAATGACGATTCGGTCGTTACGGACCGGAGGGAAAAATCTATACTACCCATTATATTACTTATTCATAAGAAATCTGGTTTAGTTGGATAAGTGAACAACAAGACTTCAGTTTGGTTGTTCATTATTACTCATACATTAGATACTGCAACATCGTGAGAGAACCTGATTGTCTGAAGCGCGGAGATAATGCTTCAAACACTCTTTGAGGAAAGCCCTAAGTCCAGAAGTCGGACACTAGCACTGGCTATGTTTTAAGTACTCCTAAAACTTATTTGCATAAATTTTACAGGCAATTCGCGCCACGCACCGCAGCCCAACCAACATCGTCGCCTAACCAGCTAAAGACCACAACCGAATCCCTAAAACTGAACACCGGAGAAGTCTTAGACAGCCAGAAGACCAACCCAGCCAAGCTGAAAGACCAAAAAGTATCCGTAGAAATCTCCAAGCAGCAAATACAGGAGTACCCTCCAGAGTTGTTCTTAGGTCCTTTGGCCCAAATTCGATTGCAGTCTGTGAGAAACCCTGGTCAAAACTTCGCCCAATTGGTCTACCAACCTAGCTTGCAAGAGTTGAGCCAAAAGCAAACCGCCCCAGTTTTTGACGGCGTGGCCAATCTAGGGCTGGTCCAAAGCATTTTGGCCCAAAACCAGCAAAAAAGTGGGGCTTTGTTAACCCCGAGGGAAAGACAACCTGAGCAGTTTGTGCTTATAAGTTCGGCCAACCAATACCAACCTTTGAGCCAACAGTACATACAGCCTCTGCTTCTGCCAGCACAGCTAAATCAATACGATCAAACGCAGAATGATAAAAAGGAACCGGAAGTTAGAGATGTTGAGAACGACGATGATGATGAAAAGGATGAAAATACTAAACAGACGCAGCCACAATTCGTCGGTCAACCTCAGTTTGTACCACAACAACCCCAAGTGGTGCCACAACAATTCGTACCCCAACAGCAGCAGTTTGTACCACAACAACAGCAATTTGTACCTCAGCAGCAGCAATTTGTACCGAAACCACAGCAGTTTGTACCTCAGCAACAGCAATTTGTACCACAACAACAGCAATTCGTACCTCAACAACAGCAATTCGTACCTCAGCAACAACAATTCGTACCTCAACAGCAATTTGTACCACAAGACCAACAATTCGCTCTTCAACAACAGCAAGTTGCGGCCCAACAACAACAACAACAACAATTCGTACCTCAGCAACAGCAATTCGTTGTGGAACAACCACAGAGCTACCAACCTCAGGAAATCCAGTACCAACCGCAAATTTACCAGCTACAAAACCAAGCTCAGTTGAACTATCAGCCTACTAATGAGGATATCAACATGTACTACCAACAACAGCAATTGTTGTTGCAGCAACAGCAACAACAGCTCTTGGTTCAGCAACAACAGGTAAGAAAATTGCAATATTTTGTCGAAGTTAATTAACACGGGGTGAAATCGAAAACATACGACAAGGGAGTGTTTTAATAAAAAAATTGCACAATTGCAGAAAAAAATTCTGCTGTTCCATATTTAGATTGAAGCAAAGGTGAGCAAAGTATGTTTTTTGCTCACTTTGTAATTGCTCCGTAGAGGCGTAGAGTATTTCTATGGGTGAATATGTTTTCGATTTTACCTACCTACACAGTAGGGTAAGTTGTCCCTACTGGGTAGGTAGGTTCTTTAAATTGTTGTTGTTATGTGTAGTAACACATAACTAACTAAACCAATTAAAAGAACCTATATCTTCTTCATGGAATACCAGAAAATAGATAGATAGATAACAGACTTATTAAATTGTCACAACACATAATACAATTAAATAGGAGATTTGCCTTTATACTCTTCATAAAGGCAATTAAATCATCAAAAATACTTGCAAAATCCCAACCTCTCACCAGCCCTTCTACCCTTGACGCATTCTTTTCAATATGGCGGAATTTACAAAATTTTATATTTCACGAATTAAGACCCATTTATATTGGTATTGTACAAAATAACCTTTGAATAAACATTACGAAGTATACATACAAAATCAAAGGATGACTATGCGATGTAAAGGAGAAATAAATTTTCATACTTTATAAATATGAACGCAATGGCGTCAAAGGTAACCCCCCAGCTTCACCCAACAGGTATTCCAACGTCAGAATCAGCCGCAGGGCATCCAGAGCGACCTGGACGACGGTCAGAAGAACACCCCAGACCAGGGAATAGACCAGGGGAACGACGGGTCTGTCGCGACCGCTGTGGCCACAGCTTTTGGCGATCGGTGAGTGTAATAAAATAAATTTAAGTAAAAATTTTAAAAATAAGACCCAGAGGAAGACCCAGGAAGCGGTGGAAGGACTGTATCGAGGAAGATCTACGGCTAATAGGCAGGAAAACATCTTGGAAAATGAAGGCCAGAGACAGAGCGAAATGGAAGAAGATAGTTGAGGAGGCCAAGACCCATAAAGGGTTGTAGCGCCGAAGGGTAAGTAAGTAAAACTTTACTTATAACTACTCCCGACTTTTTGGCTTCAAATTAGCATATCTCATAAACGGCTGAACCGATTTTATCGACATATAAATCTAAAAACACTCGCTAGAAAACCTCCTTTAAAATAAATAAGAAAGATAAGATTTAAGAGTTACTACGGTGCCTCAAACAGACACACAGATAGACAAACACACCTACATACATAGCGGTCAAACTTATAACACACTTCTTTTTGGTTCGGGGGTTAAAAACGCTTTCTAATGATCTTTACTCTTCCCCAGTTGTTAAGTATCATTTGACGAAAATTGGCCCCTTCTTCCATTCTGACCAACCTAAAAGGACCAAAAATTTTTCGTTCCTAACGGACCAACTACAGGGTGCACTCTAAGTCGATAGCGGAACTTTAAGTTTAGTAGGCTGTCTACTGATCAATACAAACAACTTGTACTAGGTGGTGACAAAAATGGAGCGAAAAAAATATCAGCTGTTTCATACATTTGGCGCAGTACTGAGTCGACCTTTTGTATGGAACAGCTGATATTTTTTTCACTCCATTTTTTTCGCCACCTATTACAAATTGTTTGTATTGATCAGTAGATAGCCTACTTAAAGTTCCGCTATCGACTTAGAGTGCACCCTGTATTTGATTGGTCGGAAACGATTTATTTTTCCACATACAAAAATTCTGTCAACATTACTCAATTGCTAAGGGTAGGAGTTATCCTTTCTTATGTGTTTGCGGAATGGCGACCCCGAGAGGGGAATGAGATCGGTTGGCAGACCACCAGCCAGATGGTCCGACGACATAGCCCTAGTAGCCGGTAAACAGTGGTTGCGCCTGGCGCAGGATCGTGAGAAATGGCGTGAGCATGAAGAGGCTTTTACTCAGCAGTGGGTGTTAACAGGCTGATGATGTCTTTTAGTCCCGCCCGTCCAAACTTTTCTGAAGTAAATCGCTCGTAGCAAGAAGACCGCCATTTCTCCGACTCCAGTTCTATCAAACGCAACCCAGGAAGGCCAGCGTTTGTTGGCTCAACTGAAGGAAAACCTCGTGAGGAAACTATATTGAGAAACACCAACTAAAACAATAACATCATTTCACAACACTGGCCTAGGACTAAAACACCATAATGCATTACCGATTTCAATCACATCCAATGCACGAGCCAAAATTTGCATAAAGCGTTCTTTGCATACTTAAACTATCATACTCACATCATCATACATATTATTAGAATTCAATAGGAGCTAGCGACCTTGCCCTAATATGCAAGGCCTAGTAGTGATGTGAGGAAAAACCTCATGGAGAAACCTGCTGGTGTGTTAACACCTTCAGTGGCATTGGTATTCAGTTGTATTTTAATATGAATAACGAAACAAATGAATTGAATTATACTATCTAACCTTAGGATGTAGTAACAGTACACACGACAGCACGTCGACCTTTACACGCTAGCACTCTACTCGGTTGAGTTATTGGCGACTTTACAACAAAAGTGTACAGTCTGACGTGCTGTCGTGTGTACTAAAGTCGTTAAGGGTGCGTTTCCAAAAACCGCCGTTTTTGGCGGTTATCGATAACTTTTTAGCTAAAAAGTAAATTTCGGGGTGGGTCAAAAACACACAAAACGGACACATCAAAATCTAGAAAAGCATGTCGCATCAGATGATCGGCGGATTTTGTCAGAAAGTTCTTCTGAAGGAATACCTATATGATTGTTTCAACATTAGTGGCGCTAGATAGCTTTATATCTACGCACTCTTAAAATGGAAAGTAAGCCTATTTTTTGTTAACTTTCAGGAAGCTAAGCATTTTTTTGTTAACTTTCAGAAGCAGACCACGCGTGCCAACTCAGTACGGAGCGCCCCTGCCCACACCCCAGTCTACGACGGAGAACGAATTGCAGGATGAGGTAAGAAATGCCTTAAGAATGGAAAAGACGACAGACCTCGAACGAAGTTTTTAATAACCTTATGTTGCCCTTACCTACTGAATTTGTAAATTTGTCAATTTGTAGTAGGTAGCAATACCACTCGCTGACTGTGAAGTAAAACATCGTGAGAAAACCTGAACGTGTGAGGCATTACGCTAGCAGTGGAGACTTGTTATTGGCCTTCTGCCGTATTATTATTATGCTAAATCTTTGTATCGGCTGTAATCTCTTATCCCTTATCCCCCCCCCCCCGATGACGCCCGGTCCCTTCCAGCGCTCAGACCTCATACCGCTACAGAGACGTATAACCCGTGCCATTAAAGAAACGATATATAAATGGCGGGCACTCACGCGCCCTCTCGCTTTAATCATATCTCCGTCTATACTCACACGTAACGTTAGCAAAGTCATTTTAGGCAGTCCTGATTAGTCACCTACGCTTGGCTAATAAAACACGCCAAAATACGTTCGCCTCTTATTGATTTTTTAATGTTTATCGAGTTATTTCAATATTGTAGTTTACGTTAAGTCTTTTTATTTGTTGAGGTTTTTATTATTTACTACGTTTTAATATTTTTGATCTTATTTTCATAAAGATTGTTGTTTAATCACAAACCCAACGTAGAACAATTACCTAAACAATATAGAAAGCATCGTAAAACAATATTTCCTAACCAAAAATGTAAGAAAGTTTTACGTATGAACCGAAATCGTATTTTCGTAACCTCTTTTTCAGACCTTACCAAAGGTACCCGCCGCCATTTTCATATCGTTTCTCTATTGGCACGGCTTACACAAATCTTCACTGCGCATGTCAAACCACGTGGTGTCTCAAGTATCATCTTTCGTGGCGCGTATTGTACATATCTACGTTTAAGTATAATGGCAAAGCAAAAGTTGATAAACCAATTTTCATCTTATACAAGGTGTTACAAAAGTACCTAACTCTTTTTACAGGGTAATAGCACCCGGTGATAGGGATCACAACCAAAATTTTTTTTTTGCTTTATGACGCTCCATTAATTTTTAAATTAATAAAATGTGAACGATGTGGCGGGAGAAAAGTATTTTTTAAATATTGTTTTCATTGACTTTCACAATGTTTTAACAACTCAAAGCTATGTAAATGCACCTACACGCACAAACATATTTTTAAATTTGAGCTAATAACAACAACAAAAAAGTTATGAAAAAATTTCAATTTTGAGGTTATAAAATAAATATTGTTTTTCAACTTTTTTTTATAGATTTGACATCCTGTTGACCAGTAGGTTACACCCTGTAAAAAGAGTTAGGTACTTTTGTAACACCTTGTATGAGGTTCCAACTTTAGAAAGTGGACCACCACATATAGTATGTGCAGTCAGCAATACGTTAGGCCAGCAATACCACCATGGTAGCTCTTATCGCGCACGGCATAAGTGCGTCAATCGAACACAAAGGCCCTTGCGTGTCGGTGATGTACACACGACAGCACGTAGATGCTTACATGCGTGCACTCTACTCGGTTACATTACGGGCGACTTTACAACAAAAGTGTACACTCTCTGTCGTGCTGTCGTGAGTGCTCGCATGAAACTGTACAGAATCTCAAAATTTAAACTTTCTTTTCAGGCCACCACTACCGAAGGATCCGTTGTTGCTGAAGCCACTGCGGTCGCCAGGGGCAACAGAAGGAAGTCGGCTAAGCTTAGGTGAGGGAAAAAAATATATTTTCATAACATGGTCGCCATTTTGAAAAAATCTCAAAATGGCCGACAGTATCGGGAGCTACCAAGCTCCATTGTAATGACTTTAAAATAATTTTATTAAAAGAGGAACTAGCCATTCTCTATAAAAGAAGATATCGCGAGGAAACCCTACAGATCTCTCGGTGCGTGATCACTCCAGATAAAAAAAAAAACTTGATCAACGGAGTCTCAACAATTTAACCTAGAGGTTCCCAGCCTTGTGGTCGGCCACAATCTCAGATACCCCACGGCAGTTCTTACCGCGCGCGGCATAAGGGCGCCAGTCGAACAAAAAGGGGTATCTGAGACTGTGGCCGACTGTACGACAAAAAAATACTGAACCTATACATTTAAACTTTCAAAGTCGAAAAAATCTAACTTTCAACCGCGACCGGCCCAAAAAAAAATATTTTTCCCAGACTCAGCGAAGTCTACTCTATCAGCCTACTAACTCCCAGCCTTGTACGAAAAAATATCTCGATAGGTCACCAGCTCTCAACCTACGTGGCCAAACCGTCTTGCTACACCAGTGTGACTGCGAGTCATTTCTTTTACTCGTGGTTACTCATCAAATTTTTTTTTTTTTCACCAATATGGAAGGCAAAGTTTTTTGTTCAAAAGTCCGTTATTGGCTTAATCTTATCTTTAGACAATATTGAGAAACTAATTTCAATATTTTTTATTTTGGTTCAGTAGTTTGGATTTTACAACGTTTCAAAGATACGGTTTTATGACGTCACGCGACGGTCTGCGTACTGTTGGCCGTCATAGGAACAAAACATTTTAGCGCATAAAAACAAAACTACTGGACCAAAATAAAAAAATATTTAAATCAGTTTCTCAATATTGTCTAAAGATAAGTTTAAGCCAATAACGGACTTTCGAACAAAAAACTTTGCGTACCGAATTATTTCAAAGAGCTGGGACGCCGTTCGAGGAACCGTGGCTTTGACTACCGCTCCGGGGCATTTCTGATGCAAAGGATCTCCTTAGCTGTTCAACGCGGTAACGCGGCGAGCGTTATGGAAACCTTTGGGTCGGAGATGGCCCGGAGTGGTTTATTTGGTTAAGGTATGTGAGGGTGTGTTGTCACGTTACAGGGGTTACCTGTTAGTAACGCCCTGTGACGGAAGCTAATTTTAAAGAAGAAATAAGTAAAAGTAAAGGAAAGAAAGAAGTTAAAGAGGTGGGTTATTTATTTGACAGCGTTACTTATAACTTAGAATTAGGACCTAGATGACTAAATAAAAGTAAGAGAGCCTATCTGAAACTCGGTTTGGAGAATTTGGAACTCTTCAGGCGTCTTCGGTTCTTCGGAGCTTAGCGGACGCCGGTCGAGGTGAAACGGTTTCCGGTTTCTGATTCCGTGAACGAGGCCTTTCCAGGCCGGACTGCCGCTTGAAGATGAAGGTTTGAAGAGGGTGTTCGTTATGCGGGGGCTCAAAAGGCTGGCCCGCCGCTTGAAGATGAGGACGGTGTTGGTCGAGCGAGGGCTTCAAGGCTGGCCCGTCGCTATGAAGTCTTGTAATTAAGGTTGGTAGAGCGGGGGCTTTCCAGGCTAGCCCGCCGCTTGAAGTCGAGGATGAAGCTTTGAGGATGACGAGGTCTTCAGTTTTAGATCTTCAGTGTTAAAGATCTTCAATTCTTCAGATTTTTCGCGGTATTTTCTCAGAATTTCCCGGGCCTGCCTGGCCCGGGAATCTGGCCTATATTTCTCTTTCGGCTGTGGTGCCGAAGAGAAGACTGACCCTTGTTGTTGTTGGATCGATAAGGAAACCTCGTAGGAACGATTTTGTTCTTTTTGTAGATTTTGAATTCAAAAATCTTGCCTTTTTATCTTTTTGTTGATCGCCTTGTCGAAATAAGTGCTCCAAGTAGTTTATGATCTCCTTCGACCGGCTCCATAAAGGTTTTTATGACATAAATTAAGAAAAGTAGCCTATGGTTGACAGAATTTGAATACAATTTCAAAATAAAGAGTAATTCCAAACAATGCGTCAAAAACGTCAGTATTTTTTCGAGACCACAAAATATCAAAGAATTTTATATTTTGTGTCTCAAACATTAGTAAATCACTATAGTTTAGTGTTATAACAATAGTTTTGATGAAGTGAAGTGGCCGTAGATGCATGAGGATACATAAAAGTATATAAAAGTGCGTGTGAAGGTGAAAATGCAAAGGTGAATGTGATGCCCCTGATTTGAGGATTGCAGTGTTATCCTAAGAACTGGAACTTCAACTGTGCAACCGTGAGTTTCGTAGCATCACATGTAGTTATTTACATCGAACACATACAAGGGTAGGGTGAACCCTACAATACCCCAAAAACCCCCAAAAAAAAATTTATTTTCTAAGGAAAATAATTTTTTTGGTTAAAATTTTGGTTTAAGAAAATATGTACAAGAAAACTCGTCTTAATTCAGTATTTAGAAGACAGTTTCTATTAAGTGACCGTCTCTACACACGTACGCTAACCTAACACTATTCTATCTTTCATTCATCACACAATCATTGGTTGGGGTAAGGTTCACATTCTATGACACAAACTCCAGAGAAGGCACCATTGAGTCACACTCTCCTGACGTAGGCTTTACAAGAGTCGTCACCCGCTCGTTTAATGAAAACCCAGACTATTTACACTAACAGGGGCTTGTTTAAAGAGTTGTCAACCGCTCCGTAAGGAAAACACTAAGGTGTTTAGAAGAAGAACCTCTAAAGTAACTTCCTAGTGGGTCAAGGTAGCACTAGGGAGTTAAAGAATATCTACTTAGTAGTTAGTGACTTCCTAGTGAGTCAAGGGAGCACTAGGGAGTTCAGTTTAAGAAGAACTAGTCACTTGCTAGTGAGTTGAGAGAACACTAGCGAGTGTAGTTGGTTGAGGGCCAACCACAAAATAAGATTAAGTTAAAAGGGGTCTTTAGCTGGCTGAAGAGCCGACCTAAAGGATAAGGTGAAATATTTACAAAAGGGCAATATAACAAAGAGAACGTTATATTTTAAAGTCTTTGACATGCCAGCGACTTCTTGTTCCGCTTGGGTCTTCTAGTATATACACTAAGGGCGATAATTTTTGAATTACCTTACATTTTATATATCTAGGGGCAAGTTTAGCACTAAAGTATGTGCCAGCATTGCTAAGTACGTAATTCTTTCGCCAGACTAAGTCGCCGACGTTAAATTCTTTAAAGGAATGCCTTAAGTCGTAATGTGCTGCATTTTTTGTATGAGCCACGTGGAGAGCAACTTGAACTTTATCGAATATTGAAGAGAGTAATCCGATATTGTTCGCATAGATATCTCTTGGCAAAAAGGTGAATTCGTTGACATCGTAACCCTGAGAAAAGATTGTACCAGAAGTAATAGGTTCACGACCAAAAACTAGGAATGAAGGGGTAAAACCTGTTACCGCATTTACAGAATTATTCAAGGCAGCCTGTATAATCGGCAGATGGATATCCCATGTTCTATGGTCATCGCCAACGAGGGAAGCTAGGGCGGTAATAATTGTTTTATTATACCTTTCAGTAGGATTAACTTGTGGACAATAATGGGGATTGAAGTTAGCAAATGGAATCTCGTACTTCCTAATCAGGTTGTGAAATTCTCGTGATTGGAATTGAGATCCATTGTCCATTATAATAGTTTGTGGTACACCATGTACAAGAAAGACAAAGTTTTCTAAGTAGAAGATGATATTTGAAGCCGTAGCTCGTTTTATAGGAAAAATTAGAGAGTATTTCGTGAAGCAGCAATTCACCACCAGGATGTGTTGATTGCGTTTTCTAGTCATCGGTAAGGGACCGATTAGATCAAGAGATATGCATTGAAAAGGTCTCGAGCAGATCTTTGGTTTGCCCATCGGGCCATACGGGGAATGGTTGGACTGTTTATAAGCTAAACATAATTCGCAACCCGATATAATATTAGATATATCTTTAAACATGCCAGACCAATAATATAACAAGGACAATTTTTTATAAGTTTTAAAGATTCCTAGATGAGGTTCTGATGTTGAGCCATGATGACTTCTAATAAGTGTTTCTCTTTCAGATGGTGGAGGTACTTCTTTCCAAATAAAGTCATCTGTAAGAGATAGGGGACTATGAGTGCACCGAAGTAATTTGTTGTCTCTAAGAGTATAGTTTGGGTAACTGTCTGGATTGTCACGACAACCTTCTAGTAGTTTATTATAGTGGTCTTCAGGAGAAGAGGGAAGGTTGTTCTGAGCAATTGGAGCAACCATTTGAAGAGCAGCAGTAGCGTTATTAGGACGTGAGAGTAAATCTGGAACAACGTTATCTTTACCACGTTTATGTTTCAGATCAATGTTAAAGGCTGAGAGACGAAGTGCCCATCTAGCTAGCCTGCCAGAAGGGTTGGATAGATTGAGAAACCATTTCAAGGCGGCATGGTCAGTGAAGACGGTAAATTGTTTGCCGTTATCTAAGTAACAACGCCAATGTTCAAGAGCAGTAATTACAGCAAGAGTCTCTCTTTCTGTAGTAGAATAATTTTGTTCTTGCTTGTTGAGGGATTTGCTCATGTAGGCGATGACAACTTCTTTCTCGTTCTGGATCTGCGTGAGCATGGCTCCAATTCCATGGTTCGAGGCGTCGCAGTGAACGGCAAAAGGAAGTTCGAAGTCAGGAGAGGCAAGAACTGGAGTAGTCACTAACAATTCTTTAAGTTTTAGGAAGGCGGTGTTGGCTTCAGGAGTCCAAACGAATTTTGGAGCATTCTTCCCAGTTGAAGATAATTTATTGAGAGGAGCAGCTAAGGTGCTGAAGTTGGGAATGAATCGTCTGAACCAGCTACAAGTACCATGAAATCTTCGGACTTCTTTTTTGTTAGTAGGGGTTGGAAATTCGAGGATAGCGCGGATTTTATCAGGGTCAGCACGTAAACCGTGTTCGTCAACCACGTAACCAAGGTATTTAAGTTCCTTTTTGAAAAATTGGCTTTTTTCAAAATTTATAGTTAGTTTAGCTTTAGCTAGTTTCTCGAGGACTTTAAGTAAGAGAGAAATATGTTCGTCAAAAGTTGGACTCACGATGATAATATCATCGAGATAACAAAATACCTTATAGTCAAACTCAGGGGTAAATAAGGTATCCATGAGTCTTTGTTGGGTAGCAGGGGCGTTAGTCAGACCAAATGGCATAACGACGAATCTATACATTCCTCTCCCAGGTACATAAAATGCTGTTTTATCTCTATCAGGGGCATTTAAGGGGACTTCCCAGAAAGCTTTAGCACTGTCAATACTGGAAAGGTATTTGGCATTTTTAAGGTGGTCTAGGATTTCATTCATAAAAGGGAGACTATAGGCATCACGACGAGTGACAGCGTTAAGTTTTCTGCTATCGACACAGAAGCGCCATTCACCATTCTTCTTTGGAGTGATAAGGACAGGAGAGAGCCAAGGGCTTTCGCATTTTTCAATGACCTTCCATCTAATCATTTTATCGACCTCATCAATAAGTGCCTTTTGTTTTTCAGGTGAGAGCCTGTAGCAGCGCTGCTTGATAGGAAGAGTATCACCAGTGTCGATTTTATGACAAATTAAATGAGTACGACCAAGTTCGCCTTTTTCTTCAAAAGAAATAGATTTAAATCGAGTAATAATGTCATCCGCAATGACTTTTTGTTCAGAAGTTAAAAATTCGTAGGGTAGAATTTTCTTTTCAGAAGAAGTAACTACGTTACATTCAAGTTGGTTAGAGAAAGCAGAGTTTAGTAGCTCTGGCACAAGATTAAATTCTTTCCAAAAATCGACACCAAGAATAATTGAGGGGTGTATTTCAGGAAACACATGACCTCTAATGATGTGAGTTTGGTTATTAAAGGTAACAGGTAAGTCGATATAACCTAGCGATTTAACTCTATGGTTATCTGCTGTAGTTACAAAGATAGAGCACGACTTGGATAGGGTGTAGCCCAGTTTTAAGATTTCAAGGTGAGAATTATTACCAAGTATGGTAATTGAACTACCACTATCCAATAATCCGAAGAAGGGAGAACCGTTTAAGAGTATTTTTAAGAAGGGCCTGTTAAAATCTCTTTCCTTCTCGTAGAGAATTGAAGAAGTTTTATAGAGTTGAAAGAAATTTCTAAGGCTAGAGAGCCAATTCTGCCATTCTTCAGGATTAAATTTGGATGAGATATCTAAGTCGTGCTTAGCTAGTTTTTTGAGTTTTTAAGGTCTTTTTTGCAGTTGGGACAATCTATTATTTTATGCCCACTTAGGCCACACTTGAAGCACACTAGATCACGTGGTTCCGGACATGAGTGGAACGAGTGGTCACTTGTGCGACAGCGGTAGCAATAGTTTGACTTATTTTTATATTGCGTAACACTGTTAACGCGTTTAGGATAGAAGTTCTGTTTAGTTTCAGAATTATGGGCAGATGAGTTAGGAGTTTTTGAACAGGAAGAATAGTTGAATTCTGTCGCTAGAGAGTTGAAAGCGGGTTTCGGATCCTTAAAATTCCTATCCCTGTCTAGGATGCGTTCGTAATCTTGACAAGCAGTGATTAGAGAATCAATGGACGAGATATTTTTTAAAGCAATGAATATTGAGTAGGATGGTCTAATATTTCTAAGTAGGATTTTTAGTTGTTCAGGTTCAGAAAGTTTGTTTTCAAGGCGGGCAAACATTCCGAACATGATAGACACATAGATGATAATAGTTTCTGATTCACCTTGTGTTCGCGAGTTGATCGTGGCTAGTAGCTTGTAGTCATAATCGTACTCGCCAAAATCTTTGATTAGTAATTCGCAAAGTTGATCCCACGTTAGGTTAGGGTACCTAATTTTTTGGAATCTATACCAATGAAGAGCCTTATCAGTGAAGATTTCTGAAGCTTGGTCAAGGAATTTTTCTTTTGGAATTTGCCTAGCAGTTCTAAATTCTTCTAGTTTGGTCAGATACGATTTAGGGCATGAGGTGCCATTGTAAGAGATTTTTTTAAGTTCCTTGATGGAATTTGGTGGAATCGTCGCTGAAGCAGAAGGAGCTGAACTGCAGGTAGGAGTGGGATTTGCCTGAAAAACGAGGGGTGAAGACTCTGCTGACGAGAAGGTTAGAGAATCGAAGCGTTTTTCAAGGTTCGAAAATTTTGCCTGTAGGTTAACGAGTTTACCTTCGATGGAAGCGTCACAGTCACTAGTATCCATTCTTTCCAAGCGATAGTACATGTGGTGTAAGTAAGTTTCTACTTTTTTCGTAATCAAGGTAGATGACTTAGTTTCGAGCTGTGTTATTTTAGTTTCTATAAAATTCAAAGTTATTTCGGCCTGTTCAAGGTCTTCTTGAATGGGGATAGTAGAGTTGACAATTTCGGTAGATGGAAGCGTTTCCGAGATTGTTTCTATCTGTTTTTTTAAGTTTACAAGGGATTCGGCTGGCGTTTCAAGGCGAATGCGAACCTCATATTCTATCTCAGGTTTATTGAGATAAGAGTATTTGATAGGACGAGACATTTTTAAGAGTTATTTACCTGATAGAGGTCTAAGTAAATAGCTAAGAGAGTAGATGAGATGAGATGAGGTTAATGAGATGATTTACACTAAGCCGAAAAGTTCCGAAAGGTTCAGCCAAAAGTTCAAAGTTTACTCACACAAGAGAGGGTGTGATTTTAGAATTTTGGGAAGACTATAGTCTAATAATTTTGGGAAGACTACAATAATAACCCTGTCAAACAAAACCAGTTGGGCGCCAAAACTGTCACGTTACAGGGGTTACCTGTTAGTAACGCCCTGTGACGGAAGCTAATTTTAAAGAAGAAATAAGTAAAAGTAAAGGAAAGAAAGAAGTTAAAGAGGTGGGTTATTTATTTGACAGCGTTACTTATAACTTAGAATTAGGACCTAGATGACTAAATAAAAGTAAGAGAGCCTATCTGAAACTCGGTTTGGAGAATTTGGAACTCTTCAGGCGTCTTCGGTTCTTCGGAGCTTAGCGGACGCCGGTCGAGGTGAAACGGTTTCCGGTTTCTGATTCCGTGAACGAGGCCTTTCCAGGCCGGACTGCCGCTTGAAGATGAAGGTTTGAAGAGGGTGTTCGTTATGCGGGGGCTCAAAAGGCTGGCCCGCCGCTTGAAGATGAGGACGGTGTTGGTCGAGCGAGGGCTTCAAGGCTGGCCCGTCGCTATGAAGTCTTGTAATTAAGGTTGGTAGAGCGGGGGCTTTCCAGGCTAGCCCGCCGCTTGAAGTCGAGGATGAAGCTTTGAGGATGACGAGGTCTTCAGTTTTAGATCTTCAGTGTTAAAGATCTTCAATTCTTCAGATTTTTCGCGGTATTTTCTCAGAATTTCCCGGGCCTGCCTGGCCCGGGAATCTGGCCTATATTTCTCTTTCGGCTGTGGTGCCGAAGAGAAGACTGACCCTTGTTGTTGTTGGATCGATAAGGAAACCTCGTAGGAACGATTTTGTTCTTTTTGTAGATTTTGAATTCAAAAATCTTGCCTTTTTATCTTTTTGTTGATCGCCTTGTCGAAATAAGTGCTCCAAGTAGTTTATGATCTCCTTCGACCGGCTCCATAAAGGTTTTTATGACATAAATTAAGAAAAGTAGCCTATGGTTGACAGAATTTGAATACAATTTCAAAATAAAGAGTAATTCCAAACAATGCGTCAAAAACGTCAGTATTTTTTCGAGACCACAAAATATCAAAGAATTTTATATTTTGTGTCTCAAACATTAGTAAATCACTATAGTTTAGTGTTATAACAATAGTTTTGATGAAGTGAAGTGGCCGTAGATGCATGAGGATACATAAAAGTATATAAAAGTGCGTGTGAAGGTGAAAATGCAAAGGTGAATGTGATGCCCCTGATTTGAGGATTGCAGTGTTATCCTAAGAACTGGAACTTCAACTGTGCAACCGTGAGTTTCGTAGCATCACATGTAGTTATTTACATCGAACACATACAAGGGTAGGGTGAACCCTACAGTGTGTGTGCGTTTCTGATTGTGTGAGGGTGTGTGTGTGCGTTTCTGATTGTGTTTTTTGGTTTTTACTTTGTGACATGTTTATTTTATTTAAATTCTTTGACGAAGCTTTTGTGAATTGTATTATGATTTTTATTGTATTTTTTGACATTTTATTTGCATGAAATAAATATTATTATTTTGTCCTACAGGACTCGCCGTGTGCGACCAATTTTCGGCGTCGACAAGTCAGGCCACTTGGTGCAGTTGATGCAGGAGCAGCAACAGTAAGAAAGTATTCGGGAATCTTCTGGAAAAGTCCGGAACCTTCAGGAGTCTTCTAGAAACTATATAAAAGGGTTTTAAAGTTTTGGTATGGTGAATGGCAAGGCGCCGATCCGCCATTTTGTTTTTTTTCTCAAAATGGCGTCATACAATGAAAGTTATACTTTGAGAAAAAAATATGCCACAAACTTTCGAACCCCTTTGTCAAGCAGGATCTATATTAAAACACAAGCGTTAGAACTTTCGTCAAGCTTAAACTTTATATTTCTTTAAACTTTGTATTTATTTACGAACGAAAAGTAAAATAAACTAAGTATGAGTTTGTTTGCTAGTTTGGCCTTGAGACAATCCTATCCACATACTAGTTTTAACGACACCACTACAAAATGAGTAGCGCTTTGGAGTGTTGTCATTTAATCAAAATCTGTTAAGCCGCGCGATGTCGTGATGTAATTCTAAGGGCGAGGCCCCATTAGTGCGTTGCGATGCGTTGTGTTGCGTCGACCCATTGTATGCCACATCTGCGTTGCGACGAAGCACGACGTCGCGACGCAAGAGGACATACACGCCGTCGCATCTGCGTCTCAGGACAGATACAAACGTGTTCGCAACGACGACGCAACGCAGCGCAACGCACCAATGGGGCCTCGCCCTAACGGGGGGCGGCTTTACTTCTGAATCCTTTTATCTGGAGAAGAAGCTGATGATTGGTGCAATTAAAAAAATAATAACTGACCGGGGGTTAAATTTAACCACCAAAATCACAAAAACAAATACCACAATGATATTTTTCTATTAAATCACGATTTTACTCACTAGTAATATGTCGGCGTAACCGACTAGTTTCGGTTCTCATTCGGAGACCTTAATCATGGAGAACGAGACGGCCCTCGCGACGCCGCGGCAGTGCGCACGAAAGTTTAAGTTTAAAACCACAACGATAATTCACACCACAATGTATTAACCGAAGAAGTACACGCAAATAGAAAAGGCACCGTACACAATGAACATGCAAATTATGTAGAAAAATGGTACCCATGTGATGATGAACCAATTTTCTTTAATAAACCATAGGGGTTTAAGCATGAGCGGTGGTCTTCTGCTATCGACGCAAATGTTTTCAGCTGTAGGCGTATCTAGGAGTACTGTTTCGTCTCTCTCTATGTCTATCACTGACTTATCCTCTGCGACAGATGGTGATATAACTATAGGCTCAAGATGCCTTATTTTTAGGGCTTCATCGAGGTTTATGTTTGTAGGAGTTTTATCTTCAAATATGGATCGGTGTATACTCGGTTTTTGTATTTGTTCGTCGTGTTTACTTTTGAATTCTTCCTCGAGATGTATTTCAGCTTTGTGTTGGTCTTCTATTTTAGTCTTAGCTGCGATAGCTTGCTTTGTTTTTTCGTGTGCATCTTCTAGACCTTTTTCGACTTTCTTCTTTTCTTCAGGGATATATTCGACATCATCACCGACTTGCTCTTGCCACTTTTTCTCGTATTTATTCTCGATTTCACGCATAAGGTCATTAACTTCGTTCCTGTTCAGCAAATTGCATTGAATTTGTATAGACTGAGGAAACTTCGCGTTTTCCAACTCGTCTTGTTTAGATTCTTGTGAAATTTGTTTGGTGATTTCATCAGACACCTCTGGTGGTTGTGCTTGTGTACCAGTTTGTACTTGAGGCTCTTTTAGCTTACAAGGAAGATCGTCTAGTTGCACTTTGAGTTCCTTCGTCAGTCTAGCTACTAGGTTTTCCTCCAGTTTTCTTATAGTCGTGTCTATAATGTCAAACACCATTTGCCAATCTTGGTCTTTCTTAGAGGAACGTAACGTATGTTTGCATTCCTCTTTTTTGCTCAGTTTGGTTTCAGTGGCGTTTTCGGTGGATGACATCTTCATATCTTGCGACGTGTTAACTTCCTTTGATTGTTTGCTTGGATATGTTTTCTTTTCATGAGGAACACTGTTTGCTTTTGAACTGTAGGTGTTAGACTTGATGAATATCTCATTCGCAAGACTGCCTTGTGTTTCGTACGAGGTATGCTTTACCGTTTTGGTTCTCGAGTCGTTCGCCACTAATGTTTCTGAGCTAACCATCCAGTTTTTTCCTATTAAGCATTCCTCGTTTGTGGACAGATTAGCGGAACACTTCGCTTGCATACTTGAAAGGAACTTGGTTAAAGTCTCACTTGGCAGCTGGGACACCTTGGCCAACATCTCTTTGGCTATTTTGTCCAAGCCGATCTTGGACGGCCATGTTCGCAACTTCTCTAGGCTTGTTCTATTTTTCAGTTCGTTTTTCATGAGTTCTCTGCGAATAAGCATACAGTCTATCGATCGAGGCCGAGGGTATGTCCTGGTGTTTGAGCTCGAGTATACCGGCTTTCCCAATATTCTAGGAAGTTTTGGCTGCGTGGCTTCTCCTGGAACCTCTCTAAATAAGTTGCCACTGTCTGCATATCTGGGTGTATCAGGTTTCTTAAAACAAGGCGTTTCTTTCGAGACGATCAACGTTTTCTCAGAAAATGTATTAGAATGTGTAAGATTCTCGACTACCATAAGATACTCCGTATCAGTTGCGTGAGAGCGTTCCGAAAATATCAGATCTTCTATATGGGTTTTGTTTATGGCAGGCTTAAGTCGAAGATCTGAATTGAGCATTGACGTCATATTACTGGAGTCAGTCGAATACATTTCGCTCGAGGTAAAGTAACTGCCGTCGGAAATACTGCTAGGACCCGTTATTTGACTCTCACTTTGTAGAGTGACGGTGCTTATGTATTTTTCTGAATTCTCTGGGGCACTGATCACCTCTTGAGGCACGAAGCTTGTCAGCAAGTTTGTCAGTGTACCAGGACAGTAGACAGTCTCATTAAGATGAGAATCTGATGTTAGACGTGCAACATTATTGGTTTGCGCCACGGCGATATTATGTTCTTCTTGATCGTAAATCTTTCGTGTGTTTGCCTGAAATGCCTCTTGAAATGTCTCTCTTGGCTGAACCGTCCCATCATCTATTGTGCTTTTAGATCTCGTTTCATTTAAGGCATCTGTTTCATTATTGATAGTGTGTTCTTGCGATACTGAAACAGACACACTGTCTGATGATTTCCCTTTGTCGTCTCCGCTTAAACGCTGTGATGAATCATCTGACAAGATCTTGAGCACTGTCTCATCATATATTGTGCTATTCGCTGCATTTATACTCTCGGTAGTTTCAGTATTGGTAGTGTATTCTTGCGATACTGAAAAAGACACACTGTCCGATAGTCTTCCCTTTTCTTCTCCGCTCAAAGGATGTGATGATCCATCCGACAAGATCTTGAAGTAACTATCTGAATCAGCAGATGACTCATTGCAGCCAAATGAATTTTTGTACGAGGCATCTCTTATCAAAGTACGACAGCTAGAAAATCGAGAAGCAGTGTTCGATAAAATCGTTTTTCCAGATTTCTCAATCAGCGTGGAACTGCTTCCTATCGACACGTTTTCCATAAAAGAAGACGGTTTCGAAGGCATCACAGTTTCGACTGTTACGTTGTCTTTAGCATCAAAATTCTTGTTATTGCTTTTAGAAGGTTCTTGAACTAAAGTCATACGACTGGCTTGTACTTTATCAATGGATGCTTTTTCATCGTTTGTATCCTTAACTCGCTCAGTCATCGCGCCGAGGCTTATGGCATCTGGGCTGTCGGTCAAAATCGGTCCAATATCTCCAAAGTCACCTTTAGACAGGGCATCACGTGCGTTAAGATTTCTCTGCTCACTAGGTTCTGGTCTGTTCTTGGTTGGGGATGAACGGCCATACAATTTCGGAGCGCGACAGGCCCAATCGGCCAAATCGTGTAAGGATTGTGGGTTTTGGAAACTAGTTGAAGTGTCCGGCGTTTTTTTACAGTCTATACAGTCATTCAAGCTGTCTCCAGTGAGAGCGACAATTGCACTCATAATTTTCTGAGCTTCAACTGAAGTGAGTAAGGTATTACTGTTGTTCCTATTTGGTACAACGATCTCTGTCATTGAACATTGCCTTTTGGATTGATTTTGAAAGTATACTGTTGCTTCACTGCTTTGCAACACAACTGGGTATTGAGACGGCAGATTGAGTAGCGATTTGTACTTGATCGCTCTTTTAGACTTGAGCGATACTGCGCCGTGGTTACTGTGATTGTCTCCGACCACGTTTTCCAACAAATTTTCTTTAGCCAAGACTTTTTTTAAGATGGTTTGCCTCGATATAATATTTGTTAATGAATCAGCATGTTGTTGTATCTTCAACTTTGTGGCTCCTCTGTAAAACATCTTTACCTGCCGCTTTATTCGATTTCGATGGATCTTGAGATTCGCATTCTTTATCTTTTTATCGACTAGAACGATCGACTTTTTAGCGGATTTGCTTGTTAGTTTCTTTGCCTTTTTTCTTTGGAAGCCATTAAATACAATTTCTGGCTCTGGCCCTGTGTACTCTTTTATAAATTCAGATAGAGTTGTTTTGTCTTGTTTTTCTAATTCCATACCTTTTAAAATACCGTTTTGGTCTTTACTGTTTGTTTTGTGTGTTTTCTCAGAGCTGTAGCTGTTATTATCATCTTGTCTTAGGATTTCCCGTAAGGTCGCGACGGATGTATCAGAAGTAGTGAAATCAGAGGTTTCAGGACTTTCAGCGGTTTCTATTTTTGGTATAGTACCTGGTACATTAGATGTGGTATTTTTTTCGCTAATCGGTTTTGTGTCGTCACAAATCTCTTGTATACCAAAAGCGACGACATAAGTTGGCAATTTCGGTTCAGCTTTGTTTTTAAACTTTTGATTTCGTTTCTTTGCTCTTTTTGAAGCTTTTTTTCCTTTGCCATTCGGCATCTTCATTCAGTTTTGGGGCGAATTGAGGTCTGCAACAAAACAATTTGAAACATGAACTACCTAAATGGCATCGATAGGAAACATATTTTTTTAAAGTCGATCTTACTTTTTTGTTCACATACTGTCCGACACTGGGATTGGATGGAAACCTCTCACTCATGTAAGAAACCCTTGTTGAATTCCTGTCTCGATAACGCCGGAACTAAGACCTACCTAATTATTTATGAAGTTCGAAATGAAACAAAAAAAAACATAAAAGAGTTTATTACAAAAATTCAAAACGCGCAAGAACAGATTACAAAAAGCCCATTTCTTTTAAATCAAATGCATGAATTGTAGACTTAGAAGTTTCAAGTGTAGAAGTTATTGTTTCAGATTTAACATGAAAGGTGTTCGTGTAAACGTAAAGGTAATAAAGGACAAGTACTGCTGATAGAATGCACAAAATTATACAAAATATTAACGCTTGATTTTTTGTTATTCTAACTGTTTGAAATTTTAACTTTGGCTCGACGGGTAGGGATGAATCTATATTTACCAAGAACGATGATGTACTTTTCAAACATGAGTTATTATTCTTTGTAGTAAGGTAGTAACATAGTTGCTTTGTACCAAATGCACTATGCTCTGTACAGTCAGCACTATTTGAGAATTCACTATTTTTACATTTATCTTTATCAGGTTCATGCAAACTTTGATCTTTCTCAATACCTTTTATAATTTCTTTTCCTACAAAACTAGTTGCTTCCGATTCAATAATGTTATCTACTGTAGCCAGTTCAAATATGGCTCTTGAACTAGGCAAAGAACATGTTAAAGCTTTAGCGTTCGAGAATTCATCGGTGCCAATGAAATATTTCGCCTGTGAACTCATGTCTGTAACCTTAATGACTGACTCGCTTTCGATGATTTTGTACGATCCAGTTTTCTTTTCTGCCTTGAGAGAAGGCTTAGTTTGTTTGGCAAAAGGTGTAGTAATTTGTGTAGCTTCTGATGTCTTGTCTCCTAATTTTTTCATGTCCTTTTCAACTGCTTTGTCATATGGAGATGCTACTTTGCACAAATGACCGCTATCGCAAAGACGGTCTTTGCTCCAAACTTCACTGGTAGGGCTGTATCTTTTGACGAAGTAATCAAAGTCTTCCAGACAGAAAGTCGAGCCACCATAACTGGTTATGCCTAAACAAGGATAGTTCAATGATGCAACTTTTCTGGGATTCTTGTTTACACGCTTCCTTTCAAATGCTTCTTTTGCAGAAGCTGTTAAGTACACTTGTTTAGATTGAAGATCAGATATCAATCGGTCTAGTTTTGGATTTATTTTTTCTGCGGCTTTAACGTCGAATTTTTTTTCGTCTATTCCATGCGGCAGAAGTCTTAATTCAGATTTATGAAATTTTGCTAGATTAGGATTCGATTTTGAATAATTCCATAGGTTTTTATCATGGCTAATAGCAGAATCAAGCATTTCTAAAACATCTGCAACAATTTTAGTTTCAGTTTGGTTTATTACGGCAGAAATAACTTTATTAGTGCATATAGCAGGTTTAATTATTTCTACAGATTTATCAGAATTGCGTAGGTATTTGTGGTGACTCATATTGGTGTCAAGTAATTCTATGACATCTGCTATGACTTTAGCGTTTGTTTCGTTCACTAAAACCTTCAGAACTTCATCATTACATTTCGCTGTTGCGATGGTATCTAAAGACTTTTCAGATTCTTTTTTAAATTGGCTGATTGCAGTTTCGAGCAATTCTTTAACGTCATTTACAATTTTAGCTGTAGCTTTATTTTCACCATCTGTGCGGGCTTTACTGGTATTTTTTATGACATTTTCTATAGATTTATGAATATTTTTATTGCATTTGTCAAAACCTGCATCAACATTAAATAGTTTTATTCCATATGCTTTAATTCCAGTATTATTATGACTAGCTGTCATTTTGGGAACAGTTTTCTCTATAATAGAAGGATAGTTTTTGTTGCCTGTAGCAGTTTCTAAAATTTCTGTTATATTAACTTTCTGTTTTGCCCGATATTCTTCTTCAGTTTCAGTTTGAGGCTCAAATTTATTTATAGGTTCGTTTTGAGTGTGCAATTTGACAACGATATCAACGCTTACGTTCCCTGAATCTTTGAAAATTGACAAATCGTTGTTGACCTTTTTAATTGATCTTTTATAGCTTTGTCCAATTCTCAGAATGCGACATTGATTTTCAGTTTGCTTTTTGTTCTTATTATTTTTCCGCGTTGTTATTGCCTTCTTTGTCTTTTGATTTGGTCTTTTGATATGTCGGAATGATTTTGTGACCATTCGATGATAATTTGCAGTCTCCTTAGCTTCAGCTTTTGTCGTGTTTTTATCGTTTTTTGCCGGCCATCTACTATTTTCTTTACCACTTGCGTCATACAAAGATTTGACCAGATCATTTGCATTGTCATTCACTTCGGGAAGTTTGTCTTTTATAGATGTTACAAGAAATTTAACTGTCTTTTCTGAAGGATCTTTATTGAGAATACATAACATTTCTTCATCTGCGTCCTGTATTTCAGGTTGTTTCACAGTTAAAGCACAATCTGATAAGCTTTTTATACGTATTGGTAACTCTTCTTCCTGTTGACGGATGTAATAGTCGACTATATCGTCTATTTTTTCGCTTTCTTGATTTTCAACAATATTAGATATATCAAAAATTTTTTTAGTCTTCGTATGATGCAAGTTTTTTTCTTTAGTTTTACTATTGCCATACTTTTCTACGTCAGTACTAATGCAAATATCTGTAGGAAACACTTTTTCTTCACTTTTACTCTTGCCATACTTCTCTGCCTCAGTACCAATACAAACTTTTTTAGGAATCACATGCTTTTTACTTATATTATTGTCATTTATTTCTGTATCAGAACCACAGCAAACACATTCAGGAACAAACATTTTCTTATCTGGTTCCATTCTAGAGCTTTTCACGCTAGGAATGAGTTTGTTAATAGATAAACTTTTCGAATGACTTCTTGGTGATCTTGTAGCTATCGCCAAAAGCTCGAAACTAGTTGTGGATAATATTGAATTGTTAGATTCATCCACGCACAGCAAAAACTTTTTGCGACCCTGTTTGCTTCTACACTTCTGCAACTTCACTTTCTTCGTTATTATTCTTTTAGTTCTCCTCCCACTCGGCGTTGGTGAGATTGAAGATGATACAGTAGTTAATTCAGACGTCATAGTTTTAGACGTTCTACACGATATAGTACACATATTTGACTTTGAAACTTTCAACACACTACCCGAAGACGTTCCTGCTCTGGTGTCTCTATCCATATTATTCAACGTAACACATCGAGGGAAGCTTTCATTTACATTGAACATAGATGGAGACAATACGTTGAAGCTAGGACAAGATAGCCTGTTCAGAACAGCGCGGAACGTGGACTTCATATTTATCACATCTTCGTCGTCTTCTATCATATGTTTCTCAATATATTTATTCAATAGCATCTTCAATTTATCCATTTCAGTTTCTTCGGCATCAGTGCTAGTGCTTGGGACTTCCACGGTACCTTCCTTTGAGTCTCGATTTACTTCAACTACTAAAAAGGAACCACTTTCTGAACCTAGGGTAGATAGTTTAGATTTGGGCTGGTTTTTCTTTCGCTTTTTCTCCTTGTAGAGGCGTCTTAGGATGCAGTTGTCTGTCTCGATGCAAAGATCTTTTTTGTCTTGGTTTTTATCCTCGATTTTTGCCAGTTTGATCATTATCAAGTCGCTGCTCTTCTTTTTTTGCGAACTGTTGGCATAGAGTGACAGTTCGGTGCTGCCGCCGGACCTTTTTACCAAAATACTGTTGCTGGGTACATCTTTTGTAGGTACATCATCGGATATCTTCACTTTGACCATGGCTGCGTGGCATGAAGTTTGCTTAGGCTTTAGTTGCTCAAATCTGTTCACACGAGATACTTTAGATTTGTCGTCTTTTCTTTCTCGAATCCGTCTGTGTCGGTATTTGGTCGGTCTTCCTGCATTCTGTAACCAAACATGTTTATTCTCTATTCATGGTTGAAGTGTTTCTTGAGTTGTGGTGATGGAAGATGAGATCTTCTGTTCTTCATTCATCATGTATAGACAAGTTTTAGTCACACACAGCGCCTCCATACATTTGGTGTGTTGGTTTGTTTGTAGGTATAGACGCCTGACATATTTTTTACTTCGATTATTCTCTATTATCTTATTCGATCAATATTGTCCGCGATTGCTCGAAAATAGCTCTACAAGCTCAGGAGCTATCCTAATAAATAAAATAAAAAATAAATAAATAAATAAATTGGATTTTATTCATCACATTTAAAACAAAACAGTCTTGTAGGTACTAGTTCTTATAAAGTATAATACGTTTATTTATTCAATTAACTTTTAGAGTTATTTGTGATGAAAAGGTCAGAAGTTCAGCGTAGGTACTTGCTGTTTTACAACCTCTGCCTGTGAAATGTGTAACAGACTACATAACCTAATAAGGAAAATCTATACTTATAATAAAACTCTAGCGAAGTCAATTCTGTACATTGAATATTTTTAGAAAAAAACTATCAGGGGTTACTAAGTAAACTATACTGAATACTAAAATGCAAAAAAATCGGTCTATGTCTGTCTGTCTGTCTGTCTGTCTGTCTGTCTGTCTGTCTGTCTGTCTGTCTGTGTGTTACCTCATCACGCGAATACCGCTGAATAGTTTTCAGTCAAATTTAGGACCGTGATAAGTCCTGGTTCTGGGAACAATCTAGGCTATCCGATGTTCAGAATACATTGCGGGTTGCAATTTTAACTTCGTTTTTTGTAAGAAATATTCATAATTTTGATATAGCTTCTTGAGAAGATATGTTAATAACGTGATACAGAACACATTTCCGAAAAAAAAATGCATTTCCGGAAAAAAAAATCCGACTTGGAACCTCATTATCTCGGAAACCGTTGATTTCCTAGGCATATTTCCTTGGGGAAAAATGATCGTTATGATGAGGACTATACAGGGTGTTAAAAGACCGCCAACAGACCCGAAAGCCACTAGACACCAAAACAAAGTACTTTTTCGATAAATTATTGTTGGGAAATTATTTTGGTTTTTTAAGTTATAATTTTGAAAAATATTTTTTCACGCAATGGACGTGTAACGCACAGAAGTCATATTGCGCAAGCGTAGGTATCAGATTATGTTACTTAAGCTTGAAGTGCCGATGTTTAGAATACATTGCGGGTTGCAACTTTAACGTCGTTTTTTGTAAGAAATATTCATAATTTTGATATGGCTTCTTGAAAAGGTATGTTAAGAATCCCCTGAAGCTCTGCAGCCCTCTCGCTCGCACTTTTGAACATTTTAATTTATTGTAAGAGAATGATTCAACTTTGGACGATAAAATATAGTTGCAGACATAGATAATAAAGCTATCGACATATAAACATACTTTAAATTTCACATTTATAGTTTAAAAAATAAATTACTGAACTACTACTTTTAACCGAAGTTCAGTGATAGTTTTTTTTATTAGTAATGTAATTAGTAAGAATATGAAATCAAAAGTGTGTCCACATGTCGATAGCTTTATTATCTGTCTGCAACTATATTTTATCGTCCAAAGTTTAATCATTCTCTTACAATCAATTAAAATGTTGAAAAGTGCGAGCGAGAGGGCTGCAGAGCTTCAGGGGATTCTTAAGATCTAGGTACTGAATACATTTCAGCAAAAAAAAAAAATTTGAAAAATCCGACTTTGAACCTCATTATCTCGGAAACCGTTAATTTCCCAGGCATAGTTCCTTGGGCAAAAATGTTCCTTATGATGAGGAAAATACGTGGTTTCCCGCTTTGTTGGCGGTCTTTTAACACCCTGTATGTGGTCTCCCACTTTGTTGGCGGTCTTTTAACACCGCTCGGTATTCAATACAAGCACTCGCCGCAAACAATAATTTTGCATTCTTGCATAACAAATAACTATTGTTTACCGTTGAGCTGGATAGACAGAGTTATTAGCCGTATGCTTTGCTTGCTGGCTTAGCATGAGAATGAGTAAGACCTTATCTATGGGCTTATAACTTTATCTATCCCACTCTACGTCGAGGGAGATACATATAAACCCTTTTAGTTCCTAATTAATTCTTATGCTAAGCTTCCTGGTATCTTATCACTGGCGATACCTTAATGTAAACAATACATATTTATTATTAAATTTATAAATGTATTGTTTAGATTAGGGTTTTTATTCTATTTTATTCTATTGCTTTCTTTTGAGCCCTGCTACCGCAAGTTAAGAAATAATAACTATTAAAATACCCCCGACATTTTAGCTTCGAATAAGCATATTAAATAAATTGCTGAACCAATTTTGACAAAACATAACTAAGAACATTCGCTAGAAAACCTGCATTCAAATCTAAAAAAAAAACCTAAAGCTTCCAAATCGTTCACCCATTTAAGAGCTACGGTGCCACAGACAGACACACCCTCATAAACACATACCTATACAGACACACTCACAGAGCTGTCAAACTTATAACACCCCTCTTTTTTGGTCGGGGGTTAAAAAAAACCTTCCTTTTGAGTTTTCCTCCACAGTCGAATTTAAATTAAATGTCAAATGTGTAAAAACGCATACGAAGTCGCGGGCACAACTAGTAGGTAATAATTGCATTTGGAAATGGGTATGATTTAAGCTATCATCAATTTATTATGTTTTGAATGTTTTAAATAATAAGGTTTGTCCGCAAAATAATAGATCTGTCATCAAAGTGTAGTCGCCAAACAATATAAAAACAATTTTATAATAAATCACATATAATCATCGGGATATTTTATCAAGTATCAAATAAATAGGTTTGTACTTATTTTAATAGGTTTGTCCTAATAACTGTATAATCAAATTAAGGAAAAACGGTCATCAACAAAATGAAATATGTAACTTAAAAAAATCATAAAGATCCAGAAAAATAATGTTTTTGTATCTATGAATTTAACTACTATCTTACATTAGGTACTTGTATACTGGTTGTACACACGACAGTACGTCAGACAGTACATTTTTGTTGCAAAGTCACCAAAGTAAGTGAATAGAGTGCACGCGTGTAAGGTTCGACGTGCTGTCGTGTGTACCTATTGTTGTACCGGCACTTTCTCCACTAGTGATTTCTCAACGAGCTATGATAACATTATTGGAGGAGTTGCATCATCTTCACCACAACTTGATGCCATGATAATATAAAGAAACTATTGGGAAATCAATGAAAACCAAAAACCCTAACGCAACCGAGTAGAGTGCTAGCGTGTAAAGGTCGACGTGCTGTCGTGTGTACGACCCATCGCTGCGCATGATTGGTAAATTTTCATAGCGCGCCAATTTGGCTCCGCCCCTTTGATAATTTTTTAATAAAATTTATGAACTGAACTATTAAATTGGTAACGAATAGTATTATTTGGAGAATTAAACGAAATAATTTGTAACTACTGTACTGATGACAAAATGACAAATAAAAACAAGTCGCAATCTGCGGACGATAATCAATTTATTTGATGACAGATCTACTATTCTGAATACGGAGCTGTTATTTTGGGAATAAACCTATTATTCTGAGAACAAAGTTTTTATTCAATGGATGCACTACAATTATATAGATAATCCATCTCTTTTTCTGCGAACAAATTGACATTAATTTGGTAATTTATACCTGGCGACACTTTTTATTTTTCTGAGAATGAAAATATTTCGTGGTGATAGATCTATTAATTTGATGATACAAGTTGATGACAAATATAAACTTTGATGACACAAAATATAGTTCCCTTTGGAAATATTAATCATGCCGTAGAGAATGTAAGACGTAGGTAAATTGAACCCTAAGTAGCTACTCTGACAGCCTACATTATGAAGCAAGTATCTAATAAATATCTGCATTGTCCAGACACAGACAAAAACTTCACAGCAGGGAAAAAAAAGTAGTCTAAGGTGTATTATAGGTGGGTATTTAATGCTGCCAGAGCACTACATACCATACCTACAACTTACTTTGCTACCACTTACGTTGCTTGAGATTTGAGAATCATTCTCAAAGGGACAGTATGGTCACATGGTTACGTCGACGTTCCTGTTCGATACCTTGTCACTTGTCAAGATGGAACGAATTATCGATTCTTCTCGTTGAGAACGCCAGCAATGAAAATGCGTGAAAAACTCATTCTACTCACCGAGCTCCCTGTATTTTTTCATCAAGAATCACTAAACTGGATTTACAAAACATCAAACGCGGGATACAAAGGTTTTAAATACACACATGAGAAAATTTCGATTGTTCTGACATTCATTCTGATTATTGTTTTCTTTGGCAGAACATTGCCTCGAGACAGGACTGGCCAGTGTATTAGAGAGTTTGTAGAAATACCGCACTAAAAAGGTAACGTCAGTTTTCTGAAAGAGTTTTCACAGTTTCCAGGGTTGCATTCAAGGGTGCTTATAACCGTTAGCCAGGCAGGCCTTGGTAGTGTAGAGACATTAAATTGAACTCTAAAGCCTGCGGGTAATGAGGTTTCGTTGCCTTTACACAGTGGGGACCTTTTGTTCACGGTTACGAGTAGTAACCAACAAAACATTTAACAATAGAAACTAAGTAGGTCGGTACTAAAAATCTAGATGGCAAAACTGAACAAGTAGGTAGAGTATCTTATTTTGTTTCAAAACGGGTCGAATCGCGGTTAGTTTAGTAGGTTTATGCGGACCTTTATTTGTATATGCGGACTCCCATCAGAAGACAATCGTAAAGAAAGCCGGCGCATATTGGATCGCGGTGCGATTTGCAATCGAGCACTCGAGCAGAGGGGCCTGAGACTGTAACGCAATAGTGCCAAAATGGGCTCCCTGTTGACGGCTTCAATTAAGATTTATTAATGCTGTCGGTCCTTTTAATGTGTTTGTAGCACAGCAAAGAATATTCTGATTCTAATTCTAGAGGTTTCGTTCGCTGGTTGTAGGAGAAAAACGAAGAAACCCCGGTTTTGTCCTTCTACTGGGACGCCATTGACACGCCATTGCTTTACAGTTACAGACTTAACCCCTGGTTGACCAGATTAGGCGAATTGTTGCCATTTAGGCTACCTCAGGGGGTCAAATGGCGACCATAGTCCGATCGGCTACCAGTAGCTATTTAGGCTAGGTACCTAAAAACGGGCGATTTAGGCTATCTCAGGAATTCCTTGATTATTCCTTAAATGCTTGTAACGAAACGTAATTACACGTGGAAATGGTTTTGGTCCTTCTACTAGGACCCCATTGACACGCCATTGCGTTACAGACTTAAGCCCCAGTCGGCGGAGTGAACGGAAGCGCTTGGGCTGGATTTATTGCGGCGCAGGGCATTTCGCTACACGCTTCCCACTGCACGGGCCGAGAACTAGGTATGATCTCTTCGAGCACATGAAAGAGTTATATCAACTTTTTGAATGAATAGATATGGTCAATTGAAATAAACTTTTTTGGAAGCGAAAGGTCTTAGGTTCGATTCCCGGTGCGGGCATGTATCTATGACTTTGTTTAATTTCAAAGTTACGTACATTTGTGAATTTGTAGTAGCAATACCACTCGCTGAATGTGAAGGAAAACATCGTAAGGAAACCTGAGCGTATGAGGCATTATACCCTCCTCAACGCAAAAATCGCCAACCCGCATTGAGCACGCGTGGTGATTAAGCTCCAACTCTCTCTCTGAGAGAAAGCCTTTGCCCAGCTAGTGGGACATGTACAATAATAATTGTACAGGCTACATCTTACTTTTTTACACACAGAAAATTTTCAGAAGTACATTAATTTACCTTTCAATACCATGTTTAGTAGTGATTATTAAACGGACCATGAGCCGTCGGGCATTATTAATATGACGTGTAACAAAAGGTCCTATTTCTTTTTACAGGGTGTTACCTGTTGGTCAAAAGTATGATAATACATAAAAAAAAACGAATACATAGGTACTTACAGGAAGATTCTGGTCTAGTCGGATATATAAATCCCTTACACATATCCCACACACACTACACACCCTCACACTTAATCACACACCACGTTTTGAGCTCTTAAATGTCTTAAGTTTTAATTTAAGCAATACAACGTCAACCGGATGTCAATTCTGTATAAAAAAAGTTGAAAAAACCCGCCACAGCATTCACATTTTATTAATTTAAAAATCAACTGAACGTCATCATAGTACGTACCTACAAAACTAGAAAAATAGAATGTGTGATGCCTATCACCGGGTGCTATTACTCTGTAAAAAGAGTTAGGATGTATTGTATGGTAACACGTTGTATAAGTAATTAAGAACTGTTTAATGTTTATTGATTGCACTGAGCGAACCGAAGTTGTATTCAATCTCAGCGTTGACCCGTCATCTAAACCCAACTTAGCATTACTATCGTATATCTAGGTCTCCCTCCACAACACAGATGTAAATCTAGCGTGGATAAACATTATCTACTGTAATGCTTTGTAACCATTACAAAAATCACTGAAACAGCCATTTGTAAAGTTGACGTGTTTTTTTATTTATTTTTTATCTTTTCATCTTTATCTTAACATATATCTACCAAGTTCTCGCCCCGGCCATCCGCCAGTTCTCAAACACTCAACACAAAAGTTTGAACCGATCGTGAAATATGGTGAGGACGTTCCTTTTACCCACAACTCCTGCAACCTTGACGGTACACCATCTTGTTCTTTACCACTCAGGGAACACGATAGGTTTTCCTTCAAAAACCAAGCCTCATAATTTTGCAAGCATCATTTTTCTCCTGATAAATTGCTCGGTGTATTTTTTTCAGGAGATTTTTGTTTGGAACTCGTTTGTTGCATACATTTGCGGGGGAAATATCGCGCTGTTTTAAATAAAGTGTTTTAAGAAATTGCGCCAACGTAGAGACACAGAAGCGGTTTTATTTCTAGCCGTTATAAACTTAAGTTCACATTTCTGAATTGTAACTCAGCCAACAGAACCGAAAAAGAAAAAGCAGAAGATAACATGGAGATCTCACTAGTAGCCCAGATAAATTACCTAATATGGTTCTCGTATGGGCGGAGTCTATCTATAGACGCTTCCTCTCTGGATTTTAGTAATTAATTCGATAGAGTCATTCGGGGTAACTGAGCGCAGTGTAAGAATCGCGAATATCTCCGGAACTAAGGGAGGGGGAGGGGGGGTTACTTTGGGTAAAACGAAGACCCCAGAGTGGTGAACTAGTTTTTATATGGTACTGCACCGCGTGACGTTTCGTTAAAGTTTTATTCGCAATAAATAAAATTTATTGGTAGTTTTTGGCATTTCGGCAAATCCTGTCACGTCCAAGTTTCGAATCCGATACTGGTAAGTCATGTTTTATTTGATAATGACCATATACTTCTAGATGTGTGAGAAATAATATTATGGTTATGTTTGTTGCTTAAACCAGTATCAACATTAATTTGTATTTTGGCTCCCTAGGGAAAGTGTGCACTAGCAATAGTATTAGAAAAAAAATTACGACTTACATACTTTATTTTCTGGTACACATCTCATATGCATGTTTTTAGGCTACAGTGTCATCATGCCGCGAAAATATTATCATCTTATACGAAAAAACACCCGATCTAACCGGAGCGATAGAACAACAAATTGCTAAGGCTTAAAGCTATGAATAAGCTCAAAGACTGATTACATTTATAAATCAGACCGAATTAACAGCAAGAACCTTTCAAAGTCATATTTTGAATAAAATATCTGTTTTGTTATTGTTTTAGTAAGGTAAGGCACCAAATAATGCATTTACTTACCCCGAAGGGGTGCGCACGGTTACCTGCAACACGGGGCAAGTGAACGCATTCCCGATTTCTCTCTAAAATTATTTATTGCAAAAAGAAATACATTAGATTTATATATTTTTCTTTTTTCATTTATAGTCAAATACTTATTATAATAAAACTCTAGCGAAGTCAATTCTGTACATTGAATATTTTTAGAAAAAAACTAGCAGGGGTTACTAAGTAAACTAAACTGAATACAAAAATGCAAAAAAATCGGTCTATGTCTGTCTGTCTGTCTGTCTGTCTGTCTGTCTGTCTGTCTGTCTGTCTGTCTGTGTGTTACCTCATCACGCGAATACCGCTGAATAGTTTTCAGTAAAATTTAGGACCGTGATAAGTCCTGGTTCTGGGCACAATCTAGGCTATTCGATGTTCAGAATACATTGCGGGTTACAATTTTAACTTCGTTTATTGTAAGAAACATTCATAATTTTGATATAGCTTCTTGAGAAGATATGTTAATAACGTGATACTGAACACATTTCTGAAAAAAAGAAGAAAAAAAAAGTCCGACTTGGAACCTCATTATCTCGGAAACCGTTGATTTCCTAGACATAGTTCCTTAGGCAAAAATGATCGTTATGATGCACGCACAGAAGTCATATCGCGCCAGCGTAGGTATAAGTTTATGCTACTTAAGCTTGAAGTGCCGATGTTTAGAATACATTGCGGGTTCCAATTTGAGCGTCGTTTTTTGTAAGAAATATTCATAATTTTGATATAGCTTCTTGAGAAGATATGTTAAGAACGTGATACTGAACACATTTCAGAAAAAAAAAAACAGAAAAAAATAAAAAAAGTCCGACTTGGAACCTCATTATCTGGGAAACCATTGATTTCCTAGGCATAGTTCCTTGGGCAAAAATGTTCATTATGATGAGGACAATACGTGGTTTCCCGCTTTGTTGGCAGTCTCTTTACACCCTGTATGTGGTCTCCCACTTTGTTGGCGGTCTTTTAGCACCGGGTATTCAATACAAGCACTCGCCGCAAACAATTATTTTGCATTCTTGCATAACAAATAACTATTATTTACCGTTGAGCGGGATAGACAGAGTTATTAGCCGTATGCTTTGCTTGCTGGCTTAGCATGAGAATGAGTAAGACCTTATCTATGGACTTAAAACTTTATCTATCCAACTCTACGTCAAGGGAGATACATATAAATCCCTTTACTTCCTAAGCAATTCTTATGCTAAGCTTCCTGGTATCTTATCACGGGCGATACCTTAATGTAAACAATACATATTTATAATTAAATTTATAAATGTATTATTTAGATTAGGGTTTTTATTCTATTTTATTCTATTGCTTTCTTTTGAGCCCTGCTACCGCAAGTTAAGAAATAATAACTATTAAATTAAAATACCCCCGACATTTTAGCTTCAAATAAGCATATTTAATAAATAACTGAACAAATTTTGACAAAACATAACTAAGAACATTCGCTAGAAAACCTGCTTTCAAATTTAAAAAAACCTAAAGCTTCCAAATCGTTTACCCATTTAAGAGCTACGGTGCTACAGACAGACAGACCCTCATAAACACATACCTACACAGACACACTCACAAAGCTGTCAAACTTATAACACCCCTCTTTTTTGTTTGGGGGTTAAAAAAACCTTCCTTTTGAGTTTTCCTCCACAGTCGAATTTAAATTAAATGTCAAATGTGTAAAAACGCATACGAAGTCGCGGGCACAACTAGTAGTCAAATAAAATGCTCTATCTGAAGAACATGTTGTTATTTCCTTAGCTTTATTATTTAAAACATAGTATGGCTTGAAAGGCAAAAGTGCGCACGTTTACCCCGAATGACTCTATACGTGACTTAGAGAAGACGTCAGTTTGACGCTGTCAGTATAATACGTCCAATAACATCAATAGCGCGAAAAATATCTACCGGACGATCTAATGACGGAGTTTCTTGTTTTCTTATTGGTTTAAAATATTTTTAACAAAGCTGTCTGCGCGAGTAGATGCGTGTGCCGATTTTAGAGGATGGGTTAGCTTGAAGAAATGCTTCAATGTTTTTTTCGTTCGCGGACTTAGGGACACACACATTCACACATACCTACCTTGCAATACCACTCGCTCATGGTTAGTTGCCTCCAAAATACTTAGGCACACACTTTAAGAGGCCAACTGAAGTTTAGGTACACAAGACAGCACGTCCACCCATACACGCTAGCACTTTACTCAGTTACGTTAAGTACGGGCGACTTTGGAACAAAAGTGTACGCTCTGATGTTCTGTCGTGTGTACGTATAACTATCTGGTAAGAAAAGAAGATTTTGTTTGAGATTATCTACTAACGGCTGTTTTGCTAGCACCTCGTAGCAAAATAACCTCTTTTTAAATGTCTTGTTACCCGACGGTTGTCTTGTCTTGCCCCAGAAGGAGGGTTATGTTTTTTTTGCCAAGCGTGTACCTACATCCACCATCCACGGTGTGGTCCCCCTTGATACCTATCTACCATTTGGTGACTTCATGCTGACTCTTACCGCACTCGGCTAATCAAACAAAACGAGGTGGTATGATACCTACGTACGGTCGGCCACAATCTCAAATACCCCATGGCAGCTCTTACCGCGCGCGGCATAAGGGCGCCAATCGAACAAAAAAGGGTATCTCAGAATGTGGCTGTTTGTACCTACGTCCACCACCGTCCACCACTACCAACAATCAGTCTTTCCCTCAATGCTGAGGATCGTGACCATCATTGAAGGTGGCGAAGAGTAGAGGTCTCCAGTCTCCATTGCGCTCTATCACTCGCGATGTGGATCAGGGGCCTTAGCCTGTAACACAATGGCGTATCAATGGCGTCCTAGGTAGAAGGACAAAACCGGGATTATTTCGTTGTTCTCCTACAACCAGCGAACTAATCCTCTAGAATTAAACTCATAACATTTTTTGCAGTACTACAAAAACATTAAAAGGACCGATACTGGACCGACAGAATTAATATATCGTAATTGAAACCGTCCAACGGGAGCTTCTTTTGGCACCATTGCGTTACCTACAGGCTAAGAGCCCTGTTCGTTTCGTGCAGTTGTTTTTGCGTGTTTTAGGTCCACCTACTACATAATGCGTAGACATACCTACCACGTAGGTACCCGGGGGGAGGCGAACTGAGACGGCAACTTTAATATAGAAAAAGGTCCACAAAGCTACGAAATCCTTGTAATTAGGTTAAGTGCGCCCAATATGCCCCCGGGATTTTGCCGCGGACGGACGGGGCCTTCCACACTTACCCTGAGCTATACTGACCACTTCCACATCAAAACTATTTGAAAGGGGAATGTTTTTTTTTGTGAGAGAGTGAAAGAGCCGACTAGGTGGACCTCGACAAAACTGGGGATGGTATTTAAGGCACAATAGGACGCACAACTAGCGCCGCCAATGAAAAAAATGTATATCTTCTTTTTGGGAGTTTTTAGCAAAAAATACATCCAAAGAGAAGATATTATGATTTTTTTTTTCCATCGGCGGCGCTAGTTGTGCGACTTGTGCGTCCTCCTGGGCCTTAAGAGCCAAAAATATAATCGGAGTTGGCAAGCGTGCATGTAGAGATTAATGAATGTTGATCCTAGGACCTTATAAATCCCGCACAAGTAAAAAAAGTAACCGTTTTTTTCTCAATAATACTTTATTGCACCCATAAGTGTATAAGATCTTAAATAACATTGTTACTTGTGAGGAACTCTTATCGACCCTGTCGGGCACAGCAAAACTTAAAAGCTAGGTAAAAGAAATATCTTAAAACTAGGTAGTTACCTATTGGAGATCTTTTATCTTAAAACTAGGCTGCTATTTAATACCTAGGAACATTTTTTATTATTTTTTTCTTATCTACTATAAATATAATTTTGTATTTTTTGGTTTTAAAACCTACAATTTTAGATAAATAACAAAAGTTAGTGCTAATTTTACACACAAAATTAAATAATGTATTATTTTATGCAATTAATTATTTTATCATCTAAACAAATTTCTTGTGCATTCTTGTGTGTTTTCTTGTTTTGTTCGTAGGTTCTAGGCCTATCGATTCTCATGTGACGGCCCGTTTTTAGCAAAAAGCCCATCCAAAAAAGATATGATTTTTTTCATCGGCGATAATGGACCGGGTGCCCTCGGGTCTTAACTTATGCATCGCAGAGGAAACCCCCAGCAACCATGGGAAAGGAAATAAAATTCAGGAAGGACGACAAATGGCGACATGTGCCTATTTGTCTTGCGAGCTTGTCTTAGGGGGGGTCAAATATTCCTATCATTAATGCCTGGCTTAATGGCTTAGTGTCGCCACAAACGGGCGCTTTTCAAACCACATGGAAACTGAAAAAACTTTGGCAGAGTGCGAGTCTGATCTGAAGGAGCTTCTTGGAGGTCCTAAGTCCCAAGTCCTACCTACTACCTACCATTCTGCGAATTGCGGGCATTGACTCGTGAACGGCAATAAAACCCAGCTTCGGTACAGTCGGCCGTCGGCCACACGCTAGGATAACCCTTTTTGTTCGATTGGCGCCCTTTTGCCGCGCGCGGTAAGCGCTACCATGGGGTATCTAATAGTATCTAACCTAGACTGTGGCCGACCGTACTCACGCAGAAATGTTTTGTAAATGGAAACCCCACAGACTAACCCGCATTTTCACCAACCGTTGTAATAGCGCCCAAGCGTTAGTTAATAATTGTGGTCTCGTTGCGTTTGAAAAAACGCCCGTTTGGCCCCTTCTAATAAGAGCCAAGGACGATGCTTCATGTTATCGGGCCAATTGGACCTATGCTGCTTAGTGGTGGGCCACTATCTCTCTTTACTGAAGTCATATGATGAAAATAGCTCTGTTAGATAAGGGAAGTTTCTTATACCTAGTGTTCTACAGGGTGCACTTGAAATCGATAGCGGAACTTCAATTAGGATATCTACCTACCTACTCATCAAAACAAAAAACTAGTAGGTATGTACAGTCGGCCACACGATAGGATACCCCTTTTTGTTCAATTGGCGCCCTTATGCCGCGAGCGGTAAGAGCTGCGGTGGGGTATCTGTGACTGTGGCCGACCGTACTAGTAGGAGTCGAAAAAAAAAATCTGCTGTTTGTGTTATATTCTCTTCGTTTCCTATAAGGTAGACTCAGTATTGCACCAAACGTATATGAAACAGTTGATATTTTTTTCGCTCCATTTTTTTAGCTAGCTATAGTCAAAGTTGTTTGTATTGATGAGAAGACCAGCCTACCTAAAGTCGTATGTACGGGGTGTTACACAAAGGTCCTGTAACACTGAAAGGAGTTGCTTAACTAATCAATATTAGCAACGACGTTTAGTACCTATGGGGTCAAGGGTTGTAAACCGATTTTAATAATGAAAAAATCGGTGCCTCTCTTATAAATCCTTTTCGAAAGTCGTAAATTTAGTAGATAGGTACTAATTAGGTATACATTTAAATTAAAATTATGTTACGAGTTTCGAAATTTTGCCTCCCACTACGAACACCGTTATGCAACTTAATACCCAAACTTTAATCAGAAAACTAAGCGCAAAAATAATAACACTTTACAGCCCGCAGCGGCCGCAGCTGGCTAACCCATCGGTTAAACGAGTGAAATAGTTAAACTATACCATGTTGGCCGCAGGCCCGGATCTAGGATGTATCCGAGGGAGGCCAAAATCTTGACAATAAGGGCGATTCTGTCTAAAACTATACTAATCTGACAGCACTAAAAGTGACAGATAATGTACTAAAGATGACAGCTATCTGTCACTTTAGTACATTATCTGTCACTTTTAGTGCTGTCAGATTAGTATAGTTTTAGACAGAATCGCCCTTACTGCCCGCCAGCATTTTGAGACTTATCCATCACAAAAGTTAAGACATAAGAAATAACTTTACGTAGCCTAGGGTGACTTACTATTATACTGGGCAAATACCTCCCCCTTTTCAGGCCCAAGTAGTCTTCCTGTCTTGACCATAATATTAGGTGTAGGTACCTATTGACCAGTCTGAAAGTTTAGTTTCAAACCATTCTTACTAGTGGTTCGCCCCGAACTATGAACTCGCGACCCCATATAAACTTAAATAATAATAATAATAGTCGTCCAGAGTGGAGCGCAAGAGCTATATGCTCGCAGGGTGGAAGTGAAAGATGCATAAGACGCGAGTTGGCACTGTGACTGTGGCTACCACTACAGTCACTGGGTAGAAAGCGGCGCACACCTCTCGACACCCTGAGCTGTTCACAACGATGTTGCCACCTTGCTGTCCAGGGCTAGCCCATAAGCGGTGGCATATTTAGGTGGCCCATTTAGTGAGCAGCAAGTCACCGTCTGCCAATTTAATAAGTTGAGACATTTTAGTGGCAGACGACCGTTGTCTCAACTCCATAGCCCAGTTACCCAGTCCATCCATACGCATCCCCATAACCCAATTCTTTGTTCCCACCCAACCCTACAATAGCCTGTGCTCTTTGCGGGAAAGCCACCAGAGTGCATTTTGTGATGTGGTGTGCTCTGAGGGTGGACCCAATAAGTGTACCCACATTGCATCAGTTCGGCGTGACCTGTGCTTTTGACGGGAAAGTACTGCGAGTGTATTTTGGTGTATGGTACTCTCGCAGGATGGACCTTGAGGATGCGCATGGTCACGTCGCACCAGGTCAATGTAGGTGGTGCACCTGATGGGAACCCTCAAGTGTATTTTTGTGTGTTTGTTGCACTCTGGGGGACCCAACAGGTGCACCACGTTACATAAGATCAAAGCTGTCAAACGGGCCTCTACGTGTTGGATACGTCCCCACGCACGCCGGCTAAAGGACCGGGACTCTGTAGTCCCGTGAATCTTTACGATAGACATACATAATATTAATATAACCCCCGTGTGGTTCCCGGGAGGTACGGAATTGGACCAACCCATTTCTTCCCGTGGGTGTCGTTAAAGGCGACTAAGGGAGTGGAGGGACCATTATGGTTCCTCCACCGCAGGGCAGCTTGTGGCGAGATGTTGGTATGTGGCGGTACCACGGACCTGAGTCTTCCGAAGGTCGAAAACTGGTCCTCGCATCCACGTCTTTGTACAAGAGTGGATTGGAATCCAAGAGGACCGAGACCCTCACCTCTGGCTTGCCTTTATCGGCCGTCCAGAGTCCAGAGTGGAGCGCAAGAGCTATATGCTCGCAAGATGGAAGTGAAAGATGCATAAGACGCGAGTTGGTACTGTGACTGTGGCTATCACTACAGTCACTGTGCTCAGGTGGTAGACCCAATTTGTGTACCCACATTGCATCAGGTCGGCGGAACCTGTACACTTGACGGGAAAGTACTGCGAATGTATTTTGGTGTATGGTGCCCTCGCAGAATGGACCTTGAGGATGCGCATGGTCACGTCGCACCAGGTCAATGTAGGTGATGCACCTGATGGGGATTCTCATGTGTATTTTTGTGTGTGTTGTTTGCATTCTGGGGTACCCAACAGGTGCACCACCTTACATCAGATCAAAGTTGTCAAACGGGCCTCTACGTGTTGGATACGTCCCCACGCGCGCCGTAGTACTACAATCCAATTAATGTGATATTAAATTATTTTTTCATTTGTTTCATTTCACATTGAATTATTTCTGTAACTTGTTCGCCGCTTTATCTTATTTCAAGTTTTTGTGCCTCTAGATCATTTTGGATATTTTTGTAGTTTATCTAGTATTTCTTCCATTTTAATATAGGATATTTATAGGACTCTCTTGTTGAACGAGCGAGCGAAGCGAGCGAAGTTCTCCGAGTCTACTGGAACAATCCGGCGTTTGTATGTATGTATGTATGTATGTATGTATGTATGTATGTATGTATGTATGTATGTATGAATGTTTGTTCGACGATAACTTGAGTAAATTTAGTCGGATCGTGATGAAATTTGGTAGGCCAAGAGAATTTTTAAGTTCGAACATGAGCCAAATCGGTCGAGGGGTTGACGAGATATGGGGTTGTACACATAATATGTAAAGCGCGCGCGCGCCTGCGTGAATGGCGTTAGCAAAGTTACACAAACTAACTTGGGTCGCGAGTTCACAGTTCGGGGCGAACCACTAGTAGTTTTGAAGTAAAGCGACCTCTATTGTTGCATAGAAGGACTTTTTGGTTTATAATTTTGAACACTAGATGGCTCTGATAAACAAACTTTAGTCACGCCCTCTGTTAGGAAGTAGAATAACAATATATTTATATTTTTTTAAAATAGATGGCGCTGTTTTGAATTTTCTAATCTGGTGTACTTTGGACCTTAGCAATTAGCAAAATTTTTGGTTATTTTTGGATTTATTGGATTAAAATAGAGTTCTTGTTACGGATTATTTCGTGACCCCTAAAAGTTTATTTTTATTGTTTCCACTGAGTTTTACGTCCAATATCCACAATATTGTTTCCAAACAGAATTTGTATTTATAGTTCACTTTTGTTAGTTTTTATCACTGCTTTCACTGTTTACTGATTAGATTTACGTTTTTATCACTTTTAAAATCACTTTTTAGCACTATTTTAATGTTACTGAGAGGCAGCAGTGGCGCCCTCTCTCATCCCATATAACCTTAACAACCCCATATCTCGGCAACCCCTCGACCGATTTGGCTCATGTTCGAACTTAAAAATTCTCTTTGTCTCATTTACCTGCCTACCGAATTTTATGACGATCCGACTTAATTTACTCAAGTTATCGTCGAACGAACATTCATACATACATACATACATACATACATACATACATATATACATACATACATACATACATACATACAAACGCTGGATTGTTCAAGTAGACTCGGAGAACTTCGCTCGCTTCGCTCGCTCGTTCAATTATCCTACTGTCCCAAGAGCGAGTTTAGCGCGCCCAAAATGTCACAGATTTTTTACTTAAATGTGGCTAAGTTATTATTTAATTTTGTTGTCAACTTAATACCTGCCGGGCCCCTGTCTGTATTCTCTAAAATAGTCACCGTAAATATTTCCGTTTTTAAATGTAACAAAAATTGTTCATTGAATAGGCATTGCCTGGTGTGGGGGTCAGCACAAAATGTCCGTGCCATTGAGAATAGCGTACGTTGACCCTAAGACAACTGTAAGAAACAGTAAAGGCGTAACTCACAAAATTGTTGGCACCATTGCGAGACAGACTCTGGCCCCAGGTATTTTGACTGATCTCCATTCTAGGGTCCTATTGTGATACTTAGGTACAAGTTTTTTCTTTCGAGGCACATGTGCCCGCTTGCCCCCCTAGATCCGGGCCCGGTTGCCGGCTATGAGATTATGAGCAAAGTTTTAACGCCCACTACGCCCGCTCGCTTCGCTTGCTAGCCGCTTGGAAATGTCCCCACATTGGATACTTGGACATTTAGGTACGCAGAATAAAGCCAGTTGGACTACTACTACTACAGCTGTTGGACTGCTGCGGCCACTCACACCCGTATTCCAAGTCGTTCCTCGACTCGAAATTGAACTCGACTAAGGAAAACGGTATTTATTGCAAAACCCCATAAATTCCCTACACTCGAGCGAGTTTCTCATTCGAGAGGAGGGATGAACTGTCAGGTTTTTACAACAACTTGCTTGAGTGAAGTAAAAATCCGTAGTAAAAAGTAAAAAATCAACCGAGTTGAGGAAATTCTCAATCGAGTCTAGTTGGGAGTCGAGTAATGAACTGACAACAGTCCACTAATCACTATCAAACATATCAAAGTATCAACCAATCCAATCCATGCGCTATCAACTGTAAAAAATATTGTTGCTATCAATCAAAGTACTTACCTACACACGAACGGCCCGTTTTCAAAGCTGCCTTCAAAGCATTGAAAGATAGATGGCGCTCATAGGCGTGGCCATACAAGAACCGGAAAATGGCTGTATTTCGCTTGTTTACATAATATCTTCAGAAAAGGCGAAATTTGACAGCCATGAAAACGACCAGAAACGCGTGAAAAAGACCTATAAAATGCATAGGCATAACGACATGAGTCTTGTAATTTTATCAAGTACCTAGAAGGCGGCGCGGTGTCGCGAATGAGAAACTAGTCGGATATTTGAACAACAAAATGAAAGAAAATACAACCTTGTCGAAATAAATGATAGTGCTAGCATCCCATTCTTATCGCGCGTGGACTCAGAGCCAGCACAGTTTCTGAACAGCGAAATTAGTTTTAAAACTACCTAAATTATTTGTTCTCAATCAATTCACCGTTCCTGGAACATTCCTGCAATTCGTCCGAAAATCCATAGATAGGTACGCCTATTTAATTTGGGTCCATTTTGTGGAACGAGTGAGTTTCCGCGGTTGCCCTTTGGCAAGTTTAGGAATCTAGAAATCTATCTAAGTAGGTTTGATTAAATTAGCTTGCCTCAATAACAAAGCCAATAGACCCGGCCCCTCTGGGTATAGGTACGGTCGGCCACAGAATAGAATACCCCATGATGATGATAGCTTTTACCGCGCACGGCATATAAGGGAGCCCGAGACGAACAAAAAGAGGTATCCTAGCGTGTGGCTGATTGTACAGTCGGCCACAGTCTCAGATACCTCTTTTTGTTCTATTGGCGCCCTTATGCTGCGCGCGGTAAGAGCTGCCATGGGGTATCTGAGATTGTGGCCGACCGTACCTACTTACCGACTCTCGAAGCTGTTGGATCAAGATTGACATGTTATCTTCCGCTCGCTGCAATAGTCATTTTCATCCCCCATGCTCGGAAAGTTTGTTGTTACTAGTAACAACCGTGTAAAACCCGAATTTAACCAATCTGCATTTTTGTGCGCTTCGAAATTTAAATGCCCTTGTTCTGCACGCCCCATGATGTAGAAAAAGAAAAAACACTGGCCGTTTCACTTGATGCCATATAATTTCATAAAAGCTTCAGAAAGAAGAGCCTCGTTTAGACGCGACTCTCCACGACAGTGCCCATTTTCTATACAAAACTGTGCATGCAAATGAGGCATAGACATCTAAAGTCATGGAATAGAACATTCAGAAACGCGGTTTCTTCTTACAGTCTTTTTAATATTTTGTACACTATATTTATTTTTAATTACAGTACATTAAAAAAAATGCTCCGCTTCTGTTTTATCAATTAGATAATTATGGGTTGGTTTGTTAAATACATTTTTTGAACCGATATAATTGAATTTACTTTTTAACTCTAGAAATTTTAAATTTATGTGGTAAAAGTTCAGAATGCACCCGGAAAAAAAACATTCTTTTAATTTTCATTATTTTTGTGTCTGGATAAATAAACTTCAGGAAATTATTAATAAAACGAATGGTTTTAATACCACCGAAGCTGAAAACTTTAGTGCGGCAGCCGTAACTACAGTAAATTATGCTTCTAAAAGGTACTTATTTGACTCACCTGTTTTGACTGAGTTGTCTATTTTGTTTGTCCCGCTTGGCTAACAAAGTGATTTCCTCGCTTCTGTGAGATGAAAAGTTTTGTGTTTCGCACGAATGCAATATTATTTGCGTCTCGTGCTTCTGAATACCTCGCTACGCTCAGGTTTCTTTTTTTGAACCACTCGCTACGCTCGTCACTCAATTTTAGAAACCTTCGCTAGCTCGGTATTCAATACAAGCACTCGCCGCAAACAATAATTTTGCATTCTTGCATAACAAATAACTATTGTTATGCGAGCATCCAAAATTATTTGTCGTGTAGTTCAGGGCCCTTAGCCTGTAACACAATGGTGCCAAAATGGGCGTCCGGTTGACGATTTTAATTACGATAAATTTATTGATGATGTCAGTCCAGTGTCGGTCCTTTTAATGTTATTGTAGTACAGCAATAGTTATTTGTTATGCAAGAATGCAAAATTATTATTTGCGGCGAGTGCTTGTATTCAGAAGCACGAAACTCAAATAATATTGCATTCGTGCGAAACACAAAACTTTTCATCTCACAGAAGCGAGGAAATGATTTTGTTAGCCAAGCGGGAAAAACTCTATAGACAACTACTTACAGGCAAAACAGGTGAGTCAAATAAGTTCCTTTTAAAAGCATATATTATTGTAGTTACGGTTGCCACACATAAGTTTTTAGCTTCGTTGGTATTAAAACCATTCGTTTTATTAATAATTTCCTGAAGTTTATTTATCCAGACACAAAAATAATGTAAATAAAAGAATGTTTTTTTTTTCCGGGTGCATTCTGAACTTTTACCATATAAATTTAAAATTTCTAGAGATAAAAAATAAATTCAATTATATCGTTTGAAAAAATATTTTTAAAGAACCAAACTATAATTATCTCGCACCCCCCGGCGAATAAACCCGTAACATCAAAAACGTAATTGTTCAGGAAAAAATAAAAACTGTTTTTTCGTCACAACTCACTAAGTACTTATGGTAGAAAAGTCATTTAGGTATCAATTTACAGGTTTTTTTTTTTTCTCACTACATATTGTAACATTATTAATCTATAGATAACACTACGGAAGTTATTAAACAAAATGTATGATACCAATATTAAAATCTTGTTTTAATACTGCAAAATGATATTACGGTTTTATTCGTTGGAAAATCGAAACCGAACATTTACAGCATCATAGTATTATAGGAATATTCGCTTATATTTTGCATAGATACTCTTTTAGGTAAGAGCACATTATGGCTTTATTCTCGGCATATGTAAAGTGACTGTGTTAGATAATGGCTCATTATCTTTTTATTCTGGTACAAATTTCTAAGAATATGAAATGTAAGTGTACGTTACAATTTTTCATATACATTTTAATTCTCCATAAGTGCCCCTTGTAGCAATGACTTATATAAAATAAGTAGGTAAAGGAGTCCAGGAAAATTTTAATACCTACCCAAAGTAGTTAACGAAACAAATCGTATTAAAAATCGACAGTATAATGGAAGAAAAAGAAAATGAAATTAAAACTTCCAAAAACAAAGGCAAAAAAGTTAGCAAAAAGTGAATTTTTCAACTTTTTACGCCTTTGTTTTTGGAAGTGTTTGAATAATTAAATAACAATTTAATTCGAAACTTCTTCTTCTTCTGGTGCCTCTCCACTATTGGAGGTTGGCAGTCGGCTGTTCATTATGTCATTCTGTCCTTAGCTAGACTAAAGAGATCTTATATGGTGACCACTCCTGTTCATTCTTTGATGTTTTTCAGCAAACTCTTTCTTCTTCTGCCGACGCTTTTTCCTTCCTCAATCTTTGCCTATCAGGATAATTGGAGAAGTCTATCGTATCTAATCACATTAATTACTTTTCACATTAATCTATTTCTATTGGGTGTTTTAAATGAGTTCTCTTTTGTATGAAATATCCTTATCCTTATACTTAAGATACCACAACTTTTCGAAAGCTTCAATTTTCCTATTTATTTGATCTTTACGATCCATTTTTCATATACATTCACAACCGTCGTACATTTCTATAGGCTAGATGTAACATTGAAGTCTCCTGATCTGGATCTGGAGGTTATGATCGCATAGCAAATGGATAGAAGATAAACCTTTATTTGCTTCATAAACAACTTTAGGTAAAAACCAAAGTCAACTTAAACCTTATTAAAACAGAAGAAAAATACAAACTTGGTTACCTTAGAGCCTGTGAGTTTTACCAGTTTGATTGGCTTCTTCACAGACGATTATCACCGTGTTAGTCTGGCACCAGTAAAGGTTTTGAATTATTCGCTTATCTCTGCTATCAATTCTAACGTCTTGTAGACGACGCATTAGTACCTATAACCGGTCTTAGCATGATCAAAGGCATTCTTGTATTCAATCAAGCAAATTAAAACGTCAGTTTGGAAGTCTCTGGACTTGTGGTCTAGGTAGGTGCAAATAAGACTTATCTGGTTCTTAGTCCTGACCTGAAACTGAAATAGCTATTGGCAATACCTATGCTCATTGGACTTCACTCTGATCCAATCATGAAGAATGAAGAGAAACATACCTGGCTTAACAAACTTATTGTGCGGTATTCGCAGTATTTCTTCATGTCAGTAGAGTGACAAAGGTTGAAATTTAAAAACTTTGTGGTAATATCCCAGTGCTGTAAAAGGTTTTGAAAGACCTGGAGAGCGCATAATTATTAGTGTATGTTTTTAATGGGCTTGAATTAATCTGGTCTTAGTGATTTACCAGTTTTGGCTCTGTTTAGAGCCTTAACTAGTTACTTTTGATCAAAGGATTGAAGGACCAGTTTCATAGATCAGTATATTGGCAAACAACGTTTTCACGCGGATTTTTATACTTCCTGCATACAGAATTAAATGTATGCAGAAACCTTGCTGTTACTTAAGCCTTATGAGATCATTTATACATCGTTTAGTGGCAATTACTTACAAAGGCTTTACTAAGTTCAAGTACCTAGGTTTTACGGTAACTGATCCAAACACCCGAGAAGGCGAGATAGAGATCAGAATTAAAAATGCATTCCGATACTCCGCGGCTCTCCACAGTGATCACGTCCAAGCACCTAACAAGAAGAACGAAAATACGCATTTATAAGAACCATCTTTATGTACGGATGTGAAACTTAGACACTGACGCAAAAAGAAAAGATCAAACTCCTGGTCGCGGAAAGGAAAAATCCTGTGAAAAATATTTGGACCCACCAAGGGAGAAGACGGCACCTTTAGGATCCGGTAAAACGCCGGACACATGGCTGAGCCCAACATAATCGGAGAGACTAAAACTGCAAGACTCCGCTGGCTTGGTCACGTATAAAGAATGGGAGAGGATCGGGCAGCTAAAACAGCATACGAACGGCAACCTTGTGCACGTCTACCAGTTGGACGTCCCAAGTTTCGCTGTATTGACGAAGTCTCAAAGGACTTGCGCGAACTCCAAGTGGAAGATTAGAAAGAAGTGATGCAGGACGGAGATAGATGGCGTCTTTTGGTTGCGGAGGCCAAGATCCACTTCGAGTCGCTGAGCCAGCGTAGTAAGTAAGTGGCAACTTCACTCACACCACATGGGTGCAGTGACCACTTGCTGCAGTGACTTGGAAATCAGTCAATGAATTCCGGTTTTATCCTTTACGCAACCCAGCCATCTCCTTTATCTCCAAATTCCATATCATGGTTGTTCCATTCTTTATAGAACTTTGAGCCCACAACTCGTATTTTACATAAGTTTTTTTTTTCTTGTACAATATTGTCCGGTTGTAAGAGTTTGTGTAGCCGTTTTCTCTCCATAAGGTTTACTACATCATACGAGACATAAACTTAAGACATCTTCGTCTATCTATAGCTGTTTCTTGTTCTTTATTCCTCGCAAAATCGTCTTTTCATAGTGACTACCACATCGATGACATATTGTTAGATTTATTATTACATCATTACTGGAATAAATATATAACAACAAAAAGCTAAACGGTTTTACAGATATAGCAAAACCGGTTCCTATTTTGTAAACATGCATTACAGTCATGGTGATCAAAATATTTCACGAGAATAAAGCCGTAAAGGCTTTTGTAATTTCTGCATACAATAAATGTATCAGTAAGGGATGACTGCGGTTTTATTCTTCGTTCAAATTGTTGAGTATGGTCAGACGAATAAAGCCATATTTTTAAATATCTCCTTAAATATGGTATTTCAGGGTCTGAAAAAAATTACACTTATGTATTCGGCATCGGAGATGACGTTTCTGCAATAACAATAAAAAAGCCGTAATAGCACTTTACGGGTTTATTCTGCGGGGGGTGCGATCTATTTGATAAAACAGAAGCGGATCATTTTTTTTTAATTTACTGTTATTTAAAATAAATATAGTGTACAAAATATTAAAAAGACTGTAAGAAGAAACCGCGTTTCTGAATGTTCTATTTCGTGACTTTAGATGCCTATGCCTCATTTGCATTCGCAGTTTTGTATAGAAAATGGGCACTTTCGTGGAAAGTAGCGTCTAAACGAGGCTCTTCTTTCTGAAGCTTTTATGAATTTATATGGCATCTAGTGAAACGGCCAGTGTTTTTTGCTTTTTCTACACCATGGGGCGTGCAGAAAAATTAAAAATTATTGTTTGCGGCAAGTGCTTGTATTGAATACCGAGCTAGCGAAGGTTTCTAAAATTCAAAAAAAGAAACCTGAGCGTAGCGAGGTATTCAGAAGCACGAAACGCAAATAATATTGCATTCGTGCGAAACACAAAACTTTTCATCTCACAGAAGCGAGGAAATGACTTTGTTAGCCATGCGGGAAAAACTCTATAGACAACTACTTACAGGCAAAACAGGGCCCTTAGCCTGTAACGCAATGGCGGGTCAATGGCGTCCCGGCCGAAGGACAAAACCGGGCTCTCCTCGTTTTTCTCCTACAACCAGAGAACTAATCCTCTAGAATTAGAATCAAAATATTCTTTGCTGTACTACAAAAACATTAAAAGGACAGACAGCGTTAGCAAATCGTAATTGAAGTCGTCACCTGACAGCCCATTTTGGCACCATTGTGTTACAGGCTAAGGGCCCTGGTGAGTCAATTAAGTTGCTGTTAAAAGCATATTTTATTGTAGTTACGGCTGCCACACTAAAGTTGTCAGCTTCGTTGGTATTAAAACCATTCGTTTTATTGATAATTTCCTGAAGTTTATTTATCCAGACACAAAAATTATGTAAATAAAAGAATGTTTTTTTTTTCCGGGTGCATTCTGAACTTTTACCGTATAAATTTAAAATTTCTAGAGATAAAAATAAATTCAATTAAGTATATCGTTTGAAAAAAATTATTTAACAAACCAACCCATAATTATCTATTTTATAAAACAGAAGCGGAGCATTTTTTTTATTTACTGTTATTAAAAATAAATATAGTGTACAAAATATTAAAAAGACTGTAAGAAGAAACCGCGTTTCTGAATGTTCTATTCCGTGACTTTAGATGCCTATGCCTCATTTGCATTTTTGTATAGAAAATGGGCACTTTCGTGGAGAGTCGCGTCTAAACGAGGCTGTTCTTTCTGAAGTTTTTATGAACTTATATGGCATCTCGTGAAACGGCCAGTGTTTTTTCTTTTTCTACACCATGGGGCGTGCAGAAAAAGGGCGTTCAAATTTCGAAGTGCACAAAAATGCAGATTTGTTAAAATCGGGTTTTACACGGTTGTAAGTTGCTAGTAACAGCAAACTTTGCGAGCATGGGAGGTGAAAAGCATATTTTACTGTAGTTACGGCTGCCGCACTAAAGTTTTGAGCTTCGTTGGTATAAACTTCAGGAAATCATTAATAAAACCATTCGTTTTATTAATAATTTCCTGAAGTTTATTTATCCAGACACCAAAATAATGTAAATAAAAGAATGTTTTTTTTCCGGGTGCATTCTGAACTTTTAACATATAATAAAAAAATTCTAGGAGATAAAAAAATTAATTAGAAAATCGTTTTTTCGTTTGAAATTATGTATTCAACAAACCAAAACATAATTATCTACTTGATAAAACAGTACGGGCAGCATGGTAAGCCCGAGATAGGCCCCTCTCTATGCAAAACTGTCAACTTGTCGGTCGGGCTCGAGTTGGCTCTACGCTAATATGGCGATGGAGACAAAAATACAACATTTTAATTAAAATGGCAATAACTAGGTACTTTTTGCTCGACATGACCCTAATCTATTGCCATCTCGAGTCCCGCCTGCCATGCTCGCACAATAGACATGGCACGTCTGTCACTCGAGTTCGAGAGGGTGTCAAAACGACCATGCTAAACATACAGAAGTGAAGCATTTTTTTTATGTACTGGTAGGTATTATAAAATAAATATAGTGTACAAAATATTGAAAAGACTCTAAGAAGAAACCGCGTTTCTGAATGTTCTATTACGTGACTTTACCTTTTTAAAAGATGGATATGCCCCATTTACATTCACAGTTTTGTTTAGAGAATGGGCACGAACAATCACTTTCGCTGAAATACGCGTGTAAACGAACTCTGAATGAGGCTCTTTTTTCTGTCGGGATTTGGCATCTACTTAAACGGCCAGTGTTTTTTTCTTTTTCAACACCTTATGGCGCGGGAAAGACTGTCCCGGCGCACAGCGAGCGCATAAGTCTGTGAATCTGTGGTCTGTGAATCTGTGGAAAAAAACGTTATTTGACTGCACTTATGTACCTAGCCGTATTTTCTGCGCCATCTAGCAAGCATTTTAAAATCAGCTTTTAACTGTCAGTTGAAAACGGCTCATTCCCGGCGCAGGCATGTACATGTCGCAGGGATATTGTCAAACCAGTGATATTATAATTTCACTAGTGAAATTACAATTACCCGGATTATTGTCAATCGCCTTACAATTTCACGGCCTTATTTTAGTTACGCTGTAGTGGTTTTATAATAAAACTAGGTAGGTATATTATGAGTCAAGTTTGTAGGGGGGGACTTCGTGCGTTTTAATTGGTCAACTCTTCTTTATCCGCCATTTGCTTAGGATTTCAACATAGATCTAAGAAAATATTAAAGTGACCAGACTGATAAAACAAAAAATCGGCCTAATGCGAGTCGGACTCGCGCATTGAGGGTTCCGTACCACCATACAATTAAAAATATATGGTTGTGTGTACGCTCATGCATAAGTCCGACTCGCACTTGGCTGTTTTTTATTATTTGTTGTTATACTACACCGTGGAATTTTAGTGGTTTTAAAGCCGAAGGGATTTAGGTGCACTCGTGATTCTGAGCCAAATTCCAAAATTTTACTTCAAAACGAGTGAAAAAAAAAACACTTCCCAATACAAACGGCTATCGCCAATTGACACCATTTGTATGGAGAAGTGAATTTATTTTTCGCGCGTTTTGGAATGAAATTTTGTAATTTGGCTCAGAATCACCAGTGCATCAAAATACCTTCGGCTTTAAAACCACTAAAATTGCACGAAGTATAAAGCTCTTTACCGTTTTTGTGATAAAGCATAAAGTATAAAATCACGTTTGTTCTATGGGGACACCACTAATTTTGTTATTAATATCAAATTTTTAGTGTCCCCCATGGTAAATATTCTGTCAAAATTTCAACTGGCTACCTATTACGGTACCAAAGATAAGGGTAGGAAATACAAACAGAGTTCGTGTACTAAACCCTAAAAACCAATCTAACTTATTGTACATTAAAATCAAACTGCGATATTAGATATCGTTGCAATAAAGCTTGTATTTTCCAGCAACCTGTCTATTATTTTGTAACTCTATGATTTCAAAATTGACAATTTGAAAATGGACCAATCATTGACCGTCTGACAATCTAACGGCAGTGAAATTGTCAACTTATTGCTGCCTTGCAATATCACTGCGTGAGCCTAGTGAAATTATAATGTCACTGAAATGAGCCCGTGAATTGATATTGTGAGAAATGGTGGCGGTTGACAATAATCCGGGTAATGAAGAATGTCCGTGGGTCTGTTAAATCACTTGAAACTTTATGACCGTGTAGCCTAAACATTTAGAAATACACCTGTTTTTGTTTCATTCAAATCGAGCCAGTAGTTTTAAAGTTACGACGGTTTTAGTTTCCGTCCTTTTGGAGTTTTTCGCGCGAACGCGGCAAACTCGCGTGACGTCACAACTCAACACGCACCCGACACATACACCGTAACACTCATTCAAACGGCTGTACGGACCCTCGGCGCGTGAGTCCGAGTTGCGCTTGACCATTTTTTATATTTTTTTGTTATACTATGGAGTAAGTCCTATAATCATACGAACTCTCAGTGCGCGAGTTCGACTCGCACTTGGCCAGTTTTTTTGTATGTTCAGTCAGTGTTACAGTAGTGTTTTATTATAATATAACTTTTTTATAACGTTAAAAATTCGCTAGGAACAGGTTTTAAAGTCGCAAGCTCTGTTTAAAATATTCCCTAGCACGGGTTTGTACTTCAAAATAGTAGGTATATTTCATTACAAGTGTGGAAAGGCTGTCATTGCAACGAGTTCCGACAAATGGCTACCCGAGCCGAGGCGCAGCCGAAGGCGAGGGTTGACAGTCGGAACAAGTTGCAATGACGGTTCCGCACGTGTACTGAACGACTATTTTTAATACAGTTGCGAAAAAATTAAGCAATTTAATAAAATAATAATAACACAATAAACTCAACTAACTTGACATTTTTGACTTTTCCGGTAAAATAGCCGTTTTCAGAAAAAAAAACCTAGTTCTTTTTTTCTCCACTGATGGCGCTTATAATACGGCACTATAACGGCAGTCAGTTGAAATTTCATCAGTGTTGCCAACGGTACGACAAATTACCGTAAACTGTAATAATCATAACCAGAAACACAATTCATTGCTTGCAAATTTTATCGCATCACGTAGTTGATGTCAGTATCCTACCTACCTATTCTATATTTATCCAAAACCATTTATGTTTTTGCTTTTAAGAATAAAAATTGCAAATATATGACACGGCATTTTTACCGATTGAACATGGCAAGCCTGATTCTTATCTGTGGTGTTTGTGTATCTTTAGTATTAGTACTTTCTAATCTGTGAATCTGTGGGAAAAAGCGTTATTTGACTGCCGTTATATAGCCGTATTTTCTCTGCCATCTAGCGAGCATTTTAAAATCAGCTTTTAACTGTCAGTTGAAAACGGCTAATGGCGTCCCGGCAGAAGGACAAAACCGGACTCTCCTCGTTATTCTCCTAAAACCAGAGAACTAATCTTAACAATAAAAATATTCTTTGCTGTACTACAAAAACATTAAAAGAACAGACAGCGTTAGCAAATCGTAATTGAAGTCGTCACCTGACAGCCCATTTTGGCACCATTGTGTTACAGGCTAAGGGCCCTGGTCTTATCCAGAGGTTCTCAAATCCATATTTGAGAAAATGCGGCGAAATGGTTCCAGTAAAGGATGGTACGGCAGTGTTTGCTTCGATTTGCGATCGATTGGTCTTGGGCCAATGTGTACTTGGGCCCTTACGCACTAAAATATGTTCTGTGTTGTGTTACTTGTCTGATTTGTGGTCTTTGTTTGACGTTTTTGCTAATTTCGCTTACTATTTTCTTTTCTTTGATAAATTCGAGACGACGGACTATTCATCAAAGAGTATTAATTTTGCCCGTTTGCAGTGGTTGTTTCACGGCTTCTTCACTGCTTACGGAAGGTATTTTTATAGGTCCGTGGGAAAAGGCAAACTAACGTCGAAATAACTCTGAACCTGTTTGATCTGTGATAACACGAAAAGGTGAGTTTTGTATCCAAACAACTGTGAATCTAGCGAATCACACTCAACTTTACTGCGTTACAGACGTGAGACCACATATTGTCCGATGGTACTGTAGGTACCTCACGTTCTGTAACTTAGTAATATGTATATTGATAGGTTCACAGTTAAGTTGTTTGATAAGACTAAACCAGCTTTACCCCATTTTTCTCTACAACGCTGAACCTATTGATACTTACCTACATATCTGCAGTATCCATCGGTACCCTTTTTTATGACGCATGGTCCTGAATAGAGTCCCTAGGTCAGTGTTTTTCAACCTTTTTCATGATGCGACCCCCCTGGTATTATTATTATTATTATTTATTAATACACTGGCAGCTTAAAGCTGATGCGTGTATATCACTTTAGTGCACTTTTTAAATGTTTATCGAGTCCATTTTTAAAAGAGTTCACCGAGGGGGCACTGATTACTGCCTCAGGTAGTTTATTCCACGCATTCACTACACGGTTCGGCAAGAAGTGTTTTCTAGGGTTGCTTGTCCATGGTTGCTGGTTCAACTTCAGTGAGTGCCCTCTTAGCATTTTGTTTGTATTTAGCTCGTATATCATAGCAAGATCCGGTACATTGTAGTGGTTGTGTAGGATTTTGTATGTTTCTATTAGGTCGCCTCGTTCTCTGCGCTGTTCCAGGGTGGTTAGCCCTAATTCTTTTAGTCTGTATTCATAGGGATGGTTTTTGAGACATGGTATCATTTTAGTGGCTCGCCGTTGTACTCTCTCGAGCAAGTCAATATCTTTCTTAAAGTAAGGGTTCCATATCTGAAATGCATATTCCAATAGTGGTCTAACATAGGTTTTATATAGCTTTAGGAAAAGTTCTTTGTCAATATATGAGAATGCCTTGCGTATAATGTAGAGGATGGAGTTCGTTTTCTTGGCAATTTCTACGATATGCGTGTCCCATTTCAGGTTTGATGCGATATTAACTCCAAGATCTTTTTGGCACTCTACAACTTTAAGTTGACTCTTGTTGATGCTGTAAGGTAGTCTGGGATTTTTATTTTTGTTTCCTATGTGCAGAACTGTGCATTTGTTGAGGTGAGGTGCATTTGCATTTGTTGCTGGGAAATTATTTTGGTATAAAAAAATATTTCGCGACCCCCTTGACCCTTCGGTTTTTTTTATCATTTATGCATGTGTATGTTACTGAATTACCAATATTCATTCCATACAACGTATTTATGGTCTCCATGATTAGGATATAAGTACATACTTATCTATACAGGGTGTTAAAAGACCGCCAACAGACCCGAAAGCCACGCATACTAGACACCAAAACAAAGTACTTTTTCGATAAATTATTGCTGGGAAATTATTTTGGTTTTTTAGGTTATCATTTTGAAAAATATTTTATCACGCAATGGACGTGTAATGCACAGAAGTCATATTGCGCAAGCGTAGGTATAAGTTTATGTTACTGCAGCTTGAAGTGCCGATGTTTAGAATACATTGCGGGTTGCAATTTTAACGTCGTTTTTTGCAAGAAATGTTCATAATTTCGCTTTGTTGGCGGTCTTTTAACATCCTGTATATAAAAATGAATAGCCGTGCATTAGTCTCGCTAAAACTAAGAAAAGGCTTGACCGATTTGCATATAAATTTACTGTTTTGTTTAGTTCACCATAGTTCAGGGTAGGTTTAAAAGGAAAGAAATATGGGAAAAGTTAAATAATTAGCTGAAAAACGGAAGAAATAAAAATTGGTCATTTTGTATTGGAATCGCCATTTTTGACGCGGAGAGTCAAACAATTTCAGATGATACGAAGTTCACCGGGTCAGCTAGTCGGAAATAAAAACACTTTTAAAATTACGTACATCGGATACGTCGCCATAAGGTACAGTCGGCCACAGTCTCAGATACCCCTTTTTGTTCGATTGGCGCCCTTATGCCGCGCGCGATAAGAGCTGCCATGGGGTATCTGAGATTGTGGCCGACCGTACGTACGCACGACTAATGCCGATGCCTGCCGCCCGGCGAGTGTGGAGTGGTGGTGGTGGCTTACGAGTTGTTGAGAGTGAACGAGCGAGCTCTTTTTTTTTACTAAAGTACCCAGGTTTTCCGACCTCTGGCGACCCCCCTACAGAAGCTTCGCGACCCCCCAGGGGGTCGCGACCCACAGGTTGAAAAACACTGCCCTAGGTGATTAAAATTGTATAATACCTTTGCCATTTATAAGGGTAAATTAGCAGTTACCACTGGTTACCGTTATGCTCCAGCTGTACTACCTACCCATAATGTTGATGTTACATGTTTAACGGCATTACAGTATACAATCCTTTCTTAGTGAATCACTACACCCAAAACGTTATGTTGTTTATGAACCTTTTGGTATTAATAGTAATGAAAAAATTCTGCTTTACAGTTGATAAAACACATACAAATGGACGCACTACAAAATGGCATAAACTAAGTGGATTCACCCACACATTGACCACATCCTAAGCTCTATACAAAACACCTGCATGACAGCTTCAATTACTTAGAAGGAGAAAGCAACTATTTGATGGCATCTCAAGATTATCCAGACATAAAAAGACCTGACCAATACAGGACAATGGATAAACAATGTGACAATATTATTGAAAGTGCAGTGGGGACTTGTGGAGACACTAGAACTTGTAAAAAACCCGTGGTCGACGGATGGGAACATTTCCATGAAGAAACTACTAGCCCAACTCCAGCAATATCCGATTCACTTATATGCGACCTCTGTTTTGGGGAATTTGATGATGAGTTTACACTGAAACATCACATTACTAGTGTTCACAACTTTGCAAGTAATATTGTTATCCTGGATGCTGTGTCCCTAAAGTGCACTGAATGCAACTTTGAAGCTATTTCAAGAGAAGACTTGCAAAACCATACATTGTTACATGATGAGGAAAAAAAAGTTGCATGTGATCCGTGTGGGTGCAGTTTTTTTACTGAGTCCAGTTTAAAAACACATTTAAAAACTCATGCGATAAAAAAAGTAGATGCATTTAAACCAAAGAGCAGACACACTTTCGAAAAGCTATTTCTTTGTGATTTATGTGATTACAAAAGCTCGAATAAAAGTAGTTTAATTCATCACATTAGGACACACACTGGCAAAAAGCCATTTCATTGTAATCTTTGTCATTTTAAAGCACGTCAAAAAAGTAACCTGATTCATCACTTAGGGACACGCACTGGCGAAAAGCCATTTCATTGTAATCTTTGTGATTTTAAAGCTCGAAAAAAGAGTTACCTAACTGAACACTTGAAGATACACACAGGCGAAAAGCCATTTCATTGTAATCTTTGTGATTTTAAAGCTCGAAAAAAATTAAAACTGACTGAACACTTGAGGACACACACTGGCGAAAAGCCATTTCATTGTAATTTTTGTGAATTTAAAACATCACGTAACGGTACACTGACTTTACACTTAAGAACGCACACAGGCGAAAAGCCATTTCTTTGTGATTTATGTGATTACAAAAGCTCGGACAGAAGCCATTTAATTGTGCACATTAGGAAACACACAAGCGTTACGCCATTTCAATGTAATCTTTGTGATTATAAAGCACGACAAAAAAGTAGCCTGAATAAACACTTAAGGACACACAGTGGCGAAAATCCATTTCATTGTAATCTTTGTGATTTTAAAGCACGACAAAAAAGTAACCTGACTGAACACTTAAGGACACATACTGGCGAAAAGCCATTTCATTGTAATTTTTGTGATTATAAAGTACGACTAAAAAGTAACCTGATTCAACACATAAGGAAACACACTGGCGAAAAGCCATTTCATTGTAAACTTTGTGATTTTAAAGCACGACAAAAAAGTAACCTGACTAAACACTTAAGGACACATACTGACGAAAAGCCATTTCATTGTAATTTTTGTGATTATAAAGCACGACTAAAAAGTAACCTGACTGAACACTTAAGTACACATACTGGCGAAAAGCCATTTCATTGTAATTTTTGTGAATATAAAGTACGATTAAAAAGTAACCTGATTCAACACATAAGGAAACACACTGGCGAAAAGCCATTTCAATGTGAATTTTGTGAATTTAAAACATCACGTAACAGTACACTGACTTTACACTTAAGAACGCACACTGGTGAAAAGCCATTTTTTTGTGATTTATGTGATTACAAAAGCTCGGACAAAAGTCATTTAATTGTGCACATTAGGAAACACTCAAGCGTTAAGCCATTTCAATGTAATCTTTGTGATTATAAAGCACGACAAAAAAGTACCCTGATTCAACACATAAGGAAACACACTGGCAAAAAGTCATTTCATTGTAAACTTTGTGATTATAAAGCACGAGTAAAAAGTAGCCTGACTAAACACTTAAGGACACATACTGACGAAAAGCCATTTCATTGTAATTTTTGTGATTATAAAGCACGACTAAAAAGTAACCTGACTGAACACTTAAGGACACATACTGGCGAAAAGCCATTTCATTGTAATTTTTGTGAATATAAAGTACGATTAAAAAGTAACCTGATTCAACACATAAGGAAACACACTGGCGAAAAGCCATTTAATTGCAAACTTTGTGATTTCAAAGCACGACAAAAAAGTAATTTGACTAAACACTTAAGGACACACACTGGCGAAAAGACATTTCATTGTAAAAGGACCACGGGCACATTAGTATGAAGTCTGGGCCCACTGACAGTTGACACTTGATGAATTTTTTTACATTGTCCGACCTCAATAAACTTCGTGTCAAATGAAAGCTCTTGAAGAGTACTTCAATTTATTCTATGGCAGCTTAGTAAAAATCTAGCGTGAAAATGGTGTTTTGAGCACATTTGTCTCATTTTATGAAGATTGTCCGACCTCAATAAAACTCATGTCAAGTGAAAGCTCTTGAAGAGTACTTCAATTTATTCTATCGCAGCTTAGTCGAAATCGAGCGCGAAAGTGGTGTTTTGGGGATGGGCATATTGGGCCCACTGACAGTTGACATTTTACATTGTCCGACCTCAATAAACTTTATGTCAAATTAAAGCTCTTGAAGAGTACTTTAATTTATTCTTTGGTAGCTTCGTCAAAATCAAGCGCGAAAATGGTGTTTTGGGCATATTTGTCCCATTTTATGAAGATTGTCTGACCTCAATAAAACTCATGTCAAATGAAAGCTCTTGAAGAGCACTTCAATTTATTCTATGGCAGCTTAGTCGAAATCAAGCGCGAAAGTGGTGTTTTGGGGATGGGCATATTGGGCCCACTGACAGTTGACATTTTACATTCTCCGACCTCACTAAACTTTATGTCAAATGAAAGCTCTTGAAGAGCACTTTAATTTATTCTTTGGTAGCTTAGTCAAAATCGTGCGCGAAAATTGTGTTTTGGGCATATTTGTCCCATTTATGAAGATTGTCCGATAAAACTTATGTCAAATGAAAGCTTTTGAGAGTACTTCAATTTATTCTATGGCAGCTTAGTCGAAATAAAGCGCGAAAGTGGTGTTTTGGGGATGGGCATATTGGGCCCACTGACAGTTGACATTTTACATTGTCCGACCTCAATAAACTTTATGTCAAATGAAAGCTCTTGAAGAGTAATTTAATTTATTCTTTGGTAGCTTAGTCAAAATCGTGCGCGAAAATGGTGTTTTGGGCATATTTGTCCCATTTTATGAAGATTGTCCGACCTCAATAAAACTCATGTCAAATGAAAGCTCTTGAAGAATACTTTTATTTATTCTATGGCAGCTTAGTCGAAATCGAGCGCGAAAGTGGACAATCTTCATAAAATGGGACAAATATGCCCAAAACAACACTTTCGCGCTCGATTTTGACTAAGCTGCCAAAGAATAAATTAAAGTACCTACTCTTCAAGAGCTTTCATTTGACATAAAGTTTATTGAGGTCGGACAATGTAAAATGTCAACTGTCAGTGGGCCCAATATGCCCATCCCCAAAACACCACTTTCGCGCTCGATTTCGACTAAGCTGCCATAGAATAAATTGAAGTACTCTTCAAGAGCTTTCATTTGACATGAGTTTTATTGAGGTCGGACAAACTTCATAAAATGGGACAAATATGCCCAAAACACCATTTTCGCGCTCGATTTTGACTAAGCTGCCAAAGAATAAATTGAAGTACTCTTTAAGAGCTTTCATTTGACATGAGTTTTATTGAGGTCGGACAAACTTCATAAAATGGGACAAATATGCCCAAAACACCATTTTCGCGCTCGATTTTGACTAAGCTGCCAAAGAATAAATTGAAGTACTCTTCAAGAGCTTTCATTTGACATGAAGTTTATTGAGGTCGGACAATCTTCATAAAATGGGACAAATATGCCCAAAACACCATTTTCGCGCTCGATTTTGACTAAGCTGCCGTAGAATAAATTGAAGTACTCTTCAAGAGCTTTCATTTGACATGAAGTTTATTGAGGTCGGACAATCTTCATAAAATGGGACAAATGTGCCCAAAACACCATTTTCGCGCTCGATTTTGACTAAGCTGCCATAGAATAAATTGAAGTACTCTTCAAGAGCTTTCACTTGACATGAAGTTTATTGAGGTCGGACAATCTTCATAAAATGGGACAAATGTGCCCAAAACACCATTTTCGCGCTCGATTTTGACTAAGCTGCCATAGAATAAATTGAAGTACTCTTCAAGAGCTTTCATTTGACATGAATTTTATTGAGGTCGGACAATGTAAAATTTTTCATCAAGTGTCAACTGTCAGTGGGCCCAATGTGCCCATGGTCCTTTGTAACTATAAAGCCAAACGAAGAAGCGTACCAAATCTTCACATTAGAACACACACTGGCGAAACAAAGTAATTAATTTATTTATTCGTATCGCCACAAAATCAAATTTGGATTTAGGACACGTAGTCGGGTAAAAATGAAAAGGAAAACCTTACTAAACATTTTTAGAACATATGGCTAACTTAAATTAATTGTAGAAGAATAGAATAGAAAACGTTTTATTTACGTGCCACACACAACACGCAGATAATAAAATTAGCATAGGTACAGAAGATCAGGTAACTAAAAAGCCAAACTGACAGGGGGTCATGTACTCTACTAATTGGACAGTGTTCTGCATTAGTATGTCAACCCACAAAAAATCATGAATTGAGTTATGAATGCAGTCTTATTCTTGAGAGCATAAGGCACCTAATTATTTTATCAAAGTTAAAAGAAAAAATCGTGCTAATTGTTATAAGCAAAAAATGTTTTTATGAATCACCGAATCCCAGTAATCGTATTTAGCAAAAATGAGTTATGGGGTTGAACTATTATAGCGAAATAGGTCTAGGTAGTATGGCTTGACGCATTTATGCGATTTATCCCGGTGGGTTAACGTATTTTATGCATATCGTCACGGTGGGATAACGCATTATTGCTAAACTTGTTTCGATCTTTGGCAATCAAAAAAGCAGTAGAAAAACAAATCAAGTGGCTGGTTGATTTGTTTATGCAAAATTGAACGCAAGCCACACCGCTATGAGAAGGCGATGGCTAAGTCAAAGGAGTTTCCTCTAGACATTAAATTGAACCAAATGGTGCGAGTGAGTTATCATAATATTCTTTTTTAACCGACTTCAAAAAGGAGGAGGTTCTATGTTCAGCGGTGTGTATTTTTTTGATGTTGCAACTTGGTCAGGTTATTACAATACTGGAATCTGCAGTCGCTAAGGAAATTGAAACAAAACAGGACCCTGGAACACCGTCTCCAAACAGCAAACTGCAGCTGAATGTACTAGGCCTGCACATTGCACAGGTGAACTACGAAATAAAACTGCGGATTGGAAGATATGAAGCTATCTCCTCAACATGCAAAGGAAATGCAAAGCGACCTTAAGAAAATAGTTGAACAGCAGTTTTATGAAGAAGAGTCCCCAAGACTTATCATTGGCCAAGACAATTGGCACCTCATCGTTTCGTCGGTGATCAGAAAAGGAAGAAAGGATCAGTCTCAGGTCGCCTCACTCACTAAATTCGGGTGGGTGTGACTCGAGCACAGCAGTCTTTGCTGTAACTTGGATGAGCCACTGAGACACATTTTTTTGGAGAAAGCGCTAGGGATACAACTGAAGAGACTTAGCACCGATATCGACATGTAAGCTTTGCAATTTGCAAAGGTTCTGGCAGTAAGTTTCGAGTAAGCTGAAAACCGAATCGACAAGACCGAAAAATTGAAGAAGGAATACTTCTCTACAGCGATCAGATGGCAGAGGTTTCCACAGAAGCCTCATAGCTGTACATTTGGTACCTGTCTCATTTTGCGGTGACTCATCCAGTAAAGAGAAAAAATTGGATTGTTTTGATGCTGCCACCAAGATAGGACGAACGAGATTTAACGGAGTTGTATCCACGGATCCCGGGATCAGATGGATGTCTCCACGGATCCCGCCGAGTTGTCTCCACCGATCCCGGGATCAGTGGAAACATCAAAATTAAGTTAATGTTTGTATCCTGTGATCCCGGGATCGGTGGAGACAACAAAATAAAATCATTTTTGTGGAAACTGATCACGCTGTACAGAAAGAAAAAAGATCACGGATGAACTAATTTTCTTCCGCGAATTTTTTCCCGAGTTTTGCAAGAAAATAATATATTTGATGGAAAAGTACTAGGCTTGCATAAAGTCGTAGGCGTTTAAGTCTCTTACATTTCACATCATTCCTTCGTATGATGTGAGCTGTGTAGGCACCTACGACTTTATGTAGGTAGGCCTTGTACTTTACAACTTAATATAAAAATTAAGTGTGGATCATGGGAATCGAAGATTTATAATAATAATAATATCTTTATTTATTCAGATAACTGAGATCCATTGAGTTACAGACTAGTTTAAAATAAATAATAGGTTATAGGTAAGCGAACAAAAATTACATACAAAATTAAAATTAAAACAAAACTTCATCCAGATCGTGTACACACGACAGCACGTCAGACTGTACACTTTTGTTGTAAAGTCGCCCCTAACGTAACCGAGTAGAGTGCTAGCATGTAAGCGTCGGCGTGCTGTCGTGTGTACATAATCTAACAACTTATTTTCTAAATTTTTAGAGGCAGCGTCCAACAGTGATAGTGTTATTTTCTAACTCATGTAGCACGCATGATATCCATCTGTCACGAGAAATATATTTTTCATCTCCCATGCTCGGAAAGTACGCTGTTACTTTAAACATGCGATCGTAGAACATCCTTTTTGCATTTTTGTGCGCTTTGAAATTTGAACTCGACGCCCTAATAAAAAGAAATATAAGGAACTCCTTCAACTTGTAGCGTTGCCTAGCAACGGGTTGTTGATTTTATGACACTTCAAGAAGTAATCGATTTGTAATAAACAACCCGTTGCTAGGCAACGCCAAATACTCCTTTGTGAAGAAGCAAAGAAGAAGGAAACTCATTTCACTAACCTCTATGTAGGTACCTATGTCTATTATTTGTCTCACATTGCTAACAAAATCATTTCCTCGCTTCTGTGAGATGAAAAGTTTTGTGTTTCGTACGAATGCAATATTATTTGCGTCTCATGCTTCTGAATACCTCGCTACGTACAGGTTTCTTTTTTTGAACCACGCACGCTACGCTCGTGGCTCAATTTTGGAAACCTTCGCTAGCTCGGTATTCAACACAAGCACTCGCCGCAAACAATAATTTTGCATTCTTGTATAACAAATAACTATTGGTTCGATGTATTTCTTTATCTTGGAAAGATAAGAAAAAAAACAGAAGAAGGTTCAGCAAAAAAACAAAAGAAGAAGGTTCAGCTGTCATTTTCGGCGACCGCCTCACCCGCGTCCAACACGCGCACGGCGCGCGCCGTAGGTCGCCGCGCCGCTGAGTAGGTCGGACTCGGTGTGCAGTTCGGCACCATTATTAGCAAAGCACGGCAACCTGTGAACCCTGAGGCATTGAGCCTAAGGCACCTACGACTTTATGTAGACTTAGTATCGGTTACGTTACGGGCGACTTTACAACCAAAGTGTATGTCCCGACGTGCTGTCGTGTGTACTTTTCCATCAAATATCTTTTCTTGCAAAACTCCGGAAAAAACTCGCGGAAGAAAATTTATCCATCCGTGATCTTTTTTCTTTCTGTACAGCGTGATCAGTTTCCAAAAAAATATATTTATTTTGTTGTCTCCACCGATCCCGGGATCACAGGATACAAACATTAACTTAATTTTGATGTTTCCACTGATCCCGGGATCGGTGGAGACAACTCGGCGGGATCCGTGGAGACATCCATCTGATCCCGGGATCCGTGGATACAACTCCGATTTAACGACGCCTTACTGTTGGGACTGGATCTGCTCCAGTCACTCTTTAGGGCAGTGGTTCTTAACCTTTTTTGGACCACGGACCACTTTGAAATTTTTTTTCTTAGTGCGGACCACCAGATCCACGGTATATCGTGTTTCACATGAAATTGTTTCACCTGACCTAAAGTATAATGTATGTAAGTAAGTTGAATACTGGAAATTCATATGAGTCGGGTTTGGAACAATGGAACATACACGCGAAAATTCACCAATTTTACTAAAATTATTATGGAGATTTAATTGGTAGGCGATAGCAATGCGCGCGCAGCGCGCCCGAAAATTCACCGATTTTACCCTTTTTAAGCCGCAAGATGGACAGATAATCTTCCGTCAATATCATTAAGATTTCATTTGATTGTAAAAGCGCGCGCAGCGCGCCCGAAAATTTTACGATTTGACTCTTAAAAATCAAGATTTCTTTAGCACGTGTAGTAGGTGCGTGAAAAATGCGCGCGCAGCGCGCCCGAAAATTAACTGTTTTTTCCATTTTTAATTATATGATGAAGATTTATTCAGAGCTATTATTTGAACAAACGCACCCAGCGCGGCTGAAAATTAACTTATTTAAGTTTTACATTACATAATGGAGAATTCCTTTGTTTTGAATAGAAGACACGCACGTAGCGCATTTTGAAAATTCACCGATTTTAACCTAAATATAGGCTACGTGCGGTTTGACATGGGCTAACGACATTATACTATGAGTGAGCACTGATTACTCGATTTTTAAGGGTTTTGATACTAATACAATTTATTATTTTTTGCGTATTGAACTGAAGACCGCAACTTTACATCGGAGTCTGCCGCAGGTTACGTATAGGCTATTTATTGTATTATCCTGTCAAAATCTGGCGCATTCGGTAATTCCTTGGCGCGATCTGCAGTCACGCGGATCTTTGGAGGTTAAAAATATTTTTCAATAGGGAGTTTATGTTCAGTTATTTTATTCATCGGGAACTTATTCAAACATGACTTTCAAAATCAACATTAAAATTTATTGACAACTATCGCTATGTGCGCTGGACTGCAGGACCCTCCCGCGGACCACTAGAGAGGCCCTCGCGGACCACCAGTGGTCCGCGGACCATAGGTTAAGAACCACTGCTTTAGGGTATTACTGAGGCTCTGGCAGTTACCTATTGCCACCGTGGCTGATGAGAATAGCCTGAGTCTCCGCTGGAGGACATCGAAGAACAGACCCACCCACTGAATACAGGATAAAGGCGGTGATTTTCGGTGCGGCGTCCTCTCCAGTATTTTTTTATTTCTATTACCAACACCCAAATCCTATCATCAAACTAAAACTACATACAGCTACGGCTACTTTACGTTAACTTTTTTTAATTGTGTTTTTTTCATGACTGTACAAAACAAATATTTGAAAAATCTTATCCTAAACCTAGAATTCTGAACAAATGGTGAAATAATTTTAAATTAATTTGAATTTCCAGTCATTTTGTACCAAAAATATAGGTTTTTTCATATTGTGTGCACCTATATCGCATTACGCAAAAACAGATTATCTGCACTTGACACATATTTGCTATTAGAAACGTGGTTGCGGTATTCTGCATAAACCGTTTTTCTTAAATTACTAAATGTACACTTATTGTACGCAATTCAAAGTATACTCATCATATGCTACAAGTTAAAACGCTCATTTTGATACCATTACCTCAAACCTAGCTAATTTATGAACAAAATTACAGCCAATAATCGCAAAAAAACTTCAAAGGCCATTTTCTCGAAAGTGTCATTTTGTGGGTTGACATACTAATGCAGAACACTGTCCAATTAATAATTTACTAACTCGATTTACACGTGGAATAAATCAACTCTATTGACCCGTTATACAGGGCGTCCCACGGCTATGCCACATGGAGGGAAAGTATCTTAAATATTGTAGATGGAACATTTTACTGAAAGAAGACATTATTTTAATTTAAAAAACAATTTAAACTACATTCATAGATATTTAAATAATTACATGGTTGAAACGGGAATCGAACCCGTTACATGAGAAAAAAAAATTACCCTGTAGTTTTATCATACCGATCGAAAGGCTTCATGATAAGGATTATTTTTTGCAAAATACCATAGTGTCAGAAATAAAAGGAAGACCATGAATTTTAACATTTACCTGGTAGTATGCAACAAATCGAGCCGTATCCTGAGCCGAAAGACGCGTAAAATGTGTCCATCGCAACGCGGCTGGCTGATTATAAAGAAATAATTTAAAAATGTGTTTCATTTTCATACTTTTATTCTTTTGTTACTGTGATTTTCATTGATAAATTGATTAATGTTGTATTAAAAATGTTAAAATTCATGGTCTTCCTTTTATTTCTGACACTATGTTATTTAGCAAAAAATAATCCTTATGATGAAGCCTTTCGATCGGTATGATAAAACTACAGGGTAATAATTTTTCTCATGTAACGGGTTCGATTCCCGGTTCAACCATGTAATTATTTAAATATCTATGAATGCAGTTTAAATTGTTTTTTAAATTAAAATAATGTCTTCTTTCAGTAAAATGTTCCATCTACAATATTTAAGGTACTTTCCCTCCATGTGGCATAGCCGTGGGACGCCCTGTATAAGCTGTATATAATAAAAATTAAACAATGTGCTACAATATCTCTGTTGGTTGTGATTTCCTATAACGTAACTCTTTCAAAGATGCGTGCAAAGAAAGTGCGAATGACACTTCCTATTTAAGGTTGGACGATAGCAACGTGGCGGTTCTAAATCTTCACAGTTTTTTTAATGACCAGAACACCTAATCGGCTGAACTATTGTTGTTGTGTTGTTAACAATAATAAAATTAAAAGAATACACTGTTATTGCCGCGAACGAAAAATCACTGAACAAAAATAGCTCAGTCAAGCATAAAACTTGAAAAAACTGAAAATTTTGATTTTCCCGCCGCACTGCTATCGTCCAACCTTAAGGGTGTATAATAGCAACTTGGCGGGAAATTCAAAATTTTCACAGTTTTTTACATTTTGCAGCTAAACTGAGCTATTTTTGTTCAGAGATTTTTCGTTCGCGGCAATAACATAGTATTCTTTTCATTATTGTAAACAACAGAACAACAATAATTCAGTCGATTATGTGTTCTGGTCAACGACAAGTTTTTTGGCCAGCGTCACTGCTTCGTAGACTAGAACACATAATCTGCTGAAGTATAAGTTGGCGTTCCTGTGGCGGCGCCTCCTCCATACTTTGTGATGCCACTTTTTTTGTTTTAGTATGAGCCGTTTTCAACTGACAGTTAAAAGCTGATTTTAAAATGCTCGCTAGATGGCGCAGAAAATACCGCTACATAACGGCAGTCGAATAACGCTTTTTCCCACAGATTCACAGATTAGAAAGTACTAATAACACAAACGCCACAGATAAGAATCAGGCTTGCCATGTTCAATCGGTAAAAATGCCGTGTCATATATTTGCAATAATAATTTTTATTCTTGAAAGGAAAAACATGGTTTGGTTTTTGATTAGTATAGAATAGGTAGGTAGGATACTGACATCAACTACGTGATGCGATAAAATTTGCAAGCAATGAATTGTGTTTATGGTTATGATTATTACAGTTTACGGTAATTTGTCGTAACGTTGGCAACCAACACTGATGAAATTTCAACTGCCCGCCGTGGGGGCCGATTTTGTACGTCCCGTTTTTGCACAGCCCGATCATCCGAGTCCCGTTTTGTACGGCCTGATAATACGAAGCCATGGACTCGGAAAATCGGCCCATACAAAACGCGGCTGTGCAAAACACTGTGTACAGCAAATGCACAGCGCGATTTTGTACAGCCTGATTTTACGAGTCCCATATATTGCACGTCAGAGTTTTGCACAGCCGTGTTTTGTACAGCCCGATCATTCGAAGCCAATTTGGATTCGTAAAATCAGGCCGTACAAAACGTGGCTGTGCAAAACGGGCCTTGGGTAATCAGCCCGTACCGATTATGCACAGCCTGATTATGTACAGCCCGATTTTACGAATCCCATCATAGACAAGATAGTGATGCCTCGTTTACATCGTATAGCTCGCTGAACCTTTTTATAATCTGTGGCTATAGCTGCGTTCAGTCTACACACAAATAGCCTAAACAGAGATAATAGAAGCGTTCCAAACTTTTCAAATGCTTCACGGTCAAAACGTGATTTCATCATACGCGTCATCAAACAAAGAAAAGATCATCAAAGGCTACATCATCAAAGGCAGCTAAAGTCCCATGTCCGCATCGTACGCATCAGATTGTAATTATTTTAATAGAAAGTTGCACAAGTTTGTCCACTGATGCGGTCGCAGTCGGATCGCATTGTGAAATAAAACTAATCCGTTTGATGCGATACGTCCGATGCGAACATGTGGATGCTTGCCTTTGAACTTCTGAATCTACTGATAGGTTGCTTACATTAAAGCACACCACTTTAAGGTCCAACGATAGCAGCGTGGCGGGAAAGTTATTTTTTTCAGGTTTTTAAATTTTGAAGCTAATCTGAGCTATTGTTGTTTGGTGGTTTTTCGCTCACGGCAATAAAATAGTATTCTTTCTATTTTAAACAACAATAATTCAACCGATTATGTGTTTTGGTCATAAACTACTTCTTTGGGCTGTGCCACCGCTTTTCCGACTAGAACGCATAATCGGCTAAATTATGAATACTATTTTATTGCCGTGAACGAAAAACCGCTGAACAAAAATAGCTCAGTTTAGTTTCGAAATAAAAAAAAAACTTTGAAACAATTGAATTTCCCGGCACTCTGATATCGTTGGACCTTAAAGTGCTTTGATGAAAACGACCTATCAGAAGATTCAGAAGTTCAAAGCCAAGCATCCACATGTTCGCATTGGACGTTCTTTTCATTCGCTGACTAAAACCAAATGAGCAGTCAAGGTTAGCTAAATCCGTAAGCAAAATTGATGGCGGTTTACACATATTTCAATGAATTTGGTTTGTAACAAAAATTTTAACCTGTTTTACATAAAAGCCACAACAAATACTTCTAAACAACTTAAGCAAAATAAAAATCAAAAATGAAAAAATAAAGAAAACATAGGTCATGGAAATGCAATATAAAACGTCACCAAATTATTCCTTCCTACTATAGCTTCTTCAAGCTTCACCAACGTCAATGATTCGATTTCACTCAACTTTCATACGAAATTCGGGGATTTCTTCAGTTTACAGACTTTACGTTAACTCTAGAAATTAAATGGCAACAATTTTTCATAGTAAAGCCGACCACTTTTCGGATTTACTATGAAAAATTGTTGCCATTTAATTTCTAGAGTTAACGGACAGTCTGTATGCCATCTTGTTTTTGGGTTTTCATCTTTTTAACTTTGACGAGTAGAGCTCCATCCTAGTTGCGTTTTTTTTCCATTTTAGTAAGCTTGTCTCTGGCTCGGATGGAATCGACCAATCAGAAGCGTCTATTTTCTTGGATGGCTTATTTGGTTTTATTTACTTTGACTGTGAAAACCGTTTCTATTTATAGCTGAAAAAATGCGTTCGCATTTTGCGTTCAATACTGGAAGACCAAGCATTTTCTTTCGCAAAATGCTTTGTTACGGGAAATCCCCTGAATCTGGGTAAGACTTCATAGCAGTGTTGCCAATATGATAATTATCGCATGGCATGGTTGGCAACGCAGCGCTGCTTCATAGTGATATAGATATCTCAGGAGTCTTTGTTTTTGGCCTGGATAGTTGTATCGAAATCTACTCAAATATACCGATTTTCTACTGAAATTCCAAAATCAAATCAAATCTACCAAAAATGTAGAAATCTACTAAAAGTGGTCACACTGAATCTGTGACGCAAGCCTGACATCTACCTGACGTTTCCTAATCTGTGCGGTCAATTTTGACACCCAAATAAATGTAAACGAGGCTCCATTTTGACAGTTCTGAAAATGGATTCGTAAAATCGGGTTGTACATAATCGGTACGGGCTGATTATTCAAAGCCAGTTTTGCACAGCCACGTTTTGTACTGCCCGATTTTACGAATCCAAATTCGCTTCGAATAATCGGGCCGTACAGAACGTTGCTGTGCAAAACTCTGGCGTACAATATGGGACTCGTAAAATCGGGCTGTACAAAATCGGCATGTGCACTTGGTGTACACAGCGTTTTGCACGGCCGCGTTTTGTACGGCCCGATTTTACGAATCCATGGCTTCGTATAATCAGGCCGTACAAAACGTGGCTGTGCAAAACTCTGACGTACAATATATCATGGGACTCGTAAAATCGGGCTCTACAAAATCAGGCCGTGCATAATCGGTACGGGCTGATTATCCAAGGCCAGTTTGGTACGGCCAGTTTTGTACAGCCCGATTTTACGAAGCCGTTTGGCTCAGATTAGCTTCAAAATTTAAAAACCTGAAAAAAATAACTTTCCCGCCACGCTGCTATCGTTGGACCTTAAAGTGGTGTGCTTTAATGTAAGCAACCTATCAGTAGATTCAGAAGTTCAAAGGCAAGCATCCACATGTTCGCATCGGACGTATCGCATCAAACGGATTAGTTTTATTTCACAATGCGATCCGACTGCGACCGCATCGTATTATGGATCAGTGGACAAACTTGTGCAACTTTCTATTAAAATAATATTACAATCTGATGCGTACGATGCGGACATGGGACTTTAGCTGCCTTTGATGATGTAGCCTTTGATGATCTTTTCTTTGTTTGATGACGCGTATGATGAAATCACGTTTTGACCGTGAAGCATTTGAAAAATTTGGAACGCTTCTATCACTATTTTTTTTCAGGGCGACTCAATAGACGCCCTGAAAAAAATAACTTTCAAGAATGGTTCAGAAAAGGGGGCTGCTTAAGGCACAATCCGAGTCAAGACCGTAAAAATGTAGAAAAAATTCACCAAAAAAGACATGTACTTATGGGACAACATTTTATTTTTAGGTCTCGGCCCATAGCATCCCTAAAATTACAGCCCAACCCTTACCATCACTTCCAATTTTTCTGGTCAGTTCAAGGTCCTTGTTGCAAGTGCATTTTATATGATTATTGTTAGGGTTTTTGGTTTTAGTAGATTTCTCAATAGTTTCTTTATATTATCATGGCATCAAGTTGTGGTGAAGATGATGCAACTCCTCCAATAACGTTATCATCGCTCGTTGAGAAATCACTAGTTGAGAAAGTGCTAGTACAACAATAGGTACAGTCGGCCACAGTCTCAGATACCCCTTTTTGTTCGATTGGCGCCCTTATGCCGCGCGCGATAAGAGCTGCCATGGGGTATCTGAGATTGTGGCCGAGCGTACAAGCAGTATACAAGTACCTACTGTAAGATAGTATGTAGTTAAATTCATAGATCCAAAAACATTCTTTTTCGGGATCTTTATGATTTTTTTAAGTTACATATTTCATTTAGTTAATGACCGTTTTTCCTTAATTTGATTGTACAGTTATCAGGACAAACCTATTAAAATAAGTACAAACCTATTTATTTGATACTTGATAATATATCCCGATGATTATATGTGATTTATTATGAAATTGTTTTTATAATGTTTGGCGACTACACTTTGATGACAGATCTATTATTTTACGGACAAACCTTATTTTTTATAACATTCAAAACTTAATAAATTGATGATAGCTTAAATCATACCCATATTTTTTACTGTGTTCATGACCTTAGCCTGCCTGTTCGCGAACTAAAAAAAAACACTTCAGTTACAGACAGCTGCTGTCAGATTAGTATAGTTTTTGACAGAATCGCCCTTATTGGCATACATTAAGGGCGATTCTGTCTAAAACTATTACTAATCTGACAGCACTAAAGTGACAGATAATGTACTAAAGTGACAGATAGCTGTCATCTTTAGTACATTATCTGTCACTTTAGTGCATTATCTGTCACTTTAGTGCTGTCAGATTAGTAATAGTTTTAGACAGAATCGCCCTTACTAGCAACTGTCATTCCGTCATACCGTGGACTCGAATTAAAAATTGTCTTTTTGCCTCCTTTGATGTGCGTTGAAAAACCGATAGCAAGGCGGATACGCGTTTTTTCTATTGGCCATTTTTGTCAAATAGGCAAACAAGGCTAAAATAAACCATCCACACATCGTCGTTGTGCTGTCAAATATACAAAAACGCCAATGCGACGAATAGCCATGTGTGGACCCACCAAAAGAATATTAATTTTGTCCGTTTGTAGTGGTTGTTTCACGGCTTCTTTTCTTCTTGCGGAAGTTCTGGGGATGGTATTTTTATAGGTCCGTCGGCAAAGGCAAACTAACGTCGAAATAACTGAACCTATGATAAATGATGTGATAAATGTGGGATATAACACGAAAAAGGTGAGTCTGCCGGCATTACGGTGTGCAATTGTTTCTTTGTGTATCACAACCCCCTAAATACATACAATGTTGTTTATGAACCTTTTGGTATTAATAGTAATGAAAAAATTCTGCTTTACAGTTGTCAAAACAAATGGATGTACTACAAAACGGCACAAATTAAGTGTAGTAATTCACAAATGGACCACATCCTAAGCTCTACACAAAACGCCTGCATTACAGCTTCACTTACTTAGAAGGAGAAACCAACTATTTGATGGCATCTCAAGATTCTCCATCCAAAAAAAGACTTGACTAATGTAGGAAAATGGTTAAACAATGTGACAATGTCATTGAAAATGCAGTGGGGATTTGTGGAGACACTAGAACTTGTAAAAAACCCGTGGTCGACGGATGGGAACATTTCCATGAAGAAACTACTAGCCCAACTCCAGCAATATCCGATTCACTCATATGCGACCTCTGTTTTGGGGAATTTGATGATGAGTTGACACTGAAACATCATATTACTAGTGTTCACAACTTAGCAAGTAACATTGTTATCCTGGATGCTGTGTCCCTAAAGTGCACTGAATGCAACTTTGAAGCTATTTCAAGAGAAGACTTGCAAAACCATACATTGTTACATGATGAGGAAAAAAAAGTTGCATGTGATCCGTGTGGGTGCAGTTTTTTTACTGAGTCCAGTTTAAAAACACATTTAAAAACTCATGCGATAAAAAAAGTAGATGCATTTAAACCAAAGAGCAGACACACTTTCGAAAAGCTATTTCTTTGTGATTTATGTGATTACAAAAGCTCGAATAAAAGTAGTTTAATTCATCACATTAGGACACACACTGGCAAAAAGCCATTTCATTGTAATCTTTGTCATTTTAAAGCACGTCAAAAAAGTAACCTGATTCATCACTTAGGGACACGCACTGGCGAAAAGCCATTTCATTGTAATCTTTGTGATTTTAAAGCTCGAAAAAAGAGTTACCTAACTGAACACTTGAAGATACACACAGGCGAAAAGCCATTTCATTGTAATCTTTGTGATTTTAAAGCTCGAAAAAAATTAAAACTGACTGAACACTTGAGGACACACACTGGCGAAAAGCCATTTCATTGTAATTTTTGTGAATTTAAAACATCACGTAACGGTACACTGACTTTACACTTAAGAACGCACACAGGCGAAAAGCCATTTCTTTGTGATTTATGTGATTACAAAAGCTCGGACAGAAGCCATTTAATTGTGCACATTAGGAAACACACAAGCGTTACGCCATTTCAATGTAATCTTTGTGATTATAAAGCACGACAAAAAAGTAGCCTGAATAAACACTTAAGGACACACAGTGGCGAAAATCCATTTCATTGTAATCTTTGTGATTTTAAAGCACGACAAAAAAGTAACCTGACTGAACACTTAAGGACACATACTGGCGAAAAGCCATTTCATTGTAATTTTTGTGATCATAAAGTACAACTAAAAAGTAACCTGATTCAACACATAAGGAAACACACTGGCGGAAAGCCATTTCATTGTAAACTTTGTGATTTTAAAGCACGACAAAAAAGTAACTTGACTAAACACTTAAGGACACACACTGGCGAAAAGCCATTTCATTGTAATTTTTGTGAATATAAAGTACGACTAAAAAGTAACCTGATTCAACACATAAGGAAACACACTGGCGAAAAGCCATTTCATTGTAAACCTTGTGATTTTAAAGCACGACAGAAAATTAACTTGACTAAACACTTAAGGACACACACTGGCGAAAAGACATTTCATTGTGTCATTATGTGACTTTAAAGCAACACAAAAAAGTACACTGACTGAACACTAAGGATTCACACTGGTGAAAAGCCTTTTCATTGTATGTGACTATGAAACCAAACGAAGAAGTGTACTAAATCTTCACATTAGAACACACACTGGCGAAACAAAGTAATTTATTTATTTATTCGTATCGCCACAAAATCAACCAAGTAATTTCACTCGGAACATTAGGATTTAGGACACACCCGCGGCGATAACCCTTATGTTTGGCTCCACGTAGTCGGGTAAAAATGAAAAGGAAAACCTGACAAAACATTTTTAGAACATAATGGCTAACTTAAATTATTGTAGTGCCTTTAGAATAGAAAACTTTTTATTTACATGCCACAACACACAGATAATAAAATTAGCATCGGTACAGAAGATCAGGTAACTGTGTCTATTTGTGAATAAACTTTACTTACTTACTTACTTATTTTACTTACTTACTTACTTATAAAGCCAAACTGAAAGGGTGTCATGTACAAAACTAATTAATTTACTAACTCGATTTGTAACACGTGGAATAAATCAACTCTATTGACCCGTTATATATAATAAAAATTAAATAATGTCTCTGTTGGTTGTGATTTCCTGTAACGTAACTCTTTCGAAGATCTCATTCGCACTACCTATTTAACGACCCTACAATAGAATAAAGTAAGATGTAGCCCGTACGATTGTACATGTCCCACTAGCTGGGCAAAGGCCTTCTCTCAGAGAGCGAGAGTTCGAGCTTAATCACCACGCGTGCTCAATGCGGGTTGGCGATTTTTGCATTGAGGGTATAATGCCTCATACGCTCAGGTTTCCTCACGATGTTTTCCTTCACAGTCAGCGAGTGGTATTGCTACTACAAATTCACAAATGTACGTAACTTTGAAATTAAACAAAGTCATAGATACATACCCGCACCGGGAATCGAACCGAGGACCTTTCGCTTCAGAGTCCACTGTTCTACCCACTAGACCACCACGGTAATAGAATAGAAAATAGAAGACAATAGAAAATTTAAAAATGTGCTACCATGTCTTTGTTGTGATTTTCCGCACGGCGGCGCACCGCATGATATTTATGCCCCCGTTTTCGTTTTTTGACGCTAGATGTGGTAGATCTATATCGCACATGAATAGTCAGAGGGTATTATCTCAAAAAAGTGGGTTTCGAGAAAAAGCGTTTTGAATATTTGAAAATTCGTAACATTTGATGCAGGCCACATATTGATAACTTTTTGTATGTGCGTTGTAGGTTGACTCTTTCTCTGCATGATTCATGAAAAAAATAGAGTTGAAAAGAAGTAGATTAATAGTTATACTGTTTTTCCTGACACTCTATCAAGATAATACTGTATAGCCCGACAAAATTAAATTAATTTGTATTTATGACTCTATAGCCAGTTTTTTTTTGCAATTCTAATGTATTATTTCAAAATAATACTGGTCTTTTTACCTGAATTTGAAAATTATATCTTTTAGAGTGTATTAAAATAAATTTAAAATCATGAAAGCAGACTTTTGTTATCATTGACAGTAGTTTTCTTAAGTAATCATCAAGTAAATAACAAAATAAGTCACATATTTCCCAACAAACAAAAATTGGTATAAATAATTGGGTATTTCAGTCTTCAATAAAGTACTTAAACTAATACCATCTAATTTAGTTTTAGGTCGCTTATAATTTAATTAAATTAATTCATTTCAAATAAACTACTTCCTCTGTGCTATTTACTTTAAGATAAAGTTATTAAAGGTACCTAGTCGTTTGTAATTAAAAATCTAAGAACAATCAATAATTCTAGCGAGGAAACATGGAGGCGACGCACAATCAGTAATTTTAGACCTGCCCCCTTAGCACGCTACCATTTTGCCTATTCTCAACTGTCACCTTAGCCGCTTAACACTACTGAGGTGACAGTTAACAGTGGCTAAGGTGACAGTTGAGAGTAGGCCAAATGGTAAGGGGTGCTAAGGGGGCAGGAATATCTGACACAAAATTATTAGTCAATTGTTTTCGAACTCAATTTATTGAAGTGCGTGCTTAGAGAGAACCTCCTTGACGAAGAAAAACATGACTTGGCCTCATATTTTAACTCACTCATCACTGTGCCTCCTAAGATCCCCAGTGCAGGACGATTCCTACGAAAGATTAAATTCATCAAATTCGATGAATTTGCCAAATATGACAGAATTATGTTTGTGAATTTGTAGTAGCAATTACCTCTCGCTGACTGTGAAGGGAAATATCGTGAGGAAACCTGAGCATATGAGGCATTATATCAAAAATAGCCAATCCGCATTGAGCAAGCGTAGAGAGAGAAGGTCTTTGCCCAGCTAGTGGGACATGTATTGTACAGGCTACATCTTACTTACTTTCTTACTCATAAATTCTTGTACGTATTAGCTGTTCAACATTGAGGCAAAATTATAGGATTAACCTTATAAACAGTCCTAAATTGCCCTTTAGAGGATAGACCTAGACCAAATTGTCAATCCGACACGGTTGCTTGGGCATAAGACTGCCTTCAAGCATCTCGCTGCCAGCGTTCCTGTCCTCGGTCGACAGCACGATCGACCTAATCGGCCAGGAGCGCTTGGCCAGACAATATGGCAGGCCCAAGCCAGGATCTGCGGCTGAATCTGTTCCGGGTCCCTGCTTAGCCTAGCCTAGCATGGCATAGCCAGAGATAATGGCAATAGGCCTGATGGGATGACGCACACTGTGGCGGTCGCTGGTTTGGCACACTACGTAAGTCGACATAGTAGCACAGTCTCTTTTAAAAGTGGCCTCCTGCCGCACCGGCGGTGTTGGTGCGGCTACAGCGGGGTACAAGAGGCACAAATATGCAGTCCTAGTACAGGGCTACATATTTGCGCCCTTCGGCGTAGAGACCCTCAGCGACCAGGTGCGCGAAAACTCTCTCAAGAGATTTCGTTGTGCCTGGTTGACGCCTCGAGTGTACAGAGGGCTGGTTCTTACCAAGGGCAAAAGCTGAGCCTCGCCATCCAGTGAAGCGACGCCGCCAGCCTACCCTGCCGAGCGACGTTGGCGATCTGGCTCAAATATTTTACCTATGTTAGGTTATTCTTAAGTTAGCAATGCAAAGTTGGTGATCTGGCATAATATCCGGGGAACTTAGAGGCAGAAATTCTCCAGATGGACGATAAGTAGGGTCGGCTTATTCATCATCACAGTCTTCTTACGCTATTTCCAGGGCTTCAGCACTATTATCTACTTTGATGGCGGGATTGGCAGCAAAAACCACCTTCCTTGCACAAGAATTTAGAATTTATTATCGGTCAAAAGGGTATTATTCGGCTTACAAAAAAAAAATATTACAAAAAAAACTGGACAGAGAGTAGTATCTAGAAGAAACCGATGGCAATATGGCATTAAGTCAATATAAAACCAATGGTATTTAGAAAGTTGTGAAAAAAAAATCGGACTATAGAGTATTAAGTCAAAATAATACAAATTACGAATTATTCAAAATAGGCTAAAGAGTATTAACTAAAAGATAATACGCTCTAGACTGCTCACATTTTAACTTTTTATAGTAATTATTGACAGAGCACCTGTCATAACTTGAAATAACACGAGTGACCCGTCAATTTCGGATGGCGCTTAGTGGCTAACTAAAATGTGACAGTCTTGCCTGCTCGAATATATCGCAAACCAAATTGGAAGACAGTCGTAAAGCCCCGTTTCTCGGCTATAAATTAACCTACAGATATGGCTGTCTTGCCAGATTGTAGAGAAAAATTTTGCGAACTCGAATCCGTCGTAAAAAAAAAATTGCATTTTCCGAGATAATACCCTCTGACTATTCATGTGCGATATGTCGCAGAGACCAAATGATGACAAACGATGTCGTATTACGTGATATACTGCTGGGCTGATACGAAATAGGTTTTCTGTTGGGCTTGTCCGCTTCATTAGTCACTTAGATCGATTTGCGCGTTTATTTCTTTGTCTCTGAGCAAAATAATAACAAGAACGACCTAAGGGAATATTATGTAGGTACGGTCGGCCACAGTCACAGCTCTTACTGCGCACGCCATAAGGGCGCCAATCGAACAAAAAGACTATCCTAGCGTGTGGCCGACTGTACACACGACAGCACATCAGATTGTACCTACACTTTTGTTGTGAAGTCGCCCATAACATAACCGAGTAGAAGCGTGTAAGCGTTACGCGCTGTCGTGTAGGTTAGGTACTACCTATGACTGCTAAGTTGGCTAGGCAAATTGACTCAATATTTTTTTTATGGCGGTACGGAACACTCAAGTGCGCGAGTCCTACCCGCACATATCCGTTTTTTTAAAGGAACGCATTTGCCAGTATCTGGGGGCACGGCAGTGCCCCCGCCAGGTCGAGCGCGAAGCAAACACTGCCGTTCCATCCTTTACTGGAACCATTTCGCCGCATTTTCAGGCCCCTATTTGAGAACCTCTGGTTAAGACCAGAACGCAGAAATTTTCGTCATCCAGTAAGCTAAAATCACATACTTAAAATGCAAAATTTCAAGTCTGTAGGTAATTTAGTTCCGTAGAAAGCAAAGTTTCGCATTTATGACACTCACTCATTCATGATCATCAAAATAGAACTAGTACTTCCCATTAACTCAGAGAGCTGAAATTTGGTACAGAGTTAGGGTTTAATGGCCACATAAAGGGAAAACTATAAAAACTAGGATAATCGAAGATCTGGAGTACCTGGTGACCCTGATTAGAAAACAAGAGCCCAACTAAACTATCAGAGATCGACATATACCGCCTTTACAAAAAATATTCAACTTGGTGGGCCGCTTCATTTGATGTCAAAAATTTAAGGTTTGAAGTATCTGATGAAGAACCCTCAGCTGGTCTCAGCTTTATTAGAGATATGGTAATGCCCCTTCTACTATTGGTACCTACACAAAAAAATCGACTGTCATTGCAAAAATCCAGCGTAGTGGGACACATCTTCTAATTTAATCTAGCCTATAGCGTGCCACTGCTGGGCGAATGCCTCCCCTTCTGTTTTTAATAAGCATATTATAAATAAAATGAAAGGAACTGGCTTTTATACTTATACTTACAAGTTAACAAGAAGAAATAGTCGAACGATTAACTTTATTCTACTCGAACATTACACAAATTAAAAAACTGTGTCAAACAAGAAAATCTAATAAAATAAATCAATAAGAAGTGAAATCCCACTAAAAACATTCTGTAAAAAACTAGCCAGGTCTCGATGGAGCTGCTTGTTTATCTCTAAAAAGTAATGAAATCTAGACAAAGTCGTGCCAAGTCTAAGGTTCCTTACTGCGATTTCTTGATTATTATAGTTAATGTTGTGAGACTTGGCCGTTGGAGGGTGCAAAACCAGGTGCTCCATGACACCATTGCACCAATCTGTCGCCAGAACCGCTTGTGTACCCTTCAACGGCCAAGTCTCACAACATTAACTATAATAATAAAGAAATCGCAGTAAGGAACCTTAGACTTGGCACGACTTTGTCTATATTTAATTACTTTTTTGAGATAAACAAGCAGCTCCATCGAGACCTGGTTAGTTTTTTACAGAATGTTTTTGGTGGGATCTGTCTTACTCTAAACGTAGAAAAAAGAGCAACACAAAGCTCAAAATCAAGAGAACTGCCGTCTTATGGAACGAATCGCCCTTGTGAGGCATACTTCTACTCATATACAGGGCGTTACCTTCCGTTATTATTCTATTTTATTGTGCTACTCTGTATGAAAATGAAACAAAATAAGTAAGTATATACCAATTTTCAAAGTAGAATAGGTACGGTCGGCCACACGCTAGGATACCCCTTTTTGTTCGATGGGCACCCTTATGCCGCGCGCGGTAAGAACTGCCATGGGCTATCTGTGACTGTGGCCGACCGTAGGTACAGTGCGACTTTCTCTGAAAAAAAAAAAACACGTCGATTGTCAAAACACTGAATCTTTTTTTTATATTTAACTAGCTTTTGCCCGCGACTTCGTCCGGGCAGACTTAGTTTTTTTTCCGTTATCACATTAAAAAAATAGCCTATAGCACTTAGCGATAACGAAGCTTCGCATTAGTAAAAGAATGTTTAAAATCGGATCACTAGTTTTCTCTACATACATAACTTTTCTTCTTTTTTTAATATTAGTGTATTGGTAGAGATGTAGAAAACGGTAATATTCACAGACTAATTTCTGTGGGAATATACCTAATTGACGCGCAGAAAATGAGAGTTCGTAGCGTAGCTACGTTCGTAGAGGTCTACGCGTCGATGGAGCTACGCCGTAGTGCAAGATGATACGAGTAGGTTGGCAGCATGAACGAGAGATACCTAACTACATAAAGTATAATCCGCTCGCGATGAGAATGGGATGGAACCATGTCAAAGTCAATCGAAAATATACTTTAATGAATGAATTAGGATACATACTTAGATAATTATATCCTTGGCTGTGTTTACGTTGTTAATTTTGTGCGATAATGAAAACTTGGCTACAACGTAAGTAATTAATTATACACCGTGGAATTTTAGTGGTTTTAAAGCCGAAGGTATTTATTTCACTCGTAATTCTGAGCCAAATTCCAAAATTTTACTTGAAAACGAGCGAAAAAAAAACACTTCCCAATACAAACGGCTATTGCCAATCGACACCATTTATTGTATGGAGAAGTAAATTTTATTTTCGCGCGTTTTGGAATAAAATTTTGTAATTTGGCTCAGAATCACCAGTGCAACAAAATACCTTCGGCTTTAAAACCACTAAAATTGCACGGAGTATTACTAGTTCACCCCCAACTGTGAACTCGCGACTCTATATCTCGGTAACCCCTTGACCGATTTGGCTCATTTTCGAACTTAAAACTTCATACAGTGGGTGCAGCACCTACAGTAGGTATCGAATTTTATCAGGGAAACTGCTGATACTTTTGGGTCTTACAGTAATGGTTGATTGTACCTACTGGTGAGTTAAGCGACCCCTTTCAGTGTTAAAGGACCTTTCTTAAACATCCTGTATATGTAAGTATAAACGCGCCAACAACAGGAAGCAAAAAGTCTAGGGATGACCATATCCGACCAAAGAGCATACCCGAAAACTGTTTTTAAGAGCTCTACAAGGTGTTACAAAAGTACCTAACTCTTTTTACAGGGTAATGGCACCCGGTGATAGGGATCACAACGTAAATATTTTTTTCGCTCTATGACGTTACGTAAATTTTTAAATTAATAAAATGTAAATGATGTGGCGGGAGAAAAGTATTTTTAAAATATTGTTTTCATTGACTTTCACAACGTTTTAACAACTCTATGTAAATGCACCTGCGCGCACAAAAATATTTTTAAATTTGAGCTAATAACAAAAACAAAAAAGTTATGATTTTTTTTCCATTTTGAGGTTATAATAGGTTATCATTGAGGTTATAAAATAAAAATTGTTTTTTTCAACTTTTTTTTACAGATTTGTCATTTTGTTTTGACCAGTAGGTATTACTTCTGTAATACCTTGTATATCCCTGAATAGGGATGACAGGAACCCTGTATAACCCTACATAGCACCCGGAAGCGGAACGAGTGTCGATTTCAGCGCGGCCCCTGAAAAATAACAGGTTCTATTCTGAGTAAATATTTTCTGTTGCGCAGAGTTGGATGGCGTACTACGACAATGTACAAGTACCTACCATTACCATTCAATGGTGGATTTTCCAACAGCTAAAAAAAATAAAAATAAAGTTCTAAAAGCTGTCGCAGATGGCGTTGATCCGTCATGGAGTCTATCACCGACTAATGCCCTGCGTCCACTAGGCGCATCGGGGCGCGTCGCACCGCCGGCAAAAATCCGCCGGCAAAAATAATGCTCCCCGACGCGCTGCGGCCCGGCGCGCCTCGATCCGTCGCTAGTGGACGCACTTCCATACAAAATATAGGCAGGCGGATTTTAGCGTTGCGACGCGCTCCGGCCCGATCCGCCTAGTGGACGCGAGGCTTCAGTCTGCGCGCGGCGAATATAGGAACTAAAATAACACGCCGCCTTACTGCTCTTGACAGGGTGATACAAGTGGTCTTTCCATGATTTTGATTAAAATTGAAGTATTATCATGCCAAAAGTGAGATCACGGTGGCCCTGTGAATCCTGTGATAGTATTCAATCAAGTGCGGCATCAGCGCCATACCTACGTGCAAAGTTAACTAGTTAACGTACTCTACAGAGAAAGTACTTCTTCACTTCATTGCTCTGTGACTTCATCTTTCATCGTCGTTAACGTCATTCCATGTTGGTACACGAAAAAGTGCACAACTTTGTCATTGTTTTTATATGAGAGGAAGGCAAAACCGGAAACAATGGAATATTCCCAATTGCCACAGCTTGGCTAGGTACCTCTTGCAGAACATCGCCCTCGATATTCCCGATACTACACTCTGAGAGGGAAACACCAGTACATGACCTGCGATGTCGTACAATCGGGTACAAAAGCGTTTCTCGCTAATACGAGTAGGACTTTGGTTCTTTCCTGTAGTTTCTTCAATCTTCCTTTATCGTAAGTAAATAGAGATGAATACCTAGATGATAAAGAAAATGCCATCAAAAACATAACTTGTAAAGAAAAACCAAGCCTCGCTGCTCAGTTCTTCTACCGTAAAAAGTTGAGATCCATGTAATACCAAGTCGGTTAATTTATTCAGTCCCTACTTAAGGCGCTGTACATAGTGAATAGCCCGCGCGCCAAGAAAAATGCACAAAATCGAATCCTGTATCAAATACAATAAAAAAAATCGAAAATTTTCACATATCAAACCCTAGAATTAGGTGAGACCTATCTAAAACAGCCAGTTTCGTGTTGACAATCATAAACGTTTTGAAGATATTTTTGATGAAAAAAAATAGGCGCCTATTTTTTTTCATCAAAAATATTATGTGAACATTTTCGATTTTTTTAGTGTATTTGATACAGGAATCGTTTTTGTGCATTTTTTTTGCGCGCGGGTTGATTCACTATGCCCAGCGCCTTAAGGGTCCTTCTGTCGTTATTTATTACGTAATTACTCGTAGCTAACCTAAAAACATCTTATAGTGACGCATATAAATATTAAAACTCTTTTATGTTTCAAATAAATGTATTGACTTGGCAATCGCACTAAATAATCTAATTTATAATATGTATTACTTTTGAGATACTTTGTGTTTTCATGCCATTGCCAAGTCAATCTATTTATTTAAAACATAAAAGATATTTAATATTGATATACGTCACTATAAGATGTTGTTAGGTTAGCTAATGACGTAATAAATAACTTAAGGGTAGACGATAGCAAGGTGGCGGGACATTCAAAATTTTCACAGACTTTTACATTTTGTAGCTAAACTGTACCATTTTTGTTCAGCGATTTTTCGTTCGCGAGAATAAAACCGTATTCTTTTCATTATTGTAAACAACAGAACAACAATAATTCAGCCGATTATGTGTTCTGGTCTACGAAGCAGTGGTACTGCCCAAAAAAACTTGTCGTAGACCAGAACACATAATCGGCTGAATTATTGTTGTTCTGTTGTTTACAATAATGAAAAGAATACGGTTTTATTCTCGCGGACGAAAAATCGCTGAACAAAAATAGTTCAGTTTAGCTACAAAATGTAAAAGTCTGTGAAAATTTTGAATTTCCCGCCACCTTGCTATCGTCTACCCTTAAGACAGAAGGACCCTTAAGTAGGGACTGAATAAATTAACCGACTTGGTATTACATGGATCTCAACTTTTTACGGTGGAAGAACTGAGCAGCGAGGCTTGGTTTTTTTACAAGTTATGTTTTTGATGGCATCTCATTTCTTTTTGTAGATAGTCCTACTTTTTTTGCTTTCGAGTACCTTCTACTTCTTGAATACCAACAAAGGATTTTGGCTTTTTCATTCGGTTGACCATTTTACAAGTTACCTTTGAACATAATTATATGTAGGTAACTATATACACTGATTATTCCATTATATTTAGAATTAGTATTTAGTGTATAAATCAAGGAAAAACTAAAATATTTTGCAATTTCAGTCCAGGTTTCTAGGTACACCAACTGCATAAATAACTTTGTATTCCCATATAAATATATGGGATTACAAAGTTTCATTTGCATACATGTACAATGCAAATGTATTCCCATGAATACATAGTTATTTATGCATTTTGTATTTCGTAAACGGTTATTACGGTGTATTATGTCGGTGTAGCCGACTAGTTTCGTAAAATGTGCAGTGCTTACGAAAGTTTAAGTGTAAAAAGTTATTTATGAAGTTGGTGTACCTAGAAACCTGGACTGAAATTGCAAAATATTTTAGTTTTTCCTTGATTTATACACTAAATACTAATTGTATTCTAAATTTGAAGCTTCTATGTATGCTAGAAGTGCCTTAGAGTTTTGATGATCGGTCAGTGAGTGAGTGAGTGAGTGAGTGAGTGACAAAATACGAAACTTTGACTAGTTATAATTTTTAAACTACTGATTCAAATTTAATGAAATTTGAAATATTCCGTGTTTATACAATGCTTTCTTGGTTACAGAAAATTCAGGCTTCTAGTTTTATCCAAAACGAAGTTATAGGGGGGTTCGAAAATGGCCTGAACTGCTTCGAGAAAAGTATGGTACGACCGTGCCGCTTTTTAGCTCGACTTTTGTTGTAAAATATTGTTTTTTTTTTCCTTGTTAAGCTACTTACCTTGAAGATACATTGTTTTAGAATTTTAGATAGAGTAGGCTGGATGGTGGTAGCCCAGTGGTAGTTGTAGCGGGTAGAACGTTGGACACTCAAGCGTAAAGTACGGATTGGGTAGGTTCGGCATTATATTATTAGGTATTTAGGTACCTATCTACGTTGGTGCCCTCTCCAGCAGTGCCAAAGCCACAACGGCATAACCCTGTCTCCCAAGCATTAATTCATGAGACCTTTCTCAAGGGAAAGGGTATCTATGAGTCAACTCGAGAAACTGACTTTTCGAATAGTCTTTCTCGAATAAAGCCGACTGTCTGCCGCCCGCTAGAGTGCCGTTAAGCTTTTTTGAGCATATTATGCGGTAACCATGTCGTTTTCCTGTAACTATAACGGTTAAGGTACCTGCCCTTACTGCCCCGTCTCAAAAATCCACCCTGTATAATGGGACTGTATGTGTATAATGCGAAACTGTTATCAAAGTATTGCATTGTCATTGGTCCTTGATATGTATGCAAAGTTTCAAATTAATCAGACTTCTGGAAATTGGTGAAAATCATGCTCAATTACATAAATACATGCATACATATGTACATACAGGCCAAGCTTATAAGCGTGTTAAAAAGGGATAATTTTGGGCCAGTTGGAAGGCAGACGGGCGAGATGCAGAATACCATGCGCTGGACCGATGCCCTAAAGAAGTCAGCACACATCCCGCCACGTCTATGACCGTGATGAGTGGAGAACCATGATTGTAGGTATTACTAGTGGTTTGCCCCGAACTATGAACTCGCGACCCCATATCTCAGCAACCCCTCAACCGATTTGGCTCATGTTCGAATTTAAAAAATATCTTTGCCTCATTTTCCTGCCTACCACATGACGATCCGACTGAATTTACCCAAGTTATCGTCGAACGAATATTAATACATCCTACATACAAACATACATACATACATACAAACGCCGGATTGTTCCAGTAGACTCGGAGAACTTCGATCCTCCAAATGTCCATTTGGACTGAAAGATTTAGAAGAATTTTATGTCTCAAGCGTTGATGACACATTACACCAAAATGTTGTAGCGCTTTTGTTCTCGATTGTAGGTAGATCTATTTACACAGCCCTGATTGAGGGTTTCGACACAGACTTGCGTTGCGTGTACATTTCCCCCTCGCGTCGAGGCTGGATGACGTGGCAGAGGGATGCCACTAGTCACGTGGGAGATGTAGGTAGATAGGTACAGTAGGCCATACGCTAGGATACCCCTTTCTGTTCGATTGGCGCTCTTATGCCGCACGCAGTAAGAGCTGCCATGGGGTATGTGTGACTGTGGCCTACACGCGACCGCACGACGTCGGAGCGTAGGTAAGAAGGTACACTTTTGTTGTAAAGTCGCCCGTAACGTAACCGAGTAGCGTGTAAGGGTTGACGTACTGTACATGTCCCACTAGCTGGGCAAGGACTAAGTTCGGACTTAGATAATCGCCACGCATGCTAACTGCGATTTTCGCGTTGAAGGTATTATGCCTCAGACTCTCAGGTTTCCACAAGATGTTTTCCTTCCCGGGCGAGTGGTGGAAAACATCGCGCCGAAACCTGAGCGAAGTCTTATCGCGATTTTACTACAGCCCCTTTCGAGCGAAAATACTTAGTTTTCTCTATAGAAATACAGTTTTAATTTCATCTCATCCATTGACGCTACATATTGCATTGCAAGCCGACATTGCACCGATGGTGTAGGCTACAAATTAAAAATACAATGCATTGGACAATACATTGTTTTAATAAATAGGATTGTGTTTGTAGGTATTTTCTGCGGTGGTAGAGTCCAGTAGCTTTTTTATATTTTTAGGTAGAATTCAGGGTGTTGTTTTGGTTACTGTCACCCGACACAGGGACGATAGGTCTAGTAACGCTTGAAACTAAAAATAAGGTTTATAATAATATTTTTCTATTAATTTTTGTGATTCTTAAGTTACCTGGTCAATTAATTTGTTCTATAATAACCGCGACGTGCGGACACCCCGGCCTATGTGTACATACTTACTAAACATTAAACTTACTTACTAAACATTTTACTTACTTACTTAATATGTGTACCAAATTTCAACTCGATCGGTCCAGTAGTTTCGGACAGTCAGTCAGACAGACAGACAGACAGACGGACGGACGGACGGACAGACAGACAGACGAGTGATCCTAAAAAACCGAACCCTAAAAAAAACTTCTCGCCACGCTACCTGTTAAATAAACCATTGTATTTAGGTAGGTACCTATCTTCGAAGAAATAAAATAAATTGCAGTTCTTCAGAACCTCTGTCAATTTATTCAGCGAGACTCAGCGAGACTTAGTTAGAACTAAGAACAAAGACCTACTTAGCGTGTTCTAGCACCGAGTGCACGAAGTGCACTGGCGAGCAAGGATATTAATTCTCTCGCCCATACAAACGGAGAGAACGAAATAACACTTTTGCTACCCCTAAATTTAATGCGATTTTGGTGATTTTGGTGTCAATCTATTTCCTTTTTAGAAACTCAAAAAAATTCCTAAATTATCTACTTTTGAGTAAGTTAAGACGAATAAAAAAATGGGAAAAGCTAAGACAGATAAAAACCACGCGCGGTAAGAGCTACCATGGGTTATCCTAGACTGTAACCGAACAGACAAATTAGGCTGTGATAGACGGACAGGCCAGACTTGCAGACCGTAAATAACAGAATAAAGCTAGACGTCCATTATTGGCGGATCGGGCTGGGTCGGGCCGGGTCGGGCCAGGGCGGACAGCGAAATAAAAATCCGCCTGCCTGTATTTATATGAAACTGCGTCCACTAGTGGCGGATTATTGCGCTGCGGCCCGCCCCGCCCCGATCCGCCGCTAGTTGACGGTGTTTCATATAACAGGCAGGCGGATTTTTGCGTTGCGATGCACCCCACCCCAATCCGCTTAGTGGACGCCATGCTTAAATGTGTTCTCGTTTCTGACAAATCGTTTTATCCCTTCGAGAAAATTGAGGGTTCCAAAGTCTATGCTCGCAAGTGTAAAGTAACTTAGACACGGTGGTTGGTACTGCACTCCTACTTTTGTCTGCATTGCATCTTGAGTGTACCCTTGGTTAAGATACCTGCATTAGATCCAAGTAAAAAGCTACATTCAGCGTAAGGTAGATATGGAATAGTTGTATAACAATTTCCAGGGAGAATTACCTGCTCTCTGTTCGATATTTGCACTCTATGTGCTGCATGCATGTTATGAGAAGATTTATAAAGCGTCCAGTGGCACCTTCACTCACACTAGATGGGTGAAGAGACCACTCGGCGCTGCAGTGCCTGGGACATTGTTTTAGATGGAGTAGGCTTGCCCAAACCTTTACCATCCTGACAGCTTAGTCGCCCTTCCCCATAGGAAAGAAGTCAATACGTGTGGAGCCAACTTAACCGCGGGTCTCCTCACGATGTTTTCCTTCACAGTTAGCGAGTGCCCCGCTTATAAAACGGTTGTAAGGACTAGCAACTGTGCCTTTTTTTTTACAAAATATGCACACAGATACCTCACACTTGTGCGTCCAACACAGTCTACCGGTCACAGAACACACAGAACACATATACCCAAGAAGAATGCCAACACCATAGAAAAAAAAAGCGACAAATTTCATACGTAGTTGCGCCATCTCGAATGGAACCCAGAACGACTTTGTAGCAGCGGGCTTGGCGGGAAATTAAAATTTGTGGCGGGGTTCACAGGGACCGATAAAAATCCTTGGCAGGTCATATAGAATACAAACTTTTACCAAAAGCAGCTCGCCTTTGGCAAAAGTTTGCATTCCATACGACCATGTTTTGGGTACCTACGAAAAAGCAATACAATAGCATTCTAGTTTAAGCAACATTTATTAAAGGTTAGATATTTAAATTATAAACTTCTGAGATAATATAACCACCATGACACTCGGCCGGTCACCTCTTCGCAGCTATGAACAGCTACCTCCACGCCATCATCTTCAATTTGGTAATGTCTCCAGACACCAACAACTGAAACTGATAAGAAATTAAAATAAGCTCTATGAGGAGAAAAAATCCGGCTACAGCTGCCACAAAAAAAGTTCATACATCTACTTTAAAAATAAAATTTAATGTTCGTATAGTATTGGTCCTCTATCCGTTCCTAAACCATAGATCAGATTGTGATGAAACTTAGGCCCTGAACTCGTCCAATGAGTAAAAACTGTCCTCTAACCGTTCCTAAACCATAGATCAGATTGTGATGAAACTTAGGCCCTGAACTCATCCAATGAGTAAAAACTAGTAACTAACCTTGGCAGCTGACGGCTTTTCATTAATCATTCAATATTCGTTAGACTGACAGAAATTGTCTCCACGACGTCGAGTTGGATCACACCTTTTGCATTCTCTCCGTCAGTCACCTGAAAATATCATTGTAAAATTAGGTATAAGTTGATGAAACGTTTTAGATTTTGAAGAATATGGGAGAATGCTAGAATGACCTTAGGAGAGGCGGGCTGCTCACTATTATGGGTGGACATGGATGGATCTTCTTTTTCCTCAAACTGTAGTCATAGTCCGATGATCTGAAAGATTTCAAATTGAAATTTGGTTAGAAAAGTTTGATGATTTAGGTAGTTTGAAATGAGCACGTATTGTGAAAAAGTATACTTACTATAATTGACGATTTGGTACACCGCTTATCTTGTACTTCACAATGACCTTGTACTTCACACACGGGTGGCACAGCATGGAAATAAACTTTGATGAACCAACAAAACTTTTAAGTTTAAAGAAATGTCGACTTTTGTACACGACTTGTGGTTGCATTGTTTGCCATTTGCATCCATTTTGTTTTTCTGTCACGTGGTGACCCGGCTACACAGAACACCTACTAGTTTGAAAATGACAGATAATTATGGAGTTGTGTTAGTAATCCATTCTATGCTAACGCTTTAAAAAATAAAGTGTTTTGACAGATATCGCGATTGGTGGTTACCTGGAACCCTTTTTTTCTGACCAATCAGGAACTGTCGCTGACGCTCCATACAAAGTCGACCCACCCTACCGGTACTTACTAACAGCAGTGTAGGTGTGGCAGATGTAAGTAGGTATAAATTTGAACTCCACGAAGGTTTATGAGACCCTAGGGGGGTATTTACGTGAGATACGGGGCCATGTATCAACTAATGATAATTTCTGCCACAGACAGTCGACAGTCATTGTGTTTAATGTTTTGTATTTAGTACTTAGGTATTTTTGTGGCTGTAAAATAAACCTAGTATTTTTTTATTAGGTACGAGAACAAAACTGTTCAATAACTTCTTACATCAACCTACGACCATGAGCGCCGGCACAGGGTGCAAGGGAGTGCCTTTGCACCCCCCTGTCAGGAAAGAAAATGCATGTTTCTAAAGCCGTTAGCCTTCCAAAAATAAATAAATAAATACCTTCTTTTTAAATTCAGTTACTGTTTGAATAAAAGCTGAAGGCTCTAGGTACAATTTAGACCGAAATCGATAACGGGCGCGTTGAGCGCGCGCGTTGTCCTATTTAGGTACAGTCGGCCACAGTCTCAGATACCCCTTTTTGTTCGATTGGCGCCCTTATGCCGCGCGCGGTAAGAGCTGCCATGGGGTATCTGAGATTGTGGCCGACCGTACAATCATAAGTCTATGGGTACAATGACAGACATCAGCTGGCTGGTACTACACGGCCTAGGGCAGCCAAGACTGCAAATCTGCCTTGGGATGAAGATGCTATGCACCTCCCTGAAAGTAATTCTGGCGGCGCCCATGCCTACGACTGACTAAAAATTCTTAGGTAGGTACTTCTCATTTGACGGCCCATTTTTAGCAAAAAACGCATCCAAAAAGAAGACATGTTTTTTTTTACCAACGCCTAGTGGTACTAGTTAGAGAGCTGGTGACCAATCGAGATACTTTTTCGTACAAGGCTAGGAGTTGGTAGGCTGATAGAGTAGACTTCGCTGAGTCTGGGAAAAATATTTTTTTGGCACGGTCGCGGTTGAAAGTTAGATTTTTTCGACTTTGAAAGTTTAAATGTATGGGTTCAGTATATTTGTTTTGTCGTACAAGGCTAGAAACTTCTAGGTTAGATGTTGAGACTCCGTTGAACAAGAAAATATTTGTTTTTTTGGCCGAGCGTGGTTGAAAGTTAGATTTTTATAACCCAAAAATTCACACTTTCTAGGTTATAAAAAACAATATTTCTACCGCGTTTGGCTAGTAATAAATAGTGATTTCGTGATCAGCGGAGACTAAAAAGGCAGCCTAAAAACTCCCAGCCTTGTAGACAAAAAAGAAATGACTCAACCCATACATTTAAACTTTCAAAGTCGAAAAAATCTAACTTTCAACCGCGACCGGACCAAAAAAATATTTTTCCCAGACTCAGCGAAGTCTACTCTATCAGCCTACTAACTCCCAGCCTTGTACGAAAAAATATCTCGATTGGTCACCAGCTCTCCAACTATACCTTCTTCTTCTCTTCTTAATCGATTCCTCATGGCTGAGGATCGCGACCATGTCGTACTCGCTTCCATTGGGAGCGGTCTTCCGTCATATGAACTGCCCGGTGAATGCTTCCTCCAGCCGCTGCCCTTATCGCATCAGACCATCTGGTTGGAGCCCTTCCCCTGGCGCATTTGCCATTCACCTGCCCCAATATAATGAGCTTCTCTAGACGATGCCTGGGCGTCCGCATTATGTGTCCAAAGAAGTTGAGGGTCTTTTATTGGCATATACCTAGTAGATAAGCGTTTTTGGAATTTTAGTCTTTACCTAATTATGGACTCGTTGGTGCGCTTTGCCGTCCAAGGTATACTAAGCAGCCTCCTCCAGCACCACATCTCGAAGGCGTCTATTTTTTGATGTCTTGCCTTTTAAGACACCAAGTCTCTGCACCATAAACAAATATCGAGAAAACAAGGGCTCGCACCAGCCGCACTTTAGTGTTACGAGGTGTTTACCTCCTTAGTAGAGTGAAATACGCGGCGACTTTCATTACACAACTTCTAGGTAGGAAAAATTAAATTAACGAGTAAAATTACCTGTTAAATAGGTATCAACATGTTACTAACACCAAAGAGCATATGATACAACTAACACTATGGACATAGTTACGCCTGAAATAAGTGATTTGAATTGAATTGATTATGACGATCAGCCGTGTTATAGTAAACTTAAAATTAATTAAATTAAAACTGGTAAACTGTGGATTTTTCTCATGAAGTTTTCAGTCTCTACGTTATAGGTAGGTAGAAGTTTCTAGTGCACTTTAATACTCATTCCCTTAATGTGTCTACAGGTCTGCTCTACACCGGTATAGTGAAATGTGCCCTTCTACCTATAATACCACAAAGTGACAGACACTTTATCAATGTCGCCGCCCGCCTGTCAAGTGTGTATGCCATTTTCCATCCATTTTGATACAAGCTGTTGTACAGTTGCCTTTGGAACTGTATGGAGAGTGTTTCGTTTAGGCACACTTCTTCTTCTTTGATCCCTTTACTCCTCCGTGGAGTCTGGGGCTTTCCATTTTTCTCAGTTAGGAGATATGTTGGGAGATGATCTGATATGTTGGGAGGGTAGCTCTGGCCAAATTGCTCCTTCTATTTCGTCTCAGAGAGAACGGATCTCTTCCACGTCTGGGTCGATCTTCCGGGTCATCGTGACCCACACACACACACACACATTAGGCAATGTTTCCCGAAAATCTCTAAATTCCAGTGATTGTACAGCCGGCCTCACCCGAAGATACCCCTTTTTGTTAGATTGGCGCCTATATGCGGTGCGCGGTAAGAGCTACCATAGGGGATCCTAGACTGTGGCCGACCGTACTATGGGTTTGAGGTTTTCAACATCCAGCTGTTGTGAATCGTATTTTAGTCTTCACAGAAAAATAAAAACAACAAAAATAAAAACACAGAAAAATAGAATGAAAACAACACCAAAAGGTAGATAGACAAGTTATGATGGGAGCCAAGGAGCTTTTTAAAAAGATTAATATAAAAATAAAACTACCGAATACGTCCACTCGATGCGGAGAGCGCTAATGTATTGACCAATTTACTTACAATAGTACCTTATGTCTACACACCTTAGTTCTAGTGAAATTGCTGACGCCTCTAGGCTGAGTCAGCTCTAACAGTAAGTACTCTACTAGTAGAGGGTTGAAGGGGTTGCATAACTCCTCCCTCCTTAAGAGCGAAATCATCCGATGGATTTTGACATAGGAGATTTCGCCAACAAGTTATCAATTTAACCTTAAATCTATATATAACTAGGCACATAATGGTTAATCCTAAAAACACATATAACACTATAGTAGCGAGACTTATGCTTTGCACTATCACTTCGCTATGGGCTTCACTTTCACGGTCACTGAAGATGTCCTTCTGCTTCATTGCATACGCCAGGATGTTCAGCTCGTCTAAGTTGATGTCTTCCATGTTTACAGTGGGAATGCTAGGCACATCACTGGGCTTTAGTTCTGGTAGAGTGATGATGGGGACTCTTACATAGGTCATGTTCTCTACGTATGATCGTTCACGATGCAGGTGGAGGTCATCGATGTAAACGTCACAAGGCTCGTCTATAGATAAGATGTATGTTCCAAGTACATGCTCCCGTGTGACGTCAGTGCCGCATCTCTTTGTGACAGTGTTCTTATTTCTCGCATATAGTATCCAGTTATTTGGGCTTATCTGTTGTACCTTTGTAGCTTCGACGCGTACCGGAACCTGGAAACAGCACGTGAGGTTGTCGTCGTAACGCATGAGTTGCTCTATACAGGTCTCCTTCGGGTAGAGCACTCGGTTTTCTTCGGCGCAGAGGTAGCTGTCGTCAGCTACGCGTTTACATGGCTGGTTTAGGGGTAAGTATGTCGAACTTTTTGCCAGTAAGTAGGGGTATTTGGGGATAATTATAAAGGTCTTATTTTGAGGTTCGTGGAAAATGGGCAGAGGATACACCTTAAAGTAATTATACGTATTTTTGTCAATTAACGGTATTTCCATTATAAACATTATTTCATTACCCTTCATATAGCATTTCACAGTTATAGATTCTTCAAACTTAATTATATTACTTAAGATTACCTTATACATTAAATTTTCAGTTTCAGATATACGTTTCAGGTGATGGAGTAATTCCGTGGAATTAACAATGGATTGGTGCAACACAGACACTTTGCTAAATGCAATAGCGGTTTCAATTTCGCTTATTTTAATGTAAATTGTTCGAAAGTTACTTATGAATAGATTATACAGGCTCAGTACGTATGTTGAGTACATGGTGTTATTTTCTTTGATCATAAGCTGAGTAACAATTTTCTGAACGTATTTTAGTCGTTCATTCAGTAATTTTGAGTTATGGTTAAAAGCTGTCGTACTATTTATGAAGTTGTCCAGCACCTTGGTGACCAGCGTCAGTTTTCCTGCCATGGAAGCCTGTTGCGTTCTCATGTTGGTTATAAGACTGTCATATCGCATGGCATCAGCATGGTCTAAGTTACCGGTCACAAGTTTCACTAGAGAACCGAGAGGGTCTAAGATTCCTCGTTTAAAACGCTTGAAACGACGCGTGGGTATGAGTTGTTGGAATTTATCAATCGTTATGTCACTTAAATAGTCTGTCTGTGTTTTTAACCCTGAAAACTCGTATAAATGAGGCTTCTTTACGTCAACTAACTTACTAAATTCACTATATTTTAAAACGTTGAAAGCAAGATCATATTGTAAGCCACTTAAATCTAATACCTTAATAATTAACCACTTGTCTCGCTGGATTACAGCTTGACCTTTCTTAACAGGTAAGATGCCGGGGTTTTTGTCAATCCTTTGAAGCTGAAGTGCTTGGCTTAGGCTCGTTATGCTCAGCACGAGCAAGCACCACCTGTGGAGGACGTTTGATATTTTTAACTGGGACTTTAGTTTGTCTCTCCTTTATTTTTACAGGGACTACATTGTGTTTTGCTTTTCCTGTAACAATTGCCTTTTCGTATCGCTGTTTATCCTTACTTTTTCTTTTATTTACTAATTTAGTAAATATAGGTTCACCTTCGGGGAAATTCTCTTCTACTTCTCCTCCTTTCTTTTCTCTAACTTTTTGTTTCTGCTCTACTAATTTTTGGGATAAATGGTCGTATAGACACCGGGTTCTTTTAGCATGATCTTTCAGTATTTGTTGAAGGTAATTTCGTTCGAATTCTGTATCAAAAGTTTTACCGGAGTCGGTGTGACCGAAAACGACTTCAAATGGTGTAAGGTTAGTCGCGCTATGGATAGTATGGTTATAGGCCATAATGGAGTAGGTCATAATAGAGGCTGCGTCCGTGCATTTCTGTTCGTATTTCGCTAGACGATAGATTTCAGTGATGGTAGAGTGAAATCGTTCTACTATACCCATAGAGTTCGGATTATTGGGTGTACCTATATGAAGCTGGATCTTATACATTGTCATCAGCTCTCTCATGAGTTCGTTATTAAACTCCGCGCCTGGGTCACTGCTTATTTTCTTAGGCGTGCCGTAAAACGAAAAGTATTTTATAAGGGCACGGGTGACCTCAGGGGTTGATCGGTTTGCTAGCTCAAAAGCTTGACCTAGCTTACTGAAAGCGTCTACAAGAGTAAGGTAGTGTTTACCCTCGATAGAGAAGAGGTCGATGAACACTTCCTGAAAAGGGGCGTTCTGAGTTTGGGTTAGTTGCAATATTGGCTTGATGGGGTGCCTATCGTACTTCATCATTCTGCATGCGTCACATCCATTCAGTACCGCTGAAATAGTATCCTGCATATTATGCCAAAAGTAGTTTCGGCGTATTCTCACCATGGTTTCCTTTACACCTCTGTGACATGTTTTACCCATGTGATGTTTTAATATAATAGCCTTTTGCTCTTTTTCGTCTTCCACAAAAACTACTCTCTCTGTACATTCATAAAAATCCACTGCATTCTTTTTGAACAGTTCTATGATAATTTTTGAGAATTGTTTTCTTAGTTCTTCACTTTCGAACCAAATAAAGTACTTGGTTTTACCTTTTATATATTCCTTCAAAAACTGTTTTACAATGTCATCATTATTTGGTGGAACAAAAATTTGTAAGACCTTCTGTTTCTCACGAGACAGGTCCTGCACCTGTAATTCATTTTTGTACCAAACGTGGACTAATATTTGATTATGCTTTGTATCTATTGCGTCACTCAATATAGGGATTCCTTCTGACTCCATATTTCTCACAGAGTGGATAGTCGCAGAAGCACTGCTCGAGAGTGATCGGACAGGATATACTACACTGTCGTCGTCTTTCTCAGATGGTAGAGAGTCATTTATAGTTATCGGGCTAGCTGTCGCGGTACGACTCTCGTCCGATCTCGATATAGTCGATGAGGAGTGTCTTTTGTCGGTTGCTAACGCTTTTATTTGCTCTGTGACCTCGCCTAAATACGCCTGAAGGGCTTTCTCTTTTTTATCTACGTTAACTTTCATGGAAAGTGGTTCGTCATCTGAATCTGAATCGATGGCATTTACTTTAATTCTGGACAAGGCATCCGCATTGGTGTTCTGTTTGCCTTTTTTGTAGATAATTTCGAAATCAAAGTCCTGAAGACGTAACCGCCAACGGGTTAGTTTGCTGTTCGGGTCTTTAAGGGAATTTAACCAAGCTAGAGGGCGATGGTCGGTATAAATTACAAATTTACGTCCGTACAAGTAGGGTCGAAAATGCTTTGTAGCCCATACTATCGCTAGAAGCTCGCGCTCAATAGTACTGTAGCGGGACTCAGTGTCGCTCAATGTTCTGCTGGCATAGGCAATGGGCTTGTCGCTGCCTACTGTACCCTGTGACAGCACCGCACCTAGAGCTGCTGCAGAAGCATCGGTCGTGAGGATATACTGCTTATCCGGATCAGGGTACTGGAGTAAAGGCGCGTTAGTTAGGAGCTCCTTGCACGTGTTAAACGCGTTTATGTATGGTTGGTCAATGACGATTTTGTTACGCTTTTTTAAGCATGCGGTTAAGGGTCGTGTTATCCTCGCGAAGTCTTTAATGAAACGTCTATAATAACCTATCAGACCAAGGAAGCTCTTAATTTCGGTGGTGGTCTTAGGTAAGGGGAAGTCGAGGACTGCCCTTATCTTGTCATCGTTAGGTTGGAGGCCATTTTTAGTGATCTTGTGGCCTAGGTACAGTACTTCCTTTCGAAAGAATTCCGATTTATCTAGCTGTACCTTAAGGTTGGTAGCTCGTAACCTGTCAAAAACGTTGCGTAACTTCACCAAATGGTCCTGCAAGCTGGTCGAATATATGATGATATCATCCAAGTATACCATACAATGTATACCTTGGAGGCCGCGGAGGACATTGTCCATAGTACGCTGGAATGTCGCGGGGGCCGTTTTGAGGCCAAAGGGCATTCGACAGAATTCGTAGTGACCATTTTGTGTGCTAAAGGCTGTTTTGGGTCGATCACATTCGGCAACTTCGATTTGGTGATACCCGCTCGCTAGATCTAATGTCGAGTAATAACAACTTTTACCTAGTTTATCAAATAGATCTGAGATGTTTGGGAGAGGGTATTTATCGTCTACTGTGATCTCATTTAGTCGACGATAGTCGATTACCATTCTGTATTTAGTCTCACCGGATGCGTCCATTTTTTTTGGGACCAGGTGGACTGGCGCGCTCCAGGGTGAGTGAGACTCCTGGATAACGTTGTCTTTCAGAAGCTGTTCTACTTGATTTTTTATTTCTGCCGCTTGTGTAGGTGCCTGTCGATAGGGTTTTACGTAAATAGGGTCTTCGTTTTTAGTTCTTATACGGTGTTTCACCTGGCTTGTAAAAGTTAGTGGAATTTTGTCGCAGTGAAATATATCTTTATATTCTCTACATAGCCTTAAAATACTCTGATGCTCTTCCTCGTTCATATGTTCCAGGCGCAACTTGTTTAAATTCTCATTTAGCATGTCATCGACTTCCAGGTCCTTCATTTCTACGTCGCTTATACTGTTAACCTGAACTTCAGTCTCTACATACTCTGTAACTTTGAACGGTGAGGTGACTACTAGTGTTAGTTCTTTGTCGGTAACATTCTGGATGACAGTACATGCATAACCGTTTTCACACTTTACAAGCGCACTTGGCATTCGTACTCCCTCACAAAACTGTTTGTAATTTAGTATAGCGTTACCTGTGTATAAATCAGTTGGTAGTTTGACTCGTTGTTCGCTACGAGGAGCTAGGATAACCTTGTAGTCTGAGTGGTCATAATTTATGGGTAAGGCTGTACTGTTGGTCAAAAGGACTTTATCCTTGATATTAATGGTCGCTTCGATGTCTTTGAGCAAATCTAGACCTATCAATCCATCGTATCGTACATCGACATCGTATACGTAAAATTTGTGTCGGCCATTGCTTTGAAAGGATGGTAGCAAGGGGATGTCTATGACCTCACTGTGTTTACTCGAGGCATGTGTACTGATGACCTCGAAAGGTTCATGTCGCTTTTGGTCCGCAAAATACTCTTGTGCTTTACGGGGACTTATAAACGAACGAGTACTGCCCGTGTCGATCATAAATCGAGCGTCTATTTCCGGGAAATATACATACGGCAATTTGAGATTTGCGTTGTAATTTATTGATATCATTTCTGGGGATTTTCCGAGGCTAGTATGTGAAAATTTTCAACTTTCGTCATTTCACTCGAGTGAGCCATCTGTTCATCCTCTATCACACTTTCATACGGCGACGGTAGCGAGTTATCATTATCATACTCGTACTCACATTCGTCATAACAATAATTATTATTGAATGTCTCGGGCTCATACCGATAAGAGTCGCATTGCTCTAATTCGAGCTCATTCAATTGCACTCGCGGTGCTAGAGTTCTCATAGACACGTCCGTGTTATGGGGATTTGGGCCTGATGCCTGGTTAGGTTGAGGTGGTCGGTAACCAAACTGTTGGGGAGGCCTATAGCCGAAATTCTGCGGCGGTCTGTAACCAAACTGCTGGGGCGGTTTGTAGCCAAACTGCTGGGGCGGTTTGTAACCAAACTGGGGCTGTGGCTGTTGGCCAAATTGCTGAGGGCGGTAATTTCCGAAATTTGGTTTGTATCCGAATGAGTTCTGGGGCTGAAATCCGAACTGATTTGGGCGGAAACCTGACGCTTGAGGCTGAGGGCCAGACTGGTTTGGGCGGAAACCTGATGTATGCGGCTGAGGGCTCAATTGGGGTCGATATCCCATTGGTGTCATATTGTTGGGGCCAGAAAGTGGCTTAAAACCGAACTGATGCTGTGGTTTGGGTTGGAAGACTTGTGGGTTACTTAGGCTCTGCCTGTGACCAAGAAGCTTATTTCTTGCATTGTACTGCTCCAAGAAATTAACTTCTTCGAGCACTACACTCAAGGCTTCTTCTAATGAAGTGGGGCCTTTTAGTCTTACAATCCTAACCATGTTTTCGGAAAGGTTATGTAAAAACACATTTTGGGCCACGTTGTTATAAATGGCTATTTTACTTTGTTTGATGTTTAAGTTGTCGATTTGGTTCACTTTTGCGAAAAGTACTGATCTTACAGATTGTATGCGGTTACAAAAATCTGAGTAACTTTCACCTTGCCTTATTCTGAGCGTCTCTAGCTCTATGGCAATGCAGTCTTCGCTGCGCGGGTCCCCAAAGTGCTGGGTCATGAGTCGCTTTAGTTCGTCCCACGTCACAATGTCTTCTCTTTCCGATAACAAAGCGGCGGCGTCGCCTGCCAATCTACTTGTAATTATGTGATACAAATATGTATTTTGAGCATGCCCGCCTCTATATTTACTTATTATATACTCGGCTTTTCTTAAAAATAAGTTTAAGTGCCTTTTATCACCGCTGAAGACGGGAATCAATTTAACCATTTCACTGGGCACTGCTGTCAATTGTTCCATGACTGGGCCTGACTCACTGCTGGGATTTGGACCAATGGTGGGGCTCGGCGCCATGTTTGGAAAATTATTTAACTTAATCACTTTAATATTTAAATTGTACTTAATTAATTAGGTATTTTTACGTTTCTTAACTAGCGTTAAAATGAGAGAAGTTCTATCTCAAGGTAACAAAATGAGGTATGGGACAGGAGAGGACGGCAAAAAGTTCACTCACCACCCAAACGCCAATCCCATGCTCGTCTCCTGGCTGGACCGTGATGCTGCTCAGCGACTGCTGCTGCTGCTCCTTGTCGTATTTGTTTTGGTTCGAGGATCGCGGTTTTTTAGCGAATCGCGCGGACTGGCTCGCGGAAACTGCCAGAGTCTGATGACGGTATTTCGCGAGGGTCTGCGCAGCTAGGATAACCGGATCCTACCGGCTGCGCCAGACAAGTTATGATGGGAGCCAAGGAGCTTTTTAAAAAGATTAATATAAAAATAAAACTACCGAATACGTCCACTCGATGCGGAGAGCGCTAATGTATTGACCAATTTACTTACAATAGTACCTTATGTCTACACACCTTAGTTCTAGTGAAATTGCTGACGCCTCTAGGCTGAGTCAGCTCTAACAGTAAGTACTCTACTAGTAGAGGGTTGAAGGGGTTGCATAACTAGATAAGGTTGGCGTTTTTTTTTGTAGAGTAGTAAAACTAGGCTTTACGCACAAAAACTATTTCACTAGACTACCTAACTTTAAATATGTTTTAGATGATTTATACAACGTCCAATTGTCTCTGAAGTGATAATTTGGGATGCTGCGGATTTTTTCCACAAATTTTTTAATCCCTGACCAAAAAAGAGGGGTGTTTTAAGTAAATAAGTAAGTCAAAAGTAAGTAAGTAGTAAGTTAGTGTTATAAGGGTAAAAAGAGCGGTCACGCTATGTGTCTGTCTGTGGCAACGTTTATGATAATGCTTATTTGAAGCTGAAATGTTGAGACCATTTTAAAAGTAGTTATATTAATAAAGACTTCTTTAGACGACTATCCACACCCTTTCTAATGGTGGAGGGACATGTTTACTATACCATACCATCGTCGGGCGCGTCATGCACTCAGTGGAAAGGAATGTGATGGAAAATTGCTTTTTTATGGGCATCATGTGTGCGGTGGAATTTTGGCCACAAGTAGACGTGGTTGGGTAATGAGCGGTTTTCGTTTGGTTTTTCTTAGAAATACCTAATTATTTTTGCTTTCAATATCGTGTAAATAATCACCCCTGAGTCGGTGTCACTTCACAAAAAAAACACGTAGTATGTCACAATATGATTTCACTGGACAATAAAAAGTTCGCCAATCCGCATTGAGCACGTGCTTGCAGTCTCTCTCTGAGAGAAGGCCTTTGCCCAGCTAGTGGGACATGTACTTTTAATTTTTGAACGAGCGAGCGAAGCGAGCGAAGTTCTTCGAGTCTACTGGAACAATCCGGCGTTTGTATGTATGTATGTATGAATGTTCGTTCGACGATAACTTGAGTAAATTTCGGTCGGATCGTGATGAAATTTGGTAGGCAGGTAAATGAGGCCAAGAGATTTTTTATGTTCGAACATGAGCCAAATCGGTGGAGGGGTTACTGAGATATGGGGTCGCGAGTTCATAGTTCGGCGCGAACCACTAGTTTATAAGTTTGTGGCATTATACAGCTAAAGTACGTGCTGAAACTATAACAGAATCTAGGAATCCTATCGAACTGCCCTTGATACTGAAATACATTCCTGCAAAAAAATGGTTGTGATGACTTGCAACTGTGCGGTTTTTTTTACAGAACAAGCACACAGGCCACTGGCCGGAGGAACCGGAAATGACGCGGCCCCGGATGCGGAAGTCGGCCCGCCACTTCCGGTGATCGCTGCCCGAGTCCGTCGGAAGTAAGCCGCCTCTGAGTTATAATGGCGTCTGATGGAGGCAAATGGGATGTCGGAATACGATCTAATTATAGTTTCCTCTTATCCAGGGCGGATATGGACACCATAATATTACCTATGTGGTGACCTAGTGGTAGAACATTGGGCTCTGAAGCGTGAGACCCAGGTTTGATTCCCGGCGCACGTAGGCATGTACCTATGACTGTTTCTTTTCAAAGTCAGTACGTGCATTATTTTGTGTATTTGAAATACCAAAACCCACACGCTAATTGTGAAGGAAAACATCGTGAGGAAACCCGCGGGTTTGTTGGTACCACACGTATTGACTTGTCTTTCCTGTGGGCTAGGCCGATTAAGCTGTCAGGATGGAATAGCTGCTGGGCAAGCCTGCTCCATCATCAAAAACAATGTCCCAGGCACTGCAGCGCCGAATGGTCTCTTCATCCATCTAGTCTCAGTGAAGGTGCCGCTGGACGCTGTATCTATAAATTTAATCATCCCATTACGTAGATGCAAGGGCCTTAGTTAAGGCTGGAAGATAACACCGTGGCGGGAAATTCAAAATTTTCACAGTTTTTTACATTTTGTAGCTAAACTGATCTATTTTTGTTCAGCGATTTTTTGTTCGCGGCAATAACATTGTACCTATTCTTTTCATTATTGTATACAACAGAATAACAATAATTCAGCCGATTATACGTTCAAGTCTACGACAAGTTTTTTGGGCAGTGCCACTGCTGCCCAAAAAACTTGTTGGGCAGCAGTGCCCAAGAAACGGCCTGTCTACCACCCCAATTCCCAGTGACGAATAGCACCTAAATGCTAAAGATCCTAGTACAAATGCTGATATGAATCCATTTGCAAGGCAGATCGGCAACGAGTGCCATTTGTTAAATTGAGAATTCTTCGAAATCTGTGTAGTCTGGGCGCCGACTGTGTTCTTCTGGTCCGATCGATCGGACAGCATTAGTAGGATCATAGGTCAAAGGGATTGGGTACAGTGAGCGAGACTACTTTTCTTTCCTAGCGATTATTTATCTATTCTTTTGTTTCGCCTACGTAGAGTGGGATAGATAGAGTAGACAGATATAACTCATTCTTGAACTAAGCCCTTCTGGTTTAGCTCAAAAATTGATTGGTGGTTGGTGCCCTTCCTCTGATGATTGTGCCATTGACATGTCCCAAATTTAGAGCCTCACTAATATAAATATAATGATTGTTTATTTCAATAAGAGCAATTTTCCCGCGAATCAACCGGGTTTGACGACTATTGCAGTGCGTTTTTTTAATAATAAGCACACTGGTGATATAGACGAATAAAAAAAGTGCATACGTACAGGGGCCTTAGCCTGTAACGCAATGGTGCTAAAATGGGCTTGTAGTGTTTTTGTAGTACAGCAAAGAATATTAAGTCTAATTATAGAGGACTAGCTTTTCGCCCGCGACTTCGTCCGCGAAGACTTATAAGAAGTTGCCTGGGTACATCTTTCACCATTATCAAATTAGCATGAATAGAGTCATGGGTGTGTATTTTTGTAAGCTATCTCTATTCCAAATGTCATCCAAATCCGTCGTGCAGTTTCAGCGTGGAAGTGTATGTGTTGTGAATGTGTGTGACCAAATTGGTAAAGATCAAATGAATCCAACAAATAAAAAACATACTTTGAACCTTTTTGGCCGTTTTAGGTTTATCATTATTATTGTTTTCTTCATGCTCAGGAGATTTGCTATAAAACGCAACTGTAGTTAAATGTTCATTGAATAGTTGTAGCTTTAATGGTTCCGGCATTGTTATTGATACTACATCAGGAAAACTCTTAAAATGTTTCCACCCTTTTTGATGCTGAAACATGTGTTTAATTATTATTTCTGATTTAATACACCACTACTTAGTTTCAAGTTAATCTGACCCAATAAAATGATAATTTCATACAAATTTTGAACCCCGTTTTGGCCGTTTTAGAGTTAACATTATTACTTTTTCTTCATGGTTGGTAGTTTTGCTATAAAACGCAACTGTAGTTTTTCAAAGTTGTAACTTAGATGGGTTGGGCCCAGCATTGCTACTACATCAGAGAAAAATATTCAACGTTTCCACCCATTTTAACCCTTCATTCGCTGAAATGAGAAAATTGCTGAAACACGTGTTTGATTATTTCTGATTTAGCATACGAATACTTAGTTTGAAGTAAATCGGACCAAAAAAAAATTTTATTTAATACAAACTTTGAACCCCGGTTTGGGCATTTCAAGGGTTAACATTATTACTTTTTTCGTCATGGTTGGTAGTTTTGCTATAAAACGCAACTGTAGTTCAAATTTCAAAGTTCTAACTTGAATGGTTTGGACCCAGAATTGCTACTATATCAGGGAAAAATCTTCAACGTTTCCACCCATTTTAACCCTTCAATCGCTGAAATGAGAAAAATGCTGAAACACGTGTTTAATTATTTCTGATTTAGTATACGAATACTTAGTTTGAAGTAAATCGGACCAAAAAAAAATTTTATTTCATACAAACTTTGAACCCCGGTTTGGGCATTTGAAGGGTTAAAATTATATATTTTTTTTCATGGTAGGTAGTTTTGCCACAAAACACTACTGCAGTTTCAATTTCATAGTTGTAGCTTTAATGGTTTAGGCCTGGCATTGATACTACATCAGGAAAAATCTTCAAACTTTTCTACCCCTTTTAACCCTTTTGTGGACAGAAATTTGAAATACGCTGAAACACGTATTTAATGATTTCTTATTTAATATACAAATACTAAGTTTCAAGTAAATCGGACCAAAAAATTTTTTTATTTCATACAAACTTTGAACCCCGGTTTGGGCATTTGAAGGGTTAAAATTATATTTTTTTCTTTATGGTGGGTAGTAATGCTATAAAATGCAACTGCACATTCAATTTCAAAGTTGTAGCTTCAATGATTTGGACCCAGCATTGCTACTACATCAGGAAAAAAACTTCAACGTTTCCACCCATTTTAACCCTTCATTGGCTGAAATGAGAAAAACGCTGAAACACGTGTTTGATTTTTTCTGATTTAGTATACTAATACTTAATTTCAAGTAAATCGGACCAAAAAAAATTTTTATTTCATACAAACTTTGAACCCTGGTTTGGGCATTTGAAGGGTTAAAATTAAAATGTTAAAATGAGTTAACATTATTACTTTTTTCTTCATGGTTGGTAGTTTTGCTATAAAACGCAACTGTAGTTTTTCAAATTTGTAACTTAAATGGGTTGGGCCCAGCATCATACTACATCAGGGAAAAATATTCAACGTTTCCACCCATTTTAACCCTTCATTCGCTGAAATGAGAAAAATTCTGAAACACGTGTTTGATTATTTTTGATTTAGCATACGAATAATTAGTTTCAAGTATATCAGACAAAAACAAAATGTACCTATTTCATACAAACTTTTTACCCCGGTTTGGGTATTTCAAGGGTTAACATTATTACTTTTTTCGTCATGGTTGGTAGTTTTGCTATAAAACGCAACTGTGGTTCAAATTTCAAAGTTCTAACTTAAATGGTTTGGACCCAGCATTGCTACTATATCAGGGACAAATCTTCAACGTTTCCACCCATTTTAACCCTTCATTCGCTGAAATGAGAAAAATGCTGAAACATGTGTTTAATGGTTCCTTATTTGATATACAAATACTAAGTTTCACGTAAATCGGACCAAAATTTTTTTTTATTTCATACAAACTTTGAACCCCGGTTTGGGCATTTGAAGGGTTAAAATTATATTTTTTTCTTGATGGTGGGTAGTAATGCTATAAAATGCAACTGCACATTCAATTTCAAAAGTTGTAGCTTCAATGGTTTGGGCCCAGCATTGCTACTACATCAGGAAAAAAACTTCAACGTTTCCACCCATTTTAACCCTTCATTGGCTGAAATGAGAAAAACGCTGAAACACGTGTTTGATTTTTTCTGATTTAGTATACTAATACTTAATTTCAAGTAAATCGGACCAAAAAAAATTTTTATTTCATACAAACTTTGAACCCTGGTTTGGGCATTTGAAGGGTTAAAATTATATTTTTTTCTTCATGGTATGTAGTTTTGCCACAAAACACTACTGCAGTTTCAATTTCATAGTTGTAGCTTCAATGGTTTAGGCCTGGCATTGATACTAAATCAGGAAAAATCTTCAAACTTTTCTAGCCCTTTTAACCCTTTAGTGGGCAGAATTTTGAAAAACGCTGAAACACGTGTTTAATGGTTCCTTATTTGATATACAAATACTAAGTTTCACGTAAATCGGACCAAAATTTTTTTTTATTTCATACAAACTTTGAACCCCGGTTTGGGCATTTGAAGGGTTAAAATTATATTTTTTTCTTGATGGTGGGTAGTAATGCTATAAAATGCAACTGCACATTCAATTTCAAAAGTTGTAGCTTCAATGGTTTGGGCCCAGCATTGCTACTACATCAGGAAAAAAACTTCAACGTTTCCACCCATTTTAACCCTTCATTGGCTGAAATGAGAAAAACGCTGAAACACGTGTTTGATTTTTTCTGATTTAGTATACTAATACTTAATTTCAAGTAAATCGGACCAAAAAAAATTTTTATTTCATACAAACTTTGAACCCTGGTTTGGGCATTTGAAGGGCTAAAATTATATTTTTTTCTTCATGGTATGTAGTTTTGCCACAAAACACTACTGCAGTTTCAATTTCATAGTTGTAGCTTCAATGGTTTAGGCCTGGCATTGATACTAAATCAGGATAAATCTTCAAACTTTTCTACCCCTTTTAACCCTTTAGTGGGCAGAATTTTGAAAAACGCTGAAACACGTGTTTAATTGTTTCTTATTAAATTTACAAATACTAAGTTTCAAGTAAATCGGACCAAAAAAAATTTTTATTTCATACAAACTTTGAACCCCGGTTTGGGCATTTGACGGGTTAAAATTATATTTTTTTCTTCATGGTGGGTAGTTTTGCTACAAAACGCTACTGCAGTTTCAATTTCATAGTTGTAGCTTAAATGGTTTGGGCCCGACGTTGACACTACATCACGAAAAATATTCATACATTTCAACCTCGTTTAACCCTTAAACGGCTAAAATTAGAAAAAAACTAAAACAGGTGTTAAATTATTTTTGATTTAATATACGAATTCTTAGTTGCAAGTAAATCCGGACAAATTTTTTTTTTTTCATACAAACTTTGGACCCCATTTTTACCGCCTTAAGGGTTAAACTTGAAGTAAATCTGTCTTAACCCGTAGCGTGTCTACAAATTATAACTATTGTCAAATTTTCACTGTTGTGGCATAAGCGGTTTTGTTCCAGCATTGATCGTAACTGGTGAAAAAAATCGAAAAACTTTGGCACCCATTTTAACCCTTAAGAACATAGAAATGAGAAAAAATCTGAAATAGGTGTCAAGTCATTTTAAAAAAAAAGTACAAAAAATTAAGATTTAAGAACAAAAGACCAAAAAAATTGTTTTTCCCATACACACTTTCAGCCCTATTTTGACCCACTTAAGGGTTAAATAAAAAAAAATCGCTTCTTAAATGAACCCTCCACCATGTAACGCAACTTTTGTCCAAATTTCATACTTATAGGTTCAGCCGTTTGGGCTGTAGCGTGATGAGTCAGTCAACCTAAGCCTTTTATATATATAGATTAGTTAGCTGGTTGTAGGGGAACAACGAAAAAATCCCGGTTTTGTCCTTCTACCTGGGACGCCATTGATACGCCATTGTGTTACAGGCTAAGGCCCCACAGATTTCTTTACTTGCTTGGACAATCGCAAGTAATAAACAAGTAACCAAAGAAGCCTGTAAAAGTCCCTCTGACGCCCGCCCTATAAAGTAAATCTTGGCAGGAAGGCGCGGAGGAAATGGCTCGTCAGAAATTAATGAAACCATCGCCGTAACAAGTGTTGCTATTTCTCCCTGGGGCCGGCCATTTTTCAACACCGCAAATTATATCGAAGGGAAAAATACGCGCAAAATACCCACGCAGAGACAGAAAGGAACAGATAGCAATCCCAACGATAGCACCGTGGCGGGAAAATCATTTTTTTTACAGTTTTTTCAATGTTGAAGCTAAACTGAGCTATTTTTGTTCAGCGATTTTTGTTTCACGACAATTCAATAAAATTGTATTCTTGTCATTATTGTAAACGGCAGAACAACAATAATTCAGCCGACTATTAATGCCATCCTTAATTTCAGCAATCAGTCTTGCGACTCTTGCGTTTTCATTCAGTGTCCTTGAGCTGTTCTTCTATAATTTGATTTTTTGTGCCCAAGTTCTTTTAGGAGAGATTGTAAATAGAGATGTCTTGGGGCGAGTGGCCTAGTTATGGATGGTTGATGAGAAATAAGGAAAACAATGATCCCACCAAAAACATTCTGTAAATAAAAAACTAGCCAGGTCTCAATGGAGCTGCTTGATGTTTATCTCTAAAAAGTAGGTAATGAAATCTAGACAAAGTCTTGCCAGGTTCCTTACTGCGATTTCTTCTTTTATTATAGTTAATGTTGTGTGACATGGCTGTTGAAGGGTACTCAAGCGGTTCTGGCGACAGATTGGTGCAATGGTGTCATGGAGCACCTGGTTTTGTACCTTTGTGTACTTGCTAGGCCGACTAAGCAGTCAGGATGGTCTATACCTATGTGCTGGGCGAGCCTACTCCATCTAAACATGTCCCAGGCACTGCAGCGTCCGAGTGGTCCCTTTACCCATCTAGTGTGAGTGAAGGTGCCACTGGACGCTGTAATAAACCACCTCATTACGTAGATGAAAAGGCCTTTGTTAGTTAGTTAGATACTCTTTGCCACGTCAAAGTTCCTCGGTTCAAATATCAAAGAAAATTCTCTGAAGCCTGTGAAAAAGGAGTGATTATAAGACAAGACAGAAAGGAGGGAAAAAAAGAAAACTTTGAAACTTAAAGCGGTTGGGTGACGAGACGAGGTCACTGAGATCGACTTGCAAGTGGGTCTTGCTTTGCTGACAACACCATGTCATTGACAACACCTTTTATCTTGTAATAAGTTTCAGGTTTCTCTTTTTTTGTTCGATGGTTGGTTCTACATTCGACAAGTTTTAGGAATCAAAAGGTTCTAAACGCCTAACTCTTTTTGCAGGGTGTAACCTACTTGGCCTCAACTTTGTAACGCAACTGTGTAATGCAACTGTGTGTGGTGTTTCGATAGGTTCTCAGGAGTTAGGTAGAAAAAAGTGGTATTGTTATGAAGTATTTTTCTCTAAATATGTTCACCGTTTGTACTAACAGATAAAACGTTTGGCAAAATGTGTCGCATACAAGTTGTGGACTCGTAAATAATGGACATGGCTGATTTATTCTACTGGTTTATTCCTAAAATGTGGTTCAGAGAGAGTCCAACCAAGAATGCCATTTTCCTCACAAAAGTTACAAAGTGCGACGAGATCCGCTTTCATCTCAATATTAAATCAGTTCCTCAGTCAAATTAGGAGCTGCGCCAGTCAGTAGCAATTTATCTTTAAAACAAATTATAATTTGGTCGAGTTGGAAACTTTACTTTGGGAACCGACTGCATGGGTGGGAGACGCACAAGGCTCGGCCGACAATCTCTAGGGATTAGGAAACTAAGGCCCGCTTTCTGAATTGAGAATTTTGCTAAGCAAATACATAGCTATCGTTCTGTCACGCTTTTTTGTGAGAAATCTGCAGGGACAGGACGATACTTACCCATTTGCTTAGCGTATTTCTCAATTCAGAAACCGGCAGTAAGGCCTTTGCATCTAAGTAAGTAATGATAGGTATCTGGTCATATCGATTGCAGATTTGCAGATAATCTGTACTTCGGTTTCTGTTGTCTCCTTCCGTCCGTGTGTCCGCACCTAAATCTTTTCCCGCTTTCAATTACTGCCTTTTATCAATCTAAAATGATAGTCTTTTAATTAATTTAATGAGTAGGTAGTTTTCAAAGCACAAATTCAAAGAGTGCATAGATGGCGCTTACAGGCGTGGCCAAATAGAAGAACCGGAACGTGACTGTCAAAAATATGGGATTTTATGACAGCTAAAAAATATAAAAAAATAGTTCTAAAAGCTGTGACAGATGGAGTTGACACGACAGGTAGGGTCTATCGGAGAGCAAATTAGTGCTTCTTCTTCACTTCATTGCTCTGTGACTTCCTCCTTCATCGTCGTAGAAGTCATTCCATTTTGGTACATGAAAAAGTGCACGAATTTGTTATTGTTCTTGTATGAGTGAATGGTAAAACCGGAAACACTTCATTTTGCTCCACCAGTTCCACCACTAATACCTACATGTGTTTGGACGAATCTACGAAGGTCAACGAGCGCGAACTGGCATAAAAAAAGAACATGTCTCGTCAGCGACATCAAGTTACAAATCTGGAACTACAAGTTATGAGCTGTCAGAAAATCCCTTATTCATCTGTTTAAAAAGATTTTTTTTTTCATTGGCAGTGTTAGTGGACGTGTTATCCTCCTTTAAAACTAGTGGTTCGCCCCGAACTACGAACTCGCGACCTCATATTTCAGCAACCCGTCGATCGATTTGGCTCATGTTCCAACTTAAAAACTCTCTTTACCTCATTTACCCACCTATCAAATTTCATGACGATCCGACTAAATTTACTCAAGTTATCGTCGAACGAACATTCATACATACATACATACATACATACATACATACATACAAACGCCGGATTGTTCCAGTAGACTCGGAGAACTTCGCTCGCTTCGCTCGCTCGTTCAATTAGTGTTTTAACTGTCAAAGAAAACGTATCAAGGTCGACCTTCTGTACAAGACCATGCAAGACCAACTTTCCTTCACGAAGCTTCGGAGGCAATTAAAGTTCTCGCGGGTCAATCCTGAAGATGGATACTTCATATTTCAGGACTCACCTCGCAGCCCGCGACTTCGCTCAGGCTACACGAGGAGAGTTTCTCGTATACGAGAAATACATATCATCAAAGGGATCAAAACGTATTTGCTGCTTTTCGAAAAAGAACTCGGGCTCTGAGGGGAAAAGATAAAGCGCTACTGATATTCAAATTCAAATAATTTATTTCGGTACAACAACCATAATCTAATTGTGTATTAAATTAAAATTACAATAAAATAAGGTTTAAAAATGACCAAATAACAAAATTACCAATCAGCATTCTAATAAATAAAAATATTACTTAATTTTAGTTTCAATGAAGAATGTCCGTGGGTCGGTTAAATCACTTGAAACCTCATGACCGTGTAGCCTACAAGTTTATAAATACGCCCGTTTTTGTTTCATTCAAATCGAGCCAGTAGTTTTAAAGTTACGACGGTTTTAGTTTCCGTCCTTTTGGAGTTTTTCGCGCGAGCGCGGCAAACTCGCGTGACGTCACTAAACAGCTGGCGCCCGACCACATACACCGTAACACTCATTCAAAGGGCTGTATCTTTAGAACCGTACTAGGTAGCCAATTGAAATTTTCAAAGACTATGTTTTATTATGGTAGATTTCCCAAGAAATAATTAAAATAAAAAAATATTCAAAAATAAGAGGGGTCCCCATACAAAAAACGTTGTTTTATACTTTTTGCTCTATAGAAAAAACGGTTAGGCATACAAGCATCAAACTTGGTATGATTTTAGGGCTTACTCCATTGTATAACAAAAAAATATAAAAAACGGTCAAGCGCGACTCGGACTCACGCGCCGAGGGTCCGTATAACCAGTTTTTTTATTGTTTGGCGGTACGGAACTCTCAGTGCGCAAGGCTTACTCGCACTTGGCCAGTTTTTTTGTGTGTTTAGTCAGTGTTACAGTAGTGTTTTAATACAGGGTGTTAATTTGCAAGCGTGCCATATTTAAAGAAAAAATAGTAATTCATGTTACCAGCTAATGTAGCCTACTCACAGTCTCACAGATTCAAGGAAACCGAAGATAAAAATTAAACTACTTTTTAGGGTGTGAATAGGAATAACCTAAGTTTAGAGGTGCTATGACTACGCACGTATTGGGAAGAGACCGAGACCGCGTTGCCAAGTTGGCACCGATCGAAAGAGACAGCAATAACAACAACAAAACAGATGATTTCAGATCTCCACGGCTTAGGATCGACAAAACAAAATTTCTTTGGTAGGTAGGTAGGAAAATATTGCGCAAATGTGTTACTAGTTTATTTACAGGTAAGTAATAAAAAGTAGGAAGTAGATGACATACCCAAGTACTAACCTACCTTCAAATAAATCGATGATCCGGCGTAGTTAAAAGTCTAAAAGTTAAAAAAATTACACTAATTGATACGCTATTTACAGGGTACTTACAATTATTAAGTTGTATGGAGCATTATTGTTCGAAGTGGCTAACATTCTGCGCTATGCACGGCGACACAAATTGCTTTTTCAATTTTGCAACACAAACACTTTTTTCACTAACAGTTTGGAAGGCAGAAGAATTAATCCTTTCACGCAACACAGCCGCACTGTTCACTTCTCCCACACAAATAAAAGTCTAGGGTGGTAAGATCTGGGGACCGCGCTGGCCAGGCCAGTGGGCCTCCACGTCCTAACTCCTATCCAGCGGTCACCAAAAATATAATTTAGGTACTCGCGCACTTGGAGTCCGTAGTGCGAAGGAGCTCCGTCCTGCTGACAATTGAGGTTTTGATGAAAGTTCAATGGCACGTCGCCCAACATCTCATCAACCATTACGAAACGGCGGCGGCGGCGCCGCCGGCGGGCGGCGGCGGCGCCGGCGGCCGGCGCGCGCGTAAAGGTAGGTAGTAAAGGAGCGTGCGCTACGTGCACACGTCACAAAGGCTATCCGGTCACTGAGTGAGTGGCGGGCGGCGGCTAGGCTGATTGATGGGGGCGGGGGGGTGCGCTCGCGCGCGGCGGTGTGTTTGTTCTATTCTATCTACTGTTAACGGCATATGCCGCTCCCGCTCATGCATCGGGTGCATGGTTGTTGCCAAACCGTTCGTCGTTCATTCGTCTTGTGAACACTAAAATTTAGGGATGGGCGAGATATTTCGATGTTAGAGCTGGGCGTTGTCTTTATCGATAAAAATTGTGACGTCTGAAAATTAAATTAAAAAAATCGACCCTTCTTTTATGATTGATTTTTGTTCTTTATCAGCAGTATAATCACGTCCTAAAATATGGCACGCTTGCAAATTAACACCCTGTATAATATCACTTATTTATAACATTAAAAATTCGCTAGGGTCAGGTTTTAAAGCCGCAAGCTATTCCCTAGCACGGGTTAGTTAGTGCTTTAAAAATAACAAAAAAAAATATTATTACTTAGCTATGGATGTGGATGATGGCTTTGAAAAATGACTTATTTTTTAATATTTTTTTATTTTAATTATTTCTTGGGTAATCTACCATAATAAAACATAATCTCTGAAAATTTCAACTGGCTACCTAGTACGGTTCCAAAGATACAGCCCTTTGAATGAGTGTTACGGTGTATGTGTCGGGTGCTAGCTGTTTAGTGACGTCACAGCAGCTGAAGACCGCGCGCCCGTCGCACAGCTAGTTTAAAATTAAATATCTCGGGAAATATAAGACGTATCAAAATAATTTTTTCACCCAACGTTTCCATTTTTAATAGAGTGTATGGTAAGGTAGAAATCAAAAGTTGATGGTATTCTTCATTAGTTCAAATGTGATAGTATTAAAAGTTAAAGGTTTTAAAATAAATTGGTTAAAATATAGGTTGAAGATACTGAGCGAGTTATTGTTCTATAGACAATTAAAGTCCCGCCTCTCGTACGGGAGAATCTTTCCTAGTATAAATCGGACTAAAGTTGTGTAAACAAACCGACAGAACTCATTGTAGAAATTGTCCCTGGAGTTTGGCTTTGATAATAAACGATCGAGAAAGGTTTTATAAGATAAAACTAATCAGGAGGTTATTTCTAATTGGGAAGACAGATCCAAATTAACTCGCTGAAAGTTTTGCCCCAAATTGGTTGGTTTGAAAGCTGATGAACAAATTGTTTCTTTGAGGTAAAAATTACTAAATTAATACTTTTTAAATACTCCGACATTTTAGCTTCAAATTAGCATATCTCATAAACGGCTGAACCGATTTTAATAAAACATAAATATTTTAAAACACTCAAAATTATTGTTGAACGAGCGAGCGAAGCGAGCGAAGTTCTCCGAGTCTACTTGAACAATCCGGCGTTTGTATGTATGTATGTATGTATGTATGTATGTATGTATGTATGTATGTATGTATGTATGTATGTATGAATGTTCGTTCGACGATAACTTGAGTAAATTAAGTCCGATCGTCATAAAATTCAGTAGGCAGGTAAATGAGGCAAAGAGAATTTTTAAGTTCGAACATGAGCCAAATCGGTCGAGGGGTTGCCGAGATATGGGGTTGTTAAGGTTATATGGGATGAGAGAGGGCGCCACTGCTGCCTCTCAGTAACATTAAAATAGTGCTAAAAAGTGATTTTAAAAGTGATAAAAACGTAAATCTAATCAGTAAACAGTGAAACCAGTGATAAAAACTAACAAAAGTGAACTATAAATACAAATTCTGTTTGGAAACAATATTGTGGATATCGGACGTAAAACTCAGTGGAAACAATAAAAATAAACTTTTACGGGTCGCGAAATAATCGGTAACAAGAACTCTATTTTAATCCAATAAATCCAAAAATAACCAAAAATTTTGCTAATAATAATTGCTAGGGTCCAAAGTACACCAGATTAGAAAATTCAAAACAGCGCCATCTATTTTAAAAAAATATACATTATTGTTATTCTACTTTCTAACAGAGGGCGTGACTAAAGTTTGTTTATCAGAGCCATCTAGTGTTCAAAATTATAAACCAAAAAGTCCTTCTATGCTACGATAGAGGTCGCTTTACTTCAAAACTACAAGAGACTCCTATAAATATCCTATAATTAAAATGGAAGAAATACTAGATAAACTACAAAAATATCCAAAATGATCTAGAGGCACAAAAACTTGAAATAAGATAAAGCGGCGAACAAGTTACAGAAAACATATGAGGCCAAGAGAATTTTTAAGTTCGAACATGAGCCAAATCGGTCGAGGGGTTGCAGAGATATGGGGTCGCGAGTTCATAGTTCGGGGCGAACCACTAGTTATTATTGTTCGAATAGCGTTTATGAGGCGATTGAAAATTAGGTCCTTAGGCGTGTTAATTATTATGCCTAGTAGAGGTACATACAATCATTAGGATTTCGGTCAAATGTAATCTAAATCGAAATAAAGTCTAAATGATAGGTGAAATAAACGTTTTTTTTTGGAATAAAAGATAATAAAATTATAATACTTTATTTAACGAAAATTAAATGTACCTACATAGGTAACTTAACTAAAGAATTTTAGATCTAAAATGGCAGCTGAACTACGAAAAAATTTGGGAAAATAGATCTATTACATTACAACTACAACTAGATAGATACTCGCGAAAGGACACGAACACACGTAGACACATACAGCCGCATTGCCTCTCACTTTTCCCGCGCCCCGTCTCGCTCTGGGTGAAACAGCTATAGAAAACAGTGTTTCACCCGCTTGGCCGTCACTGAGTTCCCACGGTCCTGGAGCGGCCTCTTAAGTACCTACCAAAGCCCGTGGTCAGATTGTGGTATTCCCGCGGATGTTGCAGTCACTTTGAAAGTTGGCAATGCTCCAAAATGTCTAAAATATGGCTTTGTATCGAACTATAGGTACAATATTGAACTGAAATGTACAAAAGGTCCGATTTTTTTTTCGCACATTTTGGTGTGAAATTTAGGAATCCAAAATCTTTTCGGCTTTGTCTAACCACACTATGCCGAAATTCTGCGACCGGCGGCGTGATTGCGCCTGCAATGCTATTTGAATTACTGACGGACGACACATTATGCCGAAATTTTGTCGCGTTATAGCGTATCTACAGCCGAACTTCGGCTGGGCGTCAGTTTTGTGGTAATTCAGCGCCAACGTATTCTATACGCGACCGGTTCGATTTCTTTAGAAGTTCGGACCGAATTTCCGTCGCGTAATTTCCACGCTTATGGTGTTTCATATTATCCGAATACTACGTCGGAACGTAAAATCAGCCAAGGAACTTCGGTCGCGTATTTTCCGCGTATTGTGGTTAGACACAACATCGCGTTTAGTAGGATGTCATTTAGCGGTACCGCTTTTGCAGGAAATCAAGCATAATCCAGTAAAGTTTTTATAAGTTTTTAGATAGGTACACACGACGCCTCGTCGACGCTTACACGCTAGCACTCTACTCGGTTACGTAAGGGGCGACTTACAACAAAGATGTACAGTCTGACGTGCTGTCGTGTGTACTTCTGAACATTTCCTATTCAAGGTAGGTACTTATACTCTACACGGTGTTTTATCTTCAGGCCCGTAATTTATGGGCTTTGGGCGGTTCGAAAACACACAGACATACACACATACAATACAGGAAAACAGAGAAAATGTTTATCATTTTCCCCGTATTGTTAAACCGTGTTAAAAAGTATTTTTTTTTTATCTTTTAAGGCGAGATTTATTGCAGCGGCAGTTTTATTTTAGGCAAATATTTTTTAGAGGAATTTCAGAAGCAAAACTAAAATTCCGCTCATTGAGGGCTACCGTTTTAGTACTCACTTGTTGTCGCCACTGTCAAGTAAAGTCATGAAGCTCTTAACATTACTACAACATTACATTACTTAAGGCGCTGTACATAGTGAATAGCGCGCGCGCCAAGAAAAATGCACAAAATCGAGTCCTGTATCAAATACACAAAAAAAATCGAATATTTTCACATATCAAACCCTAGAATTAGGTGAGACCTATCTAAAACAGCCAATTTCGTGATGACATTCATAAACGTTTTGAAGATATTTTTGATGAAAAAAAATAGGCGGCGCACTTTTTTTCAAACAAAATGTCTTGCAATCTGTTATGGGTATCAACACAAAACTGGCTGTTTTACATAGCTCTCACCTAATTCTAGGGTTTGATATGTGAAAATTTTCGATTTTTTTAGTGTGTTTGATACAGGACTCGATTTTGTTCATTTTTCTTGGCGCGCGGGCTATTCACTATGTACAGCGCCTTAACAAAACGCAGGGAGGAAACAGGTCTCCATTTTTGTATGGAGCAGCGGCTACCCGCGTTTCCTCTTAAAGCTTTAGAGAAAATAAAAAAAATTACCTACTTAGGTATTGTTACTTTTTACATTTCAGGATTTATTTGGGATTGTACAGTTATTGTTCGTTTTTTATGTCGAGGAGGCATTTTATTCCTTTTAAAAAGTAAAAAGGAAGTCTTGAATACTAAATAAGACTGGGGTAGTAAAAAGTGTGGGCACTCAAGATTGGGCATGAATACAGCCTATTCACAGTTTACGTTGCTTTGAATTTCAGTTTCCTTATCACATTCCTTGAATCCTTGAACGTTCGAAGGAGGAAATAAATAATAATAAAAGTTTATTTAAAATTCAAAACGCGTTTTCTATAATATGTCTGTCTCATTTACATGAAGCAAATAATCAATTTCAATTATTAGGTACACATTTACACCATAACTTTTGGATGGCCAGGAAATGACAAAGGCATATTTTATTGTATTCGAAACGGGTCGAATCGCGATTGGTTTTTAGGCAAATTAATTACCTTATTTATCCCGACGTTTCGCGAATCATTAAAAGTGAATAAGGCATATTTTCCCGGAAAAGTCTTGAATTCCAATATGAAATTTTGAAACGTGTCAATATCATAGCCATAATTTAATAATAGAGTATACTTACCTAGGTCTTAGTCAAAAATATCTATAGTCGTGGATGTAACTGTAAAACATGATCAAAATCATGGTTGAAACCTTGTTGACACTTACATAATCTTACCAGTCTAAATCACCTACAGGGTGTCCTCTAACTAGAAAACGGAATTTTAAGTAGGCTTACTGATCATACAAACAACTTGTACAAGGTGGCGAAAAAAATAGAGCAAAAAAAAATCTGCTGTTCATACATTTGGTGCACTAGGTACTGAGTCGACATTTTGTATGGAAAAACTGTTATTTTTTTCGCTCCATTTTTTTAAGCCACCTAGAACCTACTTACCTACAACTTGTTTGTATTGATCAGTAGACAGTCTACTTAAAAAAGTTCCGCTATCGACATACTGCCGATTTCTGAATTGAGAAATTCGCTAAACAAATGGGTAAGTAAGTCTCCTTCTGTCTCTGCGGATTTCTCACAAAAGAGCGTGACAGAACGGTAGTTAAGTTTACTTAGTAAAATTCTCAATTCAGAAACCGGGTCGACTCAAGATCGAGCTCAAGTAGGTGATCTGATGATCTCAGAAAAGTCAACTGCTAATGTCAAGCCTTGGCTAATGTCGATGACAGCCTCAGCCCTGCATTTTTCCAATACGGCCGCAATATGGCGCAATTTACAAAATTTAATATTTTACAAATTAAGACGCATTTTGTGTTTTTATTGAATAAAACAGAATAAATTACCTTTGAATAAACATTACAAAGTATTTAAAACCAAAGCATTACTATGCGAATTCAAAGAGAAATTATTTTTTATTTTTTTTCAATTTGATCGCAATAGTGTCAAAGGGAACCCCCCTGGATAGTGTCTATTAATATGCTGACAGCTACTCAAGTTTGACATTAGTCAAGGCTTGACATTAGTATTTGACTTTTCTGAGTTCACCTACTTGAGATCGATCTCAAGGAGGTGATCTCCGACGACTATTAATACCACCCTTAGTACAACTTCAGGTTGTAGATAAATCACGTTTATTCCTAGTCTGATTTACGATTTACGTTACGCAGGGTTTTGGACTTGCCGAATCCATATTCAAGGCAAGGCTTGAAATGTTTAGATTTTTCAATAGCTTTATTAGACATTTTATTTAAAAGTGCGCAAAATAGCATGCAGTGACGTTCTGAAGTTTAAAATGAAGAAAATTCCTTTGAAATTGGAATTTCGTTACGAAATTATAAGTAGGTATTCGCTCGCTAAAAAGATTCCGTTAAAAACAATTTCTTTACAAAGTGGTCGCTCTAAAGTTAATATTTCATTCGGTTGTGTGTAACAAGATACAAAAGCTTGGGGTAGGTTCACGAGTAGAGGAGTTAGTGGTAGAGTAACACAGTAGAGTGCTAAATACAGGGTGTTGTTTTGGTTATTGACACCCGACTTAGGGACGATAGTTTTAGTAACGCTTGAAACTAAAAATAAGTACATAAATTACCTTGTTCAATTTGTTCTATAATAACCGCGACGTGTCGACATCCCCAGCCTTCTCAAGGCGCGCGTGCGATGTGGCGCCCGATATTGCGAGTGCGGCCGCAGGCGATAGTGGGTATAATAGTAAGGAAGGGCACAATTTAATTATTTTTGGGTATTTTTCTCTGAATTATTTTTAGTTTCTACAGGGTGTTAAAAGACCGCCAACAGACCCGAAAGCCACGCATACTAGACACCAAAACAAAGTACTTTTTTGATAAATTATTGCTGGGAAATGATTTTGGTTTTTTAGGTTATAATTTTGAAAAATATTTTATAACTCAATGGACTTGTAACGCACAGAAGTCATATTACGCAAGCGTAGGTATAAGTTTATGTTACTTAAGTTTGAAGTGCCGATGTTTAGAATACATTGCGGGTTGAAATTTTAACGTCGTTTTTTGTAAGAAATATTCATAATTTTGATATGGCTTCTTGAGAAGATATGTTAAGAACTAGACACTGAATACATTTCTGCAAAAAAAAAAGTTTTGAAAAGTCCGACTTTGATTCTCATTATCTCGGAAACCGTTGATTTCCCAGGCATAGTTCCTTGGGCAAAAATGCTCCTTATGATGAGGACAATACGTGGTTTCCCGCTCTGTTGGCGGTCTTTTAACACCCTGTATACAAGGTGTTACAAAAGTACCTAACTCTTTTTACAGGGTGTAACCTACTGGTCAACAGGATGTCAAATCTATAAAAAAAGTAAAAAATAAACATTTTTTATTTTATAACGTCAAAATTTAAAATTTTTCATAACTATTTTGTTTTCGTTATTAGCTCAAATTTAAAAATATGTTTGTACATAGCTTTGAGTTGTTAAAACATTGTGAAAGTCAATGAAAACAATATTTAAAAAATACTTTTCTCCCGCCACAGCGTTCACATTTTATTCATTAAAAAATCAACGGAACGTCATAGAGAAAAAAAATTATTGAGGTTGTGATCCCTATCACCGGGTGCTTGTACACCTTGTATATTTTTAGGCTTCAGTACTTATCGTGTAAACAATCACCCCTGAGTCGGGTGTCACTTTACAAAACCACACCTTGTATGTACATATTTAATTGACACGAAAATATTTTGTCCATCACCTTTTTTAATTATTGTAAAGGTACTCAATACTCAATACTTTATTGCAACCATAAGTATATTATTATAATTGTATTATAATATGCTCTTTGATTATAAGATCTTTATCATGTGAGGTACTCTATGGACCCTGTCGGGCACAACAAAACTTAAAAGCTAGGTAAAATAAATATCTTAAAACTAGGTACCTAGTGACCTATTGGAGATCTTTTAACTTAAAAAAAATAGAAGTTAAACCCGACTACTAAAAGGCATAAAACAAGACCTGCTTATCCTTAAAACAGACTCATAGATAATTAATCGTAGTCGGAGGCCATCGGTTTATCAAATGCTATGCGCCCTCCGACTACGATTAATTATCTATGAGTCTGTTTTAAGGATAAGCAGGTCTTGTTTTATGCCTTTTAGTAGTCGGGTTTTAGTTTTTAACTTCTATTTTTTTTTGAGCTTTTTAGTAAGTAATTTTCGACGATTATCCAGAATAGAACCAAGGGCAAAGAAAACACATTTTGGTATTTTGTTCTATTTGTTATGTTGACGCCACATGTTATACATTTTTGACAAGGTCTTTTAAAGCCCTTTCATTTGATACCCATCACGATGGTATCCGATATTTTTTATTTTTAGGTTAACCACTTTAAGGCGCAGCACATCTGCCTACTTGTTTTTTTACAAAATAAAACTATCCTATTTCACCTGGGTGATTGAGACGAATCCAACGACACCTCATTTGTTGAAATCGGCCGACTAGTTTAGGCTCTGCGAGGGAACAGATGAACACACAAACATACACACATACATACATACATACATACATACATACACACATACATACAAACGCTGCTAAAATCATAACCCTCCTTTTTGCTTCGCGTAGTCGGGTAAAAATAAAAAATAAAATTAACAACGGGGGTCTACTGGCTAAAACGAAGCCGATTACCATTGGCGAAAATCGAAGTTCGATTTATGAAAAATAAACTGGGTGACAGTAAAATTGAGTAGGCGACATCTCGGACAAAATATTTTCGGACACTTTGTCCGAAATGTCGCTTTATTATTTTAATATTTTTGAGGCGACATCTCGGACACTAACGAATAAAGCTGTTTTGTACAGTCGGATAAAAAACTCCCTACGATCTTATTTATGAGGAGACTAATAAAAATGTTACAAACCCACCTGCAAATAATAATATTATTATCTTGTGTACTCATGCAGTCTTCAACATTTGCTCTCACCGCAAGTGGGTCGTCCGCGACACACATTTTATTTCATCAATTTTATGTAAGCATATCTTAACTTTATTATGTTGACAATATTTGAATGTTTTGCCTCGTGTACCGACGTTTGGCAATCTGCACCCGCGTCTCATGTCACTGCGCCTTGTTATAAAGGCTCAGCACAGCCAATAAGTCCCACTATCAAGACGTAGCGTTAAATCAAATATTTTTTGATAAAAAAGTACTAGGCTTACATAAGGTGGTAGGAGGTTCTCACATCATTACGCGGGGTTAGTTAGGAACAAAATGATGTGAGGACTGAGGTGATGATCCTCCTAGCACCTTATGTAAGCCTAGTACTTGTTCATCAATATTGAGCCGAACGCGATCAGACTACTTAAAGAAAACGGCTTATTAAGGTCGCTTTAGCTATGCTAAAATAGGCAGCTGTGGTAATGCTCTATCTCTGTGTATTATATTTAAATACTTTAGTATCTGACTGTACTATACAGGTTCAATATTTTGGGAGTGTCCGAGATGTCGCCTCAAAAATATTAAAAATACAAAGCGACATCTCGGACAAAGTGTCCGAAAATATTTTGTCCGAGATGTCGCCTACTCGTAAAATTAACTGGGTGGCAGTACATTTTTCATAAATCGTACTTCGATTTTCGCCAATGGTAATCGGCTTCGTCTTAGCCGGTAGACCCCCTGGGTAGGTACATAGAAAATTCGGGCTTTCCCGCCAAGCTACTTTAGTTGACCCTGATGGAGTAGGCTTGCAGCACATCTATACCATGAACCATCCCACCAGTTTAGCTTGCCCTACCTAGGTACCATGTTGTTATAATTTTTGCATTCTTCATTTTCTGTAATTTCTTTTAAACGTTTATAAATAAGCAGTGTTGCCACCTCACTTAGCGCTCCATTTGCAAATTGGCGGAATTAGCTCCAGCCTTTAGGCTTTATTCCTTGACAAAATTACAGACATCTTTGTATAGATCTTTTGTCCGAAGAACAGCGCCCCAGTCACAGATACCCCATGGCAGCTCTTACCGCGCGCGGCATAAGGCGCCAATCGAACAAAAAGGGGTATCCTAGATTGTGGCTGACTATACCCGAAGTTACATTGGCTTGTTAGTAAGAGTGCTATCAATTATGTAGATTCGAGAACCTGTCATAAACACCATAGGACCTCCATTGGATGATGTTGTACGAAAATACACGAAAAGGCCTACAAAAGGTTTTCTCGACGTGAAGCGAGAACAATTCAATTAGCAGCCGTATTTTGTGTGAAACGGGCTGAAAAATGAGCGCAAAAAATATAAACGAAAGGGGTAAATGGGGTTACAGCTCCTCTATCCTTGACGCATTTTTCCAATACTGCCGCAATATGGCGCAATTTACAAATTTCAATATTTTACAAATTAAGACGCATTTTGTTTTTATTGATTAAAACAGACTATTATTACCTTTGAATAAACATTACAAAGTATTTAAAATCAAAGCATTACTATGCGAATTCAAAGAGAAATAAGTTATAAAACTTTTTCAATTTGATCGCAATAGCGTCAAGGCATAGACTTATTATTACCAATTCTATGCGTCAAGGGTAACCCCCCAGGAGGTTGGTTTGCTAGTACGTATAGGTAGATGAAAAAAACGTTATACAGGGCAATTATTGTTTTTTTTTTCCTGAAACACCTCAACTTATAAATGTGATTTCCAACAACTTATGTTCTAGACTTTTTGAAAAGCTCGAGAAGAAACATTAAATAAATAATAAGCTTTTCAAAAGGGCAACTCTGCCAGCATTCTGGCAGCGGTCTGGAGTTTTTGTAAATATTTTAGTTTTATTTTAGGTTTAGTTTATTTTAAAATTATTTTAGGTTTATTTTAGAGTTTAGATTTAGTGTAGATTTTATTATGTAACTAAAAATAAATAACTGATATGTTGCAAATTTTAAAAAAATAATCTTTTTATTTATTTAACGTTTCTTCTCCTTTAAATTTGTGCATTTCTACCATTCCAACACTGCCTGCACGGCGTCCATTCATGCCTCTCCACTTTCAAGTTCTCAACGACCTTTCTAGCATCTCCTGCACCTTTGCTGCTAAAAAAAAATATTGAAAAAAATTTACAGTATTGCTTCTATGGATGCGTACAGCAAGCAAGGCATAAAAAAATGCGTACAGCAATCTCCCGCAGTGTTACAGGACCTTTCTGTGACACCCTGTAGAATCGGGCCTTCTGTGCCACGCTACTTGGCGCCGAGTGTACCCACTGTGTAATTTTAATCAATAAAGCGGCTCGTATGCGGTACTTAAGGCGATGCGCGCGAACAAATTGATATTTAATATGCCGCGCCTTAAGGTAGGGTGGCCATACCGTATGGTAAAATTGCGGACACTGAAAATTTTAATAAATTAAGATATTATAAGCTTGCTTACCTTTGATTACCTGTAAAATTTAAATAATTTATTTCGTAATACATATTAATTATGAGGTGTTTTTTTTTTGCTTTTTCTGAAAATGCCGGCCAAACAACATTTTTGTTAAGGCATTCCAGACATTGAGAAAAATCTTTGAAGACAATATCAAGATTGAAGATAATACGACTGGCATTTTGAAAAATAATATACAGAATGCGAGAAACTTTTTGGTTTAAGCAAACCAAACCCTTTTTTGCCATAAAAATATTTTTTTCCTTGCTGTTTCTCATGTACGGATTTAAATCACTATCGGACCAACAGATTTTAACTAGTTATTCGCCCCGAACTATGAACTCGCGACCCCATATCTCAGCAACCCCTTGACCGATTTGGATCATGTTCGAACCTAAAAATTCTCTTTGCCTCATTAACCTGCATACCAAATTTTATGATGATCCGACTTACTCAAGTTATCGTCGAACTAACATTCATACATACCTACATACATACAAACATACCACAAACGCCGGATTGTTCCAGTAGACTCGGAGAACTTCGCTCGCTCGTTCAACTACCATCTTGGACTAGTTTAGTGGCAAAGCATGGTCGCTGTATCTCATTACAGCGATCTTGGCGCAGCCCATAAGAACGATTGATGACATTTTAACATGCTAAATTATAAGTTGGCGAAAGGATGAATATATTACTAAAAACAACCTTTGCTATGGAGTTACTAAGATGTTTGAACTCGGATAGCGATCTCTTGGTACGGTGGGCCACAGTCACAGATACCCCATGGCAGCTCTTAACGCGAGCGGCATAAGGGCGCCAATCGAACAAAAAGGGGTATCTTTGGGTGAGGCCGGCTGTACATACGTACTCAATACTCTTCCTAGGGTAAGTACGTGTATAAATAGTTTTAACGCTTGAAAGTAAACATATTAAGTTTATTTTACTTCTATTTTTTTTTTAAATTAACAAATTACCTTGTTCTATTTGTTCTTTAATAACCGCGACGTGCGGACATCCCCGGTCTTCCTAAAGCGCGCGCGCGATGTGGTGCCCGATATTGCGAGTGCGGCTACAAGTATATAATAGTAAGGAAGGCCACAATTCAATGATTTTTGGGTCTTTTTCACTGATATTTTTTTTTTCAGTATTAGTGAAAATAATCATCCCTGTCGGGTGTTAGTTTACAAAACAACACGTTGTATTATTTATCTGATATGTATCCAAAGAATTGACCTGGTTTTGCCGTCAATTTTTCTTCACAAAAATAACTCTAGTAAGTACAGGAAAAACGCTGAAAACCGACCCGACCTTGTAAACTTTATTACAAATTGAAATACCCCGTAGGTAAGCTTTAATGAAATTCTATGGGTGTCAGAAGTTTAAATTGACTTTTTGGTAATTTCTCCACGATCTCACGAAAATAGCCTTTGAACAGTCTGGAAATAGAGTCGGAAACGGCTTGCGAAGTGGCGGCACTCATGAATGATCAACTCTCCAAGAGATGATGGATTGCCAAGTGTAAAAAAAATGCTGAAAGTAACTTTTTTACGGGCGAAATTTTTCTTTCTCGGTTCTTTTCTCTCGTTGTAATTAATTTTGTTTTGTTCTTGAGAATTTGTTCGCGAAAGTTCTCTCCACTTCGTTATTATTATTGGGATCGTTTGATTTGGAATATAAGTAAGTCGTACGTGCATGTTCTTGTAGTTTGGTTTTAGTTGTATTATATGCTCTTTGGTTTTAGTGACGTTAAATGAGTTTGTGAGTTGTTTCGTTCGGCGCTTGTATTTGAGGGGCTGCACTCGGTTGATTAAGCGCTATCTTAGGGTGGTATTAATAGTCGTCTAAGATCACCTACTTGAGCTCGATCTCAAGTAGCACCGCAATGTAAGTATAAAGAGTTCGATTATCCGAACAAATCGATTATCCGAACACACATTTCCCCCAATTAGAACGCAAAATCCACGTGATTGATTGGCCTGCTATCGATAGCTGGGCGTACCTATGTTAAATGCTTTTAATTCCATACACATTACACATATCAAAGCATTTAGTCACTTGTCCGTCCGTCTGTCTGTCTGGTTATTTTCTCATTGCGAGATCAAAGCAAAGCGTGTAGGTTAATTGTTTTTACTGATATCATTCACGAAAGCATATAGCCTGCATGTATTTCAGAAAGGTTTGCAGTTTAAGGTATCGTCTTCTAAATAGAGTAGGTAGGTAAGTATGCCAAATATATGATGATGACTTCTGTGATTTGGGTATATTGCATCGTAGCAAACTTTAGAAGGTTGGAGTTTCTCCAATAGATAAACCTGATTACGCAATCTAGCATGACGTAATCAGGTTCATCGTTGAATCTCTGTTTAAGCAAAATCGATTTCACCGTCAACGTCAAACCGTTAAACACTATTACGGGTTTACGGGCAATCACAGAGTCGGTAAAAAGTGCCAAAGAACGTATACCTACTCGCAAATCGCGTAAATGCGCAAATGCGTGCGTGACACAATTCAGTCTTTTTTTTCTGTGTACGATTGTAACTCTGTCATTATGATCTTAGTGATCGAAATAAAATGATTTTATTTTATTTTATAAATGCGCCGTTACGTTTTCGGTGCCTGTTGCCTTATAGCCAGGCTGCTGTACACGGGTAGAGTAAATAGTAGAGTTAACTAGCATACTACTTTATCAGTTCCAAGTATTCTATGTTTACACGTAAATTTTCATTTTGTCGGTAGAGTTGTCACTAAGTAAGATGCACTAGACTAGACCAATAAACGTCACTAATCGAGAAATTGTAAGAAACGGTCTGTAGTTACTCTATAAACTGTTTACATGGAACGAGTATTCGGTAGAGTAGAGTGGACGCTGGAGTGTGGGAAGGAAAGTGGTAGAGTAGCTCGCCCACGTTGCTAGTGTCTCTACTCTTCCAAATTTCAGTACTCTACTCTACCAATGCTGTTTACATTGGTATAGTAAGTAGGATAGTAAAGTTAGTACTCTTAGTTTTAGTTTATTTGGCACACCAACAGAACACACAATTTTATTAACAAACACAAAAGACAATACAATATAGGTACATTGCAAAACATTCTAAATTATGTGCACTAATTACAGGTAGGCACGCCATGCATTTTTCAAATCAATCAATTACTATAAAAAATCTTACCGCTCTACTTTACCGTTTACTCTACCCGTGTACAGCAGAGAGCCAAGAGAGTTTTACCACTAAAGAGACAGTTTGTCAAACAAATAACCTCCTTTTTATGCGTCAATTATTAACACCAACCGTCTCTGGTTAAGGGGTTCACAAGGGCCTTTAAAACCGAACTCCGATCGATCCGATTCTTTTTAATCGATTTATTAACTCGATAAATCGATTCCGATTGATGTTGCATCGACGGTCGCGCCACCAACTAAACGGCATAGAAGAACCTGTTTATACCTACGGCAAACCATAAAATCCCGCGCCATGTAGGTATACATACTTACTCTCAATTAGGGGGGGGGGGGGGGGGGGCAAACCGGGGCACCCGCCCCGGGCGGCAGTTTCAAAATCAGCCCCTGATCTAGAGGGAGCTAAGTCAAAGAGCGGCGAAATCAAGCCATAATTTTAGGAATCTGCATTTTTTTACGCGCGCCTTTCTTTCACTCGGATCAATATTGATAAGTATGGTTTCGAACTGTCAAACAGTGATATTACTGGTCAAAAGTCAAGACTTGGTCTGTAGCGGATTTTGGGTGGGGGCTAAGGGACTCCAATCTTATTTGTTTTGCTTTTATTTAAGAAGAAAACACTTTTGAATTTGAGGGTAGGTACTATAAGTTTGAAGTTTGAGCGCTTCGCGCGCTCTTCTGTTCTTACAAGCTGGGAGAAATGGAGTTCAGTTTTTTTCTACCACTTTCCTCTTCCCAAATAAGTAGTTGGACAATGAATTTAACCGGTTGAGCATCAGCCATGTTGGTTTAATAAAAGTTAACTTTTTTGATTTATTAGTCTCAAATTCTGAGGAGGGGCGCCAATTTCAAGATTTTGCCCCCCCTCGGATAAATCCTAGATCCGGGGCTGCGCTAGTTAATGGGTTAATTGCTATGTTTTGACCACTGGCACGTAATGCTCTAAGTCCATTGATGGCAATTGGCAACCTTGTGGATCGATTAAGGCAAAGAAAGATGGTCCAAAGAAGGGGCCTACCAAATAATTTTATTTATTAGTTTATTTCCTAAACTGTTACCTCAAGGCGCTCCTGGCTAAGGCTGATGTTAAATTTTTTAATGAGTAATAGTACAGTGGTTTGATTTCAGTTCGTAAAGTATGGATTACAAGAGGTCAGAAAGTTATGTGGTCCAATCATCGTCTATAACGGTTAAGGTGCACGTGCAAGGAGAATAAGAAGAAGACAATAATTGGATGCAGTGTTTATGACAATATACCTGTTTTTCAGTATTAACCAGGCCTTCTGTTTTTCTGTATTTTGTACCTACCATCGGCATCTGATAACGAGATCCTTTTTATGTTATGTTTTTCTTATTTTTATCTTTTTATATGGTCCAGTTGGTTTTTTTCCCAACCACAAGTTGCTTTTAAATTGATGCTTCCTTTCTGGGTTGTTTTGAATCGATTATTTAAGAAGGCACTTGGTTTATGTCAATTGGTTGCCAGCGTCTAATTTATAAGGTAGCTTTGTTTTGAATGAAACGCGTGTTTTTTTAATTTTATTTACTATTTTGAATCCGTGTGTCTGACGATTTTATCTTCAACTGTACAATCTTGTCATTCACTGATTAAAAAATAACACTAAATTATTTATAAACTACTTACACACGATTTTAGCGATTTTGAATATTTTTTTTGCGTTTGTTGCGTATTCTTGAATGGGTCATTCTGTATGGCAGCCAGCAACAGTTGTACCTATTGATTTACCTGAAACACCCTGTACATTAATTAGTTTTTTTTTATACGGGACCTAGAAAAGGACGTATGATCAGCGACACGTTAAGATACCCCATGTAGCTGTAATCGCATGGTACCTACACACGGTCGTCACACGACAGCACGTCAGTCTGTACACTTTTCTCGTAAAGTCGCCAGTAACGTAATCAAGTAGAGTGCTAGCGTGTAAGGGTCGACGTGCTGCTGTCGTGTGTTATAGGCTACCTATAATGAACACAAAGGAAAGGATATCCTACCAAGTCACTGACTGTACCTACGTTCCTAGTTTATCGAGTCCACAATTCCAGCCTTATTGCTTCCTAACCGGGCAAAGAGTGCAACTAACTGCCCGGGGGGTTGGCAGAGGCGATAAAATATATCAGAAAACAAAGTCGTTAACCCGCCGTGGCTTTGTTTGTTTCTAACTAGTGATCCGCCCCGGCTTCGCATGGGTGCCAAAAAATATTATGCACCTTCCATGAAAATACGAGGTGTTGTTTTGTAGTGACACCCGACTCAGAGGGGTGATTATTTACACAATACTGAAGCAAAAAAAAAAATCTGTCAACAATAACAAAAAAAAAATGTGGACTGGTACAGTCGGCCACATGCTAGAATACCCCTTTTTGTTCGATTGGCGCCCTTATCCCGCGCGCGGTAAGAGCTGTCATGGGGTATCTGTGACTTTGGCCGACCGTACATACGGCCGTACAGTACAGGTACAGTACAGTACAAGACTGAACCTACAGGTAGCAAAAAAATGAGCAAAGCAAATATCTGCTGTTCCATACATAAGGTAGACTCAGTACCTACTGCACAGCAGATTTTTTTTTGCTTCTTTTTTTTGCCACCTAAATCCTAAAGTTGTTTGTAATCATTACAGCAAACATTTTTGGTGTACTGGGACATCACCCCCGGTATGTTTAGATTTTTTCAATAAATTATTGTTTAAAAAAAATGGGTAAATGGTAAACCTATTTAACAACTTTAAATTAAAAAAAAAACAAGATAATCCGACATCAAATAAAATTTATGTAGTTTCTTGTGATATTAGTCGCGAAATGTTTTTTTTAAAGCGGACCAGGGGGGTTACCCTTGACGCCATTGCGTTCATATTTACAAAGTTTTATTAATTTCTCCTTTACATCGCATAGTCATCCTTTGATTTTATATACTTCGTAATGTTTATTCAAAGGTAATTGAAAAATACCAGAAAAATTGAATTTTGTAAATTCCGCCATATTGAAAAAAATGCGTCAAGGGTAGAGGGGCAGTTTTGAGAGAGGTAAGTGGGGAATACGAAACCTCGATTTTGACATTTTTCTTCTAACCCTTTTGCTCTGTATTTGCGCACGCGAGACAGCAACAGAATTTTCAACAGATTTGTCTGTACTTCTACACGCTCTTAAAGGTACATTCAGCCACAGATTCAGATACCCCTTTTTGTTCGATTGGCGCCCTTATGCCGCGCGCGGTAAGAGCTGCCATGGGGTATCTGAGATTGTGGCCGACCGTACATACCTATGTCATATGATCTAGAGTTACTCGTAGCGGACTTGTAATGTGTGTACTGTACCCTAGAGTAGAGTTGTATTGTATCGTACATTTTCTAACTTTAAATTGCTTAGCGGGATTGTATAGTTTTATGGACCTGCCGGCTGCTTGCGGCTCGTTGTGGGCACCTGTTATAAGTTTTTACTCAAAAAAGCTCGTAATGTGGACATTAATTCGACAACCTTCTTTGAGCAAAGTCGGACTTGCGGGCTACTTGGATTAGGCGCCAGAAAAGTTGTATGGAATTTCATTAATGTCTTGTGTTTTGCGGCCAGAAAAACATTAATGTCGAGTTTTGTTTCATAAATAGAACTCAAACATCAGGTGCAAAAAGTATTTATTTAGAACTAGTTGTGCCCGCGACTTCGTATGCGTTTTTACACATTTGACATTTAATTTAAATTCGACTGTGGGGGTAAACTCAAAAGGAAGGTTTTTTTTAACCCCCGACCAACAAAGAGGGGTGTCATAAGTGTGATAGCTTTGTGTGTGTGTCTGTTTATGTGTTTATGAGGGTGTGCCTGTCTGTGTGTCTGTCTGTGTGTGTGTGCCCTAATCTAAACAATAAATTTATGATAAAATATGTTTTGTTTAGATTAGGTATCGCCCGTGTAAGATACCAGGAAGCTTAGCATAAGAATTGCCTGGGAAGTATGGGGGTTTATATGTATCTCCCTCGACGTAGAGTGGGATAGATAAAGTTATAAGCCCATAGATAAGGTCTTACCCATTCTCATGCTAAGCCAGCAAGCAAAGCATAAGGTTGGGTTAGAGCGTATCTACCGCAAATAACTCTGTCTATCCCGCTCTACGGCAAACAAAATATATATTTTTTAATATCAAGTTGGGCTCAGTAGAGTAAATATTTAAAAAAAGGCACAAAAAAAATTTCAACCTCGCGTGGTTTTAAACCCAGAACATTTCGACCGCGACGCAACAGTACTACATTTCTAACATCGATAAACTTTGTCCGACCTCCACCGAAAACCACTCACAATTCCCTCCAGCAAGCATCATAAGGCTGGGTTAGAGCGTATCTAGGCTCTGTCCATCCCGCTCTACGTCAAACAAAAGAGTGAGATACCTATTGTTTTAAACCCAGATACGCTCTAACCCGGCCTTATGCTACGCTTGTAGAACTAACATTTTCCGCCAAAATAAAATAAAAACAAATGCCGATTTTTCATTTACAATATGCGCCTCAAATGCCAAAAGTCGTAGCTTGCTATTATACAGAGTGTTAAAAGACCGTCAACAAAGCGGGAGACCACGTATACGTATAGTCCTCATCATAACGAACATTTTTGCCCAAGGAACTATGCCTGGGAAATCAACGGTTACGGAGATAATAAAGTCGGAAATATTTTTTTTTTTTTTTCAGAAATTTGTTCGGTATCTTGTTCTTAACATACCTTCTCAAGAAGCCATATCAAAATTATGGATATTTCTTACAAAAAATCAAGTTAAAATTGCAACCCGCAATGTAGGTTTTCGAGAGAATGTGGTTCAAAGTCGTTTTTTTTTTTTTTGCATAAATTTGTTCAGTATCACGTTCTTAACATACCTTCTCAAGAAGCCATATCCAAATAATGAATATTTCTTACAAAAAACGAAGTTAAAATTGCAACCCGCAATGTATTCTAAACATCGGATAGCCTAAGTTACTCCCAGAAACGTGAGTTACGACCATGTTAAGTTTGGTTGAAAACTATTCAGCGGTTTTCACGTTTATCGTGTTCATACAGACAGACAGACAGACAGACAGACAGACAGACAGACAGACAGACAGACAGACATAAACCGTTTTTTTTGCATTTTTGGATTTAGTATAGTTTACCCTGCTAGTTTTTTTCTAAAAATATTCAATGTACAGAATTGACTTCGCTAGAGTTTTATTATAAGTATAGATTAGGCTGTATGGGTACTGGCAGTCGACACATTGCACAGAAAAAAAAAGCGCGGCCATATTGTTTTCGACTTTTCGCGCGTTGTTCGAAGTGATTTTTTTCTGTGTTTTTGTTGAAAAAGTGAACTCTCAAAGCGACGAATCCTCGGATTTAATGTGTTTAACACCGCCGGACATTCAAAATCAAGCGAAATTAGTAATTGGAAATTTATTGCCACCGAAGTCAAAAGAAAAATACAAGCAAGCTTACCAACAAAAAGTTTGCGGAATGGAAAATCGACAAAAAGTACTTAATCTACGACAAATGGTAAGCTAATTAAATTACTATGTTAATTACTATTCTAATTAATATTTTAATTACTCGCATTGTTTGAGTAAAGCACTATACAAGCCTTGGTCTGCAATGAGTGCGCTTCTGGCCACGCTATGATTGCCTCGAGCTTAGCTTAGCTACGCTCTCGGCCCTCAAGTTTGGTCATCATTGCAGCCCTTGCTGGCCGCGCTATAAAGGCCTCGACCTTCGGTCTCGGCCTTCATTTCAGCTTGTCCATCAAGGGCTGCAATGCTGACCGCACTGTGAGGGCCTTGAGCTGCGCTACGCTGCGCTCTGTCGGCCATCAAAAGCGCGCCAGAAACGCACTCATTACAGATCGCGGCAGTAATGTACTATTACTCAAAAAAGCTCGTAATGTGGACATTAATTCGACAACCTTCTTTGAGCAAAGTCGGACTTGCGGGCTACTTGGATTAGGCGCCAGAAAAGTTGTATGGAATTTCATTAATGTCTTGTGTTTTGCGGCCAGAAAAACATTAATGTCGAGTTTTGTTTCATAAATAGAACTCAAACATCAGGTGCAAAAAGTATTTATTTAGAATTAGGCTGTATGGGTACTGGCAGTCGACACATTGAACAGAAAAAAAAAGAGCGGCCATATTGTTTTCGACTTTTCGCGCGTTGTTCGAAGTGATTTTTTTCTGTGTTTTTGTTGAAAAAGTGAACTCTCAAAGCGACGAATCCTCGGATTTAATGTGTTTAACACCGCCGGACATTCAAAATCAAGCGAAATTAGTAATTGGAAATTTATTGCCACCGAAGTCAAAAGAAAAATACAAGCAAGCTTACCAACAAAAAGTTTGCGGAATGGAAAATCGACAAAAAGTACTTAATCTACGACAAATGGTAAGCTAATTAAATTACTATGTTAATTACTATTCTAATTAATATTTTAATTACTCGCATTGTTTGAGTAAAGCACTATACAAGCCTTGGTCTGCAATGAGTGCGCTTCTGGCCACGCTATGATTGCCTCGAGCTTAGCTTAGCTACGCTCTCGGCCCTCAAGTTTGGTCATCATTGCAGCCCTTGCTGGCCGCGCTATAAAGGCCTCGACCTTCGGTCTCGGCCTTCATTTCAGCTTGTCCATCAAGGGCTGCAATGCGGACCGCATTGTGAGGGCCTTGAGCTGCGCTACGCTGCGCTCTGTCGGCCATCAAAAGCGCGCCAGAAACGCACTCATTACAGATCGCGGCAGTAATGTACTAATAATGGAAACAATAACCACAAGACTGAGGTGCAAAGACTGGTGAACCAGGCCATAATAATAATGCGTTCAGGGTGCTGATGGGGTTGCACAGGTGCTGTAGAGCATCAGGGATGTTCGGCGAGGCACTGGTTGATTGCTTCTGCATGACTATTGCGTAAACGGTGTTGCGGAGGGTACGGGCCAGCCCCAACAGGTGAAAGTCTGTCTGAGGCAATAACACCCTCAACGCGAAAAACGCCAATTCTAGGCCTTATTAATGAGAATAAAACTCTTACCCTCAAACGGGTTTAAAGGCACCTTATTTTCCCGACTTATTGCCACAAATTTCACACGGCGCCGGCTCTGTATCGAAGGTATTATTTACTTTTATTCTAATCTAACTTTCTCATGGCGGCCGAGGAAGTTTATCAAAAGACTCGGGCCGATCCGTCACCCCGGATGATGACGGCGGATCTGACCCAACTCGACAATGATCTGACTTGGGGACTTAGAAAAAAAAAACATTTGGGGAAAAGTACAATAAAAAAATTGAATTTCGACAAACGGATAATCGACAAGATTTTATTTCGACAGTACTTTAGTTCGAAATATATGATCTCCGATGTTACTGAATTCCGACAAAGCGTGTTCGACATGCCTTAACTCTGAAACGATGCCAGTTCAGCGCCTTTTTTTTTTCGACTACAATGCTAGACAAATGAGATCAAATTGGGTTGGCGTGAAAAGGAAGAGGCCTATGCTCAGCAGTGGGCTTTAGATAAGGGTTGGATAGATAAAGCTTTTACTATAGGGTGCACTCTAAGTCGATAGCGGAACTTTAAGTAGGATGTCGGCGCCAAATGTATGAAACAGCTGACATTTTTTTCGCTCCATTTTTGTCGCCACCTCATACACGTGGTTTGTATTGATCAGTAGACAGCCTACTTAAAGTTCCGCTATCGACTTAGAGTGCAGCCTGTAGTTTTTTAAATTAAAAAAAATCTCGCACAAAGCCTTTTCATTTGATACTAATATATATCTCATGGGTTACTGCGGATCAAATGGGCATATTATGACGTCAGCCATATTTGTTTTAGAATGGCGTCACTTTACTTACTCTGTTTCGCTCATCAAGCCCTTTAATTTGATACCTTTAACATAAGGGTTAAAGTGGAAATTATTAATCGGTATTTTGCGGCGGCGGCTGTATTTCACAGCCAAATACTTTATTGCTTTCACAGCCACATAATTTAGAACAATGTCGACTTGAGCGCCACCCCACACCGCGAGAAGTAAAGTGCAAGTAATTTAAAGTTGGCCTGCCTCTGCCGACATCACTCGACGAAAGGCCAAAATATTCGGCCTAACTGGCGACCTCAGGCGTTTAATGATGGAGTACGGTGGGCTTTGGAATTCCCTGGTTTTTATAAGGTCGAAAATTGTCTAACACTGTTTTAACAATGCTATATCTACTCGTATTGCAACAACTGCGTCAGTCATCAGTGCATCACGTAGATTTACAGATTCATTTACTAAGGGTGGCATTAATAGTCGTCGACTCAAGATCGAACTCAAGTAGGTGATCTCATAAAAGTCAAATGCTAATGTCAATGTCAATCTCAAGATAGTGTAGGTATATTAATATTACACAGTTAGGTTACATAAAGAAGAAAAGGCAAAGTCGATATTTTTTGTGTAAACAATTTACAGTTTGGTGTGACGTCGTCGACAGCAAGCAAAGCAAAAGCGCAAACACCTAAACAATAATTCTAAATGCGAAGCATCCAATAGGTATTCCACTCCGCAAAAGAAACCTATATAAATCCCGAGATTGCCTAGCATCCGGTCTCCTCAATATAGGAAAATACAGTATGTTATATCCAAACAAGTGGCCGAAACGCCTCTACACACCCACGCGACTCGAATCTAGGTACCTAGCTACGTCTGTAATGCAGGTAACTTTGAAATGACGGTCTTACGTATCACAATATTGATCTAATGTTATGTATGCCACAAGAAAATTGTAATATCCGAATACAAGGATAGTTACTTTTACCTCAAATTTACCTCTTTAGAGGGGGTTGTTCCTAAAATACATCCTTCCTTATTGGAAAAGCTACATACAAATACATGCCATTATGTATGCATTGAGCCGTTTTGGAGATTCATTGATCCCAAAACGACTCATCTATACTTGTACTTAATCAAAATATTGATCTTAAATTTTCCTCGTACACACGACAGCACGTGAGAGTGTACACTTTTGTTGTAAAGTCGCCCGTAACGTAACCGAGTAGAGTGTTAGCGTGTACGGGTCGACGTGCTGCCGTGTGTACAATTTGTTTATAATTATCTGTGTGCTTTTTAGAGCACTCCTACTCCATCTAAAACAATGTGCTAGACACTGCAGCTTTCAAGTGGTCCCTTCAACTATCCGGTGTGAGTGAAGGTGCCACTGGACGCTTTATAAATCATCTTATTACGTAGATGCAAAGGCTTTAGTTTAGTGGTGCCTTAGAGAATAAATAAACATTTTTATATTCTTTTCTATTTTAAGTTTTAAGAATTTCCCTTGTTAATAATTTATAGTGTGCAATGAAGAGTTATCTATCTATCCATCTATTCTTTACTTACAGCACACGACCGAGATATTCAACTGCTTGGTTCCTATTCTGTGCCCTCTCTATCTAATTCCGGTAGGATAATTTCGGAATTCCATCAGCGGGCCAAGTCGGAGTTTAGGGGGCAACTTGGGCCCAACTTGTAGTTTATGCTACAGCTCTTGGGTACAGTAGAAATGTTGGACCCTGAAATTGCCAGAAGAAAGGATCAAACAAAGCGATAATGCGACAAAAATCCGAGAAACTGATTTCAGATAAATAATAATATTTCCATACAAACTCTATGCAACAATATGAATATTTCCACATTCATATTTTATTCATATTTATTATTTATGTGGCTTTCTTTTTGCATTCACAGATATAGTATTTAACAAGTTTTATTTTTTTATAAAAAATCTTTGTTACCGGCTATAATTTTGGGAACTGCTCATGAAGAAGCAGAATCTACAGCTGGTAGAATAATAAAAATTCGTTTATTTCACAATAAAAACAATAAAACAGGCGAGAATTACAGGGTATCAGTTACATTCATTAATGTGGGAGGTGGTGCCTGCACTAGGGATTACTTTACATTACCACTAGATGGCGCTGTAAAGTTGCTACTTCGCACTATGGTTTTGCAATGAGGCAGTGGCACAGCCTTCTAAAAAGGCTATGGGTAGTGGCCATTCCTGGGTCCTGAGTCTGTAACGCAATGGTGCCAAAAGCCAAAATGGGCTATAAGTTGATGTTTTAATGTTTTTGTAGTACCTACAGCAAATAATATTCTAATTCTAGAAGATTAGTTCTCTGGTTGTAGGAGAAAATAGAGGAAAACCTGGTTCTGGTGGGACGCCGTCGACACGCCATTGCGTTACAGGCTAAGGCCACTGGTATCAGAGTTTTTAGGCCGCCCAAAGGCAGTTCTAAGTTCTAACTGTAGGTAACTTAGAACTTAGATAGGTACCTACAGTAGAGTTTCCCAGCACTATATCATCACTCTTTAGTCGGTCTGGGTGTGGTTTAAACTAGGTCCCGATGCAGTCAGTTGACTGTTTCCGTAGCTGTGTGGTTTAAACTATGTAGGTCCCGATGACTGTTTCCGGGGCTGGCGTTTTTATTAATTTCTTCTGTGACTTGGCAGTGGACCAGAACACTCCGGCAAGACAATAACTTTCGTTCAAATTGTGGTGACATTAGGGTTGGTGGTCTTTTAAGTTTTTCAACAGACTTATTACACCTGTCTAATCTAATAAACCTACCTGTAGTTTTTCCACAAGTTTTTCTCAGTAGGTAAAACGTTGGACACATAAATGTTGGGTCCCAGGTTCGAGTCCCGATGCAGGCGTGCACCCACGACTTTAGTTTATTTCAAAGTTACGTAGGTACACACGACAGCACGTCGACCCTTACACGCTAGCACTCTACTCGGTTACGTTACGGGCGACTTTACAGCAAAAGTGTACAGTCTGACGTGCTGTCGTGTGTCATTTATGAACTTGTAGAAGCGATACTACTCGCGAACTATGAAGGAAAAAAATGTGAGGAAACAACCTATACTGACTTTGTCTTTCCCGTGGGTTAGGTCGACTTAACACTTACCCTGTCCTCATACATAATAATCGGACGACCCTATAATTTTTATTACTCTTACTGGATGTATTTTTTTGTAACTTTAAGGGTGGCATTAATAGTCGTTGACTCAAGATCGAACTCAAGTAGGTGATCTCAGAAAAGTCAAATCCTAATGTCAAGCTTTGGCTAATGTCAATGTCAATCTCAAGATAGTGTCTATTAATATGCTGACAGCTACTCAAGTTTGACATTAGCCAAGGCTTGACATTAGCATTTGACTTTACTGAGTTCACCTACTTAAGATCGAGCTCAAGTACCTAGGTGATCTCAGACGACGTGAAGCTGCTACTTAACGCTTTATTTAAAAATCATCTCATTAGGTAAATGCAAAGACAAATGTAAATACCTACCTAATAACAGAAACGCAAATAGCATATCTAGTAAAGCCAAGCTTTCAAGGGAATATCCCGTCCAAAGCCTTTGGGTGTAACTCATCCATCATGAATAAAAAATTTGCACTGTGTCTATGAAACTTTATTTCAGCGCAAAAGTACGAACCTAATGCAGTCTTTGATGAATTCGTAAATAGAACGATGCGAGTGCCTTTGAGGCAAGAGTCGTGTGATTATGATATGTTATTAGGTGCTTAATTATTCATTTGCTTAAGTAGATACTTAGTGTGAAGAGAAAATGGCAAAAGGATAGTAAAACGGGGTCTACTATACACTTGTGGAATAGCGACCTCGAGAGGAGAAGAGATCGGTTGGAAGACCACCAGCCAAATGGTCCGATACATGGCCCAAGTAGCGGGAAACCAGTGGTTGCGCCTGGCGCAGGATCGTGAGCGGTGGCGTGAGCATGATGAGGCCTTTACTTATCAGTGGGTGTCAACGAATTTTGGCGGCGCCGCCCGTCGCTTTCCCCCAGCGTCGCGTTCCGCCTGCGTCGCGTTTTCATGGCGACGCCTTCTGTCTGCGCCGCTCAAATATTTACGAGGTGCAGTCTGAGAAAAGGTCAAGTAATCAGAAATTAACGGATACAAATCAGAAGAACAACTTTTTTTACCATTCGTTTGCAAAGAAGAGATTTTTTTTCCTTGTCTGCAGGTGTAGAGGAGAAAAAACATATTTTTTCCCCCTAAATATTTGATGAAAATGTACTAGGAGAACATAGAGTCGTAGGAGGCTAACTGTGGCGCATCTGTAGTGGAGAAAAAAAAAAACAATTTTACGACAAACAGTTTCCAACTCAGTTGCGCCTATTTGGGTAGTAGCCTCTATGTTATGCTACCCTAGTAGTTTTGTTGAAATTTTTCTAAGTTTGCAAAAACCAGACTAGGTGAAAAAAAAATTTTTTTTTCTCTTCCGAGCAAAGGAATGGTAAAAAAAATTTTTTTTTTTGTCTAACGATTTGTATCCGTTAATTTCCGATTACTTGACCTTTTCTCAGACTGTACCTCGTAAATATTTGAGCGGCGCAGACAGAAGGCGTCGCCATGAAAACGCGACGCAGGCGGAACGCGACGCTGGGGGAAAGCGACGGCGCCGCCAAAATTCGTGTCATGTCAACAGACTGATGATGATGATGAAACAAAGCACACCGAAGTGCTATCAAAAATGTTATAAACCTTTCCTGCCGTTGACGGTATAAGATAAAACATAAAAACTGTTATTGAAAATCAGTCAAATATTTTCGTATATTTTAACACCATCAATTTGGCCATCGTATAAAACGGCGCCAATTTTCGATAACCTTTTGTCGAAACGTTCTTTTTTATGGCTTTAATGATCGTGTGATGATGTCTTGTTTAACAGGATGTCTTGTTTTGATCTCATTTAACAGGAACAGAACCATTTTGGGCGAAATTATTTTCGGACACAAATATTGATTAATCACATCAGCCAGACGTTTCCTGGGGCCTTAGTCTGTAACGCAATGGCGTGTCGATGGCGTCCCAGCAGAAGGACAAAGCCGGGGTTTCATCGTTTTTCTCGGAAAGGAAAAGATGGAACCTATTAATTAGGGAAAAACCAATGGAAAAAAAAACTCCCATTCGACTACTTGGAGTTTTTATAATGTATTTTTTACGTGTCTCCTATATTTTTTATGTGTCGAAGGAACTATCATTGTAACTACCAACGTTCTTATCCTAGGCATAGATATTAGGTTATACCTATCTATAGGTATAAGTATAACATAGTCAAGATGCAGTATCAATTTCTATACAACTTTACATCACCGATAAGTTTCCATATCGAGCGAGCATGACCATTGTATCTAGGTACTTGGCGGATTGAGATACTTTTCATACGTGATGCTGTTGCGGCCTCTACTCTCGATCTTACTTCTCGCGAACTACTCCACTAAGCCCCTCCACTTTGCGCCACCAGTGGGGCAGTGTGAAATAATTTGGTCGGCTAAAGCTCAGTTATATTGCTGTAACCCGTGACATTAAAGAAAAAAATTAGGATGAACTTCAAAACACTCGCCCTCTCGCTCTAATTAATACAGTCAAAGCGAGACAACGCTAGGTTTTTAACTCCGTCCTAAATGTTTTCTTTAAGAAGAAACGCGGGTAGCCGCTACTCCATACAAAAAGGGAGACCTGTTTCCTCCCTGAATAATTATTTTAGAAAAAATAATTAGGGATGTTTATGCCATTCAATTTATATGTACCTCTGCCTTATGTTTTTCTTTTTTTCTTATTTGTTTATGATGTTTTCCTTTTTTAAGGCTTGACTTTAGCATTTTACTTTTCTGAGATCACCTACTTGAGTTTGATCTTGAGTCGACGACTATTAATTCCACCATAAATACCCTTTCTGCACAAACGTTTCAATAATAATTTAATTGCGTATAAAAAAAAGTAATGTTTGTAATGAGTCTTTCCGTCGGAAAAACCTTCAATGCGTCAAAATATGGAATGAAAAATACTAGTAGCTCGCCCCGAACTGTGAACTCGTGACCCCGTATCCCGGCTTGGATCATGTTCGATTTTTTTAGTCCTATTTAGGTACCTTCCTACCTAATTGTATGGCGTTCCGACCAACGATACTCAAGTTATCGTCGAAGGAACATGCATTCATGCAAACATACTTCGTACAAGCGCGGAAACTTCTTTCGCTTCGCTCGCTCGTTCGTTCTAATAATACTGAGTAGCCCCCCACCGATGTATCGAAGCCATTTTCATCCTTTCCCGCCAAATGTGCGCATTCTCTGTCCGCCATTTTTATGCCCACTACGTGACTAACTGACGTCGCTAGTTTCTGTGTTTACGATTTCGTTAAAGAGAAAATGGAATTGGAATCTGTTTTCTGAGAAGGAAAAAGCGGTGTGGAAATCTTTTTTATTTCAGTAGGGCTCTTCTCAGCTGCTACGTAGGAAATTTTAAAAGAATCCACGCTGAAAAACTTTGTGGAACAAAGCCTTATGTAACAAGATAACGTTATTAAATGAATAGCTGTCATAACTTTTATAAAATAGAAATACCTACGGCTGGTAAGTACACAAGACAGCACGTAGACACTTCTTCTACGCTCCTAAGATCCTAACAAACAAGAAAAAAAAACAAAACTTGAAATAGGTACTCGCATACATTTTTTTTATTAAAATAAGGACAACGTGTTTTAAAAATTCCCATTTATTGATTTTAAAAATTAATTTTTATACAATCACAAACGATATTATAAATAAACATAGTAACGCTACGATTCATGACCAAATTAATACCAATTTAAAGCAAATTAGGCCATTGACAGACACAGGTCCATTTATTTTACTTACATTCAATTTACATTTTTGTCATGAAAATAATGTAGGTAGGTATAAAGACTAAGTTTTAATTTTAAAATTTGGTCTCTGTTATTCAAAACAATATTAAGAGTCATTTAAAATTTTTATGATATCACGTGTAAGTATGTCATACTTATTTAATGTATTTTTATATATTTTTCAAATTCAAATGTAACATAGCTTCAAACAGTTTTAATGAATTTTCGAAGCGTTAAATAGGTATTTATTTTAAATTTTATACAGTAACAATTATTATGAAAAACTTAGATTTTATCATTCAATTAAATCTTTTATATATACTTTTAGTGAATACTTTGAAGTATCACGTATTTTTATAGAGTGATTTCTCTTTTTTGTAATCAATTTTAAAGAAATCAAATAGGTTTTTATTCAAATAATCAAGAAAGCTCGTTTCGTTGTTTTTACATAATAATTAAATTATATTCTATAAACTATATTATCTAATATGGCAACCACTTGTATATTAACATGTACAGTAGCTTAATTTTATTTATTTATTTACATTACTATAATACAGTTTCCAACGATAAAACTTTCCGACCATCTCTTAATTTTAGATTAAGAATTTGTTGTGATTAGATTTTGTTTTTATTTCTTGATAAAACAGACATTGCCTTAACTATGTTTTTTTTATACAATTTTACAAACTGTCATACGCGAGTCTAGGTTAAAATCATGCATTTATCTATTAGTCATGTATAAATTCAGTCTTATCCATTTTATGACAAGATGTAATGTCAGAACAAAATTTTAATAACACTAACTACAAATTGACTGTTTTACACCAATAATAATCATTGGGAACAGAATTGAAATAAAAATTCTGTTAGTGAAATATATAAGTACTTTATTAAATAGGGTGGACAAAATTATTGTTTAATTTTTAATGAATTCATACAAAAAGAAAACTAGGTTAAAAAACAGAAGACAAGTTTGAAAGATAAAACCTTGCAAGTTCTTTGAAATATTAAACACGGATCAAAATATTTTATTTGAGTTTCGATATCAGAATTTGGACATCAGACTCCCACCCTATAAATCTTATAAAACTTATCTAGCAAAAACAACGTAAGTAAGTAATCTTCCTTAATTTTTGCACTCAACGAAAAATGGACGGTAACACCAAACACAGTCATGCCTTTTTTACATTGCCAGTCTATTTTAAAATTAGTGACAGTAATTTGTTAAAATACACATCGAGTATCAAGTCCTTAATTCTTAATCTATTGTTAGTACGATTACACACAGCGCCGCTAACAGACCATAATCTGCAAATCCTCGAACTACATTGGCTTCTGCCTCTCCACCCTGGAGTCAGCTGTTTTGGGTGGAACTCCGCAACAAAGTCCGCTCTTTTAGGTGGAACTTCGCAATAAAGTCCGCTCTTTTGGGTGGAACTTCGCAATAAAGTCCGCTCTTTTGGGTAGAACTCCGCAATAAAGTCCGTTCTTTTGAGTGGAACTCCGCAATAAAGTCCGCTCTTTTGGGTGGAACTCCGCAATAAAGTCCGTTCTTTTGGGTGGAACTCCGCAATAAAGTCCGCTCTTTTGGGTGGAACTCCGCAATAAAGTCCGCTCTTTTGGGTGGAACTTCGCAATAAGACAGTATAACCCAGAGTCCGCTCTTTTAGGTGGAACCTTCATGCGATACACCACAATTTGGTGGTACGGTCGGCCACAGTCACAGATACCCCATGGCAGCTCTTATTGCGTGCGGCATAAGGGCGCCAATGGAATAAAAAGGGGTATCCTAGCGTGTGGCCGACTGTCCCTATACCATAAAGACCGCGTGTAATTTTTGCTACTTCTCAGCACGGTACGCCGTGGTTTGGGAGTGCCTACCATTGCCTTTTAGCGCAGTTACTGTAGCCACATCAGTAACTGTCGTTCCGTGTAGTTGACCGCTTTTAGGTGGTAAGACCGCCTTTTTATACAGTTTGGTGGTAAAGATCAGCTGTGTGCAATTCCCCTTATTTTTTATGTCACAAAACACATAAGTACTAACTGTCTATCCGCACTCTTGACCTTTCGAACTGGTCGGTTCTGAGTTTGTCACTTCAGTCTTTGTTACACTAGTTTTTGTTTCACCTATTTGTTGCATGGGACTCGATGATCCTGAAAAAGAAGGAAAATTAATTAGTTTTGTTTATATGTGTAAAGCCAGGTAAACCACTAACGCAAGTGGACTTTGCGTCAACCAGGGTTAGCCAGTTAACTCGGAGTTCACGTCAATTATTGAATGGAAATATCAAATTAACTCAGACTTAGTTGGCTAACCCTGACTGATGCAAGTCCACCGAAGTGGTCGTCTAAATCTGCCCCTTTAGCACGCTGACCTTTTGCCTACTCTCAACTGTCACCTTAGCCACTTAACACTACTGAGGTGACAGTTAACAGTTGCTAAGGTGACAGTTGAAGGTAGACAAAAGGCCAGCGTGCTAAGGGGGCTGGAAATGGATAAATAGATGAAGAACTTTTCACCAGAAATGACAGTGGTAGCCTAAAACTGGAGATAAGCCAGGATTAACACCAATGGTGGTCTTAACCTGGAAGATAAGCTGGGATTTACACCAAGTGGTCGCCTAAAACTTAAGATAAGTCAGGGTAAAACACAAGTAATTACCTACAACTGGAGATATAGCAGGGTAAACACCAATTAGTTGCCTAAAGCTTTCCCAAGATGTGGTCACCTAACACTGAAGATTAGGTAAAATTTTAAGTAAGTAGTGAATCGGAGCAAATGTTGTTTCGCTAAGATTGTGAATCCAAATAATAGATTTCTAGGTCATTTGGCCAGCAACACTGCTAAACTTTTGACTTGTGCGGTAATTATTCGTAGGTTCTAGGATCTGGAATCAGGCCTTAGGTCCTATAAATAGTTAAGCCTAGGGATTCTAATTTGACGGCTCATTTTTAGAAAAAAAAACGCATCCAAAAAGAAGGTATGTTTTTTTTTTATATTGGCACTACATCTCTTGACATCACCGTAAGGCCGGTAACATGCGGATGGAATTTTTCCGTTCGGAAAAAAAAACGGATCCAAATTGCATACAAATCTATGAAAATTCCGGACGGAAAAAAACCGTATGTGTGTGTGGTCCTTAAACTTTGTATGCAGTCACTGCGTACGGAATCCCGATTAGTTTTTTTCCGTCAGGCATTCCGTCTGTTTTGCGGCGGACCTAAATAAAATAAAAAAACTCACCATTAATCCTATGTTTGAAGTGCGGCAACGTATTCGTCGTCCGATCCAGCATGGACTTATTGAAATACACGCTGTTGTTCTCCGGGTTAAACCTCACGGGGGGAGAGTTGGAGCAACTACGACTTTCTGGCCCCATGTTGGCGCTAATGTTGTGGCCAACATTGTGGCCCAAAGACCGTGGGTCCAGGTGGTACCTAGTAAGAAAAAAAGAAAATAAAGTTTATTGCCATAACTACTGAATTCAAAATTAAATAAAACCTCGAAATTTTAATTTCAAATTAGAATAGGCTCTTAAATGACTAAAAATAATTGATAAAAACAAGCTAAGAACCATCGCTTGAAAACATACTTTCAAATGAAGAAAACCGAATCTAAGGCCCGTAAGATCAATCACAGCTAAAGGCCACAAAAACGGCTAGTTTAAACCCTATCTGTCGATTAATTTTCATACAAAATGCGAGGTTTAATCTAAGGCTAGTTTAAACTGTGATTGATCTTACGGCACTTAATCGGTTCACCCGTTTAAGACCTACGTACGATGCTACAGACAGACAGACACAAATATAGTGGTCAAACTTTTAATACCCCTCTTTTTGCGTCGGGGGTTAAAGGGTCGATTTCATCAGAGACATTATTACCTAATTTTGGTGGCACTTTTTAATTGTGGGTTTTCAGAGAAAATTATGTTCTTACTGCAGTACAGCCCCTCTACCCATGACGCATTTTTCCAATACGGCCGCAATATGGCGCAATTTACAAAATTTAATATTTTACTAATAAGACGCATTTTGTGTTTTTATTGAATAAAATAGCCTTACCTTTGAAGAAACATTACAAAGTATTTAAAATCAAAGCATTACTATGCCAATTCAAAGATAAATTAATTTTAAAACTTTTTCGATTTGATCGCAATAGCGTCAAGGGCAACCCCCCAGCCCTTCTACCCTTGACGCATTTTTCCAATACGGCCGCAATATGGCGCAATTTACAAAATTTAATATGTTACAAATTAAGACGAATTTTGTGTTTTTATTGAATAAAACAGCCTTACCTTTGAATAAACATTAAAAAGTATTTAAAATCAAAGCATTACTATGCGAATTCAAAGAGAAATTAATTGAACGAGCGAGCGAAGCGAGCGAAGTTCTCCGAGTCTACTGGAACAATCCGGCGTTTGTATGTATGTATATATGTATGTATGTATGTATGAATGTTCGTTCGACGATAACTTGAGTAAATGTAGTCGGATCGTCATGAAATTTGGTAGGCGGGTAAATGAGGCAAAGAGAATTTTTAAGTTCGAACATGAGCCAAATCGGTCGAGGGGTTACTGAGATAGAGGGTCGCGAGTTCAAAGTTCGGGGCGAACCACTAGTTTTAAAACTTTTTCAATTTGATCGCAATAGCGTCAAGGGTAACCCCCCAGTTCCGTGTTGATTACTCCACTACATAGGTAACTGTACACAGTAAGGACATAAATTTTGCTAAAAACCGCAAATAAAAAGTGCCACCAAAATTAGGTAAAGTCGGCCACAAGCTAGGATAGCCCTTTTTGTTCGATTGGCGCCCTTATGCCGCTCACTGTAAGAGCTGACATGGGGTATCTGTGACTGTGACCGACCGTACCTAACTAATAATTTCCCTGATGAAATTGATCCTAAAACAGAATATACTAGTGGTTCGCCCCGAACTTTGAACTCGCGACCCCATATCTCAGCAACCCCTCGACCGATTTGGCTCATGTTCGAACTTAAAAATTCTCTTTACCTTATTTACCTGCCTACCAAATTTCATAACGATCCGACCAAATTTACTCAAGTTATCGTCGAACGAACATTCATACATACAAACATACAAACATACATACATACATACAAACGCCGGATTGTTCCAGTAGACTCGGAGAACTTCGCTCGCTTCGCTCGCTCGTTCAATTATACAAGGTGTTACAAAAGTACCTAACTCTTTTTACAGGGTAATAGCACCCGGTGATAGGGATCACAACATAAATATTTTTTTTGCTCCTTGACGTTCCGTTAATTTTTAAATTAATAAAATGTGAACGATGTGGCGGGAGAAAAGTATTTTTTAAATATTGTTTTCATTGACTTTCACAATGTTTTAACAACTCAAAGCTATGTAAATGCACCTACACGCACAAACATATTTTTAAATTTGAGCTAATACCAAAAACAAAAGTGTTATGAATTTTTGTAAAGTTATGGTTATAAAATAACTAGTGGTTCGCCCCGAACTGTGAACTCGCGATCCCATATAAACTTAACAACACCATATCTCGGCAACCCCTCGACCGATTTGGCTCATGTTCGAACTTAAAAATTCTTTTAATTTCGTTTACCCGCCTACCAAATTTCATAACGATCCGACCAAATTTACTCAAGTTATCGTCGAACGAACATTCATACATACAAACATACAAACATACAAACATACAAACATACAAACATACAAACATACATACATACATACATACATACAAACGCCGGATTGTTCCAGTAGACTCGGAGAACTTCGCTCGCTTCGCTCGCTCGTTCAAAAATTGTTTTTTTCAACTTTTTTTTAAAGATTTGACATCCTGTTGAGCAATAGGTTACATACACCCTGTAAAAAGAGTTAGGTACTTTTGTAGCACCTTGTATATTTTTTACTACCTTGGCTCCAATTCGGGCATTTGGGCCAAGTTTAACGGATTCCTGTTAGGATTGCTGTAGAGGGCGTGCGGTGATGGCGTCGAGTATAGTTCTGGAGGCATCAGTTGCTCTGCTGGCAGCTGGAAAGAGGTTAGGTTAGGTTATCGTATGAGGTAGAGTCGTGCAAAGCTAACTTTGCAGTGGAGCATCCGAAATAGTAATTTCCGTACGTTGCTTTTGTATGTTTTCACCATTTTTCAGTGGTACATGTTACGTCAGTTATAGTCTGTTACAATTTTGTTTTGTGGAATCCATTGAAAATATGGCGAAAACATACAAAAGCAACGTACGGAAATTACTATTTCGGGTGCTCCACTGCAAAGTTAGCTTTGCACGACTCTAGTGGCCACTCCTGGTGCCCGTTTCACATAAATACAATTCATAGTTTATTATGACAATTCGATGTTCATTGAGTGGTCGGTAAGTAAACAAACCTTTTTTGTAACCTTCCTCATGTCAAATCGGCTACGCAATATGCATCGAATTACTTTTTTTATTTTTTCTAAAGCACGTTATGCGAGAGGTTGCGGGTTCAAGTCCTGGTCCCGAGTGAATTATTTCAACTTTTTATAAATGTTTATAAATGTTTATACATCGAATTGTCATAATAAACTATTAATTTTAGTTATATGAAACGTGCACCTGGTGTCAGAGTCTGGTTGGATAAGGCCCGCCACATACGGACGGATTTCCTGACGGAAAAAAACGAATCGGGATTCCGAACGCAGTGACTGCATACAAAGTCTATAGACCGCCACACACATACGGAAAAATTCCATAGTATGTGTGTGGCGGTCCATAGACTTTGTATGCAGTCACTGCGTTCGGAATTACGATTCGTTTTTTTTCCGTCAGGAATTCTGTCTGTGTGTGGCCGGCCTTAGAGTCGTGGGACATAATTATTATCTTTGATGAAAATCGCTAGGAAACCTATGGCATAGACTAGACTGAGACTATTACTGCTGAGAGAAGTACCTACCTACTATGTTTTTTAATCACCCGACTTCGAAAATGGGCTAATTCTTAGGCCGGCCACATACAGACGATTTTTTTCCGTTCGGAAAAACGAAACCAATGCAAACTGAGTACTTGATCTATGAAAATTCCGGACGGAATAAAACCGTGTGTGTGTGGCGGTCCATAGAATTTGTATGCAGTCACTGCGTTCGGAATCCCGATAGGTTTTTTTTTCGTCTGTGTGTGGCCGACCTTAATAGGCTTGGGGAATGAACTTAGTGTCTCTTTTATAACGTACTAGCTTTTGCCGGCGACTTCGTCTGCGCAGACTTATTTTTTTCTCGTGAGTTTTTCCGTTGTTTTAATGATTGAACGAGCGAGCGAAGCGAGCGAAGTTCTCCGAGTCTACTGGAACAATCCGGCGTTTGTATGTATGTATGTATGTATGTATGTATGTATGTATGTATGTATGAATGTTCGTTCGACGATAACTTGAGTAAATTTAGTCGGATCGTCACGAAATTTGGTAGGCAGGTAAATGAGGCCAAGAGAATTTTTAAGTTCGAACATGAGCCAAATCGGTCGAGGGGTTGCAGAGATATGGGGTCGCGAGTTCATAGTTCGGGGCGAACCACTAGTTATTCTGCTATTTGGGGCCGAGAAATCCAACAAATAAAAAATCATAAAAATCGGTCCATCCGTTCTCGAGTTATAAATGGTGTAACTAACACGACTTTGTTTTATTGAACGAGCGAGCGAATCGAGCGAAGTTCTCCGAGTCTACTGGAACAATCCGGCGTTTGTATGTATGTATGTATGTATGTATGTATGTATGTATGAATGTTCGTTCGACGATAACTTGAGTATATTTAGTCGGATCGTCACGAAATTTGGTAGGCAGGTAAATAAGGTAAAGAGAATTTTTAAGTTCGAACATGAGCCAAATCGGTCGAGGAGTTGCTGAGATATGGGGTCGCTATTTCAGACGGCATACAGCTGAGCTAGGTCCATTTTCGGGAAGATAGTTTGTAAATATTTTTAATTTTAATCTTATTGTGCTTGTTTTTATTTTGTGATATTCCCGAAATAAATATTTTTTCAATTTCAATTTCAATTCCAAGTTCGGGGCGAACCACTAGTATATTAAGATGTATTATGTTATTATTATGCACAACTTATTAGGTATCTCACTCACTAGCACATAAGCTAGTTTTTTTATTTTAGCCGGGACCATAACTATCATTAGACGTCATAACCACTTACTTTCATAGCCCCAAAGTGTCATAATCAATTTCTTTCATAGCCGTATATTCATTTCGAAAGTGCCCCCTGCATCCGATCGAAGAAAACCTATAAAATAAATTACCTCACGTCCTACAGAATGACTCCAAGGTGCAGGATGGCCGTATAAATTTTAAACGCCATTTTATATAACCATAAAGCTAGCAACACTGTTGCAGTTAAACGGGGCAACAGTGCAGTTAATGTTCTGCCTAAACACTTCACAACACTGAGGTGATTAACCTATATTTGGCAACATCTGGTGGCGGCTGTGGTCCCGGGATATTATTGTTTTCAGTAAGTCAATGAATGGCCGTAAAAAACTTCGTAAAAAGCTGATTTTAAAATACTTGATAGATGGCGCTGATTAATACGACTGTCAAATTTCTCTTTTACCCATCCATTGTTTCATAGTGTTCTATCTAACACACACTGCATTGTAAGTACAGTCATCTGAAGGGGTACGGCTTAGTTTGGCTTTTTGCCCACAGATTCAAAGCGTGGGAAAAAGCTAAATTTGACAGCCATGTGTATCAGCGTCTATTAAGTGCTTTATACTTTGCTTGGAAACGGCTTTTTGAAGCAGTGGGTAGAACGTTGGACACACGAGCGTGAGGTATGTGGGTCGAATCCCGGGGATTTAGTTTATTTCAAAGTAAGACCTAGGTACGCGTTGAAGTTATTAAATACCTATCCATCAGTCGCTCAGGTTAGCTACTACAAATTCACAAAAATACGCAGGTATGTTACTTTGAAATAAAATTAAGCCATATGTGGCCTCACTGGGAATCGAACCTGGGTCTCACACTTCCGAGTCCATTGTTTTGTCTAATATTTTGTCATGAAGGGGATAGGATAGAAAAAAAAAAACTTACCAGTCCACTCGTATTCAGCGGCAGGGCATTTTTGTACTTCAGCCAATCCTCATACACCTTATCATACTGCTGTCTTTGCATGTGGCAGTCGCCCGGCATATGGCCAGGCATTGGCCCCAAGCTCTTTATACTTGGCCCCAAGTTCGGCATAGGGAGGACATTGGTCTGGTAAGTTGGTCGTCCTCGGTACTCTATTGGTCGTACTTGGATGTACTGATTGCATTGGTCGATGTTGTGGTCGTAGCTAAATACGAAACACAAAATATTAATTTCAATAAAATTAAAATAACTAGTGGTTCGCCCCGAACTATGAACTCGCGACCCCATATAAACCTAATAATAATAATAACCCCCGTGTGGTAATTGGACCAACCCCTACAGTCTTTGCTCTTGATTTTCCACTCGTTTTTCAAGATTTTCAGATTTTTCTTCTAGCATTTTTAGTTTTTCGCCAAACATTCTTTGAATGTTTTCTGTAACTTGTTCGCCGCTTTTTCTTATTTCAAGTTTTTGTGCCTCTAGATCATTTTCGATTTTTTGTAGTTTATCTAGTATTTCTTCCATTTTAAGTTTTGTATAGGACTCTCTTGTAGTTTTGAAGTAAAGCGACCTCTATTGTTGAGCATAAGGACTTTTTGGTTTATAATTTTGAACACTAGATGGCTCTGATAAAAAATGTTTTGTCACGCCCTCTGTTAGGAAGTAGAATAACAATTTTTTTTTAAATAGATGGCGCTGTTTTGTATTTTCTAATGGTGTACTTTGGACCTTAGCAATTAGCAAAATTTTTGGATTTATTGGATTAAAATAGAGTTCTTGTTACGGATTATTTCGCGACCCGTAAAAGTTTATTTTTATTGTTTCCACTGAGTTTTACGTCCGATATCCACAATATTGTTTCCAAACAGAATTTGTATTTATAGTTCACTTTTGTTAGTTTTTATCACTGCTTTCACTGTTTACTGATTAGATTTACGTTTTTATCACTTTTAAAATCACTGTTTAGCACTATTTTATTGTTACTGAGAGGCAGCAGTGGCGCCCTCTCTCATCCCATATAAACTTAACAACCCCATATCTCGGCAACCCCTCGACCGATTTGGCTCATGTTCGAACTTAAAAATTCTTTTAATTTCATTTACCTGCCTACCAAATTTCATGACGATCCGACAAAAATTACTCAAGTTATCGTCGAACGAACATTCATACATACAAACATACAAACATACAAACATACAAACATACAAACATACAAACATACAAACATACAAACATACATACATACATACATACATACAAACGCCGGATTGTTCCAGTAGACTCGGAGAACTTCGCTCGCTTCGCTCGCTCGTTCAATTACAAAAGAGTACAATGCGTACCGCGAAAGGAAAGACTGGGTTGACTATTTCGTACAGGAAATAGGATCGTCCGGCATTAAAAAGTGTTAAAAAGTTTAAATTTTAATGTTTAAAACAGTAAAAACGAGTGCAGTAAAAAAAAAAGTTATTGGGTGAATTAAAAGTGTTCAAAATACATTGTAATATAGAACGGGATCTATACCTGTACCGATCGTTGCAATTTGGTGGGATCGAGTCGTACTTTTCGCTGGACGACTTCGATATTAGAGGTCGAATGGAGCTGTAGTCGGTCGTGGACGATTTGTTCGAGCAATTATCGCTTATTTTGCCATCCAGAGGGATTATGTCGGGGTTTTTGTCTGTGGAAAAACTTTCAGGTTAGTAAATTTCTAGAAAAAAAAAGTTTTTGTCAATATCAGCAAAAAAAAACTAATAATTATCTCCTGCATACTAACTTGAAAATCTATTGCGGTATTTGATAAGGAATTGTTTATAATAGAGTATTTAAAGTTAGTAAAGATCTCACCAAGGCTGTCAACGCTTTCCGATTCTTTGTTTCCAGTTAACGGGATGTTGGATGTTTCATCTTGTTGTCTCTTGTCCTTTTCGTTTTTGCCTGTGAAAATAATGCGTTTAATGGCCCGTTATCAGAAAAAAAAACGTAGTTCTTTTTTACTCCACTGATGGCGCTCATAATACGGGAGTCATTTGAAATTTCACCAGTGTTGCCAACGATACGACAAATTTCCGTATTCTGTAATAATCATAACCAGAAACATAATTAATTGCTTGCAAATTTTATCGCATCACGTAGTTGTGGTCGGCATCCTACCTACTATTCTATATTTTATCCAAAACCATTTATGTTTTTGCTTTCAAGAATAAAAATTGCAAATATATGAAACGGCAATTTTACCGATTGAACATGGCAAGCCTGATTCTTATCTTTGGTGTTCGTGTATGTTTAGTACTAGTACTTTCTAATCTGTGAATTTGTGGGTAAAAGCGTTATTTGACTGCCGTATTTTCTGCGCCATCTTTGAAGCATTTTAAAATCAGCTTTTAACTGTCAGTTGAAAACGGCTCATTGGTGTCTATGGATTGATTGGTGAACTCTATATTCCTGTCACATTTTAGAAGATTGTTTTTCTCAGATAGAGAAGCGAGTTAGATTTTTGACATTTTGACGGTTTGTTTAGGTAGCTTCGATCAAGGATAAAACTAGATACAACATAGAACTCTGAAATGTGTCTGGAAAAATAGATGTCCAAACTGCCTTTGGGAGCTTATTTGCTCATAGTCTATGCAATTTAAGTAAAACTGTACACTAATGCAATAAGGTTGACATTCGAATATTAGACGTATGGTCGAAATGATGTTTCGTATTGTTCTATTGCTGATATCATTTGTTTCTGTGGGGACAAGTTTTTATTGTGATTTTATACGTAATGCGGATTCTATGGGATTTAGTTCGGTGTTAGGTAGGCTTTGAATACCAGTCCCTTTACTACTATCGAATACTAGTCCACAAGGCAAAACTTGCCTCCAGTTTTTAAGAAATAAACACATTTTTTAAAATATAATAATAATAGTTTTTTAGTCGACAAAAAGAGAGACTTTTGACTCTTCTGTGAGCTTATTCTGCAAAAAAACAGGTTTTGAGGACTAGCAACTGAGAACTACTAAAATCTACACACGAGCACTAAACTCTAATTTTTAATCGAGTCCACGGAATGACAGTTGCTACAAAGGCTTTATCTGTCAGTGGCATACTAGCAACTGTCATTCCGTGGACTCGAATTAAAAATTAGAGTTTACACTAGAATTCCTTTGTAATTCAATTTCTTTGTAATCTAATTAGTAAGTAATTCAATTACAAAGTACGCCCAACACTGCTGTATATTCTGCATGATGCAGTCAATCCACTGTTTCACCTTCTACCCGCCAAAAACCAACAGTCTACTCACTATTCACTTTTAATGATTCGCGATATTCGTCACACATTATTGTATTCGAAACGGGTCGAAACACAGTTGGTTTTCGGCAAAATTAATTACGATGTGAGGGTAGTTTCCCAACTGGAACTACAATAATTAAAACACTTGCCGCACCAGTCTACCCGCGACCACGGTATTGTAACGCGGCCGAAACGTCGGGACAACTAAGGTAATTAATTTTGCCGAAAACCAACCGCGATTCGACCCGTTTCGAATACAATAAAGTCTACTCACTGTTCCGTTTACTGCAGTGCTTGCAGCAGAATACGGCGGCAGAGACAGCTGTCATGGCGGCGATGATGCCGACGGCTCCGAGCACGATCAGCAGAACCGTTGTCAGCTCAACCTTCACTGGAACTTGAGCTGGTGGGGGAGAGAGATAGGTATACGTATTTAGTTGATAGGTAAAATTCTTGCAGTTAACGCGCCTCGCGTGGACTGCATGTCGGGGCGTTGCAACATTTTTTATGTAACTTTTGTAACAAGAGTTTTCATAACATCGCCCGTTTCATCAACTTCATTGAGAGAACAGCCTCCAAGAAACTACAGCGTGTGGTCACCTCACCCATTTAGTGTGAGTGGGGGTGCCACTGGACACTGTAGGTGTAAATCATCAAACATAGGTAATGTAGTATTGCGAACGTTGCTGAGGACAATATAATGCAGAAGAGGGAAGGCCACTTGCTGCTTCTCGACAAACTCATGACTACTGTAATAGAAGGAAATATAGAAGGAAAGAGAGGTAGAGAAAGGCCATGGAGAAGCTAATTTGACCAAATTAGAGAGAAGCTGGATGTCGTGAGTGTACCAGGCTGCGAAGGAACTAGCCTGTGATCGAAGTGCATGAAGAATGCTGCACCGACAAGAGGATAACTTTTAAATAATATAATGATGATGATTGCGAAAGTCTAAAAATATCATACACAAGAGAATGCTTTGAGCCATAAATCGTCATATTTTTAACTTAGTCGACATTTTCTTGCAACTGCTACGGAAATGGAACTAATAATCATAATAATACAACGCGACATTGCTCTCTTTGTTACGGGACAAAGTGTCATGATACTTTTATATTACGTTACTCGACAAACAGCGGTAGTAATCACAAACTAAATAGTGACCGAAGTACAATTTCAATTAGGTACGTTACGGGCGACTTTGGAACGAAAATGTAAAGGTTTATGTGCTATTGACTGTACTAAGCACGCTTGTCCCATCCCTTATCTACCCTAATCTATCCTCTGCCCAACTTTAGGACAGGAAACATATCGGAAAATATTGGTAGATAGCCATGATAGTAAACGACATCAAGTATGTAAGTTCATTCCTTCCTTTCTTCCTTCGGGTCTACAACCCTTTATATGGCTTGGCCTCCTCAAAGCTCTCCTTCCATTTTGCTCTGTCACTGGCCTCCGTTTTCCAAAATGTTTTCTTGCCTATTCGCCGAAGACCTTCCTCTATACAGTCCTTCCACCGCTTCCTGGGTCTTCTCCTGGGTCTTTTTGTTGCGGAGTCCACTTGGAAATGGTTTTAACGGCTCTGGTGTCATCCATTCTTTCCAAGTGGCCTGCCCATCTAATCCAGCCTTTGTGATTTGCAAAACCTGATAATCGTTTCTTTATGAATCAGCATCAGCAACAGTTTGTGATTCATTCTTGCACGATATGTGCCGTCATCGTCATTACTTAGGAGCAAAGTAAAGCATATATCCTTTTTATCGCGGGCAAAAGCTAGTCATGCATAATTTCCAATCGACACTGTCCATGACTAATGTAAATGGTTTTGACCAGGTAGCTTCAATTCTAGCCTGCTTGAGCAGAATCTGTTCTTCTTTTTTTCGCAAGTAGGTAGGTAAGTACGTATTTGTTCAGCGAGGTTCCAAAAGGGAAATCCCAGAGGACGTACAAAACATGCGCTAACATGGTTTGCGACTTTACCCCTCTTTCGGAGTTGTCCCTAAAAGTTGGCGATGTTGGTACTTTAGAGCAGGGCTGTCCAAGCAACGGCCGGCGAGCCAAAAGGCGGGGCCACAACACAAGTGATACTTATCTACAAATGATGATCAATATAACAATACCTTTTCAACTCTTAACTAAAAATCTGCGTGTATTCTCTATCAAAAAGTTTGGTGTATTGTAATCAGATATAACAGATAGTTTCCGAAAACTATGAAGCGTCGGTGATAGGTTTTGGGTTTAGCGGAGAAAAATACATGGGGATATTTTTTCCGTAAACGAAACAAAACTTTTATTCTGGCCATCAAATTCAGGCCATGTTTTATCAATCATTCATAGTATGGCACAATCAAAATTTTATTTTTATTTTATTTAATACATATTTTGACGTGTCGGCTTACGATACTTTTAAGTGGCTCATCTTACCACCATTTACTCTATAATCGGCTCTTGAATACCTCAAGCTTGGACAGCCCTGCTTCAAACGATAGTATACGTCCCTTGATGTTATGTGGAGTAATGATGTTGTTTATATGCGGAGATTCAAGGTTTTAGTGGGAAGTTTGGATTTCTCCGTGTTTAGATTACTTACATACACTAGAGTTCTGAGTTTCAATTTAATGGCCCGTTTTCAACTTAAAAGCTGAATTCAAAGCCCTTCCCTTGGTAGATGGCGCTTGTAGGCTGGTCCATACAAGAACCGGGATCTGGCTGTCAAATTTCGCTACACAGATTAAAAATATCTTCAGAAAAGCGAAATTTTACAACCGTGAAAAACTGAAAACTGTTAATTTCAAACCAAAGGTCATTTCAATAACTGAGTGAGTAGGTATACCTTTCACCTGACAAACGTAACGATTTAGGTTCCATGTATTGTGCATAAGTTTGTTTGTATGTACGTTTGTTCGTCCGTCGCGTCGGTCCGTTCGTTCGTTTTTTTGTTCGTTCGTTCGTCCGTCCGACCGTCCATCTATTCGTTCGTTCGTCTATTCGTGCGTCTATTCGCTCTTTCGTTCATTCATTTTTCGTTCATCCGTCCGTTCGTTCGTTCGTTTGTTAATTAATTTGTTCGCTAATTAGTAAATTAATTACCTGTGTGCCGTTGAGGATATTTCAGCAAACTAGAAGTGAGTGTGAGCGGTTCGCTCGCGCCCTTCTTGTTGAAGGCTCGGACGGACACGGATAAAGAGTTGCTGGCAGAGAGACCGGAAACTTCGAACTCTGGCTCGTCGCTCGACAGGTTGGCTAGCAGCTGGCCGGTGCCCATGTCGAAGACCTGGCGACAAAAACAAACTTATACTTTGAGAAATTCGCAAAACAATGCAAAGCAATGGGTTTCTTCCTTCGTCGTCCCACTAGCTGTCAAAATCGTGTACGATGTTACCTACATCAAGAAGTAGAAGCACTCGTTTTTCAATAAAAGGTCATCTAAGTGGACCAAAATCACGAGTCTACAAGTAAATAGAGTAAAAACGCTTTGCTTCTTTACGTATCGGAGTTCTGCTGAAACCATTGACATTTTCCATTTTCCACTTCAAGCTAGGGCAGCACAATGTCACGATATAAGTTTTATCCATTATCGGCTATCGCCATCTTGCTTTATTTCACCGCGTGAAGCGAGATGCGACTACCCGATAGTGGGATAAAACTTTTACATTTAAGTCAATGGTTAAAAAAAAATGCAAACCTGCAGTGAGAAGGACTGCCTGATGCCACCGTCGTGTCCAGGGGTGCAGTTCAGTGTCAAGGAGTCATACGTCACGTTTGTGATCTCACACGCTTTCACTGATGCTGGCTTGTCTGGAAGAGAAATTGAGATTAAACTTTCATTAGACGGAACGTTCACCATAAAAAAGAAGAAGATAATTAAAGCTAGAGTATGAGCTTCGACACAACAGTTACCAACTTGCACAGGCGATCCTATGGCAAATATCGCAATTGGGTACCTAACACGTGAATACTAGCTACTTTTTGTTTTTTCTAACCCGTGTTAGGGAAAATTTTAAACAGTCATAATAATTTTAAAAAAATCACTCGCACCTGCACGGTACGCAAGAGGTTGCGGGTTCAAGTCCTGTCCCGAGTGAATTTTTTCAACTTATTATAACTGTGTAAAACGTGAATAGCTGTTTTGGTAAGTGTGAATTTTAGGCATTGATCATCAGAAGTTTTAGGAGACATGCCTCGAAACGATTATGACGGGCAAAATTGAAGGGAACATGCGAGTTGGAATTAGAAAGATGAAGTCATTTTGATCTCGTGCATTTCTTGAAATTCACGGACACTCTTGGACCATCGAACAATGAACATTGAACAGCAGTTAAATGACATGCCTGCAGTCCATCTTTTATTGGTTCACGCGTGCTCCTGTATTGCGAGAATTATTTTTACTGTACGCGAACCTATCTAGGTTAGTTAAACCTATAGGTTATGTTAATTTTGAAAACCTGTTCTCCAAAACTAAATAGTGGCTGTGAATAAAATAGCCCTTTAAATTTTTCTTCTTCTTGTAGTGCCGTCTCCTATCGGAGGTTGGCAATCATCTTGACTGAACAAGGAGCTCGTGGATTGTTGGAACCAATGACGTAAGTTCTCAAGCCATGATATCTTGTTTCTTCCAGGTCTTCTCCTGCCTGGTATTAAATTGTTCTAGAACCTAACAAAGCTTACCAGCTGGCCAAATGTTTCTAGAACCTAACAAAGCTTACCAGCTGGCAGGATGTGGAAGAGGCAGGGCTTCGTCTGCCGCCCTACTGAGTTGCTGCCCGAGCATTGGACCCAGCCGTAGTCCGCTGATGTGTTTACCATGTACAAGAACGTGCCTGTAGAAAAAGAAGCGGGTAAGTTAGAGGATAGAGACAATGTTTAGAAGATTATTGAAGGAGCGAGCGAAGTTCTCAGAGTCTACTGGAACAACCAGGCGATTGTACGTATGTTTGTATGTATGTATGAATGTTCCTTCGACGATAACTTCAGTAAATTTAGTCGGATCGTCATGAAATTTGCTACGCAGGTAAATGAGGCAAAGAGAATTTTTAAGTTCGATATGGGGTGCTGAGATTTGGGGTCGCGAGTTCATAGTTCGTGGCGAACCACTAGTAACTAAATTCAAAATATAAACACCGCCAACAAGGCACGATATTTTAAATCGTACTGCCAATTGTACCTACCATAAAAGCTAAGCAAGGAAGTTCGTAGATGTTCAGTTAATATTTTGGTGCCCATCAGATGTAGCGGTATCTTAATTAAGTATCAATTTAGTTTGACGCCGGCGAAACTAGGTACTTAGACCTAATGGCTCGATAAATTGGTTCGACTGCGGTCGTCCTAAAACTTAGGAGCTACGTAGTTAGTGCAGGCAGCTTCAGGCGGTTGTGAGTTGTGTTATGAACTTATGACGCTCAGCGGAAATCATATTAAGATATACTCATATGAGCTAGTTCTTGTACTACCCTCACGGGCCGTTGCCAAAGCAGAGGCTGTCTACGACACGTAAAAACAACTATGAGTGTGGCTAGGGCATTACTTTATAAAACGTCAAACCTGCCATGAGTGTCGATATGGCATTACATTTTAAATATATTTTTTACTGTAGCAACGCTAGCTCTTTACAAATATCTAAAGCGGCGTGTGCACACGCAATTTTTTGTACGAGCTTTTCATTAATAAAATCCATTTTAATTGGGTATCCTAGCAAGTCCCTGACCGAGGTCTAGTGTAGGTTCTCTCTAGTCCAAAAGCAAGTAAAACTTACCAGGCATATTCTGTGCAGCGTTGACAGAGGCGGTGTAGAGTTCGTGTTTGGTATGGGCCGAACTGTTGAACCACCAGTGGAACGCCATGGATTCCTGTGGGAAAATACGTTAACAACTTTAATTTTTTGTAGAGATTTTGTAGATTTCAACGGCATCCAGTGGCACCTCAAATCAAAGAGAAGAGTGAAGCGACCAGGAAAACTGTGGTGCTTGGGACATGTTTGTAGATGCGCATGAAATTATATCAGGTTAGTTTGCACAAAAAGACAAGGCTAGAAGTGGTGGTTGAAAATAAGCTTGTTTTACACAAATAGAAAGCAAAGGCGTGGTGGAGCCGAAGGCGGTTGTCAGTTTTGTTTATATATCGATGGTTTTGACTAGCGTCGCCACCGCTTCCACTTGTGTGTGTAGTCTTTCATGCAAATTCAAAAAGAACAGAAAAACTAGAATTCGGCTCCGCTAAAGCAAATAAACGTCTTGTATCTTGTATCTACGTCTTCGTTTTCTGTGTGTAACGAGCAGGAGAGATTTTTCGCAAAAGGGGGCATCTGAAGCGGATTGCTCATAGTGGGTGAAGAATAGAAAGAAAAGTATATTTTGTCTGTGGTTGTTATGATCATAAACTTACTCGTGGATTGGCATCAAGACTGCATTCTATTTCAACGGTTTCACCCCTGGCCGCCCTCATCACCACAGGCTGCTGTGATGAACAGGTTGGAACATCTGCAAAGAAATAAAAGTATACATTCCTGCAGCCCTCACGCCCTCATCAGCGCTTTGACACATTGCATTCTTCTTTCAGCTGTACCCTCACAGCCCTTTTTGCTTATATTGCAATCAGAAGTTAGAGCATAGAAAAACATAATTATGACGGGAGAGTCAGTGGGCCAAAGGGCTCGAGGCAAACTGCCCACTAGATGGACAGATAATAATGACAAAAACACCTGCACAAGCTAATATGCACGTGGATAGAACTGTATCACTTCAAGTGATGGTCACGATTATCAGCAGAGAGGGAATTGGTCTGTATTGTATCTGTATTGGGACAAAAGAAGTGGTTCAGAAGAAGAAACAGAAGGTACGTACACTTGACATCCAGCAGAAGTCGCTCGCTGGACCCCTCGCCGAGACTATTCCTTGCTGAGCAGACGTACGCCCCAGAAGCGCTTCTTGACACGCGTTGTAGCACCAGGCTTTGATTGGCTAGCAGTACGCCCGGGCCTGGCTTCACTAGCACTCCCTGTGGTAGGAACAAAGCCGGATATTAGTAAGTAGACTTCTTTTCTTTTACCATTTCTTGTACTAATAAGAAAAATCAAGATATCCTTCACATGTGGTCCCATAAAAATGGTGATGATCTGATGAAGACCTTCGGAAATGGAGAACGGAACTCCTGAACGGACAGCAGCAAGTCACTCGAAATCAGTGCAATTGCTTAACAACAGTGTATCTTTTCACAAGAGAAGTAGTTTTTTTCCATAAAAAGATATTTGCGTTAATACCAGGTTAATACAGAAAGCGGATAAGGATTATTTTCTAAAATTATAAAAAAATATAATCTTGCTTAATCTGTCAGTTAGTGTATCACGGAGTAATCATCATCATTATCCCACATTATTCGTCCGTAACGGATGAGGCTTTGGCATTTTTTATAGTGTCTACTTTCCCGTCTAGTGTCTACTTCACCCAAAGAGCTATGGAACGGGCCATGTTAGGTATTTCGCTCCGAGATCGAATTAGAAATACAGAAATCCGGAGCAGAACCAAACTAACTGATATAGCCAAGGTTATAGCTCGAAGAAAGTGGAAGTGGGCGGGCCATATATGTCGTAGACAGGACCACAGATGGGGTAAAAGGGTACTGGAGTGGAGACCCAGAACAGGTCGTAGAAATGTGGGCAGGCAACCGATGAGATGGACCGACGACCTGGTCAAAGTGGCAGGGAAAGATTGGATGAGAAAAGCCCAAGACCGTAAAGAATGGAGTGCAATGGAAGAGACCTACACTCAGCATTGGGTGGCTATAGGTTGAAGAAGAAGAAGAAGAAGAAGACTTTCCCGTCTACATTTACATGTGTAATTGGTTATCGTACTCACATTGTGCGTGAAATAGACGTGGTGGTGCCAAGGGTTGGCTCTCACTCGGCAGTCCAAGTACACATCAGACCCCTCAACCACTTTACCGGCATCAAGATTCGCGCCCAGCTCCAGGGTTGCCACTGGGAAGTCTGTTGGGAAAACGTAAAGAATAAATTCAAGAACGGGATTCATTAATTTAATTTTCATAGTTGGGTCGTAGATCATAGATTTTCATATCAGCTGCGTTATTCCGAGATTGCATCGAATATGAGTTTAAAAAAGCAACGGGCCTAAAATTCTGCCCTGAGATACACCTACTAATAACTTTTGCTAGTGATTGAAATGGTACCAAAACACGAAGAATGCCAAATCAAACCGAAGAAGTAGGTATTTTTTTATTTTGGTGCCTCTCTATTATTGGAGGTTGACAGTCCAGTTCCTCATACTCCATTCTGTTCTCGACCAGATAAAACAGATTTTCTTCCCTAGTAGTCAAATCGTCCATTCGTTGATGTCTTCCACTCTCATCATCGCTGTTACAGATGATTTATACAGCATCCCTGTGGCATTTTTGCTCGTGGCTGTAAAGCCCGATTCGGGACTCCACTCTAACTTGTTCCAAATCTGTTGAATCTAAGACATGAATAAACATCACAACTCACGCTGAATCTCCATCTTCCACCCGTCCTCTTGGGTGGAGTGCGGCAAGGTTGGCTGCACAGCCCTGCAGCTCAGGACTCTGCCTGCATCTTGGATCTCCGGCACGAAGGTCAGGATACTGTTGGTCACGTTCCCGTCCACTGAAGTCTGCGAAAGAACAAAATTTAAGGTTAGAAACACCTAAGGCCTTTGCATCTACGTAATGAGATGATTTATACAGCGTCCAGTGGCACCTTCACTCACACTAGATGAGACCACTCGGCGCTGCAGTGCCTGGGACATTGTTTTAGATGGAGTAGGTTTGCCCAGCACCTATACCATCCTGACAGCTTAGTCGGCCTAGCACACAGGAAAGACAAGTCAATACGTGTGGAGCCAACTAAGCCGCGGGTTTCCTCACGATGTTTTCCTTCACAGTTAGCGAGTGGTATTGCTACTACAAATTCACAACAAAACAGTGGACTCTGAAGCAAGAGGTACCCGTATCTATGACTTTGTTTAATTTCAAAGTTACGTACATTTGTGAATTTGTAGTAAAAACACTTAACAGTTACTTGATTTTGGATGCAATAGTGCGATATAATTTTATCAGGTGTACGGTGAACAAATTATTATTGACAGATACAGTGACCAGTGTATTGTAGATAGAATATTATTTACGATCAAGGAGTGGGATGCCTAGCATGGTCCGCTCCACAGCTCTTTGTGAAATCTGGATCTTTTCCATACATACGGTACAAATTAACCTAGTGGAACTATTGAAGGGTTTATTGCTGATAGCAATTTATTTCAGACAAAAACTGATTGAGGAACTTCAGAAGAGATGTGAGACGGGTTGTCGGTATTTATTTACCTACTCGGAGTATCTGAATGCTTTTGAATAAAGTTCTTCTTATTTTATTAATTTAATATCCACTTCCCTCTCCAGACTACCATTTTTTTATTATAGTGGCCCTTTTACCGACACAGGTCATGAAAAGGACACACTAAATCCAGCAAACGATCGAAACCGAGTGCCACCGACCAATGTGCGGTAGGTCTTGCCGCCTCCGCTCGCAATATCCAAGCAGTACCAAGTATTTAAGTGGACGAAGACATGGGCAAAACACTAGTGTTCAATTAATTAATCCATTCCAAAGTGGATCTTGGTCTCCGCAACCAAAAGACGCCAGCTCCGCTTGTCCTGCGCTAACTCCCTCCCTCCACATGGAGCTCCACATGGATCCTCATCCTCATCCTCCACATGGAGCTCGCACAGGTCTCTTTCGGCATCTTCCCAGCGATATAATTGAAGAAAATTGAATTCCAGTACCATCCATTTATATTGTAAAAGATTCACAAATGGGGCACAAATCAATCCATTTCAGTCGCGGCATTCAATATCCCAACAAAAAGACACATCAGCCATCGGACAATGAATAAAATTAACTAGAAAATGTCGCAAAAGCATTCGATTGTCCGATTTGATAGGATTTCAATTCGGAATAAAAGGATCCAGAAGATTTTTCTTTTCGCTCGCAAGTGGCAAGTGTCCTAACCTAACTAATGATCGCTAATGAATGATTATCGCACCTAATGATAATTATAAGATGGTCGTGCGAAATGATAGGTATTTTTAATTGGCTTTTTGAGGACAAAATTGATAACTCGAATGCAAAAAACGGTTCGGAAAGTCAAACTTTGAACCTCATTAACTAGGAAACCATTGATTTCCCAGGTATAATGAGCAAATATACAAATGTAGGCAGGTGGCAAACTGGCAAATGATAAATGAATGCTATTTGAAACATCCGTAATTCTTGAACACACGGACCTTCTATGCCTTCCTAGCGTTTCAGATCCGATTCGATTCAGCAAATCGCATAATGAGCTCTATTGTGATGTCCGTAAACTGTGTGTACCCAATTATAGACTAGGATTGGAAAGGATTTCACTACTAAGAACGTGTTTGTCTATTTGTTTTATAAAGGCTCTAGGTCTGTATATTGAAGTCAAAGGACTGTTTTTATAGCGATTTTATTACTTTTAGGCTATGAAAATATACTTTCGGTGATAAATTGAATATCATCATGAAATTTGGTAGGCGGGTAAATGAGACAAAAACATTTTTAAGTTCGAACATGAGCCAAATCGGTCGAGGGGTTACCGAGGGTCGCGAGTAAACAGTTCGGGGCGAACCACTAGTAGGTATTGATATAGCCTGCTATCAAATTTGGGTTAGTCTCAAATAGTCAAAAACGCAAGTCGTCCTAGTAGCATTCCGTCAGAAAATAACTAGTCGAAAACGCAAGTCGTCCTAGTAGCATCTCGTCAGAAAATAACTGACAGGGTGGAATCGCAAGAGAGTGAGGCGAGAGTTACGGGTAAACTGTATCAAATAGTCGAAAACGCAAGTCGTCCTAGTAGCATCTCGTCAGAAAATAACTGACAGGGTGGATGGAATGGACGCAAGAGAGTCGAGTTACCTACTAGTTACCTACACGCATTGTAAAACCCTGCTTTCAAACTTTACAAGGCTGACCCAATTTTTCGTTCTCTTCGATTTGCTTTTCCACATAAAATTCCCTGCAGACTGCCGGGTTAATTACAATAATAATTAATGACTGCGTGATTGTTTTAAAAAGTTAAAACTTATGAAAAAGGAATCGAAGAACTTCGCTGGAGCACAAAAAAATTAATTCAGCTCAACGTTTGTGAAACTTTCCGGGAGAGCAAAGTTAAATTGATTTTTATTATTAATCGTAGCCATAAGTATATTCCTAGTATAAGTAAGTAAGTAGGTAAGTAAGTACCTATAATACCTACAATCAGCGACATAGTGATAATTTTATACTTTTTTAAGAGGGTGTAGCGGTACAGACAAATCTGTTGCTGTTTCGCGTGCGCAAATACCGAGTTCTAGGGACAACCTGAAGAAAATCTACAAAATCGAGGTTTCGTATTTTCTGTTTTTATCGGGTTTTTTTTCTAGTTAGAATAATGTTGTGAATATTTTGCAGTTTCTGAGATTAATTAATGCTAATAGTTGCTGTCTTGCTACGTACTACTACTTTGAAACAGTTTTATCTTTCAGAAAATTATATTATATATTTTTTTCGAACAAAACGATGAGTTTTAAGGTAGATATTAAATTCTGATTTTAATGTAAGTAAACGTCTGTTTACAAAATGCGTTACCTTATCGTCTGAGGTAGTGGCCACCTCTGATGTCAGAGTTTTTTGGCCTCCCAAAGAAGAAAACAATTCATTTACAAAATATCTAACATTAAGAGCTGTTCTTCATGGCCTTACTCTACAGTGGCGCCAACTAGTGGGCACTTAAATGGTAGCCCTCATTGATATTGTACACACGACATCACGTCAGACTGCACATTTTAGTTTAACGCAAGCATAACTTCTGAAAGTCATTGTTTGGTGTAGGTAATTGGTTATTTCAATCCTTCAGCAGGGAATTAAATCATTTATTTATTGGACCGAAATAACTATGTATCTGTAACTTCAGCGTTTATTATGAACGGTTTGCTTGAATATTGAATTATGATGTTGGATTTACGGAAAATTGATAAGTTTTACGTTCAGTAATAATAGGATACGTACTTAGAAACTAAAAATTGACACAAAATAAAACATAGAAACGGTCGGCCACGTGCGACGCCACCAGAGGGCGCTTTCCACCCTGAAGCCGCGCCCATAGAGGAGGAGGAGTGTCACATACTCTACTTCGCTCGTTCGTTTTGTTCGTTCATTACTTCATTTATTTATTAAATCTAGGTACTCCCTCACGTATTCATTCATTCATCCATTAATTCACTCATTCGTTCAATACGACATTCGTCTATTCACTCACGCACACAATCACTCGTTCGTTCATTAATTCATTCATTCATCCAATTTTACACCTGGAGATGGAAATAAATCGACTTAGCCGGAAACTCTTGAAATGTTTAGAAGCATGAACATCCTCTTCTACATGAAAGCAACTTACGGTCTCCCTTGTGTTTTTCAGCCGGTTGCCTCCTTTCCACCAGGACATTGAAGGATTGGGCCTGGCGCACATGGCTTGGCAGACCAGCTCGGTGCTCTGCCCTGCTACCAGAGGGCGCTTCCCGCCCTGAAGCCGTACCCAAAGAGGAGGAGCGTCACATACTCTACTAGGTACTATTAATTTGTTCGTTCGTTTTTTTGTTGGTTCATTAATTACGTCATTTATTTATTTAATCTTCCCTCACTTATACATTCATTCACTCATTCGAACAATCTTTCATTTGTCTTCTCACTCATGCACAAAATCACTCGTTCATTCATTCATTCATTCATTCCTTCTATTTTCCTACTTCAGCCGGAAAGTAATCTACCTAGCTGAAAACTCTTGAAACGCTTTTAGGAGCATGATCATCCTCTTCAATTTATCTGCGCGCTTCTGTGCTTCGGAAGGCACGTTAAACCGTTGGTCCCGGTTGTTGTTGATTAATAACAATCGTTAAGCCATGTCAGTGGCCTTTGGGCGGCCTAAAAACTCTGACACCAGGGGTGGCCACTACCTCATACGATAAATAACCTAACCATCCTGTTAAAATGAAAGCAACTTACAGTTTCCCTGGTGTTCTTCAGCCGAGTGCCTCCTTTCCACCAGGACATTGAAGGTTTGGGCCTGGCTCCAACGGCTTGGCAGACCAGCTCTGTACTCTGCCCTGCCACCAGGGGGCGCTTTCCGCCCTGCAGCCGCACCCACAGCGGCCGCACTGGGGACAAAAAGAGGACATTAGGAGTCGATTAGATACAAAACACTTCTTCTTCTTCGGAGATGTTGTGGTCCATAAGTACTCGTAGTCATAGTCTTGTAGACACTGCGTTCCGTGCGTTGCGTTTTTTTGTAAATAGTGGATGTACAGATGATTTCGATTTTTCTAATAACAATGTTCTGTCTGTTCTGAGTGTTCTGACGCTTTTCAAAAGCGTGAAAAACATGTACCCAACTACTTACATAATTATATGTGGTACCTTTTTATGTCAACTGATGATAAAAACGGATAAAAAGGTTAGTACCACCACAGAGGAAAAAAAGAAGTACCACTTTCTGTTTCTTATGCAAATTTTGCATAAGAAACAGAAAGTGGTACTTCTTGTTCTAATACGTTTTCTTGGAAACGGTAACATTTAGAGAGAAATTTTGTATGAGAGAAATTTAGAGAAGTATCGAATTACCGCCATCCTATGAATTCGATGATAGGTAGGTGTGATTTACGCGCAAATTACGCCTATGTGGATAGTTCTAAATTTTTTTCCCGAGTGGAGTCTAAAATTTATCGCTTTACTACAACGGGAATTTGGCTTGGATCGTACGGTCGGCCACAGTCTAGGATACCTGATGGTAGCTCTTACCACGCGCGGCATAAGGGCGCCAATCGAACAAAAAGGGGTATCCTAGAGTGTGGCTGACTGTACTAAGTATGTTCTATTCTCCTTCTCTTCGTTGCAGGGAAATTTAAATGGTTTGGAAGATAAATGCTAAATGAGTTGAAGGCCCAATACCAATACCAATGCCAGAGCGGCTGTACAATGTAACTAATACTGTGAACTCAGTAGGTAAGTCATACATAAATCAAACAAAAACCTGAAATAATAACAAGGACAGTCCGAAACGATGGTCGAATAAAAATTATTGTCTACACTTATTTCTGTCACAAAAAAAGAATAAGCGTCGCCAATAAATATCAAATTGATATGCCGTAGGGCCTATGGCATACACTTACTGAATATTTGATAGTCCGTCATATTTGTGTTTTGAGGGGATAACTGCAATTGGTTACGATAAAATTCCGAATTTAGAGTTAGTTATTGAAGTTCGAATTTTAGATTGCTAGATAGGTAATTTTAGATATTCGAACATTATTAGTTTGGTGCAGCGTGAGAAAACCACCCTCGCCACATTCGAAGCATAACACCCACACGCGAAAATCGCCAATCCGCATCTCTCTAAGAGAATCCCTTGCCCAGCTGGTGGGACATGTAACATTATACAGGCTATATCTTACTTATTAGGTGTGTTAAAGCCTAGGATTTTTGAGCCCATCTCTACATAGAACAAAATCGCTTCCCGCGTCTGTCCATAACGTATCTTGATGCGGTTTTCACCGATAGTTACGAAGATAGATATCACGGAACATTTCCACGGAAGGTTTATACAGGGAGTTGTTTTGGTTAGGGAAGATAGTTTTAGTAACACTTGAAAGTATTTTTTTATTATTATTAAATTTAGTTATTAGTAAAGTTATACAGACTGTAGGTATCAACAAAACGTCCAGCTGACTATAAACCAAGTTAGCAATCGAAAGTAGATTTCGACACCTTTAGTGAACTACTAGAAAAACAACCGTGCAAACACAAAGAGCCCGGCATAATGGGCCCTTTGCCATTGTTTTCTCAGCTTTTGATTGGTAAGAACAAAAAGATTGCCCAGTGATTATGCGAAAAGGGTTATAACCCCCCTTCTTTTATTTAGGGTTGTTTTGGTTCATGAAACCCTTCCTTCGGTATAAGCCTATTAGAGGTTTAAATTAATAATATAACCATCATATAGGATCCAGCAAACTCATAAATTGCTGAATATATTTTTTTCCGGTAAAGGAAAGCTTCGTGGGAAAACTTTAAAAAACATAAACTTCTATTTCACGCAATTTTGGTACGCCAAGATGCCAAGAATGACTGATGACGATCTTATCTCTACAACTTGGGCGATTTGCATATATTTTAGATGTTTTATACAGCGTCTAGTGACACCTTTACTCACACTAGATGGGTTTAATGACTGCGACCAGTATAGGTGGAATAAGCTTGCCCAGTATCCTTGTTATCAAATTAGTTTGGATTATTCTCCAGGAAAGACATGGTCAATACTTGCGTCAGTTCACATTCACAATAATTATTTCAAGTTTATAAATATGTTTTTTTTTTTAAATACGGAGCCCTGCAATCAGTGCTCTAACTTGCACTTGGTGGCTATTAAAAAACACTTAAGGACAATTTGACGAGGGCTCTTTGTTTAAATCCACTTTCACCCCATTTTTTTGCAGTTATTGTTATTTCTCCAAAGGGGATTTGTGAATGAACATTCGCGTGAAAATCACACCCCTTGGCAAATTTAAATCGACGATTGTGTGGGTAGTATTTGATGCATTCCACTTATTATCTACGATACCAATTCGGCACTAAAAAATCTATGGATTGTTGCCAAATCGGTTTCGGGGCAAGACTATCATAAAATTAGTATATTTTTTATTTAAAAATGGTTAATGTTCCGTACTTTCTAAATATTGTGAACCAGCACAAAACAGAATTGTTTTTTTATTTTCTTAATTTTGAATTTTGTTTTTCCGAAAGTTGTATGGGTTCGCGATCCAAACGCGCTTCAAGCGATGCGAGCACTAAACGCATCCATATTTTAAAAAAAACTAACTTGCTATATGTATGGCCGATCGTGAAGCGCGCACATAAAACCGCTGCTCCGTTTCTAAAAATCTAAAACAAATAATACGTCGCGTTCCAAAAGCTCTCCAGCAGAATTACACAGCACCACCAGACCCGCAGACCAGCACCGGGGCCCCGGAAATACCGCAGCATCCACGGACACAATGAAAAATATAAATAAAAGAAAACAAAATTATTCCCTGGAATAAGGGATAGGGGCTCGGGGGCAAACTGGAAGGTCAGAATCTAAACACGGCCCGGGGCAAAAGTGAACTTTCATCATATTTCACTTTGCAGTAACTAGTTTTGTTGCCATGTTAATATTGCTGCCCTATGTTGCGTTTTGCCCTTGAATGGGGGGTAGGTAATCCTACCTTGCCCTACCTTGAATGAGATATGACGGTGCCCGGGTAACTTTGAGCGATTTGGGGATAGCTGGAGAGCTGTCGACCATTCGACTTATTTTATCGTACAAGGCAAGGCTGGGAGTTGGTACTGTCGGCCACCAGTCTCAGATACCCCTTTTTGTTCGATTGGCGCCCTTATGCCGCGCACGGTAAGAGCTGCCATGGGGTATCTGAGATTGTGGCGGTAGCGTCACGAGTTATGAGCGCTCGACGAAACTGGTGGGGATGTCTGCGCAAGTGTGCGCGCAAAATGTCTAATATCCACGCGGGATCTAAGACTGACGCTGAGCTGAATTATAGTTGAGTGAGATACTATAAAAATCGGAAAAACTGACTAAACTTAAAGATTGAAAGTATTCTATGCGGTTTTTGCACTCGTTATATTTTAAATGGTTGTCTATACAATTATTTTAACGGACATTACGATAAAATGGGTGTACACACGACAGCACATAGACGCTTACACGCGTGCACTCTATTCACTTACGTTACGGGTGACTTTGCAACAAAAGTGTACACTCTGACGTGCTATCGTGTGTACAATCAATGAAAAATAATCTCAATCCAATATGTATGGTTCTCAATAACTTTTTTGAATCTTTCTGAAATTTGTTTTTAAAACATTTTGTTTCGGCATTCTTTCTGCGACGAAACAAAAAAACGATGTGCGCGACTGTACCCAGAGGCTAGACAGACTCATCTACCAATCACGCGCCCGCGCTCGCCGGCGATCGCGCCCCGCGTACCCCGCCAAACAGACCCAAAAAATGAGTTCTGCGCATTCAAGGTCAGCGCTCATAACTCGTGACGCTACCTGTACTTCGCTCTGATAGAGTGGACTTCGCTAAGTCTGGGTAAACTGATTTTATTTTGTCTGAAACGTCTTGATCGAGAGGGTCCTTCCTTAGCAGAATCTGGTCAGCCGTTTGAAGATCATCACCTATTTTCTAGTTAATAAAGAGATGGGAGTAACCGAAGATCCTTCTGGTACTTAGCGATAATGAAAGTACTATTACTTACTGGTTTAAAAAAAGGAATAATGAAGTTTTTTTTGAAGTTAGAATATTCTACGAACGAATGCTTTACATATTTACCTTTCATTTTAATCAAAGTAAGTAATATAATGAGTGATTTATATTCAATTAGGTAAATACCTACCTACACAACTACTTAATCAAGGCAAAGTATAAAAAAGTAAGTAGGTAACCTACTAATAAATAACTATGTCACTAATTAAGATTTACAAGCGGATTATCCGAATTAACGAAGCGAAAAAAGGCATAAAACAACATGAAACAAAAGGGGATTAACTCCATAAAGTATAAAAATACCCTGAAGCCACAAAACACTAACAAACGGAAGGTCTGGGCGTCTTCTGATACAAACAATAATCCAAAACAAAAAAAAGTGCGAGTCGGACTCGCGCACAAAGGGTTCCGTACCATAAAAATGTTTTTCCTTTATTGACTGGTTACAGTCACTGGTAAAAAGGTACACTTTAATTAAGCTATTGCACTGATTCCAATGATTTGCTGCGGTCCGATGTCCGTTCTCCATCTCGGAAGTTCTTCATCAGATCACAATAGGAAGTATATAATTTAAAACAAAAAACGTAGTCTTAATTTTTTTTTTCTTTGAGTTGCTTCCAAAAAAATACAAGAAGGCGAAAATCGGTGACATTTTCGTGAAAAAGGGGTTGATTGCTACACTTGAAAATAATAGCCCATAGGTACTAACTTCGTAACTAAGGCTTGGTCAGTTTTTCTAAAAAAGCTGGACCTCTGTAACTTTTTTCGTTTCGTGCCAATGCTCAAAAGATTATCACGAAAGTAGATCATAAAACCCAATTTGCAAAGTTACACAAGAACGTAAAAAGGATGTTGTAATTAACATTTAAATCTGATAACACATTGTCATTATTTTTAGGCGTACGAATCCCTGTGGTGTATTTCGACGAAAACCACGAAAAAATAACAAACAAAAGATAAACGTAGGTATGACTTGATTTGTATACGTAGATTTTTTAAATATTTTTTGCAGTGGAAGTCTAGTCTAGGCTGATGGTTAGAAAAATATTGTTATTCAAAGCGGCTAAGAGGGACTTCCTTAAAAACTAGGCGTCGCTTAACTTACCTAGCAACTTTTAGACCAAGTGCGAAAAGTCAAAAAATCTGTGTCATACAAAAATTCGATATTTGTGCACCTTTATGGAGCAGCTGATATTCTTTTTGAGATTTCGCACTTGGCCGCATAGTAAACGTTACTTGTTGAACGAGCGAGCGAAGCGAGCGAAGTTCTCCGAGTCTACTAGAACAATCCGGCGTTTGTATGTATGTATGTATGTATGTATGTATGTATGAATGTTCGTTCGACGATAACTTGAGTAAATTTTGTCGGATCGTGATGAAATTTGGTAGGCAGGTAAATAAGGCCAAGAGAATTTTTAAGTTCGAACATGAGCCAAATCGGTCGAGGGGTTACTGAGATATGGGGTCGCGAGTTCATAGTTCGGGGCGAACCACTAGTTTATTGGGTGAGTGAGTAAGTAAGTAAAAAGTTTATTCATGAACTAGCTGACCCGGTGAACTTCGTATCACCTGAAATGGTTTGACTCTCCGCGTCAAAAATGGCGATTCCAATACAAAATGACCAATTTTTATTTTTTAAACTTTCGTGAGCACTGCACGAACTGTTCGAGACTAGCCGTGGCGTCGCGAGGGTCGTCTCGTTCTCCATGAAGAAGGTCTCCGAATGAGAACCGAAACTAGTCGGCTACACCGACAAATTACTAGTGAGTAAAACCGTGATTTAATAGAAAAAAAATTTATTTCTTCCGTTTTTCAGCTAATCCTTTAACTTTTCCCATATTTCTTTGCTTTTAAACCTACCCTGTACTATGGTGAACTAAACAAAACAGTAAATATGCAAATCGGTCAAGCCGTTTCTTAGTTTTAGCGAGACTAATGCACGGCGATTCATTTTTATTGAACGAGCGAGCGAAGCGAGCGAAGTTCTCCGAGTCTACTGGAACAATCCGGCGTTTGTATGTATGTATGTATGTATGTATGTATGTATGTATGTATGTATGTATGTATGTATGTATGTATGTATGTATGTATGTATGTATGTATGTATGTATGTATGTATGTATGTACGCCCCGAACTACGAACTCGCGACCCCATATCTCAGCAACCCCTCAACCGATTTGGCTCATCTTCGAACTTAAAAATTCTCTTTGCCTGATTTACCCGCCTACCAAATTTCGTAATGATCCGACTAATTTTACTCAAGTTATCGTCGAACGAACATTCATACATACAAACATACAAACATACATACATACATACAAACGCCGGATTGTTCCAGTAGACTCGGAGAACTTCGCTCGCTTCGCTCGCTCGTTCAATTATGTTACGGGCGACTTTGCAACGATAATGTAAAGAGGTTTACGTGATGTTGACTGTACCACGATACCTAATGTCGAACATGCCCCTAGGGGCGAGAATATCTCAATTTCGCCAGAAACACGCCGCCATATTTATAAAGGAACCTTATCTTTCGTCTTTCGAACAAGAAAAAAGTGTCTCCCGAAATACGCCATCTTTGCAAAACTTTATTTACTCACACGGAGTACGAAGTGAATGTCTTGGATACGGTTGCTAAGATTATCACATGACACTTCGCATTATCACACTAACTTCCGGTTTCTGAATTGAGAAATTCGCTAATCAAATGGGTAAGTATCCTTCTGTCTCTGCAGATTTCTCACAAAAGAGCGTGACAGAACGATAGTTAAGTATTTGCTTAGTGAAATTCTCAATTCAGAAACCGGGCCTAATACTCTTCCTGCCGATTTCTGAATTGAGAAATTCACTAAGCAAATAGGTAAGTATCGTCCTGTCGTGTATCTCATCAGATCCAGTTTGGTAAAAAATTTAGGTATCTACCAAGAAAAAAAATCATAATGAATCTGGTCATTGGATCTACTGAGATTGAAGGTAACTTTTTGCTAACACCATTCGCGCAGGCATATTATTATTATAAACTTTACAGGCATATATTTATAGGCATATAAACTTTACCATACGAGTATTATCTCGGAAAAACTTCGACCGATGTAGCTTATGCTTATAATGCTTATTTCTGTTGATTAATAAAATAAAATAAGACGCAGACATAAGATTTTATGAGAACACTTGTAGAACGCCAAAATAAAGGTATATAAGGGTATAATTATGTTTTTTTGACTGAAGTTTAATAGTAGGGCCCTCCGTAAAAATTTGCATTTAATAGTTTATTTTATCCTCATTCACCGTGATTTTATTTGGTTATTCTAGCTAGCGTGGATTACCTAAAATATTAGTTTAAAAAATACCTTGATGATTTGGTATTATGTCAAATATCTCTAAAACAAAAGAAGATCGAGGGCTGATTTTTGGCACACAGCAACCTTGGCTTAAACCGGTGCACCACCATAAAAATCAGCCAGATCGCTTTCGTGGGCCAATCTTGTTCCCTTAGCCTGCTTATACCCTTTCGCGGTTTTTTGGCCCCCAAAAGTTGAGCTCACCTCCTGGGACGGTGCAAACTTGGATTAGGTACATACATTTAGGACCAAACGAAGGTATTAAAATGATATCCAACTTTCTGGAAATTAATTCCTGGATATTTTTTTTTGATTGACTTATACTGTGACCATATACCATATCCACAACAGGAAATCTTGGCACATCACATTGGCGGTCCCTTTGGGACAGTCGCGCACAACAATGAATCCGAAACTGTCAATTAAGCCCGTCTTTAGATTAACATCTTGTCTGTACCTCGTTATAATAATATATTACGGTGGTCAGATCATATCGGTTGGGATAAAAAACTTGTTTTACGCTGCTCCAACTTGTTTTACGCTGCTCCTTTGTAGCTTTAGGTACACACGACAGCACGTCAGAGAGTACATTTTTGTTGTAAAGTCGCCCGTAACGTCACCGAGTAGAATGCTAGCGTGTAAGCGTCGACGTGCTGTTTTGTGTAGATGACTGTGATAAGAAGTTAGTGATTTATATTTTCCGTTTTTTTTCTGCGAGTTTACTCACAAAAAATTAACCTGTTTATTTGTCTTTCCTGTGGGCTAGGCCGACTAAGCTGTCAGGATGATATAGGCGCTGGGTTAGCCTACTCCATCTAAAACATGGCCCAGGCACTGCAGAGCCGAGTGGTCTCTTCACCCATCTATTGTGTGTGAGTGAAGGTGCCACTAGACGCTGCATAAATCATCCAATTACGTAGATGCACAAGGCCTTAGTTAATTTTACTGTTTCTCGTTGACTAATTAAAGTAAGAAACGTACACCCAAATCAAAACCTAAAAGTGGAGATTATTAGAAACAAATTAAAGACTACTTTTTGTATTTTCTAAAGCTCTAATCCGTGCTAGGGAACATTATAAAGATTTTATAAAGTTAAATATTCGCTCGGGACAGGACTAGATGGCGCCCTATCGTCCGTAAGACGAGTATCAATGAGGTTGGGAAATTCGCATCGACAGTTACTTGACTCGGTAGCTCAATTGGTAGAGCGCCTGCACGATATGCAAGAGGTTGCGGTTCAAGTCCGGTGCGAAGGAGCTTTTTGGAACTTATAAAAAAAATCTTTAAAATGTTCCCTAGCACGGGTGAAAATACAAAAATGTATAATGATTCTGAAGGAGAATTCGGTACGCAAAGTTTTTTGTTCGAAAGTCCGTTATTGGCTTAATCTTATCTTTAGACAATATTAAGAAACTAATTTAAATATTTTTTAATTTGGGTCAGTAGTTTGGATTTTACAACGTTTCAAAGATACGGTTTTATGACCTTCACGCGACGGTCTGCATACTGTTGGCGGTCATAGGAACAAAACATTTTAGCGCATAAAAACAAAACTACTAAGCCAAAATAAAAAAAATATTTAAAAATTAGTTTCTCAATATTGTCTAAAGATAAGTTTAAGCCAATAACGGACTTTCGAACAAAAAACTTTGCGTACCCAATTAGTTCATTCATTTTGCGTAACTTAAAAGCCATTAGGTACATGCTACGCTACGCTACGCAGAACACAACATGATCCATCAAAAACAACTTATTTTCGCAACACCAATGACAAAGACGCCACTGGGTATCACTAGAAACTTCCACACCTGAGGGATTCCAAGTTGCCCTTAGTCAAGAAGTTGTTTTTAGACGCCTTGTTTCTTTCTTTACTTTGTTAAGGTTTCGCGTATGAGGCTACTCTTGTGGGCAATCCGAGTCGATACTAAGTTTTTGCGGTCGAGTTTTTGAGCTTAGGTCTTTTGCCTCGAATCTTTTACTTATCTAAAGTTGATTCTAGAATCTAGCTAGAGGGAGAACTTTGCGTCGATTGAAAGCAATATTATGTAGAGTTCTTCATAAACTACCCTTGAGTTATCGCTTAGCGGTCAATGAAATTAGCGTGGCGGGAAATTCACAATTTTCACTGTAAAAAAAACTAGGATATTCCTGCATGGAGTATCTAAGGCAAACTTGGAACATCTCTCTAGCGAAGCGATCTTTAATTAAACGGTCACAACAGCTCAGTGATCATATAAATCACCCCCTAATTAATAAGGGGAAAAAATAACATCATAACCACCACGATTGTGGAAAAAATGCGAATATTCCAGCTTATCATGGCGCGAAATCGACGATTCTTTCCTTAAAGGAGAAAGTCTCATATCCTCTTTCTTGCCAGTCATGTTATTCGAGGCTGGAGGCCGTAATGATTGCTCGGGCTCAACACGTCACGCTCGATGTAGCGCTGAAAAAAGCTGCACAACCTTCAGGCGACGCGTCAATAAAGAAACGATATGATATGCCGGGAGGTGCCTATGGTAAGGTCGGAAAAAGAGGTCACGAAAATACAAATTCGGTTCAACTTTCTTAAATTTTTGCCGAGGAAATGTGGTTTTATGTTGCTTTCTTTATTGTTTACGCAGTTGTTTTACATTGATTTTATGGGTATGGTTGTAATGCTTGTCTGTAATTATTGTTGTTGTTATTGTTGATTAATAAAAATTGAAAGGCCCTTCGGGCGGCCTAAAAACTCTGACACCAGCTAGGGAGGCGCAACTTCAAGATAAAAGTTTTATCCCGCTATCGGGTAGCGGCATCTCGCTTCACGCGGTAAAATAAAGCAAGATAGCGATAGCCGATAATGGGATAATTTTTTTATCTTGAAGTTGTGCTTCCCTAGCTGGGGTGACCACTACTTTATACGATTACCCTATGGTACTATTGCGTTACAGGCACAGGCCCCTGCTTTATACAGGGTATCGACAGCACGTCGGAGCGTACAGTAGATTTATTTTAGTTTTGAATCGCGGTCAAAGCAGATAACCTTTACGCTGTTTAATAAAGTCGCTGAAGCGCTGAATATCCAACGGGGGGTGTCAAAAAAGCATTGGAACCTTTGACACCCCGGTAATGACGCGTCATATCGTGATGAGTGATATGGTAATGACACTTTCGGGTTTCTTTGAATTTGCGAGCGAAGAGAGACTTCAGGGGTTACTGTGTTCCATTGGCAGGTTGCTTTGTATGTCGAGAAAATGATTTATATCGAACGTGAAATAATACAAAAATGGTAGGTACAAAGATGAGACGGTAGCTTATTTGGTAGGTATCGTATGTGGTAGTGGTCACCCCTGGTGTCAGAGTTTTTAGTCCGCCCAAAGGGCCTCTGACATGGCTTAACGATTGTTATTAATCAACAACAACAGGGACCAACGACGGTTTAACGTGCCTTCCGAAGCACGGAAGCGCTCAGATATTATTTCCACTAGCGGTCACCCATCCATGGTCTGACCGCGCCCGAGGTTGCTTAACTTTGCCAATCGATTAAGAATGGCTAGGCTCTAGCTTATTAAATTAGGTATAGGTATAGGAAAAAAAGTAAGATTTACTATGCAAGTCCTTCTCTCAGACTTGAAGCTGGGCTAATAATTGCGAAGGAAAACGTCTTGAGGAGCGTCTGAGGCTTAATGCTCTCAACGCGAAAATCACCAATCCGCATTGGGCACGCGTATTTATAGTTATTTTTTTAATCATTTGCGATATTGAAACATTCGAAACTGGACGAATAGTCTACCTTATTTGACTAACCGCTTAGCACTATAAATCATTAAACTTCTTCTTCTTCAAAAGGTGCCCCTCCGACTCAGCGAAGGTTGGCGGTCAGCTCCGCAATATATCTCTCTTTTCTTCTCGCGAGGCTAAATAGCTGGGCAGCACTCGCGATCCCAGTCCACTCCCGTAGGTTTCTTAGCCAGGATTTTCTCCTTCGGCCGACGCGTCTCTTGCCAGCGACTTTTCCCATCATTATAAGTTGCAGGATCATTAAACTACACATCATAAACCGAGTGTAAAATCCGTTTAATTCTTCTTCTCTACTCTTTCCCTAAGATAAGTTCAGTTTTCTCTTGGAATCGTTCCTCTCTGGGGGCTAATTCTCGGGAATCTAGCATTCGAGACATCTCGAATGCAAAATCTCGTGTCATCTCGATCTCGAAAAAGGCAAACATCTCGCAGAAATCTCGTGCCTTATGTCGAGGATGACTTCGTGAGAATAGGAGATGTGACATTTGCCGCAAAATTAGGTTTATCCTTCGAGATGTGCCGAATGCGAGATTTAGCCCCCTGAGCCAACAAAAACGAAACCGTAAACGGTTTTAATTTATCTTGCGAATTTGCACCGCAAAAGGTAAGACGCCTCTAGCGATCTGCCAAAATCATAGATGAAGAAGGGTTATTCCATACCGGCCCCTATAATATTGTCCGTCTTAAAAATGTGAATCCTTTGCATGAAAATGGAAATGAAAAAGTATTTTATAGACACTAAGTACAAGTGACACTAACTAAGTATAAGTACAAGTGATTAGATTTTAGTGTCATTTTTGGTGTAGAGCAAAATTGATTTTTTAAGATATGCGGTATCAAGGGATACAAGGCTCAGCCCGTATCGCAGATCGACAAGTATCTGCTGTAAATGTTCCTAAAACAATAATAAATAAATTATTTACCTATCTAATTAACTACGGTGAAGGAAACCTAACGAAAACATCGAGAGGGAACCTGCGGCTTAGTTGGCTCTGCACATATGGTCTTTCCTTGACCATGCATCTTGTCTGACTAGACCCACTAAGGTATTAGGAGGTTCAGGCAACAGGTCCTGCAGCGTCCTGAGTGGTCACTAGCTGGATAGTGTGAGTAGAGATGCTACTGGACGCTCTCAAATATAAAGGTCTTAAGTGTTTTTTAAGCTGATTAATTAATCGAGTGAAGCTCTTTAGTGTTTTTTTAAAGCTGAATAGGTAATTAGGTACGAGTAATTGAATGGCATCTGACGGGTTTCGAACAACGCTTGCTTTTTGAAAAGTTAAAGTGATAAGACAATAGACAAGACAGACAGCTAGATAGATAGATTAGTAACAAAATTAAGAGTCAAAGAGGAATCAATCCCTTGAAGAATTCCTTGGAGCGGCTAAAATATTTGCCAAAGCTCTAATTTCCGTCTTCTACCTGTCTCGCCTTTGCGTTGGAACAATACAAATTATCTTTGGCAAATTAATTTTCTGGAACGATATAATTTCAACCCCGAGAGGCGGTTGCGTAATTATTTTGTGTAGTAGGTAGTAAGGTTGTTGATTGTTGTTGGGTGGAAATGGTGGAATGTCAGCTTTTTAATTCGATCCAAAAAAAATACTGTCAATACCTACTTTAAAATATATGCAAACGCAAAGCATTCGAGATGTATACATACTATAATGCTGAAATTCTGTTTCTGGTCCAAAAAAACTGTGAAGTCCCGAGCGATTTGTACCTTAGATTTTTTTAAATGTTTCATAGCAAGGGTTAGAAAAACAAAAAGTTAAATAAGTATGAGTTGGTTCCAACTTTTTTTAAACTAGTGGTTCGCCCCGAACTATGAACTCGCGACCCCATATCTCAGCAACCCCTCGACCGATTTGGCTCATGTTCGAACTTAAAAATTCTCCTTGCCTCATTTACCCGCCTACCAAAAATTCATAACGATCCGACTAAATTTACTCAAGTTATCGTCGAACGAACATTCATACATACATACATACAAACATATATACATACAAACATACAATCGCCGGATTGTTCAAGTAGACTCGGAGAACTTCGCTCGCTTCGCTCGCTCGTTCAACTACTTTCGTGACAGAAATGTTGACGCAGAAAACTTAACTTAATAAGCTTAAGCATAGCCTTTTTATTCAATTCGGTACGCAAAGTTTTTTGTTCGAAAGTAGTATCCGTTATTGGCTTAAACTTATCTTTAGACAATATTGAGAAACTAATTTAAATATTTTTTATTTTTGTCCAGTAGTTTTGTTTTTATGCGATAAAATGTTTTGTTCCTATGACCGCCAACAGTATGCAGACCGTCGCGTGACGTCATGAAACCGTATCTTTGAAACGTTGTAAAATCCAAACTACTGAACCAAATTAAAAAATATTGAAATTAGTTTCACAATATTGTCTAAAGATAAGATTAAGGCAATAACGGACTTTCGAACAAAAAACTTTGCCTTCCGAATTAGCCCCATGACATGAGATTTTTCCTTGGAGATGTGTCGAATGCGAGATTCCCGAGAATTAGCCCCCAGAATCGTCTTCACAATGAACTTTGTTACTTAGTAACTAGTGGTTCGCCCCGAACTTTGAACTCGCGACCCCATATCTCAGCAACCCCTCGACCGATTTGGCTCATGTTCGAACTTAAAAATTCTCTTTGTTTCATTTACCCACCTACCAAATTTCATGTCGATCCGACTAAATTTACTCAAGTTATCGTCGAACGAACATTCATACATACAAACATACAAACATACAAACATACATACATACATATATACATACATACATACATACATACAAACGCCGGATTGTTCAAGTAGACTCGGAGAACTTCGCTCGCTTCGCTCGCTCGTTCAATTACGAGGAATATTGTGAAGAGGTGTTACTTAGTTTCTTTGTTGTGAATAAAGTAAAACAAAATAACAAAAATAATAGGATATTATCAAAATTTTCAAAAAACCGACTTCACTGGTGAGAAGGTACACTGTATTAAGCTACTGCACTGATTCCGAGTGATCTGCTGCTGTCCATTGAGGAGTTCCCTTCTCCATCTCCGAAGATCTTCATCAGATTTTCACAATTTTTTTATGGGAAGTATTATTGAGCGATTAGTTGAACGAGCGAGCGAAGTTCTCCGAGTCTACTGGAACAATCCGAGGTTTGTATTTATGTATGTATGTATGTATGTATGTATGAATGTTCGTTCGACGATAACTTGAGTAAATTTGGTCAGATCGTTATGAAATTTGGTAAGCGGGTAAATTAAATTAAAAGAATTTTTAAGTTCGAACATGGGCCAAATCGGTCAAGGGGTTGCCGAGATATGGGGTTGTTAAGTTTATATGAGGTCGCGAGTTCACAGTTCGGGGCGAACCACTAGTTATTGAAGGAGAAAGTAATTAAATTACTTAGTAACTTTTAATGATTCGCGATCTGTAACACAATGGTAACAAAATGGGTTCCCAGTTGACGGTCAATTACGATTTATTAATGCTGTCGGTCCTTTTAATGATTTTTGTAGTACAGCAAAGAATATTCTGATTCTAAGTTGTAGAAGAAAAACGAGGAAACCTCGGTTTTGTCCTTCTGCTGGGACGCCATCGTCACGCCATTGCGTTACAAACTAAGGCCCCAGTTTCACACAAACCTACCTTCCTCAAAGCGAAACCCCGAGTAGAAACTGAAAGCTGCACTCTAAACTATCCAGAACTTTCCTCTCAACGCCGGTGCCCCTATAAATCCGCAAGTTGGTTTTATCTCTAGCTAGGAGAGACTTGTTGGGAACGATTTGTCGCCGGCGACAGCCGACTGAGTCTGGGTTTATACTGGATCACAGTTTAGAGAGGGAAGTATCCGAACTTCGATGGGTCCTTGAAATACATACCTACGCACGCTCGTTTGGTAGGGTAGGCGTTTTACTCATGACCGTCCAACAACGTCCATACAATAGTAAAGTTGTTATTTGTGAAGCAAGGATGCAAAATTATTGTTCGCAGCGAGTGCTTGTATTCAGAGGCACGAGACGCAAATAATATTGCATCCGTGCGAAAAATAATGGACGCGGAAGCAAGAGATCCAGGTTCAATTTTCGGTGTGAACCTGGGTATGGGTATGTGGGCCAGGTTCGGTGTGGACCTATGACTTGGATCTATAGTGGTTTATAGTTCTAAGACCTATGACTTTATTTATTTTGAAAGTTACGAACATTTGTGAATTTTTATCTACGTTCGTGCATTCCGAGCAGTCCGAGACGTACCAAGATTCGGGACACGTAAAGTAAAAGGCGCGTTTTGTCGATTCTATGGAGATACGCTATTGCCTCTAGAAACTCTACTATGACTGGGTCGGGTTTTATACTGGACTTTTCTTGGATTTGCTGTTTACTACCGGCACGCAAGTGGCCGCATTCTGTCTTTTAAGAGAGTAATGAATTTTTAGACGGTCTGGAAAACTCATTTACCGTTTTCCAGAGACTTTAAAATTTCATCCTGTATAGTGAACTATTATGTTAGTCACTATAATTTAACGGTCGTCGTGTGTTTTGTAGAGCTTTAAAATTTTATTTTAATTAAATAACTCGGGTCTTCTTATTTTAATTAAATATCTCGGGTAGCATAAAGGCTGGGTAAGAGCGTATCTATGGGTTTATAACTCTGTCTTTCCCGCTCTACGTCAAACAAAAGTGTGATGCCCGGTTGACATTATTGCAGTCCAGCAATCCAGTATCCAATCCATGCTGGAGTGAAATGGCCGACCGTCTACATCAGGGGTCTCCAAACTTTGAAGCCTCAGGGCCATAATATTTTTTTCGGTATGTTTCAAGGGCCAAAATTTTTTTATGTTCTCTGCCCACCTAAGCAAATATAGTCTTTTTTGCATTTCAATTACTATTGATTGTGTACTGTGATTGTGTACGTAAGTAGTGATACTACGTACTGTACTATATACTATCTATTTCAGCTACTCACTAACAGGTGGCATATTTGGGAATTTCCGCAATTCGGAAGGCAAAGTTTTTTGTTCGAAAGTCCGTTATTGGCTTAATCTTATCTTTAGACAATATTGAGAAACTAATTTCAATATTTTTTATTTTGGTTCAGTCGTTTGGATTTTACAACGTTTCAAAGATACGGTTTTATGACCTTCACGCGACGGTCTGCATACTGTTGGCGGTCATAGGAACAAAACATTTTAGCGCATAAAAACAAAACTATTGGACCAAAATAAAAAATATTGAAATTAGTTTCTCAATATTGTCTTAAGATAAGTTTAAGCCAATAACGGACTTTCGAACAAAAAACTTTGCGTACCCAATTAGGAAGGCAAAGTTTTTTGTTCGAAAGTCCGTTATTGGCTTAATCTTATCTTTAGACAATATTGAGAAACTAATTTAAATATTTTTTATTTTGGTCCAGTAGTTTTGTTTTTATGCGCTAAAATGTTTTGTTCCTATGACCGCCAATAGTATGCAGACCGTCGCGTGACGTCATAAAACCGTATCTTTGAAACGTTGTAAAATCCAAACTACTGAACCAAATTAAAAAATATTGAAATTAGTTTCTCAATATTGTCTAAAGATAAGATTAAGCCAATAACGGACTTTCGAACAAAAAACTTTGCCTTCTCGAGAATCCCGCATTCGACATATCTCCAAGAAAAAATCCCATAAAATGGGGGAAATTTGCGAGAATCTCGCACTCGACAAATCTCGAAGGAAAAATCTCAGTTTGCGGCAAATGTCACATCTCCTATTCTCACGAAGTCATAATCAAAATAAATAAATAAATAAGACACGAGATTTCTGCGAGATGTTTGCCTTTTTCTCTCGACATGACTCGAGTGGTCGGGAGCAGTCGAGATCGAAATGACATGAGATTTTTCCTTCCAGATGTGTCGAATGCGAGATTCCCGAAAATTAACCCCCTGGAATAATAACTAACTAGTCAAGCGAGACTCGGAAAACTTTTGAACTACTTAACTACGTAGATATTATTGTTGGGAAGTTTGTTGTTCTTTGCTTACTGAGTATTAATTATTGGAATACTAATAATAATTGATTGAACGTTTGTACAGTCGGTAACAGTCTCAGATACCCCATTTTGATTGGCGCCCTTATGCCGCGCGCGATAAGAGCTGCCATGGGGTATCTGAGATTGTGGCCGACCATACCTGGTGGCGTTATCATTGGCGTTACCTACGTACGTGGAAATACAAAAGGTCAAAGGTAATGTAATATTAGTTTACTACACTGCCATTTAGTAGGTTAGCATGTATGTACAAACGACAGCACGTCAGACTGTACACTTTTGTTGTAAAGTCGCCCGTAACGTAACCGAGTAGAGTACTAGCGTGTAAGCCTCTACGTGCTGTCGTGTGTAGCCAATCGCCATATTTATAAAGGAGACTAACTGCCGATTTCTGAATTGAGAAATTCGCTAAGCAAATGGGTAAGTATCGTCCTGTCTCTGCAGATTTCTCACAAAAGAGCGTGACAGAACGATAGTTAAGTATTTGCTTAGCAAAATTCTCAATTCAGGAACCGGGCCTTATTGTTTTTTTTTTGTTATTCTGTCATCAAGTGCGTTCATCGACCTTGAGTACAAATCCGATTGTTGTTAATTTAATTTAAACACAATTTGTAACGGATTTAACACTCGTGTTTTATCGTTTTACGAGTGTTAAATCCGTTAAAAATTGTGTTTAAATTATGTATAGTGCTCGTGCAAATCTAAGAAAATATTATCGTTAATTTATTCAACTTTGCAAAAAACTAATCTTTTATATTGCTACACTGAAAATCGCTCCACTGTATAAACAACACTCAAAAACGTGACGTAGCAACTTGACGATCGCGAGTGTCCAAATCATTCATGTAGAGTCTACATTGTAGACCAATGACATTCCACGAAGTCATTGATGTCGACTGATAAAAAAAAAGTAGCGAAGTGCAAAAGAAGAATCACTGAAGTACTTACGGTTGACATCGATTGACAGGGTCTCCGACATTGGCGTGATCGATGGGTCCGTCACAGCCTGCAGTGAAGATAAAGAGAAAACATTAATGCTGTTGACATACTGTAAGTAATTGGTAGCTGAAAAGAAGACAAACTTTATAAGCGCACGAAATACGATTTTTCGGAAAATATAAAACGTGACAGGAATGTACCTTTTTTCAGCTACAACACTACCACACACACACACACACACACCACAAACAAATGCACAGTACACTCCCTGGTACTTTCCCGTCAAACGCACAAATGCACTGCGCCTCTATTAAAGAAATCCACTCAACCTTTAGGCATCAAAACACTCGAAAATAGCCCTTATTGAAACGAACAATCTTTTAAAACGGTTATTTTTACGGTGGATATTTTAGAGATTACAGGGGCAGGTCACGCCCACCTGATGCAACATATATAGATACTTCGATGGCTTTCCTCGCACAAAGTGCACACGTTATTTGATGTTATGTTTAAAAAATGTTCAACTTTGACTCATTATTTCAGAAACCGTTGATTTCCTTAGCGTGGTTCCTGGGCAAACATGTTTTATGATGCAGGCAATCCCTGGGTTTCCTTCTCTGGCGTCGGTCTTTTAACACCCTATATAATATGACGCTATGAAGAATTTTGGGCCAGATGGAAGGCAGACGGGCGAGAGGCCGAACACCAATGCGCTGGTCTGATGCCCTAAAGAGGGCAGCAGGTTGATCCATCCAGCACGCATCCCATCGCGCCCATGACCATGATGAGTGGAGAACCATTGTATATGGTCACGATCCTCGGAATTGAGGGACCGATCCAGAAGATGATGCCATCTTACCTGGCAAGTGACATCGCTGCCCAGGTCGGACCGCTGCAGCCTGAAACTGACGGTGGCCCTGGCTTCAGAGTTGGCTAGCAGCGCGTGTGACTTCCACCAGGATACCCTGGCTGTCGGCCGACCTGATGAAGAAGTTACACTATTAGGTTCGTGTTTACGAAGCACCGGAGCCGTTTTCGGCATCTGTTCGGGTGACGTATCGAATGTTGGGCGCTATTCATATAACCCGTGTCATTAAAGAAAACATTTAGGATGAACTTCAAAACACTCGCCCTCTCGCTCTAATTAATACAGTCAAAGCGAGACAACGCTAGGTTTTTAACTCCGTCCTAAATGTTTTCTTTAATGACACGGGTAATACAAGAGGAAATATGCCCTCAAAGGATGAGTTTTACGTAGTACACACGACAGCACGTAGACTCTTACACGCTAGGACTCTAAAGCCTTTGCATCTACGTAATGAGATGATTTATTCAGCGTCCAGTGGCACCTTCACTCACACTAAATGGGTGAAGAGACCACTCGGCGTTGCAGTGCCTGGGACATTGTTTTAGATGGAGTACGCTTGCCCAGCACCTATACCATCCTGACAGCTTAGTCGGCCTAGCCCACAGGAAAGACAAGTCTACTCACTCTACTCGGTTACTTTACGGGCGACTTTACAACAAAAGTGTACATTCTGAAGTGCTGTCGTGTGTAGGCACCTGTTGTCTATTTCATGAGCGTTTTTCCTAGTGTCAAATACAGGGTGTTGTTTTGGTCAGGGACACCCGACTTAGGGACGATAGTTTGAGTAACGCTTGAAATTAAAAATAAGTTTATGTTTTTTCTAAAATGTTTTTGATGGACAAATTAAATTGTTCAAGTTGTTCTACATATAATAATCGCGACGTGCGGACACCCCCGCTTTCTCAAGGCGCGCGCGCGATGTGGTGCCCGACTCGCCGCAAGCGTTAGTATAATACTCGTAGTAAGGGAGGCCACCATTTAATGATTTTTGGGTATTTTTCACTAACATATTTTTATATTCTTTTATATATTTTATGGCTTCAGTATCGTGTAAAAAATCACCGCTGAGTCGGGTGACACTTTACAAAACAACACCTTGTATAAATAGTTGCAAACGCTGTCAAACTCAGTCTATTAATCTTATATCGCTCCCAAATTCGTTTAGAATAAATTCTACTATCCTACTTCCTACTACTATTATAAACGCGAAAGTTTGTAAGAATCCTACTTCCTACTATCCTATCCTACTACTATAAATCAAATATAAATGATAAATCTATACTTATAATAAAACTCTAGCGAAGTCAATTCTGTACATTGAATATTTTTAGAAAAAAACTAGCAGGGGTTACTAAGTACACTATACTGAATCCAAAAATGCAAAAAAAACGGTTTATGTCTGTCTGTCTGTCTGTCTGTCTGTCTGTCTGTCTGTATGAACACGATAAACGCGAAAACCGCTGAATAGTTTTTAACCAAACTTAACATGGTCGTAACTCACGTTTCTGGGAGTAACTTAGGCTATCCGATGTTTAGAATACATTGCGGGTTGCAATTTTAACTTCGTTTTTTGTAAGAAATATTCATAATTTGGATATGACTTCTTGAGAAGGTATGTTAAGAACGTGATACTGATCATTTTTCTGCAAAAAAAAAAATTAAAGTCCGACTTTATTATCTCGGAAACCGTTCATTTCCCAGGCATAGTTCCTTGGGCAAAAATGTTCGTTATGATGAGGACTATACGTATACGTGGTCTCCCGCTTTGTTGGAGGTCTTTTAACACTCTGTATAATAGCACGCTACGACTTTTGGCATTTCGGGCGCATATTGTAAATGAAAAATCGGCATTTGTTTTTATTTTATTTTGGCGGAAAATGTTAGTTCTACAAGCGTAGCATAAGGCCAGGTTAGAGCGTATCTATGGGTCTAAAACAATAGGTATCTCACTCTTTTGTTTGACGTAGAGCGGGATGGACAGAGCGATAGATACGCTCTAACCCAGCCTTATGATGCTTGCTGGAGGGAATTGTGAGTGGTTTTCGGTGGAGGTCGGACAAAGTTTATCGATGTTAGAATTGTAGTACTGTTGCGTCGCGGTCGAAATGTTCTGGGTTTAAACCCACGCGAAGTTGAAAATTTTTTTTGTGCCTTTTTTTAAATATTTACTCTACTAAAAATATATTTTGTTTGCCGTAGAGCGGGATAGACAGGGTTATTTGCGGTAGATACGCTCTAACCCAACCTTATGCTTTGCTTGCTGGCTTAGCATGAGAATGGGTAAGACCTTATCTATGGGCTTATAACTTTATCTATCTCACTCTACGTCGAGGGAGTTACATAATAAACCCCCATACTTCCCAGGCAATTCTTATGCTAAGCTTCCTGGTATCTTACACGGGCGATACCCAATCTAAATAAAACATATTTTATCATAAATGTATTGTTTAGATTAGGGCACACACACACAGACAGACACACAGACAGGCACACCCTCATAAACACATAAACAGACACACACACAAAGCTATCAAACTTATGACACCCCTCTTTGTTGGTCGGGGGTTAAAAAAAACCTTCCTTTTGAGTTTTCCTCCACAGTCGAATTTAAATTAAATGTCAAATGTGTAAAAACGCATACGAAGTCGCGGGCACAACTAGTAAAATATAAATGCGAAAGTTTGTAAGAATGGATGGATGGATGGATGGATTGATGGATGTTTGTGACTCTTTCACGCTGAAACGGCTAAACGGATTTGGATGAAATTTTGAATAGAGATAGCTTAGACATAAGAATAAAACAGGCTACATATTATCACGCTTTTACACTTGGGAGCAAAGTAAAGTACCTACATATCCTTTTTCTGTAGTCAACGCGGACGAAGTCGCGGGCAAAAGCTAGTACAATATAATTATCCATTGAGGTAAATCGAAGCATGGTTTTTGCGTTTTCATAGAGAAATAATTTAATAAACTTAGGTGATATTGAGTCAATAGGGTCGGGGGTATAAGGTTCTGCTATGTTACGACCGTAAAATAGGTAATTAGATTCCAGCAACATCCAAGCATTCCGCTCCAACCAGCTACTGTCAGTGGCGTAGCTAGGTGACCAGGGGCCCTGGGGCAAAACACAAACTGGGGCCCCTACTAAACATTGATTTTATCAAGTAAAAAGCTACGGCAAGGAGGATACTATCATCTATGGCCGAGGTTTTATTTAAAGACATGTAAATAGCTCGATCAACGAGATCGAGTACCGAATGCCGTCATCCGACGTCGAACGAAGGTTGACGATATCGGCGATCGAATCTCGAGTCTCAAGTGGAAATGGGCAGGACACCTGGCGAGGAGGGAAGATGGCCGGTGGACAAAGGCAGTGACAGAGTGGCGGCCGAGAACTGGACGAAGATCAGTCGGAAGGCCAGCAGCCCGATGGTCGGACGACATTGTCTCAGCGGCGGAGGGTCCATGGCGCGAGGGGAAAAAGGCCTATACCCAACAGTGGGCAGAGGTGGGCTGATGATGATGAAATAGCTCTGTCCGAGGGGGCCCCCTGAGCTTGGGGGCCCCGGGACATTGCCCCGCCTTGTCTCTATGTAGCTACGCCACTGGCTACAGTACATTTTACAGCCAACATCATCAAACTTGGCAGACGTTTAGCGAAGTCGTAACTTCGGAGTTCGTGAGCTTAGTTTACTACGCTTAGGTACTACGAGTACTATAGCTTCAGACGTAGAATAACTAGTACCATACCATAGAAGTCTGACTTGTAAGGCCCGGATATAAAATTATACACCATAAATCTGTCTACTTGAGCTAAAACATTGGTAAGCACAAATAAACCTTATTAACTGAGATTCGATCCGCTTGTAATACAATTAGTACGATACCTAAGTAGGTAGCTGTGTCTGGTAATCTGGTTACAGATGGTGGCAGTACTGGAACTCATTCGATAATATTAGGTAAATACTCCGTGTAATTTTAGTGGTTTTAAAGCCGAAGGTATTTTGTTGCACTGGTGATTCTGAGCCAAATTAAAAAAAAAACATTCCAAAACGCGCCAAAAAAAAATTCACTTCTCCATACAAATGGTGTCGATTGGCGATAGCCGTTTGTATTGGGAAGTGGTTTTTTTTTTCGCTCGTTTTGAAGTAGAATTTTGGAATTTGGCTCAGAATCACGAGTGCAACTAAATACCTTCGGCTTTAAAACCACTAAAATTCCACGGTGTATTGTCGATGCGTATGCCCAATATGGACTCCTTCAACTATTCATCCAAGGGAAGATACCAGGCAGGTGGAGACCTGGAAGAACCAAGATATCATGGCTTGAGAACTTACGCCATTGGTACCTACCAACAATCCATGAGCTTCTTGTTCCTTTTGGCAGCCTCAAAGGAAGAAATAGCCAAGATGATTGCCAACCTCCGATAGGAGACGGCACTACAAGAAGAAGAAATATTGTTGAACCACTCGATTATTCCGAAAAATATGGTGCAGTAGGTACTGCCACATCTTTATTATTACCTTTTAATGTTACGCTGTAACTAGACAAAGCTACTTAGGAAACGGATCGAATCTCGGCTAATAAGGTTGTTCATTTCCCCACCAAAACTCACCATTATTCGACCTGTTTCGTATATTTTTTGTTGCGAGTTCTCATAGCGTTTAATTTTTTCGGTTTTTTCGGCCTTCCTACATTACAAGTTGCTTGTACCTACATACACTAGAGCACCATTTTCCCATACAAACGTAGTTCAGGTTTAATTTCTAAACTACAAGCTGGATTTTGCTGAAACTTGGTTTCTATCAGTAGATGACCAATACAGAGGTTTGCAAATAGTTTTTATAATGAAAAAAATAGCCTGAAAGAAATTAGAGCGATGTGTTTTTCGCACCGAAAAAGGGGTTACTTTCAGTTGTTATTTACTTACATTATTGCTTTGTCTATTGGAGTCTAACTACCTTGGGAACATCAATAATGTATTGTACCTGTCAGAAAAAAAAAAGATTTTTGAAATAGCTAATAAAATGTAGAAATGGCAGCTGAACTACGAAAACATTTGGAAAAATTGATCTATTACATTACAACTACTACAACTACATACTCGCGAAAGGACACGAACACACGTGTCATACAGGCGCATTGGCTCTCACTTTTCCCGCGCCCCGTCTCGCCCTGGGTGAAACAGCTATAGAAAACAGTGTTTCACGCGCTTGGCCATCGCCAAATTCCTATGGTCCTACACCCCTCTTAATCCCTCAGCGTTTAATTTTTAAAGGCATATTGAGTGAAACTTCTTCACCGTTTCCAGAAGGAACGTCCGGCTTTAAGCTTCAGATGACAAACTCATAGCCGGCTAGTTAGGACAAGGCAAATGTTAGAACATCTGCAGGCCCCATTAATAATGTTTGGACATAGTAATAGAACCGTCCCTTCAACTCAAAATGCTTTGGGAACTTGCAGTAAAACGATGGGGATACTTGAATTCGAACGGGTCGATTTTGCTCGATAATTTCGAACGGGATAGTTTTGGTGGTAAAACAAACTGAGATCACCTACTTGAGCTCGATCTCAAGTAGGGGAACTCAGAAAAAATTGGCTAATGTCAAACTTGAGTAGCTGTCTGCATATTATATTAACCCACTTACGCCTACTGTACCTTTAAAGATACATCACACACAATAAAATATTAAAGATAATGTAAAAAGAATTATTTTTATCCTAATGCAGTTATCCGTGTTTGAGACCTTACTCAGCCATTATGACGTGATAATCGTGACCTGCAGCTTATATTTGTTCTGCAAAATGTATTTGAAGTTTGTGATAAATATAATGAGTAATTCAAGTTAAATAAATAAATAGTTTTATGACATAAACTATTGATTTCTAATATAATAACTAATATTTGGTTTATAAAGATAAATGACAAACATAAATTAAGACTAATTTGTAATATTTTCTTTGAATATTTTCCAATTCATATTTGTGTTGCGTAAAAGATACAGTAGGAGAATGTACTACGTGAGTTTTCGTGTGATGTTATGTGCTATATTCTAGAAAAGTTCTGTTCTCCTTACTCTGCACGAGGCTGTTGAGGATTTAGAGCAAAATGATGATGAGGAGGTTTTGACGAGCCTTCCGGACATTATAATACTGAGATTTCTGTCTCCAGAGGCAGACTTTGTGTCACTTCAGAAGGGACCACCCTAGGTCTCAAATGAAAGCACCTACCCCCTACCGAGGTTCAACACGAAGACTTTACTGATGATAAGGAAGATGATGTGGCTAGTACGTAGTAGTAGTAGATGATGTACTCATCATCTTCCTTTTCTTCAACCTGACAAAAGGTTGTGCATTGATTGTGGGAATGTATGAGGAGGCTAAGAGGCTATAGTGTACTTCGGCCACATAATACGCAACAACAAGTAAGATTCTAATTATACAATGGTTACTATAAAGTATACACGGAACTAATTATCTATGGAAGATACCAGCCAGACCTGGACTAGAGACCTTGACCTGAAAGACCCAAGTATTATGGCTACCAAATCTAAGTCAATGGTTTCAGCAACGTACTGACTTTTGGTTTTACCATTATTATTTTTACAAATCGGACATTCCATAAACATGGAATAATGGATGTCTGCAAGTTCATCTGGGATTCCGTGGAACTATTACTGTAACTTGAGTATAAGACAACAATAGAAAAATAAACAAGACAGTACTGTACATAAGCCATGAGAAATATACAAAGACACTACTTTCAGACGTGGTGTCCCAAAATTGCAAAATCTAAAGGCATGTATTAAAGCTTATCATACCAGTAGTAATTAGTTTTTCATAAATAATGGTAATAATCAAGGTACTTTAAAATATACATTGCATTTCATTGCCTATATACCAATCCAATGCCATTACACTATACCATCAAACTTCTGCTCACACTCCTACTGTATCATATAAGATACACCAATTTCCCGCTTTTCCGGAAGAGCGAAAATTTTTATTTTATTTTTTATGGTATATTTGTCGACTATTTGTTAGGTATGTGAAATTTCATATTAATAGTGCAAAAAAAGGTAAACCCGGAGTAAGTGGGTTAATAGACACTATCTTGAGATTAACTTTGACATTAGCCAAGGACTTTTCCGAGATCACCCACTTGAGTTCGATCTTGAGTCGACGACTATTAATGCCACCCTTAGCTACAGTTTTCCAAATACAACTCTTCCCATCTTTTAAAAAAATACATGTAACAAATTACAAATGAAAATTACACATAATTATGATGAAGCTATTCTGCATCGACGTAGTATTCAAGTTTCAGAATTATAAGCTGAAAAAAATGTATTTTATATTATTTTATTACCTAGTGTAAAACAACTTTTCCTCGGTCTTTAAGTATCGGATTTTACTATCTTCAAATCACAAAACAAATCTACCTACGGCCGGATTTTGTCATTTCGACGGTTTAAATATCTCACCTAATTTACGTAAACGTAGATGACCCCAAAATTGTCGGTCCGAAAACACTCTCCAGCAAGTAAGTACCTAAAATGAGACCTCCCGGCGAAAATTCCACCATTTTTACACCTGTAACACTTCATCACGCCAACAATACACACCTGAAACGGGAAACCAACGAAAATGTCGGTATGTGCTCAAACAAGCGGGCGAAGCCGCGAACGGCTTTGGGGCCTACTCTCTTTACTAATTTAGGTAAAAATATCGGACGGTATACTAGCAAAAAAATGTTGTATGCAGTACTAGACGGAGGAGCTGACAATTCAATTCAATTCAATGAACAAAGCCTTGGAAAAAAAAGAAAAAGGGAATGATATTAGAGATAATATGTATAATACAACGTTTTACAAAACTCTTCCTAACTCTTTTTACAGGTTGTAACCTACTGGTAAATAGGATGTCAATTCTGTAAAAAAAAAAAAAGAAAAATACAAACCCCTTTTTCATCTCCCACGCTCGGAAAGTTTGCTGTTACTAGTAACTTACGATCGTGTAAAGGCCGGATTTAAACTATCTGAACTTTTGTGCGCTTCGAAATTTGAACGCGACGCCGGGACAGTCTTTCCCGCGCCCTATGGTTTTGAAAAAGAAAAAAACACTGGCCGTTTAAGTAGATGCCAGATCCCGATGGAAAATAAAACCTCATTCATAGTTCGTTTAAACGCGTATTTCAGCGAAAGCGATTGTTCGTGCCCATTCTCTATACAAAACTGTGAATGTAAATGGTGCATAAGCATCTTTTAAAAAGGTAAAGTCACGGAATAGAACATTCAGAAACGCGGTTTCTTCTTATAGCCTTTTCAATATTTTGTACACATATTTATTTTTAAATACCAGTAAATAAAAAAAATGCTGCGCTTCTGTTTTATCAAATAGATAATTATGTTTTGGTTTGTTAAATACATTTTTTCAAACGATATTACTAATTTCATTTTTTATCTAATACAAATTTTTAATTTATATGGTATAAGTTCAGAATGCACCCGGAAAAAAAAACATTCTTTTATTTACATTATTTTTGTGTCTGGATAAATAAACTTCAGGAAATTATTAATAAAACGAATGGTTTTAATACCAACGAAGCTCAAAACTTTAGTGCGGCAGCCGTAACTACAGTAAAATATGCTTTTAAAAGGAACTTATTTGACTCACCTGTTTTGCCTGTAAGTAGTTGTCTATAGAGTTTGTCCCGCTTGGCTAACAAAGTCATTTCCTCGCTTCTGTGAGATGAAAAGTTTTGTGTTTCGCACGAATGCAATATTATTTGCGTCTCGTGCTTCTGAATACCTCGCTACGCTCAGGTTTCTTTTTTTGAACCACTCGCTACGCTCGTGGCTCAATTTTAGAAACCTTCGCTAGCTCGGTTTTCAATACAAGCACTCGCCGCAAACAATAATTTTGCATTCTTGCATAACAAATAACTATTGTATAATCATAACTTTATTGATTGGTATTAAAAAGTATCTCTTAGCTCTTTAAAAGTATATTTTTGAATGCACTTTTGAGTTTTTGGCCCTTAAATTATGTATGAACTAGCTGTGTGTGTGTTCCATGGGATTTCGCACTTTTTTTTATACTTTACCTACTTTCAGAATAATCCGTGTATATGCTCACCAACATTTTTTATTTGCCGTGTTACGGACACAACACGCAACACGTCTTAGTCGGTCAGTCAGTCTTTTCAGATCTTTAAGTAGGCTGTCTACTGATTACAACAAACAACTTGTACTAGAGCAAACAAATGGAGCGAAAAAAATATCTGCTGTTCCATACATTTGGTGCAGCAGGTGAGTCTACCTTATGTATGGAACAGCTGATATTTTTTACGCTCCATTTTTTTGCTACCCTAGTACAAGTTGTTTGTAGTGATCAGTACACAGCCTACTTAAAGTTCCGCTATCGAATTCGATTGCACCCTGTAGTGGTGATGGGGAGTCGGAGTAGAGGCCAAAGGCTGGAGGTCTGTAAAAAATGTGTAAAACAAAAGGGCTCCGGACGCCACCACGGACCCTCGTCAAGCCAGCGCGGACTTGGCCCAAGTGACGTTTGGAAAGCGAGTAGGAAAAAAAACTGTAATTATTTGAAACTGACAAAAACATTAAATATTGCTAAAAGTTGCACACTATTATGAAGAGTTGCTTACGGCGCCGGCGGAGAATTGCGGAATTCTGGGATAAATCTATGCTTCCATCATCTTTACTCTAACTTGAAGAAATATGTCTAAGAAGAAGCCACAACTCTCTCTTCTCTCCCTCTATATCTCTTTATAATGTTTTAAGGTGGAAAATGGGACGTACCTTTAACGATACGTTTGGTCCCTCTCAATCCAATCGCTAGAACTTCTTACAAGGTGGCTTGTTTTGGCAGAAATGCTTCTTCTACGTGTACACACGACAGCACGTAGACGCTTACATGCGTGCACTCTATTCGGTTACGTTACGGGCTACTTTACAACAAAAGTGTAGACCCTGACTTGCTGTCGTGTGTAATATGAAAATTAATCCATGGAAAGATTTTCTTACAATCGGTATGGCGTGAAACCTTCGGGTGAAACAGAGCGTAAAAGTTTGTATGAAAAAGGCAGCAAAAGTTTTTAATTCGGACCGGCGTGACTGGTGGCGAGTGAGGATTTTTTTGTAACCCTATTCAGGGGCCTTAGCCTGTAACGTAATGGTGCCAAAATGGGCTCCAGGTTGACAGCTTCAACTACGATTTATTAAATGCTGTCGGTCCATTTAATGTTTTTGTATTACAGCAAAGAATATTCTGATTCTAACTTTAGAGGATTGGTTCTCTGGTTGTTGCAGCAAAACGAGGAAATCCCGGCTTTGTCCTTCTGCTGGGAGGCCATCGACACGCCATTGCGTTACAGGCTAAGTCCCCTGGGCAAATGCTGAATTTTGTTGCGTCACACACATTTGATTGGGGTTAAGCGACGCTTAATGTAGGCCGGTTGAATTTTTTAAACATAAATGTTCTTGATTTTCCCTCCAACATTTCATTTTACGTTGAGAGTCGTTTTGTAAAAAAAAGCTGCAGAATAACAAAATTTTGGTTTAAACAAATTGGTGGTAAAATTTTACACTGTAGGCATTTTTTAAGGATCTTTACACCCTTTTTTTTCAAAAAGACAATATTTTAATACATAGGAAGGTAGTATTGCTTTTAAAATATCTGATACATTTTCTCGCTGATTTCCTCTCGGAACTAATATTTTCGCAATATTGCCCTTTGCCCGCTCAAAGACAGCTGAAAGCTGTGTAAGCTCGCCTCTAACGTCTTTCTTCGTATTGTGTGTGAAAGTGAATAAACGTCAGAGCATTATCCCGGCTTAGGAATGCCCTTCCCATTCACTCCTCCTAAGGAGTGACCGCTACCAAGAAGGGGAGTCTTTGGAGGGTCGCAATGCGGCTTTGAACTTTTGGTAACTTTTGAAGGCTTGCGATAGTATTTTATTTTGGGCGCGTGATATTACCTATTACGAAAATCGAAAATTAAGTAAATCTATACAACGTGTTACAAAACATCCTACTCTTTTTACAGGGTGTAACCTACTGGTCAACAGGATGTCAATTCTGTAAAAAAAAGTTGAAAAAAACAAATTTTATTTTAAAACAACAAAATTGAAAAATTTTCATGACTTTTTTGTTTTTGGTAGTAGCTCTAAAAATATGTTTGTGGATGTAGGTGCATTTGCATAGCTTTGAGTTGTTAAAACATTGTGAAAGTCAATGAAAACAATATTTAAAAAATACTTTTCTCCCGCCACAGCGTTCACATTTTATTAATTTAAAAGTCAACGGAACGTCATAGAGCGAAAAAAATATTTAGGTTGTGTCCCTATCACCAGGTGCTATTACCCTGTAAAAAGAGTTAGGTACTTTTGTAACACCTTGTATTGTACAGTCGCTAGGATACCCCTTTTTGTTCGATCGTGCGGTTATGCCAGGGGGTATCTGTGACTGTGGCCGACCGTACCACCTCGTTTTAAACCTCTACATACCTCCAACGGCAACGCAGGTGAGGTTGACCTCTGTCCCCTCGTCGTAAGGCCCCAGGACGCCCGTGGTGACCTCGTTGCCTTCATGGTTGAGGACTATCAGCCGTTCCGGGGGAACTGTGGGGAAAACATCACGTTATTTATTGAACGAGCGAGCGAAGCGAGCGAAGTTCTCCGAGTCTACTGGAACAATCCGGCGTTTGTATGTATGTATGTATGTATGTTTGTATGTTTGTATGTTTGTATGTTTGTATGTTTGTATGTATGAATGTTCGTTCGACGATAACTTGAGTAAATTTGGTCGGATCGTTATGAAATTTGGTAGGCGGGTAAATGATTTTAAGAGAATTTTTAAGTTCGAACATGAGCCAAATCGGTCGAGGGGTTGCCGAGATATCGGGTTGTTAAGTTTATATGGGGTCGCGAGTTCACAGTTCGGGGCGAACCACTAGTTTATTCGTGTGGTTAAAAAAATACCTTTAGGTTCAATATGCGCCACGAAAGAAGAGACTTGACCGCGCCTCCCGCACTCTTTCCGCCGCCCCGATGACGCCCGGTCCCTTCCCGCGCTCACACCTCATACCGCTAAAGTTCACATTTTATTAATTGAACGAGCAAGCGAAGCGAGCGAAGTACTCCGAGTCTACTGGAACAATCCGGCGTTTGTATGTATGTATGTATGTATGTATGTTTGTATGTATGTATGTATGTTTGTATGTATGTTTGTATGTTTGTATGTATGAATGTTCGTTCGACGATAACTTGAGTAAATTTGGTCGGATCGTTATGAAATTTGGTAGGCGGCTAAATTAAATTAAAAGAATTTTTAAGTTCGAACATGAGCCAAATCGGTTGAGGGGTTGCCGAGATATCAGGTTCTCAAGTTTATATGGGGTCGCGAGTTCATAGTTCGGGGCGAACCACTAGTTTAAAAACCAACGGAACGTCATGGAGCAAAAAAAAGGTTGTGATCTCCATCACCGGGTGCTATTACCCTGTCAAAAGACTTAGGATCTTTTGTAACACCTTGTATAGTATGTAGGTACGTGTGCCCCGTGTGATACTAAACTAGCAATCAACTTTTGCCACTACACTCGTCACATCGTCATCTAGAGACCTCGCAGTCTAATAGAACAATCACAACATCACGTCGACTTTTAGTGATTCGCAATATTCACACAGTCTTAAACTTTCGTAAGCACTGCACATTTTTGAACGAGCGAGCGAAGCGAGCGAAGTTCTCCGTGTCTACTTGAACAATCCGGCGTTTGTATGTTTGTATGTATGTATGAATGTTCGTTCGACGATAACTTGAGTAAATTTAGTCAGATCGTCATGAAATTTGGTAGGCGGGTAAATGACGTAAAGAGATTTTTAAAGTTCGAACATGCGCCAAATCGGTCGAGGGGTTGCTGAGATATGGGGTCGCGAGTTCATAGTTCGGGGCGAACCACTAGTTATATCGATTTAACGGTCGCACACAGTCTGTCGTTACGTTCGGACTCTCCCTAATTAACAAGCGATAAATTGACATCTGACATCGCGCGAGTTTCAATTAGGATTAGGACTCATCCTAATTATTCGACATCAGTATGTTTGATCGCCAATTCGCACGAACCAGCGACAATCGCGATCGAATCGCGTTTAATTAGGATTAGGACGAGGTAGGTAAGTTAATTAATTTTACAACCAAATGCAATTAATTGTGATATCACGTTTCTTGTAAGTTTCTAGGAATGGGAGGTAAAACTGCTTGATGTTTTGTTTTTTTTAAATTTAAAGTTTTAAAATAGATTTACCAGACGTCTTTTGCCGCCGCTTTAAAATAAGCATTCTTTTGAATTTTCAGCATTCCTAGCTCGTGAACAATAATAATTTATCGAAAAAATCTAAACGTTCCGACATGCCGGGGGTGGAGAAGTCCCAGTAAACCAAAAAAATTTGCTCTGAGTGCTATCCAGGTATTATCCAGGGAGGAAATCGCGGACTACGGTTGTATGGAGAAAACACTACTGTGATATCCTCCGTATGTTATCCTTAGATGAAAACAAAAAAGGGAAGATACGGCACTCACCCATTACTCGTGGTCCTGCAAAACTGAGTCCATGGACTCACTTTCATTCAGTCGCCACCGGTTGGACACTGTTCTTGTCTCGCTCGGGCTTGTTGGTTTAGCGTATCGCTTATTCACCGAGTTAAAGCTGTGTAAGTTTATGTGCATGAGTGCGTTCGAGCCCATTTTTTCACGGCTGCTAGTAAGAATGTGCCGTATCTTCCCTTTTTTGTTTTCATCTAAGATTTTATCATTGAACGAGCGAGCGAAGCGAGCGAAGTTCTCCGAGTCTACTGGAACTATCCGGCGTTTGTATGTTTGTATGTATGTATGTATGTATGTTTGTATGTATGTATGAAGGAAGGAAAACTCCTGGTTTATTATAATTTCAACTTTATTCGCCTTTGCTGGTCTTTACATCTTCAACTTTTCCCTGACTGACACCAACTGACTCTTCCACCTTCTCTTTTTTTCCTAAATTATCTATTTCAACGAGCGAGCGAAGCGAGCGAAGTTCTCCGAGTCTACTTGAACAATCCGGCGTTTGTATGTTTGTATGTATGTAAGTATGTATGTATGTATTTTTGTATGTATGTATGAATGTTCGTTCGACGATAACTTGAGTAAATTTAGTCGGATCGTCATGAAATTTGGTAGGCGGGTAAATGACGTAAAGAGAATTTTTAAGTTCGAACATGAGCCAAATCGGCCGAGGGGTTGCTGAGATATGGGGTCGCGAGTTCAAAGTTCGGGGCGAACCACTAGTTAAAATCCATCTTCTTTCTCCCTCTCGCCCACATTTCATTTCACGTAAAATCTTATATTCCGACGTTTCTTTCACATCTCTATCGTTCATACTCCTTTCTTCCAATCCCACATGTATGTATGTATGTATGAACGTTTGTTCGACGATAACTTGAGTAAATTTAGTCGGATCGTCATGAAATTTGGTAGGCAGGTAAATGAGGCATAGATAATTTTTAAGGGGTAGTAATTAAACAGACTTCTTTTTAATAGCATTATATGCCTCTAAAAATCTACATTACCTTCTAAATTACTAAGTCAGCCACAATCAACGCGCATCTAAATAATACTATCTTAGCCACTAGATAACTTTTATGTAAGACACTTTAAATACAACTCAGCATCGTGGTTATTTTTTGGCATCTAAATTTTTTATATGCATTCAAGCAGTAAACTTCTAAAATATTAATATATGACACCAAAAAAAATTTTCAATTAGCTTCTAATTTTATAACTCAGTACCTACTCACTACGTTTAAAATTTATCTCGACCTACATTAATTGATCGTCAAAATCTACCTAAAATTGTCATCAAATAGTAAACTATGGCCACTTAAATACCCTGGAACTATTGAAACGAAACAAAATAATTTGCTTTTTTTAAAATCAATCTTGTACTTTGAAATACCATCATTTTACTTTATAGTGATTAAAATAAAGATATTCTGCCGTCATAAGAAAAAAAGACGCAACTGACATTTTTGCCAAAATTAAGTTACATACATATTCGGAACGAGGAATAAAGGCGCAACTGCCTGTATTTTTTCATTTTGGTAGGAGCATTTTCTGGAAGTAGATTGAGTAAAAAAAACGGAACTGATACGTAGTCAGTGACGTAGTCAGTGACGTAGTCAGTGACGTAGTCAGATACACGTGGCTACTCGTCAGTACGTGAATCGAATGGCGCTCTCTGATTGGTGCAAATGGCTGGTCGCTGTCGAGTCCCAAATCGTATAGTGGCTTTTTTCACAATAAAAGAATATGATGTATTAATTTCCATGCTTAGTTATAATATATGAGGTTGTGTATTGAAGCTTGAATTATATTTTTTTGAGGAGCTTATGTTGAAGCTGTAAAACGTATAATGGTGATGAGTTGTAAAATCAGTGGCTGAGTTAGTAAATCAGGTTGCAATAGATAAATCAGTGGACAAGTTAAAATAATTGTTGAACTTTACTTGACGCTTTCTTTGGAATATTTAGTTGGCGATGTAAAAAAGACGAATTAGTTTATTAGAAGCTATCATATTTTCCCGTGGCTTACTCATAAAATTAGAAGTTAGATCACGTGGCCAAAAAAAAACTTTGTGGCTTGACTTATAATTTCCCATTTTTAAGTTCGAATAGGAGCCAAATCGGTCGAGGGCTTGCTGAGATATGGGGTCGCGAGTTCATAGTTCGGGTCGAACCACTTGACTAGTATTTAAGAGTTAAAACTTTTGTCGGTGACGGTTATAAACGGTAATCGACTTGACTATGCCACCGAAATTGCAGTGTTTCGACCTGGGCCTCTAGCCTGTAACGCAATGGTGCCAAAATGGGCTGTCAGTTGACGGCTTCAATTACGATTTACTAACGCTGTCTGTCCTTATAATGTTTTTGTAGTACTGCAAAGAATATTATTATTCTAATACTACAGGGTGCACTCTAAGTCGATAGCGAAACTTAAAGTAGGATGTCTACTGATCAATACAAACAACTTGTACTAGGTGGCGACAAAAATGGAGCGAAAAAAATATCAGCTGTTTCATACATTTGGCGCAGTACTGAGGCGACCTTTTGTATGGAACAGCTGATATTTTTTTCATTCCATTTTTTTCGCCACCTAGTACAAGTTGTTTGTATTGATCAGTAGATCGCCTACTTAAAGTTCCGCTATTGACTTAGAGTGCACCCTGTAGAGGATTAGTTCTCTGGTTGTAGAAGAAAAACGAGGAAACTCCGGTTTTGTCCTTCTGCCGGGACGCCATCGACTCGCCATTGCGTTACAGGCTAAGGGCCCAGTTTTTAACTTCTGTAAGGGCAAGTTTTCAATCGCTAGATAGGCGTCTATCTATCAGAACAGTCTGGAATCTGAGCTCAGCAAAGATGATAACAAAAGCCCAGGGACTTACCTAGACCACAATACATCCCTCGAAACCACGTATGCATAGCGTGAGCCGAGATAAGAGAAAGCTCCGGGGAGATATAAAAAAGAAAGGTCACCCAAAGTAAATCGATAAGACAAGCCTAGGTGGTGTACTCGGAATTGGCAGACACTAGAGTGGAAATTATGGTCTGAGAGATAAGTAGTTGGGGAACTTTGCAATGAGCCGTTTTCAGCAGAAATTCACTAACCATTACCATAGACGCCTACAGGCGTGGCCATAGAAGAACCGAAATACGGCTTTCAAAATTAATCTATGCTAAGCGAAATTTGACAGCCGTATTTCGGTTTTTCTATGGCCACGCGAGTGGGCGCCATCTGAGAAATGCTTTGTGAACTTGTACTGAAAACGGCTCATAGCCAAACAAAACAAGGAGCTAGAGGTTGGTGCAAACTACAGAGTCAGTTTATTTACTAAGCCATGCCATGATATTTAGGCAGGTATAAGTATTTCAGGAAAGACAGCAATAACTTAGAAAACTGGTGTTGGCAAATTCGATGGAAAGCGACCAAGAGGAAAATGTAACACGATTGATCGACCAAATCCGCTCCACACTCATCACCACAGTGTACGATGCCATATTATCTACACTTTGCAGATAGAAACAACTGGCGACGCATTTTACGACAAATATTGTTGTTGTTGTTGCTGTCCTATGGTACCCCAGAGGTACAGAGCCTTTACAAGATCACACCAGGCTTTCCTGTCCTCAGCAACTCTTCTGGCTTCACTCCAGCTCAGCCCAACGGCTGTGACAAGGTAGTGTAGACTTAAGGTGGGATGATAGCAACGTGGCGGGAAATTCAAAATTTTCACAGTTTTTTACATTTTGTAGCTAAACTGAGCTATTTTTGTTCAGCGATTTTTCGTTCGCGGAAACAACAAAGTATGCTTTTCATTACTGTAAACAACAGAACAACAATAATTCAGCCGATTATGTGTTCTGGTCTGCGAAGCAGTGGCACTGCCCAAAAAACTTGTCGTAGACCAGAACACATAATCGGCTGAATTATTGTTGTTCCATTGTTTACAATAATGAAAGGAATACTTTGTTATTTCCGCGAACGAAAAATCGCTGAACAAAATTAGCTCAGTTTAGCTACAAAATGTAAAAAACTGTGAAAATTTTGAATTTCCCGCCACGTTGCTATCGTCTACCCTTAAATCTCGTTTCGCGAGAAGACAATGTGTTCCCGTAGATAAAACTCGCGTCGCGGCCTGCTACCCTAGCCGGGCAGGTTACTTATGGTGATAAACTAGGCACAACTTAGGACCTAAGATTTAGATTCCAGATCCTAGAACCTTAGGTCCTAAAAATTGTTAAGCCTAGGGATTTATCATGACGTTTGGTTTTTAGCAAAAAACGCATCCAAAAAGAAGATATATTTTTTTTTTATAATGGCGGCGCTAGTTGTTCCTACTATTGGGCCTTCAAAACGAGTAGGGCCCCCAATGTTTGCTACAACGCCACCGCGCGCCGATTGCGATCTAAACTATTGCAATAAATCAGCCGGGCCGTCTCTCCGGCGTTAATGAAAAGACTCTAGAGTTTTCGGCTCCCGAGTTTTTTTTCTCAAGGCACACCATTCGGACGGAAAATGCGGTAAGAAAAACGAGTTTTCTCGGCTGTTGCGGGACAGAGTAATCCTTCACGGTTTAAGGAAATGTTTATGCAGCAACTTCGGGAGCTAAAAAACTCCGAAGTTTTTTACAGTATGATAAGTATACATAGTAGTATGTATTTTAATTTGTCGCCTTGGACCTCTTCCAAGTAGTTGGCCTAGTCAAGAGAAAAGATAAGAACACCGAGCGTAAGATGACGCCACAATATCAGCCTGTGGGTATGTAGGTATGTGTCCCACTAGCTCGGCAAAGGCCTTCTCTCAGAGAGAGAGAGAGTCTGGACTTAATCACCACACGTGCTCAATGGGGATTGGCGACAGCCCCGGATCTATGCTTTATCCGAGGGGGGGGGGGGGGGGCAAAATCTTGACATTGGCGCCCTCCTCAGAATTTGAGACTAATCAATCAAAAAAGTTAAATTAACTTTTATTTAACCAACATGGCTGATGCTCAACCGGTTAAATTCATTGTCCAACTTCTTATTTGGGAAGAGGAAAAGTGATAGAAAAAAACTGAACTCCAATTTTTCCCAGGTTATAAGACGGAAGAGCGCGCGAAATGAAATGAAATGAAATAGTTTATTAGTAAAAAAAGTTACAAATGAATGTTCTGGCTCCCAAACTACCTAGGTTATAAACAATGACATTCCAATACAAATGGACTAACTGTTCCGTACAATAACCAAGTCGAAACATGGCACACGCTAATTTCACCCTATTATGCTTCGACTGACTTTTTGTTTCTACATTGCTGCTGACACTTCAAGCCCTCAAAATGTATTGTGTCACCAAGCGAAAATGTAAATCAATCACGCAGTTTGAAGCTACGTAAGTTGATTTTTGAAGTTTATTGGAATAAAGATAGCAGTGGAGTAGCAATAGCCTATTTTAGTTTTTTGTAATGGGGAAAAAAGTCTGTTCCATGTTGCGGATATTATTTTAAACAAAACTATAAAAAATAGGCAGGTAAGTATAATTTGTAAATAGCTTTTTTCCTGATACATGTCAACCCCTAAATGTGATTTCCAACAAATGTTCGATAGCTTCTAGGAATATAATAATAGCGAAGTTTAAAAAACCAGGTGACAGACAACTGACAGGTTGAACTGTCATGTTAGTGAAAATGCCTGCCCCTTTTTAACTGACTAAGGATAGAGCAAGAACTGTGCGAAAAATTTTAGTCCTTAGAATTTTTACTTTACAAAAGGAGTCTCCATTGTTTTCTTTTCTGAATATGTTCTTGAAGCATCATTTTGTCTATCTCTTTCTGACCCGCGGGAGAGAAAGAAACAGGAAAATTTGTTTACAATCAATGGTTTTTATTGAAAATTTAATAGTTTCCTCTTAATATTTGTACTTTTTCTCCTGTTATCATATGTAAATAATATTTATTAACCGATGGTAGGTCACAACATCTTTATTTCGTATCGTCAAGGTGTTATTTCGGCACTTTTTTGTACCACATTTTGGCATGTTGTCAGCTGCGTAGTCATCAAACGTCTAATGAAAATATTGTGCTTACACTGAATTTAAGCACAATTTTGCAGTTACATTTTTCGAGCGCCTATGAGTTGTCCATTTGTATTAGAATGTCATTGGTTATAAATGTGAAAACAAATTAAAGTCATAGGATCATGCCCGCACCGGGAATCGAACCTGGGTTTCTCGCTTCTAAGTCCTACCCTCTAGGCCACGACGTCCACACTTATTAGGAGGTCAACCACGTACCAGCCCAAAGGTATAGTTTCAATATAATAATTAATTAAGCTTGAACTGGGACCCGAATCAATTAGCTTTCCGTCTCAAATTGCCTCCGCCAGCAACGTTTTGATGCGAGAAGTTATAGGCGTCCCCTTTACAAGTTTTCTTTGTTTTACAGCTATTAAGGACTTGGAACTTTATAGGCTTTCCACGTAGGAACTGAGGAAAAAAAAAGTAGTAAGGCCTTTGCATGTACGTAATGAGATGATTTATACATCGTCCAGTGCCACCTTCACTCACACTAGATGGGTGAAGAGACCACTCGGTGCTGCAGTGCCTGGGACATTGTTTTATATGGAGTAGGCTTGCCCAGCACCTACACCATCGCTTAGTCAGCCTAGCCCACAGGAAAGACGAATCAATACGTGTGGAGCCAACTAAACTGCGGGTTTCCTCACGATGTTTTTCCATCACCGTTAGCGAGTGGTTTTGCTACTCCAAATTAAAAAATGAACGTAACTTTGAAAAGAAACAAAGTCATAGGTACATGCCAGCACTGGGAATCGAACCTGGGTCTCTCGCTTCCGAGTCCAATGTTATTACCATTAGGCCACCACCGCTTGTGAAGAATAAAAGAGTGCCAAGAAAAAAGAGACTTGACCGCGCCTCCCGCACCTCTTTCCGCCGCTCCGATGACGCCCGGTCCCTTCCCGCGCTCAGACTAGACATGCGCGAAACAGTGCACTTCGAAGTCATGATATATTTCATGACATTTCATACCGCGTGATATTACCTTATATCATGGCACCAAACATGACACATAACAATTCAATTCAGCACACGTCATGAAATGAAACATAACATGTCATGAAACATGACATGCCATGAAACATGACACGTCATGAAATGAAACATGACATGTCATGAAAGATGACACGTCACATTCCAGCACACTTTCATTGCAGTACAGTTATTCATTTCATTACACCAGATGACATGAAACATGACATCATGGTATTTCTTCATTGCAGTCATGAAACATGACATCATGGTATTTCAGCACACTTTCATTGCAGACATGAAACATGACATCATGCTATTTCAGCACACTTTAATTGCAGTACCTACAGTGTGCTGAAATGCCATGGTTCATGTCATCTAGTGTAATGAAATGCTATGTGCCATGCTTTATTCTCTCGTGTAATGGGTAATATTTCATGACACCGTTGTGTAATATGTCTTTTGTAATATTACTAGCATTACCTACACATGTCTAGCTCAGACCTCATACTCGTACCGCTAAAGACACACTGGCCCGGTTTCTGAGATGAGAATTTTACTAAGCAAATGGGTAAGTATCGACCTGTCTCTGCAGATTTCTCACAAAAGAGCGTCACAGAGCGATACGTAAGTATGTGCTTAGTAAAATACTCAACTCAGAAACCGGGCCATTATAAATTGTCACTCACTGAGACACTGCGCATGACAAACCACGTTGTGTCTCAAGTATCTTGTTTTGTGGTACGTATTGTACATCTATGTCAGATGATCTGTAAGGTGACACCTCTTTTAGATGTAAGAGTTAAGAGGATAATAACAGTAGTGTTTTCTCCATACAAACGCAGTTCCCGATTTCCTCCCTTGATAATAATGTACATTACAAATAATGTATCTGAGCTATGCCTGCCAGTATTTTTTTTTTCTTACCAAGGAGTAAAAAAAAAAAAGTAAGATATAGCCTGTACAATTGTACATGTCCCACTAGCTGGGCAAAGGCCTTCTCTCAGAGAGAGAGAGTTCGAGCTTAATCACCACGCTTAATACCAAGGAGTATGTAAAGTAAATTTTTTCCAACTTGACTATCCTGGTAAACAAACACTACTCGAACACAAATCGCAGCATACCGACGGAATCACAAATCGTAAAGAACCACAATAACGTTTGAACATTACCTTAAGTACTAACGCACTGAATTATTTACAAAACTGGTCATATTTGGCCTTATTTTTGTAATTTTTATCCAAAATAGTAATTCTTTAAAATATCAGTACACGGGTTAACAAAACACACAGATTAGTTTTGACATTTTAATATAAAGATGGGCATAAGTGAACGAAAGAACGATTTGAAAAATGAATGAAACGCTGAAAAATAACACCAAAAATAATAATAAATAATATACTGGAAAAAATTACTTTCGAATTTATTCCTCAGAAATCAGTGTCAGTATGGCCTAGCCCGAGCTGATATTGACGAATGATTAGGTATGAATGTTACTATATCTCGTAAACTAAGAGGTTAAGCGCAAAAATAACGAAATTTTCGAACCCCTTTTACTTAACCTTTAACCAGGCCTTTTACTTTTATAAGTGTTCTAAAAACCGATATAAAGGTTGTTAAACATACAGGGTATTATATTTAAAATGTTCACGACGAATGGAAGAACCTTTGCTCAAGTGCCATCCAATTTTACGTTGACGATCAACTTTTGTAGCTTGTATCCATTTCAGTTTTAAAGTTTAATTATCAGGAAACCTACGAAGGCCCTTATTTGGGCAACGGCTTGTACAAGATGTACAAAAGCAGTTATAATTTCTAAGTAGAGGTATTATTTTAATGAAAATCTGTGGATGGATACACTTGTGAATATGTGAAACAAAAATTACGAGCAAGAGCAAGCGGCGCGCGGCGGGGTTTGTTATCTGTGAAACAACCTCGGCACAGACAATAGACAGTCTGTGGACAGACTTTGATATTTATTCTGGCTAAACTCCACTTTCTATGGTGAGATGGATAGCGCCATCTAGAGACGTCTTCATAAACGACAAAAAAAACCCGAAAAAAGCCTACCTATTGATTGAGAGATTAAGAAACCGATTTTTATTTTCACTGAAGTCGCTAGTGATACCTTGTGGAGCTCCTTTAGTTCGTTTGAAACTTTGTTAATGAAGACTAGACTAAAATATGCCCCTTAATCTAGTAAAGTGATAACTTTTACATACATTATGTTAGTGGTTAATGGAATGTTTTATTTGTTTTCAAAATATGTATCCGGTACCTAGCTAAAGTTTCCTAAACTGCGGTCACTCAGTGAAAAATTGCATTTTATGATATCAATCGCACGTCTCTTAACAACAATTACCCCATGCGAGAGCATTAAAATTTCTAAAGTGATTTTATTAGACCATTCATTAATTCAGTCATAAGATAGCTAATCACAACTTGTTCATTCAGTTTGTCCCAACCCTATGAATGTCAAATTTTATAGACACGCCATTGTTGTTTACCGAAATACTCAAGTTGGAAAACATCGACTTTAGTTCTCACTACTTTTTGATCTTTAACAACTTTAATTAAAAAACAAGACATTCCGACATCCATCAAGTAGTTTCTTGTGATAGCAGTGGTGGATTTTTGTGTTTTTAGAAATCACATTTAAAAGTTGACGTGTTTCAGGAATATAAGGCTATTTAAAAACATTCCTCTGTACTCGGTTTCACGGTCAGCCCCTCTACCCTTGACGCATTTTTTTCAGTATGGCGGAATTTACAAACTTCAATATTTTTCGACTCAATTTATATTGATATTGTACAGAATAGTATGTATTACCTTTCAATAAACATTACGGAGTATATAAAATCAAAGGATGACTATGCGAATTAAAAGAGAAATTAATTTTAAAACTTTGGAAATATGAACGCAATGGCATCAAGGGTAACCCCCCTGATCAGGTGAAACTGAAGGTAGAACTCCCCATAAGTCCATACTTACTCAAAACAGTCAGATTGAGCCTCGTGTTCTTCGTTGGCGACCTGAGGAAGTCCACTCTACACCGGTACTGCCCCGTGTCCTCTGGTCTGTGAACAATAAAATACCGTCTTATTGAACAAGCCAGCGAAGCGAGAGAAGTTCTTCGAGTCTACTGGGTCCTTAGCCTGTAATACAATGGTGCGAAAATGGGCTCCCGGTTGACGGTTTTAATTACGATTTATTAATGCTGTTGGTCCAGTGTGGGTCCTTTTAATGTTTTTGTAGTACAGGAAAGAATATTATGTGTCTAATTCTAGAGGATTAGTTCGCTGGTTGTAGGAGAGCAACGAAAAAATCTCGGTTTTGTCCTTCTACCTGGGACGCCATTAATACGCCATTGTGTTACAGGCTAAGGCCCCAGGAACAATCCGGCGCTTGTACCTATGTATGAATTTTTGTTCGACGATAACTTGAGTATCGTTGATCGGATCGTCATGTTTGGTAGGCAAATGAGAGTAAATGAGACAAAAGTATTTTTTTAAGATCGAATGTGAGCCAAATCGAGGGGTTGCCGAACTATAGGGTCGAGTCGCGAGTTCACAGTTCGGGGCGAGCCACTTCTACATTTCAAACATGTATATAAATCGTGTACCCAGAACACCTCTAGCCAAAGTTTTACTTTACGTTCCGTACGAGCATCTCTCTTCGCAGAAGCAAAAATTGCCACTATATTTTTGAACGAAATGCAGAATGTTGCTAGGCGAAACTTGCGTGTTTTCACCGTTTCAGCGAGCAAAGTTTCAACAACACTTTAGTGAGACGTTTGCACACCACCGTCGACAGGGCATTAAACTTAGTTGTACCTACCCACGGTGTGGGGAAAGTGGGTGTCCTCTTCCAAAGGAACGAGTTTCCAAAGATCTTTCCAAATATGGGTAGTCAGAGGAGACCAAATACCAAAGGCTTAGGCAGGGGCAGGCCACTTGAAAATAATGGTTGATAACAGAGCTTTAAACAAATAAATAAAGGCCATTTTTCCTACGTAATGAGATGATTTATACAGCGTCCAGTGGCACCTTCACTCACACTAGATGGGTGAAGAGACATCTCGGCGCTGCAGTGCCTTGGACTCTGTTTTAGATGGAGTAGTCTTGCCCAGCACCTATACGATCCTGTCAGAGCTTTAATGCCATTTCCAAATGGATTCTTAAAGCAAAAAAGGCTCAGAGGAAGACCAAGGAAGTGGTGAAAAGAATGTATCTAGAAAGATTTATCGCGTATAGTAGCATGGAAGCCGGCTGCATGATCGGCTCGTCACTAGATACAAAGGTAAGCTCCATGGCATCAGATCAGAAGACTGATGCTGAGCTCGAATCAATTGGCCAAAACAATCTGAGTTGGCCGAAAGGTCTTTTTTACACCGGAAATGTGCCACTTCCGGTGTAAAAAAGTAAGCTAATTTACGTCATCCTGATACAAAAATTAAAACATAAGGCATCAGTTAGCCCTTGATTCGTAGTGGCAGAAAAACCAAGTCTGTCAGCTCTCGGTGATGCTGCGGACCACTACAATGAGGATCACTGAGACATCAAAATATTGGACTTCCAAGTACTAAGGCGGATGGATAACAAAAAATAAGCTTAATTACTTAAGCCATGTTCGAAAAATAAAACTCAAACCAAACATGTACACATTCAAAGTAAAATAATCAAACTTTCAACCGCGACCGGCAAAAAAAATGTATTTTCGTGATCAGCCGAGAGTCTTAACAACCAGCCTAGAAGCTCCCAGTTTTGTACGACATAATAAGTCGGTCAACATCAGCTCTCCAGTTATAAGTGGAACTGTCAAATCAATATAAAATGCGCAGTGCTTACGAAAGTTAAGCCAATCTCGAAATGGAACACCTTCTACGTGCACACTCTAGCATAGTTGAGTATAAATCTGTTTCCAATTCCCGGCGCACACGTGTGTTTAATATAAATACCCTCTCTTTTGATATTTGATATTTATATTTGATCGACAGCCCCTTTTTTGTGCACGCATCAAAGACTATTCAATATTTCATCCTCGAAAAGGATCTTGGCCTGTGGTGCAACCTAAAAGGGATCTTGGCATTCGCAACCAAAATACGTTCTAGCAAGCGCGATAGATAAGATAGAGCAAAGCCTGGAAAGAGTAGAGGAGAGGAGAACGTTGATGAGGACAATAGAATGCAAAAGAGGAAGGATGCTGGGCCACTTGATACGTCACGCACGACAAATTAATAACTAATATAGAAGGCAAGAAAGGTAGAGGAAGGCCACAGAGAAGCTACTTTGACCAAATTAAAGAGAAAGTGGATGTAGTGAAGAACAGGCGAAAATTAATTTGGAAAAAATCTAGATAGCTCTAACGGACATAAAAGTCACCTTCACTTAAAAAGGGCCCCCAAATTGTTGACCTTTAACACAACAGCATTATTATTTTGTCTATAACAGAAAAATAAAAGGCTTTAACTTTCCCTGACCCATCTCAATAATACTTAGAGGATTCCACCTAGAGGTATAAAAACGCCACTTTTTAAGAGAAAATACCTTTCAGATACCATTTCAGAGATTTCAGACTGACTTAGGCATCGTGTATTTAATAAAATGGCTTCAGAACTCCAAGTAAAATAAAACGTTGAATTACTTCAAACGTATTCACTAAGAGAAAGGTTGTACCAGGTACGGTCGGCCACAGTCACAGATACCCTATGGCAGCTCTTACCACACGCGGCATAAGGGTGCCAATCGAACAAAAAGGGGTATTCTAGCGTGTGGCCGACTGTACCTACCTATTTTGAAGATTAATCAAAAGTCAGCCAAGTTAATACTTTTAGGTGATTAGGTATGCTGCCCCCAAATCCAAACGGCCCTGGCGGTTTGGCCTTTGCCAAATCCAATGAAAAAAAAAATAGTGTGGGCAAATAGACCAACTGGCGAAGAGAGGCAAGGGCCATAGTCAAATGGAAACCTGTTGGGGACGCCAGGGCCCACAAAGGGTTGTAGCGCCAAAAGAAGTGTTAGTAAATAAATGGGCTGGTTTTCAGCAGCCCTGTGTGTTTCCTTCAGGATAAGAGTTAGATATTTTATTTGTTGATTTATTCATTCATTAATTCATTCATTCTTTCTTTCTTTCATTCATTCATTCATTTATTAATTATTTCATTCATTCATTCATTCATTCATCCATTCATTCATCCTTTCATTCGTTAATTTTTTCATTCATTTAGTCATTCATTCATTCTTTAAATTATTCATTCATTCCTTCATTTATTTATTTATTAAGGGTAGACGCAGTGGTACTGCCCAAAAAACTTGTCGTAGACCAGAACACATAATCGGCTGAATTATTGTTGTTCTGTTGTTTACAATAATGAAAAGAATACGGTTTTATGCTCGCGAACGAAAAATCGCTGAACAAAAATAGCTCAGTTTACCTACAAAATGTAAAAAACTGTGAAAATTTTGAATTTCCCGCCACACTACTATCTTCCAGCCTTAAGATAATTATGTTGTGGGTGTACTTACTTGAGTTTGGTGAGTATGAGCACGGCGGGCGTGCTGTCGCCCCTGAAGTTAGCCCTGACTCCGAGGGTCGCAGGGTCCGACCAGTGTGACGTCACGCCTTCTCGGGTGTCCAATCTGAAGGAGGACAAAACGGGAAAATTATAGGCATGTTTTGAAGCACGATATATTATCCGTGCGGGATGAGAATGGGATGCGACCTTTTGGAACTGAGACGCGCGCGGTAAGCAAACTCGCGTCGATGCAACCTTGTCAAAGTCGAAATCACATTTAGAAGTTGGGGTGTCTGAGGTTAAAAGCTATTTAAAAATTGCCATGTAGTTACATTTCCAATTCTCAAGATTAAAAAAAGGGGTAGCAAGACATGTTAGCCAATATTAAAATACAGCGCACGCCACTTGTCTAAGTATCACAAATACTTATTACCTACTTATTGTATTTGTTCTTTTTTTACTTGCGTTGGGTGGAACCCCAATTCGAGAGAGGTCATCTCATTTCGCTTCGCAAAAATTCAAAACACGTGCACAAAGCTTAGACATTCGGATTCGGCTACCCATTTCGGCGCTGTCATTTACAAATTTTACGATTTGTAAAGTGTCACTATTAGGAAAATTTTATGTACAACGCTATGATGTCGTGGTTTTTCGATGAACATATTTCGTAGATTAAGGTGGGATGATAGCAACGTGGCGAGAAATTCAAAATTTTCACAGTTTTTTACATTTTGTAGCTAAACTGAGCTATTTTTGTTCAGCGATTTTTCGTTCGCGGAAACAACAAAGTATGCTTTTCATTATTGTAAACAACAAAACAACAATAATTCAGCCGATTATGTGTTCTGGTCTACGAAGCAGTGGCACTGCCCAAAAAACTTGTCATCACATTTCCCGCCACGTTGCTATCGTCTACCCTTAAAGCCGCGTTTTCACAGTCAAATTTTGTATAACGAAGAGCTCCGTCCAAACAAACCAAAGCTTCTGATTGGTCGACCATTTTGTTTTATTTCCCATTCAAGTCAATTTGATGAGTATAGCTCCGTCCTAGTTGACGTTTTTTCGCCCATAGACAACATATCAGAGGAACCGACCAATCAAAAGCCCCAGCTCTCTTGGACGGTGCTCGCCATAGAGTAAATAATTGTGCTCTTCGTTGTAGTGTAATTTGACTGTGAAAACGCGGTTTTAAGCTAGTTTATACACAGATTTTTATAAAAAGTTTTTTTGTTGTTCTGTATGTTCTCACTGCAATAAAAAATACATAGGGTGGCATTAATAGTCGTCAGCTCAAGCTCGATCTCGAGTAGGTGATCTCAGAAAACAAAATCATTGACTTGAGACCTTACCTAATGTCAATGTCAAGCTAGTGCCTTAAATAAACCTGAATTTTGAAAATTACGTCAGTGAAGACTCTAACGGGCCTTGACAGAGAGCCCTCTTACCGTTTTACCAAACCACTGACCAAATAAAGCCGTCAATTACGTATCAAGGCTTTGTCAAACGTTTCCTGTGATAGAGAGAGCTTCTAAAGGCGGTAGTTTTTGTTTAATCAGTCAAACTTCACTCGTGACTGACGGATTAGAAAAAGAATCAAACGATTGAGAGCGCCTTCTCTTTTTTTATGGCAAGGTTAAGCTTGAGATGCACTGAGCGAAAGAACTGCAATGACTTAGTCAAACTTTGACTTCGATAAAGCGGCCAGCGCGTCTATTCTCTAAGAAATCCACTCAACCGTCGCCCGTCAAAACACTTGAAAATAGCCCTTATTGAAATGAACAATCTTTTTTTTTACATTTTAAAACGGAAATATTTACAGAGTTTTTTTTTTTGTAATTTTTTTGACATTTGCTCGGCGCTCACCCTGTAAGATGTATGGCGCTCCCGCGGACAAGTCTTGTCCCTAAGTGGTCGAATTCGTACAAGTTGCGGAAAGTGAAGAGATTTGAAATTGTGTAGTCTATAATCAGTGCTTTGCTCTCGGGCAAATACCATGCACTGAGCTATGGCCCTTTGCATCACTGTGGCTCACACTCACTCACAGGCACAAAGGATACCTACCAAATTTGTATTTTTCTGTAATTGTTTGTGCCTAATACGCACTGCCTATTGTTTACTGTGTTACTGTGTATTTGCTTCATAATTTATGTTTTGTGTGTGTGTGCATATGATGCAAATAAACGTCTTATCTATCTATCTATAAAATAGAAAGGTTTTTTTGGCATTTATTTTGGCGAATTTTGGCAGTCAGCTCAGCATATTTTTTTCTTTGTTCCTCGCGAGGCAAAATCGCGATTCCAGACTACTCCTGTAAGTATCTTGGCCAAGATGTTTTCCTCCGGTGGGCGTAAGCAGGTTTAGTTAAGGTGGGACGATAGCAACGTGGCGGAAAATTCAGAATTTTCACAAATTGACCAGAACACATAATCGGCTGAATTAATTTTGTCCTATTGTTTACAATAATGAAAAGAATACTATGTTATTGCCGCAAACGAAAAATCGCCGAACAAAAATAGCTCAGTTTAGCTACAAAATTAAAAAAACTGTGAAAATTTTGAATTTCGCGCCACATTGCTATCGTCCAACCTTAAGGAACTAGTCTGAGGATAAGGTGGCTATTTATGCTTTTATTTAGGTTCGTCTGATGCTTTTATTTAGGTTCGTCTTACATGCTTTTATTTAGATTCGTCTGATGTTTGTTTTATTAAACAGCTGTAAAGCTGTATGTTCTTTTTTATTCTTAGCGACAGGCCTTTCAAGCATTTTTTATATATTTTTTATTTTTCAATTATGCAATCTTTATCCCAGTGGTTTCTGGCCCAGTCTACGTTGCCCCTAAAACAGCGTACAAATATTACAAAGCAGAGGACCGGTCGGCCCCTTTGTAACATTATACAGGGTTATATAGGGTGTTGATGAATAAATAAGCGGTTAATTCTGTAATCAGACCATTCGGCTGTCCCAAAATGAAAACAAGCAACCCATTTTTTCGCATTTTTTTTTTTTTGCATTTTTGGGTTCCTTGTTTCCAGGCGCACAATTCTCTATAAAAAATATATAATTTTATGTACTGGTTTTTGAGTTATTACAGAAATTAGTTTTCAAGTAACTCATTTCCGTAAAAAAAACCGAGCTGAAATCAAGCAAAAAGTTGATGACCAAGTTTAAAACAAGTAAGTTTTTAGGAAACTCTGCTTCTTGCTTGTTTCTTGCTTTGTTTAAGTATTTACTTGTTTTCAATTCAAAATATACGTACATCATGACTATTCATGACCAACCTAAAAGCAAGCAACCCTTGAGTTGCTTGTTTTTAGCCTTGTTTACTTTCCCCACGCTGTCGAAACTCGGTGATGGCCGGTCTATAAAACGTCAGATGCGTTTGGATTCAGAATAGTATTACAAGATTATAATGTCTTGTAATTTGCTAAAGTGATAAAGAAACAAAATTAATGCAACATAAAAAATATGCGTAAGTACTTACTTATTTTGTGTTTCCCATCTCTGTAAACCTTACCTCGGTTCGCTGGCAGTGAGGATGGCCGAGGATAAGAATCTATGGCGCGCCCTCGGAGAGGCTTAGGTCCAGTGGTGAACTAAATAGGCCGATGCCCGCACTGGGAATCGAACCGGGTACCTCTTGCTTCAGAGTCCACTGTTCTACCCACTAGACCACCACCGCACTCGTTACGTACATTTGTGAATTTGTAGTAGCAATACCACTCGCTAACGGTGAAGGAAAACATCGTGAGGAAACCCGCGGCTCAGTTGGCTCCACACGTATTGACCTGACCTGTCTTTCCTGTGGGCTTGGTCGACTAAGCTGTCAGGATGGTATAGGTGCTGGGCAAGCCTACTCCATCTAAAACAATGTCCCAGGCACTGCAGCGCCGAGTGGTCTCTTCACCTATCTAGTGTGAGTGAAGGTGCCACTGGACGCTGTATAAATCATCTCATAACGTAGATGCAAAGGCCTTAGTTAGGCCGATGCTGATGATTATGCCTTCTTGTCTAGACTTTGACGGTGGTCAGATTGCCTTAGGTACCTATTGGTGTAGAAGTTACGCTGCTCAACTAGCAAAATAGAGGTCCAGGTCCAGGTCCAGGTTCAATACCTGCAGGTGGCCGCACATGATATGTACGGCCAACGTCACATCAGTGAATACACGCGTGCTCTATGCTCATTTGCGTTACGGGCGACTGCAATGAAAATGTTTCCACCGATGTGACAATATGTACAGTACACAAGACAGCACGTCGACCTTTACACGCTAGCGCTCTACTCGGTTACGCTACGGGCGGTTTTGCAACAAAAGTGTTTCAGTGTTGGTGCCATAATAAATATATTTTTTATTGATAGGCAGACAAATCACCTAAAGTTCCACAGGACATTTCTTTGCTCTGGAGCGCCCTACACAAGGTCCAAATTTACTTAATTAGTTGATAGGCCATTCAGGACTAATTCTAAAGATCATTCAAGTTAGTAAGTTCTACAAGTTTTCTTAATTTACGAAAAGAAATTACCATAACCAATACAAACTTTTAAATGTCGCGCCACTACTTACTGCGATGATAAAGTTATTTGTCTTTTGCAGATTACAAAAACTTGTTGAAGTAGGTAAAATAGTTCAGTATGATGTGTAGAATCACCTGGACAAGACTAACACCTACTTGGTTGGTTTTCGTATTGTTTCATGTGTCATCTATTAGTTTTGAACCACCCTGAAGCTGATTAGGTTTCTTTAGCTAGGCTATTGTTCTAATCTCACTCAATTTTCTTTCAGATCACCAGTAGCTTCTGAAAAAGTAACAGATGTTCAATATGGTTCAACATAAACACCAAAACGCCCAAATGAAAATATAAAATAATTATGTTATCTTCTTCCGTCTTTTCAATTTAGAGGTACAATAAATTATTTAAACCGTGTTTTTTTTTATTCATCCTTGGTCTATGAAAAAGTTTGGCTTATGTATTTTATTAATGGCAGGTTTTACAATGCACATAAATACAAAATCATATATAATAATAAATATTAATGGCACGATCATTATGACAAAAAAAAAATTGCTTAAATAAGAGATCGCGATGTCACATTTTTTTCATAATTATCATCATCATATTTGTTCATCATCAACCAACATCATTATCACGATCTATCCTTGTCTGCTCACTTACTCGGTAAAGAGTAAAGGCTCTTTGTTCGAATAATTTGACATCACCAGACTAAAATCAAGTATAGCACACTTACTTGTTTTCAACATTTGACTTTTTCAATAAATGAAAGAAATAACCATTCCGATTCAAGTATCTGCACTTACTTTCTTCTTGCTTTAATCAAAGTATATTTTTTTCTATAATTACCAAGCTAAAACACATTTTAGGCTGCCTAGCTGAAACGGTTTCAGATTATCATGAAAAAAAGGAAGTACCTGGTTCTTTTACTCTCTAGGATTCTAACGATACCTCAAAATCGTGTCTAGGACCTATAGTTTTTCTATAAATCGCATTATTAAAAAAAAAACGTTTTTTGGCTCTCCTGTAAAGTTGCCAAAAATCAGTTGCTTGTTTTTAGGTTTTCGCAGCCGCATTATGCATCTCGGTTCGAGTTGTTTATTTAGTTTTAAGTGTTTCTTGACTGACGTTTGAAAGTTTGACTCGTACGTGGTGATGTTGCTTTTAGGGACGAGTTAGTTAGAGGTTGGACAGAGTACTGCTAAAATATTTACGACAGATGTTTAACGCCACGATAAAACTGTCTCTGGTGTTTGGCTCATACATAAAATATCTACATACGCTAACGCCACATATAAAAAAAAAAAAATATTAACTCGTCGCCAGCCAATCTAGCAGGGATAATAAGTGCACTCTTTAGTAAATTTGGATGGAGAGATATAGTAACTTTTAATGATTCGCGATATTCCCACATAATTTTGGCCCAAAACGGGCCGAACTAACCGCAGTTAGTTACCTCCTACACTAAGCGCGATTCGACCCGTTTCGAACCAAAATGGTATATGTAGATCTATACCAAAATCGAGCGAGGCCGTATACATTTTGGAAGACAAAAAATACCTCGCGATCGAAAAAAATACAACAAGAGTTGCCATGGGGTATCTGTGACTGTGGCCACAGTCACAGATACCTCATGGTAGCTCTTATCGCGCATGGCATAAGGGCGCCAAATAAACAAAAAGGGGTATCCTTTCGTGTGGCCGACTGTAAGGGAAGGTTGCTATGATTGGACCACATAACTTTCTGGTCTCTTGTAGTCCATACTTTACGAGTTGTAAAGAAACCACTGTATAATTTCTATTACTCATCAAGTCATCAACTATAATAACATCAGCCTTAGTCAGGAGAGTCTTGAGGTAACAGTTTAGGATATAAACTAAAAAATAAATGTATTTAGTTGGCGCCTTCTTTGGACCACCGTTGCCTTAATTGGACCACAAGGTTGCCACCAATGGACTTAGAGCATTATGTACCAGTGGTCCAAACACAGCAACCAATTAATTAATCATACCCTACATGAAAATGTTCTAAAATATGAACAAAAATGTACAAAGTACTTAGGAAATATAAAACAAACCAACAATAATTAGGATATACAGTACTGGACAATTTATTAAACGCGAATTTATTGTTTACGACATTAAAAAGTTGCTATGATTGGACCGTTCCGATGATAGAACAGCTGTGTGGTCCATTGTTAGCAATTAGATATCAATTCAAAGCATAAACAATGAAAAAAAAAAGAAGCCTTTTAGTCAAAAGTTACAACCACCTCTAAAATCTCAAATCTATTCCTAACTTTCTTTAATAATGAGATCCCAATTAAAACAAATTATATTATTCATACATCAGTTTTTAGTTGCATGAGTTTTAATATTCCGAGCGTCGCACAGTGGTAGATTTCACGGATTTAGGCGGCCAAAAGTCCATTTCTCAAAGTTAACTTATAACAAAACGAATTGATTCACGGAAAAATAGACACCCTGACTGCTCAAACCCCACCCCTCCCCAGTTCCTAGAACTGCGTGCGCGCCCCCACAGATAGTCGGAACTTGATCGTCGCGCAAGCTGAACACGTTCGTTCTCGTCACTGATAGCGCAACCAATTTTACAAAGTGAATATTTCATTTGACACTGTTCAGTTACTCAAGTAAAAGTGATGGATATCGAAAGTTCAGGTAAGCTCCTTCAATTGTAATTTAAATTCAGATTAGGAATATCAATATTTAGTGCAGTTATAACGTATCAAAGATTGCCCTTTTTCATGCATAATATTATCATTTTTTTTATTTTCAATAGTAAAAATGTTGTACTTCCGGGACCGTCCGAGTAAAATTCCTTATAGTTTCTGATACTGTAGCTCTTTAAGCAGATAACCACAAAAAAAATTGCCACCACCTTTGACCACTTCGCGAGAAAAAAAACATTTAATCAACTTTGGCAGAATGTGAGAAAAAATACTTTTTTGTTTCTTTTCAGTTAAAATTCCTTTCCGTTGTTCTAGGTTCATCAAGTTACTCAGGCATCGAAGTAGTAACTCGTAGATATCTTTTTACCCGACTACCCAAAGGTGTATGTGTCTATGTTTATATGTATGTATGTCCGTTCGTATGTTCCCACCTACAGCTTAAACGCCTGAACCGATTTGAACAAATGAGGTGTCATTGGATTGGTCTTGCCACTGCAAGTGTCATAGAATATGTGACGTTACCAAAAAAGCAATAAAGCGCCCATAGGCGCCATATTGCTGGGTCGAATTGAAATAATATTTTGTAACCCCTGCAATATGGGTATCAAATTAAAGGTATTTAAATGAAGATTGCGAAAATATAGTTTGTGGTGGAAAAAACAAACTAAAAAGAAAAAAAACTGTTATACAGGGTGGATTTTTGAGACGGGGCAGTAAGGGCAGGTACCTTAACCGTTATAGTTACAGGAAAACGTTCTTAGGAGACCTTGCATAAATTTTTGAGATATTATGAAATGCATTCAAACATTTTGTAAAAAATGTACGGCCAGCGAAAAAAATTACAAAATACCAAATTTTTTTTTAAGCTATTCTATCCTCTTTCATGTAGAGATCAAAAGACTCTTAGGAGCCAACTGAGGTTTAAGTACTAGAAATGTCAGGAATTTACAAAAACTTTCCCCATACATTTTCTATGGAAAAAAAAACCTTATTTTAGTTGGCTCCTAAAGACTCTTAGGAGCCAACCGAGGTTTGAGTGCTAGAATCGACAGAAATCGGCAAAAACTTTCCCCCGTACAAAATGATAATAATAAATTATTTATTTCAGGCATCATGGACCCATATTTTTAAATTAATTAAATTAATAAATAACATTACAGTTACAACAGAAAATCAGAAGAAATAATTATAAAAAAGCTCAATTAAAATGTCAGAAACCTCAATTTCTAACATTTCTTTTACTCAAACCTAAATTGGCTCCTTAGAAATTTTTGATCCCTACACGAAAGAGGATCGAATAGCATTATAAAAAAAGGTTTTTTCATAGAAAAAAATTGTATTTTAGCATTTTTTTTGCTGACCGTATTTTTTTTACAAAATCTGTGAATGCAGTTCATAATATCTCAAAAAGTTATGGAAGGTCTCCTAAGAACGTTTTCCTGTAACTATAACGGTTTAGGTACTCGCCCTTACTGCCCCGTCTCAAAAATCCACCCTGTATATAAAAAAAACCCGACTGCATCACAGTCTAAGCAGGCGGGACCAATCCAAATCAGACCCGTTCAAAGGGCTCATGGTAAGCATCACAAATATACAGGGTGTTAAAAGACCGCCAACAAAGCGGGAAACCACATATTGTCCTCATCATAAGGATCATTTTTGCCCAAGGAACTATGCCTGGGAAATCAACGGTTTCCGAGATAATAAGGTTCAAAATCGGACTTTTCAATTATTTTTTTTGCATAATTGTGTTCAGTATCGAGTACTTAAAATTTCTTCTCAACGAATCATAACAAAATTTTGAATATTTCTTACAAAAAACGACGCTGAAATTGCAACCCGCAATGTATTCCAAACATCGGCACCTCGAGCGTAAGTAGCCTAAATTTATGTCAATGCTTGCGCAATATGACTTCCCTGCGTTACACTTCCATTACGCGATAAAATATTTTCCAAAATTATAACCTAAAAAACCAAAATGATTTCCCAGCAATAATTTATCGAAAAAGTACTTTGTTTTGGTGTCTAGTATGCGTACCTTTCGGATCTGTTGGCGGTCTTTTAACACCTGTATATTTTTTTATAATTTTAAAATGAATGTTTTTGAGGTTATTTAGGAAAATACGTAATAATTGTCAGTACGGAACCCATAAAACGCGAACCCGACTCGCATTTGGCCGGTTTTTCTTTCCATATTGTATTTTCTGTGGAGAATAAAAGCTATTTTTTTATGTATGATCGTCTTTTACTTTACAAATTGTGATAATTGCTAACCCAAATCTCTAAAACTACTAAGAAATTTTTTATAATTCAAATGAACTCAAAATATATCTTTTACACCAAAGGCTCTTAAAGAAAATTTTAAAACTTTGGCGCTATTTACGTAAAATATTTCACAATCATTGTTTTTTTTTGTCTAGAAAAAGATATTTCAATGAAACAAATAGATATAAAAATATATATTCAGTCTAAAATACCATATTTGCGTTTGTAGTCGTATTTATTACTAAATAAAAGCATAAAATAATTTTGGCCGCCTAAATCGTACAAATCTACCACTGTGCGTCGCCAACACACTTTCATACATGACTCATCGCCGAGTGCGACGGCGGGACTGAGGTTACATCTGGGTGCAAGGGGGATGAGGATTAGGCCGTTAAACCCTAAGGGCAGCTTTTAGTGTGACTATAGTTTAGAAAATAATTGAGTGGTCCAATCAAAGCGCTGGTCCAACGATCGCAAGTTCGCAACCTTACCCTACATACACCGTGATACCGTCTCACGCGGTAAGTGAAATTCCGCCCTAGCAATGTGCAGACGTAGGACGCAAGGCGTGGCGGTGACGCGATCTCGATACCTTAGGACGGTGGCACAGCGAGGGCTAAGTTGGACTACTTTTTGAACGAGCGAGCGAAGCGAAAGAAGTTTTCCGAGTCTACTGGAACGATCCGGCACTTGTATGTATGAATATTCGTTCAACGATAACGTCGGATCGTTATGAAAGATACAGGCTAAGGACCCAGTTACGTTTGTCAAATTTACGATACCAGCCAGTACCATAAACCATTCTGTTGACTCTACCGCTTATAATCCGCGCGCGATGAGAATGGGATGCGACCTTTTAGAACTGAGACGCGCACGGCAAACTCGCGTCGAAGCTAGCTTGTCAAAGTAAAATAAGAAAGTATATTTTCGATTGACTTTGATAAGGTTCCATCCCATTCTCGTCGCGCACGGATTATACCTATTCTGCTCGTGTAGATACCCCAGGCTATAACGCCACGAAAGACAGCGGCATTAAAAAGCTTTACGACTTTCGCAATATTGGATATTACCACCACTACAAGTGAAATAATGAAAAAAAAAGCGGCTCCCAGTTTGAAATATGACACCCTTTAAAACGTTCGCTACTGCTGCTAGACTCAGATTAACCAGTCTAGACTTTGGACTTATAAATCTCTAGGGAATTGACATGAATATTGTACACAGTAAATGTCAGATTGAATGTTTGTCTGTTACAATAATTTAATTTTTCTGGAGCCTCTCGACTGCGGATGTCGTCGGTCGGTGGGTAGACCAGCAGCCCGATGATCGGTGGGTAGACCAGCAGCCCGATGGTCGGACGACATCGTTCTGTCGGCGGGTCCATGGATGCGGATGGCTAGGGACTAGGGACCGTGAGAGGTAGCGCGAGGGGAAAAGGCCTATACCCAGCAGTGGGCAGAGGTGGCCTGATGATGAATGAATGGAGCCTCTCAAATATTAGAGGTTGGCTCTACACAAAATTCCCTCCCCTTCTTCACAATTTGACATGACGTGACTTTGTCGTGCGTGCGTCTGTGCGACTATTAGCTGGGAACCAAAAGTGTAATTTATGCTTGGAACTTTCATCTGAACTTTCATGAAACGTTAAGTATTTTAGTAAACTGCCTCACTTACTTTTATTTATGCCGAGATAGGCGACTTTCGGAGTTTCAGTTCTCATTCGGAGACCTTAATCATGGGGCAAGGACGGCCCTCGCGACGCCATGGCCAGCCTCTGACTGAGCGCCAGCATCCGCCAAATAACAAAATGTGCGAATGTTTAAGTTGCAAAACATCTAAATACTTAGGTAACGAGTATGTGTTGTATTTCATGGAAATTTTTAAAGCGGCCGACGCCGAATGCTGCAGCTAGTTTAGTTTTATTCAGTTTTAACATTGAATTTTATCGAGCCAGAGCTTTAAGGTCATTTGTTACCAAATGGCTGATAGCGGTTCAATATGAATATTGAATTGGAAACGAAAATGCCATTTTGAATCGCTGTGAATAGAAATGGAATAACATTTAATAAATATCGGCATGCTTTTATCGAAATTGGCTGACATGGTATGGTAGATACAAGTGGATAGTCGGAATATAATAGGTACAGTCAGCGACACGCTTGGATACCACTTTTTAACCGACTTCAAAAAGGGAGGAGGCAGGGTACTCAATTCGACCCGTTTTTTTATTATTTTTACCTCAGAACTTTTTCTACGTGAAACGATTTTGATGATTTGCTAGAAAAAAAAAATTAAAACTCGAACTGTCTGTGAAAACCGCATTAACATCCGTTGCGTAGATTAGGAGAAATTGCGTATAAACAGACAGAGACGTGGAATGCGACTTTATTATAAACTAAGTATGTAGAGAAGAGGATAGAGAAGATTTAGAAGTATTCAAACGAATCAGCTGTTCGAATCTGTTCGAGCTGTTCGAATCAGCGAAACACTTTCTGTTTTTCTGCAATAATAAAAGGTAGCGTTTACCGCGCTTTTTTATTTATTATTCTCTTCTATTCTAGGGCGGCTATTTGGCCTCTAATGATGAACCTAGAGGCAAAATGCGGAAGGATATTTCCCAAGAAACATACTCTAAATTATCCCCATTAGAACGCGTAACCGGAAGGTTTTACAACTCCCAATAATAAAGTAACGAGCGGAAACCCGAAGCGTATTTCCATTGTTTACGGGACCAGAAGACAATGACACGAAAATAATCGCGTATACTTTGGAATGCAAAAATTTCGCTACCGTCTTCCAAACTACCAGTAACAATAGCATATTTGTTTTGGAATGATCTAACTAAACAAAATAAATCCAATAATCCCTGGTAATTACCAATTTGTAAAGATGTTTTTAAATAAAGATATTATTATTATTATTATTATTATTCCAAAGTGTACGCGATTCCTTTTATACCCTTGCGTTCTGGTTGTGGTCCTACAATGGAAATACGCCATCGCATGCGTTACAAACTATTACGCGACCAGAGTATTTATTTAAAAAAAACACATACCTAGTTGCTAGTCCTCCAAACCGATTTATTTAGGGGAGAATTAAATAGCTCTTATATATTTCTGACAAATAATACGTATCTACGTATTTGTAAAAAATAACCCGTACCGGTTTTGAGGACTAGCAACTGTGCGGTTTTTTTTAAAGAATAAGAACATAGACAGTAAAATTCTTTCATGTATTTTTATCACCTATTTGATTAAAATTATTGCATTACCGTCGATTATCCCAACTAAGTACCTTAAAAAATGGGAGACTGTGTGTTAAAATAACTATTAACTGTTTGTTCGGATAAACAATTATTTATTTACCAATTTGACAGTTTGTTGGAATAAAAACCACTTAAAAAAATCCTAATTCATCTGTAGAAGTAGCCTTCGTACTAACGAACTAGGATAGAATAATCGGCGTTCCAAAATATACCTACATGAGCCTATGGTGGCATTCTGTGTGTGGAATGGAAAGACGCAACTCTGTAGGGCAAAGCGAATTGAAAACTGTCTGCCGATACAATAAAGAAAGTTTTCTCGTAAAAACAGACGTAAATGTTAACTTTTATGGACAATTTGGGCAGAGTTTCGCTCGGTATTGTACAAATGTAGGTACTGTATAGTCGGCCACACGCTAGGATACCCCTTTTTGTTTTATGCCGCGGGTGGTAAGAGCTTCCAAGGGGTATCTGTGTCTGTGATTGGCCGACCGTACCTATAGTTGGAGAGCTGGTGACCAATCGAGATATTTTTTCGTACAAGGCTGGGAGTTAGTAGGCTGATAGAGTAGACTTCGCTGAGTCTGGCAAAAATATTTTTTTGGTCCGGTCGCGGTTGAAAGTTAGATTTTTTCGACTTTGAAAGTTTAAATGTATGGGTTGAGTCATTTCTTTTTTGTCTACAAGGCTGGGAGTTTTTAGGCTGCCTTTTTAGTCTCCGCTGATCACGAAATCACTATTTATTACTAGCCAAACGCGGTAGAAATATTGTTTTTTATAACCTAGAAAGTGTGAATTTTTGGGTTATAAAAATCAAACTTTCAACCACGCTCGGCCAAAAAAACAAATATTTTCTTGTTCAACGGAGTCTCAACAACTAACTTAGAAGTTTCTAGCCTTGTACGACAAAAAAAATATACTGAACCCATACATTTAAACTTTCAAAGTCGAAAAAATCTAACTTTCAACCGCGACCGTGCCAAAAAAATATTTTTCCCAGACTCAGCGAAATCTACTCTATCAGCCTACCAACTCCTAGCCTTGTACGAAAAAATATCTCGATTGGTCACCAGCTCTCTAACTACTACATATTTGGCAAAATTTGGAACGGTTTTCGGCGTCTGTCTCTGACGTTAGGTACGCGTGTGTTATCCCAAAACTCTCAAACTCAAATCCAAGTTTAATTTAATACATTCTTTAATCGAGAATACCTGTGGGCCATTACATAAAACTGAAAATAACAATTCGATGTACATTGCGTAGTCGATTAGGCATTAGAAAAGGTTAAAAAAAAGGTTAGGTTACTAACCGGCCACTCAATGTATTTAAGCACATCGATTGTCTTAATAAACTTTACTATGAATTGTAGTTTTATGAAATAAACTTATTTTATATTACTCTAAACAGCCGTTCGCTGCTATACATACACCTACAAGATCTGTCTAGTTTCTTAAGTTTTTGCACTAGGTAGATATCCCATGTTTTGTCTATTTTTACTACTTACATAATGAAATCCGTTATTGGCTCCATTAATAATTTACATAAGAAGCATTGTAAGAAATGTATTGCTGTGGATTTTTGTTAATAAATAGTAAAAAAAACAAAAAAAAAAAAAAACTATATTTGCAGACGTAGGTAGATATAAAAGGAGAATGGAAAGGCTATTTGACCGGTAAAACATAAAAAAAAAATATTATGGATGAGTTTAATCAAATCACAGAGAGCATTGATCCTATTTCGCCGTCCGGACCAACAACCACGTCAAATCATACGAATACCTAAGTTCACAAAGTTAGGTGTAAGGTCCGACTAATTGTTGGAGCATTTACGGGCCACTTTGGCACCAACAAACACCTACTCAATATGGGGCTGTCCAATGACTCCCACTGCAGGGCCTGTAAAGAGGCGCCAGAGTCCATGGAACACGTTCTGTGTGACTGCGATGCTCTAGCAAGTCAACGCATGAGTCTTCTCGGGGTAGCATATCCTAGACCGGAAGAATATAAGTTCCTCAACCTCGGTGACGTTCTAAAGCTTATGACCTCGGTCTTTGCACGTCCTGAGCAGGAATAAGGACGGGGTGACACAAAAGATCCCACTGGGTCGAAGTGTCCCGGGCTCTCAGCCTGGCCCCATACTGATAAGATAAGTTCACAGAAATGTAGGTACATTCGGCCACAGGCTAGGATACCCCTTTTTGTTCGATTGACGACCTTCTGTCGCGCGCGACAAGAGCTGTCCAGGTACATACCTATCTACTTGATCCTGCTAGTTAGAGCATTCCCCGATCCAATCTGTCGGTGGGATCATTGAAGAGTACTCGAGCGAGCTCTTAATCTCTCCTTAAAAATAATCAGATGATCTTCTTAAGGCGGCCTAATTTGTGTATCAAATACACCGCGCCCGAGGTATTTCGTTGTGTTTGGTAGGCGTGTTTTCGTTGGTGCACGAGAATGTAAATGTTACAAAGTCTACAAGTTTGGTCCACTTGCGTCCACCAGGGTTAAGCCAGTTAACTCTGAGTTACAATAATAATAAGGATTATTCGCGTTTTGAGCCAAGTATCTTATAGAGACATCAAACACAAAAGTTTCTGTGAAAAAAATATTGAAATCAGATAAGAAATGACGAAGTTTTAGCCGCACAGGTTCTAAAAACGCGCCCGGCTGGCTTGAATTTTATTGTGACGTCGTTTTACCCTACCTTCATACAGTTTAGAGGTAGGTTACAAGGGCAGCGCCATTAACCGTTATAGCTACTGAAAAAACGGTCAGAATGCAAAAATATTACGAGTGGCGCCAACAGATTTTGATAGGAGGTGAGAACTTATTATAAGGGCTAGGCCTCATTGGTGCGTTGCGTCGTCGCATCGGATCGACGCATTGTATGCCACATCTGCGTTGCGACGACGCACGACGTCGCGACGCAAGAGGGTATACATGCCGTCACATCTGCGTCTCAGTTTTCAACCTTCGCAATGGACATGACAGGACAGATACCAACGTGTTCGCAACGACGTCGCAACGCAGCGCAACAAACCAATGGGGCCTCGCCCTTATTAAAAATTATTCCAACCTTGTCTTGCACGGAGCCGTCTGAGTGAAGGTAATGGAAACACGCACCAACTAACGCGGTTAAGTCGGAGCATTAGTGTTGCACTAAGTGCGCTGTGACGTCACTACAATGCGTCCGAATCTAAAAGCGTCCCGCGGGATGACTGGGACGAAAGCTTCATTATACTGATCCATTACATTTTGTTTGATGCTTTCTTTTATCTCGATATAATGTATGAGATTATACCTACTAAGCAAAGGTTCATAAGTAAATAAGTATGGCATGTTAAAAATTAAGTAAAATTAAATTATAACACAAAATAAAAAAGACTACTGCACTGGTGAAAACGTTCTTCACTGTTATTAGCTGCTGTTCCTTGAGGAGTTCCGTGTTCTTTCTCCGAATTTATTCATCAGAAAAGTCGTAGAACTAAAGTTGTTGGAAAACGCATTTTATAAGTTGACGTGTCCCGAAAAAACCTGTATACTAAAAAAACTAAGTCCTTTGCATCTACGTAATGAGATGATTTATACAGCGTCCAGTGGCAGCTTCACTCACACTAGATGGGTGAAGAGACCACTCGGCGTTGCAGTGCCTGGGACTGCCTGTGCAGTGTGCACAGCACAGGTAGTATCCATCCATTCTTCACCCCACGTATTTAGTATCAGGATTCGGGATTAACGGCTTCTCTGAGCTATCACAGATCGTAGTTACGTATCCAACTACCCTAGTTACGTATCCGACTAAGTTATCTCCTCAATAGAGTGGCATCAAATGAGACCTTATTGAAGGTAGATCAAAGAGTTCAATAATCCTGAATGTGGATCTTACACGTATCTGTGTTGGTACTCGCGCTTTTGACTGTCGATTTGTCTCTACCTCATTAAGAGGGAAGGATTGCTGTGTTTTCTCTACAATGAGTCACAAAAGGTCCCAACTCTTTTTGCAGGGTGTAACCAACTGGTCATCATGTTGACATTAGAAAAAAACAATTTTTATTTTATAACCCAATTGTGATAAAACAATGTCCCAGGCACTGCAGCGCCGGGTGGTCTCTTCACCTATCTAGTGTGAGTGAAGGTGCCACAGGACCCTGTATAAATCATTTCATTACGTAGATGCAGAGGCTGAAGTTTTTTTTAAATTATGATATTTTTTTCGCTTAAAGTTTTTAGTTACCTAGTATTTACAACTTACAACTTGTTTGTATTGATCAGTAGACAGCCTTCTCGAAATACCGCTATCGACTTAGAGTACACCCTGTAGATGGGTGAAGAGACCACTCGACGCTGCAGTGCCTGGTACATTGTTTTAGATGGAGTAGGCTTGCCGCGCATCTATACCATCCTGACAGCTTAAGTCGGCCTAGCGCACAGGAAAGACGAGTCGACGAGACTTACGATGTTTTCCTTCACGGTTCACGGCGAGTGGTTTTGCGACTCCAAATTCACACTTTGATTTTGCTACTTCATGATGCAAGGAATACGTGGTAGCAGCGGTTTATTAACACCCTGTGTGCAGACAAATATTCATAACCATTAGCCCGCTCTGTAGCTATGCTCACACAGCCCCGGATCTAGGGTTTTTTGAACCGGGGCAGAGACTTGGTAGTGGCGCCCAGCTCTCTCCAGCGTTTGAGATCAATAGGGGTATTATGACTGCTAAAAAAAAAATAAAAAATTGTTCTAAAAGCTGTGACAGATGGTGTTGATACGACATGTTTTCTATCACAAAGTAAATTAGTGCTTACTACAGCGAAAATACTTCTTCACTTAATCATTGCTCTTTGACTTCATCTTTCATCGTCGTAGCCGTCATTCCATTTTACAGTACATGAAAAGCGAACTGGCATACAAAAGAACATGTCTCATCAGCGAAGAGAAAATCCCTTATTAGTAAAACAATAAATTTTTCGTTTGTTCGGTTAATGGTTGGCGTTTTTCGTTAACGGTTGGCCTTTTTCGTTATTTTTTCTCGATGCGTAAAGTTTTACGGACATGATCGTGCCACATTGATACACATACTGCCGGTTTCTGAATTGAGAAATTCGCTAAGCAAATGGGTAAGTATCGTCCTGTCATTTTTCACAAAAGAGCGTGACAGAACGATAGTAGCAGAACGAAGTATTTGCTTAGCAAAATTCTCAATTAGGAAACCGGGCCACGGTTTTTTATTATTTTGGCGCCCGGGGGGTGCCCCGGTTTGCCAACCCCCCCCCCCCCCTAGATACGGAGCTGTGCTCACCCCCCAGTAGCCGCAGCGCGATATCATTCCGAATAATTCCCATACCACCGCCCGCTCAGCGAGCACGCAAATTGTGTACGCATTTTGAATACAGAATGCCAGTCGTATGCTAGCTGCTTGTAGAGCAACGTGGGAGGGAATATTTAACAGACGATATTCTTAGCATTCCATGTATTTACCGTGCCGGTGTCAGGTCCATCGCGTCTCAGGGAGGGGAGCCCGGAGCAGCGCCTAAGTTTTACGGGGCTCCGATACGATATTATAAGCATTTAGGATGGACTGGATTCATTTACGCAAACAAGAACCAAACCTGTTCTATTTCGAGAAAATGTGACTTTGTATAACAAGTTTGCAAAGCGGTGGGTGGTTGGTTCCACGACTGACAGGTGAAAATATCCTATTTTAATCGGTAGAAAGCTAAAATTTTTTTTTATTTTTTTGTAAAGTAGTAAGTATTTTTTTAACTTTGTTTGTGTGCTTAGCTCAGTTTCACAATAAATGCGGGTTGGTTCCAGTTTGCGTAAAAGGGTCCATTTATGAATGTTTCTTAGACGCTGGAACCTTTTCGTGTTAGTCAATGAGCTGCTGCTTGCTGAAATTGCACATATTTGCTGGTATTGACCTGGAACTACAGTATCTGGTTACATGGTATTTTTTTCATTGCACAATAATAATAATGCCAAGTGGCCTAAGATAGAGAGGGGTGGATAACAAAATACTTTCTGGTAAAAACTACACGCTTCAATTTATTGGTCTGTGATTTTGCTGGGGCATTACATTCGAATGTTACTCAGGGTTGTATTATAATAATATGCTCTTTGCTCAGGGGTAGGTACCTATATATTTTTTTATGTATCAGTACATTTTATTACTACATTCGCTGAAATTAGAGCCTTTTCATGAAAATTCGAAATGAAATGAATTTTCGCTCCATTTTTTTTGCCACTTAGTACAAGTTGTTTGTTTGTTTGGTCAGTAGACAGACAGCCTACTTAAAGTTTCGCTATCGAATTCGATTGCAACCTGTATTGATAGAGCCTATGTAAAGGCATGAGGTTGAAACCTACGTCAGTAATAAGAGTTAACCCCATTTAATATCGCTTGTAAAGACAGATAGATGAACACAACCGGCGGCGGCTCTTCACGAAATTGGATCCCTGCCGCCGTTCATTAACTACTTTGACACGGACATCTTTCAGTCACTTTAGGTATAAATAGAGGTACATGATAGGAGTGTAATTAGTACGAGGTTACACAAGTTAGACAGTTACATATTTCGATAGCATGTGAACTATCTGTATCTCTGCATAATAGGTAATTTTCAGTGCATTTTAGGGAATGTTCCGTCTGTTTTTTATTATACGAGGTTTAAATAAACATTTACATAGAATTTTAGTGGTGACGTAGGTAAATCACCATTTTTTCAGCCCGATTTGGTCAAGCATAAAGTGACAAACAAAATATTTATACGGAAAAGAAAAACTTCTATAAAATAATGTAAATAACTCGAAAAATGAGTTTTTTCTGATGACAACTTTTTCTAACCTTATAAAAAATCACCCAAACTTTCACATTTAAAAAGTTGTCGCACTGCTGACACCCTGTATAGCACCTCAAGTGGAAGCAGTTTGTAAGATCGATTTAGATATTGCCTGCCAAAACTGCCAAAAACAACACCAAACTGCCAACCGCAGCGCGAGATTCAACCTACAGTATACAGGTACTAAAACTTGAATCCCAAACTTCTAAGCACGACTCAGGTAGAGTTGAAAACTTTAGCTTAAAAAGGGTTTCTTAACCTTAGGTGCCGCACACACCGCCCGGAGTTCTGCGTTCCGCGTTCTTTCTATACCTATAATAGAATAGAATAGAACAGAATTTATTTATTTGTCAAACATAGGTATAGATAGGTATGGGGAAGCGGTCAGAATGCGGAGTTCTCGTGAAGCAAATCTCTGAACTCGGAACTCTGAACTCGGAACTCCGGGGCAGTATATACGGCGCCTAGTATCGTGTTTGCAGATTATAAGTTTTCGTTTATTTATGTTTGTCAAAATTCTAGGGTAAGTAAAGCAACTTTTTATCTTATTTTTTTACCAGGGGTATATTTTTTATCGATTAATTATTTACAGGCTAACAAAACAATAAAATAAATAATTGAAAATGTTCTATTAACCTTTTGGGCAGCCTAAAAACTCTGTCAATCACCCAGGGGTGGCCACTACCTCATACGATTACCTACGTACCTTTTATTCTTAGAAACAAAAAACCTGCCCCAGGTCGGTACCTATTATCGCGCGACGAAATTGCATCGCATGATCGTACGACCATCGACCAATTAGGACGGGGCCACGGAGCAAAAAGCTCCCATTAAGACCGTGAGCTATTGAGTTTTCAGCGAGGTCCACTGCCACCAAAAGGTTGAGAAACCCTGAGCTAGATCGAGCGTAGTTACGCTAGATGTAGCTTGGCAATAATCTTGCAGCGTTAAACTTGGTTCAGTTAACCCCGTTAGATGCGGTAAGGGTAATAAGCTCTTAGGTAACATAAGTCTTACTGCACAAGGCTATTTAGCTATTACCTAAAAGCCTTATTACGGGCCCTTACTGCATCTAAAGGGGTTCCTATGTAGGCCTAGGTTTCTAAGTACCTAACAAGTGACAAATAACGTTTTTGTAATCCCGAATTAGGTAGTATTTAGTTTAGCTACCTAGAGCAAGGAAGACAGGTCACCCTAAAACTATCTGACTTCAATCAGTGCGACAGGAAGCAAACTGTTTGCTGCGTACTCATATCCGAGCTTAAGATGAAGGCGAAAAATCGGCCAGAATGGAAAACTGTTAAGAGCCCTAAGTCCCTGATTAGGGATGACAGGAATTGATGATGATGATGATTTAGCTAGGTTTAGGTTAGGCCTACACTCCATAGTGGTGAAGAGGAGAGTTACTGAGCGTGCGATATAATCTTCTAATGATTCGTGACATTCAGACATCATTTGGTTTGAAAAAAAAAATGCAAAGACGAAGGCCGAGCTCCGTGTAACGAGGCCGACGGCCGAGTCCTGCGTACTACTGCGTAGAGCGAAGCTCGGGCCGGCTCAAACGCTCAAAGTTAGACAAACTTGACTTAAATCCTGTTATCCCTCAGGCGGGACATAGGGCTCGAAGACGTTTTCTCCACTTGGGACGATCTTGCGCAGTTGGTTCAAGGTCGTTCCAGTCCAGACCGACCTTCCGCGCCTCACTGGTGACCGATCGGCGCCACGTGGTTTTGGGGCGACCCACTCGCCGTTTGCCCTCGGTTGACCTGCTTGGTTGGGTAGGTGTCGTGTCTCCTCAGTTAGACAAACTTACGTGTAAATGGGCGTGGTGTGTCCCTGCTTGTACCAGATCACGAGGCCGAGCCGGTCGTCTGCCAGGGCCGGCGTCACGTCGCAGGGCAGCTCAACCTGCCCGCCCGTTGGGGCATGCAGGGTCTCCACTTGCGCTGCAACAACGAAGTAAAGGGATGAGTTAGAGGGATATGAACATTGAAAAAACATGGGCATTTTGAAAAAAAGAAAAAAAAACTTATGGCTTTCTATCTAGAAGCTTTTGCCCGTGACTTAGGTCGCGCTGATCCCGATAAAATAGTTATTTGTTATGCAAGAATGCAAAATTATTGTTTGCGGCGAGTGCTTGTATTGAAAACCGAGCTAGCGAAGGTTTCTAAAATTGAGCCACGAGCGTAGCGAGTGGTTCAAAAAAAGAAACCTGAGCGTAGCGAGGTATTCAGAAGCACGAGACGCAAATAATATTGCATTCGTGCGAAACACAAAACTTTTCATCTCACAGAAGCGAGGAAATGACTTTGTTAGCCAAGCGGGACAAACTCTATAGACAACTACTTACAGGCAAAACAGGTGAGTCAAATAAGTTCCTTTTAAAAGCATATTTTACTGTTGTTACGGCTGCCGCACTAAAGTTTTGAGCTTCGTTGGTATTAAAACCATTCGTTTTATTAATAATTTCCTGAAGTTTATTTATCCAGACACAAAAATAATGTAAATAAAAGAATGTTTTTTTTTCCGGGTGCATTCTGAACTTATACCATATAAATTAAAAATTTGTAGGAGATAAAAAATGAAATTAGTAATATCGTTTGAAAAAATGTATTTAACAAACCAAAACATAATTATCTATTTGATAAAACAGAAGCGCAGCATTTTTTTTATTTACTGGTATTTAAAAATAAATATGTGTACAAAATATTGAAAAGACTATAAGAAGAAACCGCGTTTCTGAATGTTCTATTCCGTGACTTTACCTTTTTAAAAGATGCTTATGCACCATTTACATTCACAGTTTTGTATAGAGAATGGGCACGAACAATCGCTTTCGCTGAAATACGCGTTTAAACGAACTATGAATGAGGTTTTATTTTCCATCGGGATCTGGCATCTACTTAAACGGCCAGTGTTTTTTTCTTTTTCAAAACCATAGGGCGCGGGAAAGACTGTCCCGGCGTCGCGTTCAAATTTCGAAGCGCACAAAAGTTCAGATAGTTTAAATCCGGCCTTTACACGATCGTAAGTTACTAGTAACAACAAACTTTCCGAGCGTGGGAGATGAAAAGTTAATTTTATAAGGTTTGCAGGAGCAAATACTTAAATGATGATATTTTTCAATTAATCTAAATGTTTAAGGAATTTTAGACGATTTTTCTCCTTTTTTATATGGTTGCCAATGTTTTGCGTGACCTTTAAGAGCTAGCAAAAAATAAAATCTAATAAAAAACGAGTAAAAGTGTTTAAAAATCCGATAAAATGGGTTTCTTTAGCACGTCACAATTTTTTTGGCATCCGCTGGTATCACTTCAACTGTCAAACGATTTTTTCGATGGCTGCTTTGAGTAATACTACTAAAAGGACTATTTTTACGTAGCACAACATTCTCCCGTCAGATGACTGTTTAAAGCTGTAACATCTGCACTTGTAATTTTGCTGGATAAATTTTAGGTACGTTTAAGTGGAAATTAATGCAAATGCAGCATCTTTCCATCAGACTTCGTATCAAGATTAGGCATCTGTGAGACTTATAGCTATCATCTCTACCTCGTAGCTTCTAGCCGGAGAGCTGTGGGAGAGCTACTGACAAATTAAATAACATACTCGTACAAAGCTTGGAGTTTCTAGGCTGCTATTTAGATTCCACAGAGAATGTAACCACAATGTTTATAATTATGTTCGTGGCTGAAACTATTTTTTTCAGCCTTGGCGAAGTATTCCTGAACACGAAAATGTTCAATTCTAGGTAAAATCACCAAAGCTTCAACCGGCTACTGCTGAATCTAAATAAGCAGTACAGAAACCCCCAGTCTTGTACTAGTAGGTATGTTTTTTAAACTTTAAATAGTAATTTCGTGCTCTAAATAAGCAGCCTAGAAATTCCCAGCCTTGAATGTTGATAGTCGATTTGTCAGAGTAGCTCTCCAGCCGTCCCAAGCTGTGGATTTGCCACCACAGCTCACCGTATTATAAAGAAGAATATAAAGTGGCCGTTAAGTTTAAGTAGGTTCCTACCTCACAGTTGATGAAAAGCTTTATTGTGCTCCTATTCATTACATAGTTGACTTTATGATGTCTTAGTTTCGTTCTTTTTCTTCGTCGTGGCACTCTTGTCAGAGCGGTCGTGGTCGACATTGTATCATCATCATCAGTTAGTTTCGTTGGGGACCGTGAAATGCGTGAGCCTAAGTCATAGATACCCCATGGCAGCTTACCGCCCGCGGCATAAGGGCGCCAATCGAACAAAAAGGGATATCTTAGCGTGTGGCCGACTGCACATTTTACCCGTACCGCACGGGATGTAGATTTTCAGATTTTGTCCGACCAGATAGGGTTGCCAGTAGACATGCGCGAAACAGTGCACTTCGAAGTCATGATATTATAATTCATGACATTAAATACCGCGTGATATTACCTTATATCATGGCACCAAACATGACACATGACAATTCAATTCAGCACACGTCATGAAATGAAACATGACACGTCATGAAACATGCCACGTCATGAAACATGGCATTTCAGTACACTTTCATTGCAGTACAGTTATTCATTTCATTGCACCAGATGACATGAACCATGACATCATGGTATTTCAGCACACTTTCTTTCATCGTTTCGTTTCATTTTATTTTATTTTTTTATGATTTTGTGAGAATAGAATATGTGACATATGCCGCAAACATTATTTTATCCTTCGAGATGTGTCGATTGCGAGATGCCCGAGAATTATCCCCCTGGTGTCATGAAATGAATAACTGTACTGCAATGAAAGTGTGCTGAAATACTATGATCTCACGTTTCATGTCTGCAATGAAAGTGTGCTGAAATACCATGATGTCATGTTTCATTGCATTGACATGAAACATGACATCATGGTAAATACCATAATGTCATGTTTCATGTCATCTGATGTAATGAAATGGTTTGTGCCATGCTTTATTCTCTCGTGTAATGGGTAATATTTCATGATACCGTGGTGTAATAATATATGTCTTTTGTAAAATTACGAGCATTACCTACACATGTCTAGTTGCCAGCCCTAAAAAAAGAAAAGCCGGACGCGGGTCCATATTTAGCCGGACATATTTGAAGCCGGATAAAATGCTTTCTAATTAAAAAAAACCTATAATTCAATGGTTTCTAAACTTTTCAGTCTCGCCATTTGACCTCGAAGAAAGCTGATCTTACCCCCCTTCAAAATGTTAAACATAGTTTTACATTTTCTTATTTTTTTTTCATACTTAATGCTCAGTTTGAACTTCAACTTCGCAATCCCGAAAAAAAAAACGCGACGTAGAACCTACTGTTAGCAATACACCCACTTTGACGCTGCATACGATTAATTAACTCCTAGCAAACGATTCGATGGCCCTGCCTCTCCATTACCGAAGCCTAAGTTAAGAATTACAATCGATAATACCAGTAATCGACATAATACTCTTTTGGGTTTTATCATGGGACGTCAGGATCAAAATACACGCGTTCAGGGTGTTTCCTTTCCAATAAGGATTGTTTTTTCTTAGATATTAGCTATAATTTGAAATCAGGAACCCTTACTGCGCGAGCCCGACTCGCACTTGGCCGGTTTTTTCGTACACACGATAGCACGTCAGAGTGTACACTTTTGTTGTAAAGTCGCCCGTAACGTAACCGAGTAGAGTGCTAGCGTGTAAGGGTCGACGTGCTGTCATTGTCATGTGTACAATGATGGGAGCTTCTGGGCTGGTTGTTTTAGTTTCGGTGTTTGTTTGTTTTTTTTTAACCTTATAAAAATCTTTATAAAGTTCCCTAGAAAGGGTTAGTGCTTTAGAAAATACAAAAAGTGGTTGTTTAGACTCCACTAATCACGAAAATACTTTTATTTTCCGGTTGCGGTTGGAAGTTAGATTTTCTTGACTTTGAAATAAAATTGTAAATGTCTGGGTTGAGTTTTTTTTTCATACCTTACAGGCTGGGAGTTTCTAGGCTGTTTATTAAACTCCGCCGATCACGAACTTGTTGGGTTATAAAAACGAACTTTCATCTCTCAGCCTTGTACGACAAAATAGGTCGATTGGTCACCAGCTGCTCTCAAGCTGAGCTATAAATCTTGCCCATGATATTTACTTGAGAAGTAGATACCTCTGATGACAAAGCTCATGACCTAGGAAACCAATCTTCTTCTCGCTCACAGCCTAGCCGTTGGACTCGGTCGCGGTCAGTCCATGGATGGGTGACCGCTAGTGGCAATAATATTATCTGAGCGCTTCCGTGCTTCGGAAGGCACGTTAAAACGTTGGTCCCGGCAATCGTCAGAGGCCCTTTGGGCGGCCTAAAAACTCTGTCACCAGGGGCCTTAGCCTGTAACGCTATGGCATGCCGATGGCGTCCTAGCAGATGGACAAAACCGGGGTTTCCTCGTTTTTCTCCTACAACCAGAGAACTAATCCTCTAGAATTAGAATCAGAATATTCGTTGCTGTACTACAAAAACATTTAAAGGGACGACAGCATTAATTAATCGTAATTGAAACTGTCAACTGAGGGCCCATTTTAGCACCATTGCGTTACAGGCTAAGGCCCCTGGGGTAGCCTCTACCTCATACTATTGCCTACCTACCAATCTTCTTCTCCCGTCAAGTGTCACTTCTGGAACAGAATCTCTTATTTTACCACATCCCAATCAGAAGCTCCCGTGCTATATAATTTTTCACCAATATTTCATATCGGAAAGTGCGCGTTTATCCTCCATCTGTCTGTCCATCTCTCGCCCGAGGCTGCGTCCGATGAGAGAGTGGGATAACAGATAGATAGATGGATCGTGCAATTTTTATAATAGGCATTGTAATCGCGCCAAAATCGGTGGCTGCCGTTTTGCCTCCGGGGTGCAGCGCGTTTCCATTGTTATTTTGCGATCATCGTGGTGAAGTGACCTCATAACATAACTAAACCCCTACTGTTAAAAGTTAATAAGAGCACTTACACCAATACCAACGGATAAAACGTTTTTCTGAGTACCTCTAAATATTAGGTTTTATTGATTTTGGAGTCAATCGTTGCTACAGATTTTAATCTAAATCTGTACTTTTCCTTTCGCTCGCACATATTTCTAACTTTTTAAAATAATTGTAAAAGATGATTCAACTTTTTAAAAACGTACAACTAGGATGTTGACCTGAAAAATTTTACCATATTTTGCACACCATTTTATAATCGTATTCGATTTTTATATCGATGCAAATGGAAACCACAGCAGAAGAGACCAAGAGGCAGGCCCAAAAAACGTTGGATTGACTGCATAGAAGAAGACCTCAGGAAGATGGGCAAATACACCAACTGGCGAAAAAAGGCAAGGGCCAGAGACAAATGGAGATCTACTGTGGAGGAGGCCAAGACCCACAAAGGGTTGTAGCGCCAAAGGAAGGAAGCATCGTATTCGTAGTTTTTGATGGAGAAATCTGTTTTCTGTTGTTATTAAAAGTTTATAAAAATAGTTTGCTAGGACAAGAAAACAACTGTCGTTTCGGTCAGATACAACAGACAATCGGTCGGTTTTAAAACATCAATAAACGACCTCTAACAAAACAATTGTAATCCGGATCAAACCCAATATCTGACTTTGAGTTCTCCATTGTAATGGAAATTGAGTTGTGAATTTCCACTGTGTTTAAAGGATTTTGGTTACCTAACAAAACTTAGGCTATTAATATCACACATCTAGACGAATCTACAGAAGCCAGACGCTCAGATTTCCCCACGATGTTTTGTAAGTTTGTATCTTCGAAATTCGAACAGGGAGGAAACAAGAAACAATTCTACCTACGGACTACCAAATGTAAAGGTTTAGTGTTCCATCATTTTAGAATTTACGTTAGTCTAGAATATCCCATGGCAGCTCTTACCGCGCGCAGCATAAGGGCGCCAATCGAACAAAAAGGGATATCCTAACGTGTGGATGACTGTACTTACCAGCAATAGTATAAAATGAAACGGTGTCCTTTGTGTATCAATTAGGCATCCGTATAGCAGAAAGCAATTTGCGACGCAAATATTCTGTCACAAAATAAATACAAGAAGACTCGAGGTCATTCGAGGTATTAATCGAATAGAATAGAATATTCAATAACTTAGACAGGTACGGTCGGCCACAGTCTAGGATACCTCATGGGAGCCACGGGCATGAATCTAACAAAAAGGGGTTTCCGTAGGATAATATCCTAGCGTGTGGCACCTGCACAATAAGTTCACGTTGTCAAACCAGATACCTACCACAGATTACGGAAAACTTCGCCTCAAATTATTTTTTTTTCTAAAAGCACTTATACTCGTGCTAGGAAAACATTTAAAGAATTATTATAAGGTTAAAAAATTCTGCATATCGTGCCCTCGCTCTAAAAAATCTTTGTTTTTTTAAGTGAGGTATGTATAAATACTTTAGCAATATAGGTTGATTACAATATTGTATGCTAAAAAACATTAGTGCTTTGAAAACGGGCCATTTTGATACAGACGTCGCCATCTTTTGAATCGCCGTCACCTTTAGAAGTATTCAATGAATTAAGAAAAAAAAAAGTTTAGCCAGCCGGTCTTTCTGTCCATCCATAATGTTGAGCTAACGCAAGAATTAATTTTCGATCGCTTCCCACACGCGCCCGTTCCAATTATGAATTTGAATGTAAATCCAACATGGCCGCCGTAACGGTTGAATAACATCAGCTGTAAAATTAAATATCATGCGTGCTCCGTTTGATAAAAGTGTGCGGAAAATTATTTTTTGTAACGTGATTTACAGATTAAATATGCTGTAGTTTTTTTGTACGAATATCGCAAACACTTATTTTATTAGTTTTTCTCATAGAGTTCAAACGTACGGCATATTTTATGCCAAAACCATATTTTATGGCAAACCGGGGCACCCGCCCCGGGCGGCAGTTTCAAAATCAGCCCCTGATCTAGAGGGAGCTAAGTCAAAGAGCGGCGAAATCAAGCCATAATTTTAGGAATCTGCATTTTTTTACGCGCGCCTTTCTTTCACTCGGATCAATATTGATAAGTATGGTTTCGAACTTTCAAACAGTGATATTACTGGTCAAAAGTCAAGCATATTTTATGCCGTACGCCCAAGCGTTGGACGTACTTTGGGCGCCAGCCAAACAATCATCTCAACGCTTCCGAAAAAAAAACATTAGGTAATCGTTGTCGTTGCTGTTAAATAAGAATCCGTTAAACATTTTTTAAGACCTAAAGCCTAGATTCCAGATCCTAGCTAGAACCTACGAATAAACAAGAAAAAAACGTCCACTTTTTGCGGCGGAGGGAGTTACCTATTTGTAGGTTCTAGCTAGGATCTGGAATCTCTAGGCCTTAGGTCTTAAAAATAGTTTAGCCTATGGACTCTCATTTAACACCAGCTCTTTTTTTTAAACAAAAAACGCATCCAAAAAGAAGAAGATCCAGAAAGATGTTTTTTTTTTCATTGTGTGCTTTGACCATCACCTTAAATAATAATATTATTCAAATTGAGATCGATTTCTAATCCATTAGTGACTAATTTCAGGAATTCTGATTTTATAGCAAATTCCATAGTATTATTTACCCACTCACTTCCCACCTAATTGGAAACTTATGAAGTTTAATCTAAGAAAGGAGCTTTACTGTGTTAACATGCCGAAACGGTGACATTCTTACAGTCATAGGCACAAAGTACGAAGCACAGGTGAGTATTTAACTGTGTTCATTGCTTGGTCTTCGGATTTACGATTTATACATAGAGTCTTGCTTGCGTCACGACAATTAAAAAAAATGCGTGAAGTGACTAATCAGACGCTGTAGATCAGTATACTGATTAAGTAAAAAAAACTGCACAGTTGCTAGTCTTCAATACCAGTTAATTTGCTGTAAAATACCTGTTCTCGAAATAAAATAAAAAATTAAACAAGTAGTACCTATTTATTTTCTTTACGTACTTATTTTTAATCGAAAAAAAGTTTTTTGTTATTTAAACGTGCCTAAACCTGGGTAAAAACTGCACAAGACAGATACGACTAGAAGAAACTGGAGGAGGCCTATACCCTTACGGGGTCGTAATTTCATTATTTTTTATTTATACTTTGGATTTTTGGGATATTTTGGGAATAATAAAGGCTTTTTTTAAATTTTATTTATTTTTAACCTGTTTTTTGGACTCGCAATTGTGAAGTTTTTTTTTTACAGATTGAGCACACAATATTATGTCGACAGAGAAGGCTTACCCAACACCCATACCAGTACCTACCTATCAACTTGGGCTCATCTGAAGCATGCAGATTTCTCCTCACTGGAAAATCCATCTCATCTAATCTCACAAATATATTATAAATGCGAAATAGTTAGTGAGTGTCAGGGTGTGTGTTTGTTACTATTTAACCTTGAAACGGCAAGATGGATTTAGATGTTGAAATGGAGATAGCTTAGACATCAGGATAACATAAATATAGACTACATTTTTTATGCTCGTATACTTATTATAAAGTAAAGCATATAAAAAACAATATTGCTAGACAGTATCATCCTTTTTCCGTAGGCAACGCAAACAAAGTCGCTGGCAAAAGCTAGTTCTTAGTTGCTATTTAATTATTTTCAATTTGTGTGGAGAGTGGAGTACTAAGCTGATTATAATAATTACTATTTAATGGTTATCCAGCTTAACTGGCAACGACTGTACCGGCGTTGATAAGAAACAATAATATGGAAATGCCTCCGATTGAGATCTAAATGTGGTTCAAATAAAATTATACACGGTTCGGCTTAGCACGCGAAATACGATTCAGTTTCATTTTATCGTGTTGTAATCGACACAACAATTACTTAGCATTTTGTGCTTTTAGTTTTCAGACGCGAATGCCGACGATGCAGTAGCATTGGGTGGGACTATTATTGTTCAGGCCACAGCCATGAAGTTGGGTACATGGTGCCCCCCTCTCCCCCGCGCCTCACCATCGAGAACCGCGCGTGGTTCACACACCTTATCACAATCGAATTAGATACGACGACGCAATTTTGTATTTATTAATTTATTCAATTAAAAGCTTATTATCAGCTACACGCGAGTACTTCATTCCTCCGTATGTTCCCTGAACATAATTTGGCGACCGTGACAGGACTCAAGCAGAAACCTGAGTCCCAAATCCGAAGAAACTTGGATCTTGTCCAACGCGTTTGCTACTGCGCCGCTCCGCCGCCATTACGACGACATCGACGACGCGCTATCTGTGTGGCAAACTCACTGCCGCAGCTGCCTTCCCGAGATTCCCGAGGAGGCCCAGTAATCCAGCTGTACTACAGACGCCTCGCCAGCAAGATCCAGAAGCGCCGGCCACCTGAAGCCAAGCCAAGCCACGCCGCCGGTCAGCGCCAGCGCCCATAGTGCCCCAGCGCCCGCAGCGAGGAGCCTAGGCTTATTCAGCTAAGTGCCCGCCTTCCTATCTTCATTTCCCATCTTTCCTTACCACGATTTCCTTCTCCACAGTTTCCACCTGTGCTATTTTCCGAGAATTGAAATCGCATTGTGCAAGATCTATAGCAATCGCGATTCATCCAATCGTAGGTATTGCCCATTTTCCATAGATTTTACCAGCCAATGCCTATAATTATTGCATCATAAAGATTAATCCATCACCAGTAGTTTACCTATTTGTTGCATCAGCGCTGAAGAATAACCTAACTTCTTCCAACCATCGTAACGTTGTTGCGTAAACTACGCAGTATAATCCGTGCGGGATGAGAATGGGATGCGACCTTTTGGAACTGAGACGCGCGCGGTAAGCAAACTCGCGTCGATGCAACCTTGTCAAAGTAAAATACTGTATATTTTCGATTGACTTCGACAAGGTACCATCCCATTCTCATCGCGCGCGGACTATACCTAAATACCTGCCTAGATAAAATATACCTTCTTTATCATATTAAAATAATTTGCTTTGAAAACATAGATCACGCAATTTTGCCCCTTCCAGCGTAGGTAATAAAGTATCATTTTCCAAAAACTGCTCATCACTTCTCTCAAGACAAACTTCTCAAACCATTTTCAGGCTTTGCATCACGCTCGGCGCACGGGATACCTATCCTTTGCCTACGTCACGGCCGCGCTGCATGCATGGTCGGCGTGCGCGCTTCGCTGTCCGCTGCGCCAACCCTCGCCAAACCGGTTTGCTATCTTTCTGCGATCCGTAAGCCTATTCAACCTATTTTAACTCAATAACATCATTAGCTAATCACCTATTGACCCATATCGGTCAGCTGCCTGCTCGTGTTACATTTTTACGTGCCTATACTCTGTCTTGTAGGTTCATGAACCTTGTTGCATCACACCTTTGTAGGCAGAGACAATAATGGGGGATTTAAAAGAATTGATTACGAAGCGTGCGTCTATCAAGGGTCGCATAACTGTATTTAAAAAATATTTAGACCTTGTTGAGAATATTTCTACGCTCAGTGACATTCAGGTAGCCGAGTTGAGTTATAAATTAAGTAGGATCGAGCCATTGTCTTGTCTCTTTGACGACATTCAGACACAAATAGAAGTTTTGAGCCCTGAAACAGTTTCCACTGAAATCTCTAGGAGAGAGGAAGTCGAGAATGATCTGTCGCGATGCGTGGCCATCGCGCAAACCCTGCTGGATAGATGCAAACCGCCTCCACAGCTGCAACAGACTGCTCAGTCAGTCCATTCACAATCATGTTGTAACCATAATCTGCAGGAGTTTGACGTTAAATTGCCGGTCATACAGATTCCTAAATTCGACGGCTCTTTCAATAAATGGCTCGAGTTTAGGGACTTGTACGTGAGTCTTGTTCATTCCAAAGAAAAGCTTCATGCTATAAGCAAATTCCAATATCTTCGATCGTATCTAGAGGGTGAAGCTGCTCGCATATTAACAAACCTAGAAGTAAGCGAAGCGAATTATGAACAAGCCTGGAAGTTGTTGTGCGATCGATACAACAACAAGCGACAACTAATCCGTAGGCATTTAGATTCGCTTCTCAATATTCAGTCATCGTCTTATGAATCAGAGCGGTCATTAAGGTTCTTAGTTGACCATGTGACCAAGAATTTACGCGCTTTGAATTCTCTAGGACAACCCACTGATAAGTGGGACACTATAATTATTCATTTAGTCAGCCAGAAGCTGGACGCTTCTACGTCTCTCAAATGGGAGGAACATCGCAATTCCTTGGACGCAGATATGCCTTCATTGGAGCAATTTCATAAATTTCTCGCATCTCGCGCCGATGTTCTCGAATCCCTCAATCGTAAGCCCGAGAGACGCAGCAACGTTCATTCGCCTTTATCAAATGTGCCCCACTCTAAGCCAAACATGCACACTAACAAACGTTCATTTGTAGGTATTAGTCAACAGACAGCTACAACGATGCCAAGCTGTCTTCATTGTGGTGCAAACCATAAAATTTATGAATGCACTAGTTTCGCTCAGAAAGATTTAAAGTCACGTCGTGCTGAAGTAAAGCGGTTGAACTTATGTCATATTTGTCTTCGGCCGGGGCATCCTACCTTCCGCTGTCGAGGTGGTCCTTGTCGCGACTGTAAAAGGCGTCATAACACCTTGCTGTGTCCAGGCAGTTTTTCTAAGGCAAAGGTGCGCTCTTTGCATGGCAAGTTCAACACCACCGCCCATTGTTTTGTGCTGCCAGATCTTGCGGGAAACCTTCCTAAACACCCAGTTAATGTAAGTCATTTGAACCTTCCGTCTGGAATTCTTTTGGCTGACCCAACCTTTAGCCAACCAGCGCCTATAGACATGCTTATAGGCGCCGATCATTTTTGGGCCATAGTGGGCTGTGAAAGGCGCTCACTAGGCAGCAATTTGCCCGCACTTGTAAGCTCCCAATTTGGTTGGTTGATTTCGGGTCCCAGTTCGAAAAACAATAAAAGTCACAGGTCCCCGCTTATAAATAGAATAAAATTAAAATTCAATTATAACATTGTAAGAAAAGAGTGTAAGCTCTAATACTAGCACAAGTACGCAGCTGTAAAGGTATTTTAAAGTGTTTTTTGCCGGCTTACGGACCGCCCTTGGGTGGCATTTGGGGGGCTGGCGTTGCGGTCAGCTAAGCATCACATGACGAGAGTGATGAGCAATAAGAGTTTTACTTTAAAGAGCTAGGCACTATTTCAGCGCAGGTGGAGGCTATCCTAAGTAGCCGCCCCTCTGCCCTCTCTCATCCTCTCCTGATGACTCCCTCTCCCTCCCCAGGGCACTTCCTGATCGGCCGGCTGCTGACCTCGCTGCCTTCTTCGGTACCTTCTGCTGTCAACAGAACTGGAGTGAAAGCTGGAGCTTTCACGGGGTGGAGGATGTTCAGGCCACAGCCATGAAGTTGGGTACATGGTGCCCCCCTCTCCCCCGCGCCTCACCATCGAGAACCGCGCGTGGTTCACACACCTTATCACAATCGAATTAGATACGACGACGCAATTTTGTATTTATTAATTTATTCAATTAAAAGCTTATTATCAGCTACACGCGAGTACTTCATTCCTCCGTATGTTCCCTGAACAATTATAAAAACACAATATTTAAGTGCAGTAACTTTTAGTAATTTTATTGTGAAATCGGGCTCTAATAGTAGTTTATGCAACTGTCATATAAGAGAGATTCTTAGAATACGAGTGTGGGTTTATTATACGAGGAGAAGCCGAGTATGTTAGAATAATATCACACGAGTATTCTAATATCGTCTTATATGCAGTTGCATACACTACTTTATCTTCACTCATTTATCATTTTCCCATTGAACAGCACAGAAAAAAAAGTAAACTAATAATGGCGGTAAAACAAATCCAAAGTAAACACTAAAGTCACAAAAAAAAGAAAAAGAAAGCGGGCGCTTTTTTTTTATTTGTTCCATTTGGTAGAGGCAAAGAAGTCATACCTACTTAGGTACGTACAGCCACTGCTCGATTCACAGAATAGTTTACTGCAAGGAGAATTTTAACCGGAAGTGTATCAGTAAGGAGAATTTACACCGGAAGTGTATCGTAATAACAAAAAAAAAGTAATTTTACGATACAGGTTGGCAAAAATTCTCATACAAAATATGTATCGTAATTTTTTTTTAATTTTTACAGTTGTCAGTGAAATAATACCTACTCAGTCTTGTGTGTCAACTTTTAAGATCATAATTCGAATCTTACGACATGAGTGTAGATAAAAGGTATTTAAGATATTCATTCATTCAGTCGTTCCCTCAATGCTGAGGATCGCGACCATTATTGAAGTTGGCAGAGAGTAGAGTTCTCCATTGCGCACTATCACTCGCGATGTGGATCAGTTTGTGCAGGTGTTTTTGATTTAAGATATAGACAAATAATGTTTATGGGTTTTAAAATAATGTTACATTTAGAAGTACCTAGTGTTGGACCGTTGGCTCTTCAAGGTCAAGAGAACAATGGCGGAAAGAGACAGATCTGTCTTACCCGCGAACCAGATGGATTTCGTCTCGTACCATCTCTTAAAATTAATTTATCGTTGAAGTTATTGGCCACTATAACTACCCATCTGGGTTTATATTATAGGACTCCAGAGTCAAACTTAAAAAAAAAATAACAGACCAAAAAAATACGTTCAACCAACAGCATTTTTTTTTATCTTGCTATAATAAATTAATTTTAAATTTTTCGGGTTCAATGGAAACAAGCCCAATCATAATCGCGTTGGTCATTATTCGCGCGAGCGGAACGGTACGATTCCTTTTTCAAAAGTTTTAAAAATAAACAATGGAAGGTGTTCGATTCGGGAATACTGGCCGATAAGCCGGATAAGTACCTACTTTTGTACCTATACAATTTTGCAAGAGAAAATTATAAACATTGATTTAAGTAACAGAGTTTGTTTTTCTGTTCTAAAATCGACAGAAAACTGTAAGTATTTTGATAACAAAGAGGTTAGATAAATGGATAGCGAACTCTTTATTACACATTAGAATACAGAAAACTGAAATCAAAGATTTTCTGGCTGATATTATGAGGGAAGCAGCATGTGCACAAGAAAAAAAGAATTGATAGAGTTTGGTCTAGATTTTAATTTTTCAAAGAGCACAACTCATGGGCTGTCTAACGCAATCTCCTTTCTGCGTAGATTATTTTGCAGGAAAGCCAAGGAAAATGCACCAAAACAGGGGGTTTTTCCAAAACAAATTCGTTAAAAACTTTTCTAACGGCCTTTGTCGTACACGGGGAGGCATTCTATTTTTTAAAATGCTTGAGCTGAGTGCGAAATGGACCGCAGCCGCCGGTCAAAGTTTTCGTCCATTCCACATTGGGGCATGAAAAAACTATCTACCTCGGTAAAGCCTGACCAGAGCATCTATTCTCTTAAAAAAATACTCAACCGTCGAGCGTCAAAACACTCGAAAATCCGTCATTGAAATGAACAATTTTTTTTTGACATTTATAAACGGTGTACCTATCGGTGGATATTTTTGAGAATACAGGGACGGGCTATAAAACGTATGCTCCCTGATATCGTAAACGAGCAGCGAGCAGAGCTTTGAAGGATATAAAGTGTAAAACTTATTAGTAACTACACTAGCCTACAGCTTAGTATGGACAGCTTAGTAGATGTATAGACCCAACTAGCCCACAGATTTCCTGTCAATTTTGTCATCGATTTACCTACTCGGTGTCAGTTAGAGCTGCTAAGACTTTTTAAAGCGGATATAAAAACGGATTTGGGGGCGGCAGGCTCTGCCGCATAAATTATTAAGCATAAATGGGTATAGTTATAGCCTAAAACTAGGAAAGAAAGAAAATCTGCAACCCAATTTTACAATTTAGGCTTTACAACTAAATGCGGCTTGCTCAACCAACATTAGAAACAACCACAACAACTTAAACAGGGGCCTTAGCCTGTACTCGTAACGCAATGGAGTATCGATGGCTTCCCAGCAGACGGACAAAACCGGGGTTTCCTCGTTTTTCTCCAGCGAACTAATCCTCTAGAATTAGAATGAAAATATTCTTTGCTGTACTACAAAAACATTGAAGGGACCGACCGCATTAATACATCGTAATTACCCATTTTGGCACCATTGCGTTACCTGGGCCCTTAGCCTGTAACACAATGGCGTATCAATGGCGTCCCAGGTAGAAGGACAAAACCGGGATTTCCTCGTTTTTCTCCTACAACCAGCGAATTAATCCTCTAGAATTTGACTCACAATATTCTTTGCTGTACTACAAAAACATTAAAAGAACCGACAGCATTAATAAATCGTAATTGAAGCCGTCAACTGGGAGCCCATTTTGGCACCATTGCATTACAGGCTAAGGCCCCTGATTTTTTGTCGGTCGATTCGGTTGCCTATTCAAGAAGAATGCCCCACAAGAATGCCTTTGTGGCCCAATTTAACGATCGGACAGGTCTACCAGTAGGGATGGGGTGTCATGTTAGGAGATTAAGACCTATCGATATTTTTTTTAACCTAATGTGACTTTGGGTCAGGGTGTATGTCAGGGTGTGGGGGTGTGTGTGAGAGTGTGAGGGTGTGTTTGTTTTGTATGTCTGTCTGTGGCACTTAAACGGGTAAACCGATTGAGTCTGCTGCTATGCGTTTTTTTAATATTATTTGACAGCTTTTTTTCTAGTGAGTATGCTTTATCAAAATCGATTTAGCCGTTTATGAGATATGCAAATTTGAAGCTCGGGGTTATTTTAATTTTCAATTTAGTATTTATTGTTATTTCAGCCCAAAAGCGGCCACAAAATCAATAAGCCGGCCCGAATTTCGTAGCCAAACGCGGCCCAGCCCGTTTTACCGACCCATAAATATAAGTGTAACATCTCCGTTGGGAAATTGGGCTCATTTTGAATTATACGACTCTGGAGTCGCCAAGAAGACAAGATCAGCGAGTTAACTCAGCTCATAGTCTATGAGCTGAGTTAACTCTTCATTGTCTAACTTAAAGTGGGTCGCTTCGATTCGATTCCTATACAAACTAGTTGTTCGCCCTGAACTGAGAACTCGTAACCCCATATCTCAGCAACCCCTCGACCGATTTGTCTCATATTCGAACTTAGAAATTATCTTTGCCTCATTTACCCACCTACCAAATCCAAATCCATGCAAACAGATAATATAATTTCAGATGTATGGTTTCAACACAATATTTGAAAATTTCATTGCATGGGAATCGTATCCAAACGTGATTGCACTTAGATGAGGTTTCGGAGATTCTATTCTGTTATTAAATATTTTAACAAAAGTCCTTACCGCTGCATCACGTCGACTTAAAATTTCGGTAAGTTACAGGTAGGGTTTAGCGTTTAGAACGTTGCATTGTAAGCTTTGTCTCTTGAGCTGTAGGGTTTGGTTTGTTTAAATTACTGACAGTTGCATTGTAAAGCGTTGGATGGTAAAATGTAAGTATGGTTAGAGTAAATGGAATAAATCACACTTGAATGCTAACTTGGAATAGAAGCTTTTATTGTTCCAACATAAACTCATTTTAGTACCTATGCCACAAGGGTACATAAAGTACAGTCAGGGATGAGCTAGCCTAGTCTTAAGGACATTTTTAGATGGAGAAGTAGCCTAACCAAGAATTAATTTCATACTTTAAGTTTGAGGGGAGGGTTGTTAGGCAAGAGAGACAATGGAAAAAGCTCGTGGCTACCAACCCTGCGGGTTTCCTCATATTATTTTCCTTCACGGCCGGCGCACAATATCCGTACAACTTACACAACAATTTTTTTTAGGGCGTGAACTGTTGTTGTCTTTGCCTCCTTTTAAGCAAAGAAAACAACCTTTTCGTAAAACTTTTATCTCAACACACTTTCATCACAAGTTCACAACACACATTTCGGATGGATGAACAATTGAACATGCAGGATTCAAACCTGGGACATCTCACTTGAGATACCTACAGCCATTCTACCATACCTCTACATCACAGCTCAGGGCATAACAAGCAAGTCTTAGTATTTATAGCACCTCCATCTTGGCATATTGCCCGGGTTCTGGACTAATATGTTTTACTTAGCTCGGCCTTGGGCAGCCTTTAGTCCACCTTAGTCCATTTAGTCCTCGTATTTTCTGCCTTGAAAGCTTTGTCACTGTGTTAGGGCACGGTTTGTTACTTAGGAACTTGTTAATTTTGGTGTGCCTGCTAGCGCCCAATAAATTGCTTACAAACCTTGTTTAGAAAACTCATCATGGCCCAATTTTTTCTCACATTTAGTGGTCACTTCGGTCACTCATATAATAAAGGAGCATAGAAAACTTTCAAATAAGATATCTAGACTCAAATTGCCATGTGATTAAAGAACACTTACACTATTTACGGAATAAAATTCTAATCGTGAGTATTTATAGTTAATTCTCAGACTAACGCCACAAAGATCACGAGATTCGTGTTACGAATCCCTTTTTCTATAATCGTTATATGTATAAAATCTGTCGAATAGCTTAATCAAGCTTCGATTTATCAAGTCGACTTTTTTATCCCAACAACATATTATTAAACTTGATTGACCAAACGGATTGACCAAACGAGCTTCACACCCGTAGTATACTAGCTAACAACATTAAGTTAAACCGATCGATGAAAAACCGGAGTGTTAGAAGCGAAGCGCGTTCAAAAATCACTCACAGCGCGCCGCGTTTCAAATTCAATCATCGATATCGGCGAATCGATTAAAATCTCGTCGCATCACTAATCCATGGCACCAAATAGTTGGGCACGAAAGGACGGACCAATGTTATCCTAAAAATTGAACCTAATACTTTAGTTAATTAAAAGTGCAATAATAAATTCCCGGAGGCTTATTGTTATTTATAAGTTTTGCATGCTTTAGTATTAGTTTGCATACTTTAGTATTAGTTTTAGTATTAAGTTAATTTTTGTATTACATGTCTATTACAAACGACGGGAGCCCACGATGCAGGTTTTACCTCGTGTCCCACTCAAAAATGTTATTAGGAATACCTTTTTGCCAATAAATATTTTTTTCATCTCCCACGCTCGGAAAGTTTGCTGTTACTAGTAACTTACGATCGTGTAAAGGCCGGATTTAAACTATCTGCATTTTTGTGCGCTTCGAAATTTGAACGCGACGCCGGGACAGTCTTTCCCGCGCCCTATGGTGTTGAAAAAGAAAAAAACACTGGCCGTTTTAGGAGATGCCGAATCCCGACGGAAAATAAAACCTCATTCATAGTTCGTTTACACGCGTACTTCAGCGAAAGTGATTGTTCGTGCCCATTCTCTATACAAAACTGTGAATGTAAATGGTGCATAAGCATCTTTTAAAAAGGTAAAGTCACGGAATAGAACATTCAGAAACGCGGTTTCTTCTTATAGTCTTTTCAATATTTTGTACACATATTTATTTTATAATACCAGTAAATAAAAAAAGGCTTCGCTTCTGTTTTATCAAATAGATAATTATGTTTTGGTTTGTTAAATACATTTTTTCAAACGATATTAGGTACTATTTTCATTTTTTATCTCCTAGAAATTTTTAATTTATATGGTAAAAGTTCAGAATGCACCCGGAAAAAAAACCATTCTTTTATTTACATTATTTTTGTGTCTGGATAAATAAACTTCAGGAAATTATTAATAAAACGAATGGTTTTAATACCAACGAAGCTCAAAACTTTAGTGCGGCAGCCGTAACTACAGTAAAATATGCTTTTAAAAGGAACTTATTTGACTCACCTGTTTTGCCTGTAAGTAGTTGTCTATAAAGTTTTTCCCGCTTGGCTAACAAAGTCATTTCCTCGCTGCTGTGAGATGAAAAGTTTTGTGTTTCGCACGAATGCAATATTATTTGCGTCTCGTGCTTCTGAATACCTCGCTACGCTCAGGTTTCTTTTTTTGAACCACTCGCTACGCTCGTGGCTCAATTTTAGAAACCTTCGCTAGCTCGGTTTTCAATACAAGCACTCGCCGCAAACAATAATTTTGCATTCTTGCATAACAAATAACTATTAAAACTTTTATTTACGAATTTTCAAAGTAACGAGCAATTGCAGTAGCAATAGGTACTACTCGATAACGTAGGAAACTGGCTTGTTTCCTTGGCTCCACACGTAGGTATTGACATTGTCTTTCCTGTGGGATAGGCCGACGCAGCTGCGAGGATGGTAAAGGTGCTGGGTAATACTCCATCTAAAACATGTCCCAGGCACTGCAGGGCCCGAGTGGTCACTTCACCCATCTAGTGTGAGTGAAGGTTTTCTTCTTTTCTTTTATCTACGACCAGACTTTTATTAGATTTGTTTTTTTTTTAGTACAGTAGGTGTTCTCTTTGTATCTTCAAGTCACTTTACTTATTTAATATGCGTCATTCCATCATTGGTAGACGCTTCATCCTGTGTGCATTGAGTGATGTGTCACAGCAGGATTGATGCCAGTAGTTGGTTTTGCTTGTAGTTTTGTGTTCTATTTTTTATCTTTTCCTCCACTGTGGGCATGAGAGAAGGTGTGAGAGAAGGTGGCACTGGACGCTGTATAAACTATTGGTTCGCCCCGAACTGTGAACTCGCGACCCCATATCTCGGAACCCCCTTGACCGATTTGGCCCATGTTCGAATAAAAAAATAAATTGTCTCTCAATTGCCCGCCTACCAAATTTCATGACGATCCAATCAACGATACTCAAGTTATTCTCGCACAAATATTCATAGGTACATGAAGGCCTCATTGTTCAAGAAGATTCGGAGAAGTTCTCTCGCTTCACTCGCTCATTACGTAGGTAGATTTTTTTCTACCTCATGGAACTCTTCTTTTGTTTGTACCCAATCTATGCCAGCAGCCAGGTGTTACCAATCGTAGGGAATCGGGATATTTAACAAAGCGCGCGTTCATTTTGTGAATAATCTAGTGATCGTTCTCGGAAAGGTAGATAATCGACGGAGAGTTAGAGTTCAGGTGCAATGCTACCGTCAAGGATGCATCCTTCCTTCCTTATTCGGACGATTTATACCTACTGATTTGACAAAGACGGGAAAGGTTCTTTAGCGGTTTTAAATCACGAAGAAATCGTAATGTTTTTTAAAGTTTGCACGAGCACTATAAATAATTAAACAACACTTTTACTGGCCGATTATTAAATCCGGTAAAAGTATAAAAATTATAAAGATGTAACGAGGGATTTAAAAAAAACATTAAAAAGCCACGGAAGGAAAGTTTCAATAACAATTCTTCTTGTAAAGGTGGACGTAAAGATGTCCACAAGAGATTGATAACTCCTAATAAAATGTTCAATCCGTCAATACATGGCGGACGGAGGCATTGTATACGGACCCAGGCTTAGAAATCGTTCGAATCATTATTTTGGAGGAATAATAATGAGTTGCCATTGACGCGCACCGACAAGGTTTCAGAAAAAAAAAGTTTGACAGCGTTTGGCGGGTTTCCTTTCTTGCCTTTGTGATTTTGGAATCTGCTCCCGCTTTGTCTTGTATTTTGATCACGAACGCTCCAATTAGGGTCACTTCGTTATCCGTAAAATTATATCAACTTTATTTCAAAATCGGTGAACGCTTAGTGGGTTGACGTAAAAGACAACGAAAAAATAAGTTCACGTCACAAGTGGTTCTAAATGAAGTTAAAAACTAGAAAGCCTACGTTAACTAGCATGTGCTAGATACCGCATTATTGTTCTAATGATGGAAGTATTTGTTACAAAAAATCTGTTTAAAATAGCTGTTTTGAGATAGGAACTAAAGATTGCATTACAACATTTATTTTGCATTTAGTGTGTAGTCCACTCCAAGCACCTCCACTGACAACTTACTGTCTAGGATGCTGCTTTAAAAAAAATGGTTTTAAACATTTATAATAAGTTGAATAAATTCACTCGGGACAGGACTTGAAGACGCAACCTCTTGCATACCGTGCAGGTGCAGGTTAGTGCTTTAGAAAAAAAAGTGAATAAATGGTGTCAAAACCAAGGACCCAAACGCAACAATTCCAGGATTCTTTCATTGTGATTTCTGAGGTTATGTTCGGTATTTTTGTTTCGATCGTTGAATGGGAATATTTAAACGTGTGGCGCGAAGACTTTGTGATTATTGTATTCGATAAAGGCGTGTTTAATGGGTTCAATTTGGATTTATAGCTTTTTGGAATTATTTCTTAATCTTTTCGCTGATAATGTCACACGTTTGTTGCGTTCCAAGAAAGTTAGGGATTCTAAGATATAATGTTTGCCTTTGTATAGTAGATATACAGGGTGGCATTAGGGAAGTTTTTGAAATTAAAAGAAAGTCCTTCAGACCTCTACTTAATTTTTTCTCCATACTAACTATTTCAGTGATGATTTCTCGAAAACAACATTTTTGGACTTTGGATCAGAATTGCAGTAACTTTTAGAAGTCCATAGCAGATCATTCTTTTTTTGGTAATAAATAAATTATCTGAGACCCTAAACGATACAAAATATCTCTGAAAAATCGAAAGAAAAAAAAGTTACAAAATAAAATCCAATCCTAGGTAATTTTTTTCAAAAAAACCTTAAAAGCCTCATAACTTCTAAACGACAAAAAATGGCTGAACATACATGGGGGTGATTCGGGTAGCCCTCGGTGTCAGCTATCTAGATTTTTTCGCTTGACGTCTATGTTTGGGCCACCCTGTATGTACACACGACAGCACGTCAGAGTGTACATATCTGTTGTAAAGTCGCCCGTAAGGTAACCGAGTAGAGTGCTACCGTGTAAGCGTCTACGTGCTGTCGTGTGTACTCAAATTTTTATTTTTATTTTTACAGATTCCAGTGGCACACTAAATGGACGAAGCCACGGGTCGCTGTACAGGGCAATTTTTAAATAGCTTTTTTCCTCAAACACCCCAACTTCTAAATGTGATCTCCAACAAGTTGATTGAGTAACAAATGGGAGCAGAAGATGCTGAAAAGGTGGTAAAGAGTGGAGGGGCACTGGATTGGTAGAAATGCACACTGAACGCTGCAGTGCCTAAAACATGTTTTTAGATGGAGTATCTATTCTTACCCATCACCTATCTAATACTATACCATTCTCTCAACATAGTCGGCCTAGCCCACATGAAGGACAATATTAATACGTGCGGAGCTAACTAAGCCGCGAAGTTTTCCTTCATCGTTAGCGAAGGGTATTGCTATTACAAATTCTCAAAAAATTGCTACCTTACCCCGTAATGGGCCGTTTTTCTTGACAGCTGAATTTAATGCTCTTGATAGATGGCGCTGATACATGGCTATAAAGTAATACATAGATTCATATTACATTCGGAGCGGATTGTAATTTTTATGATAGCGCTCCTCAACATACGCCTTAACCATTTTATTTCCAAAAGTATCACTCCACTCAAAATTCAGTTTTAAAACTTGCTATCTTCCCACCTCTGCCGAAATTATTAATTTGTGTATTTCTTACTAATCTGCGAATCTGTGGGAAAAGGCAAAATTTCACAGCCATGAAAAGGACTCATTATTTTGCCAACATTTTTCTACTTAAAATTGTAACAGCCATGGTTTAATAACCTCACGACCACAAGGCGGAAAAGCGGAATTTTAAAAAGTAAATTACCAGTTCCCTTACCAGTTATTTACGGCATATCTCCCACCATGCTCCCTTGGGGTGAATAAAATCTCCGTTCCAAGGGATACTGGAAAAAAATGGGCTATACACAGAAGGTACAATAACTGCCACGAAAGATTGAGATTGAGACTTGAGATACCACGTGGTTTGACTTTGTGACGATTTATTGATCGTAGCGGTATGAAAATAATTGCAGTTGCGAAACCTGGTTTGTCAGAAAACCAACTTCAAGTATTTGTCAACCAGTGCTTGAGACAAATTCTAAAGATATTCTGGCCAAAGAAAGTTACCCATACAGAACTGTGGAGAAGGATTAGCCAAAAACGAATAGACGAAGAAATAAAGTTGCGGAAGTGGCATTGGATACTTGGTCATACTTACTATACGGAGACCCGAAAACCACCCCTCCAAGATAGCACTGAAATGGTGTCCAACTAAAACACGGAAAAGAGGGCGCCATAAAACTATCTGACCTCGATCAATACAGCAGGAGGCTAACAGTCTCGGGATGAGCATATCCGAGCTTGAGATTGAAGGCGCAAAATCGGCCAGATTGGAAAACTGTTTTGAGAGCCCTATGTCCCTGATTAGGGATAACAGGAACTTTACTGATGATGATGATGATTAACGGTATGAGGTCTGAGTGCGGGAAGGGACCGGGCGTCATCGGGGGTGGAAAGAGTGAGGGAGGCACGGTCAAGTCTTTCGTGGCGCGTATTCGTAGACAGGGAACGTCAGATGTCTCAAGGAGTCAAGTTCCTGTTGCATTTTCACCATTTAAACGCCATTTTGTTCTTAGCCAAAAACAGATACCTACACCTACTAGGTAAATAAACAAAAATGGGTACGTTTGTAAGCACAAAAATTCTACAACCATACTCATTTTCGTCATTGCGGCGGAGGGTCCATGGATGCGGATGGCTGGGGACCTTGAGACGTGGCGTGAGGGGAAAAAGGCCTATACCCAACAGTGGGGCAGAGATGAGCTGTTGATGATAATGATAAAAATTGCCTATCGGAGTGAAACCGAAACTAGCAAGAAACTAACCTTCGGTAACTCCTTGTTCTTCGTGACGTGGAAGGCAATTTTATCGTTAGAAGGCGGGGGGGGGGCTTGTGGCCTTGCCCTTTATAGTGTTTTTTTTTCTTTGTACAAAATTAAGTTCACTCCATTATTATGAGGTGGTCGTTTTAACTAAGTTCATAAGTTGTTCATTAAGGCTGGAAGATAGCAGCGTGGCGGGAAATTCAAAATTTTCACAGTTTTTTACATTTTGTAGCTAAACTGAGCTATTTTTGTTCAGCGATTTTTCGTTCGCGGAAATAACAAAGTATTCTTTTCATTATTGTAAACAACAGTACAACAAAAAATCAGCCGATTATGTGTTCTGGTCTACGAAGCAATGGCACTGCCCAAAAAACTTGTCGTAGACCAGAACACATAATCGGCCGAATTATTGTTGTTTTGTTGTTTACAATAATGAAAAGAATACTGTTTTATTGCCGCGAACGAAAAATCGCTGAACAAAAGTAGCTCAATTTAGCTACAAAATGTAAAAAACTGTGAATATTTTGAATTTCCCGCCACTTTGCTATCGTCCAACCTTAAGATTAAGCTTGTCTTGTAAAACTTGAGGTCCTTCATTATTGGCACCAAGTTTGTTTCCATCAAAAGTTTAAAATGTCTATTTGTCGAACTTGCGTCAGTCAGGGTTAGCCAACTAACCCCGAGTTAAAGTGACATTTCCATACAATTTTTGACGTTAACTCAGAGTAAACTGAAATTGAAATTGAAATTAATTTATTGACACAAAAAACACAATCAAAGGTAATACCATAACAAACATATTTGATACAAATTCGGTGGCTGATGATTGGTACGTAAATAGATGATACCCTGTCTCCTAAACAAGGTTGCCCTGTATTTTAGGAGTCCAGTGAATACAAAAAAATTATAGTCTATTTCAGCCTTTGTCAAACTGGCTAACCCTGGTTGACGCGAGTGGACCTATTGTACCTACTGCCTAACCATTCCTATGCTAAGCTTGCAGGTTGGGAAGCTCTGCCCTAAAATTCTCGTGTAGTTTACTAAAACCGAGGTATAATCACAGTCTACCGCACTAGTGCTAAACCTGGGGGTCTACTACGGGTGGCAGTAAAATAAACTGAGCAGCTACCACGAGTGCTTACTGTCATTGTCACTGAAAATTGGATAAACAACCTTACTATATTAGGATACATGACAGACGTCCGGCAGACGTCCGGCACAGCTTTTTCGCACTCGTGGTAGCTACTCTGGGTGGCAGTGGCAGTACATTTTTCATAAACTTCGATTTTCGCCAATGGTAATCGGCTTCGTCTTAGCCGGTAGAAGCCCCAGCAATTTAGTTCTCGCGCAATTTCAATAGAAAACCTCACCACGTCAGTTGGTGGCTTTAGTGTAGAAATTGCTTAGTTGGGAGTTAATTTTCAATGCATGAGGCTAGATTAATGTTTTCACATTATACATTTTTAATAGAGACGCCGGTGGCACGATGTATTTTACAAATGACTACAAAAATTTTAATTTTAATTTTATAATATCCTCAAAATTGAAAATTCTTCATAACTTTTTTGTTTTTGGTACCTATTAGCTAAAAAAATAATAATAACAATAAGTTTGTGTGTGTAGGTTTGAGTTGTTAAAACCATTGTGAAAGTCAATAGAAACAATATTTAAAAAATACTTTACTCCCGCCATCCACAGCGCTCACATTTTCTTAATGTAAAAATCAAAGGAACGTCATAGAGCAAAACATTTTTTGGTTCTGATCTCTATCACTGTACACTGTAAAAACGTTAGGATCTTTTGTAACACCTTGTATACCATCCTCTCAGCCACTACCAGTTTTTTTTTAATTTGAATAATGCAACAGAAAATAAAATAGGTTCAATACAATAACAGTGGAACTGACAACAGAACCGATGTAGCACGCAATTTTCATTAACCCTATCCAAGCCATACCTAGATACTCAATTCGCTTTAGTCTGATCAAACATCACGTCAAAGGAAGTTGCCTGTAAATGGCTACAAGACATGGAACCTATTTCAATCCCTAGTGTAATTAATACGTCTAGCTAGTGTAACTAATCCAGACCTTGTATTTAGGATGATAGAGTTTAGACGTAAAATAGTTCAGACCGAAAGCTTTAATTAAGAACCCCGTCCACTAGCGCCGCCGATGAAAAAAAAAACATTTAAGATGCGTTTTTTGCTAAAAATGAGCCATCAGTAGCCACTAGCTTCTCATTCAACGGTCCGTTTTTAGAAAAAAAAATCGCATCCAAAAAGAAGATAATTATGATTATGTTTTCTTTGGCGGCGTGTGTTTGGCGGGATTAGTGTTCCTTGAACCTCATTTACGATGAGTCGACAGCACCCACCCGCATAATGCAGGGAATGTTTGATTGCACTAGATCTCGGGAAAACCACCGATCAAATCAAGGCCACTGTGGGCAGATACCTGGTATGAATTTACCAGAGAAACATCCAACCGAGAGAAACGGCGAGGAATCGTGAGACGCGCAACATCAGCCACTGATGGTACACACGACATCACGTCAGAATGTACACTTTTATTGTAAAGTCGCCCGTAACGGAACCGAGTAGGGTGCTAGCGTGTAAGCGTCGACGTGCTGTCTAAAAATGTGGACCACGACCGCTCTGACAAGAAGAAGAAGAAGGTGCCACAATGTGGGCATTTGATTAGGCGTGATTATGGACGATGGACAAAAGCAGTCACAGAGTGGTGGCCTAGACCTGCTCGACGTCCGCTAGTCAGCTGCTGAACTGATGGGTCGATGACATCAAAAAGGCATTTGGAAAGTAGTGGACAAGACTTAGCTAGGAACCGAAACAATGAATAGGGTTTCGGAGCTCAAAAGATCAAAACGGTTCCATTAAAGGATCACTTTGTTGTCAGTCTTTGTTTGTTTCTATCCGTCAACCTGTCTATCAAGATTCAAGACCCTCAGAAACAGGTACCTAAGCATAATATTCAATGTGAAATTAATATTGCTTTTCTGAAGTTTGCCAAAATAATATTGCGCCAATGCTTTAGTTAGAGGCATCTGTCTACACTTCGGTTATCAGTGTGTCTAATTAGTGTGAATACTAAAGGTGTAGATTGACCGGTGTTACGCCTCGTAATGTATTATTCGCATCGAGCTTATTACGCATAGAGCACGTTCCACCGTGTCAAAAGATCCGTGTAACGTGCTTGTTGTTCACGCTTGCTCGCTTGATTTTGATGCAACTGGCAGACATGATGTGGCTTTTCGCCGCGTCGTATGGCCTGAAGCATAGTACTTAAAGGATTCGCCAAAAAACCGATGATGGGGTGGACCACTCGGAGCGAGCAACGAGCGGCTCGTTTTGAGTAGATGAAACTATATCAAATTGACGTGAAACGATCTTCTGTAACTTCACTTCATTTTGTGCTTTAGCTGTACCAGTTAGGGATGATCTCCAAACTACAAGGTACCTACAAAATTACACCAGTGTATACCACTCTCGCAACTCTAAGATAAGTTTGGTGACCTGATTTTTGAGCTGAAGTCTACAGAATTGGAGGTCAAAATATGTTTGTGGTTGAGTCAAGTCATAAAGACTTAATTGGGATCCGATAAAGTAATAAAAAACTAAATTAAACTGTCGTTAAGTTTTTTTTATGCCCACAGTGGGTGAACTTTTATAGTTCTAGATAAGATATTATTTTGTTATGCATCATTCTGTTTATTAAAAGACTCGCGAGGACTACCATAATGAAATTTTGGTTGATTCATTACTTTGTATTTCCTGTAGTCAGGCAATCTAGTGCGTCTATCGACTTTAGTTCTTGCCTGTCCACCTAAAGGCTGGAAGAAATCACTCATCATAGCTATAGCAATAGGGGCCGCAATTTGTACTCTAAGGTGAAAAAAGTCTTCTCTATCTAGGTAAAGACTTAAGTTATTTTATACGTATTCTTATTACTCTATCTGAGTTTAGTTATTTTCCTTTCACCACCTTTCACAAAAGAAAAACATGCTGTATAAACGCAATTTGTCTCGAACCTGACGCCTGTCAGTATCAATATGTTGAGAAAAAACATCACTCCGAGATAGTGGCGTGAGGGGGGGTGGGGCATCGTCAAAGAAAGCCTTGGTGTCTTGCGTTTCTTTTACATAAGTCTACTGTTAGATAGACTGCGTCTAGATGTGAGATAGAAGCGGTGGTGGTCTAGTGGGTAGAACAGTGGACTCTGAAGTGAAAGGTCCTAGGTTCGATTCCCGGTGCAGGCATGTATCTTTGTTTAATTTCAAAGTTACGTAAATTTGTGAATTTGTAGTAGCAATACCACTCGCTGACGGTGAAGGAAAACATCGTGAGGAAACCTGAGCGTTTGAGGCATTATACCCTCAACGCAAAAATCGCCGACCCGCATTGAGCACGCGTGGTGATTAAGCTCGAACTCTCTCTCTGAGAGAAGGCCTTTGCCCAGCTAGTGGGACATGTACAATTGTACGGGTTGTTCCGTATTCATGACACGAGTTTTCACGTCATGAATATGTTTTCCGGATTCATTTTACGTGACTTCCGTATTCATGCTATGGAAATAATTTTATTAATAGCGGCGTTTTACCTTAGAATAAAACGCTTATTAAATACTTACCTTACATATTTGAAGATTATTAGTTTGAGAGAGGCAATTCAAATTTTCCCGCGTTCGTCGGCATTTTGGACCCACTACACCACCTTCACACCGATCTTGTCTATGATTTGCTCTATGATCTGCTCTGTCAACCAGCGTTTTGCGTGTAACGGAGCGCGGCCATGTTTTGTCATTGAGTCGAAAACCACCAGGCAGAAATTAAATATAATCTTCAAATATGTAAGGTAAGTATTTAATAAGCGTTTTATTCTAAGGTAAAACGCCGCTATTAAATCCTGTACGTTACATATTTGAAGATTATTAGTTTGAGACGTGTTTGTTATCGCCTGGTGATAGAGCAGAGACACCAATGTGATGTGGTAATCCGGTAGAAAGTTCCCTGTGTGATTGAAAACATACTTTCATTAAAACAAGATGGGATAGTCATAGACTCTGTCCTTTTCTTGTAGATAAAGTAGATAAAGTTTGTTAATGTGCGATCAATGTGAGAGCCATTGTTTCTTTATAAAAAATAAAGAATGATTATGTGCGATTAATCAAGTTTTATTGAAGACTATTCTTGTCCACAACATATTTAGAACATGCTTCCTGCATTTAATTAATTATTCGAAGGGTGGTTGGACCACCCAACATAAACATACAACAGAAAGAAAATAATTAATCAAATTAAATCTCCAGCTTTCCACAATTATTATTAAGCCACCGGGTTAAACATACGTGTCACATTGCTTGTGATCGGAGCTGGCATAACTTGACGCCTGTAATAGCGAGCGAAAGTATTTTCCGACCGCCAGTTCCCCCTAGACATAATTTCATCAAGTGGGAAGTTGTCAGCCCAGTTCTTTGATGCAACGGCTGATCGTATACTACCAGGTGTTGCAGTTATGCCAGCTTCAGCTAAAATAGTCTTAATCCATCCAGCAATTACGGTACGACTGGCAGCTTTTTTCTGGCCTCTAATGCTAACAAACAGATTTGAGCAGTCTGCTGCTTTGCGCCTAGATTCAAGAATTTTAATTGTTTGTTTTATCCAGTATACAGGGTTAAGATTCGTTTTTCCGGGATTAGCTAATAATCTCCAGCCTGATTGTCTTTGATCATGATTATCAGTTTTTGAGCCAAAAACAGGCCACAAGGTTATACCCTCGCTGTCCTCCACAAAGTGTTCTTGATCTACTGCCAACAAAGTCAAGTCGTGTATGCGTCTGCCCGAGCATAATAAAAGTAGTACCGCCGTATGCCTACAAACAGCAAACAAACTATTTTCGTTTACAGATATATTGCTCAAGAAGGTAGCTAAAACATCTATGTTCCAAATAGGGGGTTTTCTGATCGGAGGTTTTTTCAGAGCAATTGATTTTAGGATATGTTGTACAAGAGCGTGAGAGCTCAATCTACCAGCTTCGTCAGGGTCACTTAGGGTAGAAACAACTGACTTGTGTAGTATAATAGTGTTATACGATAAACGCTCGACAAGGTAAAGATCAGCGAGAAACCTTGCTAGAATGGAGCCAGTTGGTCTCAGAGGATTGAAGTTATGACTGCTCGTCCAATTTAGCCATCTATTCCATGCTACTTTATACGTCCTGCGTGTAGATGCCCGCCACGACGCCTGTAGAAGCTGCACTTGGTCCTCACTCCAGTCACTTATGTTCCTAGACCACCCCCACATTTCCATACTTCTAGCGTCATCTCTTGGACGTTGGGTGGTGGTAAGCCTGTCACTGTATCCACTAGGCATCGGCTGAGGTCGCGAATTGTGAAGGGGGCAGCTAGCGCTCTCGCCTTCAGATCTGCCCGCCAGAAAACACGATCCCATCGTGGAGCTACAAGTAGGTATGTTCCGCTCGACGTATTGAGGTGGATCAATATTTTGGGAATCAGGTAGGGTGGAGGGAAAATCCACCCTAGTTGGTAATTCCACGCCTGCGAGAACGCGTCGTGAAATAGGGCCTGTGTATCCGTTAAGTCCATCGACGCATAGTTGGCGACAACATGTGATTTCTTTGACGCAAACAGATCTATATCTGGGACTCCGAGTTTCCTGAATAATATCTGGGTGCAAGACGGTAGGAGATGCCACTCCGGCGGTAAACGGTGACGCGACAGGTGATCCGCATGGCTGTTGTATCTGCCGGGTAGGTGATGTACCTTGAGGTTGATTTGATATTGATGTAGGAGGCGATATACATCTGCGGTTAGGCCCATCAACGGGAGCGACTTGGTTCCGCCTTCGTTCCTCAGATAGGCTACGACCGTCCGGTTGTCGCACTGGACTAGGACAGTGGATCGACTCAGATACTGCCCGTGTGACTGCAGTACCTTTAGCACTGCGAGCATCTCTTTTTGGTTGCAGTGCGCCTGCTGCTCCAGGTCTGTCCATGTGCCTGATAGGAGATGACTGTCCAGCTGCGCACCCCATGCTTGATCTGAAGCATCCGTGGTCAGGTAGTGCGACGGAGGTGCTAGGTGGATTGGAGAGGACAGGTGACAGTTGTCCAGCCACCATGTCAAATCCTGTAACGCCGCCTCTGACAGTGGATGTAGCTTTAGAGTAGGCGTCTTTATAAAGTGATTGAGGATCTGCAGTAGGGCTCGAAAGTGCAGCCTGCCTTGAGGTACTACGAAACTCGCGAAGTTCAGTAGACCGACTATGCTCTGCAACTCCTTGAGGGTTGTTTTCTTCCTCCTCAGCATAAGAGAGACCTTGGCAGTCACCAGTAATCTCTTTTCTTCTGGCAAGTACTTCTCGTTTGTCCAAGGGTTCCATTGAATACCCAAGAAGGTTAGGTTTCTCTGAGGTGAAATCAGGGATTTCTCGAAATTCACTTGCCAGCCGAGAAATTGTAGTCTGTCTACTAATAGCCCGACGTGAAGTTCTAATCGTCGTTTGTCTTGGTGGGCCAACAGGAAGTCGTCCAGGTATACCGCTATCCGCACTCCTTGGTCTCTTAGAGTTTGTGCGACCCAGTTTGTCAGTGAGGCAAAAACCTTCGGCGCTGAGCTGAGGCCGAATGGGAGACAAGTCATTTGATATAGCTTTCCTTTGTATACCAGTCTTAGAAACCGTCTGTGTGTTGGGGCTACGGGCAGATGGAAGTAGGCCTGTGAAAGATCGACCTTGCAAAGCCAGTCCTGTGGTTGTAGAAAATCTGGGATACGAAACTGGTTTATTAGTCTGAACTTGTCTGCGAGTACATATCTGTTCAGGGCTTTTAAATTGAATATGGGGCGATATTTGCCGTCTCCTTTGGGCACAAGGAACATGGTCGATAGAAAGCTTGGGGATTGAGGAGCTTTTTCTAATACACCTTGCTTCAACATTTGAGTTATGATAGTAGACATTGATGCGGTCTCTGTCGTACTGTATGTGTTTTTCTGTAACTCTGGAATTACCAGTGGTGGTCTCTGAAGAAAAGGTATGCGATACCCTCTTATTAGTTGAAGTAATGTGCTTGGAGCCCCCGTTTGTTGCCACTGCCCTTGATAACTCGACAGCTGTCCCGCCCTGAACAAGTTGCAGTCAATACTTACGGCGCTTGGAATTGAAGTTGGAAGTAGGCATTGGTCGCTTACGGTTCTCGTTACGCTCCTGGGGCCTGTTGTCTTGGCGTCCTCCTCGGGGACGAAACGAGCCTCTTGTGTAGACCGTGCGACGGTCACCATCCAATCGATTATCAGGCCAGGCGTGACTACAACCCTGCGAGGGTTGGTTGTGGTGCACACGTGTAGGGTGCATGTTGTATCCGGCACCCTGCGGGGGTGCCTGGTACTTAGCCGACCCCTGCGTGGGGTGGCGTACCGCCTTGCTTGTTCCGGCTTGCGAAGCCACGATGCTGCTTGGCTTGTTCAAAGGTAGGAAGGCCTTTCGTACTCCACCTGCTTTCTCCAAAGTCGTGGCAAATGTTTCTGGCTTGAACAAATACTCGCAGGTTGGAGGTATCTTCCTTAAGGCTGCTTTCACCAGTGGATCACGAACATTGTTGGTTATTCCATCTCTTCTCATCTCAATTATTTCTGCCCTATGGCCGCATACTAGCTGCAGGAGGTCGGATGATACTTTAAAATATTCACCAGTCGAGAACGTCTCTTTCACTTTCGTTTGCAGGGTTTCCACTGACAGGACTTCGGTCTGGTGTGCCCACTGTGCCAGTTCTCGAAGATTCTTCCTCAACGCCTCGTTTTGTTTGAGGATGCCCGCTGTGATAGCCGCGTATGCCTTGTCGGCGTGGGCAAGGCGCTTCAGTGAGTCATACTCTCTGACTTCTTCATTCACCTCCAGTTCAACGAAGCCGGGTGTGTTATTGTACAATTTTTGTACCTCGGCGTACCTTACATTCTGCCATGCCTTCTCCCCAAAATGTTGTACGTCCACCAGCTGCTTTAGTAAAGCAGCATCCGATTTTGGAACTGCGGGTTCCTTTAATGTTGTGCCCAGCTGAAAGCCAAATTGAGGTGAGGGTGGCAGCTCGACCTCACTTGCACACAAGCTTACACAGTCTTCGGCGCACTGTGACATGTTGCAGTGTGACTGCGAGTCACCATACCTTGACTGCGAGTCACTTTTTGTCTTTATCTGTTCTTCCAGATCTTTGATTCTTCCAGATAGCGCCAGCAGTTGCCGACTCCTCTTTACGCCTCTCTTGTTGCGGCGGTGGTGGCTGCGGCGCGACCGCTTCTTAGCCCGCGAGCTTCCAGATGTGGCCGACGATGTGGCCGACGATGAGGTGCTCGATGAGCTACTGCTTCGCCGCCGTGGCGACTTTGGCCGTTCTTTCTCCATCGCTGGCAACTAAAACTGGTTGCAAAAGGTTATGCCTACACCCTAATGACACTTTATTACAAGGGTTTGCGTTTATTCACGCTAGTCTTCTGCTTAGTCCCTCAGGAACTCCAAATTTCGATTAGTAATAATAACTTACGTCGAAAAGGTTACCAGTAAGTATTGTATCGGTAACCGGCAAACAACCTCAAAGTCAAATGTAAAACGACAATGTTGATGTTAATGACATGAAATAACTTATGTATTATGTTAGATGTACGAAACTGTTCACCCTATGGGTTATATCGTATCGTATTCAATGATATTTCTCGAAAAATATCGTGCGCATAGCGTGGGTCCTATTTTGGTATAAAAAAGCTTTTTTAAGCTGTATTTACGTATTATCCGAACGGTAACACCGTTTTATTATTCTCGTGGTAATTACTTACATGATTTATCCTTGTTTTGAATTAAAAAACTTGTTATTTCCAGAAAAAGTACAAGTTGTATGCCGATCGAATGAAAAATTTGACACCAATGACAAAACATGGCCGCGCTCCGTTACACGCAAAACGCTGGTTGACAGAGCAGATCATAGAGCAAATCATAGACAAGATCGGTGTGAAGGTGGTGTAGTGGGTCCAAAATGCCGACGAACGCGGGAAAATTTGAATTGCCTCTCTCAAACTAATAATGTTCAAATATGTAACGTACAGGATTTAATTTGTACATTTCGTCTCGCGAGCCTTTCCGGATTCATGCTACCATACATTATAATAAAAATACTTTGCTTTAAAGTACGGTAAGCAAAAAATCTAAAATATTTGAAGAAATAAATAATAGGCAGAGAAGCTTCAGGGTACGGATTTTGTTAAGACATCCACGGACACTGGCACGAGGTATATTAGTTATTCTTTGTATTGGCATGAGGAATGGGATTATCACGTATGCGTTATACGTCAGCACTGCAAACAAGTAGGTCAACAGTACCTTGCAAATTGATGATCGGTTACTCAGGTTTAAGTGACATAGGACATCATAGGATTGAAATCATACAGATTAGGTTAGAAATAATCATCTTGTAAATTATACCAACGTTCTTAAAATCAAGAAATATAATCAACATGTTTTTACTTTAAGGCTGGAAGATAGCAGCGTGGCGGTAAATTCAAAAATTTCACAGTTTTTTACATTTTGTAGCTAAACTGAGCTATTTTTGTTCAGCGATTTTTCGTTCGCGGTAATAACAGTATGATTTTCATTATTGTAAACATCAATAATTCAGCCAATTATGTGTTCTGGTCTACGACAAGTTTTTTGGGCAGTGCCACTGCTTCGTAGACCAGAACACATAATCGGCTGAATTATTGTTGTTCTGTTGTTTACAATAATGAAAAGAATACTGTTTTATTGCCGCGAACGAAAAATCGCTCAACAAAAATAGCTCAGTTTAGCTACAAAATGTAAAAAACAGTGAAAATTTTGAATTTCCCGCCATGTTGCTATGTTGTCCTATGGTACCCCAGAGGTACAAAGGGCCTTTACAAGATCACGCCACGTCCTAAGCAATGCTTCTGGCTTCGCTCCAGCTCAGCCCAACGGCTCGCAGCTCGCCTTCAACTGTATGCTGCCATGTGTGAACAGGGCGTCTACGTCTTCTCCTGCCCCCTCGCGGCTGCCAGTCGAAAGCAAAGTTTGCACTGTTGCTCTGTCCCCTTCGGATTGTGTGCCCGATGCATCTCCACTTTCGCAAGGAGATTTCTTGCCCGTTGCTATTGTCCACCCTTAATATAACAAAACTATAGCTATCATGGCTGCACTATTTATAAAACTTGACACTCAAGAATATAGGATATATTATTATGTAGAATAAGCCATACCGCGATCCACGATGTAGGACTGTGGAATGCCATCTGTTGGCTGAGTTGAGGAACTAGTACTAGAAGAACAAAAAATAATATAGGTACCTGTTGATGCTGGTGAGGGTTGTAACACGACATAGAAACTAGCGCCCTCAATATCTCTATATTAGTTTCAAACCTTAACTTTAGATGGCGCTGTATGCAGCGTACCTAGTTTTTATTTTTCTTCCATTTAAATGCATAGAATTGTGAAACGGAATCCTCGGTGCGCGAGTCCCACGGTTTTATTATTTCAATAACCAAAAGTGCCTGCGGGTGTATCGAAAGGTGCGTGCGTGTAATGTCTTAGCTTTATGATTTGGTTCCTTAGTGGAGAGACTGAGGTAGTCCAACTTACCAATCTTAGAATTTTAATTGTTATGCTGACCATACTAACTTGCCAATATTAAATGGTATTTTATTGGTAGCATGAATACGGAACACATGTAAAATGGAAACGGAAACTTAAATAGAAAATAATCATGTGTAGGAATAATAATAACTCGTACCATGAATCCGGAAAAATATACCTATAGCATGAAAAGTCGTGTCATGAATACGGAACAACCCAAGAACGGGTAACCCAAGTACAGGCTACATTTTACTTTTTTACTGTTAGATAAAGTTGTTGAGGATGTACCTATGTTGAGGTGATTAAAACTTGTACTAAGTAATGTAACCTGTACTTAACTGTACAACTGGGCAAAGGTCTGCTCTCAGAGACAGTTCGAGTTTATTCACGACTAGCTGACCCGGTGAACTTTGTATCACCTGAAATAGTTTGACTCTCCGCGTCAAAAATGGCGATTCCAATACAAAATGACCAATTTTTATTTCTTCCGTTTTTCAGCTAATCCTTTAACTTTTCCCATATTTCTTTGCTTTTAAACCTACCCTGAACTATGGTGAACTAAACAAAATAGTAATTATGCAAATCGGTCAAGCCGTTTCTTAGTTTTAGCGAGACTAATGCACGGCAATTCATTTTTATATATATAGATTGGCGATCTTCGCGATCAAGGGTACCTGAAATTCCTCAGACTCTCCGGTTTCCTCACGATGTTTACCTTAAAAGTTCGCAAGTGGTGTTGCTACTATAAATTCTCAAATGTACGTAACTTTTAGCGGTGGTGGTGACTAAGTGGTATAACAATGGACTCGGAAGTGAGAGACCCAGGTTTGATTTACGGTGCGGGCACGACCTATGACTTTATAAACTTGATACAAATAAAATCAAATCGAAATCAGTGTATCTTGTCCACTATCTTAGGGTCGTCTGAGATCACCTACTTGAGATCGATCTCAAGCAGGCGAACTCTGAAAAGTCAAAATGTCAAACCAGAGTAGCTCTCAGCATATTAATAGACACTTGACATTAGCCAAGGCTTGACATTAGCATTTGACTTTTCTGAGATCACCTACTTGAGTTCGATCTTGAGTCGACGACTATTAATGCCACCCTTAAACGGACAATAACATGGATGGACAAACGGACATTCACAAAGCAGCGAGAGGCCGGGAAAGATGCGTAAATAACGACTCTTCACCAAAAGGTGAAAATGTGAACCAGGCTAGTAAGTAGCTACTACACAAGACAGCACGTAGACTCTTACACGCGTGCACTTACGTTACGGGTGACTTTGCAACGAAAGTGTAAGCGTACAGTGCTGTCGTGTGTACCTATGTGTAGGTGACTATTACCTAGATTTATACAATAAGTCAAAAAGTTAATGTTTCCGCATGAAAAAAAATATCTGAAAATCCGTCTCCCTAATGAGAGTTCGTAAGATTTTCCCGGATCCCTGCAATACGAGTACAGTTCGAGGCAATCTGAAATCACTCGAGTGGAGTTGGGGCAAGAACTAGTTTAACTATAAAAAATATGCGACCACAACACCACAAAAGCTATTTGCACGGGGATACTAGAACAGACATACACTTTGTAGTTAGTTTCTTCAGTCTAGTGTAGACTCCACTTGTTACGTTTTTATCAGAAAGATGCGTATTCACCAGCGAACTCTCAAACCTCTTCGTTTGAACTTTGATGGATTCCACTGATAATCGAAGGGTGTTTGAGCGGCGGAGGAGTAGGAATTTTATTTCGTAGATAAGTTTAGTTTTTTTTTTAAACGACTTCAGTGCTGTCCGTTCCGAGTTCCGGTCTTCACGGTGACATATTTCATGATATAAAAGGCAGCATTACCTACCTAAGGGTAGTTATGCATCGGATTTACGGTCGGCCTCAGTCTACTCCATGGTCGCTCTTCATCTCTTCCATACATATTATTGCCACTAGCGGTCACCCATCCATGGATTGACCGTGCCCGATGTTGCTTAACTTTGCCAATCGATTAGCTGTGAGCGCTTCGCGAGTGGTATTTCTTTTACAAATCTGGCCGAATGGTATCTGCCAGCGAATACTCACCTTTACGCCCGAGTGCTAGTTAGCTTTTTATCCTAAGCCTTCCTGACGGGAAACCAATAAAACTGGATAGGTTTACAAACAAGAAGGTCTGGTGCAATTTGTTCTGCGGTCTTGCTCTAGCTAGCTCGACAGGTAGCCGTGTATGAAAATAGACGAGGACACTGTTGGAATTTTATACCAGACTAAGTTATGTAGATGATTTTGATTATAGCCTTTTGCATCTCTATAGTGGGGTTTCCATCTAAAACAATGTCCCAGGCACTGCAGCGCCGAGTGATCTCTTCACAATCTGGGTGAAGGTACCACTGGACGCTGTATAGATCATCTCATTACGTAGATGCAAAGGCCTTTATTTTTTTTGTGGGTTTTCTATTGAGAATTGAGAAGACAAAAAATAAAAACTGACTCCAAGTCCGTGGTTTGCATTTTTGACTGGTTAAGGTTTGCAAGCACTGGTGAAAGGGTATCTGTTAATAAGCGATTGCACTGGTTTAGAGGTCCTTTCTCCATCTCCAAAGTTCTTCATCAGATCTTCACCAATGGAACCACCTCTGAAGTGACCTACCATACATAAAAAAACTGCTGTTCCATATATAAAATGGAGTAAGTAGGTGCTGCATAGACTGCACCAATTGTAAGGAACAGCAGATAACTTTTTCGCCTAATTGCATATAGTAGGTAGAGGTTGCTTAAATATTAATCAGTTGAAAGCCGGCCTGCTTAAAGTTCCGCTATCAAATGTTGCACCCCGTAAATGGGTAAAGTGATGACCCAGACTAGGAAATATTTTAGAAAAGGTCTGCACAGTCAGCGAAATGCTTGGATACACCATGGTAGCTCTTATCGCGCGCGGCATACCTAAGTGCGTGTATGGAACAAAAAGTGGTATCCGAGGGTGTAGCCGACTGTACCTACGCATTGCCATTAACAAAGCCCTACATTCAAATTCAGGACACGTACCGACGGAAAACGCCACGTTTACTAAAACGACCTAAAATCTAAAATCGCCAAAATGCGTATAAATACGGACGGATATAGGTATAACCGACAGTAAGTCGACCTTTATACGCCAACAGTTTAGTTTTATCGGTTAGCTTACACTTACGGCATAAATGCTTTTTATTTATTTACTAGCTTTTGGCCGCGACTTCGTCCGCGCAGCCTTTTTCTTGTCGTGAGTTTTTCCGTTGTTTTAATGGTTATTCTGCTATTAGTAGCGGAGAGAAATCCAACAATTCAAAAATCATAAAAATCGATCCACCCGTTCTCGAGTTATAAATGGTGTAACTAAAACGACTTTGTTTTAAATATTTAGATTATAAATCAATTATTAATTATTAATATTTATTTACGGGCGACTGTACAATGAAACAGTGAACGTGCTGTGTGAGAAATATAGGTAGGTACACACGACAGCTTTATTTCCTAGTTTATTTGTGAATAAAATTTTTACTTGCTTATATAGCAGGTCGGCCCTTACACGCTAGCACTCTACTCGGTTACGTTACGGGTGACTTTACAACAAAAGTGTACAGTCTGATGTGCTGTCGTGTGTACCTAATTATTTATGTAATTTAAAATCCGAATTTTTCTTACAAACTTTTCCGGTTTCCACCAGGACTTTTCAGAAAAGCGTGCCAGTACCAACTGCGGACAATAAGACAATAAATTGCTGCGCGAATGGGTACTTTAATCGTGGGGCGACCATGTGTGCGAATTAATAGCGGATTTGTCCAAATGTTATTGGCTCGTAATGGGACGTTTGGGTATTTATGGGTCAGTCAGTAGCATGGATGGCAAACTAGAGGAAAACTTGAAAATATAGTGGTTAGCCAATACGTGAGTGACAATACTTTCGGAACCTTTATTATTTTAATATTATTTTAGACAGCCTACTAAATTCAAAATTGCTAACTAACCAACCGGCCAGTGGTCCTGCGGAGTTTACATCCTTACAGTACCTATACATATATCTCCAATGAATATTGTATTGGTTGGCATAATTTGGTTGGAGTATTTCGGTTCATGATTAATGTTTTAGATTTAGTAAAATGTAAAATGAATAGCTGCATTTTCAGGCCAGATTTATTAGGATATTAGGATCCGTTCCTTTGGAGAAAAATCTGATATTCTATGGATCATTCAATATTATTGAATCTTTCAACTGAATAGACCTCCATTGGTTGACTATCCCGCCGGCATATTGGTAGATCGTATTACAAGAGTCATAATAACGTTTATTAATAAGAGGGGATGTTTGTCTCTTTTGTGACGCGTTGTCAGCGTCTAGGTCAGTATTTCCCAAACTTTGGGTCGCGACCCAACGATAAGATGTAAGTCAGTAAGTAAGAATTTGTTATTTACACATAATAATAATAGACAAGGAATTTAAAACTAAAAAGAATCTTCTTCTTCTTCAGCATTTATGTCGTTCAATCAATTTGAGCCAGATCGCCGCCGCTGCCGTCGCTCGGTATGGAGCCCAGGACGCTGGCAGCGTTGCTCCGCTGGATGGCGAGGCTCAGCCTTTTGTCCGAGGTAGGCACCAGCCCTCTGATCTTCTGAGGCGTCTACCAGGCGCAACGAGATCTCTTTAAAGAGTTGTCGCACACCTGCTCCCCATGGCCCGAGGGTCTCTAAATGTTTAACTTGCACTCCTCAAACATGTTTACGTAGCCTGTAGTGTATTCCACTGGTAGGCAAAGCCCCCACCAATTATGACTGGTCTTGCGGTCTTGAGCCTTCTCCAACCACGAAAGATATGTCCTGACGCCGAGCAGAGGCAATTTCGTTCATTGACTTTACACGCGTCTTTATCACACCCGCGTAATTATATTGCGATCTCACTCAGTCATTGAATCTTTACGAGCGAGACGGCAATATAATCCCGACAAGACAACAACTCCATTGAGCGCATTGTAATGCAGGGAAGGGTGGAGGGCACCTAGAACTCTGGGAAAACCACCGAAGTCAACTTTGGGAACCACTGGCCTAGACTATTTTCGTCAGACTTTCTTAGTGTCCAGATTAATCTCCGGCTGGCGAATGAAGCTCGATCTGACAGATACGAAGGTCAATGGCAATGAAAACGGACAGTTTTCGTTTCAAGGGTAAGATTACATTTAGGTACGTCATCACAAGATTTTCAGGACTAACGTTACGTTTACGTCATCAACGTCTTGATCCAAAAAATGCTACTATCGGAGCGCAATCTTCTGCTCTCCGTCATGACTAAGACTTCAGGACGAGGCCGAAACTAGTCGGCTATCCCGATGTTAATAGGAGGAGGTAAGTGAAACCAGTATTATGTTAAAAAAATGGTTTCCGTTTTCTTTAGTGAATCTTAGAATTTCTAGGCTAGGTGCATGTCAGCCCTATAGAATGTATATGTTACTTGATAAAAGACAGTACCTACCTTTGTATAAAATGAATGACAGTGGCATCGCTTTTCCATTAATTAATTATTGCACAGTCGGAACGTTATTAAAGTAAAATCATTAACGCATCTGTGCATGCATATCGTATTTATTTCCCATTTCAATTTTAACTAACAAACGATACATACATTATGCAATCCCACATAAATAAACAACATTTAAAAATGCGCTGCAAAGAATATGATAAATGACTCCAGAGTTTCGTGAAAATGGAATAAAATATCGAAACGCGAATGAGTAATGGCCCAGACAGGCCGATCTAGAACATAAAAGTAAATTTTACTCACGAAACAAACCCTAAATTTGATAAAGATTTTTATAAGGTTAAAAAATTCGCTCGGGACAGGCTTTGAATCCGCAACCTATGCGAGTCAAGTAACTGTCGAGGCGAATTATCCAACCTCAAATCCTGTCCAGAGCGAATTTTTTAACCTTATAAAAATCTTTATAAAATTTCCTAGCACGGGTTTGAAAATAAAATAAAGAATAGAGCAATCTCTCTCTTCCATTATTAAGGTCTCCAAATGAGAACCGAAAGTAGTCGGCTCTACCAACATCAATAAAAGGAAAAAAACAAACACCTATTAGAAATACTTTACTTACATTTAACACTTTATTAGATGATTCAGTTTTAATTACTCAATGTAATAATTACGCATTGGTTGTGTGTGTGTGGGTACCTAAGTATATTCTGGGAACACAGTAAAGCTACATTCGCGTGCAAACAACATTGCTTTTTCACTTTTTCAATTTATTGTATAAATAAACCTCGTTTGTGATTCGATTGTAATTGCCGTGGTTTGGTTCTGTTTTTGGACGAGCTAGATTGTAAAGAAGGTAAATTGCTTTTCGTTTTCAATGTACGTAATTGACTACAAGCCCTGGTAGGTACTTAAAAAACTAAGGCCTTTGCATGATTTGCATCTTCGTAATGAGATGATTTATACAGCGAGCAGTGGCACCTTCACTCACACTTGATGGGTGAAGAGACCACTCAGCGCTGCAGTGCTTGTGAGCCTGTGACACTGTTTTAGATGCATTATTAGCCTTGCCCAGCACCTATACCAATCTGACAGCTTACTGACAGCTTAGTCGGCCTAGCCCACATGAAAGACAAGTCAATACGTGTGGAGCCAACTAAGGCGCGGGTTTCCTCACGATCTTTTCCGTCACAGTAACCGAGTGGTTTTGCAGTAGCAAATTCACAAATGTACGTAACTTAGATGAAAAGAAACAAATAGGTAGGTACATCCCTGCGCCGGGAATCGAACCTGGGTCTCTCGTTTCCGAGTACATACAATGTTCTACCACTGGGCCACCACTTAAACTTAAACCACGAATATAATATTTCCTCAGGGTTCAAGCCACTAGGCTAATCAAGATTGAGTCATGTCATATTCCCCAATCAAAATATTAATCGAATTTAACCCTATTATAGAAACATCTATGATCTTTGGCTTGTTCGAATCAAATTAACGTTACTCCACCCACACTGAAGGCCGATTTACACTTCAATAAGTACAGTAGCGAGTTAACTTGCCACTGTGGCGAGCACCAAAAGTGGCCACTTTTAGCGGCGGCGGGATTTATTCGTAGGTTCTAGGATCTGGAATCTAATCCTTAGGTCCTAAAAATAGTTAAGCCTCGCGTTGAGAACTTAATGAAGCGTTTTTAGCAAAAAACGCATCCAAAAAGAAGATGATTTTTTTTCACTGGCGGCGGCGCTGTTGTGACTCGTGCCTATATCTGGGCCTTAAGTTGGTATTGAATACAGGACCTACTTAAAAAACCTGTGCAGTAAGTACCGTTAAGTACTGCATTTTAATTGGTAACATCGTTGCAATTTAAATAAAATCCAAAAATTACCACGTTTCCTTGGATTAAAAAAAAAAATACTTTTCATGTTCCCAGAAAAATGAAAATATAATAGAACGAAAGATAAAAAAATGCTCTATCGGGGTGTGTAATTAACTCAAAAACCTCAAAATGGCTCTTACTGTGGTTTAGTATGAAATGCAAACTTTTAGGTCCACTTGCGTCAACCAGGGTTAGCCAGTTAACTCAATAATGTATGGAAATGTCAAACTAACTCAGAGTTGGTTGGCTAACCCTTGCTGACGCAAGTCCGCCTTAAAGAATAAGAAATGTTCAATAACTAAAAAGTATCGAGCTATTCGAAAATTCGTAGAACAAAAGTTGTTGGAAATCACATTTAAGAAGTGGGCGTGTTTCAGTAATAATTTAAAAACTACCCTGTATTGTAATAGCAGAGAAAACATGTTAAATCAACGAAAGATCTTTCCCAAAGCTCTTTCTTTATGTAGGTAAGTACTATCGACTGAAAAGGAGTAAGTTCCATAAAGGTAAAATGTCAAGGCCATATCAGAATTGGATATCTTTATGTTAATACGTCGACGTGGCTATCCACGGAACTTATGCTGCCTTGAAGAGCCCTATGCACAGAAGCAAAGCTATGATTTTCCTTTGAAAATGACGCGGGGATAACTTGGTCCTACTGTATAGAAGAAGAGATGTCTAGATTCAGGTCATTATAACTCACGGGAGTTTGATATAAAGGTAAGTGCAGATACAGACAGAGACTTATACTATCCTATGTATGGCCCATGGCACTTTATGGGTGTGAAACATGGACGATAACACAGAGGGAACGGGAAAAGCCAGAAGCTTTTGAGATGTGGTTTTGGAGGAGAATGGAGAGGATATCTTGGACGGAAAGGGTGTCAAAGTCCTGGAAAGACTAAAGGAGAGGAGAACGTTGCTGAGGATAATAGAATGCAGAAGAGGAAAGATGCTGGCCCACTTGCTACGTTACGAAAATTTCATAACTAATGTAATATAATAAGGAAAGAGAGACTTTGACCAAATTAAAGAGAAGTTGGATAGCGGGACGTACCAGGCTGCCAAGGAACTGGCCTGTGATTGAAGTGCTGCACCGACAGGAGGAAAACTCTTAAATATAATGATGATGACAGGTACAGATATGGCAACCGCGAGACAGGAAAAGATCGGTTAGCAGACCTCCAGCCAGATGGTCCGATGCCATAGCCCGAGTAGCCGGAAAACAGTGGTTAGTTTTCCTTCCTTGTCACTACTATTGATTGGAGTATAGGTATAACTTTACTGTAAAAAAATTACAATTTGATATTTCAGTCTAAACTTTACCAGCAATAGTAAAGCAGCTAACCCATTAGAGTTGAATACAAATCTGAGACCTGCACAGGCTGTTGAAAAGAAAAACTGCGCCTTTTTAAAGAAAACTTTTCCTTCCTTTTGACCTTTCAGCCTCTTAAGGCTCTCAATGTGCACTCGCCCTAACCTCTCAACCCCTCACTACTTGTTCCTGTATGGTCCCAGGTATTGATCCCATTTTGAATGAGTTGACGTCGGAGTGGTGCTAGAGATCAAAGATTCATATTCCTTTCCCGGCTTAAGATTTCCTTCTAAGGAAATAAGTAACAGAATTTAAAAAATCGTAGCAAAGCAAGTAACTTTTGCACAGTCAACAGCACGTAAATCGTAACCCTTTACATTTTCGTTGCAAAGTCGCCCCTAAAGTAGGTAACTGAATACGTAGAGTGCAAGCGTGTAAGGGTCTAAGACTTAGAGACTCTAAGTGCTGTCGACTGTACCCCGCTATCGAGCAGCGTTATCTTGCTAAAGTCCGGACGCCGAGCAGAAATAATTTCGTACATTAACCTTTTATTACGCGTCTCTGTCACTCCCACGTACCATTGCATTGCATCTGTTACGTGGAAGTGACGGAGAAGTGTATAACAGGTCAATGTACACACGACAGCACGTCAGAGTGTACACTTTTGTTGTAAAGTCGCCCGTAACGTAACCGAGTAGAGTGCTAGCGTGTGAGGGTCGACGTGCCGTCGTGTGTACAAAATTATTTCTGCTCGGCGTTCGGCTTTACACGTAATAGAATAACGCAAGATGGCGCTAGTCAATAGCGGTACAAAAACATAAAAGGTTTCGCTAAAAAAATTAAATCTCATGAGTGAACCGATTGGCTCCTTGGCTCCTTGGATCTTCAAGGTCACGGGAATCATTAGCGAAAAATAGCCTGAAGATACAGATAACGTCTCTGTCCCGATATGAATAGACATGTTAGCATGTATTTTATGTGGCTTGATTTCCTTCAATACTGCCGGCGACGCGACGACACGTGAAGAAGTCAACAAATATTATCTAAAGGGGACAAGAGCTGGGCCCAATAGACAACCACCGCTCCACTAGCAATGTCGGTCACGTATACAGGCTGTCGGTCTTTGATATACGAGCGCGTATTTTTATATAACATCCCTTATCTTATCTCATTATTTTAGGTTTGAGATAGACGTGTGTGCCAGATTCCGCGTAGAGCTATCAGATCCTTTTCAAGAAACGTCAAAATAACAGCTTTGAATGGAGATCTACCGACTTAATTGACAGGTCAACTGAAAGATAATATCCTTGAAACAAAAGGGGTTCTTAGGTAGGTACTCGAGGATAATAATGTAATTTTTCTTGCACCTCGATTAATTTGTGCTGTTGCTAAATTATTGTTTTTTTTGTACCATTGACATTTGACACAAATAGTGCTTCTAAATAATAGAGTGTGGTGAGGAACTTACAGAAATCCATGAAATAAAATTCATACATTACCTAAGAACTAAGGTAGTTGATCACAATATGTAGCAAAACGAAGGACAGACTACAAAAAATAATTAATATGGAATTCGTAAATTAAGGGCGGCAGCCACAGATATTTCGGTTTGGTAGGTTATGGCTTTTTTATGGTGTAGATATTTTGGTCTGTAAATGCGTCATTTCTTTCTTGATTATTGTAATAATAGATTAGCTGAAGGTGCGGTATGTATATTCGTCCGAAAATTAAGTCAATTGTGTTTGAGGCTATAAGGTCACGCAATAAAGCCTTTAATAAATCTAATTATTTAAGTTCAAACGTAATCAAATTTGAAAGATCCCGACGAACTTCAAACCGCACAAACTCACTTAATGTCACTTGTTTTTGAAGGATATTGAGTGAAAAAACTCAAAATTTCAGTCATTCAATCTCTTTTTTTTTGTGATGTATAGACCCTTTCTTTCTGTTAGCGATTGTGATATCTTTTAACTCAGACGTACCTCAGACTCAGACAATGGCCTGATTTCCTTTGACAGACTGGCAAAACTAGTAAATACTTTTGGATATGTCCAAGCCGTATGTTGTGGAGTGCTTAGTAAAGCAAAGAAAGTAGGTTTCTTGGTACATAACCCGGTTTTATACGAAGAATATTTTTTCTTTGTACATTGCTAGTTATGTAAGTCAGTTATGTACGAAGAACAAGGGAAAACAATCCACACAAAATTCACTTTCAAATCTGTGGGAAAAAGCGAAATTTGACAGCCATGTGCCATCAGCGCAATCTATCAAGTGCTTTAAATTCAAAACGGCTCATTACAAATGCTACAGTTCCGTCAGGCTAATATGGCTACATGTGGCTCAATTTTGTCTACATTGAAGCCGAGTCTACGGCCTCTGATCACGATCAGACTCTCGGGACTTTTGAACCGGATTGCGTGAAACAGGTTGAAATTACACAATCAAGTCCCGGGTCTTCGGCGGGCCTTACACTTTTATTTAAGAGAAAACGTCTGGGTATCCCGCCGCGATGTCATTGTATTTATCTTGGATTTGTCTCGACTCTGTTTACGTAAAAGCTTTCGGATTTCATTTCGTTTTGTTTTTTTGTACTTATTCACGCGTGGGCGGCGTGTTTGTAGTTTTTACGGTCGGCCACAGACACAGATACCCCATGACAGCTCTTACCGCGCGCGGCATAAGGGCGCCAATCGAACAAAATGGGGTATTCTAGCGTGTGGCGGACTGTACCGTAATCTGGGGTGTTTTGCAACTACAGGGGTGTTTAACAACACTTTCAAGAATAAAGTAAAGAAAGATTTTTAAGCAAAATCTATGCCTAATGTTCAATAAAAAAGTTACGTGTCTATGGTCAATACTTTTTTTATTAATTCTGACAACACTACTTGATGACAGCTGTCAAAGTAAGTAAAAAAAAATGGCCATTTTGAAACTGACAGTTTGCTAACGAAATTTTGTGGAAAAAAACTTTATTGTTTTCGGCAGGAAAAAGGGCAACAAGATCAGTTTTTCTGTGGTATTCTATGGCTTTTGTTCATCGTTAACAGGATACGACAAAGAGATAAGCTTTACATTGAGTATTTTAGGAGTTTCTGTACACTTAAAATTAGAGGGTAGTATTTTATTGCCAAAAGGGTGATTAACAACGCGCTATGGGGTCACTAACAACGACAGGTGGGGTCACTAACAACGACATGTGGGGTGAATACCAACGACTTATGGGGTCAATAACAACAAAGGGTGATTAACAACGCGCTATGGGGTCACTAACAACGACATGTGGGGTCACTAACAACGACATGTGGGGTGAATACCAACGACTTATGGGGTCAATAACAACACATCTCATACATTTTGAAACTGTTGCTAATGACCCCATATCTCGTTTTTATTGACCCTAGTCAAAGTCTGAATTGCAACACGCAATCTTTTAATGGACAATTTATTCAAACAAATTGTTTAACGTATTGGGGTCACTAGAAACGAAAAAACTATCCAAGACTCGCATCTATAAGTTATTACTTGAAGGATTCAGCTCGGGTTTGCAAAAATATATGGCATTAAACCTTGAAACATGTTGTTATTCACCCCAGTTTACGGTACCTATGTGTAATTGAACAAGCGAGCGAAGCGAGCGAAGTTCTTCGAGTCTACTGGAACAATCCGGCGTTTGTATGTATGTATGTATGTATGTTTGTATGTTTGTATGTATGAATGTTCGTTCGACGATAACTTGAGTAAACTTAGTCGGATCGTTATGCAATTTGGTAGGCGGGTAAATCAGGCAAAGATAATTTTTAAGTTCGAAGATGAGCCAAATCGGTCGAGGGGTTGCTGAGATATGGGGTCGCGAGTTCAAAGTTCGGGGCGAACCACTAGTAAAATACGAGTTGAGGTGTGAGGTTGTCTCTTCAATATCGAGGTACATTCAACAGCACTTTAACCTGTAGGTACATTTTCGTTGAAAGTCACCCGTAACGTAACTGAACAGAGTAAGAATAATAATTGAACGAGCGAGCGAAGCGAGCGAAGTTCTCCGAGTCTACTGGACCAATCCGGCGTTTGTATGTATTTATGTATGTATGTATGTATGTATGTATGTATGAATGTTCGTTCGACTATAACTTGAGTAAATTTAGTCGGATCGTCATGAAATTTGGTAGGCAGGTAAATGAGGCCAAGAGAATTTTTAAGTTTGAACATGAGCCAAATCGGTCGAGGGGTTGCTGAGATATGGGGTCGCGAGTTCATAGTTCGGGGCGAACCACTAGTAATTTTGAAACCAAAAACACAAGATTTACAATACAAGAAAGTTCTCTACATCCCCCATTAGGATTCCCTGTGTCGGGGGGGGGGGGGGGGCGGGCAGTGCCTAGAGGACGATGGACATCTCCATCCACAGCTTGGATATAATAAAAAAAAGCCTGGAAGAGAGGGAAAGAAAGATAGAGAAAGAAATAAAGAGAGAGCAACAAAAAAATTTTACTGGACGCTATAAAAAACTGTACTGCAAATTACAGAAGTACAGACTGTGATCCGAATTTGCCAGTAAAATAACCAATGGAAACGAAGTACGACTAAAGCTGTTGTACGACAATATCGGAAACTGTCCTCGAACACAGAACACAAATAAAACAGACGCTTGAAATGGAATATTAGAATACTCGGAAATTGGTCCAATCAGGATCAATTTCAGTCAACACCCCCTTGCTCCCCTCTCCCCCCACCCTTATAGCTGGAGAGCTTGTGACCAATCGACTTATTTTGTCGTACAAGGCTGGGAGCTTTTAGGCTGGTTGTTTAGACTCCGCTGATCACGAAAATACATTATTTTTCGGCTAACCTAACCTAAACATTTATAACCTATTTGAACGAGCGAGCGAAGCGAGCGAAGTTCTCCGAGTCTACTGGAACAATCCGGCGTTTGTATGTTTGTATGTATGTATGTATGTATGTATGTATGTATGAATGTTTGTATGTATGTATGTATGAAAGTTCGTTCGACTATAACTTGAGTAAATTTGGCCGGATAGTTATGAAATTTGGTAGGCAGGTTAATGAAATTAAAAGAATTTTTAAGTTCGAACATGAACCAAATCGGTCAAGGGGTTGCCGAAATATGGGGTTGTTAAGTTTATATGGGGTCGCGAGTTCACAGTTCGGGGCGAACCACTAGTTAACCTTATTCAACCTAACCTGATCAAACGCGGTTGAAAGTTCGATTATTTTGACTTTGAAAGTGTAATGGGTTGTGTTTTCGTTTTTTATAACCCAAATAAAAATAATTACACTTTTTGAACGAGCGAGCGAATTTCTCCGAGTCTACTGGATCAATCCGGCGTTTGTTGAACGAGCGAGCGAAGCGAGCGAAGTTCTCCGAGTCTACTGGAACAATCCGGCGTTTGTATGTATGTATTTATGTATGTATGTATGTATGAATGTTCGTTCGACGATAACTTGAGTAAATTTAGTCGGATCGTTATGAAATTTGGTTGGCAGGTAAATGAGGCCAAGAGAATTTTTAAGTTCGAACATGAGCCAAATCGGTCGAGGGCTTGCTGAGATATGGGGTCGCGAGTTCATAGTTCGGGGCGAACCACTAGTATGTTTGTATGTATGTATGTATGTATGTTTGTAAGTATGTATGTATGTATGAATGTTCGTTCGACGATAACTTGAGTAAATTTAGTCGGATTGTCATGAAATTTTGGTAGGCAGGTAAATGAGGCCAAGAGAATTTTTAAGTTCGAACATGAGCTAAATCGGTCGAGGGGTTGCTGAGATATGGGGTCGCGAGTTCATAGTTCGAGGCGAACCTCTAGTTAGGTTATAAAAACGAACTTTCAACCGCGCTCGGCCAAGTGATTTCGTGCTCAGCGGAGTCTAAATAGGCAGCCTAGAAACACCCAGCCTTGTACGACAAAAGAAGTGGATTGGTCACTAGCTCTCCAGCTATTATCACGAATAACGTAGAGCAGAAGCCAGTGAAGCATTATTTATTGTAGTGGGTTGGATATTAATTACTAATTTATGTCCTGAACTTGTTATTAACTTAATAACGTCTTCTTGGGAAGAAAGTTACGCCCAGTAAAAAATATATTGGAAACTTTTGTTATACCTGCGTGTTTTGACGCGCATTTTCTGTGGTCAAAGCCGACTAAGCCGAGAGGATGGCCCAACTGCATTGCAGTTTGGCGAGATTGTATTTTATAAATAAGATGAATTTTATAAAAATAAAAATAAAACGGGTTAGTGCTTTAAAAAATACAAATAGTCGTAAAAAAATGTCAGGTCATTTAAAGTATGTCCCAGGCACGAAACCTCCCGAGTAGTCACTTTACCCACCTAGTTTGAGTTGAGGTACATTGGATGTTGTATAAAAGGGCTAAGTTTTTTGTTATACCTACATTGTATTTCCTTCTTCTTACTAATATCCTAGTAACGGCACCAAGCCAACCGTTCCAATCAATTCCATAAATTGGCAATAGGCGGAATCGAGCGATGGAAGAAAAAAGCAGCAAATAGATTTATGGCCATCGAATGTTTAATTAAAACGGAGACTGGGAGCAATCGTCGCCAATTTGTCGCTAGACCATCAATCACATGAAGCCAGAACAATGCTGCTGTAGCGATAGCAATGGAGTTAAGTTTTGTGGCTTCTAAAGAAAGCGACAACGTCGTACACACGACAGCACGTCGACCCCTACACGCTAGCACTCTATCGTTGACGTTACGGGCGACTTTACAAAAAAAGTAAACAATCTGACATGCTGTCGTGTGTACAATACGCGCCACGAAAGATGAGATTTGAAACACCGCGTGGTTTGACATACACAGTGATTATTGATGTTCCGTTCCCGGGAACATTGCCAATCGCTGGAAACATTGCCGGAAACATTGCCGGAAACATTGCCGGAAATGTTCCCCCAACTGGGAATTTAACGGAAACTTTGCTCTAAACTTTGGATATTTCAATATTTGTTTATTGACTTGTAAATGGTTTTGGATTCTTTATACGCCAAATAATAAGTTACTAAACACATAATTCAAACGAATTTCATAGGTAGTACGGATTTAAGATGGATTTTTTAATTAAACATCGATTTCATGCAGTCTCCATGCGGCAACACTGCAAGGACAAGACACTTATGCAAATATGCATGTCACTTGACTAACCAACGCGATAATTTAAGAATTAGCATGAATTAACAAAAAATATATCACTGGGAATTTATGGAAACATTGGGAAACTTTCCGGAATCATTGCCAGTGGAAACATTGCCGGGAGTGGGAACCTTGGCTTATGTCAAGCTCAATCTACAGGGTGCACTCTAAGTCGATAGCGGAACTTTAAGTAGGCTGTCTACTGATCACTACAAACAACTTTTACCAGGTGGCGAAAAAAATTGAGCGAAAAAAATATCAGCTGTTTCATACATTTGGCGCAGCACTGAGTCGACCTTTTGTATGGAACAGCTGATATTTTTTGTGCTACATTTTTTTAGCCACCTGGTAAAAGTTGTTTGTAGTGATCAGTAGACAGCCTACTTAAAGTTCCGCTATCGACTTAGAGTGAACCCTGTAGTGTCTATTAATACTCTGACAGCTACTCAAGCTCGAGCTTGAGCTTGAGATTGACATTAGCCAAGGGGTGATTTTGTTTTCTGAGATCACCGACTAGAGCCCAAGCTTGAGATGACGACTATTAATGCCACACTAAGAAAATTGTATCGTGTGAAAACAGGTGCAGCATCGTTGATGATTTTACAGTCAGCGACAACCTAGAATACCCATGTTTTCTCAATGATGACTTCTAATTTTCTCCCGCCGCAGAGTTAACATTTTATTAATTTAAAAATCTGCGAAGTCTCATACACCAAAACATATTTGGGATGTGATCCACTAGGTGCTAATACTATGTAAAAAGAGTAAGGACATTATGTAACACCTTGTATAATTTTCGTAAAAGACAGTTCACAGCCCTATCCCAGGCCAATCAATTTCCATCTCTCTAACCGCCATAGGCTCTCAAACTCTCAACGCGTATGTCATCGTGCCAGTATCAGGCCACAAGTGCCACTTGCCATTCAGGCGATGCCAGATCCCGGGTACTATTGCCAAACTTCAACATCCATTCTCTCACTATACACTACTGTCATTCACTGTTACCAAAACAGGTTACATTTGTAGCTAGATGATTTTTATAGCGTCCTGTGGCATCTTCACTCACACTAGATGAGTAAAGTGACCACTCGCTGACTAGCTGACTAGTTGAGGAGTGCTCACTAGTTGGCGCCACTGTCACCATTGTTAAGTCATGAAGCGCTTAAAGTTATTTCTGACGAAAGAAAAAGTTTACTGTCATTAAAATCATATTTAATTCCTACCTCAAAACTGTATCAATAAAACACATCGAGCAAGCCCCGTGTCCCAATTTCCATTCCATTTGATGGAGTTCCAAATTAAAAAAATATGATAAACTTCAACTAGTTCAGGTTTTTGATCAAAACACTAGATTTGTTCAGGTTTATGATAAATACAGTCAATCTTGATCAAAAGCCTACGTTTTTGATCAAAAGCCTGATTGTATCATAAACCTGCTACTTAGAGATACATCTCTAGTTTACGATAATATGTCTCGATAGGCGGCAAGCCACAAATTGACCCGAGAAAACTTCACTCCGCTCAGAAGAAAAACTGCCCAACTAAAAGTTGTAACAAAAACTGACCCGATCTTTGTAAGAAAGTTCACTTGGCAACGACTCTCTTCTATCTTGACCTCCAAAGTATACCGAAGTGTGGTTAACTCTTGGTTGACTGGCTCTTGACTTTGTTGGCGATTTTTTGCAACGATTTTTTTTTCTGTGCGGAGGAGAACATAAAGTTTTAGGAATAAGCTATTTAAAATAATAAAAATGTGGTCTAACACGAGCTTCCCGCAACAATATCCATCTCCTTCCCGAAACTACATTTCTCCTTCCATAGCTCTCATAATTCCTCATCAATTAAAGGGCCCACAAATCAATCAGGACATCGAGAACATAATTTAAACAATATCTGTTGCTGGTTCCAGTCCTAACCCAAAACTTCTTTCTTGAAAAGCTAATTTTATATACAACTTATAAGTAATATATTTGGGCTGTATGGGCTATATGGGCTGCGTACCCATAAAAACCATGAGGTTTAGGGGTGTAAAGAAACTATTTTTTGATAATATTTTAAGAAAAAAAAAAAAAACAGTTTTGTTTGGAGTAGTGTGCTACTTGGTTTGCATGAATTTGTGAAGTCTGGCCTATGACAATGTATCGCTAGAGCACACCCAGTCCTTCTCTACAATGACTACAGTCACGTAGTACGTAGATAATAAATCTATGTCGGTCAGATTAATCGATAAGGGCATCTTCGGCGGCCGTGTATCGAATAGCGATCTCGATTCCCTCGAAATTATGTTCTCGATGCCCTGATTGATTTGTGGGCCTTTTAATTGATGAGGAATTATGAGATCTATTGAAGGAGAAATGTAGTTTCGGGACGGAGATGGATAAATTATTGTTGTGGGAAGCTCGTGTTAGACCACGTGTAAAATAGACTGTAATTTTTAAATAGCTTTATTCTTGAAACTTTCTTTTCTAAGTAGTTGTTGTTTTTCAGGAATTATTAAGGTATTTAAAAATTGTCCTGCATTGCTTTAAAGGGCAATTTTCCTCCGCGGTTCCATCCTTGCATTGTCCACCATTCTTAGGGTGTTATTAATAGTTGTCTGAGATCACCTACTTGAGCTCGATCTAAAGTAGGTGAACTCAGAAAAGTCAAATGCTAATGTCAAGCCCTGGCTTATGTCAAACTTGAGGTAGCTGTCAGCATATTAATAGACACTATCTTGAGATTGACACTGACATTAGCCAAGGCATTTCTGTACGGCATTTCTAGAGCTTTTATTTTGTTTTACCTGTCCCGCTATCAATTTTTGACTCACTTCCCAGTGTCCGATTGAGCTGAAAGGCTCACTCGTTTGGTTCTCGGGAAGATGCATTGATTACTAACCTAAATGCCGCCATTTTTAATCCAATATGGCGGCTGCCGCAAAATGGTGATTTATAATTATTTCCACTTGATAATAATATGACAAAGTCCATTGCGGAACAGCGACCCCGAGATGGGAAAGAGATCAGTTGGCAGATCACCAGCCAGATGCCAGTGGTTGCGCCTGGCATAAGGATCGTGAGAGGTGGCGAGAGCGTCAAGAGGCCTTTACTCAGCCGTGGGTGTTAACAGGCTGATATTATGATGATGATGAATAATATAAAATGTTAATGTCAGTAATAATATGGTTATCGAATGAAATGGCTCGAAAAGCGAAACAGAGTAAGTAAAGTGATGTTATTCTTAATCCAATATGGCGGAAGTCACAAAATGGCAATTGGTCATTTCCATTGTAACCCATATGATATTGGTAAATATTAAAATGAGTACCAATAAAGCAACGGTATTTCAACACCTGCATTCTTTTTCCAATTTTCAATCAGCGCAATTTCCGAGGTGCGGTTCGAAATCGACCACAATGCGAAGAGGGGTCATGCGTTTGGGAAATTGATTTCGAAACGCCGATTGTGTCTGACCAAATATAGTTAACGGGTGCATCCAAACGGAACTAATGTGACTTTATTTATTATCGGACAATAGGTTTTTGTCAAAATACTGGCTTGTTTTAACCAGTGTTTTCCAAACTGAGCCCACCTAATGCCAAGAGAGGAACTTTTGATGGCCATGCGTCATTCATTATTCATACAATCCACTTGATTCTACAGCTAAAAATGTAAATTGAACTTACAGCACGCGGCATAATGCGGCAATCGAAAAACCGGCAAAGTGGGAGTCGGACTCGCGCTCTAAGGGTTCCATACAGTTTTAAAAAATATTGGTGTCCAAACCCTCTGTGCGTGACTCCGTCTCGCGCTTGATTGTTTTTTATTATTTATTGCTAGTCATAAACCATTTGATGAACCATTTGATGCTTGCATGTTTGACCGTTTTTCCGACCCCCCTATTTTTTTTTCCTAATTGGGGATAATAGCACACAGATAGACAGCGGCGGCAGAGTACTAAGGTCCCATTTGGCACCCTTCTGGTATGGAAGCCTAAAAAGGATCCTAAAAGCCCCCATTTAGGATCCTTTTTAGGCTTAGGGGAGGGGGGGGGGGGGTAGTGGACACCTCTGCCCCCTTAGCACGCTGGCCTTTTGTCTACGCTCAATTGTCACCTGAGCCACTGTTAACTGCCACCTCAGTAGTGTTAAGTGGCTAAGGTGACAGTTGAGAGTTGGCAAAAGGTCAGCGTGCTAAGGGGGCTGGTGTCAGAGTTTTTAGGCCGCCCAAGGTCCTCTGACATGGTACGTGTAAGAGCTGAAGGCAAGTTGAAGACATGTGTAAGGGCTTCTGTATTATTCTATAACGACATTTTGTTACAGCTCTTTTTACAGCTACGCGTAATGTGTACTGTGCCGTAGAAAAGTGTTTTATGCCGAGTTGTTAAATAAAAACGTGCGAGACGTCGCTTTTTGCCGCCCAACCTCTTAGGCCCCGTTCAGACGATGCAAAGAGACTTCAAAGAGACTTAAAAAAAAAAAATTTAAAAAAAAATTTACAGCAATACAGCAACATGGAAGAAAGGATTTAAAAAAAAAATGGGCACGAATGAATACCAAATCTGTAAGGCAGTTTTTTTCGATAGGACGTAGACCTTCACTCACACTAGATAGGTGAAGGGGCCACTTGGATGAGGCATAGGATCAACATCTACGAAATAAAACTGTATTCCTTGCACGCTCTTGAAAACCGGGGTTTTCATGGTAGAGAGCAATGAGACTTTCATCATTTAAAAACACCGTGATCTGTTTCTACCCTTGGTCTTACAGGTGGACGGGTGGATGCCTCTTAAATTAATTAAGTAAATTAATACACCACTTAATTAGTTAATCTTAACATAGAAAATGTCTTTATCAATTTCTTGAGAGAATTATTATTTACCACAGTATTTCTTTAGTACTGCTCGTCCAATTAAAACATTAATGAGATTATTGATAAATTATTCATCTCGATTTTACAAGGTGTTACAAAAGATGCTACTTAACTCTTTTTACAGGGTAATAGCACCCGGTGATAGGGATCACAACCTAAATATTGTTTTTGCTCTATGACGTTCCGTTAATTTTTAAATTAATAAAATGTGGACGCTGTGGCGGGATAAAGGTATTTTTTAAATATTGTTTTCAATGACTTTCACAATGTTTTAATAACTCAAAGCTATGCAAATGCACATATACAAATATATTTTTAAATTAATACCAAAAACAAAAAAGTTATGAAAAATTTTTGACATCTTGTTGACCAGTAGGTTACACCCTGTAAAAAGAGTTAGGATGTTTTGTAACACGTTGTATTAATTTTCGATTTTATGAGTGGACAAAGGCAGAGCCAGAGTGGCCGTTGAGAAGGGCCTTTAAGGTTGGTTTTTTGTTCAGCGATTTTTCATTCGAGGCAATAACATAGTGTTCTTTTCATTATTCATCACGCCGATTATGTGTTCTGGTCTTCAACAAGTTTTTTGGGCAGTGCTTTGTCGACCAGAACACAAAAATGGGCTGAATTATTGTTGTTCTGTTTTGTTCAGATTGGCCAAGCGACCACTCGGACACTCCAGTGCCTGGGACTTTGTTTAGAAGTAGTATAATGAGCTTGTCCACCTAGCACATCTACCATCCAATCATCTTAAAAACCTCTTGTATTAAGTCGTAAAATAAACTGAGTTGTAGCGACTGTACCGACAAAAGGCGAAGAATTGTCTTGTTCAAATCCAAAACCAAATCTATTATCCGACCAACACAAAGATAAACTGGGTTTGGTTTGGAGTTAAACTAGGAGAAGGTCCACTTCAAACGAAACCATTCCATCCAACCGTTTCTTAAGGCCCAGTTATCTTCTTTTTGGATGCTTTTTTTGCTAATAACTCACCTGCAAAATCTCAACGCGAGGCTTAACTATTTTTAGGACCTAAGGTTTGAATTCCAGATCCTAGAACCTACAAATGCAATAATGATAAAATAAAATGGTTTTTTTTTCTAGTAAGCGTTTATTTGTTCTTCTGTGTTTATTTTTGTTTGGATCCCGACATAAAGGATCTGAAATCGTGATTGCCAAATTGCTTCCTTTGACGATGCGTACTAAACGCAAACTAAATGTAAAAGCTTTTTATAACATCAATTGTTGTGAGTCTGTGAGTGCTTTGGGTTAAATATTTTTGGTCATCCTAAATACGAACGCGATGAAAAATTTTCTGGGAAATCAAAAAGGCTTCGAATTTTGTATGGAAATTTATATTATACGAATGTAAGTTAAAACCTCTGTGTGCCGATAGAACAGAAAATGGCGAAAAGTTACCCATAAGGCGCGTTTACTCGACACGAATCGTGTCACGCACGGGTCTACCACGCGGCAACCGCGCGGTCGTGTGGTGTTCAGTGTTGGCAAGAGTGAACTTTGTTTACAAGAAATCAACGCGTTCAAATTTTTCGCAATTAGCTGTTTTCAGAAAAAAAATACGTAGTTCTTTTTTTCTCCACTGATGGCGCTTATAATACGGCACTATAACGGCAGTCAGTTGAAATTTCATCAGTGTTGCCAACGGTACGACAAATTACCGTAAACTGTAATAATCATAACCAGAAACACAATTCATTGCTTGCAAATTTTATCGCATCACGTAGTTGATGTCAGTATCCTACCTACCTATTCTTCACCGTGGAATTTTAGTCGTTTTAAAGCCGAAGGTATTTAGTTGCACTCGTGATTCTGAGCCAAATTCCAAAATTTTACTTCAAAACGAGCGAAAAAAAAACCACTTCTCAATACAAACGGCTATTGCCAATCGACACCATTTGTATGGAGAAGTGAATTATTTTTTCGCGCGTTTTGGAATGAAATTTTGAAATTTGGCTCAGAATCACCAGTGCAACAAAATACCTTCGGCTTTAAAACCACTAAAATTGCACGGAGTATATTTATCCAAAACCATTTATGTTTTTGTTTTTAAGAATAAAAATTGCAAATACATATATGACACGGCATTTTTACCGATTGAACATGGCAAGCCTGATTCTTATCTGTGGTGTTTGTGTATCTTTAGTATTAGTACTTTTTAATCTGTGAATCTGTGGGAAAAAGCGTTATTTGACTGCCGTTATGTAGCCGTATTTTCTGCGCCATCTAGCGAGCATTTTAAAATCAGCTTTTAACTGTCAGTTTAAAACGGCTCATTCCAGCGCGAAGACCATCACTGGACACCGGGCCCTTAGCCTGTAACACAATGGTGCCCAAATGGGCTGTCAGGTGACAACTTCAATTACGATTTGCTAACGCTGTCTGTCCTTTTAATGTTTTTGTAGTACAGCAAATAATATTTTGATTCTAATTCTAGAGGATTAGTTCTCTGGTTGTAGGAAGGAGATAAACGAGGAGAGCCCGGTTTTGTCCTTCTGCCGGGACGCCATTGACCTGCCATTGCGTTACAGGCTAAGGGCCCAGAGCGCGTCGGCCGCGCGGCAGTCGCTCGAAAATTTTCTTCTCAGTTACTGTTATCCGTGCACATGAGCGTTCAAGCGTTGTATTTAGCATGTATTGAAACGCTGCAAACGCTTCTTTAGATACTCAAATATAAGTTTATACTTTCAGTAGCACAGCATGGATGCTTTAAGGCTCCGCCACACAGGCGCGTTATTGCTTTTGCGTTATTGCGTTTGGTTATTGCGATATCTGTTTTCAGTACATTTTGTATGAAGAACGTTGCTGCGTTTTCACCGCAGCAGTGTGTAACCCCATGGCCATCCTAATACAAAATGTAATGAATACAGATTTTGTAATGAGCGGAGCCTTAAAAGCCTCCGTTCTGTTCTAATAAAAATTAACAAACACTGTTTGTTTGATGATTTTAAAATGAACAACGAAAGTAAGTATCATGTAAGGCTTCATTTACAAATTCGCAGCACACTCATGAAGAAATACGTGCCATAAACTGTAAATTGCGGTCTAACCGTGCGTGTACACCGCTGCCTTTATGATCCGTTAGGCACAATACAATACACCGATAACCAGCAATTTCAGCGAAACAAAGAGTGCAAACAGGTTCAGATACATACTCTTATAGCCAGTGGGTTTGAGCAAAAACGCGCTACCAAAGTGGAATTTAAAGATGAGCGCTGGTACACAAATCTACGGTCGCTGAAAAGTCCTGCGAAGAAGCTGATTAAGAGTCCCCTTCAGGACCGTGGGAACTCAGGGACGGCCAAGCGCGTGAAACGCTGTTTTCTATAGCTGTTTCACCCAGAGCGAGACGGGGCGCGGGAAAAGTGAGAGGCAATGCGGCTGTATGAGTCTACGTGTGTTTGTGTCCTTTCGCGAGTATCTAGTGGTAGTTGTAATGAAATAGATCTATTTTCCCAAATTTTTTTGTAGTTCACCTGCGATTTCTACATTTTATTAGGTATTTCAAAAAATTTTTTTTTTCTGACAAGTACAACACATTATTGATATTCCCAAGGTAGTTAGACTCCAATAGACAGTGTAATAATGTAAGTAAATAACAGCTGAAAGTAACCCCTTTTTCGGCGCGAAAAACGCATCGCTCTAATTTCTTCCAGGCATTTTTTCTTATCATAAAAACTATTTGCAAACCTCCGTATTGGTCATCTATTGATATAAACCAAGTTTCAGCAAAATCCAGCCTGTAGTTTCGAAATTAAACCGGAACTACGTTTGTATGGGAAAATGGTGCTCTAGCACCCTCTTAAGTAAATACTTAACTATCGTTCTGTCACGTTCTTTTGTGAGAAATCCGCAGAGGCAGAACGATATTTAAGTGCTTGCTTAGCGAATTTCTCAAAACAGATATCGGCAGTTATTGATGCAAGCTCAACAGCTCAACTCAAAACAACGCTCGCTCGCTCCGTAGCATGCGCCGCCCGAACTTGCGACCTCAGTATTTAATTTTGCTAAATTTTCAGGGGAAAATTAATACTTGGCTTAGCTATAAAATAAATACAAAGTCTATTCTGTGATTGACCCGTTCCGGAGAAAGACAACAGAGGGACGGATGGTCAATAAAGTTATCCTATAATGGTTCCGTTTGTGGAACCCTTAAATCGAGCCAAATACCAAAGTACAAAGCTAAAGGTCACAAAGGAGGTTCTGATTTTGTAAAAGCGTAGTAAATAACAATTTTTATTGCGATATAAACGAATTCCAACGGCATTGTTCGGCATTAGGCGCTGCGTGGTTTTAGGATCGGTTTTATTTTGTTAACCTCCAACCCAAAAAGAGGGGTGTTATAAGTTTGACCGCTATGTCTGTCTGTCTGTATGTTTGTCTGTCTGTTGCACCCGTAACTTTTGAATGGGTGAAACAATTTGGATGCCGTTTTTTACAATTTGAAAGCAGATTTTCTAGCGAGTGTTCTTAGGTATGTTTTATCAAAATAATTTCAGCGGTTTATGAGATATGCAAATTTCAAGCTAAAATGTCAAGGGGATTTAAAAAAAATAATTTTGTATTTATATTTGTAGACTCTTTAAATTTATTTTGAACACTTTGACTTTGAACTCGTTTGCCGAACGTTCAGGGGCCTTTACGGATCAATAAAAATTTGACAAACAAAGATAAAGAGAGACAAAAAAAACTGCTGTTTCAAGCATGAGCTAGCGCTCTCATAAAGTTTGAATACAGAATCAATGTAGATTAAAAAGCGTAAAAGCACTTATGATGGTATCAGTACAATTTGACAAATAAACCAAGGACTGACACATACAATAACACACACTTTTAATGGTAAAACTACTTTTAATTGTTTGACTAGTAATTATGGTACTACATTCACAAAGTAGCCCGAAGTGGCTCCTGATTCATCATCATCAATGCTCAGAAGTCATTGGGGGATGCATTGCGTTTTCGAGTTTTTTTTTCCTTTGCCAAAACTACTCCATAAATCTTGCAAATACGAGTAGTTTAACAAGACAAACCAGATCGCAGTGTACTTAAGTTTCATTATGCACTTTAATTTTATTATTAAAATCTTTATTATGTAGTATGAGAACATAATATTATTATAACTGAAATTAGATAGAAAGTCAGGCATGCCTGTAAAAACAAACACATAAATAACACGAACAAAACTCGCTTAATTAACAACAATAAATTGTAACCCTAAATCAAATTAAAATATAGAACAAACAAAAACAAAGAATGGAAACACATCCGTTAACACCTCCCGTTTACAAACCGTCGCTTTTTTCCCAAAGCGTTCGAAATTCAAATCAAAAGGAATAGAATAAAATATGCAAGAAGGTTAAGGCATCACAAGTGTTATGAAAACCCATACTGGACCACTGAGTACTTAGAAGATCTAGAATCTATATAAGGTCCACTTGCGTCAACGGGCCAGCTAGTTAACTGTAAGTTAACGTCAATAATTTTATTGTATGGAGAAGATACATTAACTCAGAGTTAGTTGGCTTACCCTGATTGACGTAAGTCCGCCTAAAAAAACAAAGTATTTGTCACTTGAGACGGCACTTTCAAGGTTTGCAAACAGTAGGCACAAGTCAGCAACACGCTAGGATACACCTTTTTGTTCAATTCACTTACATATGCCGCATGCGTTAATAGTACTGGGGTATCTCAGCTACTATAATTTATTACTTTAACTACTTTTAAACTTTTAAATACCCACGCCATTTTAGCTTCAAATTACCATATCTCATGAACGGCTGAACCGATTTTGACAAAACTCGCTGGGAGAACCTGCTTTCGCAGCTTTAAAAATAAAAAAATAGCCGGATCCAAATCGGTTCACCCGTTCAAAAGCTACGGCGCCACAGACAGACATACAGACAGACTGACAGATACATAGCGATCTAACTTATAACATCACTCTTTTTGGTAAATTAGGACACCGGAAAGATGAGTCCTTCTGGTAAAATGTATTCGTGGAACCGACAAATTTTCGAATTTCGAAGATATTCTCATTCGAAATTGGAACAGATTAGCGTTTTGAATAAATAAGGGCTGGCCGCAAACACCGATCGTAAATCCACGTCAAAATTAATGACCTATCGTTACGATGGCACTACGCGCGCGGCTTTGTCTGCGATCACCCTTAATTTTGAACCCTGTAATAAAATTGGTCATAATTTCACTGTGAATTGAACCATTAATAATGTGCGGGTTTGACGCGAAAATGATTTCTAAACTTAGGTGTAATTTATTGATTTGTATTTTAATGAAAGGACCAAGTTCCAATTCCCCGGGTACAGTCGGCCACACGCTAGGATTCATTATTGTCACCCTTAAGGCACGCGCGGTAAGAGCTACCGCGTCGTGGGGTATCTGTGACATGCATGACACACTTTTGAGTTTGTTGAACTAATGTCACTGGCTTACGCCAATCTTACGTCTTTGACGATCAAGTTTAGTTGATGGCATAGCATTGGTGTGGTAGAAAAATCTCTTTATATGTATAACTAGCTTTTGCCCGCGACTTCGTCCGCGCAGACTTAGTTTTTTTTCGTTATCACAATAAAACATAGCCCATAGCACTCAGCGATAACGTAGCTTCCCATAAGTGAAAGAATTGTTTAAATCGGGTGAGTAGTTTTGGAGATTACCCCCTAATAACCTACATACTTACAAACTTTTCCTCTTTATTGAACGAGCGAGCGAAGCGAGCGAAGTTCTCCGAGTCTACTGGAACAATCCGGCGTTTGTATGTATGTATGTATGTATGTATGTATGTATGTATGTATGTATGTATGTATGTATGTATGAATGTTCGTTCGACGATAACTTGAGTAAATTTAGTCGGATCGTCATGAAATTTGGTAGGCAGGTAAGTGAGGCCAAGAGAATTTTTAAGTTCGAACATGAGCCAAATCGGTCGAGGGGTTGCTGAGATATGGGGTCGCGAGTTCAAAGTTCGGGGCGAACCACTAGTAATATTAGTGTAGATATTCTAGCTGGGCACTAGCTAGAAAGTCATACTAGTGACCATTTAGTCTGAGTAGAGCAAAACATGGCGAAGGCATGTTACTGTTAAAACTCATAAAATATTTGCAATACAATTTCCTCTGGCATTTCCTTTCAACATCCGAGAACTCTGCATTGCCTGCATCTTGAAATATTTCCATGCATGTTTTGTAGAAGTAGTATAGCTGGGGCCTTAGCCTGTAAGACAATGGCGGGTCAATGGCTTCCAGGCACAAGGACAAAACCGGGCTCTCCTCGTTTTTCTCCTACAACCAGAGAACTAATCCTCTAGAATTAGAATCAAAATATTCTTTGCTGTACTACAAAAACACTAAAAGGACAGACAGCGTTAGCAAATCGTAATTGAAGTCGTCACCTGACAGCCCATTTTGGCACCATTGTCTTACAGGCTAAGGGCCCTGGAGAACTGGTGAATCGTTGACTTAAATACTCGTATAAGTTTGACAGGTAAAATCCGGAGTTGCAAATCCTGACATGAACGAATCTAATGTAAATCTAATCATCAAAGTGATTATCAAAACTACTGGAAACCTAGCATGCTCCACCCATCAAGGAAAAATTAAAATAAATACAAACAATTTGTATTTTTGAACGAGCGAGCGAAGCGAGCGAAGTTCTTCGAGTCTACTGGAGCAATCCGGCGTTCGTATGTATGTATGTATGTATGTATGTATATATGTATGAATGTTCGTTCGACGATATCTTGAGTAAATTTAGTCGGATCGTCATGAAATTTGGTAGGCAGGTAAATGAGGCCAAGAGAATTTTTAAGTTCGAACATGAGCCAAATCGGTCGAGGGGTTGCTGAGATATGGGGTCGCGAGTTCATAGTTCGGGGCGAACCACTAGTATAAACAGTTTCTATTACTTTATATTACTACGAAGATTTAAGTTCAATAACTACTCACTAAAATTCAATTTTAAAATACCCCCGACATTTTTGTTTCTAATAAACATAACTCATAAACAGCTGAACCGATTATTTTTTGATAAAATTTTTCTAAAAAAAACTCTCTAGAAAACCTGCTTTCAAATAAAAAAAATACACATCCAAATAGGTTCACCCGTTTCAGACCTACCCTATGGTACCATAGACAGACACTCAGACACACACACACACACCCTCATACACACACGGATAGCGGTCAAACTTATAACACCCCTCCTTTGGATCGGGGGTTAAAAAGGGGTAAGACCCCAAAGGTCAAGTAGAGAGCAATCTAGGCTCACTCTCAGGGTTCTCAAGCTACGTATACTTACTTCTAACTAACAGCCACTTATCTCAGCAATGACCTACCATTCGCAGCCGAGGATTACGAAGATACAAAACGCACAAAATGTATAATGGTTAACGTAGCACAGAAGGACGAAATTATTGAACGAGCGAGCGAAGCGAGCGAAGTTCTCCGAGTCTACTGGAACAATCCGGCGTTTGTATGTATGTATGTATGTATGTATGTATGTATGTATGTATGTATGTATGTTTGTATGTTTGTATGTTTGTATGTATGAATGTTCGTTCGACGATAACTTGAGTATTTTTTGTCGGATCGTCATGAAATTTGGTAGGCAGGTAAATGAAATTAAAAGAATTTTTAAGTTCGAACATGAGCCAAATCGGTCGAGGGGTTGCCGAGATATGGGGTTGTTAAGTTTATATGGGATGAGAGAGGGCGCCACTGCTGCTTCTCAGTAACAATAAAATAGTGCTAAAAAGTGATTATAAAGTGATAAAAACGTAAACATAATCAGTAAACAGGGAAAGCAGTGATAAAAAATTACAAAAGTGAACTATAAATACAAATTCTGTTTGGAAACAATATTGTGGATATCGGACGTAAAATTCAGTGGAAACAATAAAAATAAACTTTTACGGGTCGCGAAATAATTCGTAACAAAAACTCTATTTTAATCCAATAAATCCAAAAATTTTGCTAATTGCTAAGGTCCAAAGTACACCAGATTAGGAAATACAAAACAGCGCCATCTATTAAAAAAATAATTGTTATTCTACTTCCTAACAGAGGGCGTGACAAAACATTTTTTATCAGAGCCATCTAGTGTTCAAAATTATAAACCAAAAAGTCCTTATGCTCAACAATAGAGGTCGCTTTACTTCAAAACTACAAGAGAGTCCTATACAAAACTTAAAATGGAAGAAATACTAGATAAACTACAAAAAATCCAAAATGATCTAGAGGCACAAAAACTTGAAATAAGAAAAAGCGGCGAACAAGTTACAGAAAACATCCAAAGAATGTTTGGCGAAAAACTAAAAATGCTAGAAGAAAAATCTGAAAATCTTGAAAAACGAGTGGAAAATCAAGAGCAAAGACTGTAGGGGTTGGTCCAATTCTGTACCTCCCGGGAACCACACGGGGGTTATTATTATAATTAGGTTTATATGGGGTCGCGAGTTCATAGTTCGGGGCGAACCACTAGTAAATATTTTAGCCGAAAGATAACTACTAGTTCGCCCCGAACTGTGAACTCGCGATCCCATATAAACTTATATATAACATAAAAACTTAACAACACCATATCTCGGCAACCCCTCAACCGATTTGGCTCATGTTCGAACATAAAAATTCTTTTAGTTTCATTAATCCGCCTACCAAATTTCATAACGATCCGACCAAATTTACTCAAGTTATCGTCGAACGAACATACATACAAACATACATACATACAAACATACAAACGCCGGATTGTTCTAGTAGACTCGGAGAACTTCGCTCGCTTCGCTCGCTCGTTAAAAACATTTTCATGTAATCAATGTTGCCAAGACGAGACCATACACCTCGCACTGTCAAAAAGCTATCAGATCTCACGCAGAGTCAAGCTTCTAACTCTAAACGCAATAACTCTACAAGCCCTAACTTCACAAACTCTACACCTGAGTCAAAATAATTGTGGCTTGGCAGTTTCATTAGTAAAAGAACTTGTAATAACAGAAAAGTAATGAACAATGAACACATTTTTCACTTTACGCCCATATGACGGTAGCGAAATGACCAAGCCACATATTTCGACTAAGGTGTAGAGTTTTGTTCTGAATTTTGTTGATCTGGTCTAATCCAAACTTCGAGAAAAGGTAGTAGTGCCCTTGAGCTTCACTTACTCGTCTTGGCGGGGGCACGCTTGGTTGTTAGTTCGCAACAAATGACGACGGCATATTCACTCAGGCTACTAAATTACACACGACAGCACTTTCGTTGCAAAGTCGCCCGTAACGTAAGTGAACTCTATTCGTGTAAGCGTCTACGTGCTGTCTTGTGTACCTACGTCTGACATGGTAGATCACATCGAGTTGTGTGAAGCCCACGGCACGTCTGACTGTACAGTATTTTGTAAAGTCACCCTTAACGATACCCAGTGCCAGTCGTTGACAAAATATCTCGTTGAACGAGCGAGCGAAGTTCTCCGAGTCTACTGGAACAATGCGGCGTTTGTATGTTTGTATGCATGTATGTATGAATGATCGTTCGACGATAACTTGGGTAAAAGTCGGATTGTCATTTAGGCAGGTAAATGAGGCAAAGAGATTTTTTAAGTTAGAACATGATTCGAGCCAAATCGGTCGAGGGGTTGCTGAGATATGGGGTCGCGAGTTCATAGTTCGCGCACCACTAGTCAAGGGCGTCGCCAGCCGATGTCGCAGGGGGGGGCAAGTTGACTTTACCTACTACAATTCATACTTTTCTCATTCATAGAGAATGAGAAAAGTAGGTATGAATTGTAGGTAAAGTCGACAGCACATGAAGCTTTTCACTTGTACTACGAGCCTTACATCTACAGCCAGAGCGTAGTTGAGCGTACGGAATATTAGGAGTGGAATTGGTGAATTCATTCAAGTTTCGACGTACGGGAATGATTGTTCAAGGCTTGAACTTCAAGCAAATTAACCCAAAGACTTAGGACTTTGGTTGCATTATATTTGGCAACTTTTTTAGAATCTCTAGGGGGGGGGCAGCTGCCCCTCCCTGCCCCGCCTTGGCGACGCCCTTGCCACTAGTTACAAGTTTACCGAGTTCGATTTCGTCCGAGTTCGTTTCGTTGCAGAAAGACGTTCCTTCTGTGCCTCCATTCCATAAAGCGTATCTTTTTAACTAAATCTGCAGAGATATTAGGGTGTAAATCGCCGCTTATTTCGCGAGATGTCTCGTTTAGATAACGCGTGTGGATCCACACGTTTGTTTATACGTCCTCGTAAGGGTCTCGGGTCTTTTGGAAAGACATTTAAGAAAAAAGAAACGGGCTGAGATGCTGCGAATGGGGATAGAACCAGTCGTTAGAAATCTTTTAGTGTAGCTACGACTTCGCCCCAAACTATGAACTCGCGAGTGTAACTTCTTGCTAACACCATTATTATGCAATAAAAGTGTACACTTTGACGTGATGTCGTGTGTACAGTCGGCCACACGCTAGGATACCCCCTTTTGTTCGATTGGCGCCCTTATGCCGCACGCGGTAAGAGCTGCCATGGGGTAGGTAGGTATCTGTGACTATGGCCGACCGTACCTCTTAAATGTAGGCTCGCGCATCTTTCTGTGATACCTACCGAGCAGTATTTTTATCTTCTTCAAATACAATAATATTATCCCTTAACATAAATCACAAATAAATTAATCTTTTAACTCTATCAGATACCCATGGCATCCTAACCTTTATTTAATAGACACCATAATACACTTCTACTGCTTAATTTTTACCAAAGAACAAAATGATTCAAGACTATTTGACCAGAGCAGCTGTTATTTGAGTTTATCGTCCTTCGCACGTTGAATATAGGGCTCAAAATTGAAAATCAAAGGTTTCGTGTCTTTTGTTTTTCTAGTCGGTGGGTTAGACCTCATAGTATAATTTTCCCATAAAGTAGCGTCTACAAGCCCTTTTGGGGGTAACAAGGATCGTCGTTATCGGGGAACCCATAGGGATGAGCCTATTATAACCCAGAGGGCTTGATTTCGATGGACCTTAGCGTCTACTCTAGATGGCTAAAGACGCAGTGATGAAGACAAAGCTTCATAGCCTATTTGGACCTTCGTTCGAAAGAGATCTGTGTAGCTCGCATAGATCTGAATAGTATTTAGATCTATGGTCAAAATTTAAATCTAATTCAAAATATTTGTTGAATGTAACAACACAGGTCGATGTTATTTTTTTTATGTTCTCCACATTTTGCCTTCTGGCGGCGTACAAATGTAATGTAGTTATAAGCTACGTACACACAATAATTTAAAATCAATTATTGTTAATGCATGTCACAAATTCCCAATAAAATTAAATAATCAAACCAGTCACAAAATTAAATTATATTCTAAAAAAATACTTTGTACTATTCATGCATTCATGGTGGCTCGTGAAACATACTGCGAGATTTTGGAGGCATTGTATTTTAGTGCGGACAAGGTTTAACCGATTGGCAAAGTTAAGCGCAACATCGGGCGCAGTCAGTCCATAGATGGGTAACCGCTAATGGCAATAATTATCATAAAACGCTTCTATGAAGCTTCCTCCATTCATTCATTGAAGGACGTGGTCAACAAAGACCTCATAGAATGCGGAGCCTCCGAAGACGACACCAAGAACAGGGCGAAGTGGAGAGAGAAAATAAGGAAAGCTGACCCCACCACCATGTGGGACTAAAGCTCGGAAGAGAGAGAGAGAGAGAGAGATAGCTTCTATGAAGCTTCCAGATCGGTGCTTCAATCCCGGTTGTAGTTGGTTTATAATTCGTATGTCAGAGACTCAACTAATCTTGAAATACCTCGGTGACCTTAAGGCGCCGTGCATAGTGAATGGCCCGCGCGCAAAGAAAAATGCACAAAATCGATTCCACTAAACAAATCGAAAATGTTCACATATCAAACCCTAGAATTAGGTGAGACCTATCTAACACAGCCAGTTTTGTGTTGAGATTCATAAACGTTTTGAAGATATTTTAAATGAAGAAAAAATAGGCTACGTACTTTTTTTCAAACAAAATATCTTGCAATCTGTTATGGAAATCAACACAAAACTGGCTGTTTTAGATAGCTCTCACCTAATTCTATGGTTTGATATGTGAACATTTTCGATTTTTTTAGTGTATTTGATGCAGGAATCGATTTTGTGCATTTTTCTTTGCGCGCGGGCTAATTCACTATGCCCAGCGCCTTAAGGAGGTACGAATTCGTTCCTCCTCTTAATCCATCTTACTAGGCATCTTACTGTATGTTGAAAAAAATATTGTTATACGTAAGGATTGGTGGCGAAAGGACCCATCTAGTGTGAGTGAAGGTGCCACTGGACGCTGCATAAATCATCTCATTACGTAGATGCAAAAGGCCTTAGGTGGCGAAAGTGGAATTTGTGCTTTCTTTGTCAACTGACTAAGCTTCTAGAGTAGGGGCCGCATAGTGTTAGAAAAAAGGCAATCAAATTGCCTTTATGGCTTCCACTTTTATAGATTGTCAAAGATAAAGTTGTTTTATGATTTTTTTGTATTGTTTTTAAAGAGCCTATTAAATGAGGCTGTAAAATATACTTGCAGAAGAAAAAACAATGGCTCTGATTGCATTATACGATTTATAATAAAAGTTAACCCAAATTCGATTTAAAAACTTTCCAGACTTTCAACTTTCAAAGAAAAGCTGAGAAGAAACTGTGGGTGTCTTTAGCATGAATTGATAAACTTTTTCTAGGTACATGCATGGTGTTTTTAATGAGTAAAACGATCACACACGGTTGACTCGACTTTTCTGGTAACACGTTGTATTTATTTCTGCTGTTACTTTGTTGGAAGATAACACCATGTTACATTTCAAAATTTGAAATTATGTGCTAAGTACAATGTATTTTTCAAATTACTTTCAAAGTAACATTATTGTTTCAATCTTATTAGGTCAGATGTAGTCTGCATAAGTTTATAATGCCCTACAAGCTGGGCGAACCATGCTAGTTCTCAGACTCGTGGATCGCGTGCCAAATGTCGTCATCCGTCGTCGAACGAAGGCTGACGATGTTGGTGATCGAATCGCAAGTCTCAAGTGGAAATGGGTAGGAAATCTGGCGAGGCGGGAGAATAGCCGATGGACAAGGACATTGACAGAGTGGCGGCCAAGAGTAGGACGGCGGTCGGTAGGAAGACCTGCAGCTCGATGGTCGGACGACATCGTTGTGGCGGCAGAGGGTCCATGGATGTGAATCGCGAGGGACCGCGAGAGGTGGCGCAAGGGGAAAAAGGCATATAGCCAGCAGTGGGCAGTGATGATGATGATGATGATGACTAGCTGGGCAAAGGCCTTCTCTCAGAGAGAGAGAGAGAGAGAGAGAGAGATTGGGCTTAATCACCACGAGTGCCCATTGCGTGTAAGGTTTCCTTCGATGTCTTCGTTTAGTTATTGGTCAAAATTCCCAGTTTACCTAATTTTGGATTACGTGCCAGCAGCGACTCGCTCAAACCCGGGCCTCTCGCTTCCGAGTCCATGGTTCTACCAACAGTTAAATTCGTAAGCTCAGTATAAAATCGGTATCGCAGTTGTTAAAGATCGTGTAAAAGAGCCCGTATCGATGTTTGTTGTTAAAATGCAGAGCATTATCTTATGTTAAGTTTGTTTAAGTTTCTGATAAGTACACACGACAGCACGTGGACGCTAACACGCTAGCACTCTTCTCGGTTACGTAACGGGCGACTTTACAACAAAAGTGTACAGTCTGACGTGCTGTCGTGTGTACCTGCTTGTATACCTCAAATATTTACGCAACCTAACGGGTAGAGAACATGCTGAACTTACTTATATCTTTTACTACCATCTCTACATTATTGTAAACCATGTTTCTTGTAAATAAATTCTTCTTTCTTTCTTTCCGTTTATGTCAAAACTCGCGCCCCTAATCAGTAAGTCACAGCGACGCCCCATAGGCATAGGGTTGGCACAGCATTTTTAACTGTAGGTACAAATAATAATAAGTATTTGTCGAAAAAAAGTTTTTTATATTTTCCCGCAAATAACCCGATTTTTAGTGTTAGCAGTTGTGCAATTTTTTTTTCAGAATAAGCCCACTGGTCAATCAGCCATTTTTCCGCCTCGCCATAATTGAGCCGATTATGGGTTCTGGTCTTCGAAGCAGTGGCACTGCCCAAAAAACTTGTTGATGACCAGAACACATAATCGTTTGAATTATTGTTGTTTTGTTGTTTACAATAATAAAAAGAATACTGTGCCGCGAACGAAAAATCGCCGAACAAAAATAGCCCAGTTTAGATGCAAAATGTAAAAAACTGTGAAAATTTTGAATTTTCCGCCACGTTGCTATCGTCCAACCTTAAGGCCGGCCACATACAGCTGGAATTATTCCGTAAGGGAAAAACGAATGCGGATTTCGAACGCAGCAACTGCATGTCAAAAGCGGTAGTGTCTAAGGTCGGCTACAGACGGAATTTTTCCGTTCGGAAAAAATAAGTTTTTTTTTTCCGTCAGGAATTCCATCTGTGTGTAGCCGGCCTACAGCAGCGTTTAAAGCCGCGTTTTCACAATCAAAGTACCACGACGAAGAGCACAATGTACTCTGTGAAGAGCACCGTCAAAGCGAGCTTATGATTGGTCGGTTCTTCTGATATGTTGTCTATGGGCACAAAAACCTCAACTAGGACGGAGCTCTACTCGTCAAAATTTACTTGGATAGAAATAAAACAAAATGGCCGACCAATCAGAAGCCCCCTATTTCATCTCTGATACATGAAAAAGACTGTAACATCAACCCTATGGCAATGAGATGCAATTTTCAGTGGAGCGCGGCTCATGTTTTGAATTTTGATTAAAGAACGCACGTGAAACAAACATGGTGACTGGTCACGTGACACTTAGGGTCTTACTATCTAACTTTAAGGGTAGACGATAGCAAGGTGGCGGGAAATTCAAAATTTTCACAGACTTTTATATTTTGTAGCTAAACTGAACTATTTTTGTTCAGCGATTTTTCGTTCGCGAGAATAAAACCGTATTCTTTTCATTATTGTAAACAACAGAACAACAATAATTCAGCCGATTATGTGTTCTGGTCTACGAAGCAGTGGTAGTGCCCAAAAAACTTGTCGTAGACCAGAACACATAATTGGCTGAATTATTGTTGTTCTGTTGTTTACAATAATGAAAAGAATACGGTTTTATTCTCGCGAACGAAAAATCGCTGAACAAAAATAGCTCAATTTAGCTACAAAATGTAAAAAACTGTGAAAATTTTGAATTTCCCGCCACACTACTATCTTCCAGCCTTAGGCCTTAATCGGCCAGAGGACATATGGATCCCACTTTAAATTAAACCTACCTATATTAAAAAAAAAATTATTTTTAAGCACGAGATCGATGGAGCTTCTTTACCATGCTTCTTCTTCAAGAACGATCAGAGCTAGTGAAGCTGGCCAAAAAATAGCCAGATACTTTAGAATTAGATAGTAATGTTTATTTGATTTATATACTTTTTTTCACATTTGATAACATTGTAACGTTCAATGTAAATAATTTATTTATAGCATATTTTGACTTTATAACACTTCAATCCGAGATAATTGGGTTATTTCGGAAATCCCCCTCGAGCGAATCCCTCTTTGACACGAGCTGTTATTGAAAGCGAATGTTATCTTGAGTGTGATACTCCTTTTTGAAGGAAATTGAGTGGGTAAATGAAATCGTTGATGTTGCATGACGTTTTGGCACGTCCGTTCTGTTGACAATGGTGAAAAAGACAATTTCCATTTTTAATTCCATTGAAAAACTCGATCGAGATCAGGGATGATCGTCATAGAGGTTGAAGTTAGACACGTAGGCTCCAGGATATCCGCGTCTGAAGTACAAATTGCAGTTTGCGGTTTCAATTTGATGTAACGTTTTGTACTGGTGGGTTAATCAACTCACGAGGAGGTTGTTTTTAACCCCAATGCTTAGTCCCGATGTCGCAAGCTTCCTGTTTGTGGCTTCATTGCTCCGGAACTGACGAACCAAACTGAATGCGTTTTTTCCCTTCGGAAACTGAATAGCAGCTTCGTTGTTGAATATGTTTGGTTCGGAGATAATGTAAGCAGGTACTTACAAAAACAGTAGGTAGGTACTGTCAGTTCATATACGAGTAAGCGTTTCTGGAACATACCTGTAACAAAAAAGTTGAGGTTAAATAATGTCAACGTGAGAGGTGGCGCGAGGGGAAAAAGGCCTTTACCCAACAGTGGGCTGATGATGATGATGACGATGATGATGATGAATGTCAATACTTCACTTTGTACTTAAATAGTTATCGACAAAAAAATATGCAAGCTTTTAGTGAACCAAACTGAAAAAAAAAATCGATAACTCTACTGATAAGTCAACAAAGTTTATTTCAATACTGATAGCACAGTGAGTTTTTAATGTTAGAATAATGCTGGAGTCGATAAGAGACAGATCTGTCTCTTATTGTTATCATCTTTCGCTAACAGTTCTGCGTGACCTTGACAAGAAAGTTGAAAATATAATCCTATGGAATGTTTTTCATTTTTTTATTGTTAAATCCAGAAAGTATGCTTTTTAATTCCATTGTTTTGGTGGCCCAACTATTATAATTTATAATACACGGAATGTAAACAAAAAATTGCAAAGAAAGAAGTTGAAAAACGGCCACGAAGCACCCTGTCATTCGCAAAAAGCTGAGAGCAAAGTTCCCATAAAAAAGTTCACTTTACGACTTACACCTCCACTGTGCAGGCTCCACATTACGCGCTACCCACATTCAGAGAACAAGATAAATGTTATACAGCCTGAACTTTAAGCAGCCCTGGATCTAGGATTTATCCGAGGTGGGGCAAAATCTTGACATTGGCGCCCCTCCTCAGAATTTGAGGTCCTAAATCTGCTACTGCTCCCCTTTTCAGACCAAGTCTCCGCAGTCTTGACTATTGACCAGTGATATCACTGTCTGAAAGTTCGAAACCATGCTTATCAATATTGGTCCGAGTAGAAAAAGGCGTGCGTCCTAGATGATGGCTTAAATTTGCCACTCTTTGACTTTGCACCCCTTAGATCCTCGGCTGATTTTGGCGCCCCCTGAAACTGCCGCCCGGGGTGGGTGCCCCGGTTTGCCCCCCCCTAGATCCGGGGCTGACTTTAAGAGGGTAGGTACGGTCGGCCACCGTCACAGATACCCCATGATGGCAGCTCTTACCGCGCGCGGCATAAGGGCACCAATCGAACAAAAAGGGGTATCTTAGCGTGTAGCCAACTGTACCTACCCCGTCCACTAGCGCCGCCAATGAAAACGACCACTTCTCACTTGTGCAGGGTTCTAGGATCTGGAATCTAGGGCTTGTCCTAAAAATAGTTAGGCCTAGGGATTCTAATTTGACGGCTCGTTTTTAGCAAAAATCACATCCAAAAAGAAGATAATAGTGGCGTTAGTGTGCCTTTTCCAACACCTTAATTAATTAACATCACCTAATTATTTATCTGAGTAGGTATGGATGGTACATTTTTAAGCCGAAAGATACATTCAGCGCGATACAAGAAAAATCTTATTTTTATTTTCCCTCAAATCTATGCTCCCGAGGGCTTGTCTGCACAAGCCCTCGAGAGTCGGGCGCTTATGTCAAAAATAGAAGTTAAAAACTAAAACCCGACTACTAAAAGGCTCAAAACAAGACCTGTTCATCCTTAAAATAGACTCATAGATAATTAATCGTAGTCGGAGGCCATCGGTTTATCAAATGCGATTAATTATCTATGAGTCTATTTTAAGGATGAACAGGTCTTGTTTTGAGCCTTTTAGTAGTCGGGTTTTAGTTTTTAACTTCTATTTTCTTTTCGAGCTTTTTAGTAAGTCATTTTGGACGATCACCCAGAATAGAACCAAGAAGGGCAAAAAAAAAACACATTTTGGAATTTTTTGTTCTATTTGTTATGTTGACGCTACATATGTTATACATTTTTGAAAAGGTCTTTTAAAGCCCTTTTATTTGATACCCATGACGATGGTATCCGATAATTTTTATTTTTAGGTCCACCACTTTAGGGCGCAGCACAGCCGCCATCTTGGTTTTTTTCCAAATTAAAGTATCCTATGTTACCTGGGTGATTAAGACGAATCCAACGACACCTCATTTGTTGAAATCGGCCGAGTAGTTTAGGCTCTGCGAGGGAACAGATGAACACACAAACATACATACATACATACATACATACATACATACATACATACATACATACATACATACATACATACATACATACATACATACGCTGCTAAAATCGTAACCCTCCTTTTTGCTTCGCGTAGTCGGGTAAAAATTAGTGTCTAATTCGGCCGACATTATCTCGATAATGCTGCCGGCTGTAGACAAGGCTCGGTCGACGCCATCTCGATCGCGGAAAATTTGACAGTTTTTCTTCGAGCAGGGCCTATCTCGAGCAAGGCATGCTGCCCGTACTGGACAGTTAGACAGTAAGCTACCCGTATGCAATCATTCCATCGCCAGCCCAGTGTTGCCAACTTTAAATAGACAAACTTTTAACCCATACGTCGTCGAGCAACCTTTTCACCTGACCGCAATGTCAAAGTTCAAAACAGGGTTAAAATAAACAAGAGGACCCTTTGGTGCCAACTTTCCGTTTGGGGGTTAACTTTCAGTTAGAATTTGAAAGGACGTAGGCTATAATTTAAGGCACAATATGTTTCACAATATGGGTCTGTGCCTAAAAAGTTTTTACTATTTTATTTATTGTAAGTAACTACAACGTATTACAAAAGTTCCTAGGTAACTCTTTTGTAGGGCGTTACCCTTGTATTTTTCGATTTAGTTGAAATTCAAATACGTTTGTGTGCGTAGGTGAATTTTCATAATTACTCGTATTTCATGTCTTTCATAACAAGTTTTAATATCTAGAGTCTGAGTCTTAAAAAAAATTGTAAAGAAAAATGTGAACTGAAACTAATAAATATATTTATATAATTTTGTTTTTTAATGTCATGTAAATTGTATGTCTCGAAATATATATGTTACCGGCCAAACCCGATTTAAGGATAAACTAGTTTCGCCTAGGCCAAACTAGTTTATCCGAACGTCGTATGGATAAACCGGTATAGCCTAGGCCAAACTAGTTTATCCGAACGTCGTATGGATAAACCAGTTTAGCCTAGGCCAATCTAGTCTGGCCTAGCAAGAATATGTAAGCTTCAGGATAAACTAGTATGGCCTAGGCCAAGCTGATATTGACGAATGATTAGGTATGAATGTTACAATATCTCGTAAACTAAGAGGTTTAGCGCTAGACTAGTTTGGCTAAACTGGTTTCTCCATACGAGCATAGGGCTAGACTAGTTTAGCCTAGGCCGAACTAGTCTAGCCCTATTTAAGTAGGGGTAATACAGATTCTACTTATTTATGCTAGCCTAGTACTTTTTCTTAAAATTAAAAAACCCGCCGTAATTATCTGAACGCATTTAGAGGCCGAATTTTAAAAAGTCTACAGTCAAAAAGTCTACGGTATGTCCGGTTTTGTCCGGTTTAAAGGACCATTCGTAAACAAAAAGAGGTATGTCAGTGTGTCGCCAACCAAACCTACTGACCTAACCTTTGTTTTAAAATTTTTTCTGAACCAAAATAAAAAATATTGAAATTAGTTTCTCAATATTGTCTAAATATAAGATTAAGCCAATAACGGACTTTCGAACAAAAAACTTTGCCTACCGAATTGTAAATTTTGGCTAGTACTAAATTGTGGGTACCGCGGCGGATTATACAACGTGTTACAAAACATCCTAACTCTTTTTACAGGGTGTAACCTAGTGGTCAACAGGATGTCAAATCTGTAAAAAGTTGAAAAAAAACAATTTTTATTTTATAACCTCAAAATAGAAAAAAAATCATAACTTTATTGTTTTTGGTATTAGCTCAAATTTTTAAATATGTTTGTGTGTGTAGGTGCATTTACATAGCTTTGAGTTGTTAAAACACTGTGAAAGTCAATAAAAACAATAATTAAAAAATACTTTTCTCCCGCCACATCGTTCACATTTTATTAATTTAAAAATTAACGGAACGTCATAGAGCAAAAAAAATATTTAGGTTGTGATCCCTATCACCGGGTGATATTACCATGTAAAAAGAGTTAGGTACTTTTGTAACACCTTGTATTTTTATTTTAAAAAAAAATTGCGCTGTCATCAAAGTCGTAGAACAAAAGTTGTTGAAAAACACATTTTAAAGTTGACGTGTTTCAGGAATGAAGCTATTTAAAAACTGCTGGGTCTTTGTAAATGCAGGGTGCACTCGAATTCGATAGCGAAACTTTAAGGGGACATTCCAATCATGATTATGAAAACCACAGTAGTGGTCTTAAAGCATCCCGGTGAGATGACTTTTTTTTTTTCTGATACCAAAAACTACCTTAGTCAATCATAAAGAAACGATATCAGTACTAAAAGCTACAAAAATCGCATAAAAAATTATTTAAAATAAAACGATTATTAACTAACCCCATTATGAACGCGACTGTACTACGCGTATAGCTCTTATCACCGTGCGCTTTGACCTGCGGTGCGGTGACCCGCCTACAAAATGACCTATAATCACGGGCGAGCTAGAGGCGCGCACGCGCCGCCGCTCAATATTTTTACGTAGTAGTGTGCGTTTCACGCAAGAGAGTTCCCTTGACGAAACTCTTATCACAATGTAATAGGGACTATTTTTGTTCATCCAAGGGAATTATTTTGTGAAACGCACTGTAGGCACTTAAATCAAAAGTCCCCAGTGTTGCCATGTGGCGCCTTTATTACATTTTAAAATCCGTATGTAGGTATGTAATGTATTGTTATTTAAAGTGAATTATAAATTCCATATAAAAGTGAATTAAATCGTCTTTGAAACGCCTCAACGGAGCCAGGGTGTGTTTTGTTCTTCGTCCATATTTTCAGGCTTATCTGGGGCTTATCCGGGCCTATCGGCGTGCCTTACATAGGAAGGTACGGTCGGCCACAATCTCAGATACCCTATGGCAGCTCTTACCGCGCGCGGCATAATAGCGCCAATCGAACAAAAAGGGGTATCTGAGACTGTGGCCGACTGTACCTATATTCTACGCTTTTGGCTAAAATCGAACACATACTTAAGTCCTCAGTACTGGACTACCTACGATAACGATCGAAGTTACATCTACGAAAATACGGGTTTAAATTAGGTAGGTATCTTAAAAAAGACTGCAAGTCCGTATAAAAATACTTACTTAATAAGCTAATTTTAAATTTACATTAAAGTAATACATTAAAGACAACCCAAATCCGTACAAATACGGAAAAACCTATATTTGTGGCAACACTGGAGGTCCTTCGACCTTCTCTTACCTTTCGGCGCTCGCGCTTTTAGCTTTGAATACGTAGGGAGGGATGGATCGTCCTTCGGTCTTTGTAATAGGGGTGATTTTTAAAAAGCAGGCATTGCATTACTCTTGCGAAATTTTGCTCGGAATTTACCTACAGGGGCCTGCAGACAGTGCGTATTTTATAATTTTGGATCTTATGTTGATGTCTTTAGGAGTGGTTTCTCTTTTGGTCGATTATTGCATTTCCAACTTGTCGACCGGAAAGGTGAACATATGATCGAAAGTGTGTCGTTGCGTTGAAAAGTGATTTATTTAAATTTAATCGATTAATTTTGAATATTTTTTTATATGATTTTTGTAGCTTTTAGTACTGATATCGTTTCTTTATGATTGACTAAGGTAGTTTTTGGTATCAGAAAAAAATAAAAAGTCATCTCACCGGTATGCTTCAAGACCACTACTGTGGTTTTCATAATCATGATTGGAATGTCCCCTTAAAGTTTCGCTATCGAATTCGAGTGCACCCTGTAGAAAACGATGCAAAAACCCGATGGCGAACCGCAATGACGCGAGACCAACGGTATGAAGTGAAGTCACCAAAACAAATAAATTATTTAGCAACTGTTTCTACCCCGCTGGGTTCGACAGGGCTTTCACAATAAAACAGCATGTCTTAGGCTTTATATTGACTCGTTTCTTCGAGTTGATTTAACCATTAGTATTATAAAGTACTTATTTACTATTCTTACCCGCTATTTCATCCGCGCGGACTTATTTTTACAGGAAAAAAGCCAGTAATTTTTAAACTAATTGTTGACCCATTTCGCCCCGTGAACTTTGTATTTTAACCTAAGCTAAGCCAGTGTATGGTAATGGTAAAAAAAAAACAAACCGGAGAAGCCATTTTTGAGTTTTAGCGAGACAAATTGAAGCGTCTTTAGCAGCGGTGTTTATAGCGTTTCGATACTCAATACAACGCTTGAACCCTCCACCGTTTCAACTTGCATGATTCTATTTATTTTTATTACCCGACTACGCGAAGCAAAAAGGAGGGTTACGATTTTAGCAGCGTATGTATGTATGTATGTATGTATGTATGTATGTATGTATGTATGTATGTATGTATGTATGTAAGTATGTGGGTATGTTATGTATGTTTGTGTGTTCATCTGTTCTGTCGCAGAGCCTAAACTACTCGGCCGATTTCAACAAATGAGGTGTCGTTGGATTCATCTTAATCACCCAGGTAACATAAGATAGTTTAATTTTGAAAAAAAACAAGATGGCGGCTGTGCTGCGCCCTAAAGTGGTGGGCCTAAAAATAAAAATTATCGGATACCATCGTCATGGGTATCAAATAAAAGGGCTTTAAAATACCTTTTCAAAAATGTATAATACATGTAGCGTCAACATAACAAATAGAACAAAAAATCCCAAAATGTGTTTTTTTTGCCCTTCTTGGTTCTATTCTGGGTGATAGTCCAAATTACTTACTAAAAAGCTCAAAAAAAAATAAAAGTTAAAAACTAAAACCCGACTACTAAAAGGCTTAAAACAAGACCTGCTTATCCTTAAAATAGACTCATAGGCCCGGTTTCTGAGTTGAGAATTTTTCTAAGCACATACTTTACGTATCGCTCTGTCACGCTCTTTTGTGAGAAATCTGCAGAGATAGGACTAGAGATGGGCGGCGCGGAAAGTTTCCGCCGGAAACTTTCCGGAAAGTTTCCAAAATGGGAAGATATCCGGGAAGATTCCCAAAATGGGTATTTATGTGGGTAGAAACGTTTTTCATTGCAGTTATTGATCAAAATGAATCCTTTTACAGTTGTGTGCACTTATAAACAGTAGACTGCCAATATTTTTTACAATTCTTGTGTAAAACAGGCGTACTTTCGATTTTATGTGATGATTTCTTTAAATTCGTCGAAAATCGGAAATAAAACACGAATTCTTCACGAATTCTTCATGAATTCTTCAATAATTCATAATCACAAGACTTATCACATCAAAATTATTTGAATTGCTACTAACTAGAACATAAATTATACAAGGTGGCAACATGGAACTCTTTTTTTTGGGCTGATTCTCAAAGTGCCGTCCAAACAAAAACATTTTTACATTCCGTTGGAGTACATAACCGTTGCTGGCCAGTAATCGATCGGATTTTTTTGCATAAACTGGTAAAATCGCGACTTTAACTGAGTAGGTACGTACAGGATCTTTAAAAAATCCGGACAAAGCAAGTTAAACTTGGAGAGGGTTCCGTACATTCGAAGTTCATTTACGCACAAATGTTGAGAAACCATACCAAACCATAACAAATAGATGTAGGACTGTAGAACGCCAGAGTTGAGGAACTAATAATATTAATATTTTCATTTGCTATTTTCTACACCATGGACTTTTTATAGGTTTTCCTGTAAAACTTATCCCTACCTACCTTTCGGTTTTCGGTTATAGTGTTTTTTGTGTGTGATGTTTTGGTTTTGTCAATAAATTATGTTTTATCTTTTTCTTATCTATAATCTGGTTGGGTTAGATATGATTGATTCTTCAGAAAATTAATAGCCAAACCTCAACAATTGATCGATTCTACAGCATAAGCAAAGTTAACAAAACGGGGGAGGATGCTGGACATACATTGGTCAGAACGCCGTACCAACGTGTCCATATTGAATGAGCTGAACACCGTACCAACGTGTCGATATTGGATGAGCATTGGATGAGCGATGAGCAAGAGCGACCATCTGCACATGTAGGGTCCTCAAATACTTTGGTCACATTGCCAGGAAAGACAGTGACAACCTGGAAAAACAGATTTTTACTAGGTAGATCGACGGGAAGGGGAAGATGCCCGACCCGTTGGACCGACCAAATCCGCTCCACACTCAACACCTCAGTATACGATTCATACCCGCTCCTAGGAACGCGCGCAAAAAACACAAAACAGTTGAAGGCGCAACTTTCGGACCGACCGCCTGCCATCACGAGTATGCCACTTGAGACGCAGTTTAGACCCATAAATAATGGTCGTTTCGCTTTGAAGTGTTTGGAGACTTTGTTAGTAATATAAACAAGAATGTCGTTGTATGCTTTGTCAAGTTATAAGTTGAATGGTTTCGTTTTTAATAGCTGTGTAAACAAAGTTAGTGGGAATGTCACGCTCTTGTTACAGAATATTGACATTATTACGAAATCAAGATCGATAACCTATAGATGTTTTATGCTTTTTGGAATCGGGAATAGTTGCCTGATAATACTACAAGTTTATTTCATATAGCTGTATAGAGAAAATAAAAAATAACTTGAAACAAAAAATGGTGTTACTTTCTTGGCAAGTGGTGATTGCGCGGTGGTTTTAAATTGGTATTCTGTGTAAGTTGTATAAAGTATAGACCTGAAATATATATATCATCTAAAACTAGACTATGTTAGGAATGTTACGATAAAAGATCAATTACATTATATTAAAGTAATTCGAGAGAAATAGAGGCTTGAAATGAACACTAGATTTTGCCATTTTCTCCTTTTGGTTTCTATTTAGTTTTATGTGTGTTTTTTGTATGACTATATCTCTAGATTAACACTTATTTTTGAAGAATGCCTAATTAGCTCTGTAATTTAATATGATTTTGTGTATAGATAGGACGAAAACATCGTAAATTTATCCTATTTCTAATTACCAATTTGCTGCAGGATATTTGTTAACCCTTGCGCCATTAATTGGTACTGCGTATAAAGGCCACAACACATCTGACTATTTTCTAGGTACCCATTTACTTTTGTATAAATGAAACCAAAAATGTATGTGAAGGATATTATAAAAAAATATATATACACATTTATTTCTGATGGTAACCTTAAAAGCTGTGTTAAGAATATCTTATAAAAACAAAAATGTATGTAGGTATGTGAAACCAAAAATTTACTTAGGTGAAGGATATTACTATTATTATACAAGGTGTTACAAAATATAAGTCCAAAAAAAATTTTTATTTATATCAATTTAAGTAAAAAAACCATGTAAGCAAATATTCTAAGCAAAAATTCGTTGAAGTAAAAAAACTTTTTTTTTAAGCAAAAATTTTTCTAAGTCCAAAAAAAAATTTTTATTTCTATGAATTGTTGCGGGTCGGCCTCCTTTAGCGCCCCCATTCGTATACCCCTACGCCGACAACCCGCCACAAGTCCAGCAAGTCCAACAACCTTCGTAAGTATAATCCGCGCGCGATGAGAATGGGATGGAACTTTGTCATAGTCTATCATCAATATACTTTAATTTACTTTGAAAAGGTTGCTTCGACGCGAGTTTGCTTACCGCGCGAGTCTCACTCACTTCCATCAAATTCTCATCCGTGCCGTTCAGTGCCGTGATCAGCCACATTAGCTACGACCCTTAGACAGAAACGCTTATTGAATAAGGGCAAATTCATATCCAAAGCATAAAGACACACAACCATCAAGTTTTAAAATTGCAATCATTTACGAATCTTTCTATAGTTCTTACCACTTTGAGGTGTAATTGATACTTCAGTAATGCGAGAACACTTTCTTACGCCTCAAAGTGGTCTATTTTAAAGAAAAATGGCACAAAATAAGTATTGAATTACTTACCTTGAAAGTACACCTCCAACTGGTCATTGAAAAATGCAAAATAACTGTATCTAACCGACTATAACTTAGTTTGTGACCTGTCACAATAACATTTACTTAGTAAACAACCTAACTACACAAAAGCAATCAATCTAAATACATGTAAACTAATGAAATAAGAACGAAAACAAAAGAACCCACGGAACACGAATCGCCTTCCCGTCGTACCGTTTTGAAGTGACTGGCGTTTGAACTGCGTAGGCGATGGAACGAATCATTGTATGGACGATTCATTCGGAATTTTGCAAGGAAGAGATAGAAACAGTAAGTCAGGCACTAGTTTAATGGGTGTGAAGGGGATAGTTAATTTTCTGGTATGTGTTGGCTATGGACATTTTAGTGTCCGTGCGCACGAAATTTGAAAAAAATGGTTGGCAAATTTTTAGCCACTCTTCCTAGGAGCGGATACACTTAGCGGCAGATAGGAATAACTGGCGACGCATCGTACGACACGAATTGCTCCGTTTGAATGACCACGACCCTCAGTGATGAGGATACCGATGCAAGGAGGAGGATCTGTCTGACTAGGATTGAGCAGGATGAAATGAATAACCATATGGATCAGTGCCTTTCGTGATTTGTTAGTAGAAATAGAGATTTTAATGTCATATTAATATTTAAGACGTTGCGTTTTAGTTTGATTATGTTGAGGATGTGTTAATTTTTCTGATTATTTAATACAATTCATGTCTAAGATTTAATTAATATTTAGCCTGTAGCCAAACAGGAAGAAACCTTTTACAGTTGTGTGCACTTATAAACAATAGACTGCTAATATTTTTTACAATTGTAAATTTTGTAAAACATCTTAAATGAGATGGATATTGTTTGTATGGACTAAATTGTCGCTGTTATTTAAGCTATTAGGCCAAAAAAAGAGATCTATGGTGCCACCTTGTATAATTATTTATAATTCATGTTCTAGTTAGTCGCGAGCCAAATATTTTTAACATTGTAAGTAAATTTTTCAATGTTTTGGCGATTTTAAAGAAATCGTCACAAAGAAATCAAAAGTCCACCTGTTTTACAAAATAATTGTATAAAATATTGGCAGTCTATTGTTCATAAGTGCACACAACTTTACTGTAAAAGGATTCATTTTGTTCAATGAAAACATTGAAAAATGTTTCTACCTTTCCGTGTTTCTTCCCAAAATTGGTTGAATGACGGGTTGATTACAGTTGTGTGCACTTTTAATTAATAGACTACCAATATTTTTTACAATTTCTTTTGTAGAAGAGGAGAAATAAGTAAATTAACATCTTAAATGAGATGGATATTGTTTGTATGAACTAAATTGTCGCTGTTATTTAAGCTATTAGCCCAAAAAAAAGAGATCTATGTTGCCACCTTGTATAATTATTTATAAATTAATGTTCTAGTTAGTAGCAAGTCAAATAATTTTCACATTGTAAGTAAATTTTTCAATGTTTTGGCGATTTTAAAGAAATCGTCACAAAGAAATCAAAAGTCCGCCTGTTTTACAAAAGGATTGTAAAAAATATTGGCAGTCTATTGCACACAATTGTAAGAGGATTCATTTTGTTCAATAAAAACATTGAAAAACGTTTCTGCATTTCCGTGTTTCTTTCCAAAATTGGTTGATTGACGGGTTGATTACAGTTATGTGAACTTATAAACAATAAAAAGCCAATAATTTTCACAATTATTTTGTAAAACAGGCGAAATTTTGATTTCTTTGTGACGATTTCTTTAAAATCGCCAAAACATTGAAAAATTTACTTACAATGTGAAAATTATTATTTTATTTGAAATAACATACGAATTCTTTATGAATTCTTCAAAAATTCATAATCACAAGACTTATTACCTCCTAATTGCTACTAAATAGAACTTAATTATTAATAATTATACAAGGTGGCACCATGGATCTCTTCTTTTTGGGCTGCTTTTCAAAGTGCTACCGAACAAAAACTTTTTTACATTCCGTTAGAGTGTAATAAAATTATAATCGTTAGAACACAATTTAATTATATTGAACGAGCGAGCGAAACGAGCGAAGTTCTCCGAGTCTACTGGAACAATCCGGCGTTTGCATGTATGTTTATATGTATATTTATATGTATGAATGTTCATTCGACGATAACTTGAGTAAATTTGGTCGGATCGTTATGAAATTTGGTAGGCGGGTAAACAACATTAAAAGAATTTTTAAGTTCAAACATGAGCCAAATCGCTTGAGGGGTTGCCGAGATATGGGGTTGTATAGTTTATATGCAAAGCGCGCGCGCGCCTGCGCTAATGGCGTAAGGCAAGTTACACATCTGTATCTGGAGTCGCGAGTTCATAGTTCGGAGCGAACCACTAGTTTAACATATTACATTACGTATTACATTGTGTAGAACAACTATGAGAACTAACTACCTACATGATTATGATTTATGATTCAGCTTCTGGTAAAATCAAGATATTACAAAATGTAAGGTCGGCAAACTCAAGTGAACTGGTGTGAATGTGAACTTTGAATGTGAACATGAATTTATAAAGTAAAATATTAATATTATTTTTGTACCATTAGTTCCTCAACTCTGGCGTTCTACAGTCCTGTATCTATGGTTTGGTATGGATTCTCAACATTTGTGCGTAAATGAACTTCGAATGTACGAAACCCTCTCCAAGTTTAACTTGCACTTCTCCGGATTTTTTAAAGCTCCTATACCTACCTACTCAGTATTTTGTTTTGAGAAGTTAAGTTAAAGACGCGATTTTACCAGTTTATGCAAAAATTTCCGATCGATTACTGGCCAGCAACGGTTATTTACTCCAACGAAATGTAAAAATGTTTTTGTTTGGACGGCACTTTGAGAATCAGCCCTAAAAAAAGAGTTCCATGTTCCCACCTTGTATAATTTATGTTCTAGTTAGTAGCAATTCAAATAATTTTGATGTGATAAGTCTTGTGATTATGAATTATTGAAGAATTCATGAAGAATTCGTATTTTATTTCCGATTTTCGGCGAATTTAAAGAAATCATCACATAAAATCGAAAGTACGCCTGTTTTACACAAGAATTGTGAAAATTATTGGCAGTCTATTGTTTATAAGTGCACACAACTGTAAAAGGATTCATTTTGTTCAATAACTGCAATAAAAAACGTTTCTACCCACATAAATACCCATTTTGGGAATCTTCCCGGAAACTTTCCGCGTTTCTTCCCAAAATGGGTTGATTCCCGGGAAGAATCCCATCTCTAGATAGGACGATACTTACCCATTTGCTTACCAAAATTGTCAACTCAGAAACCGGGCCATAGATAATTAATCGTAGTCGGAGGACACCACATTCGCATTTGATAAACCGATGGCCTCCGACTAGAAAAGGCTTACTTTTAGTAGTCGGGTTTTAGTTTTTAACTTTTATTTTTTTTGAGCTTTTTAGTAAGTAATTTGGACTATCGCCCAGAATAGAACCAAGAAGGGCAAAAAAAACACATTTTGGGATTTTTTGTTCTATTTGTTATGTTGACTATTTTTCTTTTAAGCGTAGAGTCCACCGATACAAATTAATATGCTACGCCTAGCTCTGACCGTTTTAAACTAAATTCATCCCCTACACAAAAGTCCGGTCACTGGTAACAATATCTGGTTTTTCACTTGTCTACAAAAATGTATGAAACGAAAGGTCACCGGTGTGTGAGGTGGCCAAAGCACGGATTTAGCCCTCAACAATAAGTTTTGAAGTTTAAATCGAGTTTTGAAGTTCCGAAACAAGCTAAATGACAGTTAAACTGTGCTGAAACCAGTCTAAGTAGGCTCTTTATGACGTGATTGAGTTAATTTAGCATTAACATAGAGGCTTTTTAATTAAATCGCTGATGAATTCAGCTGAAATAACGACATAATGGTGACCAGAACACATAATCGGCTGAATTATTGTTGTTCTGTTGTTTACAACAATGAAAAACATACTAGGTATGTTATTGCCGCGAACGAAAAATCGCTGAAAAAAATAGCTCAGTTCAGATTCAAAAGGACATTTACACTTGACAGGGTTTGGAGCAAGTGCTGCTCACACGTGGGAGTACTTCCAAGTGGTTGCTTACGTTATTAATAAATAATAAAAATAAAAAAAAGTCGGTCCCGAGGGTTACCGGTTTATTAAATATTTTGTTTTTAATATTTTTCTGAATGTGATTAAGACATTAAATTATTTTATATTTTTTTATATTTACGCACAAAAATATTTTCGTTTGTTATCTTCGGCTTTTCACGTGGCGAGAGTTGTTCTGTCTCGCTTCCACTCATTCCGATAAACTTAAATCTGTCTCTCTCTCTCGCCAAGCGCTCCTGATTATTTTTCTCATGATCCCTGCCCCCTTAGCACATACCATTTTGCCTACTCTCAAATGTCACCGAATAGATTTGAATAGATTTTGAAGCGCTTAGTTTTACAGACTACCTAATGATTATGTTCCTTATAAGGAACATAATCCACTATAGAATATTCTTTATTGTACACAAAAACGAATTATGTGTTTATTCTGGGTAGCACTTGGTCCAAAACCCATACAAAAACCTGTCATTGTCCTTTAATTTTTTTTTTAAATTTTGAATTTCCCGCCACGTTGATATCGTCCAACCTTAAGTGATTTTTGTTGTTTAGAATATTGAAAAGTGACGTAAAACTAAAATAGCTGAACAAAAATATCTCAGTTCAGCTACAAACTTGAAAAAAAAAACTGTTAATATATGGGCTTTCGAGCCACGCCACTTTAGTTGAACCTTAAACCTAGCATGGATATACAGCGTGTTGTTTTCCGACTCAGGGGACGATTGTTTTAGGAACGCTTGAGAGTATTTTTTTTTCTATTTTTTTTTAGTATTCGAAGGAAGGCCACAATTTGTCGTCATGTCAACAATAGCTATAAAATATTCATTTGCTGTCATAAAATTAAAACGCTATTAAAATTACCTTCGTCGAAGTAGAAGTGTGTACTTCCGCTTTGAGAGCCCGTCTACACACAGTCATTTCAAAATGAGATAAAAATTCAATTCCCCATAACGAGTGTTTTATGAGTCGTTCTTAATTTAAAATAAAAACTTTGCATTAGCATTACTTAGGGCTGGCAGTAAACGGGCGACGATGTGGCGCAAAAAAAAAAGGAATAAAAATGAGAAGAATAAAAAATGTAGCGCACCTTGAACACACCAAAATGTTTAAATGTAACAGAATAATGTTATAGTTAAATTAAACGATTATTATTATTATTATGTCGGTACATCTTTCAGATTCACGGGTCCATGGGGACCCTGTCTTTTGAGGCTTGCGTGGGGCCGAAAATACAATTTAATACCATTTACTCTAAATGTGATGGGTGTATCTGCCAGATCTTACCTCTTGATAAATACAAGAATCTACCCAGAGACAATCTCCGTTAGATACAAGGACTATACATATTATTATATCGAATTGTCACAATAAACTGAATTCTAGTCATGGCATTACTCGACAGTGGCGCCAACTACAGGGTGCACTCTAAGTCGATAGCGGAACTTTAAGTATGTAGGCTGTCTTCTGATCAATACAAACAACTTGTACTAGGTGGTGAAAAAAATTGATCTAAAAAAATATCAGCTGTTCCATACAAAAGGTCGACTCTGTACTGCGCCAAATGTATGAAACGGCAGATATTTTTTTCGTTCCATTTTTTTTTTTACTAGTTGTTTATATTGATCAGTAGACAGCCTACTTAAAGTTCCGCTATCGACTTAGGCCCGGTTTCTGAATTGAGAAATTTGCTAAGCAAATGGGTAAGTATCGTCCTGTCTCTGCAGATTTCTCACAAAAAAGCGTGACAGAAAGATAGTTAAGTATTTGCTTAGCAAAATTCTCAATTCAGAAACCGGGCCTTAGAGTGCACCCTGGAGTGAGCACAAAATGGTAGCCCTCATTAGAATGTGCGAATTTGATGCACATAAAATGCTTCAAACTTAATGTAAATCCAGTTTAACTCAACTCGAGCTCAGACTCTTCATTTGTAGAAAGGATAGCTCAAGCTTATTTATTATGTAAGAGCCGTTTTTTACTAGCTGTTAATATTGGCAACATGGCTTGCGTTACAATTCTGGCAAAGTCAAGGCATACTAGGTGCCTGGTCCTAAAAATAGTTAAGTCTAGGAATTCTCATTTGACGACCCGTTTTTAATAGGAAAAGCATTCTGACATAGTTTATATACATGGGACACAGGTCACTAGTGAGTAAAACCGTGATTTAATAGAAAAACATAAAAAAAACTTGATAAAAGATCACCACGCTTTTTCGAACCGCCATCTGCGGTCTGCAACCCAGGAGAGCGATCTTTAAGATTTTTTTTACATTGGTGGCGCTAGTTAGCCCTTATTCCCCCCTTAACAACTTTATGGTATTTGGATCCGCTATCAAAATTACCGACAAATGAAACCTTTTTTGTACGATCAATCGCAACGGGAGGTAGGTAAACGTTTGAAATTCACACATATTTTGTACACTTTATGAGCTGTCATGGCGTGTTTTATCGAATGAAATTGCCCAGAGCTGCTTCTAAAAGCCTTTAACGGAAGAGGTCTCGGGATTTATACTTCCCGACATAATATTTGGTTTCCAGCTGAGAGGTATTGGTCTAAAGCCCACAAAACACACCACTTTCGAGCACCTCTACCGTATAGCAGTCTACCGAGAACCTGAGCCCTGCAGAGGTGTCAAAAAGTTGGAGAAAAATTAAAAGTTAATTGAACGAGCGAGCGAAGTTCTCCGAGTCTACTGGAACAATCCGGCGTTTGTATGTTTGTATGTATGTATTTATGAATGTTCGTTCGACGATAACTTGAGTAAATTTAGTCGGATCACCATGAAATTTGGTAGGCAGATAAATGAAGTAAAGAGAATTTTTAAGTTCGAACATGAGCCGAATCGGTCGAGGGGTTGCTGAGATTTGGGGTCGCGAGTTCATAATTCGGGGCGAACCACTGGTAAAAAGAGTGTTTAATCCATTAAAGTGTAGTTTAATTTCGAGCACCTCTCTTGAGCACCTTCGCTGAAAGCATTGTGTAAGATAGAACTTCCGAATTTCCGTAGACTCTAATAAACTTACCGTAGAGGATGTTAGGTACTTTCAAGGCTTTCGCCTTTGAGCACCAGAGATGGGCACGTACCCGGGTATATACCCACCTGCGGGTATTTACCCGATATGTACCCGGTAAATACCCGTATGCACCCATTTGCTAGGTACATTCAATTTGTGATTTCAAGTATAATGAAAATTATTAAAATGAAAAACAAAGTATGCCAATCAGTTCTAAACCATATTCCCTACACAAAGTACGTCTTAGTAATTTTTCGTTGAACGCATATTTACAAAGTTATGCATGTTTTTGTGATTTCTTTGTATGAAAACGAATATTCATAAAGATATTTGTCTTTATTTTTATAGAATTAACAACCGGTATGTTTAAAATGTACTTTGTCATACTTTGTATGACTAATATAATAGTTTTTAATATGAATTTAACAATAATTATTATTGATTAGGAACCAAGTGTCAAAAATTGATATTTACATTGAAACGGTAAACAATACACTGATGAAGTCAGGTCATTTCGATCTAATTAAAATGCGAAGACGGGTTAAGTGTTGCAAATAACAAATATTTATAATCATAAAGTATGGTTTTATGTTTGTTCTTCCCGAACAAAGAATAACTAAAACTTATTACATTCCTTTATTTTTTTTATTTTATTTTGCAAATGGCATTGTGCTCGAAATGCTATACGGTGAAATGTAAGTCGTCCAGCCACCTCATTACGTCCGAGTCGGCCTCATCTACACCGCCGCCTTGGATGGCGAACAGCGGGTAGTCGTAGTTGATGTGGGACATCGTCTAAACCCGCCCGCACACGCACCTCGGGTCCGACCCACAGTTACATTTTGTGTATTTAGCTCCGCACACCTTCCCCGTAAGATCCGGAATCTATTTATTTGAGTCCAGTGCTTTCTGGGAAGATGGGAACCTGGCACACGGATATCTGGCTCGGACTCGAGATGTTTGTTAGGCAGGTCCGCAGATGTTCACCGATCCCGCCATTTCTCTATCAGCGTTCTGTCGTCCTGAAAGAGTTCGTGGGCCTGCATGACATGGCAAAAGATCTCTCTGATGTTAGGCGAAGATCACTGCGAGTTGCCTGAAGATAAGGTACTAGTGGCAGGTGCGGCATATTGTTGATCTTATCATACTCCATTCTGATCATTAAATTATCTTCACAGACGTGACGGGAATATGTAGGAAATGACGGGAAGCCAATTGTTGTTTGCGGGTCTGACGGTTCCGGATATGTTCCTAATGGCGCTGTTCAGTTCAACGTCAACCAGGTCAGCATGATGGCCGGCCTACACTGGCTCGGGCCACACTATGGACAAGGGCTAGTGTTGATATGCGCAGTGTATCCGCTTTGCAGCCCCATGTTATCGCTGCCAGTTTCCGTATCAGGTTGCAGCTGTTTGATACCATTTTCTTTACTTTCTTGAGGGGGGCTTTAAAAGTGGAAGTTCTGTCTAGAGTTACACCAAGATAGCCTGGGTTAGGGTCGTGCTTCATTGCAGAAACTGCGTTTAACATCTTCACTTACTAGCTTGCCTATTGTTGAGGTAAAAGGAGCAGCTCACTGTTTTACATGGGTTAGGTTTAAGTCCCCAGTCGATGAAATATCGCTCAAACTTTGCAACGGCTTCCTAAACCAGTGTTGTCGCTTTGTCCAGTGTCGAAGCTTGTGCTGTGATGGCAATGTCGTCGCCTACATAAATGATCAACCGGAGACTTTTGGTAACTGACGTAGACGTTGATAAGCGTAGGCGCCAGGACTAAGCCCTGCGTAACACTATTGTTCAGAGTTTGGCGTTTGAAAGGAGGGCGTCATAAAGACGATACGTGCGTTGCATTTAAAAAAAAATACGAGCTCGTAGGGTAGTCCCTGACTGTCCCTGTTTCCAGACATGTTCCAGAGAGTTTCAAATGCTGAGCTGAGATCCACCAATACCGCCACTGTTTTGAGTTTCTTTTGGAATCCTGCTTCGATGTTAGAAGTTAGTACGGTCGGCCACAATCTCAGATACCCCATGGCAGCTCTTATCGCGCGCGGCATAAGGGCGCCAATCGAACAAAAAGGGGTATCTGAGACTGTGGCCGACTGTACAAGCACTTGGTCAAAGCAACCCTCAATTTTGGTGGGATTTTGACCGAACCGGGGTTGCATCAGAGAATTGCAACCATCTTGCCATACCATGCAGGCCCATGAACTCTTGCAGGACGGCAGAACGCTGATGGAGAAATGGCGGGATCGGTGAACATCTGCCGACCTGCCTAACAAGCATCTTGAGTCCGAGCCAGATATCCGTGTGCCAGGTTTCCATCTTCCCAGAAAGCACTGGACTCAAATAAATAGATTCCGGGTCTTACGGGGAAGGTGTGCGGAGCTAAATACACAAAATGTAACCGTGGGTCGGACCCGAGTTGCGTGTGCGGGCGGGTTCAGACGATGTTCCACATCAACTACGCACAGTGGTCGATTTGTACGATTTAGGCGGCCAAAACTATTTTATGCTTTATTTCAGTAATAAATACGACAACAAATGCTAATCTGGTATTTTAGAGTGAATATATATGTTTATCCCTATTCGTTTCATTGAAAGCGTATTTTTCTATACAAAAAAACATTTCTGTGAAAATATTTTTGTAAATAGCGCCAATGTTTTTAAATTTTCTTTAAATCTCCCTTTGGTGTAAAATATATATTTTGAGTTCATTTGAATTATCGAAATCGGCTTAGTAGTTTTTGATATTTGGGTTAAGAATTATCACAATTTGTTAAGTAAAATACGGCCGTACATAAAAAAAAATGTTTATTCTCTACAGTCTGCATGCCTATTTAAATTGAAAATAAAATATGGATGACAAAAAAATACAGTATACACTAAAATTAAATGGTCAACAGTTATTACCACATTATTATACTAAATGTTACTTACAATGTTAGGTACCGAATCATAAACAATAAGACAATATTTTATGAAAGTTTAACATACAAATTGTTATGTTACTCTTTAAAAGACAATTCTTCCTCACCGTCACTTTCCATGCATTTATCACAAGTGCCTTTTGTATTTGGCTCTGCAGGAAGCAAAAGCTCTAAAGTTTCCTGCAAAAATGGTTTTGATCGGATCTTCTTTTTTTTCTCATTGAACTGATGAGTGGATCTGATGTCAAGAGTAACCTGTGATAAATATCAAGGTTACAGTCTTCGCGTGAAAACTTTCGAGCAAAGTTTAGACGGTATGAGCGAAAGTGCTTATTACGAGCTTCTGCAGCTTCCTCCGAAAGTTGACCAATAGGCACTAGAGAATTTTCTATAACTTTTCCACCATGTACCAAAATTTGATGCATGGTAGGAGTCATAGAATGCCAACCATATAACTCTACATACAGTTTTGCTGTCTCCATGGCGTATTCATCAAATTTCGGGACATCTATTTTGTGACCGCTTGATATGGCTTCCAAAATAACTTTAATTCTATAAATAAAATTAAAGTCTATTCCCGTTATTTCAGCAGCCAGATGTGGGTTTTCAAAAAATCTTCTACTAGTATTGCCGTCATTTGTGTTACCAAAATTACATTTTGGCATATCTACCAAGATACCTACTTCTTCTCTGAATCTTTGCTGAATCTCTTTTTTTTTTTGTTGTTCTAGCATCTTTTCTGCTTTTGTTCTTTTTTCACGGTATTTCCCAACGGGCAATTTATAAGCTAAATGTAAAATACTCTCGAATAATCGAATTCTGGCATGTAAAGTTGATAGGCCAAATTCAAGCGATTCTGGGTGAATTTCGTTTTTTTTACTTAAGTCATTAAAGTTTTTTGAAGTGGCTCCGCATATGTAGCATCTACTCGTTGATTTGGTGTCAGTCGCCGCATTGCAAACTTTGCCGTCCACCATGGTCATTTTAAGACTGTGGCTAACCGAGAATTTTTGCCCATTCAGTTCCAATTCCGTGGCTTTTAGGGACTTCACACTGTCCCGAACGTAATTTATTTCATCTTTTGTAATGTCTGTAGACTCTTTTATAAATCTGAATCGTATCGGGCGGCAATATCGTGGTGAAGAAGGAGTCGGGTTTTGCCAAACCATTTTTGTTTTGTCTTCGCCGCAAACAATTTGTAGAGGCACGAATGAGCTCAAAAATATATTTGCATCCGAGTCGGCGTCATTCATTAACTTTTGTTTGTATTGAGCTTGTTGTGAACCATCACAACCCCATTTGCAGATAATCTGCAAGGAATTTCTCTCAGTTTCCGTAAGAGTCATTAGTACTTCTTCGAGGAAAATTGATAATCGCGTGACGGTGTGATCTAACAAAGATTGTAGATCACTTTCAGCACAGGAAGCGGTCACTCGTAGCGTCTCTTTGGGTGGGTAACATTCCTGTTTAGCCTTCAACACTAATTCGTAGCACGGGTAAAAGCTTCTGTTGGTTGCTCGCACAATTTCATATTGACTTCGTGTCAAATCAGCGTCCACGCACATTCGCAGTGCCTCCCGAGGCGTAAGGGGATCTTGTGCCTTTGATTTGGAATGTCTTTTTTTACATTCGTTTGCGGCTGCAGGCGAATTTGTAATATCTTTTAGGACTTGCGAGGCGTTTCTTTTTCCTTCTTTTTGTAAAATTACTTGCGCTGCGTGAACTATCACTTCTTTGCCTACAGAGGAGCGAACTTCTTCTGTTTTCCTCCTTTTAGTTCTTTCACTACATTCACTGAATGTTTTGCTAGGTCGTCCTGACTTATTATGCGTTTTTATGGGCATCTCGAACGTTCGCCTGCTAACCATGCATCATTGCTTATAAGAAATTTTTCTAGCGTGTTGCGTGCTTTGGACCATCTCTTTTTTATTTCTGTTTTAAAATATGAAAATTTATGATTTATATACTTTTTGTCTTCGTCGGAGTCCCCGTAAGACACTAACAAATAATTTTGTAAGTATTCCAATTTGTCGTTTATTGATGGAGAGTTTTCCTCAATCATCTTATCAAAAAGATATCTGCGAGTTACTACCTCCATGCCCGAGTAACTTGATGAACCTAGAACAACGAAAAGGAATTTTAACGCAAAAGAAACAAAAAAGGAATTTTTCTCACTTTCTGCCTAAGTTAATGAATTATTATTTTTCTCGCGAAGTGGTCAAAGGTGGTGGCTATTTTTTTTGTGGTTATCTGCTCAAAGAGCTATACTATTAGAAACCATAAGGAATTTAACTCGGACGGTCTCGGAAGTACAACATTTTTACTATTGAAAATAAAAAAATGATAATATTTTCTATGAAAAAGGGCGATCTTTGATACGTTGTAACTGCACTAAATATTGATATTCCTTATCTTAATTTAAATTATATTTGAAGGAGCTTACCTGAATTTTCGACTTCCATCACTTTCACTTGTAACTGAATAATATCCAATGAAATATTCACTTTAGAATATCGGTTGCGCTAAGAGTGTCGAGAACGAACGCGTACAGCTTGCGCGACTATCAAGTTCCGACTACCTGTGGGGGCGCGCACGCAGTTCTAGGAACTGGGGAGGGGTGGGGTTTGGGCAGTCGGGGTGTCTATTTTTCCGGGAATCAATTAGTTTTGTTATAAGTTAACTTTGAGAAATGGACTTTTGGCCGCCTAAATCGTACAAATCGACCACTGTGCTACGACTACCCGCGGTTCGCCATCCAAGGCGGCGGTGTAGATGAGGCCGACTCGGACGTAAAGAGGTGGCTGGACGGCTTACATTTCACCGTATAGCATTTCGAGTACAATGCCATTTGCAAAACAAAATAAATAAAATAAACGAATGTAATAAGTTTTAGCAGCGAACTTCCGCTCGCTGAGTTTTAGTTATTCTTTGTTCGGGAAGAACAAACATAAAACCATACTTTATGATTATACATTTTTGTTATTTGCAACACTTAACCCGTCTTCGCATTTTAATTAGACCGAAACGACCTGACTTCATCAGTGTATTTTCTACCGTTTCAATGTAAATATAATTTTTTGACACTTGGTTCCTAATCAATAATAATTATTGTTAAATTCATATTAAAAACTATTATATTAGTCACACAAAGTATGATTAAATACTTTTTAAACATACCCGAGACAAATGTTCTTATGAATAATCGTTTTCATACAAATAAATCACAAAAACATGCATAACTTTGTAAATATGCGTTCAACGAAAAATTACTAAGAAGTACTTTGTGTAGGGAACATGGTGTAGAACTGATTGGCATACTTTGTTGTTAATTTTTAGTCACAAATTGTATATAGGGTAGAGGCGCCTAAAGTCAGCCACCCCCCAGTAGTCGGCCATTGCGGGTTTAAAGTTCAATAACTAGTGTAGTTTTTAACATATTGCTTTATCTGTATTTTTCTATCGTTTATTGACTAATTAACGATACCTGTAATATTTTGTTAGATTTTTACTTATTTGTGTTTATTAAAAAAACACGTTTTAATAACTTGCGATTCAGAATCATGGTCCGCCATCTTTTTTTGCTAGTTGAAGGGAGTCTCAATTCTTTAAGATTTTCGCTGTGTTTTGTACGGTGGTATGCCATGTTTTAATTTATTCCCATTCTTTAATTAATTGTTGACCTCTTGATAACTTAAATAAACCCTTATTTGTGATAGCAGTTTAAAAAACAGGGGGCCGACTATTGGGATCAGTAATTTCATAAAAATGCCAGTACTCGGCCCCCCGGCCGACTTATGGAATTTCTGTAAATTTCACGTAAGCAGCCCAAATTGACAGGTTGCACATATCTTTTTCTTCTGTATAGAGTTCACAAAGCATTGAGAATATTATTTTGGCAACAACCCAATACTCGGCCACCAAAAAAAATGCCTATTAGGTGGCCGACTTTTGGACCTATTCTCGAAGAAATTTTGTCAACCCAGAAGTCGGCCACAAGCAATTGGTTTTTCATACCTTATATGGTGCGGCCGACCACTGGCTACCTTATGGCCGACTTTAGGTGATAGGCGGCCGAGTACTAGAGAAATGGGTATTTTTTTGTTTAACGCTAATTTTCTCCATCGCAGTATAAATTGGAAGAATAATCGTTTTATGTACTGAAACCTAAGTAACCGGAGCTTCAATTAATATTGGTTACGTCCTTCTAGAACCTCCAACAAGAGAAATAATGGACTTTGAAGTTGCAGATTTCACTAAGTGGCCGACTACTGGTTCCTTTACCCTACCCAGCAAATGGGTGCATACGGGTATTTACCGGGTATATACCCAATGTACCGGGTAAATACCCAAATGGGTAGATTGGGTATATACCCACCGCCCATCTCTGTTGAGCACTAGTGCGGATATCAAAGTTAAGGCATCTGAATTTCCCTAGAGGACATATAGACTTAGAGCTTCTCATATTAAGTAGTCTAATCCTTTAAAATCTACTGCAATCAGAGTTGGACGCCCTGAACACCCGTCCACCTACCGCGATCAATTATCGCTATTTGAACAGTGCTGGCTGGGCTGGCTGGAAGAAATTTCTTTAGAAATAAGTCCGCCCTTGTACACGTTCTCTTAGTATCGTGTTATTTGAGTCTTTATATTTTTTGTGTGCAATAAAGTGTCACAAACAAACGGTGGTCCGTACGTATGCCTCCTAAGCGGTAGAACTTTAGAAAAAAGATCGGCTACATGCGAACATACGAAAATCTGAGTTAAAGCAGTCGCCGTGGCCGAAACTGACATGCATTATCCTTATCATCAACTAAACAATGACTTTTGAGCACTTTTGTGACATTAGTGTTAACAGAAACAAGCTGGCCCAAAGTGCTCAAACATCACTTCTCTAAATCACATGTTTCTAAGCATTACTCCGTTACATTAAATCGTTTCTGTACCATCCAAAATCAATTTCCAGCAGCGTCTAGGCTTGTCTTTTGACGTGAATACAATACAATTACAATAATGTCGATTTGATATTGCTTTTAGATAGGTACAGTTTGAGTCAAGCCGGTTTACGATCAAGTGGCTCACCAAGAATTGAATAAAGAAAATGTTTGTCGCTGTCATCTTAAGTACCTATATGTTCTTTTTTCAGTAATAAATTTTCTTATGGGAAAAATAAGGCATTATAAAGTCAATAATATAATAAACTACTTTACTGGTGAACAGGCACATTGTTATTAAGCTATTGCACTGATTCCGAGTGAATTGGCGTAGAAGTAAAATAATGTAAATTTTCGATCTACTTTGACATGGGATGGATCCCATTCTTATCGCGCGCGGATTATACGATAGGTCTTGCCGCCTTTTCTCGCGGCTTGCTCCACTGCCTTCTCTCCAGAGAGGTACCGGAGTTATATTGCCGCTCATCACCCGCATTCCTAAGAATGCTAACGGTTCAATCCCCACTCATTGGCACGTCCAAGAAGCAGACTACAATTTATACACGAACAGTACAAAGCTGTAAAGTACGCTTCTGATGTGACCAACAGAGCTCTTGTATCCGATCCTAATGGACGAATGCCATACCTCGAAAATACTGGACTCAAATGAACAGATGCCAAACTCCGCAGGGCAGATGTGTCAAGCTGATGTACAGATGGAAGTTTGGGACGGACCCGCACTGTTCTTGCGGGGAGGTGCAGAACAGGTCCCATATCTCGGACCCTTGCCCGCAGTGGTCAATAGACGGAGGGATCCAAAAGATCCATGAGGCCGATGTGGAAGTGACAGATTGGATCAATGGCGTGCACTTTATTCTTGTGCCATACGCAAAATAAATGTGCCATACGCAAAATCAATAAATAAAGTACGCTCACCTCTCGATACATTATTCATCGTCATCATTATAGGCATTTTCCCTTCACAACCCTCTATCGCGTTAGAGATGTCCTCTGACCACCAGGCTGCTGGTATGCCTACTGACCGATACACTATTGTGTATCTACCTCGGTACACGATACACTATTTTCTATCTACCCTTAATCATAGATGACCAGTCAGATAGTTGGCCAGCCTAATGACGTCACAGATAGATGCCTGTTCAAAGAGCGGACATCCGTGATACAAAGCCAGGATTCGGAGAGGGCCGGGCGAGAGACAATTACTACCAATAAGCTGCCCATTTGGCAAATTACTAGCGCCGCCAATGGAAAAAAAATCATATCTTTTTTTTGGATGCGTTTTTAGCAAAAAACGCACCTGCGATTTCTCAACGCGAGGCTTAACTATTTTTAGGACCTAAGGTTTGGATTCCAGGATTCGATTTCCTACGAATGCAATCGATTGCATTCTTAAGTTCTATGATCTGGAATCCAAACCTTAGGTTCTAAAAATCGCGTTGAGAAATTGCAGGAGCGTTTTTTGGTAAAAACGTATCCAAAAAAAAGATATGATTTTTTTCCATTGGCGGCGCTAGTTGTGAGACGTATTTCATCTTAATAATTTAGAAGCGTAGAGAAGGCACCTAGAGTGGTATTCCAGAACGCTGTTTAAACTCTTCCCGCCCAGTCGGGGCTTAAACATAGTTTAGTAGTGTCGACTGTCGATACAACAGTGCATGTTTTGATTTAAATGTCCCTAAGCAAGACGAACCGGCTAAGACGAAGCCGATTACCATTGGCGAAAATCGAAGTTCGATTTATGAAAAATGAACTGGGTGGCAGTAAAATGAACTTGGTGGCAGTACATTTTTCAAAAATTGAACTTCGATTTTCGCCAATGGTAATCGGCTTCGTCTTAGCCGGTAGACCCCCTGTACTACCTTACGCGACCAATCCAACAAGGCACCCGGTTTTTATGCGGCTGCCTAGGTACCAGGTGCCTAGTTGGGGGTTGTTCCGTATTCATGACACGAGTTTTCATGTCACGAATATTTTTTCCGGATTCATTTTACTTGACTTCCGTATTCATGCTATGGAAATAATTTTATTAATTTTTACATTTCGTCTCGTGAGCCTTTCCGGATTCATGCTACCATACATTATAATAAAAATACTTTGCTTTTAAGTACGGTCAGAAAAAAATCTAAAATATTGGAAGAAATAAATAATAGGCAAACAAGCTTAAGGGTACGGATTTCGTTAAGACATCCACGGACACTGGCACGAGGTATATTAATTATTCTTTGTATCGCCATGAGGAATGGGATAATCACGTATGCGTTGTACATCAGCACTTCAAACAAGTAGGTCAACAGTACCTTGCAAATTGATGATCGGTTAAAGTGACATAGGACATCATAGGATTGAAATCATACAAATTAAGTTAGAAATAATCATCTTGTATATTATACTCCGTGAAATGTTAGTGGTTTTAAAGCCGAAGGTATTTTATTCCACTGGTTTTGGACACAAATTACAAAGTTTCATTCCAAAACGCGCGAAACAAAAATTCACTTCTCCATACAAATGGTGTCGATTGGCGATAGCCGTTTGTATTGGGAAGTGTTTTTTATTTTCGCTCGTTTTGACGTAACATTTTGGAATTTTGCTCAGAATCACGAGTGCAACTAAATACCTTCGGCTTTAAAACCACTAAAATTCCACGGTGTATAAAAATTATGTTAATAACCAACGTTCTCAAAAATCAAGAAATATAATCAACATGTTTTTACTTTAACATAAACAAAACTATAGCTATAATGGCTGCATTATTTATAAAACTTGACACTCAGAATAAGCCATACCGTGATCCACGATGTAGGACTGTGGAGTGCCATCTGTTGGCTGAGTTGAGGAACTAATGCTAGAAGAACAAAAAAATTATATACCTGATGATGCTGGTGAGGGTTGTAACACGACATAGAAACTAGCGCCCTCTATATCTCTATATTAGTCCCAAACCTTAACTCTAGATGGCGCTGTATGCAGCCTATCGCCCTCTATGTTAGTTTCAAACCTTAACTTTAGATGGCGCTGTATGCAGCCTACCTAGTTTTAATTTTTCTTCCATTTAAATGCATAGAATGGTGGAACGGAATCCTCGGTGCGCGAGTCCCACGGTTTTTTTAATTTTAATAACCAAAAGTGCCTGCGGGTGTATCGAAAGGTGCGTGCGTGTTATGTCTTAGTTTTATAATTTGGTTCCTTAGTGGAGAGACTGAGGTAGGTACCTAGTCCGACTTACCAATCTTAGAATATTGTTATGCTGACCATACTAACGTGCCAATATTAAATGGTATTTTATTGGTAGCATGAATACGGAACACATGTAAAATGAAAACGGAAACTTAAATAGAAAATAATCATGAGTTGGAATAATAATAACTCGTACCATGAATCCGGAAAAATATACCTATAGCATGAAAAGTCGTGTCATGAATACGGAACAACCCCTAGTTGGTTTGGTCAGACAGCTACCTACAGCTCAGGGGCATTCAAATCTAAGCATGCACTGCTTTAACGACAGTCGACACTACTAAACTAGGTTTGAACCCCGACTGCGCGGGAAGAGTTTAGACAGCATTCTGGAATACCACTCTAAGTGCCTTCTCTACGCTTCTAAATTGTTTTTATACCTATCTGTAAAAAATATGGGTCAAATGTGTAACAAAAACAAACATACTCCTTTTTAGACTTTTAGGAACTTTAGACTGAAATTAAATTAAAAATAACAAGCGTTAGTTGCAAAAAAAAATTGTGATTTAAACAGAGTGTTCTGCTGTTTATTCAGCCCCTTTTAAATCATTATAATAGCGGACACGTCGGTAAACAACCACAGAACCTTTTTTATTACCTTCAGAACCAAGCATTTTGCCTACGCCTGTACCCGGACCCTTCTAAAGACAATAACTAACTTAAGGCTTAATTACGTATATTGGATTCGGAGATGTTCTCCACATATTGCGGAGTACTCACCCAGAAGGGTTTCAGCGTACCCTGCGGCCTACCCAAAGCACACCCTATGCCTCTATGCTCTACCTATAATGTAAGTACCTTACTCAGTACAAACCCAATTAACTAACTAGTTATTAGGTAGCGGTGGCGGTCCGGTTGGAAGGGCCAAGAGTATTGATGTACGCTTGGAAACATTCCCACTCCCGGCAATGTTTCCACTGGCAATGTTCCCGAAAAGTTTCCGAAAGTTTCCCAATGTTTTCATAAATTCCCAGTGATATATTTTTTGTTAATTCATGCTAAATCTTAAATAATCGCGTTGGTTAGTCAAGTGACATGCATAATTTGCATAAGTGTCTTGTCCTTGCAGTGTTGCCACACGGAGACTACATGAAATCGGCGTTTCATTAAAAAAAAACATCTTAAATCCGTACTACCTATGAAATTCGTATGAATTATGTGTTTAGTAACTTATTCTTTGGTGTATAAAGAATCCAAAACCATTTACAAGTCAATAAACAAATATTGAAATATCCAAAGTTTAGAGCAAAGTTCCCGTTAAATTCCCAGTTGGGGGAACATTGCCGGCAATGTTTCCGGCAATGTTTCCAGCGATTGGCAATGTTCCCGGGAACGGAACATCAATAGCCAAGAGTCCTTTACTTCAGATATTAAGGCCCAAACCTAGGCACAACTAGCGCCGCCAATGGAAGAAAAAGTCTAATCTTCTTTTTCGATGCGTTTTTTGCTAAAAACGAAACGTCAGGTACCTACTCAACGCGAGGCTTAACTTTAATTTTAATTTATAATTTAAATTTATGCTTGTTTATTTAGTTCAATGGAATGATATTTTATCGTATGGAAATATTAACTGGTCTGAAATAAATTATTTGAATAATTGAATTAACTATTTTTAGGACCTAAGATATAAGGTGGTATTCTAGAACGCTACTTAAACTCAGTTCAAACTAGAACGCTATTTAAACTCAGTTCAAACTAGAAAACTCTGTTTAAACTCAGTTTAAGTAGAGTTTAGTAGTGTCGACTGTCGATAAAACTCTGCATGTTTTGATTTGAATATCCCTCCCTTCATATCAAAACATGCACTGCTTTATCGACAGTCTGAACTCTGTTTAAACTGAGTTGAAGTAACGTTCTAGAATACCACCCTTAGATTCCAGATCCTAGAACCTACGAATGAAATCTTTTATCGCTAAAAGTGGTTAATTTTGGCGATAAAAAAAATTATTCGTCGTAAGGTTTTATGGTGGCGCTAGTTGTGCCTAGGTTTAGTACATAATTACAACAAAAATAAGTTCGATTTTACTGACGTAAAATTTAATGAGTACGCGTAAGTTTGAAAATAAACAAAGTCATAGGATGTACCAGCCAGCCACACGCTGGGATACCCCTTTCGCTAGGATACCCTTTTTTGTTCGATTGGCACCCTTATACCGCGCGCGGTAAGAGCTTCCATGGGGCATCCTAGACTGTGGCCGGCCGTACGTGCCCGCAACGGGATTCGAACTGGGACATCACGCAACGTTCTGCCCACTAGGCTACCAATGCAACACTACACTGTGAGGAGACCCGAAGCTTTTTTTTCGCATAACGCTGGGAATTTCTAGGCTGCTTATTTAGATAGACCCCGCTGGTCACAATATGACTATGATTATTGGCTGAACGTGGTTTCACCAGCTCTCTTGTTAGCACTGCAGCGTCCGAATGGTAGCTTCATCCATCTAGTGCTAGTGTGAGTGGAGAGAATCATCTGTCCCATTTAAAGGCCTTACTTTTTTTTTGTGGGTAGAACAGTGGACTCTGAAGCGAAAGGTCCTCGGTTCGATTCCCGGTGCTGGCATGTATCTATGACTTTGTTTAATTTCAAAGTAACGTTCATTTGTGAATTTGTAGTAGCAATACCACTCGCTGACGGTGAAGGAAAACATCGTGAGGAAACCAGAGCGTATGAGGCATTATACCCTCAACGCAAAAATCGCCAACCCGCATTGAGCACGCGTGGTAATTAAGCTCAAACTCTCTCTCAGAGAAGGCCTTTGCCCAGCTAGTGGGACATGTACAATTGTACAGGCTACATCTTACTTTTTCATTTTTTTCATATTGGCATTGAATGTCACAACACTCTGTATAGTAAGTCTTTTCACAATTCGCCTTTATTAACATCCATTATTAAATTTTGTCATTAAAGAGTTCACTAATTGCAAAAGGCAAGGCGAGAAGGGGTCTTGATTAACGAACACCTTCTCGTGTGACTTGAAAGGATTTCCCGTTAATATTTTAATTAAATTCAATACAAGGTGCCATGCCAATGTAAGGCCATGACATACTTTAGACCCGAGCCTTATCACACTAGCGAACCGTTTTCATGGTTGTCATATTTCGACAACCATGAAAACGGAAATGAATTTATTATTAATCTGTGTAAGCGAAATTTGACAGCCACAACCCGGTTCTTGTATGGCCAAGTTTATAAGCGCCATCTACCATGGGCTTTCAATTCAACTTTTAACTGTCAGTTGAAAACGCGTTCGCAACTTTTTCCATGTAGGTACCTATGCGAAAAGCAGACTTCTGTACCTACTTGATACAGTATACAGAATACTCAACAGTTCTGAATCATGACAAAATGAAATGTTTTTTATACGTAGACAACATTTTGGTTTAACCAATGTAAGGAAAACTAGCGCCAACAATGAAAAGAAAGACTTGTCTTATTTTTCTACTAACGGTTCTAGGATCTGGGATCTAAATTTAGCATTAGTTCCTAAAAATGATTAAAACTAAAGTTGAAAACATGATTTTTTTGCATTGCGGTGCTAGCGTGCCTTAGCCGCCCTCTTAAACCTTCATACGGTATGCATGAGCACGTAACAGAGTTTAAACTTGAGCTTGTGGAAACTATGCGGTGCGTTAAGGGTTAAAGCAAATAATAATAATTTAAACACATTTTTTTACGGATTCAACACTTGTCTTGTTTTATTAACTTTTTACATTACAATTAGTATTACTAAAAATAAGTCCAAAATACAAACTATTTCGAAAAAATAAGGTACAAAGTCGGGTTATTAAAAAAGTGTTCAGTATCGAGTATTTTCAAGAAGATTTCTTACAAAAATTGCAGACCTGTTTCGAATACAAGTATGTCGTAACACTATAGATACGTTAGTTCAAACCACAAATCAGCCCCATGTTGTGATCTGTGGTTCAAACCAAATTATATTTTGTCGCTACACATTTTGATTCGACTATGGGTTTTATAAATCAATTATTATAATAAAGCAAGTAAGTGTTACGGTAACAAAGTGAATTTGAAATAAATTGCCAAAAATGCAGGAAAATTAAATAAAAATACGTAGGTATTAAGTATCTTTCCTTCATCAAATTAACTTCCTTCAAAGATATTTCGCACAAAAATAGAGAACCGAAATATTTTCCCTGAGGAATTTTCGGCCGAATTGGAAACGTAGAAAATGTTTAATTAGAATAATAATAATAAGTGTATCTCTCCTCTTTGATACTTGTCTTGGAAAAATGTCGGAGCAAAAAAAAAATTGGTATCTACATTAGGTACAGGGCGAGCCCTGTATAATCCGCGCCCGATCAGAATGGGATGGCGACCTTTTGGAACTGAGACGCGCGCGGTAAGTAAACTCGCGTCGAAGCTACCTTGTCAAACTAAAATAAAGTATAACCCGTGTCATTAAAGAAAACATTTAGGACGGAGTTAAAAACCTAGCGTTGTCTCGCTTTGACTGTATTAATTAGAGCGAGAGGGCGAGTGTTTTGAAGTCCATCCTAAATGTTTTCTTTAATGGCAAGGGTTATATATTTTCGCTTTACTTTGACAAGGTTCCATCCCATTCACATCACGCGCGGATTATAATGTACCTATGGCAGAAGGCCACGCGCCCGGGGCGCTTTCTACAAGATGTTGTTTTGTTATAAAGTGACAACCGACTCAGGGTTGATTATTTGCATGATAATTAAACAAAAAAATAAATTAAAAAAAAAACAGTGAAAAATACCTAAAAATCATAAAATTGTGGCCTCACTTACTAGTTATATGTACTAACGCTAGTAGCCGCACTCGCAATATCGGGCGCCACATAGCGCGCGCGCTTTGAGAAGGCCGGCGGGGGTGTCCGCACGTCGCGGTTATTATAGAACAAATTAAACAAAAATTTGAACAACGTAATATTAGAGATTCAAAAAGCGTTAAAAAAAACTTACTTTTAGTTTCAAGCTTTACTGAAACTTAAGTCTGAGTTTCAGTAAGAGTCCTGAGTCGGGTGTCACTAAGTAAAACAACACCCTGTATAAAGAAGGACCGCCTGTTTTATACTCCCATGTTTTTTTATATACGTTGCCCGTTGTACTAACCTATTTAATTTTACCGATATAAATTAATGTAAAGTAGGTATCTGTCAACATTTTGTCTTTCCTGCTCGTAATACGTTCAAGTCAACAAGTTGTGAGTTTGCTCGCAATGTTTTCCTTCACGGTTAGCGAAAACTAAATAAGAAACATCCATTAAAATTAATACAAGTCTATCCCCGTGGGGTACACCTAAAATATGATTTATTGGGATCCTAATGCAGCAAACTGATCTGTATCTTCGACTGTAGTCTGACCAAACCTCTAAAGACAGGTGGACGGAATAAGTTCAATTCAATTCAATTCAATTCATTTATTTCAATAATATTAAGTACTACATAATTCATAAAAGCTAAAATATAACATAGGTAAAAATATACACTTTACCTGAACTAGAATACAGCTGTATTCTGTATTTCAGGAAGTAACTAAAAAATATATTTTTCATCTCCCACGCTCGGAAAGTTTGCTGTTACTAGTAACTTACGATCGTGTAAAGGCCGGATTTAAACTATCTGAACTTTTGTGCGCTTCGAAATTTGAACGCGACGCCGGGACAGTCTTTCGCGCGCCCTATGGTTTTGAAAAAGAAAAAAACACTGGCCGTTTATGTAGATGCCAGATCCCGATGGAAAATAAAACCTCATTCATAGTTCGTTTAAACGCGTATTTCAGCGAAAGCGATTGTTCGTGCCCATTCTCTATACAAAACTGTGAATGTAAATGGTGCATAAGCATCTTTTAAAAAGGTAAAGTCACGGAATAGAACATTCAGAAACGCGGTTTCTTCTTATAGTCTTTTCAATATTTTGTACACGTATTTATTTTTAAATACCAGTAAATAAAAAAAATGCTGCGCCTCTGTTTTATCAAATAGATAATTATGTTTTGGTTTGTTAAATACATTTTTTCAAACGATATTACTAATTTCATTTTTTATCTCCTACAAATTTTTAATTTATATGGTATAAGTTCAGAATGCACCCGGAAAAAAAAACATTCTTTTATTTACATTATTTTTGTGTCTGGATAAATAAACTTCAGGAAATTATTAATAAAACGAATGGTTTTAATACCAACGAAGCTCAAAACTTTAGTGCGGCAGCCGTAACTACAGTAAAATATGCTTTTAAAAGGAACTTATTTGACTCACCTGTTTTGCCTGTAAGTAGTTGTCTATAGAGTTTGTCCCGCTTGGCTAACAAAGTAATTTCCTCGCTTCTGTGAGATGAAAAGTTTTGTGTTTCGCACGAATGCAATATTATTTGCGTCTCGTGCTTCTGAATACCTCGCTACGCTCAGGTTTCTTTTTTTGAACCACTCGCTACGCTCGTGGCTCAATTTTAGAAACCTTCGCTAGCTCGGTTTTCAATACAAGCACTCGCCGCAAACAATAATTTTGCATTCTTGCATAACAAATAACTATTTTCACGTACAAATTCAAGCAATTGATAAAAAAATACAAATTCACGCAATGTTTCGTCAAAAAAAGGCCTTCAAAACAGACACAAAAACAAATCACAAATTAAAATTAATAAAAAATACCGTCCCACGACACACCCGACACAAAGGTTCCCATGACGCTAGCAGCGTTCCCCCGCTGCACCGCCAGGGAAATGCTCTGCGCCAGGTATGCCCCGTAGTAGTCGTAGCCTCAACTGTAACTGGGGCCTTAGCCTGTAACGCAATGGCGTGTCGATGGCGTCCCAGCATAAGGACAAAACCGGGGTTTCCTCGTTTTTCTCCTACAACCAGAGAACTAATCCTCTAGAATTAGAATCAGAATATTCTTTGCTGTACTACAAAAACATTAAAAGAACCGACAGCATTAATAAATCGTAATTGAAGCCGTCAACTTGGAGCCCATTTTGGCACCATTGCGTTACAGGCCCCTGTTTTAGTAACGAGAGATCTCAACAATCCGCTGCACGATACAGAATTCAAAAGAAGCATAAAGAAATCAGATTGTTTTCTCTGATATGCTGGGGATTCTTGGGTTTTCCGGTTACTGAAAAGTTACTTATTATCATCTGCCACAGGCACTACAAATTCACGAATATTCGCTGAGTGTAATATTAAATAATTAACGTCACAAATCACGAGGCACACATTTCGTGCAAGCGGTGGCACGCTGCCAAGGAATGTTTACAGACGCGCAATCACGTGTCAAGTCAAATTATGCCGTTTCCAATTTGTGCATTTTCTTTCAAAATATTTGCGAGAGTTTTATTTCCACCTTGTGTTATTTATTTTTATTTGTGTCAAAATGTCTGCCCGTGAGATGTGCAGTGAAACACTGAACAAGGGCCTAAAATGAGTTATTTTTGTTTCGGTAGATATTTAAGGCCCAGATATAGGCACAACTAGCGCCGCTGAAGGTGGCTACTTTTGGCGATAAAGAGATTTATTCGTAGGTTGTAGAATCTAAACCTTAGGTCCTAAAAATAGTTAAAACAATATATATTTTTTTCCATTGGCAGCGCTAGTTGTGCCTATTTACGTATATTCCATGTTATTCTCATCCACAAACAATCGTCAAATAGAGTCAAAATAAGGTACTTAATATTAATATTTCTGTGTCAAAGAATAAAAAAAATATTCCCTTCCCTTCTTTTCCCTTCTTCCTTTTTTACTTCTATGTGCTTATTCTGTAGGAAAGCTCTTATCTAAAAAAAAACAAAAAAGCTCTTATCGAAATAAACAATCTTTTTGTTTCAACAAATAATACGTTTTAAGTATGTGTCGATTTTTTTTTTATTTTTTTTTTTTTTTATTATTTTTTGTTTAGAGGACTGGCAACTGTGCTGTTTTTTTTAAAAATAATAAAAGTTGCTCAAGACGCTTGCAGCGTTTCTACGCTGAACTAACTGCCAAGAAGATCCTCTGCATGCTTTGATGTGTGTACTTACACAATTTTAAAACAAAAGTTAAGGCCCAGTAGGACGCACAACTAGAGCCGTCAATGAAATAAAAAAAACAATATACTTCTTTTCGGATGCGTTTTTTGCCAATTTTGGCGAGAATCGATTGCATTCTTAATTTAGATCTGGAATCCAAACCTTAGGTCCTAAAAATAGTTAAGCCTCGCGTTAAGATTTTGCAGGAGAGATATTAGCAAAAAACGCATCCAAAAAGAAGATTTTATTTTTCATTGGTGACGCTAGTTGTGCGTCCTATTGTGCCCGGTTCTTCAAGGAGCGCCCAACATTCTTGGTTCTTTTTCAAAATGGCGGCCGATACCGACCCGCATCGTTGGTCAGACTATAAGAACCCATCTTCTACGAGAGGTAAACATCCTCCGATTACTTGTCATTAATCAAAATCTAATTTGTTATGACTATAAGTAAATGATCGATGTTTACCTTTATATGTTGAACTATATTTCGGGGCTAAGATTAAATTGTATGGCATTGTTTTCGTTTCTAAGGGCTTTGTTGATACGCTTCGCTCCTTGGTACCTACCTACTTTCAACGAAAGGATCCTGCATTTATAGGCCGCTGTCTCAATGATTGTATTGTGTGTGTTGTGGTGTTTAAGTAAATATTATTATTCGATCATGTTGACAGTCGCAAGGGACTCAAAACCTAAAGGGCTAGAATCATAAATCCTTTTGACCTAGAATTAAGATATTCATGAATACAAGTAGTAGAAGTAAAGGAAAAAATCCGATAACCGTTCTGTAGCTATATCACCAAAAAATACACGTTTGTAAGGAACCATCTGTGCGCTAGTCCGACGCACACTTATGCAGACTTGCGTCAGTCAGGGACTCAGGGTTAGCCAACTATAAGTTAATTTGATATTTTCTTACAATTATTGACGTTAACACAGAGTTAACTGGCTAACTCTGGTTGACGCAAGTGGACCTTAGCCGGTTGAATTTTTCTGAAAGCGGCTCATACCAAAACTCCCTCTATGCGCCACTGTCAGCTCCAGCTTACCGGCAAAAGCATTGGGGGCTAATTATCGAGAATCTCGCATTCGACACATCTCGAAGGAAAAAAATAATTTTGCGGCAAATGTCACATCTCCTATTCTCACCAAGTCATCCTCTACACAAGGCACGAGATTTCTGCGAGATGTTTATCTTTTTCACTCGACATGACTCGTGTGGTCGGAAGCAGTCGAAATCGAAATGACATGAAATTTTTCAACATTTAGTAATAAGTTGAAAAAATTTACTCGGGATTCGGGGCAGGACTTGAACCCGCAACCTCTCACATACCGTGCAGGCGCTCTACCAATAAATTGAGCTACCGAGTCAAGTAACTGTCGATGCGGATTTCTTCAACTAGCCTCCGTCTACTGAACGGAGGGCGCCATCTCATGTGATGAGTTGGCACTAATCTCAACTTATTATAAATGTTTAAGTAAATTATTCCCTAGCACGGGCTAATGCTTTAGAAAAAACAAAAAGTGAGATTTTTACTTCGAGATGTGTCGAATGCGAGATTCCCGAGAATCAGACCACAGCGCGTCAGTATTAAATGTCAACTCACTTTGATATAAAGTAAATCGTCCGGATCGATCGCAGCCCCCGGCGCCTCTATCAGGCACGTGCCATGTAAAGGAAGCCCTATGGATGTAAATACGATATTTAGGGCGCTATTCTGATATTGAGCGAGCTTGAAATTAGTATTGCCGCTCGATAGTCCAATATCGATTGTCTATCGATAGCCTATCGATAGTTGAAGAAAACACGATAGTATCGATAGTATCGATGTCTGTTCTACTGCAATACTATCGGTAAAGAGCAATACTATCGATAGTATCGATAGTTTCGTCGTTGCCAACCAATGAACTATCGATAGTATCGATACTATCGATAGTATTGCTCTTTAATATCGAATATACTATCAACAGTATCGATTTAGTTTTGTACTATCGATAGAGATCTTTAATTTAATAGTATTGGATGAAGTATGCATCGATAGTCGATACTATCGATAGTCACTTCGATATTAAAGAGCAATACTATTGATAGTATCGATACTATCGATATTTCATTGGTTGGCTGCGGCGAAACTATCGATACTATCGATAGTATTGTTGTTTACCGATAGTATTGCAGTAGAAGAGAAATCGATACTATCGATAGTATCGATATTATCGATTGTCCTATCGATGGGGTACATGCTTTGGGCGTCCGACAATCGATTGCAAAACTACCGATTAACCGGCAACACTACTTGAAATCAGATCTAGGCTCACCATCATTTGGTTACGCATGATAGGTACTCGAATGTACCGACCAAATCCGCTCCACAAGCAATACCTACCAGAATAATGATGATGGCCCTAAAATACAGGAACAAATAATATTATGGCAAATTATCAAACAATACAAAAACATAACTCTGGAGAAGGTACACATTTATTAAGCTACTGCACTGATTCCGAGTAAGGTTCTGCTTTCCGTGGAGGAGTTCCGTTCTCGACCTCCGAAGTTCTTCATCAGATCTTCAGCATTTTTTATGGGATCACACGAAATGTAATACCCTTTCAAACAAAAATATAATCATCAGAATCGGCTAGAAAAAAGTTCTGAAGCAAGAAACATAAAATAATTCAGTACACACGACAGCACGTCGACCCTTACACGCTAGCACTCTCCTCGGTTACGTTACGGGCGACTTTACAACCAAAGTGTACACACGACAGCACGTCAGAGTGTACACTTTTGTTGTAAAGTCGCCTGTAACGTAACCGAGTAGAGTGCTAGCGTGTAAGGGTCGATGTGCTGTCGTGTGTACAGTCTGACGTGCTGTCGTGTGTATCTACATCGGTTAACAAATTCTGACGACGCGTCGTTTGATAAAGATTGAAAGGAACCAGCTAGGTTAGTATGAGGCCGGGTTAGAGCGTATCTATGGGTTCATAATATAGTCTATCCCGCTCGACGTGGAACAAAAGAATGAGAGACATATTGTTTTGTAACCCTTAAGTGCAGTCGGCCACACGCTAGGATACCCCTTTTTGTTCTATTGGCGCCCTTATGCCGCGCACGGCAAGAGCTGCCATGGGGTATCTGTGACTGTAACCGACCGTACCTACAGCGTAATCCAGGCTCATGCTAAGAAAGCTGAAGAAGCTAAATATGTTCGAAAGTATGAATGATGAATGATCGAGTACCTACCTAATAAATAATAAATAATATAATAATAAATAAATAATAAATTATAAATAATAATAATAATAACAATGTGACAGCTAGCAGTAGGTGTCACATTGGCGCAGTCAGTCTTCGCAGGGCAGCTTGTGGCGGGCTGTTGGTGAATTAGCGACACCACGAACCCGAGATCCTCGGAGAGTCGATCAGGCCCCTCGTCTTCGGCTTACCTTTACTGGTTGGCCGAAGTGGATTTCAAGAGGGGCCGCAGGACTCTCACCTCTGGCTTGCCTTAGCCGGCCGTCCAGAGTGGGGCGTTAGAGCTATATGCTCGCAGGGTGGAAGTGAAAGATGCATAAGACGCGAGTTGGCACTGTGAATGTGGCCACCACACTACAGTCACTGGGTAGAAAGCGGCGCACACCTCTCGACACCCTGAGCTGCTCACAACGATGTTGCCGCCTTGCTGTCCAGGGCTAGGCCCATAAGCGGCGGCATATTTAGGGGGCCCATTTAGTGAGCGGCAAGTCATACGTCTGCCAATGATGAACCCCTTGAGACATTTTCCGTGGCAGACGTCAATAGTAGTCTCAACCCATAACCCGGCACCCCAATCCATTTATCCTGACTCTCCCATAGCCCAGATTTTTCTTTTCTGTTATTTTGCAATAGTCCTTGTATCTGACGGAGATTGTCTCTGGGTAGATTCTTGTATTTATCCAGAGATAAGATCCGGCAGATACACCTATCACATTTAGAGTAAATGGTATCCCACCAAAAACATTCTGTAAAAAACTAACCAGGTCTCGATGGAGCTACTTGTTTATCTCTAAAAAGTAATGAAATCTAGACAAAGTCGTGCCAAGTCTAAGGTTCCTTACTGCGATTTCTTTATTATTATAGTAAATGTTGTGAGACTTGGCCGTTGAAGGGTACACAAGCGGTTCTGGCGACAGATTGGTGCAATGGTGTCATGGAGCACCTGCGTCATGGTGCGGTTTTGTACCCTTGGGTACCCTTCAACTGCCAAGTCTCACAACATTAACTATAATAATAAATAAATCGCAGTAAGGAACCTTAGACTTGGCACGACTTTGTCTAGATTTCATTACTTTTTAGAGATAAACAAGTAGCTCCATCGAGACCTGTTTAGTTTTTTACAGAATGTTTTTGGTGGGATTTCACTTCTTTTTGTAGAAACGTGGGCATATTGATTTATTTCTGATTTGACACAGTTTTTTAATTTGTGTAATGTTCGAGTAGAATACAGTTAATCGTTCGACTATTTCTTCTTGTTAACTTGTAAGTACTAGTGGTTCGCCCCGAACTGTGAACTCGCGACCCCATATAAACTTAACAACCCCATATCTCGGCAATCCCTCGACCGATTTGGCTCATGTTTGAACTTAAAAATTCTTTTAATTTTATTTACCCGCCTACTAAATTTCATAACGATCCGACCAAATTTACTAAAGTTATCGTCGAACTTTCATACATACAACCATACATACATACAAACATACAAACGCCGGATCGTTCCAGTAGACTTGGAGAACTTCGCTCGCTCGTTCAACTAGTGGTTCGCCCCTGAAAATTTTTATGAACATTATGAATGTTCGTTCGACGATAACTTGAGTAAATTTAGTCAGATCGTTATGAAATTTGGCAAGCGGGTAAATTAAATTAAAAGAATTTTTAAGTTCGAACATGAGCCAAATCGGTCGAGGGGTTACCGAGATATGGGGTTTATATGGGGTCGCGAGTTCACAGTTCGGGGCGAACCACTAGTATAGTTTTCCCTTTATGTGGCCATTAAACCCTAACTCTGTACCAAATTTCAGCTCTCTGTGTTTATGGGAAGTACTAGTTCTATTTTGATGATAATGAGTGAGTGTGTGTCATAAATGCGAAACTTTGCTTTCGCTTAACTTCGGAACTAAATGACTTACAGACTTGAAATTTTGGTTTTTGAGTATGTGAATATAACTTACTAGATGACGAAAATTTCTGCGTTCTCGTCTTATCCAGAGGTTCTCAAATAGGGGGCTGAAAATGCGGCGAAATGGTTCCAGTAAAGGATGGTACGGCAGTGTTTGCTTCGCGCTCGACCTGGCGGGGGCACTGCCGTGCCCCCAGATTTAAAAGGCCTCTGTGCTGTTGGCTTCGGCCCCACGCAAGCCTCAAAGGACCGGGTCCCCATGGACCCGTGAATCTGAAAAGTATACCAACATAATAATATATGGACGCGGAACTGAAAAAGAAATTACCCCAGGAGGGTACTAGTAATGCTAGAGAATCCCTCCCCGAACACAGATCGGGCAGCCTTACGTATTCTGGGGAAGGCAAAGGACCGCCATCACAAGTGAAGATCGCCGCATCGACTAGCTCGGGTCATCAAAATAGGTATTCCTTACGACCAAGACCCGGACGCCACCAGAGCACATCTACAGCCGATGCCGAGCATGACCATCATCACTCAACTTCATCACCATCATCACCGCGAAGTCTATTTTCCTACGAAAGCGAGTCACGTCACAGCTTCTCGCGACAGACTTCGCCAATTTCACCCCCATCATCACCTTCAACCAGCCCGTTAGCAGCTGTTGTGCAGGAGGCAATCGCCGAAATCCCTGCACCCACTGTCAATGGTAAACGCACGAGACTCAAATGGACTGAGGAAATAAACAGATCTGTCTGGCGTGCATACATGATTGCCTCTTCTTTAGAGCAAAATACTAGAACTTACCTACCAGACTTACACCGCCTATTTTCACTAGAGCAACCAACTTTCAATGTCTCCCGACAAAGACTGGGAGACCAAAAAAGAGCCATTATTAGGAACAAACTTCTCCCACAACACGTCCTCGATGAAATACGATTAGAAGCTGCGACTACACTAAATAATACACTACAAACGAGCATCAACATACAGCACGCTTATACACAACAAACTCCCTTAAGTACTGCAAACATTCCACGACAAAGAATGTCTTGGAGTAACGAAGTAAATGAGACAATAGTTCACCACTACTACAAAATCACAAGACTTGAGTCCAACAGAACAGCTTACAGACCACAACTTCACGCTGCCGTGGTGGCCGCACACCCACACTTAGCACACTTCTCTGAACAAAGAATTGCTGATCAACTGAGAGTCATCATCAACAACAAATTTATATCCGAAAGTAGACTACAAGAAATAAGGGACCAGGTAATAATTGAATTAGATAGCAACATAGATGATACTCCACAACAAAGTATAACACAAGTAAACTCACACTCTTCATCTCAATTACATTCATCAAACACTTACCAATACACAAGTTCAGAGAGAGAGGGAACTACACACGTGTTAGATGAAGAACCGATTTATTTGCAAACACCAACATCTACTCACCGAGCCGTTTTATCACAAGAAGAAACAAAAGATTTAAAAGAAGTATTCCTAAACGCGCTTGAAGAGTTTGGAGATGTTGACCCAGCAGTGAGGGCCTTTATACCCAAGCAGAAACCATCAAAAAAATTCGCAATAATTGTCCATACGATTAACGTTAATATATTACCTGATTACTTAGGCAGCGAAATTGACTTCCAATCGTTGCAAACACTTATTTACTGTGCAGCATTTGCTGCTCTTACATACAGTAGAGGTAAAATACACTACACACAACGAGATCCTATTAACACAAATCGCATCCCCGCATGGCAAACTCGTCTCGAAAAGAGAATAGAAGACCTGCGGTCCAAAATTGCGAGAGTAACGCATTGCATGCGAGGTAACCCCAGCGCCACACTACAACGACACGTAGATTTAATAAAACAGCAGTATAAGACACACTCACAATATGAACCAGACAACACCGATCTTCCCCACTTCCTTGATACTCTTAAACAAAAACTCAATGCATTAACAAGCCGTCTACGAAGATATAAATTAACTACACTGCGAAAGACACAAAACAAATTGTTTTGCACCAACGAAAAACAATTTTACAGAACTTTGTTCAAAGAAAACTCCAACAACACGACACAGGCGCCCACAGAAACACCAACACCTGACTCACTTCACCAGTTCTGGTCTAATATTTGGTCAAATCCAGTAGAGCACGCGAACAGCGATTGGATTGCACAGGATAGGGAATCACTTGAGAAGGTCCCAGCAATGGAGTTTGAAGAGGTAACTTTAGACGTATTGAAATCAGTCATAGGTAAAACTCACAACTGGAAAGCCACCGGTTCAGACAAAATCCATAATTACTGGTACAAAAAACTCACAAGCGCACACCCATTCCTTTTGTCACACATAAACCATTTCATACAAAACCCAGATGCCATGCCACACTACATTACACAAGGAACCACATACATGCTACCAAAAGACCTGAGCGACACAAAAAATCCAGCTAAATACAGACCGATAACATGCCTTCAGAACATCTACAAAATCATAACATCTTGTATCAGCCACCTTATTTACACGCACACTGATACCAATAACCTACTTGCAGAACAACAGAAAGGCTGTCGTAAATTTAGTCAAGGCTGCAAAGAACAGCTCACGATTGACACTGTAGCTTCCAAACAAGCTCTTAGGAAGAAAAGGAACATCTACACTATGTACATCGATTACAAGAAAGCGTTCGATTCAGTACCACACACCTGGCTCATCTATATCCTAGAACATTACAAAGTTCACCCCACAATCACAAACTTTTTGACTTCCACTATGCAGAATTGGAAAACTGTACTTAAAATTAATAGCAATAGCTCAACTGTAGAAACAGACACTATTAACATACGCAGAGGAATTTTTCAAGGAGACTCACTGAGTCCTCTTTGGTTTTGTTTGGCCCTTAATCCACTCTCCAATCTATTAAATAACACACTTAAAGGCTTCAAAATTAAATTTGATAACACACATCATATCCTGTCACATCTAATGTATATGGATGATATTAAACTTTATGGCAGCAATTTAACCGAAATAAACCAACTGGCAGATTTAACACAACGATTTTCGACAGATATTCAGATGGAGTTTGGCATTGACAAGTGTAAAATACAGTCAATACACAGAGGTGTGGTGGAAAACAACTCATACGAACTTAGCAACGGAGAGCAGATTGACCCAGTTGACAATGATATAGGCTACAAATATCTAGGCTACCATCAGACTCAACAAATACACCAAAAACAAACAAAAACTGCTATCACACAAAAATTTAGAACCCGTCTCCACCATATACTCAACTCACGATTAAATGCAAGGAACACCGTTAAAGCTATCAACACATTTGCCATTCCGATCCTAACATACTCCTTTGGAGTCATTAACTGGTCCCAATCAGATTTAATTAAACACCAACGGATCATTAACACTCTCATGACCAAACACAGAAAACACCACCCACGCTCATGCACACAAAGACTTACACTACCTAAACTCGAAGGTGGACGGGGCATTATAGACATCACAAACTTACACAATAAACAAATAACCACACTAAGATCCTTCTTTCACACACGAGCACAAAACTCAGACTTACACCACGCTGTTGTACAGGCAGACTCCAAACATACGCCACTCAACCTACAAGATCATCTCAAACAAAGAAATGAAACCATCGCTGAACCACAACATAAAATCGATACCTGGACTCAAAAGACACTACACGGCAGACACCGCCTTGACTTGACCAACCCAAACGTCGACAAAATTGCGTCGAACGCCTGGCTCAAGAGAGGTGAATTGTTTCCGGAAACTGAAGGCTTTATGCTGGCCATCCAGGATCAGGTAATAGATACTCGAAATTACAGGAAGCACATCATTCGTGACACTAGACTTACAAACGATATGTGCCGACACTGCCACAGTAGCTCTGAGACCATACAGCACATCACCGGAGCATGCAGATCAATTGTACAAACGGACTACAAACATCGCCATGACCAGGTCGCAGCCATCATACACCAATACCTCGCATTCAAACACAAACTCATCACCCAAAAGACAGCATATTACAAATATACACCACAAACGGTATTAGATTCAGCAGACTTCAAATTATACTGGGATAGGACCATAATCACCGATAAAACTATCCATTTCAACAGACCAGACATAACACTTCACGACAAAAAGAACAAAACTGTATACCTCATAGACATAGCCGTACCAAACACACATAATCTAGTATCAACACACACAGAAAAAATTACAAAGTACACTGACCTTGCAATAGAAATCAAATCTCAATGGAAAGTTCAAACCGTTAAGACTGTCCCCATCATCATTTCATCAACAGGAGTCATACCTTGCACGCTACACACCAGTCTCAAAGTCTTAGACATACATCGAGCTACCTACACTTTCCTGCAAAAAGCCACGATACTCAACACGTGTAGGATAGTCCGAAAGTTCCTGGGCAAAGAGCATGAACTCTAAGCCCTACATCATCATCATCATGATTTACCTACTTAATCAAGTCATGCACTTGGCTTCGGCCCGTGCCACCCTGTACCTCTTTTAAAGGAGTGAAAATAAAAGAAAAACAAAAATAATAATAAATAATGTCAATGAAAGAATCGATAGCCTTCGAGAATCGGACTCCTCTGAAGTCCTCTGTCATTTTGATTAGCAGGCGCCGAAAGCTGTCTTTCGTAAGATTTCCTTTTCACCAGCGAATATTACGGTATAGAGCAGTTACTACTTACTATAATATCAATCTACATTACAAACGCGCAAGTCAACGATTTTTTTAAATGTTGTTAGGACCCCTAAGAGTAGTATTTACCCTTTGCAACGCTGATAACCCTGTGCTAATCACGTAATGGTACTCGAAATTCTTGAAAATCATTGTAGTTTAATCAAAAAACCGATGGACGTGGTCAAGAAAGACCTCTTAGGCCCGGTTTCTGAATTGAGAATTTCACTAATGAAATACTTATGTATCGTTCTGTCACATTTGTGTGACATCTGCAGAGACAGAACGATACTTAACCATTTGGTATTAAATTAAATATATTATTTTTAATTTTTATAAGAATTTCAAAGATATATTTTTTTATTTTCCTTGAAGATTTTGATTTCGGTACGAAATAATTTTGTTATTTTACTCGAACTTCCACTTACGCTTAATTAATTCGTGCATTTAGTTTCGTCATCGTCATTTACCTGTAACAGAAAAGAAAAGACAAAATTACCAACATAACTAAATAGGTATACCTACAGTTGTATAATAATTTAATTACTATTTTATTTTGTATCTAGCAGTACTTTGTACAGTTGCAGACAAAATACTGTTTGTCGTCAGTCCTCAGCCCCACAATGCTAAAGTTTGCAGACAGATATACTTACCTAACCACTTTTCGACGCGAGAATACACCGTGGAATTTTAGTGCTTTTAAAGCCGAAGGTATTTAGTTGCACTCGTGATTCTGAGCCAAATTCCAAAATTTTACTTCAAAGCGAGCGAAAAAAAAAACACTTTCCAATACGAACGGCTATCGCCAATCGACGCCATTTGTATGGAGAAGTGAATTTTTTTTTCGCGCGTTTTGGAATGAAATTTTGTAATTTGGCTCAGAATCACCAGTGCAACAAAATGCCTTCGGCTTTAAAACCACTAAAATTGCACGGAGTATAAGTACAGTCAGCGACACTCTACCTAACCCTTTTTATTCGATTGAAGCGTACGATTACCGCGCGTTTTAAATAGGGTAATTCCTAGCCTGTTTGTGACCCAACACCAGTGTGTGCTTTGAATAGATTTTGGAAATAGGTAATACGTATTTAAAATTTTACATACACACAGTTGCTGATGTCTTGCAACCAGCTGGAGCGCATTCCATAAAACTATAGTTTTCTCTAACGATTACGAATCGTATGAGGTAGTGGTCACCCCTGTTGCCAGAGTTTTTAGGGCGCCCAAATTGTTATTAAGGTGAAATACGTCTCACAAATAGCGCTGCCAATGAAAAAAAATTCATATCTTTTTTTTGGATGCGTTTTTAGCAAAAAACGCTCCTGCGATTTCTCAACGCGAGGCTTAACTATTTTTAGGACCTAAGGTTTGGATTCCAGATCCTAGAACTTAAGAATGCAATCGATTCTCGCCAAAAGTGGCCACTTTTGGCTAGAATCGATTGCATTCGTAGGAAATCCAATCCTGGAATCCAAACCTTAGGTCCTAAAAATAGTTAAGCCTCGTGTTGAGAAATCGCAGGAGCGTTTTTTTGCTAAAAACGCATCCAAAAAAAAGATATGTTTTTTTTTCCATTGGCGGCGCTAGTTGTGAGACGTACGGCGTCTTAATCAACATCAACTTCGCAATGTACAGTCGACAGCACTGCACGTCAGACTGCACAGATGTGTTGTGAAGTCGTCCGTGAGTAAAGCGCAGGCGTGTAATGGTCAACGTGCTGTCAACTGTACGTCAAGTATGCAAAGTGGTCAATTTATGAAATATTATATCGCGGATACAGTTGATAGGTATCATTGTCTCAAATAACCAGGATATACCTACCAGTAGAGTATCAAAACTCGATACGCTCAGTCTATGCTAGGCAGTGCAGCTAAGGGAGCACAAGGTTACGATACAAGTTTTATCCCACTATCGGCTAGCGCCATCTTGCTTTATTTCACTGCGTAAAGCAAAATGCCGCTACCCTATAGTGGGATAAAACTTTTATCGTGACGTTGTGCTCCCCTAGCAGTGCAGTGCAGGTAATTTGACGTAACTATGAGATAGGGTTTAAAAACTTTGTCAATTTTGACACTATAAATAAAATTGTTAGCGAAGAAAAGGTGTAAAATTTACGGACTTATCAAAAAGATATGAAACACGTAGCGCGGCGGTAGTAAAAACTTCTTCATAGTTTTTCTCTCTAGGCGAAGCATAAAAACTAAAACTCTCAGGAGACCAAAACACTGAAATTACCATAGAACGGGTTTATCTAGAGTCTAGACTTTCCGATAATAGTTGTGAAAACCGGAGTATTCTCGTGATTCTGTTTTTAAACAAACATCGTTTATAAAGTTTGTGCTGTTACTAAAAAACTTGGGATTTTGTAGATGATTAATGCAGTGTCCAGTGGCACCTTCACTTAAATAGAGGTACTCTACAGGTTGAATCTAAATGCAATAGCAAACCTAACTCTTATATAAATTGACAATGTCTTAAAACTTTTAAAAGTAAGTGAAACCGTTAGATCGATATAAAAATGACTCAATTACAGTCTGCGCCATCTATCGTTTAAGTCACTTTCAAAAGTTTCAAAGGCCCTCATTGGTACATACGACCTAAGGCCTTTGTAAGCCATGGCCTACGTAATGAGATGATTTATACAGCGTCCAGTGGTACCTTCAAGCACAATACAGATAAAGACTTCAGGGTGCAATCGAATTCGATAGACTGTCTAGTTGTCTACTGAGGCTCTACCACGCACGATTTACGTCCGCCAGACCTACCGGATCGTAGGTCTGCCGAACGTAACAGGGTAACTCAGAGCCTCTGATCACTAGAAAAAACTGGTACTATGTGGCAAAAAATCGAGCAAAAAAAAAATCAGCCTGGGTCATTGTTTTAGACAGAATAGGCTTATCATGACAGCGGCGGCCTAGCCCACAAGAAAGACAATTTGTCGATACTTGCGGAGTCAACCAAGTTGCGGGTTTCCTCACGGTGATTTCTTTCGCCGTTTATTCGACCTTTAACTCACATAAATTATCATTACTCAGTATTAAATCCAGCCCTAGCTATGCCATATTGCGAAACCACATTTTAGACCGGAGAGAGTTGGAGCGAAGTTCAGTGCGGCTCAGCTGTAATGTAATGTACTGGAGTAACCGCTAAATCCCAGAGCAGACTGAGCGCACGAAGTGTTCATTAGGGTTCCGTACCTGAAGGCCCCCCCCGCCAGGGTGGTGGCCTAAGTGGGTAGAACAATGGACTCGGAGGCGAGAGACCCAAGTTCGAATCCCGGGGCGGGCATGTACAATAGAAAATTATTATTTGAAATTTATTTCAAAGTTACGTATATTTGTGAATTTGTAGTAGCAATACCACTCGCTGACGGTGAAGGAAAACATCGTGAGGAAACCTGAGTGTATGAGGCATTATACCCTCAACGCAAAAATCGCCAACCCGCATTGAGCACGCGTGGTGATAAAGCTCGAACTCTCTCTCTGAGAGAAGGCCTTTGCCCAGCTAGTGGGACATGTACAATTGTACAGGCTACATCTTACTTTTCTTACCTGAAGGCCCAAGCAAGCCTGTGCTAACCTGGCTGCCCGAGGGCAAACGGCGAGTGGCTCGCCCCAATAGGGATTTTTCCAAGCATCAAAAATAGCACGAATAACTAAATCAGTGGATTAATCTGTGGTTTTCATACAAACCACAGATTTAGTTGCGCGATAATTCGTGAATCGCTGTCAAATTTTACACTTTGAAAAATCCCTATTCACGTGGCGCCGATCGGTCACTAGTGAATCGCGGAAGGTCGGTCTGGACTGGAACGACCTTGAACTGACTGCGCAAGATCGTCCCAAGTGGAGAAAAGTTCTTCGAGCCCTAATGTCCCTACTGAGGGATAACAGGATTTAGGTCAAGTAAGTCAACTCACCTGAAGGGTGCCAAACGGGACCCTATTACTGTGCCTCCACTGTCAGTCCGTCTGTCTGTCTTTCCTACCTTTAAAGAGCTGTATCTTTGGAACCGTGATAGATAGCCAGTTGAAGTTTTCACAGATGTAGGTATGTATTATTATGGCGGATTACCCAAAAAATCATAAAAATTAAATAATTAAGAAGTAAGGGGGGACCCATTACAACAAACGTCTTTTTATACTTTTTGCTCCATCGCAAAAACGGTAAAACATAATAAGCATAAAACTTGATATGATTATAGGGCTTCTTTTAAAGTATAAGAACAAATAATAAAAAACGGTGAGGCGCGAGTCGGACTCAAGCACCGAGGGTCCGTACAACTAGATTTATTTAAATTGTATGGCGGTATGGAACCCTCAGCGGTAGTTAACTCTGAGTTAACGTCAATAATTTGTGTGGAAATGTTAAATTAACTCAGAGTTCGTCGGCCAACCCTACCCTGACTGACGCAAGTTCGCCTTAGCCTAGTAGTTAAAGTGTTTATATTGCTCGTCTTCTACTCGTCAATTTTACTGTAAGCCTTATTTCCAATTCTCCTCTTGGTGTAACCTACCCTTATGTAGTGAAGCAACCGCAAAAACCGGCACAGTCTATTTCCCCTGCTATTATACATTAAATCCCTTGAACTGGGAAGCTGGGAGCATCCCAGTTAATCCTAGATCTAGATCTAGGTCTTGTAAGAACTTTGTTGTACCAAGTGGATTGTTGCGATATGGATTGCTTTATTTCAACGTGGCAATATTATCAAGTTAGTTTCTTACTCTTTTAGCAGATTTCACTGTAAATTACTTTCTGGTGTACAATAAATAGAGAGTTACTTACATAAGTACGCAGATACAAGATGAAAGACATAGGCGCTCTACCAATTATTGAGCTAACGAGAATATTGGTAGAGCGCTTGCACGGTATTCAAAAGGTTGCGGGTTCAAATCCTGTCCCGTCCCGCCCGAGCGATGAAAAAAAAACTTATACGTACAAATCTTTTACGGTTTCACTTATTTTAATTATCGGTTGCCACGGCAAGATCACTTCCGGACGAGGTCGAAACTAGTCGGTTATTCCGACTTCAATAAAAGTAAATGAAACCGTTAAATCAAAATAAAATGTGCAGTGCTTCTTATTCTTCTTTAATCTAGATAATATAGGCATCGCAATGCTGAGTGTAGGTACCTTCCATTGCATTCTAGTGCTTACGAAAGTTTAAATTGGAAAATTATTATGACTTCCGTCCGAATGAAGCCTGAAACTATAGTCAATAAAGCGTACCTAATTAAGGGTGGCATTAATAGTCGTTGACTCAAGATCGAACTCAAGTAGGTGATCTCAGAAAAGTAAAATGCTAATGTCAAGCCTTGGCTAATGTAAATGTCAATCTCAAGATAGTGTCTATTAATATGCTGACAGCTACTCAAGTTTGACATTAGCCAAGGCTTGACATTAGCTTTTGACTTTTCTTAGTTCACGTACTTGAGATTGAGCTCAAGTAGGTGATCTCAGACGACTAAATACCACCCTTAAACTTCCACAATAGACAGTTTTAAATTAAATTCCGAACTAAACGGGAGTAGGTCATTTTAATTGCGTTCGACGGAACGTATGAGAAACTTTCAGTAATTCTGCCTCCGAGGATATGAAATCCGTAGACAACGCGATTTATTAGCTCCAAGGGGTTAAAATATTGGGCCGACCTGAATTGGGTTTCATTAACTACGTAGGTAAAAGTTTGCATGTTCACGAGCAAAAAGACTAATTAACACAGAAGTTATCCGGACAAATCCGCTTCCAGTGGCAGTACTATACTTCAATCGCTAGTTAGAGAGAAAATGTTGTCATTTTTAACTGCTGTGAGTGGCGTGTATAATTTTATAGATTCCACAGCTAAAAATGTAAAATAATTGTCAAAACACCTCTCACTATACAGGGTGTTAAAAGACCGCCAACAAAGCGGGAAACCACGTATTGTCCTCATCATAATAAACATTTTCGCCAAAAGAACTATGCCTGGGAAATCAACGGTTTCCGAGATAATGAGGTTCAAAGACGGACTTGTCAAAACTTTTTTTTTGCAGAAATGTATTCAGTATATAGTTCTTAACATATCCTCTCAAGAAGCCATATCAAAATCTATATATATATAAATGAATCGCCATGCATTAGTCTCGCTAAAACTAAGAAACGGCTTGACCGATTTGCATATTTACTGTTTTGTTTAGTTCACTATAGTTCAGGGTAGGTTTAAAAGCAAAGAAATATGGGAAAAGTTAAAGGATTAGCTTAAAACGGAAGAAATAAAAATTGCTCATTTTGTATTGGAATCGCCATTTTTGACGCGGAGAGTCAAACTATTTCAGGTGATACGAAGTTCACCGGGTCAGCTGGTTATGAATATTTCTTACAAAAAACGACGGTAAAATTGCAACCCGCAATGTATTCTAAACATCGGCACTTCAAGATTAAGTAACATAAACTTATACCCACGCTTGCGCAATATGACTTCTGTGCGTTACACGTCCATTGCGTAATAAAATATTTTTCAAAATTATAACCTAAAAAACCAAAATCATTTCCCAGCAATAATTTATCTAAAAAGTACTTTGTTTTGGTGTCTAGTATACGTGGCTTTCGGGTCTGTTGGCGGTCTTTTAACACCCTGTATAGTGATTAGAGTATACAGGGTGTTACAGAATAGAATAAAATATTCTTTATTGTTCTAGAAAACATATTTTCAAGGACAGACACAAAAGTCCTGGCATATGATAAAGGAGGTCGTTCAACTAATCAATACAGGCAACTTAAAGTTCCTTGCCACAGATTTATAGGTAAAATCAGTGTTCCGTGCATCGATTTAAATACCCTAGATTCCCTATCAACGCTCAAAAAGTGTCCCGCCTCAAACTGTGCTAAAATTCATTATTAGCACAGTTGCACTCGCAGTCACGCGCAGTCAGTTATCGAGGAAACATGCCGAAGTGCTCCGTAAAAAAGTGCAAAAATAATACCACAAGTGCATTGAAAAAGGATGGAATTTCGTATTTTCGGTAAGTAATAATTAAAAGTTTTATAATGTGATGCATTTGTAGCTAAATTCACATCCAAAATGACTAAAAACATATTTTTTTAATAATTTGTTTGAGCAAATGTTTGAAGTTGGCCCTACGCAGTTGTTTCTTTCTCACTTATACGACATGTGTAAGTTAAAAAGCGACGAAAGATTTACAAAGTGGAACAAAACAGGAATGGAGTAGCTTATTGTCATTTTTACACCTTAAATTTTCGTAAGCATTGCACAATGCACATTTTGTTTTTTACGTATCGCGAGGTCTCTGCTCCATGTTTAGGACTCCGAATGAGAACCGAAACTAGTCGGCTACAACGATATAAATATCGCTTTATTTCTTGAACCGTGATCTATCACTCGATTTTTAACTACAATAGGCTTTATCGGGATTTTTTTTTTTGTTGTTTATGAATACGTCCTTAGATGGCTCTATTCTTCACACCATAGAAAATGGAGTTTAGCCAGAAAAAATGTCAAAGTCTGTCCACAGACTGTCTATTGGTCTGTGCCGAGGTTTTTTCACGGATAACTAACCCGCCGCGCGCCGCTTTCTTGCTCTTGCTCGTAATTTTTGTTCCACAAGTTATGTCCGGTTTGAAGGACCACTCGAAAACAAAAAGAGGTATGTCAGTGTGTCGCCAACCGAACCTACTGACCTAACCTTTGTTTTAAATCTTTTTCGACTGTCTGTCACATTTTCAGGAATACACTGTATGTTAACACCCTTTATGTCGGTTTTTAGAACATCTATATAAGTAAAAGGCCTGGTTTCGGGGTTCTTAAGGGGTTCGAAAATTTCGTTATTTTTGCGCTAAACCTCTTAGTTTACGAGATATGGTAACATTCATACCTAATCATTCGTCAATATCAGCTCGGGCTAGGCCATACTAGTTTATCCTGGAGCGTACATATGTACGTACAGCCGAACGCACCGAACTAAGATCGAAGCCCGAAAGCCACCCTAAATAATTATCGCAAAATTATCTTTTAAGTATCTAATTATCGTGTCGTCGTAATTTAAATTTGAAACCTCGTGATTTTCTCAACAAAAAAAAAACTGATGGAGTCTCCACGACTTTCTCGACACGCTTCTGTTCGACTGCGGACACTCTCACGCAGACCAGACGCATGATAGCGCTGGGACTTCATTGGATATGAAACGTTATCGTAGGTGAGATAAGGTTGTATTTTGTCTGTGAATTATGTCATCCGATACAAATGTGTGTGTGTGTGCGTGCAGCAGAGACGCACACATTTGCAACTACGCATCGGACACTTTTTCTGTTCGAATTTGTAGGTGATGTTGCATCTAGGGTATTTAAATCGATGGTTCCGTGTTCACACCACGGTAGTCTCTAACGCAATGGCGTGCCGATAGGTTCTTAGTAGAAGGACAAAACCGGGTTTTCCAGGGGCCTTAGTCTGTAACACAATGGTGTCAAAATGGGCACCCGGTTGACGGTTTCAATTACGATTTATTAATGCTGTTAGTCCAGTGTCGGTCTTTTTTATGTTTTTGTAGTACAGTAAAGAATATTATGAGTCTAATTCTAGAGGATTATTTCGCTGGTTGTAGGAGAATAACGAAAAAATCCCGGTTTTGTCCTTCTACCTGGGATGCCATTGATACACCATTGTGTTACAGGCTAAGGCCCCTGGTTTTTCTCCTATCACCAGCGAACTAATCCTCTACGATTTAGAATCAGAATATTCTTTGCTGTAGAAAAACATTAAAAGGACAGACAGCACTAATAAATCGTAATTAAAGCCTACAAATGGGAGCCTATGGAGGCGCCATTGCGTTACAGACTTAGGCCTCTGGTCATTTCCAGATTTAGCAGTTTACCTTTTTTTTTTCATTTTCATTTCATTGGCCATTCTGCGATTGAATCATGTTTTGGTTGTTATTTTGCGTGAGTAGGTAATTAAGGGTGGTATTAATAGTTGTATCTCAAGCTCTGCCTCGGTCTCAAGCTCGAGCTTGGGTAGCTGTCAGAATATTAATAGATACTAGTTTGAGTGACGTTAACATTAGCCAAGGTCTCAAGTCGGTGATTTTGTTTTCTGAAATCACCTACTTGAGCTCGAGCTTGAGCTGACGTCTATTAATGCCACCCTAAGTTTCAGAATAAGAACCTGCCTAGTAGGTATCGGGCATTCACTACTAAGGCACAATTAAGGCATTCTAAATGATTGTGCACTGAACCGGTCAAATTCCAGACATCGGCAAAAGCCTCGTTAAACCAATCAGGATTCCGTTTCATTATTCAGTCCTGGAATCCCGGATATTGATAGTAATTATTTCCAGGTCAGAGATCTAGATTATTCAATAAAAAAAATGGGTAAACGGTTAAAAATTCGTTTGGGACAGGACTTAAACCCGCAACCTCAGGCAAAAAGTGGTTACTGAAAAATAAAAAAATGCTGAGACAATTGAAACCTAGGAGTACAAGAACCAAACTTTGGTATCTAAATAATTGGCTCCACCAAAACCTGCCACCCATAATGATTAATCAAAAACTTAAATATCTCCCTAAACCCATTCCGAAACCGCCATTTCCATCAGCGAATGGATCGCCCCAACTAAGTACACAGAACTTTAGACTGGATTTCACCAAAAGCGAGGGAATCCGGGATCTCGTAATCAGGTTTAAAGTTAAAACCGTTTAGAAATCACCGTTTGGGATAACCAAAAATTGTATCTTTATTGGGATAAAGTTATTATTAAGAGGAAATACTAATAAACGTGCCATAGAACGTAAATAGCATCAATAGAATGCAAATCGTTTTTAGTATAAACACATTTTGAACTTTTAGTTTTTTCTAAAGCACTATATTGCCATGAAATATTATACCTAGAGATTTTTACAAGGTTAAAAAATTCTCTCGGGAAAGGAATTGCACCCGCAACCTCTTGCATACCTGCACGGTGATCAAAATTTGCTCGGGAACACACATTTTTGTCTGTGACAGCTGTCAAATAAAAAGCCTAGGGGTGGCAGTCGTCGACTCAAGATCGAACCTAAGTAGGTGATTTCAGACAACTGTTAATACCACCCTAAGTTTGGAGCTTGACTCCCCATTTGAAAATGCCCAATGTCGGCCGATTTGGTAAAAGCATCTGTTTCAGAGGACAATATTTCAGAGAAAATACGATTTGGGCGTTTTCCTGCGAAATCTCAGATCCCGAAAACGGAGAAATGGATCCTAAGTACACATAAAACAGAACTTTAGAGCCCCCTACATATCAGCGGCCGGACAGATTATTTGCGGTCAGGGGTCCAATTGTGTAACTTCACCATCAATCACAACTCCGATTTCAAATGCGACTTTTCTAGTTTGTCGACATCATAAAGTTGAATTCACAAGAGCTGTCATTTAAAGCGAATGTGATCGTGGACGAAGTCCCGATATCTGTATTGAATAGAATTAAGAATATTGATTGTAATAAATTAATTAAATGATGAGCGCTACCGCTTTGCTTGACCCATTCGTTCTGTTTGCGATTGTTATTAAGAACTTAGATAATTCCATACTAAAAGTCTCGATCGCGATCGTGGTCACGATACCTTTGGTAACCGTGGTCACGATACCTTTGGTCACCGTGGTCACGATACCTTTGGTCACCTTGGTCACGAACTACAACATCTGTCACGGTCTTAGGTAGGGATTGTGATAGATGTTGTAGTTAGACAGTCCGATAGACCCCAGAACACAAAACTTTAGAGGTCCCTCCACATATCAGCGGCCATACAGATTATTTTGTGGTCAGCACGGAATTATTACGGGTCTGAAGCTTGTCTGCTCGCTACTATAGCTATCACAGAAGATTAACTATGCTACCCTAATCCCTAATTATTACAAATTGCCTAAAAGATGTTTTTTCTTATTCTTTAGTGAATTTTATGTTATGGACAGGACACTGTATAAATCATTAACATCTTAAAGAAGACTATTTAGCTACTACTAACTAGGTACCTAATGTTTCGTTTAAATAATTTGGTATAGGTACTTGCTATAAAATTAGCTGTAGATTACGATGCTGGTTGTACAATTATTAACGAACACAATGTAAAGCCATTCCACGGGTTAGTGCTTCACAATTATTAACAAAAAATATTTAGGTACAACATTCAGTAACATTCAGTGTTTCATGACGACTTGCCACTTGCCTTGGCAACGTATAGGTAAATAGCGGCGTATCGAGCTATCAGATAATTTATAATTCGTAATGGATAATTGATAATTGGATAAATTGATAACTAAGATTTAAAATTGAATACCTATTATCCATCTTGGTACAGTATGTTTTTCCTGTATTATGAGTTGCAAATCATTACGCAGGAGAGATGAACTCAACGCGTGTCGAGCGATTTTTTGACCTTATATTACAATTTGTACTAAATGTTCAACAGGTATATTTAACCTAGTAGGGTTAGTAGGCAAAATTGTGTCAACCCTGGTAGCGACCCTAAATTTTTTTGTGGCGAGTTAACCACCTGTAGGGATGATTCGCTTGTCAAACTGTTCTAGGCTAAAGGCCGGAGTTCAGTCCCAGCTTTTCATTTATTAGTTTGGAGTGTGTTTGTGTACTATGTACAGTCGGCCACAGTCTCAGATACCCCTTTTTGTTCGATTGGCTCCCTTATGCCGCGCGCGGTAAGAGCTGCCATGGGGTATCTGAGATTTTGGCCGACCGTACCAATGAAGTACTTTACCGTCAAACGCAGTAATTTAGAAACTACTTAGGTATTCTACCGAAATCTAGGAAACATTTAATTTAGTTATCATCAAAGGAAGGGGAAACATACCTACTAGGATTTAAAGCTAAATGGAACAACTTACTAAATAGTCAATTATGAATTCAATTCAAACTTTTAAAACTCCTAGGATTACTTATTAAATAAATACCTGCTAGAGACAGTCGGGAAATAGCAGAAATATTTGCTCAAACGACAATATCCAGGCATTTTTTAGACAAAACATAATTTAGAGCCCTGTCCTTTGCCTTCTTAACGGTTGGTATGAAGCCTACATCGAGCTACGGAAGTGTCATTATTTTTGGAGTAGGCAAAAAAAAAACCCTGACATTTTAATTTCAAATTAGAATATTTCGTAAACGGCAGAACCGATTTTGATAAAACATACCTAAGAAAACTAGCTAGAATATCTACTTTACGTCTGTGTATGTCTGTAGCACCGTAGCTCTTAAGAGGGCGTTAGAGTACCATTTTCCCATACAAACGTAGTTCCGGTTTAATTTCTAAACTACAGACTAGATTTTGCTGAAACTTAGTTTATATCAGTAGATGACCAATACGGAGGTTTGCAAATAGTAGTAAGCTAATTTGAAGCTGGGATGTCTGGATTTGAAGATGTCTGGGATATAGGTATATCTTTTTTTATTGAATAGTTATCGGGTCAGGGGTTAAAGACAAAGTCCAACTTGGTACTAGGTCAAGATTCGTAGCTCGTTGTGCCAGAACACAATTACGAGACTGAGAAATTTGCCCCTCCGTCATTGTCTTCTCATTCCGTTATTAAAGAAATGGTAAAAGCTGAAAATTAATTTAATTGAGAGAGAGGAGGACCTGTCGGGTACAGGTAACATTTTCTATCCAAAACGACTATGAGAAACTAGCCAAGCGCGAATTGACGCAAGAGCGGAGGGTTCCGCGTTTTACAGGGATTTTTGGGTGTAGATTTTCGGGCGTTCATTAATTTTATTTCTGCATGGTGCACTCGAATTTGATATTTCTCATCAATACAAACCACTTTTACAAGGGGGCTAAAAAAACCAGCCAAGTGGGAGTCGGACTCGCGCAATGTACCTTGTTTAGTTAAGTTTTTTCCTTGTCTGTATTTATATTGGTGTAAAACAACGAATATTTTATCTTTATCTTTATGTATAAAAACGACAAAAGAATCACGTTTGTTGCATGGGAGCCCCCATATTTATTTTATTCTGATTTGAGTATTTGTTGTTACAGCGGCTTTTAAAAAGGTACCGTTTTTCATTACAAAGCAGCGCAGAACCCTAAGAGAAACTAAGATAATTACGCGACCATTTAGGTAATTTTTTTTTTCTCAAAACCGATATGAAGTGCAAATTACTAAGTCGACTTGGAAATGAAAGGAAAGAAATCTCTTAAAAGACGGTTTATGAAATAGTTGGAAAACGTGGGTGGAAAATTCACATCTTAACGTAGACGGAAATAGGTTTTCTGACGAAAGGTAAGCTTTGAGAAAACCCCCAGCTACGTACCTACGTTAATAGTTTTTAGTAGCTTTTCCATCCACTAATTTCTCACAAGCGTTTCGTTCTACAGGGTGCAAGTCGATAGCGGGGGGTCTACCGGCTAAAACGAAGCCGATTACCATTTGCGAAAATCGAAGTTCGATTTTTGAAAAATGTACTGCCACCCAGTTCATTTTACTGCCACCCAGTGAATTTTTCATAAATCTTACTTTTATTTTCGCCAATGGTAATCAGCTTCGTCTTAGCCGGTAGAGCCCCGGATCTTTAGGTAGGCTGTCTAAAGGTCAATACAAAAAAGTTGTACTAGGTGGCTAAAAAAATGGAGTGAAAAAATATCTGCTATTCCATACAAAAGGTCGACGTAGTATTGCGCCAAATGTATGAAATTGATCAGTGGACCGCCTACTTAAAGTTCCACTATCGAATTAGAGTGCACCCTGTAGTCATTCATGTTTTTCCAGTCGCCGTTTTCTAGCTAAAACTAAGGCCATTGCATTTACGTAATGAGATGATTTATACAGGCGTCCAGTGGTACCTTCACTCACACTAGATGGGTGAAGAGACCACTCGGCGCTGCAGTGCCTGGGACATTGTTTTAGATGGAATAAAAGCACCTATACCATCCTGGCAGCTTAGTCGGCCTAACCCACAGGAAAGACAAGTCAATACGTGTGGCGCCAACTTTAATTTAACTAAGGGTTTATTTGTGAGAAAATAGCTCTTATCAAATAAACAAAAAAAAACCGCTTGTAAACCGGGTTTGAGGACTAGCAACGGTGTTGTTTTTTTTACAGAATAAGCACACTGTTTTTTTCAACAGCAACCTTTTTGCCGCGGCAAGAGGCGGCCGAGGATAGAGAGGAGTGGAAGAAAAAAGGTGAGGCCTTTGCCCAGCAGTGGGATACCATGGAGGCTACATTTAAAAAAAAACACACTGTTACACAGGGCACCCTGCTTACTTGTTAAGTAAATTAAATTATTAGACATCTAAAACTGTACATGTACTGTATTACAGTACCTACGCGGCTTACAGTTAAGTAAAGTATATTTATTTGTGAAACATACATGTTAACTGTCATCAACTTCTGTCATCATCATCAGCCCACCTCTGCCCACTCTGCCCACGCCTTTTCTCCTCTCACCACCTCTGGCGGTCCCTCGCCATCCGCAACTTCTGGCAACGGATCTATATTCCTGAGAAACTGAAATCTTTACCTGAGGATTTTAAAACTCCTTTTAATGCTTTTAAAAAGGAATTCATTTGAATGACCGGACGGAGTGGTTTCTTTTTTGTAAATTACAGAAGTTTTAGGACAAAATTTTAGCTTTTAGTGGGGAGGAGGGGAGCTGAAAAAATAATTTGAGTTCTTTTTATTTTCTGCTTTTGAATTAAGAAATAGTTTTGATATTTGTGAGGATTTTGCAGAAAATGGATTTGGTAAATATTATTTCTTGAAAATATTGGTGCTACAGACATATTTACTAGAGCTTGTTTTTTTTTATCTGTCTCATACGTTTATAAAATATCTGGAGAAGAGATTTTTCGGAGTTGCTTGATGATACCTGCGAGTCTAAACTAAAAAAAATATTTCATCTCTCATCTTTGCTGGAAAATAGCTCTTATTGAAATAAAAAATGTTTTTTTTTACATTTTTAAATTTAGGTGGACCAATAAGCTACGAGGAAACTCTATCTACCACACTCAGAGTCGTTTAATTGTCGACGACTTAAGTAAAGGATTTGTATTGAATTCTTTCGTTAAGTCGTCCTTAATGGACAATTAAACGACTCAGTGCGGCAGTTAATCTTCTACTAGAAATCTAGACCATCAATACTAAGCTTGCAGTTGAATTATTCCTTGAATTACAACATTGCTGTCTCTTAATTTTATTGAACGAGCGAGCGAAGCGAGCGAAGTTCTCCGAGTCTACTGGAACAATCCGGCGTTTGTACGTATGAATGTATGTATGTATGTTTGTATGAATGTTCGTTCGACGATAACTTGAGTTAGTCGGATCGTCATAAAATTTGGTAGGCAGGTACCTACAAAAGGCAAAGAGAATTTTTAAGTTCGAACATGAGCCAAATCAGTCGAGCGAGGGGTTGCTGAGATATGGGGTCGCGAGTTCGTAGTTCGGGGCGAACCACTAGTATTTATGTATGAATGTTCGTTCGACGATAACTTGAGTAAATTTAGTCGGATCGTCATAAAAGGTAGGCAGGTACCTACATATAAGGCAAAGAGAATTTATTTTTAAGTTCGAGCATGAGCCAAATCGGTCGAGGGGTTGCTGAGATATGGGGTCGAGAGTTCGTAGTTCGGGGCGAACTACTAGTAATTTTAATAACCAATGCCTGCTGTAGGTAAATCTATACTTATAATAAAACTCTAGCGAAGTCAATTCTGTACATTGAATATTTTTAGAAAAAAACTATCAGGGGTTACTAAGTAAACTGTACTGAATACAAAAATGCAAAAAAATCGGTCTATGTCTGTCTGTCTGTCTGTCTGTCTGTCTGTCTGTCTGTCTGTCTGTCTGTCTGTCTGTCTGTCTGTCTGTGTGTTACCTCATCACGCGAATACCGCTGAATAGTTTTCAGTCAAATTTAGGACCGTGATAAGTCCTGGTTCTGGGAACAATCTAGGCTATCCGATGATCAGAATACATTGCGGGTTGCAATTTTAACTTCGTTTTTTTTAAGAAATATTCATAATTTGATATAGCTTCTTGAGAAGATATGTTAATAACGTGATACAGAACACATTTCCGAAAAAAAAAATCCGGCTTGGAACCTCATTATCTCGGAAACCGTTGATTTCCTAGGCATAGTTCCTTGGGCAAAAATGATCGTTATGATGAGGACTATACAGGGTGTTAAAAGACCGCCAACAGACCCGAAAGCCACTAGACACCAAAACAAAGTACTTTTTCGATAAATCGCACCCCCCGCAGAATAAACCCGTAAAGTGCTATTACGGCTTTTTTATTGTTATTGCAGAAACGTCATCTCCGATGCTGAATACATAAGTGTAATTTTTTTCAGACCCTGAAATACCATATTTAAGGAGATATTGAAAAATATGGCTTTATTCGTCTGACCATACTCAACAATTTGAACGAAGAATAAAACCGCAGTCATCCCTTACTGATACATTTATTGTATGCAGAAATTACAAAAGCCTTTACGGCTTTATTCTCGTGAAATATTTTGATCACCATGACTGTAATGCATGTTTACAAAATAGGAACCAGTTTTGCTATATCTGTAAAACCGTTTAGCTTTTTGTTGTTATACACCGTGGTATTTTAGTGGTTTTAAAGCCGAAGGTATTTAGTTGTACTCGTGATTCTAAGCCAAATTCCAAAATATTACTTCAAAACGAGCGAAAAAAAAAACACTTCCCAATACAAACGGCTATCGCCAATCGACACCATTTGTATGGAGAAGTGAATTTTTTTTTCGCGCGTTTTGGAATGAAATTTTGTAATTTGGCTCAGAATCACCAGTGCAACAAAATACCTTCGGCTTTAAAACCACTAAAATTGCACGTTGTATATTTATTCGAGTAATGATGTAATAATAAATCTAACAATATGTCATCGATGTGGTAGTCACTATGAAAGGACGATTTTGCGAGGAGTAAAGAACAAGAAACAGCTATAGATAGACGAAGATGTCTTAAGTTTATGTCTCGTATGATGTAGTAAACCTTATGGAGAGAAAACAGCTACACAAACTCTCACAACCGGACAATATTGTACAAGAAAAAAAAACTTGTGTAAAATACGAGTGGTGGGCTCGAAGTTCTATAAAGAATGGAACAACCATGATATGGAATTTGGAGATAAAGGATCTCCTTTATCTGGCTGGGTTGCGTAAAGGATAAATCCGGAATTCATCGACTGATTTCCCAGTCACTGCAGCAAGTGGTCACTGCACCCATGTTGTGTGAGTGAAGTTGCCACTTACTTACTACGCTGGCTCAGCGACTCGAAGTGGATCTTGGCCTCCGCAACCAAAAGACAACATCTCTCTCCGTCCTGCATCACTTCTTTCTAATCTTCCACTTGGATTTCGCGCAAGTCCTTTGAGTCTTCGTCAATACAGCGTTACTTGGGACGTCCAACTGGTAGACGTGCACAAGGTTGCCGTTCGTATGCTGTTTTAGCTGCCCGATCCTCTCCCATTCTTTATACGTGACCAAGCCAGCGGAGTCTTGCAGTTTTAGTCTCTCCGATTATGTTGGGCTCGGCCATGTGTCCGGCGTTTGACCGGATCCTAAAGGTGCCGTCTTCTCCCTTGGTAGGTCCAAATATTTTTCACAAGATTTTTCCTTTCCGCGACCAGGAGTTTGATCTTTTCTTTTTGCATCAGTGTCTAAGTTTCACATCCGTACATAAAGATGGTTCTTATAAATGCGTATTTTCGTTCTTCTTGTTAGGTGCTTGGACATGATCACTTTGTGAAGAGCCGCCTCTATCTCGCCTTCTCGGGTGTTTGGATCAGTTACCGTAAAACCTAGGTACTTGAACTTAGTAACGCCTTTGTAAGTAGTTGCCACTAGACGATGTATAAATGATCGCATAAGGCTTAAGTAACACCAAGGTTTCTGCATACATTTAATTCTGTATGCAGGAAGTATAAAAATCCGCGTGAAAACGCTGTTTGCCAATATACTGATCTATGAAACTGGTCCTTCAATCCTTTGATCAAAAGTAACTAGTTAAGGCTCTAAAAATAGCCAAAACTGGTAAATCACTAAGACCAGATTAATTCAAGCCCATTAAAAACATACTCTAATAATTATGCGCTCTCCAGGTCTTTCAAAACCTTTTACAGCACTGGGATATTACCACATTTTTTTTTTAATTTCATCCTTTGTCATTCTACTGACATGAAGAAATACTGCGAATACCGCACAATAAGTTTGTTAAGCCAGGTATGTTTCTCTTCATTCTTCATGAGAGGATCAGAGTGAAGTCCAATGAGCATAGGTATTGCCAATAGCAATTTCAGTTTTAGGTCAGGGCTAAGAACCAGATAAGTCTTCTTTGCACCTACCTAGACCACAAGTCCAGAGACTTGCAAACTGACGTTTTAATTTTCTTGATTGAATACAAGAAGGCCTTTGATCATGCTAAGCCCGGTTATAGGTACTAATGCGTCGTCTACAAGACGTTAGAATTGATAGCAGAGATAAGCGAATAATTCAGAACCTTTACTGGAGCCAGACTAACACGGTGATAATCGTCTGTGAAGAAGCCAATCAAACTGGTAAAACTCACAGGCTCTAAGGTAACCAAGTTTGTATTTTTCTTCTGTTTTAATAAGGTTTAAGTTGACTTTGGTTTTTACCTACGTTTGTTTATGAAGCAAATAAAGGTTTATCTTCTATCCATTTGCTATGCGATCATAACCCCCAGATCCAGATCAGGAGGCTTCAATGTTACATCTAGCCTATAGAAATGTACGACGGTTATATAGAAACGACGGTTGTGAATGTATATGAAAAATGGATCGTAAAGATCAAATAAATAGGAAAATTGAAGCTTTCGAAAAGTAGTGGTATCTTAAGTATAAGGATAAGGATATGTCATACAAAAGAGAACTCATTTAAAACACCCAATAGAAATATATAAGTAATTAATGTGATTAGATACGATAGACTTCTCCAATTATCCTGTTAGGCAAAGATTGAGGAAGGAAATGGCGTCGGCAGAAGAAGAAAGAGTTTGCTGAAAAACATCAAAGAATGAACAGGAGTGGTCACCATAAATAAGATCTCTTTAGTCTAGCTAAGGACAGAATGACATAATGGACAGCCGACTGCCAACCTCCAATAGTGGAGAGGCACCAGAAGAAGAAGAAGTTTCGAATTAAATTGTTATTTAATGATTCAAACACTTCCAAAAACAAAGGCATAAAAAGTTGAAAAATTCACTTTTTGCTAGCTTTTTTGCCTTTGTTTTTGGAAGTTTTTAATTTCATTGTGTTTTTCTTCCATTATACTGTCGATTTTTAATACGATTTGTTTCGTTAACTACTTTGGGTAGGTATTCAAAATTTCCTGGACTCCTTTACCTACTTATTTTATACAAGTCATTGCTACAAGGGGCACTTATGGAGAATTAAAATGTATATGAAAAATTTTAATGTACACTTACATTTCATATTCTTAGAAATTTGTACCAGAATAAAAAGATAATGAGCCATTATCTAACACAGTCACTTTACATATGCCGAGAATAAAGCCATAATGTGCTCTTACCGAAAAGAGTATCTATGCAAAATATCAGCGAATATTCCTATAATACTATGATGCTGTAAATGTTCGGTTTCGATTTTACAACGAATAAAACCGTAATATCACTTTGCAGTAATAAAACAACATTTTAATATTGGTATCATACATTTTGTTTAATAACTTCCGTAGTGTTATCTATAGATTAATAATTTTTCAATATGTAGTGAGCAAAAAAAATACCTGTCAATTGATACCTAAATGACTTTTCTACCATAGGTACTTAGTGAGTTGTGACGAAAAAACTGTTTTTATTTTTTCCTGAACAATTACGTTTTTGATGTTACGGGTTTATTCGCCGGGGGGTGCGAAATTATTGTTGGGAAATTATTTTGGTTTTTTAGGTTATAATTTTGAAAAATATTTTTTCACGCAATGGACGTGTAACGCACAGAAGTCATATTGCGCAAGCGTAGGTATCAGATTATGTTACTTAAGCTTGAAGTGCCGATGTTTAGAATACATTGCGGGTTGCAACTTTAACGTCATTTTTTGTAAGAAATATTCATAATTTTGATATGGCTTCTTGAAAAGGTATGTTAAGAATCCCCTGAAGCTCTGCAGCCCTCTCGCTCGCACTTTTGAACATTTTAATTTATTGTAAGAGAATGATTCAAATTTGGACGATAAAATATAGTTGCAGACATCTATACTTATAATAAAACTCTAGCGAAGTCAATTCTGTACATTGAATATTTTTAGAAAAAAACTAGCAGGGGTTACTAAATAAACTATACTGAATACAAAAATGCAAAAAAATCGGTCTATGTCTGTCTGTCTGTCTGTCTTTCTGTCTGTCTGTCTGTCTGTCTGTCTGTCTGTCTGTCTGTGTGTTACCTCATCACGCGAATACCGCTGAATAGTTTTCAGTCAAATTTAGGACCGTGATAAGTCTTGGTTCTGGGCACAATCTAGGCTAACCGATGTTCAGAATACATTGCGGGTTGCAATTTTAACTTCGTTTTTTGTAAGACATATTCATAATTTTGATATAGCTTCTTGAGAAGATATGTTAATAACGTGATAATGAACACATTTCTGATAAAAAAAAACGAAAAAAAAAGTCCGACTTGGAACCTTATCTTGGAAGCCGTTGATTTCCTAGGCATAGTTCCTTGGGAAAAAATGTTCGTTATAATGAGGACTATAATTTGTGGTCTCCCACTTTGTTGGCGGTCTTTTAACACCGCTCGGTATTCAATACAAGCACTCGCCGCAAACAATAATTTTGCATTCTTGCATAACAAATAACTATTGTTTACCGTTGAGCGGGATAGACAGAGTTATTAGCCGTATGCTTTGCTTGCTGGCTTAGCATGAGAATGAGTAATACCTTATCTATGGGCTTATAACTTTATCTATCCCACTCTACGTCGAGGGAGATACATATAAACCCCTTTACTTTCTAAGCAATTCTTATGCTAAGCTTCCTGGTATCTTATCACGGGCGATACCTTAATGTAAACAATACATATTTATTATTAAATTTATATATTTATTGTTTAGATTAGGGTTTTTATTCAATTTTATTCTATTGCTTTCTTTTGAGCCCTGCTACCGCAAGTTAAGAAATAATAACTATCAAATTAAAATGGGGTATTTTAATTTATATATAATAGTTTTAGCTTCACATTTTAGCTTCAAATAAGCATATTTAATAAATAGCTGAACCAATTTTGACAAAACAAGAACATTCGCTAGAAAACCTGCTTTCAAATAAAAATAAAAAAAACAAAAAGCCTCCAAATCGTTCACCCATTTAAGAGCTACGGTCCCACATACAGACACACCCTCATAAACACATACCTATACAGACACACTCACAAATCTGTCAAACTTATAACACCCCTCTTTTTGGTCGGGGGTTAAAAAAAACCTTCCTTTTGAGTTTTCCTCCACAGTCGAATTTAAATTAAATGTCAAATGTGTAAAAACGCATACGAAGTCGCGGGCACAACTAGTACACTAATATAGATAAAAGGTACCTACAACCCAAACATTAATATCTCAATTCCTTAACCAGAACGTTACTAATATCTGCACAAAGAATGCCGTAAAAGGTAAACAGGTGACTAATGGCGCTTCTGACTGCCGTATGTTAGTGTCTCAAGTTATTTATGGACTGAACTGATGCGTGATGTATTTGTACAGAAGTATCGTTGCCAAAACATTAATGTGAAACAGGCCTAGCCTAGTGCAAGGACTCCTGGAATCTTTGTTATAAAACGCGTTACAAAACATCTTAACTCTTTTTACAGGGTGTAACCTACTGGTAAACAGGAAAAAAATTTTTATACAAAATGTCACTCACTCCCCTTATTTTATATCCTCACAATAGAAAAAAAAGCGTTCCTTTTTAGGTATTTGGTATTAGCTCAAATTATTTTTTTTTACTTACTTTACTTACTTCTTTGCATAAAACTTAGGCCATCATCTTGCATCTACGTAATGAATAATGCAGCATCCAGTGCTACCATTTTTTTCCATCCAAGGAATTTATATCTCATTTCCACTACTTATTGACGACCCTAGTAGGTACAAAATTATCTAACTCGGCGAGTTTTCACATACCTAAATCAAATTATGAATCACCAAATGAAATGTTTCATTGAAGTAATTCAAGAATTTATTGAATATTGTATTACCATCGTTCCTGGCACTCTTCGATCTCTGTATCGAGTGCACGTTCTGTATTAAGCGTTCTGATACCTAGCTATCGAGCAGGAGCCCAAATAAATAAACAAAAAAAGCGTCGGGGTTTTGGCAAGAAAAAATGTGGTGCGTTCGCGATTGCATAGAGCGGTAGGTAATAAAGGTTTGATATGTTTGACACAGGTGCCATTGATGTGATGAGTCTTTAATCTTGAGGGTCGAGTAAAGGGGGAACCCTCTGCTGGGTAAAAGGGAGAAAAAAAACTTTCTATTAATTTCAACTCATACAAAGTGGTGTCGGTTGCAATAAATAATTGTATGCAGAGGTTTTTTTATTCGTCTTTTGTGCATTTAGAAATAAGATTCTGGAATTTGAACCTAAGGCATAAGTTCTCAAGCCATTATGTCTTGGTTCTTTCAGGGCTCCGCCTGCCGGAAATCTTTCCTTGGATGATAAGTTGAAGAAGTTCATCTTAGTGTTACGCATTCTATTTTCCAATTTTCGTTTCTTGATGGTCTTCATTATCTCTAACTTTTTCTCATCCTCTGGAGCATCACCATGCACCGGTATTGCGGCCTTTTTGGACCCAGGAGATTTAACACTTAACAGTATAAATCTTCTAAAATCTTCTAACGCATTCCGATGTTCAACAACATCCTTCTCTAATGTCCAGGCTCGAAGGACCAGTTCGCCTATTTAACCACTGACCACTTGTAATTGCCAATATTGATAGCTAATGCTTGACAATCTTGCCAATGGATCCAATGGACTATTGGCAAACGCCGATCAATGGAAGATTAATTCAAAGCATGTGTTTAAAGCGGCACGTGATTTGGTGAAATGAGTTTATCATGAGATTAACATGTCTGCTACATTTAATTGCTCTTCCAAAAATCTGTCGTATGTAGAGTTAGACGTACCGATTCATTTTACTTTTTATTAGGGTTCCGTACCCAAAGGATAACCAAACGGGACCCTATTACTAAGACTCCGCTGTCTGTCTCTGTCTGTCTGTCACCGGCTGTAACTCATAAACCGTGACAGTTAGACAATTGAAATTTTCACAGATGATGTATTTGTGGTGTCGCTATAACAAAAAATATTTAAAAACAGAGTAAAATAAATATTTAAGGGGGCTCCCAAATAACAAAAGTGATTATTTTGCCGTTTTTATAGATGATGAGTACACATACAGTCAAGTGCGAGTCGGACTCGCGCACCCTTCGTGCGCGAGTCCAAATCGCACTTAACTGGTTTTTAACTTTTAAAAATATATATTAAGGTTATCCCCGTCGCCTTGGTTAGCCCGGTACCGTGGCATAACACAATAATGTTCCAACAAAGAAGGCTGCACTGCGGGCGGTCTCAAACCTCCTTCTTAATGGGCAGGGTTATCTTGGAATAAAGGCTCTGGGCTTCGGATTTTACGAGTGCAGGGACCCGTAGAGAATTCGGTTTTGCATAGCCGGGCTTTTGAGGTTTTGATCTTACGTTTTTCTTTTAAGACTTTTTACCTGCGACTTTGTCTGAAGCACCACGGTTATAGCGTGCAGTTTTTGGGCCTAAGTATATCCTAAAAAAAAAGGCCTTTGCATCTACGAAGTAAGATGATTTATACAGCGTCCAGTGGTACGGTCGGCCACAATCTCAGATACCCCATGGCAGCTCTTACCGCGCGCGGCATAAGGGCGCCAATCGAACAAAAAGGGGTATCTGATACTGTGGCCGACTGTACCTTCACTCACACTAGATGAGTGAAGAGACCACTCGGCGCTGCAGTGCCTGGGACATTGCTTTTTAGATGGAGTAGGCTTGCCCAGCACCGGCTTAGTATTTTCTAAACACATAATATTATTAGGTTTCACGGTAGAATTTGATGGGAAAAAAAAAGAAACAGGTTAAATTATGAAACAGAAAAATGGGTGTTTATTCTATGATAAAGAAAATGAAAAATGAGTTTTTATAATGATAAAGAAAAATGAGTGTCTGAAATTTCATTTAAGTGGTTTAAAGAAGAATTAAAAACAATCCCAAAAAACTAGGGTAAATAAATCGCTTAGATTTAGTATACAGTAATAAAATAACAACTAAGTACATATTTTGAGCGTGAATGAATAAACAAAAATTAATCTTTTAAACATTTATAATAAGTTGAAAAAATTCACTCGGGACAGGACTTGAACCCGCAACCTCTCGCAAACCGTGCAGGCGCTCTACCAATTGAGCTACCGAGTCAAGTAACTGTTGATGCGAATTTCTGAAACTAGTCCTTTAGAAAAAAAAAATCTGTTATGATTAAAATCTAACTAGCTTGTTTAGCATCTAACAAAAGGTCTCTATTCTAAAAAGTAATGGAACCCTAAAACTAAAATCGTGGAAGAACAATAAACGCATATTTGTGCGTGTATCCTTACATTTTTGGATAAAATTCGGTCTTTGTATAAACCAGTGTAGGTGTCGTTTTTTTTTTTGTTCTCTTGTGTGAGAATTGGAACGCTTTTTTGTGCTCAGATTTAGTTCGGGCTATTGCTTTAGCATCCCATAGTTTGGTTCCAAGTGGTTAAAATTATGTTTCCTGACCGGTTTCAGCTACGGCTTCAGATTCAACTCCGGAGTTCGAGTTCTCACATGAGGCCTACATAGTATTTTTTTTTAAAAAGTCCATCCACATAGTCCTTTTAATTAAATTATTATAAAAACCTTCTTCTCCTTAATCTAAATCACATTCTAAATGTGGGAGCGATGGTGACTTTCTTTACACATCAAAACGTATTTTTTTTTTCGAATACTGACCAAATTGACGCACGCACAGCACAACACGTACAATTTGATATCAAATATGCAAAACCGCCCAAGTGTAACTGCAGAAATGCATAACCGTTCTGTAATCAAAAAATGACACAAAGGTGGTGCAAGTTTTAAGTAGGAATATTGGGAATGGGACCAAATTCCAAGACCTAATTGAAACAGCCCATATTTTTTGTCAAAGGGCAGTTCATGTTGAACAAAGTTTTTATTATTCAATTGATTCAACTTTTTAATCCAAACCGTTTTAATTTTGGTCGGTGGGAAATAACACTATCCGTTTTTTAACGAAACCTTTAATCAGTTCCAGATTCTGAATAATTCAATATTGTGTGTTTTATTTTGCCTTCTTGCGGGATGGTATCAAAAATAAAATTAAAAATTAAATATAGTTGACTTTTATTGGGTTCGTGTCTCAAAGTCTGTTGTTTTTCGATATGATCAAAGTAAGTACAAAAATGCTGTTTCCGCTAAATACACTTGACACACACACACACACATTAAGTATTCTTACCCGCAATGTATTCAAATCATTATGAGATTTGCTCGAACTTCTAGTTTTTGGCAGTAGCCCATGGCAGCTCTTACCGCGCGCGGCATAAGGGCGCCAATCGAACAAAAAGAGATATCCTAGCTTGTGTACCATTGGTTTGTGTACCAGAAAAACAAATTACTTATTGTTCTGTTGTTTATAATAATTAAAAGGATAGGTGCTGTTTTATTTTCGTGTGCGAAATCTCCAAAAAAATATCAGCTGATATTTTTTTTGAGATTTCGCACTTGGCCCCATAGTAAAGGTTGCTGGTATTGATGAGGTAAGCGATACTTTTCTATGACAGGACCTTTCTGACAATACCTGTAGACGGGGAGACACACATACTTCTCACGTTTGAACTCGGCCCGAATTTCTTCTTCTGGATCGGTCCCTCAATTCTGAGGATCGTAACCATATACAATGGTTCTCCACTCATCACGGTCATGGGCGCGATGGGATGCGTGCTGGATGGATCCACCTGCTGCCCTCTTTAGGGCATCGGACCAGCGCATTGGTGTTCTGCCTCTCGCCCGTCTGTGTTCCATCTGGCCCAAAATTATCTGTTTTCCAGGGTACGACGTGGTGATCGCATAATATGCCCAAAAAAGCTGAGGGCCCTCTGGCAACAGACTGTTGACAGTCGCCCAAATTTACTCCGACACATATTACTCAACCTGTCCCTCAGGTAACGCACTACGTTCATAAATGTCACTTACCACACTAACTTACGACTCAAAGTGGCGGCGACGTGGCAGCGTGACAGATAGCACGCAAATTGTTACGTATCGCTCTGTGTGATGTGATGTGATGAACGCACTACGACAGGGGTTGGCAACCTTCGGCTCGCGAGCCGCATGCGGCTCTTTCGATATAAGTTGCGGCTCTTCAGTTCCATAATCAAAAATTTTATCATAATAAGTGTTAAACATGGGGAGCTGTAAATTATCATTCGGGGGTCATGTTCCCTCCAAAATAAGATTAAAATCGGCGATTATTCTATCGCGTTTACTCACTAAGGTCCACTTGCGTCACCCAGAGTTAGCGAGTTAACTCTGAGTTAACGTCAAAATTTGTATGGAAATGTCAAGTTAACTCGGAGTTAGTTTGCTAACCCTGAGTGACGCAAATCCGCCTTACTTATATTTGTATCGAAGGGAGTCTCCACCATGAAAATTAAAGGCAGAATCGGTGAATTTTCGATTTGAAATGAAAGGCTAATACTATATTATTAGACTTTTTAAAAACTGAAAAATTTTGAAATTGTAATTCTTGGCTCTTTAGCCTCATAAGATTGCCGACCTCTGCACTACAACAATGACGCAGGTAGATGGAATATAGTGAGAGAAACCTCGAGGGAGTCAATTATTTTAGTGACGTCACGCGAAACATAACGCGCCAATTTTTTTTTTGTATTTTTTGTATAGGATGAAGGCATAGACTAACTTCGAGATGTGATGGTCGCATCTCATCTCAAGACAACGTAAATGTACCTATTGCCACAAATACAGCTGAATGTCCCAAAATGGGGACAGATTGCAGTATAAAAACGCGATTAAAAAAATCCTGTTTTTGTTAATGGCCTCCAAAATTTTCACATTTTTTTTTTTTTTTTAAAATAAAATTGCTCTTTCACCAAAGTCATAGAACCAAAGTTGTGGATGTGTTTCAAGAATAAAGCTATTTAAAAATGCTAAGTTACTAGACTGTTAACGGCTTAATCTGACATACCTAAATGAAAAATGCCTATATTTCTTCAGGGCTGATCCTAAACTGGAAACTGAAAAATGCACGATCAATATCAACAACTTTACTATCAACAAACTTTTTTATTCCTAAGAAAATCGTGACACAGAATGCCGTGTTTTGAGGATTTGAGCTTGAGCAGTCAAAAATCTCTTGTTTTTACAACATTTCATTTTATCCCATATTTTCCTTCCTTGTTATTATTTTCTGAACATTATTCTTAACCTCGAAACACTAGCCGAAAACAGTTCAACAACGTTGGAAACCAGCATCTATTCCCTAAGCAGCAGGGTTGAGAAGGTAGTTTGAATGGACTCAGAAACTGCGGATACTTAGGAAAGATCATTTTTCAAATGTCAACCTCTGACTTAAGTGCCGCGAAAGTGAATTTACTTGTTTGCGAACGCACCACGCATAAACAACACCCTGTATACTTTGAGCCACTTTTGGAGGTACCTATACCATGGTGCTTTAGTCATCATCATAATGTTGTATATTGGCTGTGATCACAGAAGTTCAGGCAAACAGGATCAGCTGGAAGTATTCGCCTTTTAGGCCATGCCCGAAGGCCAGTGTATGGTGTATTTCTGACAACAACGACATAAAAAAAAAAAAAAAAGTTTTGTAACACTAAATATTTCCCATTTAATTTTTCATACAAAATGTTTAGTGCGAGTGGAGGTGCCAATGTTATTTTTAACCGTTTAGGTAAATGAAAATATATTATAACATAACTAATGTTATGATTCGATATCTATCTCAGATGATTTTCTCGTAACATAGAGCCTAGAGCTGCCTAGAGCCAATTAAATTCAAAATGAAAAGCAGACATATTTTCCTAGCCATGTTTTTCTTTGATATCGATATGTAGAAGGTCAAACGAAATCCTATTCAGTGGTTTCAAAGAAGGTAAAAATAGGAAAAATACAAGGCGTAAAATGGAATAACTGGCTAGAGAGAGATTCCAGGTTAGAATCACTAGAATATGATTTGATGAAAATAGAAAATACCAATACTAAATTATAGTTCGAAAAGACATCTAGACTTCATCAATGGAGGCTGGAAATCAATTAAAACGACTTAGCAAGGGACCGGGGCGGTTGGCGAGCCTAATTAGAGGCCTATGCCCAACAGTGGGCGACATTCATAGGCAGTTGTAAGAAAACAGGAGTCTTACAACAATTTTATTTTGTTTTTTAGCACCGGATCCATTTCGGGTCAAAAAGTTTTTCGAAGTCGGTAAAAAAACAAAATTGTTCTGTAACCAACACGAAAATTTCAGAAATCAATATCTATTGTCTAGGAAGCGCTTTTGAATATAATTTAAGTCTGGACTCATAAATAAGGTTTTGTATTGTTATTGAAACCATACCCACTAGACATAGGTACGCGAAACCGTGCATTTCACACACACACACACAAATACTTCATTACAGCCCCTCTACCCTTGACGCATTTTTCCAATACGGCCGCAATATGGCGCAATTTACAAAATTTAATATTTTACAAATTAAGACGCATTTTGTGTTTTTATTGAATAAAACAGCCATACCTTTGAATAAACATTACAAAGTATTTAAAATCAAAGCGTTACTATGCGAATTCAAAGAGAAATTAATTTCAAAACGTTTTCAATTTGATCGCAATAGCGTCAAGGGTAACCCCCCAGTACAGTGCAGTACAGTTAGTGTGTTGAAATACCATGTGTCATGCTTTATTCTCTCGTGTAATGCGTAATATTTCATGACACCGTTGTGTGATAATATGTCTATTGTTATATTACGAGCATTACCTACCACAGTCTAATACCCACCTACTTTTTTCTAGCCCATTTTTCAACCCCAACTCCCAACCCCCCAACTCCGAAACACTGATGACAATTTGGTTATCTTTTACGATACTAACCAACCATGCCAACCAATAAACAAAGAAACAACACACCAAAGAGCACCAAACTTTTCTTTCGCCTTTGGCTTTTGTTTCACGCAAAAAAGGGAGAACATTAAAATTTGATCAAACTCCATGATTGCAGTGGAAAACTTCTCGACACTGGCCGCCTGAAAGAAAGCCGGCTTCGAACTCACTTAGCCTTCGAGTTGGTCCCTCGCCTCTTCCCACTTATACAGGGTGCTGTTTTGGTTATTGACACCCGACTGAGGGGGACGATAGTTTTAGTAACGCTTGAAACTAAAAATAACATTTTTTTTCCCAAAAATATTCTAGTACACAAATTACCTTTTTCGTGACGTACGGACACTTCCAGCCTACTCAAAGCGCGCGCGCCATGTAGCCGTGGCGCCCGATATTGTGAGTGCGGCCGCAAGCGATAGTATAATAAGGAAGGCCATAATTGAATGATGTTTGAGTTTTTTCCACCGATTTTTTTTAATCTTCTGTGTCTTGTAAATAATCACCCTGAGTCATGTGCCACTTTACAAAACAACGCCTTGTATAGTAAAAATAGCGAAATTTTGTGAGTGAGTACTGAGTAGTATATTTCCTCTTTCACTTCGATTTAGCTAGAAGAATATGGATGAATTTTGGAATGGAGATAAAAGTAATTAGGCTTTAATTAAGCAATTTATATAGAAAATTGTTTTTGTCCCGAAGTTGTTGGTACGCATGACAGCCCGTTGACGCTTACACGCTAGCACTCTATTCGGTTTCGTTACGGGCAACTTTACAACAAAAGTGTGTTTTAAGTGGATATTATTATATTTTAGAATTGACCTACTGAACATATTTTTTTTAAGAATTATCTCTATCTCTATAAATATCTTGATATCCGTATACAAACTTTTTGTTTTTTCTAAAGCACTAACCCGTGCTAGGGAATAATTTAAACATTTATAATAAGGGGAGCGGTTGCGGGTTCAAGTCCTGTCCCGAGTGAATTTTTGCAACTTATTATAAATGTTTAAATCCGTATACATAATTGTAGCTTTAGTAAAGTTAGATTTTTAATTGACATATTGTTAAAATTTTTCATTTTATCAACAAAAAAAAACTCTTAATTGAGAAACCTTTTGGTCCGTAGCTGAAAAGGAGCTTGGTTTTCTAAAGTTCGGTAAATAAAGTGCAAAAGCACTGGTCGTAATAAGTACTATTAGTACTCCTATTTGTAAAGGACCGTAATTGCAACCAAATGGGTACAATACGAAAAAAAAATCCTTCGACTAGCGCATTTGTTGAGTTTGAAGTTGCTTGTTTTTTTTGCGAGAGTAACTTTGTACACGGTACAGTAAGCTAAAGACTACGTATTCCGTGGTAGCTCTTATTGCTAGAGGCATCGTGGTGAGAACATTGTATCCTTGCTGGTGTTGCAGCCTGTACTTACAAGTAGTCTTTGGAAAGGTCGTTTGTTTTTTTTTTGTGGAATTAATGTAGTGGACGCTTTCAGCCAACCAAACGATACAAACAAACAGAAGTAACTATTTCAAAAGTTCAAATTAAGCAAATTGTATGTACACACGACAGCACGTCAGAGTGTACACTTTTGTTCCAAAGTCGCCCGTAACCAAGTAGAGTGCTATAGCGTGTAAGGGTCAACGTGCTGTCGTGTGTACCTACAGGATAACTTGATACGGAAAATATTCGAATTCACACACCTTCTAGATGTATGTACAGGGTATTTCAGAAGGGTCCTGTAACACTTTAATCGGGCCAAGTGCGATATCACGAAAAAAAATTTGTATGGGACAGCTGATATTTTTTTCGAGATTTCGCACTTGGTTCCATAGTAAAAGTTGCTTGTATTGATGAGTTAAACGACCCTTTTCAGTGTCATAGGACCTTTCTGAAACACCCTGTATATAACAACTGCATACTCTATTTCGACCAGTCTTGAGCAGGGGCCTTAGCCTGTAACGCAATGGCGTATCGATGGCGTCCCAGCAGAAGGACAAAACCGGGGTTTTCTCCCACAACCAGAGAACTAATCCTCTAGAATTAGAATCAGAATGTTCTTTGCTGTCCTACAATAACATTAAAAGGACCGACAGCATTCATTCATTCATTCTAGCTGGCTCAGTGACCCAAAGTGGATCTTGGTCTCCGCCACCAAAAGACGCCAGCTCTCCCTGTCCTGCGCTAACTCCCTCCAATCCTCCACCTGTAGCACAGGTCTCTCTCTACCGGCTCTATCTCTATCTTTCCAGCGATATTTGGGACGTCCGACCGGCCGACGCCCTTCGGGACGTCCATCATAATATTCTCTCTTCGCAGAGAGATTAATAGTGCATTAATAGATCGTAATGGGAGCCCATTTTGGCACCACTGCGTTACAGGCTAAGGCCTCTGGCCTCTGCCAGTGTTTGAAGAGTATTGCTGCGCATCATCATTACTTATTATGTGACTCTGAGCAGGCAGTTTTGATTTAGTTTGGTGAACTTTGTGGTACAGAAATTGTTTTCGACGACTTGGTGTCTGTTTAGAGATATACCTACTTACAGCAGTGTTTATAATGCACTAACTGTAAATAAAATTACTGCATAATGCATTCGTTTTATTTTAGATCTGGCAATATTTAACCAACGTAAAATAAATTAATCTATAAATGACATATTCAAAACAGCTGAGAGAATATTGTATTGTCCAGCAAACCAAACCTTTCATTATTTCATTAAACATGCATTGTTTGTATTTCAAAATCCAACATAAAGACTGCAATGTCCGAACACAACTCCCTACAAACAAACAAGACAAACAATTTATTAAAATCAAGCCAACACTTGACAGTTTTCAAGATTTCCTCCCAATTCCCTTCCCGTCTCGCTCGCGCCTAAGCCCCATTTACATTCCGCTAAGCAGCCTATTGACCCATTGGCCTTTTTTTTAAGTAGCGTATTTGGCTCACTTTTCCATCACGAACAATTTAATATTGAAATCTATCTATATCTATACTTATAATAAAACTCTAGCGAAGTCAATTCTGTACATTGAATATTTTTAGAAAAAAACTAGCAGGGGTTACTAAGTAAACTATACTGAATCCAAAAATGCAAAAAAAAACGGTCTATGTCTGTCTGTCTGGAACACGATAAACGCGAACACCGCTGAACAGTTTTCAACCAAACTTAACATGGTCGTAACTCACGTTTCTGGGCGTAACTTAGGCTATCCAATGTTTAGAATACATTGCGGGTTGCAATTTTAACTTCGTTTTTTGTAAGAAATATTCATAATTTGGATATGGCTTCTTAAGAAGATATGCTAAGAACGTGATACTGAACATATTTCTGCAAAAAAAAAATTAAAATTCCGACTTTAAACCTCATTCTCTCGGAAACCTACATTGCGGGTTGCAATTTTAACTTGATTTTTTGTAAGAAATATCCATTATTTTGATATGGCTTCTTAAGAAGGTATGTTAATAACGTGATACTGAACATATTATAAAAAAATATATATAAAAAAATATAAAAAAAAACATGTCCGACTTTATTAAACCGTTGATTTCGCAGACATAGTTCCTTGGGCAAAAATGTTCGTTATGATGAGGACTAGACGTGGTCTCCCACTTTGTTGGCGGTCTTTTAACACTCTGTATAATATCACGCTACGACTTTTGGCATTTGGGGCGCCATATTGAAAATTAATAGTCGGCATTTGTTTTTATTTTATTTTGGCGGAAAATGTTAGTTCTACAAGCGTAGAATAAGGCCGGGTTAGATCGTATCTATGGGTTTAAAACAATAGGTACTTATCTCACTCTTTTGTTTGACGTAGAGCGGGATGGACAGAGCCATAGATACGCTCGAACCCAGCCTTATGATCCTTGCTGGAGGGAATTGTGAGTGGTTTTCGGTGGAGGTCGGACAAAGTATATCGATGTTAGAAATGAAGTACTGTTGCGTCGCGGTCGAAAGGTTCTGGGTTTGAACCCACGCGAGGTTGAATTTTTTATTTGTGCCTTTTTAAAATATTTACTCTACTGAGCACAACTTGATATAAAAAAAAATATTTTCTTTGCCGTAAAGCGGGATAGACAGAGTTATTTGCCGTAGATACGCTCTAACCCAACCTTATGCTTTCCTTGCTGGCTTAGCATGAGAATGGGTAAGACCTTATCTATGGGCTTATAACTTTAACTATCCCACTCTACGTCGAGGGCGATAAAATAAACCCCTTTACTTCCTAAGCAATTCTTATGCTAAGCTTCCTGGTATCTTACACGGGCGATACCTAATCTAAACAATACATATTTTATTATAAATGTATTGTTCAGATTAGGGCACACACAGATAGACACACAGACAGGCACACCCTCATAAACACATAAACAGACACACACACAAAGCTATCAAACTTATGACACCCCTCTTTTTTGGTCGGGGGTTAAAAAAAACCTTCCTTTTGAGTTTTCCTCCACAGTCGAATTTAAATTAAATGTCAAATGTGTAAAAACGCATACGAAGTCGCGGGCACAACTAGTCATAGAATAAAAATCTTTGTACCGTGGGAGCTAGGGAATCTCGGGAATCTCGAATGCGACATCCCCGAGAATCAGCAAAAGAAATGGTAATAAGGAATGTGGTAATGGACGACCCTGAAACTTACAAAAAAAAGCTTTCCAAATAAGTTCGACGATCAGTCGGAAGACCAGCAGCCCGATGGTCGGACGACGTTGTCATAGCGGCGGAGGGTCCATGGATGCGGATGGCTAGGCACCGTGAGAGGTGGCGCGAGGGGGAAAAGGCCTATACCCAACAGTGGGCAGAGAAGGGCTGATGATGATGATGATGAAATAAGTTTAAAAAATATAATAACGTCGAACCGACCACTCGTAAAATGGTGTTTCGAAAAATGGCTAGGAGTTGGTCTGCCTACCAACTCCCAGCCTTGTACGATAAAGTAAGTCGAATGGTCATTTTATAGGATACCTAGATAGCACACCTAAACAAACCCACACAGATTCATTTACTAGCCCATACACGGATGCACATTACACATACTTTTCCGCTCACTTTATTGGATGGACATAAGGCAAACACGGCACAGGAAGAGTAAAAAGGACAGACTGAGGCGCACATTGCTAGTGCTTTGCGTGGGCAAAGCGTCTCTCCCATTGTAACCCAATACCCGTGTGTGGATTAACGGGTGAAGGAAATTAGTGCTCTAGTGATGTGCCTCAGTACGGGTTTAGTCGACATCGATGAAAAAACTAAGGTAACTAGTGGTTCGCCCCGAACTATGAACTCGCGACCCCATATCTCAGCAACTCCTGGACCGATTTAACTCATGTTCGTCTTAAAAAAATAAAGTTTGGCCCCTGTGTGTGTAAGAGTGTGTCTGTCTGTGGCAAACCAATTTGAATGCGGTTTTCTTTATTTTAAAGCAGGTTTTCCAACGCGCGTTCAACAAAGTCGTAGAACAAAAGTTATTGGAAATCACATATAGAAGTTGAAGTGTTTCAGGAATAAAGTCATTGTAAAATTTTACTGTATATACTTTCAGCAGTTGGACTTTCGGTTGGATGGCCTTTCGATGTAATGATACGGTCGGCCACAATCTCAGATACCCCATGATTTGTAGAGAGCACGGTTCGCCGAATAATGCTTCAAAGAATAGTTTGGCGTCTATGAAATGGGAATTTATAGCTTTCTATGAATATTTGAAATGAATGTTGAATATTTCAAATATTCGTAAACCCCATGGCTTTTTCACAAAAGCATATCACCAAACGTCCAAACCCATGCCTAGACCCATCATCCGAAACCCCGCTCCGTTCAACCAATCCCTCCTTACGACGACCGTCTAACGTCTGAACTCAACATAAACACACACCGTGTGTGCTCACAGATCACCCCTGCCTGTGTGTTTTATACCGCCATTCGTGTATCTACACACCAGGTATATTCTTCTTCATCTTCATAGCGTGCCGTCTTATCGGGGGTTGACGAGGTATCCTTTGAAGCTGCCAAACGAAATATGGGACGATACTTTGCTTTTCAGCCCTTAGCACGCTGACCTTTTGTCTACTCTCAACTGTCACCTTAGCCACTGTTAACTGACACCTCAGTAGTGTTAAGTGGCTAAGGTGACAGTTGAGAGTAGGCAAAAGGTCAGCGTGCTAAGGGGGCTGGAACCATTCGCGCAGTCTATTACTCAATACTCAATACTTTATTGCAACCCTAAGTGTATAAGATCTTAAATAACATTGTTACATTTGAGGAACTCTATGGACCCTGTTGGGCACGGCAAAACTTAAAAGCTAGGTAAAAGACATATCTTAAAACTAGGTAGTTACCTATTGGAGATCTTTTATCTTAAAACTAGTATTTAATACTGAACATTTTTTATTTATTTTTTCTTATCTACTATTAATATCATTTTGTAATTTTGGTTTTAAAACCTACAATTTTAGATAAATAATAAAAGCTAGTGCAATTAATTAATATTATCAACTAAATATTCATTAATACTGTAATAACTTTTTGAGATTCATAGATGTTTAAGGTCTCTTAAAAAATCTTTATTATTTGTGTTATTTCTTAAAGTTTATGGTAATTTGTTGTAAATTTTGATAGACATTGGTATATTTCTAAAAGGTATCCGGTGATTAGGTATCTGGTATATTTCTAAAAGGGAAATTCTAATAGTACAGACGGGTCGGGACGGGTTGCGGTCTTGCATCAAAGCCTACAGCAAACTAGCATCTTAGAAAACCCAAATAATAATCAAGTGTCAATTAAGTTTTTTCTTGTAAGAAAATACACCTTTCGTGGTCCTTCCTCAAGTCGTTATCTTAAGCCCGATAAGGAAAATTGACATGATTGTCTTTGAGTTAAGCAGATCGACGAAATATGACTCCGAAAGAAAGAGGAAAAGGAGGGGACAGCTTTGATTGATGTACGTTTTAGATTGTCGTGTAACGATACTTTTGACGGTACCTTGGCATTTTTTTACAAGGGTGTAACATTACAAGGGGAAATTGATTTTATTCGGATATTTACAACAAACAAAATCCTAAGTCTTATTGTAATTTTGTATGAAGATTTTGTGGAGATACCTAGTTAAAGAAAGAGTGTAGGAACTTTTTCTGTAAAAAAAAATTACGCAGTTGCTAGTCCTCAAAACCAGTTTATTTTCGAGATAATATAAATGTCAAAAAATATTTTTATTTCGGTAATTTACAATTAAACCGGTTTTGATCCTAGAAACTGCGCGGATTTTTTTCACAGAATAAGCACACAGATCAGTGTATTCAAACAGCGACACGCAGGCATACCCCATGGTCGAACAAAAAAAGGTTTTTACTGTACAAACATATTCCCACAGTATAAAAGGACTTAAAAAAAACAGATTTGGATGAACGCAATCTTTGAAATCTCCGATGATAAGCATTTCAATGGAATCCGTGCATAACGAAACGTCAACCGACACACAATATGGGCAAAGGAAACCAGCTAAAATGCCAAATGTAAAAAAAGATTAAAAAGTTAATCTTTTAATCCCTACAGAGTAAATTCTTCCTTGCTAGGGTTGAGAGTAAGGTTTAGTTTTGAGTAAAAATTACGTAGTTCCACATTTGTAACGCACAGGACATGTCAATCGCAAAGTTTCGTTTCACAGAAGTCGTGATTTATTTACTGCATTAGCTGTAACAACGATTCGGTCCCATAACAATGTTGCGTAGTCATAGCAATATTTTGTTTCCTTTGAGAGTGTTGTAAAGGTGCTGCTCCAAACATGCGTCTTAGCGCGTTGACGCGTTGAGTCAGACATTACGTGAGCCAATAAAACCTAGTGCTCCTAACTATCCCTTAAATTTTTTCGACATACATCTATATGTACATGCATCTACATCTTACGGGGATTCACGGCGGCGTGTGTTGTTGACTGTAGATGACCCTACAATGGAAAGTTTTAGAGGAGGAACGCATTTTTTCGACCACTGAACTTCCCAGCTCTTACGAAATGCTACAAATACATTGGCATTTCGTACTTCACGGTTAAACTTACTTGTTGTTGGTGTAGCCGACTACCTAGTTACATAAAATACTTTGGCAATGAACCTACTAGAAGGTCTTATCAAGTAAGTATTGTTGGGAACGAAAACATGATGTCAGTAGAAGATATCTAGAGCGTTAAAAAGCCCCGTTTTTTAAAAGAAAATACTGGCTTCGATCTAATATCGTAGATGGAGAGAATAAAAGGCATTACAACTTAATTCGAGCAGAAGTGATGTTAGGACGTTTTCGAAGAATCTTTGCTCACGATGAATTCAAATATAGAACCTTTTAATTGAAAGAAAATACGACTCTAATTCCAGAGAAGCCTTCAAGGTCGAAACGTTAAGTCAACATTATATTTAGTTAACGAACGCTGCAAGACTGAAATGTCAGAAGTATGGCCCTCTCCTAAATAGTTAAAGAGATAGGCCGCCGATTGAGGAACCGTGGGTTTGACTACCGCTCCGGGGCGTATCCGATGCAGAGAATCTCCCTGGCGGTTCAGCGTGGTAACGCTGCTACCGTCATGGGGACCTTTTGATGTGGCCCGGGGTGGTTTATTTGAGTAGGTATTGGTTTATTGTTATTATTAATTTCTTCTTTGTCAAGTTTTTTGTGTTTTATTATTGACATTATTTTTTTATTTTTATTTTTTGGACGAAGCATAATGTGAATTTTAATGTAATTAAGGAATATCTTAGATTAAGTGAATATTAATTGAACGAGCGAGCAAAGCATGCGAATGGTGTTAGCAAAAAGTTACATTAGCGAGTTCACAGTTCGAGGCGAACCACTAAGTAGTGTAACTGAATGAATGAACGAACGAACGAACGAACGAACGTACGAATGAATTAATGTATGTTTGACGATAACTTGAGTATCGTTGATCGGATCTCCTTGAAATTTGGTAGGCAGGTAAATGAGGCACAGATAATTTTTAAGTTCGAACATGAGCCAATTCGGTCGAGGGGTTTCGGAGTTATGGGGTTGCGAGTTCCTACTTCGGGGCGAACCACGCCGGCGCCTTAGTTACGTGCATGAAAAATGCATGAAAAAGTCAGATCCAGTGAAAAACTTCAGAAGCCATTTAGGCGGTATTTTATATCCAAACGTTAATTTTAATTTGATAAAGCAAGGCATTGAAGTTTCCAGTCACCGAGCACGAAGAACAATTCCCGTCCAGGTCAGTAAATCGCTAAAGATTTTGAGAAAAGATGTACGGTCGGTGACAGTCTAGGATACCCCATGGTAGCTCTTACCGCGCGGGGCACAAGGGCGCCAATCGAACAAAAAGGGGTATGGCCGACTGTACCTCCAAGTTGTATCCAGCTGGGCTAAGTTGTTTTGTCTCCAATTCATACAATGCAACGTGTAACAAAACAAGAGATCCTAACTTTTTTTGCAGTCCTAACTTTTAACAGGATGACATTTCTGTATTTTTTTTTTGGAAAAAAAACAATTTCTAGACATAGACACAGACATTTTTATTTGTAATATCAACTACAAGCCGGTATATTTTCAGAACGAAGAAACCTAAGGCTGTCAACTAATAATTGCTAGTGGGACGTGTGTATGTACGGCCGGCCACACAGTCTAGGATACCCGATTGTACGAGTATCTTTTACCGCGCGCGGCGTAAGAGCGCCAATCGAACAAAAAGGGGTATCCTGGCGTGTGGCTGACAAATTTAAATTTAAATTTCAGTATTATACTTATTTTGCTCAGGCTACAAAGGTACTCTCTCGAATTGGCCGACTTCAAAGAGGCTAGCTTTTTTCATTACCTTGATCGTTTTAACGAAATGGAATAGTCGCTGAGAGCAAAAGACATTACTGTAGTTGGTAGGTACCTACTATTTGTAGGTACATAATATGCTTCTACTTACCACTAAAGGCCGATTTACACTTCGCCGAGTTAACTTAATTGCCACTATGGCTAAGTTATTATTGCGTTTGAACGCCACAAGCGCCTTCATCAAACTTTTAGGGTGGCATTAATAGTCGTCAGCTCAAGCTCGAGCTTAAGTAAGTGATCTCGGAAAACAAAATCAAGCGAGCTAGAGTAGCTGTCAGCATATTAAACTGTATTACCGTGTCAAAGAAGGTAGGTAACAAGAAATTGTAAAAAAAATGCTGTTTCCTTGTTGCATCACGTTGGTATGTATCGAACTGAGGCTGGAAGATAGTAGTGTGGCGGGAAATTCAAAATTTTCACAGTTTTTTACATTTTGTAGCTGAACTGAGCTATTTTTGTTCAGCGATTTTTCGTTCGCGAGAATAAAACCGTATTCTTTTCATTATTGTAAACAACAGAACAACAATAATTCTGCCGATTATGTGTTCTGGTCTACGACAAGTTTTTTGGGCACTACCACTGCTTCGTAGACCAGAACACATAATCGGCTGAATTATTGTTGTTCTGTTGTTTACAATAATGAAAAGAATACGGTTTTATTCTCGCGAACGAAAAATCGCTGAACAAAAATAGTTCAGTTTAGCTACAAAATGTAAAAGTCTGTGAAAATTTTGAATTTCCCGCCACCTTGCTATCGTCTACCCTTAAAACTGAAAGAAGTTTTGGCGGGACGCGTGCTCTCAATTAAGGGTCCCCTGCAAGACCGGGGTGGGTAAATATTTGCCCAGGCTTGGCCGCTTCGGTCCGGCCGGACCGGATAGGTCATTTTGGCTGACCCCGTATTAGGGTTGTACGTGATTAAGTTGTATGTTACTCTATATGCCTTTTGCAGGTAAGTTGTGAGCATTTGTTGGTTGATAGATCATCATCATTATATTTAAGAGTTATCCTCTTGTCGGTGCAGCATTCTCCATGCACTTCGATCACAGGCCAGTTCCTTTGCAGCCTGGTACGTCACGACATCCACCTTCTCTTTAATTTGGTCAAAGTAGCTTCTCCGTGGCCTTCCTCTACCTCTCTTTCCTTCTATCTTTCCTTCTATTATGTTGGTTATGAATTTGTCGTGACGCAGCAAGTGGCCTAGCATCTTTCCTCTTCTGCATTCTATTGTCTTCATCAACGTTCTCCTCTCCCCTACTCTTTCCAGATAGATAGGATGAAAATAAACGTTTGTAACGTCAGAGGCACGCTAGGATACACCCTTTAGTTAAGGCTCAAGTATAGCCGCCAATGAGAAAAAAATAATATCTTCTTTTGGGATGCGTTTTTGCTAAAAACGAGCCGTTAAAATTAGAATTCTTAACTATTTTAGCCACATATTTTGACTTAAGAGGGAACGCGGGTAACCTCAACTCCATACAAAAGGGAAGACCTGTTTCCTCCCTGGATAATTGTTTTAGAAAAAATATGTTTACGCCATTCAATCTATATTTACCTCTGACATGTACCTATGTTTTCCTTTTTTTATTATTTTGTTTATTTAAATAAATTTTATAAAAATAATTAAAATAATAAAAAAAGGAAAACATAGGGACATGGCAGAGGTACCTACATATAAATTGAATGGCATAAACATATTTTTTCTAAAATAATTATCCAGGGAGGAAACAGGTCTTCCCTTTTGTATGGAGTTGAGGTTTTTGTATTTTTTGTATGGAGCAGCCGGCTACCCGCGTTCCGTCTTAAGGTGTAGAGTTTGTGAAGTTAGTGCTTGTAGAGTTAGGGCGTGTAGAGATAGTAGCTTGGCTCTACATAAAATCTGATAGCTTTTTGACAGTGCGTGGTGTATGGTCTCATCTTGGCAACATTTTTACATGAAAATGTTTTTTGGTGGGATTTTACTTCTTTTTGTAAGTTCCGTTTTTTTAACAGAGTTTTGCTCCACGTTAGTAAATACAACACTAAGGTCCGGTTTCTGAATTGAGAATTTTGCTAAGCAAATACTTAACTATCGTTTCGTCACGCTCTTTTGTGAGAAATCTGCAGAGACAGGACGATACTTACCCATTTGCTTAGCGAATTTCTCAATTCAGAAATCGGCAGTTAATCCACTAAATCCACGGCCCTACGCCTCTTTTGGTGACTTTGCTATTATAAAGCTCTAATGCATGTGCCATGTGAAAACGATTTGATAAGAAATAACAAAACCTAATGTATAATTTTATCACAAACCTTAAAAGCAGCTTATCAACAGAAATTACAGAATCACGCATCGCGAAAAAGAAAATTCGCCTAAACACAGAAAAAGCTGTAATTTTAGGGGTCAAAGGTCGGAACAGACGAAAAAGGGAATGAAAAACAATGAAAAGGGGTTTATCAGGACTTTATAAGTATACGTTAATAACACAATAGAACACGGAACAAAGCAATTTTTAGAAAAGAAACGCAAGAGAAATATAAATTAGTTCTTTTATGTAAATTAACGTAAAAAACGGAGAAACGAATGTGTTTTAGTATTGTATAATATTGCCTTTACTGGGTTTATTCTAATAGTTTTTTTTTTACATTGGGAAGATACATTATGGTTTCATATAAAATCTACCCAAAACCTAGGTTTGTGTTTTGCGTTATGCAAAAACTGGCAGGCAGCGCCGAGTCGTCTCTTCACCCATCTACAGGGTGTTAAAAGACCGCCGATAGACCCGAAAGGTAGATATACTGGACACCAAAATAAAGTACTTTTTCGATAAATTATTGCTGGGAAATGATTTTGGTTTTTTAGGTTATAATTTTGAAAAATATATTACACGCAATGGACGTGTAACGCACGGAAGTCATATTGCGCAAGAGTAGGTATCAGTTTATGTTACTTAAGCTTGAAGTGTCGAAGTTTAGAATACATTGCGGGTTGCAATTTTAACGTCTTTTTTTGTAAGAAATATTCATAATTTTGATATGGCTTCTTGAGAAGGTATGTTAAGAACGAGATACTGAATGCATTCCTGCAAAAAAAAAGTTTTGAAAAGTCCGACTTTGAACCTCATTATCTCGGAAATCGTTGATTTCCCAGTTATACTCGTAGTTCCTTGGGCAAAAATGTTCCTTATGATGAGGACAATACGTAGTTTCCCGCTTTGTTGGCGGTCTTTTAACACCCTGTATAGTGTGAGTGTAGGTACCACTGGACGCTGAATAAATCATCTCATTACGTAGATGTAAAGGCCTTTATTTTTTTAATGAATAAAACTCATGATATTATTATACTAGAATGAAGGTAGGTACCTAATTAATGTTTTTGGTATGATTTTCAATGTTTATGAATTCATAGTAGAAATACCACCCGCTAACCATGAAGGAAACCATCGCGAGGAAACCCGCGGAGTAGTTGGCGCCTAGGCTGACTGAGGGCCGGTTTCTGAATTGAGAATTTTACTAAGTATCGTTCTGTCACGTTCTTTTGTGAGAAATCTGCAGTGATAGAACGATACTTAAGTGCTTGCTTAGCGAATTTCTCAATTCAGAAATCGGCGGTGAGAATGGTAAAAGAAGCTGGGAAAAAAAAAAAAACTTCACCGGTGAAAAGGAACACTGATTCCGATTGATCTGCTGCTGTCCGATGAGGAGTTCCGTTCTCCATCTCCGAAGTTCTTCATCGGATCTTCACCATTTTTTTTATGGGACCACATAGAAAGTATACCCTTAGTGATAAAAAACAATTACTAATAAATTATCAACAACGGTCCACCTAGAAATAAGTTCTGTTCTGAGGTAACACACATAAAAAAAACATAGGTACCTCCTCCTTTTTTTGAAGTCGGTTCAAAATATAAACACAGGTACTGCGGCTTCCAAGTGATCTATTCACCAATTAAATGTGAATAGGTAAAAGGTCGTAAAGACAATCTTTACGAAAAAAATAAATAACGAGAGTACACCCAGAAATATCAACTCGGTTTTAATAATTCCACAGTAAGATTTATACGAGTCCCTACATTTCTTATGAGGATGAATTATTATGTTTCATTTTATATATCTTTTAGGGGTTATAAATTTTAACGGGAATAATGACTTCCCCATTTTTACTTGCGTTTTAGTCATTACGGTGTTAAATAAAGCTTTTGCTTTGAGAGTTTTAACAGTTACTTTCAACAATTTTATTTTAATCGCAAAAACAGTTTTATTTAATAGTGCGTTTCACGGAAGAATTCCCTTGGGTTGAACTAAAATAGTCCCTTTTACATTGTGATAAGCGTTTTGTCAAGGGAACTCTTTCGTGAAACGCACTCTAGTTTAATTATTCGAAGGCAATTTTTCTCTGGTGTCTGACCGAGCGGAAGGCGGCTAATGAAGCAATCCTCCTTAGAAAGTGGAGTTGGCTTGGACACACACTGAGGAGACATGACACCTACCCGACCAAGCAGTTGCTTTCCTGGCTGCCCGTGGGCAAACGGCGAGTGGCCGATTTTTCTCGAAATCAAATCATCGAATCCTCTGAGAAGAAAATGGTGAGCTAACAGCTTTACCATGCATAAAATAGAGGACTGTAATAAATGTATCGAACAACCGATATTTTCGTTGGCCCCTGTAGTATTGCAGAAATTATTTGCCAGAAAATAATACATTTTCGGCCATGTAGAGTCTCTCGCGGTCTTTTCCGTGATAATAATTTCCCTTGCTAATAATATTATCGGGAAAAACATAACTGCTCATTACGGTGTAACGTTGCCGGTTAACCGGATAACCGGATTTTGTGAGGCATTCTAGACTCTAAACTGAGTAAATTTAAGGAGCAAAGTCAATTGCACGGGCGAGATGTTAATTTTGAATTTCGAATTGAATGGAACGACGTCATTTAAATTCAAAGTAGTGTTTCCACAGATAATTCTTTTTTGGGCGAGTCGACCTTTCTTGTATCTGTATGGCCAAGTCGAGAAAATAATTGTTTCTTCGTGAAAAGAAAGACTCGAAAAACTTAGCTGTATTTTTACATGATTGTTTTCAGGGAGATCCAAAGGCACTGCAGAGTTGAGTGGTCACTTCACTAGAGTGAGTGAAGGTGCTACTAGATGCTGCAAAAGTCATCTCATTACAAAGATGAAAATGCATTGTTTTAGGTATAACATAACATCATCAAAAACAATGAAATTTTTTTTTTAAAACAACTTTAGAAACTTATTAAAAAAACCTTTTAACGACTACTGAATTGGGATTCGACATGGACGGAATAGGTATGAAACTAGTATGAATAATATTCCGTCCACCATTTTGAAATTGTGGCGCTCTCTGGCCTCCGTCCAAGGGATTAACTGAAAACCGGGCTTTATTTACAGCCTCATTCGACCATATATCGATGCAAATAGCATATATTTTCGCTCGTTTATAGCAATTATAAAAATGGCCAACTTTGCTAACTGATTGTGTGAAGCGCGGTGCCAATTCGTTCGCTATTTTGTTTTCGAATTTGTACAGTTAATATGAGATATCATAACTGCCGTATCTCCACACTACTGAAGAAGTGGTCTTGCGTGTAATGTTGCTATGCCCAAAGATAGAAAAGCCGGACTCAGGTCCATATTTAGCGAAAAATTACTGTTTGACTGACACACCGTTTTTTATAAATGTATTTTTGTTACTTTGATTCAGTGGTTCCTAACCTTTTCAGTTCGCCACCCCTTCAAAACAATAGTAGTTAGTTTATTCATTATTTTCTTACATTTTAACGCAGCATTTTTTTAATGATCAAATTGAATGCTGGTAATTATGGCTTCACATTGAAAATGTTTGTTTTTATGTTCGTTCTGAAACGGCATAGTAATGTTCTTGCAAATTGTCAAATAAACGAGCGACCGAAAAATCACCAACTTCATTTTAAGACGCAATAGGTCTCACAACTAGCGCCGCCAATGGAAAAAAAAACATATGTTCTTTTTGGGTGCGTTTTTTTGCTAAAAATGAATCATCAAATGATAATCCCTATCATAGGCTTAACTATTTTTAGGACCTAATGTTTAGATTCCAACGTAGAACACCTACGAATTATATCCGCCGCCGCCAAATGTGGCAACTTTTGGCGGCGGCGGCTTTTATTCGTAGATGCTAGGATCTGAAATCTTGGACCTTTGTCCTAAAAATAGTTAAGCCTAGGGATTATCATTTGATGATTAGTTTTTAGCAAAAAAAAAAACGCACCCAAAAAGAAGATATAATTTTTTTTCCATTGGCGGCGCAAGTTGTGGGTAGGTTATCACCTTAAGCTTAAAATTGAAGACTAATATTTTTAAATAAAAGCAAAATAAAATAAGATCACTGTAATGTTATAAGCGCTAGATGAAAATTATTATACCGAGGGGGTTGGCGTGAAAAGGAAGAGGCCTATGCCCAGCAGTGGGCTTTATTTATGGGCTGGATAGATAGATAGATAGAAAATTATTTTGAAATCTGAAATTAATTCGTAGGAGCAGATGAGCGCACGAAACATGCCCTAAAAATTCACGGATATGAAGTGGGTGAAGGTGCCACTGTACCCTTTAAAATTAATCTCATTGTGTAAGTAAATGCAAACACTCATTGATTACTTTTAATATTATACTAACACTATGGCTTGTTATTTTAGATTTGTAACAACTTATTGTCTGAAATAAACAATTATTTATATAATTATTATTGACACTTTTTTGGCCGAAACCGCGCGGTGAAGCTAGTTAGTAGATATGAAATATTACCATGTATTTGAGTAAAAAGTTGTAGGTGTATAAAATGTAGAAAGGCAGTAATTGCAGTTGAAAACATTTATTTATTGTTTTAATTTGGAATGGTGTTTGTGTTTCGTTGCCAAATAGGTTCAGTGAAACCGTAAAAATATAATGTATAGGTAGAGAGTTGGAAAACATTGTGAGAAAACCTAACAAATTGGAAAACAAAGAAAAACGGTTACACTAATAAATTTGCTAAAAGTCCTCTCCCGTTGTCTTTTAAGGCGACTATACCTACTGAAGTTATGGATGGTCTCCTAGGACAATTTTCCTGTAACTATAATGGTTAAGGCCCTACCCGTCTCAAAAATCCACCCTGTATACTTACAGTGTTTATGAAAATTAAATGACAGGCGCTCAATTTCCCATCCATTGATTCATATTTTTAAAATAAGCCCAATAAAATAAATTGGAACTCTGCACGGAGTAGTATTTTCGGGTTATTCCTTCAAGGCCCATTCCTTGACATAGGTATACCATTATATTATTTTATACCTACCTTTTATTATATAAATCCCTTTTTACCCGACTACGCGAAGCAAAAAGGAGGGTTATGATTTTAGCAGCGTATGTATGTATGTATGTATGTATGTGGGTATGTATGTTTGTGTGTTCATCTGTTCCCTCGCAGAGCCTAAACTACTCGGCCGATTTCAACAAATGAGGTGTCGTTGGATTCGTCTTAATCACCCAGGTAACATAGGATAGTTTAATTTTGAAAAAAAAAACAAGATGGCGGCTGTGCTGCGCCCTAAAGTGGTGGACCTAAAAATAAAAATTATCAGATACCATCGTCATGTGTATCAAATGAAAGGACTTTAAAAGACCTTTTCAAAAATGTATAACACATGTAGCGTCAACATAACAAATAGAACAAAATATTCCAAAATGTGTTTTTTTTTTTACCTTCTTGGTTCTATTTTAGGTGATCATCCAAAATAACTAACTAAAAAGATTTAAAAAAAAATAGAAGTTAAAAACTAAAACCCGACTACTAAAAGGCTTAAAACAAGACCTGCTTATCCTTAAAATACACTCATAGATAATTAATCGTAGTCGGAGGACACCACATTCGCATTTGATAAACCGATGGCCTCCGACTACGATTAATTATCTATGAGTCTATTTTAAGGATGAACAGGTCCAGGTAGATTTATTTTAAAACAAATAGAAGTTAAAAACTAAAACCCGACTACTAAAAGGCTTAAAATATAATGGTATGGTACTTCAACAGGGTGGTACTTCAACAGGGTGAACTCTAAGTAGGCTGTCTACTGATCAATACAAACAACTTATACTAGGTGGCGACAAAAATAGAGCGAAAAAAATATCAGATGCTTCATACATTTGGCGCAGTACTGAGTCGACCTTTTGTATTGAACAGCTGATATTTATCAAGTTGTTTGTATTGATCAGTAGATAACCTACTTAAAGTTTCGCTATCGACTTAGAGTGCACCCTGTAGTGATTTAACATATCGAATAAAATTAATTCTTTTTGTTTTTCCTAAAGCACTAACCCGTGCTAGGGAATAATTTAAACACGGACGGTATGCGAGAGGTTGCGGGTTCAAGTCCTGTCCCGAGTGAATTTTTTCAACTTATTATAAATAGGACGGGTCAGTGCTTTAGAAAAAACAAAAAGTTATTATAAATGGTTAAAATTAATTCTACTAGGAACAAGCGAACCGTCTAGTGCCTAACCAGGTGCTTCAATGTAAATTAATATTTAACCAACATTAATTTACTTTGAAGCACTTTTGGTGTCAACTGTACTACGAGAAAACAAAAGCTAAAAATTAAATACTATAACACGTTTATTTGCCTTTTTAAAAAGTGGGGCCCTCGAGTACGGGGTTTTTTTTAAGATTTTTATTATTTCTTATTGGTTTACAAAAAAAAATACATAATTATCGGCGGACGAAAACCTTACAACGTACGTCAAGGAATGGTGAGGAATCACCCGTATTTTCTGTTTTCGGCTGCCACTATTTCTGATTGGAACTTTATAGATAGAGCTATTCTTTTAAATATTTGACCGGGATTGGAAAATAAACAACAACAACAATAATATGACAGCCGGCAGTGAAGGATCCAGGATTTTGGTTTGGGGGGGGGGGGGGGGGGGCTTGAACACAATGAGCGTAGGTTTTCAAGATAAAAAAGCTGGTACCTGGATTTAACGAGCGAAGTTTTCCGAGTCTACTTGAACTGCAATCCAGCGTTTGTATGTATGAATGTTTGTTCGTTTTGTTGATCGGAACTTCATGAAATTTGGTACATGAGTAAGTAGGTAAATGAGACAATAAAATTGTTATTTGTTAAGCAAGGATTTCAATACAAGAGATTGCTTGTATTGAAAACCGAGCTTCTAAAATTGAGTCACGCGACCGTAGCGATGGTGGTTCATAAAAGAAACCTGGGCGTAGCGAGGTATTCAGAAGCACGAGACGCAAAAATAATGAGCCAGCCAAATATTATTAGTATGTCAAGTGGTTGCCGAAATATTGGACTGTAAAGTAAATTGCGAGTTAACAGTTCGGGGGAAAGTTGTTACTAAAAGCGTAACTACAAAGTAGTTCAAACATCTAATTTATCGTCACTCTGTAGTTAATCAAAACATCCATCCATATAATTTACTGCAGCATCCAATGAGCACTTTATTATTAAATTACTGTTACTACCTACATCATTGGTTTTGAGGGAATCTTGTTCACACAGTCATAAAATAAGCGCATCTTCTTCTTTTGCGACTCTACAGGGTGCACTCTAAGTCGATAGCGAAACTTTAAGTAGGCTGTCTACTGATCACTACAAACAACTTGTACAAGGTGGCGAAAAAAATGGAGCGAAAAAAAAATCGACTTAGAGTGCACCCTGTAGAATCACAGTTTATTCGAGCTTGACGCTCTTTCTCATCATCATCTTTTCGAAGTTGCATTCTATCGCAGTTCCGTGATTATCATTTTTGTCGCAGTTTAGTGATGTTAAAGTTGAGTTCTATCTATGGCAGTTCAGACTTGTCAAGCTAATGTTCATTCGAGTTTGCGTTGTTAATTCAAGCAGCCAACGCGATTCAAGATATCGTTTTTCAATCTTCAGTAGCGGACTCTCTACATTGAAATAAGATGAAACTAAGTGTTTACTTGATAAGAATCTTAACAAATTAAAGTTGCAATATTGTGATACCAAACTCTTTAGTCGCGTTTCAAAACTGAACCGTTTATTTTTAGTCGCGCTTTTTCATCGCCCGTGTGAACCAGCTTAAATTTTACTTATACACCGATGCTCTAATAATAAACACTTCCCAAAACCATTGTAACACGGTTTGCTCATTACGATAGGTTGGCTTAAAATAACTTACGAGGATATAAAAATAATAACTACGGCTTTATGATATCGGTTGGCCGTTACCGAAGTGGTTATCGGTATTTTTAAATTACATACTGTATTTTTGGTATTGATTGGCGGTGATTTCATTTTATGTAACTTGTAAATTTTATTGATCTCACAATTACCATTTTCTAACTTTATATGGTTCAATTTTATTTTCTTCTACTTTGCTGGTGATTTTCCTGATAAGATAAGATTTAGATGAACATAGATGATCCAAACTTGTGAAAACCAATTTCTGATATTTTTCTCACTCCACTTTTTTAGCCATCTAGTACAACTTATTTGTATTGATCAGTAGATAGCCTTTCGCTATCGACTTAGAGTGCACCCTGTTGTAAGGGAGGCCACAAGTTTTTGGGTATTTTCCACGGATTTATATTGTATATATTTTGGCTTCAGTATCATGTCATGAGGCGGTGTTAGAGAGTATCTATGGGCTTAAAACTCTGTCCATCCCGCTCTACGTCAAACGAAAGAGTGAGATACATATAGTTTTAAACCCATAGATACTCTCTTACACCGCCTCATGCTTCGCGAGCAGGGGTGATTATTTACCCCTGAGTCGGGTGTTACTTTACAAAGCAATACCCTGTATTATACACTTTACAATCAATTATTAGTTGCGGGCACCAACTACTTACCGTTAACCCCTGTATCTCCAGAGCAGTTGTTTGAATAATTAAATGTTCATTAGAGTGTCCCCTCAAAATTAACTCGAGTCAAACAATCAGAACAATCTAAGCCGGGTACAAGCGACCCTGTTAATAATTGAAAGCACCCGCATGCACTCATCCTTATTACATACACTGGAGTACCATTAAATTACAGCTATGGTGACGGTTACAAACCAATAACACACCACTATAGGTTGTCGGATTTAAATAATAATAATTATGTCGATTGATAGGATTCATAGGCACGTTAAGGGTGGACGAAAGCAACGTGGCGGGAAAAAAATAAAAAAATTCACAGTTTTTTACATTTTATAGCTAAACTAAGCTATTTTTGTTCAGCGATTTTTCGTTCGCGGCAATAACATAGTATTCTTTTCATTATTGTAAACAACAGAACAACAATAATTCAGCCGATTATGTGTTCTGGTCTACGAAGCAGTGGTATTGCCCAAAAAACTTGTCGTAGACCAGAACACATAATCGGCTGAATTATTGTTTTTCTAATAGAATAATGAAAAGAATACCATGTTATTGCCGCGAACGAAAAATCGCTGTACAAAAATAGCTCAGTTTAGCTGCAAAATGTAAAAAACTGTGAACATTTTGAATTTCCCGCCACGCTGCTATCTTCCAGCCGTAAACCGTTGGTCCCGGTTGGCCTTAAAAGCCGGACACACTGGTTTTTAATTATATAAAAATTTTGGTTGTTAATCTAATTTAGTGTTCCCTAAAATGTTCAGTCTAAAATTTCCACCCCTTTGATCCGAATCGCCTACTTCAATCTTAAAGAAGCCTAAAACTCAAGTCATTACTCTTTTCAATAAAAGCAAACTAAAATAAGATTAGAAGAATAAGGGCTAGAAAAATATTCTCTGAAATCTGAAGGCAGTTCTAAGCGCGCCCTAAAAATGCATCGTTTTGTTTGTAAGGAAATAGTGAAGGCTGAAATTACAATACCAATCGCCTAAAAGCCTAACAAAAGCTGGACAGGCCGGACTTGTATATTTTTGGCGGGACACGACTGTTAAAAGGAGGAGATGTCCGTGAGGTGTTGTTGGATTGGTCTTGCCGCTGCGAGTGTCCACAGAATGACGACACCCACCATAACCCTCCTTTGGAGTCGGGTAAAAAGCAATATGGCGCCCTTAGGTAATCTCGCCCTACTGTTAAGACTGTGATGCAGTCGGGTTGTTTTTGTTATTATGTCCTCCCTAAAGCAATAAATAAACAAAGGTTCTCACATACCTGATTCCTCAATGAGTATCTCCTGCTGACTCTCCACGCAGTATTGGAGAAGCAGACTCACAAACACGCAAGAGAGAGGGAACGACATGGCGTCTCTTTCACACCCACGGCACTAGAGAGTCTCATCGACTCTTACGCACATCACTAGCTTCGTCGCACTGCACTTGGAAATTGAACTGTTGCACTGTTGCTTGAAGAGCTAGTTTGGTTTGCTACGCAGCTCGGTTATCCATTTCGCGGTTTCCTGTAACAAAAGAGAATGGAGTTAAATGAGAATAATGAAATCCCTTTGTGTAAACGAGTTGCTTGTTAAAGTTATCAATGTACAAACGACAGCACGTCAGAGTGTACACTTTTGTTGTAAAGTCGCTCGTATCTTAACCAAGTAGAGTGCTTGCGTGTAAGGGTCGATGCTGTCATGCGTACTAAAGATACTTGTACGTGCGAGCACCCTAGTGCCAATTTTTTAAACAAGTATTTTCCCCGAACTCTGAACTTACGCTTCGCCCCATATCTCGGCAACTCCTCCACCGATTTGGCTCATGTTCGAAGTTAAAAAAGATTTTTGACTGCAGAACCGGTTCCGGTTCCAGATTTTTGATACCCGGTTCTGGGAACAGTCGGAACCGGGTAACCCGGTTCTACCCGGTTCCGACCGATAAAACTGTAAGTTTCATAATAATGACGTTCAGACCAACGACGATACTCAAGTTATCGTCGAACGAACATTCATACATACACACATATCTATAAACAAGCGCCGGATTACTCCAGTGAACTTCTCTCGCTTCGCTCCTCGTTCAACAATCAGTAGGTAATCACTTATAGGATGCTCACACAGCACAACTCGAAATTATTGGCGATACCTATGTGGAATTTCATGGACTTGATATCCAGTAAGGGTTGGCGTTGCTATTTGTTATATAATGACTCCCTGGAAACGAAAATGCACTACAATATAGCCCCTTTCTGCTATGACATGGGCACCTATTTGTCTATGTTGCCTATGGATTTTTTTACCCGACTTCTCAAAGGTTATGGGTTATGTTTTTTAAGTTGTCAAATGTAAAATAAATAACTGGAAAATCTCAGTGGATTCTTGGCGAAAAAATGTCCTCGAGATGTTTATACATAATGTAGACTGATCGAACAAATAGGTTTTGGATTCTGTAGTTGAAGTTTCACGCCGTCACGCGTGAAACTTCAACTACAGTATCCAAAACCTAAAACAGTAACTGGAGCAACCCCCGGCCAATTAACTGTCAATCACTGGTTTCCATTGACGAAACGACGACCGTAATGATGACATAAACGACTGCCGAGCCACCGTGTCAATGAGTAGGTTGACCAACAATTTGACCAAATACATTTGAACGAGCCAGCGAAGCGAGATCCGGCCGTAGCATGTTAGAAGTTGCGCGGGGCGTTCTTCATTTGTCACTTGTTTTAACGCTTACTAGTGCGCGGGCTGCACCATGTTAAAGTAACTCGCGCATGGAGCATGCGCAACAGAGCTTAAAAACGCGGGCGCGACTTTTTGTGATGTTTTTGACATTTCGACACACCATTTATATCATCGTCTCCCGAGGCCGCGACTTATTCAGCAATGGGCATCGTCATTTTTTATTTTTTATTCTATAAATCCAAAATATAGACAAATATAAGAAACAAATTTGAAGATTTTCTTAATTTTTTATGTAAATATTTTTTTATTAATTATTTAAATTTTCGGAAAGTTTTGTGTATGACGTCACCACTGGCATTATGTACTAAGTTAATTGCCTTCATTCATGCTTTTAAAAAAATAAAATATGTTGACGTTTGACAAATGTCAGTGTCAAGTCAACAAGAAGGTTATTTTCTCAGTTATTTGACACTTTTGACAGTTGTTTTTTTTAATATTTGTAGGCAATGGAACTACCGCATTAGAGGCTATGATGACGTCATCGAAAGAAAAATGAAGTAAAAATTTTTGGCGATAAATATTAATAATCGGTTTTAATTTTACTTATTTAAACCCCTAATAGTAATCAGTATCCCTATTCCTCGAAATGGTTTTCAATTTACGGCAATCGATGCCTCACTGATCAATGCCCATTTACGATTTTTCTTATTAATCCTGTAGCAAGAGCTATTTTGCCAAGGAAATTTAAATATGATTAAATGGCATAGATTTTGGTCTCGCATAAGCTCATGCTCGCATTTGCGACCCAAAGTCGCGCGCGCGCCGCCACGTTAAACGTCGCGCGCGACATACACGTGCTACGGCCGCTGGCGATCCGGCGACAATCCGGTGTTTGTGTGTTTGAACATTCGTACATAAATAATTATGTATGTGCCTTCGACGATAAAAATGAAACAAAAAAATATTTTTTCAACTTCCAACATGAGCCAAATCGGTCGACGACGACGGGATGCCTTCGAACATGAGAACAATGAATAAAAAAAATTATGGGGTCGGGAGTATAGAGTTCGGGGCGTACTTCTAGTTACCTACTAGCTTTTGCCCGCGACTTCGTCCGCGCAGGCTCAGTTTTTTCTCGTTATCACAATAAAAAATAGCCTATAGCACTCAGCGATAACGTAGCTTCCCATTAGAGAAAGAATTTAGAAAATGGGTTGATTAGTTTTGGAGATTATCCCCTACAAACCTACAAACATACCAACTTTTCCTCTTTATAATATTAGTGTAGATTTTGAGGGTCCATTTCACAGGTTTCACAGATACATTTGAAAATGGAACGGATTTAGTACACACGTCGACGCTTACACGCTAGCACTCTACTCGGTTACATTAGGGGCGACTTTACAAAAAAAGTGTACCGTCTGACGTGCTGTCGTGTGTACATTGATGTTAGCTCAAGTTTAAGCTAATGGAAACTTATTGGCAGGCAGGCCAATAAGTTTTAATGTATTTAAAAAAGCCCAAAATGATATAATTTAGACTTTTTCTGTCACTGTAATTGTGAGATGTCGAAATGTGTAGGTAGGTAATCAAGAGTTCAGGGGCCATGGTGCCAAAATGGGCTTCCAGTTGACGCCTTCAATTACGATGTAGTAATGCTGTCGGTCCTTTTAATGTTTTTGTAATACAGCAAAGAATATTCTAATTCTAGAGGATTAGTTCGCTGGTTGTAGGAGAAACACGAGGAAACCCCGGTTTTGTCCTTCTACTGGAACGCGATCGACACGCCTTTGCGCTACAGACTGAAACTCCATTTGTCTGGTGAAGTCTGGTCACCCTACCGCTGACACCGGGACAATGGAACGGGTGGTCTTATTGCCGCGTATTGTGTCACAAATTGACCAGTTAGCGCCTACCAATTGGCCCAGATATCAGAAAGGGGCAATTGACACCGGGATAAAATATTTCCGGAACACACTTACTAATAAAGCTGATAGAAATTAAAAAGCTATTGTTTTATTCGAGTGAGGTTCGTGAGAGAGTATAAAGAGGCTTCATACTGTCAAACTGAGTTCGCTACTTGAAAACTAGCGCCACCATCATCATCAGCCCACCTCTGCCCACTCCTACTACTGGGTATAGGCCTTTTTCCCATTGCGTCACCTCTCACGGTCCTTCGCCATTCGCATCCATGGACCTTTTGCCGCCCCACAACGATGTCGTTTGACCATCAAGCTGCCACCATAGAAAATAAATCATAGCTTCTTTTATTCATACCTAGTACGATTTTGGTAATGTAGAACAATGAAAATCTGTCCTGATAGTAGGTAGGGTGGTTTTCAAAAACGGCCGTTTTGTGATTAACTGAGATTTGCATTTCTACAAAAGTCGCTATGGTTTAATAGCTAGTTCTGTCTAAAATTTAAACTGTAGAACCTGAGATGAGACATAGTAAGGAAGGTTTAAATGAAACGTTGTCCACGGCAACAAATTCGCGTTTGAGCCTCCTAAAATTATACTGTAGAGGGCCCTGAAAAATGATTTATTGTGCCATTAACACATTTAGCAAACAAATCTGTGGGCGGACGTACGTGTTTGCTTTTAATTATTTGAAAAAGGAACCTTTTCCCAGTAAAAAGGCTCAGGGGCCTTAGCCTGTAACGCAATGGCGTGTCGATGTCTTCCCAGCAGAAGGACAAAACCGGGGTTTCCTCGTTTTTCTCCTATAACCAGAATAATAATCCTATAGAATTAGAATCAGAATATTCTTTGCTGTAACTACAAAAACATTAAAAGGTAATTGAAGCTCTCAACTGGGAGCCCATTTTGGCGCCATTTCATTACAAGCTAAGGCCCCTGGATTTCTCGCTACCGTTTTGCGTACCGGAAAAAAGTTCAGGGTTGTTTTTTTCTCTCGTATAAAAAGGAACACGAGTGGGTCTTTTCAGAGAAACACTGCATGGCGACACGCTATAATTAGAATACCCCATTTTGTTCTATTGACGCACTTATGCCCCGCGCAATAAGAGCCACAATGGTGAGCCTGGCATGTAGTTGACCGTACCATAACAGCATATATTTATTGAATTAAAAACGCGTGATAGAGTTGTCTGTTCTAAAAAACCGCTGCAAGCGCGACCATTACGAATTTCCTCTGCATGTACGTAATGAGATGATTTATACGGCGGCGTCCAGTGGCACCTTCGGTCACTCACACTAGATGGGTGAAGTCACCACTCAGACGCTGCAGTGCCTGGGGATTGTAGCGAAGGCAAACCACTTTGTAGTCACCGTAGTCACCGTAAAAGGTGATATCTTTAGCACAACTTTTCAGCTTGAGAAACGGTGTTTCCTTGCGTCGCCATTTTTCAATGATCCTTTACGCCCCGTCCCGTCATGCCGCTGATCAAATAACTTTTGTAATTATCGAAGGAAAAAGTCCGCTTTAGGGTTCCGTAGATGAAACCTTTCGCAAGTAGCGATTTTTCATAATACCCCCTGAAGTTTTAGTGGTTTATAGGACCAAATCAAGACCACTGTGGACAAAACACTGTGAATGCACCCGAGAAACCTCTGAACGAGAGAAATGGATTGGCATGGTCAGGCGCGCAAAATCAGCCACTGATGATGATACTACTTCCGATCTGACAAGTGGGTGTTTTAATCTAAATCGGTTCAGCTGTTTATGAGATATGCTAATTTGAAGCTAAAGGGTGCCGCTTTTGATTTGACGTTTATTCTGGTACAGTTAGAATTCAAATGTAAATATTCAAATATCGTTCCCTGAATACATCTAAGCATCGCACAGAATGAGAAACATTTAGTATTCTGCCTGAAACTCTATCTGACACTTCGCTCAAGCTCGGAAGCTTAGCCAACTGAGCAAACTTAGTTCTGCTGCGTTTACATTGCTCTTCCTCCGACAGAAATGAGCAGGCAAGTGTGTATCGTTCATTCTTGTGCGATAGCAAAGACACTCATAGGTATATATGCCAAATTGGAACCTCTATCTGAATGAAAGCCCTTGCCCAGCTAGTGGGACATGTATATATTTGTACACGCTACCTAACTTACTATTTATGCGAAATTATCCACATTACATTGACAGGTTTTTTCATACATTATTGTATACGAAACGGGCCAAATTGCGGTTGGTTTTAGGCAAAATTATTTTCCCTACTTAGGTTTTTCAGGCTTTCATGCTTGTAGAGAAGCAGGCGCGTTGCAAATACGAATATAACTATCGCACAACTGTAAGTTTTGCGACGCATACCTTCCGGGCGCGGCATAAAACTTTGACGATGCATAAAAGACAGTTTGCTTAAAGACACCATTACGAATTTCGATAGAATGACAGTGTAAGTAGGTGCCGTAGATTAGGCTCTCAAAAAAATACTCTTTTGATTAATAAAATAGGTACAGCCAAACCAACGGGCATTGGTGCAAAATACATACGGGACCTTCTCCTTGGAATCCCAGCACAATATTGCCGCTGTGTTAACCTAATTCCGGCGTGACTGTGCAAAATTGCGACGACTTAAGACCTACTGCTTGAAGGGAGTTTTGAACGCTGGAAGTATTTCTGCCAACACCACGCATGCCACCCGATAATGAACCTCACGACCAAAGGAGCAGGGTCGAATTAGGAAACGATGTGCTAAGCAAGTTTTAGCGCGTCAAATAAATCGCTCCCGTAATGTTTTTGGCACGTCAGAAGTGGTTTAAAGCACAAAGCTGCATTACTCAGGACTTCTACATTCTTCTCTACAACATGTTTTAGTACGACGATTTAGTTTCCACTAGTTTAGTTTTCGCTCGCTCGTTCAATTATGCATAATTATCTACACTTTTGAAATATTACGTCTTATTGAAAAAAAGGCCGCAACAGTAGAGGCCCATCAGACATGAGGTTATGTCAGTAATTTCATTAGGCCGCTTTGATATACAAACTTTTTTTATTCAATAAAACAGTCGCTGCCCGGTATTCGCCCTCGAAAGGGTCCCGTATGGACAGATAAAGGTCGTAGAGGGCAATAAGGCTTCTAGTCTGAATCAGAAACTACAATAAATCTATCTACAACAATTTATCTACCATCAGAAAGAGCTGCATACTTATGGCTGGGCTAGGCAGTACATAACGCGTCGTCCCTGCTCCATGAAATCCTTCCGGACGAGGTCGAAACACGTCGGCTATCCCGAGACCCGACAAACAATAAAAGTAAGAGAAATCATCAAATTAATACAAAAATGTGTGAAACTTTAAGTTGTAAATCTTGTATTGTATTTTCAATCGCCATTCATTCTTGTCGTGAATTCGTGATCTTGCGTAGTACATCAGCATACTTCACCGATAGAGGCTAAAGGAATTTCGGCCATTTTCATCGGGCCTGTAAGGAACGCAGAATAATCCCCAAAAAGCCGATAAAAAACCTATTCCCGATTCCCCAAACGGGTAAATGGGCATAAGTTGGGATTTTACAGAAAGTCCAATCCATATTTTTTGGAGTCCAATATTGTAGATAGGAAAAAGCCACAGAGCTAGCACAGTGAGTCGGAGATTGTGGGTTCGTTGTCCAGTTTCCACTCAAATGGCTTTTAACATGGCTTAATATGGGTGGAATTTTGATGTCTCTTTTGAGTCAGGTGAGATTTTCAGAAAATAACAGAAAAATAACGTCGAGAGCAGAATTAAAAACCCACCGAACGTAAAAGTGGGGTGTTATAAGTTTAACATAATATAGTTTATCTAAGTCGGTTCAGCCGTTTATAAGTGAATAGGGGCGCTGGTGATTCCACTTTAACAACAATCTTTCTGTCCATTCCTATTCGGCCACAGAAGTCTCTTCCCAGATCGACCTAATAGCGAGGCAAATGAACCTTATCCGATACGGGGTTGGACTACGTTTCTTGTGTTCAATCGTTATAGGACATTTAGGCTAAACGTTAAAGGGAATTTTATATTATAACTATGGGTTCACTTACTTTTATTGAGGGACTAGCTTTTCGTTGCAACTTCATCCGTAGACGTTGATAAAAAGTAGCCTATTTATATTTCCTTGTCATCGAATTCAGTGCTGATGAAGTCATGGGAAAAATCTGGGGTCTTTGGCCTGGTTTCTGAATTGAGAATTTCTCTAAGTAAATACTTAAGTATCGTTTTGTCACGTTCTTTTGTAAGAAATCTGCAGAGACAGAACGATACTTAAGTGCTTGCTTAGCTAATTGCTCAATTCAGAAATTGGCAGTTTATAAAGTAAAGCTATACTTTATAAACTGCCAATTTCTGTTTTTTTTTTATTTTGTAATTTTTTGTTTAAGTCTATATTTTAGTCTATATTTTATAAGTAGTTTATATTTGGTGACACAAGCTATCTCCATTTCAAATTTCATCTAATTCTCACATTATTGTATTCGAATCGGAAAAAAAAGAAGTGAAAAAGTGAATAATTTTCATATTTCTGGTAGTTAAGTCCGCATTTTAGTTTTTTTGTACAATAAAGTGTAAAATAAATCTAACCAGCCGTTATGCCATGAAAGAGTTATAGAAAGACACATTTACAAACTTTTGCATTCATAATAATATGTACACAATTGTATCCCCGCGTGTCAACTATCTCCGTTCCAATTCATCCAAATCCGTCCAGCCGTTTCATTCTGAAAGAGTAGCAAAGACGCAAAATGACTGACAAAAAAGCAAAAGCTAGTCATAGGTACCAGCACGTCAGACTGTACAATTTTGTTGCAAAGTCGCCCGTAACGTAACGGAGTAGAGTGCTAGCGTGTAAGCCTCGACGTGCTGTCGTGTGTACATGGTTTATACGTAGTATGAAACATATTAATAAAATGTAAGTATGTTGATATACTGCTCCACTTTTTCACCACGTGGCGTCACTCGCTCCACTTGAACCATATGGCACAAATAAAAGATTTAAGATTTATTTGCCTTAAGATTTATTGCTTCGAATTTCTCTTTTGACGAATTATTATCTGTCGTTTAAATTATCACAATTTGTCTTCGGCTTCTTTACAAACGGTATACCTACCTACTTATTATGCGATTTCAAGATTAGTTATAGCTTACTCAGATTTCTGTACGGCATTTTCCTTTCAGAAGTAGCGAACAGAAAAATAAGTAAGTTAAAGGCTTTTTAAACTGTGAAAATAGCCTTCATGACATGGTACTGCTAAGGGCGAGAGTCAGGCCCGGTTTCTGAATTGAGAAATTTACTAAGCAAATACTTAAGTATCGAACTGCCACGCTATTTTGTGAGAAATATGCAGACAGGACGATACTTACGTTTTTGCTTAGTGAATTTCTCAATTCAGAAATCGGCAGTCAGTCTCTCCTACAAGAATAAGGGTGGCATTATTAGTCGTCAGCTCAAGATCGAGCTCAAGTAGGTGATCTCAGAAAACAAAAATGCTAATGTCAAGCCTTGGCTAATGTTAAGCTTGAGTAGCTGCCAGCATAATAGAAACTAGCTTGAGCTTGACAATGTCATCCAAGGCCTCAAGTCGGTGATTTTGTTTTTTGAAATCACCTACTTGAGTTCGAGCTTGACCTGACTACTATTAATGCCACCCTTTTAGACTTCCTAATGAAGTCGAAAGTAGTCGGTCTAACCAAAGTTAAAGATTAAAACGGAGTTTGTACATTTTTAAAGTATTTATTTAATTCCATTCTCTTTTAATAAAAACGGAATGTATACTTTGCGCGCAACGACAGCGAGAATCCGCGGAGGTATCCATTTTGAAAATTAAAAATGGCGGCTGTATCAACTGAGTTTGGCGACAAAAGACAGTTAACCGAAGAACGGTTCAACTGAAATCTATTAAAAAAACACTAACGCTTCAACTTGAGAAAGTTAAAGACGATTGTGTTTTTTTCTTAATTACTGTGGTTCTGTTGTTTATAATAATATTAAGTACTATTTTATTGTCGCGAAACAAAAAAATGCTGAACAGAAATATCTTAGTTTAGCTACCAAATTGAAAAACCTATGAAAATTTGGGCTTACCCGCCACGTTACTCTACGGAGTAGCAAAAACGCTCCAACCCGTATTCTGTGCGCTTGTCACAGTCCTGAATATTCTCTTTAACGACTGACGCACTTTTGGCTTATGCAATAAGAGCTCATCATTATATTTAAGAGTTATCCTCTTGTCGCAGCATTCTCCATGCACTTCGATCACTTTGCAGCCTGGTACGGTCGGCCACAATCTCAGATACCCCATGGCAGCTCTTATCGCGCGCGGCATAAGGGCGCCAATCGAACAAAAAGGTATCTGAGACTGTGGCCGACTGTACGTCACGACATCCACCTTCTCTTTAATTTGGTCAAAGTAGCTTCTCCGTAGCCTTCCTCTACCTCTCTTTCCAAAGGGAGAAGAAAACGTCGCTGAGGACAATATAATGCAGAAGAAGAAAGATGCTAGTCCACTTGCTACGTCACGACAAATTCATAATTAACAATAAGAGCTACAATGGGGTATTCTAGCGTGTCGACTGCCGTACCTGGGACTTTCTTGCCAACCGAATATACCCACTGAACCGTGAAAATTTCGTGGTATTTTCTTCTAAAGGTTCTTGTTTAGTGTCAGCGCATCGCGGGGACGCACGAAAACGATGAATTATTCAGTTTAATTAAATAAAACGTCACTTGCAGCCGGCAAATTATTCATATTGTGCTACTTGGATTGTTACCGTCTTGCAATGAAAGTTAGACCCCAAACAGTGAACCATGTATAAAAAAAAACAAAGGGAGAAAACCAAATCAAAGGGTGGAAGCTCTCGACCCAGAATAGAAATAAAACGTTTCGAAAATGAAAAATATGAGTTCCGCGGTACTGGATATCGAACTTCATTTGGTCGATTAACATGATATCGAAAACAAGATTGGTTAATTTCATACTGATCGAAAACATCATAGATAAATAATCATACCTATAGCCAAAATACTAATGTTTTTTTAACACCATTGTAAAAATGTGAAAATAAATTGTTCCTTATTAAAAATTGTTTTAGGAATTATAATACCAAAATATCAGTTCTGTCCCAAAAAGAAAAGTCCCAAGTCCACCATTAGGTTTTTCATTATTTTGTATATTTAGAGAGGTAAAATGACCCATTTCCTTGCTAATCATATGTCTACTTGATAATAGGTAACATCAGCAATAAATTGAGATACCTCTTTTGTTTTATTATCGCACTTATTCCACAAGCTGCAAGTGCTACCTACCATGGTACCTATATTGGGATCTCGGCTCGGATTGGCTTACTGTACCAATTGATTAATATCATGCAGTAATTTACCTATAGACTGTAGTAATTTCAACTGACAATCCAAATTAATACCTATTCAATATGAGTAGTTGAGTAGGCTATCATTATTATAAACGCTGAGTTTTATGTTGGTAGTAAGGGTGAGGAAACCTGCGGCTTAGTTGGCTCCACACGTATTGACTTGTATTTCCTGTGGTCTAGGCCAACTAAGCGGTCAGGATGGTATAGGTGCTGGGCACCTTCTCCATCTAAAACAAGGTCCCAGGCACACCCAACTAGTGTGAGTGAAGGTGCCACTGGACGCTGAATAAGTCATCTCATTACGTAGATGCAAAGGCCTTAGTTTTTTTAAGAGTTGGAACTTGGATTCACCTAACCATGGTTAAAGGCTGATAAAGATTCAAACAATCGTTTTATATAAACTTCTAAACCCTTATTATTGTAAAGAATAATAAGAAATATGAAATTTCGAATATCAAGGGCCTTCTTCTTCTTCTTCAGCATTTATAATCGTCCACTGCTGGTCATACGTCCTTCAAACGCACGCATACGCCTCTTCATGTCTTTTTCATATAAACCGGTCTGTTGCTATTGTGGTCCAGTTTGAGCCTGCTATAGCTTTGATATCGTCGGATTATCGTGCAGCTGGTGTTCTTACACTTCACGTTCCTGTACGAGGCCTTGTCATAATAATAATATGCATAAATATTGCTCAAAGTTGATTGAGATGACAGATAGTTAAACAATACTTAGGTAATTTGATCTCTAAAGGTCTAACACAAAAGTCCTAACAGGGCCAAACTCTATCATCAGATGCAACGAGGCAACTTCGAAATACCTACCGACTTGCACACTCGAGCATTGTTTCAGCGTACGGTTCAAAGAGCTTAAGGTGCCGGCACAATGCATGCTGCATGCACAACATGTCTAAGGAATGTAGAAAATTTGTGGATTATCGTATATCTACTGCGTGATACACTGCAAAGAAGTGTTGATTTCTTTCGTTGAAGGTACTTATTAGTACAGTGACCAGCAGACTTTCCTTTTCAATGCAAAGTCGCCCGTAAACGCTAAATAATTAGAACAAGCACCACATTTCATCAATTATATTGATCAAGCACCCTAACGCAAAAATCGCCAACCCGCATTGAGCACGCGTGGTGATTAAGCTCGAACTCTCTCTCTGAGAGAAGGCCTTTGCCCAGCTAGTGGGACATGTACAATTGTACAGGCTACATCTTACTTACTTTTACCCTAAAGCACGATTTACATTGGTCAAGCACAGTAGTGAGTAACGAGTACTGTACTGTGGTGAGTGACGAGTATCAACACAAGATGAAACTGTCCAGTTTAAACCAGTTTAGTTTAATCCGCGCGCGATGAGAATGGGATGCGACCTTTTGGAACTGAGACGCGCGCGGTAAGCAAACTCGCGTCGAAGCTACCTTGTCAAAGTAAATTAAAGTAGATTTTAGATTGACAAGGTTCCATCCCATTCTCATCGCGCGTGGATTCTACCTTCCTGACGCAGCGAAGAAATCCACCAGCTACTCGCACGAGTATTAAGCGCGAGCGGAGGTGGCAAGGCCTACCGCTAATGGGTCCAAGCTAGACACCCAGTTTCGGCTGCTTATCTACCTCGCTAAACACATGACTAGTGTAAATGGGGGTTTACTTATGCTTAATGAAATTCTCCGCAATAAATTAGTGGAAAGTTCGTCTTCAGTTAATGTTTGAGCATACAGATGTAATTTGAGTTCTTTCACAGTGATCTTATTGCAATGAAAAAGTTCTTAACGTTGGTGTTTAGACTTGAAGTCGTTTAAGTTAGTTTCGCCTTTCATGTTTGAATTCGGATAATTGCACTTTTAGAGTTATTTAATCTTCTTTCTTTGAGTTGAATTTGCATTATTAACTACGAGTAGATGGCTTGTGATTCTCTACAGTATCTAGATGTATTTGAATTTTTTACTAGTGTGCCTATCACCTTGGGCCAAAAAATTAATTACATATTTCACGCCTTTGCATTTACGTACTTAGGTGATGAGAAGATTTCATAACATTTATCTTAAATTCAGGTAATTTTTTACACACGACATCACGTCACAGTGTACACTTTTGTTGTAAAGCCGCCCGTAACGTAACCGAGTAGAGTGGTAGCGCGTAAGGGTCGACGTGCTGTCGTCCACTGGGCTAATACAACACGTTACACATAATACCTTTGACATACCCATCAAAGGGTCGGTAATTTGGTGTGACTCCCATTGTGCAAACACACACACAAACACACACAAAGATACCCAAAGGGGTCTCTTTGTCTAATTAAAATAATCTTTATGAGAAGGATTTACGATTATGTTCTACTGTGGTACTAAAAGTGTCACCACAGTTTTATTTGAAGGGAGTTAAAAAAAGGAGTTTGAGTTCAGACTTTTTGAGATATTACGAACTGCATTCACAGATTATGGAAAAAATGTACGGTCAGCAAAAAAAATGTAACATACCAAAAAAAATGCCAATCGATTCTTTTTCATGTATAGGGATCAAAAGCGTGTTTTTTTAGTTTTTTTAAACTGTTATTTTGTCTACAAGGCTGGGAGTTTCTAGGCTGCCTTTTTAGTCTCCACTGATCACGAAATCACTATTTATTACTAGCCGAACGCGGTAGAAATATTGATTTTTATAACCTAGGAAGTGTGAATTTTTGGGTTATAAAAATCAAACTTTCAACCAAGCTAGGAAAAAAAAAATGTTTTTCGTGTTCAACGGAGTCTCAACAACTAACCTAGAAGTTCCCAGCCTTGTACGACAAAAAACATATACTGAACCCATACATTTAAACTTTCAAAGTCGAAAAAATCTAACATTCAACCGCGACCGGGCCAAAAAAATATTTTTCCAAGACTCAGCAAAGTTTACTCTATCAGCCTACCAACTCCCAGCCTTGTACGAAAAAATATCTCGATTGGTGACCAGCTCTCCAACTAAAAGGCGTTTCATATAGGTAATATTATAGGTAATTTATACGTACGGATTTTTTTTTTTATATTTACACAAAATAGGACTACGCCAACCCAAACTCATGCATGTAAATTGTTCAAGCTATCTATGATTTTCAATTCAACTTTTAACAAAACCAAATCCGAAGGCAATCTGATCCGCGCATATTAATTTCCTATTCCATTACACGATATGCAATAAAATATTATTAATACAAAAACTAAAAAGAGGGTTCAATATTAGGTCCTATTTAGAAACGAGGCGGTTTCAAGGGACGTCTCTCGTCCAAACTAGGTCCCTTATCGGATATTGGGTGGTTGATAATGCTGTAACGAGGTCACTATAAACCTGGCGAGGTGCGAGGTTATTGTGACGGACAGTGACTTAATACAATAATAATACTATAATAAGACTTAATAATAAAAGATCCTAACTCTTTTTACAGGGTTATAGCACCCGGTGATAATATAAGGATAAAAATCAAAATTTTTTTTTTGCTTTATGACGTTTCGTTAATTTTTAAATAAATAAAATGTAAACGGTGTGGCGAGAGAAAAGTACTTTTTTATTGATTATTGTTTTCATAGACTTTTACAATGTTTTAACAATTCTAAGCTATGCATATGCACCTACACACTCAAACATATCTTTAACTTTGTTGCCAAAAACAAAAAAGTTATGAAAAATTTTCAATTTTGATGTTATAATTTTTTTTACAATCTACATGCTGTTGACCAGTAGGTTGCACCCTGTAAAAAGAGTTAGGATGTGTTGTAACACGTTGCATAATAAGGTTTTGCTTTATAAGTTACACCTTGGAAGGCCCTGCTAGTGTTCTCTGTCTCTATCTACAAGTGATTTATTTTAATTTTAATTTTATTTATTTAGGACATCCAGTAGCTAGTACACCAATAAAATTATATAAAAAAAAGAAATGTATGCAAATGGGTAAATGCCTAGCTTATTAAGGTCGCCACAGCATGCGATTTTACATTTACATTTAAAAAAAAAACTTAATACCTAATTAAACTACTTTTTACAACTTAATATAATACAATACAATATAACAATAATTTTGATTAAAAGAATAAATGAATAGGTTAAAGAAAAGAAAAAGGTGTTAACACCAAAGCTAGTGGACAGGGTACCCTCCTCATAATCCTCAACCAAAACAAAGTGTAAGTAACAAAACGAAAACTATACGGCACCCCGCCCCCTAGGCGTTTACTTTTTCCGGCCATAAAATTACGTCTAACACAGGGTGGTGTAATGGCGCGCGGTGGATGGCTGTTTTCCCTCAAAATTGACTGAACTATACGTGTCATAAACCCTATAAGAGTAGGGGTGTAAGGGAGGGGGGTAGTGGGCGGTTCCCAATGAGTAATCAAGATTTTGTCGCAGACCCCCAATAGATTTATTTAGAATCTGACAGATATCGCCGAAATCGTATTTACACTTTAAAATTTCGTAAGCACTACACATGGTGGTGGTGGACAATGGACAATGGACTCGGAAGCGAGAGACCCAGATTTGATTCCCGGGCATGTACGTACGTACCTATGACTTTATTTATTTCAAAGTTACGTACATTTGTGAATTTATGGTAGCAATACCACTCGCCAACCGTGAAGGAAAACATTGTGAGGAAACCTGAGCGTATGTCTGATGAGGCACGAGGCATTATACTCTCAAAACGCGAAAATAGCGCTATGTTGGTAAATATTTGGTGCCTTATATGCTAGTTCAGTGACATGCTATGGTCACCCCTTTAGTTCGATTAGCACACTTTTGCATAGCTGCCATGGGATATCTTAGGGTGTCGCTGACCGTAGCAAAAATGCTGTTACGAAAACACTTAAATTTTCCTATCTCAGATCTTGGCACTTTCCTTTCCACAAGGCCTATCTATCCTATCTACCCACTATCCAGCCCATAAATAATGCCCACTGCTGGGCAATGGGCATAGGCCTCTTCCTTTTCACGCCAACCCCCTCTGTCTAAAGCCAATCTCGTCTATTGTCCTTCCCCTGTTTTGACCCATCGCGCTTTCGGTCTACCCACAGACCGAAATTCGCCACATTCTAGGCCACGATTCGTTCACCGTCCGTCCTCCCGTCTAGCCAGATGCCCTGCCTATCTCCACTTTAATCTTAAAATTCGCGCGCCCACATCTTCAACTTTGGTCTCCACAAGGCCTATTCTTGATAAGTAAAATTTCCGGAACTGTGGCGAGAACCGAAGCATCCAACCGGAAGGCCCCGCGGGGAGTCAAAATGACAAAGAGCCAAGTTTTGTTTGTTTACGCATGGCCAAAACCGTTTCGCTGCGGGGTTAGGGATGGGACGATACATTAATTTTATACACCCATACGATACCGATAACGATAGCGATCTCGATAGCGATCTTGATTTGGTAGACACATGCAGCCGAGCCTAGAACCTCCTTCTCTTTTGAAATCGGTTAAATATAATTAGTACTTTGTCCCAATCTGTGATCTCACAATGTACTTTACAACCCCATATCTTTGCAACTCCTTGAGCAATTTGGCTCATGTTCGAACTTTTCTTTTGTATAATTTTTTTTCTTAATTTTTTGGGACAGGGTAACGAATGGGAGCAGGAGAGGCTGGATCGGTGGTAGAGAGTGGAGGGGCACGGAAGCGCGCCGCGCAGGCAGCGCTGAAATGGTACACACGACAGCACGTCGACCTTTACATGCTAGCACTCTACTCTGTTACGTTACGGGCGACTTTACAACGAAAGTGTACAGTCTGACGTGCTGTCGTGTGTACAAATGCCAGCTTTTAAAGCATAAGACACGTTCAATAAATAAAAAGTATCGAGCTTTTCGAAAAGACGTAGAACAAAAATTGTTGGAAATCACATTTAGAAGTTGACATGTTTCAGGAAAAAGGCTATTTAAAAAAAATCCTGTATCAACAAGGTGTTACAAAAGATCTCAGGGGTGGCCAGTTGGCCACTACCTCATACGATTACCTACCCCCCTCTTTTGTAAAACTCTTTTTACAGGGTAGCACCCGGTGATAGGGAAAACAACTTTTTTTTTGCTCTATGCAAATGCACGTCGTGTGCACACAAACATATTTTTTTCATCTCCCACGCTCGGAAAGTTTGCTGTTACTAGTAACTTACGATCGTGTAAAGGCCGGATTTAAACTATCTGAATTTTTATGCGCTTCGAAATTTGAACGCGACGCCGGGACAGTCTTTCCCGCACCCTATGGTGTTGAAAAAGAAAAAAACACTGGCCGTTTAAGTAGATGCCAGATCCCGACGGAAAATAAAACCTCATTCAAAGTTCGTTTACACGCGTACTTCAGCGAAAGCGATCGTTCGTGCCCATTCTCTATACAAAACTGTGAATGTAAATGGTGCATAAAGCATCTTTTAAAAAGGTAAAGTCACGGAATAGAACATTCAGAAACGCGGTTTCTTCTTATAGTCTTTTCAATATTTTGTACACATATTTATTTTATAATACCAGTAAATAAAAATAATGCTTCGCTTCTGTGTTATCAAATAGATAATTATGTTTTGGTTTGTTAAATACATTTTTTCAAACGATATTACTAATTTCATTTTTTATCTCCTAGAAATTTTTAATTTATATGGTTAAAGTTCAGAATGCACCCGGAAAAAAAAACATTCTTTTATTTACATTATTTTTGTGTCTGGATAAATAAACTTCAGGAAATTATTAATAAAACGAATGGTTTTAATACCAACGAAGCTCAAAACTTTAGTGCGGCAGCCGTAACTACAGTAACATATGCTTTTAAAAGGAACTTATTTGACTCACCTGTTTTGCCTGTAAGTAGTTGTCTATAGAGTTTTTCCCGCTTGGCTAACAAAGTCATTTCCTCGCTTCTGTGAGATGAAAAGTTTTGTGTTTCGCACGAATGCAATATTATTTGCGTCTCGTGCTTCTGAATACCTCGCTACGCTCAGGTTTCTTTTTTTGAACCACTCGCTACGCTCGTGGCTCAATTTTAGAAACCTTCGCTAGCTCGGTTTTCAATACAAGCACTCGCCACAAACAATAATTTTGCATTCTTGCATAACAAATAACTATTAATTTGAGCTCATACCAAAAACAAAAAAGTTATGAAACTTTTTAAATTTTAGGTTATATAAGTACTGTTTATTTATTATCTTTATTATTTACCGTAGTATGCATGTTAGTATGTATTTTATTTACTTATTGTGCACTATTTCCCCTCTCGCTATCATATTATTATGCCAAATTACACCACACCAAGAAGAGATTTCTACTGAAATAAGTCTGCCATGCCACACTACTACTTTTCTGTATGCTAATTTATGTTGTATTTTTTCTCGTGTGCAATAAAGAATAAAGTAAAGAAAACATTTTTTTACCCCTGCTGACCAGTATTTCGGTAGCTGTAAAGAGAGTTAGGATGTATTGTAACATCTTATAATTGGTATCTGTATCGTTATCGTTACATCCCTAGCGGCGAGTAATAAAATTCTTCGCTCTTTGTGCCTTTGTTAACTATTTATGGTGACCTCTAGCTTCGTTTAGTTAGCCTGGCTACCGTGGGGCACTGTACTGGTCACTAGTTTGGTCTAATAATTTGCACTTTCGCCTGGGCGCACAAAGGAATGGTGGTTTTTAGTTTTGTATGACCTGTATGTCCTTCCTTAAAAACACGTAATTATGACTACCTTCTATTTTTTTTTACATAAAGTATGCTGGTCTTAGCTGAAGATATGCGGTTGAAACGGGAAACTAAGGCTGTTGTACTTTCGCCACATAGTAAATTTGTCACACACTACAAGCAAAAATCCATACCGCTAATTTATGCATAAAAGACTTGTCACGAATTTACGATAACCCATAAAAAAATGAATAGTTATTTTTTTAAGTAAGGCAGCGCGAACGAAGTCGCAATAAAAAGCTATTAAATATTTTTATATTCGGTGTACTAGAAAACAGTTTCTGACACACTCTAGAAGGTGGTGAAACGTAATGTAGATGAAACGTGGTGTAAGCAAAACGTGGTATCGGTGAAACATTGTGTCGGTGAAACATGGCGTCGGCGAAACGTGGTGTCGGTGAAACGTGGTATCGGTGAAACACGGTGTCGGCGAAACGTGGTATCGGTGAAACATGGTGTCGGCGAAACGTAGTGTCGGTGAAACGTTATAACGGCGAAGAGTCGATGAAAGTATGGAATTTGGAGAAAAGCGATGTCGGCAAAACGTGAATCGGACAATCGTGTGTCGACTAGTGTCGATGAACCGCGGTAAATTCGTTTAGTTAGTAACAAACAACTTTATGGGGGCATGACTGAAATCGAGTAAAATACAAAAAAAATACTGCCATACGGAAGATTTTATGTGCTAATAATTTAAGTTTATCAACACCCTCACGAAAGTATGCAGGACCTGCATTCTGTACCACTCTGTATCGGTTGCCTCGAAGACATTTTTCATTTTGGGTAATGTGATCAAAACGGGATGACTAGCGAAATGAAATGAAATGAAATGAGGAAATTCCTAGCCTAAATATAACCTTTATCATGGACGATTTTATCAAACGGAGTGTCAGGTGATATGAATGAATTTCTGTTCAGTTTTTAGGCCATGTGTAATTAAGGGTAACAATTTGTGTCACTCAATGTAGCAATTAAATATAAGGGTGCGGTCACAAAAGTTACTTACTTTATTAGCCATCCACCATTTTAAAACCTAACCTAAACTTTTTTTTGTCCATTGCCATATCTACTAATACTAGGTTTACAAATTGTTTTTTAGGCTTGTTTTTTCATCGTGGTTGACTAACGAGGTGTTTTTGAACTTTTATTTTCGTTTCCAAGCAGTTTTTTGAGATTTTGACATTGCGATTTCGTGGGTAATAACCCAAAATGATGCATAAATCAAAAACCCCTTTTGTTGCCTTTTACATGTCGCTTGCTAGGTTTTGAATTTGCATAGCTGCAATGTATTTAAACCACTGGAAAATATTTATTGGAACTTTCGTGCCGCATCTAAAAATCGCTTTCGTTCCCGCTACCTCTCATCACTAACTCAAGGGCCGGACACAATACATATTCGCGAGGGCAAGGGTGTGCCCACGAATGTTGTGTAATTTGATAGAATTTTCGAACCTCCTCGGGGAAAATGGCCTCAACCCTTTTTCTTTGTTAACGGTTTTAATTTATACCAGGGAAGTGTTGGAATTACGCGTTTTGATTGGGTTTTTGTGTAATCTACGTTTTCGTGAGAAAATCCGCTTAGAGGCCCACCACTGCAGCCCCCTCGGTCGCACTTTTTAACATTTTAGTAGATTGTAAGAAAATGATTCAACTTTAGACGATAAATATAGTTTCAGACATAGATAATCAAGCTATCGACATGTGTTATATTACTGAACTACTGCTTTTAACTGGAACTATAGTGATAGTTAGTTTTTTTATCACTAGGAATATGAAATCAAAAATGTGTCCACATGACGATAGCTTTATTATTGTATAAGTCTGCAACTATATTTTATCGTCCAAAGTTGAATCTACCTACCTCAATTAATTAAAAAGGGGTATCTCAACATGTCGCTATCAGCTCTCTTTCTCTCTTAATCTCCTTAATAATGTTCTAGGTACATCTTCTCGGTAAAACATTATGAGCCGCAACCTAATAGTTCATTAAAACTGCAAGGAGGTTTAAAGTAGTTCTAAGTGATTTAGTGCATGGCTTGGAGTTAGCGCTTTGCTTTCAGAATTATAATTAATACAGAGAAAGCATTTTACTTGAAAAGGCAACCGGTAATTTAATTTAGGATTTCACTATCGTTTTTCCACGGCCTTCTCCACTCATAAAAACTCGCTCCGACACGACGCAAACAAATTACTTGTATTGAAAAGAACTAACGAGAAGAGACTACGAGGCAGAACACTACTAGAATTTACTAGATGGACTAAAATTTACTAGATGGACAGACCAGCTTAAAGAGGACAATAACACAAAATTCCGGACGGTGGCGAGAATGGACACTGATAGAAATCAATGGAGAAGATTCATCCATTCCCGGAATTTGACGAACATTGATCACGATCTTCAGACATGAAGGACCGACTAGAAAGAAGAAGAAAAAAGGAAATAAATAAGATCTTTTTACAAATTAAAATTATGTATGGGCTAAGCCGGCCAGTATTATATTTTTTTCTTTAAATGGAATTAAAATCTCATTCTCACTACTTATTAAACGACCTACTTATTAAAAGATCAAAAATCTCAGGTCTTCAACATTTCGAACCGTTTCCGCAAGTCACTCATCGCAATTAGCCCCGCATAGTCAACCCCGTGAAAATGTACGGACCATCCGCGTTTTTATGTGTGGGGAAACCCTTTTTTTATGAAGTAAAGTACACTTTAGCGGCACGCGGCGCGGCGCGACGTTTTTTTAGGCCCGTTCGTTTGGGAGACTAGTGATGGGGTAAAAAATATTTAACAAATATTTTATCGATGATTATGAGAATGGGTAAAGTCATAAAGTCCTTGGCAAAAGACGAGTTGATCAAAGGAAGAAATCTGGGGGATTCTGGGAAGAAAAAAACATTAAACAAGCAAGCCAGTGAAGTTCTCCGAGTCTACTTGAGCAATCCGGCGTCTGTATGAATGTTTGTTTGACGATAACTCGAGTATCGTTGATCGGAACGTCCTGCAATTCGTATGTGAATTTCGACGAGTAAAGGAGGTTTTTTTTTTAAGTTAGAACATGAGCTAAATCGTTCAAATTTTTGCCGAGGTTGTAGGAGGAGTACCTACATGGTTAGTTCACAGTTAGGCTCGGCTAACCACTTACTAGTAGTTCGCGGGGTTGCTGAGACATCCGTTTGTAAAGTCTTTATTTGGGATTTACATTTCGCAAACGTAAAAACCACTCGCTAATCGTGAAGGAAAACATCGTGAGGAAACCTGAGCGAATGAGGCATTAAACTCTCAACGCGAAAATCGCCAATCCGCATTGAGCACGCGTGGTGATTTATCTTGATCCCTCTCGGTCTCTCTCTCTGAGAGAAGGCCTTTGCCCAGCTAATGGGACATGTACAAGCTACATTTTACGCATGTCAAACTACGTGGTGTCAAGTCTCTTCTTTCGTGGCACACATTGTAGATTTCAAAGGACCAAAACCTGTATCGACATCGCCCAACACTAAACAGGGTGTCCACGCGTGTGTCATCACGTGGGACATTTGTATGCAAACTTCGCAATCCCCCGGTTGGGCAACAAAACGACACTGGAAAGAGGGACCGTCGAAAATCACCAGATACAACTGAACGCTCAGTAAAAAAATAAAAAACGGGAGATAAAAATATTGTTTTTTAGTAGCAGTAGCTAGCAAAATTGTTTTAAAGCAATAGTTTGATCATAACAAAACCAAGAACAACGCGGTAGGATACCCCTTTTTGTTCGGATGATGCATATACATGGTGTTACAGAGAGGTCCTATAATACTGAAGGATCCCTTCACTCATCAATACAAACAATACCCACGACAGCACGTCGACCCTTACACGCTAGCACTCTACTCGGTTACGTTATGGGCGACTTTACAACAAAAGTGTACACTCTTTCGTGCTACCGTGTGTACTGTACTTACTTTGGGACCGAGAACGAAATCTCAAAAAAAAAACATTAGCTGTTCCATACTAAAATTCGATAACTACTGTACCAAATGTATGAAGCATCAGATTTTTTTTTTGAGATTTCGCACTTGGCTGCAAAGTAAAAGTTGCTTGAATTAGGCGACCCCTTTCTGTCTCATACGCCCTTGCTGAAACATCCTGTACCTATGTCGCGAGTGCTAAGAACTGGGGTATCCTCTTCTATCCTTTTCTTTCTATCCTTTCTATATTATATGTATATCACCGATGATGTTGATTTCGGAAACCAGGGCCCTGAGTCTGTAACGCAATGGTGCCAAAATGGTCTCACAGTTGATTATTAATGATTATTAATACAGCAAAGAATATTCTGATTATAATTCTAGAGGATTAGTTTCCTGGTTGTAGGAGAAAAACGAGGAAACCCCAGTTTTGTCCTTCTACTGGGACGCCATAGACACGCCATTGCGTTATAGAACTAAGTCTTAAATTTTCTGGTACCTAAGTATGAATTAATACACACCTGTTCTAGGTTTCGACTATTTTGTTACACAACTTAGCTTTAGGCGCGTGTGATACTATTTCACGGGTCGTATACTTTTATGTTACGCTTACGACTCTACGCTTTTTGTTACTCAACGCACCCTTAGGCTACAGTGTCGGACAAGAGTTTACTTATTATCCTTCGCAATGTTGTAGAATCCTATACAGCAAGTTAAATCTTTTAAATATCTAGGCAGTATAATAACCGAAGACTCCAGACGCACCGCAGACATCAAAGCTAGCATTGCAATGGCGACACAAGCTTTCCACAAAAAAGGATAATATTAAAATCCAAAAATATATCGAATACCATCAGAAAGAGACTTACTGCCGATTTCTGAATTGAGAAATTCGCTAAGCAAATGGGTAAGTATCGTCTCTACAGATTTCTCACAAAAAAGCTGTTTACAAAATTCTCAATTCAGAAACCGGGCCTTATACTATCCTATGCCTAATTAAAGTTCCGCTATAGAATTCGATTGCATCCTATACATTCAGACCCGTGTTATGTAGTTCCATCAGTGGCTGATGTTGCGCTCCTTACGATGCCACGCCATTTCTTTCGGTTCTTCTTCTCTTCTTCTTCTTCAACCTATAGCCACCCAATGCTGAGTGTAGGTCTCTTCCATTGCACTCGGTTCTTTACTGTCTCTGGCTTTTCTCATCCAGTCTTTTCCTGCCACGTTGACCAGGTCGTCGGTCCATCTCATCGGTTGCCTGCCCACATTTCTACGACCTGCCATTTCCTACGGCTCGGTTAGAGGTTCTTCTTGTTCTTGAAGTGCCTCTCCATCACTGGAGGTTGGCAGTAAGCTCCCCGCACCGCTCTCTGTTCATGGCTGCCCTGAATAATTGTTCCACGGTTTTGTGACGGTCCATTCCTTTACACAGCCATGTCATTTTCCTCCTTCCTGGCCTTCTTGATAGAAGTTAGCGGTTGCTGAATACAATCTTAAATAGACCACGAGGCTCTTGTTTCCCTTGCCCGCAAGTGTAAGCATAAATAGGGTAAACTAAACACAACTGATGTGGACATCCACGCAAGTTTTCCCCTCTTTTCTTTCAGTGTACAAACTTTGACACTTCCCCGTCGCTAGACCGATAGCGATGTAACTTTTACGCCTTACATATTGCGCCTAATGAACGTCCTAAGTTTTGCGATGGAGTTTGTTTCTTCTTTTGCTTTCATACTGTGTAGGTAAGGTACCTTTATTCTAAGAATAAAAGTAAGATGTAGCCTGTACAAGTATAAGTTTTTTGTGTTAATTTTTGTGGCAATAAACCATTTCTAAATCTAAATCTAAATCTAAAGTATTCATATTCCATTAAGACGACGTACGTCTCACAACTAGCGCCGCCAATGGAAAAAAATTCATATCTTTTTTTCGGATGCGTTTTTAGCAAAAAACGCTCCTGCGATTCCTCAACGCGAGGCTTAACTATTTTTAGGACCTAAGGTTTGGATTCCAGATCCTAGAACTTAAGAATGCAATCGATTCTCGCCAAAAGTGGCCACTTTTGGCGAGAATCGATTGCATTCGTAGGAAATCTAATCCTGGAATCCAAACCTTAGGTCCTAAAAATAGTTAAGCCTCGCGTTGAGAAATCGCAGGAGCGTTTTTTGCTAAAAACGCATCCAAAAAAAAGATATGATTTTTTTTCCATTGGCGGCGCTAGTTGTGAGACGTACGTCGTCTTAACTGGGCAACGACCTTTTCTTCAGAGAGAGAGCTCAGGATTATTCCCCACTGCGGCGAATTTTGCGTTGAAAGCATTTTGTTCGCCCCGAACTGTGAACTCGCGAGTGTATCTTTTTGCTTAAAACATTCGCGCAGACGCGCAGACGCGCATACCTATACAACCCCATATCCCGGCAACCCCTCGATCGATTTGGCGCATGTTCGACCTTAAAAAATCTTTTATTTTAATTTATCCGCCTACCAAATTTCATGACGTTCTGATCAAAACTCAAGTTCGATAACTAACACTGTAGTAAAATTTGATGGCTATATAGCTCACGCAAAATGGTAGGGTGAAAATCCAGCCAACATTTCGTGGAGCATAAATTTATTCCACACGTGGATCCAGTAATTACTTCTTTGACTGTCCAACCATGCGGTTCGCGTTACGCTTCGACTTTGACGCGAATTTGTCGTGCTTGATATTAGACTGTTTAGGATTCTTTTTATGACCTAAGCCACGCAAAAACACCAGCACGTATTAAGAGTAGGTAAGTCTTTATTTCGTGATTTAGGGGTGATTGAACGAGCGAGCGAAGCGAGAGAAGTTCTCCGAGTCTTCTGGAACAATCTGGCGTTTTTATGTACGAATGTTTGTTTGACGACAACTTGAGTAAAAGTCGAATCGTCATGAAATTTGGTGAGCGGGTAAATGAGGCAAAGATAATTTTTATTTTTAAAATCGAACGTGACCCAAATCGGTCTAGTGGTTGCTGAGATATGGGGTCGTGAGTTCACAGTTCGGGGCGAACTACTAGTTTAATGGTACCGATAGCGGCAATACATTTAATAGTAGTAAATGTCGCCACAGATAAATATCTGATCAAATACACAGACAGACACATACACAAACGGACACACCCTCAAATAGCGGTCAAATTTATAACACCCCGTTTTGTATCGGAGGAGGTTCAAAATATCGTGACGTATCGATTAAATTATAATTGTTTAAATTGTATGAAAACAAAACCTATATCTTACTAGGTGGGTAGGTAACCGTATGAGGTAGTGGCCACCCCTGGTGTCAGAGTTTTAAGGCCACCCAAAGGGCCTCTGACATGACTTCACGAAGCGCTCACAGCCTAGTTGGACTAGCCATTCTTAATAGATTGGTGAAGTTAAGCAACATCGGGCGCGGTCAGTCCATGGATGGGTGACCGCTAGTGGCAATAATATCTGAGCGCTTCCGTGCTTCGGAAGGCACGTTAAACCGTTGGTCCCGGTTGTTGATTATTAATAACAATCGATAAGCCATGTCAGAGGCCCCTTGGGCGGCCTAATAACTCTGACACCAGGGGTGGCCACCACCTCACACGATTACCTACCTTGACTTCACGATTGTTATTAATCAACAACAACCGGGACTAAAGGTTTAACGTGCCTTCCGAGGCATGGAAGCGCTCAGACATCATTGCCACTACAAGTGGTCCTGGTCACCCATCCATGGACTGACCGCGCCCTATGTTGCTTAACTTTGCCAATTGATTAAGAATGACTAGTCCAACTAGGCTGTGAGTGCTTCTATATCTTACTAGAAAAGTGCAGAATGCAATAAAACTAACTCTACAAATACAAAAGATCCTCGCTAGATAAAAGACCTTTCAAACATAGTTCGCTTCCGGCCAAGTCAGGAAACCTGAAATCAATCCCGCGAAAAGATACCTACATAGATACGAAATAGGGTGGCTTTGTTCGTTTGTTTGTACATACCTTTTGATACAATGCGATACGTCAATATGAACAGAGAATGTCAACAAAAGGGACCCTTGTGAGGCATTTCCTGTTAATCCTTTGGAAAGGAACATGGTGTGTATTTTTGCGATCTTTAGGTGCCCAAAATCGATATACAAAAATATTTAAAAAGTTATCACTAAGGGTGGCATTAATAGTCGTCAGCTCAAGCTCGAGCTCAAGTAGGTGATCTCAGAAAACAAAATCACCGAACAACAACAAGAGCTTGAGTAGCTGTCAGCATATTAATAGACACTAGCTTGGGCTTGACATTTTCATGATCAACAAATTTATGATCTACAAAATTAAGACGGAACGTGGGTAGCCGCGCGGCTGCTCCATACAAAAAATACAAAAAGGGAGACCTGTTTCCTCCCTGGATAATTATTTTAGAAAAACTATGTTTATGCCATTAAATTTATATGTACCTCTGCCATGTCCCACTGTTTTCCTTTTTTTATTATTTGAATTATTTTAATAAAATTAATTTAAATAATTAAAATAATAAAAAAAGGAAAACATAGGGCCATGGCAGAGGTAAATATAGATTGAATGGCATAAACATATTTTTTCTAAAACAATTATCCAGGGAGGAAACAGGTCTCCCCTTTTGTATGGATTTGAGGTTACCCGCGTTCCCTCTTAAGGACCTGACAAATCTTTCCAAGTGGGAATAAAGTAACTTTAATTGCAAGTAAAGCCGCAGTTAAATCGTAGACTAGCCGCAGACTGCCTTAGACGTTGACGCAGCGCTTTTTGAATAGAACCGTGCCACTTGATATTGAACTATCAGGAACTTAACTTATCAATGGCTCTCTAGCGTTGCCAATGAAAAAAATCTTATCTTCATTTTTTTGCACCGAACTAAATCTCATAGAATCCGCATTACGTTTAAAATCACAATAAAAACTTGTCCCCACAGAAACAAAAGATATACCATACGAAACATCATTTCGACCATACGTTTAATATTCAAATGTCAACCTTATTGCATTAGTGTACAGTTTTACTTTAATTGCAGGGACTACGAGCAAATAAGCTCCCAAAGGCAATTTGGGCATCTATTTTTCCAGACACATTTCAGAGTTCTATGTTGTATCTAGTTTTATCCTTTATCGAAGGTTTTTTGCTAAAAACGTGTCGTAAAATGAGAATATTGAATTTTGTGTAACTTATGTTTACCTGTTTTATAGATTTACGTTCCTATCCTGCAAGGTTTGCTGGAAGAAATCTATAACAGAAATAAGCCCTTTGTACCTACACACGACAGCACGTCGACCCTAAAACGCTACTCGGTTACGTTAGGGGCGACTTTACAAGGCTTTTCTCGAGTGTTTTGAAGCTCAAAGGTTGAGTGGATTTCTAAGGTCCACTTGCGTCAACCAGGGTTAGCCACTTAACTCTGAGTTAACGTCAAAAATTGTATGGAAACGTCAAATTAACTCCCCTGACTGACGCAAGTCCGCCTTGGAGAATAGAGGCGCAGAACTGAGTTAAGCTTCTGACATTGAATATTTTGTGACCGTGTGACCGTCGTGGCCGCACTGAAAGAAATCAGCGGGATTTTATCTACCCAAGAGATTCAGCAAATATCCCTTTCGAGATCGGACGAAATGGTTTTTGTTATGGCGAAAACGTGTTTAACGCCCGGTGCGATAAGTTTCAGCTTCCACTTGCCCCCTCGGGTTTAGACTGGTATACAAGGCGTTACAAAAGAACCTGACTTTTTTGCAGGGTGACATTTCGGTAAAAAAAAATTGAAAAAGAATAATACAATATTGTTTTTGGATTTATTTTATTTTATCTACATGTTTGAGTGAGCTTTCATAGCTCTATATGTTATTAAGACCATGCAAAAATAAATGACAAACAATGTTTAAAAAACACTTTTCTCCTGCCACAGCGCTCACATTTTATTATATATAAATGACTACAAGGTAATACTAATAACGAATTAGTTTACAAATCGCACATGAATAGTCAGAGGGTATTATCTCGGAAAATGCAATTTTTTTTTTACGACTTATTCGAGTTCGCAAAATTTTTCTCTACAATCTGGCAAGACAGCCATATCTGTAGGTTAGTTTAAAGCCGAGAAACGGAGCTTTACGACTGTCTTCCAATTTGGTTTGCGATATATTCGAGCAGGCAAGACTGTCACATTTTAGTTAGCCACTAAGCGCCATCCGAAATTGACGGGTCACTCGTGTTATTTCAAGTTATGACAGGTGCTCTGTCAATAATTACTATTAAAAGTTAAAATGTGAGCAGTCTAGAGCGTATTATCTTTTAGTTAATACTCTTTAGCCCGTTTTGAATAATTCGTCATTTGTATTATTTTGACTTAATACTCTATAGTCCGATTTTTTTTCACAACTTTCTAAATACCATTGGTTTTATATTGACTTAATACCATATTGCCATCGGTTTCTTCTAGATACTACTCTCTGTCCAGTTTTTTTTTGTAATATTTTTTTGTTGTAAACCGAATAATACCCTTTTGACCGATAATAAATTCTAAATTCTTGTACAAGGAAGGTGGTTTTTGCTGCCAATCCCGCTATCAAAGTTGATAATAGTGCTGAAGACCTGGAAATAGCGTAAAAAGACTGTGATGATGAATAAGCCGACTCCACTTATCGTCCATCTGGAGAATTTCTGCCTCTAAGTTCCCCGGATATTATGCCAGATCACCAACTTTTGCATTGCTAACTTAAGAATAACCTAACATAGGTAAAATATTTGAGCCAGGTCGCCAACGTTGCTGTTAGGGTAGGCTGGCGGCGTTGCCCCACTGGATGGCGAGGCTCAGCCTTTGCCCTTGGTAAGCACCAGCCCTCTGTACACTCGAGGCGTCAACCAGGCACAACGAAATCTCTTGAGAGTGTTTTCGCGCACCTGGTCCCTGAGGGTCTCTACGCCGAAGGGCGCAAATATGTAGCCCTGTACCAGGACTGCATATTTGTGCCTCTTGTACCCCGCTGTAGCCGCACCAACGCCGCCGGAGCGGCAGGAGGCCACTTTTTATAAGAGACTGTGCTACTATGTCGACTTACGTAGTGTTCCAAAGCAGCGACCGCCACAGTGAGCGTCACCCCATCAGGCCTATTGCCATTGTCTCTGGCTATGCCATGCTAGGCTAGGCTAAGCAGGGACCCGGAACAGATTCAGCCGTAGATCCTGGCTTGGGCCTGCTATGTCTAGCCAAGCGGTCCTGGCCGATTAAGTCGATCGTGCTGTCGACCGAGGACAGGAACGCTGGCAGCGCGATGCTTGAAGGCATTCTTATGCCCAAGCAACCGTGACGGATCGACAATTTGGTCTGGGTCTATCCTCTAAAGGGCAATTTAGGACTGCTTATAAGGTTTATCTTATAATTTTGCCTCAATGTTGAACAGCGTAATACGTACAATAATTTATGAGTAAGAAAAAAAGTAAGATGTAGCCTGTACAATTGTACATGTCCCACTAGCTGGGCAACGGCCTTCTCTCTCTACGCGTGCTATACAATGCGGATTGGCTATTTTTGGTATAATGCCTCATACGCTCAGGTTTCCTCACGATGTTTCCCTTCACAGTCAGCGAGAGGTAATTGCTACTACAAATTCACAAACATAATTCTGTCATATTTGGCAAATTCATCGAATTTGATGAATTTAATCTTTCGTAGGAATCGTCCTGCACTGGGGATCTTAGGAGGCACAGTGATGAGTGAGTAAAAATATGAGGCCAAGTAATGTTTTTCTTCGTCAAGGAGGTTCTCTCTAAGCTCGCACTTCGATAAATTGAGTTCGAAACCAATTGACTAACAAATTTGTGTCAGCTATTCCTGCCCCCTTAGCACGCTACCATTTTGCCTACTCTCAACTGTCACCTTAGCCACTGTTAACTGTCACCTCAGTAGTGTTAAGCGGCTAAGGCGACAGTTGAGAGTAGGCAAAATGTTAGCGTGCTAAGGGGGCATGTCTAAAATTACTGATTGTGTGTCGCCTCCATGTTTCCTCGCTAGAATTATTGATTGTTCCTAGATTTTTAATTACAAACGACTACCTTTAATAACTTTTTCTTAAACTAAATAGCACAGAGGAAGTAGTTTATTTGAAATGAATTAATTTAATGAAATTATAAGCGACCTAAAACTAAATTAGATTGTATTAGTTTAAGTACTTTATTGAAGACTGAAATACCCAATTATTTATACCAATTTTTGTTTGTTGGGAAATATGTGACTTATTTTGTTATTTACTTCATGATTACTTAAGAAAACTAATGTCAATGATAACAAAAGTCTGCTTTCATGATTTTAAATTAATTTTAATACACTTTAAAAGATATAATTTTCAAATTCAGGTAAAAAGACCTGTATTATTTTGAAATAATACATTAGAATTGCAAAAAAAAACTGGCTATAGAGTCATAAATACAAATTAATTCAATTTTGTCGGGCTATACAGTATTATCTTGATAGGGAGTCAGGAAAAACAGTATAACTATTAATCTACTTCTTTTCAACTCTATTTTTTTCATGAATCATGCAGAGAAAGAATCAACCTACAACGCAAATACAAAAAGTTATCAATATGTGGCCTGCATCAAATGTTACGAATTTTCAAATATTCAAAACGCTTTTTCTCGAAACTCACTTTTTTGAGATAATACCCTCTGACTATTCATGTGCGAAATGTTAAGTTGGAAATGGGTCCTCTAGAGACAGTTCAGAAACGTACCCGGTTATCAATAAAGTCAGAAACGTATAATTTGGAAGCCTTTGGAGGCCGTAACGTAATGAATGATTTCTAGAAGGTCCAAATGAAGAAAAGCGCACCAAAAATATTATGCTTCTTTATTTAGGTTGGTATAATAGTGGCATCTCAATAGACACTAGCTTGAGTCGGTGATTTTGTTTTCTGAGATCACCTACTTGAGCTCGAGCTTGACCTGACGACTATTAGACCACCACAATCGACCACTCAATCAATTTTTCTCCCGATTCAATACGATCAGGGCGTCTATGAGCCGAACTAATACTTAGATTATATTCTAGTGTGAGTGAGGTTGCCACTGGACGCTGTATAAATCAACTCATTTCGTAGATGCAAAGGCCTTAGTTTAGATTAGTTCGTGTAACTATTCTCTTTTGCTAACAGCAACAAACAGCTAATAGTCGCAGTTCGTCACATTCAAAAGTAAAGATCATTTTCGTTCCATACACTTTTGGGCTGATTGTCAAGGTGCCGACCAAACGATTCTAAATAACTGCATTATACAGGATTGTATTTTCGGGATCTTCTGGACTTCACAAGGTTCCTATATAGGTACCTATTATTTTTTTGCTTCCATAGAAACGTTAAATAACTAGTTTCAACATTCACGTGAACATAATCGTAGTGGTTAACGTGATTTTTACATTTATTCGTTTGACAGCTAGTGTTTTCAAGTCAAGTCGTTTTATGAGACACGAAAATTATAGGTGTAAAGCTGAGTAGGCAGTTATGGGTTCGTTAATTTGCCCTTGTTGATTATTTTTTTCAAGGGTACCATAATTTTTACCATAGTAAAATTTTAACACAGTTCACTACAGGGTGCACTCTAAGTCGATAGCGGAACTTTAAGTAGGCTGTCTACTGATCACTACAAACAACTTCTACTAGGTGGCGAAAAAAATGGAGCGAAAAAAATATCTGCTGTTTCATACATTTCGCGCAGTGCTGGGTCGACCTTTTGTATGGAACAGCTGATATTTTTTTAGCTCCATTTTTTTCGCCACCTAGTACAAGTTGTTTGTATTGATCAGTAGACAGCCTACTTAAAGTTCCGCTATTGACTTAGAGTGCACCCTGTAGTAGAGCTCTTAGATTCACTAGTAGAGATATTTAAAAGGTGGAACATGTAATTATGGTCACTTTTACGGTAACTGTCAAAATGGAAAACAACCACGGTTTGAGAAATAGGTAAAGCTTTCTGTAGAACATTGACATCGTTTCGGCTTACTGATTAGGTACGGTCAGCCACAGTCACACAGATACCCCATGGCAGCTCCTACCGCGCGCGGGATAAGGGCGTCAATCGAACCTAAAAGGGGTACCCTAGCGTGTGGCCGACTGTACACTCTAAAACATTGTGTGACACTAGGTATAACACTAGGTAATGTTAGGTAGTGCTGTATCTGTATCTAGCAAGTGAAAAACCAGCCGAACCTTGTAATCAGTGTCAGTACAAGAAATCCCCCCGATACTTTCGCAGTTTTCCGTCGTTTTTTCCGCGCCAAATGTAGTCAGTTATCCGGGTAACATTTTGCGCCGCGTCGCCGCCCCGCCTGATTTATTCGCGGGAAAAAGGAATTTAAATTAAAATACATTCCCGCCGCCTTCACCCCCTTAAGGGTGAGCGGTCGCTTTAGCTCTGCATCGCTTTGTTATGGTTAAGACGCCTTCATACTGTTAAGCTAGCGCCGACATGGGAAAAAAGTCATAGCATCTTTCAGAGTTTTATTTTATGTTGAACAATGGAAATCTCAGTCTCAGTGGTGGCTATTTTAGGATTTAAAACTTAGAATCCCACGATTTAAAATCTTAAATCCAAAAACCAAAAGTAAAAATGGCAGTTTCCTACAGGGAAAAAAACTTAGGTAGGTACCTAGCATGAAACAATAATTATCGAAACACGACATTATAATTAATAGTAAACATACCTATCAGTGGTCTTTCTCTAGAAAAAATCATCTAACTGCAACTACTAGTTTAGGTGCTCTTGAGAGTTAATCTTCAGCTGGTTACCTCTCAAATGGCGTTGTTTTAAGCACCCTTAACTCTCCTCAGTCAGAATAAAACTGTTATTCACTTTGTGGCGCAACTTCTACTGAACTAAACTAAATTTTCCTCCAAGAGTAGCCTGCATTTATAGGGTTACCATTTAGGAATTTGAAATGTCCTGGCAAAAAGCCGGGCATTTCGATAAAAGTCTAGACTATTTAGTCACAAAATGGAAACATTAACCACTTAGGGTGGTATTCTAGGACGCTACTTAAACTCAGTTTAAACAGAGTTCAGACTGTCGATAAAGCAATGCATGTTTTGATATGAAGGGAGGGATATTCAAATCAAAACATGCACTGTTTTATCGTCAGTCGACACTACTAAACTCTACTTAAACTGAGTTTAAACAGAGTTCAAGGAGTTTTCTAGTTTGAACTGAGTTTAAACAGAGTTTAAGTAGCGTTCTAGTTTGAACTGAGTTTAAGTATCGTTCATGAATACCACCCTTAGTTCGCAATAGAAGATTTATTGTTAAGTTTATTGTTCAAGAAGATTTTATATTTGGTTTTATATTTTGGATTTTATATTTTTTGATAAATGAGAAGTTCGTTGTTGATTAAAAACTGATTTGATATTAGATTATTAATATGTATTTTTATACTCATATTCCTACTAATTAAAAAAATCTGGACCAATTAGAGGGCCGGACAAAGTCCGGACAAGCGTCTAAAAGTCCGGACATGTCCGGACTTGTCCGGACGGATGGTAACCCCACCTGCATACTCGGCAAGAGAGCTCACCCTTAAATTAGATTTCCGGAGGCGTCACCCTCTTAACGCCACAAATCGTCGTATGCTCGTATATCCTCTTTAAAGTGTTGCGTATTTTTTATTTGCTCGCTCGTTTTGTATGTTTAAGAGCGGTCTTACGCTAATACGCTGTCAAGTGTGGAAGCTTGAGAGGAATAGATTTTGCAAACTGTGGAGTGTTGCGTTTTATAGATCTCTTCTTCTTCTTTTGGTGACATATCCTATGGGAGGTCGGCTATCATTATGGCCACTTAGGCCACTTGGAAGAGTACTGTGTGGCTCCTTTTGAACCATCCTGCGAGATTTTAGAGCCATGAAGTTTTTTGGGGGCTCAAATGTCAAATCCCAAAGTAGGCATATAACCATGACTTTTTTATTAATTTTAAAATTACATACATGTGTTATTGTTCTAGCAATACCACTTGCTAACCGTAAAGGAAGATATCGTGAGGAAACCTGAGCTTCTGTGCAAGGCCGTCTTAAACTATGCTGGGGCCTTGGGCACACAAGAATTCGGGGCCCTTTTGAAAAGTAAAGAAATGTTCTGAAATATTATTGATTAGTACAAAAAATAGAAGTTAAAAACTAAAACCCGACTACTAAAAGGCTCAAAACAAGACCTGTTCATCCTTAAAATAGACTCATAGATAATTAATCGTAGTCGGAGGCCATCGGTTTATCAAATGCGAATGTGGTGTCCTCCGACTACGATTAATTATCTATGAGTCTATTTTAAGGATGAACAGGTCTTGTTTTGAGCCTTTTAGTAGTCGGGTTTTAGTTTTTAACTTCTATTTTTTTTTTGAGCTTTTTAGTAAGTCATTTTGGACGATCACCCAGAATAGAACCAAGAAGGGCAAAAAAAAAACACATTTTGGAATTTTTTGTTCTATTTGTTATGTTGACGCTACATGTGTTATACATTTTTGAAAAGGTCTTTTAAAGCCCTTTCATTTGATACCCATGACGATGGTATCCGATAATTTTTATTTTTAGGTCCACCACTTTGGGGCGCAGCACAGCCGCCATCTTGGTTTTTTTCAAAATTAAACTATCCTATGTTACCTGGGTGATTAAGACGAATCCAACGACACCTCATTTGTTGAAATCGGCCGAGTAGTTTAGGCTCTGCGAGGGAACAGATGAACACACAAACATACATACATACATACATACATACATACATACATACATACATACATACATACATACATACATACATACATACATACATACATACGCTGCTAAAATCATAACCCTCCTTTTTGCTTCGCGTAGTCGGGTAAAAAGTTAAGACGGTGGCGAAAAGTGAAACTACAAATTTCCCACATTACAATGCCACTTTTCTGTCAAATTTAATAATGTTGTTGGCTTATTTTATCACTGCTCACTGTTACTCAGCTCGACAAAAATGTTTTGAGAATATAATATGTGAGAGAAATTGTCGGTCCTTCGGGGCCCCCTGAGGATGGGGGCCCTGGGTGGGGGCCCCGTGTGCCCTTATGGTAAAGACGGCATTGCTTCTGAGGCTTAGACTAGATACCTGAACGCGAAAATCGACAATCCGCAGGAAGCACGCCTAAATTTTCTTTCTGAGAGAAAGCCTTCGCCAGCTAGTGGAACATGTGGGCATTGTCAAATCCTCTTAAAAAGAAAATATACTTAGACAAATATAAGAAACTAATTTGAGTATTTTCTTAATGTTTAATGTACCTAACTATATTTTAATTATTTGTTTAAAATTTCTAAAAGTTTTGTGTATGACGTCACCATTGGCATTCATTCATTGCATTCATTCATGCTTTTAAAAAATAAAAATATGTTGACGTTTGACAAATTAATGTCAATGTCAAGTCAACAAGAGTTGTCTGTTTTGACAGTTGTTGTTTTTTTACATATTTGTAGGCAATGGAAGTAATGGAACTACCGCATTAGAGCCAATGATGACGTCATCGAAAGAAAAATTAAGTATTTTTGGCGATAAATATTAATAATCCGTTATATTTTTACTTATTTAAACCCCTAATAGTAATCAGTATCCCTATTCCTCGAAATGGTTTTCAATTTACGACAATCGATGCCTCCCTGATCAATGCCCATTGTACGGTCACCCACAGATTATGATACCCATGTAGCTCTTACTGCGCGTGGCATAAGGGCGTGAATCGAACAAAAAAGGATATCCTAGCGTGTGGCCCACTGCACATGCTACATCTTACTGGTGTAAATCAGCATTTACGAGTATTATTCGAAACTGACGCGAGTTTCAAATGGGGTGTTCTTCGTCCAATAGAAACTGCATGAGGACTCCGCAAATATAGATTTCACCCGACGGGGTTGGTCGTAAAATCAAATGTGGACACTTCAGAATAGCTGGAAATGGGATTCGGAATCAAAGGACTTGTGGTGCTTAAATATTTATAGTAAGCACAATATGAGTATCAATATGAGCACAGTAAGGTAAGGGTGGCATTAATAGTCGTCATCTCTAGCACAAGTAGGTGAACTCAGAAAACAAAATCACCGACTTGAGACCTTGGCTCATCATGTCAATGTCAAGCTCAAGCTATACTCCATCCACGGAGATAAGTTAATAGAGCGTTCTCTCTGTTACGTAATACCATACAAATAACAAAGACAAAAAAAGACAGCGGGCGTAAACCCTTCTGAATGCTCGTACACACTGCGCTACTTTTTGCGAGAGTATTTAGCGAATTTGTATATTTTTTTGTGACAGTTGTTTCTATAAAAAAATCCAGAAATAAAAACAACAAGTGTCATAAAAGCTAATTATCGTCTGCGATGAATCATTAACTAATTTCTTGAACAACCGCGCCAGAGCCAATTTTCATCGACAATGAACAATGAGTTCAAAGAACACGTCAGGTCACGGAACAATAACGTTACGGATAAAATATGCACAGCACACAGCTCTTCCGCACAGCACACAGCGCTTTCGCACAGTACGCGTACCACGAACAGACTAAAATGTTCAGGAACACACGACAGCACCTCGACCCTTACATTCTAGCACTCTACTCGGTTACGTTACGGGCGACTTTACAACAAAAGTATACACTTTGACAGGCTGCCGTGTGTACTATGTACACTGCATTAACCGTCATCGCTGACGTTTCCCTATTAACTTTTCTCAGTGGATAGAGTATAGTATCTATTAATATGCTGACAGCTACTTAAGCTTGGCACTAGCCAAGGCTTGACATAAGCATTTTTCTTTTCTGAGATCACCTACTTGATCTCGAGCTTGAGCTGATGACTATTAATGCCACCCTAAGATCCAAAATATTATGGATGCAAAATCTGCGCGAATGGTTCGGGCAAAGCACCGACTCAATATTTCGTTTGGCGGCTTCGAAGGACGATATAGCCAAACTGACACACACGCACACATAGTGGTCAAACTTGTGTTGGAGCGCGTGAAACAGCCAGCATTGTCATTAAGGCTGGAAGATAGCAGCGTGGCGGGAAATTCAAAATTTTCACAGTTTCTTACATTTTGTAGCTAAACTGAGCTATTTTTGTTCAGCGATTTTTCGTTCGCGGCAAATTCTTTTCATTATTGTAAACAACAGAACAACAATAATTCAGCCGATTATGTGTTCTGGTCTACGACAAGTTTTTTGGGCAGTGCCACTGCTTCGTAGACCATAACACATAATCGGCTGAATTATTGTTGTTCTGTTGTTTACAATAATGACAAGAATACTGTTTTATTGCCGCAAACGAAAAATCACTGAACAAAAATAGCTCAGTTTAGCTACAAAATGTAAGAAACTGTGAAAATTTTGAATTTCCCGCCGCGCTGCTATCTTCCAGCCTTAATGTGCATCGATCGTCGACTTTATTATAATTAAAAAAGAAACACATCTGTCATCTGTCACTGTCAACTCTCCCTCTAATTTTGTCTGAATTTTATTACACATTATCTCCACGTTCATGAAGCCTTTTCATATTTTCCTGCAACTCCGTCTACTCCCGAACACCCCTCTTTTTGGGTCGGGGATTAAAAATACGGTGCTAAATCATCTCACAGTGGAAACGAGCATCGATTTGCGAACTCTCATAGTCATCATGAAGTCTACCGTCTTTTTATCGCTGACTGGACGTTCCTTTATCTACGACGTAGAGAAAGCTATTGCACTTGGATCCCCAATTCCGATCCTATTTTGAAGAAAATTACTTTGACTATTTTCGTATGCTGGAACTCTCCGCGCGGGCACAACATCTACGAGCCCGCCGTGAGACAGATTGTATGAACATATTGAAAAAAGTAAACAAGTGCGATAGTAGGCACCCTGCTATCAAATCGATTGATTGCCACGGCTAAAAAAAAGAATTATTACAAAGATTCCCTTCGAATTGAGATAAGTTTTTCGATCGGTTCTCCTTTGGATTGAATTTTTTTGTCGCCATAATCGAGAATATTAATTATCTCAAATAAAATAACAGTTTGAAAAAATACACATCAGCATCTTTACTTTTTAAAAAGGTGAAGCGTTATTAAAATAATCACAGCGAAATTCGAAATGCTTTTAATTTTAACACTTATTAAATTTATCAATATTACCCTAAATAATATCGAGGAAAGGAGGAAGAAGGATAATATTGATGACTTGCTGCATTAAATTAAACATTCTCGAATAATTGAACGAGCGAGCGAAGCGAGCGAAGTTCTCCGAGTCTACTGGAACAATCCGGCGTTTGTATGTATGTATGTATGTATGTATGTATGTATGTATGTATGTATGTATGTATGTATGAATGTTCGTTCGACGATAACTTGAGTAAATGTAGTCGGATCGTCATGAATTTTGGTAGGCGGGTAAATGAGGCAAAGAGAATTTTTAAGTTCGAACATGAGCCAAATCGGTCGAGGGGTTACTGAGATAGAGGGTCGCGAGTTCAAAGTTCGGGGCGAACCACTAGTTTACATAATTTTACAAACAACTTGGCCAGAGCTGCCTCCCTTGCTGTAAACAGAGATAAATGGAAAGCCCTTGTGTCAGCCCTAGACTCTACGGAGGAGTAAAGGGATCAAAGAAGAAGAAGAAGACAAGCCCATCATTGTAATGGGATCAAACTCTTAAGCCTAAAGGAAAACACTGCCTTTCTTTAGCCGGTGATAGGGCAAAAAATAAAAGGGATAAAAGGGCTCTGTAATATCGACTGGGCACTTCATATTTCAACTGGGAGGGCCGTGTTATGAGGTCTGGAGGTTTTCACGGAGTTCATCCGCGCTTTATTTTTCATACTGACCTTTCGCTTTAAGCAAAAAGGGGTGAGAATTGAGTGTTACCAAATAATTCAACGCCTAGCCAGACTATTCAGTCAGATGGCTCGCCGACTATTTCGTTTCATCTGGAGTTTAAAACTACTTTTTGTATTTTCTAAAGCACTAACCCGTGCTAGGGAACATTAGAAAGATTAAATAAAAAACATTTAGAATGTTCCCTATCACGGGTTAGTGCTTTATAAAACACATTTCGGGAAACTACAGGTCTATGTAAGAAAAATTCTTTGACCATTGGAAGAACTTGGACGGCTTAAAAGCTCTGACATCAGAGGTGGCCAGTGGCCACTAACCAAACTTAGCTTTAACGTAGAGATCCAATCCACCAATTGGATCTCTGGTGAGATACCGAACATTAGCCCGCCGCACAGACCCCTAATGAAATGAGATTAAGCGCAGCAATCTGTATGCAAAACGGTAGAATTAGGCGTCCTGGTCAGTGGGGCGTGGGCGCGTTTACACGGGTTTAGTCGTCGTCTTCTTCTTCCTCGTTACAGGTCTACCAACTTATCTGTGAAGTGGCAGAATCCGGAACTACTGTTAACTACCAATGAAAAGTGATAATTCAGGCGCCCGCCAATCAAAGCAACAATATAACGCTTACATCGACACCACTCAGTCCACAGTTAAAGTGGTGGATCTGTACGCTCTTGTCAGAGCAGTCGTGGTCCACATGAAGTGCTATCAGTGGCTGATGTTGCGCGCCTTACGATACCACGCCATTTATCTCGGTCAGAGGTTGCCCGGGTGCATTCATACAGTGATTCCCCACAGTGGTCTTGATTTTGTGAGTCCATCTCATTGGTGTTTTTTTGTCACAGTTCTAGTACCTTCCACCGTTCCCTGCATTACAATGTGCTAAAGGGAGTTGTTGTCTTGTCGGGATGTATGGCCAAATAATCTCAAAATATTGGATTTAGTAGTGGTCCTACCTTGATGTCAGCCAGTGGAGCTGCCGAATGCCCTTCCCGAGCCCAAACCTAAAATCAGGGTAGGATTTAAACAATCGTAAATCCAAATCAACTGGTGGAAACCCTCACCGAACTTGGATGTATGTAGGTGTTGAGTACTGGAAGGCTTTCCATAAACGCGCCACTACGTACTGCCTCCATATAAACGTGGCTTTAGTCGCTGTCACGGAACTCACGGACCATTAGCTGGGGTCATCAGGGGTCGTCAAAGGGAGGGAATGGACACAGGGACGTACTGTTGAAATAGCAATTGTAATAGTGGGGCAGCGAAACGTCCTACTTTGAAACGTTTCACTCTTAAGGTGGCATTAATAGTCAGCCTTTCCTGATATTAATGTCAATCTCAAGATAGTATCTATTTATATGCTGACAGCTACTCAAGTTTGACATTAGCCAAGGTTTGACATTATCATTTGACTTTTCTGAGTTCACCTACTTGAGATCGAGCTTAAGTAGGTGATCCCACACGACTATTAATACCACCCAGTGTTGCATGGTAGTTTTGGCACCAGCCCCGACAGCACCGCATCGTACAAATAACAAAATAACACAAATAACACTTGAACCTAAACGGAAGAGTATGTATATTACTCGTAAGCGTAAGTTGTACTTTATCTCCGTAAATATACGTATAATTAAGATATTATAAGTTTTCTTATCCTATCATTATTGTGAATATGCTGCTACTGTGTTTTCGCTCTCAGTCCTGTCCATACAATTCGGTACGCAAAGTTTTTTGTCCGAAAGTCCGTTATTGGCTTAATATTATCTTTAGACAATATTGAGAAACTAATTTCAATATTTTTTATTTTGGTTCAGTAGTTTGGATTTTACAACGTTTCAAAGATACGGTTTTATGACCTTCACGCGACGGTCTGCATACTGTTGGCGGTCATAGGAACAAAACATTTTAGCGCATAAAAACCAAACTACTGGACCAAAATAAAAAATATTGAAATTAGTTTCTCAATATTGTCTAAAGACAAGTTTAAGCCAATAACGGACTTTCGAGCAAAAAACTTTGCGTACCCAATTATCCACTGTCCTGTCCATTTCCTGTCCAAAATCGCTTTTAGAGATTAAACCGCCATTTGTACTGTTATTTTGTCATTTTTGTCTGTTAAATGTTTTCTACCTGTACTATAAAGAGTTACTTGCTTATAAATTCGCCACTTCGGTACCTACACGACAAGAAAAATCTCTCTAAAAATCCTCATAGGTAAGTATAAACATTTCACGCTGAGCCCCACCCCAAAGAAGAAGTAACACCAAAACTTACAAGGGTCAAAACATAAACATGGACAGCTAAAAGTTCACACAGAATAAAAATACAGAGGAACTCTAGTTTTTGTTCGCGAATGTACCTACCTATAAAATAAGAAATACGTTCATATCTCAAACGAACTTTCAGCCCCTCTACTCTCTAGCTAGAGGCTTACATTTTAATTTACATGCACTAATACAAGGTGTTACAAAAGATGCTAACTCTTTTTACCACCCGGTGATAGGGATCACAAACTAAATATTTTTTTTTGCTCTATGACGTTCCGTTGATTTTTAAATTAATAAAATGTGAACGTTGTGGCGGGAGAAAAGTATTTTTTAAACATTGTTTTCATTGACTTTCACAATGTTTTAACAACTCAAACCTATGCAAATGCACCTACACCCACAAACATATTTTTAAATTTGAGCTAATACCAAGAACAAAAAAGTTATGAAAAATTTTCAATTTTGAGGTTATAAAATAAAAATTGTTTTTTTCAACTTTTTTTTACAGAATTAACATCCTGTTGACTAGTAGGTTACACCGTGTAAAAAGAGTTAGGATGTTTTGTAACACGTTGTATAAAATTTCGATGCACTATTAATTTTATTTTTCTCTCGTGTCAAAAGGGGTGTCGTGTGTCACTTGCAGGAGATCACTTGGACTAAGCTTGCCAACTACCCAGCATCTATACCATCCTCCCAGCTTAGTAGGCCTAGTCCACAGCAAAGACGTAGATCTTAAAGGGGTGAACCGATGCGGTTTTTTTTTAATTTGAATGCTGGTTTTCTAGCAATTAATGTTCTTACCTCTAGATATGTGTTTATCAGAATCAGTTCAGCCGTTTATGGGATATGCTAAGCTGAAAGTCGGGGGTATTTGCAATTTAGTTAGTGACATCCCTCTGTCCTTCCAGTTTGGAGGCTGTCGTATTTGTGGCCTTAACTTCTCATCCTACACGCTAAGCAGCTTTGTTGGCCATAACTCAGAGTGGACATAACTTGGCCCATTGTGTGTGGATGACACATTTGCCACATAACTGGGAGGTATGGAAGGACCGGTTCAATAATAAAGGTATTTTTGTCCAAATTGTTGTTCTATAACTGGGTCTCAAGCCAACAAAAAGGCCACTTTTGACTAGTGCGCCATTTGTTCGTAGGTTATAGGATCTGGAATCTAAACATTATCTAGGTCTTAAAATGGTTTAGGCATTCTCATTTCACGGCTCGTTTTTAGCAAATAAACGGTAGTGAGCCTTGATCATCAATTCATCACCAATTCACCATCATAACTATGGTTATGATCATCATCACCACCGTAGTTATTTCTTGATGTTTTTTTTTTTTGCATGACGTTTCCACGCCATTGCCAACAAAGTACTACGTATATGCATGCATAAGAAACTAGGTACCAAGAAAATATCAGCTCGGCGGGCGTATGCAACAGCACATTTTTCTTTATTGCTTAGTTTTGTAATCTCTACTTTTATTACTACTAGGTTCTATTCTACTAGGTTCTCTCTCTCTTAAATAATTTTATTTTCAGATCTTTTAAATCAGATAAAGCCTACAACTTTACTGGCCAGCTATTCCGAATTTGAGGCCTATAATATAGATTGAAACCGAACCTTCTAAACCACCTAAGTTAAGCAAATCTAGCCATATGCAAGCCAATATTATTTTCAGATGTTTTAAATATAAAGCCTACATCTGGCCAGCTATTCTGAATTTGAGGCCTAAGATAGATTGAAACCGAACCTTCTAAACCACCTAAGTTAAGCAAATCTAGCCATATGCAAGCCAATATTATTTTCAGATCTTTTAAATATAAAGCCTACATCTGGCCAGCTATTGTGAATTTGAGGCCTAAGATAGATTGAAACCGAACCTTCTAAACCGTCTAAGTTAAGCTCAGCTGGCCATTTATGCAAGCCAATATTTTGCGCGCGGTTAGCGTGTGACCTAAATCCGTGCCAGCTAAATCTGTGATGTAGGCTGCCTAGAAAAATATGTATTTGAACCTTTTGTGCTGAGAACCCATCCGTTTGAGCCGGTACTACTATTGTTGTTGTCAGAGATCCAGTTCAGCTACGGCCAGTATTTTTGTTTCGAAATGATTGCTATTTTGTTTTATTTCTTTTGAAATAACAATGGCGTAGTTACAAACATCTGCAGGCCTATCATAACAATAGGTTAGGCCGTATACAGGGTAATAATTTTTAAATAGCTTTATTCCTGATGTTCTTTTGTTCTACGACTTCGCTGAAAGCGCAATTAGAAGTTTACATAATATTTCTGGAATAAAGCTTTTGTATAGGTTTATAGCTCTATATCAAGCTCTCTATCTAATTTGTCTTAGGTTTGCACGGATTTTGATTAACTTTTTAAATTTCTCCAGCGTTTCGAGACCTCTCCAGGGTTTTCTTGATCTACTCGTACATAAATAGAATGGCACAGATATAGTTAGGTATTAACTTATAGATGTGACCCATTTTCTGCCACACCAGCTGTCTGTGTGCCATCGGCCATCACTGCGTGACAAAGTACCAAATTTCTTAAGAACAGTTTTCTTACAAAATAAATACCGTAAACATCTCATAAACAGCCAATCCTCAGACTCCTAAAAATCGGCAAGTATTCTAACCATGCACTTGAGATCTACAATCTAAGTTTAACGATCGTCGACACCGCCTTCCGATATCTTACCGACACTGTCTTACTTCAGTAATATAGCACGTTTGGGGGGGTATTCATGACTCCCTGAAAATTCGTAATAAAATTCGTAATAAATAAACACAAACATTTCATATCATATTTTATTACTCATAGGCCCGTAAGATCAATCACAGTTTAAACTCAATCCATAGATTAAACCTCGCATTTTTTATGAAAGTTAATTGATAGATAGGGTTTAAACTAGCCTTTTTGGTTTAAACTGTGATTGATCTTACGGGCCATAGAGTTGCACAGGCTGACCCGTATTGCGCGCGAGTGATAGAAAAACGAAGGTCTTTGCATCTACGTAATGAGATATTTTAATGAGATAGTTTATACAGCGTCCAGTGGCACCTTCACTCACTAGATGGGTGAAGTGAAGAGACCACTGGGCGCTGCAGTGCCTGGGACATTGTTTTGGATGGCTTGCCCAGCACCTATACCATCCTGACAGTTTAATCGGCCTAGCTAGCCCACAGGAAAGACGAGAATGAATTTGAGTGATAGAACTCAGCGGAGAATTTTATTCTGCTATCAGAAACCTTCAAGTGATGGTGACGATCCTCAGCATTGAGGGTTATTTGAAGGTCATATTTTGTGAAAAATGTACCAAGAAACACAATTAGTAAGCATAAACTTAAAAACAAAACAAAATTCTTAGACCTCTCTTCTAGAAAAAAACACAAAGTTATGATGTCGACCGTTTGTGACCGTTACTAAACATGGGACTACAGATTACAGAGTCTGAGTGTCCATTTCACTCAACCTGTCGGCAACCGACACCGCCTCTCTTTTTCTTTTTGGCTTTAATTTAAATTTGCAATATTGGTAAAATTCTAAACAATAAAATTGTAAAATAATTCAGTTAGTAAACGAGGATCAAGCTGGAGCTGGGGCTTTTCATTTTTGCCGTCCTTTTCACAACCAGTGTGAGTAATAGTTCTACTGTAGGTACGCTATACAAATCATCTAAGTTTTAGTAGGTTCAATTGGTTGCTTTATTGCTGAATGAGAAGTCACGGTCGTAACTGCAAAAATAAAATAGGAATGAATGCCTATCCAATTTCTTGGGTCCTCGGTTTTTATACCAAGACGACCTTGGTAAACTTAACTATTAATAACAATTTAAGGTGCCGCACACACCGCCTGAGTTCTGCGTTCCGCGTTCAGATTTCTTCGATCCGCGTTCTTTCTAATGTATGGGATTGCTTGTAACCATTCACACTGAAGCGTTCAGAACGCGGAGTTCTCGCGAAGCAAATCTAAAAACTCTGAACTCGGAACGCGGAACTCCGTGGTAGAGTGTCCGGCGCCGAAATAAAATAATCCTTAGAATAGTCCTCCGAAACCCGAAGGTTAGTATTTTACAGCTCTATGAGAGAGTCATTTCACACAACCGTAAAAGCTACTGTATTGCGACGAACGATTCTTGAATTTATGCCAAATTTCGTAGCTTTGGAGATCCCCTGTTTCATACTATTAAGAACGAGAGAAGGATCACCAGTAAGATTGGGGTTAGGGGATATTGCAGTACTCATTGTGTGTAGAACGATCTTTTAGGTTGGCATGATATTTGAGGCAAACGCAAAAATGCTAAAGTATCTATCGATTCGGGGCTAAGATTGCGAAATACGGTCTGCGTCTTGGAGTTTTGAATTTTAACGAATTTTCTGTCAAACACAAACTGACAAAAAATGTCACTGTGACAGATCTTAGATAGAGATCATCCATCCATCGTCTAGAATGAATACACTTTTTTTTTTCTAATTGGGACTATTACATTAAATTTTTTATTTGGTTCATTACAAGATTTACAAGGATATTAAATTAAAATAGAAATAAAACTAACCCAATAATCTTACAACTTACCAGCTATTTACTGCAAATCCAATCATAAAAGGAAATGAAGCACTTTGGCCACTTAAGAACTCTTTCAAATTGGCAAACCCGAGATATGGCTACAAAATGTACGCCAAGTGGCTACGAGCTGCTGGAGTCTTTCAGCTCGAGGAGCTCCCGCGGGTACGGACATCCTTTTTCTGGCCGGTCGTAGTTGTGGAAGTGCCGGTGCGGCCCTTTTTCGGAGCAGTGGATACGGCGCGACAAACGGACATCAAACTCCTCCACACTCCACTACTAGGTCCCGGGCACTGGTCTGGACTGTGAAACGTCTATTTACGGGTCCGTCTGTACCTTGCAGCAACATGCCAAGATTTGTCTCCTGAACAAGAAGTATCTTCACAGCGAAGCAGTCGAGTTCCCAACTTGACACGTCCGGAAACAAACCCTAAACTCAATTGTCACGAGACCGAGTTAGCGAGGAAATCTCTAATGACTCTAACTTGTGAATCTTAGTAGGGTGCATTAAAACAGGGTGTGCTATTACGTCTTTGAGGTGAAAATGGACGGGACACCTGGCTAGACGCACTGATGGCAGATGCATGAAAAGACGACCTCGAGAGGGAAAAAGACCGGTTGGCAGGCCACCACCATTTGTCCGACGACATAGCCCATTTAGCCGGAATTTTCCGAATTATTAAGTGTATGGCATTGGCTTCGTAGATTTTTGAACTTGTATTGAATTTGAAGCTGTTTTGTCGGTCAAACGTAGGTACAGTCGGCCACAGTCTCAGATACCCATTTTTGTTCGCTTGGCGCCCTTATGCGGCGCGCGATAAGAGCTGCCATGGGGTATCTGAGATTGTGGCCGACCGTACCGAGCATCTTCCTCTCGGTCGCTTTCCGTCTTTGCAAAAAAAAAGTACAGGACGAGATACCTTGTTTTCTTCTACTTGTGGTAATGCCTATAGGATAACATTCTTGGCATGAGTGTGGAGCTTCAAGTCAACTTTGCAGGGACAACTATTTTAATTGCTCTTCCTACATTGTGAAATTGTGCGAATTCTTACATGACAGAATAACGTAATAAAGACTATAAATTACGATAGCTTTTCCGCAATTTCGTATGACGGGAAAAAGCAGAGGCAACTTTTTAGAAAGTCTGTGTTGCGGACGAAGTACCTAGGCAATACTAATTTCGTTACCTAATGTCGCGGGCAAACGTTAGTTCAATAATATTTATAAATTCTCTCAACAACGAGAAGATACTGTAAAAAAGTAATGTAACCGACTTAAAAAAATTAGGAGGTAGGTACTCAATTCGACCCTTTATTTTTTATGTATTGTAGGCCTATGAATAATTATTTCCTCCGTTAATTCAATAAATAACGGAAACAGTCAACTTAATAAAAAAAAATACGATAGAAAAACAAGGCCACCGAAACTCCGAACTAATAATAATATGAGCTTGGCTGTACTTTGACAGAATGCCCCACTGAAACCCATTTTTTTTAATGCGACACGAGTTTTGACTATCTTCATTGACTTCAGAAAGTTTGATTTGGACTATATTATTTGTTTAGAGAGAACCAAAACCCTTTCGAAAATCACTTTCAATAACCCGGTCCTTGTAAATCTAAGGCAATGGGCCAATCCTAGGCCCTCGCGCCGGCTGCCCTCCACCTTAGGGTGGCCATTTTACAGAGACTCCGTAACGAAAAAAGGGTCCTGGGCCAATTCTGTAAGAGCGGAGCGGCAGCGAAAGAAGTGCGGGGGCTTAAGAGGGCGTTAGAGCACCATTTTCCCATACAAACGTAGTTCCGGTTTAATTTCTAAACTACAGGCTGGATTTTGCTATAACTTGGTTTATTTCAGTAGATGACCAATATGGAGGTTTGCAAATAGTTATTATAATAAAAAAATTGCCGACAGTCAGGTAAACCTATGGAAAAAAGATTGCGTTAGCCCTGTCTTAAGCGCGTCGGTGCAGTACCTATTGTATGTAATTTTGGTCGTTACTATGAAGATAAAACTATACTGCGTCTTCCGTACCATTACTGCGACAGCTGAAGTATAGGTAACACTGTTCCAAAATACTGCTAATAGATGAGGCCATAGGCCACTTAGACGTTGTAAAAAGAACAAGCACAGAAAAGAGAAAGCTTTCATTGAAGCGGGGGCGGTCGTCGGACATCGATTTGATCGAAAAATAAACACTATTTTATTTCTACATTGAGTCATTTTAACGGCTGTGAAATTTTGCGTGAAGACATTAATCCGTGTAAGCGAAATTTGACAGGCATGTCACGGTTCTTTTATGGCCACACCTATGAGCGCCATCTATAAAATGCTTTGAATTCAGTTTTGAAACATAGTGCTAATGAAAGCTACTAATGAATAATAGTACTAATGAAACATACTAATTAAATGTTAAGGTGATAACCTAGGCACAACAAGCGCCGCCAATGAAAATAAAATCATATCTTCTTTTCTTCCTCCTCCTTCTTTTCGGCCTCCCCCCTCTCAGCCTAAACCTTAGGTCCTAAAAATAGTTAAGCCTCGCGTTGATAACCTCATGAAGAGTTTTTAGAAAAAACGCATCCAAAAAGAAGTTGTGCGGTTGTGCCTTGGTTTGGGCCTTAACAGAATTTGCCGTCAGACATTCAGAGCCGGTCCCAAATGTCGGCATTATGCATTTGGGCGTCCGTAGCTCGTAGCCTTTCTGTACTGTGGCTTAGGTTCAGGATTTGTTGAATGGGACGCTATATCAAGCAGCCTTGACTTAGGCCCGGTTTCCGAGTTGAGAATTTTGCTAAACAAATGGGTAAGTATCGTCCTGCCTCTGCAGATTTCTCACAAAAGAGCGTGACAGAGCGATACGTAAGTATGTGCTTAGTAAAATTCTCAACTCAGAAACCGGGCCCTAGTCGCCTTACGTCGACACGGAATGAGGTTTTTATTGCGGTACTTTTTTTTAGCAAAACTTAGGTCTATGCATCTAGGACAGCTGCTAGAGGAGCACAATGTAAGGATAAGAGTTTTAACCCATTATCGGCTATCGCCATCATGCTTTACCTACTTCACCGCGTGAAGCGAGATGCCGCTTCTACCCGATTTTTTAATACAGTACAGTGCGATCCCTGTAAACAAGCGCAAATCCCATCCACACTCACGTTCACGCCCTTCGGCTTTTTCTGTGGTAGTACACACGACAGCACGTCAGAGTGTACACTTTTGTTGTAAAGTCGCCGTAACGTAACCGAGTAGAGTGCTAGCGTGTAAGTGTCGACGTGCTGTTGTGTGTCCCTATAAAATTACAAAAGCGCGAAAACTTTACCCTCTTTTTGATGGCGCAGGGCGGTAAAAAGAGACATTATTTGGTTTCACCTTGCACCAATTAGAATTGAAATAAATTCAAGTCGCTCTAGCTACCCACTCAGCCCGCAACACAATTCGGGGTCAACTTAATTTTCAACATAAGAATTTGATTTAGGCAAACAATGCGTTGCCTATCCGCGTAAACTTGGGTCGAGCATTGCGTTTGTTTGTTGACTCTAGAAACGGTATTGTACGGTCGGCGACACTCTGAGATACTCCCTTTTGAAGTACTTATGCCATGATGTCTCGATGTAGTACAGTGGCTGACACAATCCTTCCTTTGTCGACTTTAGTTTGAAAAAATATTTAAAATGTATTGAATTGTAGGTATAATTTTATTTCAAATAATAAAATCCATCACAAATCAATACTATTTAAATCACACTTTAATGGGTTTTGCGGATTTTTCACTGAATCATATAAAAAAATTTTTTTTTTTTGTTTTATTCGGGTGTCACTTTACTAAATAGACCTTGTATAGAGAAGAAGTTGGGAGGCTGCTTTAAAGAAGGTAAAGGCTACCACACTGACCACACATGCGCGTTTTATCGGTCGGCAGTACCGCATGCGTTATTGCGATATCTGTTATCAGTACATTTTGTATTAGGAACGTTGCGGCGTTGATACCGCAGCAGTGTGTAACTGCCATCCTAAAAATGTACTGATAACAGATATCGCAATAACGAAAACGCAGTAACGCAAACGCAATAACGCGCCTGTGTGGGAGAGCCTTTAACCTAAGTAAACCAGGCTTAAATACTCAGTGTTTTTTACCATGACCATTGACACGGCCAAGCTCGCGCACCCGTAAAAATATTTTATTTGTACAACAATAAAGAGTTGGGCGTGTTAGGTAATCATGACTCATAGGAACTGTAGGGTTGGACCCTCTTGGCAATAAATTTATTACAGTTAAAAACTTAATCTAATACAGATACTCTATCTCACGAAGTCCGTTTGGTTATGAATGTTGTCTGTGTATCCTACTTCAATTCTTAATTATTATTGAGTTAGGTTTGACGGCATTTTTTATCTGCGATCTGATTCTATACACTCCACAGATTATACATAAAGTAAAAGTAAAGTAAAAGTAAAAAAGCCTTTATTTCTACGATTTTTTTTAAGTATATGCTAGTATTCTCAGTATGCTACTTATTACTTAAAAATATTAATATTACATATATATATTTTTTTAAATGTTTTTAAAAGTTGTCGCCTCAGCGGCGTAGGCCTCCCCTAATTCCCTCCATATGTTCCTTTCTCTCGCCTTATTCATCCAACTAGGTCCACATCTTTGGAAGAAAATATCTCTCCATCTTTTCTTTGGTCTTCCTTGCTTTCTCTTTCTATCTAGTGGTATCCACTCCGTTACTCTTTTTGTCCATCTATCGTTATTTAATCTGCAAATATGTCCTGCCCAGTTCCATTTCAATATTCTTATTTTTTCTTTTACGTCTAATAGCTTTGTTTTTTCTCTTATAGTTTTGTTGCTTATTTTATCTGATATTTTTATTCCAAGAATACTTCTTTCCATTCTGCGTTGACATACAGCGATTTTTTCTTCGTCTTCGTTTCGGAGCGACCATGTCTGGCAACCGTATGTTAAACATGGTAGGATTGCAGTTTCGTAGACCTTTTTCTTTATGTGTAGTTTAATTTCTTTATTCTTCATCAGTTCTTTTAAACTCCAGTATTTTTTCCAAGCTAACGCTATCCTTCTTTGTATCTGGGGGCACGGCAGTGCCCCCGCCAGGTCGAGCGCGAAGCAAACACTGCCGTACCATCCTTTACTGGAACCATTTCGCCGCATTTTCGGGCCCCTATTTGAGAACCTCTGGATAAGACCAGAACGCAGAAATTTTCGTCATCTAGTAAGCTATAATTACATACCTAAAATCCAAAATTTCAAGTCTGTAGGTCATTTAGTTCCGAAGTTAAGCGAAAGCAAAGTTTCGCATTTATGACACACACTCACTCACTCACTCACTCATGATCATCATAATAGAACTAGTACTTCCCATAAACTCAGAGAGCTGAAATTTGGTACAGAGTTAGGGTTTAATGACCACATAAAGGGAAAACTATAAAAACTAGGATAATCGAAGATCTGGAGTACCTGGTGACCCTGATTAGAAAACACAAGAGCCCTAATAGAACTAGTACTTTCCATAAACTCAGAGAGCTGAAATTTGGTACAGAGTTAGGGTTTAATGAGCACATAAAGGAAAAAATATAAAAACTAGGATAATCGAAGATCTGGAGTACCTGGTGACCCTGATTAGAAAACACAAGAGCCCTAATAGAACTAGTACTTCCCATAAACTCAGAGAGCTGAAATTTGGTATAGAGTTAGCGTTTAATGGCCACATAAAGGGAAAACTATAAAAACGAGGATAATCGAAGATCTGGAGTACTTGGTGACCCTGATTAGGAAACACAAGAGCCCTAATAGAACTAGTACTTCCCATAAACTCAGAGAGCTGAAATTTGGTACAGACTTAGGGTTTAATGAGCACATAAAGGAAAAAATATAAAAACTAGGATAATCGAAGATCTGGAGTACCTGGTGACCCTGATTAGAAAACACAAGAGCCCTAATAGAACTAGTACTTCCCATAAACTCAGAGAGCTGAAATTTGGTATAGAGTTAGCGTTTAATGGCCACATAAAGGGAAAACTATAAAAACTAGGATGATCAAAGATCTGGAGTACCTGGTGACCCTGATTAGAAAACACAAGAGCCCAACCAAACTATTATAGATCGACATATACCGCCCTTACAAAAAATATTCAACTTGGTGGGCCGCTTCATTTGATGTCAAAAATCTAAGATCTGAAGTATCTGATGAAGAACCTTCAGCTGGTATCAGCTTTATTAGAGATATTATGGTAATGCCCCTTCTACTATTGGTACATAAAAAAATCGACTGTCTTTGCAAAAATCCAGCGTAGTGGGACACATCTTCATTTAATCTAGCCTATAGCGTCCCACTAGTGGTTCGCTCCGAACTATGAACTCGCGACCTCAGTTACAGATGTATAACTTTGCTTACGCCATTTGCGCAGGCGCGCGCGCGCTTTGCATTTAAGCTATACAACCCACAGCCTTCTTTAAATAAAGAAGGCTGTGATACAACCCCATATGTCGGCAACCCATCGACCGATTTGGCTCATGTTCGAATTTAAAAATTATTGTAATTTAGTTTACCCGCCTATCAAATTTCATTACGATCCGACCAAAGGACCACGGGCACATTAGTATGAAGTCTGGGCCCACTGACAGTTGACACTTGATGAAATTTTTTACATTGTCCGACCTCAATAAACTTCATGTCAAATGAAAGCTCTTGAAGAGTACTTCAATTTATTCTATGGCAGCTTAGTCAAAATCTAGCGCGAAAATGGTGTTTTGGGCACATTTGTTCCATTTTATGAAGATTGTCCGACCTCAATAAACTTCATGTCAAATGAAAGCTCTTGAAGAGTACTTCCATTTATTCTATTGCAGCTTAGTCAAAATCGAGCGCGAAAATGGTGTTTTGGGCATATTTGTCCCATTTTATGAAGAATGTCCGACCTCAATAAAACTCTTGTCAAATGAAAGCTCTTGAAGAGTACTTCAATTTATTCTATGGCAGCTTAGTCGGAATCGAGCGCGAAAGTGGTGTTTTGGGGATGGGCATATTGGGCCCACTGACAGTTGACATTTTACATTGTCCGACCTCAATAAACTCTATGTCAAATGAAAGCTCTTGAAGAGTACTTTAATTTATTCTTTGGCAGCTTAGTCAAAATCGAGCGCGAAAATGGTGTTTTGGGCATATTTGTCCCATTTTATGAAGATTATCCGACTTCAATGAAACTCATGTCAAATGAAAGCTCTTGAAGAGTACTTCAATTTATTCTAGGGCAGCTTAGTCGAAATCAAGCGCGAAAGTGGTGTTTTGGGGATGGGCATATTGGGCCCAGTGACAGTTGACATTTTACATTCTTCGACCTCACTAAACTTTATGTCAAATGAAAGCTCTTGAAGAGTACTTTAATTTATTCTTTGGTAGCTTAGTCAAAATCGTGCGCGAAAATGGTGTTTTGGGCATATTTGTCCCATTTTATGAAGATTCAAGAGCTTTCATTTGACATGAGTTTTATTGAGGTCGGACACCTCAATAAAACTCATGTCAAATGAAAGCTCTTGAAGAGTACTTCAATTTATTCTAAGGCAGCTTAGTCGAAATCGAGCGCGAAAGTGGACAATCTTCATAAAATGGGACAAATATGCCCAAAACAACACTTTCGCGCTCGATTTTGACTAAACTACCAAAGAATAAATTAAAGTACTCTTCAAGAGCTTTCATTTGACATAAAGTTTATTGAGGTCGGACAATGTAAAATGTCAACTGTCAGTGGGCCCAATATGCCCATCCCCAAAACACCACTTTCGCGCTCGATTTCGACTAAGCTGCCCTAGAATAAATTGAAGTACTCTTCAAGAGCTTTCATTTGACATGAGTTTTATTGAAGTCGGACAATCTTCATAAAATGGGACCAATGTGCCCAAAACACCATTTTCGCGCTCGATTTTGACTAAGCTGCCATAGAATAAATTGACGTACTCTTCAAGAGCTTTCATTTGACATGAAGTTTATTGAGGTCGGACAATCTTCATAAAATGGGACAAATGTGCCCAAAACACCATTTTCGCGCTCGATTTTGACTAAATTGTCATAGAATAAATTGAAGTACTCTTCAAGAGCTTTCATTTGACATGAATTTTATTGAGGTCGGACAATGTAAAATTTTTCATCAAGTGTCAACTGTCAGTGGGCCCAATGTGCCCATGGTCCTTTACTCAAGTTATCGTCGAACAAACATTCATACATACAAACATACATACATACAAACGCCGGATTGTTCCAGCAGACTCGGAGGACTTCGCTCGCTTCGCTCGCTCGTTCAACAAGAAATAGTCGGACGATTAACTTTATTCTACTCGAACATTACACAAATTTAAAAACTGTGTCAAATAAGAAAATCTAATAAAATTAATCAATATGCCCTCGTTTCTACAAAAAGAAGTGAAATCCCACCAAAAACATTCTGTAAAAACTAGCCAGGTCTCGATGGATCTGCTTGTTTATCTCTAAAAAAGTAATGAAATCAGACAAAGTCGTGCCAAGTCTAAGGTTCCTTACTGCGATTTCTTTATTATTATAGTTAATGTTGTGAGACTTGGCTGTTGAAGGGTACACAAGGATACAAAACCAGGTGCTCCATGACACCATTGCACCAATCTGTCGCCAGAACCACTTGTGTACCCTTCAACGGCCAAGTCTCACAACATTAACTATAATAATAAAGAAATCGCAGTAAGGAACCTTAGACTTGGCACGACTTTGTCTGATTTCATTACTTTTTTAGAGATAAACAAGCAGATCCATCGAGACCTGGCTAGTTTTTACAGAATGTTTTTGGTGGGATTTCCTTTTCTGTACAGTTTTCAAAAGATACCATTTGTCCCAGATATATGTAATCTTTAACAAATTCTATGTTTTCATCTTCTATTGTAATTTCTTGTTCCTCTCCATTAGTTAATATTTTCGTCTTTGAAGCGTTAAGCGATAGACCTACTTTTTTGCTTTCGGAGGCTAGTTCTGTTACCATAGCTTTTAGATCGAGTGCATTTTCGGCGAAGACCACGATATCGTCTGCGAAGCGGAGGTGACTAAGGAACTCTCCATTGATATTTACGCCCTTGCTTTCCCATTCCAGATTTCTGAAAATCATTTCCAGCACTGCTGAAAATACCTTAGGCGATAATGGGTCTCCTTGTCTCACACCTTTTTGTATAGGGAACTCCATTCCTTCTCTCTCAAGTCGCACTTTGGCCCAGCATTCGGAGTACACGCTGCGGATCAAATTTATATATTTTGGGTCGACGTTTTGCTGTTCAAGCGCCATCCAAATAGCTTTGTGGCTCAAAGAATCGAAGGCTTTTGTGTAGTCGATAAAACACATGAACAAAGTTTTTCCATATTCGTTAGCTTTCTCTATCATTTGGGTAACCACTTGGATATGGTCTGTCGTTGAGTAGTTCTTACGGAAACCTGCCTGTTCGCGTGGTTGGTTACTATCCAGAGTCTCTGTTACCCTGTTCAGCACAACTTTAGAGAAGATCTTGTATAGGTTTGTCATAAGGCTAATTGGTCTATAATTTCCGAGATCTCCTCGGTCTCCCTTTTTGTGTATTAGTATTATGGTTGATTTTGACCATTGTTCTGGTGTTTTTTCTTTCTCGAAGATACATAAGATTACTAAAAGGATTCACTCACTTTTAAACTTTTACTTTAGTAAACGTTTCTAGACATTAGAGGTCGGGCAAATTACATGAAATTACTGTCAAACATCACTTGTTAATATAAGGTAAATTATTTGCTTTGAACGTGGTAGGTTACATTTGACATGTTAAATAAATACTTAGGTATTTAAAATCTCGGCACATTCAACCTTTAAACCACCAAAATGCTGAGTGTAGGTATCTTCCATTGCACTCCATTCTTTACGGTCTTGGGCTTTTCTCATCCAGTTTTTTCAACCTATTAAAGGGATGCAAATATTAGATATACGTATAGGTCATTATTGAAGAGTAAAGAGGGTCCAAACCTTTGACCCGATGAGTCTCCTACAGGCCTTAACATGTTTATGTAAGGGATAGCATAAAACTGAAGTGAGTCAACAAGAAATAACAGCTTCTTATCCTCCACTCGAGTTTCTCCCCTCTTATTTCATGGACTAAAGACATAATGTTATAGTATAGGATGCTTTCACAACTTTACACACAATCACAACAGTTGTATGGAGGAAATTGCACAAATAGGTACCATCAATCGTAACGTATGTATTAGCAAATTGAATAAAAAAAATGGTTACTGTTGTAAAAATACAACGCTTTAGGTACATAAAAGTCCAGAGTAACATTGAACATTCCGACAAAAATTGGCCCACTTGACGCTGGTCAATACTGACAAACCGTTTACGACATTCAGTGTCTTATGACCTTTCTGAAGCACCCTGTATTCGAGTTTTAATTTTTTTGTACAGATGAGTTCTATGATTAAATTAACTGGTAACATAAATCTCAAACTTTTGGTTCACCATTTCGATAAAAACCGTCGAACCTTCTATCTTAGTAGATATTTTATCCTAGATTTTATTATTGACTAGCTTTTGCCCGCGACTTCGTAGACTTCGTTTTTTTCCCCGATATCACAATAGCCTATAGCACTCAGCGATAACGTAAGAACTCAGCGATAACGTAACTTCCCATTAGTGAAAGAATTTTGGAGTAGTTTTGGAGATTACCCCCTACATACTTTTCCTCTTTATAATATTAGTGTCTGTAGATGGTGTTACTTTCACGCCGTAGCGGAATAACTAGATTTATCTTACTGCAGCATTTATTCGAGTGTGATTCTCTTTGTTTCTATAGCTGGAAATGACTGAGAGTTTACGACGTCGGGATTGAGTGACACACTAGGATACCCCTTGGAAGCTCTTATAGCATGTGGCATAAGGGCGTCAATCGAATAAAAAGGGGTTTCCTAAAGAGACGCCGACCGCACCATGCTTGTCAAAAGCTTTTAGTTTATTCTTGTAAATGGTGTGAATATTTTTGTATGGTGTTTGTTTTTTTATTTCTTCAAGCATGTTTATTCTCAGAAAACTTAAAAATTTCACCACCACTAAACCTTTTGGTAATGCAAACTTCTAACGACTAGGTATTAAAAATATAGACCTACTAGATAACTTCTAAGTACCACGATTTTACTGGATACAATATCTAAGGGTGGTATTAATAGTCGTCTGAGATCACCTACTTGAGCTCAATCTTAAGTAGGTGAACTCAGAAAAGTCAAATGCTAATGTAAAGCCTTGGCTAATGTCAAACTTGAGTAGCTGTAAGCATATTAATAGACACTATCTTGAGATTGACATTGACTTTAGCCAAGGCTTGACATTAGCATTTGACTTTTCTGAGATCACCTACTTGAGTTCGATCTTGAGTCAACGACTATTAATGCCACCCCTAGTCTTGTATAAATTCTACCGAGTTTCATCAAGTAATTGAAATATGACTTAAATAAACAATCGTCTACTTAATTTCGCAGAAAATTTACACAACGAAAAAAAAAAATACCGCAAAAAATATCTACGTAAAATATCCCATCGCATTTTTTCTTCAGCAGTTAATAAAATAAACAAGAAAAACCATCACCTTTTAATAAAATTACCGAAAAGGCCCGCAAAAAGAAACAGACCTCTCACTAAAGGCTGCTGTACACGGGTAGTGTAAGCGGTAGAGTAGAGCGGTAGAGTACTAACTATCCTACTAACTATGTCAATGAAAATAGCATTGGTAGAGTAGAGTACTGAAATTTGGTAGAGAAGAGTAACTAGCAACGTGGGCGAGCTACTCTACCACTTTCCTTCCCCCACTCAAGCGTCCACTCTACTCTACCAAAAACTCGACCCATGTAAACGGTTAGTAGAGTAACTAGTAGTAGAGTAATCTGTTAAGTTTATCAAAGCGTTTCTTACAATTTCTCGATTAATGACGTTCATTGGTCTAAAGCTTCTTACCTAGTGTCAACTCTACCGACAAAATGAAAATTTACCTGTAAACGTTACTCTACTTAAATTGGTAGAGAACTTGGAACTGGTATAAATATAAAGTAGTATGCTAGTTGATTCTGATATTTTTTCTACCCGTGTACAGAAGCCTTAACCACAAAAGAAAAACAAAGGCTGAAAGAAAACGTTCCGAAACCAAATTAACATCTCAAATTAGCAAGCGACCTATCGGTGAACGTCTAACTAGCAGGGCCACATTTAGATCTAATTGAACTAATTAATTGTTTTTATTTTGGGCAATAAAGTGTAATAATAATAATAATAATAACGAATTTGTACCTTTATGTATGTTTGTATGTATGAATGTTCGTTTACGATAACTTGAGTAATTTTATTTGTATTATAATTTAAGAGGCAAAGATAATTTTTAAGTTTGAACATGAGCCAAATCGGTCGAGGGGTTGCTGAGATATGGGGTCGCGAGTTCATAGTTTGGGGCGAACCACTAGTAAAATTAAGTAGTACCAACTGCTGATTAAAATCATAGTTTAAACTCAGACATACAGGCTAAAGAAAAAACTCGGACCATAGATTAAATATCGCATTTTGCATATGAATTAATCGACAGATAGAATTTTGGCTAGCCTTTTTGGTTTAGTTATATACTGAGATTGGTAAAAAGGGCTGTCATCATAGGGTGTCATATCCTGTTTGTTTGACTTTGTCTTTCCGAAAAATAAAATAACTTAACCTTTTTATGTAGCCTCTTTTGTGGCCTAAGTTTGCCTAATGTACCTATAATTGGCCGACACTTTTTTTTAAAGTTATTTTCATCATCATCATCATCATCAGCCTGTGAGCACCTACTGCTGAATAAAGGCCTCTTCATGCTCACGCTACCTCTCACGATCCTGCGCCAGGCGCAACCACTGTTTTCCGGCTTTGGCTATGTCGTCGGACCATCTGGCTGGTGGTCTGCCAACCGATCTCCGATGTTTTTTTTTTTGCTCGTTTCAATATTTAAACTTTTTGCCCTTCGGTAGCTCTGCCAGCCCGTCGCACACGGGGCTATTACAATAATCGACAGTACCTCGGGACAGTCGGTGTCAAAAGGGTGCCTTCGACCCCGAGAATAATAATTCAAATTGAATTGAATTAATTGAGGAAGACCCCAGATTAATGTTCGCAGCTCAAAAGGTTCTCGGGGAAGTTAATAAAGGCAGAAAGGGTTGGACCGTCCATTGCATTGTAATACGTGGAAAAGAACTTTCTTCTCGGAAAATTGAACTTAAAGAATGGCTTCATTCCTCAACGTAGAAATATGAACAAAATTATTTTTATCAAGAACCCCTAACATTTTTGTTTCAAATTAAAATTGCCAGTTGCCGAAGAAATAATATTTTTTTCCGATTTACGACATAAAATAATTTTAGTGCATACTTAGGTACTTAGCTCTTTCATCTCAAACATCACTTTTTAAGCTCCGACTCAACAAAATAAGTGTGTGTGAGGGTGTGTGTGTATGTATCTGTCTCCGTCTGTGGCATATGGCACCGTGGTGAACCGATTTGGAGCAGGTTTTCTAGCAAGTGTTCTTAAGAATCCCCTGTAGGACCGTAGGAACTCGGGGATGGCCAAGCGCGTGAAACGCTGTTTTCTATTAGCTGTTTCACCCAGAGCGAGACGGGGCGCGGGAAAAGTGAGAGGCAATGCGCCTGTATGAGTCTACGTGTGTTCGTGTCCTTTCGCGAGTATGTAGCTGTAGTTGTAATCCCACCAAAAACATTCTGTAAAAACTAGCCAGGTCTCGATGGATCTGCTTGTTTATCTCTAAAAAAGTAATGAAATCTAGACAAAGTCGTGCCAAGTCTAAGGTTCCTTACTGCGATTTCTTTATTATTATAGTTAATGTTGTGAGACTTGGCCGTTGAAGGGTACACAAGCGGTTCTGGCGACAGATTGGTGCAATGGTGTCATGGAGCACCTGGTTTTGTACCCTTGTGTACCCTGCAACAGCCAAGTCTCACAACATTAACTATAATAATAAAGAAATCGCAGTAAGGAACCTTAGACTTGGCACGACTTTGTCTAGATTTCATTACTTTTTTAGAGATAAACAAGCAGATCCATCGAGACCTGGCTAGTTTTTACAGAATGTTTTTGGTGGGATTTCACTTCTTTTTGTAGAAACGTGGGCATATTGATTAATTTTATTAGATTTTCTTATTTGACACAGTTTTTAAATTTGTGTAATGTTCGAGTAGAATAAAGTTAATCGTCCGACTATTTCTTGTTGAACGAGCGAGCGAAGCGAGCGAAGTCCTCCGAGTCTGCTGGAACAATCCGGCGTTTGTATGTATGAATGTTTGTTCGACGATAACTTGAGTAAATTTGGTCGGATCGTTATGAAATTTGATAGGCGGGTAAACTAAATTAAAAGAATTTTAAAATTCGAACATGAGCCAAATCGGTCGATGGCTTGCCGAGATATGGGGTTGTATAGTTTAAATGCAAAGCGCGCGCGCGCCTGCGCGAATGGCGTAAGCAAAGTTATACATCTGTAACTGAGGTCGCGAGTTCATAGTTCGGAGCGAACCACTAGTGGGACGCTATAGGCTAGATTAAATGAAGATGTGTCCCACTACGCTGGATTTTTGCAATGACAGTCGATTTTTTTATGTACCAATAGTAGAAAGGGCATTACCATAATATCTCTAATAATGCTGATACCAGCTGAGGGTTCTTCATCAGATACTTCAGACCTTAGATTTTTGACATCAAATGAAGCGGCCCACCAAGTTGAATATTTTTTGTAAGGGCGGTATATGTCGATCTATAATAGTTTGGTTGGGCTCTTGTGTTTTCTAATCAGGGTCACCAGGTACTCCAGATCTTCGATTATCCTAGTTTTTTATAGTTTTCCCTTTATGTGGCCATTAAACCCTAACTCTGTACCAAATTTCAGCTCTCTGAGTTTATGGGAAGTACTAGTTCTATATTAGGGCTCTTGTGTTTTCTAATCAGGGTCACCAGGTACTCCAGATCTTCGGTTATCCTAGTTTTTATAGTTTTCCCTTTATGTGGCCATTAAACCCTAACTCTGTACCAAATTTCAGCTCTCTGAGTTTATGGGAAGTACTAGTTCTATTAGGGCTCTTGTGTTTTCTAATCAGGGTCACCAGGTACTCCAGATCTTCGATTATCCTAGTTTTTATAGTTTTCCCTTTATGTGCCCATTAAACCCTAACTCTGTACCAAATTTCAGCTCTCTGAGTTTATGGGAAGTACTAGTTCTATTAGGGCTCTTGTGTTTTCTAATCAGGGTCACCAGGTACTCCAGATCTTCGATTATCCTAGTTTTTATAGTATTCCCTTTATGTGGCCATTAAACCCTAACTCTGTACCAAATTTCAGCTCTCTGAGTTTATGGGAAGTACTAGTTCTATTTGGGCTCTTGTGTTTTCTAATCAGGGTCACCAGGTACTCCAGATCTTCGATTATCCTAGTTTTTATAATTTTCCCTTTATGTGCCCATTAAACCCTAACTCTGTACCAAATTTCAGCTCTCTGAGTTTATGGGAAGTACTAGTTCTATTAGGGCTCTTTTGTTTTCTAATCAGGGTCACCAGGTACTCCAGATCTTCGATTATCCTAGTTTTTATAGTTTTCCCTTTATGTGGCCATTAAACCCTAACTCTGTACCAAATTTCAGCTCTCTGAGTTTATGGGAAGTACTAGTTCTATTATGATGATCATGAGTGAGTGAGTGAGTGAGTGTGTGTCATAAATGCGAAACTTTGCTTTCGCTTAACTTCGGAACTAAATGACCTACAGACTTGAAATTTTGGATTTTAAGTATGTGATTATAGCTTACTAGATGACGAAAATTTCTGCGTTCTGGTCTTATCCAGAGGTTCTCAAATAGGGGCCTGAAAATGCGGCGAAATGGTTCCAGTAAAGGATGGTACGGCAGTGTTTGCTTCGCGCTCGACCTGGCGGGGGCACTGCCGTGCCCCCAGATGTAATAGATCTATTTTCCCAAATTTATTCGTAGTTCCGCTGCCATTTCTACATTTTATTAGCTATTTCAAAAATCTTTTTTTGTCTGACAAGTACAATACATTATTGATGTTCCCAAGGTAGTTAGACTCCAATAGGCAGTGTAATAATGTAAGTAAATAACAGCTGAAAGTAACCCCTTTTTCGGCGCGAAAAACGCATCGCTCTAATTTCTTTCAGGCTTTTTTTTTTCATTATAAAAACTATTTGTAAACCTCTGTATTGGTCATCTACTGATATAAACCAAGCCTCAGCAAAATCCAGCCTGAACTTTTAGAAATTAAACCGGAACTACGTTTGTATGGGAAAATCGTGCTCCTGCACACTCTTAATAATTATTTTTTATCAAAATTGGTTCAGCCGTTTATGAGATATGCTAAAAATGTCGGGGGTACTGAACATTTTTAATTAAATAGTATTTAATTAAGTAACATTTACTCGTAGTAGTTATAACTTTTGAGATTGCTTTTTGAATGTAACTTTCTTTCTATGCCGTATTTATTCCAAGGCCCAGACTAGTTAAGGTAGTTAGCTTGCTAGTAAAAGGTCTATTAGTTGGGGGTTTGATTTCCTGTTAGAAGGGATTGGACACGGGTAACGACCGTTATAACGATTTAAATTCGACCAAAATTCGCATAGCTTAATAGCCTTGATACCAGCGTCATGCTTTTGAAAATTCGAAAAAAACAAGCTCTTTCCCGTGACTTTTGTCCGCGTGAGCTAAAGAAGCTAACACTCTAGCACTCTTACTCTGGCATAGTCAATCTTCTTCTTAATATATAAAACAAAGTCGTGTTAGTTACACCATTTATTACTCGAGAACGGGTGGGCCGATTAATATGTTTTTTGATTTGTTGGATTTCTTTCCGCCCCGAATAGCACAATAACCATTAAAACAACGGCTCTTCAGATCCATATGCAAAAAAATAACGTAATAATTTAAAGAAAAATTCGGTGAATTTTCCGGACGCTGTGCATGCGTATATCCTATTTACGAAGGAACCCTCGAGTACATAATGTAATTAAAGGGTGAAATCGTTCTTGGCGCGTTACTTTCCTACCTATTTACAGAGAAGATATCTATTTTTGACCGAACATAGTGCCTATTTAGAAAAATAATCTATTAAGAATTTCAAGCGCGTTTTCCTTTTTACAAAAGTAATATATCAAGAAAGTTATGGAAAACCTGTAAATCTTCGCGCGTAACAGTCCTATTTATAGAGGAAATAACTATTAAGAAAATCAAGGGTATTTTTTTTGTGGCTCTCCAAAAACTGGGAAATTTTGTAAATTGTAATTTTTGGCTCTTTAGGCTCAAAAGGTTGCCCTGTAGCGTGGTGGGAATGTCCAAATTTTCACAGTTTTTTCAATTTGGTAGCTAAACTGAGATATTTTTGTCCAGCGATTTTGTTTCACGACAGTTCAATTGTATTATTTTCATTATTCTAAACAACGTAACTACAATATAATTAAGCTGATTTAATTTTCTGGTCGACAAACCAGTGGTATTGCCCATAATACTAGAAGTTTGAGCAAATCTCATAGTCAGTTGAATTATTGTGGTTTTGTTGTTTAGAATAATGAAAATAATACTGTTTTATTGCCGTAAACATAATCGCTGCACAAAAATTTCTCAGTTTAGCTTCTCTCGTGTCGAAAGCGTCACACGTCGCGCTCCCAGAAACGAGCTAACTTGATCGCGCTGGAGGTCGCCTCCAGGAGATCCTGCCAGCTGCACTGTGGAGCATCAGGGCAGGTGTGAAGTTGCAGAAGAGAGAGGGAGGAGGTTTTAGTCCGTAGGTCCCTGGGAAAAATCCCCAGGGGAGTCGGGCATACCATACCACGGTATCATTGATGATTTCCTTTTTTCAGAGAGAAAAAAAAGGGTGTGAAGACGCGACAGTTAAGCTACAAAATTAAAAAAAAAACTATAAATTGTGCACTTCCCCCACGCTACTTTCGTTGAACCAATGAACAAACTGTAGATTTTTTTTTCTGTCGTGTTTTATAGACTTCGTAGCGTCGTCATTAGTTCCCCAAGCGACCGCCAGGGGTCTCTACGCGCCATTATCTTCGTAATCGATGTGGAATGGACAATTAAAAGGTCCACTAGAGTTTTGCGCGACCTAAAAGCAGTTTATAGGTAGTTAGACACTCGTTTAGCTCTTGTTCCAAGATTCTGGACGCACGCCAATACTGTGCTAAGGGGTAGAAAGAGACGGACGGAGACTTTCTACAGGGTGCACTCGAATTCAATAGCGGAACTTCAAGTAGGATGTCTAATTGTCTACTCATCAATACAAACAACTTGTACTAGGTGACAAAAAATGCGATAAAAATATTAGCTGTTCTATACATAAAGGCAGGCTCATCAATTCGGGGCCGAAATAGATTCATTTGAAATAATTTCTTTTGAAATACCTAATATGTTCAAAAGCGCGCGCTTCCGCTATCCTACCTACCGCCTGGCTTGCGGGGCTTGCCGCAAGCCGGGTCCGTGGGGGGGCCGCCTGGTGCCCCCCATGACGCGATGCCCTAAGCAATTGGGTAGGCAAAGTTTTTTGTTCGAAAGTCCGTTATTGGCTTAAACTTATCTTTAGACAATATTAAGAAACTAATTAAAATATTTTTTATTTTGGTCCATTAGTTTTGTTTTTATGCGCTAAAATGTTTTGTTCCTATGACCGCCAACAGTATGCAGACCGTCGCGTGAAGGTCATAAAACCGTATCTTTGAAACGTTGTAAAATCCAAACTACTGAACCAAAATAAAATATATTGAAATTAGTTTCTCAATATTGTCTAAAAATAAGATTAAGCCAATAACGGACTTTCGAACAAAAAACTTTGCCTTCCCAATTGCTTAGTTTGCTTAGGGGCTAATCCGGCACTGACTACCGGGGATATGTGTTTGTTTTTTGCTATTTTCTGTGGTGGAAGGATAAATTCAAATCACCGAGCCTGCACCAAATGTATGGAACAGCTGATATATTTTTCGCCCTATTTTTTTTGCCACCTTGTACAAGCTGTTTGTAGTGATCAGTAGACAGCCTACTTAAAGTTCCGCTATCGAATTCGAATGCACCCTGTAGATAATAGTTTAGTATAATACCAACAATGTGTTCCAAAAAGGTGCTGTTATACTGAAGGGGGTCATTGAACTCATCTGTGACCCCCCCTCCAGTTCCAGTGCAATTTTTTTAAAACATTTAAATTACTTTACTGATTTTATCAGCTTCTTCATACATCAATATTATGTCAGTGCGGACGAAGCCAAATTTTCATTCGGAGAATCATAATTGGCGAAATTCGGCGAAATCATGGACTTCAAAAGCAATGAGACAAAAGTGAAAATTCATGGAAATAGCAAGCATAGGTACCTTCAGCGTGTAATGTTTCCGCCGATTTAGAGCTTCGGCATTAATCTGAAAGAAAAGAAATACCACCCGTTATTAAATATTACTAAAACAGACAAATCAAAAATTCAAATTACAAAGAAAGTAAATTATTTCAGGGCTCAAAGACAAGTCAGGACTTCTATTTTGTTCACTAGCCCACGAAAAATCGGTTCATTGTATTGGACCATTCACTTATACTCGTAAGTGAGGTGAATTTTAGTGGGCGTGTAGATATTTTCAGGCACTTGCTTCTGGCTTAAACTAAGGCCTTAACATCTACGTAATGAGATGATGTATAAAACGTACAGTGGCACCTTCGCTTTATAAAACGCTTCGATTTATAAAACGTACAGTGGCACACTAGATGGGTGAAGAGACCACTCGGCGAAGCAGTGTTTTTTAGATGGAGTAGGCTTGCCCAGCACTTCTACCATCCTGACAGCTTAGTTGGCCTAGGCCTAGCCCACAGGAAAGACAAGTCAATAGCTGCCGCAAAATCTTGTTATTGAGGTCCGTGGAAGGAACCTGTGGTATGCCCAGGCACCGTTTTCTAGTTCCCTACACAGACTGCCCATCACGACACCCGAAACGGGTGTCTGCAATGCAAAGGCAATCACTAGATAGAGCTGCGCCTCTATTATCTAAGAAATCCACTCAACCTTTGAGCGTCAAAACACTCGAAAATAGCCCTTATTGAAATGAACAATATTTTTTTTGACCGACGACGATTGACATCAAAAACGGTTATTTTTACGGTGGATATTTTTTTACAGAATACAGGGGCTGTTTTAGTCTAGCTCTTAGTAAGCACTATCTGAACTAGACAAAGCAGAGAGAGTGAAGCGACTCAGTGCTTTCATTCAATTTGCTCAAATTTGGAACGCGCGCCGCCCCGTCTGAACTGCATTAACTAAGACTGGCGGAATAACGATGTGCTCTAACACTATGCATGATACAAGGTGTTACAAAACATCCGAACTCTTTTTACAATACCTACTGGTCAACAGGATGGCAAATTCTGTCAATTCTGTAAAAAACTATTTTTTTTAAAGTATTTTCATTAGATGCTTTTTAATCTGCAGCTGAAGACTAATGGATAGCTCGGTTATTTAATTGAGACCAGAACTATCCTGAAAATTTGTTGTTCTATCTTAATATCAGACACGCACTATCAATTTATATTTCAGTGCAAAACGTTGTTGAAAACTGCATGAAATTTTGATCCTATTTTGTAAAGGCGACCCGCTTCCGATAAAAAAAAATCAGTTTTAAAAACTTTAAAATTTTACTGTTAGAAAATTGTTTTCTTTTAATCTTTTTTTACAGAATTGTCATCCTGTTGACCAGTACCAGGTTACCTCCCTGCAAAACATATTCGAACCTTTTGTAACACGTTGTAGTAAAGACAGTTTGAATCCACGATAAAACAACTGACAATCAAAATCAAATAAATGCAACCTCAGCGCCAACGCCAAATATTTCAATACCTCTCAAAGCGAAGTCGACAAAGCTCCTACAAGTACGTACAATATCCCCTTTGAGGTAACTTGGCGGAATTTTCTGCATACTCGTACCTATAAATCCGTCATAGAAGCTACCCAGTCGCTGCGTAATGGCCCGACTACACTCTCAGGGATGCATGTCTGCACATACCAGTTTGCACAAACAAACGCGCATGGAAAGAAAGACGAGCTCACGGAAACGCGGCTTTTGAATTCGTTGATTTGCTGAGATTAGACAGCCCTGTGCCTATTTTTCAATACTTATTTTTGGCATCAATATTTCAGGAATTGAGTTGCATCACACGTTTTATTGTGCAAAATAATCTTAGATTTTAATAAACATAACAACTTTTGACTTATGCGTGATTTATTCGTAGGTTCTAGGATCTTAGGTTCTAAAAATAATTAAGTTTAGGGATTCCCATTGACGGACCAATTTTAACAAAAAAATAAGGTACGATTTTTATTTATGGTGGCGCTAGTGTGCCTTGATAGTTGTCGTTTTTCAAAGTCGTGCCATAGTTTTGCGACTGTGCAGGAAATTCGAAGCGTGTAGCCGGGCTTTATTTTTGGAAATTGTACACCTATTTCCTCCAATATAAGTAGTCCGAAATCCACCCCTTTGCTTGAATAATATCGCTTGGAGCTTAGAAAACACGGAAAAGGAAGAGCTTCTCAGAGAATCAAAGTGAATCAAAATGAATCTCAGTTTTCTTGTTTGTTTTGACAATCACATGGTATTGGCTGTATGATAGTATGAAATACACTTGCCTTCATTTGAATGATTAAAATATCTATCAAGAGATTTCTTTTGCCTAATAGCCTCTCATTCACAATAAGGTAAAAGAAGTATAAACAATTTTTTGCACAAAACCAAACGGGACGTCCTTCTTTTGTCTGGTCCGTGGATTAACTTCAATATTATTCTTAACTCCATTAGTGATTACAAGAGTAAGCTTTTCAGGATTTTAGCAACTTGATTTTTCCAGGAAGTTTTGCTGGCGTGGAAGTCAGACAGAATATAAGAGTTAAACTTTTCGTGTCTTGTCTAGTTAGTTACCTATGTGAAGTACGTTAATCTGGTGCCTGGAATCGGAAACATATTTCATTATGTGACTACATTTGTGTCTAGTGTGAGTAGAGGTGGAAAATATTTTCTAATGGACATCAAATAAGTGAGTATGTCCTAAGTAAAGGCCTCTTCATGCTCACGCCACTTCTCACGATCCTGTGCCAGAGGCAACCACTGCTTTACAAAGGCCTTAGTAGTAGATAATACCTAAGTTGTGGTGGCACCGCAGCGAACTTCCGCAAAAATTTTGCAATGCTGTGGATAACCGCACCGAGCTCTCATTTTCCCCGCTCATATTTCAAAAAAGCATAAACAAACATCCCTTTGTCTCTTTTTGACCTATTTATATGTATTGCCGATAAAATGAGACAGCTAGCAAGGGTCCAAGCTTTGATTCAAAGTGGCAAACACCGCATAAATCGTCAGTTGAAAATCCGTGTTGCGTAATGGCGTTCGTCAACATTTTATCGCCCGTGTTTCAAGTTTTGACGTGAAAAAGTGCTTAAAAGGGCTGTAAATGTAAGTTAAATCTGTTTTTTACTTCACAATCTTCCTAATTATATGCAGTTTGGGTGCTTTTCTAAGGATTTTCACAAAATCATTGTTTTAAAACTACCTCTTTTTGGGAAAAAGATACACCAAAATTTCACAAAAATTTTTTTTTTGTTTTTTTGAGAAAAACTTGAAAACAAAAGTGCATGTTTATTAGTAGTAAATTTTATCTAGATATGAGTTTTGTCTCCGTCAAGGCTGTAATTTAGTCAAAAAAGAAGAAAACGCAGTTTTAGTGTAGACGGGGAGGAACGGGAAGGTCTAGCTGTGGGAAAAACGCCGCGAGCTTTCCACACATTACGCCATTTTCTTTTTTGTTATTGTTACAGCGGAGAGGTAATTTATTTTATATCGTGATTTATACTTTTGACGTTCTAATGTAAGAACTGATGTAATGTATGTTCTAATAATGTGTTTATTGAATACGGAATAAAAACATTTGAGTTTGACATAATATTTTCTTAGGTTTGCACGAGCACTTTTTTAACGGATTTAACACAATGCAAAGGTCTCGAAACGTTGGAAAATGTAAAAAGATAATAAAACGAGTATTAAATCCTTTAAAATTGTTTAAATTATTTGAGTTTGAGTTTTGAGTCTTTACTCAGCAGTGGGTGTTGGTTGACGGACTGATGATGATTATAATATTGATAGAATTACTTTGTTTGGCATCTATTTAGGTATACTTGTCCTTCGACATAATATGCCCTTACCTACATACCTAATAATAATAATATGTTGTGGGTTAACTTAAGCTCCTTATTACAACCAGTCAAGCAAATTACTATACACGGTTTAGTTGTCACATGAAACCAATTACAAGGTGTGCGTACGCGATTATTAACACCAAAATGTATAGAGCTTAATGTCTACATTAAATGTCTCAGGCTGTCTAGACGTAAAATTAGAGGCTAAGATCGCTCTAGGTATGAGTATATATACGAACTTGAAAAATATTCTTCTCGTCTCTTTACCCGCCCACCAAATTCTATGACGATCCCATCAACGATACTCAAGTTATCGTCGAACAAACATTCATACTACATACATACAAACTTACAAACGCAGGATCGTTCAAGAAGACTCAGAGAACTTCTCTTGCTTCGCTGGCTCTAATAATATCAAAGCATTCTTACGTCACAATAAAAACTAAATACAATAAACAAACACACACACCTTAACCAAATAAACCACTCCGGGCCATCTCCGACCCAAAGGTCCCCATAACGCTCGCTGCATTACCGCGTTGAATCGCTAAGGAGATCCTTTGCTTAGGAAAAGCCCCGGAGCGGTAGTCATAGCCACGGTCCCTAACTCCTTGATGAAGATCGATCGAACTCAATTAGGTGAACTCAGAAAAGTCAAAATTAAATGCTTCAAAAGAAATCAAGCCTTGGCTAATGTCAATGTCAATCTCAAGATAGGGTCTATTAAGATGCTGACAGCTACTCTCAAGTTTGTTTTTTTTTAGTTCACCTACCTACTTGAGATCGATCTTTTCAGACGACTATTAATACCACCCTTAGATAATATTGGTGGGATTATAAGACTATGTCTTACTGAATAATAACTTGGTATGTGTAAATACTGAGGCGTATCAGACACTGGCATGTTATTTCGTCTCCTAAAATAGACACGTCAGCACAGACGCTCGGTGGGTCTCTACTTTGAAATACTTTTGTACTGAAAGTATACCTCTACAGGGTGCACTCTAAGTCGATAGCGAAAATTTAAGTTGGCTGTCTACTGATCACTACAAACAATTTGTACTAGGTGGCGAAAAAAATGGAGCGTAAAAAAATATCAGCTGTTCCATGCAAAAGGTTGACTCAGTACTGCGCCAAATGTATGAAACAGCTGATATTTTTTTCGCTCTATTTTTTTCGCCACTTCTAGTAGAAGTTGTTTGTAGTGATCAGTGGACAGCCTCATATAGTTCCGCCGTCTTAGAGTGCACCCTGTAGATCTTAGCTTAACCTTAGCTGGTGTAACGAATTCAGCAAAGTCTATTAATCAGTCTTTATCACCCAGGAACACTCTTTTAATTAATTTTATTCCGCAGATAGTTCATAGGATTTTTTGGCCCGATCGCGGTTGAAAGTTAGATTTTTTCGACTTTGAAAGTGAACCCATACATTTATTCTTTCCGGGCCAAAAACAATTTTTTCCCAGACTCAGCGAAGTCAACTCTATCAGCCTACCAACTCCCAGCCTTGTACGAAAAAATATCTCGATTGGTCACCAGCTCTCAACCTATAGCGTTCCTGGATCGCGACGCTAACGACGAACGGGGCTTCCAAACTAGTATAAAAGAACATAAACTATGTGGAACCAGCTGAGAATCCCGAGTAGGGCTCTCTCTGCGTCAAAATATTTATAAACAAACATGTCCGCAGCACAGGCCGAATAAATTGCTTTCACTACCAACTACGGTAGTTTGTTTGCAACTATACTACACTTTTTGACACGAGCAGTAGTGGAATAGGAAATTACGTACGTATAAAAATAGTGCTCGAGTGCGCTGATGTGCACTTTTATTTTACACCAAAGTACGATTCGATCTACGAGTTCATGTAAGTGGAGCTGGTGAGAAATCAACTTATTTTGTCGTACAAGGCTGGGAGCTTCGAGGCTGGTTGTAGGTAATTTATTTTGGCCGGTCGCGGTTGACTATAATTTGTTTTTTTTTTACTTTGAAATGTTTGGGTTGAATATTTTTTTTTCGTGCAAAGATGGGAGTTTTCTGCTGCTTATTTCGACTCAACTGACCGCGAAATCACTACTATTATTAATGGCCGAGCGCGCTTGAAACTTCATTTTTTATAATACAGAAAGTGTAGAATTAAATGTCGTATAGGAAGTGTGTAGAAGCTCCCAGCCTTGTACGACAAAATAAGTCGATTGGTCACCCAGCAACTATCTAATCTATTGAGCCAATGGGTAAAACGGATGGAGTAGGCTTGCCCAGCAGCTATACCATCCTGACAGCTCATGCATGACTAACGCCTAGCCCGTGAAAGACAGTATCAATACGGGCGGATCCAACTAACCTGCGGGTTTCTTTCGATGATTTTCTGCACCGTTAGCGAGTGGTTTTGCTAAATTGTAAGTTAGAGCCAAATAGACAAAGCTTACTTCACCGGAACTCATATTTCGAGAGCCGCCCGATCTCCGCCATATTTTATCTCGCGCTAGCCTAATCCACTCTTTACCGCAGCCCAACCACTTCCGCGCGAAAAAGGATTATGGAAACAAATGGCGGAAGAAAATAAAAATATAGGTATATCGCGACACGAAATCTCCCTCAGATACACAGCTGACGTATGCGTGCTGCTGTCGCGGGTAAGATTGTCTCGTTCATCATCATCATGAAAATGTGGGGCTGGTTGTCGTGGCCTAGTGGGTAGAACAATGGACTCGAAAGCGAGAGACCCAGGTTCGAATCTCGGTGCGGGCATGAATCTCGGTGCGGGACCTATGACTTTGTTTATTTTCAAAGTTACGTGCATTTGTGAATTTCTAGTAGCAATCCCACTTTTTAACGGTGAAAGAAAAACATCGTGAGGAAACCCGCGGCTTAGTTGGCTCCGCACGTACCTATATTGAGCTTCTCTTTCCTGTGGGCTAGGCGGTCTAAGCTGTCAGGATGGTATAGGTGCTGGGTAAGCCTAAACAATGTCCCAGGCACTGCAGCGTCGAGTGGTCTCTTCATCCATCATTAGTATTAAGATATTGCATGCCTTGCATGCTTTATGTCTATTTAATCAAAATCAAATATGTTACTGATTATTACCTATGTACCAAAAATACGCAACGCCCGCTAATTTAATGTAAACATTATCATCTTTGTTACAATAGGAAGCAAGCACTGATGTCTGTAATACAGGTCTATACCTAGCACAGACATTCAGGATGTATTACTTAAAAACAGTGCCCATTTTAATGTTAATTAAATTGTATTCGATGCTTTTTATCTTTTTTTAATAACTTAACTACATGTATATTTTTTGTTACCAATAAATAAATTTTGATTTGATTTGATTTGATCTAGTGTAAGTGAAGGTGCCACTGGACGCTGCATAAATCATCTCATTACGTAGATGCAAAGGCTTAAAGCGTGATGCTGTTGCGGTTTAGATTTCCTGTCTTTCTGTCCTCAGCAACTGTTCTGGCTTCGCTCCAGCTCAGCCCAACGGCTCGCAGCTCGCCTTCAACCTGTTCGCTGCCATGTGTGAACGGGGCGTCCACGTCTTCTCCTGCCCCCTCGCGGTTGCTAGTTGAAAGCAAAGTTCGTGCAGTTTCTCTGTCCCCTTCGGATTGTGTGCCCGATCCATCTCCACTTTTGTTAGGAGATTTCTTGTCCTATGCGCCGTAAAACTTGGCACTTCGTAAAACTACAATTAATAAAATGACCTATTGCTAAATTGATCCCCGATTTAGATTCCAGGAAGATCTTAAGTACCTACACTAAATAGTTTTATAAAATTCCGGTCAGATTCAGCTACAGAACCCTGAGCTTAGCATTGCCCGGAAATCTTCTTGGCCGCATTTTTGGGTTCCAATCCCGAAGGGCATCTTCTTCTTCTTCCTAATCAATTCCTCATATCCGAGGATCGCGACCATGTCGTACTTGCTTCCATTGGGAGCGGTCTTCCGTCATATTATGAAGGAAGCCCGGTGAATGCTTCCTCCAGCCGCTGCCCTTATCGCATCAGACCATCTGGTTGGTGCCCTTCCCCTGGCGCGTTTGCCATTCACCATGGGCATCTATGGGACCCTATTTCTAAGCCTTTCTTCCGTTCTTCCTATCTTTAGGCTTGTCTTTAGAACGGTATGAGTAGTACAGTCGCCCTTAACGGTTTAATTCACTCAAAAGGTTCCCGGTTCCAATCTTACCTTAATTATCAGTATCTGAGTGGTCACTTCACCTAGCTACAGTGTAGGTAGGTACCTACCTAAGTCACTTTGTGCACCCTACCCTTCGTCGTTGCCTGTAGCCGGTAGGTCCTTACTTGAATTGATGAGGTCATTTGTTAGGTTTCCTTAGTGACAAATGGGAGACGGGACATCGCCCACATTATGGGGTCAGTGACGTTCGAAATGTGGGAAGAATCGTGGACGCATCGATTATGTGGGCAGTGGAATATTTTTGGGGAGCTCCTTTGTTTTTTTTGCGTATCAACAGTTTTGCTTTACCACCATTTTTGCGTTTATACAAAGTTTCCTGTTTTACCACACTTTCCAAAAATAAATTCATTTATTATTTTTGACTTTCCCTTTTGCCAGACTTTTCTAAGGGTGGCATTAATAGTCGTCGACTCAAAATCGAACTCAAGTAGGTGATCTCAGAAAAGTCAAATGCTAATATCAAGCCTGGGCTACTGTCAATGTCAATCTCAAGATATTGTCTATTAATATGCTGACAGCTACTCAAGTTTGACATTAGCAATGGCTTGACATAGCATTTGACTTTTCTGAGTTCACCAACTTGAGATCGATCTCAAATAGTTGATGGCAGACGACTATTAATACCATCCTGAAAGTTCAGTTGGCAACAAAGCTTTATGAATGCATACATTTCCTTTTTCACGTTTTGGAAATTCGGAATATCTTCAATAAAATTTACCCTCTGACCTTCCACCAACAACTGACGATAATCGCGTTATGAACCTGAAAGACGACCAATCTGGCCTTCTCAATGCAAACTTATTCAGTCCCCAAATACAACCTTATTAATCCACAACTGAGTCCCCAAACTATTTAGCTGCACGGGCCAGTCCAGTCGAAATTATAGTACGACAGCAACTAGGGAGGGAGGTGCGGTGTCGTAAATTTTCAACTTAATTGCTCAAGAGATGGCGTGAGGCAAAGGCTGAAGGAGATTTAGGAGATTGATGCCTGATTTCACCAACTATACTTAATTTTTAAGAATTTCTTACCTTTTTTAAGAAGTCCTTAGCGTAATTTTTGCAAACAATTTTTTTTTGCTTCCCGGCTACTTGGGGTGAACCCTGGGGGCTATGTCGTCGGAATATCTAGCTGGTGGTACTCTTCACCGCTCAAGGTTTCCATTCCTCATTGTAAGTCAGTCCATTTGCCGTCAGCCCACAGATTACAAAAATACTTGTGGAGGTTCCGGCAAAGAGTTCCGAGTTCTGAAGGTTCTTAGGGTTTTGTGCACCGAAAGGTAAAATATGGAGAGACCCTATTTATAATATCATCTGTACCATCAAACCCATTCACAAATAAAGAATTTGTATTTGTATTTGAGTTTATTTATTCTTTGCCGGACTGACAGTTTTTGTACAATGTTGTATGAATTATTTTTTACTTATTCTGTCATCTTAAAACAAAGTCGCGGAATAGGCGAGCTTCTTCCGTGATTTTATTTTTTATTTTTGCTAACATATTTCTATCCATAATATTCAACACCACTAAAGTGTAAATCTGCCTCAACCGCTATTTCTCCTCACTTGGGCTAAGTCCTGTCCCAGTATTTGCGGCGTCCATTCCCCGAAACACCTCACTCGGGCAATTACAACTAGGGCTGTAGGTTGTAGGTTGTAGGTGACTAAAGTGACGAAAGACACAGGGAAACTACTGTTGTGCTGATGTTAAGGAAAAAGCATGCATAAGGGCTGATGTTAAGGAAAAAGCATGCATAAGCATGCTCGATGCGTCAGCAAAGGTACCTAATGTTTTTCGCAAGTAGGTATTTACTTTTTCTTTACGATAGAGTACAGATTTTTCTTTACGATAGAGTAGGCTTGCCCAGCACCTAGCCCTCAGGAAAGACAAGTTAATACCAACCAATGTCCCAGGCACTGAAGCCCCGAGTGGTCCCTTCACCCATCTATGTAGTGTGAGTGAAGGTGCCATTGAACGCTGTAGAAATCTGTAGAGACCTTAGTTCTACTTTGTGACCACCTTGAGAGGGAGGCATGGCTGGAAGAATTCAGACTTATCTATGATTATCCAATTTCTCGGGCTCAATATAAAAATTTCATTTTGCGTTCAATCTCAAGCCCTCATCTTTCAGCTATTTATTTTTTCAAAGCCTCCCTTTGTAATCTATGTGATTTTTCAATAAATATTTTTATCTTATCTACCTAATCTTATCTATTTCGGCTCGAAGGATCATATTTTGTGTAGGAAGAGTAATAAAAATAAAATGTCGTTCCTTGCTTAATTAACTAACACAACGTTATGCTAAGACAATGTCATTGTTGTAATTAAAATAATGGTGGTAGGTGATGTCGTTAGGTGGATACAGTTTGTATAAGGCATAGAATTAGTATAAGGCAATGCAGGTAAGTTCATATTCTGTTTGAAAACAGCAAATTCTTTAAAACCTTGACATTCATATTTTTAAGTACTTATTTCTTACTGTTGTGTGATCATTAATTTTGATTAACATTTTTCTCTAGCTTTAGCGAAAAGCAAGTATAATATTTTGGTACATTTTTGCGATATATTATGTACAGTAGGTACCTATTCCCAAATTAATAATGCGCATACAGATAGCGAGATTTGTATGTGAGCTACGCCCACTCACGTACAGATCTTCGCTATTATATTATCTGTATGCGCATTATTAATTTGGGAGTACTGTACTGTTTGATGCCTATCTAATACGCCACCCTAAGCCAAGCCTCACGAACAAGTAGTCAAACTTTAATAATAACAGTGAACGTGTACATTTACACTTAACTACTGAATTTAATTACTTATATTGCAGTTAACTAACGTAATTAGTGTTAGGTACAGTACTTAGTTAAATTACTTTATTCCCTAATTGCTTGAGACTTGATAGCAGATAGCATTTTAATATCCCCCAGCCATGAGCTGAATTAATTTAACAATGATGAAGGCTAGACAATGTTGACACAATGCTTCGTTGCTGTTTATCCATGTGTAAATTTTCTCGTATACAACGTAGTACAAAACATCTTAACTCTTTTTTCAGGGTGTAACCTACTGGTCAAAAGGATGTCAATTATGTCAAAGAACTTGAAAAAAACAATTTTTATTTTATTACCTCAAAATGTAAAAAGTTTCATTGTTTTTTTTTTTGTATTTGGTATTACTTAGCTCAAATTAAAAAATATGTTTGTGTATGTAGGTGCATTTGCATTCTCTTTTGACGTCCTCTGTTGCGCATAAGCCTCTTCCATTGCTAATCTACCCGAATGTGGGGTAATACAATCCACCTTTGTAGCGCATAACATTCAAATCCTGACACCAAAACTAAACCAAGCTGCACCGTTCGCCATAGCTGAAGAGCTACTGAAAAAGCGACTAACATACTCGCACGAGGCTAGGAGTTTCCAGGTGCTTGTTTCGACTCCACAGAGAATGAAATAACTTTGAAACAACGATGGTTAACCTAGAAATTGTGCATTTTTGTTTGAGAATAATATCGTCGTAGCTGTCCGCGCGGGCGCATCGTCGGCGAGCCCGCAGTGAGCGGATGAACGCCGTGACAAACGCGTCGTTCTTCCCTCCTCCATGATTAAGACTTCCGGACGAGGTCAAAACATGTCGGCTATTCCGACAAAATAAAAGTAAGTGAAACAGTTAAATCGATATAAAAATGTGCAGTGCTTACGAAAGTTTAAGTTTAAAAATCTTCGTACTACTCTGAAAGTTTCTTAGTAAGACTTAGGGCCGTAAGATCAATCACAGTTTAAACCAAAAAGGCTAGTTCAAACCCTATCTGTCGATTAACTTTCAAACAAAATGCGAGGTTTAATCTATGGTCTGAGTTTAAACTGTGATTGATCATACGGCCCTTAGTAGGGTAAAAAACAGCATTTTTTATAAGCTAGGCGCGGGATGAAATTTCGACTTTTTAACTAACAAAATTTTGTCTTGAGGATAGCTAAATAAGCAGCCTAGAAACTCTTATCCTCGAACAAGTATCAGTTTGTCGACTTATCAGTAGCTCTTCAGCTGTTAAGCCCGGCTGCATTATTTCAAATACAGGTGTACCCTATTTAGCTACTCCAGCAGGTAATCCCACTTCTGATGGCTAACGAACGCCGGCGCTTTGTTTGCGCAATTATTTATAGAAATAATCCTTTGTTGAACCATCGAACCAGCTCTGAATTGAATCGAACAGAAAGCCATTTAGCTAACGTGCAAAATATAGAGCTAGCATTTTGTCCACCATTGCTAATTGAAGGTAAACTATCGGAGGTTGAACAAAATTAACTGAATTGAGTAAAACATATTAAATATTCTACTGACACTACAGCACGTAGACGCTTACACGCTAGCACTCTACTCGGTTACGTTACGAGCGACTTTTAAACAAAAGTGTACACTCTGACGTGCAGTCCTGTCGTGTGTACCTATAAATGACACTTCACTGTCATGTGAAGATGTGCACAGGAACTGGCCTGTGACCGGAGTGAGTGGAGAGCGCTGCACCGACTATAGGTAGAGTGTAATTATTTAATACAATTTTATTATGATAATGATGATGTAGCCAGATGGTCCGACGACATAGCCCAAGTAGCCGGAAAACAGTGGTTGCGCCCGGCACAGGAACGTGAGAGGTGGCGTGAGCATGAAGAGGCCTTTACTCAGCAGTGGGTGTTAGTAGGCTGATGATGATGATGATGATGAATGATGCTGGTGACCAATCGACAATACTATAGCTGGACAGCTGGTGACCAATCGACTTATTTTGTCGCAGAAGGCAAGAAGCTGGCTGAGTCAGGCAAAAATACAAAATGTGAAGATCTAATGAAGAACTTCGGAGATGGAAAGCGGAACTCCTCAACAGACATCAGTAAATCACTCTGAATCTGTGCAATAGCTTAATAATGTACCTTTTCACAAGTGAAGCCGTATTTTTTTTTATTTTGTTAAGTTTGTATTATGTATTATTAAAATGTTGTAGTATTATTATTGTAAACAATTTCTTAGCGTAGCTCGCTCTAAAGATTGCAGACTGGCAAAGTTTTGTAGGACGCGATGCTTGTTCTATTAACAAGCATGATTATAGGAAAATCAATTACCTTAGTACTTCGCTCGCTAACAATAACAGAAAACAAAGGCGAAAACTTAAGGACGTACTGACGTAACCGGCATAACCCATCAATGTGCTATGAGAATATAGTCTTTAGTTACATAATTGAACGAGCGAGCGAAGTGAGAGAAGTTCTCAGAGTCTACTTGAACAATCCGGCGCTTGTATGTAGGTATGTATGAATAACTTGAGTAAATTTAGTGAAATGGTCATGAAATTTAGTAGGCGAGTAAATGAAATGAAGTAAAATTTCAAGATAGAAGAGCCAAATCGGTTGAGGGATCGCCGAGATATGGAGTTGTAAATTTATGCAACGCGCAGGCGCGCGCATTAGCGAGTTTACAGTTCGGGCCAAACACTAGTATCCGAGTATCCAACATAGGTTACTGATACAGGGCAACCTAGTTTAGGAGGCAGGTTTATTATTTATTGATGTATCAATATTCAGCCATCATATTTGGTTTTTTATTTTTTACCAATTTTTTACCTTCATTGTTTTTTTTGTGTCAATAAAAAATAAAAATAAGATGTAGCCTGTACAATTGTACATGTCCCACTAGCTGGGCAAAGGCCTTCTCTCAGAGAGAGAGCGTGCTCAATGAGGGTTGGCGATTTTTGTGTTGAGGGTATAATGCCTCTACGCTCAGGTTTCCTTACGATGTTTTCTTTCACGTTCAGCGAGTGGTATTGCTACTACAAATTCACAAATGTACGTAACTTTGAAATTAAACAAAGCCATTGATACATGCCCGCACTGGGAATCGAACCGGGTACCTCTTGCTTCAGAGTCCACTGTTCTACCCACTAGACTACCACCGCTTCCATTGTGTCAGTAAATGAATTTAATTTGATTTGGCTTTAGCATGTCGCTGACCTTACGTGCATCCCGTTCGGTTTCCCATTCAGTTTTTGCCAGAGGTCCTATGAATAGGTCCCTCCTCAAAGGGCACAATAGCAGCCCTGTATGGTGAAACCCTTTGACGTCACAATAATGGTGGCTATTTTGTGTGTAACTCGGAGATCGTCGCCAATGAGACATCATTGTCTGTCTAGAGCAGTAACGTGGTTCCTAACCTGGGGGTAATTACCCCCGTAGGGGTAAAAGAGCTTTTCTGCGGGGGAAGACGCAAAGTAGCACTCCTACCGCGAGTGGCAGTGAAAGGTGTCCGCCTTTATTGAGATTCTTAAGATTGAAATTACTTCATTTTCGGGTGCTCTTTTATTTGTCAAACAACAAGAAAATTATATTTTCGTTTCAGAGCGAACATAAAGAACAAAACTTAAGAATACAAAGCAATACAAAGAATACAAAGAAACGAGCCTTCAAATCAATTAATAATAAACACATTATTGAAAAAATTATGTTGCGTTAAAATGTAAGAAATAATTAACTACTATTGTTTACTTGGATAACATTTTGAAGGGGGTAAGATCAGCTTTCCTTGGAGGTCAAAGGGGTGGCGAGACTGAAAAGGTTAGGAACCACTGGTTTAGAGTCTAGGCGTTAGATACAGGTGTCGGGATATAGGTTTGTGTACTTTGAGACCTTTACATCTATGTTAGATAATTTGGTGTAGCGTTCAGTAAGTTTCAGTTAAATTCAAACAGCCACTCACTTAGATGGGTCGGACGCTGCACTGCCTGGGTCATTGTTTAGATGGAGTAGGCTTGCACTGAACCTATACCAACCTGACAGCTAACAAAAGCGGACTTATTACTAAAGAAATAAGTCCGCCCTTGTACATAATGTCTCACGTCTCTGTTATTTAAGTATGTCGTTTAGATTTTTTGTAATAAAGTCTAACAAACAGCTTAGGTAGTCGGCCTAGCCCAGAAGAAGGCCAGATATACGATATAGCAGCTTTACGATAAAATATGGCAATTAAGCAAGTAACACCGACTGCAGAGCAAAGGCTATAACTGCAGATAAGACCGAAAGTTCGAACCTAACATACAAAAATTGAGTGCACGAAAATCCCGAACGCCGCGTAGCCGAATTGCACGTCCATAAATTGTCGACTAAAGCGACGTGAAAAATGAAATATTCAGTTCAGAACACCTTCACACGTGTCGTCATCGGCAAGGACTAAGTACACGCAAAGGGACAACTCGCACTCAAAGACCCGTAAATCACCGATTTATTAACATAACACTAATTAAAATTTTAAATACCCCCGACATTTTAGCTTCAAATAAGCATATCTTGCAAACGGCTGAACTGATTTTGACAAGGCATATCTTAGAACAATTGCTAGAAAACCTGCTTTCAAACAAAAGGAAAACCCCATCCAAATCGGTTCATAGACAGACACACATAGCGTTCAAATTTATAACACCCCTCTTTTTATGTCGGAAACAAAATAGACCACGGCTAGGATGGCAGACCGCGACTCGACTTTATCTTCGCTTCTTTGCGAGAAACACTTTCTTTCTACGGAAAGTCATTAGCGAAACGCGGCTGAAGTTAACAGTACTGGTTACTTATTGAATAGGCTGGCGTTTCACAAGCCATGATCGCATTTGACAGATTAGAAAAAAATATTCAGGAAAGAGCTAACTTAATTGAGCTGTCAGAGACACTGCCGCCAGGAGGGCGAGAGGATTGGAGCACCACCTCCCGTGTTGGTGTTGCCCACACGAGGGATAATATGAAAAAGTGGAGGATACTGCCGGAATATATACATGTTTCTTGCCGATATGGAGCCGCACAGACAACGTCGCATCTTTACACTAGTCCTGATGCTCCACAGTGTAGCTGGCAAGATCTCCGGCCGTAGCATGTTGTAATCTTCATTTGTCACTTGTTTTAAAGCTTACTAGTGCGCGCGCTGCCCATGTTAAGGCTTACTAGCGCCACCAATGATAAAAAAGTCATGGCTTTTTTTATAACCCCCTTTTTGAAAAAGTTAAACAACAGAGTTTTCTATATTACTAATAGCAATTTTTAGAACCATCAGCCCAGAGCCGAGACCCAGGAATCTAGGCTACAATTTAACTTTTGGCAGAAACGGCCGTTTTTGGCATAAACGAAATTGTAGCCTAGGTTGTTGTTCCTAGATTGGAGGTTGTAGGTTCTAAAAATTGCTATTAGTAATATAGAAAACTCTGTTGTTTAACTTTTTCAAAAAAGGGGTTATAAAAAAAGCCATGATTTTAATATCATTGGTGGCGCTAGTTAGCCTTTATTAAAGCCTTAAAGTAACTCGCGCATGAAGCAACAGAGCTAAAAAACACGCGCGCGACTTTTTACATAAACGTACACACGACAGCACGTCAGACTGTACAATTTTGTTGTAAAGTCGTCCGTAACGTAACCGAGTAGAGTGCTAGCGTGTAAAGGTCGACGTGCTGTCGTGTGTACATTTACGTACATTTTGACGCACCTTTTAAATCAACATCTCCCGAGGCCGCGATTTTTCTTATTATTCCTATATATTATTTTTGCCACCAAATTTAAAAATATATAAAATGGCAAAAATTTTGGTGACGCATAAGCTCATGCTTGCATTTGCGACTCAAAGTCACGTAAAAAGCGCCGCCACCTTAGATGAAAACAAAAAAGGGAAGATACGGCGCATTCTTACTAGCAGCCGTGAAAAAATGGGCTCGAACGCACTCATGCACATAAACTCACACAGCTTTAACTCGGTGAATAAGCGATACGCTAAACCAACAAGCCCGAGCGAGACAAGAACAGTGTCCAACCGGCGCCGACTGAATGAAAGTGAGTCCATGGACTCAGTTTTGCAGCGTAATGGGTGAGTGCCGTATCTTCCCTTTTTTGTTTTCATCTAAGGCCGCCACGTAAAATGGCGCGCGTGACACACACGTGTTACGGCCACTGAAGGCGACCCCTAGCGCGAATTATCTTCTCTCGCGCGATACGAGAGAAGAATAAAGTACCTTCTGTTTCTAAGTTTTTGCGTGCCGTAGCGGGTTCAGAGTATGGACATAGAGCACACCTGTGCACAAATATTGATGGCTGTCGAACGATCGCGAACAAAGGTTTAAGGTACTTTGCTATTGCCGCTGTTTGGAAGGTAAAGTAAAAGGGTACGGCACAACGCGATATTCTGTTTTTTTCTGCACGAAATTTTGGCCGCGACTTTGCTCGGCTGATTTGGCATTATGTTACTAAAGTAAGATGTTGCTTGTACAATTTTACATGTCCCACTAGCTGGGAAAAGGCCTTCTTTCAGAGAGAGGCATTATTGAATTAAATTAATGAATTAAATTTTATACTGTCTGCAAGTTTGCACAAGCACTTAATTTATAGGTACAGGAAAAAGCATTTAACCGGATTCAAAGAAATATTTTTATCAAGACGAAATTGCAGAAAAAAGCTTACTCTGTATGAATGTAGAGCGCTAATACATAAAATAAAAAACAAACGACTATCGAACCAAATAGAGGAATAAAAAGTGTAAAAGGTTTCCAGTGTCTTTTCATAAATGTCAACTTTCATAAACGATTGAAATCTCAAAAAAATCTGGTATTCTGTGACACACCTATGAGTGTCTGTCACAGAACAGCAGATTTTCAGAGATGTCAGTCTTGGGTGACAGTTGACAAACTGTCCAACCTTCTTTTCATAAGATACTGACACCCTTTACAAACTCTTTGCAAAAATAAGTGTGTTGATACACTTTTTGGATGGCACACAATGGCGTTATAACCATCTATTATCTCATCCCCAACTATTCCAAAGAACTTCCTTTCCAACCAAACAAAGGACGTGGCTGAGGTTTCACGCCTAAGTTTTAATTGACTCAAACTGTGAAGTCATGAATTTTGTATGAGACGATATTATAATGCGAGACTTTACGAGCTATTCTTGGGTTTCACTTGAAAGTTTTGTATTAGGGTACATCGTATTCAAATTGACGGATACAATACGCGCCACGAAAGTAGATACTTGACCGCGCCTAACGGAACCTATTTCCTCCGCCCCGATTACCACCGGTTCCTTCCCGCGCTCAGACCTCATACCCCTCTACAAATCGACACTGCGCATGTCAAACCATGTGGTGTCTCAAATCTCTTATTTTGCGGCACGCCTCCATTTACTGATCCCGGGAACGGTGGATACAACTCCGTTTTTGAACGAGCAAGCGAAGCGAGCGAAGTTCTCCGAGTCTACTGCAACAATCCGGCGTTTGTATGTATGTATGTATGTATGTATGTATGTATGTATGTACTTACATAACTTGAGTAAATTTGGTCGGATCGTTGTGAAATTTGGTTGGCAGGTAAATGAGGCAAAGAGAATTTTTAAGTTCGAACATGAGTCAAATCGGTCGAGGGGTTGCTGAGATATGGTGTCGCTGTGATATGGGGTCGCGACTTCACAGTTCGGGGCGAACCACTAGTTACTAGGTTTTTAGAGTTCTGTTCCCGAAGAGTACAAAGGACGCTAAACTAAGCATAAGTTAGTATTATTATGATGTCTATCCGCCTCTGTTCTATCTACTCTACCTTAAAACGGCGGTATCTTTGGAATCTTTGGCGGATATTATGACCAAAGCCACACACAAACACCTGCACGAGCTGATCCACATCGCGAGTGATAGAACTCCATGGAGAATTTTCCTCTTCACCACCTTCAAGTGATGGTCACGCACCATTCTCAGCATTAAGGGAACTACTGGATGCATGGATCGTAGATATCCACACAATAATTATGGATTATTGATGCAAATAAAGAGTTATCTTGCCTCGATGTTTGTATCCCACACCTACCCCACTTCAGTCCAGACTTTTCTGCCTTGGGCCACCTCAGACCACTCCGGCAGGTGTTCGAGATCGTCCCGCCAGCGTCTTCGCAGCCTACCTCGAGTTCGATGGCCATCAATTGGCTGGCACCCATTTCGTGGCGATTCTCAGAGAGCACTGGAGCGCAGTATACTCGGCGTCTGGAGGTGTAGAACTAAGTGTATGACTAGATGGAATAAGGGGACAGATCATGTTCGAAACACCACGCTGCGCTCCAAGACGCGCATAGCTGACGTAGGCATGCAAACAGCAAAGTTGAAGTGGAGTTGGGACAGATATATCAGCCGCATGCACCCGGATAGGTATTTAATTTAAGTAGATACCGTCAGAAAAGCAGTGCTACTAAATATCAGTGCTCGTCTACAGGGTGCACTCTAAGTCGTTAGCGGAACTTTAAGTAGGCTTTCTACTGATCAATACAAACAACTTGTAGTAGGTGGCGAAAAAAATATCAGCTGTTTCATACATTTTGCGCAGTACTGAGTCGACCTTTTGTATGGAACAGCTGATATTTTTTTCGCTCCATTTTTTTCGCCACCTAGTAGGTACATTCGGCCACAGTCTCAGATACCCCTTTTTGTTCGATTGGCGCCCTTATGCCGCGCGCGATAAGAGCTGCCATGGAGTATCTGAGATTGTGGCCGACCGTACAAGTTGTTTGTATTGATCAGAAGATCGCCTACTTTAAGTTCCGCTATCGACTTAGAGTGCACCCTGTAGATACGCTAGTTAGAGTGTTTACGTTTACCTACTTCATGAGGTTCTTGATTTATTTAGGTAGCAGAGCTCTACTTGGTAACGATTCGCTTGAATCAATGTCAATATTGAACGAGTCAATGTCAATAATATTAGGACCACTCATGTTTATTTTGTTTACCGAATAAATCTACTTAGGTATTAGCTTTTCTTTATATTGAAGGCAGAGGTTATTTCATTCATTAAATGAGAATGCTTTGATGTGGAAAGTTCTACAAAGTTAACACAATAAACAAAAACGACTTCACTGGTGAAAAGGTACACATTTGCTGCAGTCCGTTGAGGAGTTCCGTTCTCCATCTCCGAAGTTCTCTATCGGATCTTCACTATTCAAACGAAAAATAACTAGTGGTTCGCCCCGAACTTTGAACTCGCGACCCCATATCTCAGCAACCCCTCGACCGATTTGGCTCATGTTCGAACTTAAAAATTATCTTTACCTTATTTACCTGCCCACCAAATTTTGTGACGATCCGACTAAATTTACTCAAGTTATCGTCGAACGAACATTCATACATACATACATACATACATACATACATACATACATACATACATACATACATACATACATACATACATACAAACGCCGGATTGTTCCAGTAGACTCGGAGAACTTCGCTCGCTTCGCTCGCTCGTTCAATCATCAAAATCGGTTCACGTAGAAAAATATTCTGAGGTTGGTAACAAACAAAAAAATCCTATCCTACTAATATTATATTTGTGAAAGTTTGTAAGTGTGGATGGATGTGGATGGATGGATTTTTGTTATTCTTTCACGCTGAAACGGCTGAACGGATTTGGATGAAATTTGGAATAGAGATAGCTTAGACATCAGAATAACACATAGGCTATATATTATCACGCTTTTACACTTAGGAGCAAATAAAGCATATATCCTTTTTCTGTAGTCCACGCGGACGAAGTCGCGGGCAAAAGCTAGTAGGTAATAAAAAAATCACCAGTGTGACCATACCCGACCTGTTTTGCGACGAAGGACATAATTAGTCCTGCTGTGAGTGAGCGGGCGGACGCGGCCCCGCTGCCGCCCCTTCCGCCCGTACCGGAACTGTCGGCGCGCGCGCGGCGTCTATTGACACGCAGTCTGAGACTGGCCACGACGTCGCGAGGGACGTCTCAGCTCCATGATTAAGGTCTCCGAATGAGAACCGAAACTAGTCGGCTACACTAACTTGATAAAAGTAAGTTTAACCGTTTAGGATATACAAAAAAAAAATTGGTAAGGGACGAATTGGGTACCATCTCCTTTTTGAAGACCGTTACAAATATTTAAATAAAAAAATCACTTACCACGCTACGTAAGTTGAACCTACCTACACCTTTGTAAGTTCCATGACCATGTTCTATGTACTGTTCCATCGTGCCTAGGCAATGGTTGCTGGAACTGGGATTCCGGACGGGCCGAATATCTTTCCCCGGCTGCATCCGGCACAGAACTGGGACCGTTTCCGGGCAAAAGACGGATGGCGGACGGGCGGCAATCGAGCATGGAATCGGTAGCTTTGGCCCGGAGACCTAAGTAGCCTGCGAGCCGAAAATAGACGATGTTGTACCTACAATGCGTGCCATGAAAGAAGAGACTTGAGACAACTATGTATTTGAACAAAACGTAGTGAGGAAATCTGAGGGTACCAAATACCCTTAATTTTACTTGGGGGTCACCTCACACACCCACCAAAACTTTGGGTTGCTTGTGTATAAGGCGTTTGCATCGGACTGTTTTTCCCTTAACCTGTCACAAAACTGTTCTATGTGACCTAACACCTCCAACCCCTAAAATATTTAAATTCAAAGTGGTCAGTAAACAAAGGTTTTATATTTTTGGCATTCGATCACCATTTCTCTTTGAGCCACGAACAAATTGTGGTCATCCATAAAGAGACTGATACCTAATGGAAAGCGACGGAAAAAGGACGGTGCAGTCCAATCCGACTCAGCTAGAGTACCTACTTACTAATATTGTTACACACCGTGCTATTTTAGTGGTTTTAAAGCCGATACATGCAAAAGCCTTAGTTTTTTTGTGACTGTGTGATTTTTTCAAGGGAAAGAGCTTGTTCCGTATGCTCGGATCGGAAGCAGATACTTACAAGTTTTCTGAACATGTTGTATGTGTTGTACGTAAGATGGCCGGTGGACAAAGTCAGTGACAGAGTGGCGACCGAGGACTCGACGACGAACAGTGGGAAGACCAGCAACCCGATGGTCAGATGACATTGTCACAGCGGCGGAGGGTCCATGGATGCGGATGGCGAGGGACCGTGAGAGGTGGCGCGAGGGGAAAAAGGCCTATACCCAACAGTGGGCAGAGTGGGCTGATGATGATGATGAGTGTCTTCGTGGCTATAATAAAATCTTTCTATTCTAGTTGAACGAGAAAGCGAAGCGAGCGAAGTTCTCCGAGTCTACTGGAACAATCCGGCGTTTGTATGTGTCGCATCGTGAGAAGCAACATCAAACATCGTTCGAACTGAAGAATCATTGTAGACGTATTTTGACAGTTGATTGTAAACAAAGTCATAGATTACTCATCACAGATTATCCAACCAAGTTGTCGGTTCACAGATTAGAAGTTAGTTTAGTTCGATGAACGAAACGTCAAGCAAACTTTGGCAACCCTGCGCGGTTCGACCAATCAGGGCTCGCGTCGAGGTATAGCGTGACCGTCGAGTCTATTTAAGTGCGGAGCGCGCCTCAAACGCGACAGTTCACGACCGACAGCGGACCGAGAAGGTTGTGTGGTCGGCTCTTTGCTAAACTTACCACGTTTCTGTAACTTTACTGTCCTAGTTGAATATTGCTATAGAGTCAGTGCTATTTCGTAGTGTTCAAGTGTGAGTAGAACATCAAGAAAGGTAACGTGAGTACTGTTCCAATTCTATTGTATTTCCATGCCTGTATGTGTAAGCAATTACTGTGTACCTAATTATTGTAACTACCTCTAAAGATCAAAAGAAAGAGATGTCCAGACGGGTTTTCTTGTTGCTTCTTTCCCGGTCTGTGTATGCTTAGAAGCAACGTAGATTCAGTGCCGCCTATTGCTAAATAAATTCCACTAAGCAGTTTGGCACAAACACGTGTGTTTTATTCCTAACCTGCCTAGAGTGTCCCACGTTACGCCCACAATGTCTTGTAAGTGAGTATTAACATCCTGACAGTCTTCAGTATTCCCATGCCATAGCTCAATCCCTCCCTCGTTATCCGACATATGTATGTATGTATGTATGTATGTATGTATGTATGAATGTTCGTTCGACGATAACTTGAGTAAATTTAGTCGGATCGTCATGAAATTTGGTAGACAGGTAAATGAGGCTAAGAGAATTTTTAAGTTCGAACATGAGCCAAATCGGTCGAGGGGTTACTGAGATATGAGGTCGCGAGTTCATAGTTCGGGGCGAACCACTAGTAGTTTGTTAATTGAACGAGCGAGCGAAGCGAGCGAAGTTCTCCGAGTCTACTGGAACAATCCGGCGTTTGTATGTATGTATGTATGTATGTATGTTTGTATGTATGTTTGTATGTATGAATGTTCGTTCGACGATAACTTGAGTAAATTTGGTCGGATTGTTATGAAATTTCATACATACATACATACATACATACATACAAACGCCGGATTGTTCCAGTAGACTCGGAGAACTTCGCTCGCTTCGCTCGCTCGTTCAATTAACTGATAATTGGCGGTTGACGGTTGTCAGTTAAAAGGTTAAAACCTTTTAACTGACAACCGTCAACCGCCGATTATCGTGAATAAGTACCAAAATAATTTGGAGAAGCAGTTCTTTTTGCATCAGACTGGCTGGGTCCGGGACAGAACGTTTGAAATGGTCAATCAATGTCCAACTGGAGCACTATCCATTGCTACTAGCGAAAGATCACTATTTTACTTCACAATCGGTTGTCCGGGTAGAAAATATTACTGGCCTGTAGCGAACGAGAAAAAAAAACGTAGCCGAGTGTAGTGTACGTACGTTACAATAGGATTCGAAAGTCAGATTTAGGTAAATGTTTCAGTTTGGAATATACCGCGTGGAAAATGTTTATGGGAGTATAGCTGAGCATTCGAACCACATTTTACTAATAGGTTGAGAGCTGGTGACCAATCGAGATATTTTTTCGTACAAGGCTGGGAGTTGTTACGCTGATAGAGTATAGAGTTCGCTGAGCCTGGGAAAAAAAATGTTTCGTGATTGAACGTTCGATTCTATTCTATGAACGTGTGTTCCATACTATGAAAGTGTGAATTTAAGTATGCGTTGAGTCTTTTTATGTCATCAAGGCTTTTAAAGTCGAAAAAATCTGACTTTCAACCGCGACCGGTCCAAAAAATATTTTTCCCAGACTCAGCGAAGTTTACTCTATCAGCCTACCAAATCCCAGCCTTCTACGAAAAAATGTCTCCATTGGTCACCAGCTCTCAACTTATAAACACGATTCATCAATGATACTTCGTCAATGATACTAAACTTGATCTTTCATCAATGTTTAGGAAACGTGATGAGTAAATCTCAACTAAAGACAATACAACCCGTAAGTGATTTACCGTACTTTTGAAAGAAAATGCTACAAGAAACGAAGTTTGTTTCTGTTTCACAAACATGCCAGATAACTCGCTAAGCAATCAGTTCCACGTTCATTTGCACGGATCGCAAGTTTTCAAATCGCAAAAGTGAACCTCCTATCCACAAAGGGTAAACAAAATCAGGAATAGGTACAGTCAGCCACACGCTTGGATACCGCTTTTTATTCGATAGCCGCCCTTACGCGGTGAGCGTTGCCATGGGGTATCTTAGGCGGTTGCCGACCGTTGCTTTGTTGGCTCCACACGTATTGACTTGTCTTTCCTGTGGGCTAGGCCGACTAAGCTGTCAGGATGGTATAGGTGCTGAGCAAGCCTACCTACTCCATCTAAAACAGTGTCCCAGGAACTGCAGCGCCGAGTGGTCTCTTCACCCATCTAGTGTGAGTGAAGGTGCCACTGGACGCTGTTTAAATCATTTCATTACGTAGATGCAAAGGCTTTAGTTTTTGCCGACCGTACATAATTAAATCTTCGTACCGTTCCCGTGTGGAACAGGAATACGCTTTTATATTTACGGGGATTACAGCGTATACACGACAGCACGTCAGACTGTACATTTTAGTTGTAAAGTCGCCCTTTATGTAACCGAGTAGAGTGCTAGCGTGTTTTAAGGGTCGACGTGCTGTCGTGTGTAGGTACGGTCGGCCATAGTCACAGATACCCCATGGCAGCCCTTACTGTGCTCAGTATAAGGGCGCCAATCGAACAACAACGGGTATCCTAGCGTGTGGCCGACTGTACAATAATTCAACTAGGACCCAGGCTCTGTTGTTCACATCTCTCGACCCTCTAATTTCATCCCGTGACTTATGTCAAGCAAAAATGCTAAGCCGTATCCCAAACAGAACTAGGGTTGCCGTGTGTCCGAAAAGTCCGGACTTTTTTAACTTTTCTAAGGAGTGTATTCGAAGGGTTGTATAATATGTTAGTAGTACACATTACTGCCGCGGTCTGTAATGGGTGCGTTTCTGGTGCGCTTTTGATGGCCGACAGAGCTCAGCGTGCAGCTCAAGGCCATCACAGCGCGGTCACTATACAGGGTGCACTCTAAGTCGATAGCGGAACTTTAAGTAGGCTGATCAATACAAACAACTTGTACTAGGTGGCGACAATAATGGAGCGAAAAATATATCAGCTGTTCCATACAAAAGGTCGACTTAGTACTGCGCCAAATGTATGAAACAGCAGATTTTTTTTTCGCTCCGTTTTTTTCGCCACCTAGTACAAGTTGTTTGTAGTGATCAGTGATCACCCTATATAGTAAACATCACTAGTAATTTTTGTGTCAAATAAATATTAATTATTTCTTGAGAACGACGACTTTTTCCTTCAGCTTCAATCGCAACCCTGACCGGAAAAGTTCACAATACATGCGCGCACAAAATACAACGCCTTTGACATGCGAATCCCTGTGTAATAGAAGTCATATTCCTTTGAAAGTAAAGGCAGGCTAGAGGCAAACGATCTAGTATGTGCTTGGTCTCACCTGGCTTTGTATATGGGTCGGGGAAATCATACAAAAGGCTTTTTATTCTATTTCTGAATGGTAGAGTTGGTCAAAGACATAAATTGTATACCTATAACCCCCGAACCAAAAAGAGGGGTGTTATAAGTTTGACCGCTATGTGTGTGTGTGTCTGTCTGTGGCACCGTAGCTCTTAAACGGGTGAACGGATTTGGATGCGGTTTTATTATGAAAGCAGGTTTTCTGGCGAGTGTTCTTAGTGGGTTTTATCAAAATCAATTCAGCAGTTAATGAGATAATAATATGCTAGTGTAGTGATACATTGTGGCTGGATCTGTGGCTCGCCCAATATCAACAAACTAGTTTAAAGCTAAAATATCGGGGGAAAATATCGTAGCTTACTATTATTGTCAGAGTTGATGAAGTGGCTCTACTTTTGAAGCAAATATCGAACAACGTGTATAGATTTTTGTTCAAGTCGAATATTTACAATGTAGGTATTATTATTAAAATATCGGAACTATATTGAGACACAATGATTAAAAATTTGCTTGGCGGAATTCAAAAGAATACTATGAATAAAGATTATTGTATGTACCAAATAAAGACTTTTCTATTTCTATGAATATTTTCACTGCAATTCTATAAAAAAATATTAAACTGTACAATCCACTCTTTTGAAAAAACGGCGACAAAGATAAAGCGTTAAACACAGGGCCAAATATAGGAAACAAAATAGGAAAGCAAAATTTACTATAATAATAATAATATACCGTATTTCGTACCAGCAAAAGGTACTTCGTTCAAACTGCTACACCCCTAAATCACCATTAGTACCAATTTACCACCACTATATTCGCTAAAACACTATTATTCACAGCCGGGGATCGCTGCAATAATGTATTTGTGAAACTATTTTAATTGCTGAGATTAGAACACTGTTCTTATCGGTCTACGGTTCCGGACTCCATTACTCGGCTTCCGTGGAACCTCCTTCCAGTCTGAATTACACTACCACTCTAGAGAAAAAGGGGGTAAGTTGGATTTTATCACTTTTTTTTTTTCGAAATCTAGGGCCTTAGCAATGGCGTGTCGATGGCGTCCCAGCAGAAGGGCAAAACCGGAGTTCCCTCGTTTTTCTCCTACAACCAGCGAACTAATCCTCTAGAATTGGAATCACAATATTATTTGCTGTACTACAAAAACATTACCTAAAAGGACCGACTGCATTAATTAATCGTAATCGTACTCGTAATTCGGAAGGCAAAGTTTTTTGTTCGAAAGTCCGTTATTGGCTTAATCTTATCTTTATACAATATTGAGAAACTAATTTCAATATTTTTTATTTTGGTGCAGTAGTTTTGTTTTTATGCGCTAAAATGTTTTGTTCCTATGACCGCCAACTGTATGCAGACCGTCGCGTGACGTCATAAAACCGTATCTTTGAAACGTTGTAAAATCCAAACTACTGAACCAAAATAAAAAATATTGAAATGAGTTTCTCAATATTGTCTAAAGATAAGATTAAGCCAATAACGGACTTTCGAACAAAAAACTTTGCGTACCGAATTGAAGCCGTCAACCGGGAGCCCATTTTGGCACCATTGCGTTACAGGCTAAGGCCCCTGGTCTTTCACTCTATCGTAGTGCGCTCGGATCGAGTCTACTAAAATTACTACAGGACTCTACGAAATGCCACTCGTCTCGTATAATATACCGGCAATTTACGTGACGTACTTAATTGTCAGCCCAATCAATAATTCTAATATAAAAATAATAGGCTTAGGGCATTGTGAGATTTGAAATTTCCCTCTAGAAATCTGCGTTTCAAAAGAAAATTTTAACTATTGTTGCGATAAATCGTGAAGAATCCCGCGGCTCAGGTCGACCTTCAAGAAATAAAAAAAATATTAAATTTTCTCGCTTACACTCTTTTAACTTCGAACCCTCGGTGCAGTCTCGTGACAAAAACTACTTAAAACCAACCGAATGGAAATAAAAGGGAAAACATCCTATTAACCGAAAGATACATTGTACTGGTGATCGCCGATTTAGAATTATTCGTTTATAATCGGAGATCTTAGGTTCTGTGATTATTTTTTTAAGGTAAGACTGTAACAAATTATTTCTTAGAAAATATTATTGGAGAAAGTTATTAGCATTCTTGTCCCGCCTTATTGATACTTTACTGATTTTATATTCATGTTTACTCAGCTCATTACACACAAAGTGATTACCTACCTATTTGGTTCTTGCTAACAATTTTATTATTTTACTTACAAATTTTCATATATTTTAAATTTTTGCCTTTGGATATACATATAATAATGTATACACTGTCCACTGACACCTCAACTCACACTAGATGTGTGGAGTGACCACTCGGACGGTGCAGTACCTGAGAGATAAATATTTATATTCAGATAAGTTTTTCTTTTCGTGCATTTTGGAAAGTGTCATAAATCTTGTTGTTGAGATTCGTCAGTATAAAATAATAAAAAAATAGAAAAGGTTTTACAAAAGTTTTTTAGAGGATCCGGTGATTTTGTAACGAGAAAAAAACTATTTCTGAAATATATTATAGTTTTCATTGATTTTATTCTACTTTTTTACAGTTGCATCCTTTTGAAAGAGAGGTTACACCCTGCAAAAAGAGTTAGGCCCGGTTTCGGAGTTGATAAATTCACTAAGCAAATCGGTAAGTATCGTCCTGTCTCAGCAGATTTCTCACAAAAGAGCGTGACAGAACGATACTTACCCATTTGCATAATGAATTTCTCAACTCAGAAACCGGGCCTTAGGATCTTTTGTGACGGTTGTCGTTGAATATCTACACTATCTACACTAATCTAGGTACACTAATATTATAAAGAGGAAAAGTTTATAAATATGTATGTATGTATGTAGGTTTGTAGGGGGTAATCTCCAAAACTACTCATCAGATTTTAAAAATTCTTTCACTATTGAGAAGCTACGTACGTTATCGCTGAGTGCTATAGGCTATTTTTTATTGTGATAACAGGAAAAAACCTAAGTCTGCGCGGACGAAGTCGCGGGCAAAAGCTAGTTATTTATAAATAAACCATCGAAAATTCATGAAAATAGGTCGTTTGTGCTTTGTATGAATAAAGCATCAAAAACAATTAACTGTTACATACAGACGCACAGTGGTCGATTTGTACGATTTAGGCGGCCAAAACTATTTTATGCTTTATTTCAGTAATAAATACGACAACAAATGCTAATCTGGTATTTTAGAGTGAATATATATGTTTATCCCTATTCGTTTCATTGAAAGCGTATTTTTCTATACAAAAAAACATTTCTGTGAAAATATTTTTGTAAATAGCGCCAATGTTTTTTAATTTTCTTTAAATCTCCCTTTGGTGTAAAATATATATTTTGAGTTCATTTGAACTATCGAAATCGGCTTAGTAGTTTTTGATATTTGGGTTAAGAATTATCACAATTTGTTAAGTAAAAGACGGCCGTACATAAAAAAAAATGTTTATTCTCTACAGTCTGCATGCCTATTTAAATTGAAAATAAAATATGGATGACAAAAAAATACAGTATACACTAAAATTAAATGGTCAACAGTTATTACCACATTATTATACTAAATGTCACTTACAATGTTAGGTACCGAATCATAAACAATAAGACAATATTTTATGAAAGTTTAACATACAAATTGTTATGTTACTCTTTAAAAGACAATTCTTCCTCACCGTCACTTTCCATGCATTTATCACAAGTGCCTTTTGTATTTGGCTCTGCAGAAAGCAAAAGCTCCAAAGTTTCCTGCAAAAATGGTTTTGATCGGATCTTCTTTTTTTTTCTCATTGAACTGATGAGTGGATCTGATGTCAAGAGTAACCTGTGATAAATATCAAGGTTACAGTCTTCGCGTGAAAACTTTCGAGCAAAGTTTAGACGGTATGAGCGAAAGTGCTTATTACGAGCTTCTGCAGCTTCCTCCGAAAGTTGACCAATAGGCACTAGAGAATTTTCTATAACTTTTCCACCATGTACCAAAATTTTATGCATAGTAGGAGTCATAGAATGCCAACCATATAACTCTACATACAGTTTTGCTGTCTCCATGGCGTATTCATCAAATTTCGGGACATCTATTTTGTGACCGCTTGATATGGCTTCCAAAATAACTTTAATTCTATAAATAAAATTAAAGTCTATTCCCGTTATTTCAGCAGCCAGATGTGGGTTTTCAAAAAATCTTCTACTAGTATTGCCGTCATTTGTGTTACCAAAGTTACATTTTGGCATATCTACCAAGATACCTACTTCTTCTCTGAATCTTTGCTGAATCTCTTTTTTTTTTTGTTGTTCTAGCATCTTTTCTGCTTTGGTTCTTTTTTCACGGTATTTCCCAACGGGCAATTTATAAGCTAAATGTAAAATACTCTCGAATAATCGAATTCTGGCATGTAAAGTTGATAGGCCAAATTCAAGCGATTCTGGGTGAATTTAGTTTTTTTTACTTAAGTCATTAAAGTTTTTTGAAGTGGCTCCGCATATGTAGCATCTACTCGTTGATTTGGTGTCAGTCGCCGCATTGCAAACTTTGCCGTCCACCATGGTCATTTTAAGACTGTGGCTAACCGAGAATTTTTGCCCATTCAGTTCCAATTCCGTGGCTTTTAGGGACTTCACACTGTCCCGAACGTAATTTATTTCATCTTTTGTAATGTCTGTAGACTCTTTTATAAATCTGAATCGTATCGGGCGGCAATATCGTGGTGAAGAAGGAGTCGGGTTTTGCCAAACCATTTTTGTTTTGTCTTCGCCGCAAACAATTTGTAGAGGCACGAATGAGCTCAAAAATATATTTGCATCCGAGTCGGCGTCATTCATTAACTTTTGTTTGTATTGAGCTTGTTGTGAACCATCACAACCCCATTTGCAGATAATCTGCAAGGAATTTCTCTCAGTTTCTGTAAGAGTCATTAGTACTTCTTCGAGGAAAATTGATAATCGCGTGACGGTGTGATCTAACAAAGATTGTAGATCACTTTCAGCACAGGAAGCGGTCACTCATAGCGTCTCTTTGGGTGGGTAACATTAACATTCCTGTTTAGCCTTCAACACTAATTCGTAGCACGGGTAAAAGCTTCTGTTGGTTGCTCGCACAATTTCATATTGACTTCGTGTCAAATCAGCGTCCACGCACATTCGCAGTGCCTCCCGAGGCGTAAGGGGATCTTATGCCTTTGATTTGGAATGTCTTTTTTTACATTCGTTTGCGGCTGCAGGCGAATTTGTAATATCTTTTAGGACTTGCGAGGCGTTTCTTTTTCCTTCTTTTTGTAAAATTACTTGCGCTGCGTGAACTATCACTTCTTTGCCTACAGAGGAGCGAACTTCTTCTGTTTTCCTCCTTTTAGTTCTTTCACTACATTCACTGAATGTTTTGCTAGGTCGTCCTGACTTATTATGCGTTTTTATGGGCATCTCGAACGTTCCTGCTAACCATGCATCATTGCTTATAAGAAATTTTTCTAGCGTGTTGCGTGCTTTGGACCATCTTTTTTTTATTTCTGTTTAAAAATATGAAAATTTATGATTTATATACTTTTTGTCTTCGTCGGAGTCCCCGTAAGACACTAACAAATAATTTTGTAAGTATTCCAATTTGTCGTTTATTGATGGAGAGTTTTCCTCAATCATCTTATCAAAAAGATATCTGCGAGTTACTACCTCCATGCCCGAGTAACTTGATGAACCTAGAACAACGAAAAGGAATTTTAACGCAAAAGAAACAAAAAAGGAATTTTTCTCACTTTCTGCCTAAGTTAATGAATTATTATTTTTCTCGCGAAGTGGTCAAAGGTGGTGGCTATTTTTTTTGTGGTTATCTGCTCAAAGAGCTATACTATTAGAAACCATAAGGAATTTAACTCGGACGGTCTCGGAAGTACAACATTTTTACTATTGAAAATAAAAAAATGATAATATTTTCTATGAAAAAGGGCGATCTTTGATACGTTGTAACTGCACTAAATATTGATATTCCTTATCTTAATTTAAATTATATTTGAAGGAGCTTACCTGAATTTTCGACTTCCATCACTTTCACTTGTAACTGAATGATATCCAATGAAATATTCACTTTAGAATATCGGTTGCGCTAAGAGTGTCGAGAACGAACGCGTACAGCTTGCGCGACGATCAAGTTCCGACTACCTGTGGGGGCGCGCACGCAGTTCTAGGAACTGGGGAGGGGTGGGGTTTGGGCAGTCGGGGTGTCTATTTTTCCGGGAATCAATTAGTTTTGTTATAAGTTAACTTTGAGAAATGGACTTTTGGCCGCCTAAATCGTACAAATCGACCACTGTGAGACGTGCGTCTCAAGTCTCGATAAAAGTTTGAAACGTATTGTTATGTTGAAGGGAAATGCTAAGAACAAGGGTATTTTACTCCGAGAACAATCGTCTTCCTTTTATTTCTGACACTATGGCCCGGTTTCTGAATTGAGAATTTCACTAACCAAATGCTTAAGTATCGTTCTGTCACATTCTCTTGTGTTACATCTGCAGAGACGGAAGCGAATTTCTCAATTCAGAAATCGGCAGTGTGTTATTTAGCAAAAAAATATCCTTATGATGAAGCCTTTCGATCGGTATGATAAAGCTACAGGGTAATTATTTTTCTCGTGTTACGTGTTCGATGCCCGGTTCAACTATATGGTAATTATTTAAATATCTATGCATGCAATTTAAATTCTTTTTTAAATATTCATTCAAATAATGTCTTCTTTCAGTAAAATGTTCCATCTACAATATTCAAAGTACTTTCCCTCCATATGGCATAGCTGTGGGACGCCCTGTATACTACGTGACGTTTGGGACAGGGGCAGATTTATGTTTGACTGTTTATAAAAGAAGCAAGCAGCATTTTGCAATCCTTTTAGCTGAGATTGGAATTTTAGCTCAGCTCCGGTTCCTACCTCCGAAAATCTAATAAACTTAAGCTACAGGGTGCTACTATACTATACTCTAGGTCGAAAACTTAAATTCTTCACGGGTAGCCCATACCTAAGCAATTCCAATTAAAACATTTTATCATACCAATGCCACCTTTTGTAGTAGAAACATACCTGTTGATTGTACTATCCGGACTTTACCAACACTGTTCTCGATTTGGTGTGTGACACATATATTTTTACACTAGTGGTTCACCCCGAACTGTGAACTCGCGACCACATATCTCAGCAACTCCTCGACCGATTTGGCTCATGTTCGAACTTGAAAATTCTCTTGGCCTCATTTACCTGCCTACCAAATTTCATGACGATCCGACTAAATTTACTCAAGTTATCGTCGAACGAACATTCATACATACATACAAACGCCGGATTGTTCCAGTAGACTCGGAGAACTTCTCTCGCTTCGCTCACTCGTTCAACAACCTTTCGAATATTCCCAATTTCATGAAGATACGACTAAATTTACTCATGTTATCGTCGAACGAACATTCATACAAACATACATACAAACAAACATACATAGATACATACACACAAACGCCGGATTGTTCAAGTAGACTCGGAGAACTTCTCTCGCTTCGCTCGCTCGTTTAATAAAAAGAAAGCCTTGTTTGCGTGATCAGAGGACGGGCGAAGTTGCTAGCAGTGTAACAACGTAACTTACTTCGACGTGGTTTATTTCCACTCCGGAAGTTCTTCAAGGTAGATTGGAAGGGTTCTTACGACGTAGGTACGGTCGGCCACAGTCACAGATACCCCATGGCAGCTCTTACCGCGCGCGGCCTAAGGGCGCCAATCGAACAAAAAAGGGTATCCTAGAGTGTGGCCGACTGTACGTTCGACGACACGCTAGGATATACCTTTTTGTTCGATTTATGCACTTAAGGCCGGCCACATAAAGACGGAATTTTTCCGTTCGAAAAAACGAAACCAATGCAAACTGCGTACTTGATCTATGAAAATTCCGGACGGAAAACAACCGGTGTCGGTGTGTGGCGGTCCATAGACTTTGTATGCAGTCACTGCGTTTGGAATCCCGATTCGTTTTTTTTTTTCGTCAGGAATTCCGTCAGTTTGTGGCCGACTTAAGGGCCAGACACACGGAAGAGATGTGGGACGGAGACGCGGCGTAGACGTGACGTTTTATATTGAACTGACGTTTTGCTTTATCCGCGCGCTTCGTCTCTCTTCTCTTCTGTGTAGGTATTTTGCTTGATGGGATCGACCAATCAGCGTCTATTTTCTTGGATGGCGCTCTTCGTTGTAGTGTTTTAAGACTGTGAACACGCGGCTTTACTTAATTGTTATATGTTCTTGTATTTGTATTTTTGATTCATTTTATTTTGTACTAGCTTTTGCCCGCGACTTCATCCACGTGAACTACAGAAAAAAAATATGTGGTTTACATTGCCCCTAAGTGTAATAGCGTGATAATATGTAGCCTATGTGTTATTCTGATGTCTAAGCTATCTCCATTCCAAATTTCATCCAAATCCGTCAAGCAAACATCCATCCATACTTATAAACTTTCGCGTTTATAATAGTAGTAGGAAGTAGGATGCTTTACTTTGCTCCTAAGTGTAAAAGCGTGGTAATATGTAGCCTATAACTATGTGTTATTCTGATGTCTAAGCTACTCTATTCCAAATTTCTACAAATCCGTTCAGCTGTTTCAGCGTGAAAGAGTAACAAACATCCATCCATCCATCCATCTATCCATCCACACTTACAAAGTTTCGCAAATAATATTAGTAAGATAGGATAGGATTTTGTGGTGGCGTTGTCCCGTATAATATAGCACCCAGGGTTGGTCACCCTACTTTCAGCTCTCCGGTCCGCACAACAATCAGCAAATGGAAGTCTGAGGTTGAGCTCCACCATATAATACCGAGTCGCGACTTGTCAAATATTTATTACTTAAGGTGGAAAGATAGCGACGTGGCGGGAAATTCAAAATTTTCACTGTTTTTTACATTTTGTAGCTAAACTGAGCTATTTTTGTTCAGCGATTTTTCGTTCGCGGCAATAACATAGTATTCTTTTTATTATTATAAACAAAAGAACAACAATAATTCAGCCGATTATGTGTTCTGGTCTACGAAGCATTGGCACTGCCCAAAAAACTTGTCGTAGACCAGAACACATAATCGGCTGAATTATTTTTGTTATTTTGTTTACAATAATGAAAAGAATACTATGTTATTGCCGCGAACGAAAAATCGCTGAACAAAAATAGCTCAGTTTAGCTAAAAAATGTAAAAAACTGTAAAAAAAAATAATTTCCCGCCACGTTGCTATCGTCTACCCTTAAGTAATACCTAGGTGCGTACCGCTGTCGGGGATTAAACTACGACCGAATTAAGGCCAAGTGGTTCATTTATTATTAGCGATGGCAATAATCGAGTAAATTTAATAATCGAGTACTCACCTCTCGAGTGGTTTCAATAATCGAGTGATTCTGGTGAGTGAATCACTCGAGTGGTTGGATGAGCGTTCAGTTTGATTAAAAAAACTTTTCTAAGCAAATAAAATCTGGTGAGCGAATCGCTCGAGTGGTTTGATGACACAGATGACAGGTACTACCTACACACATTCACACGCGTCAGTTTACACTTTACTTTACATAAATTTACAGTTTTACACACACGTTTTATTTCAACGAGTAAAATAATCTCTGAAACTCATGAAGGTAAGTGCACGAGCGAGCGCAAATGAACGAAATGAATGTAAGCTCTCGAGTTGCAAGAAAGTTACCTACCCACCCGAGTTGCTCGATTAATCTAGACAGCGAGCGTTGAATCGGAAGGTGTGAGTGGGCGAGCAAAAATCGCTCGAGCAAAAATCACTCGAGATAACTATCGATTAAACAACAAATCCGTAACTCGAGTTATCCGAGTTATTAAAATAATCGAGTAACTCGAGTAGTTTCACTCGATTATTGCCATCGCTATTTATTATGACGAAGACGAAGGGATACACACTAGCGCCGCCACGACAAAAAAAAATCTTTTCATCTCCCACGCTCGGAAAGTTTGCTGTTACTAGTAACTTACGATCGTGTAAAGGCCGGATTTAAACTATCTGCATTTTTGTGCACTTCGAAATTTGAACGCGTCGCCGGGACAGTCTTTCCCGCGCCCTGTGGTGTTGAAAAAGAAAAAAACACTGGCCGTTTAAGTAGATGCCATTTCCCGGCGGAAAAAAGAGCCTCATTCATAGTTCGTTTACACGCGTATTTCAGCGAAAGTGATTGTTCGTGCCCATTCTCTATACAAAACTGTGAATGTAAATGGTGCATAAGCATCTTTTAAAAAGGTTAAGTCACGGAATCGAACATTCAGAAACGCGGTTTCTTCTTATAGTCTTTTCAATATTTTGTACACATATTTATTGTATAATACCAGTAAACAAAAAAAATGCTTCGCTTCTGTTTTATCAAATAGATAATTATGTTTTGGTTTGTTAAATACATTTTTTCCAACGATATTACTAATTTCATTTTTTATCTCCTAGAATTTTTTTATTTATATGGTAAAAGTACAGAATGCACCCGGAAAAAAAAACATTCTTTTATTTACATTATTTTTGTGTCTGGATAAATAAACTTCAGGAAATCTATACTTATAATAAAACTCTAGCGAAGTCAATTCTGTACATTGAATATTTTTAGAAAAAAACTAGCAGGGGTTACTAAATAAACTATATTGAATCCAAAAATGCAAAAAAAAACGGTTTATGTCTGTCTGTCTGTCTGTCTGTCTGTCTGTCTGTCTGTCTGTATGAACACGATAAACGCGAACACCGCTGAATAGTTTTCAACCAAACTTAACATGGTCGTAACTCACGTTTCTGGGAGTAACTTAGGCTATCCGATGTTTAGAATACATTGCGGGTTGCAATTTTAACTTCGTTTTTTGTAAGAAATATTCATAATTTGGATATGGCTTCTTGAGAAGGTATGTTAAGAACGTGATACTGAACAAATTTCTGCAAAAAAAAAAAGTCCGACTTTGAACCACATTCTCTCGAAAACCTACATTGCGGGTTGCAATTTTAACTTGATTTTTTGTAAGAAATATCCATAATTTTGATATGGCTTCTTAAGAAGGTATGTTAAGAACGTGATACTGAACATATTTCAAAAAAAAAAAAAAAAGTCCGACTTTATTATCTCGGAAACCGTTGATTTCCCAGGCATAGTTCCTTGGGCAAAAATGTTCGTTATGATGAGGACTATACGTATACGTACGTATACGTGGTCTCCCGCTTTGTTGGCGGTCTTTTATTTATTTATTTTAACACTCTGTATAACAGCACGCTACGACTTTTGGCATTTGGGGCGCATATTGTAAATGAAAAATCGGCAGTTGTTTTTATTTTATTTTGGCGGAAAATGTTAGTTCTACAAGCGTAGCATAAGGCCGGGTTAGAGTGTATCTATGGGTTTAAAATAATAGGTATCTCACTCTTTTGTTTGACGTAGAGCGGGATGGACAGAGCCATAGATTCGCTCTAACCCAGCCTTATGATGCTTGCTGGAGGGAATTGTGAGTAGTGATGTACGCTTGGAAACATTGCCACTCCCGGCAATGTTTCCACTGGAAACATTGCCGGAAAGTTTCCGAATGTTTCCCAATGTTCCCATAAATTCCCAGTAGTATTTTTGTTTATAATTCATGCTTATTCTTGAAATATCGCGTTCGTTAATCACGTGACATTGCATAAACGTCTTTCCTTACAGTGTTGCCATATAGAAACTGCATAAAATCGGTATTTTCTTTTAAAATTCCATGAAATCCCTACTTATTGCCAATAAAAGTGAATTATTTTTATGATTTTCATATATTAGTGAAGTCAATCATGCTGATTCTTGAAATATCGCGTTCGTTAATCACGTGACAATTCATAAGCGTCTTTCCTTACAGTGTTGCCATATAGAAACTGCATAAAATCAGTATTTTCTTTAAAAATTCCAGTAAATCCCTACTTATTGTCAATAAACGTGAATTATTCATATGATTTACATATATTAGTGAACTCAATCTTCAATGAAACTCAGAGTTATTGTGTTTTTTTGTCTTCAACCATTGGCTACCGATGTTATGCTCCTTGACAATGGTCAACAGTGGGCTGAATTGATTGACTGATCGCGGGTTTCTATAATATTTGAAATTATTAATACTAGTAGTTCGCCCTGAACTGTAAACTCGGGATGTATAGGTACATTTCCCCAGGTAAGCCATGAAACTTGGTTGACGAATGAATTAGACAACGGGGTACTCTAAGAAAAAGGCTCGACGAGATCTACCTACCCGATAAAAGTATCAAAACTTTAACTGTCCATATCTGCTAAACGGCTAATGCTAGACCCATGTTCATGGTACTCTAAGAAAAGGGCTCGACGAGATCTACCCGATAAAAGTATCAAAACTTTAACTGCCCATATCTCCTAAACGGCTAATGCTAGACCCATGTTCATGGTACTCTAAGAAAAGGGCTCGACGAGATCTACTCGATAAAAGTATCAAAACTTTAACTGTCCATATCTCCTAAACGGCTAATGCTAGACCCATGTTCATGGTACTCTAAGAAAAGGGCTTGACGAGATCTACCCAATAAAAGTAGCAAAACTTTAACTGCCCATATCCCCTAAACGGCTAATGCTGGACCCGTGTTCATGGTACTTTAATAAAAGGGCGCGACGAGATGTACCCGATGAAAGTAGGTAGATCTCGTCGAGCCCTTTTATTAGAGTACCATGAACATGGGTCTAGCATTAGCTGTTTAGGAGATATGGGCACTTACAGTTTTGATACTTTTATCGGGTAGATCTCGATAAGCCCTTTTCTTAGAGTACCATGAACATGGGTCTAGCATTAGCCGTTTAGGAGATATGGGCAGTTAAATTTTTGATACTTTTATCGGGTAGATCTCGTCGAGCCCTTTTCTTAGAGTACCATGAACATAGGTCTAGCATAAGCCGTTTAGGAGATATAGGCCCGGTTTCTGAGTTGAGAATTTTACTAAGCACATACTTACGTATCACTCTGTCACGCTCTTTTGTGAGAAATCTGCAGTGACAGGACGATACTTACCCATTTGCTTAGCAAAATTCTCAACTGAGAAAACGGGCCATAGACAGTTACAGTTTTGATACTTTTATCGGGTAGATGTCGTCGAGCCCTTTTCTTAGAGTACCATGAACATGGGTCTAGCATCAAAGTTTTGATACTTTTATCGGGTAGATCTCATTGAGCGAGCATCATGATCACTTTCACTGATTTGATTAGCCTAATAAAGGAATATCTAAGATTAATGAATAAGCTCTACTAAACTGTTAGTGAGAAGAGTATAAACCATGTTTAAACTCCGACTGTGCGGGAAGAGTTTAAACTGTGTTATCAATGAGCGTTCTGTAATACCACAGTGAAACCCTCATTTCTTATAAACGACATAAAATGGCTGAACACACATGCCACCTGTATAATTTTCGATTTATGAGGAAAAATAAAAAATTAAACATTTTTTTTCTTCTAAGTTCATGTTATGCAAGTATGCTACGGAAGCATCGCTGCGCGAATCCGACTCGACCTTGGCAGGTTATGGTAGTGTGTGGTTGGTTAGGATTTTAAGTTTTAGCTGTTTAAATCCAGAATTTCGTACTTTATGACATATCATAAAGGGAAACTGTAACCTTTTTAGTTGTTTAAAACGTTGCGGGCGACTGTTCCATTATCTTTATCATAAAATTCATCACAGCACTATACAAGATCATCGATATTTGCATAAATAATGGTAAAGTTTACCAACAAATATCCCGAGAAAGATTGCTTGGAAACTTTGCCGGAAATAAACTGGAAACATTGCCAGGAACATTGCCGGGAACATTCCCAATGGGAAACATTGCCGGAAATAAACTGGAAACATTGCCGGAAACTTTCCCAATGGGCTGGCAGTTTTCAAAGTTATGGGGTTTTTATTGATAATTCATTACCTGGTGTATAAATAATCCAAAATCATGTACAATTCAGCAAACAAATATTGGAATAACTCAAGATTTGAGCAAAGTTCCCAGTAAATTCCCAGTTGGGGAACATTGCCGGCAATGTTTCCGGCAATGTTTCCAGCGATTGGCAATGTTCCCGGGAACGGTACATCAATAATTGTGAGTGGTTTTCGGTGGAGGTCGGACAAAGTTTATCGATGTTAGAAATGTAGTACTGTTGCGTCGCGGTCGAAATGTTCTGGATTTGAACCCACGCGAGGTTGAAATTTTTTTTGTGACTTTATAAAAATATTTACTCTACTGAGCCCAACTTGATATTAAAAAAATATATTTTGTTTGCCGTAGAGCGGGATAGACAGAGTTATTTGCGGTAGATACGCTCTAACCCAACCTTATACTTTGCTTGCTGGCTTAGCATGAGAATGGGTAAGACCTTATCTATGGGCTTATAACTTTATCTAGCCCACTCTACGTCGAGGGAGATACATAATAAACCCCCATACTTCCCAGGCAATTCTTATGCTAAGCTTCCTGGTATCTTATACGGGCGATACCTAATCTAAACAAAACATATTTTATCATAAATTTATTGTTTAGATTAGGGCACACACACACACACAGACAGACACACAGGCAGGCACACCCTCAGAAACACATAAACAGACACACACACAAAGCTATCAAACTTATGACACCCCTCTTTGTTGGTCGGGGGTTAAAAAAAACCTTCCTTTTGAGTTTTCCTCCACAGTCGAATTTAAATTAAATGTCACATGTGTAAAAACGCATACGAAGTCGCGGGCACAGCTAGTTATTAATAAAACGAATGGTTTTAATACCAACGAAGCTCAAAACTTTAGTGCGGCAGCCGTAACTACAGTGAAATATGCTTTTAAAAGGAACTTATTTGACTCACCTGTTTTGCCTGTAAGTAGTTGTCTATAGAGTTTTTCCCGCTTGGCTAACAAAATCATTTCCTCGCTTCTGTGAGATGAAAAGTTTTGTGTTTCGCACGAATGCAATATTATTTGCGTCTCGTGCTTCTGAATACCTCGCTACGCTCAGGTTTCTTTTTTTGAACCACTCGCTACGCTCGTGGCTCAATTTTAGAAACCTTCGCTAGCTCGGTATTCAATACAAGCACTCGCCGCAAACAATAATTTTGCATTCTTGCATAACAAATAACTATTCTTTTTTTTGCCAAAAACGAACCGTCATAAAATCTAGTATGAATAAAATCTGCACAAGCCATAAGTCGTGACCTTTAAGTGAGAATCCCTTAACTATTTTTAGGACACTTTGGCGGCGGCGGGATTTATTCGTAGGTTCTAGGATCTGGAATCTAGGTCCTAAAACGGCTCGTTTTTAGCTAAAAAACGTATCCAAAAAGAAGATTTTTTTTTTTTTATTGACTAGTCTGACTTGACCTTAAGGCTATAAAATTAAATAAAGCTAGGCATGATGTTCATTTTTGCATTTTAGTCATTTTTGTCCTTTGATAAAATACGAGCTCTAATCTTGTAGTGCACAGCAAACAACTAAACAAACAAACCATTAGCGAAATTGCCAAAGTGACCAAAATGAACATCGCACTCCCGAAAATCACTTTCCCACATAGAAAAACCTGCTACAAACAGCACAAAAGGAGAAAAAAAGTGCAATGTACGGAAAACAATCCCAAATCGCCCGTTAACGCACTTCAGGGAAGCGCGAAGTGCGATAGCGAAAGAAAAAAATCGGCTAATCGGGTTCCGTCCGTACCACCCTACGACAATAAGTTGATCTGTTACCGGTATTCTGAACAGCCGGAGCTTGTGACCAATCGAGTTATTTTGTCGCACAAGGCTGGGTTTTGGTACTAAGCTGGGAGTGTCTAAGCTGCTTTAGCCTAAGCCACTCGCAGGGTACCGAAGCGCAAGCTGAGGCGGCAAGACCTACAAGACAATGGTACCGGCAGCGGCATCGGCACTCGGTTCTCTGGTACTCTGCAGATTTCTCACAAAAGAGCGTGACAGGATGATAATTAAGTATTTACTTAGTAAATCCTCAATTCAGAAACCGGGCCGTAGTGTGCCTTTTTTATGACATAGGCTTGCTGTCTCCACCATTCGAGGTACGGAACCCTGTAAAGACCCTTACCCCTCGCCCGTATCCTCACGTATCGGACGACCATTCGATGTGCATACTGCCGATTAAGCGGATCAACGAAGGTGAGACCGTAGTGACGAGAAAGTAGCGATTTACGTGGAGACAACGGCGAATGATTATTGAATCTTTGCTTTTTGATGTGAAACGTCTTTAAAATCAGGTCGTACTTAATCCAACACTAAAAATACTGAATTTCACACAAAAAAACTAGTTTCTACTCTAACCTAACCCAATGTGAAACTAAGTTTTTTTTTGTGTGCCATTAAATATTTCCCTTTAAAATCCCACTGAAACATACCACATCTAAAAAGTGGACATCAACAAAATTGAGTATTTGGTCCTGTATGCATTCCCAAACCATTGGATCGTGGTAAAACTTTGGAACGGGGGGATCTGAGGATGCAAGGGTTTCTGGCCCAAAAAATCCCAAAAGATAAAAATTTCGTTCCTGCTTTGAATATTATTGTTATTGTACGTGTATTGTGCAGTGGTTACGCAAGTTGAAGTCAATACCTAAGTATACTAAATTAAAAATACTCCCGAAATTTTAGCTTCAAATTCTCATAAACGGTTGAACCGATTTTGATAAAACATATCTAAAAAATGTGTATCCAAATCGGTTCACCCGTTTGAGAGCTACGGTGCCACAGGCAGACACACACACATAGCGGTCAAACTTATAGCACCTCTTTTTGGGTCAGGGGTTAAAAATGAAATCCGCTTCAACAAACGCCACCCAAAGCACACCCTTAGGACAAAATAATAAATGTTTACGCGACTACCCGCTGATCCCGAGATCCTGCGATTCGACCCTTTCACATCACACCACCTAACTGCCAGTGAGTCTTTGCCATGAAGAAAAAAAGGCTGAAGTTCTAAGGGCAATAAGGAGTAAAATCTGTAAATTCTTACAACTGCTAGTGGGTTTTTATACGAAGGAAAAAATAACCATTTTTTTTAGCCACTGTTCACAACTTGTTTGTATTGATCAGTAGAAAGCCTACTTTACTTAAACTACTTAGGTCCACTTGCGTCAACCAGGGTTAGCCAGTTAACTCTGAGTTAACGTCAAAAAATGTATGGAAATGTCAAATTAACTCAGAGTTAGTTGGCTAACCCTGACTGACGCAAGTCCGCCTTAGGCTATCCTCTATCGAATTAGAGTGCACCCTGTAGTAGTCGAAATTAAGAGCAAAATCTGATAGAAAGTAAAATAATTATGGTCTTCATGGGAAAAGGCACATAAGTAACAGCAAAATCTGATAGAAAAGTAAAATAATTATGAAGTCAAAATAAGTCAAGAAACAAATGTTTGATATACCTATCGCATTATTACATTTTGGTTCCCTCATTCGAGCCTAGTGCAGTTTCTGTATTTTCAGTTCTATTTTTCTATTTAATTCCTTCACACCCTTTCTCTAAACACATAACAATGTTTGCGGGTTTTTATCACTGGCAGTTCAAGTTGAATTAGACCGTTTTGGCAAAAAGCGGCTCTGGAACATTATTTAAAGCCGCAAGCACACTGAGAAACCACGCCTCACTTCAATTTATTTATCGGTACCTTTCACGCATTAAAGTAAAGTAAAGTAAAAGTAAAAAGGTATTTATTTCCGTGAATAGAATTAAACAGTGGTTAACAATACTGCGAATCCCACACTAGGCGAACCTGTATCGCGGGATTCAGATAAATAAAGTATAGATTTGTTTGTTTGTTTTGGTTTAGCCCAAACAAAACAATTACTGTTTGTTCTGAAACAACAACATTAATAAAACAAAAAACAAACAAACAAATAAACCTAAACCAAAAACCAAAAAAGTTATGAACAATAGGTACCTACATTTTCAATTTGAGGCTAAAAATAAAAAAAATAAAATTCTTCTTTTTTTACACAATATTATTGACATCCTGTTGACCAGTAGGTTACACCCTGTAAAAAGAGTTAGGATTTTTTGTAACACGTTGTAAAAAATTTAACTTAAATTTAAGAAATTACTCACCAATCATTAGATTTTTTTTTACATTACGTTTTAAACTAAAAGGTATTGTGTCTGAAACAGTGTGGGTTCGGCTTAAGCCCTTTTTTAATCTCATCACGTAACCTAAATTTAGACCCCTAAATATCACTTAGCGTTGATTCAAAAGGGTCTTTCCAAAATTTGACCCTTATTTTCTCACGAAATAATGTTGTGCCATTTTGTTCAAAAACTTTTTAGAACTTCGTACCTACTAAGGTACGGTCGGCTACAGTCACAGATACCCCATGGCAGCTCTTACCGCGCGCGACATAAGGGCGTCAATCGAACAAAAAGGGGTATCCTAGCGTGTGGCCGATTGTACCTAGGTAGAAAGCACTAAGCCATGGGTGATATAATCCTTAACTAAATAAAATTATGATTGTGGCGTATTTTATAAAGTAAACTTTTTTTTATAATCCTAGTTTTTTTATAATCCAAGGTTATACAGGGTGTTTCAGAAAAGTCCTGTGACACTGAAAGAGGTCGCTTAACTTATCAATGTATAATATAGGGTTATTCCATCTCTACCACAACTTTTGCTGTCATAATAAAATTATAATATTTATAAGACAGTGTCCCTGTTTTGTAATTTAATTAAAATATTAATTTTGGTTTGAAACCAATGACATTCCATTTGAAACGGGTCGAATCGCAGTACGTTTGGTAGGTAATTTTTTTTTGTGTGAATGTCGCGAATCATTAAAAGTTACTAATTAAAATAGTATCCATCCCAAGTAACATTTTAGGTTGTAGAAAGGTTGTGAACAGGTTCTAGAACCTTTGTATGGAAATCTGCTCGTAAGTCTTATAACTCTCAATAAAGTTATATTAACCTTGTAATTACCTTCTGAGTGCCAAAAGGGCCCCGGTTTTAGAACCTTTCTGAGAGCTACAGCACAACCTATAGCTCAAATCCAGAACCTTTCCAATACTTGCATAGAACCTAAATATAACCTTCACAACCTTAATTTAACGTTACTATAACCTTGCAAGACAACTTATAAGTTCTAAATAAGTCTTGGATGTAACTCTATGACAACTTAAAACCTTTTTGATGGATATGAATAAATACCTTTCCAGGACTTTCAAGTTTTAAATAGCTTCTGTTTAAGATTTTTTACACAGATTCAAATACTTATTTACAATGGCGTCATTCCTTTGTCGTTAGGCCAACTTTCAAAATGGCTAGATAAACAATATTCATAAAAATAATATGTAGCTTGGTTAAGTCAGGAAATAATGAAAATATAGTGCGGTTGGCACTTTATCGTGAAACTTTACGATAATAGTGCTGAATACAAGACGGGCCTTTCGTAAATTAAACTTTACGAAGATTTTTTAATGAAATAAAAATTAAATATTTGGTGGTTGGTGGTAAGTCACATCAGAAATCGATCTACTATTCATATAAAAAATATATATTATACATCGTGTAGCACATGGTATTTGATTACCCTTTATTTAATTAAAATATTGGATTTCTTTAGCTTTTTTTTTCATTTTATAATATTAAATATGGCTGCCGTTAGGAAATTACTTGAAAGCATTATTTTTTACCTTTTCAGAACTGTAACAGCTAAGAGCGCTTAATTTTTTCCAAAATAAGAGCTGAAGGTAATCTCGCGGAGCTACCCCAAACGACAAGGCTGTTTTCAACGCTTCAAGGTTATTACCTACCAGGAGTTGTCCAAGACTTGCCAGTCGCGAAAATCACCACTGAGCTAAATTTGTTGCTTTTAAGTTTTGGTTGTAAGGAGGACATGCGATTGACCTGCGTTCAACAAATAGCTACAGGCTGCTCTAAGGGTGGTATTCATGAACGATACTTATGAGATCGAAATGGAACTCTGTTTAAACTTAATTTAAAGTGAGATCAGTTTTGAACTTACTTTAAACTGATTTCAAAACTGATTTCAAAACTGATCTCTGTTTAAACTAAGTTCAGCGAGATCAATTATGAACTTACTTAAAATTGAGTTCAAAATTGAAATTCGAATTGAATCGAATCCAATCCAATCGAATCGAATCGAATCGAATAAAATTGAAATGAATTGAATCGAATCGAATCAAATCGAATTGAATCGAATCGAATCGAATCGAAACGAAACGAAACGAATCAAATCGAATCGAATCTAAACAAAACGAAACGTATCGAATCGAATCGAATCTAATCGAATCGAATCGAAACGAATCGAATCGAAATTAATTGAATCGAATCGAATCGAATCGAAACGAAACGAAACGAATCGAATCGAAACGACGCGAATCGAAATTAATTGAATCGAATCTAATCGAATCGAATCGAAATTAATTGAATCGAATCGAATCGAAATGAATTGAATCGAATCGAATCGAATCGAATCGAATCGAATTGAATTGAATTGAATCGAATCGAATCGAATCGAATCGAATCGAATCAAATCAAATCGAATCGAAACGAAACGAAACGAATCGAGACGAAACGAAACGAAACTAATCGAATCTAATCGAAACGAATCGAATCGAAATTAATTGAATCGAATCGAATCGAATCGAAATTAATTGAATCGATTCTAAACGAATCGAAATGAAACGAATCGAATCGAATCGAATCGAATCGAATCTATTCGAAACTAAACGAAACGAATCGAATTGAATCGAATCGAATCGAATCAAATCGAATCGAATCGGCTATTGCTAGATTCATGGTACGGTCGGCCACAATCTCAGATACCCCATGGCAGCTCTTATCGCGCACGGCATAAGGGCGCCAATCGAACAAAAAGGGGTATCTGAGACTGTGGCCGACCGTACCATGAATCTAGCAATAGCCGATTCAATTCGATTTGATTCGATTCGATTCGATTCGTTTCGTTTCGTTTCGAATCGATTCGATTCGATTCGTTTCGTTTCGTTTCGATTCGATTCGTTTCGATTCGATTCAAATAATTTCGATTCGATTCGATTCGATTCGATTCGATTCTATTCATTTCGATTCAATTCATTTCGATTCGATTCGATTCGTTTCGATTAGATTCGATTATTTTCGTTTCGTTTCGATTCGTTTCGTTTCGATTCGATTTGATTTGATTCGATTCGATTCGATTCGATTCGATTCGATTTGATTCAATTCAATTCGATTCGTTTCAATTTGATTCGATTAGATTCAATTAATTTCGACTCGATTCGATTCGATTCGATTCAATTCATTTCGATTCGCGTCGTTTCGATTCGATTCGATTAGATTCGATTCAATTAATTTCGATTCGATTCGTTTCGTTTCGTTTCGATTCGATTTGATTCGATTAGATTCGATTCGATTCGACTCGTTTCGTTTCGTTTAGATTCGATTCGATTTGATTCGTTTCGTTTCATTTCGTTTCGATTCGATTCGATTCGATTCGATTCGATTCGATTCAATTCGATTCGATTCGATTCGATTCAATTCATTTCGATTCGATTCGATTCGATTCGATTGGATTGGATTCGATTCGATTCGAATATCAATTTTGAACTCAATTTAAAGTAAGTTCAAAATTGATCTCGCTGAACTTAGTTTAAACAGAGATCACTTTTGAAATCAGTTTTGAAATCAGTTTAAAGTAAGTTCAAAACTGATCTCACTTTAAATTAAGTTTAAACAGAGTTCCATTTTGATCTCAGTTTAAGTATCGTTCATGAATACCACCCTAAGAGTGCAAACATGGAAGTGTGCAAAAAGTGACTATTCATAAATTATAATAAAACGTTAATAACTGGCCAAGTGCGACTTGGACTCGTGCACTGAGGGTTCCGTATCGTAACAAAAATGACAAAAAAAAACTAGCCATAAAGACCCTCGGTGCGTGAGTGCCACTTGGCCGTTTTTAAAACTATTTGTTGTTATACTATAAAGTAAGCTCTATAAGAATACAAAGTTTGATGCTAATAATATTATTATGTACTAGCTTTTCGCCCGCGACTTCGTCCGCGAAGACTTATAAGAAGTTGCCTGGGTACATCTTTCACCATTATCAAATTAGCATGAATAGAGTCATGGTTGTGTATTTTTGTAAGCTATCTCTATTCCAAATGTCATCCAAATCCGTCGTGCAGATTCAGCGTGGAAGTGTATGTGTGTGACCAAATTGGTAAAGATCAAATGAATCCAACAAAAAAAAAACATACTTTGAACCTTTTTGGCCGTTTTAGGTGTATCATTATTATTGTTTTCTTCATGCTTAGTAGATTTGCTATAAAACGCAACTGTAGTTAAATGTTCATTGAATAGTTGTAGCTTTAATGGTTCCGGCATTGTTATTGATATTACATCAGGAAAACTCTTAAAATGTTTCCACCCTTTTTGATGCTGAAACATGTGTTTTATTATTATTTCTGATTGAATACACGACTACTTAGTTTCAAGGTAATCTGACCCAATAAAATGATAATTTCATACAAATTTTGAACCCCGTTTTGGCCGTTTTAGAGTTAACATTATTACTTTTTTCTTCATGGTTGGTAGTTTTGCTATAAAACGCAACTGTAGTTTTTCAAATTTGTAACTTAAATGGGTTGGGCCCAGCATTGCTACTCCATTCAGTCGTTCCCTCAATGCTGAGGATCGTGACCATCATTGAAGTTGGCAGAGAGTAGAGTTCTCCATTGCGCTCTATCACTCGCGATGTGTATCAGTTTGTGCAGGTGTTTTTGCGTGGCTTTGGTTATAATATCCGTCCATCTAGCGGGTGGTCTGCCTCGAGCTCTCTTTCCCTCCACCTTTCCCGTCATAATTTGTTTTTCCAGGCTATCAGGTCCTCTACGGGCTATGTGACCGAAGAACGTTGCGATACGTCGTTGACATATTTGCATTGCTACTACATCAGGGAAAAATATTCAACGTTTCCACCCATTTTAACCCTTCATTCGCTGAAATGAGAAAAATTCTGAAACACGTGTTTGATTATTTCTGATTTAGCATACGAATACTTAGTTTAAAGTATATCAGACAAAAAAAAATGTACCTATTTCATACAAACTTTTTACCCCGGTTTGGGTATTTCAAGGGTTAACATTATTACTTTTTTCGTCATGGTTGGTAGTTTTGCTATAAAACGCAACTGTGGTTCAAATTTCAAAGTTCTAACTTAAATGGTTTGGACCCAGCATTGCTACTATATCAGGGACAAATCTTCAACGTTTCCACCCATTTTAACCCTTCATTCGCTGAAATGAGAAAAATGCTGAAACATGTGTTTGATTTTTTCTGATTTAGTATACTAATACTTAATTTCAAGTAAATCGGACCAAAAAAAATTTGTATTTCATACAAACTTTGAACCCTGGTTTGGGCATTTGAAGGGTTAAAATTATATTTTTTTCTTCATGGTATGTAGTTTTGCCACAAAACACTACTGCAGTTTCAATTTCATAGTTGTAGCTTCAATGGTTTAGGCCTGGCATTGATACTAAATCAGGAAAAATCTTCAAACTTTTCTACCCCTTTTAACCCTTTAGTGGGCAGAATTTTGAAAAACGCTGAAACACGTGTTTAATGGTTCCTTATTTGATATACAAATACTAAGTTTCACGTAAATCGGACCAAAATTTTTTTTTATTTCATACAAACTTTGAACCCCGGTTTGGGCATTTGAAGGGTTAAAATTATATTTTTTTCTTGATGGTGGGTAGTAATGCTATAAAATGCAACTGCACATTCAATTTCAAAGTTGTAGCTTCAATGGTTTGGGCCCAGCATTGCTACTACATCAGGAAAAAAACTTCAACGTTTCCACCCTTTTTTAACCCTTCATTGGCTGAAATGAGAAAAACGCTGAAACACGTGTTTGATTTTTTCTGATTTAGTATACTAATACTTAATTTCAAGTAAATCGGACCAAAAAAAATTTTTATATCATACAAACTTTGAACCCTGGTTTGGGCATTTGAAGGGTTAAAATTATATTTTTTTCTTCATGGTATGTAGTTTTGCCACAAAACACTACTGCAGTTTCAATTTCATAGTTGTAGCTTCAATGGTTTAGGCCTGGCATTGATACTAAATCAGGAAAAATCTTCAAACTTTTCTACCCCTTTTAACCCTTTAGTGGGCAGAATTTTGAAAAACGCTGAAATACGTGTTTAATTGTTTCTTATTAAATTTACAAATACTAAGTTTCAAGTAAATCGGACCAAAAAATTTTTTTATTTCATTCAAATTTTGAACCCCGGTTTGGGCATTTGACGGGTTAAAATTATATTTTTTTCTTCATGGTGGGTAGTTTTGCTACAAAACGCTACTGCAGTTTCAATTTCATAGTTGTAGCTTAAATGGTTTGGGCCCGACGTTGACACTACATCACGAAAAATATTCATACATTTCAACCTCGTTTAACCCTTAAACGGCTAAAATTAGAAAAAAGCTAAAACAGGTGTTAAATTATTTTTGATTTAATATACGAATTCTTAGTTGCAAGTAAATCCGGACAATTTTTTTTTTTTTTTCATACAAACTTTGGACCCCATTTTTACCGCCTTAAGGGTTAAACTTGAAGTAAATCTGTCTTAACCCGTAGCGTGTCCACAAATTATAACTATTGTCAAATTTTCACTGTTGTGGCATTAGCGGTTTTGTTCCAGCATTGATCGTAACTGGTGAAAAAAATCGAAAAACTTTGGCACCCATTTTAACCCTTAAGAACATAGAAATGAGAAAAAATCAGAAATAGGTGTCAAGTCATTTTAAAAAAAAAGTACAAAAAATTAAGATTTAAGAACAAAAGACCAAAAAATTTTTTTTTCCCATACACACTTTCAGCCCTATTTTGACCCACTTAAGGGTTAAATAAAAAAAAATCGCTTCTTAAATGAACCCTCCACCATGTAACGCAACTTTTGTCCAAATTTCATACTTATAGGTTCAGCCGTTTGGGCTGTAGCGTGATGAGTCAGTCAACCTAAGCCTTTTATATATATAGATTACCGTTTTTGCAAAAGTATAAAAACACGTTTGTGGTATATGGACCTCCCTTATTTGTCATTATTATTTGTTGTTGTGTCCTCCATTATTACACAAATACATTCTGTGAAAGTTTGTATTTGTATTTTGGTTTAGTGTGAAAAATGTTTTGATAATATATAGGTAAAAAACCTTTATAAAAACATATATTTCATACTAGCTTTTCGCCCGCGACTTCGTCCGCGAAGACTTATAAGAAGTTGCCTGGGTACATCTTTCACCATTATCAAATTAGCATGAATAGAGTCATGGGTGTGTATTTTTGTAAGCTATCTCTATTCCAAATGTCATCCAAATCCGTCGTGCAGTTTCAGCGTGGAAGTGTATGTGTTGTGTATGTGTGTGACCAAATTGGTAAAGATCAAATGAATCCAACAAAAAAAAAACATACTTTGAACCTTTTTGGCCGTTTTAGGTTTATCATTATTATTGTTTTCTTCATGCTTAGTAGATTTGCTATAAAACGCAACTGTACTTAAATGTTCATTGAATAGTTGTAGCTTTAATGGTTCCGGCATTGTTATTGATACTAAATCAGGAAAACTCTTAACCCTTTTTGATGCTGAAACATTCTTTAATTATTATTTCTGATTTAATACACGACTACTTAGTTTCAAGTTAAACTGAATCCAATAAAATGATAATTTCATACAAATTTTGAACCCCGTTTTGGCCGTTTTAGAGTTAACATTATTACTTTTTTCTTCATGGTTGGTAGTTTTGCTATAAAACGCAACTGTAGTTTTTCAAAGTTGTAACTTGAATGGGTTGGGCCCAGCATTGCTACTACATCAGGGAAAAATATTCTACGTTTCCACCCATTTTAACCCTTCATTCGCTGAAATGAGAAAAATGCTGAAACATGTGTTTGATTATTTCTGATTTAGCATACGAATACTTAGTTTCAAGTAGGTATATCAGACAAAAAAAATGTATTTCATACAAACTTTTAACCCCGGTTTGGGCATTTCAAGGGTTAACATTGTTACTTTTTTTGTCATGGTTGGTAGTTTTGCTATAAAACGCAACAGTAGTTCAAATTTCAAAGTTGTAACTTAAATGGTTTGGACCCAGCATTGCTACTATATCAGGGAAAAATCTTCAACGTTTCCACCCATTTTAACCCTTCATTCGCTGAAATGAGAAAAATGCTGAAATATGTGTTTAATTATTTCTGATTTAGTATACAAATACTTAGTTTCAAGTAAATCAGACCAAAAAAAATTTTTATTTCATACAAACTTTGAACCCCGGTTTGGGCATTTGAAGGGTTAAAATTATATTCTTTTCTTCATGGTAGGTAGTTTTGCCACAAAACACTACTGCAGTTTCAATTTCATAGTTGTAGCTTTAATGGTTTAGGCCTGGCATTGATACTACATCAGGAAAAATCTTCAAACTTTTCTACCCCTTTTAACCCTTTTATGGACAGAAATTTGAAATACGCTGAAACACGTGTTTAATGGTTTCTTATTTAATATACAAATCCTAAGTTTCAAGTAAATCGGAACAAAAAAATTTTTTATTTCAACAAACTTTGAACCCCGATTTGGGCATTTGAAGGGTTAAAATTATATTTTCTTCTTGATGGTGGGTAGTAATGCTATGAAATGCAACTGCACATTCAATTTGAAAGTTGCAGCTTTAATGGTTTGGGCCCAGCATTGCTACTACATCAGGAAAAAAACTTCAACGTTTCCACCCATTTTAACCCTTCATTGGCTGAAATGAGAAAAACGCTGAAACACGTGTTTTATTTTTTCTGATTTAGTATACTAATACTTAATTTCAAGTAAATCGGACCAAAAAAAAATTTTATTTCATACAAACTTTGAACCCTGGTTTGGGCATTTGAAGGGTTAAAATTATATTTTTTTCTTCATGGTAGGTAGTTTTGCCACAAAACACTACTGCAGTTTCAATCCCATAGTTGTAGCTTTAATGGTTTAGGCCTGGCATTGATACTAAATCAGGAAAAATCTTTAAACTTTTCTACCCCTTTTAACCCTTTAGTGGGCAGAATTTTGAAAAACGCTGAAACACGTGTTTAATTGTTTCTTATTTAATATACAAATACTAAGTTTCAAGTTAATCGGACCAAAAAAAAATTTTATTTCATACAAACTTTGAACCCCGGTTTGGGCATTTGAAGGGTTAAAATTATATTTTTTTCTTCATGGTGGGTAGTTTTGCTACAAAACGCTACTGCAGTTTCAATTTCATAGTTGTAGCTTAAACGGTTTGGGCCCGACGTTGACACTACATCACGAAAAATATTCATACATTTCAACCTCGTTTAACCCTTAAACTGCTAAAATTAGAAAAAAGCTAAAACAGGTGTTAAATTATTTTTGATTTAATATACGAATTCTTAGTTGCAAGTAAATCCGGACAAAATTTTTTTTTTTTTCATACAAACTTTGGACCCCATTTTTACCGCCTTAAGGGTTAAACTTGAAGTAAATCTGTCTTAACCCGTAGCGTGTCCACAAATTACAACTATTGTCAAATTTTCATTGTTTTGGCATTAGCGGTTTTGTTCCAGCATCGATCGTAACTGGTGAAAAAAATCGAAAAACTTTGGCACCCATTTTAACCCATAAGAACATAGAAATGAGAAAAAATCTGAAATAGGTGTCAAGTAATTTAAAAAAAAAAGTACAAAAAATCAAGATTTAAGAACAAAAGACAAAAAAAAAATGTTTTCCCATACACACTTTCAGCCCTATTTTGACCCACTTAAGGGTTAAATAAAAAAAAATCGCTTCTTAAATGAACCCTCCACCATATAACGCAACTTTTGTCCAAATTTCATACTTATAGGTTCAGCCGTTTGGGCTGTAGCGTGATGAGTCAGTCAACCTAAGCCTTTTATATATATAGATAATAGAAAAACATATTAATCCAATATGTACATAATATCTTGAATACCTAGCTTTCTATTAGTCTCGCTAAAAGAAAATAAATAATGGCTTCACCTATTTAAAAAGGAACAGCTGAAAATGACAAAAAATAAATAGCGGAATCGAACTGATACGAAGTTCATAAAGTAAACTACAGGCTGCACTCTAAGTCAATAGCGGAACTTTAAGTAGGCTGTCTACTGATCAATACAAACAACTTGTAAGAGGTGGCGGCAAAAATGGAGCGAAAAAAAAATCAGCTGTTTCATACATTTGGCGCAGTACTGCGTTGACCTTTTGTATGGAACAGCTGACATTTTTGTCACTCGATTTTTTTCGCCACCTAGTGCAAGTTGTTTGTATTGATCAGTAGATAGCCTACTTAAAGTTCCGCTATCGACTTAAAGTGCACCCTGTAGTAAATAATAAAAAGAATAAACACTTACAGTTGCATTAATCATTCATAACAATTTTTTACGCACTTAACACTTAGAATTTCCACTTTTTTTTTGTATCACCCTGTGTCGGTTCATTTTTTAAGACGCGTAAGCTTACAGATCACAATGTATGCTTTGAAGTCGCGGAGACAACTGTCGAGTTTTGAGGATGCCTCTTAAGCTTTAAAATATTTCTGTAAGACTTGAATAATGCCTTCAGCTCAAAACAACAGCTTACTGGTTTTTTTTTTTACCACACAGTCCTAGTTTGTTTGCCTAGACAACTCTGATCTAACCTATAAGTTGTAGATAGGTTTTCGAAACTACTTATAAGCAATTTCAACATTTCAAAACCTTAAGGTAATATCAAGGTTAAAAATTAAACCTTTAGATCTCACATAAGTTAAATGATAACCTTTCCAGAACCTTATCAGTAGCTTACGACAACTATAAGATCCTGGTGCTGTAAGCTCTTGAAATACAAGTCAGCATAACGTTAACGTTAACTCTTGTCAACAACTTCAAGGTTGTAACAATAAACTATTAGTTTTAGGACTTAGTAATCATTCTCAAATACTAAATATAACCAACTAGCAAATCATTAACCTTTCTACAACCCCTCTAAAACCTAGAGGCAATTTTTACAACCTAGGCCCAAATGAAATGTTACTTGGATATCTATATATATAAAAATAAATCGCCGTGCATTAGTCTCGCTAAAACTAAGAAACGGCTTGACCGATTTGCATATTTACTGTTTTGTTTAATTCACCGTAGTTCAGGGTAGGTTTAAAAGCAAAGAAATATGGGAAAAGTTAAAAGATTAGCTGAAAAACGGAAGAAATAAAAATTGGTCATTTTGTATTGGAATCGCCATTTTTGACGCGGAGAGTCAAACTATTTCAGATGATACGAAGTTCACCGGGTCAGCTAGTGTATACTATTAAATTGTGACACCTAGGCGGTTTGGCTTTTGTCTTCGTCGAGTGAAGAAAAAAGAAGGTAGGGACTTTCCTCAATAAGGCATTTTCATTTTGGCGTAATCCCACAAAAGCCTTGTAAATAATTTTTCTACATTCAAAGCTTCGGGAATTTACTCTGAAATTGACTTATTTATTTGATAAGGTGCGATTTTTTTATAACACTCACAACAAAAGAACTTTTTCATCTCCCATGCTCGGAAAGTACGCTGTTACTTTAAATATGCGATCGTAGAAAATCCTTTTTTAAACCACTTTGTATTTTTGTGGGCTTCAGCTGCTGTGTGTGACGTCATTAAACAGCTCGCATCCGACACATACATCGTAACACTCATTCAAAGGGCTGCATCTTTGGAACCGTACTAGGTAGCCAGTTAAAATTTTCAGATATTATGTTTTATTATAGTAAATTACCCAAGAAATAATAAAAATTAAAATATATAAAAAAATAAGAGGGGTCCCCATACAAAAAACGTTGTTTTATACTTTTTGCTCTATAGAAAAAAAGATAAGGCGTACAAGCATCAAACTTGGTATGATTAAAGGGCTTACTCCATAGTATAACAAAAAAATATAAAAAACGGTCAAGCGCGACTCGGACTCACGCGCCGAGGGTCCGTATAACCAGTTTTTTTTTATTGTATGGCGGTACGGAACTCTCAGTGCGCGAGCTCTACTCGCACTTGGCCAGTTTTTTTGTGTGTTTAGTCAGTGTTACAGTAGTGTTTTAATATAATATTACTTATTTATAACGTTAAAAATTCGCTAGGGACAGGTTTTAAAGCCGCAAGCTATTCCCTAGCACGGGTTAGTTAGTGCTTTAAAAATAACAAACTTTTTGAAATCTTCGAAGTATCTCTATATTGGAGTCGCTAGCAGATCCCCAGAGTTCAATTCCATAGGTCCAAATGGGGCACACTGGTTTGTGAGAAACACAGAAATCCATGAATAACTAGAGATGCCAAAGATCAAGGAAGAAGTGAAAAAAAGCTGCGAACGATACAAACAAAGACTACAAAGACACACCAATGACCTGGCCAAAGACTTATTAAATATTTTTTTATTTTTCTATACCTATACAAATAAAATGTCAAATTAAATTACTATTCAATCAACTAGACAATTTTTAAGGTACGCTTTTATTCAAAGTATAAATAACAATTTTATTGTAAATATCGAAATTTTGTACGAAATTAAAGGCTATTTTATTTTATTTTATTTATTTAAACAGCCCCACGGACATTCTTCATTGCCTAAACGGCAGCAGCGGCGCGAGCGCCATCATTTAGGTGAACTTTACTCACTTCAAAGTAAGGACCCTGCTTAGAGGGAGGTGTCGGGAGTCAAATCGTTACCAGCCTCCTGAAGGTAATTTGCTTCATGTGTTCAACATAATCTGTTTCACCTTGGCCCAAGAAAGTAAGACTTGGGTCACAAAAGAATATTAGGCGCGTGCGTTCGGTATGGACTGGCCAGACGATGCCAGTGTTGTTTCGCGTTTTTCATCTGTACTAAAAACAGTATGGGCAAAAATACCTACTTAAAAAAATATATACCTCCGACATTTTAGCTTCAAATTAGCATATCTCATAAACGGCTGAACCGATTTTGCTAAAACATTATAAGAACACTCGCTAGAAAACTAGATTTCAAATTAAAGAAAACCGCATCCTAGTCGGTTTAACCGTTTAAGAGCTACGGTTCCACGGACAGACACACCCTTAGACACCCTGACACACCCTCACACACACACACACACACACACAAACACACACACACACACACACACACACACACACACACACACACACATATATACAAACAGCGGTCAAACTTATAAACACCCCTCTAATTTTGTTCGGGGGTTAAAAAATAGATACGATGCCCTTGCACTTAGCTGCAAATAAAAGCCACTTCGTACAAGAAAGTTTGCCAGATGAATGGAGAGCGAACTTCCTTACGCAAGAGTCTACTCGCACCTTTGCTAGACCGTTTTTTTTTTCCATTACGCCTAGGTGTGTTCTCTCCATGAACGAATTATTATTAAAGAGGGCAAATTCAGCACAGCATGACACGAATTAATTTTAAATGAGCCGCCGAAAGGTCAACACGTAAATAAGATGTTCTATAAGGAACATAATATTAAAAAAACCGTTTACAAAACCCTAAACGGGGTTTTGGGTAGATTTTAGATTAAGGCTCGGTATAAGGCTAACTAGCGCCACCAATGTTGAAAAAATCATATCTTCCTTCAGAAGAAGTTTCTGACAAAATCCTAAGATGAGCCCATGCGCCATGCTTTTCTAGATTTTTAAATGTAGACACAAATGTAGATCCTATTTCGTGAAGTGTTGTTCATCTATCTCTCCGTCTATGCAGGCGATATTAAGGGTAAACGATAGCAACGTGGCGGGAAATTCAAAATTTTCACAGTTTTTTACATTTTGTAGCTAGGCAGTGGCAGTGGCACTGCCCAAAAAACTTGTCGTAGACCAGAACACATAATCGGCTGAATTATTGTTGTTCCATTGTTTACAATAATGAAAAGCATACTTTGTTGTTTCCGCGAACGAAAAATCGCTGAACAAAAATAGCTCAGTTTAGCTACAAAATGTAAAAAACTGTGAAAATTTTGAATTTCCCGCCACGTTGCTATCATCCCACCTTAAATGGGGTTGTCTCGTGTTACTGACGTAGGTTTCTACCTTAGGCCTTTTTATAGGCTCTATCACAAGTTCATCATCATTATATTTAAGAGTTACTCTCTTGTCGGTGCAGCATTCTCCATGCACTTCGATCCAGTTCCTTCGCAGCCTGGAACGAATGACATCTATCTTTTCTTTTCTTGGTCAAAGTATCGTCTCCGTGGCTTTCCTCTATCATTAGTCACAGAGGTTTTAATATAGGTACGAATTATACGAATAGGTAACCTGCGGATTGGCTCGAACTGTTTCTCTGAGAGAAGGCCTTACTCTCTCTCTGAGAAAAGGCCTTTGCCTAACGATTGGCTCGAACTGTTTCTCTGAGAGAAGGCCTTACTCTCTCTCTGAGAGAAGGCCTTTGCCCAGCTAGTGATTGACATTCGAAATTAGGTAAGTCTTGGACTCGCTAGTGGGACATGTACAATTGTACTGGCTACATCTTACTTTTGCACTTTTAGGTGCCTGAATCCGACCTGAAAAACCTCGTCTAATTTTGAGAACAAAGTGTCTCAAAGCACAAGTCTCCCCTAATTTAGACTTAAAATGGCCGAGAAATTACTCACTTCGTTCAACTTGGACGTTGCTAGGCAGGGTTGCGCGGAAAATCTGCAAAGAACGAAAAGAAAATGTTACGGAACAAATCTAATTTGAACATGGTAATGACGTTCTTGGAAATGAACACTTAAAATGTGCAATTGGAACTCGAGTCGGCCAACTAAAAGTAGAACGTTTCTTTGCTACAGTGTGGCATTGTAAGATATAGTCAAGCTTCGGTCACACTATAGGAAAAATATTATTATCGAATTCAAATTGAATTTCAAAACTTTATGACAACGATGCCAACTTACCAAATATAACTAAACTAAGGCCTTTGCATCTACGTAATGAGATGATTTATACTGCGTCCAGTGACTCCTTCACTCACACTAGATGGGTGAAGAGACCACTCGGCACTGCAGTGCCTGAGACATTGTTTTAGATGGATTAGGCTTGCCCAGCACCTATACCATCCTGACAGCTTAGTCAGCCTAGCCCACGGGAAAGACAAATCAATACGTGTATTAAATTTTAAAGCTTAATATTAAAGTATAATAATATTTTGTGCTTAAACAATAACAAAGTATGCTATGGCATCAAAAAAGAGCAGGCTCAACATTGAGCTAAGCATGTAAACAAGTACGTGCAAAGCGCTGTTTTTTCAGTAAACCCCTATTTTACATGAACTTGTGACTTGCCTGTTGATATAGGTAATAAAAACATTATTCTAAAAGAAAGTTATTGAAACTTAAAATGTAATATAAAACTAAAAGATACAAAGATATAGACAGCTGTAACAATTTAGCGCAACTGACAAGTACTGTGGCGTCTGAGTGGTCGCTTCATAAATTTAGTATTAGTTGGAGTATTGGAGATGCCACTGAACGCTGCCTGTATAAATATCATCTGTTTCTAGGATCTAGGCAAAGGCCTTTTTGTACGGTATGGTACAACTTTAGGCGGCCTTATCCACCTAAAATATTTTGCAAGCTACATAGGCACTTGTCATAGGCACAACATGTTAAACCCCACTCGAGTATGTATCGAAATCTCTCGCAAATTCGCGAAACTCGAGTGCGTAAGCACCGAGCCCGTAAAACTGAATTGCGCGGCGCAAGCCATAGGCGGAAGCGGTCACAAAAGCGAAAATGAGCCTTTTTTTTATCACAGATTCATAAAGCATTTCATAGATGGCGCCTACAGGCGTGGCCATAGAAGAACCGGAATACGGCTGCAAAAATTAATCTCTGCTAAGCGAAATATGACAGCTGTATTCCGGTTCTTCTATGGCCACGCCCTGTAAACGCCATCTATGAACTGCTTTGAATTTGTCCTTTGAAAATTGCTGATTGAAAAAAGAGATCGCTGACATTTTCAACAATACTGTTGATGCAAAGATATTAATATATCAAAAGACAAAAAAAAATGCCTGAGTTGGGACTTGAACCCGCGGACTAGGGCGTACACGAGACAGCACGCAGAAGCTTACACGCGTGAACTTTACTCGCTTAAGTTACGGGCTACTTTGCGACGAAAGTGTAAGCACCTACGTGCTTCTTCTTCTCTCGTGACGAAAGCGTCACACATCGCACTCCCAGTGTGCTGCCGTGTGTACAATGCGTGTTCTATAACTAACCAATTGAACGATCGAGTGACTGAGGCCCGGTTTCTGAATTGAGAAATTCGCTTAGCTAAATGGGTAAGTATCGTCCTGTCTCTGCAGGTTTCTCACAAAAGAGCGTGACAGAACGATAGTTAAGTATTTGCTTAGCAAAATTCTAAATTTAGAAACCGGGCCTGTGTAATTTATTTTTCATCTCCCATGCTCGGAAAGTTTGCTGTTACTAGTAACTTACGATCGTGTAAAGGCCGGATTTAAACTATCTGCATTTTAGTGCGCTTCGAAATTTGAACGCGACGCCGGGAAAGTCTTTTCCGCGCCCTATGGTGTTGAAAAAGAAACACTGGCCGTTTAAGTAGATGCCAGATCCCGACCGAAAAAAGATCCTCATTCATAGTTCGTTTACACGCGTACTTCAGCGAAAGTGATTGTTCGTACCCATTCTCTATACAAAACTCTGAATGTAAATGGGGAATAAGGATCTTTTAAAAAGGTAAAGTCATGCAATAGAACATTCAGAAACGCGGTTTCTTCTTATAGTCTTTTCAATATTTTGTACACTATATTTATTTTTAATACCAGTAAATAAAAAAAATGCTTCGCTTCTGTTTTATCCAATAGATAATTATGTTTTGGTTTGTTAAATACATTTTTTCAAACGATATTACTAATTTCATTTTTTATCTCCTACAAATTTTTATTTTATATGGTAAAAGTTCAGAATGTACCCGGAAAAAAAAACATTCTTTTATTTACATTATTTTTGTGTCTGGATAAATAAACTTCAGGAAATTATTAATAAAACGAATGGTTTTAATACCAACGAAGCTCAAAACTTTAGTGCGGCAGCCGTAACTACAGTAAAATATGCTTTTAAAAGGAACTTATTTGACTCACCTGTTTTGCCTGTAAGTAGTTGTCTATAGAGTTTTTCCCGCTTGGCTAACAAAATCATTTCCTCGCTTCTGTGAGATGAAAAGTTTTGTGTTTCGCACGAATGCAATATTATTTGCGTCTCGTGCTTCTGAATACCTCGCTACGCTCAGGTTTCTTTTTTTGAACCACTCGCTACGCTCGTGGCTCAATTTTAGAAACCTTCGCTAGCTCGGTTTTCAATACAAGCACTCGCCGCAAACAATAATTTTGCATTCTTGCATAACAAATAACTATTACAGTTCCCGGCGCATAACTTGAGCAAAATTTTGCATAGTAGGGATGAGTTCGGGCGTGTCAAACAAAATTTTACCCATCTGGGCCGTCCGAAGCAATAGCAATTCCGTCGCAACCCTTGTCCCCCTTCAAAGAGACCCAAAAATCGTCTACTGCGCAGTAAATGATAGATAGATAGAAAGAGAACACTTTATTGTACACCAGAAAAAAATATTTACAAGAATTTTCTTAACCTAAAAGTACAGATGGCGGTCTTATCGCTAAAAGCGATTTCTTCCAGACAACCTTTCGATGGACGATGTTAATTCGTTGGCGGGCTGCAAATGACCCTACGCGGCGGTTTGTGCATCGCTAATTTAAAGGAACTCTACACTTGGACCGGGCCCTAAACCTAATACCGCCCTTTTCATCTGAAACGGCTTGAAGACGGCGCAAAGGAAATAATGCCCTTAACAACGCGACTCCCTTCAAATATTTATAACTGGGTCCTTGTTCGCTATACGGTAGGGCGGAATAGGGCGTATTTTCCATGAATAGCGATGTAGTCCGAATAGGGAATATGCATGTCGTTTTATTTTACTTGCCTTTTTGTCCCTTGAATGCAAATTTTTCAGACAAGCATATTTAAGGTGGTGGTCAAAGACCACTAGGACGTCAATTAAAAATTTTTTTTTTTTTTTTGGATGCGTTTTATGCTAAAAACGAGGTGTCAAATCAGAATCCATAGGCTTAACAATTTTTAGGACCTAAGGCATAGATTCTAGATCCTAGAACCTACGAATAAATCCCGCACAAGTCAAAAGTGCTCGTTTTTTTCTTGTGCGGGACTTATTCGTAGGTTCTAGGTATGGCAGGCCAAGGTTCTGCCGCTCCTTTTGAGCTTACTCTAGTTCAGCTGTGTCTCATAGTTTTAATAGGGCATCTAAACAAACCAAACAAACTAAACAAACATAAAAGTAAACAACCGTTTTTGTCTCTCCTGTAAAATTTAGCAATAGTTGGTGTGACCATCACATTTTTTTACGTACCAATCATGGTACGATACATCACATTTTTTTACGTACCATGAAAGCGCGGCATAACTGGACTAAAAACTAAGGCCTTTGCATCTACGTAATGAGATGATTTATACAGCGTTCAGTGGCACCTTCACTCACACTAGATGGGTGAAGAGACCACTCGGCACTGCAGTGCCTGGGACTGGACTACACAAGCAAAAAAGGAATTGTGGCAAAGATGGAAGAGGTTAGAAAAATCCTGAACAATAACCACCACACAACCCTGTCATAAATCCCGAATAGTAGGTACAGTCATCAACACGCTAAGGTCGCTAAGGTACCCACGATATCTCTTACCGCGAGCATCATAGGGGCGATAGTCGAATAAAAAGGTATATCCTGGCGTGTCACTGACCATTCTTGTGCCGCATTTACTCCCAAGCAGGATACCGTAATGACAAACTATTAATCTCCGTCTTGGAAGCAAAAACAGTTTAGATCTCTATCCCTGTCTGGACGGCTAGCTGAGTTAAGACCCAGGTAAATATCCGTCTGGCAGGATGTTTCTAATGGCGATGAGGATGGGGCCACGAACTCTGCGATAGCGTAGACAAGGCGTTATATTTGTTTATTCAAATCGCGAGTAGAGTCGATCTAGGAAAAGCCAGTTTGTGTGTCGGAATGGGGCCAACCTCAGAAAGTCGAAAAAATTACGAGCTGCCCATACATTTTACGTGCAGGAAAATTTATGGAAAGTAATCTTTTGTTTTTTTTTTCAGACATCTCTATAATATCGTTTTGTAAAAAAAATATTTATTTCAATCAATACTGATTGTTATGATTAACATTCTGTAACTTTCTATTCCAATGGTAAAAACAAAACAAAAAAACATCAAAGGTGAGTTTTATCCAATAAAAATTTAAAGCTTATTTTGTTTGTGTATACGCAATTTTATACAAACCGGGTCGGATTTCGCCCAATGACGTTAGGAAGGCGACCCGTGTTCAGTTCGTTGTTTTAAACTATTGAGAGTATAGACACCTAGTATGTAGCTGCGTTTACAGCCTTTAAAGCATTTCAAGCCAAGGCACAATAGTAGGCACAACTAGCGCCGCCAATGAAAAAAAAATCATATTGGATGCGTTTTTGGTAAAAACTCTCCTGCAAAATCTCAACGCGAGGCTTAACTATTTTTAGGACATAAGGTTTGGATTCCAAAATTGGCCACTTTTGGCGATAAATGATTGCATTTTTAGGTTCTAAGATCTGGAATCCAAACCTTAGCTCCTAAAAATAAATTGAGATTTTGCAGGAGAGTTTTAGCAAAAAACGCTTACAAAAAGATTTTTTTTCATTGGCGGCGCTAGTTGTGCCTACTACTGGGCCTTAATACGAGTACAACGCTCTGTTGCTCGCACCGCTGCACGCACCACCCTCTAGTTTCGTAGCCTCAAATCTCGCCCCAATCTCGAGGGTGCTTGCCGAGAATATATGCAGACAACCACTTAGCCGAGTGAAATATTTACTCATTATAAATGGACGACGAATTAGTTACGTCAGAGGTACAGCAGACCACAAAACACAAGGTACGTAACGTAGCTTCCTTAACTAAACTATGCCTAATATAACGCAATAAGTATAAAGCTCAAGCATCGGTCCTAGATTCATCATCATGATCCACCAGGGCCCTTAGCCTGTAACGCAATGGTGCCAAAATGGGCTCGCGGTTGACGGTTTCAATTACGATTGTTTTTGTAGTGGGTACAGCAAATAATATTATGAATCTAATTATTTCTAGAGGATTAGTTCGCTGGTTGTAGGAGAACAAAGAAAAAATCCCGGATTTTCCTTCTACCTGGGACGCCATTGATACGCCATGTTACAGGCCCTGTTAAAATACACTGCTGAGTAAAGGCCTCTTCATGCTCACGCCACCTCTTACGATCCTGTGCCGGACGCAACCAAGGTTTTCCGGCTACTTGGGCTATGTCGGACCATCTGGCTAGTGGTCTGCCAACCGATCTCTTCCCCTCTTGAGGTGAAAAGTGGCCACTTTTGGCGAAAATCGATTGCATTCTTAAGTTCTAGGATCGCGTTGAGAAATCGCAGGAGCGTTTTTTGCTAAAAACGCATCCAAAAAAAAAGATATGATTCTTTTTCCATTGGCGGCGCTAGTTGTGAGACGTACGTCGTCTTAAGCCAACCAATCCACGGGTTTCTTAGCGATGTCTTTCTTCACACTCAGCTATATGCCTTATATTGCTAAAATCTTATTGCCAAATATGATAATTATTAACCCTTAAATCGTCAACTCTACAATATGGTAATCGCGTATGGAACAGGGTGCGAATGATAATAATTTATCATGATAATGTTATTACTTATTGAAAATTATCGGACTAACCATCCTCACCAATATTCACTGCGATGGATATTCTAGCTAAGAAGGGTATATTCCGATTTACAACCACAGCTAAAATAATTTTACCCATTGGTTTTACCCATTTGGGACACAGGTCTGTCCATGCCCATTGGAAATGGCAGATGAACGAAGTCCGTTGCTGAATGGTGACCTCAAGAGGGGAAGAGATCGGTTGGCAGACCACTAGCCAGATGGTCCGACATAGCCCAAGTAGCCGGAAAACCTTGGTTGCGTCCGGCACAGGATCGTAAGAGGTGGCGTGAACATGAAGAGGCCTTTACTCAGCAGTGAGCATGAAGAGGCCTTTACTCAGCACTTTTGGCGAGAATCGATTGCATTCGTAGGAAATCTAATCCTGGAATCCAAACCTTAGGTCCTAAAAATAGTTAAGCCTCGCGTTGAGAAATCGCAGGAGCGTTTTTTGCTAAAAACGCATCCAAAAAAAGATATGATTTTTTGTCATGAAGTTGTGAGACGTACGTCGTCTTAATTGGCTCGTATTGACTCGTCTTTTCTAAGCCGACTTTGGTGAGAGGATGGTATACCCCTAGATGTAAGGTTAAACCATCTTAATCATGTCTCAGTCATTGAAACGTCCGAGTGTTTACTTCACTCATTTTTTTTTAAATTATTTATTTAACCAAACTATTTTTTACAAAAACAGTTTCACGCCAAACTGTAGTAACAGTTTGTTGGCGAAGCGCTCTAGTGTAAGTGATGGTGCCACTGGATGCTGTGTAAATCATTTCATTCCGTAGATGCAAAGGTCTAAGGCCACATACAATCGGATTTTTTCCGTACGGAAAAAAAGAATCAGGATTCCGAACGCAGTAACTCCATACAAATCTATTGACCTACCACAAACATTCTGTATTTTACCTCTGTTTAACAAAAAAATCATGATTTGATTTTGATTTGATAGATTTGTATAGAGTTACTGCGTTCGGAAACCTGATTAGTTTTTCCGTACGGAAAAATTGCGACTGAATGTGGCCGGCCTAAGTTTTAGGTAAGCTCTGAAACGATATAATACCCCAAGATAGCACTCAGCGCACGCCACATAAGTGCGCTAACCGAACAAAAAGGTTTACCCTAGCGTGTAGCTGGCTGTACAGTGTTGCTACGATTAATGATTGTTTTACAAAGACAGGGTTTCCGTTTGATTAATTACAAGCGTTTATTAAGTGTTGCTTAGTTGATTGGCTCAGACTTTTAATGGGTTCTATTCCAACAGTGGTTTCTGAAACTGAAATCTTGTTGCAAAGTAAGGGATTGCAGCGAATTTCTGAATTGAAGCGAATTAGGAAAATTGTTAAGTATTGTTTGGTCTTTTGAGAAATGTTAATGCTCCTTCTCCATCTGCGTTACTTAGCGCATCAAAATAACTATGTTCTAACATAAACTTGGATCTATAACAAACCAACCCATCGAAGAGGAAATAGGTTTTTTTGCAGTGCATTTAGTATTTTTTGGTGTGGAATTTAATTTTAAATATCCCAATAGAAATTAATTTTGTGGCCAAAAAGGGCTTTCGTCTGATTTAAAAATAAACGCTCCGAACAACCGTGTGATCGCCGCCATACTTTGCATAAACAAAAATTCACATTTTCCACCGCAAATTCACCCGCAACACACTCGAAAATCTCGCGAAACGACGTGCTCAAAAACAAACGCAAATTCTGCAACTAATTGACCGCGAAAAGGCTTTGGCTCCATCGTAAACTGTGTGCTGGAACGCGGTCTACGAAATGCAGGTATTTTCTTCTTACTAAAGAGTTAACGAATAGGGTTTGGGGTTCGCTTTTATTATGGAAGTAGGTCATCGCCTGAGGAACTTTTTTTTAAATTGGCGTTGACTGACAGACAGACGGACAGACAAACAGACAGACAGACCGACAGACAGACAGACGGACAGACAGATAGATAGACACACATACATACAGACAGACAGACAGACGCATGAGTGAGCCTATATTTTTTTGTTAAAAGTTTTTATTTTTTTTATCTTGTGGGGTCCTTAAAAGCCCTACCACATGAGACCGCAATAGAACACCTCATTTACCGCACCCCGCAACCCTGTATCGTGTATTTAAGCGCCCAATAATGGTGTCATAATTTTGCGAGTGTCAACACTGCGCGAGGACCATTTTGGATTATGACCACCTTGTATGTTGCGGTGGGTTAGGCCGGCCATATACAGACGGAGTTTTTCCGTAACGGAAAAACGAATGGGGATTCCAAACGCAGCAACTGCATACAAATCTATGAAAATTCCGGACGGAAAAAAACCGTATGTGTGTGATAGGTCCATAGACTTTTATGCAGTCACTGCGTTCGGAATCCCGATTCGATTTTTTTCCGTCCGGAATTCCGTATGTGGCCGGCCTTAGTCGGAGCATTTTGCGCGCTGGATCATGGTGGGTGAAGGGTTGGCGAACTAAACGGTGTGTTATTTTGATCAGTACTTATCTCTACTTTCGATGAAATTTTTAAGTATCTCTGATGTTTCAGGAATGTACATGTTGGATTGGACAAAGAACTAAAAAAAAATCTCGACATTTTAATTAAAATTTGTCAAAAAAAGATTGTTTATTTCGATAAGAGCTATTTTCCCGCAAAAAACCCGGTTTTGAGGATTAGCAACTATGCGTTTTTTTTTAATACAAATAAGCATACTGGTACAGTGGGCCACATGCTAGAATACCCCTCTTTGTTCGATTGGCGCCCTTATGCCGCGCGCAGTAAGAGCTGCCATGGGGTAGGTAGGTATCTTTTTTATTCTATGCCACCGCATCCCTTTTATGTAGGGCAGGCAGCATCCCGAAAAATATAATGTACATGAGAATGGTGGAGGAATTACTCGCAAATGGAATTACATTCTAGGATTATTACAAATTGAAATTGCACCCTCTTTGTTCCTTAAAAGCTTTTCGTATTATTGTTATTTTACTTTGAAACGTCGGATCGTTTGGTGTACGAATTGCAGCTAGCTATGTTGTAGCTTTATTTTGGTGATATCTAAGAAAATATGAAACATTCTCTGTTTCATATTTTCCATATTTTGTTTCATATTATAAAGAGACCTAGACGATATCCAGTAGATTGAGAACTGGTGTCCAATCGAGATAATTGTTTTTTCGTACTTTAGACTGGTAGTTGGTAGGCTGATAGTACTCTACTTCGCTGAGTCTGCAAAAAATATTTGTTATTTAGACAGTGTTCCAAACTGGTATGTTCACCTTTGTAGCCTGAGGAATAAAGGTCAAAATACCTGAGCAACGATGCCGATTAAATTCGGTGATTGTAACGGAAAACTGAGGTGATAAGTTGACCAGTGTTGCGTAGAAGAAAAATCAAATTTTGTGGATTGCTGGTGAGTGATGACTGTGTCCGTAACTAGTGTTTCGCTCCGAGCTGTGAACTCGCGACCCCATATTATTATTCGGCAACCCCTCAACCGATTTGGCTCGGTTCGAACTTGAAAATATTTTTATCTAATGAGAAATGTACCCGCCTACCAAGTTTCATGATGATCCGATCAACAATTATTACTCAAGTTATCGTCGAACAAACATTCGTACGGTCGGCCACACGCGGCATAAGGGGGTCAATCGAACAAAAAGGGGTACCCTATCGTGTGGCCGACTGTACATAGATACAAACGTCGGATTGTTCAAGTAGACTAGAGAACTTCTTTCGGTTCGCTCCCTCGTTCAAATATCGTGGGGAAACCCTGTGGTGGCCTAGTTAGCTCGTACTTTTTTTTACTATAAACAGACTATAAGTTGATTAAACTGAGAGTTATTAGTGGTCTAGGATCTGCAATCCAAACCTTAGGACCTAAAAATAGTTAAGCCTCGCGTTGAGATTTTGCATGAAAGTTTTTAGCAAAAAACGCATCCAAAAAGACAATATGTTTTTTTTTTTCATTGACGTGCAATATTTCAATATTGTGCCTACTATTGTGCCTTAAGATGGACTTCAAAACTAGCGTTGTCTCGCTTCAAATGTATTAATTAGAGCGAGAGGGCGAGTGTTTTGAAGTTCATCCTAAATGATATTTTAATGACACGTGTTATACTTGCGCAACGGATTTTGATGTGGGTAGAACGCGAGACCGTCCTGGCAACACTGGAAAACTCTACCGTTGGCACTACTGTTACAGGCGTTTAGTCCGAAACTCAGTAACTCAGTTTTAAGTTTTTGCACTAAACGGGGATTGGTTTTGTCTTTGTCGAGGGCCGGCGACAAAAAAAACATGACCTCGGTACTAACTTTTGTTAATCTGATATAGAAGCTATCTCCACAGCCAATTTCTTACTATTCGGCGTTTCAGCGTGAAAGAGGAAAAAACTTCACTTCATCCATCATGGAGGGGTTATGCCACTAGGCGCTGTATAAAATCATTGAAGTAGATGGAATAAAATAACCTCAAATAAAGAAACTGAAAAAAAGGTAAAAGGAGCCAAACTGTGACGTGGAAGTTGGTAGGATTCTCTGAACTGGGGCAAAGTTCTCCTACTTAAGGGTCAACGAAAGTAGCGTGGCGGAAAAGCCCAATGGGGGATTTTCTGACAACTCATAAGTTGTAGGTCCTGTAACTAGATGTCGCTGACGAGACATGTTTTTTTTTATGTCAGTTCGCGTTCGTTGGCCTTTGTAGATACGTCCAAACACATTTAGGTATTAGTGGTGGAGCAAAATGAAGTTTTTCCGGTTTTACCATTCACTCATATAAGAACAATAACAAAGTCGTACATTTTTTTATGTACCAAGATGGAATGACGTCTACGACGATGAAAGAGGAAGTCACAGAGCAATGAATTGAAGAAGACTTTTCTCTTTTGTAAGCACTAATTTACTCTGTGATAGGCCCCACATGTCGAGTCAACGCCATTTGTCACAGCTTTTAGAACTATTTTTTTTCGCTGGTTGTAGGAGAACAACGAAAAAATCCCGGTTTTGTCCTTCTACCTAGGACGCCATTGATACGCCATTGTGTTACAGGCTAAGGCCCCTGCCCAAAAAACTAGAACTAGCGCAAATCCCATAATAAGCTGAATTATTGTGGTTGTTTAAAATAATGAAAACAATATTGTTTAGTCGGGAAATGAAAATCAATGAACAATAATTGCTCAGTGTAGTTACAAAATTAAAAAAAAAAACTGTGAAAATTGTGCATTTTCCCGCTACGCTACTTTCGTTGACCCTTAAGAATGTCCAGTCTCGGTTTCACTATGAATTGAGCAAAGTTACATCGATTTTACCTGACAACACAGAAAAAAGGGGTAACGTTTTTTGTGATACTTACATAACAAGGATTTTAAAAGAAGATTTCTCAATTTCACGGTGGCGCTACATTGACGTAGGTATGTCTATATTTTAAAAATATTGGTGTTGAAACTGGAATCTTTTCCCACTACTAAATCGCAGGTTTCCTCACGATGTTTTCCTCCATACTTAGCCGACAGGTCACTTCACAAATCTAGTGTAAGTAAAGATGCCACTAGACGCTTTATAATCATCTGTACTCGCCGCAAAGGTCCGTTTATTCTCACAACTCGAGGAAATCCATCTGAATAATGGACATTAAGGGTGGCATTAATAGTCGTCGACTCAAGTAGGTGATCTCAGAAAATTCAATGCTAATGTCAAGCCTTGGCTAATGTCAATGTCAATTTCAAGATAGTGTCTATTATATTAATATGCTGACAGCTACTCAAGTTTGCCATTAGTCAAGGCTTGACATTAGCATTTTTGACTTTTCTGAATTCACCTACTTGAGTTCGAGCTCAAGTAGGTGATCTCAGACGACTATTAATACCACCCTAAAAGTCTCAGGTCACAACCCCAATAAAGTAGTTCAATCGCTACTTCCCCACACACGTTACACCGTATTCAACTGCTAGTTTGCCCAAAAAAAGGGTTTAGGGTCCCTCAAACAACATTAAAAGGCCAAGGGTTCCCACTCACCCCCAAGGTCAGACCTTAGCAAACAAACGGCGAGTTTTACATTTGGAGGCTTTAACTATACAGGATGGATTTTTGAGAGGGGGCAGTAGGGCCTTAAGAGGCCCCTTCAGGACCGTGGGAACTCAGTGACGGCCAAGCGCGTGAAACACTGTTTTCTATAGCTGTTTCACCCAGAGCGAGACGGGGCGCGGGAAAAGTGAGAGGCAATGCGGCTGTATGAGTCTACGTGTGTTCGTGTCCTTGTAGTTGTAGTTGTAATGTAATAGATCTATTTTCCCAAAATTTTTCGTAGTTCAGCTGCCAATTCTACATTTTATTAGGTATTTCATATATCATTTTTTTTCCGACAAGTACAACACATTATTGATGTTCCCAAGGTAGTTAGATTCCCATAGACAGTGTAATAATGTAAGTAAATAACAGCTCAAAGTAACCCATTTTTCGGCGCGCAAAACGCATCGCTATAATTTCTTTCAGGCTATTTTTTTATTATAAAAATTATTTGCAAACCTCCATATTGGTCATCTACTGATATAAACCAAGTTTCAGCAAAATCCAGAATGTAGTTTGGAAATTAAACCGGAACTACGTTTGTATGGGAAAATGGTGCTCTAACGCCCTCTTAACCGTTATAGTTACAGGAAAACGTTCTTAGGAGACCTTCCATCACTTTAAAACTTAAACTTTCGTAAGCACTGCACATTTCCATAACTCCATAACTTCCATAACTTTTTGAGATTATGAAAAGCATTCAAATATTTTGGAAAAATCTACGGTCAGCGAAAGGAATGCTAAAATATCAAACAGTTTTTTTATGCCTATCGATCCTCTTTCATGCAGAGATCAAAAAACTCTCATGAGCCAACTGAGGTTTGAGTACTAGAAATGTCTGAAATTTACAAAAACTTTTTCCATACATTTTCTATGCAAAAAAAAAATAATGTTATTCGATCCTATTTCGTGTAGAGATCAAAATACTCTTAGGAGCCAACTGAGGTTTGTGTGCTAGAAATGACAGAAATCGGCGAAAACTCTCCCCCGTACAAAATTTATGTAGAGAAGTTTTTCGCGATTTCTAACCTTTCTTGTAGGTACTCAAACCTAAATCCTGCACGCGTTCTTGAGAAAAAGGTCTTGATAGATGGACATAATATGGACATTAAAGTGATCCTATAATGGTTCCGTTTTTCCCTTTCAGGTCCGGAACCCTAAAATTGTCTTAGGGCTTTCCCCTGACACATTACTGACAAAGGGTTCAGTTATTGGCGGACATTTCGTTTGACAGCGGATATATGTATTGACAGATGTGATGCCCACCTACTTTCAGACTAGAGTGGATGGAAATAACACCTCTACTGTTTATTATAAGGAGTTTCTTGAATTTTTTAACATTTCCGTTAAAAACAAACCATTGGGGAATTGTTTTATCTTTTCTATGCTTACCTACCTCGACTGGAAAGAACGAAGAAATACCTAGAGCTCTTGAGGACCATAAAACGGAGGAAATTAAAATAGATTGAAACACTAATCCAGCAAGGGACAATACAAGGCCGCAGAAGAATAACCTCGCCACCCAAAAACATCATCATCATTCATCATCATTTTCAGCCCACACTTACCCAATGCTGGGTATAGGCCTCATCAACATCGTGGCTCCAAAATCTCACAGAATGGTTCAACACGAGCCACAGAACTCTTCCGAGCCGCAACCTCACGGATTCTATTATCGACCTCCGATAGGAGATGGCACCCAAAGAAGAAGGAGAATGATTAGATGACGATAACTAATAGTCCCAGACTGAAAGGCTATTAATAGTTATTTGTTATGCAAGAATGCAAAATTATTGTTTGCGGCGAGTGCTTGTATTGAATACCGAGCTAGCGAAGGTTTCTAAAATTGAGCCACGAGCGTAGCGAGTGGTTCAAAAAAAGAAACCTGAGCGTAGCGAGGTATTCAGAAGCACGAAACCAAATAATATTGCATTCGTGCGAAACACAAAACTTTTCATCTCACAACAGCGAGGAAATGACTTTGTTAGCCAAGCGGGAAAAACTCTATAGACAACTACTTACAGACAAAACAGGTGAGTCAAATAAGTTCCTTTTAAAATCATATTTTATTGTAGTTACGGCTGCCACACTAAAGTTTTCAGCTTCGTTGGTATTAAAACCATTCGTTTTTTTAATAATTTCCTGAAGTTTATTTATCCAGACAAAAAAATAATGTAAATAAAAGAATGTTTTTTTTTCCGGGTGCATTCTGAACTTTTACCATACACATTTAAAATTTCTCGAGATAAAAAATAAATTCAATTATATCGTTTGAAAAAAAATATTTAACAAACCAACCCATAATTATCTATTTTATAAAACAGAAGCGGAGCATTTTTTTAATTTACTGTTATTAAAAATAAATATAGTGTACAAAATATTAAAAAGACTGTAAGAAGAAACCGCGTTTCTGAATGTTCTATTCCGTGACTTTAGATGCCTATGCCTCATTTGCACTCACAGTTTTGTATAGAAAATGGGCACTTGCGTGGAGAGTCGCGTCTAAACGAGGCTCTACTTTCTGAAGCTTTTATGGACTTATAAGGCATCTAGTGAAACGGCCAGTGTTTTTTCTTTTTCTGCACCATGGGGCGTGCAAAAGAAGGGCGTTCAAATTTCGAAGTGTACAAAAATGCAGATTGGTTAAATTCGGGTTTTACACGGTTGTAAGTTGCTAGTAACAGCAAACTTTCCGAGCATGGGAGATGAAATAGTTATTTGTTATGCAAGAATGCAAAATTATTGTTTGCGGCGAGTGCTTGTATTGAAAACCGAGCTAGCGAAGGTTTCTAAAATTGAGCCACGAGCGTAGCGAGTGGTTCAAAAAAAGAAACCTGAGCGTAGCGAGGTATTCAGAAGCACGAGACGCAAATAATATTGCATTCGTGCGAAACACAAAACTTTTCATCTCACAGAAGCGAGGAAATGACTTTGTTAGCCAAGCGGGACAAACTCTATAGACAACTACTTACAGGCAAAACAGGTGAGTCAAATAAGTTCCTTTTAAAAGCATATTTTACTGTAGTTACGGCTGCCGCACTAAAGTTTTGAGCTTCGTTGGTATTAAAACCATTCGTTTTATTAATAATTTCCTGAAGTTTATTTATCCAGACACAAAAATAATGTAAATAAAAGAATGTTTTTTTTTCCGGGTGCATTCTGAACTTATACCATATAAATTAAAAATTTGTAGGAGATAAAAAATGAAATTAGTAATATCGTTTGAAAAAATGTATTTAACAAACCAAAACATAATTATCTATTTGATAAAACAGAAGCGCAGCATTTTTTTTATTTACTGGTATTTAAAAATAAATATGTGTACAAAATATTGAAAAGGCTATAAGAAGAAACCGCGTTTCTGAATGTTCTATTCCGTGACTTTACCTTTTTAAAAGATGCTTATGCACCATTTACATTCACAGTTTTGTATAGAGAATGGGCACGAACAATCGCTTTCGCTGAAAGACGCGTTTAAACGAACTATGAATGAGGTTTTATTTTCCATCGGGATCTGGCATCTACTTAAACGGCCAGTGTTTTTTTCTTTTTCAAAAACATAGGGCGCGGGAAAGACTGTCCCGGCGTCGCGTTCAAATTTCGAAGCGCATAAAAGTTCAGATAGTTTAAATCCGGCCTTTACACGATCGTAAGTTACTAGTAACAGCAAACTTTCCGAGCGTGGGAGATGAAAAAGTTTATTTATCGCTAAGCCATGTCAGAGGCACTTTGGGCGGCCTAAAAACTCTGACACTAGGGGTGGCCAGTACCTCATACGGTAACCTAACCGAAAAGTTTATTCAGATAAAGCTGGCCAAGGTTTTTCTCACCTATTTTCTTTACGTTTAGAGAAGAGGTTATGTATTGTTACTTATATATTAATTTAGGTTGCATTGACGCTCCTGCGTGAGTATAAATAAAATTAGTATAAAAGCACAAAATTATAGGCCATAGAACTCTAAACATTGTTACCTTACTTATAAGTAAGCTGATTGTGAAATTATAATATAAATTCTATGAAACATTAAATCACGATCGATATAGTCTGTGGTTGTGGGCATTAATTTATTAATAGTAGGAAATGTAAGTAGGTAAGTAATGCGATATTCAGTCTACAATGATGATAGAGCAAGGTTTTCCATTTGCCTGCATATTTAATCAACTGTAGTAGGTGGTTTACAAACTGGGGTTCGCAATGTAAGAGCAGAGTATGATGAAGAGATCAGTAGTATATCTGTACAGTAAAATTTTGAAACAGGTTTAATCCTGAAACACTTCAACTTCTAAATGTGATTTCCAACAACTTTTGTTCTACGACTTTTTAGCTCGATACTTTTTATTTATTGATTTCTTATTCTTATATTTAATCGCTGCCTGCGCGGCGGCGAGCTTTTGTGCGATTTAGATAAAGATTAGGTACAGTCGGCCACACGCTTTTTGTCCGATTGGCGCCCTTATGCCACACGTGGTAAGAGCTGACATGGGGTGTCCTAGGCTGGTATTAATAGTCCTCTGAGATCACCTACTTGAGATCGGTCTCAAGTAGGTGAACTCAGAAAACAAAAATCACCTACTTGAGACATTGGCTTATTAATAAACCTATCTTAGGCGCGAACTTGAGTCCTCGATTTGAGTAAAGAATGAACTATTTGAACGAATGATACCATTTAAAGTTCAAAATGTGGTCAAAAAGCGTAAACCCAACTCAAAAGTACTAGGCGCCCATACATTATAAAGAGACTATTCGAAAGGCACAACCTGAGTTTGACCTCCTTTTGGTCCATAAAATTGTCCATGGTCCGGTGTTATTCAGTTGTCAACTTGTCATTTCTATAATAGTCCAGGATTCCACAAACATAAAAGTGATGTTACAAGATATAACACGAACTCTACTCCAAATAGGTACTCGATTATAATAACTAGTGGTTCACCCCGAACTGTGAACTCAGGATAACAAACTTTTTGCTAACCCCATATCCACTCTTCGTCCGATTTGGATTTGGATGTTAGAATTTTAAAAATCTTTTAATTCCATTAAGCCGCCTTTATATTTTTATGACGACACAATCATTCATACATACAAACATACAAACATACTTCGATCGCTCGTTCAATATGACGACACAATTTTGTAGCGGCACCCTGGTCTAGACAAAAAGGAACAGATCTGACTCGCTTCAGCCATTTTTATTCAGCATTGTTATTCGTTACTTTGGCAACAGAGAGCTTGATCTTGAGTGAGTAACTCAGCATATTAATAAAGCAGCGCTTACTTGAGACCGATCTCAAGTCCTCGACTTGAGTCAAGAATGAACTATTTCAACGCTTGAGTAAAGAATGTACTAGGCTACCATACATTAGAAAGAGGCTAGCCACAACCTCAGTTTGACCTTCAAAGAGGTTCGTAAGGTGAACAACTTTTTTCACGGTTTTCAGAACTGTCGAATAAAAGAAAAAACTTTTTCTACTGTCAAACATCAGTCAAACTACGAAAATAATTATTTAAGAATTAATTATAAAAATGTCTCGTAAATTCTTGTGATTTTCAGTATATTGAACGTTTTAGTCGGTTATGGATAATAAGTGGCGCCAGAGAGGTTATTTTCAATATTTTGGCCGAAAAATATCATGCCGGAAACTTCCAACAGAGAGCTTCAGTTCATTCGAGCTTCCGTTATTCGAGCTTCCGTTTTTCGAGCTTCAGTACCTAGCGGACCCAGTTGGATGACCTCTACAAACGAGTTGCTGACAAGACAGGTATTTATTCACTATAATTGTATAAAATATACATAGTTCACGATACAAGTTACAGATATCGTCAGTTAGGTCTTTAAAATACCCCATCATCAACGTTTTTTGCGCATTTAATATAACTTTAGAGGTTATGTTTACGTAGAGAAAGTAGTAATTTGCCAAGCGAATTTATAATAAATTATAGAGCGACTGCAAACCTAACGTTTGATCGTTGCGCACATCATTATACTACATTAATGTTTTATTTTGATTCCAGGAAAATCAGAAAGTACCTACTGTCCGACGCATAATCGACGAAGTTAGGGCGTTATGATAGGAGGGATAAAAACCAAGGCAATTTTACAACACCAGCGTTGGTCCCGAAACCTGGAATAATGTGTGGAGAATGAACACATAAAATGAGGGGAAGAATACTCGACTCAGCGCAAATTCATGTCAGGTGTAGAAATTTTAGATGATGATTAGGAAACAATATTGTATTAATAAATATGTTACAACCCTCCCAGGCTTGTTTATTTTCCAATTAGAAAAAAAATTAGATAATTATGTAACATTAATGAAGGTCTTCCCTATTCAGATTTATCTTCAAGTAGGTATCAACTTAATTTACTGAATACCTACTACTCGTATGAATGATACCACACCCTCAAGTTTTCCCTACTATATCCGCTTTATATTTTATGCATGCCTAGTAACCTCTATGGTCCAACTGGGCTTTGAAGGCCGGCAAATTGTCTTAAAAAAACTAGGTACGAGTAAAGAGGTTTGAATTGTATGTTGTGCTGCCATCTATATGATTTGTATCATACTACATGAAACTTTCTGTCACCAATCGCCTTAGAAGAGATTCCGGATGTTTATGCACGCCTAATACCTTCAGACCATTGACATGACGTCATTCACGTTACAGCACTCAAATTCTATTGTACACACGACAGCACGTCAAAGTGTACACTTTTGTTGTAAAGTCGCCCGTAACGTAACCGAGTAGAGTACTAGCGTGTAAAGGTCGACGTGTTGTCGTGTGTACGTGCGTTTCACGAAATAATTCCCTTGGATTGTACAAAAATAGTCCCTATTACATCGTAAGTAAGGAAAGAGTTGAAATATACTTTCTGCCTTTTTATTAGTGTGTGGTGTAGTTTCTTACAAGATTATGGGAGCCTGCAAATAGTAGTAGGTATTTCTTTGAAATTAAAACTTAATTTTGACAACACTTCTGTATTTGACCAAGTACAAGCTCGTAGCTTCTGATTCTACCATGCCTTTATAGGTAGTATTTGAGTTTTAGATGGTGACGCGGTGGTGGCATAATGGGTAGAACAATGGACTCGGAATCGAGGGATCCTGGTTCGAGTCCCGATGAAGGCATGTACCCTACCCATGACATTAATTTATTTCAAAGTCGCATACATAACACTCCCTGACTGTGAAGGAAAACATCGTGAGGAAACCGGAGCGTCTGAGGCTATATACCAAACTAAACTCAAACTTAGTACCAGCTTATTTTTTTAAACCTCAGCTCTTCGGAGTTCTTTCTTGGTAATATGACTCTGGGGCTCTGAACTGCTGGAGTTTTGCAGCTCAAAGAACTCGGGCTGGTAGAAACACTTTTCTGGCTAGTCATAGCGATGTGGTAGAGGTGCCGGTCGAATGACGACGACAAATTATTTCACACCACAAGGTCCCTTTCCACGTAACTTCCGATGTCGACGATGGTCCTAAGTATATTGTTAAGCTGCAACTTCTTGCGGTAGGTTCGCTTTGGATGCGCGCTAGACATCATTTTTGTATATTAATTATCAAAGAAAATAACTCCCCTTCTTGCTTTGCGTAGTCGGGTAATGAAAAACACGAACTTGAGTCGGCTATCGCCTGCACTTGGAAATGACAGTCGCAAGTCTGGTCTCAAGTAGGTGAACTCACGTAAGATTGTGTCTATTAATATGCCAGCGACTCCGGTCTCAAGTAAGTGATCTTACAGCTTCTTAACATTTTATGCATGCCTAGTACTCTAAACCACGTTGTATTGAAATTGAGACGTCACGGACTGTCAAAAGATGAATGACTCACTCAATTCAGAGCTCAAGTCGGCTCTATTAATATGGCGTCGACTCAAGTAAGTCGACTCACTCAAGTAAGTCGGCTAATGTCAATGTCAATCTCAAGATCGTGACTATTAATAAGCAGACAGCTACTCAAGTTTGACATTACCCAAGGCTTGACATTTACCTCCTTGAGATCGATCTCAAGTAGGTGAACTCAGACGACTATTAATACCACCCTTAGATTGTGGCCGACCGGTACTATTCGTCAGGGCTCAGTACAGTAGATAAATTCTAAATCTAAATCCGAAACCGCGCAGTAGATACCTACATTCTAAATCTGAAACCACTGAAAATGGCGAAATTATAGCGGTGTAGGTATGTTGCTTTGTGTCGTGGTTTTGGCGGCAAATTCAAATAATTTAATTTCGGAGGCCCAATTCGTAATCTCGTTGAAAATTCCCGTTGATATCACCACCATCCCTTGAGCCGAACGTTGTTTACGTCTTATCTACAAACCTAATTTGCCTCTGAGGGGATCAGTTTAGATCTCTTGACGAAAAGCCAGCTATTCAGTTCTGTATTTGCGTTGTCCTGTGACGTTGTTGTCTCAGTTAGGTACTCTGACACCAGAGGTGGCCACTACCCCATACGATTTCCCTCCCCTAGGTACTGTTAGTATGCCCGTTGGTTAGCGGCTCCATTCGCTTAGTATTTTCTGTGATCAACATTATAATAAATAATGTGTACGGTCGACCAAAGTCTAGGATAACCCATGGTAGTTCTTACCACGCGCAGCGTAAGGGCGCTAAACGAACAAAAAGGGCTATCCTAGCGTGTGGCTGACTGTACAAAAAGTTCCTGTTTTCTCATAGATTCATAGATTGTTTGTAGAAAAACAAAACCGGGGTCTCCTCTTTTTTTCTTCTACAACCAGCGAACTAAGGCTTTTGCATCTACGTAATGAGATGATTTATACAGCGTCCAGTGGCACCTTCACTCACACTAGATGGGTGAAGAGACCACTCGGCGCTGCAGTGCCTGGGACATTGTTTTAGATGGAGTAGGCTTGCCCAGCACCTATATCATCCTGACAGCTAAACAGCGAACTAATCCTCTAGAATTTTAATCGGAATATTCGTTGCTGTACTAAGAAACATTAAAAGGTCAGACAGCATTAATTGGGAGCCTATCGAGGCACCATTGCGATACAGACTCAGGCCCAAGGGGCACAACCTGACTGTAACACAATGATAACCCGTGTCATTAAAGAGAACTTTTAGGATGGACTTCAAAACCTGCGTGGTCTCGCTTTAATTGTATTAATTTGAGCGAGAGGGCGAGTTTTTGGAAGTTCATCTTTCATGTTTTCTTCACTGACACGGGTTATACAAAGCCAAATCCTCGGCAGCGTAACGGGGAAGCGATAAGCTGGTTACGTAATTAAATAACTGCAGGATAAAAAATGTCTCCTCGCGATAATGCTGGAGCGGAATGAGGTTTGACATCGTGAATACTAAAAAGGAAACGAAGGAGCTAGGAATCATAACAGACTCTAGCTATATTGGCTTAGGAGCGGTTGTGGCTTTGAGGTAGAACGTTTTCGCGAGTTCCCTGGTAGGTAGGTAGGTTATCGCATTAGGTAGTGGCCACCTCTGGTGTCAGCGTTTTTTAGGCTGCCCAAAGGACCTCCGACATGGGTTGACGATTGTTATATTTATCAACAACCACCATGTTTTATCACACTTTCGGCTAACGCCTTCTTGCTTTATTTCACTGCGTAAAGCGAGATGCCGCTACCCGATAACGGGATAAAACTTTTTTATATCGTGATGTTGTGAACCCTTACCATAAACTAAGGCCTTGGCATCTACGTAATGAGATGATTTATACAGAGCGTCCAGTGGCACCTTCACTCACACTAGATGGGTGAAGAGACTACCTACTCTGCGCTGCAGTGCCTGGGACAAAGACATCAAAGAAAAAGAGAAAGTGTGCTCCGATAGCAGGTTAAATATAAACATCTAGCTACCTCTATATCTTACTAAAGACAGATACCTACAAAAACAGTCTTCATTTTTGTCTATTTACCTTGAATGATCAGTGAACTGCAATTTAGTTAAATTGAGTGAGTAAATTCGTAAAAGTAAGTGATTTAAATACGCTACTTGGCGCCTCCACTCTCAATTGAGCGCCACCCTAACGTAAAGGCCCGTGCAGATTGGTCGGGTTACCCTTCATATCGACGAAGTTTTTTAATTAAATTATCTTTGAATTCGCATAGTCATGCTTTGATTTAATATACTTTGTAATGTTTATTCAAAGGTAGGTAAGGCTACTTTGTACAATAAAAATATATAATGCGACTTAATTCGTGAAATATTAAACTTTGTACAGGTAGCTTCACGAGTTATGAGCGCTGACCTTGAATGCGCAGAAGTCATTTTGTATGGCAGACAGAAGGCGATTGTATGCGCAGATAACCCCCACCACTTTCGTCGAGTGCTCATAACTCGTGACGCTACCTATACAAGGGTGTAGGATTATTATTGTCAGTAGGTAGTATATACAATACAGTAATGGCACGATGGGATACCCCTTTTAGTTTCTTTTCATACTTTTCATACAGTAGGCAGGCAATAAAGGTTGGCAATAGGGGTATCCCAAAGCCTGCCGCTGACAGAACAAATGTGGACTTATTTCTCATAGACAGCTTTTTTTTTTCTTTCAACACACAAGTACCAGATGCGGGTGTCTCTTAAGTGGCGCTTCCGTGTAATCTAAGCGCACCTTTACCGAGCCTTCTAAAAGGGAAATAGAAAAAAACAAAGGTGAATCGAAAAACAAACTGATTAAATCGGCAGCGGGAGTGAGAGAGAAGAAAATAAAACATTGTTATTTTAACACGCCGTTCGCCGCTGCTTGCTTTGGCAGACGAACTAATTCACCAGAAGGCATGCTTGCAATCACAAAATGTCGAATTTCTCTGACGAATACAAAAAAGTGGAAATAGTCTTGAACAATCAAGCAGCCAAAGATTGCCTAACTTAGAATACGTTTTGAAAAAATAAACGATAACAGCTACTGCTACACACTGCAAGCGTTAGTATTAATAGTAGATAAGGGAATCCACAATTTAAGGATTTTTGGGTATTTTGCACTGACATAATATTTAGTTTTTTTTTAAATGTTGTTTGTTGCTTCACTATCGTGTAAATAATCACCCCTGAGTCGGGTGTCACTTTATAAAATGTATGGCGCTCATTTTGTTGACAGAGAGAGCAAAAAATTGAAGTTAAAAACTAAAACCCGACTACTAAAAGGCTTAAAACAAGACCTGTTTATCCTTAAGGCGCTGGGCATAGTGAATTAGCCCGCGCGCAAAAAGAATGCACAAAAACGATTCCTGTATCAAATACATTTAAAAAATCGAAAATGTTCACATATCAAACCCTAGAATTAGGTGAGAGCTATCTAAAACAGCCAGTTTTGTGTTGATACCCATAACAGATTGCAAGATATTTTGTTTGAAGAAAAGTGCGCCGCCTATTTTTTTTCATCAAAAATATCTTCAAAACGTTTATGAATGTCAACACGAAACTGGCTGTTTTAGATAGGTCTCACCTAATTCTAGGGTTTGATATGTGAAAATTTTCGATTTTTTTTGTGTATTTGATACAGGACTCGATTTTGTGCATTTTTCTTGGCGCGCGGGCTATTTACTATGTACAGCGCCTTAAAATAGACTCATAGATAATTAATCGTAGTCGGAGGCCATCGGTTTATCAAATGCGAATGTGGTGTCCTCCGACTACGATTAATTATCTATGAGTCTATTTTAAGGATAAACAGGTCTTGTTTTAAGCCTTTTAGTAGTCGGGTTTTTGGTTTTTAACTTCTATTTTTTTTTTGAGCTTTTTATTAAGTCATTTTGGACGATCACCAAGAATAGAACCAAGAAAGGCAAAAAAAACATATTTTTGAATTTTTTGTTCTATTTGTTATGTTGACGCTACATGTGTTATACATTTTTGAAAAGGTCTTTTAAAGCCCTTTCATTTGATACCCATGACGATGGTATCCGATAATTTTTATTTTTAGTTCTACCACTTTAGGGCGCAGCACAGCCGCCATCTTGATTTTTTTCAAAATTAAACTATCCTATGTTACCTGGGTAATTAAGACGAATCCAACGACACCTCATTTGTTGAAATCGGCCGAGTAGTTTAGGCTCTGCGAGGGAACAGATGAACACACAAACATACATACATACATACATACATACACACATACATACATACATACATACATACATACATACATACGCTGCTAAAATCATAACCCTCCTTTTTGCTTCGCGTAGTCGGGTAAAAACGCTTACCAATGTGAGTATTTCCGGGGGGAAAAACTAATTTGATAGGTGAAAACTTTATTCTTCCTCGTGCATCAAGACTATTTTTATTAGATTTGTCGTTCTGTTCGTTCGAGGATTTATTCGCAAATGAATGAGGAAAATATTCAACGTCTACCCTCGTTTCACGACTTTTCATTTACTTTAATGTGCATGGACCTTAGCTCTTAAGGTTGGACTATTAGCAGCGTGGCGGGAAATTCTCATTTTTCAAAGTTTTTTAAATTTTAAAGCAAAATTCAGCTATTTTTGTTCAGCGATTTTTCGTTCGCGGCAATAACATGGTATTCTTTTCATTATTGTAAATAACAGAACAGCAATAATTCAGCCGATTATGTGTTCTGGTCGACAAAGCAGTGGCATTGCCCAAAAAACTAGTTTATGACCATTCGGCGGCGAATATTGTGGTTATAACCCCAATTTCTTACAATAATGTCTTAAAAGTTAATTGATAAGATACTTTGATAACAAATATCTCGGCAGAATACCTAAACTTCGTGATTTTCTAGGTCACATTGTGTGCCTTAGCTTTATCTGGCCATTTTCCAGAAAACGGGGGAGCAGATAAAGTCAAAAGATAACAGTAGACCAGGAGACGAGAGTTTGATGCACGGACGCCCAAGCTTGGGGCCGCGGGTCACAAGAAAATCGAATTTGATCAATTTGACCAATTCGAAAGTAAGTTGATGAAGAACGCAGTTAGTGTTGTAACAGTAGTTGTTGAAAAATTTCGACGTTGAAAAGAGTTACTTGAAAATATTATTGTGATTTAAAAATCACTGAAAGTACTTGTATTTAAGGGTAGACGTTAGCTGTCAATTTCCATACTAACTTTCGTAGACCAGAACTAAGAAACAAAACCGAATTTCTTCAGAATTTTGATACATTCTGTCTTATCATATCATACCATTGCCGCGAAATTCACAAAAAGTATGTTGTTAATTCAGGATTATGTTTATTTTAGCTGTTGAAAATATCAATATTTTACGTATGTGTGGGTGCACGACATACTATAAAAGTTGTGTAGTTGTGTGTGAGAACCCACACACACGTAACGCTGCTTTCAACATGGCGGCCACGAACAGCTGATACGCGATGACGGAGGCTGTTGTCTTAATTTTTTTTTTTTGTATTTTATAGCTTGTATACGAGACCTTTGAGCCAAGTCTTTTGTTTGGGTGGGCTTGCTCTATACACCAAGAAGGTATAATCACCTTTTTCTCCATTCCTTACCTACTCCTTGCCCAAAGGAGTCGTGAAAAAAAAAACTGAGGTTAGCCGGGTACACACGACAGCACGTCAGAGTGTCCACTTTTGTTTTAAAGTCGCCCGTAACGTAACCGAGTAGAGTGCTAGCGTGTAAGCGTCTACGTGCTGTCTTGTGTACCTACATTTGGCAACGCTGCCATTTTGCGGCGTTGCAAGACCGGCAACCAATGCTTCAGCGAAGCTCTGAGTAAATATTCAGAAATACAACTTTTAGTGCTGTCAGTATTGCCATGTTAGACAAATATAGCCGTTTAGGATATTTTGGGGGTCAGCGGGCGAGAAAACATGGCAACAATTCGGTCTTTTATTGCTTTATAAAGAGATTGGGTTCCCTAAAAATAAAGCGATGATATTGAATATTCTTATACTGAATTCTCAACAATAGTCTTACATACAGTTACAGGTCCATGTATTGTACGGTCGAGATTTTATTTATCTTATTGTTTGACTAAATGAAGCTCGTTTAGGTCATCTGGCAATGAAAACATGATATAATTTACTTTTCATTTAAAAAATATGGGCGTTTTTTAAAGTTCGGTACATTTTTTTCTCAACTGTTTGACAAATTCCTAGACTTGAAAACACCGATCGTCGCACCATCCAAGAAAGAAGTCTCACTAAAAGCATTTTGGTTCAAATACGAACATTTTGGTTCTTAGTACAATAGATATAAGGACCATTTTGAAGGTACAGGAGATCTTTTAGTCAGATTTAGTTGAAACTTAGTATTCGTTTTAATTAAAAATAATTAATCACGTTTTAGGATTTTACAAAGATTTCTACATAAGAGGGTAAAACAAAAAAAAACTTATTTCTTACTGAGTTAGGTACGGTCAGCCACAGTCACAGATAGGTACCCCATGGCAGCTCTTACCACGCGCGGCATAAGGGCGTCCCCAATCGGACCATTCCATTTTCCCCTACCAGACTTCCCCCACTGGTGGGGGAAAATGGAATCGCACAAAAAAATATTCCATTTTCACCCACTGGCCACCTCACTAAGTGGCTGGTGGGGGAAAATGGAATTTTTATTCCATTTTCCCCCACCAGCTATTTATAGACAAGATTATTATTGGCGAGGCCGACTCATTACAATGATGCAGTCACTGTAGCCTAGCCTAATTTTATAATTAATCGGCATAAATAAAACTAATTTGTTAACTTTACTAATTCGATAATTTGTATTTAAAAAAATAATTTGGTATATTAGGGCATTTAACATTACAACAGTTAACGTTATTAAAATAGTACAAAATAACACAAAGACCGCTTATAATTATTCTGAATAATCCTTTTTAAAAAATATACAGGGTGGCCCAAACATAGATGTCAAGCGAGAAAATATAAATAGCTGACACCGAGGGCTACCCGAATCACCCCCATGTACGTTCAGCTATTTTTTGTCGTTTAGAAGTTATGAGGCTTTTAAGGTTTTATTGAAAAAAAAATACCTAGCATTGGATTTTTTTTTTCTTTTGTTCTCTTTCGACTTCTCAGAGATATTTTTTATTTTTTCGTGTCTTACATAATTTATCTATTACCAAAAAAATATGATCAGCTATGGACTTCTATAAGTTACCGCAATTTTGATCCAAAGTCAAAAAATATTGATTTGAGAAATCATTACTAAAATAGTTAGTATGGAGAAAAAAATAAGTAGATGTCTGAAGGACTTTGTTTGATTTAAAAAACTTTCCAAAAGCTTTAGTGCTCAGAATAGTACAAAAAACCTGTCACTTTATGGGACTTGTATTCAAGTAATTCGCGATCAAAGTCGAAAGACTGGAGTTGGAAGAAATTTTATTTCAATAGATTTTAATTTATTTTAGTTTATTCGGACAAAAATCATTGCAGGTAGGCTTAATATCACCTGCCAGAATGGCCTGCATTCGAAATGCACGGAAAAATAAAAAATAACTATAAAATATTTTTATTTTGGCTTTTTTTTTCATTATTTGAATTTTAAGTTATTTTATTAACGAATTTACTTACAAAACAATGAAAATTTTAATTCATAAAAAAAGTCCGAAAATTAAATGAGATTTTTTTTTTATTTCCGTGAATTTATTTCGAATGCAAGCCATGCTGACAGGCGATATTAAGCCTACCTGCAATTATTTTTGTCCGAATAAAGTAAAATAAATTAAAATCTATTGAAATAAAATTTCTCCCAACTCCAGTTTTTCGACTTTCGATCTTTGATCGCGAATTACTTGAATAAAAGTCCCATAAAGTGACAGGTTTTTTGTACTATTCTGAGCACTAAGGTTTTGTGAAAGTTTTTGAAATTAAAAGAAAGTCCTTCAGACCTCTATGGTCTGTCCATTAACTCTAGAAATTAAATGGCAACAATTTTTCATAGTAAAGCCGACCACTTTTCATATTAAATTTGCTATGAAATATTGTTGCCATTTAATTTCCACAGTTCTGTTTATGGACAGACCTTAATTCTTTCCCCATACTAAATATTTTAGTGTTGATTTCTCAAAAATATCATTTTTGGACTTTGGATCAAAATTGCGGTATCTTCTAAAAGTCCATACCTAGCTGATCATTATTTTTTGAAGATAGATAAATTATCTGACAATTACTTTTTTTAAATATAATTTTATGTTGACTTTAATGAAACCATAAGACTGATTTTTTATAAGATATTTTTTTTTATCGCTTAATAATATTAATAAAACCGCAACCAATAAAGAGTGTTAGAACTTTTGTTACAGAAAGGCCCTATGACTGGCGAGCGAAGCCAGTCTTATTGTTTCGTTAGAGTCAACATAACATTATATTTAAAAAAGTAATAGTTGAATTTTCAAAATAAATGAAATATACTTTATCAGAACAAAAAATTTCACTCAGGGCAAAAAAGAAGAAATAAATTGGCTACGTGGGTTATGTGTTACTCACAATAATGATGCACAGTCAAACTTTGCGAGCTTAGTTATTTCTGAAATATTGCCTGCTTATAAACTATTATTTATTTTAAACTAGTCTGTAACCCAATGGATCCCAGTAATCTGAATAAAAAATATATTTAACCACTTTTTGTTTTTTCTAAAGCAGTAACCCGTGCTAGGAAATAATTTAAACATTTATAATAAGTTGAAAAAAATCACTCGGGGCAGGACTTGGTGTAAATTAGTGCAAACTAATCACACCAGGTGGCGCCCCCGTCCAGTTGACGGAGATTAGTTGAAGAAATTCGCATCGACAGTTACTTGAATCGGTAGCTCAATTGGTAGAGCGCCTGCACGGTATGCGAGAGGTTGCGGGTTCAAGTCCTGCCCCGAGTGAATTTTTTCAACTTATTATAAATGTTTAAAAAATATATTATTATTATTAAAATCTCCATTAATTGTAATAAAATCTCCATTACAAACTTCCGTGCGAGCCCTTTCAGTGTCACAGGACCATTCTGAAACACCCTATAAAATTGGTATAGTTTTTAACATTTAAACCTCAATTTGAATAGCTAGGTACTTTTAGCGTTTCTTTTAAAACCTTACGGGTGACTACTATTTGCATATCAGTACATTTTAGTATTATAATAGACTGATTAGGCTATGGACATGAATATACACAAGCGAACGATTGTTTAGGTTTTTTTTTAATTTTTAATTTAAATCAAGAAAGCGATGACTTGAATTATTTGTTTAATATTAATGTTTTGTAAAGATTTTTAAATAACAAAGCTATAACAAGCATACTTATTCATAAATGATTTACAGGGTGGCCCAAACATAGACGTCAAGCGAAAAAATCTAGATAGCTGACGCCGTGGGCTACCCGAATCACCCCCATGTATGTTCACTGTTCAGCCATTTTTTGTCGTTTAGAAGTTTTGAGGCTCTTAAGGTTTTTTGAAAAAAAATATCTAGTATTGGATTTTATTTTGTTATTTTTTTTTCTGTTCACTTTTCAGAATTATTTTTAATGTTTTAGAGTCTCAGATAATTTATCTATCTTCAAAAAATAATGATCAGCTATGGACTTTTAGAAGATACCGCAATTTCGATACAAAGTCCAAAATGTTGTTTTTGAGAAAACATCACTGACATAGTTAGTATGGGGAAAAAAATAAGTAGAGGTCTGAAGGACTTTCTATTGATTTCAAAAACTTTTCCGAACCCTCATTCTTCAGAATAATACAAAAAATAGCTGATCATTATTTTTTTGCTGATGGATAATTTATCTGAGACTCTAAAGAATAAAAAACATTGCTAAAAAATCAAAAGAAAAAAAAGTTACAAAATAAAATCCAATGCTAGGTATTTTTTTTTCAAAAAAACCCTAATAATGGCTGACGTCTATGTTTGGGCCAACCTGTATATTTTTTATAAAGGATTATTCGGAATAATTTATAAGCGGTCTTTGTGTTATTTTGTAATATTTCAATAACGTTGACTGTTGTTATGTTAAATGCCATAAGATACCAATATTTTTTTAAATACTTTTTATCGAATTAGTCAACTTCATCATCATCATTGGCAGTCTCTGTTGGTCCATTTCTGAACATAGGCCTCTCCCAAAAATTTCCAGTCGAATCGAATTAGGAAAGTTAACAAATTAGTTTTACTTATGCCGATTAATAATAAAATTAGGCTATTGTGTAATGGAGTCGGCCTCGCCAATAATAATCTTGTCTATAAATGGCTGGTGGGGGAAAATGGAATATTTTTTTGTGCGATTCCATTTTCCCCCACCAGTGGGGGAACTCTGGTGGGGAAAAATTGAAAATGGAAAATGGTCCCATTCTACTAAACTTGATCCCACGGATTGAAAAAGTAAAAAAAATGCCTACATTTCGTATTGAATCAGTGCTTGCTGCAAGCTATTTATACTAAGTATGAGATGCTGCATAAATCATAAATCATCTCATTACGTAGATGCAAAGGCCTTTATTTATACTAAGTATAGCGTATTTACCTGTGTTACCTAGATGTTCAATAAATGATAAAAACATGCGCAATAATAAAATCTTTATTTGAGTAGTCTAACATTCCATCCAATAGCTTGAAACAATAATTATCTATAAGTAAGCCTGTATTCTCCAGCAGATTTTAGGACAAAGACTGCCGCCGAAGTATTCCCAATATATGGGGCTTTTGGAAGTGAGGCAGGAAGTCTTCTGTGAATAGCTTTTCCCCTAGTCTTGTTGTTCTCTAAAACATTTTGGTCTCTCTCGATAGTCTCCTTGTAGAAATTGTTAGTAGTTACCTAGGTACTAGGTACGCAACCAAACAATTATTTCCTTGAATAATGTATCCTCCAAATCCTTGGGAAGGCCAAAGTCTTCTAGTACGCGATAAGTATTTCGTTGTCGATTGCATTCGCGACACAAGTCTGATTGAAATTATACTCTTTAAAAATGGAAATTACTCCTGTGACCACTCCCGTGATAGTCACTAGTTCACTCATAAGTGAGAATATATCCAAGTAAAGTCCAAATTATATCAACTGATTTCACCATGTTTGTTGTGAAAAACTGTGTGACATTTTATTTTTTTCAAGTACACAGTTTAATTATATTGCGCCTAGATAAATAGGTATGAGGGACCTACCAAGGAGGATATTCGATCCTCTTCTGTAGAGGTTATTACCAATGAGGGTTTTCAACTCTTTGATATTATAACGAGACATTCTATGTCCAGTAACTAAAACACCTCGCTACATACAATCCACTATGTGGTCAGGGGTCTTGATTGTTGGTCATCACCTGTCAAAAGTTCAAGAGACCTCGCTACATACAATCTACTACTGGGCCAGGTGTCTTAGTTCCTGGTTAGTATTTACTTCAGATGTTTTTGTTTGTATGTGTGAGTGAATGGATGGAAGATAAAATTGTCGTAGACCAGAACTTGGAAAATACAGCATGTTAATTAGATTTTTTTCTTCCCTAATACTTCAATTGCATAACAATGCTCGCGAACGGAAGGATAGTTTGAAATAAAAGCGATAAATATTGATAAATCTAAAAACCACGTTACTTTGTGCATGTGTGCATCCCAGCGCCGCTAGTGAGCAAAAGTTGGCAACAGCCGGACTAAGTTTCCACCTTAAGGCATTGTTCTCAAGAAGTTGAATGAAAAGACAAAAAAAGAAACGCATCTTTTTACACGCAATGCAATACTACTTTACTTTAGGATCGATACGGAACGGACGGACTGCCCACACACTACGAAACTGTTACCTACGATACCTACTTGCAGTTGGTGTGAGGTAAATCTCTACAAAATCTCTCTTAATAGTTTCATTTCGTACAATGGGCATCGTCAAATCCAATTTTTTATTGTATAAATCGAAAATATAGACAAATATAAGAAACTAATTTGAATATTTTCTTAAATTTTTATGTATATATTTTTTTATTAATTATTTAAAATTTATAATTTTTTTGTGTATGACGTCACCGCTGGCATTATGTACTAAGTTCATTGCATTCATTCATGCTTTTAAAAAATAAAAATATGTTGATGTTTGACAAATGTCAGTGTCAAGTCAACAAGAAGGTTATTTTCTCAGTTATTTGACACTTTTGACAGTTGTTGTTGACGAATGTATTTTTTTAAATATTTGTAGGCAATGGAACTACCGCATTAGAGGCTATGATGACGTCATTGAAAGAAAAAAGAAGTAAACATTTTTGGCGATAAATACCTATTAATAATCCGTTTTAATTTTACTTATTTAAACCCCTAATAGTAATCAGTATCCCTATTCCTCGAAATGGTTTTCAATTTACGGCAATCGATGCCTCACTGATCAATGCCCATTCGAAAGTAAGTTGATGAAGAAAGCAGTTAGTGTTGTAACAGTAGTGGTTGAACATTTTCGACGTTGAAAAGAGTTACTTGAAAATATTATTGTGATTTAAAAACCACTGAAAGTACTTGTATTTAAGGCATTGTTCTCAAGAAGTTGAATGAAAAGAAAAAAAAGAAACTCATCTTTTTACACCCATTGCAATACTACTTTATTTTAGGATCGATACGGAACGGACGGACTGCCCACACACTACAAAACTGTTGATACCTACTTGCAGAAGGTGTGAGGTAAATCTCTACCAAGTCTCTCATAATAGTTTCATTTCGTACAATTGACAGTATGTCGGCTTTTACATGCGCGCTCTTTACTGGGCTTCGTTCGGGCGTTACACGCTTCGGGTGGTGTTAACTTTTCATGAATTATAAAACATTAACAATTTTGAGGTTATAATTTTTTTTTCAACTTTTTTAAATGTAATTGTGATTTTGTTTACTAGTAGGATACACCCTGTAAAAAGAGTTAGGATGTTTTGTAATACGTTGTATTCTTAAAGACAACGAGGAAGTTTTTGATCAGTTTCAGCCGCCACCAAAATAAGGTTGGGAAGCCCTGCCGGCACAATACACGGCGGAGACATTAGGGCGTTACACGGTTGCTTATTCAAATGAGGAACGCTGAAGGGATCTCTTTATTTTTCGGGTTCCGTACGAGAAATACAGTGGGGAGATGCGTTCCTTGATCTGGGCGGGTTTTGTGTTAATGTTCGCAGCTGTTATCGTTATCATGATATAATGTTGAATCGCCGAAAAATGAATCGCCGTGCATTAGTCTCGCTAAAACTAAGAAACGGCTTGACCGATTTGCATATTTACTGTTTTGTTTAGTTCACCATAGTTCAGGGTAGGTTTAAAAGCAAAGAAATATGGGAAAAGTTAAAGGATTAGCTGAAAAACGGAAGAAATAAAAATTGGTCATTTTGTATTGTAATCGCCATTTTTGACGCGGAGAGTCAAACTATTCCAGGTGATACGAAGTTCACCGGGTCAGCTAGTCAAAATCATAAAGTACAGTCAACAGCACTTGCGTCGCAAAGGCGCCCGTAACGTAAGTGAATAGAGTGCTCGCGTGTAATGGTCTTCGATACCTAGTGCACCAAATGTACAATACAATAAGTTTATTTACCAAAAAGAAAAATACAATACGAGGCAACGTCGCCAGCGTTCTGGGCTCTCTGCCGCGGGACAGCGACCTGGGGCAGGTCTTTTACTTGTAAATACTATTTTTAGTTTAGCTTATTTTAGTTTTAGTTTAGCTTATTTTAATTTTAGTTAACATATTTATAGTTTGTATTTAATTATCTATACTAATAATAAATAAACAGAAAGTAAAAAAAAATAAATACAAAGTGATCAATAATTATTTACAAATTTAAAAAAAAACGTAAAGTAGTAGTATGTACCTCGTTAAGTAGTAGTAGTAGTTAGTAGTAGTATGTACGTACTTATGTTAGCTGTATTGTAAAGCACCACCTCCGCTGACTTTTATTTTATTGTTTAACTTTTGTTCGTACGTTTGCGCATAAAGAAACATAAAAAAAGTAACGAAGCACGTCTCACATAATCAAAACATATGAAAGCGGCCAAACGATGTACATGGGTCCAATTGCCTAACATCATCATCGTACACGACCCCCTTTCAATCTATTGTAAAAATTGTCTAAGTTTTTAATCACAACTCAGGCCTTTGCATTTATGTGTTATTTTCTGAAACACGTCACATTCTAAATGGATTTCCAACAATTTTTGTTCTACGACTTTTCGAAAAGCTCAATACTTTTTATTTATTGAACGTTTCTTATTCTTTAAAAGGGTCCATTTCTACCATTCCAGCGCTTTCGTGCCCCTCCACTCTTTACCTCCTTCCCAGCCTCTCTCAACATCTCGTGTCAAATAAGTAATTGCAGTCTAAAGTTGGTCAACATCAAATTTGAATTGAAATTGATAGTTATTGATGTTTAAATTGTTGAAGTCAGGCAATCGGACCCGCGGCTCGAGCACTCTTATAACAATTCATTCCAGTTTTTTTCTTAGCTCCTGCAACTCTTTAATATAAATTATTCGGCGGGCGTTCGCAAAGAATTCACGGATTTATGAAGCTACGTGCTTAGTCTTTGGTTTGGGGCTTAAAGATCGAGGAGAAGCGGGCGCGGGAGCGGGAACGATAGCGGAAAGGAGATGTTTTTCCAAGAATAGTGAAAGTGAGAAAGTGAAAGTAAAAAGAGTTTATTTATCATTATTACATTAAAACACAAAAATAGACACATTACAGCTAATGATAAAAGGGGCGGTGCCCAGCTAAATGCTTTGTGTGCATGCATCGACACAGCGCTGATTTTCAGCACGCCCCTACCCAGTGTACCCAGTGACAGTAAAGACCTTATTTTGACGGACACTCGCTCGATACGTATTTCTGAATAAATAGAGACATAAGCTTGACGCAACATAAAACCCATTGGTACAGTAGAAACACGCATCGAATCTCGCTATGTCTCGGAACGCAATGGACGGTCATAGGTAGTTATTACGTGTATTTTGTAATCAAATGGACAGGACCAGCTCCTGCTCCATGGGTAATTAATTAGTCCAAGGATATAGCCTAGCATTTCTCTTGCTCTATTTCTTTTCAGTGCCGTCGGGATACCTACCACCGCTGTGAAAAGAAGTGAAAATCCGGGATACAAAATGTAACCTTATATGAAATGAACTTTTTGTAATGTTATAGTGGAGCACTGAAAAAAAGGTAGGTATACAAAATTCCTAAGAACTTATCATTACCTATCATGCTAGAAGCGGCACTGATTCTTGAACTAAAACTACAACATACCTATCATGCTAGAAGCGGATCTGATTCTTCATTTTTGGTTTAGAACTCTTGTAGTTTTGGTTCAAGAATCGCTCCCGCTTCCGCTTATGATTTAAGGCAACATTTACATCAGGGATTATTCCGGAGTGGCCTGGATTGGCCCGAAAATTGAGCCAGGAGGCGAAAATGAGCCTCGGACGCGACTCGCGGGCACAAACTTTAAATGAGGGATATTTTTTAAGAGAGAATAGATAACCTAGAGATGAGGTTTATACAGGGTTTCAGAGAAAATGCCTTCTTCTTGGCGTGCCTGTCCATAAATTGAGGTTGGTTCGCCGTCAGCTCACCAGGTATATTATTTAATTTCTTACCAAGCACCTATCTGGCTGGCTATCTATTGATTAGCTGATAGCAATAAATAAAAATTATTAAATTTTCTTTGTTTATTTTGACAAATGGCGACATTTTCACAATTTTGAATGCCTGAGATTCCGGATCCGACGTTTGATCTCTGGTCCGAAAAAGATAATATTACTTAGGCATTTATTCAAACAGTTTTTTCTCAAGAGCAAGAATAATATCCATTTACTAAAAACACAACAAAATAGGAACGCACACTGTTATTTTGGCTACAGTGAAATAGCTCTGTATTTTACCTATTTGAACTATAACTTCATCCGTCATGCATGAACAAAACAAAACATAAAAAAACGAAAGATCCAAACAATAGCCGAGTTGTATTTTTGCCCTTTAAAATGAGACAGTGAAAGTGTTTCTTTGTTATTGCCCAGTATGCTTTTTCTGTAAAAAAAAATGCACAATTGTTAGTCCCCAAACTCGGTTTAATTGCGAAAATATATATAAAATAAAATAAAAATTGTTTTATTTGATAAGAGCAATTTTTTCGTGCGGATTTATGTTACAGAAAAACTTTACTGTGTGGATATATTTTACAGGATAAGCACATCCTGTATTCGCTCGAAAATCCACTGAGTTGATCCAGCCTTTATCAACTGTAAAAATATAATTGTTGCTTTCATCAAGAACTATTCTGCAGCACAAAAAAATACGGCTTTCAACCAGGGGCCTTAGGCTATAACGCAATGGTGCCATTATGGGCTCCCAGTTGACAGCTTAATTAATGCTGTTGGTCCTTTTAATGTTTTTTTAGTACAGCAAAGAATATTCTGATTCTAAGTCTAGAGGATTAGTTCTCTGGTTGTAGGAGAACAACGAAAAAATCCCGTTTTGTCCTTCTACCTGGGACGCCATTGATACGCCATTGTGTTACAGGCTAAGGCCAACCACCATTGTGTAACAACCAGAGAGCTAATTAGAAATAATAAGAATCAGAATATTTAAACTTTCGTGAGCACTGCACATTTATTTTGCAACGTGATTTAATAGAAAAATCAGAATATTCTTTGCTGTACTACAAAAACATTAAAAGGACCGACATCATTAATAAATCGTTATTGAAGCTGTCGACTGGGAGCCATTTTTGCACCATTGCGTTACAGGCTAAGGCCCCTGGAGTAAATTTGTAGAGAAAAGGCACCCCCAAAGCAAACGCGTTTCAAATCCGGTTAAAAGTTTTTTTTTCTATTTTGATTTGTGAGCGTTTGATTCTTCCATGCCTCCGTGTTTTGTGCACGATGATTGAAAATAAATGGTTTTCAGGATTCATCAATCATGCATGTGGAGTGAGTGTGGACTGAATGAATGTCCGGCGAGTGAAGTTATGGCTGCCCTGAGCGTTCACGATCACGAATAAGGGTTTTTTTTTTGGGGAAATTGGGAAGTTTACACACTTATTCTAACTTTTAGGGTGGCATTAATCGTCGTCGACTAAAGATGGAACTCAAGTAGGTGATTTCAGAAAAGTCAAATGCTAATGTCAAGCCTTGGCTATAATGTCAATGTCAATCTCAAGATAGTGTCTATTAATATGCTGACAGCTACTCAAATTTGACATTAGCCGAGGCTTGACATTAGCAATGGGCATTGTTAAATCCTATTTTTTATTCTATAAATCGAAAATATAGACAAATATAACAAACTAATTTGAATATTTTCTTAATTTTTAATGTAACTATTTTTTTTATTAATTATTTAAAATTTATAAAAGTTTTGTTTGTGACGTCACCACTGACGACTTTTCTGAGTTCAACCACTTGAGATCGAACTCAAGTAGGTGATCTCAGACGACTATTGTGGTATTAGAATGTTTTGTAACACGTTTGTTGTATTTTGTCGCTGCGCATGATGTGATGTGGCCAAAATAGTTTGATTTCCTCCGCTTTAAGGTCTTTAGGAGCTATAAACCTTGTTCATTTTATCTAGTTACTGTGTCACTTCACTAAAACAACAACCTCTCTACAGATCCTGATTCCTGACGTAGGCCTCTTGTAAGTAAAGGCAAACGTGCGTCTTTGTATCACGTTCGTGCCTGTAATTGATTCGTACGGAACCCGAATACGCAAGTTACGGAATCTGTTTAATTTTTTAACCCCCCGCTTAGGGCGTGTTTGTAAAAGGGCGAGTTAATATTTTCTTAGGTTTGCACGAGCAGTATACATAATTTAAACACAGCGAAAAAGAAATGTAAAATCCGTTTAAAATTGTGTTTAAATTATAGGACTAGAATTATAGGTGAGCGGTACTAGCCTAGTGGGTAGAACGTTGGTCAAGCAAACTTGAGGTCCCGGGGTCAAATCCTGGTGTGGGCATAGCTCTCTCCATATTCGCTACATATACACTTGGATACAGAGTTTAATAAAATCTAACAAGTACTTTTTATTTCATGCAAAGAAATGCCAACCAATCTCTACTTAAGATGTAGCCTGTACAGTTGTACATGTCCCACTAGCTTGGCAAAGGCCTTTTCTTAGGGAAATAGAGTTCAGGCATATTCACCACGCGTTCCCACTGCGGATTGGCGATTTTTGCGTTGAGGACCTTAGAAGCTCAGGTTTCCTCACGATGTTTTCCTTCACCGTCAGCGAGTGGTATTGCTACAACTAGAAATTCACAACGTAACTTTGAATGAATCAAAGTCTTAGGTACAGCCAGCATCGGGAATCGAACCTGGGTCTCTAGATCCCGAGTCCATCGTTCTTCCCACTAGGCCACCGTCGCAGCCGCGTAAGTAAGTTTCTCTTAGTTACTTATTTGCCCTCAATCATAAAAGCTGTGCAGAGAAGTCAAGTCTTTACCTGTAACAAGATGAAAACTCAATTAGAAACTTTTCATAAAATCTCAAGGAGAAGCGGTTGCGAAAAGAATAACTTTTTTTTTTGTTATACTAATGGTCAATCGAAACTGGGAAATATAAGAGTAGCACAAAAGGTAAAGTTCACGAAAATATACCTAATACTAATTTTGTGTATTTTTTAAGCGCCAGATTGAAAATTCAGGCCTTACTCCCTTACTGGCCTATATCTATAGTACAGAATGATCCATCTCAAAACAATGTCCCAGGCAGTGCAGCGCCGAGTGGTCTCTTCACCGATCTAGTGTCAGTGAAGGTGCCACTGGACGCTGTATAAAATAATCATCTCATTACGTAGATGCAATTAGGCCTTAAGCCTTAGTTAAGTCCTGAATGATACACTGAGAGTAATTAAATGAGTAAAAGGGGATCCTTATATCGCGCGCTTTAGCGTCAATGTAGTCCTTTGTAGAGCATTTATCTAGCTAGTGTCTGGTACACACGACTGCACGTCACACTTTTGTTGTAAAGTCGCCCGTAACATAACCGAATAGAGAGCTAGCGTGTAAGGATCGACGTGCTGTCGTGTGTACCTACTGGGTGGCGCAAAAGTAAAGACCCTATTTGGTTCAGCTATAACATTTTTTCTAAATTAGAAAACTAGATTTAGGTTTTTTTAAATGTATATTTGTGCCATTAAATTTCGTACCATTAGGATTTAAAGATGATGTCTTTTAAATGGTGACCTCCAGAGTTGATACACATTTGAGCCCTATTTATGACATTTTGCATAACTTGCCGTAACACTTCCTGCGATATGTTCGTTATTTCTTGACGAATGTTTTCTTTTAGAGCTGCGAGAGTCTGTGGCTTGTTCACATACACCCGAGATTTCAAAAAACCCCAAAGAAAGAAGTCTGGACTGGTCAGATCGGGTGATCTTGCAGGCCAAGGCAAATCGCCAAAACGAGAGATAACTCCGTAAGAACATTATTCCGTAAGAACATTGACACAATTATTCCACGTTCTTGGGGAGTAAAACGGTCCATGTTTATTTTCAGTGTATTTTACATTTGTTCACTACACAATTTTCAACAATAGAATGACAGAAAATGTCATATAAAAAAAATAAAAGTATTTTCTTTAGTGCCAGTACTTTTGCGCCACCCAGTATCACTGTTTTTTTTTTGCCAAATGTCGATGTTTTTGGCCCCAAAAGTTTTTTGAAGCGATCAGGAGAAAGATCTCTCAATGTTTGGAGTACGAAGTCACCCTCTTGTTAGGAAGCGATATGCTAGAATAGCCCATGGTAGCTCTGATCTCACCGCGTGAGACATAAGTTAAACATACTCATCATCATCATCAGCCTGTTAACACCCACTGCTGAGTAAAGGCCTCTCTACATGCTCACGCCACCTCTCACGATCCTGTGCCAGACGTAAGCACTGTTTTCCGGCTACTTGGGCTATGTCATCGGACCATCTGGCTGGTGTTCTGCAAAATGAAACAAACCATCTGCGCTGGCCATTCCCGTCTATTGTTTGATATTTTTCAACCAAGGCGACAAGAACCCGGCAGAATGAAATATAGGTAGGTACCTATAATCGCCGCAGGGCCTGAAAGAGCGAAAGTGGCTCTTATTCAAATTGCCCGGGTAATTGATGTTGCTGGCACCCCGTAAATGACTCCTTTTGACCCCTTACGGGGAACGGGGCCTTGCGTTTCCTCCTTTGTTTTTGGCGCAAACTACGGAAGAATTCTGAAAGGTCTTCGTGGTAATCTATAAAAGGTAGAGTCAGCAACATGCTTATTTACTGAGGCCTTAAATTGGCATCTATGTAATGAGATGATTTATACAGCGTCCAGTGGCACCTTCTCTCACACTAGATGGATGAAGAGACCCCTCGGCGCTGCAGTGCCTGGGACATAGTCTTAGATGGAGTAGGCTTGCCCAGCACCTATACCATCCTGACAGCTTAGTCGGCCTAGCCCACTGGAAAGACAAGGTCATTGCGTGTGCGGAGCAAACTAAGCCGCGGGTTTCCTTAAGACGTTTAGGAACTCCTCTACTCGTGCATACTTTACCCACTCATTCGTAGCTCGTCTTTACTCAGTGTCAATAAAGTTTAGCAAAGAAAGTAGGCGTAACCGCAATCTAATCGAATCTTATCTTTGTGGAAACAAATCGTTTCCTCCTATCATTATATTCCTATTTACGTTGACTCAACTCCTATTGAATATGCCTGGCTGGTGCCCTTATCTGTATAACGTTTAGCGCTCGATGTTAGAACGTGTTTTAGATTATTTCCTAGAGGACCCTATTCTGTTGTGATTTTAATACGAAGCCTATGGTCCCATAGAAATATTGCATAATATACAGGGTATTTCAGAAAAATCCTGTGTCGCTTAACTCACCAATACAAGCCACTTTTACTACGGAACCAAGAGCGAAATCTCGAAATACATATGAGCTGTTCCATACTAAAACGCCATTTTTCTGCACAACTGCCATTCTGCAATACGGTCGCTAAGGCCAATGCAGGTGGTAGTTGCCAACTTTACTTTACCATTAAGACATACCATATCTTTTTGTATTTTCTAAAGCGCTAACCTGTGCTAGGGAACTTTATAAAGATTATTATAAGGTTAAAAAATTCGCTCGGGACAGGATTTGAACCCGCAACCTCTTGCATTCCGTGCAGGCGCTCTACCAATTGAGCTACCGAGTCAAGTACTGTGTTTACAAATTTTCCAACCTCATTGATTCCATTCCATACCATAATAATATCTTATTTAGGATAAGTAGGTAGGTATTTCTTATGTTTAAATGTAAGTACCGCTTTTTATCTAAATGAATTTGTATTTGTATTTAAAATTTGATACTTACTGCACCAAATGTATGGAACAGCTGATATTTTTTTAACAATAGAAACCACTTGAAATTTTCACATAATGAATGGATAACAGACAGCAACCTTAACAATTCTATTCACGTAATAGCAATAGCAGCTCTGGCACCAATAATCGCTTATAGCAGCCCCATGATTGCACTAAATGCTTCAATTGGTTCATTACCGATGCAAACTATCAGAATAGGGATACAGAACTGCTATCAATGTTTAGTGTACCGCCACAATTACTGATCGTAAAATTTCTATCGTTGACTATTGACTTTATATGCTTAGTCCTGGCTTAGGCACACAGAGTGACAACAGTTACCTTATAAACCGATGGATGAGTTCTAATCCAATAAAATCTGCACTTATACCCCAATCAATAGTATGAGGGAAAGTTAATGGAAATGTTGTTAGAAATGTTTTATGAAATAAGATGAATCGATGAAATACTTAGAAGGCACGCGTGGATGAATAAGTTCGTACTCTCTCTGAGATGGCCTTTCCAGATTGAATCAGTATTAAGAGATTTGGCAGGATTGTTTTTTTTTTTAAATTGGATTAAATTGGAGTGTGATAAAAACGGCACATACGGCGCCGAGACATGGTGCGTGAGAATCCGCGACTGTAGCAGAATAGATGCATTTGAGATATGGTGTTGGAGGGAAATGCTCAAAATCCCGTGGACCGCTTTCAGAACCAACATATCCATACTGAACGAGCTCAGAATAACAAAGCGTCTGTCAACAGTTTGTCGCCAGAGAGCCGTCAGCTTTTTTGGGCGTATTATGCAGCCACATGAGCTAGAGGCTGCCGCGCAAGACCGCGAAAAATGGAGATCCCTTCTTCGAGCCATATGTCCCTGATAAGGGATAAAAGGATATCATCATCATGCAGGCACATGTCATAATCTAGAAAAACTGATTATTTTGGGCCAGTTGGAAGGCAAACGGGTGAGGCATGCGCTGGTCCGATGCGCTAAAGATGGCTCCATGGGGCATCCTACCACGCATACGACCGTGATAAGTGGAGAACTACATATTTGTGTATGGTCACGATCCTCAGAATTCGGAAGGCAAAGTTTTTTGTTCGAAAGTCCGTTATGCGAAAATAATTTATTAAACGAAATTAAATACCTATACAAAACTAAACTAATAAGAAATAATAAAAAGAAAACTATACGTTATTGTTAAAGTCTATTAAAGTATTAAAGTCCGTTATTGGCTTAATCTTATCTTTAGACCCTATTGAGGAACTAATTTCAATATTTTTTTATTTTGGTTCAGTAGTTTGGATTTTACAACGTTTCAAAGATATGGTTTTATGACGTCACGCGACGGTCTGCATACTGTTGGCGGTCATACACTGAAAAAAATGAAATCCAACTAAGTGGAGTATTCTCTTAGTTGATGTTAATTTGAATGAAACAAATATGAATTTCATTACATTAACCACAGTTGACTAGTTGTTGCAGCAAAGTCATCTATGTTTAGGCTAACAACTAGACCTATTATTTGACTTGAACACATATTATGAATATTTTTACCAACCATTTTGTTAAATATAATTAAGACTTCTTCTTTAGGTTAAAAAACGGCCATTGGACAAATCTACTAAGTAATCAAGTTGTCATAACTATAGTTTTTGTTAAATCGTCAATTTCATATTTATGGATTTACCTAAGAGTTATATTTAATCTAAAAAAGAGTTCATGAGTAGGACAACAATGAATTATAATTGTTTCAAAAAAATGTGTTTGTCCAAATAACAATATAACTACATTGTTCTAAACAGTTTACTTGTTTGATTGAATACCACGTAAAATATTAAAATAACAATTCCATTTATTTGTTTGAAGATTAGTCTTTGTCGAATTAATTATTCAATACCATAGTTTTAAATAGTTTACTTGTTTGAATTTACTAACAGAGAAAATGTTATATTAACATTAGCCTTGATCAAACTTACTTTAGACCTTGTTTAAAATAACGTTAAAAAATTGTTGTCTCAATCACCATCTTGTTTGATTCAAACACATGAACCCCCACCCTCCGCACCCGTTTGTCCGCCGCTTGGGCCATTGTTGCCAACAATATTTTTTGCCGAGATTCAGGGAAAAGACGTAATGTTTCTAGTGGTTTCGTACGATACGATTAAAATATTTTTTGTTCCGTTAACTAAAGGTAAGATAGATAGAATACTCTTTTCAATACAGTTGCTCGTAAATTTGACTATTATAACACCGTTTTTAGTTTCATAATGCAGCATATTACCGCACTGGGGTTGTAATAACATTAACTTACCGCACGAGTGCGATGATGAATCTCTAGCTATCTCCCTCTTTTGTTTGACGTAGAATGGGATAGCTACAGATACCAACCCCCGTTGTCATGTCAACGCGCCCGCGAAAAAAACAAAACTGACGCGTCATATTCCGCAAATATTTTCGTAAAGTTGCTGCTGTGTGGTTAATTACTATCAACAATATCTACTTCAAATAGTGAAAACAAGCAAAATAATATTCAAGTTAAAAGTGTGGTCAGTGGTTACCATCCGATGTGTAAAAGTTTTTAAAAGAAGTTCTGGACAGTCAGTACTTGTCAACAAAGGTAAGTTGAATTGGTACTTTTTCAGTTATTAACGATACAAGTTTGTTTTTTTCCTCGCAACTGTGTTGAAAAACGTCGTATGATAGGTACCTACTCGTGTGCATTTGGTCATTACAAACTCAGCTTTCTTATCGCGTTCGCCCATCGATCGGCTCGCGCACAATAATGCTTTGTGTGTAATGACCAACTTAGCACATTTTGTATCATACATAATGTACTATTACTGTACACCAAAGTAATACAATAACATCGTTTTTTTTACATTACCCATCAAACTAGCCTAGCGAAATGTTATGTCCATTAAGAACTTTTCTATGAGTTGAAGCAAGCGATACTACTGGTTTATAAGAATGTCTATTTACACAATTGATTCCAAGCGCGGCAGCACTGTGGTCTGTGGTCTGCAGTAGCGTAGCATTTTCTTTGCTGTAGGTATGTGTGTTGCAGCGCCACTGCCTTCGGTTGTGGTCTAAGCTTGTATGAAGAGACTTACTATCAATGTTGAGGAAGCGAGCGATATATGCCAGGATTGTAGCAAGTGGCGGTCTTTTGTCTCTGCCTACCCCTCGTCCGGGAAGTAGGCGTGAGCATACATATTAGGTATGTCTGACGTGTGTTCATACATTATATTATAAGTATGTTTGACATAGGTATTTTCAATCTCTGTCAAAGTTAGCAGTGTAACCTTATTTATCGACGGATTTTAATCAGATTTGTAAGGCTCAATAAGAAATTCATTCTACCTCCACAAGATCTTGTAAAAAAATAAGCTAAAACGGGGGCGCGAAAATATTTTTTTCATTCGCTTGTCGCACCCGGGAGTCAAACCAGCAAAAAAATCATAAATAAATTCGCTATTTTTTGCGAACACCGAACTACTCAAAGTAGGTAAATCGTATTTTTTGACTGGCCGTGATGTGGCAATACTAATAACGCATTGTTGTTTGTAGTATTGAAAGACGTTTTTATTTCTTTCCTTTCTTTCTTAAATTGGTTGGTATATTAGACACACAACACACATCATTGATTGTATGTTTCTTTCTTTTTCAGCATCGCCAATCGATTATTCGATCAAAAATTATTAAGATTTTTTCGAAGTCGATTTCCACAATAAAAAAAAGTTATGTTACTTTTCTCGAGAAAATGTTACTTTTTGATCTGCCTCGTGTTATATTTGACTATCTGCTACTGGCAACACTGCCCCCGCTGCCCGCGCGCCGGTCGCCGCCGGTCGGCCGCTCGCTCGAATCGTGTCGTGACACGTGCTTACTTCACTCGTTTTCGTCATTTCGTTTCGTGATTTCGTCCCACTTCCGCGTAAACGCTGTAAGTAGTCGGTCAGAATATCGATTATTTCCGTGGTCCAGTACTCCAGTGATTCCTAGCGAAGTGTTAATTATTCCAGACTTCCAGAGTGGTCAAAGATCCCTTTTTAATGGAGGAAGTCATAGAACTACTAAAAACATGGGAGTTACACGACCTCATACCAATTTTCACTGGTAAGTTTGTTCCTTTTCACACGTCGCAGAGAGAATATAATGCGGCGAAGTGTATGGCCATGTACGTTAGCTTTCATACGTATAATCCGCGCGGAATGAGAATGGGATGCGACTTTTTGGAACTGAGACGCGCGCAGTAAGCAAACTCGCGTCGGTGCAACCTTGTCAAAGTAAAATACAGTATGTTTTCGATTGACTTTGACAAGGTTCCATCCCATTCTCATCCCGCACGCATTATACCGGCGTAATTTACCGTTTACCGGGCATAGCCCTACACTTCGCCGCCGGAAAAGGCACTTCGAAATCATCAAACTACCATGCCACGTGTGTTTTTATTGGCGAGTAATGGCGTACACACTTAATAGGTACCTATTGTGAAACGCGCACTGCACTGTATTGTCAAAACCGGGTCAGAAAGTAGCCATTTCTGTGTCCGAGTCTTCGATCAAGATGGTCCGAGTGCCGTAGCCACACCGTATAGGTACCACGACAGCACGTCAGTCTTGTTGCAAAGTCACCCGTAACATACCTAACCAAGTAGAGCGCTGGCGTATAAAGGACGACGTGCTGTCTTGTGTTTTGTGTCTTGTATAAGAATCGCGTAGGTACCTTCCTATTACAAATATTATGTATCCTTACCTAATTTCTCACTATTTTTCAGAACAACAAATAACGATCCACGCGCTGTCAGCCCTGACGAATGACACCATCAAAGAGTTAATACCCAAAACCGGGCCCAGGGTTCTCTTTTTAAGGTGCTGGAGGTCATGGAAAGGAGAGTTCGACTCTACTGTTACAAGTTTGGACATCTCTGTGAGTATTTACTTACCCAAATTATAAGAGAAGGTAGGTCTAGTAGGTAGGTCTATGTAATTAGTAATAGCTTCTTGATTAAAATCAGGTGCAGCCATCGCCAGGGTTCATGGCATCTGAGCCAGCTGTTTCCTCTCGCCCGTGTTTATGCACCTCTCTTATACCCATGCGCCGCTACCTCCTCCAGGCCTTAGGGCGGCATTCAGATGCCCAGAAACCTGGCACGGGCTGTACGTACCTACCTTATCACCTAACTTGACATACCTAGGTACGGTGGGCCCACAGTCTAGGATACCCCATTGTAGCTCTTACCGCGCCCGGCATTAAGGGCGCCAATCGAACAAAAAGGGCATCTTTGCCTGTGGCCCACTGTACCTACCTATCTCCTAACCTACTTATTTGTTTTGCTAGATAAATTTGCAATTAGTTGCTGTGATGATTATTCTCAGTGAATGCACTCGCAACGATTGGTTGATGTATGTGATGTGACCGAAAGTAAGCCGAGAAGGGTCAAGCGGTACCCCTCTTGCTCAGACTTCTATTGCTCGCCATAGTTAGTTTGTTCGGCCTATGTCCTTATGAGAGTACCAATACCAATTTATTAAAGAAATAATAATTGTGTACTGTAACTTCCTATTATTTTTAATATTAATTACAGAATTTGGACTTTGCACTATTGGAAGATGGTGCTAGTGTTGATGTTCAACTGCCTGTGCTTAGTCCTAGCCTACCTTATAAAGAAATAGAAAATATTTCTCCAGAAAACTACAATGGCACTGTAGATTCAGTTCAATGCCCAGTATGTACCTACTAACATTATTTTTAGCACAAGCATTTATTTGTTTATCCTTGGTTTTAACTAACATAGGTTAAAGGTGTCACTAAGGTCCTAACTTTTTTTTACAGGGTTATGGCACCCATTCAACCAAAATATTGTTTTAGCTCTATGACGTTCCGTTGATTTTTAATTAATTAAAATGAAAGCGCTGTGACGGGAGAAATGTATTGATAAAATATTATTTTCACAAATTTTCACTGTTTCAACAGCTTATAGCTATTCAAATACACCTAACACTATTTTTAGATTTCGGCTAGATCCAAAAACAAGTTTTGTTTTTTTTTTTTTCAATATTGATGTTATTTAAATAAATAGTACATTACTGCCGCGATCTGTAATAGGTGCGTTTCTGGCGCGCTTTTGATTGCCGACAGAGCGCAGAGCGTAGCGCAGCTCAAAGCCATCACAGCGTGGCCAGCAACTCATTGCAGACCAAGGCATGTATAGTGCTTTACTCAAACAAAGCGAGTAATTGATATACACCTAGGTCCTAAGCTCTAGGTCCTAGGTCTTAGGTCCTAGGTCCTAGGTGCTAGGGCCTAGGTGCTAGGGCCTAGGTGCCAGGTGCTAGGTCCTAGGTGCTAGGTGCTAGGTGCCAGGTTCTAGGGCCTAGGTCCTAGGTGCTAGGGCCTAGTTGCCAGGTTCTAGGTACCAGGTCCTAGGTGCTAGGTCCTAGGTCCTGGGTGCTAGGTGCCAGGTCCTAAGTGCTAAGTGCTAGGTCCTAGATGCTAGGTGCTGGCTCCTAGGTCCTTGGTCCTAGGTGCAAGGGCCTAGGGCCTAGGTGTCAGGTCCTAGGGCCTAGGTCCTGGGTCCTAGGTGCTAGGTCCTAGATGCTAGGTGCTGGCTCCTAGGTCCTAGGTCCTAGGTGCTGGGTCCTGGGTCATAGGTCCTAGGTGCTAGGTTATAGATCCTAGGTGCTAGGTACTAGGTCCTAGGTACTAGGTCCTAGGTCCTAGATCCTATGCCCTAGGTCCTAAGATTGAGGCTGAGGTATTAAGTCGCAAGACGCAAGACGCAAGTCGCAAGACGCATACTTTTTGCACCGGACTATTTTTTTAAACAAAACTCGACATTAATGGATTTTTATACACTTTTTCTGGCTGCAAAACACGACATTAATGAAATTCCATACAACTTTTCTGGCGCCTAAGCATAGTAGCCCGCAAGTCCGTCTTTGCTCAAAGAAGGTTGTCGAATTAATGACCACATTACGAGCTTTTTTGAGTAAAGTTCTTTTTTCAACTTTTTTTTTACAGAATTGTCATCATATTGACCAGCAGGTCAACACCCTGTAAAAAGATTTAGGACCTTTTGTAACACGTCTTGAATAACGCCCTGTTTTTGGTAGAGTTATCAAAAGTCAATCTCATTTTTCCTAAGTAGAGCGATCCAAAGTCAAACTAATTTTAACTTCAGACGATTCTTTTATTAATCTTTGTCGATTATCTTAGTTAAGGTGTCAAGGTACACACGCTAGCACGTCCGACTACACTTTTGTTGCAAAGTCGCCCGTAAATTAACTATTGGCGCCGCCGTGCTCCATAAACGCTCCTCCAATGTTAGATCGGTGCTTGCTTAGCAAACGCACCGACGCGGGGCGTGCGGGGTAAGGAAGGATTTTGACATCTGTCACTCACTTTCTATTCCAGCACGAAAGCTAATTATTAAAGGGTTGTAATTAAACAGACTTCTTTTTAATAGCATTATACGCCTCTAAATATCTGCATTTGCCTTCTAAATTGCTAAGTCAGCCACAATCAACGCGCATCTAAATAATACTATTTTAGCCACTAGATAACTTGTATGTAAGACACTCTAAATACAACTCAGCATCGTGGTTATTTTTTGGCATCTAAATTTGTTCCAGCAGTAAACTTCTAAAATATTAATAGGTATATGACACCAAAACAATTTTTCAATTAGCTTCTAATTTTATAACTCTACGTTTAAAATTTATCTCGACCTACATTAATTGATCTTAAAAAATTACCAATAATTGACATAAAATAGTGAATTATGGGCACTAAAATACCCTGGAACTATTGAAGGGAAACAAAATAAAATACTTTTTTTTTTATCAATTCGTGTACTTTGAAATACCTTAATTTTACGTATCGTAATTAACTTAATTAATTATAGGAGCATTTTTCTGGAAGTAGATTGAGTAAAAAAAAACGCAACTGATACGTAGTCACAAATACACGTGACTACTCGTCAGTACGTGAATCGAATGGCGCTCTCTGATTGGTGCAAATGGCTGGTCGCTGTCAAGTCCCAAATCGTATAGTGGCATTTTTCACAATAAAAGAATATGATGTATTAATTTACATGCTAAGTTATGTTATAATAATATATGAGGTTGTCTATTGAAGCTTGAATTATATTTTTTTGAGGAGCTTATTTTGAAGCTGTAAAACGTATAATGGTGATGAGTTGTAAAATCCGTGGCTGAGTTAGTAAATCAGGTTGCAATAGATAAATCAGTGGACAAGTTAAAATAATTTGTTGGACTTTACTTGACGCTTTCTTTGGATTATTTAGTTGGCGATGTAAAAAAGATGAATTAGTTTATTAGAAGCTATCTTAGTTTCCCGTGGCTTACTTATAAAATGAGAAGTTAGATCACGTCGCCAAAAAAAAACTTTGTGGCTTGACTTATAATTTCCCATTATTAAATTATTAATGAATTAAAATTATACTGATTCTAAATCCCGGGCCGCTCAACCCACGATCCTGAACGAAAATCTGGATGCTCAAAACCCCAAGTAAGCAAGTCTCCACCAAAAGTGCTACCGTGTAAAGGACGACGTGCTGTCTTGTGTACCAACTAGTTTGGTCTTATTTCTTTAGGTATGTTTATAAGTCTTTATATTTTAGATCTTGGAAGAATTACTGAACAATTCTCTGGACACAAGTACCCTCCTCGCCTATAAAGGGGGGGCTTTATTAGGGGATACTGGACGCAATTTGCTGGCATCTGTAATTGCTAAAGAAATTTTGAGAGAACATAAGGAGACCACCATTACTGGAGCTACATATTATAAGTGGGCCAATTATATAAAACAGCTATATCCAGGCGAACGGACAACAACCTATTATATCCCTGCCTGCACAACAGCCAATGGAATTGTGAGACAAGCTCGGGGAAAAATTGTGCACCAGGTACACTAGCTATTTCTTAGAATTAAAAGTTATCTACCTATTAGATCTACTTAATTGAAACTAATTTACGGCAAAATGTGATGCTATGTTAATTTTAATTTCAGGTGTTAAATAAACGCAGGAGACTTCAAAAATTGGGAGCACTCCCTATAAGGAAAAGAAGCAGGGATTCAAGCCCTGGATCTTCAGCCCCATCACCAAGACCTCTTCCAGAATGTTTCACAGGTCAGATTGAGGATAACAGTAACTCTAAAGAGGATCTACAATGGCTACAGACTTCGTCCGACCCATGGTTCATAGTGGAGCAAAAATGGCGCAGTACTTGCCCATTACGTATGAAACTGGTCCACGATAACAAAGATCCTGTAGAGGCATACTTTGTCAAGTACCCTGCTCTACAAAAGCCATTGGGGTATAAGTTGGTGAGTATTATATATATTATCCGATTCTATTATTATTATTTAGGTATATCTTTAAGATTCACACGGGTCTATGGGGACCGGGTCCTTTAAGGCTTGCGTGAGGCCACAGCCAACAGCACAGAGGCCTGTTTCATACCAATTACTCTAGATGTGATGGGTGTATCTCTCGGATCTTATCTCTGTATAAATACAAGAATCTAACCAGAGACAGTCCCCTTTAGATACAAGGACTATTGCAGAATAACATGAGGAAAAGAAAAAACTTGGCTACGTCGTTGCCGGGTTATGGATTGAGACTATTGATGTCTGCTATGGAAAATGTCTCAAGGGGTTCATCATCATTGGCAGATTATTATTATTGTATTATTCGATAGAACTGATATTGTTTTTTTTTTTTTCTAGCTGCATGCTGATTTTGATATTGCCCATGAAGAACACAAAGACAATTTATTCATGCAATATCCTCTGACAAAACCAACTCTGCTTAAACGACTAAAAGAAAAAAAAGTGGCAACTGATGAGTTTGCGAAAGATCTCGTCAGGCTCGCCGATTGTGAGTAACTTTGTTATTATTTAATATTAGTCTTTCAGTTATTAGGTAATGAAAGCGTAGTTACTTCTAAGTCGGTACTTAGCGGAACCCCACTAAGTACACAGGTTGTCCCAAATACAGTGTCAGCTATCCAGATTTTCTCGCTTTACATCTTTATTTGGGACACCCTGTATAATATAATATAATAATATAATAAGGTATCTATCACACTCAGACACTGTTATTTTCTAAAAATAGCTTCCCATAGGATTCTTGAATAAGTATGTCTACCTACTCTACAACCATTACATAGTAGGTATAATGAGGTGTTACATAAGCCATTAAACCAATTTATTAAGATTCAATAGTAGAGTGATCGAAAAATAAAGTTACACCTTCCACAAAACATGATAATGAATTGATGCAAAACCTGTAAAATGTAAGATGCAGAATTTTTATTGACCTACACGAGTATGTAGATTCATTTGACAATTTTTTTTTTTCAGCATCCAGTGAAGAAATCACAAATATTGTGGGTTTTCTCGCCATACCATACCTGCTTAATCCATCAACCTGTCGCCAAGGAAAATTCAGAAAAAGCCTGGAGAACTGGAAGCCCAGCAAAATTGAAGCCCGTGATGGTTTTATAAAACACCTGAAAACGGACGCAGAAATCGCACAATACGTAGAACAGCGTTTATCAAACCTCGAAAAGAAAAAAGCTCCATCTCAGCCATACATAATAATAGTCGGTGAGTCATTGGAGCACGTCAAATCCTATTTTGTGGTTGCTAACAGGCTGGTATTATATTGAACGGTTGTCAATCGCGGAAGCTGTTGAGACATGCTATAAAATAGTATGGGCTCTTAATGTTGAATACGGCCTAGACGCATACCCTATATGGTATTTCATTCAAAAAGCTCTATTCAAAATGACATCAAAATACGACAAAGGTTCTACCGCTGCCGAGTCTCTGCTCACTGATTGTGGTATATTGTAATATTGTTACAATACACAATAATAATTTAACACGGCAAGGTAAGTTACAGTTACAGTAACAGTACAGTAATATTATTTGAAAGCTTAATAATGTACCTTTGTCGTATTTTTAAGACACAATGTTAACTTGTTTTGTATGCCATAAGCAACTCTCTGATATTAAACTTCTTAGGTTACATTTTCGGTTGTTACATGACTCAAAAGACTTAAGTGCTTATAAGTGTGCACAAGATAATTGTAATCGTGAATTCCAGTTATTTAGTTCATTTCGTAGACATATTTTGCGAGAGCATTCTATTACAAACCTGAGCGAAGTAGCTAGTTCGGAAACGCCCAATGAACCAGAAGAACTAAGTGATTCATATATCCCACCAATCCCATCACCACCAGCAAGTCATGGTAATATTATCAATCAAGCTTTACAGTTGCAAACTTCAAAAAATGTGGAAAAAGACCTTTCGATTTTTATAGCTAGTTTATATGCTAATCAATCATTGCCACGAAATATTGTTCAAACCATTTTTAGCGGATTTCACAATTTCATTACAGAAAGTTTACTTTCAGCTATCAAAGAGCGCCTTGAAAGGTTGTCTTCTGAAAATGTTATTCCTCACGGTACTGTTTCTCACATTTTAAATTCAATTGAACCATTGATGACAACAGTGTGGAGTAAATTTGACACTGAGCACAAGCGAATTAAATATTTCCTTGAAAATGAAACTTACATAGAACCACAATCTGTTGTTATCGGTCAGAGATTGGATAAAGTAAAGAGAATGGGCATAAACCGACTCGTGCCCATCACTTGTGAACAACATTTCATACCGCTTCGAAAAGTATTGATGTCGTTTTTTTCTATGGAAAATGTCCTTTTTGAAACTTTACATTATATGAATCGTCTAACTCAAAATGTTGGTGGTGATGCTGCGGTGGAAAATTTTATACAAGGCTCATTTTGGCGGAATAGAATGACACAAAATCGAGGCAAAATTGTTATTCCAATATTTATATTCTTTGACGATTACGAAACTGGCAATGCTCTAGGTTCTAGATCAGGGCATCACAAATTGGGAGCAGTTTATGCTTCTATTCCTTGTCTACCACCTTGCAGAACATCAGCGCTGAAAAACATTTTCTTAGTTCTTCTTTTTCATTCCTCTGACAGAACTAAATTTGGAAACACAATAATCTTTCGCTGTGTGATTGATGAATTGAACTATCTCAGTGAGCATGGTTTAAAATTTAATCTACCTAATTTCAGCGGAACTGTTCATTTTGAATTAGGCCTTATTTTAGGTGACAATCTAGGTATTCATGCGATTACAGGTTTCATAGAGAGTTTTTCGGCAAATTTTCCTTGCAGAACATGCAAAGTTAGGAAAGAAGTTTTAAAAACGCAATGTACTGAAAACAGAGACTTATTGCGCAGTATTGATGATTATAGATCAGATCTATTGCTAAACAATCCTTCTATAACCGGTATAAAAGAAAAATGTGTTTGGCTAGATGTAAAAAATTTTGATTTATTCAACCAAATCGGCGTCGATTGTATGCATGATTTATTAGAAGGTGTTGCCAAATACGTTATGCAATTTGTTCTGCTTCAATATCTTAGACGCTTCAAATTGTTTACCCTCAGTGTTCTCAATGAAAGAATCCATGCTTTTGCTTACGGTCCTGACTGTAGAAATCAACCATGTACTTTAGCTATGGAACATTTAGCTCATGGAAACGTGCGTATGACTGCATCAGAGATGCTCACATTTGTAAGGTATTTTGGTTTATTAGTAGGAGAATTTATACCTCGAGATGACTTAACATGGAATTTGTATAAAAAACTAAGAGAGGTTTTGGAAATTATCTTAACTACGGCCTTTGCAAAAGGAACTGAGGAATCGTTACAGGCAGCAGTTGCCGAGCTTAATTCGAAGTATATGTTACTTAGCAAGGAAGCATTAAAACCAAAGTTCCATCACATGGTTCATTATCCCTCTGCTCTTGAAAAATATGGACCTTTAATTTTTTTGTGGAGTATGCGCTTTGAAGCCAAACATAGAACTTCAAAATTGGCTGCAAACGCTACATGTAATAGAAAAAATATAACACTGACTTTAAGTAAGAAACATCAGCTTCATTTAAATGAAATGTTTCTGAAAGGAAAATTAGAAGAACCACTTAGTACAGGACCCAAAGTAAAGGGATCGGCAGATGATGCTAGTGTTAAACTATTCCTTTGTTCCACTTTGCAATTATGTCCAAATGAGTTGCTAGTTAAAGTCAGCTGGGCTACTGTTTGTTCAACTCGGTATCTAAATGGTACTATTTTAGTTTATGAAACAAATCCTGATCATTATCTGCCCAGATTTTTTAAAGTAGAACATCTATATTTGTATGGTACAGATAAAATTATTTTAAAGGGAATTGCTCTGCAAACAGTGGATTTCGATAGCCATTTCTGTTCCTATGAAGTCCACGAACCAAACCCAGTGGAAAATGTTGCTAAGTTCCTCAATTCGTTAGAGGCACCTATACCATGCAACATTAATATTTTAAGCAATGGAAATAAATATGTAACTATGCGTTGTAGCTTGTAAGTTACGTTGACATTAATTATTATTATCTTAATAAAAAAATATTGTATGTACGTAATGTAAATGTTTATTTTTTTTACCTGAAACAACTATTAAATTAGATATAAAATTACTTTTGATTCAACTCTTTCTTTTGTCAAGTTATGTATGTAGCGTAACGTGTTGTTTGGTTATACAGGGTATAACACAAAGGTTTAGTCATATTTTAGGGGATTGTATCTATAAATCTGTACAACTATCAATATGAAACCTAATTCATGGCAAAAGTTGTTGAGAACGGTGCCCATAACATCACACAAAAATATGACTTCATCTTTCTGTTATACCCTGTTCTCCAAACAAGAATTAGGCTACATATTTAACTTGACAGCTATAAGATTTGAATCAATAGTAATGTTATATCTAACATAATTATCGTTTCTGGTGATAAAATTAAACATGGTACAGATAATGTTGGATTGTTCCACTTAATGCACCTGGGGTAAATCATCTGGGTGCAGCGAGCGGAAGTTTGCTTAAAAGTAGACTTAATTCACCTCGGGCTAATAAAGAATCTAGGTGAATAAAGTCGACTCAATTTTGGTAATATTTTTGGTATATTTTATTCACTTAAAAATAAATCATCATATTAAATTATGAGTACAGCTTACAAAATTAAATAAAACAAAACATATTATGAGGTACTTAATACATTTATATTTATATAAATTGATTAAAAAAGAAAGTACCTTTATGATAGGTAAAAATAAACGGATATTTTTTATTATTATTTTTTATCTTCTTTTAATTCTTTTTTTTTAATCTTTTTATTATTTTTTTTTTATTGTATTTTTTTTAAATAAAAGTATTTAAAAAATAATAATAAAAAGAAAATTAAAAAAATATGAAAAAACATAAAAAAATGATTTAAAAAAATTATAAAAAAAAACTGTTTATTTTTACCTACCGTGTACTTTTTTTTACGCAATTTATATTAATATAAATGTATTAAGTACCTTATATGTTTTGTTTTTTTTTTAAGCTGTATTCATAATTTAATATGATGATTTATTTTTAGGTGAATAAAGTACCATACCAAAAATATTAACAAAATTGAGTCGACTTTATTCACCTAGGTTCTTTAGCCCGAGGCGAATTAAGTCTACTTTTTAGTAGACTTAAGACGGAATGCGGGTAGCCGGCTGCTCCATACAAAAAATACAAAAAGGGAGACCTGTGTCCTCCCTGGATAATTATTTAAAAAAAAATATGTTTATGCCATTCAATTTATATGTACCTCTGCCATGTCCCTATATTTTTCTTTTTTTATTATTTAAATTATTTTAATAATAATTTAAATAATTAAAATAATAAAAAAATAAAACGTAGGGATATGGCAGAGGTAAATAAAGATTGAATGGCACAAACATATTTTTTCTAAATAATTATCCAGGAAGGAAACAGGTCTCCCCTTTTGTATGGAGTTGAGGTTACCCGCGTTCCCTCTTAATGCACCCAGGTGATTTACCCCAGGTGCATTAAGTGGAACAATCCATAATAATGTAATGTTATTGTAATAGGAATAGCTTACTCAATTCGTTAAAGTTTTAAAAGTAGCTTGTAAGTAGTAGTTGGCATTAGTTATCGTAATAAAAAAATAATGTATGTATAGTAAATGTTTAATTTTATCATCTTAAACCACCATTAAATTAGATATAACATTACTTTTGATTCAACTCTTACATTTGTCAAGTTAAATGTGTAGCGTAACTTCTTGTTTGGATGTACAAGGTATGGCTGAAAGATAGCAGCGTGGCCGGAAATTCAAAATTTTCACAGTTTTTTACATTTTGTAGCTAAACTGAGCTATTTTTGTTCAGCGATTTTTCGTTCGCAGCAATAACATAGTATTCTTTTCATTATTGTAAACAACAAAACAACAATAATTCAGCCGATTATGTGTTCTGGTCTACGACAAGTTTTTTGGGCAGTGCCACTACTTCGTAGACCAGAACACATAATCGGCTGAATTATTGTTGTTCTGTCGTTTACAATAATAAAAAGAATACTGTTTTATTGCCGCGAACGAAAAATCGCTGAACAAAAATAGCTCAGTTTAGCTACAAAATGTAAAAAACTGTGACAATTTTGAATTTCCCGTCACGTTGCTATCATCCACCCTTAACTTGACAATGGTATGAGTTAAATCAAACAAGCAAGTTAGTCATCATAACACATTCACTTATTAAATTCAATTAACATCTTTGTAGAAACAATCGAGAACATTTTTTACTACAGTTACTTTGCAAAGTGAGCTGGACAAACATCTTAGTTGATTCAAACGAGCCAGTTAGTCATAATAACACTTTCACAGATTCTATTTAATTAACGTCTTTTTAGAAACAATCTAGAAAATTGGTTATTATAGTTACATTTCAAAGTTAGCTTGACAAACATCTTAGTTTAATCAAACAAGCCAGCTAGTCATAATAACACCTTCACATATTAAATTCAATTAACATCGTTGTAGAAACAATCGAGAAAATTAGTTATTACAGCTACTTTACAAAGTGAGCTTGATAAACATCTTAGTTGAATCAAACAAGCCAGTTAATCATCTTAGCACCTTCACTGATTAAAATCAATTAACATCTTTGTAGAAATAATCGAGAGAATTTGATATTACAATTAATTCTCAAAGTTAGCTTGACAAACATCTTAGATGAATCAACCAAGACAGTTAGTCATCATACCACTTTCACAGAATATATTCAACTAACGTCTTTGTAGAAACAATCGAGACAATTTGTTGTTACAGTCACATTACAAAGTTAGCTTGACAAACGTCTTAGTTGAATCAAACAAGCCAGTTAGTCATCATAACACCTTCACATATTAAATACAATTAACATCGTTGTAGAAACAATCGAGAAAATTTGATATTACAGTTACTTTCCAAAGTTAGCTTGACAAACATCTTAGTTGAATCAAACAAGCTAGCTAGTCATGATAGTACCTGAACAGATTATTTAATCAAGATATTTGTGGAACCAAACGAAAAAATTGATTACCACAGCCACATTACAAACTTCACTTGACCAAGTTCTTACTTGAATTAGACAGCAATATTTATTGCAGGTAACAGTTATAATTAATTGTTTTGACCTCTTTCACCTTCGTTGTGGTGGCAAAGCTCTTGTCAGGCTCGTATGGAGTCAAGATACTTGATCACACTGATCAAAATATTGCTTCCAACATTCAAATATTTTTTTCAGTGTAGGAACAAAACATTTTAGCGCATAAAAACAAAACTACTGGACCAAAATAAAAAATATTTAAATTAGTTTCTCAATATTGTCTAAAGATAAGATTAAGCCAATAACGGACTTTCGAACAAAAAACTTTGCCTTCCGAATTGAGGGATCGATTTGAAAGAAGAATAAGCAATAAAAAACACTGTCAAAATTTCTAGTCTAACTAGTGATTGGAGTACCGACTGTAACGTTATTTATTGCCGTTACTCTTTTATTTTACACCGTCCGATCATAACCGACCTTATCGGTTTCTCTAAGTATCGGGCGGTGTGAATCACTGGCAGCGCCCTACCGCGCTGGTCTGGTGGCCATGTTGGATCGACGCTTGCTTCGTCATTCTCCTCCGGGCTACGGCAGCAGGCGCGCGCGCACTATATCGCCGTGGCCACTGCCGCTCTAAATGTCCGGAGGTGGGTCCTACCTCGTCGCACCTTGCGCTATTCGAGCATTTCATTTAAAATGTAATACATTTAATTTTGTGTCGTGTGCCCCCCGCTAATTGGGTAAGTGTGAGCAAATTACTTTGTTAGAAATAAGTAGGTACTTGACGATTTTGTGTTTCCTTTGTCTAATATCTTTTGTGCATTTAGCTTTTATCATGCTAAAAGCCTTTTCCCATTCATTTAATTATCTTTAACGCCGGTCCATGATGCTAAATCATCGTTCACCGCTTTCATGGACTTTGACCGTGAGCGATGTCATCATGGCCGCTTGCAAAATGCTTCTCATCTTTTCATTTTAAATTCTTTTCATTTTAATTTCATAAAACCTTTATTAATTGGCATCATCACGCTTGCTAGCAATCTTTTATGCATTTAAAATATAATTTTGCAACTAGCTCGCATTTTCAGTGGTTTTGTAAAATGCCTAGTTTTTGTGTAAAATAATTATAGTTTTCCCCGTTCTGGTTTTGTGTACCGCCACACGCTTGCTACTGCTGGACCTGTTTCTTCTGCTGTTGGTGGCGCTGCACAAAACCAGAGCACTTCGAACCTGGAACTGACACTGTGGAATTTTCCACCTTCCAGGGTTCCACGGCACGGCTACAAATGTAGCCTCTTTTCTGCACGGCTGGAAAACCGGCCCACCTACTTCTTGGCCGCGTTACGGCCCCTTGCATCTTTTCTACTCTTCTCTTCACGTCGGCCGCCTAACACCTGCGCCCGACCACAACCTGTCTGGCACTTCTTCCTGCGGGTCTACCACCTTCAGCGAACCAGGACAGTACTAGTGACGTGTTAGTTCAACGCTGATTGAGAAACTGATTAGGCCCTCTTTACTTTCGACCTTAGCTCTTCGATTTTGTAGCCGGTAGCACTTTTGTAATCTACCCACTTTTATATCTTTATTAAACCTATTAAATTCTGCTCGCGTCTTTTTATTTACTTTATTTTACCGCCTCTTCAAGGCGCAAACGTGACATTGGCGCCCAATACGTGGTAAGGATCAGTTTCTCTTTAGCTTTGGACTATCACTAGCATTGTGTGTGTGCGTGTTTTTGTAAAGTTTTGTTTTTTTGTTTTCTTTTAGGTTGCAGTCAACTAAGGTGTAGGGTGATTTTTATACCTGTAGTCAGCATGAGTCTGATATATTTTGCTAATATTTGTTTTCTTCAACTACCCTACACACTAGTTGCAATTTTTGTACTTTGCACTTTTGCTTTATTTTTAAATACCTTTTTTTGTAATGGCTTGCAACCTGAAAAAACAAATCCTTCTGTAAAATATATTGTTACAGAACGGGGTTTTTTTTTATGTCGTCTTGTATTTTGCTCACACTTTACGCCAAAAGGCTTGGCTACCTATCCGTTGTTTTTATTAGCCACTTTTGCTAGGATTTTAGGGTAGCAGCCAGAAGGTCTTCCTTTATAAGACCTGGCGTAGTAGTTTTTCTTTTTTTTTTGGACTTTCAATCATTTATACTTACAGCTGTTCCTATTTTTTATCACAGTTGTACCTATCTTTTAAAATATTTTCTTTTGTTTGCTTTTATAACTTATACATAGTTCTACGCTGAAGGGTATGATATTGTGCTCCTTTGCTCTTCTTTGTATAAGAGTCAAAGGGGTGAGATCGAATGATGATAGTATGAAAGATTGGGTCGAAACAAGATGAATGTAGCGAATGAGATGGATGAAAGAAGTATGACAGCGGGAGGAGTTGAGTGCGTAGTTCTATTAAGTTTTCTTAGGTTTAGCGGATTTTATTCCAGAGGGAATAAAATCCTTCGGTGCGAAGCGGGGTAATGTAACGTTATTTATTGCCGTTACTCTTTTATTTTACACCGTCCGATCATAACCGACCTTATCGGTTTCTCTAAGTATCGGGCGGTGTGAATCACTGGCAGCGCCCTACCGCGCTGGTCTGGTGGCCATGTTGGATCGACGCTTGCTTCGTCATTCTCCTCCGGGCTACGGCAGCAGGCGCGCGCGCACTATATCGCCGTGGCCACTGCCGCTCTAAATGTCCGGAGGTGGGTCCTACCTCGTCGCACCTTGCGCTATTCGAGCATTTCATTTAAAATGTAATACATTTAATTTTGTGTCGTGTGCCCCCCGCTAATTGGGTAAGTGTGAGCAAATTACTTTGTTAGAAATAAGTAGGTACTTGACGATTTTGTGTTTCCTTTGTCTAATATCTTTTGTGCATTTAGCTTTTATCATGCTAAAAGCCTTTTCCCATTCATTTAATTATCTTTAACGCCGGTCCATGATGCTAAATCATCGTTCACCGCTTTCATGGACTTTGACCGTGAGCGATGTCATCATGGCCGCTTGCAAAATGCTTCTCATCTTTTCATTTTAAATTCTTTTCATTTTAATTTCATAAAACCTTTATTAATTGGCATCATCACGCTTGCTAGCAATCTTTTATGCATTTAAAATATAATTTTGCAACTAGCTCGCATTTTCAGTGGTTTTGTAAAATGCCTAGTTTTTGTGTAAAATAATTATAGTTTTCCCCGTTCTGGTTTTGTGTACCGCCACACGCTTGCTACTGCTGGACCTGTTTCTTCTGCTGTTGGTGGCGCTGCACAAAACCAGAGCACTTCGAACCTGGAACTGACACTGTGGAATTTTCCACCTTCCAGGGTTCCACGGCACGGCTACAAATGTAGCCTCTTTTCTGCACGGCTGGAAAACCGGCCCACCTACTTCTTGGCCGCGTTACGGCCCCTTGCATCTTTTCTACTCTTCTCTTCACGTCGGCCGCCTAACACCTGCGCCCGACCACAACCTGTCTGGCACTTCTTCCTGCGGGTCTACCACCTTCAGCGAACCAGGACAGTACTAGTGACGTGTTAGTTCAACGCTGATTGAGAAACTGATTAGGCCCTCTTTACTTTCGACCTTAGCTCTTCGATTTTGTAGCCGGTAGCACTTTTGTAATCTACCCACTTTTATATCTTTATTAAACCTATTAAATTCTGCTCGCGTCTTTTTATTTACTTTATTTTACCGCCTCTTCAAGGCGCAAACGTGACACGACAAAATGTAGTCTCTACATAAACGGAAACCAATGCAACGATGAAACTGAAACGTTTTTTCCCGCTTCATTTGTAAGGGGAGTGTTTGCCAACCGTTGGATATAAGAGCGGAGCAATAAAACTTATTGATTTCCGAAACCCGGTTTCGGTTAGTTCGTGTACACTGCACCCGTCAACGTGAATAGTTTTTATTCCACAAAAGTTAGGTCTCACAAGCGTAAGGTCCCAGGTTTGATTCCCAGTGGTGGTTACAGTTACAAATATTTGTGAATTTGTAATACTTAGTAGTCACCATCATCAGCCTGTTAATACCCACTGCTGAGTAAAGGCTTCTTCATGTTCACGCCACCTCTCACGATCCTGTGCCGGACGCAACAACAGTTTTCCGGCTACTTGGGCTATGTCGTCGGACCATCTGCGCCAACCGATGTCTTCCCCTGTCGGGATCGCTAATCCGATACATGATGCCATTTCAGGATGGAAACTATCTCGACTCACGAGGTTACCTCTCGACTTAAATGGCTCCAAACGTACTACTTATAACATTTTTGTGACTTTCCTGTGGATCAGGCCATCGTTTGGCGACTTCGAAGGACGAGATAGCCAAGCTGATTGCCAACCTCCGATAGAAGACGGCACGTAAAGAAGAATAACCTCAATAATGGAGAAGCACACCAAGAAGAAGAAGTTAGGTACATGTGAAGGACAAAGATTTTGCAGTTTTCTTCGGACGCAGTGTCTTTGGACTCTTCATACAAAGAGCGGCGACGAAATCAAATGAATTGGCGAGAGGAGAGCCCTCAAAACGCTGACTTACCGCATCGTGGGAGACCGCAGAGCGTTCAGCTACATTGCAAGGATGGATCTCTCTCTCTCTTTCTCTACTATCTATCATGTTTCTATCGTATTCTTAAAGAAAATAACATGACATCTACAATTCGGAAGGCAAAGTTTTTTGTTCGAAAGTCCGTTATTGGCTTAATCTTATCTTTAGACAATATTGAGAAACTAATTTCAATATTTTTTATTTTGGTTCAGTAGTTTGGATTTTACAATGTTTCAAAGATACGGTTTTATGACCTTCACGCGACGGTCTGCATACTGTTGGCGGTCATAGGAACAAAACATTTTAGCGCATAAAAACAAAACTACTGGACCAAAATAAAAAATATTTAAATTAGTTTCTCAATATTGTCTAAAGATAAGTTTAAGCCAATAACGGACTTTCGAACAAAAAACTTTGCGTACCCAATTGAACAAAATCAATTATCTTGAGTAGCTGTCAGCATATTAATAAAGATCTTAATAAAGTTCCCTAGCACGGGTTAGTGCTTTAGAAAATACAAAAAAGCATATTAATAGACACTAGCTTGAGCTAGACATTGACATTAGCCAAGCAAGTCGGCTGTAGTCAATGTCAAGCTGTCTATTAATATGCTGACAGCTACTCAAGCTCGATTGATTTTGTTTTCTGAGATCACCTACTTGAGCTGGAGTTGACGATTTGGGCGATAGCTGTCAGATTCTACATAAGTCTATTAGGGATCTGTGACAAAATCTTGATTAGTTACGACTATAAATGCCACCTTAAAATTAGTTCGTTCGTTGTTGGTATCTCTCTCAGCTACCTAGGCCAAAGTAGACAAAAAAAAATCGTCCCAGCCATCCATTGATTGCAGTCCTATATCTCTAAATGTCAAGCCAGTTGTAACTAGCTTCAATTACAATAAGATAATCACTGTCATTGGCACCTTTTACACCTTGTAGAATTACTGAGTAAGTCCTTTGGAATCATACAACTGAGTTGTGGTAAAAATAAATAAGTAGTTCAAATAGTGACTTCAGGATAGCTAGGGTAAAGTAATAAGTAAGGATGAAGCGTATTATAATTTAGTCTATAATCAGTATTTTTTTCCTACCTAAGTATGCTGAAAGAAATCTCTTACAGAGATACGCTCGCCTTTGCACACGTATTTTGGAACACAATGTCCCGTAATTTTTTTCCTGTGCAATAAGAAATGGATAAAATGAGATATAAACCCACCCACATTTTTACATCTTATACTTTACTATTAATGACATAGCAGACTAGTTTCGAACTCGTTCGAAGGTCTTAGTCATCGAGGAGAGACGAAGCTCGTAGATAAAATGTAAAGGTCGCACGCTTAATAAAATAGTGACGAATTATGATATACGTCAAAAATAAATTCGTCACGTAATAGATATTACATTAGGCTTCTCTGAGTGACATAATATTATAATAATTATATAATAATACCGCCGCTGTGACGGCAAAAAGTACAAAGTACCAGTTTAATGTATTGCAGAGACGATACATGTAGCTAAGACAAGCCTATAGGTACGTCTAAGTAACAAATTTTTGACGTACATCCTGATTCGTCACTATTTTACGAAAGCTTCTGAACATACTTCAAACAGAAAAATGAGAATATAACAAAAAAAAAACACCGTTAAAGAAACAACCAAAGAAACAACCTGCAACAAGGTGAGTGAGGGAGTGATAATGCCGTGAACAGGCAAACAGAGTGTCGAAAGGAGCCCCCAGGGTCCGCAGCGGAGCCCTAATAACTGTAATCAAATAAACAAGGACTCACGAGTAGGCACTGAGACTAGCGACTTCTACCTCATTTGGATGTTCTGCTATACAGACCATCTGATAGTTGGATGTATTGCTTCATAGAAAATCTGCTAATTTAGACTTGCTGCTCATGAGACGTTTCGCGCTGTTGGACATTTAGCTACTTAGACTTTCTGATCGCCCTCAAAAGGGCTAAGGTTTATTAATTTATTTCATCGTATGCAGTAGACACAGGAAAATCAAAGGTCTTTACATCTGTTACAGATGATTTATACTGCATCTCTGTGGCATTTCTGTTCGTGACTGTAAAGCCCGATGCGGGAGTGGATGCCACGTCCACAAATACAAGAAAAAACGAAGACCTGGCCGCCCAAAAACATCATGGATACAAAATCTCGCAGAATGGTTCAACACAAGCCACTACAACTCTTCCGAGCCGCAACATCACGGGTCAAAGTAGCCGTAATGATAGCCGACCCAGGGTTGCCAGTTGCGTTTTTCTGTTTCTCCCCAAATTTAAATTATTTTTTCTCCAAAACGATACTATTTTCCATGGTTTTACCCAAAGGCTCGTTTTTACCCTCATTCTAAGGCATATTTCGCCTGGTAGTATTAAAGACAATGTTTTTGTTAGTGGTTCTACCAGTAAAACTACAAACAAATGGCATTCACTGTAGTTTAACTAAACTTTTTGTCTATGGTATTGACATAAAACAAACTAAATCGTATAAAGAAAGTTTATTTAAATAAATTTAATATATTCATGACAACCATATTATTATCCTCTTCATCTATGACGTCATTTCTACCCAAAAGTATTTAAAAATTAAGTACCCAAAACTCTCCACTGTGTTTTCTTTTTCTCCAAAGATTTCTTTTCTCCAAAATTTCTCCAACAGCCAAATTTTTACCCAGAATTGCGAGAAAAATACCCAATCTGGTAACGCTGAGCCGACCTCCGACAAGAGATGGCACCAAAAGAAGAAGAAGAAGAAGATGCAGTAGATACTGTTTTAGAGGCCAGACACACCGAAGAGACATATGGACGCCACGTCACTGTCATGTCATTGTCATATACAAAATGTATACAGAACGAAAAAAAGACGAACTTCGAGCGAAAAAGGCCAACATTTCGCATTTTATGTCGAGGGTGACTTCATAACAATAGGAGATGTGTCATTTACCGCGAAATGAGATTTTTCCTTCGAGATGTGTCGAATGCGAGATTCCCGAGAATTTGCCTCCATCTCTTAAAATCACTTAAACATATGTTTAAAACGCTTGATCTAAAAATAACATCAAAACTTTCAACATGTCTTCAGTTGACCAGTCACATCCACCATTTCTCGGAGTCAGAAGCGTGAACACGTGAGAGCAGAAAAATGGCAGGAAAAAACGCAGAACACGCTTCCAGTCCAGTCTAGTCCTGTCATTACAACGTTGCTCTGTTAATCCTAGGAGGACTTTGACGTAGTAAAAGGAAACGACTAAGCTCTCAAAGTAACGCTCCCTACATTACGAGCCAGGTTTGTACGGTCGGCTACCTACAGTCTAGGATACCCCATGGCAGCTCTTACTGCGCGCGCGGTATAAGGGCGTGAATCGAACAAAAAAGGGTATCCTAGCGTGTGGCCGACTGTACATAACAGCACGTCAGAGTGTACACTTTTGTTGTAAAGTCGCCCGTAACGTAACCAAGTAGAGTGCTAGCGTGTAAGGGTCGACTTGCTGTCATGTGTACCAACGTGCTAGCTAGAGAAACATCCTGTGTCGTTCAACTTTTCATATTTATCATGGAGTTAATCGTGAAATCGTAAAAAAATACGGTTATTTTTAACTATGGCAAGAAATGCAAGAAACTGTAAACACAACTTTTTTAACCCCCGTCCAAAAAGAGGAGTGTTTTATGTTTGACCGCTATTGTGTGTCTGTGGCACCGTAGCTCTTAAACGGATGAACTGATTTGGATGCGATTTTTTTCGCTTGCAAGCAGGTTTTCTAGCAAGTGTTCTGTATGTTTTATCAAAATCGGCTCAGCCGTTCAATGCTATTTGAAGCTAAAATGTTGGGGGTATTTTTAATTTTTAATTTAGAAGTTATTACCCCTTTTTGTTCGATCGACAGGTAAGAGCTGCCATGGGGTATCCTACCCTGTCACTGACCGTATTAAAAAAAACAAGACCCTTTCCAAGAGGACTTTCTGCCAAGTCGGGTAAAGCCAATCAGCGGTAACCACGTGAATGTTCACGCATTAAAAACAGGTTGTCTGTCTGTCCGTCTGACTACGCTCATTAAAAATTAACAGACAAATCGTTATTTAAACATAGCCTTCCAGGCGGGGTGATTCGAAGAACTTGATCGTCGACGAGGTACATTCGGCCACACGCTAGGATACCCCTTTTTGTTCGAGGGGCGCCCTTATGCCGCGCACGGGAAGAGCTGCCATGGGGTATCTGTGACTGTGGCCGACCGTACAAAGTGAAGAAATAACCAAAACCAAGGAATGCTTATGCTAATACAAAAGGCAGCACGTTGACCCTTACACGCTAGCACACAAGACAGCACGTCAACGCTTACACGCTAGCACTCTACTCGGTTAGGTTACGGGCGACTTTACAACAAAAGTGTAAACACTGACGTGCTGTCTTGTGTACACGGCCTGTAACGCAAGTAAAGTAATGGTGCCAATATGGGCTCTCAGTTGACAGCTTCAATTACGATTTATTAATGCTGTCGGTCCTTTTAATGTTTTTGTAGTAGGTACAGCAAACAATATTCTGATTCTATTTCTAGAGGATTAGTTCTTTGGTTGTAGGAGAAAAACGAGGAAACCCCGGTTTTGTCCTTCTGCTGGGACGCCATCATAACGCCATTGCGTTACAGGCTGGTTAAAAATGTTAGTTTTATTTTTGTCAATTTCATTGGATACCTGTTTTTGTATTGATCTCTATTCTTATGAACTAAGTACGGAAGTAGAACCAAAGACCTGGAACCACGGCAAGGATGAAAGCTTTTAATTTTGATTTTCTGTACTGCTTTGTTCCATAATGGTGTAATTCGAATCTGAATTCGGGCGTGATTTTTTCAAAAAATTACCTACAGTTGGCCAGTAAATTATAGTTGGCCCGCAGGCTGTCTTGGACTTGACTTGACACCTGTATTATTATAGGAATTAGTGTTGAATTGGCTTGCTAACTACCTACCTCGAGGGCCGAAATATCTTGGAAGGTCAAGGGCCTCCAAGAGCCCAAACTAAAAACCAGGGTGGCCCGTTTTTAAGCAAAAAAGCATTCAAAAAGAAGATATCTAATTTTTTTTATTATCGTCACTAAGGTGTTAAAGAAACACCGAAGCCGAAGGAAAATAGATACTTTTAATAGAGCCACTAACCAAACCCTCGTCCGGAATCACTACCGATATCAGGGGTCTACCGGCTAAGACGAAGCCGATTACCAACTTTAAGAGCTATACTTCATGGCCTTACACGACGTGGTGCCAACTAGAGATAGATAGATAACTCTTTATTGCACAACAGAAAGAATATTGCTGATAACTAGTGAACACTAAAACGGTAGGTAGGTAGGTAATCGTAAGAGGTTGTGCCCACCCCTGCGGAGGTAGCATGACTTTTATCGAGGCGGATTTATCCAACAAAATGGCGGTTTATCAGCATTTTTGATGTCTATAGTGGGTTATAATATCGCTCTCGACGATATATATCTCACTATAGACGTCAAATATGCTCTCGACGATATATAACCCACTATAGACGTCAAATATGCTGATAAACCGCCATTTTGTTGAATAAATCCGCCTCGATAAAAGTCATGCTACCTCCGCTGGTGTCAGAGTTTCTAGGCCGCCCATAGGGCCTCTGACATGTCTTAACTAAAACGGTAGCCCTCATTGATCCCTCTCAAAGATTACAATATCAAAACTGACACAGATTGGCGGGAAAGAATCGCCGCATCGACGGAGGGTAGGCGAAAGTTTTTCAATTTATCCGACGGGTGACGTCACGTCCGTAAGTTTTAATTGCCTCCAAGGGCCGATAGGACGCGCGCTTGTCAATCAAAGAGCCTTTGCTGACGGTATCTGGGAGTTTCGGATAGACCTTTTGCAGCATGGTTAGCTTCACATCAATATTAACCCGGAAAAAACACAAAAAGAAGGGTGTTATAAGTTTGATGGTCTGAAGCCCAAGTAGCCAGAAAACAGTGGTTCCGCCTGGCACAGGCTCGTGAGAGGTGGCGTGAGCATGAAGCGGAATTTACTCAGCAGTCGGTGTTAACAGGCTGATGAAGATGATGATGTTGATAAGTTTGATTGGTGTCTGCCTGAGGCATCGTAGGCCGTAGCTCGCAAACGGTTAAACCGATTTTAATTTCGTATTACCGAATTACTTAATTGAGGTGTTCCTAGCTAGTTTTCGTCACAATCGGTTCAGCCGTTTATGGGATATTCTAATTTAAAATTAAAATATCTTTTTAAAATGGTGTTTTTTATCTTACAGTGGCGTCTTTTATTGGAGGTACACAATCAGTTAAGATATTTCGCCCTTGAAGCTCCCCAATGAAATAAGGAGCTCGTGGTTCGTTGGAACCACTGTTCAAGCTTATGATAATTTGCATCAGTGGTAGGTCGCAAAATTTGGAACGGCAGAACATGCAGCGGCGGAGCGTTCAAGTATTAGATGGAACGTGCCAGTGCACGCGGTTTTACAGTTAAAACCGCATACAGATTACTTACAACATAACATAACATGTAATGAATATGCAAAGCAACATTTTTCGCGCACAGTGTGCTCGCGAACACGTTAAAATTTATGGAAAAAAATGTTGCATCGCATGTTGCATTACAAGTTGCGTTGTACGTAATCTGTACGCGGTTTTACTTCAAATTGTTCAAATCTCTCCTATTGACCAAAAAATCTATACGAGTACGTTCAGACCGCCGCCGCCGCGCCCTTCCGAATTTGTCGGATTTCTTTCGTCATTTTGTTTATAATAAACTTGTCTTATTAATTAGTTATTATTGTGTTAAAAAACAATGAACAACAAAGTTGCATTTTTTGGAAACCAATTTCTGTTCTATCTTATCTCTATGCTGATGCCAAAATGATGCAAGGGTCACATCCCGACATGGCAGCTATAATAAAGACTTTATGTGATGTGTTTGACCCAGTTATCTGGGTATTTTCAACCTGTGTTAAACCCGCATTCAACAAATGAATTAATTTGATTTTGATTTGATTTTGCTTTAATTTTAGAGATAGACAATACGGTAGGTACCTGCACGACGTCTTCCGCGAAGGATATTTTATGTATGATGTGCTCTTTCCGATATTATTATTTTTAAAAAAACCTGTAAAAGTTCCTTTCACTTCGGAATACTTTCCAGGAAGAAGTACATAACTATCTACTAAATTTAAAATATAAAACACCCCCGACATTTTAATTTCAATAAACGGCTGAACCGATTTTTATGAAACATGTCTAAGAACCAACACTAGAAAACATGCTTTCAAGTAAAAAAAACCGCATCCATATCGGTTCACCCGTTTAAGAGCTAATGGTGCCACAGACAGACATACAGACACCGACACATTATAGCAGTCAAACTTATAACACCCCTCTTTTGCAATCGGAGGTTAAGACGCAATAGGACGCACAACTAGCGCCGCCAATGAAAAAATATATATATCTTCTTATTGGATGCGTTTTTAGCAAAAAACGCTCCTGCGATTTCTCAACGCGAGGCTTAACTATTTTTAGGACCTAAGGTCCTAGAACTTAAGAATGTAATCGATTCTCGCCAAAAGTGGCCACTTTTGGCGAGAATCGATTGCATTCGTAGGTTATAGGATCTGGTATCCAAACCTTAGGTCCTAAAAATAGTAAAGTTAAGCCTCGCGTTGAGAAATCGCAGGAGCGTTTTTTGCTAAAAACGCATCCAAAAAGAAGATGTTTACGCCAGATTAGGAACTGTGTGATTCTGGTGCTGGCGGACGTATGGTGAGCATTGGAATGGACTCGTGGCTGCCTTGGAGCGGAACCAAACCTTGGTCTCTCCATTTGTGGATGCCGCGGGTCAATTCGCCTCCTTCGTGGCTGGCACACAGACTTTGAGTCAAATAAGTTATGGTCAAAATGTCATTAGACAAAAGAAATATCACAAATTACAAATAACAAGGAAGACTACACAGACCGCACCACCATTGACATCCGCCATAGATAACAACCATAGATAACAACCCAGGATCGTCCTTCGGCATACGCAGGTGAGAAACCTTGGGATTCTTAACCTTTGTGCAGCCGACGAGCACCACCGGTGTCCGCCTAGTCCGCCCGCATACAGTCCACCCATTTCCCACTCGCGCCGCACCAGAAGATAATTATGAATTTTTTTTCATTGGCGGCGCTAGTTGTGCGTCGTATTTCGTCTTAACAAGATTGTCAGTTTATATGTTTAAAACATGGCTGAAAACAAAACATTAATATTTGGGTTCGAAATATTCTGGATGAAATTTTATAATTATGCACATACAATAACATTGTGGTCCCGCCAAATCGTATTGATACTTCGTCCTCATTACAAACAGCGGCAGCAAATTTGTTCCTGTTACAACGGCGGTAAAAGTCAATTCTAAACGCCGATGGGCCTCACTGATATTTATGCCCAAATTAACATGAAAGCTTGTAGAACATGGACAAATAGTGCACGCATCCACAGGACTGGATTATACAATACTGAGCCATCGATTTGGCACAGGATACCTACAATACTCGCCACGAAAGAAGTTACTTGACCGCGCCTCCCGCACTCTTTCCACCGCCCCGATGATGCCCGGTCCCTTCCTGGGGGCTAATTCTAGGCAATCTCTAATGTAGGGGGGTAGGTAATCGTATGAGGTAGTGGCCACCCCTGGTGTCAGAGTTTTTAGGCCACCCAAAGGGTCTCTGACATGGCTTAACGATTGTTATTAATCAACAACAACCGGGACCAACGGTTTAACGTGCCTTCCGAAGCACGGAAGCGCTCAGATATTATTGCCACTAGCGGTCACCCATCCATGGACTGACCGCGGCCGTTGTTGCTTAACTTTGCCAATCGATTAAGAATGGCTAGAGTACAACTAGGCTGTGAGGGCATCTCTAATGTGACTTGTTACTAAGGTTTTCTTCGTAGAATCTCGAATGCAACATAACTGAGAATTAGCATCCTGAACTCAGACCTCATACCGCTAATAGTACAGTCGCCCGTAACGGTTTAATTCACGTAAAAGTTTACCAGCTGCCCTTTTGTTATGTTATAAAGTACGTAATTCTGCATATAAAAAAACTAATCCTAGCAATTCCTAACCCGTCGCAAAGTAAAAAAAGAAACAAATAATCCCATAATTATACAAGGTGTTACAAAAGTACCTAACTCTTTTTACAGGGTGTAACCTACTGGTCAACAAGATGTCAAATCTGTAAAAAAAGTTGAAAAAAACAATTTTTATTATATTGCCTCAAAATTGAAAAAAAAAAAATTTTTTTTGTTTTTGTTAGTAGCTCAAATTTAATATTTTTGTGTGTGTAGGTGCATTTACATAGCTTTGAGTTGTTAAAACATTGTGAAACATTATACCACCTTGTATAATTATTTTTACAGTTTTTATTTTTTATTTATTTCAGTGTTGTAATTCCACAGTTTCATTCAATTGCCATACGACGACGTTAAATACCTTGAAATGTGGTCATACACCCGTGTAAGATCGTTTAAAAAGAGTAGTTTATTTAAATTTCAACTAATCTTACTGAGGCTGTACATTATTTCGATAACGGAATTATTTAAAAAATAACAATGCAAATAATATGGGAGGGCTAGGATGCAAAAAGAGGAACTTTTGTTTAAACGTTGTATTCCATAGAAATCCCCGCCATCCGTTTTAGCCTAAAAGAGTAACAAATAAATTGTGAAAATACTTACACACACAGTCACAAACTTTTGCATTTATAATATTTTTTTATACTCGTAAGTGGGATGGGATGTACCCGACACCAGCTAAGTGAAGTAAAAACCTGTGCTAAGTGAAGTAAAAAAATTGTACACACTGTTGTAGTGTATGGGACATTATTTTAATGGACTAGGTTTCTCGTTTCTTACTTATGCAAACCACATCCTATATTCCCCAAAAATATTCCACGTGAAAACTCAACTGCAAATAAACAATTTTCATTTACTTATGTAAAAATAATGCAAATGTTCCACTTGGATTTCCATAAACCACAGAGCGAATTACGCTTTTTGTTGCCACTTTTTAATGGATTTTACTACAGGGTAGGTAGGGTGGTTTTACTATAGGGTGTATTAAAAATCATGAATGTTAACATTGGTCCTGCCAGCTACACTCCTGCATAATGGATTTCACATGAAAGCTAAGCCGTCGTGGCTGGTTCTGTATTGGGATATATTTTTCTACCCTCGCTCGATGCAAGAGATCTGATACACGAACTATCAACTTAGGTGCTAACCTAAGAAAGTGTTGTTTAAACATTTTTTATGTCAAGCATCACAAATCCAATATACATATTTTACATATTTATAAAAAATATTGCAGCAACCAACTTGGCGAATCCAATAAATCAAAGTTAATAGTTTCCAAATCATGTCCATGACAAATTAATAAGTATAATGTCTACTTATCATAACCAGACTCAAAACAAAACGCTAATTTTATTACCACAAATAAATTCATCCACCTAGGGTGCAACATCGGCGAACATGATCAGAGAAAACCAACCGACATTTCCAAATGAGCTTTTCACACGCAAATCGAACATTCGATAAGAAAATACACTAATGCCATGTATAAGCCACTAGGTTTGACCTAAGTTGTTTAATAAGTAGTATCAAACGAGGGTTCATTGAAGGGTGGTCATTTCGAGACAGGTTGTAGTGAGTAAGTACTTAAAACATTATTTATTCGACGGCTGTGAGTCGATAAACGGATCTCGTTGTCTATGGTTGTCTGTATTCACTTAATTTATCAACTTCACGCGTTGTCTCTGGTAATTTAATGTAGAATAGTTATTAACCACAGATTAATGATTGTAGTGACTGAAAAAAGTAGCATAGGTATTTAAGGCCCAGCCTTCCGGGCGAGCATCAATAGAGCCCTAGCCTTGTTTTTTTTTATTTAGCAATGCTTGGATCATCGAATCCAAGAAAATAAAATAAAATTAGGCAAGTTTGTAATTTGGCCTAATTAAGAAGCTCATTTTCATTTATTTGCTAACCAATACTTTAATATGCGGACTCATCAATATTACCTATAGCTTACAGATATTATTTTTGTGCTTACCAAATGTATAATCCTGCCGACCAATTGATTATTCTGCCTACTGTTTATTTATCTGGCAAACAAATTCCTTAATAAGCTGGCACAAAATGTTTTTCTTGCTGTCAATATTACGTATAATTTTTTGCTAACCACTTATTGCGAATCACTTTTATTTTATTGCCGGCAAAAGATTTGTTCGCTGCTCAAATGAAATAAAAGCTGCATTTTCTTGCTGATCAAATAGTTAATGCAGCCTGATTTACTTCCTATTATTTAATCCTATATTCAAGATAAAATTCCAACCGAACAGAATTCCAATAAAATCTTTTTTTTATTTTTTATTAAATCAGCTGCAATACAAAAGCTCAGACTCTACGAGGCTCCGCTTAGCCTGGTTGTCCGGCGTTATGCCAAATAGAAAACATTTTGCTACCCCTAATTATTATCCGATTTACTCTTTTTTTATAAAATTAATTATTGTAATATTTTTTTATTAATTTATCCTATTTTTTTGTAGAGCAAAAGTTACAAGGGGGGCAAAACAGCAAAACGGCGTGAGCGCCGTAGGCCGTAGCCAATCCTCTTAATTCCACTTTCAACCAAAGGATTTATCCAACAAAAAAATAAAATGTCTTGCTTAGCTGATTTCGAATACACCTAACATGTTCACGTATCAAAATAAATGGATTCTAGAGTATTAACCAATTCACATTCCAAACACGGGCCGTTTTCACAAAAATTACACGCATGATGTATTCTAAACACAAATTTTGGCCATTAGTCAAAAAACAAATCGGAAAAAAACTCCAAACAAAGCTCGATCCCATTCATCTAAACATTAATAAAAAGTGTCCCACTGTCCCACACCTTATCACGACGCCAACACACGCACGACGGTTTATTTATTGAATATTTTATATTTCTTATCGATATCACATTTACCACAGTCGCCTAAGACCAAAACTCCCACAAGAAATTAAAACTTTATTTACAGCACCATAAAGTCTTTACCAGCTACTTTCATTGGACGCATCTAACCACGAGATATTCCAATATCAGTTTTATTATGACGTCGTTAGAGATTAAAGTCGTCTTTCTTTATTATTATAGAGCAGTGAGGGAATTGAGAATAGCACTCCCACTAAGTTTTATCTTTATTTCCTTCCGCTTAGGGGTGGGATTACCTTGTCAGGGTTGGCAAGGATAACACACCTATCACCTGATAATACAGGAAACCCGGACAGATGTGTGATAACTGGATAAGAGACCTGTCTGTTTCTTGATAGTCCTGATACTAAAAAGGTGCCTCACTCAATATTTTGATGAAGCAAACATTCTAATACAGGGTGCACTCAAATTCGATAGCGGAACTTTAAGCAGGCTTTCTACTCAACAATATAAACAACAATTTCTACAATAGCGATCAAATTTTATATTATTAGATAATTATGTCAAACTCATTTCAACCAATTTGATTACTTACTTGCCACTATTTTGAATTAATCATCGATTAATAGTTATTTGCTATGCAAGAATGCAAAATTATTCTTTGCGGAGAGTGTTTGTATGGAATACCGAGCTAGCGAAGGCTTCTAAAATTGGGCCACGAGCGTAGCGAGTGGTTCAAAAAAAGAAACCTGAGCGTAGCGAGGTATTCAGAAGCTCGAGACGCAAACTCGAAGCTCGAAGTGCGAAACACACAACTTTTCATCTCACAGAAGCGAGGAAATGATTTTGTTAGCCATGCGTGACAAACAATAGACATAGGTAGGTATTCCTTCTTTTAAGCTTCTTCACAAAGGAGTATGTGGCGTTACCTAGCAACGGGTTGTTGATTACAAATCATGTCTTCTTGAACTGTCATAAAATCAACAACCCGTTGCTAGGCAACGCTACAAGTTGAAGTAGCTCCTTATTTTTTTTATTAGGGCGTCGAGTTCAAATTTCAAAGCGCACCAAAATACAAAGTGGTTTAAAAAAGGATCTTCTACGATCGCATGTTTAAAGTAACAGCGTACTTTCCGAGCATGGGAGATGAAAAGGTTTTTTGTTTTTGGTTTAAATTCAAACACAATTATTGTGTGCGTCAGCGTAGGTGCATTCGCTAGTAAATAAAACATTGTGAAAAACAATTAAGTAAAACCATATTTTAAAAATACTTTTCAGCGCTGACATTTTATGAATTCAAAAATCAACGGAAGTTCATGGAGCAAAAAAAATGTTGCTATTACCAAAGAGTACCTAAGGAGCAATTTGTAACAACCTGTATTGATAAGTAGTAAATTTAATGAATTGGAATAACCCTGTATAAGCGCCGGAGCTTACTGTGGTTTCCTTTAAAAAAAATGCTTCGTTGTTTCTGTCGGTTCTGAGAGCATTTGGGTGGCCTAATAAAAATGTAGAGTGCTTTTTATGCGTTTTGTTTTATTGACAATGATTACTGCTATACAGATGTTATACAAGGTGTTACAAAAGATCCTAACTCTTTTTACAGGGTAATGGCACCCGGCGATAGGTATCACAATCAAAATATTTATTTTTGTTCTGTTATATCTTATTAATTTAAAAATCCAAGTAATATTATATACAAGGTGTTACAAAAGTACCTAACTCTTTTTACAGGGTAATAGCACCCGGTGATAGGGATCATAACCTAAATATTTTTTTATTGCTCTATGACGTTCCGTTAATTTTTAAATTAATAAAATGTGAACGATGTGGCGGGAGAAAAGTATTTTTTTAATATTGTTTTCATTGACTTTCACAATGTTTTAACAACTCAAAGTTATGTAAATGCACCTACACGCACAAACATATTTTTAAATTTGTGCTAGTAATAAAAACAAAAAGTTAAGATTTTTTTTTTAATTTTGAAATTATAAAATAAAAATTGTTTTATTCGACTTTTTTTTACAGATTTGACATTCTGTTGACCAGTAGGTTACACCCTGTGAAAAGAGTTAGGTACTTTTGTAACACCTTGTATATTATAAAATGTTACGCAGTGGCGGGAGAAAAGTTATTTTTTATGTAGTTTTCATTGACTTTCACAATGTTTTAACAACTCAAAGCCATAGCTTGCACCAACACACACAAAAATATTAAAAAAAAATAGCTACTACCAAATATAACAAGATTATTTTATATATTTTAATATAAATCTTTTTTTATATAGAATTGACATCCTGTTGACCAGTTACTAGTAGTTGTTAGTAGGTTACATCCTGTAAAAAGAGTTAGGATGTTTTGTAACACGTTGTAGAAAGGTGCTGTCATCAAGTACGACGGTTGTGGTAAGTGGGTCGTTAATCTCATAAATACAATCACAGAATACAATATGTGAATACAAGCATATTTTGCAAAATTTCAGAAAAAAATAGCTGCCCATTTGATGCAGCATCGAATTTTTGTTTGAACGACTGATTTTTTTTGAGACTTCATAAAAAACTTCAAAATCCTCAAAAAAGTTCAAATCTTTTTCAATCTAAGGGTGGCATAATGTCGTCGACTCAAGACCGAACTCAAGTAGGTGATCTCAGACGACTATTAATACCAACCTAAGAGTTTAATACCTAAATGAACGCAATGATAGCGAAGCGTTACGTACACAAGACAGCACAAAGACGCTTACACGCTAGTACTCTGACTACGTTACGGGCGACTTTACAACAAAAGTGTACACGCTGACGTGCTGTCGTGTGTACAAACTAGCAAACTAAAACTATTTAGGTACTAAGCTTGGCCCACAAAACCACTAATTGTCAGAACCGTTTTGTAACGAGCGATAATTATGTGTGATAAGAGGATTTCTGACAAAACTTATGAGCTCAAAACATCAACAAGCACTAGAATTCCGTGATTTGCAGTGAATTCAAGCCTGCAATAATTTCACCGCGTTTCAAGGTATCAGGTTGCAAAAGCAGATTCAAGTATGTGGAATTCCAGATTCCTAGAGCTTCGTTGAATGAAACTACAAAACAAGGGCAGAAAGATGGACTGTCCGATTGAAGAAATAAATGTCTTCTTTCGCAGTAAATCTACAAAATAATGTTCAGAAAAGTAAAAGGCCCAAGAATATAATGGTTTTTTTTCATTCGCTGAAAATATCTTATAAACCCAAGTCACATTTCAAACAAAAAAAAAACAAAATATAAATCGGTTTACCCATTTGGGAGCTACGTACGTTTTCACAAACAGACATAAAAAGGCCCAGATACTATTTTTGCCATTGTCCTCCTGCTGTTTTAACAATGTCATCGACCCATCGAGTTTTTGGTCTACCCACCGACCGTCGTCGACCCATTGTAGGCCACCATTCCATTGGCATTAGACCGAGGAGGTTGGCGTGAAAAGGAAGAGGCCTATGCCCAGCAGTGGGACTTATTTTATGGGCTGAATAGATAGATAGATAGACTCTATTTAAGTCGGAGGTTAAAAATACTGCCTTCTGTTTGCCTCAAGAGTAGTCCCCAATAAAATACTGTTTAGTATTATTGCAAGATCGGGTATTCTACTAGCCGGTCAAGCACGAATTGCTTACTCTTGGTGGTAGCAAGGGATAAGGTATCATGGTACTTAAGAGGACATCGCAGTAGTATTTTCTCCATACAATCATAGTCCCCGATTTTCTCCCTAGATAATATATCAGTAGCATAGCAGTAGAGAAAACATTTTTGGTATGCCAGGACATCTCCACTCCCGCCATGTCAGACTGTTTAGATATTTTCGATAAATTTATTGTTAACAGGAAAATAATGTTAACCTATCAAAATTTATAAAAAAAATGCGTATTTTAAAGCGGCGGCAAAAAACGTTTTGTATACCAATTTTACAACTTTAACTAAACAAAACATTCCGAAATCAAGTAGTTTCTTGTGATATGAGTGGTGTAAAAAAAATTAAATAATTATTTATGAAAAAAAAAAAAAGATGCGCTTTCACAAAGTCATAGAACAAAAGTTCTTGGAAATCACGTTTAGTTAGGGTGGCATTAATAGTCGTCTGAGATCATCTACTTGAGCTCAATCTCAAGTAAGTGAACTCAGAAAAGTCAAATGCTAATGTCAAGCCTTGGCAAGGTCAAGCCTTGGCTAATGTCAAACTTGAGTAGCTGTCAACACATTAATAGACACTATCTTGAGATTGACATTGACATTAGCCAAGGCTTAACGTTTGACTTTTCTGAGATCACCTACTTGAGTTCGAGAGTGAGATGACGACTATTAATGCCATCCCTAGAAGTTGTCCAGGTCTCCTTCTGCCTGGTGTCTTGCCTCGTATACTAAGTTGAAGAAGACAGGCTTGATGTTATGCAATATGTGCCCGAAATACTCTAGCTTCCTCTTTTGCAAATTCTAAATAGAGTAAATTCCTGAATGATAGATTGCACATTGTTTGTACACACGTGTTTGACAACGAACATGCATGCCGCATGGATGTGTTGATTTGATACGATTTGCATCAGGCCATGTTTACAATCCTTTATTGAAACTTCTGTGATTGAAACATGTTTGCATCCCGTTTGTGGGCACAAAATTGACAAGTCTAAAAGGTCGCTTTTTAGGGTTCTGCACCCGAAAGTTTCCAAACGGGACCCCATTGCTCTGCCTCCGCTGTCGGTCTGTCCATCTGTCTATCTGTCTGTCTTTTATAACTTTATCTTTGGAAATGATGTGTAAAATAGGTAGCCAGATGAAATTTATGTGTTATTATGACGGATTACCCAACCAATAATAATAAAAAAGCACCATGCAACAAACGTGTTTTTATACTTTTTGCTTTATCGCAAAAATGGTAAAACATACAAGCATCAAGCTTGGTATGATTATAAGGCTTACTTTATTCATATAAACGGTCAAGCACGAATCGAATTCACGCACTGAGGGTCTTTTAAAGAGTTTGTGGTATAATTTATAGTTGCGTTGTTGTTTTCTATCGCTATTGGGTGTTCACGGATGCCAAATCTATTTTAAACTTTTCTTAGGGATAGCTGATTATGTTCCTCTGTTATCCGTCTATCTAATTTGTCCCCAACGGTCCAACTTGATGAGATTCCGCCATTACCGGCGCGTGTGCCCAGCACTCGCGTTTTAATTATTTTCGCTTTTTGCGTAAAACCTGAATGTATTTAAAAGCCTTATGGTAGAGAGGACCGGAAGATTGGTAGGTACTTTATTTCGCTAAAACAAACGAGCTTTTGATACAAAAGTGGAAGGTAGGTTAAAAAAAATAATTAAAAATACAACTAGGTAGATTGCTTTATACATACAAGGCCTAAATTCAAACATTTTGGCCTAAGCAAGCGGGACCTATTCTTTTCCCTATTCTTCTTATTGGTCTTTTACCTACCTATGTTGGTAGAGGGTCTTTCTTCATCTGATGCTTTTTTGTATATTGGGTAAATTGCGTTGGCATTTCAGTATTTTGGAAATTTTTCATTCATTCAATTACCTTCATTCATTTGATATGCACGCAACCAAAATATATCTATGTACCTACAACTACATAAAGACAATACGGAAACTAAGGATGGCATTAATAGTCGTCGACTCAAGATCGAACTCAAGTAGGTGATCTCAGAAAAGTCAAATACTAATGTCAAGCTATCCTAATGCTTGGCTAATGTCAATGTCAATCTCAAGATAGTGTATATTAATATACTGACAGCTGCTCAAGTTTGACATTAGTCAAGGCTTGACATTAGCATTGGACTTTTCTACTTGAGATCGATATCAAGTAGGTGAACTCAGATGACTATTAATGCCACCCTAACTAACAGGGTAGTCAGTAACAGTATCGCAGCGGTGTCAACGTACTCCATCAAGATGTAACGGTCCAATTTCACGTTCAATTAATTAACTATCTATCAATAAAGTTTATTGAAAGCTTGATTGATTGCCGTCGCGCGTTTGCTCTGGTTCTATCGAACTAAGTCGTATTTTCAACACTACCTAAGAGCATTGTGAACCGCGCTTCTGTCAACAATAGTAACATTTTCTTTCTGCAATTGGGTGGCTTTAATAGTCGTCTGGACCTACTTGAGATCGATCTCAAGTAGGTGAAGTCAGAAAATTCAAATGCTAATGTCAAGCCTTAGCCTTGATATTTGACTTTTCTGAGACCACATACTTGAGTTCAATCTTATGTCGACGACCATTAATGCCACCCTTAACTACCTATTTCATTGATAAATTCACAAAATCTATAAATGTTTTGATCATTCGAGCCGGATCTTCTTTTTCTTAATCAATTCCTCATGGCTGATGATCGTGACCATGTCGTATTCGCTTCCATTATAAGCGGTCTTCCGTCATATGAACTGCCCGGTGAATTCTTCCTCCAGCCGCTGCCCTCATTACATCAGACCATCTGTTTGGTGCCCTTCCCCTGGCGCATTTGCAATTCACCTGCCCTAATATTTTGAGCTTCTCCAGACTGTGCCCGGGCGACTGCATCATTCGTCCAAAGAAACTGAGGGTATTTTATAAAGCCGAATCTAAATGACAACAAAAATCTCTCGATCTGTGACCACAAGCCGCAAAGATTTCCTCCTGCAGTAAATCTTATACGTAGCGTATGTGCCTTCCTACTAACGACAATTTCATTTTTATGTCACCGATATCAATATGACACCGTAGCACACCCACGGCTAGTTAGCCTAAAACCTCTACCTCCATATTGTATACTATCGGTGCGTTTTGTGCTGCCATATCTCTTTATATTTGGGTGGTCGTCCCGCTCCGAAGTAACGTTACTAGCTTATCAAAACACAAAAGGTCAGTTCAGATCGAAGCTAAGGCGCCGTGCATAGTGAAAAAAATCGAAAAATCAATTCCTGTATCAGATACACTAAAAGAATCGAAACAGTTATTAATCTGAATTAGGTGAGAGCTATCTAACACAGCCAGTTTCGTATTAACATTCATAAACGTTTTAAAGATATTTTTTCTGCAAAAAATCAGAGATGGGTAAATGCCCGGGTTAAAATCCACCGCTGGGTTAAAATCCATTTCTGCCCAATAAACGCCGGGCATTTTTAATAAAGGTCGGGCGGAAATTAAATTATTTTTTTACGTAAATTCGGTTACAAAAGAACTTTATTTTGACGAGAATAGGTTGGGTAGGCTCTATAAAGCAAAAAAGGTCCTATAGCTTAGTGCCGGGAAACGCACCGTTTTTGAGTTACGAGGTCTTGAAAAATTAAAAAACTGAAAATTATTGGCGGGCGTCGGGAAACCAGTAACTCGGGTTGGGTAGGTCCTAGTAAGCAAAAATGTTCCTGTAACTTGGTGCCGGGAAACGCACCGTTTACGAGTTATGAGACTTTGAAAAAAAATAACATAACTCAAAAACGGTGCATTTCTCGGCATAAAGTTATAGAACTTTTTTGCTCTCCAGGACCAATTCAACAAGTCTGCGATAAAAAAAATAATAAAAAAATTTTTTTTTTTTTTTGTAAAGAAATTTCTAAGTTCTGGGCCCATAGCGCCCCTTACACTACACCCCAACCAATTTTCTTTCCTTTTTCGTCACATAATATTATCCCAACAGGGTTTTGTATACAAAAAAACTAATTTGTAGTGAATTTTCATTTATGCCCGCCGAAATGGGCAGAAATCCATTTCTGCCCGATTAAAACCCTTTCTGCCCGATTATAATCGTTTGGGCAGAAAAGGCAGAAATTCATCGCCCATCTCTGCAAAAAATAGGCGGCGCATTTTTTTTCAGCGAAAATATCTTGCAATCTGTTATGGATATCAACATGAAACTAGCTGTGTTAGACAGCTCTCACAAAATCCTAGTGTTTGATATGTGTATTTTTTCGATTTGTTTAGTATACAAGAATCGAGTTTGTGAATTTTTTCACGGCGACGGGAGAAGGAAACCACTGCTAAACGAGTAGTCAAAAGACGGTTGGGTTTTTTTTTTAATGTTATGGTGTAGAGATACTTCTATTCATGTCCTTATTTTTGTGCAACGTAGGCCATAACTCTGTCTGGTTATTGTTCTGAGCTCGTTGGTTCAATAAAATGTTCCCTGAAGTGCTTAGTTCGGAAGATGGGCAAGATTGGGGTACCACTTTTATTGTACAGTCGGCCACATGCTAGGATACCCCTTTTTGTTCGATTGTCGTCCTTATGCCGCGCGCGGTTGGAGCTGCCATAGAGTATTTGTGACTGTGGCCGACCGTACACAGCGCAGTACCACACGGCAGAACTTAAACTTTTAATGCTTTTACTCTATTTACTATGAAGTGAGAAACTAGCATGCTTGAGACTGAATATGAGGCCTGAGGGTGCTCGAGAGCTAGAGAAGGTTGACAAGCTCTGTCAGGGGTCACCAATTTAGGAGGAGAAGGTGATCATGCTCCTTGATAATAAAGCAGCGAGCAGAAGAAAACTAAAAAGGGAAATTTCCCGCCAAGCAGATAATGCTTGGGAACCGGCTGGGTCTAACTGATGTGACCATCGTTGGATGTTCATTAAATACTTAGCTACGAAAAACATTTTGCTGGCGCGATGCAGGATTGTAGCGAGTAGCGTTTTGATGGCTTGAGTATGTAGCAGTTTCCTGTGCGCCCGACAGGGGTTGCTATACTATGTATTAAAAGGCCGAATTACAATGGGGGTTTTTCCAGGCATCAAAAATAGCCCGAATAACTGTCAAAATCAGTCTATTAATCTGTGGTTTCCATATAAACCACAGATTTAGTTGCGCGATAATTCGCGAATCGCTGTCAAATTTGACCCTTGGAAAAATCCCTATTCGCTTATATTCAAATCGCTGAACATCCAAATCCATTTTTGACGCTGCCGTATTTTTTTTTTGTCGCTAACCGCACGGATCTACCCGTTGTTTTCATCTTGTTTAACCGTTAAATATTCAGTAATATACTAGGATACAGGCGCACTATGACGGTGGTCGTTTAACACCCTGTATGTCGGTTTTTAGAAACCCAATAGAAGTGTTCATTCAAAATTTCACACCGTGTGAAATTGTGAACATTCTCAATTAGGTCAATTGTATAGCTCCTAAAGAGAATCTAAAACAAATGAAAACAAATGTATACTCGGTAGTAGAGCATGGAATACCGGAGCCTTTTCCCAATACCGGTATTCATTCGGTATCAAGATTTTAAATACCGGGATACCGGTTTTTCGGTATTTTTCGGTATTACATTTTTGTTATATTAAAAAATATTGAATTGTTATAAAATAGACAAATAGAAAATTTAAAATAAGTGAGTTTATTTAATTGAACGATAATATTAATTTATACTAGCTTTTGCCTGCGACTTCGTCCGCGTAGACTTTTCCGTTATCGACATTACCAGATGAATTTAGTTCGTAATTTATAGTCTATGTTAGTCTGGTTTCTAAGCTATCTCCATTCCTTCAGGCAAATTCGTCCTGCAGTTCTAACGTGAAAACAAATACACACATTCACTCACTCAAAAACTGTCCGCGCACTCGGAGAAAAAGTTGCAGAATCAGAATATTCTTTGCTGTACTACAAAAACATTAAAAGGACCTTCCGCAATCCGCATTAGTAAATCGTAATGGGCAATTTTCTGACAGCTCATGAGTTGAAGTTCCAAATTTGTAACTGGATGTCGCTGACGAGATATATTTTTTATAAGCCAGTTCGCGCTCGTTGGGCTTCGTAGATACGTCCAAACACAATATTTAGGTATTGGTGATGGAGCAAAATGAAAATCCAGGAAAATCCATTATTGATGCAATTCAAACCCTCAGAATCCTGATGGAAAAGCACCGCGCCAATAGTGAAGATCTACACCTAGTCTTTATTGATTTAGAAAAGGCTTTCGACAGGGTACCGCGAGAACTAGTTTGGCATGCACTGAGAGCCCAAGGTCTTCCGGAATACTACATCACACTTGTGAAAGATATGTACAACAATATAAGCACAAGAGTCCGGAGCCTAGCGGGAGAGAGTAAACCGTTCGAAGTAAAAGTTGGTGTCCACCAGGGTTCAGCATTGAGCCCTTTTCTATTCAATCTGGTAATGAACCACCTCGCTAAAGATATCCAACCCTCTGCCCTGGTGTCTACTCTATGCTGACGATGTCGTTCTCATCCGATACAAATGCGGATAAATTGCAAACGACTCTGAACCAGTGGAAAACATCTCTTGAAAATAATGGATTACGAATCAGTAGAAGCAAAACAGAGTACTTAGAATGCGGATTTAGTGGAAATACGAGCTCTATAAACAAAATCCGTATCGATGATACACCAATACCAAAGGTATCGGAATTTAAGTACCTGGGTTCATTATTAACGGCCGACGCCACAGTTGACGCAGATGTCACCCACAGAGCAAACACTGCCTGGTTGCGATGGAGAGCCCTTACAGGAATACTATGCGATCCCCAAATACCCGACAAAACCAAAGGCAAAGTCTACAACACAGCTGTAAGACCCGCGATGACGTACGGCAGCGAATGCTGGGCTATAAAGAAGACTCACGAACAAAAACTACATGTGAGCGAAATGAACATGCTGCGATGGTCCGGTGGTGTAACTAGACTCGACAAAGTAAGAAACGAACACATAAGAGGCAGTTTCAAGGTGGCACCCATCACGGAAAAGCTTACGGAAAATCGGTACGGTGGTACGGCCATGTCATGAGAAGAGACGACAATTATGTTGTCAAACGCGCGTTACAAATCCCTGACATCCGGAGAGGCAGAGGACGTCCACTAGCTACCTGGTGGTCCACGGTCGCAAAGGACTTGGAGCGAGCCCAACTGAGCGAAACGACAACCCAGGACAGAAAAACCTGGAGCAAGAGAACGAGGAGAGCCGACCCCAAATAATGGGAAAAGGCAAAGAAGGAGGTGATGGAGCAAAATGTAGTGTTTCCGGTTCATTCACTCATACAAGAACAATAACAAAGTCGTGCACTTTTTCATGTACCAAAATGGAATGAGGTGAAAGATGAAGTCACAGAGCAATGAAGTGAAAAAGTATTTTCGCTGTAGTAAGCACGAATTTACGTTGTGATGTCGGATCAACGCCATCTGTCACAGCTTTTATAACTATTTTTTGTTTTTTAAAGCTGAAAAGCTGAAAGTTGTCAGAAAATCCCCCATTGAAGCCGTTAACTGGGAGCCTATTTTGGCACCATTGCGTTTCAGGCTAAGGTCCCTGGACTGCAGACCAAATAAGAAAGTAATCGGTTTTAATTAATAAACAAAAATCGGCGTTTATACTTATAGGTTTTTACAAAAAACTTTTTTTTTGTATGTTTCTAAAACCTGTTCACATCACTATTCCGCACGGCGCTCTCGCACGCATCGCATGCGCGCGAAATTTTGATATTCCACACTTGTTTCAGAGTTTTATCTGTAATACCGAAAATACCGAAATTCCGGTATTAAGATAATACAATACCGGTTTTTCAAATGTAGATATTTAGTCCGGGATCCCGGTTTTTCGGTATTACCGAAAACCGGTATCCATGCTCTACTCGGTAGCTTGTTAAAGGTTAACCCTTTCTTTGCCTAGCTATAATACATAAGACCCAAAAGAGCAATAATTTTTCATCCAGTGCGACTGCCTTGAAGCGATAAAATAAAAAATAAAAAACCCTGGCGAAAGTGAATTTCAAGGGAAGGGTAAGGTTCGAGTGTTCTTGACGGAGGCTGTAGGCTGTAGAGGTAGATATTAGGCTGTAGGGGTAGATAGAAAAGGGTGTGGGTTGGATTAACTGTGTCACCGCATAAGAGCTTTTTTTTACCTTAAGTAGGTATTAAAAAGTCACTGGGGGTGAATTTTTACAATGAAAACGCGCGATGTAGAGATCGCTATTCGTGTACCAATTCTGAAGCTTTAGATTTAAATGATAAATAGTTATTGCTATAAAAATAATAATGATAATTAATAGTGATAGTTATTATAATGATAGTTATTGCTATAAAAGAGACATTATGATATTTCCAGGATATTTCGTAGCCAATATTAAAGATAATCTTATTTTCCTGTAGTAGATGCTAAGTATAAAATGTACCCATTGTATTGTATATCACTAAATAGTTTTTTCTCAATTGCCTAGAATAAAATATACAGGGTGTCCCGTAATTCAAGGTCAAGCGAGAACTATAAAAGCAGGCCATTACAGTAAAAAAAAATCCTGGTCGCTTCGTTCAGAAATTGTAAGTTTTAGGCAAATTGTAGAGTCAAAATCTTGACCCAGACTTTATCAGATTATTTCAGAGGCTTCTACAGCCTCTGAGATAAATAATATCTGAGATAAATAATATGAAATGTATGTAAGTCCTAAAGATAAAACAATACATACCTACTAGTCTAACTTGACTTGACATAAATCTTATTACCCCTCAAGATCCTCGAAGAAGTTTTCTCCACTTTGGACGATCTTACTACTACCCCTACTACTACTACTACATGAGCTTGAGACCGACTTGAGACCTTGGCTATTGTCAATGTCAAGCTCAAGCTAGTGTCTATTAATATGCGGACAGCTTCTCAAGCCCGATTAATCAATGTCCGATTGTTTTCTGTGATCACCTACTTGAGCTCGAGCTGGAGCTGACGACTATTAATGCCACCCTTACTAAAAGGTTAAATGTGATCCAAAAATGACTCCCTCGAGTCTGTTTACTCCATGCTCTTCGATCAAGGATAAAACTAGATTCAACATAGAACTCTGAAATGTGTCTGGAAAAATAGATGCCCAAATTGCCTTTGGGAGCTTACTTGCTCGTAGTCCATGCAATTAAAGTAAAACTGTACACTAATGCAATAAGGTTGACATTCGAATATTAGACGTATGGTCGAAATGATGTTTCTTATTGTTCTATTGCTGATATCATTTGTTTCTGTGGGGACAAGTTTTTATTGTGATTTTATACGTAATGCGGATTCTATGGGATTAAGTTCGGTGGTGAAATGTGATCCAAATATAATGGCTACCTCTGTTTACTCCATGCTACATCGGCGTGAATGTATGCCAATTTATTTCAGTCGATCGCAGCGGGACCGTCATATTTGCGCGCGAGTCGATGTCATTGTTTGATTTCGAATTTATTAATCGAACTCATATTGACGTGGCCCAGTTATTGAGCAGACTTCAGCTCGATTGCGATGCCCCAGATGGATAATTTTAGTTCCCTACACCCGCTTTTCCCGAATGGTGTACCGATAACTTTTTGTGTTTTCTAAAGCACTAACCCGTGCTAGGGAAGATTTTATAAAGATTTTTATAAGGTTAACACGAAACTGGTTGTTTTAGATAGCTCTCATCTACAGGGTGCACTCTAAGTCGATAGTGGAACTTTAAGTAGGCTGTCTACTGATCAATACCGAAACAGCTGATATTTTTTTCACTAAATTTTTTTCGCCACCTAGTACAAGTTGTTTGTATTGATCAGTAGATAGCCTACTTAAAGTTCCGCTATCGACTTAGAGTGCACCCTGTAGTTCTAGTGTTTGATATGTGGTTACGCCCGTTTGGGAACTTTGTGGTTCTGATGCTGGCGGGCCGATGGTTGGCATCGGAATGGGCTCGTGACCTTGGTTTCTTGCTTGTGGATGCCGCGGGTCAATCCACCTCATTTCGGGGCTGGCCTTAAAGTCATGCGTGACAGAGAAAAATGTTCAAATCAAAAGTGAAAAAGTCAAAATAAGAACTGTCGCAATTATAACAATCACGTCAAAAACTGTGTCAGACTATGCGAGATGAAAATAAATAATTAAAATAAATTATACCAAGAAATGCAGTGTCACCGCCGCCGCTGCCATTCGCCGCCCTCATTGCCCGTCGCCGCCCTCGCTTACGGATCGTCCCTCGGCATACGCAGGTGAGAAATCTGGGTAATTTCTTAACCTTTGTGCAGCCGACGAGTACCATCAGTGTCCGCCTGATCCACCCGCAGAATACAGTCCACCTAATTCCCAGTCTCGCCGCACCAATATGTGAACATTTTCGATTTGTTTAGTGTCTTTGATACAGGAATCCATTTTGTGCATTTTTCTTTGCGCGCGGGCTATTCACTATGCACGGCGCCTTATCAATTCCTATGGGTTAGTATCAGATGGTCTAAAACACAAGGTTGTCAAAGAGGTATCCGATCTTGAAGCATCTCGTCAGAATTTTCTTATTATTAGACAATTTGTAAATCCTATAAGATTTTTAGCTTTTTTTTTTACGGTATGTCTTTTTTTTTGGGCGCTTTTTACCCCCGATGTACTTCAAAACTATTATCTTCAAAGCATAACCCAAAAGTAGAAAAAGCAACATGAATAAATAACTATGTTATTGGCCATGTCTTTGTGTCAGTGTTATTTGTAAGTTGAAACTTATCGAAATCGAAAATTTTTACATATCAAACCCTAGAATTAGGCGAGTCCTATCTAAAACAGCCAGTTTCGTGTTGACATTCATAAACGTTTTGAAGATATTTTGCTTGAAAAAAAATAGGCGGCCCACTTTTTTTCAAGCAAAATATCTTGCTATCTGTTATGGATATCAACATGAAATTGGCTGTGTTAGATAGGTCTCAACTAATTATAGGGTTTGATATGTGAACATTTTCGATTTGTTTAGTGTAGGTATTTGATACAGAAATCGATTTTGTGCATTTTTTTTGCGCGCGGGCGATTCACTATGCCCAGCGTCTTAAAGTAAATGTTGGACTGTTTCCCAAGTAACATTTTAGGTTGTAGAAAGGTTTTGAACAGGTTCTAGAACCTTTGTATGGAAATCTGCTCGTAAGTCTTATAACTCTCAATTAAGTTATATTAACCTTGTAATTACCTTCTGAGTGCCAAAAGGGCCCCGGTTTTAGAACCTTTCTGAGAGCTACAGCACAACCTATAGCTCAAATCCAGAACCTTTCCAATACTTGCATAGAACCTAAATATAACCTTCACAACCTTAATTTAACGTTATTATAACCTTGCAAGACAACTTATAAGTTCTAAATTAGTCTTGGATGTAACTCTATGACAACTTAGAACCTTTTTGATGGATATGAATAAATACCTTTCCAGGACTTACAAGTTTTAAATAGCTTCTGTTTAAGATTTTTTACACAGATTCAAATACTTATTTACAATGGCGTCATTCCTTTTTCGTTCGGCCATCTTTCAAAATGGCTAGATAAGCAAAGTGTTTATAAAAATAATAAGTAGCTTGGTAAAGTCAGGAAATAATCAAAATATAGTGCGATTGGCACTTCATCGTGAAACTTTACGATAATAGTGCTGTATACAAGACGGGCCTTTCATAAGTTAAACATTTCGGATATTTTTTAATAAAATAAAATAAAATAAATTGGTGATCGGTGGTAAGTCACATCAGAAATCAAACTACTATTCATATGAAAAATATATATTATAAATCGTGTAGCACATGGTATTTGATTACGCTTTATTTAATTAAAATATTGGTTTTGTTTCGTTTTTTTTTTCATTTTTTAATATTAAATATGGCTGACGTTAGGAAATTACTTGAAAGTATTATGTTTTTCCTTTTCAGAACTGTAACAGCTAAGAGCTCTTAAGGTTTTCCAAAATAAGAGCTGAAGGTAATCTCGCGGAGCTACCTCAAACGACAAGGCTGTTTTCAACGCTTCAAGGTTATTACCAGGAGTTGTCCAAGACTTACCAGTTGCGAAAACCACCACTGAGCTAAATTTGTTGCTTTTAAGTTTTGGTTGTAGGTGGACATGCGTTTGACCTTCGTTCAACAAACAGCTACAGGCTGCTCTAAGGGTGGTCATGAACTGAGATCAAAATTGAACTCTGTTTAAACTTAGTATAAAGTGAGATCAATTTTGAACTAACTTTAAACTGAGTTCAAAATGGATCTCTGTTTATATTTAGTTTAGTGAGATCAATTTTGAAGTTACTTTAACCAACTGGTAACAACCAACTCAGTAGTTCAAAATTGATATTATTATTATTCGAATCGAATCGAATCAAATCGAATCGAATCGAATCGAATCGTATCGAAACGAAACGAAACGAAACAAAACGAGTCGAATCGAATCAAATCGAATCGAATCGAATCGAAACGAAACGAATCGAATCGAATCGAATCGGCTATTGCTAGATTCATGGTACACACGACAACACGTCAGTTGTTGTAAAATCGCCCGTAACGTAACCGAGCAAAGTGCTAGCGTGTAAGGGTCGACGTGCTGTCGTGTGTACTGATTCAAGTATAAAAACTTTAACTGCCTATATCTCCTAAACGGCTAATGCTAGACCCATGTTTATGGTACTCAAAAAAAGGGTTCAACGAGCTCTACCTGATGACGCAACAAAAATAATAAAAAGATGTATCAAAACTTTAACTGCCCATATCTCCTAAACTGCTAACGCTAGACCCATGTTCATAGTACTCTAAAAAAGGGGCTCGACGAGCTCTACCTGATGAAAGAAACAAAAATAACTAGTAGTTCGCCCCGAACTGTGAACTCGCGACCCCATATAAACTTAACAACCCTCGGCAACCCCTCGACCGATTTGGCTCATGTTCGAACTTAAAAATTCTTTTAATTTCATTTACCCGCCTACCAAATTTCATAATGATCTGACCGAATTTACTCAAGTTATCGTCGAACGAACATACATACAAACATACATACATACATACAAACATGCAAACGCCGGATTGTTCCAGTAGACTCGAAGAACTTCGCTCGCTTCGCTCGCTCGTTCAATAAAAAAGAAGTATCAAAACTTTAACTGCCCATATTTGAACGAGCGAGCGAAGTTCTCCGAGTCTGCTGGAACAATCCGGCGTTTGTATGTATGTATGTATGAATGTTCGTTCGACGATAACTTGAGTAAATGTAGTCGGATCGTCATGAAATTTGGTAGGCGGATAAATGAGGCAAATCGGTCGAGGGGTTACTGAGATAGAGGGTCGCAAGTTCAAAGTTCGGGGCGAACCACTAGTATCTCCTAAACGGCCAATGCTAGACCCAAATTAGTAATTTAATTTAAATTGATTCGATTCGATTCGAGTCGCATAGAATCGAATTAAATCAATATCAAATCAAATCAAATCCAATTCAATCGATGTATGTATGTTAGTATGAATGTTCGTTCGACGATAACTTGAGTTAATTTAGTCGGTTCGTCAGGTGGGCAGGTAAATAAGGTAAAGAGAATTTTTAAGTTCAAACATGAGCCAAATCGGTCGAGGGGTTGCTGAGATATGGGGTCGCGAGTTCAAAGCTCGGGGCGAACCACTAGTTAATAACATTTTATTATTTTTGTTGCTTTCATCAGGTAGAGCTCGTCGAACCCTTTTTTTGAGTACCATGAAAATGGGTCTAGCATTAGCCGTTTAGGAGATATGGGTAGTTAAAGTTTTGATACTTCTTTTTTATTTTTATTTTTTTCTTTTATCAGGTAGAGCTCGTCATGCCCTTTTTTCAGAGTACAATAAACATGGGTCTAGCATTAGCCGTTTAGGAGTTATAGGCAGTTAAAGTTTTGATACTTATTTTTTATAAATTTTTAATAACTTTTTATTATTTTTGTTGCTTTCATCAGATAAAGCTCGTCAAGTCCTTTTTTTAGAGTACCATAAACATGGGTCTAGCATTAGCCGTTTCGAAGATATGAGCAGTTAAAATTTTGATACTTGAATCAGTATGAATCTAGCAATATCTGATTCGATTCGATTCTATCCGTTTCGATTCGATTCGATTCGATTACATTCGATTCGATTCGATTCGATTAGATTCCGTTGGATTCGATTCGATTCGAATAATAATAATATCAATTTAGAACTCAGTTTAAAGTCAGTTCAAAATTGAGCTCACTTTAAACTAAGTTTAAACTGAGTTCAATTTGGATCTCAGTTTAAGTATCGTTCATGAATACCACCCTAAGGCCCGGTTTCTGAATTGAGAATTTCACTAACCAAATGCTTAAGTATCGTTCTGTCACATTCTCTTGTGTGACATCTGCAGTGACAGAACGATACCTAAGCATTTGGTTAGTGAAATTCTCAATTCAGAAACCGGGCCTAAGGGTGGTATTCTAAAAGTATAAAATCATGTTTGTGGTATATGGTCCTCCCTTATTTTTCATTATTATTTGTTGTCGTATCCTCTATTATTACACATACATTCTGTAAAAATTGGTATTTGTATTTTTTTTAGTGTGAAAAATGTTTTAATACTTTCCAAAAAAACCTTCACCAAAACATCTATTTCATAAAAAAAAAACATATTAATTTAATGTGTACTTATTATCTTGAATACCCAGCTTTCCATTAGTGTCACTAAATGAAAAAAAATGGCTTCATCGATTTAAAGGAACAGCTGAAAATTACAAAAAAAAAATAGTGAAATCGAACTGATACGAAGTTTACAGAGAACAGAAGTTTACAACTAGTAAATAATAAAAATAATAAAACTTACCGTTGTATTAATCATTCATAACATTTTTACGCACTTTACGCTTAAAATTTCCACTCCTTTTTTTGTATCACCCTGTGTCGGTTCATTTTTCAAGACGCGTAATGCTTACAATGTATACCTATTCTTTGAAGTCGCGGAGACAACTGTCGGGTTTTGAGGATGCCTCTCAAGCTTTAAAATATTCCTGTAGGAATTGAATCATGCCTTCAGCGCAAAACAACAGCTTATTGGTTTTGTTTTTCACCACACAGTCCTAATTTGTTTGCCTAGACAACTCTGATCTAACCTCAAAGTTGTAGGTAGGTTTTAGAAACTACTTATAAGCAATTTCAACTTTTCAAAACCTTATGGTAATATCAAGGTTAAAAATTTAACCTTTAGATCACACATAAGTTAAATGACAGCCTTTCCAGAACCTTATCAGTAGCTTACGACAACTATAAGATCCTGAGGCTGTAAGCTCTTGAAACACAAGTCATAATAACGTTAACGTTAACTCTTGTCAGCAACTTCAAGGTTTTAACAATAAACTATTAGTTTTAGGACTTAGTAATCATTCTCAAATACTAAATTTAACCAACTAGCAAATCATTAACCTTTGTACAACCCTTCTAAAACCTAGAGGTTATTTTTACAACCTAGGCCCAAATGAAATGTTACTTGGGTTGTGTTCTTATACTCGTAATCTAATCATTGAACCGAAATAAGACCCAAATAAAAATAAAAATAAAAATTAGCCCGCGACTTCCTTCGCAAATATGATTATCTTCTACCTTTTACTTAAATCTTACGTTTTATGTACAGTCGGCCACAGTCTCAGATACCCCTTTTTGTACGATGGCGCCCTTATGCCGTGCGCGATAAGAGCTGTCATGGGGTATCTGAGATTGTGGCCAACCGTACCTACCTAAATAGTTTCAGACGTAATTTTGCCAATGTTATTTTCATACTGAATAATCATAATTTCATATTTTAATTTTCAGGGCTGTTCAAAGTATTTTAATAAATAACCCTAAAATAGCCCTAAAACCTGTATGACCTATGATATCCTCCAAGGGTTTTGCAATTGGACCTTTAAGGTTTTGCAGGAGTATAAAATTAATATCTCTCTCAGGCTATAGCGAGTGTATTACCGGTATTAAGTATCGTTGCCGATAATATTGCCGGGGTGTACATATTTATTCCCTAGTAAAATAAACGTTTTATGTACGTACGAGTAAGTAATTTAATTACCTAGTAAATAAATAAACTTACCTTAGAATATCCGACTCTACAAAAGTCTTCGAGCAGCAAATCCGGAGTCCAGAGAAAAAATCCCATCAACTGTCACGTAACTTAGCACTAAAGCACTTTTTACAGCAATTCCAACAAACTGCCTATTTACAGACACACAGCACTAATAAATCCCCAAAACGCACACACATCACTATAAATCCGGTAAGTAAAACAGAAAAAAAAACGAAAACCATCAATTAAAAACCACAAATCACGGGCACACAGTACAATAAAACGTGCGTTAAAAAACCAGATGCTGAATCTCTATTTTATCTCCGGCAGCGTTTGAAGGGATCGTGTTTTCATAATAAAACACCGTAAACGTAATCGCTTTACGAGACTGGTGGACGCGGGAGCGTGGCGCGGCCGTGCGCTCTGAAGTACCGCGTAACACTGCCGTACGCTTGTTCTTCCGTGCTCGCTCGCTTCGCTTGGCCCGCGGCCCGTGGATAGGCAACGGTTGAGCTTTTGTGAGTTCCCACCCCCCGCGCCAGTCGCACGCAACGCAGAGCGCTTCGCCCATTCATATAGGCCTAGCATAAAGGACAGGGCAGTGAGCTTTGACTGAATTGTGAGAGATAACCATTTACTGATAAGCGTTGGCGAAATGCGTGACGTTGTTTTGAGAATTTGTAGTAGAATACCATTTTGCATAAAGCCATGGCGACTAAGGGTAGCATTAAAAGTCGTCGACTCAAGATCGAACTCAAGAAGGTGATCGCAGAAAATTCAAATGCTAATGTCAAGCCTTGGCTACTGTCAATGTCAATCTCAAGATAGTGTCTATTAATATGCTGAAAGCTACTCAAGTTTGACATTAGCCAAAGCTTGACATTTAGCATTTGACTTTTCTGAGTTCACCTACTTGAGATCGATATCTCTAAGTAGGTTAAACCCTGAAACTTAGAAAGACTGAAATTAAATAAGACATCGTAGACATTGAGCATAAGACACATTAAAATGAAATTATTCCTTCCCTACGTCTTGATGCAAAGCTCTCTTCTCGACAAAAGACCTTTAATCCTAATTGTAACTATTTACTGGTTATTGTAACTATTTACTGGTCTCTTGATTGGCGGTTTGGAACCATTAATCTGTACTTGATTTTGGGTTCGGTTGAAGATTTAGTGCGGTTATTTAGTCTGATTTTATAGTGGGGTACTTTGAACGATTTCGGTGCCAGGTTAGTTTAGTGGGATTTATTTGGGGTAGATACAAAAAAACTATGGGAATTTTCTATCAATGTTTTACTTTATTGTTAGATTAATAAACCTCGAATTTTGTACTAAAAATAATATTTAGATGGATTTCAAGCTAACTGCGAATTACGATTGATATAACGGACCTTGCTAGCTTCTAGCTAGGTAGTAGGTACACACGATAGGACATCAGAGCATACACTTTTGTTCTAAAGTCGCCCGTAAAGTAAGGCTCGACGTGCTGTCGTGTGTACTCTACCGTGCTATTCTACAGCTTACTTTTTCGTGTACCGCAGGCTTGCCGTTAGAACTATCAATCAAAATGCCTGTTGATGCAACTATTGTAACTTTATTCAATTTTAACGTCCTTACGCATTCTGTGGAAAGTTTGCACTATCAACATTTTTAAAATTCGGCCTCTGAATTCGCAAAAAAAAAAAAATTTTATAGACCAATTCTCCAGCAAAAAAATACTGTTTTTACTGTTGCTAATGGGGCGTCGTGAGTAGTGGATTTGTAGAGATTTTTAGAGCCCCAGGGGCTTAACTCTGTAACGCAATGGCGTATGGCGATAGGTTCCCAGTAGAAGGACAAAACCGGGTTTTCCTCGTTTTTTTCCCACAGTCAGCGAACTAATCCTCTACTTGCTTTACTTGTTGCTTTACTAGAAAAACATTTCAAAGTCATAGATACATGCCCGCACTGGGAATCGAACCGGGTACCTCTTGCTTCAGAGTCCACTGTTCTACCCACTAGACCACCACCACTCTGTTTAATTTCAAAGTTACGTACATTTGTGAATTTGTAGTAGCAATACCACTCGCTAACGGTGAAGGAAAACATCGTGAGGAAACCCGCGGCTCAGTTGGCTCCACACGTATTGACCTGTCTTTCCTGTGGGCTTGGTCGACTAAGCTGTCAGGATGGTATAGGTGCTGGGCAAGCCTACTCCATCTAAAACAATGTCCCAGGCACTGCAGCGCCGAGTGGTCTCTTCACCCATCTAGTGTGAGTGAAGGTGCCACTGGACGCTGTATAAATCATCTCATTACGTAGATGCAAAAAGGCCTTAGAAAAACATTTAAAGGGCAGACAGCATTAATTCTCCAACTGGGAGCCTATTGAGGCACCTTTGCGTTAATACTCAGGGCCCAGAGGCCTTAGCCTGTAACACAGTGGCGTATCAATGGCGTCCCAGGTAGAAGGACAAAACCGGGATTTTTCCGTTGTTCTCCTACAATCAGCGAACTAATCCTCTAGAATTAGACTGATAATAATATTTGCTGTATTACAAAAACATTAAAAGGACCGACACTGGACCGACAGCATTAATAAATCGTAATTGAAACCCTCAACCGGGAGCCCATTTTGGCACCATTGCGTTACAAGCTAAGGCCCTTGGTTTGTCACTAGCTTTGTAATGTTCGACTTGTTGTTCAGTAGGTATAACTAGGTAAGGTCAAAGGTAGAAAACACCTAATTGCTTACCTATCTAAGGAGAGGATTTTCTCAGTACTCATTTGGCCCCAATATACTTATTTGTTAAACACAAAGCTTGCTTGCCTCATTAAATTATACATGTTCTCTCTACACTTATGCCTCTAGGAATAATATTTTCACAAAAGAACCATTTGGAAGGATAATTTTACTGAAAACGGCTTTAGACTGGATTTTATCAAACCTAACGGGGTGATAGATTACTTATACTAAATTATCATTAAGGGTGGCATTAATAGTTTTCGACTCAAGATCGAACTCAAGATTCAAGATTCAAGTAGGTGATCTCAGATAAGTCAAATGCTAATGTCAAGCCTCGGCTAATGTCAATGTCAATCTCATGATAGTGTGTATTAATATGTTGACAGCTAAAGTTTGACATTAGCCAAGGCTTGACATTAGCATTTGAATTTTCTGAGTTCACCTACTTGAGATCGAGCTCAACGCCCGGCCGTACCGGCCAATCACTGACGATTATTGACATGATGATTTTGTGGAATCAAAATATCGCCGTATACAAGGTGTTACAAAAGTACCTAACTCTTTTTACAGGGAGTAACCTACTGGTCCACAAGATGTCAAATGTGTAAAAAAAGTAGAAAAAAACATTTTTATTTTATAACCTCAAAATTGAAAATTTTTCATAACTTTTTTGGTTTTTGTTATTAGCTCAAATTTAAAAATATGTTTGTGCGTGTACATAGCTTTGAGTTGTTAAAACAAGTAAATGACAACAATATTTTAAAAATAGTGTTCTCCCGCCACATCGTTCGCATTTTATTAATTTAAAACTTAACAAATAAAATATTTAGGTTGTGATCCCTATCACCGGGTGCTATTACCCTGTAAAAAGAGTTAGGTACTTTTGTAACACCTTGTAGTTTTTACTATAAAAAAATATTACCCCCGATATAAACGGGTGAACCGATTTGGATGCGGTTTTTTTATTTTCATTGAAAGTAGGTTTTCTAACTAGTGTTCTTAGATAAATTGTATCAAAAACGGTTCAGTCGTTTATGACATGCTAATTTGAAGCTAAAATGTCAGGGGTTTTTTTTATTTAGTAACTATGCCTATGCAATTGGTAAAAGCTATTTGTATTGGTGAGTAGAAAACCTATTGCAACCTGTAAGTAGATACTCGGGTAAATACTTTTCAAAACAAAACGTTCTGCATCTTCTATAGTCTCTAACAGGCACTCAATATCGGCTTAGCTTAATTAATGCAAATATAACATAAACTAATTATACAGGATTTTTGAGAGGTCCTGTGGAAGATGCCCTTGATACCATCATTCATTACACAGAATCTGAAAACTAACGCTGTAAAGTCAGTATTGGGTCTAAAAAATGGACAAGGCTGGTAAATAGTCGTCTCAGATCACCTACTTTAGCTCGAACTCAAGTAGATGAAATTTCAAACTTGAGTAGCTGTCAGCATATTAATAGACACTATCTTGAGATTGACATTGATATTAGCCAAGGCTTGACATTAGCATTTGACTTTTCTGAGATCACCTACGATCGATCTTGAGTCGACGATTATTAATGTCACTCCAGTGTAAGTCGGATTCGTGCACCAAGGGTCTCGCACCAGATGGCGGTACGGAACACTGAAAAGATAGAGCGGAGGCATAGGGTCCCGTTTGGCATCCTTCGGGTACGGAAACAATCAAATGGTTAACCCATTCGAGCTTCCGTTCATCCGAGCTTGCCTTTTTCTAGCCTCAGTTCATCTAAGATTGAGTTTTTCGAGCTTCCGTTCATTCGAGCTAACATGATTCACGACTCCGTCTTTCGAGCTTCAGTAAGTCTTTCAGTCTTTTGAGCTTCAGTTAGTCTTTCAGTCTTTCGAGCTTTAGCAAAGTCTTTCAGTCTTTCGAGCTTCAGTAAGTCTTTCAAACTTCAGTAAGTCTTTCAATCTTTCGAGCTTCAGTAGCGGACTCGAATGTATCAGCCTATAGGTACCTAATGTTCGCAATGTTTATAATTCGACATCGGCGGACAATAACAACAAACAGAGATGCTGAACTGAAATGTTGGCCTATGTAATCAATACTTTGGTGTTAGTTAAACTAATTGAGTAGGATAATAATGTCGTGGATGTGTGAATGCTTTGTAACAAGACCAATCAAAAAAATTGCGCCAGTTGTGCCTCCCCGATCAATGTCCTTGTTGTTGTTGCTGGCATATGGTACCCCAGAGGTACCTACAGAGAGCCTTTACAAGATCACGCCACGCCTTCTTGTCCTCAGCGACTCTTCTGGCTTCTGGCTCCAGCTGAGCCCAATGACTCGCTGTGTGCTTTTTTTTCGTAGCCTGTTGGATGTCCCACTCTGGGCAAAGACCTCCCTTTCAGACCAGGTCTTTCGGTCCTTAGCAACCTCTAACCACTCAGATTTTGGTCGGGCTCCTCCCGCCATCGTCTTTTTGGGCGACCTCGGCTGCGGCGACCGCCACATGGTATCCACTCGGTGGCGAGTTTCGCCCACCTATCCGGTTGCATGCGGCGGACATGACCGCAATGTGCTTGGTTCTTAAAAAATATCCGCACAGTAAAGTTGCTATTACTCAAAATCGATTCGAAAGAAAGAAACCATTTTTTGGAAAAAAAAATCTGCAAAAAATAAACCTGTTTTGAGGACTGGACAAGTTGTTCCCTTCTCTTTCGTCGTAGAGAAAACCGATCCCTCTCAGTTCTTCTCCAACTTTGCATCTACGTAATAAGGTGATTTTACGGCGTCCAGTGGCACCTTCACTCACCACTTTGATGTTTCAGTGCCTGGGACATTGTTTAGCTTCGATTCCCGGTGCGGGCTTGCACCTATCAGTTTGTTTATTTTCAAAGTTACGCAAATTTACTATTATACCTATTTAATTATGTATATTCCTATGTTATTCCTACACTTACCTTCCGTCTATTTTGTAACGAGTGTATCCTCGATCTCCATCCAAAGGTTGTCTGGTAGAGATTGCTTTTAGCAATAAGGTCGCCCATTCTACTGATTAGCAGTAAGAAAATTCTTTGGTGTACAATAAAGAGTATTCTATCTATCTATGAAGTTTTCGTCTCATCAAACGTTCTATGCCCAAGTATTCACGTGCCAAAAACTTGGCTTAAGTCTCCTCAGGACTTAATTAATTTAAACTTCTTTAGGCGATAATGAGAAGATCTTTTGGCGATCCAACTTGACCTGTGGCTCGACGCGTGAAGGTACAGAAGGTGAACTTCGTTAAGGGCTACCGCGCTCGGGTTTGCCTGTGGGGGCGAGTGTAGCGCCGAGAGTTTGCATTGAGATTATTTGAAAACTTTTTATATGGCAACTCTAAGGTAACGTCAAGGTATGTCAACGTCAATCATATGACATATAAACTTGTTGTGCTCCGCGGTACCCCCTAGTAAGCGTCATCTACGTCCTAAAACGAATCCCCATACCATTTTTGAGATTTGTAGCTCTTGTAGTTTAAGAGATCGTGATCAGTCAGTAAGTCAGTCAATAAATAATTAATTCACTGTATATACTACCAAGTATCATAACCCGTCATTCCAATTTTTTAATAGTTATATTGATGTTGCCACAATGAGATTTTTTTGCCGCCCTTTTCCAATGCCAACTCTCGGTAGCCAGACTCTAGTGTTCGTCACGGAACAAAGACTAAATAAAAAGGAGAGATTTTCAATATGGAATTTTGGTACCTATAATCAATTAAATGATATAAAACAAAAAAGATCAGAGCGCCATTGTGGTTAGGAAAAGAGAAAAGGGAAGAAGTGACTGATAATTTTGACAGGTAATGGCCTAATCAAAAATGACGTTAAATTGACAAAACCATAGAGACTATAAAAGATGCATTCAAAATATAAATTTATTTATTGACAATTATATTTTATAACGTACAGCTAACAAATAACCAAGACGTTATAAACTTTTATTTACTTACTTAAACAATATAAAAACACTAGATTATTATAACTTGTTAATAAATAAATATAATAAAATAACGCATTGAAAATTATCTAAAAGAAAATATTACTACAAAATACGGTGAACGAATCGTCGACACATAGTTTTAAATTGATAAAACATTGTGAAAATTAATTAAAAAAATACTTCTAGCCCGCCATAGCGCTATTACACACGAACAACCTTTTTAATAAAAAAATCAACGAACCGTTAAGAACAAAAAAAAATTTGGGATGTAACAGCGGGTGCTGATAACCTGTAAAAGAGTTAGGACCTTATGTTACTTATTGAAAGATAAAAAATACGAAAATCCCTGAATGCAAAAATTCACGTTATCAGCTTTTCTAGGACTTCTGTGATAATTAATTTAAGGCCTGGGATACCCAATTAATTTTCGAAGTTAAGTTAATTTGTCTGATGAAGCTGAATAAATTCTCATAATTATTTAAAGGTCAATTACCTACCTATTTTAAATTAAGGGTGTTACAGTTTGTACCAACGAGTTTATTATTACCCACAAAATATACTACGCAAAATTATTTCCGCAGGGTGTCCACTGACAAGCTTCACACACATATTTTCGGATTGTTGTACATTCCTCACAAAGCAAATTCACCACTTGCATTAAAAATTATACCATGCATAAATCCTTATGTATACACGACAGCACGTCGACCCTTACACGCTAGCACTCTCCTCGGTTACGTTACGGGCGACTTTACAACGGAAGTTTACACTCTGACGTGCTGTCGTGTGTACTAAAATGTGAAAAAAAATCATTTTTTTAAATATTATTAACCGCATAGTTGGGTTAAGCACTTACACGCCGGCAGTGCTGCATGGCACGCCACACTATAATCTTAAATTAATGCAATTTATTTATAGCAATTCATCATTAAACATTGTCAAAGCAACAAAAAGTGCCCTGCAGCAATACTAAACAACCGACGGCAGAACACAACACCATACCATCCACATTGTTTGTCCTTAGACTAGAAACATGGCAACGTTAAATTACGGTGTATAAAATTGTTTCCACGAAAGTTTGCTCTGAGCCCCATTTACACTCTGAATGGCAACCATCAAATCAAATCTGAATGGTTGCAGTACTTGCAGTCAAGTTGATTTAATTTCGGGTATTTTTTCGATGATAAATTTAGGTACAGTTCCCGGCGTATAACTTGAAAAATTACCTCGACTGCGCAGTAGATGATTTTACTGTACCTTAAGGGATTATACTTTTTGAAATAGATCTACGTTTAGCTGTTTGTCACTCGAAAAACTTTGTTTAGTCTTCCCGTGATGGTATGGCGCCTGCAACGGTGCCATTAGCGTTTTCATCAGCAAAAGGTAGGTACTTTTAAAAAAGCATTACCTACGCTACGCGACGTAACTCATCTATTTGAACGGAATAAAGTAAACTCGTAAAGAGTCTATTATACAATCCGGTGTCAGTTTGTACCTACGTATTATGTATGAATGAATGTTTGTCCGACGATAACTTGAGTATCGTTGATCGGATCGTCATGAAATTTGGAAAGCGGGTAGATGAACATAAAATCTTTCTTTTGTGAAAAGCCGCCGCGCGCCAAGGCGGCAAATATCAAAGTGACACTATGATAACGAACGGACTTTAATAATATGGGGGTCGCGAGTTCACAGTTCGGGGCAAACCACAAGTAAACTGATATCGACTGTCCTCACTCTGACAAGTCTTGAGTTTCGTTGTTTACACGTATACACTTCTGATTTCTATGCCGCCGCCTAACGCGCAGGCATAATGTAAACGCTGCATCGGCAATAGCAACATTAACAGTTTAAAAGAGTTCAAACGAAAGTGAGATTCCAGGAAAGTTTACTCTGACTTTAACAGGAGTAATGTGCGCCAGGAAGTGCATCTAGGAGGGTTTCTTGGCTGACTTCGTGTTTTCTTGTGCTAGAGATAGATGGAAAGATTTGAGAGGAAATTACCTCCTCGCATCTCTCGATTTAGAACTTCAGGACTTGAATAGCAACGTCTTGTGAACAGCACCTACGTCGTCATTTATGTGGATACTTTTGATTTCCAATTTCTAGTTTAAAAAAATAAACCTAGGTATTTTGACATAAAATTTTATTGAAGCGAAATTTGAAACTAGGAAAAACGCCCAATAAGATCGACATTGTAATTTAAATTGTCGATGACATTTTTTAAGCTTTTCTAAGTCGAACTACAGGGGCGGAAAAACCAAAAAACTAAATCGTCCGCAACACGGATCCACCCACTCTTAAGTTTGATATAGGTACAGTCAGCGATTAGATAGGTAACCCTTTTGGTTCTATTCACGCCCTTATGCCGCGCGCGATAAGATCTACAATTGGGGTACTCTACCGTGTCACTGATTGTACTAAGCGCATCGCCAATCTGAATAATCTACCACGGGCCCATTTGCATGCGACTATTGTAGTACGGAAGCCGACCGCATGATCTTCACGTCACTTGATACAAAGATAAGCTCTATGGCTTCAAATAGAAAAAGTTACGCTGAGCTCGAATCAATCGGTCTTATCACTCTGAATTGGCCGAAAGGTCGAAAAAATGGGCCACTTCCGGTGCAAAAAAACACCCGATTTTACGTGATCTGATACAAGAATGAGACTGGTGGCTTCAATTAGAACTTCTTTCGGAGAAGCAGAAAAACCAAGTCTGCCAGCGCTGGAGTGGCCGGAAGTACCCGACAGACGCCCTCAAAGATCATGATTTTACTCAAAATTTACGTGATCTGATACAAGAATGTGACTTGTGGCTTCAATTAGCCCTTGATTCGCAGAAGCAGAAAAACCAAGTCTGCCAGCTCTAAAGTGGCCGGAAGTACCTGCCAGATGCCCTCAAAGATCAGGTTTTGGGCCAAATTTACGTGTTCTGAATTGATCTGATACAAGAATGAGATTGGTGGCTTCAATTAGAACTTCTTTCGGAGAAGCAGAAAAACCAAGTCTGTCAGCTCTGGAGTGGCCGGAAGTACCTGACAGACGCCCTCAAAGATCATGATTTTGCTCCAAAATTACGTGATCTGATACAAGAATGAGACTGGTGGCTTCAATTAGAACTTCTTTCAGAGGGGCAGAAAAACCAAGTCTGCCAGCGCTGGAGTGGCCGGAAGTACCTGACAGACGCCCTCAAAGATCATGATTTTGCTCCAAAATTACGTGATCTGATACAAGAATGAGACTGGTGGCTTCAATTAGAACTTCTTTCAGAGAGGCAGAAAAACCAAGTCTGCCAGCGCTGGAGTGGCCGGAAGTACCCGACAGACGCCCTCAAAGATCACGATTTTGCTCCAAATTTACGTGATCTGATACAAGAATGAGACTGGTGGCTTCAAATAGCCCTTGATTAGCAGAATCAGAAAAACTAAGTCTGCCAGCTCTGGAGTGGCCGGAAGGACCCGACAGACGCCCTCAAAGATCAGGATTTTGGTGTATGGTGTACAGTATCACCATCTTACCTGTTCAGGCTATGAAAGATACTTCGTAACTTACACTTAGTTCTACAGGTATGACTACTATGAAAAAATAAACCGCCTAGTTCTACATCCATGTATGACTACTTGGAACACGTAAAATGGTAATTTTTTGTTCTGTCTAGTCATGCACCTACACGGTAGATTTAACTGTAATTTTATATCTGTACAAAATGATTTGTTTTGGCCCCCGCACTATCTTGTTTACTGGTTAAGACGGAAAGCGGGTAGCCGGCTGCTCCATACAAAAAATACAAAAAGGGAGACCTGTTTCCTCCCTAGATAATTGTTTTAGAAAAAATATGTTTATGCCATTCAATTTATATATACCTCTGCCATGTCCCTATGTTTTCCTTTTTTTATTATTTTAATTATTTTAATAAAATTTATTTAATTAATTATAAAAATGAAAAAAGGAAAACATAGGGACATGGCACAGGTAAATATAGATTGAATGGCATAAACATATTTTTTCTAAAACAATTATCCAGGGAGGAAACAGGTCTCCCCTTTTGTATGGAGTTGAGGTTACCCGCGTTCCCTCTTAAGTGCCCTTTGTCCACGAAAATCCATTGAAAAGATCCATTGATGGATTTTTGTGGACTTTATGACCACTTTAATCCATTACTCGGGACTGTTGTACGAAATGTATTTTTTGGACACAATGAGTAACAAAAAAATTCATTAATAAGATATTGATAGGTACACCAAGGGTAAAAACACTTTCAGGCCCAGTTATGGGCCCAGCGTTATGTTCTAAAATGTTAAATCCCAAAACAAAACAAAAAAACACAGAATTTCAACAAGTAGGTAACAAGTCCAAGTGACAGATGTCAAAGTAAAACATTTTACAACCCCTGTTTGGTTTAGCTCATATAAAAAAAACTCCAGCCAAGCCAAGATAATTATGTTTTTTTGGAGTCATGAACTAACGGTGCCGCGGGCACAAGAAAATGTAGAAACTAGTTGTTTGTCTGTTCTTACTTCACAGCCTATGTGGCTCATATTTTGTCCTTTGCTTGTCATAAGATTTTTACTGTCAGTTGTACAGCCGTTTAGAAGTTAATGTAAAAAAGGATAATTATTCTTACTACCCGTTGTCCTATAACGCGTTTTCCCGTAGAAATGAAGCATTTTCCCGCGGTAAAAAGTAAAATATTTTTTCAAATCAGTCCAGTAGTTTCGGAGCCTATTCAATACAAATAAACAAACAAACAATCAAATCTTTCCTCTTTATAATATTATAGTGCAGATGTAGATTAGGTAGATGATGGTGCACATGGCTACTTTAGCAGGTAGAGGGCGCGAGGGGTGTGGAGTTTAAAAATCATTATGACTGTAGTAATACGTCAGATGGTTCGACATAAACTGATTTATTTTTTATACATGGCAATAACAATAAGGTCTGTATACCACATCAATGACAAGCAAAGGAAAAAAGATGAGCTAAATAAGCTGAAGAAGAAATACCCAAACGACTGGTTTCTACATTTTCTTGTGAGTTGGTGATTATAGAGCATCGCTTGTATCGATCCTATGTTTCAATATAAATAAAAACCGGCCAAGTGCGAGCCGGACTCACAAAACGAAGATTCCGTGCAGCCATCCAATAAAAAAAATGGTTTCATGGACCCTCGGTGCGTGAGTTCAACTCGCACTTGGCATGTTTTGACCATGGCTGGTCTGATAGTAACTTTTGATCAATACAATAAACAAAATCGAATGGCACGTAAAAATAATTATGCCAAAAAAACAACGTTTCTTGCAATTTTCTATTAAATCACAGTTTTACTCACTAGTCGGCTAGGTACACCGACGTGAGTAAAACCGTGATTTAATAGAAAAATGTGCAATGCTCACGAAAGTTTAAGTTTTAAAAAAAATCTTTCACTCTATACCTAACTACCTATATTCTTCAAAATGTGTAAATGCCATTCGTAATATTTTCGCATTCCGATGACTTTCTTCTTTCACAGTTTTCCTGTAGCTATAACGGTTAATGGTGCTGGCTGTCCTTGCAACCTACCTCAAAACTCACGAATATGAGTATAGTCATATTCGTGAGTTTTGAGGTAGGTTGAACAAAATGACAAAGTTAGAGAAATTTTAAGTTACACGCCCGCCTGGCCATGAATCCTATTTTGTATAGACAAATAGACAACGCCGTGGTCAGGCTGTTTTGACAGGGTTCCGTGGCCGTGTACCTTACCGACCACGGAACGAAAGCGCAAAAAGTATCCCAGTTTGCGTGCTTGTTGCTTTGGTTCAGTTATACTGGTCGATGCAATCGAAAAAAAAATTAAAAGCGGACGGTGCTAAATACTTGTATCGTTTTTTACCATTTTTCTGAACTTCGTGTCTAAAACACATTGTAAGGGGTATTTTTTCATTTTTTCTTTTCGATCAAGGAACAGACAACCAGCACCAAATTGACAGATGAACATCTAATATGTTGGCACTATACTAATTTTATTGATGACTGTCATTTCTGTAAAGACCTAAGTCCACACACTCCGATTTTTTTTACACTCTGGTTTCATCATAAATATTTTTTACATTGCTTTGAACGTGGTAGTTACATTTCAGATGTTAAAATAGTTGATATTTAAAAGCTCAGCACATTCAACCTATTTAAGGCATGCACATATTATAAGTACATAATGCTAAACAGTATAATTAATAATAATGTTAATAATTTTTAAAGATGTTAATAAATTAAAATTTATTAGTTATTTAAAATTAAAGTCAATCCGATGACTTTCTCTTCTGACAGTTTTTCTGTAGCTATAACGGTTAATGGTGCTACCTCAACGCGCCATCCTGTATAATGGATTTTTTTTTTTTAATTATTGCCAGTGTTTTCACCATTATTTTGGATGCTTACAAGAAACAAAATCGAATGTGCACGAAAAAAAAGTTTTGTCAAAATCGCAAATTTTTTGGCACCCTGACTATAATTTTCAAAATCTGTAAATGCCACTCGTAATATTTTTGCAATCTGATGACTTTATTTTCTGACAGTTTTTCTGTAGCTATAACGGTTTATGGTGCTGCCTCAACGCGCCACCCTGTATAATGGAAAGTTTAAGTTTAAGTTTTATTTAGATTTTTTATATTTGTAATGTTTTGACCATGGCTTTTGATCCTTATTTACTAGAAACAAAATCATATGGCACGAAAAAATAAGTTTGGTGAAATTTACCAATTTACTTGCACCCTGTATATATTTTTAAAAATCTGTAAATGCCATTCATGATATTTCCGCAATTCAAATACTTTTTTTTCCGACAGTTTTCCTGTAGCTTTAACGGTTAATGGTGCTGCCCTTGTAAACCAACAACAAAAGTACATACAAAAGTATTAACTCTTGCTTTTGGGTATATACTCAGTAAAAACGAGTAATAACGAATAAATACTCATATTTTCTTTACCGAATCATTAAATACTATTTAGTATTTACTCACCGCCCATCTCTATCCGAGAATGTCAAAAACGATCCTTGTGGTCGGGTCACTAAGTAACATCCTTCTGGCGAACACTTCCAGGTCCGAGTCTCCACTCTACTAACTGACTGATCCAGTGTGTATCTACCAGACAACCTTTATTTAAACATGAACATTTTCAACTTATTAAATTTTTGTACCAGATGAAGTAAATGTAGTAGTCCCCATCAACCTTTGAGGCCGTCTGTCGGGTACTTCCGGCCACTCCAGAGCTGGCAGACTTGGTTTTTCTGTTTCTGCTAATCAAGGGCTATTTGAAGCCACCAGTCTCATTCTTGTATCAGATGACGTAAATTTGGAGCAAAATCATGATCTTTGAGGGCGTCTGTCGGGTACTTCCGGCCACTCCAGCGCTGGCAGACTTGGTTTTTCTGCCTCTCCGAAAGAAGTTCTAATTGAAGCCACCAGTCTCATTCTTGTATCAGATCACGTAATTTTGGAGCAAAATCATGATCTTTGAGGGCGTCTGTCGGGTACTTCCGGCCACTCCAGCGCTGGCAGACTTGGTTTTTCTGCTTCTCCGAAAGAAGTTCTAATTGAAGCCACCAGTCATATTCTTGTATCAGATCACGTAAATTTGGAGCAAAATCGTGATCTTTGAGGGCGTCTGTCAGGTACTTCCGGCCACTCCAGAGCTGACAGACTTGGTTTTTCTGCTTCTCCGAAAGAAGTTCTAATTGAAGCCACCAGTTTCATTCTTGTATCAGATCACGTAAAATCGGGTGTTTTTTTGCACCGGAAGTGGCCCTTTTTTTCGACCTTTCGGCCAATTCAGAGTGATAAGACCGATTGATTCGAGCTCAGCGTAACTTTTTCTATTTGAAGCCATAGAGCTTATCTTTGTATCAAGTGACGTGAAGATCATGCGGTCGGCTTCCGTACTATTGGGGTTAGGTCACTTAGGGACTTTGATTGGACCCATCGGTCTCTTTATGTCATAGTTCGCTAATTGATCAGAGCTAGTGAAGCTGGACAAAAAATAGTACTTAGTAGTAGATACTACCTAATATTGATTTAATTAAAATCGTGACTTTTTTTTTTTACTTTTGACTTTCAGTGTAAGTTTTATGTACTGAATACTAAATAAAAAATATGCGAGCAAGTTGTAGCCTGTACAATTTTACATGTCCCACTAGCTGGACAAAGGCCTTCTCTCAGAGAAAGAGTTCGAGCTTAATCACCACGCGTGCTCAATGCGGGTTGGCGATTAAAAAAAAATGTTTTGTTTTGAATTATTGTTCTAGTGATCTTGACGAGCAAAATGCCGTTTTTTTATATTATTGTATCAATTAAAATTTGTTTATCGCCTGGCAGGAGCAAAACCGCTGAAAACAACATTATCACGTAGTTAAAAAGACCCGATATTTTATTTAAGGCAAAGATTTAGTTTAGGCAAGCATTCATCCAATCGAGATTTTACATGAAGTAAAAATAGTTTTCTGGCCTAAAATATTTTTTTAATTTTCGCAAAAGAAGTCAACAACTACAGATACATAACCCATTTGATAGACTTTCGTCACGAATCCACACATTTTTTTAGATCTTATTGGGTTATAGCCAAAACATTTTTTTTTTTCAATGTGACGTTATGAACAATATTTTTATTAAGTTATTCAAATGGGTCTAGTTCTTGGGTCCAACCGGTCGAACCCATTGCACGGTTTGCAACTTTATCGTGCTGGCAAGTAGACATCATGCGGGTAGCTCTTAATTCCCGCACCATAAGGGTGAAATTCCTACAACGGTGGATATCTACCCAACCTCACTGTAACGGCTGAGGCTTTTACGCGACGCCATGTTTGTTGATCAACTTTTGAAATTAGAATACTTATTAGAGAATGTCACAGACGGTTGCTTCTTCCGTTTATGAAAGTGCTTCTAGTATGAAGAAATAGCTTGTAATAAGGCCGACAAATTCTTTGGTATTTTCATCATGATCATTGTCAGCCCACATTTTCCCACGGCTGGGTTTAGGCATTTTCCTGCATGCATTTCGATTTCAAAATAGAATTTTCCATTTCATAAATTGCTGAACATACATACATGGGGCATTTTTGGATAGAGGTGCGAGGAACAAAAAAAAAATATTGGTCGTTCTTATTTGGACCACCCTGTATGTTATATATAACATTTGTCTTTCTGAGGCTAGTAACTGCATGCTACTGCATGCTAGTAAGTACGAAAATCTTAATATATAAAACAAAGTCGTGTTAGTTACACCATTTATAACTCGAGAACGGGTGGACCGATTTTTATGATTTTTAATTAGCTGGATTTCTCTCCGCCCCGAATAGCAGAATAAACATTAGAACAACGGAAAAACTCACAAGGAAAAAATAAGTCTGGGCGAACGGAGTTGTGGGCAAAAGCTAGTTATCTATAGTTAAGGATTTTACTCGTATAGACATCGCGCATTTCCAAAAAAAATATTGGTTCAGAATCACTAGCAGAGTACATTTTTCTCACTTTTATTGTTTCACAATTTTTCTCAGTGAAAGCTTACTCTCTAGGACCTAGGTCTCGATATCGATAAATCGCGAGAATTGGATACAACAAAGGGGGAGCTAGTTTCACACATCTTTATTGGAGGCGAGTTAGAAAGAGCAATGCAGTAGCCGGGCGAGTTGGACACAATTCAAAGCGGGCCAGTAAAGTAACTTCATAACTGTCCGGACGAGGTTCGGAGCAAGGAGGTGCAGGCGAGCTGGATTGGCTACTTGTACCACGCTAGGTGATCTCCATACAAAGGCGCTCGTTCAGCCGCTCACACACACAGCCACATTCCGTTTCGCGTAAGCACACGCCGTCTAACGCTAACGCACACATAGCTGCATTCAGAGGTGTTCTATGGTGACTTCAGAGCGACAGCTTTGAGCTTGAGTAGGCTATAATCCGTCACGCACGGGGCCGACGATTACCTACTATTGAGCTTGTACGCCGCGAGCGGTGGTGGCCTAGTGGGTAGAACAATGGACACGGAAGCGAGAGACCCGGGTTCGATTCCCGGGTGGGTATGTACCTATGACTTTCATTTATTTCAATGTAACGTACATTTGTGAATGTGTAGTAGCAATACCACTCGTTAACTGTGAAGGAAAACATATCGTAGGGAAACCTGAGGGTATGAGGCATTTTATACCTTTAAGGGTAGACGATAGCAACGTGGCGGGAAATTCAAAATTTTCACAGTTTTTTACATTTTGTAGCTAAACTGAGCTATTTTTGTTCAGCGATTTTTCGTTCGCGGAAATAAAAAAGTATTCTTTTCATTATTGTAAACAATAGAATAACAATAGTTCAGCCGATTATGTGTTCTGGTCTACGACAAGTTTTTTGGGCAGTGCCACTGCTTCGTAGACCAGAACACATAAACGGCTGAATTATTGTTGTTCTGTTGTTTACAATAATAAAAAGCATACTTTCTTTTTATTATTGTATTGATTTCCCGCCACGCTGCTATCATCTCACCTTAACGCGAAAAATCCGCATTAAGGACGCGTGTCTCTGAGACGGCTATTTTTTTTAGCAAAAGACGCATCCAAAAAGAAGATAATGTTTTTTGTTTTTCACTGACGGCGCCAGTGGAAGGGGTTCCACGCTCTCAAGGGACCATTCCTGTGAGCAACTTCACTGAATTGTAGAGGGAACTCTGGGAATGTGGCGTCAAGTGGTAAAGTCAAAAGTTTATCTGTTTTCTCTGGACCAGGTTTACTCTGTGTCTGCCTGGCCGGCAGTTACATATACAGGTAGTAAGTAGTTCTATAATATATGTAGATATTGGGAGAAGAGCCTAGAGTTAGAGTTTAAGGCGATGTGGTCATGTTACGTGCTTTGCTGACTGCTGGCGCTAAATAACGAAGACACAAATTTATTAAACTAGCCAGCGAAGTTCTCCGTGTGTACTGGAACGATCCGGCGTTTGTATGTATGTATGAATGTTCGTTCGACGATAACTTGAGTTTTAGTCGGATCTTCATGAAATTTGGTAGGCAGGTAAATGAGGCAAAGAAAATGTTTAAGTTCGAACATGAGCCAAATCGGTCGAGGGGTTGCTGATAATTATATGGGGTCGCGAGTTCATAGTTCGGGGTGAACCACTAGTTAAACACAATTTAGGTGAATAAGTTAAAAAATACTATTTGTAAATACAAAATTTGAAACAAAATACAAAAAGCTGTCACAATAAAATTGGACATGTAACATTATTGCCTGATTGATCATTAGTCAACCATTAGGTCGCTTTTGCAATAAAGCTAAACGGTCGCAGTGTGCCCAAATTAATTCTAAACGAGGCCCCCTTTTAGTGAATTATCAACTCTATTCACAGTTTCACAGGCCTAGTAAACTTGTAAATATGCACATACAAAGGTCGTCATTAATAACATGGGGCGTGGGAAAGCAATGGGCAAATTCTAATTGAATCTAGTTCCTAGAATTTCCACATATTGCGATTGACTCTATTTAACATAAAAGCCTGTGCAAGTACCTATAGTTGAAATTCTGTTCACGGAGTAGACAGGTAGGTATAATCCGCGCGCGATGAGAATGGGAACTCGCGTCGAAGCTAAGGTAGCTTCGACAAAGTAAAATACGGTAAATTTTCGATTTACTTTGACAAGATTCTATCACATTCTCATCGCGCGCGGATTTTATTAGTGTGAATGGCTTAACGATTGATAATCAACAACAACCGTGGCTTCCGAAGCACCGAAGCCCTCAGATATTATTGCTACAGCGGTCATCCATCCATAGACTGACCGCGCCCGACAATCGAATAAAGAATGACAAATCCAACTAGACTATGAGCACCCGACGACGACGGGGCGTCATAGCATGCGGGGCGGGGTGCCCGCGGCGACAAACCGGCTGGACAATTCCAAAACCTAGCCCGAAACCAAGAGATACCTCTTAGAAAACCGGTTTTTCGCAATCTGCAGGCCACAAAGCATCGATACTGAAAGGGTCAAAAAAAGACACTAGACGTTTGATAAAAAAAATAAGAACCTTTCGAAAAACCTTTTGAAAAACCTAACAAGGTATGGCTCTCAAAGAGAATAACTCGTCACTTTGAGAGCGAGCTTGCTGGAAATATCTAAATTCAAGTGACTCGCATGGTGTTCCACCAAAAACGGCTAAGTTTTTTTTTGCGATTGTGCGAAACATAGGTCCTACCTACCTATAACATTACGGTTTAAAAGTGTCTGTAATAGGGTCCTTTCCGATAACTTAACGTTGCATAAATACGAGTATACGCACGAGTGGTACCTACCTATAATGGTAAATTGCGACTATGAAAGTTAAGCTCAATTTACATTATTTCAGCTAATAACTGCCCGAATAAAATAAGCCTCCGCATTACCACAGTAATAAAATTTAACAGCGGATTAACGTGCGTTAAATAGAGCACCAATTATTGTTAATCCTCATGTGAAGGGACATTATAAAGCTGCTGAACCGGAAGCCACGCCGCCGCCATTTTGTTTTATGCATCATGCTTGCATGATTGTAAGCACGACTGAGTATACCTAAAAGAAAACGGTGCCTTGATTAAAAACTTAGCCTTTGCATCCAATGAGTCGTTTACAAACACCGAACTAAATCCCATAGAATCCGCATTACGTATAAAATCACAATAAAAACTTGTCCCCACAGAAACAAATGATATCAGCAATAGAACAATACGAAACATCATTTCGACCATACGTCTAATATTCGAATGTCAACCTTATTGCATTAGTGTACAGTTTTACTTTAATAGGGATTTTTCCAAGTGTCAAATTTGACAGCGATTCGCGAATTATCGCGCAACTAAATCTGTGGTTTGTATGGAAACCACAGATTAATAGACTGATTTTGACAGTTATTCGGGCTATTTTTGATGCCTGGAAAAAACCCCATTGTATAGACTACGAGCAAATAAGTTCCCAAAGGCAGTTTGGACATCTATTTTTCCAGACACATTTCAGAGTTCTATGTTGTATCTAGTTTATCCTTGATCGAAGTTTACAAAGCACAAATTGAAAGCAGTTCATACAGGCGTGGCCTTATAAGAACCGAAACGCGACTGTCAAAATTATTCTGTGTAAGCGAAATTTGATAGTCGTGTCCCGATTCTCGTATAGGTACGCCTATGAAGTGCTTTGATTTTGTGTTTTGAAAACGGGCCATTACTTAAATGTTGTATACAGCGGCGCCCAGTGGCACCTTCTCTCCCACTAGATGGATGAAGTGATCATTTGAATGCTGCATTTGCTGGGACAGGTTTTAGAAGCAGACTTGCTCACCACCCCCTCAGCTTAAGAAGAATAAAAACAAAAAGAATTAAAAAAATAAAAAATAAGAAAATATAGCTTAGAAAAAAATAAGAAAAAAATGCTTAGTCGGCCTAGTCCACAAAATTAGGCTTAGTTTGTTCTGCCTTGTAGCATTTAGTAAGAAGTATCTCACCAAATACATTATCATGTAAAAAATGTTACCAAGACGAGACCATACACCCCGCATTGTCATAAAGCTATCAGATCTCACGTAGAGCCAAGCTTCTAATTCTACCCGCCCTAACTCTAGCCCTAACTTCACAAACTCTACACCTTAGTCAAAATATTATGTGGCTTGGCCGAGTCGTTACTAAAAGAACTTGCATTATCGGAAAAGACAGTAATGAACAGTGAATGAATACATTTTTCACCTTTCGCCCATATGTATGACGTTTGCATTTAGTAGCTATTTTGCCTGTACCACCGAGTTGTCCTATTCTGTTCCTATAATATTGTGACCTAATATTTCATTATGTCGCTTGTGCTTGGTACTTTATTTTGGAGGTCTAACAAAATTACGTTTTGTAAACTAATTTCTGTGGTTAATAGAATTATCGTCGGACCCATGTTTCTGAGTTTACTCGTTAAATGGAGTGAAATATTGTTAGCACTTAGCACAGAGTATACAATACACACGCATAGATCGGTAGGTACCGCCGTTTAAAATTGAGTTTTGGAAACATAAAAAATTGAAAATTAAAATATAACCGAAGCTCGCACTAAAAAGGAAAAAAAATGATTTATTTAATTTTTTTTTTTATTTTATGAAAAATAAAATTGCGCTTTTACCAAAGTCGTAGAACAAAGGTTGTTGGAAATCACATTTAAGGCCCAGTAGGACGCAAAACCAGCGCGCCGAAGAAAAAATAAAATCATAATCTTCTTTTTGGATGCGTCTTTTGCTAAAAAATCTCGTGCAAAATCTCAACGCAAGGCTTAACATTTTTTAGAACTTTGGTTTGGATTCCAGATCCTAGAACCTGCGAATGCAATCGATTCTCGTCAAAAGTGGCCACACACAGCAAAAAGTATATGTTTTTTTCTTCATTGGCGGCGTTAGTTGTGCGTTGGGGTGTATGAGGAAAAAAGCAATTTAAAAATTGCTCTGTATAATGGAGACAGCGGATAAAGTTCAAGAGCCGCACTCTTGCACCCCATAACTTATCCGCAATGCATCTCTATTAATCACAGAAAGTCCGCAAGCTACTCACAGAGCATAGCAGCGATTTTAATAGACCGTGCTATGGACATTCGTGGTGCGCGGTGCGTGACGGCATTGTCCGGTCAAATGACATCACTGATATTCATTGACCGTGGTCCGCTTTGTACACTCAGCTGGAAGCCAACATTACTATTAGTTCACCCCGAACTGCGAACTCGCGACCCCAGTATCAGATTGTGTAATTTTTTGCTAACACCATTCGCGCAGACGCGCGCGCATCCATATCTTAGTAACCCCTGGACCGATTTGGCTCATGTTCGAACTTGAAATTTCTTTTAATTTCTTTTACCCGCCTACCAAATTTCGTAACGATCCGACCAACTTTACGCAAGTTATTGTGGGCGTGCCTATACCTACAGAACGACACGAGTGTCAAATTTCGGTTAGCAACTTAGCACAGATTAATTTTGACAGTCGCGTTCCGGTTCTTCTATGGCCTATTTTAATTAATGCATTGAAAACTGCTCATTTTGGATTTGACGAGACCTAAAATAAACCTACAAATACGGTCTAAAGATAAATATTCTGAAATGTGAAAAGGAACGCACATTATGAGGTTTGTGGTTTATGCCCGTTAATTAGGTACCTACCTACTGCCAAAGCTACTGCGTAAAATGCATGAAAGATCGGTAAATTCCGTGGTAAAATTAGTAGCTCATCTTATCTTACAATAGCTAAAACGAGTAGGTAAGTACCTAGCTAGTTTAAATATCCCTTTTGTTTACTTCCTAATAACAAGTTTTGTTTTTGGAAAGTTGAAATAAATCCTGGACAAGATCTAGCTTATTCTATCTCATTTACTTAAATACAGGGTAATAAAATACCAATGACTGAACTGAGCACACTGAAGGACGTAATGTGAGTCTAACTATAGGGTCACAGCTTTATGACCTGAAGTGAAGATAAAATATAGGCCTGTGCAATTAAATTATTGAGATAAACATGATCTACAGCACTTCCACTGATTTACAGGCAAATAAAATCTATCCAGCAAGCGTAGCATAAGTATGGGTTAGTTAGAGCGTATCTATGGGTTTATAACTTTATCTATCCAACTCTACGTCAAACAAAAGAGTAAGATGCCTATAGTGTTAGCGCCGCCCCGTTTGTACTGCCTAACCCAGCCTTATGCTATGCTAGCTGAATGAAGGCCATATTCCAAAGACTAACCGCGCCCGATGTTGATTAACTTTGACAATAGACGCTTTTCCTAGAGTCAAATTTTGTTACAATCGCTGTGAAACTCAGTCTATTAATCAGTGGTTTTATTAATCAGATTAATAGACTGAGTCTCTGAGATTAATTGACTGTGGTTTATATGGAAACCACAAATTATTAGATTGAGTCTCTGAGATTAATTGACTGTAGTTTATATAGAAACCACAGATTAATAGACTGAGTCTCTTAAATTAATGAGCCGTTTTCAACTGACAGTTAAAAGCTGATTTTAAAATGCTCGCTAGTTGGCACAGACAATACGGCTACATAACGGCAGTCAAATAACGCTTTTTCCCACAGATTCACAGATTAAAAAGTACTAATACTGAAGATACACAAACACCACAGATAAGAATCAGGCTTGCCATGTTCAATCGGTAAAAATGCCGTGTCATATATTTGCAATTTTTATTCTTAAAAGGAAAAACATAAATGGTTTTGGATAAATATAGAATAGGTAGGTAGGATACAGACATCAACTACGTGATGCGATAAAAGCAATGAAGCAAGCAATGAATTGTGTTTCTGGTTATGATTATTACAGTTTACGGTAATTTGTCGTACCGTTGGCAACACTGATAAAATTTCAACTGACTGCCGTTATAGTGCCGTGTTTTAAGCGCCATCAGTGGAGAAATAAAGAACTACGTTTTTTTTTCTGAAAATGGCTAATTGACTGTGGTTTATATGGAAACCACAGATTAATAGACTGAGTCTCTGAGATTAATTGTCGCTTGATTAATAGACTGAGTTTGACAGCGATTGCAACGAAATTTGACACTGGGAAAAACGCCCATTGGCCAAAAATGGCTAGTCTGACTCGGAAAACCGTATTTTTTTCTCAATGTGACTATTATAATGCGCGCGCGATGAAAATGGGATGGAACCTTGTCGAAGTCAATATAAAATATACTTTTCATCTCCCACGCTCGGAAAGTTTGCTGTTACTAGTAACTTACGATCGTGTAAAAGCCCAGGTGGTAAATGAGAAGGCCAGGGTTTATTTATTATGAGCGGTTTATTAAAATTGTATGCTTTTTAAAAAACAAATTTTAATATCCAACATTTAGAGTAAATAAGAGTTTAAAAGGAATTGGACAGAATTACCTACAAGAAATTGATTTGGCAGAATATCAGTAAAAATACAAGATTTGGCAGAATATCAGTAAAAATTATCAATATATTTGGACAGAATAACAGTGAAATTTACAGTGATATTTGGGCAGAGTAACAGCTTAAAATAAAGAAAGATATTTACTTAACTTCAGTTGCAGAAGTTGATCACTACGTTGTACCACGAAGACTGAAGTGACCGCTCTGGGTTACCGCCATTTATAGGCTCCGAGAAGCGGAAGCATGGCGGTCACGTCAGTCAAGTAGCTTACAAATTACTTACAAATTAATATACACGATAAAATTGAGATACTATGTTTTAAATTAATTTTAAATTTGATTATATTTATTGGAATACATTTGGCTTAAATAATAAATTATTTAACAAAGCGGAAACAGTTATAGCGGATGTGGAGAATTAATAAAAATAGGAAACGGAAATACAGTTGTAGTGGAAAAGTGTTTAACCAAGCAGAAACAGTTGTGATGGAGGTTGGAGGAGTAACAAAGTGTTTACAATATTGTATTGAATTATTGCTAACAGATTCGGCCTTCCTACTTAAACACGTCCTCGTGGGATTAACAATTTCATATTTTTTTTTTTTTTTTTTTTTTTTACTTTTTATTTACAGACAACAGTCACATTACAGACAACAGTCTAAATAACAGTCTAATTACAGACAACAGTCTAAATAACAGTCTAATTACAGACCACAGTCTATTTACAGACAACAGTTTATTTACAGATAATAGTCTAATTACAGACAACAGTCTTACAGACAATAGTCTAATTACAGACTTACAGACAACAGTCTAATTACAGACTTACAGACAACAGTCTAATTACAGACAACAGTCTAATTACAGACAACAGTCTAATTACAGACAACAGTCTAATTACAGACAACAGTCTAATTACAGACAACCGTCTAATTACAGACAACAGTCTAATTACAGACAACAGTCTAATTTCAGACAAGTCTAATTTCAGACAACACGGTGGCATAATTTCATGCTGCTGAAAAAAAACAACTTCAGTAATTTATATTTCATTTTGTACTGCTATACTTGGCGCAGATGCTCAGGAAAAAAAAATACAATCAATTTATATTTACAAGATCAATAAAATTCATATCCACAATCTATTCGCTGTCACTATTGGCTTGGGTAACGGACACATTTTCTTCTTCACTACTTTCATCGCGACTATAATTAAGCCATGGCATCATTTTATCGACGGACACAATATTTTTGTAATTAGTTTTACCCTTTTTTGTAAGAGGAGTGTCCTCAACTTCATACCTATCAAGATCTAATGCTGCCGTCACCTTGTACGGTCCACAATACTTTGGTAATAATTTTCGGCTTGCGTCTTTCCGATTAGGATTGGGTTGGACATTACGTTCGACTCTAACTAAATCCCCCACTTGGTATATAACTGCTTGTTTTCGTTTTTTGTTGTATCTAACTTGTTGTTCGGCCTGATTCTTGTTAATATGGTTAAGAGCTTCCGCACGAACAATATCTGTTGAAGGAACATCAACATCTCGCTCAATAGTATTCAAAATACATGCCTCAGTTTGGCCTGTTAATTTTCGACCGAACAAAACCTCTGCGGGAGTCTTACCGGTACCTTTGTTAACTGTATTATTCATACCCCATTGAACATCTCCTATGCATTCATCCCATTGATTTTCAGCTTTTCCATGACTGGAAGCAGCTACTGAAGACAAAATGGTTCGGTTGTACCTCTCAACCTGTCCATTTGCTCTTGGAGTGGCAACTGCATTAAGTACATGTGTAACTTTTAACCCGTTAATGAAATCCTTGAATTTGTTGCTAGTGAAACTAGAACCTTGATCCGAAATAATTCGTTCTGGTACACCAAAAATACTAAAATATTCCTTTAAAACTTTAATTGATGTAATAGTTTTTGTGTCTTTGACAGGTTTTATAAAAATAAATTTTGTAAATGCCTCCACAATAACGAGAACATAAGAATTCCTGCTTCTACTTTTGACAAAAGGTCCCAAATGGTCCATGTGAACTGTGTGGAATGGTCTATCGATTTTAACTATAGAGTGTAACACGCCCTGTTTTTTGCCGCTTGGAACTTTATTATATGCACATTCTAAACATGAATTTACGTACTTTTTTATAAATTTGTTCATCTTTTTAAACCAGTAATTATCTTTTATCTTGGCCAAGGTCTTATCATACGAAAAGTGACCAATGTCATCGTGACACTTTTTAAGAACCTGCCAACGTACTCCTTTGGGGACTACAAACCTATCTCCTGAATCAGTTTTCCGGTAAAGGATATTTTTCTTAATTTTAAAGTTTTCATGAACGTGTTTTATTTCAGATGTATCGGACTGTTCTAAAATGTCTTTTATACGCCTGACATCATCATCATCACTTTGCACTGTCGCAATCCAATCATTTTCTTGATGAATTGCAAAAACAAATTTATCCGTTAATAAGTCACTACATGTACTACTATTTGGGATTGGATTGCGGCTTAATGCGTCGATGTGAGTCATACGATCTCCAGGTCTGTACTCTATGTCATAATTAAATTCCTGCATCAAACTCCACCACCGAGCTACCCTAGGAATCATGTCTTTTTTTGTTGAATGTTGCTCTTAAAGAATTGCAGTCAGTTAATATTTTGAATTCCTTGCCAATCACATAAACACGAAATTTGTTTAAGGAAGCTACTACTGCAAGGGTTTCCAACTCGTAAGAGGACCACCGCTGCTCCTCTGGCGTTGTTTGACGGCTAAAATAAGCTACTGCCTTTAACGGGGACTTGTCACTTCTTTGTAATAAAATACCCCCGATTCCTACTTTACTGGCATCGGTGTGTATTTCTAGATCAGCCTGGGGGTCATATATAGCAAGGATTGGTCTTTCAGTTAGCCTTTTCTTAAGTTCTTCGAATGCACGGGTTTCATCTTCACCCCACTGCCATTTGGAATCTTTCTTTAAGAGATTGGTTAAAGGTTTGGCAATTACCGAGAAATTTTCCACAAAACGCCTAAAAAAGCTAGCTAAGCCCAGAAACTGTCTGACATTGTGCTGCGATTGTGGTGTTGGGAATCGCGATACGGCTTCAATTTTCTTACAGCCTGGTCTAATACCCTCCTTGCTTATCTCAAACCCAAGAAATCCTACTTTATCCATAAAAAAGCTACATTTTGCAACATTCAACGTCAATGACGCATTCCTGAATTTATCTAATACCATTTTGAGCCTTGAAATTCCATCCTTGAGATCGTACGCAGGTATGATGATATCGTCCATATAAGCGACTACTTCATTATATCTCATTTTCCCCAAAACCTGATTCATTGTCCGTTGAAAAGTCGAAGGTGCATTAACCAACCCGAACGGCATTCTGTTAAATTCATATTGGCCGTCCGGGGTGACAAAAGAAGTTAAATGTTTAGACTCTTCTTCCAACGGTATTTGATAATACCCGGAAGCCAGGTCAAGTGTCGTAAAATTCGAAAATCCGTGAAGTCTATCCAATTGGTCATCTATGCGGGGCATTGGATAACCCTCTTTAACTGTTTTTTTATTTAATGCGCGATAGTCAATGCACATTCGCTTTTCGCCATTCTTTTTCTCTACCAATATTATTGGACTAGAGTAGTGAGATACGGACTCTCTAATTATATCACAATCAATCATATCTTGTATCATATTGCGCACTTCCTCTCTTTCTTTAACAGCTAACCTATAAGGTCGATATGATACCGGATTCTGGTCATTTAAGGTTATTTTCATTGAATTTTGGTTGCAATTACCTAGTTCAGTCATGTCAGCTGCAAAACAATCGCGGTACTCATTCAATAACTCTACCAATTCGTTGCAATCTTTGGTATCTAGTGAATCGCCCATTAAAAGATCTTCAGCTTTTATTGCCTTTTTAGGCGAATCTTTAATGAGGTTGCAAAACGCCTTACTCGTCTCTTGTTTACCATCTTGTTTGTTAGAAGCTATACCCCAAGAAGCATCAACTCTCTTTAACAGTATACCCTTTTTTAAAACTATTTTCCCCCTTGAATCATTGCGAATTAGTAGAGTACCACGACCGTTCTCCAACCGATATAACCCGGGCAGAATTGTATACTCCGAACCTATCTGTGACCGCGGGCCTACCCCAACGTAAACTTCACCAGTAAAACTTGGGTTAGCATATATAGATACTTCTCCTACTGTGTGCAGAGCCTGATCATCATCGCAATAAAGGTATATTCTAGTTTCATCAATTTCTATATCAGAATTATGGAAAACGAGCTCATTTGCAGTTTTTAGGACAAATATGTGTGTTTGTTCGGTATAACTATGTCCGATCAATATATCCACGTGTAATACATCGTCTGGTACCAAATGTGTTTCCACTTCAGCTTTCACTCCATCAATGGTGATTTCTAGCATGCTTTTACCTAGAGACATTGAACCTGCCTGATGACCAAAGCCTCCGATAAACTGCACGGATTTGTAATCCCAATCTACAGACAATTTCTTTCCCTTACTCTCACGTATCAATGTAAAATGACTTCCCATATCTATGAAGCTATCCATAACGGTATCATTTACAAGCAAACGTTTATAATATTTCTCATCAGAACGATTATTATCATTAGTTAACATAACCCTTTTGTTTTCAATGTTTTTCTTTTTATAACAGTCGGATGCTAAGTGACCTACTTTACTGCATTCCGTGCACTTCTTCTTCTGATAACAATCGGCCGCTAAGTGGCCTACTTTATTACATTCTGTGCACTTTTTCTTCAGATAACATTCGGCTGCTAGGTGACCTAATTTCTGACATTCCGTGCACTTTCTCTCGGGCTTGGGACATTTTTCAAAAGCGTGACCGTTTTCTCCACAATTAAAGCATTTAATTTTGGTAAGAAACCCTCTACCGTTTTTAGCTAGATATGCATTTCTATCCCCAAATCTATCGCTTCTCTTTATTTGTGGTGGTGCCCTGACGTTACGTAGATAACCCAGCAATTTATCTGCATCGGTGTGTTGTCCTGCCTCTGCGCCCATTCTAATAGTCCGATCCTCAATCCCTAGTACAATGCAGTCAACAGCTCGCTTGCCAAAAATTTCGCATCGATTTAATAAAGCCACCTTCTCGTAAAAGTAAGTTTCAAGAGATTCCCCAAATTTAGCCCGTTTTTCTAACATATCTGATAACATAATCCCATAGTTTTCTTCTCCTGGAAAAGCTTTTAATAATTTTTCCTGCCATTGATCCCAAGTAAACAAAACTGTTGAAAGTCCTTGATACCATTGTTGGGCCAAGCCGGTTAGCTTAGGCAAGCAATAATGTATAGTTTCACGCTCTGTCCAACCGTACAAACTAGCTATTTGATTGACCTTTGATAGCCATATACGCATAGTCTGATTACGTTTAGCAGGATCGAATTCTGGAATAGTGTTGTGGATCATGGATAATCGTTCAGTTTGGCTACTTCCAGGTTTATTTTGAGCAAATAAGTTTTGCAATGTATCAATGAAGCTAGAAAATCTGTCATTAGTATTATCATTGTGATTCTCACCCGTCGGCGATCTGCTGCGTCGACGCTTCGGCGAGATGCTGCGATGACTGCAGTGGCGTTCTCTAGACTGCACCCGGCGCGAAGTACTCGGGCAGCACGCCTGCTCACCGCGACGTGGAGGCTGGTGGCGGCGGCTTCCAGCGGTGGTGGCTTGTCGGCGGGCCCTCTCTCTAGAGGTCGCTCTGGAACTCGAACGGCTTCGGCGTGCCCTCTCCCTAGAGGTCGCTCTGGAACGTGACCGGCTTCGACGTGGTGTTTGCAGGGAATGCCGGATACTCAGGCGCGACGTCTCCCGGGACCGATGCCGATTCCGAGGCACCGTCTCGCGAGACCGGCGCCTGCTCTCTCGCACCTGGTCTCGTGACCGGCGTGAAGGCGACCGCGACCGCTTCCGGCTCGGGCGCCTCGTGGTTTCCCTGGATGGTGGTCTGCTCAGGCGTATTGCTGGCAACCTTGCCCTTTGCATGGTTGCAAAGACTGGGCTACTCTCTCTTGTCTCGTCTTGTTCCATAGCTGGAATGTATACATGAAATTGTTGTATTAGAACTCAACCTTGGTTAAAATTAAGCAAAAGGGGAAGATGCTAGAAGATAATAATGATGTAAAACGTTGGCTACACTCACCAAACTAAAATTTTGATAATTTCTTCGACTTTTTATAGAATTTAATCCGAAATTATATCGTCAATCCATTATTATTTTAAAATATCTGGGTGAATAAGAGATACAGCCACATTTAAGCTTTTCGAATATGTAGATATTTTGGTAATATTTGAAAAAAAAAAAAACTATGAATCCGATATTATTTCGGCATAAAATAGTGCTTTTATGATTCAGCGTAAACTTGTAATATGAGCAAAGAAATAGCCCTTAAATAATGCAACAGAAAGGGAAAACCTCGGATATTTATTGCATGATAATAAAATATAAAAAATATATATATATATATTTTCAAATACAGAAAAAATAAAAATACTCCCATAAAAATAGAGAGGAGAAAGAAAAGAGAAAAAAAAATATATATATATATTTATATATGTGGGCCTGTTTTCATCCCACTTCTGAGCTAAAAGCCCAGGTGGTAAATGAGAAGGCCAGGGTTTATTTATTATGAGCGGTTTATTAAAATTGTATGCTTTTTAAAAAACAAATTTTAATATCCAACATTTAGAGTAAATAAGAGTTTAAAAGGAATTGGACAGAATTACCTACAAGAAATTGATTTGGCAGAATATCAGTAAAAATACAAGATTTGGCAGAATATCAGTAAAAATTATCAATATATTTGGACAGAATAACAGTGAAATTTACAGTGATATTTGGGCAGAGTAACAGCTTAAAATAAAGAAAGATATTTACTTAACTTCAGTTGCAGAAGTTGATCACTACGTTGTACCACGAAGACTGAAGTGACCGCTCTGGGTTACCGCCATTTATAGGCTCCGAGAAGCGGAAGCATGGCGGTCACGTCAGTCAAGTAGCTTACAAATTACTTACAAATTAATATACACGATAAAATTGAGATACTATGTTTTAAATTAATTTTAAATTTGATTATATTTATTGGAATACATTTGGCTTAAATAATAAATTATTTAACAAAGCGGAAACAGTTATAGCGGATGTGGAGAATTAATAAAAATAGGAAACGGAAATACAGTTGTAGTGGAAAAGTGTTTAACCAAGCAGAAACAGTTGTGATGGAGGTTGGAGGAGTAACAAAGTGTTTACAATATTGTATTGAATTATTGCTAACACGTGTAAAGGCCGGATTTAAACTATCTGCATTTTTGTGCGCTTCGAAATTTGAACGCGACGCCGCACAGTGGATCGAGTCCATAGAAGCGCGCGGACTTAGGACGCGTGGTTTAAAAAAACTTCTGAATTACAATCAAAAGTATGCCAATGAGTTCTAATTAACATTATATTTTAAAAGTACGTCTTGATAATTTTGCGTAAAACTTATATTTACTAAGTTATTTGAGCATATGTGATTTTTTTGTATGGGAGCGAAGACATTTTATAACATTTATCTTTTGCTTCAACTAGCTTCACTTTCTGGGTATCAAAAATGGAGTAAGTATATTATTTACTACATTTTACCCAAATAAACTACACACCGCAAGGGACCGCATTCGGGAGTAATTCAATATTTTGTGTTTTTTTTGTTATTTTTTTAACATTAACATAGATTTATAAACTTTTAACTGACTTATATCCCACCATAAATTGTTTGATTATGAAATCCTGCTTTTGTGCTACGATTTTCATCAGATAGAAAAGCTGGTTGAAAGTTATTTACGAATTATGTCAGGCTATAAAAAAACTTCTGAATTCCAAACAAAAGTATGCCAATGAGTTCAAGTCAACATTCTATTTTAAAAGTACGTCTTGGTAATTTTGCGTCAAACTTACATTTACAAAGTTATTTGGGCTTAAGTGATTTTTTTGTATGGGAGCGAAGACATTTTATAACATTACTCTTTTGCTTCAACTAGCTTCACTTTCTGGGTTTCAAAAATGGAGTAAGTATATTATTTACTACATTTCACTCAAATAAACTACACACCGCAAGGGACTGCATTCGGGAGCAATTCAATATTTTATGTTTAATTGTTGTTTTTTCGGGCGTGGAATCCCTTAAAACTGTAGTTTAATAAGTATAGTGCTCGTGAAAACCTAAAAAACATGAGAACTACATTATCGAACAATTTTTGGTGAGAAATTAGTCAAGTAAAGTAAAAAAAATACAGTTTTAAAGGTTAAAAAACAACAATTAAACATAAAATATTGAATTACTCCCGAATGCAGTCCCTTGCGGTGAGTAGTTTATTTGGGTGAAATGTAGTAAATAATATACTTAATCCATTTTTGAAACCCAGAAAGTGAAGCTAGTTGAAGCAAAAGAGTAATGTTATAAAATGTCTTCGCTCCCATACAAAAAAATCACTTAAGCCCAAATAACTTTGTAAATGTAAGTTTGACGCAAAATTACCAAGACGTACTTTAAAATAGAATGTTGACTTGAACTCATTGGCATACTTTTGTTTGGAATTCAGAAGTTTTTTTATAGCCTGACATAATTCGTAAATAACATTCAACCAGCTTTTCTATCTGATGAAAATCGTAGCACAAAAGCAGGATTTCATAATCAAACAATTTGTGGTGGGAAATTAGTCAGTTAAAAGTTTATAAATCTATGTTAAATGTTAAAAAAATAACAAAAAAAACACAAAATATTGAATTACTCCCGAATGCGGTCCCTTGCGGTGTGTAGTTTATTTGGGTAAAATGTAGTAAATAATATACGTACTCCATTTTTGAAACCCAGATAGTGAAGCTAGTTGAAGCAAAAGAGTAATGTTATAAAATGTCTTCGCTCCCATACAAAAAAATCACATAAGCTCAAATAACTTAGTAAATATAAGTTTTACGCAAAATTACCAAGACGTACTTTTAAAATATAATGTTAATTAGAACTCATTGGCATACTTTTGATTGTGATTCAGAAGTTTTTTTAAACCACGCGTTCTAAGTCCGCGCGCTTCTATGAACTCGATCCACTGTGCGCCGGGACAGTCTTTCCCGCGCCCTATGGTGTTGAAAAAGAAAAAAACACTGGCCGTTTTAGTAGATGCCGAATCCCGACGGAAAATAAAACCTCATTCATAGTTCGTTTACACGCGTACTTCAGCGAAAGTGATTGTTCGTGCCCATTCTCTATACAAAACTGTGAATGTAAATGGTGCATAAGCATCTTTTAAAAAGGTAAAGTCACGGAATAGAACATTCAGAAACGCGGTTTCTTCTTATAGTCTTTTCAATATTTTGTACACGTATTTATTTTATAATACCAGTAAATAAAAAAAGGCTTCGCTTCTGTTTTATCAAATAGATAATTATGTTTTGGTTTGTTAAATACATTTTTTCAAACGATATTACTAATTTCATTTTTTATCTCCTAGAATTTTTTAATTTATATGGTAAAAGTTCAGAATGCACCCGGAAAAAAAAAACATTCTTTTATTTACATTATTTTTGTGTCTGGATAAATAAACTTCAGGAAATTATTAATAAAACGAATGGTTTTAATACCAACGAAGCTCAAAACTTTAGTGCGGCAGCCGTAACTACAGTAAAATATGCTTTTAAAAGGAACTTATTTGACTCACCTGTTTTGCCTGTAAGTAGTTGTCTATAGAGTTTTTCCCGCTTGGCTAACAAAGTCATTTCCTCGCTTCTGTGAGATGAAAAGTTTTGTGTTTCGCACGAATGCAATATTATTTGCGTCTCGTGCTTCTGAATACCTCGCTACGCTCAGGTTTCTTTTTTTGAACCACTCGCTACGCTCGTGGCTCAATTTTAGAAACCTTCGCTAGCTCGGTTTTCAATACAAGCACTCGCCGCAAACAATAATTTTGCATTCTTGCATAACAAATAACTATTATTTTACTTTGACAAGGTTGCTTCGCCGCGAGTTTGCTTACCGCGCGCGTCTCAGTTCCAAAAGGTCGCATCCCGTTTTCACCCCGCGCGGATTATACCTACATTTTCTCGTTTCCCATTGTACCCTGTGGCATCCTACATGTTATAATGTGGACGTTAATTCAGTCCAAGGCTTTACGTACAATCATTGCTATTATATGGGTGCAACATGGTGAATGCATTGCTCTGCATAATGTTGGGTTGTATATCATTTCCTTGACGTATGGCAGGATGGTTAGGACATACCCATTGTTGGGTTTGGGAGTGTGATGGTAGCTGGCTTAGCATGAACGTCATATTTAAATGGATTTCTATTCGATGAAAGAACTCATTCGGTAAAGTGTACCATTGATGAACCGACCCATCGTTGATTCGGTGTCGATAAAACGACATTCGGCAAAAATAATTTCAATAATACGATGGGAGCCCGTCTAATAAACTAATAGCACGGTTTACCCCGTAGCAGATTTTGTGAGATGATCTTTAAGAAGGCTGGCAAAACGTACTTACGCAAAAAACAACAAAAAAATTGTATCTCCAATTTCAACCAAATCTTCTTTTACATTTTAAAATTCAGTTGTCATCCCGTCTAATAAATATTTCACTACCCACTTAGCTTGGGCAGTTAAAGCTGTAAATTTATTAAGACCCCACGAAATTGATGTCAGAATTAACTTAGAAATTTAGAGTTAATTTAACACCTTAGCTAGCGGTAGTAAGTGTCATATTAATATGAAGAAATATTAGATGATACAGGCTGCAGCCACATTCCGTTATGGTTCTTACGAGGGCGACTTGGAGCATTTATTCTAGAGATGACTTTGCTTGAGGAAGGAAGAAGGAATGATTGATGTAGGATTTATCCTATCTCTCTTCTTCTAGATCGGTCCCTCAATAAATTCTGAGGATCGTGACCATACAATGGTTCTCCACTGAACACGGTCATGGGAATCATGGGATGCTTGCATTGGTGTTCTGCCTCTTGCCAGTCTGCCTTCCATCTGGCCCAAAATGATTTATTTTTCTATTTTTATCTTATAAGATAGATAAATAAAAAAGGTTCTTTGCTCTGCTATCTGAAATTAGGGACGGATTAAGGGTACATTCTATAGGTACACAGGTCGTTACAGAATAAAATTCCACATATTTGAAGGATTTTCGTCTTTTTATGAAAGCTACTTTTTTACAGGCCCAAATTCAAAATGTCTACAATGAAATCTGTTTTTTCATACCTCTCTTGCAGTCAGTCACGAATATGTTTTCCAATGAGAAATTGTAGTAAATTCTTTGCTGATTTTGAACTACTTTTTTCTTTTTCTTCAGCATTTATATCGTCCACTGCTGGACGTATGCCTCTTCATGTCTTTTCTGTATTATAAGCCGGTCTGTGGCTATTGTGGTCCAGTTCGAGCCTGCTGTAGCTTTGATATCGTCGGACCATCGTTGTCTGCCCACACTTCGCGTTCCTGTACGAGGCCTCCATGTCAGGTCTTTTTGGCTCCATCTACCATCCTCTCGGTGACATACGTGTCCTGTCCATCTACCCGTTTGCCAATTATCGGTAACTTTGGTGCGTTGGCGGATCACTGCATTCCGTATCCTCCTGTTTTGATAACTACTGTTTTGATACTAGTTATTCGGTCATACAGAAGTCAAACCTAACGGGATGAATGTGAAATGTCATTTTCATGAGTAGGTAATTTACTACTGCATTACCAGTATAAATGCAAAGGCCTTAGCCCCATCTAGTTTTAAACACTCTAAGGTATTTTTTAACTCGTGTGTGGTTTCGGTTTAGTAATACTTGCCATCATAATAAAGCCATTTCCTATGTAATTGCATCGCTGACATTTATTACGCCTTGATTATTTTATCATTCAACACAGTGTTTGCCAATATTCTAATATTACAGGATATAAAATACGCGTAGGAGTAAAGTTTCATTCGGTATAATTTTCTGGTCTTCCTTATTGAGGCTCTTCGAGATCATGCTCAATTTGTTTGTCGTTTACTCAGTTTGCTATTTTATGTTTTCCTAGCCTATAAGGTGTGCCCTTTCCAAATAAAAATAATAATAATTCAACGAAATATTACTAATTTACATTCCTACCTATAACCCGTGCCAATAAAGAAAACATTTAGGATGAACTGCAAAACACGCACCCTCTCGCTCTAATCATATACAATCAAAGCGAGACAACGCTAGTTTTGAAGTTCATCCTAAATTATTTCTTTATTGACACGGGTTACCTATACAAGTTTTTTAAAAAGCTGTCACGTTTGGAAAAAAAAATGCAATACCGGTTACCTACGTGCTACTACTGGGAATCGAACTAGCCACCTGTTTTCTCATTGAGCCACAACAGCATGGTATAACACGTATAGAACTAGAAGTTTAATAATAGCGGCATAACTTTGTTTGTAATAAAGCCATTGATTTTGACTTACGGTGCATAAAATAATATGACCGCTATGGGCTCATCCATGCGGGCGCTAGTTAGGAGAACATCTCGATAAGAGTTTATTTTATCGATACTTTTATTTTATTTTTACGAAATCGCAAAAAGGTACGACATTAGCTATTCTGTGGGCTAGCGACTATGTTGAGAGGATGGTATAGGTCAAACCTACTGCATCTAAACAATGTCCTAGACACTGCAACGGGAGAAATCATTTCACTCGTCTAGTGTAAGTGAAGGTGCTGCTGGACGTTGTATAAATAAATCTCATTACGTGGATGGAAAGGACTAAGTTCTTGTTTAAACCAAGGCCGCATAATACAAATCTGTGAAAATGTAATTTGGCTACTTACCTATCAAAGATACAAGACAGATAAAAGGACAGACATAGTAATAGGGTTACGTTTGGCACCCTTCTGATACGAAACCCTAACGAACATATTTAAATATCGATAACTCTGGCCCGTTTACGGGTTCAGTGCGGCACTAATCGTTCCTTATGCCAAATTGATCACGATACTTCCTCGTTCTATATTACAAATAGAAGACCACAAAATAAACCTCGGTACCGTAATTGATTCTTACCGCAATAGAAATAAATGCCATAATCCGATTAGGAGTGTAACAAACTAAAGAGATGTCGTAGGACCACTTCAGGCCGCTAACTCGAAATCGTATAGAACAACTAATATTTTGATTTTGAGATTTCACAGTTGACCAGCGAACCCCTTCAGCGTGATAGAAGCTTTCTTATAACGCTGCAGATTGTATTGAGGATTATATCAGCGCTTGAAGCGTTTTAAGGGAAGACGATAGCAACGGGGCGGGAAATTCAAATTTTTTACAGTTTTTTAGATTTTGTAGCTAAACTGAGCTATTTTTGTTCAGCGAATTTTCGTTCGAGGCAAAAAAACAGTATTCTTTTCATTATTGTAAACAACAGAACAACAATAATTCAGCCGATTATGTGTTCTGGTCTACGACAAGTTTTTTGGGCAATAGCACTGCTTTGTAGACCAGAACACATAATCAGCTGAATTATTGTTGTTCTGTTGTTTACAATAATGAAAAGAATACGGTTTTATTCTCGCGAACGAAAAATCGCTGAACAAAAATAGTTCAGTTTAGCTATAAAATGTAAAAATCTGTGAAAATTTTGAATTTCCCGCCACCTTGCTATCGTCCACCCTTAATGCACGCTCGCTACAACGCTTGAACGCTGCTGCCGCGCAGCCCATCCCAAATGTAAGGCATCGGTGAAAAGTTTGTATGAAACATCGTATCTCTTGTGTGTACCGTCGGCCACAGTCACAGATACCCCATGGCAATTCTTACCACGCGTGGTATAAGGGCGCCAATCGAACAAAAAGGGTTATCCTAGCGTGTTGCCGACTGTCATGATGCGTAAGTTAAGAGGAGGAGCTAATGTTTTCGACGATTTCTAACTGAACTTCTCAGCTCCTACGAAATGCTACAAATATAAACATTGGCAATGAAAACTAGAAGGTCTTATCAAGTTTTGCTGTGAAGGATTAATATGTTTGAAGTCACCTCTCAAAAATCCCTTTTTTGGTCTTATCATCGAATTGCAAACGCTTTTACGTTTTAATTTTAAACGAATCCCTTGTTTAACTCTGTATCTAGTATTATGATGAAAGATTTTTCTATAAGTGTATTCATATTGATGTAAAGTGACAAAAACAGTGAAAACGCGCAGAAAAATACCAACAAGAGTGTTGTAACCGCCACGCTGCGGCGCAACTTATTATGAGCATTATATCGATGATCCTACGTGCGATATTCCTTCTTACGTGCTAATCTTGATTCGTACAACTATTCCCGTTTTGGCACATCCCCGACGTAAATTCGATTGGGCCGCTTCAAAGGCGACATCTGCATACTTGATTCGATACAATCGTGTCGGACCAACGCCTCCAGAGGGCACGCTGATAGTATGACTGAATGCCCGCGTGATTCTGACTGCTACCCGATACATGGATATACAGGGTGGATGTTTGAGACAGGGGCAGTAAGAGAAGGTACCTTAACCGTTATAGTTACAGGAAAACGTTCCTAGGAGACCATCCATCACTTTTTGAGATATTTATGAACTGCATTCACAGATTTTTAAAAAATGTAGTCCTCAAGAAAAATGCTAAAATATATTTTTTTAATGCTAATTGATTCTGTTTCATGTAGGGATCAAAAGAATCGGAGGAGCCAACTTAGGTTTTAGTACTGGAAAATTCGTAGACTAGAAATGACAGAAATCACAAAAAACTTTCCCCATACATTGTGTATGAAAAAAAAACGAATATTGTTTTTGTTAATCGATCGTAGTTATTATTGTTATTGTCTCCATCCATCCAGTCGTTCCCTCAATGCTGAGGACCGTGACCATCATTGAAGGTGGCCAAGAGTAGAGTTCTCCACTGCGCTGTTCGTGCAGGTATTTTTGTTATTGTCCAACAAGTTAATTTTTTGTTTTCTAAAGTTTTTTTGTTTGCGTAAAATAGGTACTTAAAAAAGGCATTTAATTTGCTTTTGATTTTGACTACCCTGTTTACCCCTTTATGCTTACAGCCGTAGCTTTTCGTGATGTTACGTTACTTACTTACCTATTGTTGCATCCGAAGCACTGCAGCCAGTGGAGTTGAACAAAGGATATCTGCTTCCAACAGGGCCCTTAGCCTGTAACGCAATGGTGCCAAAATGGGCTCCCGGTTGACGGTTTCAATAACAATTTATGAATGCTGTCGGTCCAGTGTCGGTCCTTTTAATGTTTTCGTAGTACAGCAAAGAATATTATTAGTCTAATTCTAGAGGATTAATTCGCTGGTTGTAGGAGAGCAACGAAAAAATCCCGGTTTTGTCCTTCTACCTGGGACGCCATTGATACGCCATTGTGTTACAGGCTAAGGCCCCTGTATACTTCGCTCGGTGCTAATTGGAGCGCTAAAATGAATCTTTGTACTCTCTTGATCCCCTTTAGCCCAGTACTATCATTTCTTTACACTTTTAATGAGTTCTGGCATTCCTAATGGTTGTAAAAGAGCTGCGTTTTAAGGGTGGCATTAATAGTCGTCATCTCAAGCTCGAACTCAAGTAGGTGATCTCAGAAAAGTCAAATGCTAATGTCAAGCCTTGGCTAATGTCAATGTCCATCTCAAGATAGTGTCTATTAATATGCTGATAGCTACTCAAGTTTGACATTAGCCAAGGCTTGACATTAGCTTTTGACTTTTTTGAGTTCACCTACTTGAGATCGAGCTCAAGTAGATGATCTCAGACGATTAATGCTACCCTCCTTAACTTTTAGGAGCCCTCCTAGTGCTTTTTCTGAGCGATATTTATGCTAGGTGACGGTTACATTTGGGGAGTCCTGTTTCATCAGGAAGAGCTATATTAAAGTAGCAACTGCTGGTTTTTCATTGTTGTACTCACGTGGTATACATTACCTATTCAAAATACTATAGATTTTTAAAAACATTAATGTTAAACTTCGGCTTGGTATGGTGTCTAAACTTTGGGTGCAAAATAATAGAGAAAATTAAATCGTATAAGTTTCTTTGTAAGGTATCGAACTGGTTTGAAAGTACTCACTTACTACGCTGGCTCAGCGACCCGAAGTGGATCTTGGCCTCCGCAACCAAAAGACGCCATCTCTCTCTGTTCTGCGCCACTTCTCTCCAATCCTCCGCGGAGTTCGCGCAAGTCCTTTGAGACTTCGTCAATCCAGCGATACTTGGGATGTCCAACTGGTCGAGGTCCAGAAGGTTGCCCTTCTTAAGCTGTTTTAGCTGCCCGATCCTCTCCCATTCTTTCTACCTGACCAAGCCAGCGAAGAAAGTACTTACCTAATGAATTTTCTTGATTTCACCATTTTAGCACCACGAGCCTCCCTCACCCTAATTTTGCAATTTGTGCACAAGACGCGCATAGTTCAGCCAGATCACTATCCCAAGAGCCCAACTTTGAAAAGCACCATCTTAGCTATCGGTCCGTTAAATATCTTAAGATAAGTACACTGTTTCTCAACAAGCCGTCTGGCACCAAACGCTATATTAATATGCATACAATATTATCAACAAAAAAAAACACTCACAAATGTCGACCATCAATCAAAAGCGGTTTATTTGGAGAAAATATCTCCTATTAAGATGAACGCTTGGTTTTTACATTTACGGTGCTACAATAGCACTATCAGCACCTGTAATTTCACATACACAAATACACCCTCATAAAATCCGTTCGCTTAGATAGTGTCGGTACACACGACGGCAATCTTGGTTCTTGGTATACTTACCAGCTATTTTTGAAGTATCTGTGATTGGCGCAGACAAATTCATTTCAACACAATGCTGATGGACATTAACTAGAGTTTGCTAACATGTTTGACAAAACCTTCGTCTTTTAATTTTTGGGTCATTCGAAGTTTCGTCTAGAGCCACCTCGCAGCGATCGACACTCAATACAAAATACTAAGTCAAAACTCACAAGCACAACCTCTCAATACGACGACGCTTCTTTATAGAATGACGAGCAGCGAGCCAAATTCACCGGCGTGTTTGCGCCGCGTCGGCTTCCTTTACTTTCTTTGGTGAAAAGCCGCCGCGCGGCAAGGCGGCAAATATCAAAGTGACACTATGATAGCGAACGGACTTTACAGACAGACACACCCTCAAACACACCGTCAGACAGATCTGATAGACACACACACAGCGGTAAAACTTGTAGCACCCCTCTTTTTTCGTCGGGGGTTCAAAAAGTAATGAAAGTAATGATTCTGAAACTATGTCACCGTAAAGCTATTTTGACACTAGGTTCATTTTGTAGCCTTAGCCGTACACTTCCCAATTTGATTGCGGCCCATAGGTTGAGAAACATTGGGCTACACTATGCGAGCATTATCCGACCCGAAGGTAGGTATAGGTGCACCGTGCAAGTGTTTTCTATCTTCTTCTCTCCTGTCGAAAGCGTCACACTTCGCGCTACCAAAGACTCCCCAACTTGATCGCGCTGGGAGTCGACTTCAGCCCGGCTAGGATGCCAGGGGGCTAATTCTCGGGAATCTCGCATTCGACACATCTCGAAGGAAAAATCTCATTTGGCGGCAAATGTCACATCTCCTATTCTCACGAAGTCATCCTCGACCTAAGGCACGAGATTTCTGCGAGATAAGAACACTCGCTAGAAAACCCGCTTTCAAATAATAAAAAAACGCATCCAAATCGGTTTACCCTTAAAAGAGCTACGCTACGGCGCCACAGACAGACACATAGACATAGACAACAAAAGTACTTACTACCGACGACAATTTATTATTATTGATTCAAGTGATGGTATTATTTAATTAACGCATTTATGTGTATTTCATAACCAACACAACGTGATTGTTTTTATAATTATTTCGATTACACAGTCTATTTTTGTTCTATGTAGGTAATATATATTTTTTTGTGGTGAATAGAAAAAAAAATTGCGCTTTCACCAAAGTCGTAGAACAAAAGTTGTTTGAAATCAGACGTTGGGGTTGAAAGCTATTTAAAAAATTCTCTGTATAAAAAAAATCGTTATAAAACTGATATAAAGTGACCATAGTTTACTTACTCACCAAACCTATCAAACTGAACACATACCTCATGTATGATAGATATTTCATAGATTTTAAAACAGATTAAAAAGAAGATTTACATCGGTAGAAACACGTGGACAATTTCCATTCAAAGAAAGACAAATTGAGTTGTTACGAAAGGTAACACGACTTGCTTTTGAACTTAAGGCGCTGGGCATAGTGAAATAGCCCGCGCGCAAAGAAAAATGCACAAAATGGATTCCTGTATCAAATACACAAAAAAAATCGAAAATGTTCACAAATCAAACCCTAGAATTAGTTGAGATCTATCGAACACAGCCAGTTTCATGTTGATATCCATAACAGATTGCAAGATAATTTGTTTAAAAAAAAGTCAGCCGCCTATTTTTTTTCAAGCAAAATATCTTCAAAACGTTTATGAATGTCAACACGAAACTGGCTGTTTTAGATAGTTCTCACCTAATTCTAGGGTTTGATATGTGAATATTTTCAATTTGATTAGTGTATTTGATACAGGAATCGATTTTGTGGATGTTTCTTTGCGCGCGGGCGATTCACTATGCACGGCGCCTTATAGGGCGTGGGAATCTGTGATTTGGTTGTTTTTAAAAGTCAATTGACCGCTTGGTTGGACGTAAACGAAGTGAAACCAGAACCACCATTACTTTTTAACTTTATTAGTCAATGAAGAGTAGGTACACTGACTCTACGACTCTACATAGAGCTTAGACATAGGTCCAAGTCAAAATCGGTCAAGGCTGAATCGCAGCCCTATCGTATCTACCTAAGTGTGGTATATCGGCATGTCAACACAATCTGTCAACAACACCCCCTATGTATCACGTTGAATTAATCTGGATCCACTGAGATGAGCCACTTGCGATAGGATTTCGGGCCAAGTCTTAAGCGGCGAGCGGGTTTAAGTTAGTAAGTAAGTCTATATTGTCCACACTTTTGTTACACTCTACTCGATTACCTTACGAGCGACTTTACAACAAAAATGTACTGTCTGACATGCTGTCTTGTGTACACACGAGAGCACGTAGACCCTGACACTTTCGTTGCAAAGTCACCCGTAACGTAAGTAAATAGAGTGCGAGTTAAAAGCGAAGCGAATCCGCGGCGAATTTTCCGCGAATTCGACAAGAGTACGCCGCGAGTTTACAGCGAGTTCGCAACGAGTTCACCGGGAATGCCCAGCGTCGACGCCATGAGCGAGTTGAAGGCGCGGCGAATTCGCTGCGAACATGCCGCGAATTCGCATCGCTTTCAATTCGCCCGAAATTCGCCAGTGTGCAGGTTCTTAGAGCCCTCGCTCACGGCGGCTTTTTGTAGCGATGCGGTCGCGCGTTTCGTAAACGCGCTACAGCATCGCTACTAACGCGCTTTAGTCACATTTGCAACGCGCTAGCGCGCTGTAGAAGCGATGCCAACGCGCTACAGCATCGCGACTTTATCGATGCAAACGCGCGATCGTGTCGGACGACATCCGGGAGAGAACGGAGGAAGGGTGGCGCGCGAATTGCGTTTGCATCGCGACAGAAGCGCGACGGTATCGCGTTTGCATCTCAACTGAATCGTGGTTTCGGTGGGCGAGGGCACACAGCTAGCTATCGCATCGCGACTCGCGATTCGCGAGTCGATCGAATTTGGTTCTGCGGCCGAACCAACGCAAGGTTCGGTTCGCTGTTCACGCCACATCACCGTACCGAACAAGAGATTGCCCATTCGTTTCAATGTCAGGAGTGCGTATCGTATGCATTCGATGTGCAAACGCTTCGAACCAACCGAACCGTAAATAATAATAATAATGTTCGGTGTACCATGCTACACACGATCGAATATGGTCCGACACCGCACCGCGTTCGTGCTTCGGCCGTACCAAATTCGATCGTCTGTTACTGTTACTGCTAAGACCTTCCTTTAGCTACAATGCAAAACTTCGACCCACTAAACAAACAAAGTAAGATCATACTTGGACCGCGCCCGGAAAATGTTTTAGGCCATATTACCATAACGGCCTCTTGGCCGAACACCAGAAAATATATAAGCTTGTTGACGTTGATTCGCTTAGAAATATTGCTTTTATTAGCGAATTAGTCCGGAAAGCCTCGGCTTAGTGAAAACATCTAGAGACCCTTCACACCCGCGTGAGGTAAATTCGTCGAAGTGCACAAATATTTTGTAGCGTTGTTTTTTTTTTTGCAGAAGTCATTTTTAGGGTTTCGTACCCAAAGGATACCCAACGGGACCCTATTACTAAGACTCCGCTGTCCGTCCGTCTGTCTGTCCGTCTGTCACCAGGCTGTATCTTATGAACCGTGATAGTTAGACAGTTGAAATTTTCACAGATGATGAATTTCTGTTGCCGCTATAACAACAAATACTAAAAAACAGAATAAAATTAATATTTAAGGGGGCATTTAAGGGCATTTAAGTTGTGTGGAATACAAAAAACGAACGATCTTTTTGCCGTTTTTATAGATAACTAGCTTTTGCCCGCGACTTCCCCGCGCAGACTTATTTTTTTTCTTGTGAGTTTTTCTGTTGTTTTAATGGTTATTCAGCTATTCGGGGCGGACAGAAATCCAACATATCATAAAAATCGGTTCACCCGTTCTCGAGTTATAAATGGTGTAACTAACACGACTTTGTTTTATATATTAAGATGGTACGGAGCCCTTCGTGCGCGAGTCCGACTCGCACTTTACCGGTTTTTTATTTCGCCATCTCGCTTCCTACAATTCCTCTGTACAATGTAATAAAGAAGTTTTCCTGGTTTCTCCCGTCCAAGTCATAATTCCTAATAAAAGAACCGTCGATATGGAAACAGCGCGTGTGAAAGGGCCTTCGGTGAAAAGATTTGCCAAACGTATGTGTGTCGGCGACCAATATTAGTAATGTGATGAAATGTAGGAAGGAGGCTTCGACGGAGCTTCCTGGCGACGACTTTGTTGGAGTGGAAGAGATTTTGAAAATGGAACACGAACAAGGTACCGACCGTACCTATAGTCAGTTATTTCCTCGATGTTGACAGTCCTTTCTAGGCTTTTGCGTATTCAACTTTCAAAGTTCCTACTACATATTTATATAGAGAGGAACAAGATAAACTAATAAGCGATTACCCGGCTCTCCGCATCCTCTAGAAAAGACATAACAGTTGTTTTTGTCGAGATGTGAACACGGATCGTCTGGGATCGGGTTTTTCACGAAATCGAAACCTATAGGAAAGGAAACCCGCCAATAAGGGAAGGGAAACCCTCCAAGCAGGGGGCTAATTCTCGGGAATCTCGCATTCGACACATCTCGAAGGATAAATCTCATTTTGCGGCAAATGTCACATCTCCTCTCCTCACAAAGTCATCCTCGATATATGGCACGAGATTTCTGCGAGAAGTTTGCCTTTTTCGCTGACTCGAGTGGTCGGGAGCAATAATATCTGGGCCTTAAGAGGGCGTTAGAGGACCATTTTCCCATACAAACGTAGTTCCGGTTTAATTTCTAAACTACAGGCTGGATTTTGCTGAAACTTGGTTTATATCAGTAGATGACCAATATGGAGGTTTGCAAATAGTTTTATAATAAAAAATATCATGAAAGAAATTAGAGCGATGCGTTTTTCGCGCCGAAAAAGGGGTAACTTTCAGCTGTTATTTACTTACATTATTACACTGTCTTTTGTAGTCTAACTAACAGGGAACATCAATAATGTGTTGAACTTGTCGGAAAAAAAATTTATTTTGAAATACCTACTAAAATGTAGAAATGGCAGCTGAACTACGAAAAATTTTGGGACAATAGATCTATTTACAACTACAACTAGATACTCGCGAAAGGACACGAACACACGTAGACTCATACAGCCGCATTGCCTCTCACTTTTCCTGCTCCCGTCTCGCTCTGGGTGAAACAGCTATAGAAAACAGTGTTTCACTGAGTTCCCACGTTCCTGAAGGGGCCTCTTAAGATATCCAGTCTTACAGGCAATACCATCGTATTTTTTTTTTGGTATCTCCATTTACCCCGATATTAATGTTTCGGGGGCCTTGAATTACAGTTACAATATTTCTCAATTTATATTAAAAGTTTACACAGTATTACAAAATTGTACAACAGAAGGACAAACATCGCGAAGCTTACGTCCTGCCTGAAGACCTACACCGTATCCCACGTCTGGGAAAGGGTAGCCAAAGTTTGCTCTCGTCACGAAATTTTGCATATTAATTCTGCGTGATCCGTTTGATACCTATTCCAATTTGAATTTATGTCTCCTTGTTGCCCTACTCTCTTCCTACTGCTTGTTGGCATTGTTGTCGTCGCCAATGTCGGCATCATCATCAGCCTACCTCTGCCCACTTTTGGGCGAAGGATTTTCTTAACAGTATGTTTTTTTTATACGTTTACCTCAGATTTTTTTTCTACGTGAAACAAATTCGATGATTCTTTTTTTTTGTTTGAAAGGGAATACTTCCCAGTGGTTACTTTGACTTACTTAAATCCTGTTATCCCTCAGGAGGGACATAGGGCTCGAAGAGGCTTTCTCCACTTGGGACGATCTTGCGCAGTTGGTTCAAGGTCGTTCCAATCCAGACCGACCTTCCGCGCCTCACTGGTGACCGATCGGCGGCGCCACGTGGATTTGGGGCGACCACAGATTTTCTCGCCGTTTGTCCTCGGGCATGCAGCCAGGTTAGCACCAGTGGTCTATAAAACTATACTTCCCAGTGGTCCCATAAAAAATGGTGAAGATCTGATGAATAATATTTTAGAGATGGAAAACGAAACAAATCAACGGACACCAGCAGATCACTCGGAATCACAGAAACATAATAAGTGACACTTTTGTACAGCTTTGGCTAAACTAAAGACATTCCTCATGTCATCTGTTAGTAATATGTTTTGTCCAAACCTCTCAAACTGAATACCTACCTTTTATTTGTCTGAGGAAAGGCTTAGCCCGTCTCCTATCTGGAGTAGTCCCCTGGATTACGTGGATATAGGATTGGGTTTTGAACAGACGCTCCGAGGGACCTTTTGGTAATTATCGTTGAATTTGTTATATAAGAGACCTCAATCGAAGGTCGATGCCCTCTGAAGAGATTTAGTGAGATTATTCGTTCAGATCATTTTCCTTAATCAATCGATGGAAGTATTATTTGCTTTCGAAACGGGTCGGAGCGCGGTGTTTTTTTAGTGGTTGTTATGAGGTAGGTAGTGGCCACCCCTGGTGTCAGAGTTTTTAGTCAGTCTAACTGGTTAAAGCCCGGTTTCTGAATTGAGAATTTTACTAAGCAAATACTTAACTATCGTTCTGTAACGTTCTTTTCGAAATCCGCAGAGGCAGAACGATATTTAAGTACTTGCTTAGCGAATTGATCAAATCAGAAACTGGCAGTAAATCTGTCAAGTTGGTTATTATGCTAAAAAGTCGTGTGATTAGAAAGAAGTTAGAACGGTGTTTGTATTGAGAAATCTACTGAAACGAGGAATTAAACAAATGAACCTAATAGTGAATCAGAATCAGAATCAGAATCAATTTGTTTTATTCAATATTCCATAAATAAATTATTTACATTGAACGTCAAAATATTAGCTAAAGTAAAAAAAGGTATATAAATCAGATACTTATTACTATCTAATACTAAGTATCTAGCTACTTTTTTTTCTCCAGCTTCACTAGCTCTGATCGTTCTTGGAGAAGAAGCATGGTAAAGAAACTCCAAGGATCTCGTGCTTAAAAAATAATACATTTGTAATGCAGGTAGGAACTTAAAAAATAACACATTGGTAAGTGTGGTGATCGTGCGCTGAACTGGTTTAGTGCCAGACTTCTTTGTCATTTAGATAATCATCTATTCTGTAATAGGCCTTTTGGCACAACGTGTGCCTTACACATTTTTTGAATCGGGCCTCTGGTAAACTTAGGATATCTGTTGGGATCTTATTATAGAAGCGTATACAGTTGCCGAGAAATGAGCTCCTAGCCTTCTTAAGCCTAAGAGTTGGAATTGTAGGCTTGTGCTTATTCCTAGTATTTATATTATGATGGCTACCTAATGTATCGAACTCTGCAATATGTTTTTTAGCATAAACAATGTTGGCGTAGATATATTGACTTGCAACTTTCAGGATGTCAATTTCTTTGAAAAGTTCTCTTAACGACACTCTACTACCTAGTCTATAGATAAATCGGATGGCTCTCTTCTGCAAGATGAAGATACTCTCAATATCTGCTGCCCGACCCCATAGTAGTAAGCCATATGACATAATACTATGGAAGTAACTAAAGTAGACAAGCCTAGCAGTTGCGATGTCAGTCAATTCCCTGATTCTTTTTACAGCATAAGCTGCAGAACTGAGCCTATGAGATAATTTTACAATATGCGGGCCCCATTGAAGCTTTGCATCAATAGTGATGCCTAGAAATACAGTTTCTTCTACTAGCTCTAATTTATCTTTTCCTAGTATAATATTGTTTTCTACCTGTATCACATTCGGTAGGGTAAACTTTATACATTTTGTTTTTTTAGAATTTAACAGTAAATTATTGGCTGTGAACCAATCTAATACACGTGAGAGAGCAGTATTTGCATCACTTAGGTCATCTTCTTGTCTCCTTATTTTAAAAATAAGTGACGTGTCATCAGCAAATAATACTATCTCAGACATATTTTTCACCATATGTGGCAAATCATTAATGTAAACAAGGAATAGAAACGGTCCTAAGATTGATCCTTGCGGAACTCCTATCTTCACCTGGGAACCCGCAGACTGTGTACGATTTATGTCAGCTTTTTGAACCCTCCCTTCCAAGTATGATCTCATTAGTTTTAAGCCTTTCCCGTTTACCCCGTAGTATTTTAATTTTATGAGAAGTGTTTCATGGTCTACACAGTCAAATGCCTTTGAAAGGTCACAAAATACGCCTATAGCATCTTTCCTATCCCCCCATGCGCTATAAATGTGCCTAACTAACATCACTCCCGCATCCGTCGTTGAGCGTCCTTTAGTAAAACCAAACTGTTGGTCGTGGAGAAGTTTGTGTTTATCGAAGTATGATAGTAGCTGAGCTAGCACGACTTTCTCAAATATTTTACTTAATACTGGTAGGACTGACACTGGTCTAAAATTTGAAGGATCTTGCCTATCGCCATTTTTAAATAATGGTACAAGCCTACTATATTTCATGAGGTCCGGAAACAGACCTTCATCTATACACTTGTTGAAAATACTAGCTAAGTGTGGTGCTAACACATATATTACTGAGCTGATAATTTTTACTGACAAACCCCATAAGTCTTCAGTTTTTTTTAAGTTCAACAATTTAAATGTTTTTACTACTATGTGCGCATTTATATGAGAAAATGAGAATTGGTGATCACAAGGTAGGACATTTGCTTTTAAAGGCTCCTCTACACGTCTACAGAGGCATCTGCAGACGTCATCTCCGGATGCGTCCGCCGACGTGTAGAGGGGGTGATTTGCGCATCTGTATTTGGTATTTAACGTCTGGAGACGCGTCCGCCTCGAATCCGATGGTTGTCGGTTTTTTGGCACACATCAAAGGGTTTCGGCTCGAACCTCCGGCGTCTGTCCACACGTCTGCCGACGCATCAGTTTGATCGTAGATGCGAATGAGAGTGCACGCGTGCTTCTTGTGGTTTAATTCCCCCCGAAATGACTAATATGAGCGCCGAGGACACTTTTAGGTTCATTGAGCTGTATCAAGCTGAAAACTGTCTTTGGAATTCAAAAAATAAATATCACAAAAAGAAAAATGTTGTAAGTAGGTATAATATTATCAATTTATCTAAGTAGCTATTTCAATTATGTTTTTCTATTGAGACTACTGCAAAACTAATTGGATATCTAACCTACCTAAAATACCTACCAGTACATGACATTATGATGATGTTTACCGATACCTCAATATTATAGTACCTACTAAATAAATAAATGGGTGCGGCAGCTACTGTCTCAATATCCATTTTTTAAAAGGGGCGAATGCGTGTTTCCTCTGTCGGGAATGAACATAGACTGATCGACATACAGACGTGTGGACAGCTCGTGGAAATTCATCTGCAGATGCATCTGCCAGCGTCCGCCGACGCATCTATTGACGTGTAGAGGAGGCTTAATATATCAGCTGCAAGATCCGGCGATGAGTCTAAATGAACTGTTGTTTCTAATGGAATATTTGTAAAAAACTTTTCAAATGCCGTGGCTATATCCTCATTTGATGTTATTACCTCATTGTTGATATTTAGTGAAAATTCGCGCTCGCCTGTTTTAGTTTTACCCGTTTCCCTATTTATAATAGTCCAAATTGTTTTAGATTTATTTGCTGATTTGTCTATAGTATCCTTTATGTGTGCACATTTAGCTTTGTGGCAGACGGCCCTAAATATTATTTGATATTTTTTAACATATTCTAGAAAACGGGGATCGTACGTATAAGTTTTCTTCTCATATAGTGAATAAAGTGTATTCCTGCTATTTCGAATGCCCTTTGTTGCCCACTCACTAAATCCTGATTTATTACCTGTGACTAATTTTTTCAGCTTAAACACTTTGTCAGTGAGTAGCGAAAGCACCAGAGGAAGGGAATCAACCAAGTGATTTAATACGATAATACAGGGTGTTAAAAGACCGCCGACAGACCCGAAAGGCACGCATACTAGACACCAAAACAAAGAACTTCTTCGATAAATTATTGCTGGGAAATGATTTTGGTTTTTTAGGTTATAATTTTGAAAAATATTTTGTAACGCAATGGACGTGTAACGCACAGGAGTCATATTGCGCCTGGCGTTGGCATAAGTTTGTACTACTTACACTTGAGGTGCCGATGTTTGGAATACATTGCGGATTGCAATTTTAACGTCATTTTTGTAAGAAATATTCAAAATTTTGCTATGGCTTCTTGAGAATTCGGCCAAAAAAAAGTTTTGAAAAGTCCGACTTTGATTTCCCAGGCATAGTTCCTTGGGCAAAAATGTTCGTTATGATGAGGACAATACGTGGTATCCCGCTTAAGTGGCGGTCTTTTAACACCCTGTATACAGCGGCTGGAGGAAGCATCCACTCTATTGGATCCACTAATAGAGGTTGGCGGTCAGCTCTTCATATTATTTTCCGTTCCTTGCCGAATATTAGAATAGCGAAATTAGCTGTCTTCTTCTTCTTCTTCTTCAAACTATAGCCACCGAATGCTGAGTGTAGGTCTCTTCCATTGCATCCAGTCTTACTAGCTGTCTAACTAGCCTTAATCGAAAAGTCACCTCTATTGATTCTCGGAAAAGCGTTATGCAAGGTGTTGTTTTGTAAAGTGACACCCAACTCAGGGAAGCAAAAAATATATTTAAAAAAAATTGGGCCTCCCTTACTAATATATCTACTATCGCTTGCAACCGCACTCGCAAGGGCGCCATATCGCGCGCGCACTTTGAAAAGGCCGGGGGTGTCCGCACGTGGGTAGCCGGCTGCTCCATACAAAAAATACAAAAAGGGAGACCTGTTTCCTCCCTTGATAATTATTTTAGAAAAAATATGTTTATGCCATTCAATTTATATGTACTTCCGCCGTGTCCCTATGTTTTCCTTTTTTATTATTTTAATTATTTTAATAAAATTTCTTTAAACAATTAAAATAATAAAAAAAAGGAAAACATAGGGACATGGCAGAGGTAAATATAGATTGAATGGCATAAACATATTTTTTCTAAAACAATTATCCAGGGAGGAAACAGGTCTCCCCTTTTGTATGGAGTTGAGGTTACCCGCGTTCCCTCTTAATAAAGAACAAATTGAACAAAGTAACTGTGAATGAAAACATATTTACTATTAAAAAAAATAAACGTATTTTTAGTTTCAAGCGTTACTAAAACTATCCTCCCTGAGTCGGGTGTCACTTACCAAAACCATACCCTGTATGAGTAGTTTCTCAGCAAAATTGTTTCAAAGCACAATCTCGACTATTTCCCACACATATCTCACAGCGCGAAAACTATCTAAAAATCTATTCTGTTGATTTATACGCACTTAAAAGTTATCTTGAACCGCATTGCATCGTTCCTCTTGATCGATAGAATACTACAAAAGTTTGTACACTTAAGGCCACCACATTTGGCCGCCATCCTATTTCCTGATAGGGGCATTGGAGATCTAATATTGCTGATAAGTTAACTAAAGGATGTCGGAGCCTTGGTCTAATAAGTCTTACTTTCAATACTAATAGATGTTGACAAAAAAATAATGGAAAAATAATTATTGTAAGAAAACGAGATTCTTAGCACGATTTATTTTGTTTGACCATGGTAAGAATAAGAATTGTCATCGGTGGGATAAATCATGGTAAGAATCCCGTTTTCTTACAATAATTATGTCTCAAAACCACGAAACTTTATTGACCGTCTCCCGCCGTCAAAAAAATTTCTCACAATTTATTTGGCTGGCTGGAAGAAATTTCTATTGAAATAAGTCCGCCCTTGTATGTTATCACTTATTTCTCACCATTGTTATTTAAGTTTTTTATTTTGTGCAATAAAATGTAATAATAAAGATTAAAAAAGCATATTTTGAAAGATTTTTCTAAACTTCAAAAGTAATACCTTACCTTAGTACCTTAATTTGTCACGAGCTGACTTTTAAAGGGATTGTGATTGTGATCGTGATAGAATGACACGACCGTGATTAATTTCATTTTTGAAAAAAAAAATGCCTTCGCGAGTGTTTTTGCTCATATCCTGAGCGAAAAAACTCGCAAAAGTGTTCACTCAATTTGTGTAGATGGCGTTGTTACTTGTCTAGGACTCTAGGTAGTGGGCAAGCCTACCCCACCTAACACAATGTCCCAGGCACTGCAGCTTCCGAGTAGTCACTTCACGCATCTAGTATGAGTGAATGCGTTTACATAGATGCGTTTTTATGACAAGTTTTATACGATCTATTACTTACACACGCCAGCACGTCGACCACTCTACGGTCGGCACTCTACTCGGTTACGTTGCGGGCGACTTTACAACAAAAGTGTACACTCTGGCGTGCTGACGTGTGTACACTACCGGATAAAATTAACGCCTCTTTTTATTCACATCTCTGTCAAAACTTAGATTTTATCCGCGCCACGATATCCTCTAATAGCCGCTTTGCCCGGCTACTATCCATAATCCGTTTGGAACTATTTCGTGGCCCATGATGTTTTCATTTACCTCTCTAAATGGCTTTTAGCCTGTATGCCTCATTTTAATGTTGTCAGAGGTAGTTAACTTAGGTTTGGCTCTGCGCAAATGGGTCTGTTATTTTGGCTTAGGAACATTTCTGTTTTATCTTTTTATAGCCTTTGAAGCGCTCACGGCCTAGTTGGACTAGCCATTCTTAAGGCTGGAAGATAGCAGCGTGGCGAGAAATTCAAAATTTTCAATTTTTTTTTTATATTTTGTAGCTTAACTGAGCTATTTTTATTGGGTTGTAATTAAACAGACTTCTTTTTAATAGCATTATACGCCTCTAAATATCTACATTGCCTTCTAAATTACTAAGTCAGCCACAATCAACGCGCATCTAAATAATACTATCTTAGCCACTAGATAACTTGTATGTAAGACACTCTAAATACAACTCAGCATCGTGGTTATTTTTTGGCATCTAAATTTGTAATATGCATTCAAGCAGTAAACTTCTAAAATATTAATATATTATGACACCAAAAAAATGTTCAATTAGCTTCTAATTTTATAACTCAGTACCTACTCAGTACGTTTAAAATTTATCTCGACCTACATTAATTGATCGTAAAAATTTACCAAAAATTGACATCAAATAGTAAATTATGGCCACTAAAATACCCTGGAACTATTGAAGGGAAACAAAATAAAATACTTTTTTTTTAAATCAATTCGTGTACTTTGAAATACCTTCATTTTACGTATCGTAATTAAAATAAAGATATACTGCCGTCATAAGAAAAAAAGACGCAACTGACATTTTTGCCAAAATTAAGTTACATACATGTTCGGAACGAGGAAAAAAAGGCGCACCTGCCTGTATTTTTTTTATTTTGATAGGAGCATTTTTCTGGAAGTAGATTTAGTAAAAAAAACGCAACTGATACGTAGTCACAAATACACGTGACTACTCGTCAGTACGTGAATCGAATGGCGCTCTCTGATTGGTGCAAATGGCTGGTCGCTGTCGAGTCCCAAATCGTATAGTGGCTTTTTTCACAATAAAAGAATATTATGATGTATTAATTTACATGCTAAGTTATAATATATGAGGTTGTCTATTGAAGCTTGAATTTTATTTTTTTGAGGAGCTTATTTTGAAGCTGTAAAACGTATAATGGTGATGAGTTGTAAAATCCGTGGCTGAGTTAGTAAATTAGGTTGCAATAGATAAATCAGTGGACAAGTTAAAATAATTGTTGAACTTTACTTGACGCTTGCTTTGGAATATTTAGTTGGCGATGTAAAAAAGGCGAATTAGTTTATTAGAAGCTATCTTATTTTCCCGTGGCTTACTTATAAAATGAGAAGTTTGATCACGTGGCCAAAAAAAAACTTTGTGGCTTGACTTATAATTTCCCATTTTTATTGTAAAAAACTTTGAAAATTTTGAATATCCCGCCACGTTGCTATCGTCCACCCTTAATCGATTGGCGAAGTTATGCAACACGCACGGTCAAGCTATAGATGGGTGACCGCTAGTGGCAATAATATGTATCTGAGCGCTCGCGTGCTTCGGAAGGCACGTTGGAGGCCCTTTGGGCAGCCTAAAAACACCAGGAGTGGCCACGACCTCATTCGATAATCAACCTACCATAGCCTTTATGAATTTGTAGTTGCAATATCACTCGCTTACTGTGAAGCAAAAAATCGGGTCTCAACGCAAAAATTGCCAATCGGCAGTGGGCACGCGTGAACTCTCTCTGTGTTCTGATATAGGTAGAAAGCCTTGCCCAGCTAGTAATTGTACAGTGTACAATTCAAGGTAGGTACATCATAGCTTGATACGTACTCTTTTATTTCGCTTCGCTCTTTTATTTTCGTTTAATGTAGATAAAAAGAATGGGACAGTCATATCGTATCCACGCAGATTTAGCGCACATGCTATGCAAGAAGGTAAGATGTAGCCTGTATTAATCTGTGGTAAGCGAAATTTGACAGCCGTATTCCGGTTCTTCTATGGCATACATAAGCGCCATCTATGAACTGCTTTGAATTTGTTCTTTGAAAATGGCTCATTGTAGAGTACATAACCCACTAGCTAGGCAAAAGCCTAGAGTGCCTCAGAGAGAAAGTGTACCCACTGCAGATTAATTGGCGATTTTCGCGTTGAAGGTATTAAGGCTGGAAGAGTTTCCCGCCACGTTGCTATCTTCCAGCCTTTAGTATGCCTCAGACATCAGGTTACCTCGCGATGTTTTCCTTCACGTCAAGGAGGTAAATTTTGAAAAACACTTACAAACTACCTCTAAATAGCCGATATCTTTGTTACCAATCGTTGCCGAAAGCCAATATCTGTTTGTTCGGCAAAGACACAAATTGAAGGCCGTTCAGTGCAGCATTGGTTTGTTGCACTCCGCCTGGACTACATTTGAGCTAAATTTCCCTAGAGGAGTTTCATGAATGTTGGATAATATGGAGTGGACACGATGTAAGAACACTAAAATGTCTGCTTTTGTCTTTTACGGAATAGTGAGCTTTTATTTCCTTTATCAGAAGCGATCAAAGCCTAGTCGGACTAGCCAATAAGTAGCCATTCTTAATTGATTTCGGGCACGGACTGTCCATGGATGGGTGACCACTGGTGGCAATAATATCTGAGCGCTCCCGTACCTCGGAAGGCACGTTAAGCATTCCCTTTACAAGCGTGGGAACTCGGCGATGGCCAAGCGCGTGACACACTGTTTTCTATAGCTGTTTCACCCAGAGCGAGATGGGGCCCGGGAAAAGTGAGAGGCAATGCGGCTGTATGAGTCTACGTGTCTTCGTGTCCTTTCGCGAGTATGTAGTTGTAATTGTAATGTAATAAATCTATTTTCCCAAATTTTTTCGTAGTTTATTTTATTAGCTATTTCAAAAATCTTTTTTTTCTGACAAGTTCAATTCATTATTGATGTTCCCAAGGTAGTTAGACTCAAATAGACAGTGTAATAATGTAAGTAAATAACAACTGAAAGTAACCCCTTTTTCGGCGCGAAAAACGCATCGCTCTAATTTCTTTCAGGCATTTTTTTTTATTATAAAAAATATTTGCAAACCTCCGTATTGGTCATCTGTTGATATAAACCAAGTTTCAGCAAAATCCAGCCTGTAGTTTAGAAATTAAACCTTAACTGCGTTTGTATGGTAAAATGGTGCTCTATAGCGCCCTCTTAAACCGTTGGTCCCACAGAACACATAATAAAACCTTTTTCATCTCCCACGCTCGGAAAGTTTGCTGTTACTAGTAACTTACGATCGTGTAAAGGCCGGATTTAAACTATGTGCATTTTAGTGCGCTTCGAAATTTGAACGCGACGCCGGGAAAGTCTTTCCCGCGCCCCATGGTGTTGAAAAAGAAAAAAACACTGGCCACGCGTATTTCAGCGAAAGTGATTGTTCGTGCCCATTCTCTATACAAAACTGTGAATGTAAATGGGGCATAAGGATCTTTTAAAAAGGTAAAGTCGCACCCCCCGCAGAATAAACCCGTAAAGTGCTATTACGGCTTTTTTATTGTTATTGCAGAAACGTCATCTCCGATACCGAATACATAAGTGTAATTTTTTTCAGACCCTGAAATACCATATTTAAGGAGATATTTAAAAATATGGCTTTATTCGTCTGACCATACTCAACAATTTGAACGAAGAATAAAACCGCAGTCATCCCTTACTGATACATTTATTGTATGCAGAAATAACAAAAGCCTTTACGGCTTTATTCTCGTGAAATATTTTGATCGCCATGACTGTAATGCATGTTTACAAAATAGGAACCGGTTTTGCTATATCTGTAAAACCGTTTAGCTTTTTGTTGTTATATATTTATTCCAGTAATGATGTAATAATAAATCTAACAATATGTCATCTATGTGGTAGTCACTATGAAAGGACGATTTTGCGAGGAGTAAAGAACAAGAAACAGCTATAGATAGACGAAGATGTCTTAAGTTTATGTCTGGTATGATGTAGTAAACCTTATGGAGAGAAAACGGCTACACAAACTCTCACAACCGGACAATATTGTACAAGAAAAAAAAACTTGTGTACAATACGAGTGGTGGGCTCGAAGTTCTATAAAGAATGGAACAACCATGATATGGAATTTGGAGATAAAGGAGATGGCTGGGTTGCGTAAAGGATAAAACCGGAATTCATTGACTGATTTCCCAGTCACTGCAGCAAGTGGTCACTGTACCCTGTGGTGTGAGTGAAGTTGCCACTTACTTACTACGCTGGCTCAGCGACTCGAAGTGGATCTTGGCCTCCGCAACCAAAAGACGCCATCCCTCTCCGTCCTGCATCACTTCTTTCTAATCTTCCACTTGGAGTTCGCGCAAGTCCTTTGAGACTTCGTCAATACAGCGATACTTGGGACGTCCAACTGGTAGACGTGCACAAGGTTGCCGTTCGTATGCTGTTTTAGCTGCCCGATCCTCTCCCATTCTTTATACGTGACCAAGCCAGCGGAGTCCTGCAGTTTTAGTCTCTCCAATTATGTTGGGCTCGGCCATGTGTCCGGCGTTTTACCGGATCCTAAAGGTGCCGTCTTCTCCCTTGGTGGGTCCAAATATTTTTCACAGGATTTTTCCTTTCCGCGACCAGGAGTTTGATCTTTTCTTTTTGCGTCAGTGTCCAAGTTTCACATCGGTACATAAAGATGGTTCTTATAAATGCGTATTTTCGTTCTTCTTGTTAGGTGCTTGGTCGTGATCACTTCGTGGAGAGCCGCGGGGTATCGGAATACATTTTTAATTCTGATCTCTATCTCGCCTTCTCGGGTGTTTGGATCATTTACCGTAAAACCTAGGTACTTGAACTTAGTAACGCCTTTGTAAGTAATTGCCACTAGACGATGTATAAATGATCTCATAAGGCTTAAGTAACACCGAGGTTTCTGCATACATTTAATTCTGTATGCAGGAAGTATAAAAATGCGCGTGAAAACGCTGTTTGCCAATATACTGATCTATGAAACTGGTCCTTCAATCCTTTGATAAAAAGTAACTGGTTAAGGCTCTAAAAAGAGCCAAAACTGGTAAATCACTTAGACCAGAATAATTCAAGCCCATTAAAAACATACTCTAATAATTATGCGCTCTCCAGGTCTTTCAAAACCTTTTACAGCACTGGGATATTACCACAAAATTGGTTAATTTCAACCTTTCTACTGACATGAAGAAATACTGCGAATACCGCTCAATAAGTTTGTTAAGCCAGGTATGTTTCTCTTCATTCTTCATGAGAGGATGAGAGTGAAGTCCAATGAGCATAGGTATTGCCAATAGCTCTTTGAGTTTCAGGTCAGGGCTAAGAACCAGATAAGTCTTCTTTGCACCTACCTAGACCACAAGTCCAGAGACTTACAAACTGACGTTTTAATTTGCTTGATTGCACAAGAAGGCCAATACAAGAAAGAATACAAGAAGGCCTTTGATCATGCTAAGCCCGGTTATAGGTACTAATGCAGAGATAAGCGAATAATTCAGAACCTTTACTGGAGCCAGACTAACACGGTGATAATCGTCTGTGAAGAAGCCAATCAAACTGGTAAAACTCACAGGCTCTAAGGTAACCAAGTTTGTATTTTTCTTCTGTTTTAATAAGGTTTAAGTTGACTTTGGTTTTTACCTACGTTTGTTTATGAAGCAAATAAAGGTTTATCTTCTATCCATTTGCAATGCGATCATAACCTCCAGATCCAGATCAGGAGGCTTCAATGTTACATCTAGCCTATAAAATTTACGACGGTTGTGAATGTCTATGAAAAATGGATCGTAAAGATCAAATAAATAGGAAAATTGAAGCTTTCGAAAAGTAGTGGTATCTTAAGTATAAGGATAAGGATATGTCATACAAAAGAGAACTCATTTAAAACACCCAATAGACATAGATAAGTAATTAATGTGATTAGATACGATAGGCTTCTCCAATTATCCTGATAGGCAAAGATTGAGGAAGGAAAAAGCGTCGGCAGAAGAAGAAAAAGTTTGCTGAAAAACATCAAAGAATGAACAGGAGTGGTCACAATATAAGATCTCTTTAGTCTAGCTAAGGACAGAATGACATAATGAACAGCCGACTGCCAACCTCCAATAGTGGAGAGGCACCAGAAGAAGAAGAAGTTTCGAATTAAATTGTTATTTAATGATTCAAACACTTTCAAAAACAAAGGGATAAAAAGTTGAAAAATTCACTTTTTGCTAACTTTTTTGCCTTTGTTTTTGGAAGTTTTTAATTTCATTGTGTTTTTCTTCCATTATACTGTCGATTTTTAATACGATTTGTTTCGTTAACTACTTTGGGTAGGTATTCAAAATTTCCTGGACTCCTTTACCTACTTATTTTATACAAGTCATTGCTACAAGGGGCACTTATGGAGAATTAAAATGTATGTGAAAAATTGTAATGTACACTTACATTTCATATTCTTAGAAATTTGTACCAGAATAATAAGATAATGAGCCATTATCTAACACAGTCACTTTACATTATGCCGAGAATAAAGCCATAATGTGCTCTTACCGAAAAGAGTATCTATGCAAAATATCAGCGAATATTCCTATAATACTATAATGCTGTAAATGTTCGGTTTCGATTTTACAACGAATAAAACCGTAATATCACTTTGCAGTAATAAAACAAGATTTTAATATTGGTATCATACATTTTGTTAAATAACTTCCGTAGTGTTATCTATAGATTAATAATGTTTCAATATGTAGTGAGCAAAAAAAAAACCTGTAAATTGATACCTAAATGACTTTTCTACCATAGGTAATTAGTGAGTTGTGACGAAAAAACAGTTTTTATTTTTTCCTGAACAATTACGTTTTTGATGTTACGGGTTTATTCGCCGGGGGGTGCGAAGTATCGGAATAGAACATTCAGAAACGCGGTTTCTTCTTTCAGGTTTTTTCAATATTTCGTACACTATATTTATTTTTAATACCAGTAAATAAAAAAAATGCTTCGCTTCTGTTTTATCAAGTATGTATGTTTTGGTTGGTATGGGAATAGAACATTCAGAAACGCGGTTTCTTCTTTCAGGTTTTTTCAATATTTCGTACACTATATTTATTTTTAATACCAGTAAATAAAAAAAATGCTTCGCTTCTGTTTTATCAAGTATGTATGTACGAATGGTTTTAATACCAACGAAGCTGAAAACTTTAGTGCGGCAGCCATAACTACAGTAAAATATGCTTTTAAAAGGAACTTGGCGCTTGGCTAACAAAATCATTTCCTCGCTTCTGTGAGATGAAAAGTTTTGTGTATCGCACGAATGCAATATTATTTGCGTTTGGTGCTTCTGAATACTTCGCTACGCTCAGGTTTCTTTTTTGAACCACTCGCTACGCTCGTGGCTCAATTTTAGAAACCTTCGCTAGCTCGGTATTCATTACAAGCACTCGCCGCAAACAATAATTTTGCATTCTTGCATAACAAATAAGTATTATTCTGTGTTCTGTGGTTGGTCCCGTCATAGGCCTTTTGGGCGGCCTGAAAACGCCAGGGGTGGCCACTACTTCATAGGATTACCTACCATTTTCTTTATTTCCTATCTGCTATCGTGATTGTGACTTCGAGACTGAATAATGACCTAGACGTGTTGCAAGAGATCCTTACTTTTTTTAGTCGGCCTAGCCCACAGGAAAGACAAGTCAATACGTGTGGAGCCAACTAAGCCGCGGGTTTCCTCACGATGTTTTTCCTTCACCATTAGCCAGTGGTATTGTTGTCAGGATGGTTTAAATGCTGGGCAAGCCTACTCCATCAAAAACAATGTCCCAGGCACTGCAGCGCCGAGTGGTCTCTTTATCCATCTGGTGTGAGTGAAGGTGCCACTGGACGGTGCATAAATCATCTCATTACGTTACTTTTTTTACATGGTGTATAATCTACTGGTCAACCGGATGATATTTTTGGGAAAAAAAGTTGGAATAACTGGACCAAACAAAGAAATCGGAACTTAATAGAGCAAAAAAAAAATATTTTGGTTGTTGTGATCCATATCACCAGGTACTATAATAAAAAGTATTAGGACCTTTTGTAATAAGTACGTTGTATTTACTTGAGGTGAGGTGAGGTGACGATCTAGACAATCCCTTATGTATTAGCGAAACTCAGCAGAATCCCACTCGAGTGCTATCTCTCGAGGTGCGATGAATAGAAGCAAAAGTTAAACTTATTATTTTGCAGCTTGTTACAGTTCACTTGACGCGGATTTCCTCGAGTTGTTTTCCTGCTAAAACAATATCCTTGTAGACGAAGAGGTACAATCTTGCCAAAGTTTACTTTTGACACTTTGACAAACAACTTGTTTATTTAAATGCGCTGTCAGAATTTTCCATTTCCAATCTTTCTGTCTTGGTCCAAGTTAAAGGAGAGCGGGTTATTCGTCGTTGTACTGCGAAAAGTGACTAACTGCCGATTTCTGAATTGAGAAATTCCCTAAGCAAGAACTTAAGTATCGTTCTGTCTCTGGAGAATTCTCACAAAAGATCGTGACAGAATGATACTTAAGTTACTCAGTATAATTATTAATTCAGAAACCGGGCCTTTTTCACAGATTTGACAATTTGAGTTACAAGCAATTGAAAGTTCAGATAGCAATTTATGCTCCTCACTGTAAGGCTGCTTGTCCACTGCCCCGATTCGACACGACACGACACGATTATTTATCGGCGCCGATATTAAAACGTTAATACATTCCTATGTTCCCTTTTTCACCGTGCCGACACGACACGATATCCGAGCGCTGTCATCCGGCCGAGTAAATCGGCTTAACAGCTAGATATTCGAAATATATCAGTTACCGGCACGGAAAATCGTCTAAAAAAATCGTCACGGCTTATTACTGGGCCGGTTAGAAAACCGATGCGGTGTACAAGCAGCCTACTCGTAATAGGGAAATTTCCCGTCAAGCAGATATAAATGCTTGGGGCCCGGCTTGGTCTAACCGACCATGGGCGGTGTTATTTTAGATGAAATGGGCTATCCCAGCAGCTATACCATCTTCCCAGCGTAGACGACACAGGAAATGAAATGTCAATTCGTGTTGAGCCAACTAAGCCGCGATGTTTCCCTTTATGGTTAGCGAGAGGTATTGCTACCAAAAAAATATTAAAGAAATTTTGAAATAAATTTAGTTCACTTCCTGCACCGGGATACGAACCTGGGTCTTTCGCTTCAGAGTCCTTAATCTACCACCGCTTCTATCTTAAATCGCCAAAATCGCACGTCTTGGGCCAACGATGAAATATCGTCCGCCACAGTAAACACGCCAGGGGCGACATACGGCGCGACAAAGCGACACTTTTATATTTTACACAGTTCGACATGGACCGAGCTGTTTTCGCAAAAGGTTAGAGTAATTTCTCGTGAGGATACGGTAATTTACCCCTCACAAAGTTTTTGACTTAGAAGCTGGGATGCTTGTACTCACGGCAGCACGTCAGAGTGTACACTTTTGTTGTAAAGTCGCCCGTAACGTAACCGAGTAGAGTTCTAGCGTGTAAGCGTCTTCGTGCTCTCGTGATTTCCTACATGTTAAGATGGATGCTTGGTCATCGAAGGATGATTTGTAATGATAGGTATCTACTTGTAATTTGGGGGTAGACGTAGGTTCGGTTAGTACTCTTCCTGGGTTACTGACATTTCTGACTTCTAGTTTTACCCACAACGAAGATAAAAGGGGATCAAATATCAGATTCCCTTGTGGAGCGTAGGTTCGATCCTACCGGCTGCGTCATGTTAATTTACTTATTATACTTAGATAGAGTACGTCACTCAATCACAGCAGAGCTCATGCTTGATTCTATATTATTCATTCATACCCCAAAATAATGACAAAATGTGCCGAGAAAAGTGTGGTACGGCGTGACTTTGTATTACTCGACTCATAATTTTCCACACTCTTTAGTCAAGTAAGAAATGTCCACCTGCCATCTCAAATGTCCATCTTAATTACGTAATCAGATTTGAAAGGGTATTGGGTCGGACTCATCTTATGCGAAGAATCCAGCTTCGTTACCATGGCAACTTTTTAATCCTTTTATTCGGCTTATCGGAACCGGCTCTTCTTTAGTCCGTTTAGGAAAAGCTCTGCTGCAGTTTTTAATACGGTGAAAGACCAGATTTTGTTCGTGACTCTGCTTGGGACGAGGGTTATTTTACCCGACTGTTATTTAGCATGGTCTACAACAGCGGTCGGCAACACGTATAGCTAGCAAATAAACCACCGAAAAATATAAATAGAAACTACAGAGTAACTGTTAACAAGTCCCTAACTGATTTTAAACTTTCAGTGTGATGTCTGAGGTTGCATTTGGGAGGCAATGTAAATATTACGTGTACGAATACATTTTTTTCAGGTAGGATATATACCCTAGTGTTTACATCACAAGTGCGGGCCGCAGCCTTTAGTTTATGTTGCCACCTTGTGGCCCTTGCCTGCCAAAAGGTTGCCGACTCCTGGTCTACAACTATGATCCGTTGATTTCAACATTAGTTAGTATTTATATACATGAAATATATACAGATATACATTAAATAATTATACATTAATTAGTATACATTGGTTAGTTAGTATTTTCTGGCGCAGTCGGGTTTTTGTTTTATTGATTTTATCTCAGAATCCGCCGATTTCCGATAATGTTTTACTTCCCCAACGAGACGGGCCATGCCTGGTGAAGGGGTCAGCAAATATTTAAACAAATACCTTAAAATGGCAATAAACACTTCTTTTTAACTTGATATTTTTTCTGAGCTTAGAATTTATCTCGTTTTCAATTATATTTTCATTGTTAATTATTTACCATGATATTTATACCTGCTTGTATATTTCGGCAAATAAAATCACATTGCAGGTTAGTTACACACATTTATTGTTTATTGTCTCACAGGTTTAGTGTCATAAATTTTGTTGTGTGCCTACATGAACCACAAATTCATCAGCCTAATGTAGGTCATCCGACATCTATCCCAGATGGCATTTATGGATAGATACACACACAGAAGACGGGAGCAATTTATATCTCGCACGAATGTCGATATCACATGCAGATATCGTAAATTTTAACTCTAAATTGCGATACACAAAGGCATAGAAGTACTGCTTGATACTCCCAAAAGTGTCCCCATCATAGAATTCATTGTCTGTGGCGGGTCTACACGTGAATCAGAATCATTTTTTAAAAATTCAATATGTCATAAATAAATTATTTACATTGAACGTCAAAATATTATCGAAAGTAAAAAAGTATACAGGGTGTTAAAAGACCGCCAACATACCCGAAAGCCACGCATACTAGACACCAAAACAAAGTACTTTTTCGATAAATTATTGCTGGGAAATGATTTTGGTATTTCAGGTTATAATTTTGAAAAATATTTTATCACGCAATGGACGTGTAACGCACAGATTTCATATTGCGCAAACGTAGGTATAAGTTTATGTTACTTAAGCTTGAAGTGCCGATGTTTAGAATACATTGCGTGTTGCAATTTTAACGTCGTTTTCTGTAAGAAATATTTATAATTTTGATATGGCTTCTTGAGGAGATATGTTAAGAACTAGATACTGAATACATTTCTGTAAAAAAAAGTTTTGACAAGTCCGACTTTGAACCTCATTATCTCGGAAACCGTTGATTTCCCAGGCATAGTTCCTTGGGCAAAAATGTTCCTTATGATGAGGACAATACGTGGTTTCCCGCTTTGTTGGCGGTCTTTTAACACCCTGTATATGTAACTATGAATCGTATAATGGATGTAACTTATTCTGCGTATTGACGAAATACAGATACCTAGCTGGTAGAATCTGTTAGATTCGTGCAGGTCTCACGATATTGTCGCGAAGTCATTACACTACTTATAAAGCTCTCGTGGAGCTCTTATGTTAGGATCACAAAGCTCTCACACTAGTGTCACAAAGCTCTAGAAAGAAGAGTTGTCATGCTAGTTTTGCAAAGTTCTCACGAAGCTCTAACACTATAGACATAATAATAAAGTGTCGGGAACATTGCCGAAAACATTGCCGGAAACATTGCCGGTAATGTTCCGCCAACTGGGAATTTATCGGGATGTTTGCTCTACACTTAAGATATTTCAATATTTGCAATATCACACTAAAGTCACAAAGCTCTCACAAAGCCAACACACTAATATCGCAGAGCTCTTGTTGAGCTGCCATGAGCGTGACAGTTTCTTGAGAGCTGTCACAAAGCTCTCATGAAACTGTCACGCTGGTATGGCAAAGCTGTCACGCTTGTATCACAAAGTTCTCGGGATGCTGTCACGCTAGTGTCGTAAAGCTCTCACGAGGCTGTCATGCTTGAGTATCGGATAGATCTCACTAAGCGGTCACTCTATTGTTTTGAAACGCCTGTGTCACGAGTCTCTTGGAAAGCTTTCACTCTAGTGTCGCAAAGCTCTCACAAAGTTGTCACACTAGTGTCGCGAAGCTCTTATGTAGCTCTCGCAAAGCTGACGCTCAGGAGTGACCAATGGAACACTCACAGCGTAGTTGGACTAGCCATTCTTAATCGATTGGTGAAGTTAAGTAACTTCAGGCGCGGTCAGTCCATGGATGGGTGAGTGCTAGTGGCAGTAATATCTGAGCGCTTCCGTGCTTCGGAAAGCACGTTAAACCGTTGGTCCCGGTTATTGTTGATTAATTATTATCGTTAAGCCATGTCAAAGGCCCTTGGGCGGCCTAAAAACTCTGACACCAGGGGTGGCCACTACCTCACATAATAACCTAACCAATGGAACCATCTGTATGTTCCTCGTTTAGGTAGCCAATACTGGCGACCCACTTACTCGTCTATCTTGCCGCCGCCGTGAGCTTCAGGTGTATATTTCGAGGATATTAAATATCTAGAGACGACGTGATGGCTTCCTTTGGATCTTGGAGGATCAATACGCGTCGTCGCTAAAACATACTTACAAAAGTTATTCACATTACGTAACCTTAGCATGCCAAGAAAAGCGCAAAATTGGCTAGAATGGAAAACTGTCCTACGAGCCTGAAGCCGCGTTTCCACTATCTTAGGTGAACTTACGCCAGTCAGGGTTATCCAAGTAACTCAGAGTTAATTTGACATTTCCATACAATTTTTGGAAGATTTTTTTCTTTGTCTCAGAATTAACTGGCTAACCCTGGCTGTCGCACGTGGACCTTAGTACACTAAAACCAATTGAGCCGTCATTGTAAGGCTTCTTTTTGGCCATTTCAGTGAAGTGACGTAGCGCTGTAACGATAACAACCAATCAGAAGCCTTAGCTTACTTTGACGACGCGCTCCGTCATAGTGTACTAAGGCAATGAAACTGCTGCCTTATGTACCTGATTAGGTATAACAGGAACTGCGCGTCTATTCAGTAAATTAATTAACTCACGCATTTACCGTGAAAACCATATTATTTACTGGAAAATAGCCCTTATTGAAATTAACAATAATATCGGGCAACCCAAGAAAATTTTTTTTTTTATATATAAAGTAAGTCCTTAATTGGCCTAAGCTTAGAGCTATTTCAATCTATTTTTTATATTTTTTATCTTGTGCTGTGGGCTTTGTTTTATGAATAAATCAAATCAAATCAAAATAAATCGTGGTAAGAATTCCGTTGTCTTACTTTTTTTTTGACATTTTAAAAACAGGATTTTTTACAGAATACAGGATCTGATGATGATGATGACTATTTTTAGGATACCATCATTTCCATGACATGAAAAAGTGACAAAATTAAATGTCGAATTATGAAAATATCAACAAAAAATATTTTTATATTCTCAAAAAATTTAATCTATTTGGGCATAAATTATATGAAGAACCTAGAAAAATTCTCAGATTTTTTAAAATTTATATTTTTATTACGAATTTTGTAACCCACAGCATTACAAGAGACCTAAAATAATATAAATAAATAGATAAATCCTGATCGCGGCCCCACATAAATAATGTAACTAAATAGAAATAATGTAACTAACTAATCCGAGAATTTAAAATTAATTATTATGGCCTTTGACATGATCGTTCTAGTGGTAGGACCTACATTATGAACCTGAATTAACCAAGACTCTTACTAGGGAAAGTATGTAATCTCTTGGAAAGCTGGCTATAGTGATAACAAACCTATCAGTGAAAATAATAGAATATTGAAGTGATTAGTTGTAAGAATAGTAATAGTGATTTGCCAAACGTAAGTAATTAAAAGAATAAACCTACCCTGCCTTCTTTATTTCTAGTTTTAATTGCCTTAATGGTCAGAATTATAATGCTTAGCTAAAGGAAGCTTTTAGATAGATTAAAGTGAATTTATAATGCATAATTTAACAAATATTAGTGCGATGCTTACTAGGACAATAACGTAGGTATGTATGCCGCAAAGTTAAAAGTACCCTACTCATTCAGTGTAAAAGATAGTAAAGGAAATTAATTAGCTAAATTAAAGTATTTTGCCTTCTTTTACTACTAGATTGAAACTCATTATCAACTTCTTAGTAGTTAAATTATACTGAGACTTCATTTAAATACTGTGAACTTTACTCAGACATTTTTCCATTGAAATAAAAGATAAATATTAGAAATTCGATAAAGTGAATTAATTGTATGCTAAAAATCATACAAACATTTTTGTTTGTTGGTAAAAGGACAGCTCCGACCCGCTGAACCTAGTAAACCTCACCTCTTGTGGAATTGGGTTTCCCTCCAACTTTTTTTCTCTAAAATAATTTTATTACATTTAACTTTACTTTATTCATTGAAATAATTTATGAGTACCACTGGTTCGTAAAGCACTTATCATGAAGAAAAGAACCAGCAAGAAACTTCACATGTGTGCTTCAAGATTTTATAATATAACAAAGTTATGTCGTCTCTTTTGGACATAAATTGTTATTGATTTCTTCTTTGAAATTTACATTTAATATTGAGTAAATTCTATGTTCATTTGCACTTCATTCTTGTGCTGAACAAGAAATATTAGTAAGTATTTATTTTACTTAAGTTTCAAATCCAATAATAAAATACAGGCAAATTCTCTGCAAAATTTACATTATTATAATATGAATCTTTATTTTACTTTATTTTGTGAATGAATAGACTTTCTTTATCTATCATTTCACAATGCAAGAATTTACAACTTGAGAAGCAAATTATTATTCCATAAATTTTAGAATAAAAAGGTTTTAGTTTCAATAAAAATATACCCTTAGGTAAATTCAAAAAGTCAATAGAACTAATTCTTCACTAAATAGCTCTGATTCTAACAGATAATTCCATTTATTTGGAAAAGTAGTTTTTAGATTTCTACCTTCAAATATTTCCCATTAGATTTTTCTAAAAGGTTCACAGCTCAAACTCCTTGCTAGGCAGTTCGGATGCGAAGATGAATATTTATTTATAATGGTTATGAAAATGTTTTATAACACTTTATGATTTTATAATATCAAGTTAGTCTCTTTTTATTAGACTGAACAGAACTCTATTTATTGAGTTTAATTATAAATTGGTATAATTTTATTTCCTACCATCATCGTGCTGAATATTCATAAGGTAAGTTATCTTAAGGTTTGGATCGAATGTTACACCAAATCTCAACCCGTGAAACGGAGACACTGAATCATATCAAAAACAATCCTTGTTTGCTAGACAATTTCACCCACATGGTATGAAGATTGACTAAGGTACTGCTTTGCTTGACCTCGGATAATTTTCAATACAAAACACTGACCCATTCCCCAAGCTAAAACTGATGCAAAATTCAATAAAGAAGTTATTTGGAAGGTTAAATTGCCTAACTAAGTTATTGACTCCCAATAAAACGCGATCCCTAGCCTAATGTGTCTATCGCCCAGCCTATCCCTCTAACCCCGCAATTTCTACTGTGTTGAGACAAGCTAGAAGCATTCAGCTTCACATTTACTTTAAACGTGTAGTGTGTGATGTCAAATCTTCGATTGTGCAATGAAGATTTGCTAGCAGAGTGAAAATAAGAGAAAGCGCTGTGGGTTCGCAGCTAGGTGTGTACCTAAGTGTGTCCCTATAACCCAAAAGTGTCAAGTTCGAGCAATAGGATTGGGATCACGCCATGAACTTGACAATTCCCTATATGTTTGTGTATAGATAAATATATAAATAAGGCTGCGGTGCAAGGGTGTATCCAGAGTTTTGTCAAATAAGCGCTCGCTCTAAATAAACCAATGCCCGAGTAGCTAGCAACTCGTAATAATAAAAAACGAGGAGACAGCGGCTACACACTATTCTCTAACAAAGAACCATGTCTCTGTTATTGCCTCACTAGTGAATCTAACAAAACTTTAAAATATAATTGATTGTTCTTTGCGTAAAATAAAACAAAGTCACTTCCATAATATTCCTGCATCTCCAAGGCGCACCTTAGCATGACACAAGAATACTATTTCAGCAACACTCAACTAAGTTAAATTACAAAAGCACGAACTTCAAAAACAATCAATTATTTCGACCGCGATAACTAATTGCCTCTGCGCAGATAGAAATCCCTTCGCTATGCCTCCGCAATTCATAGAACCACGAAAACACCACGTTAGAATCTCTCCGAGCTAATCGCTATAATCAAATTACCAAATATAATCAAGCAGAGGCTTCCCAAGAAATCTGTCGCCAGGGAATCAACTACAAGATCAAAAATGTCGTACTAACCCAAGGGGTACCTTGGCTCTTAGTCTGACACACTTTGGCAACTCAAAAATGCAACCAGCAAGGTTCAAGCGAACAACAAGACTCTCAGTTATTTGAAATAATCACCAAAGTTAAATTCACTAGGAAAATCCGACGAATAATAATCGCTCCCGCTACCGCGCTGGACGTTTTATACCGCTTCTCCCATGCTCCAAAAATTCCCTATGAAAAACTACTACTTCAGTTCGAAGAAGAAAATAAAGATAGTCCTATACTAATTATCACATAGGTGTGAAAGAGTGAGAGAAAATGACGACATTTCCTCCATTAAAGTAAAACATAGAACTGAAAGAATGAGCTAGAATATATGAAACATGTCACAAGCGTGAAAGGGTGAGAGATATTCCTCATGAAACAACTTCACTTCACTCTCCAAGGGATCCCTAGGTTTCAATGAAAACCCCGTAAACGTCAACCTGCATGAAGTGCAAGGGATTTCCATGATGGCGGCCCGTCAATACCAAATTTTATTTCCAAAACCCGAAAATTCCATTAACGTATCACTACATTCGAATTTTGAATATGCGATGGCCGTTTGTTGGACAAATCTCACGCCATTATCTACCTACACTTGGCCTCGGCCTTGATAATATTGCCTTGATAATTCTCAATTAAATGTAAGGAACCCAGTAAAGGAAATTTAGTGGTACTTCGCGTTTTAAACTCAATGAATCCTAGTACTTCGCTTTTTAAACTTAGTAAATTCAAACCATTCCTAATACTGCTGAAGTAGTTCTTCCTCCTTCCGCAAGATGTCGCCTGTTGATTAGTTCTCTCTTTACCCCATAGATGGCGTTATGATTTTCTTATTAATATTTATTTGATTAGTTGAAAATTTACAACGTAGTTTCCAATTTCACAAACAGATGGCGCAATTATTTACATGATTAATTTCTCATTTTATTTATTTATTTGTGAATGTTGGGCGAACCGATTGGAAAATCAATCTGGTTCGTCTCAATTTGTTTTGACCGCTTGAAAATACCCTTTTTTACGGCTTTTTTCGGTTGTTAAAAACTTAACCGATTTCGGATCCGAAGTCGGTGCCAAGTGAAACCTCATGGAAATTGTAAAAGTTTTTATGAGAGTGCATATTAGTTACACTCCGGAAGAAGTGGGTTCAGGCACCTTCGCTGCTTTCAGCCCAGATTCCTTTATGTGTGTGTATTATAATATTTTTATGTAATTTCATTGAACAAGCGAAGCGAAAGAATTTGTCCGAGTCTACTGGAACAATCCGGCGCTTGTATGTATGAATGAATAAATTAATGTTCGTTCGGGGATAAGTCTGAGTAGTCATAGGTATCCAATTATTTACCACTGACCAATGAGTAACCTACTCAGAAAAAAAAACTGTCGCTATGCCCTACAGCGCTTTCTTGTGATTGGCCTGTTTTTTTTCCTGTTATGGCCTGCAGAATGCAAGATGGCGAAATTTAATTAGGCACAACTTTTCATTAAGGTTTGATCAAGGCACACAGCGCCGCCAATGCAAAAAACATCGTCTTTTTGATGCATTTTGGCTAAAAACGAGCCATCAAATGAGAATCCCTAGGCTTAACTATTTTTAGGACCTAAGTCCTAGATTCCAGATCCTAGAACCTTCGATTTTATCTTATGCGGGATTTATTCGTATGTTCTAGGATCTGGAATCTAGGCCTCAGGTCCTAGGCCTAGATTTCAGATCCAAAAAACGCATCCAAAAAGAGGATATGTTTTTTTTTTCATTGACGCTAGTGGAGGAGTTACAATGGCCTCAATAGAGTTGTGGTCCTGTCGGGATACATGGCCAAAAAATCTCAAGATACGACTTTGTACAGTAATTGACAGACGCTGCTTGGTGCAGAGTTCTCTAAGTATGGATTCGTTTGTTTTGAATTCCGTCCACGATACTCCAAGCATTTTTCTTCAGATTTCCAGAGCGTCGCTATTATTTCCCTTTTCGATCTCTCGGAGTGTCCATGATTCCGTGGCGTAGAGAAAGATGGGAAACACCAGTGTGGACACGAGCCGGGAATTAGTGGCTTTGGGCCATTACCATCCTCAACTTATCAACCTATCGCACAGGACAGACAAAGTCAGTGTAGAGCACACATGCCGCCGGTTTCCTCACGATGCGAATCCACAGTTGTATGTGTTTCGACTTTATTCAACTTAAAACTTTAATTGCTCAATAAATGCATAACACCTACGCCTTAGTAATGTCCCAAGCTCAATTTAAAACGAGTTCACCACACCCATAAAGTCGCTAAACCGCACAAAAACAATTAACTCCTGCCCATAAAAAAGCATTCTACAATAAAGTCTGTTTTCTCTCTGCGGTCCTAAAAATAATAACCGATTTGTAAAGACCAATCAGGAGTATGTTTTTAATTGGATATTGGTATAAAATACCGACTCGCCGCGGCGATTGGGCGTCTGGTCCCAAGGTAAACTCATCCCACTGGGTCCAGATGAAACTTTGTTTCAAAATAAACATGTCGTTGTGTTAGTGATACATCCGATAGCTTTTAACGTATGTTTTCTTCAAAGTCAAGTGTCAAGCATGACTCTTTGAACTTAATTTTTAGTCTTGAAACAAAATATTTGGCCCTTTTGTTACATACGTGTATAAGAACGCAAAATTTACTTATTTTGTCTCTACACGTCGATCTTGTCTTGTCACGAGTCTTGTAACCGAAATATCTTGCCATTGCAAATGGTCATGTAAAATAAAATGAGGCCCAGCTCCTGTATTCGTTTAAATTTCCCGTGAGCGTCAGGACCGCTGGACCAAAAGCGATTTTCATGTTTTTGAAACACAAAATTATAGTACATATATGCTACTATTTTAGTACTTACGTTTAGTATAATATTTGGTATCACAAATTCCCGAGACATGGCTCCAGGAATGGGCCAAGTTTCAAACAGGACAAGTCCAATCCGGGTCGGATGACGGGACGTGTATAAAATACTGTCTCCCTGAGGTGCTTGCTCTAATTGAATGTCTTAATGGCGGATGGTATCAAAGTGTCATTAGTCTTTGCCCTGAAGGGGGAGTAGTGCAATTTAAAAGCGTAATTAATAATACAGCAAGCGGTAAGGAGAAAGAGGGTCTTAAATAAAATATTATATTAATTGTCCTTCTGTAAGAACTTGCGCACGCAACTTGGCTTTCGAATGAGGGCGATGCTGCCATACAAATGAGAGCTATTGACTGACCATCTTTAATTTAGTGCTGTTGAGCTCCTGTTATTTTGTTCCTCTGGCTTGGAGACATCACGGACTTCGGGTTCGCAGGGGAGAAGCCTTTATAAAGGATGTAGGGAATCGCCCGGAGGAACCGCGGGTATGACTACCGCTCTGGGGCATATTAATTTGACGTTTTTGGGAGCGCGACGTGTGACGCTTTCAACCCGAGAGATGAAGAATTTGATGCAGAGGATCTCCCTCGCTGTGCAGCGGGGTAATGCTGCCAGTGTGATGGGGACTTTTGGCCGGATGTCTCGGAGCGGTTTGCCAAGTTGATTTCCTTATTTTTTTTATTAACGTCTTAGTATTAAATAAATATTTCTATTTAAAAAAGTCTCAAGACACTCTTGCTTGCGGGCTAGGCCGACAGGATCGTATCTATAGGTGCTGGCAAGCTTAGTCATCTAAACCTAAATCTTGGTTGGTTTCTACTGACCATGGCATAATGCTGAGCGGAGGCCATTTTGGTGCCTACCAAAGACTACAAAGTGATTTTAATTTTAAATATTTTAGCTTGTACGAACAATAAACATACCAAATAAACATTTTACTTAGGTAGATTCTGCAGATTCTGAGTCCATTACCACCATTACGTCCATTACGTCCGAAATAATGGAGTAACAAGCATATCATTACAGGGAAATTTAGTTTCTATAGCTACAATAATTACAATTTAAAATCTATCCACCGAAGAAAATAACTGGCTGGTATCGAACAGTGATTGCAAGAATGAATCGCGATGAAAAAACGACGAAAACACTCTCTGGAAGTGGCGAGAGTGTTGTGAATTCTAAATTTCAATTTGAAATTTTTAAATTTGGAATTCCTTTATTGGTGCGTTTAGACACACCAAACTCTGTGTCTGTATTTAAACTCTAAGCTCTCTTCCTAAACTGTGCTAAAGAATATGACTTCTTATCTGATCGTCCATTGTTTGATAGTTTTATTAGTAGAGGTATGTGTGTTAGTTTAGTAAATCCTAAAACGTTTCAGGGTTTTGTAAGACATGATAGTATGCCACCTCCTCCGTCAGGTCAAACTTAGGGCCCGTAGGGGCTCAAAGCTTTTGTTACTCCAAGCACCCTAGGTACAGTTAGTGTTAATGTTAATGACTGGCACTTATTCTTGTTTAAGGGATGTTCTTGAGGGTTGTTACACTAATCAAAGATGTCAAACTGTTATTTTATGTTGTTATATTGTTGCGAGCTAGGTTCTAACAAAAACTAAAGTAATAAAAATGTATTGCCAAGGTGAATTGCTTTGTTAGCTTATTTCTGATAGTAGGTCAATTCGCCTTGTGCGTCACTGTACGATGATGATGTCGCTGACCATAGGGTACCTAAATGAGATAACTGTTTGCCGTTGTTCTTTGCGTTCAGTCGCTCGGTGTAAATGCGGTCCCAGATTCCTTTTTTCAATCGGACAGCGGTGAATGCAGTGGAAATCAGAATGAATGCTCCCCTCTCTCTATCTCGCAAATGGAAGAACATTGGATTGTTTCAGTAATTGATTGGATTTTGGGGATTCGTGGCGAAATTGCAGGGACGACAAAATGGGGTCTGTAAAATGGCTAATTTTAAACAAGTTTGCTTGGAATTCGACCGATTTAAATTCCCAGAGTGGTTTGTAATAACTGCTAACTTAAATTTTAAATACCCGCGAAGGGTCATATTAGCATAACGCATAAAGGGATGAACCGATTTTGATAAAAAAGGATCTAGGAATACCCATTTTAGAGCTATACGTTGCCACAGACAGACATACACACACACATAGCGGTCAAACTTATAACACCCCTCTTTTTGGGTCGGGGGTTAAAAAGTAGAGGACTTCAGGCTAAAGATTTGGTGTCTGCTGAAACAAGAAAGAATAAAAATGACTTTAATGAGTAAAAATAATAGACCTTTGGGCCATTGTACCTTTTAAAAATTGGGGCAAAAATAAAACAGCTTTTCCATACATTTGGTGCGCTAGGTAGTTAGTAAGTTTTGACAAAAGTCAATCCGCATCATTATTTAATTAAAAACACAAAAATAACACTGGCAGACACCCAATTCTCTGAACGTGTAGGTACGGCGTTTATTTTAAGTCTAATTCATTAACTTTTCTTGTCATTGAATTAAATCAAATAGTATCATTATTATAGCATTAAGGACACTTTTTATCAGCGGAATGAGTCGAAAAGTGTCTCTGAATCTTTTATTCAACAAACGAGTGAATGGAAGCGTCCCTTATCTCGAACAGAAGCCAAAATTAATGATAAGGGTATACAGAAGGTATTCTCAATGCTTGTTTAAAACAAGGATTGAAAGATCATAATATGTTAAACCCTGATTTTTTGGGGTTCCAAAATATCATAATGTGAAAAAAAACTTCTCCATGTATAAAGAAGTGATAAATTTTTCGCGCAATTTGAAATTTGGTTTCAGAATACCTTTAAAACCTCATAGAATTCAGCGTGTAGGTACCTATTATTACTGGAAAAATTGGGCATCAAGACAATTTACATAATGCGACTTCTCCGCAAGTTATGCGTAATTAGGTAGGTAAGTACGCGTTAGTTAGAGCAAAGATTTATTCCAAAATTGTCCTTCTGTGAAAAGCTGTTTTGCGTCCAAGTTGTATATCACTATCGAAAACGGAACCTTGTTAAAACGGTATCCACCCATTCTTAAATCAACCAGAAAAACACCGACGTGTGCAAAGCATTTTCGACCTTACTACTACAGAACATGTGTTAGGGCGTAGCGAGCATTGTATGTTTATGCGCGCTTTAAAAATTCTTGATGTGTTGCTTCCACTGCCACTGCTTTTTGGAATCTTTGAAAAAGGTCCTTTAGGTAAAATCCTCCTTTGTACGAAACTGCACCTTAATTTCATTGGCATAAGGAAGAAGAAGAAGAATGTGGATTTTGAATACAGAATGTTTTTTTGTTCATAATAAATGCCACCCATTTTCCCGTCAATGATCAGGGCGCCAGCCTGTGAACGAACTGGTGAAAAAAAAAAGAAATCGAAAGGAGTTTAACGTATGCGTTCGAATTCTTTCTTGTTTTTTTATTCGTTTTTCGGCATCCTCAAGTAAGCCAGAAGCGCGGTGTATAATGACATCGAAAAGCCTTCCTAATCGAATGCTGGCGGTTTATCTTTGGAACATTTAAGATCCTTTCGTAATTAAAAAGTTAAATCTACGCATTTCTGACTCTGTTTTGATAGAGACATTTTTATTTGGGAATGGACTCTCCCCTGAGATGAGAAAAGTATTAAATAAATAGATCATAAGTAAATGGATGGTTTGGAAAGGGACATGACACAACCAGAGATGGGCACGTACCCGGGTATATACCCACCTGTGGGTATTTACCCGATATGTACCCGGTAAATACCCGTATGCACCCATTTGCTGGGTACATTCAATTTGTGATTTCAAGTATAATGAAAATTAGTAAAAGGAAAAACAAAGTATGCCAATCAGTTTTAAACCATATTCCCTACGCAAAGTACATCTTAGTAATTTTTCGTTGAACGCATATTTACAAAGTTATGCATGTTTTTGTGATGTCTTTGTTTGAAAACGAATAGTCATAAGGACATTTGTCTTATATTTTTATAGAATTACGAACCGGTATGTTTAAAAAGTACTTTGTCATACTTTGTATGACTAATAAAATAGTTTTTAATATGAATTTAACAAAATTATTATTGATTAGGAACCAAGTGTCAAAAATTGATATTTACATTGAAAAGGTAGACAATACACTGATGAAGTCAGGTCATTTCTGTCTAATGAAAATGCGAAGACGGGTTGCAAATAACAAAAAATTATAATCATAAAGTATGGTTTTATGTTTGTTCTTCCCGAACAAAGAATAACTAAAAATTCGTTTATTTTATTTTGCAAATGGCATTGTGCTCAGAACGCTAAACGGTGAAATGTAAGTCGTCCAGCCACCTCATTACGTCCGAGTCGGCCTCATCGACACCGCCGCCTTGGATGGTGAACAGCGGGTAGTCGTAGTTAATGTGGGACATCGTCTGAACCGGCCCGCACACGCAACTCTGGTCCGACCCACAGTTACATTTTGTGTATTTAGCTCCGCACTCCTCCGTAAGATCCGGAATCTATTTATTTGAGTCCAGTGCTTTCTGGGAAGATGGAAGCCTGGCACACGGATATCTGGCTCGCACTCGAGATGCTTGCTAGGCAGGTCCACAGATGTCCACTGATCTCGCCATTTCTCCATCAGCTTTCTGTCGTCCTGCAAGAGTTTGTGGACGTGCATGGCATGGCAAAAGATCTCTCTGATGGTAGGCTAAGATCACTGCGGGTTGCCTGAAGATGAGGTACTAGTGGCAGGTGCGGCATATTGTTGATCTTATCATACTCCATTCTGATCATTAATTATCTTCACAGACGTGACGGGAATATGTAGGAAATGACGGGAAGCCAATTGGCGTTTGTGGGTCTGACGGTTCCGGATATGTTCCTAATGGCGCTGTTCAAACATTTATAATAAGTTGAAAAAATTCACTCGGGACAGGACTTGAACCCGCAACCTTCCGCATACCGTGCAGGCAATTCCAATGAGCATTTCATCTGCAAAGATGAACGCATTGGGTGGTGTAGATTAGTGCAAACTAATCACACCAGGTGGCGCCCCCCGTCCAGTTGACGGAGACTAGTTGAAGAAATTCGCATCGACAGTTACTTGACTCGGTAGCTCAATTGGTAGAGCGCCTGCACGGTATGCGGAAGGTTGCGGGTTCAAGTCCTGTCCCGAGTGAATTTTTTCAACTTATTATAAATGTTTAAATTATTCCCTAGCACGGGTTAGTGCTTTAGAAAAAACAAAAAGTGGCGCTGTTCAATTCAACGTCAACCAGGTCAGTATGATGGCCGGCCTACACTGGCTCGGGCCGCACTATGGACAAGGGCTAGTGTTGATATGCGCAGTGTATCCGCTTTGCAGTCCCATGTTATCGCTGCCAGTTTCCGTATCAGGTTGCAGCTGTTTGATACAATTTTCTTTACTTTCTTGAGGGGTGCTTTCAAAGTGGGAGTTCTGTCTAGAATTACACCAAGATAGCCTTGGTTAGGGTCGTGCTTCATTGCAGAAACTACGTTTAACACCGTCACTTACTAGCTTGCCTATTGTTGAGGTAAAAGGAGCAGCTCACAGTTTTACATGGGTTAGGTTTAAGTCCCCAGTCGATGAAATAGCGCTCAAACTTTGCAACAACTTCCTGAACCAGTGTTGTCGCATTTTTCAGTGTCGAAGCTTGCGCTGTGATGGTAATGTCATCGCCTACATAAATGATCACCCGGAGACTGTTGTTGTTGTTGTAACTGACGTAGACGTTGATAAGCGTAGGCGCCAGGACTAAGCCCTGCGTAACACTATTGTTCAGAGTTTGGAGGTTGAAAGGAGGGCGTCATAAAGACGATACGTGCGTTGCATTAAAAGAAATTACGAGCTCGTAGGGTAGTCCCTGACTGTCCCTGTTTCCAGACATGTTCCAGAGAGTTTCAAATGTTGAGCTGAGATCCACGAATACCGCCACGGTTTTGAGTTTCTTTTGGAATGCTGCTTTGATGTTAGAAGTTAGTACAAGCACTTGGTCAAAGCAACCCTCACTTTTGGTGGGATTTTGACCGAACCGGGGTTGCATCAAAGAATTTCAACCATCTTGCCACGCCATGCAGGCCCATGAACTCTTGCAGGACGACAGAACGCTGATGGAGAAATGGCGGGATCAGTGGACATCTGTGGACCTGCCTAACAAGCATCTCGAGTGCGAGCCAGATATCCGTGGGCTTCCATCTTCCCAGAAAGCACTGGACTCAAGCGGAGCTAAATACACAAAATGTAACTGTGGGTCGGACCAGAGTTGCGTGTGCGGGCGGGTTCAGACGATGTTCCACATCAACTGCGACTACCCGCTGTTCGCCATCCAAGGCGGCGGTGTAGATGAGGCCGACTCGGACGTAATGAGGTGGCTGGATGGCTTACATTTCACTCGATAGCATTTTGAGCACAATACCATTTGCAAAATAAAATAAACGAATTTAATAAGTTTTAGTTATTCTTTGTTCGGGGAGAACAAACATAAAACCATACTTTATGATTATACATTTTTGTTATTTGCAACACTTAACCCGTCTTCACATCTTAATTAGACCGAAATGACCTGACTTCATCAGTGTATTGTCTACCGTTTCAATGTAAATATCAATTTATGACACTTGGTTCCTAATCAATAATAATTATTGTAAAATTCATATTAAAAACTATTATATTAGTCATACAAAGTATGACAAAGTACTTTTTAAACATACCGGTTGTTAATTCTATAAAAATATAAGACAAATGTCGTTATGAATATTCGTTTTCATACAAATAAATCACAAAAACATGCATAACTTTGTAAATATGCGTTCAACGAAAAATTACTAAGACGTACTTTGCGTAGGGAACATGGTTTAGAACTGATTGGCATACTTTGTTGTTAATTTTAAGTCACAAATTGTATATACCCAGCAAATGGGTGCATACGGGTATTTACCGGGTATATACCCAATGTACCCGGTAAATACCCAAATGGGTAGATTGGGTATATACCCACCGCCCATCTCTGGACACAACATAAAACAGCATTACAATATATTATATTACGTTCTTGGAACTAAAACCCAAATTACGTTTAAACATACATTTTTAGAGCCAAAAAGCTTCTCAATAATTAAAAAACAAAAGTCAATGATTTTCCGATCACAATGTAGGCACATGTAGAAGGTAGGGTAGGTATACGGGGCACGCGTAGTGTGATTAGACCCGAACAATATCTCTCTGTCTTTCTCTTTCTTTGAGAGAAGGCCTTTGGGCAGCAAGTGGGACATGACAGTAAATCTTAGGTAATAAGGTGAGGTCTGTGAGGTTTTTAATCAAGGTAAAAATGCTAGGATCTGGAATCTTGGACCTTTGTCCTAAAAATAGTTAAGCCTACGGATTATCATTTAATTTTGATGATTTATTGTTAGCAAACGCCACCAATGGAAAAAAAAACATATCTTCTTTTTGGAGAAGATATGTTTTTTCCATTGGCGGCGTTAGATGTGCATAGGTTTGGGCCTTAATTTACCACCCTGTATAGTAAAGTGTGAGCGCTTCTCACATTGGCGCCAAGACTGTTTCTTTTTTCTCATCCAACCCATTGATTTGTACATCCTGTTTAATTACAAAAGGAACCGTAAATAGCTCAAGCGAAATTAATACGAAATTAATTCATCCGTTAATGAAGGACATCGTGTAGTTAATTATCTTCTTTAAAAAATGTTGTTTCTTGCTAAATGTGTCGTTGGAAAATCATGGTGAAGAAATCATTTAAGTTGTGGTGAATCATAGAATTTATTAAGTCTATGTGGTGAATCTTTCTCAAAAAATCAATTTAGTTCCACTGAGTCCACAGAATGATAGTTGCTACAATCAAAGGCGGACTTTATCTGACAGTAGCAAACTAGCAACTGTCATTACTTGGACTCGGTTTTTTAATTAGGGTTTAGATACAGAATTTGAATATCATCTTATACACCGTGGAATTTTAGTGGTTTTAAAGCCGAAGGTATTTTAGTTGCACTCGTGATTCTGAGTCAAATTCCAAAATTTTACTTCAAAACGAGCGAAAAAAAAACACTTCCCAATACAAACGGCTATCGCCAATCGACACCATTTGTATGGAGAAGTGAATTTTTTTTTCGCTCGTTTTGGAATGAAATTTTGTATTTTGGCTCAGAATCACCAGTGAAACAAAATACCTTCGGCTTTAAAACCACTAAAATTGCACGGAGTATTCATGCTATTGTAATGCAGCGGACCCTCAGCTTTTATGGGCATAATATGCGGTCACCACGTCATACTCTGGATAAAGAGATCATTTTGAGCCAGATGGAAGGCAGACGGGCGAGAGGCAGGACACCAATGCGCTGGTCCGATGCCCTAAAGAAAAGAGGGCAGCAAGTGGATCCATCCCGCACCCATCCCATCGCGCTCATGACCTTGATGAGTGGAGAACCATTGTATATTGTCACGATCCTCATAATTGAGGGACCGATCTAGAAGAGAGAAATTGTAATGCACCACTGATAAATTTGGTAAATCTTTTGTCGCACTAAGGTCCGATTCTTCAATCCCCAATAGCACTCTTTGAAAGTGGAACGAATTTTGTATAGGCGATAGTTATTATTGGTCGAATAAACTAACTGGGGTTTGAAAACTGAGTTAAACTGAGGATTGAAAAATCAGGCCTAAATAAACTACCGCAATAAAGTACACACAAATAACAGCTCGTCTAGCACATAGCATTATCTTCAAATAAATCATAGTATTTAAAGCAATCGGAAAAGCGGTCGTCCCTATATTTTACGAACTTGTCCCTTTTATCTTTTTTGGGTCGAATCGGCTTATCGGTTCCGCTTTCAACCGAGCACAGTAATAAAAGGACAAGACTTAAAACTTTATCAAAATATTACGGTTAATTAATTAAGCACCAAAAGCACAAACGAAATAACAAACCGTTAGCAACAAAACCGTCAAATCAATATTATGAAGTACCAGCTTTTGCCCGCGACTTATTTTGTGTGGACTACAGAAAAAAATATTTAGTAATAGTAAATTTTCCTTGCAGTGGGACACATAAAAAATAAAATTAGTAAGTAATTAAGCCAAAGCCTGCAGCGTCATGTACACACGACAGCACGTCGATCCTTACACGCTAGAACTCTACTCGGTTACGTTACGGGCGATTTTAAAAGAAAAGTGTTCACTCTGACGTGCTGTCGTGGTCTGTACCTACTTATGGCATGGAGAGCAAAACCAAGCCATAATTCAGAAATTTGCAAGTAATTGAATTGAATTGAATTATTTATTTCGTGCATATAAAAACACATATAAAAACTTAAGAACTAGAACTAGACTATTATACATTATTATTATTAATTAATATTTATAGGCAAAGATAGAAACAAATAAGATCAATGATTTATCGGGACAGGACTTGAAAAAAATAGTAAATAAGATCAAGTCAAGCGCCCAAAGCGGTCTCGCGAGGAAATGGGTCATGTTTTACATATAACCTAACCGGAAGATCATTGTTTTGTAAAAAGGTTCTATCTATCTCTTTGTGTTTTTTTTGCGGCTGAAAAAGTGGCCAGTCGTTTATGGATGAATTAGCTTTTGCCCGCGACTTCGTCTGCGTGGACTACAAAAAAAGTATATATGCTTTGCTTTGCTCCTAAGTGTAAAAGCGTGATAATATGTAGCCTATGTGTTATTCTCATGTCTAAGCTATCTCTATTCCAAATTTCATCCAAATCTGTTCAGCCTTTTCAGCAGAAAAATTATATACATATGCTTTACTTTGCTCCTAAGTGTAAAAGCGTGATAATATGTAGCCTGTGTTATTTTGATGTCTAAGCTACCTCTATTCCAAATTAAATCCAAATCTGTTCAGCCGTTTCAGCGGAAAATGGATGCTTTACTTTGCTCGTAAGTGTAAAAGCGTGATAATATGTAGCCTATGTGTTATTCTGATGTCTAAGCTATCTATATTCCAATGTTCATCCAAATCCGTTCAGCCGTTTCAGCAGAAAAAGGATATAATTATGCTTTACTTTGCTCCTAAGTGTAAAAGCGTGATAATATGTAGCCTATGTGTTATTCTGATGTCTAAGCTATCTATATTCCAATGTTCATCCAAATCCGTTCAGCCGTTTCAGCAGAAAAAGGATATAATTATGCTTTACTTTGCTCCTAAGTGTAAAAGCGTGATAATATGTAGCCTATGTGTTATTCTGATGTCTAAGCTATCTCTATTCCAAATTTCATCCAAATCCGTTCAGCCGTTTCAGCAGACAAAGGATCTATGCTTTACTTTGCTCCTAAGTGTAAAAGCGTGACAATATGTAGCCTATGTGTTATTCTGATTTCTAAGCTATCTCTATTCGAAATTTAATCCAAATCCGTTCAGCCGTTTCAGCAGAAAAAGGATGTATGCTTTACTTTGCTCCTAAGTGTAAAAGCGTGACAATATGTAGCCTATGTGTTATTCTGATTTCTAAGCTATCTCTATTCGAAATTTAATCCAAATCCGTTCAGCCGTTTCAGCAGAAAAAGGATGTATGCTTTACTTTGCTCCTAAGTGTAAAAGCGTGATAATATGTAGTTTATGTGTTATTCTGATGTCTAAGCTATCTCTATTCTAAATTTCATCCAAATCCGTTCAGCCGTTTCAGCGAGAAAGAGTAACAAACATCCATCCATCCTTCCATCCATCCATCCATCCATCCATCCATCCATCCATCCATCCATCCATCCATCCACACTTACAAAATTAAAGTAGGATAGGTTGTTGGGATAGCGGTGGTGGTCTAGTGGGTAGAACAGTGGACTCTGAAGTGAAAGGTCCTAGGTTCGATTCCCGGTGCGGGCATGTATCTATGACTTTGTACTTTCAAAGTTACGTACATTGTGAATCTGTAGTAGCAATACCACTCGCTCACGGTGAAGGAAAACATCGTGAGGAAACCTGAGCGTGTGAGGCATTATACCCTCAACACAAAAATCGCCAACCCGCATTGAGCACGCGTGGTGATTAAGCTCGAACTCTCTCTCTCTGAGAGAAGGCCTTTGCCCAGCTAGTGGGACATGTACAATTGTACAGGCTACATCTTACTTACTTTTTAGGATGTTGAATGTCACTAACTCCGATCGAGCGTTTGAGTGGCACCTTCTTCAACGCAATAAAAACTCACGAGTAGGTACAGTCGGCCACAGTCTCAGATACCCCTTTTTGTTCGATTGGCGCCCTTATGCCGCGCGCGGTAAGAGCTGCCATGGGGTATCTGAGATTGTGGCCGACCGTACACACGACAGCACGTCGAGGCTAACACGCTAGCACTCTACTCGGTTACGTTACGGGCGAATTTGCAACAAAAGTGTAGAGTCTGACGTGCTGTCTTGTGTACAGCCGGCCGGAGGCCTCACCCAAAGATACCCCTTTTTTTCGATGGGCGCCCTTATGCGGTGCGTGGGGCTACCATGGGGTATTAGAAGAGTACCGTACTGGATATCGAACTTCATTTGGTCGATTAACATTGTGGCCGACCGTACAATGCACAACCGGGAATGTAGGCTACCGCGCTTGGATTTACCGCTAGGATCGCTAGTGTTGCGTAAGGTCAGAAATGACACTGTTTGTATGGGCTACGCGGGTTTTTTTCTAATTAGAATAATGTTGTGAATATTTTGCAATCATCATCATCATCATTTTCAGCCCACATTTGCACACTGCTGGGTATAGGCCTTTTCCCCCTCACGCCATCCTCCTCGGTCTCTAGCGGCACGCATCCACCGGACCCTCTGAATTCGGATTTTGCAATATCTGAGATCAATTATGGCAAATAGTTGTTCCTGCTTCTAACCACTGCTTTGAAACAGTTTTATCTTTCGGAAAATTGTGTTTTCCGATTTTTATTTCAAACAACACGGGCTTGTTCGATGTGATTTATTGGTACAGTTTTAAGGTAGGTATTAAATATGGTTTTAATGTAAGTAAACTTTTATTTGCGTCCGAAATAAGAGCTAGGTAGCCCTTATTGAATCCCTGACTCTCTCCATGTTAAAACAATGTATTATGTATCTCCTTGGTCACTTCTTCTAATCTACAGGGTGCACTCTAAGTCGATAGCGGAACTTTAAATAGGCTGTCTACTGATCAATACAAACAACTTGTACTAGGTGGCGAAAAAAATGGAGCGAAAAAAAAAGCTGTTTCATACATTTGACGCAGTACTGAGTCGACCTTTTGTATGGAACAGCTGATATTTTATTCGCTCCATTTTTTTTCGCCAAGTAGTGATCAGTAGACAGCCTACTTAAAGTTCCGTTAGCAACTTAGTGTGCACCCTGTAGTATTGCCGGCTCCTATCGAAGGTTGGCAATCAGTTTGGCTATTTCTACCTCTGAGGCTGCCAAACGGAACAAGGGGCATTTGCCCACTACTGCAGGATAATGCCATTCGCCCGAATTCTACGAGATGGCACTACATTTTTTTCGAACGAACATTCATACATACAAACGTACATACATACTTACAAAAGCCGGATTGCTCCAGTAGACTCGGAGAACTTCGCTCGCTCGTTCAATAAAATTAAACAAGATTAGCTCGTTTTAAGTACCTAATAGGATTATTAGTAGTCGTATCCTGCAGGAAATACAAGTGAACTAACGTACAGGTAGCGTCACGAGTTATGAGCGCTCGACGAAACTGGTGGTGATGTCTGTGCAAGTGTGTATGTACAATCACGCGCAAATCTCTAATATCCACGCGGGATCTAAGACTGACGCTGAGCTGAACTTTACTATAGTTGAGTGAGATACTATAAAAATCGGAGAAACTGACTAAACTTATAGATTGAGAGTATTCTTTGCGGATTTTGCACTCGTTATATTTTAAATGGTTTTCTATACAATTATTTTAACGGACATTACGATAAAACAGGTATATAATCAATGAAAAATAATCTCAATCCAATATGTATTGTTCGCAATAACTTTTTTTAATCTTCCTGAACTGTCTTTTAAAACTTTTTGTTTCGGCATTCTTTCTGCGACGAAACAAAAAACGATGTGCGCGACTGTATCCAGAGGCTAGAGCGACTGATCTACCAATCACGCGCCTGCGCTCGCCGCCGATCGCGCCTCTCCGTCCCCCCCTCTCGTACCCCGCCAAACAGAGCCAAAAAATGAGTTCTGCGCATTCAAGGTCAGCGCTCATAACTCGTGACGCTACCTGTATGTTTTTTTATGCAGTAGGTAGGTATGTGGATTTTGATGTAAATTAAACCTACATCTAGGACTTAGTATTATTTCTACAGTATCTACTCACATAATAAGGATGGATGGTACGGGCAAGCCAACGCAAACTTGAAAGGTAATAATTTTACCATGGTTCTACCTACCGGGCTACAGCTGGATAGTGGATATAACATGCATAAACAATGTAATTGCATCGCAGTTTGAGCCACGTTGTAAATAGTAGAAACACGTTTTTTTACTGCAAATTGGATATGGATATGGATAGCAAATGAAGCGGCATTCTTAATTACATTTCGTGCATATTTTATGCTTTTGGCTGTCGAAATGAAGGCTGTTGATTGGTCGAGCACTGTATAAGATTAATTATAATAATTACAAATATTATGACGTGGGCTGCATTATGATTATTAAATGCTTTTACTTTGTCATTTTCACATGTCCTTTAGGCTATAAAACCTGGGACTAGATAATATATTTTTGTCAAAAATAAATGAAAAACAAAACAATAGGTATTATCCTCCCAAAAGCAGTCACATTATGCTTCCTCCGACATTATACAGGGTGTCAGGGGACTCGGGTCGTCGCACATTTCAATAGCAAGCTCGGCTGCGTGTTTGCACTCACAAAATGATTATGATAAATGATCCCCCTGTAGATAGATGCGGCTGTGTTACCGCTTTTGAGGAGCTCAAAGAAATACTCGCATAAATTGTTCCTTGGCTCATCATAAAACAGTGAGTTAGTGGCAAAACACACTGAGCGAGCGTAGGTATTTTGCACCGCGTATTGCGAGACTTATTATATTTTCTTGTATTCTCTAAAATATCCACCGTAAATAATCCCGGTTTTAAATGTCAAAAATAAGGGCTATTTTCCAGTGATTTGACGGCCGGTTGGTGAGTGGATTTTATAGAGCATAGGGGCACTAGTGAACTACTGTTGATGATGTCTTCTAACTATAAAACTGATTTTACTTTGAGCCTTGAGCTAAATGTCGAAAAACAATCCGTTAAGTATCCCCTGGAGCTCTGCTACAGCTCTCTCGTACTTTTTAATATTGTAATTGATTGTAAGAGAATGATTCAACTTTGGACGATAAAATAGAGTTGCAGATATAGATAAGGAAGCTATCGACATGTGGACACACTTTTAGTTACACATTTATAGTTAAAAAAATATCTTACTACTTTTAACCGAAGTTCAGTGTTTTCCAGTTCGCTGTCTTTAGCAAACATCTTTTTTTTTTAATGAAGATATGTTTTTTTTATTGGCGGCGCTAGTTGTGCCACCTTAAAAATGTCTCAATTACTCTTGCTTGCCTTTGAAAAAGGAGCCATCGGGGACGTGTGCATAGCAACAACAAAACCTGTATGATGGTTTGTTTGTTCAATCACTTCAGCTCTACATTTTCGTATTCACTCACTCACGAGCGATGGCAGAAAAAGCTTAATTGCAAAACAGGCTCGTGGTGTCTTCCTTTTATGTCTAGATTACCCACACAAAGCGGCCCCGGCTTTGAGACTTCGTTTTTTGTTTACAACAATTCCTTTCACATGATCAGTGTTAAAGACTTGGTTCTCTTTCTTTAAGGTTAACGAAAGCAGCATAGCGGGAAATGCACAATTGCACAGTTTTTTTATTATTTTTTTGTTAAACTAAGCTATAAAAACAGTAATTATTTTCATTATTATCAAAAACCAAACAATAATAATAATTCAGCTGATTATGAGATTTGCTTAAACTTCTCGTTTTTCGGGCAGTGCCACTGGTTTTTCGACCAAAAAACAAATCAGCTTAATGAGTTGATTCGGGTTAGATTAATGTCTCTCAATGATCAGCTCCAAATAACATTGGAATAAAGTGATGTTAAATATTTTTACCTCGAGTGCTTTGCATCCCTTGCTGCGCTCAGGATTCTACTTTAGAAACCCTCGCTCCTCTCGAGATTCTACTCTAGAATCCTTTGCTGCACTCTGGATTAAATAAACACTCTCGCTTTAAAAAATGTTCTTTACTCCCTCGGGTAACAATCTACTATTTCAGAAGAATACCCGGTTAACTACACCATGTTGAAGTGTTTGACTTTTTGTCCAAAGCAATTTCCTTCGGCACCGACTAACAAGTGGAAACTTACTTACACGTAAGTATTTTGTAGCGTGCTTTGAAAGTTGTGCTTGTCCGATAAAAGTGAGTAAGTTTTAGCCCTACACAGACATTTCACTAAGAGATAACTTTACTACTGCAACGCCACAAAAACATGATTTGAATATTATTGCCACCAGTTTAGCGGCGACCTCCGTTGTTTTCGTACGTGTCGTTTTGCTGCTACGCAAACCGGTTCTAATACGCTTGCATCGTATCGCTATGTGGATATTAATTTACGAATTATATTGCAATGACTAAAAGTGAAGATGATTCGGATGGGAACAATGAGATTATGGACCTATTGAGACCGAGTACAAGTGGATTGAATAAGACGGAGGGAGACCAGCAGGTGATTGAGATAGACATGGAGGATGAGTTGAGAAGTGAGATGACAGAAACAGGTGAGCAGGGCGTTTATACCAACCGAGGGGCGAAGAGGGGGAGAATGAAAGACGAAGAAGAAATCTGGACGAGAGTTGGCAGGGGAGGCAAAAAAATTGCACTGTGTACGGAGGATGATGAAACAATAATAGCGGAGGAGATAATTGAGGTGTCAGTATCTTGCGACGAAAAGCTGCCCAAACAGATTGGCTTAGCACGACTATTAAAAGAGGAACATATTAAAGATATTGTCAAAGTGAAGTACGTAAATGCATACAAGGCGATAATACAATTCAGTAGGGATGAAAGTGCTGAGAGAATGATAAAAAACCATGCTCTTATCAGTAAAGGATTTAGATGCCACAGGACTATGGAGATCAATAAGTCATATGGGGTTATTAAGGACATGGAACTAGACCTATCTGAGGAGGAGGTCCTCTCAAATCTGAGTAGTGAGATGGAGATCATTGCAGTCAAACGACTGAAGCGCAGGTGTACGGAAGAAGGTAGAAAATGGGAGTTGTGTGAATCGGTGCGTCTATGCTTCAATAGCTCATCTCTGCCGACCCATATCTACATATTTAATACAAGAGTGAAAGTTGATCCGTACATTTTCCCTGTGACGCAATGCTCAAAATGTTGGAGATATGGCCACTCACAGAGAATGTGTCCCTCACTTAAACTAGTGTGCCCGAAATGTGCCAAATACCATGCCAACTGCGAGACTACTGATTTAAAATGCGCCAATTGTACGGGCAAACATATGGCCCTATCGCGACACTGCCCCGTGTACTACAAGGAGAAACGTGTACGGGAACTTATGGCCGAATTCAATTGTTCCTTCCAAAAAGCTATGACTATTTACGTGCCGCCGAATTCACCTCCACCTAGAAACGATAAAAACTACGACGAGGCCTACCCGCCGTTGAAAAACAATAACAGCGCTAGTGTAGACCGGCCAGCAGATGCCACCTGTAGCTCTTATGTATACGCGAATAAGGACGAAAATTGCACAATTGAATGCAACCAAACCAGAGCGCCAGGGCCTGACCAGTCCCCGACGTCCGTGCAGTGTGCCTCGATAGCTGATAATGATAAAAATGTAACCAGTGGCACTCAACCTCTTCCACAACGCCCGACCAAACCTACGAAAACTAAACCGAAGAAGAAAAAGAAGGAGAAAGATAATTCTTATTCTTGTCCCTCAAATGAGATTTCTAGCTCGGACTCAGATGAACATGAGGATAGAAGTACATATGGAGAAAGCAGAAAGGATTCATTTTCCGAACTTTTTAAGAGGATAAAAGATATAATATGGTCCAAAAGACATAATTCTGAAACTAAAATACAAAGATGCTTGTCAACAGTTTGGGAATGGATCTCACGTTTCGCAGTCAAATATATCTCCGAATTGCCTATTTTCAACCTCCTATTCAAATATCATGCAGAGCAACAACCTACGTAAATTAAATATATGCCAATGGAATGCACAAAGTCTTCGCCCAAAATTAATTGCCTTTGAACAACTTTTGACGCAAGAAAAAATTCACATCGCAATCCTAAGTGAAACTTGGCTGGAACAAGATAGCAGTTTGAGAATCTCTGGGTACAATATCCACCGCCAGGACAGGGATGACGCATACGGTGGGATTGCAATAATAACACATTCTACAGTAAAATGCCTAATGTGTCCGGTGCGAATAAGCAACATAGGCATTCAAGTATTACACATCAAGCTACTTAACTGTGAGCACTTACAGAATATTTTGGCGATTTATTGCCCATCGGATGTACCCACTACTCAGGCAGACTGGGACCAGCTATTTTCCTTAGTCAACAGTAAATCTTTAATAGCGGGAGATTTTAATGCTCACCACACAACTTGGTCATACAAGACGGATTCTCGTGGCAGTCGAATATTTGACTCACTTACTACCTACAACTGTATTTGCCTTAACGACGGCTCACACACTCGCATTAAAATGGTAGAAGGAAGACTGCAAACAACTTCGCCCGATTTCACTGTAGTTTCATCGGATATAGCACTAAGATTTAGTTGGAATGTGACTAATGAAAACTTGGGAAGCGATCATCTAGTCATCAAGATAGCCACTGATATGACGGGCCCCGTGATGTTACGTAGTAAGAGGAATTTCAAGGAGGCAGATTGGCAGGGCTACTCCCGTTTCTGTGATAATGCTATTTCAACAAGCCATATGTCATCGAACCCACAAGAAGCTTACGATCAGTTTATTGCTATGCTAAACGGAGCTGCAGAAGAGAATATTCCATACATTAAAATATGTAATAGCCCTCAGAGGCTACAAAAATTTAAACCGAAGCCGTATTGGAGTCAGGATCTGTCGAAATCTGTAGCAGAAAGAAGGCTGGCGTTAACAACTTTTAGGAAAAATCCTACACCTGAAAACCTAGACCGACTGAAAGCAAAGACTGCTAGTACACAAAGATCCATCCGTAATGCTAAAATCAAGTCTTGGCAAACATTTTGCGATAGTATTGATAGCACTACTTCTTCTAGTCAGATGTGGCATCGAATGAGATGGTTGAAAGGATATAGGACACCTCAAACTTACATAGATAACGAAAAGGCTGAGAATTTACTTTATAAATTAACCCCTGATTACGTCAGTCCATGTAAACCTCTGTTCAAGTCAAACAATGAACAACTTTCGATGCAGATTTCGGCACAGGAACTTGAGAGAGCTATAAAATCTAAAGATACGGCTCCGGGCGTAGATAATATATCGTTTTCAATGATCAAAAGATTACCGGACTCAGGAAAAGAATGTTTACTCTCTCTTTACAATACCTTCTTGTCATCTGGATTTGTACCAAGTCAGTGGAGGGATATTAAGATAGTTCCTGTGCCAAAACCTGGTTTAAATAATAGTTTACCTGAATTTAGACCCATATCACTAATGTCATGCCCTTGTAAGATATTCCATGCAATTATTAATCACAGACTAGAGTGGTATCTAGAAAAGAAATGCCTTCTCTCTCATGTTACCGCTGGCTTCCGTAAATCTAAATCGTGTCTGGACAGCCTGACGCAGTTAGTTTCAAGTATACAAATTGCATTTTCAAAAAAACAAATAACGTTAGGCTGCTTTATAGACATAGACAGTGCATACAATAATGTTGACATAGGGATTCTATTAAATGCACTAGACAGCCTGGGTGTGGGTCATATTATATGTAATTATCTTTGGAACTTTTTGTCACTAAGAGCTTTACAAATTCAGTCATCTGAATCGCAGGAACTATGTAGGACTACCGGACGAGGCCTAGCCCAAGGCGACCCATTGTCACCATTATTGTTCAATGCTGCTACCATAGAAGTAATCAAAAACATTATACATGTAAAAATTTCGCAATATGCTGATGATTTTGTGTTGTATAGCTCTAATTCAAATATTTTAGAAGCTTCGGTGAGCATACAAAGAGCTTTAGATACATTCGTTAGACTAATTAATAACTTAGGATTAGAAACCTCGGCTAGAAAAACCAAATTCTGTCTCTTTAGCCGGCGTTTTAGGAATGATAATATATCTTTAAATATTCATGGCTATCCATTGGAACAAGTAGATAGTATAAAATATCTGGGGCTGTGGTTAGACAAATCCTTGCTGTGGGGAAAACATGTTAATGAAACTTGCCAAAAAACTTTGAAATTTTTAAACACTTTGAAAGTTCTTGCTGGTTCATCGTGGGGTGTTCACCCAAAACATGTTAGAAGGCTTTATATATCAATTATTAGAAGCAGATTAGATTACGCAAGTTTTTTATATGACTGCGCTGCCAAATGCCATCTCCAAAAACTTGACAAAGTACAAAATCAATCAATGAGAGTGATAGGAGGTTTCATAAGGAGTACGCCCATCCATGTGATGGAAAGCGAATTAACTATCCATCCGCTACACATTCGTCGACGTTACTTGGCAGGTAAATTTTGGTTAAAGTCAAAATCATTCTCGCATAATGAAAACATAAAGACAATAATTGAGTTATGTAGGCATAGCGGCGATAGATACTGGGCTAAAAAAAGAAAACCGTTACTAGCAATTATACACGAATCCATGAAAGATCTCTCTATCCACGCCAGTGAAATCTTAGAAATATACAGCCTGGACACATGGGTAGCAAAAATTGACCTGTCCTCTGTCATAAGCCTAGAGATAGAAGGGGTTGAAAAATCTAAGAAAACCCTGGGGTCTGCTTATTTAAAAGAAAAAAGCGATACAATGATTAGATGTAACTACTCAAATTTCTATCAACTATACACAGATGGCTCAAAGGACAGAAATGGAGCAGGTGCCGCATTTTACGACCCCCAGCTACATACTAATATGAAATTCCAAATTGAGGCTAACTTATCGATTATGCATATTGAACTGCTCGCTATATTAGAATGTCTTTCTTATGCTCAATCTCTAGTTTCGAACAAATTTGTCATTCTTTGTGATTCAAAGAGTGCTTTACAACACTTGGCTCGTTGCACCTCGAATAGTCGAGGTATACCGATAGCCTACGTGGTAATGGAGTCAATTGTTAAATTCAAGTCTAAAGATAAAAAAATAGTTTTGCAGTGGATTCCATCTCACGTTGGAATTATGGGAAACGAAGAGGTTGACATCATGGCCAAAACTGCATCAACAGAAGGTTATCCCTTGAGATGTACACCACTTTTTTCAGACATGCTTCCAATATTAAGAGACCAATGCTACGAATTGTGGAAGGAGCACTTTGATCAGAGGTCGGTTGAGAAGGGTATCTGGTACAGAACCATACAATGCTGCCCTCTTCGAGTTCCCTGGTTTGATAACGCTAGCCTTAGTAGAGGTGATGCTGTGTTGTTCTTTAGATTGCGTTCCGGGCACATTCCATTGAATAAGTTTGGATACATGATGCGAAAAGTAGACTCACCTAATTGTAGTGAATGCAATGTTCTAGAAGACGTGTACCATGTGGTGATGGAGTGTGCTCGGAACGAGCCCCAGAGAGGGCAGGCGTGTTACAGCTACCTGTTTGAGACAGGTGGATGTAACATTGCCCTGGCCTCTCCTTTGTCAGAGGAGGCTAATTTAACACTTAAACTAGTTAAGATTTGCATTAAGTTAAGAACGGAAACTTTATCATTATAACTTTACTCTTATATAAGATTTATATTACCTTATACCTATGTTTCCTATTAGGGTGACATGATCACTTTGTGATCAAACCCTTCAATAAAGATAAAAAAAAAAAAAAAAATATTATTGCCCGTTTTCAAAGCACAAATTCAAAGCAGTTCATAGATGGCGCTTATAGGCATGCCTATACAAGAACTGGGACACGACTGTCAAATTTCGCTTAGCACAGATTACCTTTGACAGTCTGCTTTGAATTTGTGCTTTGAAAACGACTCATTAGTTCGTCCATTCGTACCATCACCCACGCTACAGGGGTGTTTTAAACCACTTTTACTGTGAAACCAAACAATGGGACAAAAAGCTGCTGTTGCATACATGAAGTAGAGTCAGTACTGCACCAAATGTATGGAACAGCTGATAATAATATATTTTATCCTACGAATAAATCCCGCACAAGTCGAAAGTGGTCGTCTTTTTCTTGTGCGGGATTTATTCGTAAACTTCGAGAGTCGGTCACCAACATCATAGACCCTCATACGACCCTGTACATTCACCCGAAACAATAGAGCCCGCGGTGAAGTAAAATGAGCAGGATGTGCCGGAGGCGGGTCGATTGAGAGCCTTCTTGTCTTGCCGATACAATTATAGCCCAGGAGACTGAGGGATGAGCAGTAGGTATCTGTAGGTGTACTCAGATCATCATCATCATCATCATCATCATTTTCAGCCCACATTTGCCCACTGCTGGCCCCCTCACGCCATCCTCCTCGGTCTCAGATACTCAGAGTTAATTGACGCAAGTGGACCTATGTTGGGCTTGCGTCAACCAGGGTTAGCCAAATAAAATAACCAATCGTGACTAAACTTTCATACCACAGTTGTGGCTCCCGCAAGGCAAGGTTAGATGGCAGCTATAGACTAGGGTTTTGTTTACGTCTTTGTCAACACTTTCATGCGTACAGTCGACCTTTACACGTGTGCACGCGTGTTACGTTACGTGTGACTTTGCACCGAAAATGTAAAGATTTACGTGCTGTTAACTGTACAGCAAACGGCAATCGTAGATTGAGTCTATCTGCCGTACTCAGAGTCGTTTAATTGTCCACTAAGGATGATTTAAGTATTTGTATTGAATTATTTCGTCGTCTATAATGAATGGACAACTAAACTACTTTGAGTGCGGCACCTATGTCTGCCATCATATGGCAATTTATTTATATTTTTTCAACGAATAATATTGAAAACTTGGTGGCATTGTGAAATTGTGATGAGAGTCCCTGCTAGTGTGATATTTCGTCCCAGTGGATCGAGGACTAGAACCAATTCGCCTCCCGTCGCCAGTCGCGTGGCTCCAAGTTTTTTGCTTGTTAAAATACTTGCCCGCTGTGAATGGACGTGCGCGGAATGAACGAACGGACCGAGTGAATGAACGAATGAATGAAACCCTCCGCGTTTGGACTTGCGACAATTAGGGTTTTTATTCCGGGTCCCCTTGAATGATGTACAAGTGTCGTGGTGAAGAAATATAGGTAATGGGGCTCTCTTTAAAACGTGTAAGAAAATAGGAGTATGTTTACATTCTACTGTAATATGGACCTAGTCTGAAATGTAGGTTTCCTGATGTATGTCTAAAACTTTGAGGCTGGTGTGTAGCCTGTAAGGTATGACTCATGTTGATGAAATGATGATAGGGACTGTTTTAACGGTTTGAACTTTCCACTGCGTTTTGATTTCTATTACCAGGTCTGTGTACTTTTCTCCGGGTGTGTCATTATTAAAAGGTTCAGTGTCAAAATGACGGAAGAGACAACCTCCTCAGCAAGGCCGTAGTAAATGATGTACCTAAGTCGATGTTATCCCCGCCTTACCTCCGAAGGTTTGCAATTCAATGGACTTTGAATTTTTCGGGGCAGACGTTTTTTTCTCGCGTAATTTGGCGCGCATCGGCGCTCGGTAAGCTACTCACGATTGGGAACTAATTGATTGACTTGCAGACGGTAGCTGGCCCCCCACGGGGTACCCCTGTGGCTAGATAAAGGCTGCAAAAAGCCGGCAAAGTGCGAGCCGGACTCATTGCGCATTGAGGGTTCCGTACCGCCATACAATCTGGACTATTAAAAAATGGTTTTATGAACCTCGGTTCGGGAGTCCGACAAGCACTTGGCCGTTTTTCGTTGGATAAGTTATGTAATCACAAAAAAAAACATAAAACACGTTTGTTGTATGGGGACCCCCATTTATTTTTATGATATTTGTTTGTGGTTTCTGAAGAAATTTTAGTTGGTTTGTACACTAATAAAGAAAGAAACACGAATCTTATATTCAATCATTTTAGTTTACCATAGAGAGTTGACACAATGGAGGTTGCGTTCCTATATTCTAACAGTGTCCCTTATTATAACACAAATTCTGTCAAAATATCAACTGGCCAACTACTACGCACTAAAGACACCAGACGGACAGACAGACAGCGTAGGCAGAGTAACAGGGGCCCGTTTAGCACCCTTCGGGTACGGAACCCTAAAAAGGGTAAGTAATTCCTGGACGTGGCACGGCGGAGATGATCTTTAATTTATTATTGGGAGTAATTTAAAAGTTCCTTTTTGGGCTGATATCTCAATCGAGATTGAAGACAAAAAAGTGGAAGCATCTTTAGGCGCGTTTTCCAGAAAACTATCACCCATATCCAGCAACTATTATCTGTAGGTAAATGTAAACTAGTGGTTCGCCCCGAAATATGAACTCGCGACCCCATATCTAAGTAACCCCTCGACCGATTTGGCTTATGTTAGAATTTAAAAATTCTCTTTGCCTCATTTACCCGCCTACCAAATTTCAGGACAATCCGACTAAATTTGAATAAATGTTATCGTCGAACGAACATTCATACATACACCCTTAGCCACATACATACATATCTACATACACCCTGACATACAAGCGCCGCCGGGTGGTTCCAGTAGACTCGGAGAACTTCTCTCGCTTTGCTCGCTCGTTCAATTAGAGTCTAATTATTAGATAGTAGGAAGCAGTCCTCTACTCTGAATTTGTAATTAATTAGTTTACGTTTGCCTATAAAAAAGTTGGTAGACAATAATTGACAATAATTTCAAAAAAATATACCTAACACTCACTCGCTATCACATTTTCTTCATTATTTATGATAACATAATAATGTAGGCACAGTCGGCCACACGCTAGGATACACCTTTTTGTTCGATTGGCGCCCTTATGCCGCGCGCGGTAAGAGCTGCCATGGGGTATCTGTGACTGTGGCCGACCGTACAAACACATAAAGCGGTGCCTTCCGTTAGTGTTAGTCAGTTAGTAGCACCAGCACCAGGAAATACTGAAAGAAAATCCTGAAAGGAACATAGTATTTCCAAAAGTTCATGAAATCCCGTGAACTGCAGAAAAAATACAATATTGGCCACTTTTCGCGGCGGCTGGTTTTATTCTCAGGTTTTAGGATCTGGAATCTAAACCTTAGGTCCTAAAAATAGTTAAGCCTACCTAGGGATTATAATTATCATTTGACGTTTCGTCTTTAGCAAAAAGCGCATCCAAAAAGAAGATATATATTTTTTTCATTGGCGGACAAAATATATCTACTTTCGGATATCTGCTTAATTTGTAGGCAAGTACTTTACCTTTTGACTATATACCTACGCAGGATTTATGTGACTACATTTCATCCTTTTCACCATTTCAATCATATATTTTGTGTTGAATAGCTTCCTCCAATATAAATCAATCATCGCAGCTGACGTTATTTTTGGAAACACTCGTACAGAATATTATTTTTGTGTCGCAGTAAAATAGCAAAGTTGACTATTTCATCAGTTTCCTATACATAAATGCATTAAAAACTTGTGCATTTACATCCTGATAAACTTGATGTAAGTATTACATCAGTTTAATGATGATAAATTAACAAATCAGCTATCCATACAGCAAATGGATGTTTTTATATGAAAATTTAACTATTTCAATTACAAATTATTCAAATTTAAATCAATTCAATTCAATATCAAAAAATTTTTTATATTATATTTATATCAAAACAAACATGTGAGGCAGATTATTAATCTAATCGTTGTTTTGAACAAATACACATCAAAACACGATCTACTTTACTAAGCCATACTAGTTATGGATAACAGTAGAATACCGTTCATGTTTCTCTTCCAGTGCACGTCATCCAGTATTTTCCCGTTACTTTTTGACCTATAACTTCATCATTGCCCTGCAACATAAGCCACTCAGCCTGTATAGAAAAATATTGGTCCCAAGTAGCATTAGAAGATCAAGGAGAAGGAAACGCGGCAAAAATCTCATTATGTCGCAACTGAAGAAATATTACATTAATATGTGTCAATAGCCTAAAGGGGATGACGGGGAAAACAGGCACGCACAGAAGAACCACATCGAAATGAATAACGTCGCGTCGATAATAAACGACTTTGTCTCTTTGGCTCGTCAAGGTTTCGAGAAATTTGCGAATAATGGCGGACAGAGACAAAAAAGGTTAGCTTACTATCCGACTATTCAATGAACATCGAAGGTGGTAACGTTTATTTCTTAAAACGTTTCCTACTCGTACGTAGGCAACCTTTCGTTGCTTGATGGTGCACTAGTTCTACTTTTTTGTTCATACGTCTGAGAACTTCGACATTTATGATTTTATCGGTCCAGCTGATCCGGAGCATGCGTCGGTAGCACCTAGCACCACATCTCAAATGCATCGAGTTTCTATCTGTTTCCATCCTCCTTTATGGTCCATGGCTCGCACCCAAAAAGAACAGTAAAAGGTAGCAGTAGAGTAACTAGTGCGGAGTTTTATGGAGAGTTGTCGACAGCACAGAACTCCCTTCATTGTCATGAATGACGCTCGGTCAATTTCGATACGCACCCGTATTTCAGGATCGCTCTCCCATGAGTTTGAAAGCCATGATCCAAGATCATCATCATCATCAGCCTGTTAACACCCACTGCCGAGTAAAAGCCTCTTCATGCCCACGCCACCTCTCACGATCCTGCGCCAGGCGCAACCACTGTATGATCCAAGATACATACTAGGTATATTTCTGAGTAGGTGACATCTCGGACAAAATATTTTCGGACACTGTCCGAAATGTCGCTTTGTATTTTTAATATTTTTGAGGCGACATCTCGGACACTAACAAATAAAGCTGTTTTGTACAGTCGGATAAAAAACTCCCTACGATCTTATTTATGAGGAGACTAATAAAAATGTTACAAACCCACATGCAAATAATATCTTGTGTACTCATGCAGTCTTCAACATTTGCTCTCCCCCGCAAGTGTGCCGCCCGCAACACACATTTTATTTCATCAATATTATGTAAGCATATCTTAACTATATTATGTTGACCATATTTGAATGTTTTGACTCGTGTAGGTACCAACGTTTGGCAATCTGCTCCCGCGTCTCATGTCACTGCGCAGGTAACAAAGGCTCAGCACAGCCAATAAGTCCCACTAGTTATAGTGTTTTATCAAGACGTAGCGTAGGGTAGCGTTAAATCAAATATTTTTTGATGAAAAAGTACTAGGCTTACATAAGGTGGTAGGAGGATCACCACCTCAGTTCTCACATCATTACTTGGGGTTGGTTAGGAACAAAATGATGTGAGAACTGAGGTGATGATCCTCCTAGCACCTTATGTAAGCCTAGTACTTTTTCATCAAAAAATGAGCCGAACGCGATTTGAGTGTTTAAATTCAGGCTATCCTAAAATAGGCAGCTGTGGTAACGCTCTTTCTCTGTGTATTATATTTGAATACTTTAGTATCTGACTGTACGATACAGGTTCAATATTTTTAGAGTGTCCGAGATATCGCCTCAAAAATATTAAAAATACAAAGCGACATATTTCTCGAGTCTTTCTACGATTTTCGCTCCGATGTGTAAGTACTAGTAGGTTTTAGATATAGCTTCTGCTATACCTACCAACTTTTTTTTATTACGAACGTCCGCTATAAGTTTTGTTCCAAGAAAAGTTTTCTTGATCGAAACATTTATTGCCTCACTACAAATTGCACTCCAGTGAAACTTCTACTAGCTCTTAGTGTGTGTTATTGTAGGGGAGTCGTGGACTACTTAATATAATATACGCTCTTGTCAGCAGCTTATGTAATATGGTGCATGTGCGAATAAGTACGTGTATTGGATTACAAGGCTGTCGCTTTTATCATTAGGCTTATGAAAGATGTCAATCTGTATGGATAGCAGTCCTACTTTAGTACTTATAGTCCCTGCCGACTCCATCTCAAATCTTACTGAAAATCTGCTGGAAGATGCAGATGTTTCGTGCCGATGTTGAGCCGCATACCTATACAACGTCGCATCTTCGTGCCTGTCCTGATACTCCACAATGCAGCTGGCTGGATCTCCTGCAAGCGTAGCATATGGCTGGGTCAGAGCATTTCCATGGGTTTATAACTCTAGCTATCCTAGAGTTAAAAACCCCATGGAAACGCTCTAGTTTTTTTATAACCTAGAAAGTAATTTTTGGGTGTCGCTCACTTCTTTCGTGACAAATATTGTACGGGAGAAGAAGAAGATAAAAAACCTGCGGTAAAACATTTCACCCCATCAGGACGCGTCAATCCAACCTGCATAACAAGTTGGCAACAGAACAGCAATAGCGCCTGAGAATGCAAACAGCGCCCCGTAACCCTGTGACCCAGTTTCATCTCTGTCTGCTACATTACTTGCGTATTTAAAGCAAACCGTTCACTGCGAGCTGAGAACACTAAGGAGCATCTACATAAACGGCTACCACGTAAAAGTACTGAGAGTCTACTCAATTGCCAATTCCATTGCCTCTACGGTCACGGTCATCCATGTGGAGTTTCCTCATCGCCTCCAACCTGTGGAGTCGCCCCAGGGGGCTAATTCTCGGGAATCTCGCATTCGACAAATATCTCAAAGGAAAAATCTCATAGTAACTTTTAATGATTCGCGATATTCACACATTATTGGACGACTCTGCCCGTGACCACGGCCGCGTCAACGCAGCCAAAACGTTGGGATAGTAATGGTAATTCATTTACCTACTAAACTAACCGTGATTCGACCCGTTTCGAACCAAAATTATGTGAAATATCATGTCATTTCTCTCGACTCCTCCCGACCACTCAAGTCATGTCGAGCGAAAAACGCAAACATCTCGCAGATATCTCGTGCCTCAAGTCGAGGATGACTTCGCGAGAATAGGAGATGTGACATTTGCAGCAAAATGAGATTTTTCCTTCGAGATGTGTCGAATGCGAGATTGCCGAGAATTAGCCCCCAGCACTCGTCACCTACTGTAACCCACCTGTATAATAAAAGCTCACCTCTGTGCATCAACTGGGAGCTGGCGTCCACTAGAGGTGGATGGGGCCGCCGGGGCGCATCGCAAGATCGCAACGCAAAAATCCGCCTGCCTGTATTTATATGAAACAGCGTCCACTAGCGGCGGACTATTGCGCTGTGGCCGGGCCTGCCCCGCCCCGAACCGCCGCTAGTGGACGCTGTTTCATTATAAACTAGCTTTCGCCCGTGACTTCGTCCGCGTGGACTACAGAAAAAAAATGCTTTACTTTGCTCCTAAGTGTAAACGCGCTATATCATGTAGCCTATGACATATTCTGATGTGTAAGCTATCTCTCTTCCAAATTTCATCCAAATCCGTTCAGCCGTTTCAGCGTGAAAGAGTAACAAACACCATCCATCCATCCATCCACACTTACAAACTTTCTCAAATATAATATTAAAGTAGGAAGTAGGATAGTAGGAAGTAGGATACAGGCAGGCGGATTTTTGCGGTGCGATCTTGCGATGCGCCCCGGCCCGATCCGCCTCTAGTGGACACCAGCCTTTACAGCAGTTATATCAGCTTTTAGATTATCTTAGTTGCCAGTGTGGGGAGAGCCCGATTCCCGTATTTATTCCTAGTACACGGAACGAACTAAGTTGTAATGTGTTTCATAATAATCATTCCGCCGCGTCATTGGGTTTCCATCAATCGTCCGTAAGGAAGGGGGAGTCAATAGTCCCGGAGTTAGTGAGTGACTTAGTACCTAAGGGAGGATTAGTAATTTCGCTTTGAAAGGAGTTGGTAAGACCAAATTCGTTTCCAAACGTCTTAAACAACATTTATAAGTGTAAATTGCAATATTTTCAGACAGTTTTTTTACATAGGTACCATAACTATGATTAGATTTTTTCGTTTATGTGCAAGAGATCTTAGCTTTGAATCTAGTAATCACATGATTTATACAACCAGTGGAGATTGTTTATCTATTGTTTTTTTTTTGACGGGCGTTTTGACGAAGACTCTGCAGTGCCTTTTTTGCCTTTTGGCTTAGCACGCGGGCCTTTTTGCCTACTCTCAACTGTCACCTTAGCCACTTAACACTACTGAGGTGACAGTGAACAGTGGCTAAGGTGACAGTTGAGAAGCAAAGTTGGCAAAATGGCCCGCGTGCTAAGCCTACTGGAACATTGTTTACCGACCGCCGCGGTTGTGTTTTCTTTAATTTTCTCTAGTAAACATAAATACAAACAGCAAATATTCATGTTAAACTGATAGACCAGCAGCTCTTTTGAAAAGAGTGACTCTACCTACCGCAATCGACCTGGGTGGGATACTCGTAACACTAACGAACGCAACTCCGCTAAACTAAAACTCTAGTGTAATGGCTACTACTGTAGTGTACAATATACACTAATTAACCCAGCGTATTCCGGTGCTGTTTAGCAATGTTATGTTAAAATGGAGCGCGTGGGCCGAAATTACAATAGGAATGGTACAAGGTTTGCCGTGAAGTGATCTTTGCATCCGGCTCGAAGGACCAGTTATGGCAGCGCTTCAAGTGCTGGGCGTAGTTTTTGTGAAAAAGTGAATTGTACTTATAAAATTATGTTTCGCAAAAGTTAAAACAAAAAAAAACATTGCCAGGATTTTTAGGGTTCCGTACCTTAAAAAATCAGAACCATTAATAGGATCACATTGTTGTCCGTCCGTCTGTCTGTCAAGACCTTTTTCTCAGGAACGCGTAAAGGTGTCAAGTTGAAATTGATAACAAATACTTAAGGCTTCAGACCCTTGGAGCTGTGAAAAAATCAAGTTTCTAAGTTTTCGCAATCAAAAGATACGGCCATTTATTTCGACACTAGCAAGGGAATCAAGGGCGTCGCCAGCCGATGATGCAGGGGGGGGGCAAGTTGACTTTACCTACTACAATTCATACTTTTGTCATTCTCTATGAATGAGAAAAGTAGGTATGAATTGTAGGTATAGTCGACAGCACATGAAGCTTTTCACTTGTACTACGAGCCTTACATCTACAGCCAGAGCGTAGTTGAGCGTACGGAATATTAGGAGTGGAATTGGTGAATTCATTCGAGTTTCGACGTACGGGAATGATTGTTCAAGGCTTGAACTTCAAGCAAATTAACTCAAAGACTTAGGACTTTGGTTGTATTATATTTGGCAACTTTTTTAGAATCTCTAGGGAGGGGCAGTTGCCCCTCCCTGCCCCCCTTGGCGACGCCCTTGAAGGGAATCAAAACCTACAGGTTACGTTGACCTAGAATCAAATGGCAAGAAGCGTAAATACTCACCCCTGAATCGGGAGTCACTTTACAAAACAACGCCTTGTCTACACTAATACTATAAAGAGGAAAAGTTTGTAAGTATGTATGTATCTATGGAATAATCTCCAAAACACCTCATCCGATTTTAAAAATTCCTCCACTAATGGGAAGCTACGTTATTGCTGAGTCCTATAGCACGTGGCTATGTTTTATTGTAATAACGAAAAAAAAACTAAGTCTGCGCGGACGAAGTCGCGGGTAAAAGCTAGTACTTATAGTTGAAAACATATAGATACTCTCTAACCCAAGCTTTATGTTACGCCTTATGCTACGCTTGCTGAAAGATGTTCAAATAAGCATTACATTACTTGAACATCTTCGAAAAGAGTTGGTGCTTCGATAATTTCTCAAAACACGTCCGCTCTGCACTTCAATCCCGGACAGAGCGTTGAGGACGTGCCTCGAATTCGGTCTAGACTCGAAAATAAGGTTTCAGTCTAGTCTTAAACTTAGGTACAGCCTTCTTTTACAAAGTCTTAACTTTAAGACGGCCCATTTTACGGGGAGCATTTTGCTTCTACACACTCGGATACGGCATTTTACCTTTATTCACAGTATTTATCTACATGAGAAAAGAAAAAAAAACTGAAATAAGTGTGAGTGAAGCTATAGTGCTGGAAATGTTTAAAAACGGAATAGATTCTTCCGAGCTTAGTCGGCCTAGTATACGGCCTAGTAGAAAGAAGTACAACGTAGAGCAAAATAAACCACGAGTTTTCTGGCAAAACTTCAGATTAGCTAATAGCTTTTACCCAGAATGACACTAGCCTATTTGTGTTAATCCATTCAGACATCGATAGCGGGAAAAATATTTTTTATTTTATTTAGATCTACGCGGACGAAGGTGCGGCTAAAAACTAGCTTCATAATTATAATTTCTCACTCGTTCACTTTTTGCAAGACCCGAGTGTAACCGCATTATCTTCACACTGCAAAATTAAATGACATAAATCTACCCTATACTAGCTACACTACGTGGTCTTTAAAATGTCATCCTTACAGCTCCGCTGTAAAATTTTAAAACATAGCAAAAGACATTTGACAAATTTTACAGGAGACCCAAAAATGGTTACTTTGTTTTGATGCCCGGTAAAACTATGAGACATAATAAGCTCAAAAGAAGTGGCAGAACCTTGACTTGCAATACAATAATTGTATTGTATTGCAAGTCAAGGTTCTGTTCTGCCACATGTAGGTTTCATTCAAGTATGAAAAGACGTACGAGGTTTTTCTGATACTAAAACGATTAAAACTGACCACTTTCAAACCTAATAAGAGAATTTTCCTTGCTAGGTTTTAAAGTGGTAGATGGCTCATACATACTAGGTTTACGAATGGATTTTGGGCCTGTTTTTCATCATGGTGGAATTACTAGGAGTTTTTAAACTTTTATTTTGGTTTCTAAGCAGTTTCATGAGATTTTGACAATGCAATTTCGTTACAATAATAATACATTATTTAAAAAACCCATATTTTTTCACATATCGCTTGCTACGTTTTGAAACTGCGCAGCTGAGCTTACGAAACACGTTTTCTCTCCATCGGTTGATTGATACACCTTTTAGATAAGGGGGTAGAATAATGTGTCTTTAATCACCGGTGTGTGTGGCCGGGCATGTAAATAGTATGATAGGAATAGCTATAGTGATAGGGTCGAAAAACTGAGGTCTCTATACAGGTGGTTTAAAATTCTTACTAGATAAGAACAAACTTTTCGACGACACTTTTCGCTAAATGTCCACTCCCCCGTTCTCAACTGTCAAAATATTGATTGACTGATTGAGTGATTGATTGTTTGATAGATGATAGACTTATTAAATTGCCAGAAAACAGGAAAAACAGGAGCATAATAGGATAACAATACAAAAAACGGGAAAAGTCAATTTGTCGTGTTTCAGGAATAAAGCTATTTATTGCCCTGTATTGTATAGGAGCTGAAATATACCTGAAGTACTTACATAGGCACCTACCTATTAAAACTACTTAATTTGCCGTATTCGGAGGAAATGAATGTTTCTTAAGGTTTAGTTTTCTTAAGGAAATCTCCATTTCCATTCTACGTTCACTTCTTTCTCTAAAATAACATGCTAAAGCTTTCGAGGAAACGGTTCAGCCAATAATAAAAGTTTAACATCCTATAGCAGGTACGGCAAATGTTTACCTATTTTATTAATTGCCAACAAGATAAAATTGAATTTCCCCGACTAGTTTTCCTTTATCTTTTATCTTTACTCTATTTGTAATTACTCAGAGGTAGAAAGATTAATTGGAAGCAAAGTGGGCTGTAAGTGACGAGATGTATTTGTATGTTGTATCTATACAGGGTAATTTTTAAATAGTTTTTTTCCTGAAATACCTCAACTTCTAAATGTGATTTCCAACAACTTTTATTCTACTACTTTGGTGAAAGCGCAAAAAGATATTATTTTAGATTTTTTTGGTGCGGCGTAAAAGTGGAAAGCTATCTGTATGATGAAGAGTAACGAGCAACCATCAATCTTGAAGGTATTTCTTAATATATGTAGAGTGTACCGTAATCATCATCACTGATAGAAATAGCTACTATGACTATAAGTGCATTTAAAACGGTAGACATGAGCACTACCTTTATAAATTTTTCATCTTGCGGGACATTTTCTTTAAAAATAACGACGTACGTACTTACTTATTAAGACAAACAGTTAAGTAGGCTGTCTACTGATCATTTCGAACAACTCTTGTACGTTCTAGGGAGGAAAAAATGGACTGAAAAAAATATCGGCTATTCCATACATTTGGTGCAGTACTGAGTTTACCTTTTGTATGGAACAGCTGATATTTTTTTCGCTACATTTTTTTGCCACCTACCACAAGTTGTTTGTAGTAATCAGTATACTATACAGCCATTTAAGAGTTCCGCTATCAAATTCGATTGCACCCTGTAGTTTGCTACATTCCGAGGCACTGCAACAAATTCCAAACTAGCCCGACTTGGCACGTGCGTTTCTCTTTGTTCCAAGTTTCCTTACTCAAATAAAAGGACAATTAAAATCCTCTTATAAGGCTCCGTATACACGACGGGGGACTGGTAAACGAACAGTTTTCGCTGACTTGTACGTTTATAATGATGGCTAGGTTCAGAAGGCTCGAGCGGAAAGAAGTTGTGGCGTCCCCATAGCAACTTACTTGTTGACAAGGGACACTTCAGTTAGCCACAATTTGCTCAACGTTTGCTCCGTGGTGGTATTAAATTTTAAATATTTAATAGGCGACAGTAAAGACACACTAGCCCTGCCAATGAAATAAAAATCATTTATCTTCTTTTTGGATGCCTTTTATAACCTAAGGATCTAGATCCCAGACCTAATACCTATTGTGTTATTGTAATTTTATTACATTTGCACAATTCAAAAGTGGCCGTTTTCATCTAGTGCAGGATTTATTCGTAATTACTGACTCTACAAACCATAATTAATGACATAATTATTGACTCCACAAACCAACTCTGCATCGACTCTACATTGACCCTATGGCCGTCCCTGTAGATTCGATGCAATGATGATGATGACGAAGAAGTGAGCCTTCTGCATTATTCTACCTCCTACTAGGTATTACAAACGCAGTTGGTTGAACAATTATATTAATTGAGTCAGACATTACGCAATCGCGAGGCTATTGAAATCCCTACAATGTGCGGAATAGGAACAATTGAATGTAAACTTTCTTGTGCGTTTGTAGTTTTCTCCTTACTAGCTTATGGTATCTTGGACCGTGTACCGAATGTCGTAATAAGAAGGCGCACAAAAGTGGCAGACGTCGAAAAACGTCTTTGAAGTGGAAGTGGGCGGGACGCACTGATGGTAGATGGGCGAAGTCCATTGTGGAATGGCGACCTCGAGAGAGGAAGAGATCGGTTGGGAGACCACCAGCCATATGGTCCGATGACATAGCCCAAGTAGCTGAAAAGCAGTGGTTGCGTTTGGCACAGGATCATGAGCAGTGGCGTGATCATGAAGAGGCCTTTACTCAGCTGTGGGTATCAACAGGCTGATGATGATGAAAGCTTTCATTGAGGCAGTCATTGAGACTGTTTTGTCACCAGCATGCCTAGCATAACAACTATAAAGCTAAACTTATTGGCCTTTGCATCTACGTAATGAGATACAGCGTCCAGTGGCCCCTTCACTCACTCTAGAAGGCTGAAGAGACCACTCAGACAACAATGTCCCAGAAACTGCAGTGTAACATAATATTTTCGGGTATGTTATTTCGATTGTGCTTCGGGTGACATTTCCACACTTGCGTGAATGAAGTTGCTAATCAATATCAAAGCCTCGTCTTAAACGCCTGAGATTGGACATTTCTCGAGAAAATGTCATGCGAAGTATACAATCTCAAGAGATTGATCGCCGTTCCCAAAATGGTGGCAGATATTGAAAGAAGTGCTAAATTTAATCTGAGATAGCTCTCTACGAGACATCAAGTTCTACCAATGAGGCTTAATATTAGGCTTGGTAATAATTTTAACATTTCATAGAGATAACAAGACTCTATTATAATAGTTATTGGCCGAGCTTAAACACTCTTTTCATCCAATAAAGATAAGAGATCTAGGCCATGCCTTTCCACCTAAATGTTTCTCAGAAACAAACTGAAGAAAACTGTAACGAGTTTGAACTAAAAACTTCTCTTTGTTTGGCTGTTTTCCTTTTTTCGTGCCAATTTAAAAGGGGTGAGCGTCGGACCCTGACTAAGTGTTAAAGTTACTAGCTAAAAACTGGTGAACGTAAGCAGAGTAGTTTCTAACCAGAGAGACACTTATTTAGGCCGGAAAGCGTGCAGCGGATCTTTCAACGCTTCTACTGAAGCGCTCAAATACAGCCTAGTTGGACTTCTTAGGCCCGGTTTCTGAGTTGAGACTTTTACTAAGCACATACTTTACGTATCGCTCTGTCACGCTCTTTTGTGAGAAATCTGCAGAGACAGGACGATACTTACCCATTTGCTTAGCAAAATTCTCAACTCAGAAACCAGGCCTTAATCGATTAGCAAAGTTAAGCAACATCGGCCGCGGTCAGTCTATGGATGGGTGACCGATAGTTGCAATAATGTCTAAGCGCTTCCGCGCTTCGGAATGCACGTTAAATCGTTAAGCCACGTCAGAGGCCCTATGGGCGGCCTAAAAACTCTGACACTAGAGGTGGCCACTACCTTATACGATTACCTACCTACCTAACGCTACTACAAACACGCTAAATGTGTAATAGCCCAGAGTGCACATTAAACAACAAAGGGCCACAACCACACAGAAGAGATATTGGGGCAAGTTTGGTGACACAACGATTGCCTCTATTGGAAGATAATAACATCTGTATCCTTACCAGAAGGAAGTAAAGGTTAATCAAACAGGACGAGCCGTTGACGAGTGTTTAACCGATTGACCGGTCTAATAGAGCCTTAATTGACTTCGTTAACCTTTACCGTTTACGTGGTTTGTGTATTGAGTTATCTTTTAGCAGGTTGAAAAGATACACAAGTATTTATGAGAACTGTAGGACAGGTAAAAGTTAGCACGTAGACAAACGAAACAAAATATACAAGGTGTTACAAAACTATTTTTACAGGATAATGGCACCCGGTGATAGAGATCACAATCTAATTTTTTTTTTTTGCTCTATGACATTCTGTTTATATTTTAATTAATATTTTTTTAATGCTTTGGCGGGAGAATAGTACCCTCAAAGATATTTTTAAAGAGCTAATACCAAACACAAAAAAGTTACGATAAATTTACAATTTTGATTTAAGAGTGAGGCAGACCTTGAGATGTCACTATTAATGCCACCCTTAGAACTCTGCTTTCAAGCCAATATATTTATGGTTGCCCGGACCTCATTTACTAACCACAGCCTCTCAAACCTAACTTGCATCAGAAGCTGTCCCGGCACTTACTGCGGCCATTTTTATGCGAACAGCCATAAATATGGGCCTATCACAATATACATAAACGTGTAAGGGCCCAATAAAGCAGATACGGCCCATTTTTCGTCGTAAAACAAAGTAATTTATCTGGTATGCTCGTTTTGGGATCACGCTTGTTGATCGGTTTTAGAGGAAATTTAGGGTGGCATTAAGACGACGTACGTCTCACAACTAGCGCCGCCAATGGAAAAAAAATCATATCTTTTTTTTGGATGCGTTTTTAGCAAAAAACGCTCCTGCGATTCCTCAACGCGAGGCTTAACTATTTTTAGGACCTAAGGTTTGGATTCCAGGATTGGATTTCCTACGAACGCAATCGATTCTCGCCAAAAGTGGCCACTTTTGGCGAGAATCGACTTAGGTCCTAAAAATAGTTAAGCCTCGTGTTGAGGAATCGCAGGAGCGTTTTTTGCTAAAAACGCATCCAAAAAAAAGATATGATTTTTTTTCCATTGGCGGCGCTAGTTGTGAGACGTATTTCACCTTAAGGCCCAGTAGTAGGCACAACTAGCGCCGCCAATGAAAAAAAACACATATTCTTCTTGGATGCGTTTTTTGCTAAAAACTCCCCTGCAAAATCTTAACGCGAGGCTTAACTATTTTTAGGACCTAAGGTTTGGCTTCCAGATCCTAGAACCTACGAATGCAATCATTTATCGCCAAAAGTGGCCACTTTTTTTTTCATTGTCAGCGCTAGTTGTGCCTACTACTGGGCCTAGTCTTCAGCTCAAGATCGAGCAAGTAAGTGATCCCAGAAAACAAAATCACTAACTTGAGACCTTGGCTTATTGTATTATTAAACGGTTTTATTTAGCTCACCCCGTTTGTTTTATTTATTCTTGGGTCAAATTTAGTAATTCAAATTTCACCCTTTTATTTAGCTCACCCCGTTTGTTTTATTTATTCTTGGGTCAAATTTAGTAATTCAAATTTCACCCTCTTCCTGTCAACCGATTAATCTGAAATTTTGTATACACTTTGGATTTTGGTGACAATACAATTATGTTTATTCATTATCATTATAAATTCAAGATGGCCGCCGCTACAAAATGGCGGATAATTTATGTTTTATTAATCCCATCAATATGGGTATCAAATGAAAGGGCTCAACAAGCAGAATACTATATACTATAAAAAATTGAAATCCAAGATGGCGGCCGCTACAAAATGGCGGATAACGTAGGTTTTATCAATCCCATCAATATGGGTATCAAATGAAAGGGCTCAACAAGCAGAATACAATATACTATAAAAAATTGAAATACAAGATGGCGACCGCTACAAAATGGCGGATAACGTAGGTTTTATCGATCCCATCAATATGGGTATCAAATGAAAGTGCTCAACCAGTATAATACAATGTACTATATGAATTAAACAGAATGCGAAATAAAAACTAAAAACTAGAAAATAAAAATAGGTAAAAAAACTTTTTAAGTTAAACGGTTTTATGTTAAACATACATTGCAATGTTTAAGATAAATGTACTAAAAACCAAAAAATAATAAAATAGATACAGTCGTGGGAATTATAAACATATGCATAGACTAGACTAAAATAAAACCGTGGGGCACGTCAACTGCCTCATTATAGTGTAACATTACAAAACAAACATTTTAATCAACGATTGTAGACAATTGACGTGCCCCACGGTTTTATTTTAGTCTAGTCTATGCATATGTTTATAATTCCCACGACTGTATCTATTTTATTATTTTTTGGTTTTTAGTACATTTATCTTAAACATTGCAATGTATGTTTAACATAAAACCGTTTAACTTAAAAAGTTTTTTTACCTATTTTTAGACACTAGCTTGACCTGTGTCTATTAATACACTAGCTTCGTGAAAGAAAATTGGTATATACGATATTTTATAACCAATGTTCCGACAGTGGTTGATTTGCTCTAAGCCATCGATTTCATTTCTAATTTTACGCGGCATTGTGTCGTGCGTGTGAACTCGTGTGTCGCTTGTCTCTGTCATACATATACTGCGAAGATGTAGAAGAAACATTGAAAACACAAAAGATAAAGGGGATCAAATAGCTCGAAACCAGTGTTTTCTCTGTCGCAGTTATTAATCTGTGTATTGCTTTCTAATGTGTGAATCTGTGAAGTCGTGTAAATCTATCATTTTATAACTAAAAAAGTAAAAAAATAAAAAACCCCCGACGTTTTAGCTTCAAATTAGCAAATCTCATAAACGGCAGAACCGGTTTTGATAAAACATCGAACCAACCCTCTAGAAAACCAGCTTTCAAATAGAAAAAACGGCATCCAAATCGGTTCACCCGTTCCAGAGATACGGTACGGTGCCACAAACAGACACACACACACACATAGCGGTCAAACTTGTAACTTTTTGGGGTTAAAAATCAGCTTTAAACTGTCGAGGAAAACGGTTCATTGAAGATTGTTGCATCATGAAAATAATCTGTTGAGAGTTAAGATGATATGTAAGCAAAACTAGCACCGCCAATGAAAAAAAAAACATATTATTCTTAAATCATTTCTTTTTGGATATGTTTTGGCGATAAATGATTGCATTAATAGGTTATAGGATCTGGAATCTAAACCTTAGGTCCTAAAAACATGAGAACTTACTGAAGAGTTTTTAGCAAAAAATGCATCCAAAAACAAGATATGATTTTTTTTCATTGGCGGCGCTAGCTGTGCCTACTACTGGGCCTTAAAAACGGCACTGGAATTTTAGAGAATAGGCCGGCTGGACTCTCTATAATATTCAGTTACGATTTCACGTCGTCCGGTGAGCATTAGACGGCCCATCAGTCTTATAAGCCTTTTGGGTCTGGGCTGGCCGATAGTGGACGGTTTGCGGCGAGTTGTAAACAAACGAAACGAGCGATCGCCTTTTTGTCTTTGGTTACTGAAATAAAAGATTATTGTTATTCTTTAACCCCCGACCCAAAAAGAGGGGTGTTATAAGTTTGACCACTCACTACGTGTGTGTGAATCACTGTACGTAGCTCTTAAACTGTACGTAGTCATTCCATTTTCCCCCACCAGAGTTCAGCACTGGTGGGGAAAATGGAACTCTGGTGGGGGAAAATGGCCCACCAGACCCACAGACCAGATTTAGATGCGGTTTTAACCTACAGCAAAATACCCTGTATACATATCTACATCCTCTATACATCCTTGCTTTTGTCACACGACACCAGATATTATGCGGAGAAAAGTGTTCGAGTCTGACTAATTAATTATGAAAGCAAACACGCCTACGCCACACGTTGTATGACAACTAAAAGAATATTCAGTGAAATTATTTGCGATTTCGTTCAATCAGTATCCTTCAAAAACAAATCGCGATCACAATCACTATCGCTTTAAGTGACAGTTTTTGTCAAAGAATCGCAGATTGCACTTTTTCTCCATCTTTCAAACGTGAAACGGAATAGGATTTCATTGGAAGGCCCGCCACATACAGACGGAATTCCGGACGAAAAAAAACGAATCGGGATTACGAACGCAGTGACTGCATACAAGTCTATGGACCTACCACACACATTGTATACAGTTGCTGTGTTCGGAATCCCCATTCGTTTTTATTAAACGGTTTTATTTAGCTCACCCCGTTTGTTTTATTCTTTAGTCTTTCTTGGGTCAAATTTAGTAATTCAAATTTCACCCTCTTCCTGTCAACCGATTAATCTGAAATTTTGTATACACTTTGGATTTTGGTGACAATACAATTATGTTTATTCATTATCATTATAAATCCAAGATGGCGGCCGCTACAAAATGGCGGATAACGTAGGTTTTATCAATCCCATCAATATGGGTATCAAATGAAAGGGCTCAACAAGCAGAATACAATATACTATAAAAAATTGAAATCCAAGATGGCGGCCGCTACAAAATGGCGGATAACGTAGGTTTTATCAATCCCATCAATATGGGTATCAAATGAAAGGGCTCAACAAGCAGAATACAATATACTTTAAAAAATTGAAATACAAGATGGCGGCCGCTACAAAATGGCGGATAACGTAGGTTTTATCGATCCCATCAATATGGGTATCAAATGAAAGTGCTCAACCAGTATAATAGAATGTACTATATGAATTAAACAGAATGCGAAATAAAAACTAAAAACTAGAAAATAAAAATAGGTAAAAAAACTTTTTAAGTTAAACGGTTTTATGTTAAACATACATTGAAATGTTTAAGATAAATGTACTAAAAACCAAAAAATAATAAAATAGATACAGTCGTGGGAATTATAAACATATGCATAGACTAGACTAAAATAAAACCGTGGGGCACGTCAACTGTCAACATTTATCTTAAACATTTCAATGTATGTTTAACATAAAACCGTTTAACTTAAAAAGTTTTTTTACCTATTTTTTTTTCCGTTACGGAAAAATTCCGTTTGTATGTGGCCAGCCTAATAAATTACCTAATCGACGTTGAAGTTAGACGATCAGATCACTGGCGTCTAAACATAATAACCAGCCGTCTAAATATGTATAATAATAATACATCGTTGCTTTCGTCACACGACACAAGATAAGCGGAGTGAAGGGTTCCAGACTCACTAATGAATTATGAAAGCAAACATGCCTGTCATTCGCATTGCGCTCCCGGGGTAGGCAGGGACACGGGTGCCATATTTTCCGCTGTGACAAATGGACATTAATTACTTACCACTTTTATAACCTAACTAAACTTTTGTAAAAGCAATGATAAAATATAAAACAGCATAAATGAGTTGCCCCTTAGCCAAAATGTAAGTAGAAAATTTCTACTTTATTTTTACGTCGATACTTGCGTGTCTTTCAATTCCCTGAAATAGGTAGGTACACTGAAAAATAAAAAAAAACAAAATTTTCAACAACTAAATAATATAATTAATCATTGAATTCGGGTAGGTCTTGTTGTCACATTGCTAGATTTTCTCGCCCATGTTTGGCCCACCCTGTATAATCTGTGCTCTGACCTATTACGCAACCTCCCGGCCTACCTTAGCACAAATGCCGGTCAATGAGAGTTTTTGTATGAATTTATTCCGCGATGAATAAAACATGAGGGCGCTGGCAAAAAAGCACCACAATCATATGCGAGTGTATGTACGAATGTACTTCGTTACACTAGATTTTCGTAAAACATGTTTTTGTACTTGCCACCGCTGAAAGAAGTGAATTTCACACCTACCTATGAATAAAAAAGAAAATAGAGTACGCGGAAAATTAAAAAAAAAATTATTTGCATCTACGTAGTCAGATGATTTCGGTATACATAGATACAAGTCTCATCTTTAGTGGCGCGTATTGTACAGACGACAGCACGTTGATCCTTACACTTTCGTTGCAAAGTCGCCCATAATTAAGTGAGTGCACTCGTGTAAGGGTCTAACTAAGAGCTCAGCTGTATTGTGTACACACGTCAGCACACCAGAGTGTACACTTTTGTTGTAAAGTCACCCGTAACGTAACTGAGTAGAGTGCTACCGTGTAAGGGTCGACGTGCTGTCATGTGAACGTAGACGAAAAAGGTCTCACGTACACACGCGGCAGCACGTCAGAGCGTACGCTTTTGTTGTAAAGTCGCCCGTAACGTAACCGAGTAGAGTGCTAGCGAGTAAGGGTGCTGTCTTGTTATACTCGTAGGATAGCACCACAGTCTTGATAGCACTGGCACGCGACATAAGAGTGTAAATCTAGCGAAAAGGGGTATCCTACCGTACCGCTGAGTGTACCAACGTTTATTTGATTTACCTACTTCTACAAAATATGCATAGAAATATTTCAGGACGCAGGCACTGCAGAGTTCTCGGATGTTGAAAGGAAATGGCAGAGGAAATTGTATTGTAAATATGAGTTTCAATTGTAAAATGCCTTCGCCATGTCAATCAGAGTGCAGAATCAGTCACACGCTAAGATATCCCTTTTTGATCAATGGCCCGTTTTCAACTGACAGTTAAAAGCTGAATTCAAAGCCCTTGGTAGATGGCGCTCATAGGCTTGGCCATACAAGAACCGGGAAGTGGCTGTCAAATTTCGCTTACACAGATTAATAATATCTTTAGAAAAAGCGAAATTTGACAGCCGTGAAAACAGCTTATTGGCGCCCTTATGCTGAGATCTGATAGCTTTTTGACAGTGCGAGGTCTATGGTCTCATCTTGGCAACATTTTACATGAAAATGTTTTTGGTGGCATACCTTATTCACCGACGTATTTGTGACGTTCAAGCGGAGGCACCAACTTAATTAATTTTGCTCTCTGTCTGCAAGCTACACTACTTCAAAGTACGATTTGATTAACCCTTACTTAACCCTGGCTTAACTTAAGCTTAAGATTAAGCGTCTGTCGATCCATTCGGCCCCCAGAAGCATAAATACCAGGAGGTAAGCATTACGTCTGATTTTTAATTCCGTAGAATCCTGACATTTCATCAGTGTTGCTACTGAAAAAGCTCTTTACCGAAAAAGGGAACAATTTGACCCATTTGCCGGGCAATAAAACATGAAATGCTAGATGTTTTTTTATGTTTTACCTAGAAAAAGATAAATCTAAATATTTACTGACTCAAGTGAACTGATACAAAAATAACAAATATTTCAATATCACGAAAAATATATCAAATTAATTTTAATTACTTTATTTCATTCTTTAGCTGGCATCACCGTCAGGTTTATTAAACCTTTTTAAAAAATAAACTTAAAAAAAATAATTGCCATAGATTGTTCTGTGTGTTAGCGTCATGCGTCGCATTTGTCACATTGATTGATTTTCATTCGACTTCTTTGAATGCTCGAATGCGCTCGGTGTTTGCTATTATTTTTGTTCTCGGTGTTTGCTATTATTTGTTGTTATTATCTTGATATATTTGTTAAGTTTCTGTTATTCTGTTAAGTTTTTTCTTGTTGACTGTTAAGTTTTTTCTTGTTGGAAAGGGACGTAATTATGACTGGCCGTAAATCCCCTTTTATTTTGAAGCGCCACACTTAATAAAATCAATACATTCACTAACAAATAAAATGTATAGACTCAGATGTTCAAACTCGTATTGAAATTGAAAAATGTGCCTGGCCAAAAAGGTTTGTAATCTCTGACATGTCAAAAAATGACAGCTGTCAGAATTCTACGGAATTAAAAATCAGACTATAAGCATTATTGAAGGAATTTGACGGGGCGAATCTGATTGCCGAAGTCACCGAAGTCTTTCCTATGACCAAAGGTCCGTACGCACAATGAGATTTTCTCGATTGTGTAACTCGAACTTCAAGCCTTCGATGCGAATGTGTTACAAAAAGTGTTCATGCCTACTTGCAGGGGTCGTCAAACTCATCAAAACAAGCTTTGGTAGACGGATATATGAAATTAAAAAAAAAAATAAGTTCGAACATAGCTATATCCGTCGAGAGGTTGCCGAGATATGAGTTTCAATTTTATATGCAATGCGCGCGCTTGTGCGAATGGAGTAAGCAATAATTTACACATCGCGAGTTCACAGTTCGGGGCGAACTGCTAGTGTTGGGCAAGCCTACTCCATCTAACGTAGAGAGCGCCACGTCTAACGTAGAAAGTCCTGTCCCGAGCAAATTTTTTACCTTATAATAAAATATTTAAATAGTTGCTCGAAGCGCCAAGGGCCAAGGCTCGAAGGAGTTCGTTGCAATGTGCGTACGGACCTTTTTGTAGATACTGTCGATGAGAAAATGTATTCAGTGAAATCTTCAAAGACTGTAGATTGTCAAAGGATACCGATGGTTGTCTCTATTTTAAATTCGATTCTTTTGAATGGCTATATTCTGTCAATGGAGATAATTTGTTTAATACAAACGTAGATATAATGAACTGTAAAGTAATTAAAATCGAAATCGAAATCATACCTGTTCATAACAAGGAAAGCTAGGTAAACTTCTTTTAGAAGCCAAACCACCACTAGGAATCAAACCACTGACCTCCCATAGAATTTTGTCATTCACTGTACCTCACAGAACCCCGTATTGAAACCGATATAATGCCGATACGGCGGCCCTAAACCTTATCTGTGTACCTTATAGCCAAATTATGCGGTCCCACCGATCACGGCCGCTTTAGCGACTCCAACTTAAATTGACAACCCTGCTTCCGAGCCACAGCCTAGCAAACTCACCAAGCAAAAGGTAATGTTTACTGAAAGTTTTATTAGAAAGTGTTTTAGGCTGTGGCGAAGATGTAAACCTAGGGTTGTCAATATCCGTACGTCGTATTTCATTCGTCCTTCTAAGGGTGCGTTTGACGTCTGTTGTGACTCAAAAGCGTAATCTATGGGGGTATTGATTGGTTTCTGGAGACGATGGTGTCCTTAAAGCGGAGAATTTCACTTCCGGCATTGTGATTTCGACCTAAGTTTATGAGAACGATTTATCATGTAGGTACGGTTGGCCAGTCACAGATACCCTTTGGGAGCACTTACCGCGCAGGGCATAAGGGCGCCAATCGAACAAAAAGGGGTATCCTAGCGTGTGGCCGACTATACACACGACAGCACGTCAGAGTGTACACTTTTGTTGTAAAATCGCCCGTAACGTAACCGAGTAGAGTGCTAGCGTGTAAGGGTCGACGTACTGTCGTGTGTACCTACAAGTGTAGATGTAGCTCGTACAACTTCTCTCAGATTAAGATTTCGGGCCACTGGACCAAGCTTCCAGTGGCTGATCTATTCAGGCCTATACTTCTACATAAAATTGCCACTGGACGCTGTATAAATCATTTAATAATGATTTATACAGCGTCCAGTGGCAACTTCACTCAAGCTATATTGGTAAGGGGGCGTCCATTAATTACGTGAGCCATTTAGGGGGGGGGGGGGAGTCACTCAATCTCACGTAGGAGAGAGGGGGTCTCGGCAAACAATTTTTTTCCGCAGGAAACAGTCTGTAGAAAATTAGGTTAAATTATGCATTTGTAATGTAGAGAAACCCACATACTATCTACTTTTGTCGAGGTACATCGACACCACTCTATTCACTTACGTTACGGGCGACTTTGCAACAAAAGGGTACACTCTGACGTAATGTCGTGTGTATAGGAGAAAAATGCTCTATATAAATATTACCCTACAGGCGGTACCCAAACCATTAAAAACGCGGTAGGCGAATGTTATAAATAATTCTTTTGTGGCAAAATAGGCCTAAACGCTACCCGCCGCTATTTATGACTAGGCTTTATGACCTGACTTCCCTTGGCGGTAGTAAAAACGCCTCCGTTAAAGGCGGGCACTAGGAAGGGCGTTCGTTTGCTGAGAATTAATAAAGCGGAAATAATAGACAAACTGCCGGTTTCTGATTTGAGAAATTCGCTAAGCATGTTCTTAAATATCATTCTGCCTCTGCGGATTTCTCACAAAAGAACGTGACAGAACGATAGATAAGTACCTATTTACCTACCTACTTAGTAAAATTCTCAAGTCAGAAACCGGGCCAAAGTAATACAAATACAAATGTACGGGAGAAGTTTTTCACGATTTCTAACATTTCTACTACTCAAACCTCAGTTGGCTCTTTTGATGCCTATATGAAAGAGAATCGACAGGCATAAAAAAAAAATTGCATTGTTTTCGCTGACCGTAAATGTTTTTCAAAATCTGTGAATACAGTTCATAATATCTCAAAAACTTATGGAAAGTCTCCTAGGATTTTTTTCCTGTAACATAACGGTTAATAACTACCCTTACTGCCCCGTCTCAAAAATCCACCATGTATAACGCAAATAAAATAAAAGTTACTAAAGTGCATTCAAACATTAGATGTGTCTCTCGCTGCCCATACAAACGGAGCGGTCTTTAAACCTAAAAGCGATTGCTTTCATACAACAAAACAAAGAGGTAAAATCCACAGAATCAGATATTGGAATGAAATCCATTTCTAAATCCTTTGGGCTCGATTACAAGGACGACGACGGTGAATATAATTTCTTCATCTTTGAAACCAGATGTCGCCAACCATCGGTAGTTAAAGGAGCAATTAAAATTTTGTATCATCTTCTCAATAATTTTAGAGCCATAAATTGGTCGTAAAGTTTATATTAACGGCACGGAATATTAAATTGAGAAACACAGAAAGCCTACATTGAGCACGCGTGGTGATTAAGCTCGAACTCTCTCTCTGAGAGAAGGCCTTTGCCCAGCTAGTGGGACATGTACGATTGTACAGGCTACATCTTACTTACAGAAAGCCATACTTGTACGTAGTAGGAATATGGGTAAATAATACAAGATAGAGATAGACTCACAACTTCCATTGGACGACAAAATAAGACCTCCGGACAATGTTGAAACACCCGACAACTATTTTCTACAGGGTGCAATATTGAATTCGATAGCGGAACTTTAAGTAGCCTGTCTACTGATCACTACTAACAATTTGTACGGTGGGCCACAGTCACAGATACCCCATGGCAGCTCTTAACGCGCGCGGCATAAGAGCGCTAATCGAACAAATAGGCCGGTGAGGCCGGCTGTACCTACAAAAAAAAAAAAATATGGCGCCAAAAATATGGATCGAAAAAAATATCAGCTGTTTGAGGTCATAGTTATTATTATTTCAACGTTTTTTTACAGAAATGTCATCTTGTTGACCAGTAGGTTACACCCTGCAAAAAGAGTTAGTAGGACCTTTTGCAACACATCCCCCCATCATGCTATCGCCTTATCACTATTTTACAAAAGCTGGCAACTCGCGACAAAAAACAAACAACATAAAAAAATAGGTAAAAAAACTTTTTAAGTTAAACGGTTTTATGTTAAACATACATTGAAATGTTTAAGATAAATGTACTAAAAACCAAAAAATAATAAAATAGATACAGTCGTGGGAATTATAAACATATGCATAGACTAGACTAAAATAAAACCGTGGGGCACGTCAATTGTCTACAATCGTTGATTAAAATGTTTGTTTTGTAATGTTACACTATAATTAGGCAGTTGACGTGCCCCACGGTTTTATTTTAGTCTAGTCTATGCATATGTTTATAATTCCCACGACTGTATCTATTTTATTATTTTTTGGTTTTTAGTACATTTATCTTAAACATTTCAATGTATGTTTAACATAAAACCGTTTAACTTAAAAAGTTTTTTTACCTATTTTTATTTTCTAGTTTTTAGTTTTTATTTCGCATTCTGTTTAATTCATATAGTACATTGTATTATACTGGTTGAGCACTTTCATTTGATACCCATATTGATGGGATCGATAAAACCTACGTTATCCGCCATTTTGTAGCGGCCGCCATCTTGTATTTCAATTTTTTAAAGTATATTGTATTCTGCTTGTTGAGCCCTTTCATTTGATACCCATATTGATGGGATTGATAAAACCTACGTTATCCGCCATTTTGTAGCGGCCGCCATCTTGGATTTCAATTTTTTATAGTATATTGTATTCTGCTTGTTGAGCCCTTTCATTTGATACCCATATTGATGGGATTGATAAAACCTACGTTATCCGCCATTTTGTAGCGGCCGCCATCTTGGATTTATAATGATAATGAATAAACATAATTGTATTGTCACCAAAATCCAAAGTGTATACAAAATTTCAGATTAATCGGTTGACAGGAAGAGGGTGAAATTTGAATTACTAAATTTGACCCAAGAAAGACTAAAGAATAAAACAAACGGGGTGAGCTAAATAAAACCGTTTAAAATAAAACCGTTTAAAAAAAGTCGGCATGGTGCAATCGGGTTCACTACGTCTTGCCGAATTACATTTCGCCTAGTTACACTTCACCTATGACGTATCATCCAATGTCACTTAAACTAGACTTCATTTAACCGAATGACATTACACCTTTGGTTCATTTCACCGAATGTCATTAGACCGAGAGCTTATTTCATCTAGGAATTGTTTAGTCTAATGTTGTTATAACTAGAGGTCATTTGATCGAATTTTGCCGGCCCCGTCGCTTTCCGCCAGCGTCGCGTTCCGCCTGCATCGCGTTTTCATGGCTACGCCTCAAGGCTCGTTTTACCCTTAGTGCGTGAATCCGACTCGCATTTGGCCGGTTTTTTTAAAAGTTTACAAATAAAAAAAAAACAATATTATAGGAGGAGCGGGTGATCGTTCTCCTCGACTATAAAGGGAAATTTCCCGCCAAGCAGATGTTATGCTTGGGGACCGGCCGGGTCCAACTGAACATAGTTGGACGTTCTATATATACTCAGCCACGAAAGATATTTTGCTGGCGCGATGCAGGATTGTAGCGAGTAGCGATTGACAGCTCGAGAATGTAGCAGTTTCCTGAGCGCCCGACAGGGGTCGCTACAATATCATTAACTAAATTTTGACTTTTTAGGGTTCTGTGACAGAACTTTAAAAATTATGACCAAAGTTGTTTTACGCCGTCTATGAGATTCTAAGGGAACGTGGACTTGAAGATATCTCATTAAAAAAAACAAATTAATTGGATAGGTATAACATAAACACACATTTTTATTTGCCATTTATAAATAAAACGAAAAAAAACATATTTTGAAGTCACTATTCTGTAAATATAACATAGTCATACGCTATTGGTAAAAAAAGAAACAAACAAAAATAATGTACCGCTTTACTTATGTTTAATTATTTTACTTACTATTTATTAAATTTGCTTTACAGACATAAGGCCCAAGTGTTAGCACGTCGACACTTATAGCAGTAACAGACGCTCGAACCTGGTGCGGCCGAACCAACGCACTGTGCGGTGCGCTGTTCACGCCACACGACCGTACCGAACTTGAGTAAATTTGGTCGGATCATCATGAAATTTGGTAGGCGGGTAAATTAAATTAAAAGAATTTTTAAGTTCGAACATGAGCCAAATCGGTCGAGGGGTTGCCGAGATATGGGGTTGTAAAGTTTATATGGGGTCGCGAGTTGACAGTTCGGGGCGAACCACTAGTTAAGTTTGAACATGAGCCAAATCGGTCGAGGGGTTGCCGAGATATGGGGTTGTAAAGTTTATATGGGGTCGCGAGTTCACAGTTCGGGGCGAACCACTAGTTAAGTTTGAACATGAGCCAAATCGGTCGAGGGGTTGCCGAGATATGGGGTTGTTAAGTTTATATGCAATGCGCGTGCGCGCCTGCGCAAATGGTGTTAGCAAAAGTTAGGTACACTCGCGAGTTCATAGTTCGGGGCGAACCACTAGTTATTATAAGGTGAAATGTACCTAGCATCGAACAAATGATGCTTCGATGAATTGTGTTTAGTGGAATCGTAATTAGGTGAAGTGTAGCTTCGAACAAATGGTTATAGTTAAAACAAACATTAGATGAATTGAACGTTAGTTCTACCGTAGGTTAGATGAGACGTCATAGGTGAAGTGTAACTAGGTGAAACGTGTTTCGGCAAGGCGTAGTGAACCCGGTGCAATCAGGGGGTCTACCGGCTAAGATGAAGACGATTACCATTGGCGAAAATCGAAGTTCGATTTTTGAAAAATGTACTGCCACCTATAACTCGTGCCATTAAGAAAACATTTAGGATAGACTTCAAAACACTCGCCCTCTAGCTCTAATTAATACAGTCAAAGCGAGACAACGCTAGGTTTTTAACTCCGTCCTAAATGTTTTCTTTAATGACACGGGTAATAGTTTATTTTACTGCCACCCCTGTTAATTTTTCATAAATCGAACCTCGATTTTGGCCAATGGCCAATGGCCAACGATAATCGGCTTCGTCTTAGCCGGTAGACCCCCTAATGTATGGAGGTTAAAAAAAAGTCAGCATGGCGCTACCGATTGTATGAAAATATTGAAAAGGTGGCTAAATGCGAAAGTCGGCATCGTGCGACTACATCTTTGTATAAGGTTGTACTTTCACTCTTACTATTTTGTCTAGGAGTAAACTTTTAATGACTTATTTATTGGTCTCACGGCGAAATAAGGTTTCAGTCGTAACGCGATGGAGTAATATTTTTTATTGTCATTACGTTGCATCAGTAGGTAGAAAGTTTAAAATCACATAATTATGGCAAAGAGTTAGGGATGGTTTAGCGCACTAGTTTGCTTGCCCACATCTGCGTACTGTCTAACTTAGCGCGTTAGTATTAACAGGTGCAGAAAGTTTATTAAAAAAAACAACGTGTTACAAAACATCCTAACTCTTTTTACAGCGTGTAGGTAACCTACTGGTCAATAGAATGTCGTTTCTGAAAAAAAAAAGTTTTTTATTTTATATTATAACCTGAAAATTGAAAAATTTTCATAACTTGTTTGTTTTAGGTATAAACTCAAATTTTAAAATGTGTTTGTGTGTGTAGGTGCATTTGCATAACTTTGAGTTATTAAAACATTATGAAAGTCAATGATAACAATACTGAAAAAATACTTTTCTCCCGCCACAGCGTTCACATTTTTATTAATCTAAAAATCTTAAAATCAACGGAACGCAAAAAATAAATTAGGATGTGATCCCTATCACAGGGTGCTAGCTATTACCCTGTAAAAGTAAGTAACCATCTTTTCTAACACGTTGTATTATGTTTCTCGTCATCCACTTCTATATTAACATTTTCAGTACAGTGTGGTTAGAAGTCAGTTTCACTTGTTATATAAAACTTTTCCCCGCATAAACCGTTTCCGCCCACAACTGTATGAAGGTGTAAGTTATTCCCCAATATCCTTTTACCGTCCATCTTGTTTGCGCGTAACAAAGTTAAAACAGGAAGACGCAGTACAAAAGATATGAAAACTTGGGGCTGAAGAAAAAATGGGGCTCCGTTTTCGGCCATGATGTTTGGTCCCATAAAATAAGACCCTTATTGAGTTCGAAAAAGCATTGATTTGGTGCTATATAATCCTAAAGTAGTTTGTTTTATTGATTGTTGTAGATTAAAGCCTCAGACAAACGGGACAAACATTTTCGTGCGGCGACCGCGCGGCGGCGGCCGTAGTTGCATATGACTTACTTGACTTAAATACTGTTATCCCTCAGGAGGGATATAGAGCTCTATGAAGTTTTTTCCACTCGGGACGATCTTGCACAGTTGGTTCGAGGTCGCTCCAGTCCAGACCGACCCTTCGCGCCTCACTGGTGACCGATCGGCGCCACGTGGATTTGGGTCGACCCACTCACCGTTTGCCCTCGGGTAGCCAGGTTAGCACCTGCTTGGTTGGGTAGGTGTCATGTCTCCTCAGTGTGAAAATCCCCAGGATCCTCCGCAGGCATTTGTTGACAAACACCTGTAGCATCTGGGACAGGTCTTTCCTAACGAACCACGTCTCGCACCCATACATCAAGTCCGTAGTTTCATATAATTATCAATTTATTTATGACGCCTCAAGGTGATTGGAGGCATGGTGTGAGCGCTTTGGGGGCTCATTGGAGGCTTCTTGGCGGGATCAAGCAATAAAAAGGCAAAAACCTCATTTTACAATAAAATAACACTCTTTTTATTCGCAATGAATTTACTTCCTATTTGATGGAATACAACACAAAATAACTGAACGCTTTATTGACACTACTAATAACCATTTCTCTATTTTCATTATGGAAGCCGTAGCTTGTTTCTCGTAACCATGACGATGTGCTACCGCCTGGCCCGCGTTTCATATAACTGACATAAATATTTTATTATGACAATTCGATGTTCATTGATAGGTCGGTTTGTAAACAAACCTTTTTTGTAACCTCATGTCAAATCGACTATGCAATCTATATCGAATTGTCATAATAAAATATTTATGTCAGTTATATGAAACGTGCACCTGGTGGACGAATCCAGCCCGGAGCTTCCGTTTCCGCTATGACGGAAGAGGTTCCTCATCATTAATGAGTTTCATATTATTTTATGACAGTCAATATCTAAGTAAGTATAAAATATGAGGTAAAGGCGTTTTCGAACCATTATTTGTAGGACCAAAAGGCGGGGTGAAACGGAACCACGCCATCGACGGGGTGCCTCGTGCCTCTACAAGAAAAATATATTTCATACCGGCGTAGACATGTTTGTATTTATGTGCGGACGAGAGGAAACGCATTCCGATACTGTCTCGCTACGAATCCTTGCGGGTGATAGGGCAGAAGTACTGTCTGGCAGGTTAGTAGTAGAACTAAATAAAGATTAAAAGCCTACTTCCACGTCCATAACAGTAAAAAAAACCGCACGTCAAGTATCTTACAACGAAACCTAAGTGTGCAAATGCTCAGATTTCCTTCAAGAAAAACGACTTAAAAAACCGGCCAAGTGCGAGTCTTTATTTCAAAATTACGTATTACGGATACATATTTCTGAATTTGTAGTAGCAATACCACTCGCTGACGATGAAGGAAAACATCGTGAGGAAACCTGAGCGTATGAGGCATTATACGCCTCAACGCAAAAATCGTTAACCCGCATTGAGCACGCGTGGTGATTAAGCTCGCACTCTCTCTCTCTGAGAGAAGGCCTTTGCCCAGCTAGTGGGACATGTACAATAAAATTTTACAGGCTACATCTTACTTTTTCACTCAAGTTGTGGTTCTGAATCTCTTTAGCGGTAGCCGATACTGTCTCGCGAGGAAAATATACGGCTGCACGTCCGCGATATATATTTTTTTCTCTATGGATAAAAGGTTTAGTCTCTATACGGTACGTACTGATTTATTTGTCCCCCTCTATCTTTATGGGTGGAAAACTCGTTTATTTTTCCGCGTCTTTTGTGGCCTGGAAAGTGTAGCAAGACTGCTAAAACAGCATGAAAAGGAGATTTTTGCTCTATACATTTGTGGGCTGATTTTCAAAGTACCGCTTGGTCCTATCGTGATTTTTGATCCTAAGGGTGGTATTAATAGTCGTCTGAGATCACCTAATTGAGATCGATCTCAAGTAGGTGAACTCAGAAAAGTCAAATGCTAATGTCAAACCTTGGCTATTGTCAAACTTGAGTAGCTGTCATTAGCCAAGGCATTAGCCAAGGCTTGACATTAGCATTTGAAATTGACATTAGCCAAGGCTTGACCTTAGGATTTGACTTTTCTGAGATCACCTACTCTACTTGAGTTCGATCTTGAGTCGAAGACTATTAATGCCACCCTCAGACAGCATGAAAAGGAGATCCATTTTCGCTCCATACATTTTAGGCTGATTTTCAAAGTGCCGCTTGGTCGGATGGTGACTTTTGACCCCAAAAAGTGAAAACAAAAAAAGGTTTGTCAAAATCACAACTTTTTTTCCCACCCTGTATATTTTTCAAAATTACCTTTTGTTTTTCCAAAGCTCTATCCCGTGCTATTTCAAGGTTGGTGTGGGTGAAGATAGTACAAACTTTTTAATACAGTTGCTCAAAAAGTGGCGTATTGCAGGGACGTATAGCGTTCGGGATGTGGGCTATTACACACTCGTGCTTTTTTTTTACCTTTCCCGCACTCGTGCGTTCTCTTTCCCAACTGTCAAAATAATGTCTATTAAAAAGAAAAACCATCCATGAAGTTTTTACTTAAAAAGTTTTTATGATTCATGCAAATACGAATATTTCTAAAAAGAAGCTACTAATTTGTTTCAATATCAGATTTAATGATTTGATTGAATGAGTTTGGTTAGGTTTCATTTCATTAAATTTCCTTTTCATTTCATATCAATAAAAAACTTCTACTGAAGACTTGGCTGTATGGGCATAGTTGCCTTTGCCTACCAGAATGGGTGAAGAAAAAAAAAACTCTGCTTATATTCTACGGTTGGCGCCATTTTGATTTTTCAGAAATTTTCTTTGCTTTAGTTGTTTGTTGCACAAAATGAGTAATATCGACCCTAGTTTTTTTTTGTTAAAACCACCGGAACTCAGTATAATTGCACAAAATGCTTCGGAGAACATTTTACCGGAAAAGCCAAAAATGTTAAGTTAGTTGAGTTTATTGTGTTTTTATTATTTTATTAAATTGCTTCATTTTTTCGCAACTGTATTAAAAATAGTCGTTCAGTACACGTGCGGAACCGTCATTGCAACTTGTTCCGACTGTCAACCCTCGCCTTCGGCTGCGCCTCGGCTCGGGTAGCCATTTGTCGGAACTCTTTGCAATGACAGCCTTTCCACACTTGTAATGAAATATACTATTTCGCGCAGATGGCGCCACCGTCCGTTCCACGTACCTAATTATGGTTAGAAAATACGCAAGAGCAGTTACTTGGCTCGATAGCTCATTCGGTTAGAGCACCAGTACGGTTATCCTGAAGTTGCGGGTTCAAGTCCCGTGCCGGGCGATTTTTTTTAGATCGATAGAATACTACATCAAAATTAGGTATTTACCTACATAGAATTTTCTCACAACTGATTAATACAATGGGCGGCCTTATTGCTAAAACCAAACTCTTCCAGACAACCTTATTACCTTTTTTACCTTATATTTTGGTTTTTTTTCACAGTGGGTTCACAGTGGGAGTGGTCACCTTTAAATTAGGTATTTACCTACATAGAATTTTCTTACAACTGATTAATACAATGGGCGGCCTTATTGCTAAAACCAAACTCTTCCAGACAACCTTATTACCTTTTTACCTTATATTTTGTTTTTTTTTACTTTGAACGGGCTAATGGGATAGTTGGCCCCCTTATCCACTCCCATAATAACAGGCGATCCCCCATGACAACCCATAGTTTGCGCGAAACCATACGTCTTGCCTAATTGACGTTATCGCGACAGGTTGCTAACAATTTCTTTTCTTTTTCCTCCTATTCTTTATATCGTTCGCTGTGTGGTTTAATGGGATCGACTTCGGCTTGGAAGTATAATCCGTGCGGAATCAGAATGGGATAATACCTTTTGGAACTGAATCGAAAAAGACAGTTCTCGAGTAGCGTCAGTAAAAAAATTGTTAGTTCTACGTTCTATCTTAAGGTTATGAAATTGGAAATACACAAAAATGTTCAATGGTTGTAATCTAAAACGGTAAAATGTTATTGCATTAATTGAATAAAACGTGATAAAACTCGAGCAGACATCCACGCGCACAGAAAACACAAGCAAGTTTCGATGCGAGTTTGCCATAGACAACTAGAGTTTGCCGAAATGCTGACGCTACAGGACCGCGAGTGTCTCAGTTCCAAAAGGTATTATCCCATTCTGATCCCGCACGGATTATAAGGGTTTTAGGTTCCATATGCGTTCCACGTAGAGTCTTGCATGAAGTAACCACTCGGCCTTGAGATATGGTACGTGCGTGGCAATGAAAATGATAGATAGATAGGTAGAAAGAGAACTTCTTATTCCACAGCAGAAAGAATATTACACATAACTTCTTACAACAAAATATAGTACAAATGGCGGCCTTATCGCTAAAAGCGATCTCTTGCAGACAACCTTGGGCTGGAAAAGACTGGATGCGGAAATAAAGTAGCAAGTAGATGCAGATAGCGTAGTTACCGCGTCGAACCGACGAATTGTGTAAAGTTAGCAATAAGCTGCATTTAAAATAAGTGTTTCTATGTAAACTGTATGCACTCTCTACCCGACAACACAAGAATGAACATGTAGATAAACTCATCCTGCATTTTACTTTATGGCGACCCTTCCCTCTAGTGCCTGATAGAGGTCCAGATAGGCTTGCCCAGGACCTATACCACCCTCTCAACTTAATTGGCCTAGCTAGTCCACAAGAAAGATAAGCCAAAGGAAGTCGCGGTATATCAGGGGTACATCATTTATGGCATGTGTAGCTAACCTATGACCAAATTTATTTCAAAGCTACGTACATTTTAGAAGCTAACTAAAAGCGAATCATACTTTCACTCAGTTTAGTAAATATAGCTGCGAATTCACTACTAAAAACTGCTGAAAACATGGATAAAATATGCATCATGCAGCCATTGGTTACATTAGGTCAGCTGGGCCCTTAGCCTGTAACACAATGGTGCCAAAATGGGCTGTCAGGTGACAACTTCAATTACGATTTGCTATCGCTGTCTGTCCTTTTAATGTTTTTGTAGTACAGCAAAGAATATTTTGATTCTAATTTTAGAGGATTAGTTCTCTGGTTGAAGGAGAAAAACGAGGAGAGCCCGGTTTTGTCCTTCTGCCGGGACGCCATTGACCCGCCATTGCGTTACAGGCTAAGGGCCCTGAAATAAGTAGAAATGACCATTAGATGCACTAAACTGTTGGTCAGTTAGCAATTACATTAGATCAATAAAAATTAGGCAAGTCAAACTAGGTGTAGATCAAATAAAATTAGGCTAAATCTATACGTAAACTTTCATCGATATTCGTACCTAAGACTCAGCTGTTTTAACCAATACCGCTTACGCTGTACAAAAATAACTTTAAAGTAACGAACAAAGTTATTCAGCGTTTTTTTCACAACATCAGTATTCAGACATCATCATCCAATTTTACGTGGTTTCATCTTCCTAACGCACTGTTGGTCCCTGGTCCCAAACTGTTTGCTTAGCTGGGTAGGCCACCAGGCAATCCATCGATCGGTCAATGGGTACCCAATGCAGCTAGATCGAATCTCGAGATATGATCTGCATAAATATTATCTTAAAGCTCTTGTGGCGATCGTGCACTTAAACAGAGGGGCAACTTTGCCTTTCGTTTCGTTTGATGGATTATCCGTAAAATTCTGATAAAGTTTTTGGCCAAAGAAGGGTCATAGAGGATCCGCAAGAACGCCGAACTACAGTCAAAACAAAAACTAAGCTTCATAGATGAAAAACGTAGATCAACTTACTAATCAGAATTCTCGATTGCGACCGGTTAGTGTTAGTGGTGTAGTAATGTTTTCTTCGTGAAATCTTGAGTTTTTTGGCTCATCTTTGAACATCTGGAGGTCTGCAGGAAGTTCCCAATATCTTCTAAATTTTGTTATTGAATAACAATATGTAAGTGATCCTTTTTGACAAGAGCGTAACAGTTACGCTCTTGTCAAAAAGGATCACTTACATATTGTTATCCACATGTAAGTAGTAGGATAAATAAGTGGCTGATATTGCGCGCCTTACGCGTCTTCATCACATTGGTAACGCATTTAAACTTCTGTACCCTAATTTATTACTCGTTTGCATCGAAGACGGTCATTTATCTTAAGAAATAATAATAAAGAGTGTTATTTTCTTGTAGCAAGGATGCAGTACCTGCAATATTTTAGATCAGCTGTCCGTTATTATTATTAAATAATAAAAAAAAGTATTTAATAGCCGCCACGTATTGACTTGTCATTCCTGTGGGCTAGGCCGACTAAGCTGTCGGGCTAAAACTAAGGCCTTTGCATCTACGTAATGAGATGATTTATACAGCGTCCAGTGGCACCTTCAATCACACTAGATGGCTGAAGAGACCACTCGGCGCTGCAGTGCCTGGGACATTGTTTTAGATGAAGTAGGCTTGCCCAGCACCTATACCATCCTGACAGCTTAGTCGACCTAGCCCTCAGGAAAGACAGGTCAATACGTGTGGAGCCAACTGAGCCGCGGGTTTCCTTACGATGTTTTCCTTCACAGTTAGCGAGTGAGTCAGGCTGGTATAGGTGATATGCAAGCCTACTCCATCTAGAACACTTCCAATGTCGAAATGTCCCAGGCACTGCAGCGCCCGAATGGTCTCTTCAACCATCTAGTGTAAGTGAAAGTGTCACTGGACGCTGTATAAACCATCTCATTACATTGATGCAAAAGCTATAAGTTTGAATAGCCGCGACAGATGACATAATTTTTGCAAGACATAGAAAGATGTCATCTTGCATATATAGGCTCCGAAATACTTCGAATCCACGATCCACTTCCAATCGCTGAGTCAGGGAGAATGAATAAATTAACCAAATTGGTAATTAACGTGGAGGTATTCGAAGGGACCACGCAATATGCCCACTGCAGATTACGATTTTGCGTTGTATTATGTAGTCTATGTCAGTGTTCATCATCATCATCATCATCATCATCAGCCTGTTAACACCCACTGCTGAGTAAAGGCCTCTTCTTTCTCACGCCACCTCTCACGATCCTGTGCCAGACGTAACCACTGTTTCCCGGCTAGGTATCTACTTGGTTAACGAATGATAATGCAATTTTACAATAATTACAATACTGTTTGCTATGTCTTAGGAATTTAAAAAGCCAAATGAACGCCACCGGCTACTCGCCCGCCATACAATGGTCGGGTATTTTTATGCAAATGGAAGCCACTTGGTAACTATGGCGGGGCGTGCACATTTTAGCGGAGCGACTTGTAAACTGCCTGAGTAATATCTCTCTCAATAATGTTTAATTCGACATGTGGTCATTTTCTTATTAAGGGCCATCCATCCGATCAGGCTTATGCGAAACGGGACCAAGCTAACGAATATAAATTCAGTAGTAGCCTAACACTTCCCACTAGCTGGGCACATGCGTTCTCTTCGAGAGCGAAGCACCACCAAGTAAAATAATTGAAATCTTAAATAATAATATACAGGGTGTTGTATTAGTTAGTGACACTGACACCCGAATCAGGTACGATAATTGAATGATTTTTGGCTATTTTTCAGTTTTTTTTTGCTTCAGCATCGTGTACATAATCACCTCTGAGTCGCGTGTCACATTACAAAACAAAATAAAATTAATACTTTACGTATATTAAACTACCTATTCCATAAAATTACTTACAAATAAGTAATAATACAAAAAATAGGGATGTTTAGGGATAAGGAGAAAGAGTATTGCTCTGCATAAACTCATCCTTGACACGAAATAAATGCCGGTATGCAAAGTCGCACACCGCGAAACGATCGACACATAAATCTGCACATAATATCAACAAAAAAGCACATACCTGAACATTTTCCATGATTTTTTTTTACTTTTTATTTTCTCGCTGCTGACAGAAGCACAACTTAGATAGCGTTTACACTAGGTATCTTGACGTGCATTTTTAGTCACTTGCCAAGAAACTCTTAGTGTACCTATACAGTGTCGTTAGTATGTGTGTCAAATATTGAAGAAGAAATATTGATTGACAGCCCGCTCAATTAGATTTGACACTTTTTGCACCAATCAGTACCTATAGGTTTAGGATAGAGTCCTAATGACGTAAGGTTCAATTAATGGTGTTAAATTTACGGTAGATAAAGGTTTCAAGCTTCTGGTCATTAACATTCAGTGCTTACTACACCAATGAGCGTATTTTTTATAACTCAATTTTGTCCCTTTTTGCATGAGACGCGAACATATAAATTGTATTCTCCTTTTTACGGTCAAGCAAAGTGGTTTATTATTGCTTGTTACGAATATTTTCATATACTTTAAATATACGTAATAATATATAATGTATAAGCTTTGTGCTCTCAACGTTTGATGTACCTAAAGAAGTTTTTTAAATTAATATATTTAATACTTAGCTTTTGCCCGCGACTTCGTCCGCGTGAACTACAAAAAAAAGATATGTGGTTTACATTGCCCCTAAGTGTAATAGCGTGATAATATGTAGCCTATGTGTTATTCTGATGTCTAAGCCATTCCAAATTTCAGCCAAATCCGTCAAGCCGTTTCAGCGTGAAAGAGTAACAAACATCCATCCATCCATCCATCCATACTTACAAACTTTCGCGTTTATAATAGTAGTAGGAAGGAAGTAGGATTATAATGTCTAATAATTCGCAAAATTATTGCTTAGGATCCAACTAAGCAATAACTCCTTGCGAGGAGAAATATATCACCTTCATAACTGCAAATTATTATTTACTAGTTTCTACCTTTAACCCTTTTAATAAACGTTAGTCGATCTTAATAATATAAGTAATAGAAAAGAACACATTACTTTACATTAGAAGCACCATTAGAATGCAGAAAATGCGCCATAATTTCTCGGGCAAAATCTACTGCAGACTAATAAATTAAATTAAAATAAAGTCGACGTGGACTTTGTCATAGAATCGTTATATTAATATTCTCTGGATCATGAAGTAGTAAACTAATGGACAGCGTATTGTACAATTACCTAAAAATATTTCACATTTCGTTGGAAAATAAGATTTTACAAAATTCATGTGTCTTTGACACCCACCCAAATCATAAAATAAGTGGTGATTTTCCACTCTTTTATATAGGGTAGAGATTTGGCTGCAAGAGCAGCACCATTAACCGTCATAGTTGGTCTTAGCGAATTGTCTTAGAAGATAATTGAATTATGATTATTTCTTTTAATTGGCATTTGCTATAAATAAAGGATGCGAGAACTTTTTTGGCACACTTTCGTTTGATGCAATTTGATATTTCTTATAATATAAGGATCAAACATCACTACACCTATTTATTTATAGTATTTTGGGAAATCACACAAGCTTTCTCTGATATTTCGATCTACAGGGTGCATTCGAATTCGAACTTTAAGTAACCTGTCTTGTCTATTCATCAATACAAACAACTTGTACTAGGTGGGTAAAAAGTTGAGCGAAAAAATATCATACATACATAAGGTAGACTCAGTACTGCGCCAAATGTATGAAACAGCAGATTTTTTTCCCTACTATTTTTCGCCACCTTGTACAAGTTTTTTGTATTGATGAGTAGACATCCTTGAAGTTCCGCTATCTAATTTGAGCGCTCCCTGTAGCTATGGACGCTAGCACCTCATAGCAAAATAGCCTTTTGGCCGCTGCTAAAAGGCTCAAACACAAACACGCTTGTTTGTGTCTTGTTTGGCAAGCGTGTAAGCAGGTCCACCATAAAATTGTATTTTGCACTTTAATGTAGCTCACAGGCTTGTATGTATAGTATTACATTGTATGGGGTTCTCCATCAGTTTACATCTCCGTGAGAATAAATACATAATTCACGAGGAAACTATGACAAACGCGGCCGCCGCCTTCCGGCCACTCAGTCACGTGGGGTCGCCGCGTTTCCGTTTCCGCCCCACCGGAAGTGTCATGAAAGCAGACGTAGTAGCGCTTCCGGAAGGCTTTCTGTTTTAACTCTTAGGTCTTCGGTGTGTGAATACAACGCACATTATCGACTGTGCTATTGCTCGGCAAAAGCTTGCGTTGAACAGAGATCGTTATCATATCAGCATCATCGTCATTGTCCTAGGAAGTATCCTAACTTCACCAATTCTGGATGTCAATTCTGGATCAGGATGCCAAAGGTACACACACACACACCCTCACACAGAGCAGCCAAACTTAGAACACCCCTCTTTTTGGATTAATAAAAAAAGAGCTTTATGTTATGCTAATTGAATTACTTTTTACGGCGCATCTAATAAACAATATTAAACGTCCCCTTCAACTTAAAAAAACATAGGTACGATACAAAGTTCTTAAGTGTAACTAACCAATTCGCAGCATGGAGAGACCTTTTAAGAAAACTTGGTTTTCACTCTCCATTCCATGTTTCGCTACACTGGCAACATTGTTCCTTTTTTTTATTTAATCATGCATAGGTTGCTGGCCGGCATCCAAATGGCTGAGGCTTTGTTTCCGGCCTTTGACAGATGAAAAATAAAAGGCTAGCCCGGCTGCGAGCATTAACTGCAGGGTGACTTTTGCAATCTTTTGTAACCATCTTGGCTCAAAAATCTCGCAGAATAATCATTCTGACACGATTCACAAAAAACTCTTCCGAGCCGCTAAATCATGTGGCCAACCTTCGATAGGAGACCCAAAGCACCCAAAGAGGAACGAGATCACTTGAGAGAGGCAAAAACTACATCTATAAGCTATTATACTACACCTACGATTGTATATAGCAAACAAAATGAAAAAATATGTATAAATATGAAAAAAAAAAGAATGAATGAATAAATTAATGAAACAGCTTATTGGTGCTTAATGGCCGAAAAACATAAGAGGTGTTTTTTTAAACTGATTGTTTAACGTCTGATTGTTTAAGTAGTATGTTCTTAACTAGGGACTATTAGGATCTGATGACGATTACCTACGCACAAAAATCAATTGCAAACTGGACTTTCATCCAAGAGGCCTAGGTTCGACCCCGATCGCATTCTCACAAACCATCTGTACCTATCTATTGTAAGTACTTAGTGTTTCCAGGCTATCCAATAATAATATGCAAATAGTTCAGGTAGCGCTTTAGAAAGGAAAAAACAAGGCAAGGCGTTTCTGATAGCAGGTTGGATTTTCCAAAGGCAAGAGGAATTCTTGGTTGTTTTCTTGAATGAAAATGTGGTGAGATAAGATTGTTTTATATGCTGAAAAACATAAACAAATGCTTTCGAAATGCTTTGTTTAATAAGCGTATTCCCCCTCACACTAGAACAGTTGAATGAAGAAGAAGACTACTTCTTAGATGCTGTTGTCCATCTAGCTAGTGTGAGTGAAGGTGCCACTGGACGCTGGATAAATCATCTCATAACGTAGATGCAAAGACCATAGTTGTGCAAGGGATTACATATTTTTGGCTTGGCTTTCAGCTTAGCTTAGGCATTTGCATCTTCGTAATGAGATGATTTATACAGCGTCCTTCACTCACAATACAGGGTGTTAAAAGACCGTCAACAAAGCGGGAAAGCACGTATTGTCCTCACTTCATCATAATGAAAAATTTTGCTTAAAGAACGATGCCTGGAAAATCAACGGTTTCCGAGATAATGAGATTCAAAGTCGGACTTTTCAAAATCTTTTTATTTTTTAGCAGCAATTATGAGAAATGTGTTCAGTATTGAGAACTTTTAACATTTCTTGTCAAGAAGCCATATCAAAATTTTGAGTAGTTAGTTAGGTAACTACATCAGTTTTTCAACCCAAATATCTTCAAAACTATTATTAGAAAACAAAACTTGCTTTACTAGATAGCTCATACCTAATTCTAGGGTGTAATGAGACTATTTTCTCGATTTGTTTTGTGTATCTTGTATGGGATTCTAGATTTGTGATTTGTCTTTCCTATTCTTCTCGCGCAGGCGTTTCACTACACAAAGGGTCAAGATTTCGCTGTCAGATCCGAAAACGATGAAATTTCCGCAGTCCTGCGAATATATTATGAGGTGCGTAGAAAACTATTTCCACGTAACTCAAGATGTAGTCTCAATCCCTCCCCTAGTTCTGTCCCAATCAAAAGAAAAAACTCGACGCGTAGTATCAGAATCAAAAGGCCGTGTCCGACCTAGATACATTTGAAACTGTCAAAGAGTTAATAAATAATATTTTTTTTAAAACCGTTTCTCTGGTAAAAGGGTACACTGTATTAAGCTACTGTACTGATTCCGAGTGATCTGCTGCTGTCCGTTGAGGAGGTCCGTTCTCCATCTCCGAAGTTCCTCATCAGATCTTTACATTATAAGGGACCACATAAAAAGTATACCATTTCAAACAAAAACAGAATCATCAAAATCGGTCCACCTAGAAAAAAGTTCTGAGGTAACACATATACAAATAAATAAAAACCTACGGTTTGAATAGAATAGAGAAAAAGAGAGTTATTTAGATATTAATGATCGACTTTTTCCCGTGACTTTATCCTTCCAATTTCGAGATAAAATGTCACATCCGGCGATTTCAATATAGTTTTGTGCACTTTTGCGTCTACAGCCAGCAGAAGAGGCAGGTTTACTCTACAGGTTGTTAATAACGACCGCCGACAGACCTGAAAGGCATGCATTCTAGACAACAAATAAAGATTTAAAAAAAGCTAAAGGATAAAACATTATTTATTGCCAAAACCAAAACATTAGTTTACAAACTACTTTTTTCCATAAGTTAGATAGATAGATAGATAGAGAACTCTTTATTGCACAACAGAAAGAATATTACAGATAACTTTTTCAACAAAATTTTGTACAAATGGCGGCCTTATAGCTAAAAGCTATCTCTTCCAGACAACCTTGTTATTGCTGGGAAATGACTTTGGTTTTTTAGGTAATAATTTTGGAAAATATTTTTTCACGCAATGGACGTGTAACGAACTTTTCGACAGGTCGAAAGGCATTACAGTCGTAATTTCCCTCAGAACTAAGGGCTCCCCACACACCTACACACCGACCTTTGGAAAGGGAATAAGTGCACTTGGACCTTTTTAAGAAGCCTACGGATGTGAAGGAACCCTTATGGAAGGTGTAAGGGTAGCCGCACATTTTGCTCTATAACAGATCTAACATGACGGACTAATTTATTAAGTTCGTAAATGCGTGACATAGAGCTCTGTTTGTATACTTTTAGAGCGAAATAAGAAAAAGAAGATTATACTAGGCATTTTCTTTCTACGCGCTCTGCTAAGCAAAGATGAGAAAAAACTGGCAACAGAAAATATACAGGCCCGGTTTCTGAATTGAGAATTTTACAAAGCGAACGCTTAACTATCGTTCTGTCACGTTCTTTTGTGAGAAATCCGCAGAGGCAGAACGATATTTAAGTTCCTGCTCAGCGAATTTCTCAAATCAGAAACCGGCAGTCAGTCTTTTAAACGCGTTCAGGGCGCTGATGCGGCTGCCTCGTCACTGCAGTGCCTCGGGCATGTTCGCGGAGGCGCGGGTGGATTGTTTCTACACCACCATGCGTAAGCGCAGCGCATCACTGGTGAGCAGAGTGCGGGCCAGCTCCAACAGCGTCCTGGCGATGATCGCGAGCCGTCTTGACTCCGCGTACATCAACCACTGCTCCAGGTGGTGCGTAACAAACTTTATTAAACTCTCATAGTCTATCTATAGGTTTTTACTAACATAGATAATAAACAAAACAATTGTTACACATACAAACCATTATGAATCTTGTTATTTGAAATAAATGAATTATTATTATTAAAGGTAGGACAGACGGACATAGGGACAGCATAGGGAAAGTGGATCTCGTTTATCACCCTTCGGGGAAGGAACAAAAATTATACAGGGAAATTTTTGAATAGCTTTATTCCTGAAACACGTCAACTTCTCTACATGTGATTTCCAACGACTTTTGTTCGACGACTTTTCGAATAGAGTAGCTCGATACTTTTTATTTATTGAACGTTAAAAGTTTGTATTTGTACCATTACAGCGTTGCCTGCGCGGTACGCTTTCGTGCCCCTCTAATCTGTACCACCATTCCAGCGTCTCCTGCTTTTTTGTATGAAACAATAAAATTGCGTTCTTACCAAGGCTATAGAGCCTAAGGCCCGGTTTCTGAGTTGAGAATTTTGCTAAGTAAATACTTTACTATCGTTCTGTCACGCTCTTTTGTTAGAGATCTGCAGAGACAGGACGATACTTACCCATTTCACTGCCGGTTTCTGATTTAAGAAATTCGCTAAGCAAGTACTAAATAAAATATCGTTCTGCCTCTAGGGATTTCTCACAAAAGAACGTAATAGAACGATAGTTAAGTATTTACTTAGCAAAATTCTCAATTCAGAAACCGGGCCATAGTCTTTTTATGACCACAACTGTCGATAAAAAGGCCACCTTTTAAAAATCTAAGTACTCGTAGAACCAGAGGCGCTCTCACCAAAGTCGTAGAACAAAAGTTGTTGAAAATGACCTTAAAAAGTTGACGTGTTTCAGGAATAAAACTATCCATAATTAGCTACAAATTACCCTGTATAAATTGACGTGTCATTTTAAGTTTCTTTGTATTTTTTTATGATTTATTTAGAAATGTCACCCTCAGTTTGCATCACCCTTAGCAGGTACTTATACCTATACCTATTGATAGCTGATATGAAATGTAGGCACGCCATCCGGTTTGAGTGGAGTGTGTCACTTCTCATAATAATACAGGGTGTTAAAAGACGGCCAACAAAGCCGTAAAGCATACATTCCTGACACCAAGTTAAGTTAATTTAACTTTATGATATCGCTGGGAAATGAAATTATTTTTTTAGGTATAAAAAAAAATACTTTCGACTAGCGCGCAATGTACGGCTGCGCAATCCCGGGCGGTCTACGAGTTCTACGACACACAAAACGCTTCGCGGGCCGCTTCTCACATTGTACAGCTCACGCAAGCTCGATCGGAAGATATTGTGTTGTGTGTGACCGTACCGTGTGTGTGGTACACTAAGGCACAGTCAGCCACACGCTGGGATACCCTTTTTGTTCCATTGGCGCCCTCATGCCGCGCGCAGTAAGAGCTAGCATGGGGTATCCTAGACAGTGGCCGACTGTACTACGTAGTTAAAACCTGCTTGCCATAGGTACATACACGTGGGATAACAATACTAGATGTGTCTGCATTGATATTGGATAGAGACAATGGCCAACCGAAACCACTACCTTACACTTTCGTTCCCGCTCTCGCGTGTGGTTGGTGGGTCAAGTTGGACTACTTACCTTCTTGCCACCGGTGTTATCGTTCAGCAGAATAGCAGATCTGACGTGCGAGTCGACATGCACTCACGCGCGACCGACCTTGCCGCCAGTCACCAGCGGCGCCGGTGGGCGCACCGACTACGGCGAGCTGGGCGAGGATATTAGCCTTCTACCCTGAATAGCACATACACTGATACACACGGACAGCACAAAGCCAACCCACAAAACCAAACTCCGTACGCCACGGTTTAAAATTTTGCTATCACAGTTTTATTTACAATTCACCCAGCACTACCTACAGTTTATTCACAGAAACATGGGTTGGTGGGTCAATTTAACAAGCAATAAACGATAACATGGTTACTTAGGAACTGAGTAAGTCATTCGCGCGCGTGGTTAGAAGCAGCAGCGTGCTCTTCCGACGAGCGTGCGCTCCGCATGACCGACTAGGTTCAACTGGCAGCCGCGCGGCTCAGACCGCCGCAGACGCAGCCGGGGCGAGAAACGGGGAGTGCGGCGGGCGGGTAGTAAGGGCCGGAGCTAGGGGCCGCCGGGGGCCGGCCGTCGCCGATGATGATCGTATGACGCCCGACTTGCACTTGTTTTCACAAAGGGGTAGGTAGAGATGCGATAATATTTCAGTAGAACACGGTAGCGAGATTGATTGGTGTCGTGGATCTAAGTTTGTTTGTAAAGGTCGTCGTGCTTTTGCCTTTACTTCGCGATTTTTTAATTAAGGACTGATTGCTATTTTTATCGATCTATCAAACAGATTTACAAAATCTCTACCCTCGGTTGTATTAGGTAGGTATGGTCGGCCACAATCACAGACACAGATACAGATACCCCATGGTAGCTCTTACTGCGTGTGGCATAAGGGCGCCAATCGGACACAACAAAAAAGGGGTATCCTAGCGTGTGGCCGACTGTACCTTCCTACTGCATGCCGCTTTCTTGCAATTCTCTTTCAATTTTATGGTTTTAGGGTTAAAATGCTATTTTTTTCTGGCTAGTTATTTTAATAACAATTTAAATAAGAGGCTAAAAAAAGGTAATTTACGCGCACGCCCTACGAATTACCTACAAAAAGTCAGGTGGGTTAAACCCGCCCCAAACTAAAATCCTGTATCCGCCACTGGGCGGTCGGCTTGACTTTGCTTCATGATTTCGAAGGATTCTTAACTGAATCTCGCTAAAAAATCATTTTTGCCGGGAAGTGTAGCATCCGACAATAATAATTAGTGAATGCCTCTCAAGGATAATTTCGTAATAACTCTCTCCACGGGCTAACGAGATGCCTTCAGTAATATCTTTTTAATCTACAAATTGACTGACTCATAAATTGAACCGACTTTCCGGCCTGATCGAATTAAATCCCTCATGATATGTGAAAAGGAGGCGCTGCTTGTTTGTTTGTTAGTTTTTAGGGTTCCGTTACCCTCAAAGGGTAAAAGGATACTAAGACACCGCTGTCCGTCTGTCCGTCTGTCACCAGGCTGTATCTCATAAACCGTGATAGACGTGAAATTTCACAAATTATGTATTTCTGTTGCGGCTATAACAAGCAATACTTAAAAACAGAATAAAATAAATATTTAAGGGGGCTCCTATATCAAACGTGATTTTTTCATTACCCAGATCTTCATCAGGGTTATCATCACCAGCGTTTTATCACCTGGTAATAATGAGCAAAAATCCACTTGGTTACGCGAGATGGCAGATGAAACTCAAGTAGTGGGCTTGACTATAATCTGCCATCTCGCCGCTGCAGGCCAATCAAGTGCCTACTTTATTATCAGATCTACGACAGACAGATGATGTAACTTTTATTTGTTAATTACTTTTCTATTGCTTTACCTACCTACTCTTATTGGGCGCTAAGACATCTGTACGAGATTTACGAGTAATCAACGGACGAAGTCGCGCGCATACCATTAGTCCTGTATAAATTACTAAGGCAACACAGACAAACAAAAACGACGTCGCAAATCCACCTGGCCGCTTCTGTCAATAAGGGATTTTCTGACAGCTAAAAAAAATAAAAAAATAGTTCTAAAAGCTGTGACAGATGGCGTTGATACGACATGTTTTCTATCACAAAGTAAATTAGTGCTTAATACAGCGAAAATATTTCTTCACTTCATTGCTCTGTGACTTCATCTTTCATCGTTGTAGCTGTCATTCCATTTTACAGTACATGAAAAAGTGCACGACTTTGTTAATGTTCTTGTATGAGTGAATGGTAAATCCGAAAACACTTCATTTTGCTCCACAACTAATACCTAAATGTGTTTGGACGTATACGAAGGCCAACGAGCGCGAACTGGCATACAAAAAATAACATGTCTCGTCAGTGACATCTAGTTACAAATTTGGAACTACAACTTATGAGCTGTCAGAAAATCCCTAATTACCTCGCGCAGGGTTGAAAAAAAAAACAAAACAAGATGGCGGCGGCGCGCCGCGACGTTCCCGCCAAAACAAAATGTAACGAGCAACTGGCTTGCTCCCTGGTGACTCAAAACTTTATTGAAATTAATGTTTGAGTTCGGGAAAACAGGTTGTTGTTTGTTTAAAATGGTCGAAAGTTTTCAACTTTCATGCCACGACGAGACTTGGGTCAGAGTTTCATTTTAGGTAGGTACGGTCGGCCACAATCTCAGATACCCCATGGCAGCTCTTAACGCGCGCGGCATAAGGGCGCCAATCGAACAAATAGGGGTATCTGAGACTGTGGCCGACTGTACCTAAATTAGAGAGACTAGGTACTTAGTTCAAATGACATATTTATTGTAATTGTTTAACGTCTTTATAATAAAAGTACAGCGCTTTGAAATATGTAATCTTTGGTAATTTTCTAGGATTCTACATTGACTCTAAAATAACTCTACATTAAAATATTTACATTGACTTCACGACTCTTTCTCGACTCTTCCCCGTAATAGCAAAAAAATTACTACTTCAGCCCTATAGAAAACGCTAGATTTCGTGTCTCAATCAGTTGGTTGGTCGAACTTAGCGAATCAAATGGCTAGCCAACCAATCAACCGACTTATTTAAATGCGACATATTCGGTTTACTCACTAAGTATAAATAATTAATCTTACAGGAATAAACCAATCGTAAAACAGCACGGAATGGAAATGACTGGACACGATAAGAAATGCACCATTCAAGACAGTATTACGGCACAAAGTTAGCATTTAGCGGCGTGAATATCAGTGCATTCACTTTGATTTGCTACCAACCACTTTAATAAATGCAACTTAGTAAAGTGTAGCTTTCTGCGGTTTTACTAAGTTTTTATAGGTTTCAACAAATGATCTGCCCTAATAGACAGTGTTACAGTGTAGTTTAATATTTAAACGCTCTGTACCCGAAGGGTCCCAAACGGGGCCCTATTACTAAGCTTGTGCCACCTATCTGTGTGTCTGTCCGTCCGTCCGTCCGTTCGTCCTACCCAATGAGATACCAAGTTCTACCAGTATCGCGACCTCATAAAAGTTTATAGTTACACCATTTATAACTCGAGAACGGGTGGACCGATTTTTATGATTTTTAATATGTTGGATTTCTCTACGCCCCGGATAGCAAAATAACCATTAAAACAACGGAAAAACTCACGAGAAAAAAAAATAAGTCGGCGCGGACGAAGTCGCGGGCAAAAGCTAGTTATGTATAAGTACTCAATAAAAAAATAAGGGTTACCCAGGATTACACAGGATCCAGACCCTGGGATTGACTCTCTAGACTAATTGGTACACGACAGCACGTCAGACTGTACACTTTTGTTGTAAAGTCGCCCGTATAGTTAGCGAGTACAGTGCTAGCGTGTAAGAGTCGACGGGCTGTCGTGTATACATCCTATAACTAGGAAATACCTACCCGAGAAAAACAATCTGAATACATTTAATAGGTATTTTAGGTATGTTTCAGAAATCTTCGATCAATTTGTTGATCATTTTGCTACTCCCAAAGTGATTTGAATTTTTCAGACCGTTTACCAAGTTTCTTCATCACTCGTTATCAGCCCGAATTGCACATTCAAACACGAAATAACTCGGCAAAGTCGGCCATGGATCCTTGTGATTTGTCCGCCCCGCATTGTGTAAAAAATTTGGGGTTGTTCCGTATTCATGACACAAGTTTTCATGTCACGAATATTTTTTCCGGATTCATTTTACTTGACTTCCGTATTCATGCTATGGAAATTATATTATTAATTTTTACATTTCGTCTCGCGAGCCTTTCCGGATTCATGCTACCATACATTTTAATAAAAATACTTTGCTTTTAAGTACGGTCAGCAAAAAATTTTAATATTGGAAGAAATAAATAATAGGCAGAGAAACTTCAGGGTACGGATTTTGTTAAGACATCTACGGACACTGGCACGAGGTATATTAATTGTTCTTTGTATTGCCATGAGGAATGGGATAATCACGTATGCGTTATACGTCAGCACTGCAAACAAGTAGATCAACAGTACCTTGCAAATTGATGATCGGTTACTCAGGTTTTAAGTGACATAGGACATCATAGGATTGAAATCATACAAATTAAGTTATAAATAATCATCTTGTATATTATATAAAAAATATGTAAATAACCAACGTTCTTAAAAATCAAGAAATATAATCAACATGTTTTTGGCTCATGTTTGAACTAAAAAAATCTTTAAATTCGTTTACCCGCCTACCAAATTTCATAACGATCCGACTAAATTTATTCATGTTATCGTCGAACGAACATTCATACAAACATACATACATACAAACGCCGGATTGTTCCAGTAGACTCGGAGAACTTCGCTCGCTCGTTCAAAAAAAATTTAAAATAAGGTTTTTGTTTCTTTTATTATAGCGGCAACAGAAATACATTATCTGTGAAAATTTCAACCGTCTAACTATCACGGCTCATGAGATACAACCGGGTGAAAGACGCGAACAGAACAGCCAGCGGAGTCTTGGTAATAGGGTCCTTTTACCCTTTGAGGGTAACGGAACCCTAAAAACCGGACAAGTGCGAGTTAAACTCGCGTTGAGAGGGTTCCGTACAATGTGATAGGAAGAGTTTCATATGAAGTCTACTAAGATACATTAGTCGAAAGTCCAAGCCATACCGCGATCCACGATGCAGGACTGTGGTGTGGAGTGCCATCTGTTGGCTGAGTTGAGGAACTAATGATAGAAGAACAAAAAAATAATATACTTGATGATGCTGGTGAGGATTGTAACACGACATGGAAACTAGCGCCCTCTATATCTCTATATTAGTTCCAAACCTCAACTCTAGATGGCGCTGTATGCAGCCTAGCGCCCTCTATGTTAGTTTCGAACCTTAACTTTAGATGGCGCTGTGTGCAACCTACTTATTTTTTATTTTTCTTCCAAATAAATCCATAGAATGGTGGAACGGAATCCTCGGTGCGCGAGTCCCACGGTTTTTTTTATTTCAATAACCAAAAGTGCCTGCGGGTGTATCTAAAGGTGCGTGCGTGTGCAGTTTTAGTTTTATGATTTGGTTCCTTAGTGGAAAGACTGAGGTAGGTAACGAGGTACCTAGTCCGACTTATCAATCTTAGAATTGAAATTGTTATGCTGACCATACTAACGTGCCTATAGTAAATGGTATTTTATTGGCAGCATGAATACGGAACACGTGTAAAATGAAAACGGAAACTTAAATAGAAAAAAATCATGAGTAGGAATAATAATAACTCGTACCATGAATCCGGAAAAATATACCTATAGCATGAAAAGTCGTGTCATGAATACGGTACAACCCAAAATTTGAATAATGTGACAAAATACCCGCGACTCGCGAGTCGGGAGACAAAACTGGAGAAGGAGAAAGTATTGCGGCATAGTGCCGTTTTGTCATGAAGGTTGAACCTGAGCCAAATCAGTTGAGGAGTTGCCGAGATATGGGGCTGTTTAGTTTATATGCAATGCGCCTGCGCGAATGGTGTTAGCAAAAAGTTACACTCGTGAGTTCATAGTTTGGGGCCAACCATTAGTAACATTCCGTTAGAACACGTGATTTAACAAAAGCTATTGACTGGGTGATTTCCCTCTGTGTTGAATACAGGGTAGAGTTCAATAATTGTCTTCGAAGAAAGTTTTTCTATATCTTTAAAAGTATGGTGCTGCCGTTGAAGCTCTACCTCGACGTTGAATATCGAATTCCTTTTTTGAAGTCTGTTAAAAACATAGCCATGTGTTGTCACCAACAAGTCCGCTGCGCAAAACGGGACGAATCCAGTTCCAAAAACACTAGCCTGCTCACCCCTAAGTTATTCACATATCAAGGTTTTTCCTATTCCCCTTACATAAAGTTTGCTTTGCCTCCGTGGCCACAGGACATAGACGACCACTGATATTTACATCGGCAAACTTATATTTACACACGTCTTGGACCCTATTCACAAGATCGTAGAGGTCGTTTAGCGTCCACAAGTGACTTTGAGGCATTTGGAAATGAAAAGATTGGGGCGAAATACAGTTTTTGCGCTGCCAAAAGTTTTGCGAGGTGAGGTGGGAAAATTAGTGTTACGGGGTTCCTTTTGTGGTTTTGAGTATTGGTAGAAAATACGCATTTACTTCTCTTTTCAAATATAAATAGTAGATCATTTGAATCCGGAGCGGAGCGAAGGATTCTAGAGTACAATCCCGAGCGTTGCGAGCGATTATAAAGTAGAATCCTGAGCGCAGCAAGGGATTCAAAGTGCTCGAGCTTAAAAAGTGTTGCTCCCGAGGTGAACACACTACTTTTTATTGATCAGCCTCTATAAGAAAATTAGTGAGTGAAACTTACGAATAATTGTCCGATACAAAGCTCTTAATATTATAATACTTTTATTCCCAATTTTACTAAACAAGCAAACAATTTTATTACAAACGAAGACTGAATGCATTTCTGACGTTTTTATTTTTACACTCTTATTATTTTTTCTTGTCCATGCATTGTTCATGATTGATAACTTTCAATGTTGCCGGTGATCTTTAATCATTTGAACTTTTACTTACAATATCCACATTCCAAGTTAAAGACAAAGGTTAAAGACATTTTAGTAACTACTCGTAGCAAAAAAGTGCTTTATCCCTAGAAAATAATAGTAAAAGTTGCTTGTATTGTTGAGTTAAGCTTCATCCAGGACCTAATAAGACCCTTCCTTCTGTGAACCCCTGTCTATCGCCATTAATAAAGTAATTAAAACATAGCACGGGCTGTATCATCTAGTGACGTCATTACACAATACCACGGCAGGGTAGACGAGAAAGCAACAACGTCAAGCGCAGTGCGTCTACTCTCTCTATCTTTAAATCTATCTATCCAGCCGATAAATAAAGCCCACTGCTGGGCATAGGCCTCTTCCTTTTCACGCCAACCCCCTCGGTATAAAGCCAATCTCGTCCATTGTCCTCCCGCTGTTTTGACAATGTCATCGACCCTTCGAACTTTCGATCTACCCACCGACCGTCGACCCATTCTAGGCCACCATTGCGTGACTGCCCTAGTCCACCGTCCGTCCTCCCGTCTAGACACTAATGCCTTGCCCATCTCCACTTTAAGGTGGGATGATAGCAACGTGGCGGGAAATTCCAAATTTTCACAATTTTTTACATTTTGTAGCTACACTGAGCTATTTTTGTTCAGATATTTTCGTTCGCGGCAATAACAGAACAACAATAATTCAGCCGATTATGTGTTCTGGTCTACGACAAGTTTTTTGGGCAGTGCCACTGCTTCGTAGACCAGAACACAAAATCGCTGAACAAAAATAGCTCAATTTAGCTACAAAATGTAAAAACCTGTGAAAATTTCGAATTTCCCGCCACGTTGCTATCGTCCACCCTTAATCTTTACTGGCTCACTGGATGCCAATTTACTGAAGACATGGCATTTGAAGAACTCATTAAGAGCGTATACTAGTACAGATAATAGATAGTTGACAAATCTGTTGCTGTCTCGCGTCCCTTCAAACACTGAGCAAAAGGGACCACCTGAAGAAAATCTACAAAATCATACAAATATACATTTTCCTCTCTCAAAACGTGTCCGATTACGACATTTTTTCTTCTTCACTGATATCACAAAAAACTACGTGACGTATTTTTATTTTTGGAAGGTCCTAGTTCCTGTTAACAATAATTTATCTAAAAAATCTAAACCGTCCGACACGCCAGGGGTGGACAATGGACATGTCCCGGCATACCAAAAATGTATGCTCTACTGCCATTATCCAGGATCTATAAAACCTCGGATTTCCTCCCGATGTGTCAAACCCAAGTAGGCCCCCTAGAGGAACTAGCGAGATCGATTTTGCAAAATTCACCTCGTGATTAAGGCAGGATGCTGGTGCGGGTATTATCAAACTGCTGCGATGTCACTGGCGAGGTGGGAACGAGGTTAATGGAGGTTTAGACGAGGTACTTTATGAACACAACGTCACACCAGCAGCATTTTCAGTCTAGCATCTCTAGACTGAAAATGCTGCTGGTCAAAATTTGCTCTAGCATCAAAATTAACGGAAGTCTCATACAAACCTCCATCCCCTAGTTTAAGGGGTTAGGGAATAAAAGTTCCAAGTACATACCCTATAATTTTTGATAATCATCAGTGAGTCAGTGACGAAATTTCATCATCATCATCACCAACATCACCAACATCATCAACCAGGGCTTCGTCTGCGTCGGATGGCTTCGTTCGGTACTCGATCTATGAGTCGGAGGTCAATAAAATTGAATGTTTGTCAGCTATGCCATTGAAACTTTTTATCTGTAATAAGTCCACTACAGACATAATTTCCCGAGAATATGGTTGATCTGGTATAATCCAAACCCAAATTAAAAAGGTTCAAAAAAAGAGCTTAGAGAAAAAGTAGTAGTGCCCTTGAGCTTCGCTTACTTGTCTTGGCAGGGGCACTAGTAGATTCAGAACTACCTCTTTTAAGGTGTGCCCTCGACTTTGTTCTCGTGTATTGTAGAGATTGTGGAGGACAATAAGTTTTCATACATCGGTATTAACAATAAACTACTCAGTAAACATATCGTTGCGAAGCCAGCACCTGCACTTAATTGCCAGTTCCATATATTACTGTAGTTACTGAATGCCTACCACGAAACGTGTATTTCGACTTCGAGTTATCTATCTACGAGATTTAAATATTATGGCGGCAGAATGGCATGTGCAGCAGGACTGAACATATGTGGCCTTTGCATCTACGTAATGAGATGGTTTATATTATACAGCGTCCAGTGGCACCTTCACTCACACTAGATGGGTGAAGAGACCACTTGGCGCTGCAGTGCCTGGGCCCTTGTTTTAGATAGAGTAGGCTTGCCCAGCACCTCCTGTACCATCCTGACCTGACTGCTTAGTCGGCCTAGCCCACAGGAAAGGATGTATGTATGAATGTTTTTTCGAAGATAACTTGAATATCGTTGATGGGATCGTCATGTTTGGTAGGCGGGTAAATGGAACGAAAATATTTATTAAGTTCGAACATAAGCCAAATCGGTCGAGGGGTTGCCGAGATATGGGCTCGCGAGTTCACAGTTCGGGGTGAACTACTGGCTAGTATTTTCCGAGTTAAAACCGAAAGCATTTGGTTTAGGATAGACCCCCGAATTACCGAAAGCTGCAATTACGAGAGTTTTGTTTGTAATTTGCAATAACAATTTGAGCTCAATTAATTAGCCAGCGGAGTAAATAAGGCTGCTTAAATCGTAATGATTATTTAATGCGTTTAATAGTCTCACTATCTGTTAACAAAATATGTTATAAAATGTCCATAATAATAATGTCAAAGTTGATCGGACTGAAGATCAGCGCCGACTGGCTTCAGACGGCATACAGCTGAGCTACAGTGCGCTTCACGAAATAATTCCCTTGGGTTGAACTAAAATAGTCTCTATTACATTGTAACAAGCGTTTTGTCAAGGGAACTCTTTCGTGAAACGCACGTTAAATCCATTTTCGGGTTTATTTTGCTTGTTTAGCAAATATTATTTTTATTGTAAACAGTGTTTCTATGTTGATTTTCTTTTGTTTATTTTGCTATGCCAACACTGTAACTTTTTGCCAGAAATATATTTAAAAAAAAATCAATTTCACTTTAACAAACTATCAATTCGGATTATTCTATCGGGATGTTTTCATAGTGAAGAAAAATGTGATTGGAAACTTTAAAAAAAACGTCCAGTGGCACCTTCACTCACAATAGATGGGTGATGATTTGGCTACTCGGACGCTGTGCATAAGTGCCTTGTTGGGGTGTGTTTCACTAATTCAGAAAGGATTAATTCAGACGTTCCCCATTATTTTTAAAGTGAATTCACAAAACAAACAACCTTAAAGAACTGGGTCTTGACCCGTCACGAAAAGGCACGATTTAGCTTTTAAAACGTATTTTAATCTAAAAATAAACACCCGCGGCTGGAGGTCCACAAGTTAAGGACCCGTCAAAGAGAGTTTATCTTTTAATTATCATCTAAGTAATAAAAGATAGGGGAGAAAAGCGTGGTGGAGAATGGCCATGAGTTCTCTTCTGGAGTTTTCAAGTCACACACACGACAGCACGTCAGAGTGTACACTTTTGTTGTAAAATCGCCCATAACGTAACCGATTAGAGTGCTAGCATGTAAGGGTCAACGTGGTGTCGTGTGTAGTAGGTGGTACAAAAATGGAGCGAAAAAATATCTACTGTCCCGTACATTTGCTGCAGTACTGTGTCTACCTTACGTACGAAACAGCAGATATTTTTTTCGCTCCATTTTTTTTATAGAAGGCCCTCATGCTTTTCTTCTTGGCTTGAACTTGATGTCCATGTTTTCCCAGGTTTGATGGTGGTTAGACTGGTAGAGATCGTTTTTAGCGATAACATTTTTATGTCATGAAAATCCGTCAAAGCTCTATCATGGTAGGCTAGACAGACATGCAGACTTTTTAAAGGTCTCTTTCGGAAAAGGAACTTAATAAAATAACCCGACAGCCAAAGTTTAAACAATTATACGGAATTCACAAGCTGCCCTCGAAAGAAAACACAATTTTTTCGTACACCATGAAAAGGGGGAAGTCCGTAAAAGGAGGGTCTCACAGTTCCAAAACATTCCTAATTCATCCACTCATTGTCAGTCAAGAGTCTCGTTTTGAATTTAGGCCACTTTTCGTGTTGTTGCCGTTTTTGTCTAAGGGATAGAAAAAGAAAAGAAAGAACGAAAACATCGCGAGTTAAATCTAAGCGCGGCAGCTCAAGCTCGAGTACAAGTATCTAGGTGATATCAGAAAACAAAATTGGTTAATATCAAGCCTTGGTCTGGCTAATGTCAAGCCTTGGTCTGGCTAATGTCAAGCTTGAGTAGCTGTCAGCATATTAATAGACACTAGCTTGAGCTTGACATTGACATTAGCCAAAGTCTCAAGTCGGTGATTTTGTTTCCTGAGATCAGCTTCTTGATCTTGACCTTGAGCTAACGACTATTAATGCCACCCTAAGGGTGGTATTCTAGAACGCTACTTAAACTCAGTTCAAACTAGAACGCTACTTAAACTCTGTTTAAGCTCAGTTCAAACTAGAAAGCTCCTTGAACTCTGTTTAAACTCTTTAAGTAGAGTTTAGTAGTGTTAAACTTCATATAAAAACATGCACTGCTTTATCGACAGTCTGAACTCTGTTTAAACTGAGTTTAAGTAGCGTTCTAGAATACCACCCTAAGGCCAGGTTTCTGAGTTGAGAATTTTACTAAGCACGTACTTACGTATCGCTCTGTCACGCTCTTTTGTGAGAAATCTGTAGAGACAGGACGATACTTACCCATTTGTTCACTTTTAATGATTCGCGATATTTAAACATTATTGTATTCGAGACGGGTCGAACTTACCTATTTGCTTAGCAAAATTCTCAACACAGAAACCAGGCCTAAGTGTCAACCCCTAGGATAATAAAACGAATGTAAATTTCGAGACATCATTAGGAGGCAGGGAAGCACTAAGCATAATAACACTAAAAACAGCTAAATGTTATTTTGAGTTCAAGGAAGGTAGCGAAAGTAAGCTTAGACACAGCTACAAATAAGATAAAAAACTGTAGGAGGAGCGGGTGATCATGCTCCTCACTATAAAGGGAAATTTCCCGCCAAGCAGATGTCATGCTTGGGGACCGGCCGGCTCCAACTGTACATAGTTGGACGTTCTATATACTCGGCTACGAAAGATATTTTGCTGGCGCGATGCAGGATTAGTAGCGAGCAGAGTAGTTGCCTAACTGTATGTAGCAGTTTCCTGTACGACTGATAGGGGTCTGGCCTAGCCTACAGGAAAGACAAGTCAATACGTCAAAAGGCCAGCTACAAATACAAGCTATCAAGCTCTATGTAGCTTTATAAGTTTAAAGAACTAATTATATTATTTTTATGCTGCGTCCAGCCAGAAGCAGCCACTCAACTTATGTGAGTGAACGTTCGAAAAGTCGTAGAAAACAGTTTTTTGAAAATAACATTTTGAAAATAACGTGTTTCAGAAATATTGCTATTTTTAATTAAAAATTACCTTGCATAAAAAAATTCAGGAGGACGAGGTCACGGGTCGAGGCTAGTGCTAGTCTCCTTTATTTTTAACAGACTTTAAAAAAGGTGGCGGTTCTCACATCGACGCGTTTTTTTTTTAAGAATTTCCTGTACAAGCGTGGGACTCGGCGATGGCCAAGCGCGTGAAACACTGTTTTTTATAGCTGTTTCACCCAGAGCGAGACGGGGCGCGGGAAAAATGTTAACATTTTGTAATTACTAATTTCGATTTTTTTTAATGATCAATTATAATACCAAGGTAGGTCCTATATTGTACAATATATTTACCTCTCTACCTACCAAGCTTTTGTATCCCAAAGTACCTGCAATCAAGCCTACCGCCCACCGCCAGGGCGGGAGATTATGACGTCTCATAATCCAACGTAGACGCCAACGTTGATGGCTCGGCGTCGCGTTGCCGCGCTAATTGTCATGGAACACCCAACGTTTGAGGTATTTCAGTGAGGGTTTCCGGCTTCATGGAGACGGTGTGATATTTCAGACATAATACAAGGTGTTACAAAAGGTCCAAACTCTTTTTACAGGGTAATAGCACCCGGTGATGGGGATCAGGTACTTACTTACTTACTCCGATGGCTCAGCGACCCGAAGTGGGTCTTGGCTTCAGACACTAGAAGTCGCCACTGGTCTCGGTCCTGGGGGGTTACCCTTGACGCTATTGCGATCAAATTGAAAAAGGTTTAATATTAATTTCTCTTTTAATTCGGATAGTAATGCTTTGATTTTAAAAACTTTGTAATGTTTATTCAAAGGTAAGGCTGTTTTATTCAATAAAAACACAAAATGCGTCTTAATTTGTAAAATATTAAATTTTGTAAATTGCGCCATATTGCGGCCGTATTGGAAAAATGCGTCAAGGCTAGAGCAGCGCGGCAAGGGCATCGCGGTCTCCTTCCAGTCGCCTGCTTGTAGGTCGCGCAGGTCTTTGCCTACTTCATCCCTCCAGCGGTGGGATCAGGTACCATATTTTTTTTGCTTAATTATGCTTAACTAAGTTTTTTAAGCTATTTCCCATATTACCTACCTGGCACTCAGTCTCCTCGATAAAAAGCAATGTCCTTGTTTCTTACCGAAAGCAATGGCAGACAGTGAAGTGAAGGCCAGTGGCGTAACTAGGGTGGGGCAGGTAGGGCACGTGCCCTGGGCGCCATTTCAAAGAGGGCGGAAAACCGCTACTTACGCGTAACTTAAGGGTAAAAACGGTAAAATTTCGGGCAAGCTGCACTTGCGTTTGTAATGAAAAATAGATCTCGTCCAAGGATAGTAATTTGCTCTATATCACGGCTTTCAAACTGGGTAAAATCGGTGAATTCTCGGGCGCGCTACTTGTGAATTTTCGAGCGGCTTGCAAATCAGAAGCAGAATAGTTCACGTCCCATTTTAGTCTTGCACCGATACTGAAAAAAGATATACGAAGGGGCGCAATTAAGATGCTTGCCCTAGGCGCCATGTGCCCACAGAACGCCACTGGTGAAGGCCCATCTTACGCGGGTATTAAGTGTTACAACAAGAGAGTTTACGCTCACAGAAGAACATGACGATCCTGACTTAAAACATACAGGGTGTTAAGAGCGTATTCTACAGTGCAATCGATTCGATTCGATCCGCCAATGAAAAAAAATCATATCTTCTTTTTGGATGAGTCAAAAAACGCTCCTGCGATTTCTCAACGCGAGGCTTACTTATTTTTAGGACCTAAGGTTTGGATTCCAGATCCTATAACCTACGAATGCAATCGATTCACGCCAAAAGTGGCCAAAAGTGGATCTGCAATCCAAACCTCGCAGGAATGTTTTTTGCCAAAACCGCATCCAAAAAGAAGATATGAGTTTTTTTTATTGGCTGCGCTAGTTATGCGTCGTATCTCGTCTTAACAATTATTTATTTATCGAAAAAATCTAGACGGTTCGAAACGCCAGGGGTGGACGAACATGTCTCAGCATACCAAAAAAGTATGCTCTAGTCTAGTGCCATTATCCAGGGAGGAAATCGGGGACTACGTTTTTCTAAAGAAAACAATATATTGTTATATCCTCTTAAAGGCCGTCGGAAAATTTATGGACACCAAACCACCGATTTCAAGCGAACTGTTTTACGCGAGGCCTAAAAATTGTTGGTATTGATACTAGGGACCGCCGCCGCGGCGCCGTGCATAGTGAATAGCCCGCGCGCAAAGTAAAATGCACAAAATCAATTCCTGTATCAAATGCACTAAACAAATCGAAAATGTTCACATATCAAACCCTAGAATTAGGTGAGAGCTATCTAAAACAGCCAGTTTTTTGTTGACATTCATAAACGTTTTGAAGATATTTTGGCTGAAAAAAAATAGGCGGCGCACTTTTTTTCTACGAAAATATCTTGCAATCTGTTATGGATGAAACATGAAACAGGCTGTGTTAGATAGGTCTCACCTAATTGTAGGGTTTGATATGTGAACATTTTCGATTAGTATTTGATACAGGAGTCGATTTTGTATTTTTTCTTTGCGCGCGGGCTAATTCACTATGCACCGCGCCTTAAGGGGGAACGCGGGTAACCTCAACTCCATACAAAAGGGGAGACCTGTTTCCTCCCTGGATATTAGTTTTAGAAAAAATATGTTTATGCCATTCAATCTATATTTACCTCTGCCATGTCCCTATGTTTTCCTTTTTTTTTATTTTAATTAAGTAAATAAATTTTATTAAAATAATTAAAATAATAAAAAAAGGAAAACATAGGGACATGGCAGAGGTACATATAAATTGAATGCATAAACATATTTTTTCTAAAATAATTATCCAGGGAGGAAACAGGTCTCCCTTTTGTATTTTTTGTATGGAGCAGCCGGCTACCCGCGTTCCGTCTTAAGAAAAACAGACAGACGCGGAAAGCAGAAAGCGACTTTGTTTTATACAATGTAGAGTTAGAAAAGAAGAAGAATAGAAGAAATAGAGAACGAAAAGAGAAGAGAAGTAAAAATACCTTTGTCTGATGTCTTTTCTACGAAATAATTCAACCTAAATCATAGATCATCAAAACAGCCGAAACGGTCCATCTGTACTTTCATTTCGTAAAACAACAAGCGACTGAACTCTGTTTGACGTTCTAAGGATTAAAATGGGCTCTAAAGTGTCAGACTTCCAAACGAAGTTTTGGATGGCTATCTGTTGGGTGCTTTGGGAATGGTCTGGCAATTTAGCAATTTGGAAATTTAGTAATTCTTGTTACAGGCAGAGCGCTAAGCTCAGTAGGCTCCTGCGGTAGTGGAGCGGTGTGGGACGGATGACATGTCACATGCCTTTTTGCCTATACAACGTGGTACAAGCCCTAGCCATATGCTCGAATGGAGACCTCATATGGACAAACTGTACCGGTTGCACTTTATTAACTGCACTTTATTCGACATTGAAATTGTTTTATCACTCACTGAAAGTAACGTGGCGTGAAATGCACAATTTTCAATTTTGTAAGCAATTTTTGTTCAACAATTTTGGTTTGAAAGCTTAGTTATTGTTGTTCTGTTGTTTAGAATAATGAAAAGAATACTATTTCATTGTCGTGAAACAAAAATCGCTGTAAAAAAATATCTCGGTTTAGCTACAATGTTGTAATTTTAACTGTGCCAGCTGGTTTGGACGCATTTTATTATGGAGTTAGTTTCAAAGCATTCTAGAGCATTGTACGATGCAAACATTTATTAACATTCCACGAAACACTATGTGAGCAAACATTGTTCAACTTCTCATATACGAGGGGTAAATTTTGTAGTACACACGGTCATATAACCATATATTTTTATAATATTATAAAGGCACCAACTTGTTTTTTTTTTATTGGCATGAAAACCTCATTCGAAAACCAAATTTGGAGACACAATAAATAAGTCAGCTACTTATTTCATCAAATCTATGGAGAACTTATACAGGGTGATAAGACCTCCGACAGACCCGAAAGGCACGCATACTAGACACCAAAACAAAGTACCTACCGAGTGAAGATGACACGCTTATAAATCATCTCACTATCTTACGCTATATAAATGATCTCATTCATCATCATCAACATCAGCCTGTTAACACTCACTGCTGAGTAAAAGCCTCTTCATGCTCACGCCACCTCTCACGATCCTGTGCCAGACCCAACCACTGTTTTCCGGCTACTTGGGCTATGTCATCTGACTATCTGGCTGGTGGTCTGCCAACCGATCTCTTCCCCTCTCGGGGTCGCCATTCCGCAATGGACTTCTTCCATCTGCCATCGGTACGTCTAGCCAGATGTCCTGCCACTTCCACTTCAAAGAATTTATGTGTTTACGACGTCTGCCACTTTTGTGCGGCTTCTTATCATTTCATTGCGTAGATGCAAAGGCCTTTTTGAACGAGCGAGCGAAGCGAGAGAAGTTCTCCGAGTCTACTTGAACAATCCGGCGTTTGTATGTATGTTTGTATGTATGAATGTTCGTTCGACGATAACTTGAGTAAATGTAGTCGTATCGTCATGAAAAGTAGGCGGAGAAATGAGGCACAGATTTTTTTTAAATTCGAACATGAGCCAAATCAGTCGAGGGGTTGCTGAGATACGGGGTTGTGAGTTCATAGTTCGGGGCAAACCACTAGTTAACTAACATCACATCCTCATAACGCACCCTTCAAACTCTACTCTTTAGTTGTGAACTGAAGCACAGGTGAGCGAGAGGCGAGAAAGGAAATAATGACGTCACAGCGCCGCCATCTTGAATTTTCCGCTAGACGCGAGCTTCGCGCTAAAAGACCTCTCTGGCGTTTGGAATGGCTAGCCGACACACGGAGCTAATGTTGTATGAAGCGTAGCTTAGTATAACCAAAAGTCCATTGAGCTGTTTTCCTTGTTCAAGATTATCAATAACCGGCCTTGTGCGAGTCGGACTCGCGCACTGAGGGTTGCGTACAATTTAAAAAATCTGATTGTATACTACAGATCTTGCAAGTCACGAATGCGACTGAGCCATAGTTGTGTTTGTTCGTATACATGTACATTGCGATAGTGTGCGTGCTTTGTGTGGGGACACAATATCGAATTCAATTTCGGAATTTCAAATTTTAACCAAAAAGTTTGGTGCTCCACATTAGTATCGAAAAAAAAGTATCGTACATACTCATAAAAGTATCGAGACAAAAGTATTGATACTTCAAGTATCGAGTAGTTTTCCTAATGCCGTTATGACGTCAATATCAGTCAGTAAAGTAAAGTCAGTTTAGGTAGCTAGAATATGAAAAAATGGTACAAACATTTTATACAATAATACTAAAAAACAATTGTAAATTAACAAATGGTTCATTTATTACACTCATTAAAGTTCCCATTCCTCCTCCCGTACAATCGCTTAAAATTTTAAGTTAATCGAGTCGTCTTCTTAAGGTGATAACCTAGATTTCTCTAATAGGTAATAGGTACTCAATAAACAAATAAACCACCTAGCGCCGCCAATGGAAAAAAAACATCTTCTTTTTGGATGCGTATTTTGCAAAAAACTAATCATCAAATAATAGTATTTTTAGGACCTAAGGTTTAGATTCCAGATCCTAGAATCTACGAATAAAACCCACCGCCGCCAAAACTGGTTTATTTACGCTAAAACATGGGTTACATTAGCTGATGTAATTGCATTGGTACATTTAGGTCGCCAGGTTCTATTTGGGGGCACGGTGCCCCCGCCAGGTCGAGCGCGAGGCAAACACTGCCGTACCATCCTTTACTGGAACCATTTCGCCGCATTTTCAGGCCCCTATTTGAGAACCTCTGGATAAGACCAGAACGCAGAAATTTTCGTCATCTACAGGGTGCACTCTAAGTCGATAGCGGAACTTTAAGTAGGCTGTCTACTGATCACTACAAACAACTTGTACTAGGTGGCGAAAAAAATGGAGCGAAAAAAATATCAGCTGTTTCATACATTTGGCGCAGTACTGAGTCGATCTTTTGTATGGAACAGCTGATATTTTTTTCGCTCTATTTTTTTCGCCACCTAGTACAAGTTGATTGTATTGATCAGTAGAAAGCCTACTTAAAGTTCCGCTATCGACTTAGAGTGCACCCTGTAGTAAGCTATAATCACATACTTAAAATCCAAAATTTCAAGTCTGTAGGTCATTTAGTTCCAAAGTTAAGCGACAGCGAAGTTTCGCATTTATGACACACACTCACTCACTCACTCACTCACTCACTCACTCACTCATGATCATCATAATAGACCTAGTACTTCCCATAAACTCAGAGAGCTGAAATTTGGTACAGAGTTAGGGTTTAATGGCCACATAAAGGGAAAACTATAAAAACTAGGATAATCGAAGATCTGGAGTACCTGGTGACCCTGATTAGAAAACACAAGAGCCCTAATAGGACTAGTACTTCCCATAAACTCAGAGAGCTGAAATTTGGTACAGAGTTAGGGTTTAATGGCCACATAAAGGGAAAATTATAAAAACTAGGATAATCGAAGATCTGGAGTACCTGATGACCCTAATTAGAAAACACAAGAGCCCTAATAGAACTAGTACTTCCCATAAACTCAGAGAGCTGAAATTTGGTATAGAGTTAGGGTTTAATGGCCACATAAAGGGAAAACTATAAAAACTAGGATAATCGAAGATCTGGAGTACCTGGTGACCCTGATTAGAAAACACAAGAGCCCAACCAAAATATTATAGATCGACATATACCGCCCTTACAAAAAATATTCAACTTGGTGGGCCGCTTCATTTGATGTCAAAAATCGAAGGTCTGAAGTATCTGATGAAGAACCCTCAGCTGGTCTCAGCTGTATAAGAGATTATGGTAATGCCCCCTTCTACTATTGGTACATAAAAATATCGACTGTCATAAAACATAGACTGGCTTTTATACTTAAACTTACAATTTAACAAGAAGATATAGTCGAACGATTAACTTTATTCTACTCGAACATTACACAAATTAAAAAACTGTTTCCAATAAGAAAATCTAATGAAATAAATCAATATGCCCACGTTTCTACAAAAAGAAGTGAAATCCCACGAAAAACATTCTGTAAAAAACTAGTGAGGTCCCGATGGAGCTGCTTGTTTATCTCTAAAAAGTAATGAAATCTAGACAAAGTCGTGCCAAGTCTAAGGTTCCTTACTGCGATTTCTTTAGTATTATAGTTAATGTTGTGTGACTTGGCCGTTGAAGGGTATACAAGGGTACAAATCCAGGTGCTCCATGACACCATTGCACCAATCTGACGCCAGAACCGCTTGTGTACCCTTCAACTGCCAAGTCACACAACATTAACTATAATACTAAAGAAATCGCAGTAAGGAACCTTAGACTTGGCACGACTTTGTCTAGATTTCATTACTTTTTAGAGATAAACAAGCAGCTCCATCGAGACCTGGCTAGTTTTTTACAGAATGTTTTTGGTGGGATCATATTGTCATATTGTACTGTATCTTAAGCTAAAACTTATTTATTATCATATTAGGAAACTTATGGCTTTAAATATTATTTCATGGTATAAAAACAAGTTTGTATTAGATATTCAAATGTCAGTTTTTTAAAGTCACAGAGGGCATCAGACCCTCCTGGTGTTATCCATCAGGTTCTTGTCCCGATAATGGAACGATAGGTATACGACAGAACAAAATGTTAGTAGTGCGTGCGGAAAGAGAACCGTCGTAAGATTCGAGTATGACTGTAACATCTTGATATTTTGAGACTGCTTTCATATTATAATGACGTGCCAGTGGTGCCTTCAACAAATACGGTAAATATATAAATATGCACATCTGCGCCCTCAAACTCTCACGAGCTCATGAAGTCACGACGCATGGTTCTCTTTCCGCACGGACTCTCTGAGAGTTTTGTAGTAACAATTACTCCAAGAGAGCTAAGTTACTATAGTTGGAGAGCTGGTGACCAATCGAAATATTTTTTCGTACAAGGCTGGGAGTTGGTAGGCTGATAGAGTAGACTTCGCTGAGTCTGACAAAAATATTTTTTGGCCCGGTCGCGGTTGAAAGTTAGATTTTTTCGACTTTGAAAGTTTAAATGTATGGTTTCAGTATTTTTTTTGCTCAAAAAAATATTTATTATCGGCCTACCAACTCCCAGCCTCGTACAAAAACATATCTCGATTGGTCACCAGCTCTCCAAATATAGTAACCTAGCTATTAAGTTTTTAGCTCCATGTTATTGCAGTCTGACGTCTAGCTACAAAATACTAAAGCACGTAAGCCAAATTTTTAAAAGTGGGTGATATTGCCGTCGTGCTACTGAATTTCCAAGAAAACTCGCTCCAAGCTTAGGTGTTTATCGCGTCTTGAAAATTGTATGTTTTTAGCGGTTTTGTGGTGTTTCTGCAAGTTTTAAAAGGTACAGAGTGGAATTTTATTTAGATACAGTCGGCATCAGACACACGTCGACATAACTCTCCCTCTGAGAGAAGGCCTTTGCCCAGCTAGTAGGACCACTACATCTAACTTTTTTCTTGCTAGCGTACTACGGTACTACCTTATATACATACTAGCTGCAGAACCAATAGATTGACTGGAAGTAAATGTTACTTCGCAAAATTGCTTTGTAAAATGAGCAATAAAGGACTAAGGCCCGGTTTCTGAATTGAGAATTTCACTAACCAAATGCTTAAGTATCGTTCTGGCTCTGCAGATGTCACACAAGAGAATGTGACAGAACGAAACTTAAGCATTTGGTTAGTGAAATTCTCAATTCAGAAACCGGGCCTAAGTACCTAGGTAATAATGTAGATATTGCGCTTATGCTAAGCCAGCAGCAAAACTATCCTATATTTATAACAAATGGCAAAAAAAACACAACAAACGGCACAGTGAAAGTTCCCGCCAAGTTCTCTCAAGGATTTATTGGCGGAAGTTAAAAAAACTTTCCTGAAGAGATAAGCACATAAATCATAGGAAAACTAAACGCGCCTCAAATGGTGACTTGCTTTTTGTTCAGCACTTATTTATTTATATATAATCGTACGAAGGTATTGAGTAAGTATCCCTTGTGTCAGAGTTTTTTAGGCCGTCTAACTTCAATCAAGGATAACCGTCTAAAGCCGCGTCTTCACAATCAAAGTACTACAACAAAGAGCTCAATGTACTCTGTGAATAGCACCGTCCAATTAAGCCAAAGCTTCTGATTGGTCGGTTCTTTTGATATGTTGTCTATGGGCACAAAATCGTCAGCGGAGCTCTACTCCTAAAAGTTGACTTGGATGGAAATAAAACAAAATGGCCGACCGATCAGAAGCTTAGCTTACTTGGACGGTGCTTTTCGTTGTAGTGTACTTTGACTGTGAAAACAAGGGCCTCTTCTATTTGCTAAAATAAACTTGTTATTTATTGATCGAACAACAACCGGACCTCATTGATCGCTGCCTATGTTGCTTTGCTTATGGTGACGGGCTGACGGGTAAAGCCAATTAAATTCTGGTGAAGCTAACTAAAAAAAAAACTTCTTTTTCGGTGCATTTTTTGCAAAACAGACCTTTGAGTTCTCTTTTAAGTATTTTTTTGGCGGCGATAGTGTGCAACATGTTACAAAGTATCTTTTAAGAAGTCGAAAATATGGTTTTATTGTGTAGGTAGGGTATCAACACGTTGGGTAAATCTTTCTGAATAGTCTAGGAATGGGCACAGCAACCGGGTTTTAGGTTCCAGGCGGCCATAAAATTTGAGAGATGTCCAAAGGCCTAAAAGACTGCATTTGAAAGCCGAGATGCTCATATGTTATGCGACCTAGCTCTTCAGCGTCTAGTAATAAAATGGAATTTGTCCGTCTATCCGTGTGGCCAGGGTGTAATAGGATAGCTAGGGGTTTGTCCGTCTGTCCGTGTGACCAGGGTGTAACAGGATGGCTAGAGATTTGTCTGTCTATCCGTGTGCCCTGATTCTTGGTGACTCTTCTTGGTGTACTTATCCTTTTGTCCGTTTCGTGATTAGATTTCAGATAACTAAACCTATAATAACGTTACGAGTATGTAGGCTTAATAATCAGCGTATGCAATGCTCCGTCCGAGAAAAAAAAACGTGAAAAAGCATATTATATTTTTTCCAGATAATATGTATATCTACATAGTGTCTCTACGGGCAGAGATTTAATGTAGGTACCTCGATGATGAGTATAGAAATAATATTTAATCGAAATCCATGTGAGAGAGGTTGGCAACCTATAATACAAAAAGTTAAAATGTCCGTCTGTCTTCGGTATTTCGGGCATTTACGAGACCAATTTTACTTGTGCAGTCGACAGCACGTAGACCTTTACACGCGTGTACTCTATTGAGTTACGTTACGGGTGACTTTGCAACGAAAGTGCTGTGGACTGTACTTTCCTATTCATGAGACTGTTTAAAACTTTTTCGTTGTTAGTTTTATAATGTAGCTTCTTTGGCCCCCATTTTGAATTTTATTGTTGATTTTGTTAAAAGTATGCCTCATCTGTTACTTTAGAGGAAAAAAAAACTTAGGTCTGCCCTTATAACTAGGATAAATAAATTACACAGGATCGAGTGGCATCTCCCCTCACACTAGATGGTAAAGTGACCAATCAGCTTTCTCTGACAGTAAGATGCCGTCGGGAAATCCAGCAAGTAGAGCCGCGGGTAAAGGCTAGTGCTCTTATAAATCCAACGAGATCTCTTTTCCTTTTTAATAATATATTCGCCGTCCCTGTGGAGGATTTGTTAGGGCAAAGGAACAAGTTTTATTATTTTCAGCAGTGACATAGCTCAAAAGCTGGGAACTCACCTAGCCGTGTAACATAACATGTAACGTATCTGATACCGTATCAAGCTCACGCCTACGTACTCACTTGTTAAAGGTGTTGTTTCACGATGGTATCGAGCTCAGGCTAAGAATAAAATTAAACAAGGACCAGAAAAGACAGACAATAATTGTATCGTTAGTTAGAAAAGAAACTTCTGTCAATAACTTACGCTTATAGCTTGTTAGTAAATAATCAGGGTCTATGTCTCGAATACCTATTGTTATGTTTGTATTTTGGGTAAAAAATATTGTTCTAAAATCAAAAGCATTTACCTCGCTCGTTTAAAGCAGTATCTGAACACCTATAATGGAACTTTCATGAAAACAAAAACTGTTCGTACATGAAAATAACACTGAAATAAAATCTTTAAGCAGCAGATACTGTTCAGGGGATTTTTCTCTTTGATATAGACGGGGTCATGGTAAACTTTAAATCGAGTGCAAAACTTAAAAAAAAATAGCCCAGAAAGAAACAAAACCTTTATAAAGCCGTTTGCATCTATGTAATGAGATGATATGGGTAAAACAATGGACTAAGAAGCGAGAGACCCAGGTTAGTTCCATATGACTTCAATTTATTTCAAAGTTACGTATATTTGTACAGTAGTAGCAATACGACTCGCTGACGGTGAAGTAATACAGGAAACCTGAGCGTATGAGGCATTATAAATCGCCAATCCGCATTGAGCACGCGTGGTGATTAAGCTCGAACTCTCTCTGAGAGAAGGCCTTTGCCCTGCTAAAGGGGCATGTACAATAATTGTACACACAACATCTTACTTCAGTACTACTAAACCACTATAACAGATTGCTAGAAGAAACACAAGCTCTACTAACACTGAAATTAAATTTTCACCAGGGCCTAGGACCGCTGCTGGCACCACCTTACCCTAATAAAAATCCTTGGCCCACAGAGTTCTGGTAGTTGCACATTAGATAATAAACAGAAGGACACGGTCGCGCGGTACTTTACCGATATTTTCCGTAAAACGATACTTGCAATGAAACTTATATCGAAATTTTGTTATGATCTAAAAGTCCACGGCTGATCATTATTTTTCGCCAATGTGGAAAGTTTTTCGCGATTTCTGACATTTCCAGTACATGAAACCGAATCGATCACAAATTAAAAAAGAACAGATGCGTTTCAAACCCTACAAACGCTCCGGCCATAGTGGAGCTGTCAAAGTGTCAAAAAATAGATACCTTTAGTGTTGTCGACAGTCAGTTCATCGATATCGATATGCTAGGGATGATTTTGTCGATACTTCTGTTGTAGCTCTCATATTACTTAGAAGTATTCATGAAAAGGCAATGAAGTTATCGAAATTTGTTTATTCCAATAAAAAATATAATATGACACAGATAAAAGCAGACCAAGTGACTCCACAAAATACATTTTAGGTTACAAAACTTACAAATACATAGTTGGAGCTTTAATATCAGCTACGGCCTCCTACCATTAAAAGTTGTGGAAAAATTAGGGTTTTATTTATACCTATAAAAGTACCATATTCCAGAAAAACGACGACACGGTTCTATTTTCTAGCAAAAAATCATTGCAAATGCAAATAAGTTTCACTTTAATAAGAATAGTTAGGTATGGTTGGGGCCACTTGGGGCGCATGGAATGCCAACAGCCGTCTGATTATTGTATCTTGATCCATGTTGATTTTTGCTTCTGGGGTGAGATACTGGCTTGCTCTCTAAATATACTCAACAGTCCATGTATTGATTTGTCGAAGACCTGAAATGAAAAAAGTTTCTTAGATATTTGATAGACTATGGCCCGGTTTCTGAGTTGAGAATTTTACTAAGCACATACTTACGTATCGCTCTGTCACACTCTTTTGTGAGAAATCTGTAGAGACAGGACGATACTTACCCATTTGCTTAGCAAAATTCTCAACTCAGAAACCGGGCCTATAGCAATTTTTACAGCGAGCGATAGGAACGCCGAGTTGATGTGCAGATGGGGATTTGGGATGAACCATACGCATAGGAAAAATTAATTAATTAATTAGACCACGATAGCGCGCGATACAATGATCTTTGATATAGGTAAATAAAATACCTGCAAAGTAATTCAAAGTAAAGTAATTGTATCTTCAAAACCTTCAACCCGCCCCCAACTTGACCCACCAACATTTATGTTTCTGTAGTACAGCAAAGAATAATCTGATTCTAATTCTAGAGGATTAATTCGCGGGTTGTAGGAGAAAAACGAGGAAACCCCGGTTTAGTGCTCCTACTGGGACGCCATCGATACGCTATTGCGTTACAGACCCAGGCGTTTGATTGATAAAGGGTTGATAAGTTAGGTTAGGTGTGGAAAACCAGTTCAAGTACTTACGAATAGACAGTATGAGTCTGTTTGAGGAGTCTTTCATCAGATAATGGATAGAGGGTTTCAGTTAACGAAGGTTAATCTTAAGAACCACTCTGCACATGAACTTTCCTTGTTAAAGCTTGATGACAATTATACGGTGTCTTTGAACGCACGAGTACACAATTAAGGACACAAACAAACACTATAACCCACGTTTCTTGTTATTAATACTTGTGAATTTATAAAAACCTGCAAACAACATTTACTCCCCGAGTTTACTCCATTTCCACCATCTTGACCACAGATTACAAAAAATGAAAAAATATGTTATATCGTCTGTGTTGGAGCGAACGACGTCTTGAATTTTTCGACCAATGGGAGGCGTTCACTAAAGACGGTCACTCGTGTATACGGCAAGACGATTGGTCCGGTTGATTCTAGCGCGTGGAATCGATTGCCATCTTTTTTATTTTAGCATTTTCTTCGCTGACTTGTTTTTTTTTCCACAATCTGTGAATGCAGTTCATAATCTCAAAAAGTTATGGTCTCGTTGGAACGTTTTCTTGTAACTATAAAGGTTAACTGCCCCATCTCAAAAATCCACCCTGTATAGATATATTTTCTCGCTTGACGCCCATGTTTGGCCCACCCTGAATAAAATGATATCAGTAAAATGCCCGACACAAAAAAATGCATGAATAGATCCACTCTTAGGGTGGTATTAATAGTCATCAGAGATCACCTACTTGAGCTCGATCTCAAGTAGGTGAACTCAGAAATGTCAAATGCTAAGCCTTGGCTAATGTCAAACTTGAGTAGCTGTCAGCATATTAATAGACACTATCTTGAGATTGACATTGACATTAGCCAAGGCTTGACTTTAGCATTTGACTTTTCTGAGATCACCTACTTGCGTTCGATCTTGAGTCGACGACTATTAATGCCACTCTTAAACCTTCTGCACATCTTATATTTTGTGGCCGCAAGGGCTGATTTATAGTATGCACACACACTATGTCCGTGCGTAATTAGGCTAAAAGGTTTATTCCATACATAAATATACATTTACGCTTCTTTTACGAGAGATATGCCTTAGCACTGTTTCGGGAAGATCTCTCTGGGGTAGGACGTTCCCTGAAAATAGCTGCGTTTTTTGAAGAATTTGTTTCTTTTGTTTGTAGAGGTACCTACTTTATTTGTTTATTATTTTTTTGTGCGGGTTAACCAATATGGTTTTACTTTAGCGTAGTTTTGGGCACATTATCTTAATTTTCAGTTGAAAACCTTGCTCTAACAGCCCCTGTACGTATTATCGTAAAACAAAAAAAAAAAAATACAAAATACATTTAAAAAAAACGCATTTTAATCGGTTGGCCCGCTTAAGAGCTAGGTGCCACAGACATACACACGCACACACAGACAGACAGATACACACCCCTCTTTTTTGGTCGGGGATTAAAAAAAGCAACATGAGAAACCCCGAAAAAAAATCAGCTATGGAGCAGTTTATTCTTTTTTAGATATTTCGTACTGGGTCCCATAGTGAGAGGCGACCCCCTTCAGTGTCACAGGACCTTTCTGTGACACCCTGTGTACAAAACGGCACACCAAACGCACTCGTTTCCCGCGTACATACAACGAACACTGCGCCCGTCGTAGAACCGGGGCCTGAGTCTGTAACGCAAACGCAATGGTGCCCCGATAGGCTCCCAGTTGCAGGCTTCAATCACGATCAATTAATTATGTCGGTCCTTTTAAGGTTTCTGTACCTTTAGTACAACAATTTGGATTCTAATGGGGATTTTAATCTTTTTATTGGAATCGCTGTCAAACTCAGTCTATTATTCTGGGGTTTAAATTTTTAACCACAGATTAATAGATTGAAATTTGGCACTTGGAAAAATCGCCATTTTAGAGGATTATTTCTTGTTGTTTGTGGGAGAAAAACGAGGAAAATCCGGTTTTGTCCTTCTGCTGGGAACCTATCGACACGCCATTGCGTTGCAGACTTAAGCCTCTGCTATGAAGGATCTCGCACGTTCGCAAAACACGCAAGCAAAGCCTTTAAGTAGCTTAAATTTACTCCGTGGAACCGGAGGCTGTGTTACCTTAAACTCTTCCCTGTAAAGAAATGGGGCAGAAAATGTGGAAATCTGGCACTAGCGACTGTGCTGTTAGACGTTACTTTTCTACTCACTTTTTTACTAGACTAGGTGCAGCCGAGGGGAAGATAACTAAATTTAAAATACCCCCGACATTTTAGCTTCAAATTAGCATATTATGGCTGTCTTGCCAGATTGTAGAGAAAAAATTTGCGAACTCGAATCAGTCGTAAAAAAAAGTTCCATTCTTCGAGATAATACTCTCTGACTTTTCATGTGCGATATCTCATATACGGCTGAACCGATTTTGATTAAACATAATAATATCTAAGAAAACTCGCTAGAAAACCTGCGTTCAGAAACTGCATCCAAATCGGTTCACCCGTTTAAGAGCTACTACGGTGCCACAGACAGAGCTGAAACTCGAAAATTCGAATGGTAACGTGTCAACGAAAGGTTTACAGTTACGAAAAACGTTACAACGAAAGTTTGTGATTACTCTGATTACGAATCATGAAACAATTCGGTACGCAAAGTTTTTTGTTCGAAAGTCCGTTATTGGCTTAATCTTATCTTTAGACAATATTGAGAAACTGATTTCAATATTTTTTATTTTGGTTCAGTAGTTTGGATTTTACAACGTTTCAAAGATGCGGTTTTATGACCTTCACGCGACGGTCTGCATACTGTTGGCGGTCATAGGAAAAAAACATTTTAGCGCATAAATTATCAATACAACAATAACAATACAATAATAATATATATTACAATTATCTTCTTTTTATCAGAAAGAGTAGTGGAGTCCAAATTGAAGGTAACTAAATCAAATAAAATCTGGGGGCACGGCAGTGCCCCCGCCAGGTCGAGCGCGAAGCAAATACTGCCGTACCATCCTTTACTGGAACCATTTCGCCGCATTTTAAGGCCCCTATTTGAGAACCTCTGGATAAGACCAGAACGCAGAAATTTTCGTCATCTAGTAAGCTTAAAATCACATACTTAAAATCCAAAATTTCAAGTCTGTAGGTAATTTAGTTCCGATGTTAAGCGAAAGCAAAGTTTCGCATTTATGACACACACTCACTCACTCACTCACTCATGATCATCATAATAGAACTAGTACTTCCCATAAACTCAGAGAGTTGAAATTTGGTACAGAGTTAGGGTTTAATGGCCACATAAAGGGAAAACTATAAAAACTAGGATAATCGAAGATCTGGATTACCTGGTGACCCTGATTAGAAAACACAAGAGCCCTAATAGAACTAGTATTTCCCATAAACTCAGAGAGCTGAAATTTGGTACAGAGTTAGGGTTTAATGGCCACATAAAGGCAAAACTATAAAAACTAGGATAATCGAAGATCTGGAGTACCTGGTGACCCTGATTAGAAAACACAAGAGCCCAACCAAACTATTATAGATCGACATATACCGCCCTTACAAAAAATATTCAACTTGGTGGGCCGCTTCATTTGATGTCAAAAATCGAAGGTCGGAAGTATCTGATGAAGAACTCAGCTGGTCTCAGCTGTATAAGAGATTATGGTAATGCCCCCTTCTAGTATTGGTACATAAAAATATCGACTGTCATTGCAGAAATCCAGCATAGTGGGACACATCTTCTAATTTAATCTAGCCTATAGCGTCCTACTGCTGGGCGAATGCCTCCCCTTCTGCTTTTAATACGCATATAAATAAAATTAAAGGAAATCTCTGGATAAGACTAGACTGGCTTTTATACTTATACTTACAGTTTAACAAGAAGAAATAGTCGAACGATTATCTTTATTCTACTCGAACATTACACAAATTAAAAAACTGTTTCCAATAAGAAAATCTAATGAAATAAATCAATATGCCCACGTTTCTACAAAAAGAAGTGAAATCCCACCAAAAACATCCTGTAAGAAACTAGCCAGGTCTCGATGGAGCTGCTTGTTTATCTCTAAAAAGTAATGAAATCTAGACAAAGTCGTGCCAAGTCTAAGGTTCCTTACTGCGATTTCTTTAGCATTATAGTTAATGTTGTGTGACTTGGCCTTTGAAGGGTATACAAGGGTACAAAACCAGGTGCTCCTTGACACCATTGCACCAATCTGACGCCAGAACCGCTTGTGTACCCTTCAACGGCCAAGTCACACAACATTAACTATAATACTAAAGAAATCGCAGTAAGGAACCTTAGACTTGGCATGACTTTGTCTAGATTTCATTACTTTTTAGAGATAAACAAGCAGCTCCATCGAGACCTGGCTAGTTTTTTACAGAATGTTTTTGGTGGGATAACTTTTTTTACAGAAACAGTTCGTGTATAAATGTATAAACGGGCAGCTCTATTCTATTCACCATCGAGACTGGTCATTTTGTAATAAATCCATTATAGCTGCTGTGTAATTTAAATCAGCCCTGAAGCTAAGGATACCTGCAGATAGAATACTATCTGATCCACTGAGACTTGAGTAATTTATTCGTTAATAATATAAGTGAGAGCAAATTGTAATGTTGATCGTTTCAGGCGTCAAAGATAGTAGAATTTACAACGTTTGTAATGTAATACAAGCTTTTGTCCGCGACTTCGTCCGCGAGGACTACAGAATAAAGTTGAAAATGGTGACGCATCTTTTTTAGTTTTTTTTAGCACATGCTCGCTCTAAAAAGTCTCCATCTATATTTTAAGGATTAAAAAACACCCCTATCTATAGGATGAAAAATACTTGAAAAGTAATAAAAAGACACTTAAGCAAAAACTTATAACGAAGTCCCAAATTAAAATGGGCAGAAAGTATCAAAACAGTTTTCAACAGTGATCCTTGCCTAACAAACCTACTTTAACTTTAAAAAATAACAGTGAAGTACGTTTCAAAGGCTCATTGCAAGGGTTCTGTAGGCAAACAAAAATGAAAAAATGAAAAGAGTAGATTTTTGTTTGGTCCCGTACCGTACCTACTGCATAAGGCTTAAACAATCATTTTTTGTGATTTTAAATGATAGAATATTGTTATTTTTTTCTTTGCTGGCACTAGTATGACAGATACTTAGTTGCCGTAATTATACCCCAAACTTTTTATTAAAAAAATCATATTTTGATAATCAATTTGACACAATATTGCATGCATTGTTTCAAATAAACGAGTGGCGTGAAGTATTTTACGTTCATGAAAGTTTTAATACGGAACCCTAAGAACATGGGAAAAGCACTTGAGAAGATGTTTTTCTTTTTTTTTTTCGTATAAGAAAAGTACGGTCCAGGATTTTCGAGCTCAAAAAATACTAATTAGTACCACTTCAGAGGGCAAAAGTTCAACGAACGAAAATGCGAATTCAGGGGTCTTAACTCCAAGGACGTAAGAATGATATTTCACAAAATTAAACACGAATTTTAAATACATTGTTTTTTTTCTAAATAAAAAAAAGCTATGAACATTAGGTAAGTACCTACCTACTTACATAATCATCTGACATTGTTACCAGTGGCTTAGTTCCTAAACTTTAACCACATAATATAATAGAACTAGCGCTTTATACTTAACCCTTGACAAAGTAAATACATTACGCTTGTTTGTTTCGAACAATAGAAATTCATAGAGACAATAAAGTTTATATTATTACGGAGGAAGGAAAATGTTGGATCGTACAAAATAAGAAGAACAGAATACGGACACAAAACAGCTCGTAGATACATATAATATCTACATTATCATAGTGTCACATTGAGTTCTTAAACCATTTTTTTTAGCTATCTAAAACTTTTCATTGATTAAAAAAGGAATTATTAAAACGTCACAGAATAATGAGACAGAAAACAAAAGAATGAAAATCTCCCAAAACTTTTTTTGCTTGTCATATTTTATTGGCCGGTTCCCCAAGGAAAATTTTAAAAGATGCCGTTTGGTAAAATTAAGAAGAAACGTTGAATTTTTCTTTCATCCTCTCTAATGGCATCCGAAATGTCCATAGACCTATTTCAGCCAAACACATTTTTTTTTTCTTTAATGATTGATAATAAATAAAATTGGAGATGCCACTAACGCTAAAATTAATAAAAAATAGAAGAAATATTTTAAAACATTTTTAACCCACCAGTGCTTCTACGCTAAGTGTTTCGTGGTCGGAAGAGGCTGGCGCCCATTCTTAGAGTGGACCTTTTATGATGGCTGTCAGCTCACACGATGGGGGGGGGTGATTGTAGGGGGGTGGCTGGAGGGCACACAAGTGGAGGATCTGTGATACTATGGACAATGAGGGCTACCGTTTAAGCGCTCACTAGTTGGCGCCACTGTCGAGTAAGGTCATGACTAAGGCATTGATGTAAGTATCTTGTCACCATGCTGGTTCACATTAATCAACATTGTATCAAGCTTGAATACAGCAACATAAAAATCTGTCTCTCCTTTTACGCCCGAGCCCAATAACCAATCCCGATCCACTTTTGGATATCTAAGATTGAGGATTCAATCCATTTTGTAGTCGAACCGTGTCAATAAGCGATCTATGGATTGCACTTGCAATCTGTCAAGTCAAACCATCTGTGGGAGGAAGGATCACGGATTAGGGATCGACCTCTGTTCGTAAATGACAGTTGGGGTGTCCTAATAACCGATCTTTGAGTCTTGGCGGTCTATCGATCGGCATCGTCAATCTAATTTTTACCCGACTACGCGAAGCAAAAAGGAGGGTTATGATTTTAGCAGCGTATGTATGTATGTATGTATGTATGTATGTATGTATGTTTGTGTGTTCATCTGTTCCCTCGCAGAGCCTAAACTACTCGGCCGATTTCAACAAATGAGGTGTCGTTGGATTCGTCTTAATCACCCAGGTAACATAGGATAGTTTAATTTTGAAAAAAATCAAGATGGCGGCTGTGCTGCGCCCAAAAGTGGTGGACCTAAAAATAAAAATTATCGGATACCATCGTCATGGGTATCAAATGAAAGGGCTTTAAAAGACCTTTTCAAAAATTTATAACAAATGTAGCGTCAACATAACAAATAGAACAAAAAATTCAAAAATGTGTTTTCTTTTGTCCTTCTTGGTTCTATTCTTGGTGATCGTCCAAAATAACTTACTAAAAAGCTAAAAAAAAATAGAAGTTAAAAACTAAAACCCGACTACTAAAAGGCTTAAAACAAGACCTGTTTATCCTTAAAATAGACTCATAGATAATTAATCGTAGTCGGAGGACACCACCACATTCGCATTTGATAAACCGATGGCCTCCGACTACGATTAATTATCTATGAGTCTATTTTAAGGATAAACAGGTCTTGTTTTAAGCCTTTTAGTAGTCGGGTTTTAGTTTTTAACTTCTATTTTTTTTGCTATCCTAGGAAACAGTTGGATTACGATAGTAATCCATGGATTGTTTTTGTTTTCGCATGAATAATTCACCTATTATTAATATTCTCGAGCTATGTGACAGTAATTAGGTAGTGTTCTGATTGATATTGTCTTGAGATTGGAGTGATGACAGTGAAAAAACTCGATGACGAAATTATTCTCGATGATGCTTTAGATTTTCCTAAGAAATATATTGATGGAAACTGTGGCCCTATTGCAAATAGTGTAATTTCTATCGTCGGCGTAAGGCAGAGCCTAGATACGGGCACTTAGTAATTACCAACAGACACTACTCTACGTAAGACACTAAAGGCTACCTGCCCGTTTTGGCCGTGCACGATAAGAGCTATCATTCCAACAGTACAAGAGTTTAGACGCTAAAACAGAAAATTATTCATATAGTGTAGAACTGTTCAGTTTAGGCCAGAGTGGCTCAAAGTTCAGTTCATGCCAGAGAAATAATATTTTTTGGTGATGGAGACCATGAGGTAGTTAGTTATTTCGAACGTAACAAAAAGTTTACTTACATAAAAATCATATTTAATACCTACCTAAAACTGTATCAATAAAACACATCACGTAAAATATTGTCTTTCGAAAAAGAAATTAGAACACGGTTTTCAGAAAGATAAAACTGTTTCAAAACAGTTGTTAGTAGCGGGGCAAGAATTATTTGTCATAATCTTGGTGTTGCAAAATATTCACAAAATTATTCTAATAAAAATAAAACCCGCGTAGCTTACACAACACAAGCGCCCCTAGCGGCAAATCCAAGCGCGGTCAGCGAGAAAACGTCAGCGCAGAAAAAAATTAAAAATTCGAGAATATTTGAGAAAGACGCCGTTTGTTAAAATTAAGAACATTTTTTTTTTCTCTATTACTTACTTTTTATGGCATCCGAAATATCAAGAAGTTTTTTTTTAGCGAGTACCTACTTACTAGGTACATACTTTTTTTAAATATTTTGTTGTTAACTTCCCAAATTCGTGAACCATCTTGCGCCCACTTCCCGCGGGCAGCCTGCCAAACGTGTAAACCGTAATACCCAAAGTGAGAAGCACTGATGGGGGCTCTACCTACCTTCTCTAGCGATATGGATTAATGCGGGGTTTCATCGCCTCTTTAGGAATTTTACAACTATTGGGAGACAATGTACTTACGACGATTAATGACAGATTTACTTTGTGAATCTGAACCTATCCTAGGAATTTACTCGATTTGACAAAGCCCGTCACATCATACTTTGCAGGAACAACGAAACTTTTCATTGATCCAATTAAGTACAACTTACTCAAAAGCATTTATTTTAATTACTAGCTTTTGCCCGCGACTTCGTCCGCGCAGACTTAGTTTTTTTCCCGTTATCACAATAAAACATAGCCTATAGCACTCAGCCATAACGAAGCTTCCCATTAGTGAAGGATATTTTATAATCGGATGTGTAGTTTTGGAGAATACCCCCTATATACGTACATACTTACAAACTTTTCCTCTTTATAATATTAGTGTTGATAGCTAGTGCCCACGACTTCATTCACGTACCTAAAAGAAAAAGGATAAACGTGGTGATTTTGCAAATCAAATTGTACCTAGCATATTTTTTACCACCTTGTAGGTACCTAGGTATGATGTACTTCAAACACAGGGGGCACTATCAAAGCGTTGGCCCGAGATTTCGCTCCCGTGGACCACGCGTTGTTATCTGCTTCTTCCAAACTGAATGCAGCAAAGATGCATATACCTACTGTTATAGGCGTCTAACGGATTTAACGCGGGTTACCTACATTTCAAGAAACAATCAAAGATTATCTTTTCTTTTTAGCCCTATCCTATTATTTTGAGTCCGCTAATTTGCTACTCCTTATTGCAAACTTTCAGTCTGGGTTGTCTCAGTTCAGTTAGTCTCGCCCCAAGTCTTCGTGCCTTTGTGACCGTTGTGGACACTGCCTCTACCGATGTTAGAGAGTCCTAATGCGTAGTTTGATACCCAAGTACCCAAGTATCTCGTTTGCTTGCGCTGTTTGGTGAATGAATATTTATCAGCATTCGCTGCAGTACGTCACAGGTCTCAACATATCTCTGGCATTCTATAAAACTGTAAAAGATCTCCAACAGAGCTAGTTAGCGTCACCTACTCGTATTATAGGCACGAAGTTACTTAACAGAGAAAAACTTTAAGAAATTTTATTTTATTTTTTATTTTGCATCATACTATTTCAAAGAGAACGATAATAATAATTGGGTTCTAACACCAGAAAATATTAGATAGAGATACTTAACCATATTATTTCTATCACATTGAATAGTGTTTTTTTCTATGAGCTGCTCTTCTGAAACACCCAACGCGTCTTCTTAGCATCTACGATACCATAGTCTGAAACAACCGTTTTGAATCGCCGGTCTTATTTTTCTTTCGTGTTGAAAGCATCACACACACACGTCGCGCTGGGGTCGCCTCCAGAAAATCCGATAAGCTGCACTGTGGATCATCAGGACAGGTATGACGACGCGAAGTTGTCGTTATGGTTTAAGATTGGCACAAAACACCTCTTCTGGCTCTATTCTCACATATATTTCATGCGGGCAACACCACCACGCAGGCGGTTCAGGGATTTTCACATGCTCCAATCTTCTCGTCAGTCTGAAGTAGGTATGTGGAAAGCCTATCAGAGTTGTCTACAATAAATAGGCGACTATGATAATATGTAAAAGTGCACCTGTCCAGTGTCCAGTCCTAGGTACTTACTCAATGGAAATAAAGCGATCATGGTACTAATGTTACACCATCAATGGCTGATGTTATGCGCCTATGGTCGCTCGGGACTCTACACTTGCACAGTACGCACAGCGGATTTTTTGGTCAGAACATCGTATCTTTATTTTTCTTCGAGGTCTGGTGCATCCTATTCTTCCCTGAATAACCAGCAATCAGCAATGCACTCAACGGGTGTACCATCTCGTCTGGCCAAAAGATCTCAGGATGCAACTTTGTAAAGAGCTTTGATAAAACTGCTAGATGCAGAGTTTTTAAAGTAAGGATTTATTGGCTCTTTCAGATTGTAAATAGCTATCACTGAACTTATGTTTTTTGCCTGTTTTGAGTAGGTAATTAAACTTGTAGATTTTTCCTTTATTGCTTTGTTGATATACCATTTTTGTGACAGTGACGGATGACAGTGATAATTAAAAACAACTTCTTCACTGTTGTTCATCGTTTGAGTTTTGCGGCACATTTGGACCTGTTTGGTGCATTAAAATTCACCGTTGTACAGTTTTCGATGGATTTACGAAAGTAAATAGCCCAACGCTACGTGATGACAGAGGGTCTTTGGTAAATGGTTGTGTCGTTTACTTTTATACAAATAGCCACTATATGATAATCTTTGTGTGTTTATTTTGCTCCTTAGCACCAAAGCGTGATAATATGTAGCCTATATGTTATTCTGATGTCTCAGCTATCTACATTCCAAATTTCATCCAAATCCGTCCAGCGGATTCAGCGTTATAAGGTAACAAACACACTCACTCACTCACTCACTCACTCACAAACTTTCGCATTTATAATATAAAGTAGGAAGTAGGATAATGATTTTACATAATCTATCTATTTGTAAATAATCATTCTGTATCTATCAGTAATATTATAACGTATAGTACCTATTCTTTTATTTTTTTTCTTTACTTACTTAAGGCTGGAAGATAGTAGTGTGGCGGGGAATTCAAAATTTTCACAGTTTTTTACATTTTGTAGCTAAACTGAGCTATTTTTGTTCAGCGATTTTTCGTTCGCGGAAACAACAAAGTATGCTTTTCCTTATTGTTAACAACAGAACAACAATAATTCAGCCGATTATGTGTTCTGGTCTACGAAGCAGTGGCACTGCCCAAAAAACTTGTCGTAGACCAGAACACATAATCGGCAGAATTATTGTTGTTCCATTGTTTACAATAATGAAAATAATACTTTGTTATTTCCGCGAACGAAAAATCGCTGAACAAAAATAGCTCAGTTTAGCAACAAAATGTAAAAAACTGTGAAAATTTTGAATTTCCCGCCACGTTGCTATCGTCTACCCTTAAGGGGAAACGCGGGCAACCTCAACTCCATACAAAAGGGGAGACCTGTTTCCTCCCTGGATAAATGTTTTAGAAAAAATATGTTTATGCCATTCAATCTACAGGGTGTTAAAAGACCGCCAACAAAGCGGAAAACCAGTATTGTCCTCGTCATAATGAACATTTTTGCCCTAGGAACTATGCCTGGGAAATCAACGGTTTCTGAGATAATAAGGTTCAAAGTCGGACTTTTCAAAACTTTTTTTTTTAAGAAATGTGTTCAGTATCTAGTTCTTAACAAACCCTTTCAAGAAGATATCAAAATTATGAATATTTCTTACAAAAAACGACGTTAATATTGCAACCCGCAATGTATTCTAAACATCGGCACTTCAAGCTTAAGAACGCCCTGAAGCAGCGTTTTTCCATACAAACGTAGTTCCGGTTTAATTTCTAAACTACAGGCTGGATTTTTCTGAAACTTGGTTTATATCAGTAGATGACCAATACGGAGGTTTGCAAATAGTTTTTATACTAAAAAAAATTGCCTGAAAGAAATTAGAGCGATGCGTTTGTCGCGCTGAAAAAGGTGTTACTTTCAGCTGTTATTTACTTACATTATTACACTGTCTATTGGAGTTGAACTACCTTGGTAACATCAATAATGTATTGTACTTGTCAGAAAAAAAAATATTTTTGAAATATCTAATAAAAGGTAGAAATGGCAGCAGAACTACGAAAAAAATTGGGAAAATAGATCTATTATGTTATAACTACAACTAAATACTCGCAAAAGGACACGAACACACAGATTCATACAGCCGCATTGCCTTTCACTTTTCCCGCGCCCCGTCTCGCGCTGGGTGAAACAGCTATAGAAAACAGTGTTTCACGCGCTTGCCCATCCCCGAGTTCATAAACATAAACTTATACCTACTGTGCGTTTCACGTCCATTGCGTGATAAATTATTTTTCAAAATTGTAACCTAAAAAACCAAAATCATTTCCCAGCAATAATTTATCGAAAAAGTACTTTGTTATGGTGTCTAGTATGCGTGGCTTTCGGGTCTGTTGGCGGTCTTTTAACACCCTGTATATTTACCTCTGCCATGTCCCTATGTTTTCCTTTTTTTTCTTATTTTAATTATTTAAATAAATTTTATTGAAATAATAAAAAAAGGATAACATAGGGACATGGCAAAGGTACATATAAATTGAATGGCATAAAATTATTTTTTCTTAAAATAATTATCCAGGGAGGAATTATAGGTCTCCCTTTTTGTATTTTTTGTATGGAGCAGCCGGCTACCCGCGTTTCGTCTTAAGTAACTTTCCTTTTTGTTTCTGAGTAGAGTACGACTGGTATTTTTTTGATTCTGCTGAAATGCAAGACTTGGCTATTTATGGAAAAAAACGGGCTCAAATGGGAGCTGAGCTGACTCACCATTTTTCTATGCTTTTGTTAAACCCTAACGAATAAAATGTAGGTGTAGGCTGCACAGTCGTCCACAGTCTAGGATACCCCGTGGCAGCAATTAACGCGCGGCATAAGGGTGCCAATCGAACAAAAGGGGTATCCTAGCGTGTGGCCGACTGTACGACTTAGGCTTACTGAACAACAACGAAGTCAAGTTGATAAAAAACATAGTATTAAAAGTTGTATAGGTACAGGTTGTAAATTACAAAGTAGGTATAATCTCCAGATTTTATAGTACGTAAGTATAATAATTAATATTGCAATAGTCCTGCCTGATATCCTACCCATTTGGCCTGGATATCAGACTGGGCATGAACAGACGGGTTTAAAAATAAAATGGCTCAATAAAATAAAAAATAACGTTCCATTTCACATGCGCATCGTGATAATAATAATTAAAAACAGGTTCGCTGTGAAAAGATAATTTTAAACAGCTTTTAAGCACAGCCTAAGTATGGGCAGAAGGTCAATCTGCGTGATTAAAATTCTTACTTACAGGGTAACTTTTTTTTGTATAGGTAAGCAAACTGTCAATCACGCGAAAAAAAGTTCATCTTGCTTCGAGATAGGAGTGTGATTTCGGTGTTTCCGCTTTTTAAGGCGCCATTCGAAGTGAAACGCCTCCGCGAGCAGAATTTAGCAACGAAAATATTACAAGATACACAAAAAAAAACCTAGACTCAGATTAACCCAAAAGCCTAGATTCCAGATCCTAGAACCTACGAATAAATCCCGCACAATAAAAAAACGACCACTTTCGACTTGTGCGGGATTTATTCGTAGGTTCTAGAATTTGGAATATAGACCTTAGGTCCTAAATATTTTTAAACCAAGGGATTCTCATTTGACGGCTGGTTTTTGATCAAAAAATGCACAAAAAAATCAGATGTGTTCTTTTTTTTCATTGGAGGCACACGCCTTCACTATTACCGTTAGGCACAAAAACAAAACAAAATGAACGAAATTACTTAATACAATGAGTTGTACGGTCGGCCACAATCTCAGATACCCCATGGCAGCTCTTATCGCGCGCAGCATAAGGGCGCCAATCGAACAAAAAGGGGTATCTGAGACTGTGGCCGACTGTACAATTAAATATTGTATCTATAGTTATACAGGGCGTCCCACGGCTATGCCACATGGAGGGAAAGTACCTTAAATATTGTAGATGGAACATTTTACTGAAAGAAGACATTATTTTAATTTAAAGAACAATTTAAACTGCATTCATAGATATTGAAATAATTACATGGTTGAACAGGGAATCGAACCCGTTACATGAGAAAAATAATTACCCTGTAGTTTTATCATACCGATCGAAAGGCTTCATGATAAGGATTATTTTTTGCTAAATAACATAGTGTCAGAAATAAAAGGAAGACCATGAATTTTAACATTTACCTGGTAGTATGGAACAAATCGAGCCGTATCCTGACCCGAAAGACGCGTAAAATTTTGTCCATCTCAATGCGGGTGGCTGATTATAAAGAAATAATTCAAAATGTGTTTCATTTTCATACTTTTATTCTTTTGTTACTGTTATTTTCATTGATAAATTGATTAATGTTGTATTAAAAATGTTAAAATTCATGGTCTTCTTTTTATTTCTGACACTATGTTATTTAGCAAAAAATAATCCTTATGATGAAGCCTTTCGATCGGTACGATAAAACTACAGGGTAATTATTTTTCTCATGTAACGGGTTTGATTCCCGGTTCAACCATGTAATTGTTTAGATATCTATGAATGCAGTTTAAATTGTTTTTTAAATTAAAATAATGTCTTCTTTCAGTAAAATGTTCAATCTACAATATTTAAGGTACTTTCCCTCCATGTGGCATAGCCGTGGGACGCCCTGTATAGGGTTGCTACCTTCTCTTCCTTATCCGGATAGACAAATTCCAAGGCGAAGAATAAAATAATGCTCTGTGTGCCAGATTTCTACACGACGTACGTAAACATTCTCCTTCTGTGCATATCTTTTGATTACGTTGGGTCTTATGCGAATAATTGATTTTGCAATTTACTTATCAACGTCACTCACTTACTATGGCGCCGTGCAATGTAACATCACTGACAAAAGTGTAACGAATTTTTTCGACAATTTTTAACTGAACTTCTCAGTTCTTAAGAAATGCTACAAATATAAAATTTCGGCAATGAAAAAAGGTCCTGTTAAGTATTGTGGTGAAGGAAAACATGATTGGTAAAAGTTTTGCGATGATTAAAATGTTAGGAGTTATCTCTCGAAAACTCGTTTTTTATTTTATACGAATCCCTAGTATAACTCTGTATCTAAATAACTTCTAAGTTAAAAATTCTAAACACCCCCGAAATTTTAGCTTCCAATTTGCATATCACATAAACGGCTGAACCGATTCTAATAAAACATAGGTAATCGCTAGAAAACCTGCTTTCAAACTTAAAAAACCGCATACAAACAGTTTCACCCATTTAAGAGCTACGGTGCCACAGACACACACACACACACACACACAGACAGACACACACACACACACACAGACAGACACACCCTCATAGCGGTTAAACTTATAGCACCCCTCTTTATTGGTCGGGGCTTAAAGAATATACAAGGTGTTACAAAAGTACCTAACTCTTTTTACAGGGTAATAGCACCCGGTGATAGGGATTACAACCTAAATATTTTTTTTGCTCTATGACGTTCCGTTGATTTTTAAATTAATAAAATGTGAACGATGTGGCGGGAGAAAAGTATTTTTAAAATATTGTTTTCATTGACTTTCACAATGTTTTAAAAAATCAAAGCTATGTAAATGCACCTACACACACAATGATATTTAAAAATTTGAGCTAATACCAAAAACAAAAAAGTTATGTTTTTTTTTTCAATTTTTAGGTTATAAAATAAAAATTGTTTTTTTCGACTTTTTTTTACAGATTTGACATCTTGTTGACCAGTAGGTTACACCCTGTAAAAAGAGTTCGGTACTTTTGTAACACCTTGTTTATACCGCCGGTAGGCAATCACTGACGCAGTCGCGTTTTTGCCTTTTCCAACCGCCTGTACTCAACAAAGTGCACGTATAAATGAGTGCTTGTCATTTCAGGTTATACTAACGCGTATCGATTATCTCTTATTTGATTAAGTCTTATCCCAGGCTTATCGCAGTATCGACTGTCGGTCCATCAGACTTAATTAGTGCTTATTGTTGCTAAGTGTGCACTTAGTTTAGATGGTTTGATTATTAAATGGCTTAACTTCGCCCGCGGTTTCACTTGTGTAGTAGTCGGTCCAATTATTGTCATAGACTGGTTTTAGCAATATACGGGTTGAAAATCACATTACAGTCACCGTAAACTATTCGCTTATATTTTTTACATTCATTAATAAAAAATAACTTTCGAAAATATTCACGAAAAGGCAAGGCATTTTTGTGTCTGACTATTTTGAAACGCAAACATTTGGTTTTGTGAAGTTGGCAGCATCGCTTTTGTGAAAAAGAAAAAGTTTTTCTTTTTCCATATGACCGCGCTCAACCCTCTTTTTTATTGTTCAAAACTAATGTTGGCCAGTATCTATAAATAAAAACCAGCCAAGTGCGAGTCGGACTCGCGCACTGAGGGTTCCATTATTGCCCATGAAAAGAATGTACTCGATGTTTTTCTATCAAGCACGACGAAAATGGTAGAGTTACAACTCAGATTAAGGGTGGGTGGAAGATAGCAACGTGGCGGGAAATTAAAAAAAATCACAGTTTGTTACATTTTGTAGCTAAACTGAGCTATTTTTGTTCAGCGATTTTTCGTTCGCGGCAATAAAACAGTATTCTTTTCATAATTGTAAACAATAGAACAACAATAATTCAGCCGATTATCTGTTCTGGTCTACGAAGCAGTGGCACTGCCCATAAAACTTGTCGTAGACCAAACACATAATCGGCTGAATTATTGTTGTTCTGTTGTTTACAATAATGAAAAGAATACTGTGTTATTGCCGCGAACGAAAAATCGCTGAACAAAAATAGGTCAGTTTAGCTACAAAATGTAAAAAACTGTGAAAATTTTGAATTTCCCGCCACGCTGCTATCTTCCAGCCTTAAAGTGAAAATTCTGAATGCACAAAGCAAACTTAGGGTGGCATTAATAGTCGTCAGCTCAAGCCCGAGCTCAAGTAGGTGAACTCAGAAAACAAAATCACCGACTTGAGACCGTGGCTAATGTCAATGTCAAGCTCAAGCTAGTGTCTATTAATATGCTGACAGCTACTCAAGCTCGAGCTTTTGTTCGGTGATTTTGTTTTCTGAGATCACCTACTTGAGTTCGAGCTTGAGCTGACGACTATTAATGCCACCCTTAGGTAGCCTAAATATTCTCATATCAAAAACATTGTAAAAAATTTTAGGTAGTTACTATGCTTATAAACGTAAACAAGGGTTTGTTTAATGGCTCTCCAGCTCCCAAATTTCCAAATAATCTTGTTTTGAATACAACTTGGTGTGATGTTTACGATGAACAAAGTTACAAGACGAAGCCGGTCAAAGCTGCTTATTTGATGCAAAATTGTATCTTAAACCGACTTGTTAATAATATTATAATATTAAGTTATAATTTGCTTATTAAAATAAAGGAATTTTTTGTGAGAACACGCTAAAGCTTGAAATATTCCTTCCGGGGGGTTGATAAAAAAGATAGGTAGGCCTTTACAGATTATGATGATGTTAGTGTTGATGATTATGTGAATCCCCTCACACTTAATGAAGTGACCACTCGAAGTGCACTGTATGAGACTTGTTTCAACAAAAGTAGCAAAGTTTTTTTCAATTTTGTAGAAAACAGATGTTTTGCAAGCATTCCTACGCTAAAAAATTGCAAAACCTGTGAAATTTTGGAAATTTGGGTTTTCCCGCCACGCTATTTTCGCTTGCTCAGTGACCAGCCCCTATGCTTATAGTCGGCCTAATCCACAGGAAAGACGAGCCACAAGAATCCATACGAGCCCCTTAGCCCCCCCTAAATCCGCTACTGGTGCGGGGCCAACTAAGACGCGGGTTTTCTCACAATGTTATAATTCACACCAAAATTTTATGTTTTCCTTACATGTCGTTTCAACTGCAGTGATGCCACAACTAAAAAAACACACACAAAATCCTCATTTGTCCGTTTCAACACAATTTTGGTGCATTGCATTTCGGCAGACGCATTTTATATTTTGAGCGGCAAAAAAGCAATGCAATGCCGTGACGGGCGCATTCGCTGACACAAGCGAATGCTAACGAACGTAAAAGCGCTTTTTTATATTGCACATTGTAGCGTAGGAATGCTTGAAATTGGTGCATCATAAAATGAAACAAACATTGAGATTTAATTAAATTTTTTAAAAGTTTATTTTGCAGCACTGTCAACGCGCCCGGGAGCAGCGCTCGTTGAATGTCTAAATATTATATTAAATTCAACAGGGTGTTAAAAGACAGGCAACATAGCGGAAAACATAATTGTCCTTATCATAACGAACATTTTGGTCCAAGGAACTATCCCTGGGAAATTAACGGTTTCCGAAACACTAGAGGTTCATAGTCGGGCTACTTTTTATTTACTGATTTAACCCACTTTAAGTATTTAAGTCGCACATTTACAAGAGTCTCAACTTACACCGTGTGGTAGTATATTGACACAAAAGCTCGTAGTGCAAGATTCAACAGAAACAATAGCTGTTAGTCGTAGTAGAGTCCAATAAAAGTCTCGCGGCGCAGACAGAGTGGCTATAGGAGCAATATATCTTGCGGAATGGATTTCTGTCCTAATCAGCCTGTCGACTACCCTTTTCAAGCTACATAGCATCTCAGTACGACGCGGAGGCATGACGCGAATAGTTGCGATTTCGATGGATGCGGTATCTTCATGGCAACTTTACCCAAGCAACAAATCAACCGAACAAGACAAACTGCCGATTTCTGAATTGAGAAATTCACTAAGCAAATGCCTAAGTATCGTTCTATCTCTGCAGATTTCTCACAAAAGAGCATGACAGAACGATAGTTAAGTATTTGCTTAGCAAAATTCTCAATTCAGAAACCGGGCCTTACTGCCGGTTTCTGATTAGAGAAATTCGCTGAGCATGCACTTAAATATCGTTCTGCCTCGGCGGATCTCTCAGAAAAGAACGTGACAGAACGATAGTTAAGTGTTTGCGTGGTAAAATTCTCAATTCAGAAATCGGGCCTTAGTTTACTCTGCTTGGAGTGAAATAACAGTTTCCAAAATACCAAATGGTCGATTAATTGTGCTCATCTCTATATTTTTTTTACTAAATTGTGCCATAATCATCGCGAATAAATGTTTACTTACATTACTTTTACTTAATTATCGTGAGGAAACCCGCTACTTTGTTGGCTCCACACACGTATTGACTTGTCTTTCCTTGGGGCTAGGCCGACTAAGCTGTCAGGATAGTAGTGCTGGGCAAGCCTACTACACCATCTAAAACAATGTCACAGGCACTGCAGCGCCGAGTGGTCTCTTCACCCATTTAGTGTGAGTGAAGGTGCCACTGGACGCTGTATAAATCATTTCATTATGTAGATGCAAATTGTTCTACCAATTATAAAACAGCTGATTCGCAGAATAGATCGACAATGCAGGGCCCTTAGCCTGTAACGCAATGGCGGGTCAATGGCGTCCAGGCAGAAGGACAAAACCGGGCTCTCCTCTTTTTTCTCCTACAACCAGAGAACTAATCCTCTAGAATTAGAATTAAAATATTCTTTGCTGTACTACAAAAACATTAAAAGGACAGACAGCGTTAGCAAATCGTAATTGAAGTCGTCACCTGACAGCCCATTTTGGCACCATTGTGTTACAGGCTAAGAGCCCAGGTCGCTACAATAGCGATGATGCGTGAATCACAGCCTAGTTGAACTAGCCATTCTTAATCGCGGGCCATCAATGGGTGACCGCCTTCGATCAAGGATAAAACTAGATACAACATAGAACTCTGAAATGTGTCTGGAAAAATAGATGCCCAAATTGCCTTTGGGAGCTTATTTGCTCGTAGTCCATGCAATTAAAGTAAAACTGTACACTAATGCAATAAGGTTGACATTCTAATATTAGACGTATGGTCGAAATGATGTTTCGTATTGTTCTATTGCTGATATCTTTTGTTTCTATGGAGACAAGTTTTTATTGTGAGTTTATCCCTTAATCAAACATTGGGAAATTATTTCCCACTTCCTCCTAATTCACAAAATATGTTTTATTTTTTTAACGGCAACACCCAGTAATGTCATCAATGAAAATTTAAAATCTTGGTAATATTTAGAATTTGAAAAATGGCAACATTTTTTGAATGGCGGCCATATGTCACCAAATGTCAAAGAGAAAGTCAGAGGTCACGATTTTTTTGCCAAAAAACCAGTTCTCGTTAGTGTTTTGAGGTTAAAGTTTAAAAAAAAATCTGGTAAGTGCATATAGTGAATACTATTATAAACTAGACTTATTTTCTGTATATTTGGATTGAAAAGAACTGTGGAAACAGTACGATTTACTAGAAATTTTAAGGTTTTAGTAAGTGGGAAATTATTTCCCATTGTTTGTTCCTGCACTTAAAATTTCCTTTACTCCCTTAATATATATATACAATTTCTGACCGTCTGTCTGGTGCACAAAAAATTATCCGTAACCGATATTGTTTTTCTTCAGATTTTTTGTATTTATTTCCAGCAAAAGAAAAATGAATAAGAAAAAAATGCGAAAGCCACAACCACTTACTAAAAAAAAACTAGAAGAAGCAGTAGAAAACTTGGCTGACTTATCTGATTTGTCCGATCATGATTCTGAAGACGATGATTGCTTTGCTAATAGTATTTGTTCTCCTTCTGCAAGTTACTTAAATCAACCTGATGAATATCTAATAGAACATCGTCTCGAAGAAATTTTTGGCATCGTAGATAATTTAGATAATGACAACGTTGAAGATGAACCCGTTTTGCAGACAACACGGTCAGATATATTGTCAATTTTAGACGACCAGTCTCAGAATGCAACGATACAAAATACGGACGGTAATGTTTTTAAGCAAGACACATCTAATAGTCCACGCCATGTTCAAAATACAGTACGCAATGTTACTGAGCAAGATACTTCAAATAGTCCAGTCCGTGTTCAAGAATTATGCACTCAAGATCAAGGCAGTCCCTCATCTCATGACATTCAACCAAAAATAGTTGACATACCCGAAGAGGCTCCGACCATTCCACCTCTCGAACAAGTGGCTACTACTCAAAGACCAGGCAATATGTTTGAAGAGGACATTGATATAAATGAATTAATGGAAGATGATCAAGAAGACTCTCAAAATCACAACGTAGTTCTCAGGGACCGGTCTCGACCTAGAGATTGGACGACAGCTGACTTGACCCATGATATTCCAGTCTTTGATAAGCGTTTTAAACCCAAGTTCCAGGACACACACAAAACTCAGCCCTTAACTGTTTTTGAAAGGTTTTTTCCAAATAAATTGATATTGATAATAGCGGAACAAACTAACCGATACGCAGTTCAAAAAGAAAGCGCTAATTGGAAACCAGTCACTGAAGAAGATATCAGGGCTTATCTAGGAGTTTTGATCATGATGGGGTTAAATCCTCTTCCAGATTTTGAGTTATATTGGTCGTCAGATCCTTTCTATTATAACAAAGAAATTGCACAAGTTTTTCCAATCGTGCGATTTAAAAAGATCACTGAAAACCTTCACCTTAACGACAATGAAATGCAACCACCAAGAGACTCTCCTGACTACGATAAATTATATAAAGTGAGACCTCTTATTACAGAACTGAACAAGGTTTATCAAAGACAAGCATATAATTCAAGTGTGCAGTCAATAGACGAGTGCATGGTGAAATTTAAAGGTCGCAGTACATTAAAACAATATATGCCAAAAAAACCTATCAAACGGGGCTTTAAAATTTGGGCTAGATGTGACGCCAAAACGGGGTACTTGTACCAATTTGAAGTTTATACCGGTAAAGGTGATAGCACAGAGAATGACGGACTAGGTTACAATGTGGTGACGAAACTATGTATTAATGTACCTGGAAATACGTTGGTTGCTTTCGACAATTTCTTCACCAGTGTTCCACTTATGGAAGATCTATATGACAGAAACATTTATTCAGTAGGAACAGTTCGAAGCAACAAAAAATATCTGCCTGATGTGATGAAAAATAAAAAGCAGCCGAAACAAATGAGATTGGAAAAACATCAATTCACAGCTGTCACATCAGAGCCCGTAACAGCCGTCAAGTGGATGGACACTAAGGAAGTAAATGTGCTCTCAACCGCACATCAACCACGTGACGTAATGCTGGTGAAAAGAACCCAAAAAGATGGCACTAGAAAAGAGGTTCTGTGCCCAAAAGCTATTGCTTCATATACTCTAAGCATGGGTGGCGTAGATTTATTTGACCATTTTCGGTCTTCATACCCAATTGACCGAAAATCCCGAAAATATTGGATGAGACTTCTATTCTTCATGTTCGATGCCTCCATTATAAATGCATATATTACTTACAACGACACACACGTTGCAACGTTGCATGGGCACCGAGATTTCAGGTTGCGTTTGGCACGTGCATTAGTAGACAATCACACAACTAGGAAAGCACCAGGACAAGCTGTACGGTTTAAAAACAAAAAGGGTGGTGTATTTGGAGTGCCAAATGAAATCCGATTAATGAATGTGGGCATACACTTGCCAGAAGAAATCAGAACTTACAAAAGATGTAAGTTCTGCAGCTTGAAAAAACAAGAACAGAGAACAAAAATTCAATGTTCCACATGTAATGTAGCTCTGTGCGCCAAAACCTGCTTTAAAGCTTTTCATACTGCTCCATCTTCTGAAGAATAAATTTAATAGTTATAAATAATAAGTATGATGATTGCAATGATGATTCCGCCTTTATTGTATTAATACTTCTTACTTTCTTATTATAATACTAAATAAGTAAATAATAAACATCTTTTATTTTGGGTTGCATGTTAAATACTTTGAGTTACTTACAAAAAAAAAACAAGCAAAGCAGGGGGAACTACTAGTAAAAGTAAAAATCCGTAACCGTATCGGACACTGGGAAACAATTTCCCACTTCCATAAAATTTTGCTATGCAGTAACGGATAATGGGAAATTATTTCCCACCGCAAAAACACCCTTTCCCCACCCCCTATCCAATTTTTATATCTTTTTTCTGAATCTACGAACCCAAAATAGTTAAAAACCATTCTTAGTTTTCATTTATCTCATAAAAAAGTATTCCGTTTGATTAAGGGTTATACGTAATGCGGATTCTATGGGATTTAGTTCGGTGGTCACCGCTAGTGGCAATAATGTTAAGCGCTTTCGTGCTTCGGAAGGTTCATAAACAGTTGGTCCCGGTTGTTGTTGATTATGGCTTAACAATCGTTAAGCCATCAGAGGCCCTTAGGGCGGCCCAAAAACTCTGACATCAGAGGTGGCCACTGCCTCATACGATTACCCGGACCTACTTAAACTAAAAGTAAAGTTTCCTTCTACCACTTGTGAGAATCAAACCTACAACCCCACTTTTCTGTAGAGCAGCCACAATAAACCTTTCTCCCTTGTAATATTAAGTCTGAGAAACTTGGAAGAGTTTTCTGACGATAAAACTGTCTTCTAGGCCAACTTTAGCACATCCTAGGTAGTCCTTGTAACTGGTATTTTATTTGACACGCTTTTTTCCTTATTCGAGCGAAGAATCCTATTACCCTAGGCTATTTTTATGTTAACGTTATTTTATGTGCGCCCGTAACTACTTTACTGTCTGAACGCTGTTGTATTGTCTGGAGTTAAGTTCTGACCTCAATAGTCTCAATAATTTTTGGCTTAACAGTAATTTAAGCGAGTGTCCCCAAAAGGCGTTCGTGTCCGGCGGATGTATGTATGTTCTCCTCTACAGGTCGCATTTCTCAACCGATTCTTGTGGAATTTTGTGAGCAGATTCGATAATTAAGTATACGGTATTTTTTTGTCGATTCGAAATTATACTCGCAAATGTCGAAGGTAATGTCGAACTTTGTTGTTTACCGTCCGGTTTCACTCTAATTTGAAATGTACATAGACAATTGCTTCTATAAGAAAACTAAATGGAGACGTGTTCGAAATTTTTTTTTTTTAGAATAGAAATCGTAAAAATTGTTTTCTATTTGAAATTTTCGTTTTGTATGGAATACAGATTTTCGGAAAAAAGCTCGGGACCGATGGCGAAAAAAGCTCGCCCACACAGGCACGTTTTTATCGGTCGATAATATCGGATGCGTGTAGCCACACGCTACTGCGATGATACCGCTATGGCCATCATAATACAAAATGTACTGAAATCTTGTATCGCAATAACGCATGCGGTAGTACCTATCGACCGATTAAAACGCGCCTGTATGGGGGAGCCTAAAGAGATTGCGCTACCGATATAGCGTCGATAAGGACATGAGATATCGTAGTATACTAACCAGAAAATTACGATAACATGAATTTTCACTGGACGCTGTGCCTGTCCTAGATGCAAAGTTTATTTTTAAAGGTCTGCAAAAGACCTATCTTGTGAAAGCTTAATGGCCGACCAAGTAATGCGCCGCGAAGGCATAAAAGATAATGACTAGGCCCCAACAGGTGGTCTTCAAATTGAAAGCAAAAATAATATTTTTGTGGGCTAAAATAGCGATGCTGAAAAAAGGAACCAACTCTTCGGCACAGCCTGTTGATACTTTTATCCGAGAAGTTTTTCTCTTACCTTTAGCAACCTTATTCCACATCATAATATCTGGAGAGCTTATTATTAATCTTTTACTGTGTTACTTCGTTATTTTTAACAATGTATTTGCTTCCTCATCGCGACGCTCTTCCAAGGAAGTTCCATAAATAAGTTCTGAAATCAGTTTCTACCTCGGCGGAAGCAACAATCTTTATTTAGATGCTAATTGCACGGACCTGAAAAACATAGAAGTCTCAGGTAATATAAATGTCAAAAAAGTGCTTTATTATGTTTGAAACATAGTGTTGTATGCTAACTAACTTAGGCCTTTGCGTCTACGTACTAGGTAGGTAATCGTATGAGGTAGTGGCCACCCCTGGTGTCAGAGTTTTTAGGCCACCCAAAGGGTCTCTGACATGGCTTAACGATTGTTATTAATCAACAACAACCGGGACCAACGGTTTAACGTGCCTTCCGAAGCACGGAAGCGCTCAGATATTATTGCCACTAGCGGTCACCCATCCATGGACTGACCGCGGCCGTTGTTGCTTAACTTTGCCAATCGATTAAGAACGGCTTGTACAACTAGGCTGTGAGCGCTTCTACGTACTGAGATGATTTATACAGCACCGAACTAAATCCCATAGAATCCGCATTACGTTTAAAATCACAATAAAAACTTGTCCCCACAGAAACAAAAGATATCAGCAATAAAACAATACGAAACATCATTTCGACCATACGTCTAATATTCGAATTTCAACCTTATTGCATTAGTGTACAGTTTTACTTTAATTTCATGGACTACGAGCTAATAAGCTCCCAAAGGCAATTTGGGCATCTATTTTTCCAGACACATTTCAGAGTTCTATGTTGTATCTAGTTTTATCCTTGATCGAAATATACAGCGTTCAGAGGCACCTTCACTCACATTAGAAACAGAAATACGAAATCTCCGGTTTTCCGTGCAGAAATACGGAAATCCGGAGAATAACGAAATTGACTGACATGGCCAAGGTGATAGCGCGAAGAAAGTGGAAGTGGGCAGGCCACATACACACAAGTATTGGAATGGAGACACAGAACGGGGCATAGAAATGTAGGCGAGCAACCAATGAACTGACGATGGACTGACGACTTGTTCAAAGTGGCAGGAAAAGACTGGATGAGAAAAGCCCAAGACCGAAAGGAATGGAGTGCAATGGAAGAGGACTACACTCAGCATTGGGTGGCTACAGGCTGAAGAAGAAGAAGAGTGGAAACAGGAGCGGTCTGTACCTCTGAGCGTTTCTACTTCGTTCTCAGATTCACTATAGAAGAACGCTGGACAGATAACGTCTAATTGGCAATTGAAGTCGTTATTATGCATTACGCTTCCCTTGAGACAATAAGGGCTTTTTGCAATATTTTCCCGTACTAAGCCATGTTAACGGACCAATCATTTACTTTACTCAATTTACTGTCTAAAGAAGTCATAGTTCAAACGTACAAAAGGTGTTACAAAATAGTTACTGATTTTCAGCGATTGACGAATTATCACCTTATACTTAGGTGGGTGCTGAAATGTGTCACATATCTACCTAATGGCTAAAACGTCTGGATACTATCATAATCATAAAATATTATTTCAATATTTGAAGTTTAGTTGGCACACAACTAGCGCTGCCAATGGAAAAAATAAATCATATCTTCTTTTTGGAAGCGTTTTTTGCAAGGTTTTCAACTCGAGGCTTAACTATTTTTCGGACCTAAGGTCTAGAACCTACGAATAAAGCCCGCCGCCGCCGTGGCCACTTTTGGCGGCGGCGGGTTTTATTCGTAGGTTCTAGGATCTGGAATGTAAACCTTAGATCCTAAATTAGGACCTAAGGTCTAGATTCCAGACTTTTGGCGGTGGCGGGATTTATTCGTAGGTTCTAGGATCTAGAAGACCTTGGATCTCATTTGAAGGCCCGTTGTTAGCAAAAAACGCAGCCAAAAGAAGATAGGTTTTTTTTTATTGGCGGCGCTAGTGGTTGGGGTACCTTCTTCTTAAAGTGGCATTATTAGTCGTCGACTCAAGATTGATCTCAAGTAGGTGAACTGAAAGTCAAATGCTAATGTCAAGCCTTGGCTAATGTCAATGTCAATCTCAAGATAGTGTCTATTAATATGCTGACAACTACTCAAGGTTGACATAAGCCAAGGCTTGACAATAGTATTTGACTATTCTGAGTTCACGTACTTGAGATCAAGCTCAAGTAAGTGATCTCAGACGAATATTAATTCCACCCTTAACGTTCGATAGGTCAATAGGTAAGTAGGCCAATTGTGCTCCAAGGGAGGACAATTTCATTTTACAATGGCGCCCGTGATCACCTGTCCGGACTATCAACTGACATCGGATCCGGCCCGAAGGACCAAAAATCGGAATATAAATTACCGCGCCAACGGCAATGTGGAAAGAACGAACGAAATGAACGAATGAATGAACGAGAACAAATGACTGGGGGGACGTGACGTGGGTGCGGAGTCGTCACTAAATGAAGGCAGGTTAGCGGTGTAGCGCTTGATGAAGCGCAGGCTTGCATTTGTGTCTTATTGAAGGAAATTCGGCACTCAAATGAACATGCATTGCAGTTCAAAGCTGGACTAAAGGCTTTTCTAAAAACAGCTAAAATATAAAAAACCGACTTCTGACTGATTCCGAGTGATCTGCTGCTGTCCGTTGAGGAGTTCCGTTCTCCATCTCCGAAGTTCCTCATCAATTCAGATCTTCACCATTTTATTTTGGGACCACACGGGAAGCATACCCTTTCTAACAAAAAATAATCATCAAAATCGGTCCACCGACAAAAAATAACGGAGGTAACAAAAAAAAATATCGGGGTGAATTGAGTACCTCCTCCTTTTTTGAAGTCGGTTAAAACAAGTAAATACACACGACAGCACCTTGACCCTTACACGCTAGCACTCTACTCGGTTACGTTACGGGCGTCTTTGCAACAAAAGTGTACACTCTGACGTCCTGTCATTGTGTAGAACTGGCTGTCTTTGCCAGGCGACTACTGAAATTTCCATCTAAAACAATGTCCCGGGCGTCAATGTCAGCGTCGAGTGGTCTCTTGATCTCTTCATCTATCTAGTGTTCCACGCTCTGTATAAATCATCTCATTACGTAGATGCAAAGGCCTAAGTTTAATAGTTTGATGAAGAAGCGATGATCCGACCAAATCCGCTCCACACTCAACACCACAGTATACGATGCCATGCACACAGCCGCAGATAGGCAGCCCGGATCTAGGGGGGGGGGGGGCAAACCGGGGCACCCACCCCGGGCGGCAGTTTTAGGGGGCGCCAAGGGGGGCAAATTCAAAGGGCGGCAAATTCAAGCCATCATCTAGGGTGAATCTGGAATTTTAAAAAGTTATTTCGTATCATAGTTCCTTACTAGAAAATCGGTGAATTCGGGCGCGCTTCACACGCACATCCGGTCTTACGAACGGGGGAAACTGGGGGTCTACCGGCTAAAACGAAGCCGATTACATTTGGCGAAAATCGAAGTTCGATTTATGAAAAAGTAACTGGGCGGCAGTAAAATAAACTGGTTGGCAGTACATTTTTCATAAATCGAAATTCAATTTTCACCAATGGTTATCGGCTTCGTCTTAGCCGGTAGACCCCCTGAGTAATTTTGTCTGCTATAAGTAGTTGGACAATGAATTTAACCGGTTTAGTATCAGCCATGTTGATTTATTAAGTTAACACGAAAAAGTTTTTTTTACAGCGGTTTTAACTTTTTTATTGATTAGTCTTAAATTTTGAGGAGGGGTGCCTATGTCAAGATTTTGACCCCCTCGGATAAATCCTAGATCCGGGGCTGCAGATAGGAACAACGTGGGAACAACTAGCGACGCATTGTACGAAACGGATAGATCCGTTTGAATGACTACGACACTCAGTGATGAGGATACCAATGCAAGGAGGAGGAGGAGGAAGCGAATAAAGCGCTGGCCGCTTCGTGGGGGCGGCACCGCGTCACAAAGACGGATGCCTCAGATACGATTGACAATGGGCCTCAGCCCGCTAATAGTGCTGGTGAGATCTGGAGGACGAGTGTGCTCCGACCAGCTGGTCTCGACAAGAGCTTGGGGCGCTAGTGTGGTGATATAACGCAGGGAGAGTGAAAAAAAAACAATATTTAGCCATTTTTACACTTCATTTCGTAAGCACTGCACATTTTGTACTTCGTCAACGGTTAAACTTACTTGCATTTACACCGACATCTGACCGACATAAATACAAGTAAGTTTAACAGTTTAATACAAAAAATACTTTGCATTTTTTTTAAACGGACTTCTACGTTCTAAATGTGATATTATCTATTGGCTATTTTAGGACCTAAAACCTGGATTCCAAATCCTAAAACCTATGAAAAAACCGTCACAAGTAAAACATGGCCACTTAGCACGTTTCGTTAGCACCTCAAAAGGAAAAAAATGGAACCATTATAGGATCACTCGTGTGTTTGTCTGTATGTTTGTCCGTCTGTCACATCACACCCAATTTGCTCCGAAACTACTGAACCGATTGAGTTGAAATTTGGTACACATTATGTAACCTAAACGTGTAACGTAAATAGAGGAATTTTAATTATTATGGAGGCTACATTTGGGGTGTAAATTAGAAACTAAAAAAAAAAAGGTTTTGCTAAACATATCGTGACATATCAAATGAAAGAGCTCATTCTAGGCATCACAAATATATTAATATTTTAAAAGAAATAATCAGTATCGCAGCAGTACAGTGCCTCAGTGGCCATGTACAGTCGGCCACAGTCTCAGATACCCCTTTTTGTTTGATTGGCGCCCTTATGCCGCGCGCGATAAGAGCTGCCATGGGGTATCTGAGATTGTGGCCGACCCTACCTACCCATCTAGTGCGAAATAATGTGCCATTGGATGTTGTGAGTGTTTTTTTTACATGTAAACGCCCAACACATTACGGGTTTAAATCGTACATAGGTACAATGACTAATAAACCTAGTTCACTTTACGTTTATTGCGAAATGCACGCTAGTTGGACTATAACTGGAGTGTTTTTGACAGCGGACCCGATAACACTGTTGAATAATAAATTCAAATCAATTTAGATGCGAACCTTCACCACGGAAAATGTCTGAATGAGACCACTTCAGTAAAGTTTTGTTCTAAGCTTTGTCTAAGCTGTACAAATTGTGTTTAGAATCCCTTTCATGGGGTGGCATTTATCAAAATTGTGGATTATGCTGGAACTTTGCATAACTACTGTAAATTGTAAATTCGAGGATTATATTGGTCAGGTCAATTATAATGTCCCAGGCACTGCAGCGTCCTTGTGGTCTCTTCATCCATCTAGTCACTAGATTCTAGTGTGAGTGAAAAAGCAATCTCATTACGTAGATCCAAAGGTCATTGGTCTTAGAGTAGTAATCAGTAGGTAAGCTTGTTCATAGAGAAGTAATCAGTAAGCTTGTTCCTAGATATGTAATCAGTAAGGTTTCTTACGCTTGTACACACGGCAGCACGTCGACCCTTACACGCTAACACTCTACTCGGTTACGTTACGGGCGACTTTACAACGAAAGTGTACACTCTGACGTGCTGTCGTGTGTACAATATTTCCGTAACAAAGGGTAAAACGGGACCCTATTACTATTACTAAGTCTGTCTGTCCATACGTCCGATTATCACTAGGCTGTATCTCATGAACCGTGATAGTTACAGTTGAAATTTTCACAGATGATGTATTTCCATTGCCGCTTGAAGAACAAATTCAAAAAAATTGCATAAAATAAATATTTAAGGGGGGTCTGATACAACAAACGTGATTTTTTTGGGTTTTTTATAGATAATGGTACGGAACCCTTCGTGCGCGAGTCCGACTCGCACTTGATCGGTTTTTTTTCATAATATTTACTGCTATTATTAAATACTTTCTGACTATTCCACTTTTTCTAGGCATGCAATTATTGTAGTAATTTTCTTTCAGTGTCGAAACGTTCTTGTTGGGAATACAATCAGCTCAAAAGCTAAGAAAGACGCCGAGTCCCAGCAAAATCGGGATGCCATGTTTCTTTAGGTACAATTGTAGAAATTCTCATCTAAAGTTTACCTTTTATCGCGCAAAAAAATCTACTTTCCACTCGAATTAAGGTACGCCTTGAGAGCAGATCAAGTGGGACACACGGCGCGGTGTATCATTCGATAGGTAATACAATAGGAACCCAATATAAAGCCCCTAAAAAATTTAGGTAGATAAGTAATTATCGAACTGAGGATCTAATTTTCTCTTGTTGTCTCTTTTAATGGACTTTTTTAGCATGGTAACTGCCGAATTAAGCCAGTTGATAGTGCCAAAACACACTGTGCGTATCTTGCACGCACGACTAGTTTCGTGCTAGCTACAAATTATCTTACACGGCCTCACAATATGCTTAAATTATACGTCGTTGCGCCGAGCGTAATGGACCTAGGAGTTTCGCATCTTGTGTAATAGGTACAGAGATCTTGTGTAACAGCCACACATAAGCGTTTTGGCATGTGTGTGTTTTGGCAAAAAAAAACTGAGATGCAGCTTCTCCTGGAAAGGTCACTGGCAAGAGATGCGGTTGCCGAAGTAAGGAAATTTTAATACTGGCTAATCTACGGGAGTGGACTGGATTCGCGAGCACTCAGCTTTTGCGCTTCGCGAGATACAAAGAGAACTTCTTTTATGTGGAGCAGGGCGCTAATTTTCGGAATTTCGCATTCGACACATCTCGAAGGAAAATCTCATGTTGCTGCAAATGTGACATCTTCTATTTTCACGACGACATCCTCGACACAAGGCACGAGATTTCTGCGAGATGTTTGCCTTTTTCGCTCGACATGACTCGTGTGCTCGGGAGCAGTCGAAATCGAAATGACATAAGAATTTTCGAGATGTGTCGAATGCGAGATTCCCGAGAATTAGCCCCCCAACCTTCGCTAAGTCGGAGAGGCACCGACCAGTACTTAATTGCAATATAAAATGGCGTCACGTGGGTCCCTACCTGAAAGGCGGAAGCTAGTTCCCGGGCGGAACGCGAACATTATTAATTCACTGGCTCCGGAATTAAACAGAGACCTCTGAATGGAACATTGTTGGGGCGGCATTTAACATAGTAGGTACCGCTGTATGTAACCTAGGTCTTAGGTATTTGTAGGACTAATGTTAAGATGTCTTGGGGGAGAATCAAGATAATCTTTTGGATAGAAAAGTTGATAAATGGACATACGAGTCATCATCAATGGGAGCCGCCCAGGATTATTAACACCATAGTGCATCTTCATGCAAAGGCGGATTTACAGTCGTGGCCGCCTCCTTCGTAATCTTTCGATATTCGTGATTTCTATCATTGTACCTAAATAGGACAACGCGCGTGTCATTGTCCGCACTGACTGACCATTACCGATCGCAAAATCAATGATAGAATGTGGATAGAAGAAACGAGAGGTAGATGAAGTCCATTGCTGTTTCAATCAAATTTAAGGGAAGGTGGATGTCGCGACTGACCAGGCTCTGAAATAGCTGGCCTGAGACCGGAGAGAGTTTGTAGAGTGCTGCTGCACCCATGAGAGTATGACTGCCGGTTTCTGATTTGAGCAATTCGCTGAGCAGGCACTTAAATATCGGTCTGCCTCTGCGGATTTCTCACAAAAGAACGTGACAGAACGATAGTTAAGTTTTTGCTTAGTAAAATTCTCAATTCAGAAACCGGGCCTGACTCTGACGATGTTAGAGTAGATGCTTTCACGCCTGGCTCTACTGCAGACCCCCATTCTGTCTTACAGCACTCGTAGTGGTGGACAGAGCGTGGAAGGAGATCGTGATTAAATTATTGACTGTAGTTGCATGGTATTTACATAGTTTCAGTAGTGTTGTCGTTCCGTTCAGTGGCTAGAGCCAACTGTCTGAGTGCACGAGCTCTTGACAATGCAGGCTGCAATGTCAGCAACCCGCACCCTTAATGTTCGGTACTTTGGCCCGTCCACAAGAAGTAGATGAATATGGTCGCCTATGAAAAAGTTTCCCTATAACCGTCCTCGTCCAGACATTCATAACTCTCCACACACTAGGTAAAATAATATTTTTGCCGAGCAGCGAACCAAAAATAAGGCTAAACTTTCACAGTCCCTAATGACCGCGCGAATCAGGCGAAAACCTCATTTGCGGCTGAGTAGCGGTGCCAAATATTTCACTACAGCACATACAATGTGTTACAAAACATCCTAACTCTTTTTGTAACCTACTGGTCAACAGGATGGCAATTCTGTAAAAAAGTTGAAAAAAACTATTTTTATTTTATAGCCTCAAAATTGAAAAATTTTCCTTACTTTTTATTAGCTCAGTTTGATGGTGTAGGTGCATTTGCATAGCTTTGAGTTGTTAAAACATTGTGAAAGTCGATTAAAACAATATTTAAAAAGTACTTTTCTCCTGCCACGGTGTTCACATTTTATTAATTAAAAAATCAACGGAATGTCATAGAACAAAAAAAAATTTCGGTTGTGATCCCTATCACCGGGTGCTTTTACCCTGCAAAAAGAGTTAGCATCTTTTGTAACACCTTGTAGGTTTTAGGCAAAGGCGCAAAAACTGTCACTCTATTCAAATAAAGACAAGGAGCTCTCAGAACGTTAAGGTATTTAAAGAGGTAAACACACCTTTTTAACCTACACTGACTTAGGTCCAATTGCATCAACCAGGGTTAGCCAGTTAACCCTGAGTTAAAGTAAAATGTCAAATTAACTCAGAATTAGTTGGCTAACCCTGACTGACGCAAGTCCACATTTTAGTGTCATATCAGAATAGATGCTAATCATATACAATCCACTAGCCACTGCACGGCAGGTTTTTTTTTTAAATTAAATAATGCATATTCAAAAGGAACTCGATTGATCACAAAAAAATTAATAACTATGATTTGACAGGTTTCGCGAAGTTAGTAGGTACTTAGTTAACCTTGTAATAGTAATATTTTTATAGTGGAACCTAAAAAAAACAATAAGTAAACATAAACGCGGAGGCAACAGACAAACAAACAAATGAAAAAAACCGTTGTTTCCTCACTGCCGCACAAAAAATGCTTCATGCAATTTGTGCATGTTTTTTTAACGTGCTTTTATTGTGTCATTTTTAAGCTAAGTTGGGTTTGTGCACTTTTTAACTTTGTCCCCAAAACGTTTTAGAGACTGACGTGATTACTTTTCGCATCTGAAAATTTATGTCTGTGTGTTATTCTAGAAATCAAAATGGGCCATTTACTTTTTCAACTACTAATTCAATCTTTATGGTGAACATTGTAAGTGGTTTTTTTTTTATTCCTTTTCAAAGACACTGTGCGACGATACATTTTACCATCTTAGTTTAGCCACGTAAGAGTTTGAGTAGTGGTGAGATCGTCTGAACCTATCCATCACGTGAAACATTTTTTCCAGAGTTAGACAACTACTTATGAAAAGACGAGCGGGCAATTTTAGTTTAGTTATACGGTCTCTCGCTAACAGTGAAGGAAAACATCGTGAGGAAACCTGAGCATATGAGGCATTGCCAATCCGCAATGAGCCCACGTGGTGATTAAGCTCGCACTCTCTCTCTGAGAGAAAGCCTTTGCCCAGCTAGGGGGACATGTATAGTTGCCTACACGCTAGTATACCCCATTTTGTTCGATTGGCGCCCTGTTGCCGCGCGCGTTAAGAGCTGTTATGGGGTATCTGTGACTCTGGCTGACCGTACAATGGGCATTGATCAGTGAGTCATCGACTGTCGTAAATTAAAAACATTTCGAGGAATAGGGATACTGATTACTATTAGGGGTTTAAGTAAGTAAAATTAAAACGGATTATTAATATTTATCGCTAAATATGTTTACTTCATTTTTCTTTCGATGACGTCATCATAGCCTCTAATGCGGTAGTTCCATTGCCTACAAATATTTAAAAAAAACAACTGTCAAATGTGTCAAATAACTGAGAGAATAACCTTCTTGTTGACTTGACACTGACATTTGTCAAACGTCAGCATATTTTTATTTTTTAAAAGCATGAATGAATGCAATGAACTTAGTACACATTGCCTATGGTGACGTCATACACAAAACTTTTAGAGATTTTTAATATTTAATAAAAAAATATTTACATAAAAAAATAAGAAAATATTCAAATTTGTCTATATTTTCGATTTATAGAATAAAAAATAGGATTTGACGATGCCCATTGTACAGGCTAGTCGGTCTTATACGGTATCTAGTCTAGCCATTGTTCCGGCTGAATAATTCGCAATGTAGCTCAGCATTTAGAAGCAGTTCCATCTTTTGTAGGATTCATTCGCTTAAATAATTTAAGCCGCAGATATAGACATAGCACATGCATTGCCCTCACTCTAGTCCTGGTGTAGTCTGACCAAAATTTGTGGATCTGACGTTTTAGATACGCTGGGTTACCGATGCTACTGTAGGATTTTCAAGTTAAATTTTACTAACTTCAGTTAAACTTTATCAACTTGATAGTATATCGTATATCATATAATAATAATTCAGCCGATTATGTGTTCTGGTCTACGAAGCAGTGGCACTGCCCAAAAAACTTGTCGTAGACCAGTACACATAATCGGCTGAATTATTGTTGTTCTGTTGTTTACAATAATGAAAATAATACTATGTTATTGCCGCGAACGAAAAATCGCTGAACAAAAATATCTCAGTTTAGCTACAAAATGTAAAAAACTGTGAAAATTTTGAATTTCCCGCCACGCTGCTAACTTCCAGCCTTAAACTAACTTAGTCGCTACTTAAAAACTATTGGGCCTGCACTACAGAACCGAACCCGAGCGCCGAGCATCATTTTATCATTTGACCTTTCGTTTTTAGCAAAAAACGCGTCCAAAAAGAAGATATGATTTTTTTCCACTGGCGGCGCTAGTTGTGCCTAGAACTCAAAGTAAGCGACAAAACATATACGCCATCTACCAAACTCCCTTCCATTTCAGCCAGAGCACACCACTGCGCAAGTACAGAGCGAGGCTGTATCTCGGTTTGTTATCTGCACGGCTCAGTGCATCTTGAGGCTGTACAATTAGGCTGCCAACAGACGTCCGGTAGTTGCGTCCGGCAGCCCAAACGCACTCAACCGGGTGAAGTTTTTATGAACGACTTCACTTACCGGACATATTATTCGATCAAACGCTGAACGTATTAGCCAGTGACCCACCACTGCTTCCCACGAGTGCAATAATTTTAGAAAAAGAAAAAGTACACATAATTAAGATAACGTATCTTATGTATAAAATTTCCGTGAAAAAATGTCTAAAGGATGGTGAAAGACAGATAGATAGATAGCCATAACCTATCTTAAATAGCTAGAGATAAGTTTCCAATTTCCTTTTTTTTTCACACTATGAAAGTCCTATTGTGTTTGTGTAGTCTGCACCCAGCTTTATGTAAGCATACATTTGCTCCCTATTATTGGATGTGTTGGGCAACATATTCCTTATTAATAACGTCCATATTTACACTAAAATGGACACAATTCTCTTATTAAGGCGCTGGGCATAGTGAATGGCCCGCGCGCAAAGAAAAATGCACAAAATCGATTCCTGTATCAAATACACAAAAAAATAGAAAATTTTCACATATCAAACCCTAGAATTAGTTGAGACCTATCGTACACAGCCAGTTTCATGTTGATATCCATAAAAGATTGCAAGATATTTTGCTTGAAAAAAAGTGCGCCGCCTATTTTTTTTCAAGCAAAATTTCTTCAAAACGTTTATGAATGTTAACACGAAACTGGCTGTTTTAGATAGGTCTCACCTAATTTTACGGTTTGATATGTTAACATTTGCAATTTGTTTAGTCTATTTGATACAGGATTCGATTTTGTGCATTTTTCTTTGCGCGCGGGCGATTCACTATGCACGGCGCCTTAATCTTCCTTTAGACTATTTCAGACGTGAAACTCTGTATTTGGTTTGTATTTTGTTAGCTTTGCGCTTTGCTACTATCGTTGCTACAGAATTATTAAATGTCACGTCCTAGACGTTAGATTTAAACCTCTAATTCCGTAAAAAAAAGACGGATGTTTGACCACTATGTGTGGGTGTTTTTTAGATCAAAATAAGTGTTTCCATTATTGGAAACCTCGAAGTCTACGAAGTTTTCAATTATGTTATAGGAGGAGCGGGTGATCATGCTCCTCGACTATAAAGGGAAATTTCCCGCCAAGCAGATGTTGTGCTTGGGGACCGGCCGGGTCCAACTGAACATAGTTGGACGGTCTATATATACTCAGCTACGAAAGATATTTTGCTGGCGCGATGCAGGATTGTAGCGAGTAGCGATTGACAGCTCGAGTATGTAGCAGTTTCCCGAGCGCCCGACAGGGGTCGCTACAGTACTCCCCCCCAAGACCTTTGAGCCTAAAGGTCTTGACCTCGAAGTCTGTGCATGGAACTTGCACGTGCCAGAAACGCTGAGTCAGTGAGTCGACTAGCGGTTGATGCGTCGGCGGCTAGCAGAATCGCATCGCCGGCGACAATACCTCGGTGAGTCGGGTAGGAACCGGGGATGGCTGCTGTACCACTTGGAGAATGCAGATGCTGGCGACAATACCACGGTGAGTCGGGTAGGAACCAGTGCACCTGCTGTGTGGCTGCCTTTTTCCGAATATTGCTGGGAAGTGATCACCATCAGAACCAGTAGCACGTTACGTCGGCTGTAGTGGAACTGATAGGGTGAGAATGAAGCTGGCGTGCTTGAGACTGTTGAGGTCTGAGGGTGCTCGAGAGCGAAAGAAGGTTGACAAGCTCTGTCAGGGGTCACCACTATAGGAGGAGCGGGTGATCATGCTCCTCGACTATAAAGGGAAATTTCCCGCCAAGCAGATGTTGTGCTTGGGGACCGGCCGGGTCCAACTGAACATAGTTGGACGGTCTATATATACTCAGCTACGAAAGATATTTTGCTGGCGCGATGCAGGATTGTAGCGAGTAGCGATTGACAGCTCTAGTATGTGGCAGTTTCCCGAGCGCCCGACAGGGGTCGCTACAATGTCGACAGTAGGAAAAAACATATTATCTATAACGTACGACCTCGCTTTGATTATTGATGGTTCGATATAATTCTCTTCACAAGTGAATGCTCAGCTTTATCGGCAGGAGAGTTCTTTGAATTAAAGGGAGGATGCCGAACGTTCCTAGAACCTCTTCCTTCCCGCCTAGTCGGAGTTTAAAAATCTTTTAGTAGTGTCGATGATAAAACAGTGCATGCTTTGATTTGAATGTCCCTACCCTGTCGCTGTATTACCCGACCAAGCCAACTAGACACCTAGGCAGCCGCATACAAACCAGGTGCCTAGTTGACTTGGTCGGTTAGTATGGATATTCAAATCACAACATGCACTGTTTTATCGACACTGCTACTAAACCATGTTTAACTCTAAGCAGCGTTCTGTAATACCACCGTAAGAGGTCGGGAACCAAGTCAATGGTAGTACGGCTCTGATCGAACTAGATTTTCTTGCTTCAATAGAGAGGCATTGGTTCAATCCGCACTTGACTGGCTGGTGATTGCTCTCTGTTTCCTTAGAATTTATTTTATTGATGTTTTCTTAAGTTGGCCTCAGCCTGCCGTGACCACTAGCCCTGCTAAACTCTTGGAACGTTGGCTTGATTTTTAAATACGTTAAATCAATTAACTACACGTTTAACGGATTGAACAAAATGAAATTTTAATTAATTTAGCGGATTTAAAAACTAGCTAGCGCTACGCGTGCTACGGCTCGTAGCAAGCGCTACGTCGCTACGAATTGTGGCTACGACGTGTGCTACGAAACTGTGCCGATCAATCAAGGAACTTAGTTTTTCTAGGTTTTTTTCTTTTTGGTAAATATTGTATTGTATTCTCGTGCGACGGAACGATTCTTAAGACGTATTAACTTACTAAAATTCTCAGTACCGAAACCGGGCCTTGTGCTCGCTTTTCAGCAAATATAAAATCATCCAGTTTATTTACAAATTCATTTTGGGTCTAGCTAGTAAAACAATTATGATTAGAGCATCAAAACGTTGGATTTTGAGCAAATGAATAAACAAATAAAACGAATCACCGTCCGGATGAATTTTTGTTTTAATTACGTCCTTTATTTTGAGAACACTTAAAGCCTTTATAGCGAAAACTCATTAAAAAGCCGTTTTGATTTATTTCCCTTTGTAATTATATTTGCCGTAGGTATGAATATGAAGTATTTTAAGCCAAACCATGGTCTTCCTTTTTAATTGTATCCGCGGAAAGTTAAGGTCCAACGATTTCAGCGTGGCGGGAAATTGTTTTTTTTCACTGAAATTGACTAACCGAACAACAATAACTCAGCCGATTATGTGTTCTGAGTAGCTACCACGAGTGCGAAAAAGCTGTGCCGGACGTCTGCCGGACGTCTGTCATGTATCATAATACTCTAGTAGTAAGGTTGTTTATCCTACTTATCATTACCCGACTACGCGAAGCAAAAAGGAGGGTTATGATTTTAGCAGCGTATGTATGTATGTATGTATGTATGTATGTATGTATGTATGTATGTATGTATGTATGTATGTATGTATGTATGTATGTTTGTGTGTTCATCTGTTCCCTCGCAGAGCCTAAACTACTTGGCCGATTTCAACAAATGAGGTGTCGTTGGATTTGTCTTAATCACCCAGGTAACATAGGATAGTTTAATTTTGAAAAAAACAAAGATGGCGGCTGTACTGCGCCCTAAAGTGGTTAACCTAAAAATAAAAATTATCGGATGCCATCGTCATGGGTATCAAATGAAAGGGATTTAAAAGACCTTTTCAAAAATGTATAACACATGTAGCGTCAACATAACAAATAGAACAAAAAAATCCAAAATGTGTTTTTTTTTGCCCTTCTTGGTTCTATTCTGGGTGATCGTACAAAATGACTTACTAAAAAGCTCAAAAAAAAAATAGAAGTTAAAAACTAAAACCCGACTACTAAAAGGCATAAAACAAGACCTATTTATCCTTAAAATAGACTCAGAGATAATAAAATTAATCGTAGTCGGAGGACACCACATTCGCATTTGATAAACCGATGGCCTCCGACTACGATTAATTTTATTATCTCTGAGTCTATTTTAAGGATAAATAGGTCTTGTTTTATGCCTTTTAGTAGTCGGGTTTTAGTTTTTAATTTTCAGTGACAGTGACAGTAGGCACTCGTGGTAGCCGCTGTGGTCGACAAAGCAGTGGCACTGGCTTTCTGGCCTTCTTTTTCCTTCTATTTTGCCCATCATTATGGTGTGTAGCAGCTGGTATCGTTTTTGTCTTAAAACGTGGCCTAAGTACGCAACTTTTCGCTGCTTGATGGTGCTACTTGTTTGTGCATATACGTCTGAGAACTTCGACATTTGTGATTTTATCGGTCCAGCTGAAGCGGAGTCCGGAGCATACGTCGATAGCACCACATTTCATCACATGTTCCGTACCTCAAAGCCTCAAACATAATTAATACGGTTGAGGCGGGAAATAGGGGTACAGTTGTCCCGTTCCGCGAAGCCTCAAACATAATACTGTTGAGGCGAGTCGGAGAGAGTTGTGTTTAATTATGATGTTTACGTTAGGGCAATAACACAACACAAACGAACGAAGACCTCAGTTGCAGCTATTAATACCGGGATGGGTTGAAACGCCCGGTCGGTGATGCAATTATTTCTACTAGGGCGTTTTCAGAGACACCACAAACACAACAAATACACACGTAGGTACAAAAAAAAAACATTTGTTTTTATGTAAGTACTAAGCTAAATAGCAATACTTTATGGCCTTACTCGAAGTCGTGCTTGTTTCCCTTCGCAGCACGTTACTCACGATGTTTTGTTAATCTGTGCTACTTCCGTGTATGTTACACCTTCTACAGCGCCATTCATCATTTTATTCATACTGTTTATATGCCCTGATCGCCGGTGCCGCCGGTGTCTCGCTAGTGTGTACCGCAGCTGCTGCTAATATCTGGAACTACCGTATTTTTATCCTATCTATACAGGGTGTTAAAAGACCGCCAACAAAGCGGGAAACCACGTATTGTCGTCATCATAAGGAACATTTTTGCCCAAGGAACTATGAAATCAACGGTTTCCGAGATAATGAGGTCCAACGTCGGACTTTTCAAAACTTTTTTTTTGCAGAAATTTATTCAATATCTAGTTCTTAACATACCTTTTTAAGAAGCCATATCAAAATTATGAATATTTCTTACAAATTAAAACTTTATAAGTTAAAATTGCAACCCGCAATGTATTCTAAACATCAGCACTTCAAGCTTAAGTAACATAAACTGATGCTTGCGCAATACGACTTCTGTGCGTTACACGTCCATTGCGTGATAAAATAATTTTCAAAATTATAACCTAAAAAACCAACATCATTTCGCAGCAATAATTTATCGAAAAAGTACTTTGTTTTGGTGTCTAGTATGCGTAGCTTTCGGGTCTGTTGGCTGTCTTTTAACACCCTGTATATAGGTATGATAGATACGGGGAGTCCTGGCAGGCACAATGCATGTCTGTCGCCACATCTGCGGCGTAACGAGGGTCTGCCCGCCCCTAATTGCAGCCTCGAGTGGTGCGCCATTGTCGCCGACATGATGCGTCGCAAAATGGTCTTGTCTTGGGTCCACCACACAAATGAAAGTCGTTGAAAATGTCGCTTATCATTCATCTATTTTGTATTTAACACAAAGTGAATGTCGCGATTCATTAAACATGTATTTGCAGTCATTGTACCTATTTCATTTAGATGCATAACTCAAGCTCGACCTGAAGTAGGTGTAGATACTCAGAATCCAAGATTACCTACTTGAGACCTTGGATCGATCTTGAGACCGAGAAAGAGCTTGAGATGCCACTAATAATACCACCCTTAATTGCGTAATTTCTACATATTAAAAAAAATGTCATGATCAGTTAAGGCTAATCAAGGACGAAGGGCTCTCAAAAGAATTTTCCATTCTGGCCGATTTTGCGCCTTCATCTCTAACTTGGACTATACTCACCCCGAGACTTGCCTGCTATGATACGAGTACAAATAATTTATTGACAACTTACAGTATTTTCCCTTTCCGTTTCTTATGTTTATTCTACAGTCCCTACAAAGGCTGACTGGAAGGTAAGTACCTGAACTTTTCGTTAGCCATATTAAAACGCAATAATACTATGATTTCCGACATGCCTAACACCAAAGGCAACATAGCTTCGAACTGAAGGACGCGTCTGCACATAAACAAGCTGTGAAGTTGTCACTAAAGCACAACACCACCTATCATCATTGGTGACTAGGCTCCCTAACAAACACAACCTAATAACAGGTCACCAAACGCCTCATCCGGCTGGGCTTACGCCCTAACCTTTGGTGATCTAGGAGAAGCAACTAGCATTGTATGGATAAAGGTTGCTAGTGTAACGTTAGTCTAGCTAGGCTTCAGGCCACAGGTAACAGAAACGAATAGATAGCGCATTGATGGTTTGGTTTGAATTTGAAATACCTAACTCCACTTTCTTCGTGCTATCACCTTGGCCAGCATGTTACATCCGAGGCCTTAATTACTTATACCTACTCCAAGCCGTGATAAGAGACGAAACTTTGACCAGCGTTTTTATCTGTGACGCATTATATTATAAATACATTCATTCCTCTTGATTCCACAGATTTAAAATGTAAAATGACTGTCAAAATTTCATCTCTGATAGGTACGGTCAGCCACTGTCTAGGATACCCCATGGTATCTAACTCTTATTGCGCGCGGCATAAGGGCGCCAATCGAACAAAAAGGGTTATCCTAGCGTGTGGCTGACTGTACCTACTGATGAGCAGAAAGCAATACGCCCGGTTTACTAGTACCTAAACCACAGATAAGACAGCTTTAGCTCCCGATTTCTCCGGTCGGGCGCTCCCTTATATTTATTGTTACATATTTTTTACATGTTGGCACATTCCAACACCGACAACACAGTCGAAGACATCTTCGGGTTTCTTCACGCACCTACGCGGGGTCTAGAGACTGTGTTGTCTATGGATCCATACAGACTCGAGCTAGACTGTGATGGCGCGAACGGGTAAGTGGGAAAGCGTTCGCGTTCTCACATAGCCTTGCAGTGCGTGGATGGAGGTAGAAAGTTTTGGCCTAAAAAATATAAAAAATTGTAAGTAAAATATTACAACAATTTTTAAACTTAAACTTTCGTGAGCACTGCACATTTTTCTATTAAGGCGCGGTGCATAGTGAATAGCCCGCGCGCCAAGAAAAATGCACGAAATCGAGTCCTGTATCAAATACACTAAACAAATCGACATTTTTCACATATCAAACCCTAGAATTAGGTGAGACCTATCTAAAACAGCCAGTTTCGTGCTGACATTCATAAACGTTTTGAAGATATTTTGCTTGAAAAAAAATAGGCGGCGCACTTTTTTTCAAGCAATAGTACATTACTGCCGCGATCTGTAATGAGTGCGTTTCTGGCGCGCTTTTGATGGCCGACAGAGCGCAGCGTAGCGCAGCTCAAGGCCCTCACAGTGCGGTCAGCATTGCAGCCCTTGATGGACAAGCTGAAATGAAGGCCGAGACCGAAGGTCGAGGCCTTTATAGCGCGGCCAGCAAGGGCTGCAATGATGACCAAACTTGAGGGCCGAGAGCGTAGCTAAGCTAAGCTCGAGGCAATCATAGCGTGGCCAGAAGCGCACTCATTGCAGACCAAGGCTTGTATAGTGCTTTACTCAAACAATGCGAGTAATTAAAATATTAATTAGAATAGTAATTAACATAGTAATTTAATTAGCTTACCATTTGTCGTAGATTAAGTACTTTTTGTCGATTTTCCATTGCGCAAACTTTTTGTTGGTAAGCTTGCTTGTATTTTTCTTTTGACTTCGGTGGCAATAAATTTCCAATTACTAATTTCGCTTGATTTTGAATGTCCGGCGGTGTTAAACACATTAAATCCGAGGATTCGTCGCTTTGAGAGTTCACTTTTTCAACAAAAACACAGAAAAAAATCACTTCGAACAACGCGCGAAAAGTCGAAAACAATATGGCCGCGCTTTTTTTTTCTGTGCAATGTGTCGACTGCCAGTACCCATACAGCCTAATTCTAAATAAATACTTTTTGCACTTGATGTTTGAGTTCTATTTATGAAACAAAACTCGACATTAATGTTTTTCTGGCCGCAAAACACAAGACGTTAATGAAATTCCATGCAACTTTTCTGGCGCCTAATCCAAGTAGCCCGCAAGTCCGACTTTGCTCAAAGAAGGTTGTCGAATTAATGTCCACATTACGAGCTTTTTTGAGTAAAATATCTTGCAATCTGTTATGGATATCAACACAAAACTGGAAAATGGAAAAAAAAACATATCTTTTTTTTTATGCGTTTTTAGCAAAAAACGCTCAGTCCTGCGATTTCTCAACGCAAGGCTTAACTATTTTTAGGACCTAAGATTTGAATTCCAGGATTGGATTTCCTACGAATGCAATCGATTCTCGCCAAAAGTGGCCAATTTTGGCGAGAATCGATTGCATTCTTAAGTTCTAGTATCTGGAATCCAAACCTTAGGTCCTAAAAATAGTTAAGCCTCTCGTTGAGAAATCGCAGGAGCGTTTTTTGCTAAAAACGCATCCAAAATAAGATATGTTTTTTTTCCATTGGCGGCGGTAGTTGTGAGACGTATTTCATCATAATTATGGATGTTTGTTACTCTTTCACGCTGAAACGGCTTGACGGATTTGGATGAAATTTGGAATGGAGATAGCTTAGACATCAGAATAACACTTAAGCTACATATTATCATGCTAGGGGGCAATGTAAACCACTTTTTTTTCTGTACTTCACGCGGACGATGTTGCAAGCAAAAGCTAGTTCTTAATATCTTCTTTTTAGTTAGGTTTTAAGATCTAGTCTTGAAAATAGTTTAAGAAGATCCGTTTTTTGCAACAAAAGTATTTTACATTGGCGGCCCTAATATGCCTATGCCACCCTCTTCAGAAATCCACCAGGTATTTTATATCTATAAATACTGTAGCGGATGTGAAGACCTAAGATATTTTTCAACCTTCGTTCCTACCTCCACGTCCTCTAAGTACCTACTCAGACTCGACTCGCCACCTAGGGGTGCTATAAAAACACAAAGCCCTTGACTGTAGCTAATATGTACCTACCTATGCATGTAGGCATCGATAGACCAAAGGCTCTAAACATTTGAAAACTAAGGCCTTTCGATCTACGTAATGAGATGATGTATACAGCGTCCAGTGGCCCTTCACAACCACTAGATGGGTGAAGAGACCACTCGGCGCTGCAGTACCTAGCTGGGGCAAAAGTGGCATGAAACTGGCTCGGTTTGATAGGTCTAATGGGTGTCTAGGTCACTAAAAATTAGGTGGTCTAGGTCACCTAATTCTAGGGTTTGATATGTGAACATTTTCGATTTTTTTAGTGTATTTGATACAGGAATCGATTTTGTGCATTTTTCTTTGCTCGCGGGCTAATTTACTATGCCCAGCGCCTTAAGCCTCGCGGGCGTTGAGGACCTAATGCTTCGTTTTTAGCAAAAAACGCATCCAAAAAGATGATATGATTTTTTTTTCGATTGGCGGCGCTAGTTGTGCCTATATCTGGGCCTTAAGGCACCCTTTTCAGTGTCACAGGAGCTTTCTTAAACACCCTGTATATACAATATCGTGAATCATAAATAAATCGTGTTACATAACCTGAAGATTGAGAACTATCGTACACGACCTAAGAGCCTTTCCGCGGACCACTAGATGCAATCACGGAAAACCTGTGGTCCGTAGACCACCGGTTGGAAACCACTGATATAGACAGACAGACAAGCCTGCGCGGTTGTTAGTTATGACTGCACACACGCCTGTGAAGTGAGTGGTAGTTATGACTGCACACACGCCTGTGAAGTGAGAGGCTGATGGGCTGGAATGTAGCTGTAGGTTTAACGAGAAAGGTGGAAGGGTCTAGCTAGCAAACTAACGTCTCGCTGATTATAACGCCAACCAGTATGCTTATTCAATGAAAAAATTTCGCACAGTTTTTAGTCATCAAAACGGGTTTATATGCGGGAAAATAGCTCTTATCGAAATAAACAATCTTTTTTTCCCGCTAATAAGGAAATGCTTATGTTTTGAGGACTAGAAACTGTGTGTTTTTTTACAGAATAAGCACACATTAGGGCCTCAAGTCTGTAACGATAATATAGGTTCACAGTTGTTAGGATAAAACTGAGTTTTCCTCGTTTTTCTCCTACAACCACCAAACTTGAAGTACCTACACAATGGAGTAGAGAACTTTGTAGTAATTTATGGCCTACATTTAGAAATTTAGGAAATGCTCCATCTGGCTGAATGCTATTTATAAATGTTGCTCCGCTGTCTACGAGTCGTGTACGTACGGTCGGCCACAGTCACAGATACCCCATGGAAGTTAATACCGCGCGCGGCAAAAGGGCGCCAATCGAACAAAAAGGGGTATCCTAGCGTGTGGCCGACTGTACACACGACAGCATGTCAAAGTGTACACGTTTGTTGTAAAGTCGCCCGTAACGTTATCGAGTAGAGTGCTAGCGTGTAAACATCTACGTGCTGTCGTGTGTACTGCTCTACGTCTTTGTACATTTATCTTTTGTCTCCATGTCTAATTTTGCACACCTCACCGAGATATTATTATAACAGAGCGCATTATTTCCTTGAACTTTCTGTGTCTCGTCACCCTAGGACAGGCCTATCTCTCACAGAGATGAATTAATCAAATTAAGAACGCGCCTTGACGGATCTTTATTTGATTAACCGTCTTTCTGTTCCACTCTCCATCTACTTGGGGAAAGTGAAAATTTAAGTCATTTTGGGGACGTCTCCTTGCAAGTTGAATTAAGGTGGGACATAAAGTCTGTGAGTGGGACGATAGCAACGTGGCGAGAAATTCAAAACTTTAACAGTTTATTACATTTTTGTTCAGCGATTTTTCGTTCGCAGCAATAACATAGTATTTTTTTCATTATTGTAAACAACAGAACAACAATAATTCAGCCGATTATGTGTTCTGGTCTTCAACGAGTTTTTTGGGCAGTGCCACTGCTTCGTAGACCAGAACACCTAATCGGCTGAATTATTTAATTGTTGTTCTGTTGCTTTCAATAATGAAAATAATACTATGTTCTTGCCGCGAACGAAAAATCGCTGAAAGGAAATATTTCAGTTTAGCTACAAAATGTAAAAAGATGTGAAAATTTTGAATTTCCCGCCACGTTGCTATCGTCCAACCTTAAGGTGACGAAAGCAGCGTTGACTCAATTCATGCCGCTCTACCTTTGCATCTATCTACGTAAGTAATGAGGTGATTTATACAGCGCCCGTGACACCTTCAGGCGCCGGACACACTGCCCCGGAGTGCCCCGTTCCGAGTTCAGAGTTCTCAGATGTTTTAGATAGGACATTGTTTTAGATGGCTTGCCCAGCACCTGTACCATCCTGACAGCTTAGTAGACTACTATAATTCACATTTTTATATCGATTTAACGGTTTCACTTACTTTTATTTTGTCTCTACTTCACCGTGAAAAATCGTAAGGAAACTCGTGGCTTGATTGGCTCCGCACCCATTGACATTGTATTTTTTGTGGGCTAGGACGAATAAACTGAGGGTATGGTATAGGTGCTGGGCAAGCCTAGTGCCTTTGCTACAAAAAATCACAAAATTAAATATACATAGCTTTGAAACCAACTAAAGTCATATGATATGTACCTAGGTACCTACAGTTGAACATGCCCACCTCGGGAACCTTGGACCTCATGCCTGTGTGTCCAACGTTCTACCCACTAAGCTACCACGACCGCTCAAATTTAGCAAAGCTTGTTCAGCTCATATTCTGACAACGAACGTAAGGATGCGTGCGTCTTCACAAAACATTATTCCTTCCATACAAAAAAACAACACTCAAGCAAAGTGAGTACCTACCTAAAGTAGTGTTGTAACTCCCAACACAAACAGGGGTCTAATTGTGTAACTTCAACCTCTATCCCATCATTCTATTAGCGATTGTGATTAACAACGACGATTGTGATCTCGATCAGGGTCAAAATCGAAATGCATTTGAAAAGGGACGTGATTGGATGTTGAAGTTCGACAATCGACGGATGACACCGTGTATATACCTCGTGCGGCAGCCTCGGCGAGCTGCTCTGTTAGTCTGTAGGTAGCCCATAATATATTTTTTTTAAAGTCGCTCAACATGACAGTGCCAAATACATTGTTCGTCAACATCTTCCAGACGTTAAATTCAAAGCGATCGTGATTGCCATCGAGGTTCTTCTTCTTCTTGTAGTGCCGTCTCCTATCGGAGGTTGGCAATCATCTTGGCTATTTCTTCCTTTGAGGCTGCCAAACGGAACAAGGAGCTCGTGGATTGTTGGTACCAATGGCGTAAGGATATCTCGGGTCTTTCAGTCATCGAGGTTACACAATCAAATCAGGCCCACGGGCTCGTATAAAAAGCGGCCGAGTGTCGTATTGACAAAGGGACCCACTGCGATGCGATGGCTCGGCTTAGCCTCGTCGGTGTCTCGGGAAATGTGAATGGGACATTTCCCCGACGGATTAAGAAAATATTTAGGCTCCCTTCACACTTTTCCGCATGTCGTTGCTAGTCAACGGCTAATCCCCCAAAAAACATATTATTATAATACTAAGAATTTATCTCGTTAGTTCCGAAACGACAGTGATTTTAAAAGTACCTACCATCTGGGGGCTCATACGAAACAAAGAGAATTAAACAATATTAAAAACCGACTCCACTGGTGAAAAAGTATACTTTTATTAAGCTACTGCTACTGTTAAAATAGCTCGTATCTAAATTTTTTTTTTTTTAACAATCAATAATGGGAGATTTATCGTGCTTATTTTTTTTAATATTAAACAAGAACTGCTAGAGAGAGTAACTAGGCACTCGAGTATTCATTAAGGTGCCGTGCATAGTGAATCGCCCGCGCGCAAAGAAAAATGCACAAAATCGATTCCTGTATCAAATACACGAAAAAAAACGAAAATGTTCACATATCAAACCCTAGAATTAGTTGAGACCTATCTAAAACAGCCACTTTCGTGTTGACATTCATAAACGTTTTGAAGATATTTTGCTTGAAAAAAAATAGGCGGCGCACTTTTTTTCAAGCAAAATATCTTGCAATCTGTTATGGATATTAACATGAAACTGGCTGTGTTAGATAGGTCTCAACTAATTCTAGGGTTTGATATGTGAACATTTTCGTTTTTTTTAGTGTATTTGATCTGTATCAAATACACAAAAAAAAACGAAAATGTTCACATATCACTATGCCCAGCGCCTTAAGGCTTGAAATTATCGAGCAACCGTAGTTCGTAGCTCGTAGCGTCACTGTGCTACGAGTCTGCTACGGCGTAGCAAAATCTGTCTTTTAAAGCGCTGTGCATAGTGAATCGCCCGCGCGCAACGAAAAATGCACAAAATCGATTCCTGTATCAAATACACAAAAAAAAACGAAAATGTTCACATATCAAACCCTAGAATTAGTTTAGACCTATCTAAAACAGCCAGTTTCGTGTTGACATTCATAAACGTTTTGAAGATATTTTGCTTAAAAAAAATAGGCGGCGCACTTTTTTTCAATAAAAATATCTTGCAATCTGTTATGGATATCAACACAAAACTGGCTGTGTTAGACAGGTCTCAACTTATTCTAGGGTTATCAAATGTGAAAATTTTCGTTTCTTGTAATTTATTTGATACAGGAATATTTTTCTAGAAATTTTTCTTTACGCGCGGGCTAATTCACTATGCCCAGCGCCTTACGACAAAATCATCTAAAGACGAGACTTAATAGAGCACGCAAGGGAAAAGGAATGTTGGCAGGCAACGACGGGGCGCAAGGTTCATATGATATGGCATATATTAAAAGTGCTGATTGCGTTGAGATTTTAAAATCATACAAATCATTTTAAGGTAGGTAGGTACAGTCGGCCACACGCTAGGATGCGCCCATATGCCGCGCGCGGTAAGAGCTGCCATCGGGTATCTGTGACTGTGGCCCACCGTACAGACCTAATGAATCTCATAACACGAATCAAGAAGTTTCTCTGCCTCCCACCTGAAAAGTGGCTGAAAGAAAAATGAGTCGTACAATACGTGCCACAAAAGACGAAACTTGAGACACCACGTGGTTTGACATGCACATTATTGCACACTGACAATTTATAAATGGTCTCTTTAGCGATATGAGGTCTGAGCGCGGGAAGGGACCGGGCGTCATCGGGGCGGCGGAAAGAGTGCGGGAGGCGCGGTCAAGTCTCTTCTATCGTGGCTCGCAGTTAGGGCTTGCATTCACATATTCGAATAATTCGAATAATAAACCAGTTCGAATATTCGAATATAAATATGCGATATTCGAATATTCGACCATTTCTCTGGAAGAGGAAATAGTTACTGACTGGGCAAGCGTGATGTGTACTATGTGTCGACAAGTGCCTCCTTCATACCATCAATAATGTTGGTATCTCTAATGTCCAGTGATGGATAATCAAGATGAGCAAGAAGAAGAATGTAAAGAATCTGCAGGAAATAAAGCAGAGACAGCAGAGGATAATTCCGAAGAGTAATTAGCGATCAAAGTAAGTTGAAAGACTAGAATTCGGAGAAATGTAATTTCGGTCGGTTTTATTTTATTTTAGTTGGTTCGGACAAAAAATTCAAAAAATCGCTGAATATACGGAATATGAACGGTGGTGATTCGGGTACCCCTAGGGGTGCTCTATCTATGGACTTCCGCTTGACACTATTTTTGGCACACCATGTATAACAGCTTTTACGTTTTTTTTATTATTCGAATAATGTTCGAATATTTGAATAATACCCGAAAAATATTCGAATATTCGAAAACCAAAAATGTTCGAATATTTGCAAGCCTTACTCGCAGGTATTGTGCCTCTTAAACTTTGCCAGTCGCAGAAATGTCCTCCGCCCAGTCTGGTCTCAGTCTAGGATTACGCTTGTCTGCGAGATGACTGAAGAGTACTTTCCATTGAAGCTTTTCACTCCTCACTGTTTTAATTTTTTCATCTCAGACTTTGCGTTTGAAATTTGCTTCTTTGGAGGCAAAATTATCTTTTAGGCCTAGAATCTTACCAAGGTATTTCAAAGCTAACGAATATTACTTATAATAATATTTATCCAATGGCAAATAAGTAAGAAGACTAATATTGCTCTAGTAAATAAATAACACATCTTGATACAGAAACTAAGGCCTGCATCTATGTGTTGGAGGGTTCACCCTACCCTTGTATGTGTTGTAAATATGTAAATAACTACATGTGATGCTACAAAACTCACGGCTGCACAGTTGAAGTTCCAATCCTTAGCACTGCAATCCTCAAATCACGGGCATCACATTCACATCTGCATTTTCACCTTCACACGCACTTTTATATACTTTTATGTATCCTCATGATCTACGGCCACTTCACTTCATCAAAACTATTGTTATAGCACTAAACTATAGTGATTTACTAATGTTTTAGACACAAAATATAAAATCCTTTGATATTTTGTGGTCTCGAAAAAATACTGACGTTTTTGACACATTGTTTGGAATTACTCTTTATTTTGAGATTGTATTCAAATTCTGACAAACATAGGCCACTTTTCTTAATTTATGTCATAAAAACCTTTATGGAGCCAGTTGGAGGAGATCCTAAACTACTTGGAGCACTTATTTCGATAAGGCGATCAACAAAAAGATAAAGAGGCAAGATTTTTTTAATTCAAAATCTCCAAAAAGAACAAAATCGTTCTTACGAGGTTTCCTTATCGATCCAACAACAACAAGGGTCAGTTTTCTCTTCGGCAACACAGCCGATGGAGAAATATAGGCCAGATTCCCGGGCCAGGCAGGCCCGGGAAATTCTGAGAAAAGACCGCGAAAAAATCTGAAGAATTGAAGATCTGAACCACTGAAGACCTAAAAACTGAAGACCTCGTCTGAAGGACTTCAATCTCATCTTCAAGCGGCGGGCTAGCCTGGTAACCCCGCTCTACGAACATTACCTTCAAGACTTCATAGCGACGGGCCAGCCTTAGGTAAGGTAGGTAATCGAATGAGGTAGTGGCCACCCCTGGTGTCAGAGTTTTTAGGCTACCCAAAGGGTCTCTGACATGGCTTAACGATTGTTATTAATCAACAACAACCGGGACCAACGGTTTAACGTGCCTTCCGAAGCACGGAAGCGCTCAGATATTATTGCCACTAGCGGTCACCCATCCATGGACTGACCGCGGCCGTTGTTGCTTAACTTTGCCAATCGATTAAGAACGGCTAGTACAACTAGGCTGTGAGCGCTTCGGGCCAGCCTTGAAGCCCTCGCTCGACCAACATCATCCTCAAAGCTTGATCCTCATCTTCAAGCGGCGGGCCAGCATTTAAAGCCCCCGCTCAACGAACACCCTCTTCAAGCCTTCGACTTCAAGCGGCGGGCCAGCCTGGAAAGCCCTCGCTCACGGAAGCGGAAACCTAGAATTTCACCTCGACCGGCGTCCGCTAAGCTCCAGAGAACCGAAGACGCCTGAAGAGCTCCAAATCCTCCGAACCGAGTTTCAGATAGGCTCTCTTACTTTTATTTAGTCATCTAGGTCCTAGTTCTTAGATATAGGTAACTCTGTCAAATAAATGACCCATCTCTTAACTCCTTTCTTTCCTTTACTTTTTACATAATTCTTCCTTTAAATTTGCTTCCGTCACAGGGCATTACTAACCGGTAACCCCTGTAACGTGACAGTGTTACACAGCGTCTAGTGACACCTCCACTCACACTAGACGGCTGAAGTGACCACTCGAACGCTGCAGTGCCTGGAACAAGTTTTAGTTTTAGACGTACTTAGTAGGCTTGTCCAATATCCATGTTGGACTAGCAAAAGCGCGGTCATCCTATGGATGGGTGACCGCTACCTAGTAGCAATATCATTGTAAGCTTTTCTGTGCTTTGTAAGGTAGTTAAGAGGGCGTTAGAGCACCATTTTCCCATACAAACGTAGTTCCGGTTTAATTTCTAAACTACAGGCTGGATTTTGCTGAAACTTGGTTTATATCAGTAAATGACCAATATAAATTTGCAAATAGTTTTTATAATTAAAAAAAATGCCTGAAAGAAATTAGAGCGATGCATTTTTCGAGCCGAAAAAGGGGTTACTTTCAGCTGCTATTGAGAATTCAACCTAATGGTCCGGAAGGTTATTTACTTACATTATTACACTGTCTATTGGAGTCTAACTATCTTGGGAACATAAATAATGTGTTGTACTTGTCAGAAAAAAAAGATGTTTGAAATACCTAATAAAATGTAGAAATGGCAGTTGAACTACGAAAAATTTTGGGAAAATAGATCTATTACATTACAACTACAACTAGATACTCGCGAAAGGACACGAACACACGTAGAGTCATACAGCCGCATTGCCTCTCACTTTTCCCGCGCCCCGTCTCGCTCTGGGTGAAACAGCTATAGAAAACAGTGTTTCACGCGCTTGGCCGTCACTGAGTTCCCACGGTCCTGAAGGGGCCTCTTAAGTAGTTATTTCAGTATATCCGCTGCTCCCGGTCTTTTATGTCAGAGGCCCTTGAAAGGAACATAGAAAACTTTGACACCAGGGGTGGCCACTACCTCAACGATGAAATCAATCAAGTGATGTACCGTCTGTCTGATTCGTAATGAAATGAGGTAACATACTTACACCGTGGAATTTTAGTGGTTTTAAAGCCGAAGGTATTTAGTTGCACTCGTGATTCTGAGCCAATTTCCAAAATTTTACTTCAAAACGAGTGAAAAAAAAAATACTTTCCTATACAAACGGCTATCGCCAATCGACACCATTTGTATGGAGAAGTGAATTTTTTTTCGTGCGTTTTGGAATGTTTTGTAGTTTGCCTCAGCATCACCAGTGCAACAAAATGCCTTCGGCTTTAAAACCACTAAAATTGCACGGAGTATAGGTACCTATATGTAGGTTCAGCAGCGTCCAGTGGCACCATCACTCACACTAAATGTGGAAAGTGCCCACTCGGACGCTGCAGTGCTTGGGACATTGTTTAGACTGAGTAGGATTGTCCAGTACTTATGCCATCCTATAATTATTAGTCGATAGAAAACTCACAGAAACTCTATTTAAAATCTAGAGCTGAGTTCAAAAGCTATGTAAGTAATTTACTCAAAGCTATACCTACCTACCTATTTTCAACAATAACTACATGTAGGTCCTTAGGTAGCAAGCTCATTTTACAATGAGCAAGTTTTTCATTCGCTTTCATAATAGCAATTTTCACTAAGGAATTCTTCATTTCTGCGATGTTTTTTCCCTGTAACAATTGCTTCGGCGCGGCGGGTTGCAAAAAAAACTTGACGTTTTGTGTGAGAGAGAAACTTCATTGTTTACTCTCGCTGCAAACATACTTGCGTTTTCCTCGTCCTTCCACTGAATAAGCGTTTCCCAACCTTTTTCAAGAGACCCCATTATCTTACCATTCATTCGCGGACCTCTAAATTACTAAGCTCTACCTCCTTTGCCTTATTACCTTATTACAACCTTATTTGCCTTATTACAACTAAAATCTCAAACAAAAATAAGATGCAGTGTTTTTATGGGTGAAAGATTTTTAGCGACCCCGGTCGGGCGCTCAGGAAACTGCTACATACTCGAGCTGTCAAACGCTACTCGCTACAATCATGCATCGCGCCAGCAAAATGTTTGTCGTAGATGTGTACTACTGGCTGGGTCCAACTATGTTCAGTTGGACCCAGCCGGTCCCCAAGCGTAGGTACCTTACATCTGCTTGGCGGGAAATTTCCCTTTATAATTTCAGGATGATTATATCCTCTTTTTAGGAGGAGATACAGTGAGTTCAAATCACAATCAACACAAGATACCTCACAAAAGTGTTCGAAATTAAATGAATTGGCGTCTCTACAAAACTATTATGAGGTTGTGGTCCGGAATAAATAAAAATATTATTAAAATAAAAAAAATGTCAATGAGGAGCATGATCACCCGCTCCTTAGGTTAGCCCACAGACTTTATCAATGTCTGTGGGTTAGCCACTTGACAAAACATTTGATCCTGAAATTTAAAAACTGTGCTCTACATTTGGTAACAATTCAATTCAATTCAATTCAATTCATATTATTTCAGATTTGCATCCATATTTTGTTAGTAAATCTTAAGAATTACGTTAGTACAGCAAATCCTAAAAATAATAAAAATTAATAAATTCATTCATTAATTCATTAAATTCATTCATTCATTCATTTATTATTATTTATATATTTACAGGGCAGACATGATGGACTCTCCCCTCCGCGGACACGGTCATCTCATTTAGTTTTATTCCTCTTTAGTAATAGATATTCCCAGTGTCGGCGGATGGGACAGCCCACCCTGTCGGCAATGGCGCCCAGGATGGTAACACGTCGTTATTCGAATTTTGGAGTATATCGGTATACCAAATAGCGGGCTCCTCTAGAATTCGGGAAAAACCACCGACGCGATGGACTGACCAAAGTAGGACCGAGAGGAATGGCAAAGCATCGTAAGGAGCGCAAAATCATGGTAACAGTACAGAAATGTAGACCACAACCGCTCTGACAAGAGTGTACTTACCTAATGGAGAAGAAGAGAACTGTCATTCATGTGAGCATAGCTAAAACTAAATTTCCATAATGTTGGTAGGTGTAGGTATTTTGTTCACGGAGCCCTAGGATAGGGCAGACCCCAGGTTGAGAATCCCTGTACTAGAGATCTGCAAAAAGAAGGTAGTATACAAGCAGTGGACGCTTGTTTGTCCTTAGAGCTTGTTCAGACAGCACTTTCGAGCCACACTATAGCCGTAAGGATTAAGGAAACACGGAAAGTTTCGTGAAAAACATGCGCTTTTTACCCCCACTTCGCAAACAGAAAGGGTACTTAAGGCCCAAACCTAGGTACAACTAGCGCCGCCAATGAAAAAAATCTTCTTTTTGGATGCGTTTTTTGCTAAAAACTCTTCATTAGGTCCTAAGGTTTAGATTCCAGATCCTAGAACCTACGAATAAAATCTTTTATCGCTAAAAGTGGCCACTTTTCGGAAATAAAAAATTAGTTGGATTTTTTTTCTATTGGCAGCGCTAGTTGTGCCTAGGTTTTCACCTTAAAGTTATTCGCGCGTTCGTACCTACCCACTTAGTTGGTACCTACGAGCAACTAAAACAACACAAAAGAAAATTATGGTTTCTCGTCCATAATAATTTGGCCAAATATTACGTGATATTAAATTTTCCACCGCTAACATTTTCTCTGATAAAAATAAAGAAATAATATATCGCAGTCGGGTGGATCTCAACTAAGTTAGGTTGGTAACGGTACGGCATAAGCGAACGGGGTTAACTCTTCTCAAAGTGACTGACTAGATTCAGTGACAGACACCATAAGGTACCCCATGGTAGCCCAGCGTAGGTGACTTATCAAGCAGACTGCCTAAAATAAATTTGCTAACGCTACGCGTGATTCAAGCGAGAGGGGGCCAGAGTGTCCGCCATTTAGATTATAATTTCTACACATTCACGGGGTAAACTTTTATCGACGATATGGCTTTGGTGGTGGAGTTCACCGTATTCTCTTCAACCGTGGTTAACGCTCATTTCATCGAGCTGTCCAAATAAGACCGAAAAAAACCAGCGAACTGGAAAATTCCGGTTCTCGAGTCCCCGGCATAATTTTACATTGAGGGTTTCTTCGCAAACGTCACGATTCGTTAAGCAGGCGGGGAATTTGTACCTACCCCCGTATTATCTCTGCGTAGGTAGTTACGTGGAACGACTTATGGAGTGAACAAAGTATATACTTTGTAGCTTTAGGTAATAGCCTTCTAGATTCCTCGGCTTGCTCGGTATATACTCTATGTACCTACGTGCGCCTTTACTCTCTTGCAGAAAAAAGCACATAACTAGGTACTCTGGGATGGGTGCCACATTCTATTCCCACAAAGGTAATCACATCTAATAATAGGTGCCTACTTATTAGGAAGCCCGGATTGTGTACCGCACGCTATGCCCATACAAATAAAGAAAAAGTTTTGCTACTCTTAAATATTATCCGATTTAATTGATTTTGGTTTCATTTTATTCTTCCTACGCGTCTGTACGTTTTTTACTTAATGTTTAATTTAAAAAAATAAAACGTTAGGTATAATGATAGATATAATCTGCTGGAATGATCGACCGCAAAATCAATTATTTTCTCCGTTTGTATGAGCGTGATATCATTTAAATCGATGGAGCGTGAGCGTAAACTATCCTTTTGAAAGTGGAAATGGAGATCGTAATTATTAATAAAGGCGTCAGATTATGAGAAAGTAAAATGAAAGTTTCTTTAATCTTAACTTCATGTTTAATATATTTTTCACTGTTTAACATACTTAATACTGAATATAATTTAATCCATAAATTATTTACCTAAGGAGTTTTACCGGACGCCAGTTGGCGCAACTGTCGAGTAAGGTCCTAAATGTAACTCACTACTTACGTTATTTTTTTCGGGCGTAAAAAAATATTTACTTACCTACATTCAAATAATATTTAATGCCTACCTTAAAACTGTACCAATAAAAAAAAATAACACATCGAGCTATTGAAAAAAATTATAAAATAATTTTTTTCGAAAGATTTCAAATTGAATAAATTTTTCGATTTTTCAGTTTTTTTTTTTCAACTGTTTCAACGCAGTGGTTAGTAGCGGGTCAGCAACAATTTTTCATAATTAATCTCAGGTATTGCAAAATATTCACAACTTTATTCTTATTCGAAATAAACCCGCGTAGCCCATACAAACAGTGACATTTCTGACCTTACGCAACACTAGCGACCCTAGCGGCCAATTCATGCGCGGTAGCCCTCAGTACTTATAGTCACCGATAAGCTAGGGTACTTTTTTGCTCGATTAACGCACTTATGCCACGCGCAATAATAGGTACTAAACTCTAATTTTTAATTCGAGTCCACGGATTGACAGTTGCTAGTATGCAACTGTCAGATAAATCCTTTGTAGCAACTGTCATTCCGTGGACTCGAATTAAAAATTTGAGTTTATAGAGTATCCTAAATTACGGGTCGCTGAGTGTAATTGCAGAATAACATTGTATTTACAAACAATCCTAGTCACACTGGGCTACTAGGGTGTTAAATAAGTAATAACAATGAGATATGAATTCCTTGCAAAGAAAAAAAATACTGGCCGATGGCTCATACTTTTAATAGAATAATAATGTGAAAAAAATGTGATCTCATTTTGTTGTTTTTAATAGAAGTAATTTTTGTTTGCATAGTGTCGTTTAATAGAACTATGTATAATGTTAAAAAAAAAAGATCTTATTTAGATTTTTATAATAGAAGTGATAATTATGTTTGCGTCGTGCCGTAGCGATTTCTCAAGAATGGAGATTTATTTTTTTATTGATATTAAGTGCTTTAAATGTTTTACTACGGCGCAGGTATATCAAGACTTAAGAGTCAATGCTCCTCCATATTTTACAGTTAGGTATCTCGATTTTTTCCATTCTTGAGAACTCGCTCCAACACGGCGGAAACAAATCACTTCTACTATAAAAAAAAAAAAAACAAAATAAGATAAATTCTTTTTTTACATTATTGTTCTATTAAATGTATGAGCTATGCCGGCCACTACATATATTATTTTTTTTCAAGGAATTTGTAACTTATTTGACGCCCAGCGTAGAAGTAAGTAGCTAAGATCCTAGCGGTTTTTACGCGTTAAAACTAGGATCGAACCTGAATCCCATATAGATAGATCTATTGGTACTGAACTAGAAGATGGTCTATTTCTCTTTCAATCTCTCTTTTAGTTTCAGCAATCTCTTGTAGAGGGAAATCTTGGCTGCAGAGTTGAGCGTCCGTTTCGGTTTACTTGCCTCTTCCTGAAAAGTAAGAAACAAAGGAGCTGTAGACAATTTTGAAAATATTTAAGCCAAATGTTTGTTGTTTAGGGCAATTTTATACAGACAGGGTAGCTATCCTTGCAATCTGAAATATCCTTATATTTTAGACCATTTTACTATTGCAAAGCTGAAGGAAGAGTTACACTCTATGTCTGTCTATCCAACACAGATTTTATAAACAATGAATGCATGGCACTCAAACAACTAATACACTAACAACTAATAATTCTACTTTTCCTTGCAATCTGAAACTTTCAAGTTTTCAAACAGATTTTTCAAAGATGCATAAGCACTAATAAAAAATTAAAATTCAAAACAATAGAGATTCTCTATGAACCAGAGAAATCGGATTTCAAGTTTTTCAGTGCTTTATAAAATGCAAATTAGACATTTCAAAATAAATGTCCTTACCTCTGGAAAGAATACAACATCCAATAAGAACAACTCCAGAAATGTAGTGGCCACAATCAACGGTCCAGTTCTCCTTTCGTAAACATCCAATTTTACAGCAAACTTTTGTTCAGGCAATATTGCAATCTTCTCAAATACAGCCTTCTTTCCTGGCCTTTGGCTCGACATTCTGTACAGTAAAATCTCTCCAGCTTTTGTGCCTAGTAATATAATGTCACCGTAGAAAAACATAGCGGTAACATTTGGGAAATCTAAATACAAGTGTTTGTAATTGTCAGTTTCGATTTGGAACAGGTTGCGAGAAAAGCAAATGTAGTTCTTGTCATCTAGCAACGTTACATATTTGATCCGTTTAATCCATTCGTCGGGACAGGTTATCGGTTTAGTTGTGACATCTTCTTGGTTGATACTTGTGATTTTGCCACAATCGGTGTAAATGTAGAGGACATTGTAGCTGTATTGCATCTCTTTGATATCATACTGGCTCTTCAAGAGTAATTCTGGTTCCAAGTTCTCGTGTTTCAAATCCAACTTAAATACATCTCTGTTGTTGACATAATAAAGTTCATGTTCCGTTAACACAAAATTATCAGCTCTCAGAAATAGTTCTGATTTGCAAGCTTTGTTTTCAGCATTTCTTTGTAGGAGGATGGATGATTTGACTAGAATAACTGTTGTGGTATCGTTGCTTGAGATTTTAAAGCAGTTTTTCTCTGGCAAAGCGACAGGGACATATTTTAAAGTCGTCATGTCATAGAGGGTCATTCCTTTCGCTTCTTTTAACGGTAACATGCTGTACTCAATGTCTAAAGAATGATTCTTATCGTGCATAGAGAAGTTGTAGAATTTTCTCAAGTTTCTTTCACACTGAGAGAATTTCGACCACATCGTTAAGTTCCTGTAAATCTGGCACCACTTCATGTCATTACCGCTTTTTCTCTTGGCAATTTGGGATGAGAACTTGAACTCTTCTCGGCATTTTTCCCGCCAAATGCACTCATTGTCGTCAATGAAGTCTTTCCAAGTTTTGCAAACGGTTCTGCTTTTGATCAGAGTTTTACCTTCAGTGTTTAAGAAAATCTTTTCGATTATTTCGTAGGGGAGGCCGTTGATGTGCGTCGTCATCTTGTGAAGGTTGGTCGGTATGTTCTTGTTTGTATTCCTTTTGTACCAGCTACCAGCCCATTTCACTGTTTCTTTGCTGAAACTGATAAGTTTAAAGTTTTAAAAATTGTGTAAAAAAAGGACCAATTGAACTGTGAAAGAACTACTTGATCATTGATTTATTAACTTACATTGCCGATTACCCTATTTTATTAGGTTTGCGTTTGATAATTTTGCGTGTTTCCACCGTTTTCTCATTCGCTGGTTTTCACCCTTCTTATTTTTCTTTCTCCAAATCACGTGAAATTGACATTTCATTGACAGTTGAAAGGACTTATGACTTGAAGTTGACATTTGTTTGTTGTGTTTGGTGTCGCTATGTTGGTGTAACTGACTTCCTTTGTAAAATCCGGATCCGGCTACGTTTCAAAATTAATTTTGTTTTGAGAACTTCTTAGGGAATAAGGAACTAACCGGTGTTTTACGGTACATTTATGTCGATGATGATGAACTCTAATTTTTAATTCGAGTCCACGAATGACAGTTGTTACAAAACTTACAAAGGCTTTATCTGTCAGTAGCATACTAGCAGCTGTCATTCCGTGGACCCAAATTAAAAATTAGAGTTTAAGTTGTATGCTTAGCGTGCTCGTTTTGACACTCTCTCGAACTCGAGTGGCAGGCGGGACACGAAAGGGCAATAGATTAGGTAAACACGGCAGCAAGTCAGACTGTACACTTTTGTTGTAAAGTCGCCCGTAACGTGTCCGAGTCAAGTGCTAGCGTGTAAGGGTCGACGTGCTGTCGTGTGTACCTATTCTACTTTTCTTTTGTGAAAGCGGGTGCATTTTCCTGAAGCTTCACGGACCCTTTTCATTTCGATAATGAAAATAATGACGAAAAAAGTTTATAGAATTTTTTTCTTTTCGGATAATCGGTAAAATGCACAACATGGTAAATGTAGCAACATTTGGAATTGGACATCACTAGACGTCAAAAAATATGGCGCGCAATCAGAAAATATTTTCAAATGGTGTTGTTTATTTTTGTGCCCAATTTTGGATTGTTCTTGTTCAATAATAATTTGTTTCACAGTAAAATTAGAGTGAAATTTGTTTTTATTTGATCAAAACTGCAAAGTGATATTGTACTCACATGGTTACTCATCCAAAGAACGGTAGGTACGTTTTGTCACTGACGATTCTCGCTTTACAAACTTATACAAGAATAGCTGGATAATTCATAATGTTTGTAATGATGTGGTACGCTTACATGCTTCGTAGAGAAGAGAGAAGAAGAGAAATGGGACTGATGCACTCGCGACAACGTCGTCGTCTGCGGGAGCGAAAACGAGCCATTATGAAAAGGGGGCCAAAGAAAGATTACATCACCCAACTACCCACTGAAATTTTAGAGAAGATACTCATTCATCTGAACGGGAAGCAGCTCACAGACTGCCGACTCATCTGCAGCCGTTGGCGCGAAGTCATATCCCTGAGCGATTACCTCTGGCAGGGAATTAGCAAAAGAGAAATGGGAATTGTCGCTGTGAAGGCCAAAGAAGGCTCTAGTCCTAACGTGTTATGGTACCACGTTTACAGGAACCTAAAGCTCTGGCCTCAGTTAAACAAGTTCAAAACCAAGTTTAACTTATTCTTCATGTCAAGCCCAAGCAATGCCAGCACCGGAGATCTGAACCAGGGAATACTCGTCCTAAACGGTAATAACTACTCCAAGCTGATGGATGTAAAGCGATATTCGTACAAACTGGTCATAATAAACGGCACGCAGATATGTGAAAGAGTCGTCAGCAAGGGCAATGTAACAGTATTGCAATTGAAAGAGAAGAAGGATGAAGTCAGCTGCCTTTACGTTCAACGCACTGTCCAAACTGAAAGCATGGCTCAAGAAGCCTTGTTCAAAGACGTCAAAGTATTCACAATCCAAGAAGACAAGCTGTATTACTGCACAAATGGTAATGAAATCTACGACGTGGACTTGCAGGCTAAAGTCATGACAGAAACACTATGTGTCGCCTCCACCTACACCGTAAAGGATCTTACTGTCACATATACAACATCACAGAGCAAGATTCCTCTTATAAAAGCATATACAGAATGTGGGTATGTCGTAACATACTTTGATTCAAGAGACATTGATGCACAGTTCCTTCACACTTGGCCGTGGGGTTTTCATCACACGCGATACTCGATAGTCGACGAGCTCAACTTCATTAGTTACATGAACAAAGTGATGCGTCTTAACATACCAACGAAGCACTGCATCCATTACGGCTTCCCAGAAATATCCATTGCTGTGCTGTACAATAACCTGGTGATATTTGCAACGAAGGAGAATAAGATATTGATGTTTGACATCTCGAAAGCGCATTTGGAGATTAATGAGTCAAGTTTCACTGTCATCGGATCAATCAAGAAGTCTGAGATCATTGAGAAGATATGCATCTCAGAGACCAGCATTGGTCCTGCTATAATGATTGCGACAACGAAACGGATATATCTTTGTAAAATGAGATTCTTTCCCACGGTAAGTTATTCTAAGAACACTAATAAGAATAGCTGCAATAGTGTAAGAAATCAAGTGTTTCCACATGTCGATAGCTCTATCATCTACCTAAGTCTGCAACTATATTTTATCATCCTAAGTTGAATCATTCTCTTACAATCAGCGAGCAGTTTTTCAGTTCGCTGCTTACAATCAATTAAAATGTTGAGAAGTGTGAGCGAGAGAGGGGTTATCCTTGACGCTTTTGCGTTCATATTGACTAAGTTTTTTAATTAATTTCTCCTTGAATTCGCATATTGTCATACTTTGGTTTTATATAGGACCTACTTCGTAATTTTTATTCAAAGATTAGGCTATTTTGTACAATAAAAATATAAAATGAGTCTTAATTCGTGAAATGTCCGGACATGTCCGCCGCATGCAACCGAATAGGTGAGCGAAACTCGCCACCGAGTGGATACCATGTGGCGGTCGCCGCAGCCGAGGTCGCCCAAAAAGACGACGGCGGGACGAACTCGACCAATATCTGCCGGAGTGGTTAGAGGTTGCTCAGGACCCAAAGACCTGGTCTGAAAGGGGGGAGGCCTTTCCCCAGCAGTGTTCAAACAACCTACGTAAAAAAAAAAACTTGAAACATTGAATTTTGTAAATTGCGCCATATTGAAAAAATTGCGTTCAGGGTTTTTGAAAGTAAAAAGCAAAACAAACTTACCTTACGTTTTTTTTCCTTTTAGGACAAAGACTTCTCCAGTCCTTTCGACGACGAGGCCATGTACGCAAGACTGACTTGCTTGCGAGACCGTCTCGAAGAGAAATCCAAGACCGCTCGCCAGGCCAGCACGCGGAAACGAAAACTGAATCCGTAGATTTGTAACGAACCAGGTACTACCTCATAAATTAGAGTAATAGGAATATTTAAATTTCTGCCTAATCCAAACATTGACTTTGAGGAGCTCCAAAGACAATAATTCCCCGATTCTAAGCCGGTTAAGGCTTAGGGTGAATGCAGACTAGCGCCGCCAACGAAAAAAAATCATAAGTATCTTCTTTTCGGATGCATTTTTTGCTAAAAACGAGCCGTCGAATGAGAATCCCTAGGACCTAAGGCCTAGATTGCAGATCCTACAACCTGCGAATAAATCCCGCACAAGTCAAAAGTAGCCCTGTTTCACTGGGGCGAGATTTTTTGTAGGTAGGATCTGGAATCTAACCCTTAGGTGCTAAAAATACTTAAGCCTAGAAATTTTCATTTAATGATCTGTTTTTAGTAAAAAACTCATCCAATATGACGATATGATTTTTTTATCATTGGCGGCGCTATTGTGCTTGTCCATCTACCTAGGACTATGGGCCTAGATTATTTTAAGGCCTAGGTTCTGGGTCCTAAAATTACTACTACCAGGCAAGATTTAGGTCTTTTGTTGAATTAACTTTTTGAAAAAAGTTGTTGATTACAAAAGGAAGGTCTTGGTGGCGCTAGTTACCATATAAGCCGTGTCAATAAAGAAACGATATGAAAATGGCGGCTTGAACCTATGGTAAGGTGGGAAAAAGAGGTTACGAAAATACGATTTCGGTTCAAGTCAAAGTGGCAAGTTCAAAACTTGCCTAAAACAGAAAATTTTGTTGAAAAAATATTGTTAGTATACATCCTTTTTTGTTCTGTATTACGTTATTTATATATCGTTTCTTTATTGACACAGATTATACATACCGTAGTTTTGGGCACAAATCCCACAGCAAGCGTTCTAGAGTTCGCGTTCACTGAAATCTATGCGGCACCTTTGATCCTTACACACTTGTCGCGGTAAGCAGATGCAGATGTTAGAATACTGAACACTGGCTGTGGGATATGCGTCTTGAATTGGACTTTAAGTAACTATCGTATTTTTTTTCGTTTCGCCATTACCTTCGTAGTGGATCTAATTCGTTTGACTGATAGCAATAATATTTCTTCACCAAATGAGTTCTTGCGAGAACCTTATTTTTTTGTTGTTAAAGTTAGAATAGTTTTATAGATGATTTAATACTATAAAGATTTTTATAAGGTTAAAAATTCGCTCGGGACAGGACTTGAACCCGCCACCTCGCATATGCAAGAGATTGCGGGTTCAAATCTTATCCCGAGCGATTTTTTTAACCTTATAAAAATGCTCGCGCCGTTTAGAAAATAAGTTATTTTTATACTAGTTTCGAAGGCTTATTCCACAATTTCTTCCAACTAATTATGAACCTAAGAACTGTGTACACAAAATTCAAGTTCAATTCAGTTCATTATACACAAAATTATTTGGGGCTATGTGGAATAAGTCGTTTTGAAAACTGTATTTAACAAAAAATGCCTAATGCTCCACAAATAATAGTTAGTCTACAGTGTAGTGTAGACAATAATTGTACTGAACAGGGTAACAAAATTGTAAAAGAGACTGATTTTGTAATAATTATAGCATGTAGGTCCCAAAGGTAGATTTATGATTTAGTTTCTTATTTTTGTTACATAATTTGTCAATAGAGAAACTGGTGGAAAGAAAATCTAAGCTAATTTTTATATTGAGTTAATTTACAAAGTTCAATGTAATTGAGGTCATATATTTGAAAATTCTACTTTACCGTTCAGTTATGCAAAATTCTAGTATGGATAGTTTATATTTACCTATGTGAAATTCTAGTTTACTATTACAAAGTTCCTGTATACTGTTACAAAGACTGATTGCTAGATAACAAAATTACTTATTTATTAAGTGTTAAACATTGTGAAGATCTTAAAAATAGGGTATTAATAACATGACTGTGATTTGATTGCGCCAAAAGTATGAATAATTACTTAATTAGTAAACTATTATAATTTCTGATTACTTGTAAAGTTCTGCAACAAATAAGGGTGCGTTTCCACTGAGGCGGTGCGGAGATGTGTTTTCCTTCATACATTTGAAAACACGGTCTGTTCGCATAATCTCCGCCCACCTCCGCTTCAGTGAAAACGCACCTTAAGGTTTACGTTCATAAGAACGCACAAATTATTGCCACTTAATTGACCAATTTGTTGATTATAAATAAAAAGTTTATTAAAAGGAACTGTTTTATTTTTACAGGCAGACACATTACCACATACTTGATGCATAAAAACAAATAAATTAAAATATACACAACCATAACGAATAAATAAATGAGGCAGAATCAACCTTTGGTTTCGAGACAAGTATTTTCTTGTTCCAATGTATAAATGCAATGCTTCTTTTTATTTTATTTTCATATTATTTTATTAGATTATTAATGTTGTTATTATTAAAGCTACTTACGCCCTTGAGACTACATAACAAATAAAATAAAGGTCAATATATTCAAACGAACATTGCTTAGGGAAAGCAGACGTACAGACCCATTGAACAAGACAGAAAACTCTTGAGAATTCGTTGATTTATCTTTAGCAATTTAAATAATAAAAATATTAATGTAAATAAATGTATCAAAAATGTCATTTAAAATTGCACAAATCACAAAAAATGCGACAATTAAAATTAAATAATGCCATGGGAATGATTTTATATACCTAAACTACTGACTGATATGTTAAAAATTTTAAATAGCTACCAAAATAGTAAAAAAATAAACATCTAAGGTAAACCCTATAAAGACTAACTAATTACAGGGGATGAAGGTAACAATGTAACATCCACACTTATTGTATAATAATTATTGTAAGTAACGGGACTGTTACCCTGATTAATTGTATTTGCGTTCCCGATATATTTTTTGGGTTTCTTCAGTACTTGCCTACCTTGTATCTAGATAGATACAAAGATAAAGATATTAAGAAAGAAATTAATGAGTTTTGTTCAAGTCGTGAACTTGAACCCGCACCCCCGACTATTTTTTATTTATTTTAATATTTACGATGCTTATTTTAGTTAAGAGAATACAGGGGCAGGTCGTCGCCTCAGTTCCTGAGTGCCAAACAGACCATTTTTTGTGTAAATGGCATTTGAGTGCAGTTGGAATAAGAATCAAAATTGATATGTTGGGCTCTCGAAAACTGTGGCGACGCGTTACTCAGAGGTGGTAGATTCAAGTATGATTTTCTCAACACATCTTTGAGTATAATATACATAGGTGTCAAGTGTTCATTCCCCAAACCGAATATTCGCAAATAGACGAGGTTTTTCTATATGTACATATTAGGTATAAGCTAAAAGGCATTCTAATTTTGGGATGGGATTTTGACTGTTTTCCCGAAATTGCGAAAAGACCTGTACAAACGAGGGACTGTAAATAACCATTGTCGACTTTATTGTCTTTCGAATACCTAACCCGAGAGGCTAAAAAATCTAACTGCCGATTTCTGTATGGAGAAACTCACCAAGCAAGCACTTAAGTAAGTATAGTTCTGTCCGTATCTGCAGATTTATCACAAAAGAACGCGACAGAACAATACTTAAGTATTTACTTAGTAAAATTCGCAATTCAGAAACCGGGCCTAAATCCTTTGCATCTCAGCACCTATACCGTATTTTCAGCTTAGTCTGCCTACTCCACATGAAATACATTAATCAATTCGTGGGAGCCAACTAAGACGCGGGGCGGGTTTCCTCACAAGATCGCTCAGCGGATTCTTTCGCGGATAAGCCTCGTCTGTGCAGCCATAAAACCGCCATATTGCTTTTGTTCCTTTTTGTTCGGTTATTGGAACGATTCCTATTCACTCTTTTGATAAAATTCGGTTTAGCAAACGTTCTCGACGAAAACTCTTGAGTCTGGTTTCTATAATAACGATATCGAAGTTACCTATAGTTAGAAAGTATTTGGCAATAACAAAATGGCTCTTATTAAACTAGGAGCTAAGTTCTAAATTCGCTTATCATCTATTGTTGAGCACACTCGAGACGACTAGCATGGCAAAACTACCACAGAGGTAAAGGGCCGCCGGAATCGACGCCAGCATCCTGTATCTCTCGTCTGAAAGATAAAAAAAATAAAAAATAAAATTAATTTTGAATTTGAAAAAAAAATCTTTTTAGGTCAAAGTTTGAGTTTTGGCCCTTGGAAGCTTTGTGAAAAGGAAATTAAAAAGGAATGTACTTAAATAGCAGGTTTTGCGTCCTTGTTCTAGTATCACGTCATTACAATAATTTTAGGTTTCACTATTCTTATTGGTTAAGCTTAAAATATACCAATTTTAATTGATCATTGGCTAGGCTAATAAATAAATTGAAACAGACAATAACTTAACACTTTTTTATTATATTGTAAGATAATGGGGTTTTTTCCAGGCATCAAAAATAGCCCGAATAACTGTCAAAATCAGTCTATTAATCTGTGGTTTCCATAAAAACCACAGATTAAGTTGCGCGATAATTCGCGAATCGCTGTCAAATTTGACACTTGGAAAAATCCCTATTATGTTTAAGTTAAGTACTTTTAGTGTTTTTAAAAATATTGCTAACAATATAATATTTATTCAACTCAGATACTTAGGATGTTTAGTAAAGGTCCATGCAAGTTTAGTAAAGAAGAAAAAGTCAATTTGAAAACAAAACAATACTTTTATTCGATACTTCTTTTTCAATTAGCAGTCTTATAGGTTAAGTATTATAAGTATAAACTAAATTGTTTAAAATATTATGATACAATTATGCTGTATTTTAAGACACAACTGCAACTTATGAATAGGGTAACAAAAATGTACCCGTGCTATACTTTTTTGCAAAAACAAAATAAGTAACAATTAAATTTATCAGGCCAAATACCCTATTATTTTTTTACATTAAAATAAAAAAATATGTTTACATTTTAGCCAAAAAATCTACAGTAAAAAACCAAGATAACAGTAACTTAACTATCTTTAAGCAACATTGTGTGTAAAAAACAATCCATTAGTTAGGAACTAAATAAACCCTAAAGTTAACTAAGTACCTACCAAAAAATCTACCGAAAACTAGACAATACTTTAGCTTTTCGCTTCAAACGACTCTCATAAATTTATCTTTCATCAAATATTTAAAATCATAATAATTTCGCCTAGTTTTATAAAGTGGAGGATGTGGAATTCATTAGAAACGTAACATTTTATTCCTAGATGGACTTTAGCAATACACATGGGGTGTACAAAAAGGGACTCTGAATAGACCACAGATAATACTATGTCCATGACACGTCATCTAGAGGTTAATACTCAAATAACTAACAAAAAAATGTTCCATTGGCCTCAACACAACTGGATGGGCGAAAACCCAAACACTCACCCTGCTACAGAACTCAATCAACACCTGGAGCCTATTGCATAAAACTGACAGTGACAATTCGGTACACATAGCCGTTTAGTACAATGCGTGTCAAGAAATAAGAGGCATGAGACACCACGTGGTTTGTCATGCGCAGTGACGATTTATAGGTCTCTAAGGCCAATCACAGTTTAAATCCAGACCATAGATTAAACCCCGCATTTAGTATGAAAATTAATCGACTGCTAGGGTTTAAACTAGCCTTTTTGGTTTAAACTGTGATTGTTACGGGCCTTAGCCGTGTGAGGTGTGAGCGCGGGAAGGGACCGGGCGTCATCGGGGCGGCGGAAAGAGTGCGGGAGGCGCGGTCAAGTCTCTTCTTTCGTGGCACGTATTGTAATTAATCTTCTTGTAGCATAACTCGGTTACGCAACGTACACACGACAGCACGTCGACCCTTACACGCTTCCACTCGGTTACGTTACGGGTGTACAGTACACTCTGACGTGCTGCCTTTGCCGTGTGTACATCGAATCAGTTTTATACAATAGGCCCCTGACTGGCACAGTTGTTTTATCTCACGAAAGCGGATAAGCCATACTTGTAGTGGTTACTTGCTCTTGTACGCTCTTGTGTGCGTAACTTCAGGTAGCGATTTTATTGGATAATTTTGGCGCGAACTGAGTAACACTAGTGACCCGGCCGAAACCGAGCGCTCCCGAACTTACGCACGCAAAGAGAATGTGCATGTACACACGACAGCACATGAGACTGTACACTTTTGTTGCTAAGTCGCCCGTAACGTAACCGAGTAGAGGGCTGGCGTGTAAGGGTCGACGTGCTGTCGTGTGTACATTTACACACACAAGTATGGCTCATCCGCTTTCGTGAGATAAAACATCTGTACTCCGCCGCTTGCTTACATTCAATTCAGAGAGGCATTCGAGAACTTGCTGCATATGGACTTAAAGATCGCCGGCAGCCTCTCCAAATGAATCCTCTTTCGCAAACTGACACCACTGCCCATCACGGTGGACCCAGGATCGAGCGACTCCGACTCTAGTGCCGAAACCGGCTCCCTAACCGGCTCTACCACAATCGGATTGTCTTCAGAGTCGAAAATGATCTCTGGATCATTCTCTATCTCCACTTCTATGCTCTCCCAGTCTCTCATGACCTTCTTCTTCGTGCAACACTCACACATACCATAGTCGCACTCTTTCTTCGCCATAAAATACTCCGCATCGTCTAGAATCGTACGCTCAGCCGCACGCAGTTTGATCGGTACGAAAATCGAGAATTTCCTCGCTGAATACTTTAGTAGTTCCTCCACATAGGGGTTTTGCGTCTCGTCTTCAGTACAGACGGAGTTTACCGAGTAATCTATGCTCTGGCGGGTATCGATGGAGTTTTTCCGCGAGTTGGGAAGCGGTTCTAGGTTTTGTGTTAGGAAGCTGTTCCTACGTTTGGCCTGACCTGTCATTGTGATGGACTTTTTCGTGGTGGCCCAGCCGAGCGAGCGTTGCACCGCCATCTTCCATTTGGTGTAGCGGGCGTCGCGGTCTGTTGGGCAAACAAGGATAATTATAATAATTATTATAATATGGTTAGGGATGTTACACGAGAATTAACTGGGAGTAGAGGAGGGTAATGATTAAATTTAATGTGTTTTTGTTTTGCGAAAGCAAGTACGGCCAAAACATCCATTGAATATCACGGAATATCCCGGGATCACTGAAAGAAAACACTGTGAAAGTCAATTAAAACATATTATACTAAGTACTTTTCTCCCGCCACAGCGTTCACATTTTATTAATTTAAAAATCAACGGAACGTCATAGAGAAAAAAAAATTGTTGTGATCCCTATCACTCACTGCTATTACCCTGTAAAAAGAGTAATCTTTTGTAACACCCTGTATAATTATTTGATCTGAGAGCCTTACCGTCGTCGGTGGAGGTGGGCAGGTAGGTGTCACACGCGGTGGGCCGTCGCTGCCACTCCTCGTAGTTCCACACCCCTGTCGAGTGGCCGGCCGCTATCGCCACGCCTAGCGCCGACATGTCCCAGGAATGGGCGCGCACTGAAAAAAAAAAACATTAAATTAGGCATTTGCATGTATTTATACAAAGTCTAGGACCTAGCTAGACGGTAGCGGTGGTGGTCTAGAGGGTAGAATAGTGGACTCTGAATCAAGAGGTCCCCGCTTCGATTCCCATTAATTTCAAAGTTACGTACATTTGTGAATTTGTAGTAGAAATACCACTCGATAACCGAGAAGGAAAACATCGTGAGGAAACCCGCGGCGTAGTTGGCTCCACACGTATTGACTTGTCTTTCCTGTGGGCTAGGCCGGCTAAGCTGTCAGGATGGTATAGGCACTGCAGCGCCGAGTGGTCTCTTCACCCATCTAGTGTGAGTGAAGATGAAGGTGAAGGTGCCACTGGACGCTGTATAAATCATCTCATTGCGTAAATCCAAAGGCCTTAGTTTTTAGGACCTAGACGAAGGGCAAACGGCGAGTGGGTCACTCCAAATCCACGTGGCGCCAATCGGTCATCAGTGAGGCGCGGACGGACGGTCTGGACTGGAACAACCTCGAACCAACTGCGCAAGATTGTTCCAAGTGGAGAAAACTTCTTCGAGCCCTATTCTGAGGGATAACAGATTTAAGGTGGGGCGATAGCAACGTGGCGGGAAATTCAAAATTTTCAGTTTCTTACATTTTGTAGCTAAACTGAGCTATTTTTGTTCAGTTATTTTTCGTTCGCGGCAATAACATAGTATTCTTTTCATTATTGTAAAATACAGAACAACAATAATTCAGCCGATTATGTGTTCTGGTCTACGAAGCAGTGGCACTACCCAAAAAACTTGTTGATGACCAGAACAAATAATCGGCTCTATTATTGTTATTCTGTTGTTTAAAACAATGAAAAGAATACTATGTTATTGCCGCGAACGAAAAATCGCTGAACAAAAATAGTTCAGTTTAGCTACAAAATGTAAAAAACCGTGAAAATTTAGAATTTCCCGCCACGTTACTATTGTCCAATCTTAAGGCCCAGTAGTAGGCACAAATAGCGCCGCCAATGAAAAAAATATCATATCTTCGTTTTGGATGCGTTTTTTTACTAAAAACTCTCCCGCTAAATCTCAAGAGAGGCTTAAGTATTGAATTTTTCTCCTACAACCAGCGAACTAATCCTCTAGAATTAGAATCAGAATATTCTTTGCTGTAGGTACTACAAAAACATTAAAAGGACCGACAGCATTCATGAAGCTGTCAACTGGGAGTCCATTTTGGCACCATTGCGTTACAGACTCAGGCCCCTGTATGGAATAGATCTGGGCCCTTAGCCTGTAACACAATGACGCCAAAATGGGCTGTCAGGTGACGACTTCAATTACGATTTGCTAACGCTGTCTGTCCTTTTAATGTTTTTGTAGTACAGCAAAGAATATTTTGATTCTAATTCTAGAGGATTAGTTCTCTGGTTGTAGGAGAAAAACGAGGAGAGCCCGGTTTTGTGCTTCTGCCGGGACGCCATTGACCCGCCATTGCGTTACAGGCTAAGGGCCCTGTTCCATTCGTGGTTGAGTGAATACTTACAGACAGGTATCCCAATAAGGTCAGCCTGCAACTGCATCAATAGATCGTTGCTCGTCATTTTGCCGTCGACGTGCAGCTTGGACAGAGGCATGCCGCAGTCTTTGTTCATCGCTTCTAGGATATCTCTGTGGGTGAAAACCGTAATAATAAGTTTTTAAGGCGTCGTGCATTGTGAATAAATAGCCCGCGCGCAAAGAAAAATGCACAAAATCGATTCCTGTATCAAATACATTAAACAAATCGAAAATGTTCACATACCAAACGAAAATTTTTTTTTTGCAGCGATAATATTCTTGCAATCTGTTATGGATATCAACATGAAACTGGCTGTGTCAGCTCTCACCTAATTCTAGTGTTTGATATGTGAACATTTTCGATTTGTTTAGTGTATCTGATACAGGAATCGATTTCGTGCATTTTTCTTTGCGCGCTGGCTAATTCACTATGCACCGCGCCTTAATAAGCTTTTTCACAGTCTGACAGTTTTTGATGCTCAGTAGGAGCTTAATGCACGTATAAGTCTCACTTAATGATTCTCAATTTTAATCACTACTTCGAAATTCATTGGAGGAGGTTCAATAGTACGTCTTCCCCTTTGTCTCGCGTTGAGCGTTCCTGTCTCGCGTTGAGCGTTCCTGTCTCGCGTTGAGCGTTCCTGTCTCGCGTTGAGCGTTCCTGTCTCGCGTTGAGCGTTCCTGTCTCGCGTTGAGCGTGTCTGTCTCGCGTTGAGCGTTCCTGTCTCGCGTTGAGCGTTCCTGTCTCGCGTTGAGCGTGTCTGTCTCGCGTTGAGCGTTCCTGTCTCGCGTTCAGCGTTCCTGTCTCGCGTTGAGCGTTCCTGTCTCGCGTTGAGCGTGTCTGTCTCGCGTTGAGCGTTCCTGTCTCGCGTTGAGCGTTCCTGTCTCGCGTTGAGCGTTCCTGTCTCGCGTTGAGCGTTCCTGTCTCGCGTTGAGCGTTCCTGTCTCGCGTTGAGCGTTCCTGTCTCGCGTTGAGCGTTCCTGTCTCGCGTTGAGCGTTCCTGTCTCGCGTTGAGCGTTCCTGTCTCGCGTTGAGCGTTCCTGTCTCGCGTTGAGCGTTCCTGTCTCGCGTTGAGCGTTCCTGTCTCGCGTTGAGCGTTCCTGTCTCGCGTTGAGCGTGTCTGTCTCGCGTTGAGCGTTCCTGTCTCGCGTTGAGCGTTCCTGTCTCGCGTTGAGCGTGTCTGTCTCGCGTTGAGCGTTCCTGTCTCGCGTTGAGCGTTCCTGTCTCGCGTTGAGCGTGTCTGTCTCGCGTTGAGCGTTCCTGTCTCGCGTTAAGCGTTCCTGTCTCGCGTTGAGCGTTCCTGTCTCGCGTTGAGCGTTCCTGTCTCGCGTTGAGCGTTCCTGTCTCGCGTTGAGCGTTCCTGTCTCGCGTTGAGCGTGTCTGTCTCGCGTTGAGCGTTCCTGTCTCGCGTTAAGCGTTCCTGTCTCGCGTTGAGCGTTCCTGTCTCGCGTTGAGCGTTCCTGTCTCGCGTTAAGCGTTCCTGTCTCGCGTTGAGCGTTCCTGTCTCGCGTTGAGCGTTCCTGTCTCGCGTTGAGCGTTCCTGTCTCGCGTTGAGCGTTCCTGTCTCGCGTTGAGCGTTCCTGTCTCGCGTTGAGCGTTCCTGTCTCGCGTTGAGCGTTCCTGTCTCGCGTTGAGCGTTCCTGTCTCGCGTTGAGCATTTGTAGGTCGAGTGCAAAGTAACATTGTTTTTTTTAAGTAGTCTACAGGAGCTATGCAAGACCCGGAAGGTATGCGTACCAGACACCAAAACAAAGGAATGAGAAACGGTAAAAAATAACAAAATTTTCAACTTAATTGCCACCTTATATAAATCATAAAGTCAATCATTACGGAAACTAAAACAAAAACTATAAAATAAATTATTAATATAAACAAAAAACAATGCGTAAAAAAATTAAAACAAACAAATCCTTTAAATAACAAAGTAAACCCAACTGCATTACAGTCTTAGCAGGCGCCATTATTTTGAACCTGGGTCCAATTTGGGGTTGGTCCCCTAAAACCCTCTCGCTCTAATTAATACAGTCAAAGCGAGACAACGCTAGGTTTTTAACTACGTCCTAAATGTTTTCTTTACTGACACGGGTTATATCTAGCGACTTTTTTTTCTCCAGCTTCACTAGCTCTGATCGTTCTTGGAGAAGAAGCATGATAAAGAAACTCCAAGGATCTCGTGCTTAAAATAATACATTCTGTCAAACTAGACTTTATACGAACCTTGTCTGAAAGCATACCGCCTCCAACGCAGCTCTGATGATGTGGTTTTTCGTCGTAAACGCCGTCAGACCGCAGATTATTCTGAAAACGAAGACAATGAAGTAAAAAAAATGCATTGTCAACGATTTCGTCTATCCGCGACCATCTTTTTTAACCCCCGACCAAAACAGAGGGGTGTATGTCTGTCTATTGTCGGTCTGTCTGTCTGTCTGTCTGTCTGTGGCACCATAGGTCGTAAACGGGTGAAACGAATTGATAGCGGGTTTTCTAGCGAGTGTTCTTAGATATGTTTTTATCAAAATTGGTTCAGCCGTTTATGAGATTATACTTATTTGAAGCTTGTAACGAGATGTTATAGACCAGCACCATAAATGGAACGCAAGATGCGCGCGAGCTCGAATACTTTCTCGCTCGCACCTCGACTATCTGCTTCACTCGCACACCGACTATCTAAACCGCTCACACAGCGACTATCGTTCTCGCTCCCGCACCAAGCAAGAGGGGCCGACGGGTATATAAGGAGACCCTGCACCGAGTAACTTTCATTGGTAGCTAGAGAGCTCACCTGACGCGATAGCTCTAGGCAGTCCTTAGGTGTAGCTCGGCTAAGGGGATGCGATAGCCCTAGGCAGTCCACTCCAAAGCCCATGTTAGGTACGCTGATTTGCGATAGCCCTAGGCAGTTCACTTCGCGAGTATCTCTGTATTTCGTTACCTAGGAAATACCTATGTACCTACTTTTGTGTGTGATCAAGATTGTAACATTTTGAAGAGTTCCAAATATATGTATGAAACCATACGCTGTTTCAATCAAGCAAACACCCCTACAAGTAACGCCAAGTGTTTCAAAGGCAAACCCTCCTACAAGCTAAAACTACGGGTATTTTACATTTATAAGTTTAGTTACTTAAATAACTTAGCGCCTCATTCCTCGTATCTAGGTAATAAAGTCTTACCCTCTAGCGTCCTTTCTCCAGTAGGGCGCGTAGAGTCCACTGAAGGCCGGTACAAAGTAGACGTCCCCCGTAGAGAACCTTGCCCTCCCAAATTATGTTATTACTTAGAAATGTGTTTTATGTTGGCAGCCTCAAAAGAAGAAATAGCTAAGATGATTTCAAACCTCCGATAGGAGACGGCACTACAAGAAGAAGAAGTCTCTTATTACCTAGCTAATAGAGTTTAAAAACGCTCACCCTCTAGCGTCCTTTCTCCAGTAGGGCGCGTAGAGTCCACTAAAGGCCGGTACAAAGTACACGTCCCCCGTAGAGAACACTCGCCCTCCCAAGTGCTGTTATACTTAGAAAATAAGAGTCTTAAACACCGTGCCGTGGCGGCTATATATTCACGAATTCAAAAATAGAATCGCGGACTTCCTTCTACAGAACTTTCTTATCTCTAAAGAAGGCTGATTTTAGTGGCCAGTATCATCCTAGCATAAGTCGTATAATATGTGTCTATAACTTTACTTTCCTTTTTTCAGATGCCAGTGCACAGCCTTCTTTATTTCTCAAGCCATGCTGTTAGGTTTGGCAACCTCGCATTTAAGGACTGCGTGAACCGGTTGTCTGTCTTGTAAGACTATCTAATAATTAGTTTTCCAGCGACTTAATAAATCGTTATCCCGTGGGAAAGAAAACGTACATAAAGGTCTTTATTCTCTCTTTAGACTTGAGTCGTAATTCGACTTACAGCAGGACACACAACACCGGCGAGGCATTTGAAAATAAATTCATGATTTATTGTTGTGTTACGATTGGTTCTCTAGGATCAAATTGTAACTACAAATCGTAACTAAAACTATGAAAATACTCTAAAAACATTCCTTAAGCTGGCAAGTCAAGTTAGGCTGTTTTAAAGCAATGAATAACTAATAAATTACTTAATTTTCACTCACAACATCAGCCACACAACAAATCAAAACAAATCCTTACGTCAAATGAAGATGACGTATTATCCAGCTAACTTAAAACTACAAGAAAAATGGTATAAAAACAAACAGCATAACTGCCATGTTATTTAGCCGGGTATTATTATGTGACTAAAATTAATGGTTTCCAGCCAGAGTTGAAGTTAGTGAAACTCGGATTAGTTTTAACTTGGTCGTACTATCATAATGGCTTCTGACAGACAGTGCACTGCGTAAACCGGTTCACGGGCGACGTTGCCAGGACTTGCACAGCACGGCTTGAGAGATAAAGAAGGCTGTGGCCAGTGTCATGCCAGTGTGATTTCGTCTTTCCGCATCCATATTTTTTTTATAGCTCACACAGCGCCTTATTGCCTAGGAAATAAGTGTCTCACCCTCTAGCGTCCTTTCTCCAGTAGGGCGCGTAGAGTCCACTGAAGGCCGGTACAAAGTAGACGTCCCCCGTTGAGAACACTTGCCCTCCCAAGTGCTCCGTGTCGTTTGACACGTCTTTGATCAGTTTCAGGTTGTCTCGAAGGAACTTCATCGCGCCGCCGGCCACCGCTATCGAGCCTGTGAAGTTAAAAAAATACACTCAGCGTAAAAAAAAACCGGCCAAGTGCGAGTCGGACCCGAAGCACGAAGGTTTCCGTACCGTATCTATAAAAACGGCGAAAAAATCACTTTTGTTGTATGGGAGCCCCCTTGAATATTTATTTTATCCAGTTTTTTTGTATTTGTTGTTATAGCGGCAAAAGAAATACATCATCTGTGAAAATTTCAAATGTCTAACTATCACGGTTCATGAGATACAGCCTGGTGACAGACGGACGGACCGACAGCGGAGTCTTAGTAAAAGGGTCCCGTTTGGCACCCTTCGGGTACGGAACCCTAAAAACTTTAATTCCTTCATCATCATCATCAGCAAGTTAACACCCACTGCTGAGTAAAGGCCTCTTCATGCTCACGCCACCTCTCACGATCCTGTGAGAGGTGGCGCAAACACTGTTTTCCGGCTACTTGGGCTATGTCGTCGGACCATCTGGCTGGTGGTCTGCCAATCGATCTCTATCGCCATTCCGCAATGGACTTCAAATTCTTTCAAAGTAAACCAATTGATATGAATTTTAAGCAATCTATTGAATGGTAATGAAATAGACTTCTATTTCCTGGCGAGGAGGGAAGATGTCCGATGGACAAGGGCGGTGACAGTGTGGAGGCCAAGAACTGGACGGCAATCAGTGGGAAGACCAGCAGCCCGATGGTCGGACGACATCGTCATTGCCGCGGAGGGTCCATGGATGAGGATGGCTAGGAACCGTGAGAAGTGGCGCGAGGGGAAAAAGGCCTATACCCAACAGTGGGCAGAGGTGGGCTGATGATGATGATGATGATGATGATGATATATTATTTTTAAGAATCTTAATTTCTAATGTTTGCGCTTTATTTTGCCCATCCCGCTCTCAACATCTATATCTCATTATTAACCAGGGCTGGCTGGAAGAAATTTCTCTAGAAATAAGTCCGCCCTTGTACACTTTCTCTTACTATCATGTTATTTAAGTCTATTTTTTTTGTCTGCAATAAAGTGTGACAAACAAACAAATGATGATGATGATGAAATAGACTTTCGAAATAAGGAAATTAATTTGTGTTTTAGAGCTCCAATCCCCGTCTTCTGTGCTCTTTAGTAAACACCGCCCCCCCCCCTAACCCTACGTCGTCTAGCTGCACCCCCCAAATCCCTGAGCTCTTTAGTTACTTTATACATCTGTGGAAGCAGAATAATAATATTCTTCTTTTAGGGGCTCCACCCCCCCAACCCTGCATCTTTTGTGCTCTTTAACATCTTTAGTAGAAGTATAATTTTCCTATTCTAAGGCGTGAAGTATACAGAAACGGCATAAGGCGTAAGGCGTAAGGCGTAAGGCATACGGCGCAGAGCAGGCGTGGAGCAGATAAGGTATGAATTATACAGAAACGGCGTAAGGCGCGGCGCTCTCCTCTCTCTTTCTCTCCAATACATACTGGGATGAGTTTGTTTAATTTCAAAGTTACGTACATTTGTGAATTTGTAGTAGCAATACCACTCGCTAACTGTGAAGGAAAACATCGTGAGGAAACCCGCAGTTTAGTTGGCTCCACACGTATTGACTTGTCTTTTCTGTGGGCTAGGCCGACTAAGCTGTCAGCATAGTATAGGTGCTGGGCAAGCCTACTCCATCTTAAACAATGTCCCAGGCACTGCAGCGCCGAGTGGTTTCTTCACCCATCTAGTGTTAATGAAGGTGCCACTGGACGCTGGATAAATCATCTCATTAAGTAGACGCAAAGGCCTTAGTTTTTTTTAGTACACTCTGTCGTGTTGTCGTGTGTACATAAAATTCACTATCGTCACATATTTTCTGCTCCTACTGTATAACAAATGGCGTGCTGCTTGCGCGCCTCTCCGGTCGCGCCTGCAAGCGACGCGGAACAGGCGACGAAACGGCGTGCCTGCGCCACGCTGCTTCAGTATAATTCACAACGTGTCGCCTGCATACATTTTGTATTGAAATGTTTTGAATCGGCAAGATGCCTGCGCCGCACCTTACGCCTTTTCTGTATAATTCAGGCCTAAGGTGGGCTCCGCCCCCCTTAACCCTCTGTCGTCTAGCTGCGCCCCCCCCCCCAATTCCCTGAGCTCTTTAGGCGACATCCCAGGCCCTGCAGCGTCTTCACCCATCTAGAGTAAGTGAAGGTGCCACTGGACGCTGTATAAATCATGTCATTACGCAAAGGCCTATTCTGTGAAAGCAGAAGTATAATACCTTCCAGGGCATAGACCGGCGGCGCGTCGGGTCCCATCCTGTAGGCAAGGGTGGTGATGAGACCGTGCGTCGACTGTACCCGCTTGGTGCCCGTGTTGTACAGTAGGAAACAGCCGCTGCGGTACGTGTTCTTGGCCTGGCCGGCCTTCAGGCAGTTCTGGCCCACCAGCGCCGACTGCTGGTTGCCGAGGATCTGGAACAATAGTTCAGGTTATCGTATGAAGTGGTGGCCACCCCTGTTGTCAGAGTTTTTAGGCCGCCCAAAGGGCCTGTGTGTGTCTGTCTGTCTGTGTGACTGTCTGTGGCACCGTAGCTCTTAAACGGGTGAACCGATGTGGATGCGTCTTGGACTAAAGCTTGTAAGAGGAACTTAAGGGAGGCCTACACGCGACCGTGAACTTAGCGACGGGCTTGGCCTAAAAGCTATCCGCTTCACTTGACATCATGTAGGGAGTCGGCACTTCCAAAATTAATGAATTAGAGAGTGTTTTCTCGGTAGTGCATCCACCTCGCACCTCGCTCGTCGCAATCATACGCATTTTGCCTATTTTACTTTTCTTGGACATGCTTCAGAGGTAGTCTAATTTTGAAGAAACTGTTTATTATTGCATAATAAAAAAATAAATACAAATCTACATTAGATGTCCCATGTCGGTGTTGGATTGGTTTTTACAGGTTCGGCAGAAATATTACGACAAGGCGAAAGTCTGCTAATTTTCATGATCTTTCGAGGTCTATATCTATACAAATATAAAACGTTTTTTTTTTATTTTCTTAGCTGATACCGACATCGATATACATAATGACAAGACTAAGGAGTAAAAAAACTGGAAATTAGTAGCCTGTACACGACACAAGAAGACTACCACGTTTGTATGGAGATTTGGATATGAAGGGAAGCCTTAACGGACTGCACTCACCCCTGATATTCTAATCCCGTCCAGGGCCCTTAGCCTGTAACGCAATGGCGGGTCAATGGCGTCCCGGCAGAAGGACAAAACCGGGCTCACCTCGTTTTTCTCCTACAACCAGAGAACTAATCCTCTAGAATTAGAATCAAAATATTCTTTGCTGTACTACAAAAACATTAAAAGGACAGACAGCGTTAGCAAATCGTAATTGAAGTCGTCACCTGACAGCCCATTCTGGCACCATTGTGTTACAGGCTAAGGGCCCAGAACATAGCCGCTTGCCACCGAACCGTAGACCTCAGAGGTGCTTCGTATCTGCGGTAGGACTAAACGGAGTGCACTCACCCCTGATATTCTAATCCCGTCTAGAACGGAGCCGCTAGCCACCGAGCCGTAGACCTCTGAGCTGCTTCGTATCTGCGGTAGGACTAAACGGAATACACTCACCCCTGATATTCTAATACCGTCCAGAACAGAGCCGCTAGCCACCGAACCGTAGACCTCCGAGCTGCTTCGTATCTGTGGCAGGCATTCGCGGTGGATGCCGAACAACCTGGGCAGGAGGGAATACAGGGTGTTACAGCAAGGTCGTGCCGTTAAACGACACGGCAAATGTAGCAGTCAGCGATACGAAAGGATATACCTAAGCCGCATCAATAAAGAAACGATATGAAAATGCCGGCGTACAATAAAGTGTTATCTATCTAGAGGTATTAATACGACAGGGCAAGAGTTTCCATACAAAAAGTACGCTCGAGCAAGCGGAGTGGCGTGGTGATGGCGAACCCTAATTTTAATTTGCAAATTAGTCTGTTTTACCGACATAAATAAAATAAATTCAAACTGCGTGATTAATACGATACATAGTGTAAAGAGATTGAAAAGAGAGAAGGAAGGAATCTAGTCCTTACCTACAGAGCATAGGGTCCCAATTGAGCGTTTCCAAGTTCATCAGCAGCGTTCTGGAAGCGTTGGTGACGTCAGTGATGTGGAGACCGCCTTTTGGACCGCCCGTCAGGTTCTGAAATTAAACATAAACCATAAAATGGTCAGGCTTCGCTCAACGCGACTGTATTCAACACAAGTCAAAACTCAACTGTATTCTTCAGCTGTGTTTTTTCTCCTCAATAAATTAAATAAAATAAACACGGGACTCGGCCTTCGGCTTTGTGGATTGGGGTGTCTGATGGGAGTTTTGTCGTGTCGCTCTGAGCTTCGCTCAACGCGGGACTCTGCCTTCGGCCTTGCGGATTGGGGTGTCTGATGGGAGTGTTGTCGTGCCGCTCTGAGCTTCGCTCAAAGCGGGACTCGGCCTTCGGCCTTGCGGATTGGGGTGTCTGATTGGAGTGTTGTCGTGCCGCTCTGAGCTTCGCTCAACGCGGGACTCGGCCTTCGGCCTTGCGGATTGGGGTGTCTGATGGGAGTGTTGTCGTGCCGCTCTGAGCTTCGCTCAACGCGGGACTCGGCCTTCGGCCTTGCGGATGGGGGTGTCTGATGGGAGTGTTGTCGTGCCGCTCTGAGCTTCGTACAACGCAGGACTCGGCCTTCGGCCTCGCGAAAATTTCTACAGCACGCTCGGCTTTCGGCCTCGCGTGATTTTGTGTCTTTATGGGCGCGTTCCAAACTTCGCTCTTGTACGGACTCGGCCTTCGGCCTCGTCAATTGGAACTCGGCCTTCGGCCTCTGTGTGTGGTTATGTGTATTAATCATTAAAATAATCACCCAAACTATCCAAGAGTCGACGGTCCCGAAGCAAAGCCGGCGGTCCCTACTCGCTTTGCGCACTGCCTTCACGTTGTCTTTCAACCAGCGCATCTTTAGCGCGCTGAAGTAGGGGCTGACAGGAAGACCCGAGATGCCTTTCAGATAGTTTTTGTTTCGCTCAGGTATCTTGGCGAGGACCGCGTCCACTGTACTGTCCGTGCGGATGTCGTTCCACGCTGGGGGGGTGAAGTGGGGGCTTTATTAGGGTCAGATAATAAATAAGCCTTTGCATCTACGTAATGACATGATCATGGCTAAGTTGCGGTTATTGTAATAGATACTACAAGGCCTTGAGAATCTCAAAGGACTTCAAACGATGAGAATAAAATGCCTCAGACACTTTGATTTCTATCGATATTTTTTTCTTATAGGATGCCTCGCCATAATTTGTTTTTTGTTATTACGAGTATAATACATCATTCAAATCCTTAAACATACACGATACTGTACCTAAATGTATGAGACAGATGATTTATTTAATGACTTCCAAATGTATACTGGGCTAAAAAGCTATTTCGATGGCCTCACTTACATATAGCTGGATGCAGAGGCTCCCCAGTCACTTTGTCCCATGCTACAGTCGTCTCTCTCTGGTTTGTGATGCCCAACGTCACTATGTCTTCTTTGGAGTAGCCTGTAACGAAAGAATACACATGAAAAGATGATTTAAAAGGTTCAAACATTCTCTACAAGAGGTACAGAGGGGGTTCTGGAATCTCGCATTCGACACATCTCGAAGTAAAAATCTCATTTTGCGGCTAATGACGCATCTCCTATTCTCACGAAGTCATCCTCGTCATAAGGCACGAGATTTCTGCGAGATGTTGGCATTTTTCGCACGACATGACTCGAGTGGTCGGGTGCAGTCGAGATCGAAATGACATGAGATTTTTTCTTCGAGCAGTGTCGAATGCAAGATTCCCGAGAATTCGGAAGGCAAAGTTTTTTGTTCGAAAGTCCGTTATTGGCTTAATCTTATCTTTAGACAATATTGAGAAACTAATTTAAATATTTTTTATTTTGGTCCAGTAGTTTTGTTTTTATGCGCTAAAATGTTTTGTTCCTATGACCGCCAACAGTATGCAGACCGTCGCGTGAAGGTCATAAAACCGTATCTTTGAAACGTTGTAAAATCCAAACTACTGAACCAAAATAAAAAATATTGAAATTAGTTTCTCAATATTGTCTAAAGATAAGATTAAGCCAATAACGGACTTTCGAACAAAAAACTTTGCGTACCGAATTAGCGCCCTGGACTTGAACCGCAACCTCTGACGGAGACGCCACCTAACAACGTCAATGTCAATATTTCCTTAGCACTGGTTAGTGCTTTAGAAATAACTAAAAGTGGTTAGTATAAACATGAAAACATGGTCAAAATAAACAAGTCAAGTGCCGTTTATGGGTGCTGAAAACAATACTGATGCGATGTCGCGGGCAAAAGTTTGTTGTGAATAAACGGTTGAAGACTTGTCCGCAAAATATGAAATCATACAGAAGTATGAATCACGAATGAATGAGTTGAACGTCTCCTAAAGTATATAAGAGGAAACCCCGGTAATGTCCTTCTGCTGGGACGCCATCGACACGCCATTGTGTTACAGGCTAAAGCCCCAGGAGTTTGAGGGACAGAAGGGTTGTTGTTGAAGGGCCCATTATAGGAACTACCTAATTCTTCGAGTTTCCCCAGCGCTGTGACAGCGCAGGCCTCTATGTGGTGCATGATCTCCAAGGGATCCTGCTCCATCCAGCCCTCCTGTGGCTGCACCTCCGTCTTGTCAAGCTGGGCCGCGCACAACTCCTCGGCGCATTCTGCCTCGAACACCTGGAAGTTGAGGGAGTTAGTTAATCGTATGAGGTAGTGGCCACCTCTGGTGTCAGAGTTTTTAGGCCGCCTAAAGGGCCTCTGACATGGCTTAACGATTGTTATTAATCAACAACAACCAGGATCAACGGTTGAACGTGCCTTCCGAAGCACGGAAGCGCTCAGATAATTATATGATTGCCACTAGCGGTCACCCATCCTTGGACTGACCGCGCCCGATGTTGCTTAACTTCGCCAATCGATTAAGAATGGCTAGTCGAACTAGGCTGAGAGAAGGGTTGTTAAAAAAATCGGCCAAGTGCGAGTCGGACGCGAACGAAGGTTTTCCGTACCAATATCTATAAAAACGGCAAAAAATCACGTTTGTTGTATGGGAGCCCTCTTGAATATTTATTTTATGTTGTTTGGCTTGGGAATAGAGTCTAAAGCCAATGAAAAATTTGGACTACCTCTGCCCTATAAAGGGTTAACACATTCGCTGCCTTTGACGCATTAACGCGTTGTGGTGACTGAGCACGAGGTCTTAAAGGGATCAAAGGGGAAATAACTCTTTTGTTCCACTTGGAAACCATCCAATGAAAGTCGTTGGAAAACATACAATACTAGTTTCACCCAGATCGGCGTACAATAATGAGCCTACAATGAAGATTTATAAAGATTTTTATAAGGTTAAAAAATTCGCTCGGGACAGGATTTGAACCCACAACCTCTTGCATTCCGTTCAGGCACTCTACCTATTGAGCTACCGAGTGAATTAACTGTCGATGCGAATTTTCTAACCTCATTCAACCTCACACACAGTTCCCTAGCACGGGTTACTACTAAGGCCTTTTTGCATCTAAGTACGTAATGAATGAGATGATTTATACAGCGTCCAGTAGCACCTTCACTTACACTAGATGGGTGAAGAGACCACTCGGGCGCTGCAGTGCCTGGGACATTGTTTTAGATGGAGTAGGCTTGCCCAGCACTTTAGATGGAGCACGAGTTAGTGCTTTATAAAATACAAAAAATGACGATTTAGTTTGAATCGCATGCATGCAACTATTGTTTTATTTGTGTACATTTGTAAATTTTTAGTAGCAGTGCCACTCGCTAACTGTGAAAGATAACAGCGTGAGGAAACCCGCGGATGAGTTGGCTCCACGCGTACTGACCTTGTCTTTCCTGTGGGCTAGGCCAGGGGTCGGTAACCTGCGGCTCGCGAGCCGCATGCGGCTCTTTCAGTTCCATACACAAAAAGAGCCGTAAATTACTTAATTTTTTTAATCTGAAGCAATATTGCGATCGAATGTTTCGAGGGCAATGGATACAGTTCTGGATTGAGAACTGAGGGTAGAATTGGTAAATATGCATGTGCACTGCGCCTTAATGTCTATTGAGAATGTCTTAAGTCTATTAAGAAGGTAAAATCGGTGAATTTTCGGGCGCGGTGCGCGCGCGTCAGTGCACCTTAATACAACGTGTTACAAAACATCCTAACTCTTTTTACAGGGTGTAACCTACTGGTCAATAGGGTGTCAATTCTGTAAAAAAAGTTGAAAAAAACAATTTTTATTTTATAACCTCAAAATTGAAAATTTTTCATACCTTTTTTGTTGTTGGTATTAGCTCAAATTAAAAAATTTGTTTGTGGGTGTAGGTGCATTTGAGTTGTTAAAACACTGTGAAAGTCAATGAAAACATTATTTAAAAAATACTTTTCTCCCGCCACAGCGTTCACATTTTATTAATTAAAAAATCAACGGAACGTCATAGAGGAAAAAAAATATTTTGGTTGTGATCCCTATTACCGGGTGCTATTACCCTGTAAAAAGAGTTAGCATCTTTTGTAACACCTTGTATAAGAGAAACGACAAAAAAAATTGTGGCTCTTTAACCTAAGAAATTTTGTAAAGTACAATTTTTGGCTCTTCCCCCTCCAAAGGTTGCCGACCCCTGGGCTAGGCGGACTGAGCTGTCAATAGGATAGAATAGGATAGGTGCTTGGCAAGCCTACTCCATCAAAACAATGTTCCAGGCATTGCAGGGTCCGGGTGGTCACTTCAGACATCTAGTGTGAGTGAAGGTGCCACTGGACGCTGCGTAAATCATCTCATTACGTAGATACAAAGGCCTATTTATTATTATTGTTTTATTTCAAGAAAGAATTGAATGAAAATTCTTGTTACTAACCTGAGGGAGGAGTATCTCTGTACTGTTGTCTACTAGCTTTAGCCCGCGACTTCGTCCGCGCAGACTTACCGCCGATTTCTGAATTGAGAAATTCGCTAAGCAAATGGGTAAGTATCGTCCTGCCTCTGCAGATTTCTCACAAAAGAGCGTGACAGAAAGATAGTTAAGTATTAGCGAAATAGCAAAATTCTCAATTCAGAAACCGGGCCTTAGTTTTTTCCCGTTATCACAATAAAAAATAGCCTATAGCACTCAGCGATAACGTAGCTTCCTATTAGTGAAAGAATTTTCAAAATCGGATGAGTAGTTTTGGAGATTACTGCCTACATACATACATACATACTTAGAAACTTCTCATCTTTATAATATTAGTGTAGAAGTATAGACAAACATGACGTCAAGCCAACACATTTCATACGTACACTTTTCATATACGTAAGTATGTAAGTACCTACCAATCCAAGAAAATTATCCGAAGAGAACTGTATTTTGCATAATCACATCGTTTTCTGAAAACACGACAGCACGTCAGAGTGTACACTTTTGTTGAAAAGTCGCCCGTAACGTAACCGAGTAGAGTGCTAGCGTATAAGGGTCGACGTGCTGTCTTGTGTACCAATGTACTTTAACCACATACAAAATTAAACACCAGTGATTAGATTATAACTTGGCAGGTAGATTGAAGTCTATGGCAAGTACTGATACACTAATAAAATATACTAGAGCGTACTAGTAGCCAACAAAAAGAAAAATTGTTCTAAAAAAAATTATTTGTTGTTCAGTTCTCAAATTTATCAGCAATTTTAGGCCATTTTACAACTCGAACGCCGATCTCTGTTCAACATCTCTATAATAACTGACATCGGATTATATGCATTTGCATGTTCGCATATACAAATGGATAAAATGTTTAGAGCATTACTGCATATTTTTGTGCTTTTTCATTCATAGTGCTTATTTGTCAAAAATGGGTCGTAAAGGGAGTTTTTACCCGACTCGACTGTCCAAAGGAGGGTTATGTTTTTGAACTCCAATTATGAAAAAATAATCCAATTACCTAAGTACCATATTCCTTACTATTTTTCCTTTTTAGGAAATATTGACATATTTTTGTTTGTAAGCGTCTGTTTGTGCTCTAAGTATAGATTATCAGTACTTTTGTGAAAATAAATGTAAGTTCTCGTAATAACAAGTATTTTGAAAGTGCATATTTTGTGCATATTTCGCCCCTTTTATAGTGCGTATCGCATGCATATTTTGGCATTTCGACAGTGCATATAATGCGATCCGACGTCTAGTTATTACCTAGCTAGAGCCTAGACTAAGGCCCGGTTTCTGAGTTGAGAATTTTACTAAGCACATACTTACGTATCGCTCTGTCACGCTCTTTTGTGAGAAATCTGCAGAGACAGGACGATACTTACCCATTTGCTTAGCAAAATGTTCAACTCAGAAACCGGGCCTAAGCAAATGTTGTTTAAAGAGCAACGCTCAAGAACCTAAGCATCGAAACTTCATGCTAATTTATAGCGTCACATTTTACACTCCGATAGGAGAAGACGAAGGAGTAGTCTTAAAAATAATGTAGTACCACATTGGAATGTCATTGAGTACCACCGATATTTGTTTGACTTTGTAGCTGTATGTGTAAAAATATGTTGAAAACAAGTCAGTTTTTTGCTAACCAGACATAACATACCAGACTAAACGTTAAAAAATATTTTTTTTCAGAATGGAAAAACCAAAAAATACATGTTTTGTGGATTTCACATAGTAAAAAGCAAAACGATATTGGCGAGTTGGCAAGGGCGTTCGTCGCAGAGTGCCAAGGTCAAAGAGATGTAAAAACAAGTCTTGTATACGTATTGTGTATGTAATATTTTTTCCAAGCCTACTCCATTATGTACGCACTTCAGTGTCTGAGTGGTCTTTCTAGTGTGCGTGGAGTGCCACTGGACGCTGTATATTTTAAAGAACTACAAAGATGCAAACACAGATCTACTCTTTTAGCCGTTAAGGCTGTCACCGAAACAATCTAAATAATCCCACCAAAAACATTCCGTAAAAACTAGCCAGGTCTCGATGGATCTGCTTGTTTATCTCTAAAAAAGTAATGAAATCTAGACAAAGTCGTGCCAAGTCTAAGGTTCCTTACTGCGATTTCTTTATTATTATAGTTAATGTTGTGAGACTTGGCCGTTGAAGGGTACACAAGCGGTTCTGGCGACAGATTGGTGCAATGGTGTCATGGAGCACCTGGTTTTGTACCCTTGTGTACCCTTCAACAGCCAAGTCTCACAACATTAACTATAATAATAAAGAAATCGCAGTAAGGAACCTTAGACTTGGCACGACTTTGTCTAGATTTCATTACTTTTTTAGAGATAAACAAGCAGATCCATCGAGACCTGGCTAGTTTTTACGGAATGTTTTTGGTGGGATTTCACTTCTTTTTGTAGAAACGAGGGCCTATTGATTAATTTTATTAGATTTTCTTATTTGACACAGTTTTTAAATTTGTGTTATGTTCGAGTACTTAGAATAAAGTTAATCGTCCGACTATTTCTTGTTGAACGAGCGAGCGAAGTCCTTCGAGTCAGCTGGAACTATCCGGCGTTTGTATGTATGTATGTTTGTATGTATGAATGTTTGTTCGACGATATTTTGAGTAAATTTGGTCGGATCGTTATGAAATTTGATAGGCGGGTAAACTAAATTGAAAGAATTTTTAAATTCGAACATGAGCCGAATCGGTCGATGGGTTGCCGAGATATGGGGTTGTATAGTTTAAATGCAAAGCGCGCGCGCGCCTGCGCGAATGGCGTAAGCAAAGTTATACATCTGTAACTGAGGTCGCGAGTTCATAGTTCGGAGCGAACCACTAGTGGGACGCTATAGGCTAGATTAAATGAAGATGTGTCCCACTACGCTGGATTTTTGCAATGACAGTCGATTTTTTTATGTACCAATAGTAATAGTAGAAGGGGCATTACCATAATATCTCTAATAAAGCTGATACCAGCTGAGGGTTCTTCATCAGATACTTCAGACCTTAGATTTTTGACATCAAATGAAGCGGCCCACCAAGTTGAATATTTTTTGTAAGGGCGGTATATGTCGATCTATAATAGTTTGGTTGGGCTCTTGTGTTTTCTAACCAGGGTCACCAGCTACTCCAGATCTTCGATTATCCTAGTTTTTATAGTTTTCCCTTTATGTGGCCATTAAACCCTAACTCTGTACCAAATTTCAGCTCTCTGAGTTTATGGGAAGTACTAGTTCTATTAGGGCTCTTGTGTTTTATAATCAGGGTCACCAGGTACTCCAGATCTTCGATTATCCTAGTTTTTATAGTTTTCCCTTTATGTGGCCATTAAACCCTAACTCTGTACCAAATTTCAGCTCTCTGAGTTTATGGGAAGTACTAGTTCTATTAGGGCTCTTGTGTTTTCTAATCAGGGTCACCAGGTACTCCAAATCTTCTATTATCCTAGTTTTTATAGTTTTCCCTTTATGTGCCCATTAAACCCTAACTCTGTACCAAATTTCAGCTCTCTGAGTTTATGGGAAGTACTAGTTCTATTAGGGCTCTTGTGTTTTCTAATCAGGGTCACCAGGTACTCCAGATCTTCGATTATCCTAGTTTTTATAGTTTTCCCTTTATGTGCCCATTAAACCCTAACTCTGTACCAAATTTCAGCTCTCTGAGTTTATGGGAAGTACTAGTTCTATTAGGGCTCTTGTGTTTTCTAATCAGGGTCACCAGGTACTCCAGATCTTCGATTATTCTAGTTTTTATAGTTTTCCCTTTATGTGCCCATTAAACCCTAACTCTGTACCAAATTTCAGCTCTCTGAGTTTATGGGAAGTACTAGTTCTATTAGGGCTCTTGAGTTTTCTAATCAGGGTCACCAGGTACTCCAGATCTTCGATTATCCTAGTTTTTATAGTTTTCCCTTTATGTGGCCAGTCAACCCTAACTCTGTGCCAAATTTCAGCTCTCTGAGTTTATGGGAAGTACTAGTTCTATTATGATGATCATGAGTGAGTGAGTGAGTGAGTGAGTGAGTGAGTGAGTGTGTGTCATAAATGCGAAACTTTGCTTTCGCTTAACTTCGGAACTAAATGACCTACAGACTTGAAATTTTGGATTTTAAGTATGTGATTATAGCTTACTAGATGACGAAAATTTCTGCGTTCTGGTCTTATCCAGAGGATCTCAAATAGGGGCCTGAAAATGCGGCGAAATGGTTCCAGTAAAGGATGGTCAGTGTTTGCTTCGCGCTCGACCTGGCGGGGGCACTGCCGTGCCCCCAGATACAACTTGTATGCACAACCGACAAGTATTGACTGTCGTTCTAAAGTCCATTCGCTTAGATACGGCCTCGTTACAACGTGTTGGTCAAAGGTCCTAACTCTTTTAACAGGGTAATAGCACCCGGTGATAGGGATCACATACTATTTTTTTTGCTATGACGAACCGTTAATTTTTTAATTAATCAAATGTAAGCGCTGTGAAGGGAGTTTTTTTAAGTTACTGGTTTTTGTTGATTTTCATTTTTGATAAACTTAAACCTATGCAAATAATTATAATGATTAATTGATTATGACAGACACACACACAAATAGCGGTCAAACTTATAACTCCCCTCTTTCTGGGTCGGGGGTTAGAAAGAAGAGTAAACTTACCACAAATCTGACTGTTTTTGTTCCATCATCGATGACGCCGACCAATGATTTCTTGATGCCATCCTTCACTGGCATCTCTGTACCTGAGAACAACATTCAGTCAATAAATTAGTATAATTTGTATAAGCTAGTAGCAAGCTATAAGCTTAATTTGCAGCGCTCACGGCCTTGTTAGACTAGCAATTCTTAATCGATTGGTAAAGTTAAGCAACATCGGGCGCGGTCAGTCCATGGATGGGTGACCGCTAGTGGCAATAATATCTAAGCACATCCATGCTTCGGAAAGCACGCTTAACCGTATACCGGTGCTTGTTGATTAATAAGTTAATAACAATCGTTAGGCCATGTCAAAGGCGCTTTGGGCGGCCTAAAAATTCTGACCAGGGGCCTTAGCCGCTGTGCCTAGGGTCAGAAAGGCCTGTAACTGTAACGCAATGGTGCCAAAATGGGCTGCCAGTTGATGGCTTCAATAACGATTTATTAATGCTGTCGGACCTTTTAATGTGTTTTTAGTACAGCACAGAATATTCTGATTCTAATTCTAGAGGATTAGTTCTCTGGTTGTAGGAGAAAAACGAGGAAACACCTGGGCCCTTAGCCTGTAACACAATGGTGCCAAAATGGGCTTCCGGTTGACGGTTTTAATTACTATTTATTGATGCTGTCGGTCCAGTGTCGGTCCTTTTAATATTATTGTAGTACAGCAAAGAATATTATGAGTCTAATCCTAGAGGATTAGTTCGCTGGTTGTAGGAGAACAACGAAAAAATCCTGGTTTTGTCCTTCTACCTAGGACGCCATTGAGACGCCATTGTGTTACAGGCTAGGGCCCCTGTTTTGTCCTTCTGCTGGGACGCCATCGAAACGCCATTGCGTTACAGGCTAAGGCCCCTGGGGTGGCCACTATCTCATACGATTGCCTACCTACTCTTCTATAAATTAGTCAGAAGCTGTCGTTCCACAAAAGGGTAGTCAGGGCCAACAAACGAATATATTTTTTTCCACGTAATCAAGTGTAATTATCGCGAAGGCATTAGGATCATAGCGACACTTGGAAAGAGATTAGTCTAGCTAAAGTATTTAAATAGCTAAGCTACATAATCTATACCGAGTAGGTTAGTTAGTATAATTCTATCTGCGTAAAGATGTAGATTCTGTATGTATGTGTTTGTGTACAATTCATATTTTTGAAACACAATATTAGACACTGGGCATCTGTTTTTTTTTTCAAATAATTTCGGTCTCTTTGTTACGCACATAGGCTAACTATCCAGCAAATTAACCGCACAGAACACAAATCAACCGGTATTGAACTGTGGACGCGCGAGTAGATTTTTTAACCCCCGTAACAAAAAGAGGAGTGTTGTAAGTTTGACCGCTATGTGTGTGTGTCTATGGGACCGTAGTAGCTCTTAAAAGGGTGAACCGATTTGGATGCGATTTTTTTAAATTTGAAAGCAGGTTTTCTAGCGAGTGTTCTTAGACTTCATGTTTCATCATCAAACTCGATGTTTCATCAAACTCGGTTCAGCCGTTTATGAGATATGCTAATTTGAAATTAATATTTCGGGGGTTTTATTAATTTTGAATTTAGTAGTTATTACATAATAGAGGCCCCTGTCGTCAACGCAGAGAAAGTCGCGGGCAAGAGCTAGTGTCTCACATAAAAACCGCCTCGTAAGATAGCCTTGTGTATAATCTGTCGCAATGTCACGGATATTCTGATAAACTGTAGGGCAATCGAGCCACACCGCTAAGTGTAATCAAGTTAACATACATTGCCTTCAAGAATCAGAATCAAGAAGCGAAAGCTATGGAATACCTACCATCAAAAGGAGAATGGTTGCATATCTAGGACATGCGTTCAGTTCAGGCACGCGAGATACAGCCTCCTGCAACTTATAATGATGGGAAAAGTCGCTGGCAAGAGACGCGTCGGCCGAAGGAGAAAATCCTGGCTAAGAAACCTACGGGAGTGGACTGGGATCGCGAATGCTGCCCAACTACCTATTTCCCCTCGCGAGAAACAAAGAAAGATATGCAGAGCTGACCGCCAACCTTCGCTGAGTCGGAGAGGCACCCTAAGAAGTAGAAGAAGACATTGTCTTGGTAGAGTACTAAGTTCATTCAAGGACTTGCAAATGTGTGTCTGATATATCTGGGGGCTATTTCTTGGCAATCTCGCATTCGACACTCTCGAAGGAAAAATCTCTCATGTCATTTCGATCTCCACTGCTCCCGACCACTCGAGTCATGTGGAGCGAAAAAGGCTAACATCTCGCAAAAATCTCGTGCCTCATGTCGAGGATGACTTCGTGAGAATAGGCGATGTGACATTTGCCGCAAAATGATATTTTTTGGTGTCAATAGTTTTTGCAGATTTCTGTGTGTATATTTCTCAAGAACGCGTCGAGGTATCAGGTTGTTTATATCAAAATACTCAGGTGTCTTATCAAGTTTCCAGTGATTGGCAATGCCTCCGGGAACGGAACAGCAATTAGAAGGTGATCCCTATCATCTGGTGCTATTACGCTGTAGAAAGAGTTCTCCTTTCGATCTTTTGTAACACCTTGTATAAATGAGGGACGTTAGATAAGAGCCCGTATGCGACCCGATGCAATCTTACTGTCTTCATTCTGATGAAATCATTGATCGGAAAAACCAATCTGCCATGCAACTGAATTGAGGAAACATAACTCTTGTTTAGTGGCAATTTGTTGTATCCTATCATCGTGATTTTAACTCGCCAAGCAAGAGGTAGGATGCAGTAATTACTTGAAATTAACTGACTATCTAATTAATCACTAAGTCATTCATCGGCCAATTTGGAATGCTTGGGTAGTTATAAATCGGACTTTCAGACTTTATAATCTTACCTGAAACTATTGATATGCGTAACATACGAATATAAGTGTAATAGGTATGCATGTAGCTTTAAGAACTAGAATAATCGTAAAGTGTAAAATGTTAATCTTAAACAGATAAGACACAGCAATATTACACTTTATTAGAGACCATAATAAGCTAATGAAATATATTATACAAATCCATCTAACCACACAATGTCTTTATGGCATGCCAATCAAGACAACCTCCGGGCGAAACCACTAAAGAAATATAATGCTCGGAACATTCAACAGCGTAATTTTTAAATAGATTTATTCCTGAAATACGTCATCTTTTAACTGTGATTATAAAACAGAAATCATAGAATTATAAGTCTATGACAGAAATCAATTATAAAACAGGGGCAATTGTGAATGTGTTGTGAATGTGAGCAAAAAACACCTAACATGAATGATACATTGGAGTGTAGTGGAAGATACCTACATTCAGCATTCATGGGTAGCTATAGGTTGAAGGAGAAGATGCAAGAGGAAGCAAAATAGCGGTTTACACCAGTTTTAGTCGGTTTTTGTCACGCTCACACAATGTTCAACATTATGTGACAAAATTTAATGCATTCATCCAAAGGAGGGTTGTCAGGGGGCGATGACAGAAAAATACTGTAATTAAGACCCAAAGTTCTTATGTGTCTACGAGTATATCAGGTCTACCATCCAATTCATTATTAGATACACTTACAAGGTTTCCAGAAACTTACTGATTGAATCATTGTAATCAGTGCCCTACGGCACTTTTGCTATACAGGGTGTTAAAAGACCGCCAACAGACCCGAAAGCCACGCATACTAGACACCAAAACAAAGTACTTTTTTGATAAATTATTGCTGGGAAATGATTTTGGTTTTTTAGGTTATAATTTTGAAAAATATTTTATAACTCAATGGACTTGTAACGCGCAGAAGTCATATTACGCAAGCGTAGGTATAAGTTTATGTTACTTAAGTTTGAAGTGCCGATGTTTAGAATACATTGCGGGTTGAAATTTTAACGTCGTTTTTTGTAAGAAATATTCATAATTTTGATATGGCTTCTTGAGAAGATATGTTAAGAACTAGTTACTGAATACATTTCTGCAAAAAAAAAGTTTTGAAAAGTCCGACTTTGAACCTCATCATCTCGGAAACCGTTGATTTCCCAGGCATAGTTCCTTGGGCAAAAATGTTCCTTATGATGAGGACAATACGTGGTTTCCCGCTCTGTTGGCGGTCTTTTAACACCCTGTATATATAAATTATTTATGTGCTTTTATTTATCTGTCAAAAACGTCAAACCGAAAACATCGCGATCGTTACGTCCCCGAAACAAAAAACCAAAACTCGCAAAATAACAACTTATAGGAGTGAAAAGTTTGTGAAACATCAAGGAAAACATCTAGTGTCTGTGAAAAAGGTTGAAACTTGGTCGAAATAGTGTGCAAACAGCTAAAAACAGTGAAATAAGTTCAGGCTAAATTGTTTTTCCCAAAGTGAAGGTAAACTGATAAATACTTTAGATGTAAATAACCCTCATTTCACAAGAACTATCTGTCACTGTCACTGTCATCGAGATTTTTTTTTATTTTATATATAGTTTATGGCTTGGTTGCACGACCTTTAAGCCAAGTCTTCATTTATTTTTTAATTTCATTATTCACTATTTTAGGGAAAGTTGTACAGTCTTATTTATTGCACTGCACTTAGATTTTACCGACACTGTTTTTGATGTATTTGTATAGCGGAATATAACACTTAACATTTTTTAGTAAATCACACAAATGGTGGCGGGAGGGATCACTATTTTTAGGTAGAATTTCACTTAGTTCACTGGCAAGAATGAGTCTGTGGATGGAATATTTCTGACAGCTAAATAACAGGTGTTCAACGTCTGCTTCTTGCTGTGTATTGCATTCTTTGCATTCTGGTGATCTGGTGATTCCCAACCTTGCTAGGTGGGAAGGTGTGGTGGAATGGCCAAATCGAAGCCTATTAATCGTTGTGATAAAGTCTCGGCTGGCTGACTCAAGCTTATTGTACCACGGCTCAACTGGTAAGTTTTCTTGGATACTTCCATACCATTTTCCTTTTTGTTGCTGGTCCTTCTTCCACATCTGCTTCCAGAGCAACATCATATCTAATCTTATTGAACTATGGTAATCTGACATTGGGACATTTACTACATAATTAACATCTAAAGGGTTAATCCCTTCATATGCAGTTTTATCTGCTATTTCGTTTCCAGAAATTCCTCTATGTGAGGGTATCCACATGAATGCTGTGTTTGTACCTCTAAGATACAATTGATAGACTAAGTTTTTAATTAAATATAAAATGTAATTAGTTTTGTAATGTATCTTAAGATATCTGAGACTCTCTATTAGACTTAATGAATCTGTTAGAATCAATACTTCTGTACAATTATTAATATGGTTAATCAATTTCAATGCTTCTACAACGGCATAAGCCTCTGCAGTAAATATGGTACAGTTATTATCTAAGCAAAAACTTTGAGAAAATTGTGTCTGTATCGTGGATCATAAACAGCTGATCGCACAAAATTATCACTTTTACTTCCATCTGTGTATAAAACATAAAAGTTATCATTTTCTTCAAGGAAAGACTTCATTGTTACATTACATGAAACAGTGGAAGTTAAGATATTTACAGGATGGGTTATACTGCTGAAAGAGTTGGTGTAGCAAGGCCACTGAGATTGCTTCTTAACTCTATTGCATGTTTTATTAACTTCCAGATATATTCGGCACAGCTGTGGAGATCTACCACTCAACACATCTTCGACTGCAGCCATTGGACCTGGTGCATTTATCATTTGAGGTAATATACTTTTAATAACATTATTATTCTCTAGTGACAGTAGCTTTACACAATATCTTTCAGCTAGTAATATTCTCCTTATAGCCAGAGGCATGATCTTTGTTTCAACTTCCATGGCCCTTATGGGAGTTGAACACATAGCGCCAGAAATTATTCTTAGTGCCTTGTTTTGAATTACATCTAATCTATGTACATAAGGACTATCTATATAAACTAAGCTACTGTAGTCAAAATGACTTCTGACTATTGCTTTGTACAATATTGACAATATTTTTGGATCAGCACCCCAAGATACCCCAGCAAGGCATCTTAATATATTTAGCCCTCTCAGGGCATTTTTAGAAATATATTTTACATGCTCTTCAAAATTTAACTTCTGATCAATGATAATACCTAAAAATTTATGCTTACTAACTCTTTTAATTGTATCTCCATTGTAAGTAACATTTGTAGAAGGATTATCATCACTGAAAATCATTAAACTACTTTTAGAAGCATTAATTTTTAGCCTCAATCTACTTTGGTAATATGTATTTAATTGTTGTAAGGCAATGTTAATTTTTCCTATTGCTCTTGTCAGGTTATAATCTGTACTGTACAAGACTAAGTCATCAGCAAACTGCAGAATATTTACATCGTTAGTATTTACATATTTACAAATTTCACTAGTGTACAAATTATACAAAAGAGGTGACAGAGTTGCACCTTGCATTGTGCCTTTGGAGGCATTATTAGGACCGTAAAGGATATTATTATGTTTTACATAAAGTGTCCTATCATTTAAAAAATCATAAATCCATTTTGAGACTTGTCCTGGTATTCCAATGCTACCAGTCAATACCTTTACAAGTATGCCAGGATCAAGGCTGTCAAACGCGCCTTGGACATCCAGAAACACACAGGCAGTATGTAATTTGCTATTCTTTCCTCTTTTCAGGTCTGCTATGAGAGAAGTGAAACTGTCTGCACAACTACGCCCTCTACGAAATCCATATTGTACATGCGGAATAATCTGATGTGTTTCTGAATACCAATCAAGACGGGTCTTCAACATATTCTCGAATATTTTGCCTAGACATGAGGATAGTGAAATTGGACGATATGAGCTTGCGAGATCTGCTGGTTTATCAGTTTTGAGTATTGGAATAACACACTGCGTTTTCCATTGCACTGGAATAATTTTTTTGTGCCAAAGGTTATTTAGTATTTTTAAGAATAAATTTTGAATAGATTCATCAAGGTTTTTAATTAATATGTAGGGTAAATCATCTAGACCTGGGGTAGTGTTTCGCCTCGACTGTAAACTCAAAGTAAATTCTGTCCATGAAAATGGGTCTAACAAAAAAGATACACTAGGGTCCTCATTATTAAGATCAAAATAGTTTTTAAAGGTGCTGATATCAGTCAAGCCATTATTGTCCGACAACTTTGTTAAAAATGGCTGTACAAATTCGTCCCTGCATGATCTATTGCCAGAATTAATGCCCTTAAATCTCCTAACAAGATTCCAAATTTTACTCAATGGTGTAGTTCTATTGAAAGTATTACAGAAGTCATTCCAACCATTCTTTTTTTGCTCTATTATAGTTCTTTTTTTAATAGCGTCCAATCGCTTGTAATTTATATAATTGTTTTCTGTAGGATCACTTCTGTATAATTTCAAGGCATTGTAGGATGCTACTACACTATCCTCACATGTGCTATTCCACCAGGGAGCTGGAGGTCTACTTCTAAAGTTTTTTGTTTTTACAAATTTAGGAACTACAGATTGCTTAAGGGCTTCAAGACAGGAACAAAATTCGTTATAAGAGGATATTGGGTCATCATTGTCAACAGACATGTTGCTGAAAGCACTCTTTGAAAACTCATGAATTTTTTTCCAGTCGGTCTTATCATATAAAAATCTGTCAACAGGTGGATTCACTTGGTATTTATCTATGGATAATGCAATTTTGGTAATCGTTGGGAAATGGTAGCTTCCCATTGCGTCATCATGGACAGACCACTCACACAATGGTGCCAGATCAGCACTCACAAAGGATACGTCAATCGCCGAAGGATTACGCGTAGGATAATTAACTGTGGTGAAGCTACCATCATTTAGAATGTATAGATTACAGTCGTCTATGACATTATATAAATCTTGGCCTCGGCCCTTTGTGGAGTAACAACCAAATGCAATGTGATGCGCATTGAAGTCGCCGCTTACAAATATAGGTTTAGGGAGATATCTTATAATATTGGATAATCTATTTATTCTAATATGACTGCTATTAGGTGGGCAATATACACATAGTATAGTCATGGTGCCTCTTTCTGTAGATAGAGATATAGCGATGCTTTGAATATCTTCATAAAAGGTTGTATCTAAGACATTATATTTTAAAATAGGTTTTATTAAAATTGCTACACCATTATGCATATTAACACCAATCTTTTTGTAAATGTTATAGCCAGGAATTCTAAAATTTTGATCATTTTTCAACCAAGTTTCATTAAGTAAACATATGTCAATATTTTCTTTTTGCAAAAAACTTATTAATAGTTGCTTTTTACTATTAGCACTCTGTATGTTATATTGAGCAATACGTAACTGTGATATTATGTTAGTGTTTGGATCCATTATGTTGACAGATTCTTAACAAGCTTGTCTTTGATCGATGATGTGTTTATAGACATCCCATCGGGATTGTTAGCTAGTTGCACTAAGGTGTTGACAAGGGCCATCAACACATCATTGTTTGCAATGATTTGCACTTTAATGTTTGTGGGAGGAGTGGAAGAGATAGCACTCACCTTCTCAGTTTGGGTTTTAGTTTTATTTACATCATGTGGCTTATTTACAATTTTGCTTTCAGTTTTGTTCATAGCATGGGAACGATCCGGCAAAGGAGGAAATTGCACATCAGATTTCTTTGAATCTGCTACACTTACATAAGTTATTTTGTTCTTTTTCTCCAACATTTTCCTCATTTTTACTGGACACGTCCTAGCTATGGCCAAATGAGCCCCGCCGCAGTTACAGCAGCAAAGCTCATTCGGTTTGTCGCAATCTTTGTAATAGTGCTCACCAGAGCAACAGCTGCAACGCTGTTTTCCATTGCATATCTTTGCTGAATGGTTGAACTTGAAACAGCGATAGCACTGTAATGTTGCAAGGGAGGGACATAATCGAAAACTCGATATGCGAATAGGTCATATTGAACGCTGTCTGGTAGGGAGTTTGCCAGGAATGTGACGCTGACAGTCTGAAGGGGGGTCACAGTCTGCCCTGCCTTCTTTGTAAAACGTCGTATCGCTACTATTTCGTAAATCGACGACAGTTTTGTGTAAAGTTCTTTGGTTGAAATGCTCGTAGGTACAAATCGTATGATTCCTATACGCTCAATTTGAGCTGCGGGTATGTAAGCCTTGAACTTATACTTTTCCATGAAAGCTTCGTTGTTTATGAAATTGTTGGCCGTGTTGTATTGCTTGAACACTACAGCGATTTTAGTAGCATTTATGCGACGGATAGCCACCACACCTTTTATGTCTGTCGTAAAGATATGATTTAGGTAAATTGGGCTTTTATTACCTAAGCGCTCTCTGTCCTTGCTTTCGACGAACACTTTAAACTCAGTATTACCCGAATTTTCCGGATAAAGTCTCTTGTAATTTGGTTTATAGTATGGAGCATAGTTATTAGAGTCATTTTCCTCACCGCCACCTGAGACCTCCTTCCTCTTTCGAATCTTCGGATTCGGGGGAGTCTCCCCCTCTCCTTCGTTTCCGTCCATATTTACACAATTCACACTATTTTACAACTTTTGCAGAAATTTTTCACGAAAAATCAAAAAGCGCGTCTAACTTTTTCAAATTCCCGCCAAAGAATCTGTCATCGAGACTGATTAAACAGTGTTGCCATATAAACATTACGATTTCTACCAATCGTTAAAAACTCAAGTGTTGCCATAAAAAAAAAACCTGAAATATGGACACACAGATGCAGCTCCTTTTCGAAAAATTGGACGAAAAAATGCACAAACAAACTGAAGTAATAACCGCTAACATAAAATGTCTGATGGAAGAAACATACGGCAGGCGAATGAGCGACCTAGAATCAGAAAACCAAATGCTAAAAACCCAACTAAACGACTTGGAAAATAAAGTCAAAGCCCAAACAAGAACGAATAAAGAAAACAATATCATCCTGTATGGTATTCATGAAGAAAAACCTGAAAATCTACTGGACAAGGTCATAGATATTTTAAAAACCAGTGCAGACATGGAAATCTCCAAAAGAGACATAGATTTCGCGCGGCGTATAGGAAAAGGCGATAAGACCAGACCAATACTCATCCGTTTGGTCAACAAACACACAAAAATTGATATTTTAAAGAAAAAACGCTCAATGAAAAATATCATAGTAGATGAAGACTATCCTAAAGAAATACTTGAAATAAGAAAACAACTTAAACAAGCAGTAAAAATAGAGAAGGAGAAAGGAAATGATGCATTCATAAAATATGATAAACTAATAGTAAGAGAGAGGAAGAACAATAAAGAAAATAAACAATATGCAGAATTAGAGCCATCAACAGAAAAACCGGGTACAAGCCGCGGTACAAAAAGGCCATTATCTCCAAAGAACCCAAATAAACCAACAGAAGAACAGCCTAACGAGCAACAAGCAAAAATGAACAAAACTAACGCATTTGAAGTCCTCCGTGCTAGAGCCTATATAGACTCAACTAAAAAACAAAACTCACTGTAGCAGACAGCAACACCTCCCCCTGGAAACAAGAACAAAATAAACAAAACTAGAACCCACAAAACTACTCTTCCAGTACGGCTGGTCCCCGCGGAAGAAAATGACCAACACCCCCCAAGAAAAGAAACTATCTCAATATGCGCCCTTAACATACGATCGCTCAGAACAGAGAGCAAAGTAATGGAATTCGAACATGCACTCCAAGACATAAGATGGGATATAATAGGTTTATCTGAAGTAAGAATACCAGGTGAAGATATAGAAGAACGGGAAGGATACATACTTTACTATACAGGAGAAAACAACGGCCAACATGGAATTGGCTTTGCAATAAAGAAGAAATGGAAAAACTACATAGAAGACATCCACTCCGGATCAAAGAGAGTAGCCACACTAAACATAAAAATATCTGAAACTCGAAAATTTTCCGTCATACAGGCATACGCCCCGACCAAAGATAAATCTCAAGAAGAAATTGAACTTTTTTACACAGACATAGAAAAAGCTATCCAATTAGCAAACAAAGAAATATATCTCATTGGTGACTTTAACGCTAAAGTTGGTAAAAGAGAACCAGGAGAAGAAAGAATAATGGGAAAGCATCACTACGGAGAACGAAATGAGAGAGGAAAACTATTAGTTAATATGGCCCTTCAACATGGACTCCATATAACAAATACATACTTTATGCACAAACACAAAAATAGATGGACTTGGATGTCTCCATGTGGAAATAAAAACGAAATAGATTTCATTCTCACTAACAAAATAGAACTGATTAAAACCACAGAAGTCCTAGTCCAATCTAAGTTCAATACGGATCATAGGCTAGTACGCTGCGAAATATGGCTGGATAGTCCGAAGACTAAAAGAACAAGATACAAAATGCCAATGACAAGAAATGTACCACATGAAGCGTACCAAAGACTAAGAGATATCTACGAAGCAAACACCAATGAAGAAGCAGAAGAAATACACGAAATCGTACAGAGACAATATGATAAATTCGAAACAACACTCCAAAAAACTGTAGAACAAATAACAAAAGAAACAAAACGAACCAGAAAATCAAATATCTTTACAGAAAACTTAATCTACTAGAAGAGAGAAACAAACTGAACAGTATGGATGGAAAGACCAAAGAACAAAAAACTAAACTTACAGAATTATACCGACGGGCCAAGAGAGCAATGAACATAGATATTAAGAAATACAAAACTAATATTTATAAAAACTCCATAATGCAAACCGGCGGTCTAAAAAAAGGAGAAAAGCACTTAAATCATCCCAAAAAGTGGATACAAAAACTATACAACACAGAAGGCACCGAAATAAAGAACCGGAAAGATCTAATCGAGGCTGCGACAAAATTCTACAGAGAGCTTTACGCATCAGAAAGAGACATAAATAAAGATGAATTTAACCAACAAACATACAGAAATAATGAAGAAATACCAGCAATACTAACAGACGAAGTGTTGAAAGCAATAAAAAGCTTGCAAAGTGATAAAAGTCCCGGAAAAGATGGAATATCCAACGAAATCATAAAAGCTATCAAAGATCTAGTGACCCCAAGGTTAACACTACTATTCAACTATATCATAAATCACAAAGAAATACCAACACAATGGGCTCACTCAGAGATAACTATACTTTACAAGAAGGGGGATAAAAAAGACATTGGCAACTATAGGCCAATTAGTCTCATGTCTAATATCTATAAAATCTTTGCAAAAATCCTACTCGACAGAATAACTAAAAAGATAGACGAAAATCAGCCACTAGAACAGGCTGGATTTAGAAGTGGCTTTTCAACAATAGACCACCTACATACAACAAACCAAATAATAGAAAAATACTGTGAGTTTAACAAAAATCTATATCTTTGCTTCATAGACTACAAAAAGGCTTTCGATTCAGTGCAACATAACGCCATATGGAAAGCCCTCAACGAACAAGGAATTGAAAAACCTTACATTGAAATATTAAAAAGCATATACCACAATAGCACAGCGGCAATAAAACTAGAGCGCACAGGAAACCAATTCAATATAGAAAAAGGCGTACGCCAAGGAGACCCAATTTCAGCTAAACTATTCATATCAATCCTAGAAAGTGTAATGAATAAAATCGATTGGCATCAAACGGGAATCAACATTAACGGAAAACTACTCAGCCACCTAAGGTTTGCTGATGACATACTACTATTCAGCGAAACAGCAGCAGAAATGAAAGAAATGCTAAAAAACCTGAAAATAGAAAGCAAGAAAGTAGGTCTAGAAATAAACGAACAGAAAACCAAACTAATGACTAACTCAGAAGAAACGCCAATAACTATAGAAGGATGCACAATTGAATATGTTAAAGAGTACATCTACCTGGGCCAACATATATCATTCAATAACAAAACCACAAAAGAAATTGATCGAAGAATAACAAAAACCTGGAACCGATACTGGAGTCTAAAAGGTATTTTCAAAAACAAAGAGATACCAATCGAACTCAAAAAGAAAATTTCCGACACTGTTCTCTTGCCGTGCCTAACTTATGGATGCCAAACATGGTCTCTAAACCAGCATCACATAAAGAAATTAAAAGTCTGCCAGAGGGCAATCGAAAGAAGCATGATCAATATTAAAAGAAGCGACAAAATTAGAAATGAGACGATCAGAAACGAAACAAAACTAATAGACTGTGCAGAATTTATCCAAAAACAAAAATGGCGGTGGGCAGGTCACATAATGCGGACGAAAGATGACAGATGGACGAAACGCACAACCGAATGGCATCCAAAAGATGGAAAAAGAAATAAAGGGAGACCTAAAAGGAGATGGTCAGATGACATAGAAAAAGAAGCAGGATGTACATGGCCAAGAATAACGTCACAAAGAGTAGAATGGGAATACCTGGGGGAGGCCTTCGCTCAGAAATGGGCAGCCAATTAAAAAATAAATATTTTATAGTAATAGTAATTGAAATAACAATTATATAATAAAATCTTTTTAATTTATATCAAACTCAAAACGATTTCAATTATCTGTTTTTAAATCAACAAAGTAAATTAAATAATTAATTCAAATAATATAATTTAATGCATGCAAATATTTATTATGTTATTTTAAATTATTGGCAAATAAAGGCTATTTTCATTTTCATTTTCATTTTCATTTTATTTATCTGATAATTTGAGCTTTAAATTCACGCTGTTGTGTAGCATGGACAATAGACTGTAAAAATGTAGACTTTTAGGATCGGGGAAAAATACGAAAGGAAAATTTACCACGAAGGAAATAAAGAAGTACCTATGTAGATTGGACCTACTCTCTAATGTAGATTTAAGTCAACAGTCTAGGATAATGCTTGATAGGTTTTGGCCCGGTTTCTGAGTTGAAAATTTTGCTATGCACTTGCACATACTTACGTATCGCTCTGTCACGTGAGAAATCTGTAGAGGCAGGACGATACTTACCCATTTGCTTAGCAAAATTCTCAACTCCAGCCTTAATCGCGCGCCGCACAAGTACCTCGATCGAACTAAAAGGGGTATCCTATCGTGTCACCGACTGTACAAATCATGGTCGAAAAGCCTCAGTAACATAGCCCTGACTAATCTAGAGCTGTTATCAAAAATGTTTCGTGATGATAAGACGAAATAAAAATAGATCACGAAGAACGCCCACTCAGGAAAGCGAAAAATGGCGCACGCACGGTTCAGCAAGCGTAGCATAAAGCTGGGCTAGAGCGTATCTATGGGTTTATAACTCTGTCTATCCCGCTCTGCGTCAAACAAAAGATTGAGATACATATAGTAAAAATGTATAAATAAACCCATATATACGCTCTAACACAGCCTTATTCTACCCTTGCAGGAAAAGGTGGTGAAAAATCCTGAAAAAGTTGTGAAAAATCTTGAAAAGGTTGTGAAAAATCTTGAAAGCTTTTTTCTGTCTCTTTCGGAAATCCGTGCAAACTGCATTGGATAATGCATCACATCAAGTCAATCATAGATCAGAGTGGCAAATTCATTTAAATACCGAAGTTTTACTATAAGGCAATATAGCATTATTATTTAACTGTGATAGTGTTTTTATTTATAAGATTTTTTGGGCTTTCGCTGCTAGAATAATTAAGTATGAATGAATGAATTAATTAATTAATTACCACATACATACGCCGTAGGCCTACAGCTTGGTTCTACTAGTAGGTACTAAGGGAATCTTTTTCCTCAAGACAAATTGAAGCTTATGGATATTTAAGTATTAGAGCAAACGACAATAATCATAAATAAAACGTATAAATTCAATATCTGCTGTGCTTCAATCAAACATAATATTTGAGAGGCCCTTCTGTAACTACGTGCTTTCGTATTTATTTTGCGTTTAATAACGCGTAAGATAATCTTAATATCTTGTTAAACCTTGTTTCGACTCGACTCTCCTATCAATCAATCTACCTTGTCTTTATTTAGTAGAGTTTATACATATGACAGATGTTAACAAAACTTTTTTTTTTTGCTCTGTGTCGTTCCGTTGATTTTTAAATTAATAAAATGTTAACGCTGTGGCGATGGCGGGAGAATGTTACAAAAGATCCTAACTTTTTTTGCAGGGGTAACCTACTGGTCAAAAGGATGACATTTCATTGAAAAAAAAAATCAAACACATGATTGTGTGAAAATGCTATGGGGAAAGTTTTTTCGCGATTTCTGTCATTTCTAGTACGTATGCCGCTCGCGATAAGAGCTGCCATGGGGTATCTGTGACTGTGGCCGACCGTACAATAAAAATGTAAGATGCGTCTTACTTAATTCGTGAAACATTGAATTTTGTAAGTTGCCCCATACCTATTGAAAAAAATATATGCGTCGTCGTGGGTGGGTAGAGGGGCTGGGCAGGGTTTTTCCATGCTGAGCAATAAACCTGTGTTTACGTGAAGGTAGGGCCAAACCGGCCCTAAAATTGCGTCTGTAGAGTCGAAAGGTTAACAAAATGTAAGTAAACAACTTTACTGTACTCAATGTTTGCTACATAATAAAATTGAGTACAAAAGTACGCAATGTTTGACTTAGTGAAGTAGCAAAAAAATATCAGCCGATTTATACTGAGATTCGATGCATCAAAAATTACACCACCATTTTTGTTAAGCTGCCCCTCTACCCTTGACGCATTGTTTTCAATATGACGGAATTTACAAAATTCTATATTTCATGAATTAAGACTCTTTTAATGTTGGTATTGTATTTTATTGGTATTGTATTGAATAAACATTACGAACTAAATAAAATCAAAGGGTGACTATGCGATGTAAAAGAGAAATTAATTATTAAACTTTGTAAATATGAACGCAATGGCGTCAAGGGTAACCCCCCTGGTCCCTTAAAAAGTTATTTTTAATGCAACTTCAGTTTTCAGTTCGAGGCGATCATAAGGTAGGTAATAGCACTGTAATATTAACTTTATTAAACTGGTTTACAAAGCGGGCCATACTTTTTACCCAATCTTCAAGTTACGTTACGTTATAAGGAAAAATGCTAAGAAAAATACTTTTAAACTTACTTCAGTTTTTTTTTATAAGTACGTTTATCTAACATTCTGTGTATGTATGCATGATGATAATAATAATGCATCTTTGTATTATTAAGATGTAGGTCCCTAATACAGGTGAGTAATTTAGAAGAAATAAAATAATATTTAACAATCTTCAAGTAACCATTACGTACTGCTTAAGTCATTTTATGATAAGGAAAAACACGAAACAAGGAAAATTTAGAACGAAAAATTATATGAGTATATCTACGAGAAAAAACACGTACTCAATGACATTGTTAATACGTTACTTACATTAGAATGTATATCGTAAAAAACCGTCATTCGTCAGAGTTCGTCATAATTATTGAAAATTGTCTGAATTTTTACATAAAAAAAATACAATACCTTTATCCATGATTTATAAAAATAAAACACGTCTCTCAATCCAAGGCTACTAAATAAAATATAAAACTGTAAAAAAAGTAACAAAAATTCGAAAATGGAATTCGCGCTAAAAACAAAAGACGCGCGGCGCGCTTTCCCGCGCAGAACCCGATTGGCGACTGACGGACGCATCGAAAACTCAGCTGACTCGATGGAGGTGTGTATGTACACGAAGAAACAGAAGGATCAAACGGTTAGGTCTGAAAAATGTCTGAATGGCGAAAAAAAAATCTGCACTGGTAGCAAGCAACGCATCGATAAACGTTTTTATGACGCTATCGAGCCAGTCCAACAAAGTTGGCTATAGCGCCATTTAGGTTTATTTCACTACGTAAAGCAAGATATGGGCTACTGGATAGCGGGACAAAATCGATACGATGCCACGTCTTGCAGCAAGCAGGCAGGGGGCTGACTGATGACGGTCTAATATTCTAGATTCTAGGCTGCAGGTCGTTAAAATGGCTACCACCCCGGCTTACACTCATCAAGTGTCTAGGGACAAATACATATTATTCTGTGTGGAAAACTGCTTTTCGGAAAAAACTCTGGCTCCGAGGGGAAAAGAGATAGCGCTACGGTAGCGGCGATGAGGAGATGAGATACCGTAGTATACCAGAAAATTGCGATATCATGACATTTTAAGATTACGGCCTCTCGGCCGTGATAATGGAAAGAGGATAGTTTTAGTAATTAGCAAATAACGTACTTTATCCCTAGACACTTATGTGTGTCTTTCTGTTGTTGTTAACCTATTTATAATCTTTTGGAGGTGTGTGACCGCCACGACCGCTACGTATATGCTTCTTACGACGCATAGGTGTATCTGGTGATCTTTGTTTCCAACAAAAATAAGAGATATGAAAGACCAATCAACCTAAATGTTGGTAAGGCTGTCGTTGTCACACTACGTACGTAGTACACACGACAGCACGACAGTGTATAATTTTGTTGTAAAGTCGCCCGTAACTTAACAGAGTAGAGTGCTAGCGTGTAAGGGTCGACGTGTTGTCGTGTGTACGTAAAATAAAGGTATTTACGACGCATGGGTGAATTTGGTGTATTTGTTTCCAACCAAACTGAAAGATATGAGACGAAGCAGCCTAAAGTAACGAAGTTCTGCTACATAGTATAGGTACGACTGATGGGTGGATTAAAATGTTGGTTAGTGATACCTACTTATTTGTTTCCAAATTAAAATATAGGACAGGCCAGGCAACCTTAAGTTACGTTGTCTATCATGGTGTGTTTAGTAAGTATAGAGGGCAATTTTTAAATAGTTTTTTTCCTGAAACACGTCTACTGTTTTGAATATCTCCTATGTATGAGCCTTTGTCCTTTTACAGTCAAGATAGGCTACATAAGTCACATGATCGACGCCTCCCAGTACAGCCGCAACAGTCGCCGTGACCGAATCCGGTCGGATGGAATCATCATCATCATCATGTATGAGGTTGCACCAACCAAGTGGGCAGTTTTTTCTTAACTTTACAACGACGAATTACACAAACTGACATTTCATTTCTAGCTCTCTAGCTGTATGTATGTAGGTAGGAATGACGTCAATTTAATTGAGTAGAAATACCAGTTTAACCAACAATTTGAGTATTCTTTTTATCGCGTTATGAATTTTGCGACTGTGGATGCGACTGTGAACTTTGCGACTGTGAACTTTGCGACTTTGCGACAGTTTTTAGCTAACATGACACAGTAGTAAAAGGTGCCTTCTGTCGAGGAAGGAGTCAAAGTTTATCTTAAACATAAGCGCCATTGCATCTAAATTTATTTCGATAATTAATAAAAGGGGTTGAAAGGGATCCGAAAGTTTGAATGCAAAACAAAGTCGCGGGGAAAGGCTAGTACACCAAAATCAACGAAATAGGATAATATTTAGGGACAGCAAAACGACTTTTCGTTTGTATGGGAGTGAGTGCGGTAAACACTGCCGGCTTCAAAAGTGACTTTACATAGTTATAAAGCCGTGTAGTTATGGCTTAGCCCATTCTTGTGCTACGCCAGCAAGCTAGTCCTTATCACGCGGCTTTGACAAAAGGAGTGGCTTTATGTGACGTTGATTATAAATATCGTAGGAAATTATATTGTTGATAAACCATTTTATGTGTTAATGTTAATCACACATTAATGTCCTTTTAGACATCCGGGTACAAATATCAAATTGACTTATTGGTTTTACTATAAACAACGTACCCAAAGGCATCTTTAGGCATTTCTTTATTGCGCTAGCGCCTCCATCCCTCGAGATCTCGCCGTGTACACCACTACTTTTCTGTATACAATTTATGTTATATTTTTCTTGTGTGCAATAAAGTATAAAGTTTAAAGTAGATCTGCCCCCCTAGCAGATCCCAGTCGCCCGCGCCTTTTATCGTGGCGCCGTACAGGCTACTTGTATTGTATGAGCTTATGCGCGACCAAAATCCTTGCCATATCCGGGACAGCACCATCAGCATCCTGCAGGTATTGGCAGACAGGCCTGACTGCCCAATATGGCATCACTGGATGCAGATGTACGTCATAAAAAATACATACGTAAATAAATGTAAAAATAAATATTATTTTGACTTATTTTTCTAACATAGTTTTGAATAAAGATAGAATAAGACTACTAACAAAAATATGGTACTGGTATCCGAAATAAATGATTTATTATTATTATACACTTTTTGTTTTTTATAAAGCACTAACCCGTGCTAGGGAATACTTTAAACATTTATAATACGTTGAAAAAAATCACTCGGGACAGGACTTGAACCCGCAACCTCTCGCATACCGTACCGGGTTCAAGTCCTGTCCCGAGTGAATTTTTTCAACTTATTATAAATGTTATTATTATAGTTTATATTAATTTAACGGTTTCACTTACTTTTATTATTTGTCGGAATAGCCGACATGGTGGAGTGCTTTCGAAAGTTTAGTTGTAAAACCTTGCCATTTTATCCTATTTTCAATTCAGTGACAAAATCGCTCTTGATATAGGTACCTAGGTGTAATTAGAAAAAATGCAAATTACTGTGCGAGTCGCGGCCTCGGGAGACGTTGATATAAATGGCGCGTCAAAATGTCAAATGACGTCACAAACAGTCGCGTGCGTTTTTTAAAGTTATTTAAATTATTGTTTTAATACTAAGACTGGTACTGAAATCCATAAAAATAGCAATGTTCCCACTGGTCACTTCGTGGTTTAATGATTAATCGGTGCCTCTGCCTACTCTTTTAGGAATACGTGCGAGGATAATATATGTTGTCTTATGCATTGATTTATCAAAAGTTTCCTAATATAATATGCTATGATTCATTAGTAACATTACCTAATGGGATTACATAATGACAACTCACTCAGCTTGCCAAATATACTCTTGCGTTTTTTCCACATTTCTTTCACATTCTCCATGTTGTTTCAACACCATTCACTAGTTTCAAACTATAATAACTTTTATGCTAAACCACTGGCTAACTTCAAACATTGATGGATTTGAGTAAATCATGGTTCCAAATTTAAAACTAATTAATCTGATTGCTCACATCTAGTTACACCAATCATATAGATATAGATTTGTTTGTTATCAGCCAGCGGTATGCAAATTCGAAAATAGAACATGAATGAAAGGGCCGGCATTTGTTTTCAAAATGGCGCGACGTTTTGACGTCATCAGACTTGCGTTAGTGTCTAAAACTAAATTGTTATTGGCGACCTCCCTCCACTATTCCTTACATATTCTTTTATAACAGGCATCTGAAAGCACCAAGGATTGTGAGCCCACTCTGTATAAAATCATAAGACAGTACATTTGATTGTGTACTACTATACCAGCTTAATGACATGTGATTTTACATTGTTTGATTAACATGTAGGTAGGTGTTTCTCATATGTCATGTAAATAAATTATGGTGCATTGACTTTGCACTTCATGGTCAATATAAAAATAATTGATAATAATTTATGCTGCTATTGGTAACAGAATTCAGTTTTAAATCACCATTTATGCAAGTGTGTTCAGCAGTGAAGCTGAACACACTTGCACTTAAGATTTTTTTTCCTTTCTTCTTTTTTGTTTTTTCTAAATCCCTAGGGCAGCATTTCAAGATTTATTACTCAAATACAGGTCGGAGCGATTTTTTAAATTTTTGAATAAATCTTTCAATTATTATTATTTCTCTCTTGCATGTTTTTATACCACATAAAAAAAGCTTCAGGAAAAACCTACTCTGCAGATAATATGAACAAAACCCCTTTAACATTCATGCTAATAAAGGTCATAAGTTCATAACAGTTCAGACATACATTGCAGATAAAACTTTCCAACTGCAGCAATAAACAAAACGGTTAATTTGAGTGTTGCGTTAAAATTTTTCTTCAATGTTCTAGGATTAATTCCGGTTTCTGCTGGTCTGAAGTTCACTGAGCCTAGTTTCCTGTTATCATTTAAATTCGAAATTCGAAATTTATTTACTACGTAAGATTTATCAATAGCCAAAAGATGGTTTTTGGTTGGAAATGGTAGCAGGAAACTAATATACTCAGTGTTTTTTATCACCCGATCACCCGATACAAAAACAGGGGTGTAAAAAAAAATAGTTTGACCGCTATGTGTGCGGGTCTATGTGTCTGTCTGTGGCACTGTACCTCTAAAACGGGTGAGCCGATTTGGATGGTTTTTTTTTTATATTTGAAAGCTGGTTTTCTAGGGAGTGTTCTTAGATATGTTTTATTCAAATCAGCCGTTCATGAAATATGCTAACTTAAAGCTCTGGGGTATTTGAAATTATAAATTAGTGAAGAGCCCAGCAGCAGGATATGAAAATACAAATATATCTGAATGTTTGTGGCGAGTGATAAGGCATGACTTATACAGACAGATTGAATGGCCGATTATGTTTATGATTCGTAAACTGACTTGTTGGACTTTGGACCAGTTGCTTTAGAAGGTGAGTAACAGGCTTTGTCCTTTTGTAAGATTTAACTACCACAAAACAAATATTGTTTTCCACTAAAAATTAATGTATTGAACTACCTAATGATTAAACAAATTATTGAATCAATCTCTTTGCCATAATATTACTATTGTTTTGGTTGTGTATCCCTTTGGCGCAAACAAACTGTCAAACGCCTTTTAGAATTAAAAAAAAATTGGTAGAATACAGGGAGGTACAGAAGAAAGCACATAAACGCTCACACGCTAGCACTCTACTCGGTTGCGTTACGGGCGACTTTACAACAAAAGTGCACAACAAGTTACACTCTGACATGCTGTTTTATGTTCAAAGTGTTTTTTTTTGTTTGTAGCTATGATATTAGCATAAAAACATAAACAAGGAAGGACGAGCTGCCTTAGTATGTCTGTGCTAAATATACAATTTCTGAAGGTGAAGCTTAAATCCAGTTTGACATTGAACATTATGTAACGAACTCTTCTTTATGTGCTAGTTAGTTTATTGGCGGGAAAAAAAATTACAGAATTCGTGCTGTATAAATGTAGGTCATGAGAAAATACTTAAGTATAGGTACACACACTTACCTAACTTGTGATGGAAAAGGTTAGCCTTTACTTTGTGCTATACCATCGTGAAACTTCACAGTCGTTTACCGCGTCGTCAGGTCAAATATTTAATTGATAAATTCGCCAAAATTCTAAGTTATGAGAATTCAATAACTCAATAATAACCTAAAATTATAGTATTTTCTATAACTTACCGGTTGGTAGTCTTTAGTGTTGGAACAGGAAAGTTGGCCCGTTAATGTTAGGAGACCTACTTTACACACAATTCTCACATCCACCATCCACTCGATAATTTAGAATTTTTGCAACATTTCGCATGAGAAAACAAATATCGACAAATTTTTGAGCTGACGTTCTTTTTTTTTATTCAACCTTCCGTCATTTCACAGATAAAAATCCATTGAATTTAGTCTGAGGTATTGGATAAATATGACAGCTGATTTTGAAACGCTTAAGATTTAAAAACCGCCTCGGACTTGCTTGCGCACTGAGGGTTCCGTAGTTTCCGTACCAGTGTGTGTAATGAATAAAAGAATAAAGAATAATCTTCTTCTTCTTCGTCGTTACGCTCTTGTCAGAGCGGTCGTGGTCCACATGCAGTATTATCAGTGGCTGATGTTGCGCGCCTTACGATGCCACGCCATTTATCTCGGTCAGAGGTTGCCCGGGTGCATTCATACAATGTTTTCCCCACAGTGGTCTTGATTTGATCAGTCCATCGCATCGGTGGTTTTCCCCGAGTTCTAGTGCCTTCCACCCTTCCCTGCATTACAATGCGCTCAATGGAGTTGTGGTCTTGTCGGGATATATGGCCAAAAAATCTCAAGATACGACTTTGTACAGTACTTGACAGACGCTGCTTGATGCCGAGTTCTCTAAGTATGGATTCGTTGGTTCTGAATTCCGTCCACGATACTCCAAGCATTTTTCTCCAGCACCACATTTCCAGAGCGTCTATTTTTCCCCTTTCGAGCTCTCGGAGTGTCCATGATTCCGCGGCGTAGAGAAAGATGGGGAACACCAGTGTGTATACGAGCCGGGTCTTAGTGGCTTTGGTAATGTTGCGGTTCTTCCATACTTTCTTCAACTTATCCATTGCCGATCTAGTTATTGCCATACGACGTTTCACTTCATCCACACAGCCACCATTATTTGAGATTAGCGCACCCAAATAGATGTATGATTGGACCACTTCGCAGTTTGCAATTTTAGTGACTTCGGGCAAGTTGTTGTTGGCTCGGTCGACAATCATCACTTTGGTCTTGCTGCGGTTGATTTTTAGTCCGAATTCTAGGCTAATGCGCTCCATTTTCAGTAGTAATTCTTCCATTCGGCTAGCACTAGATGCAAAGAGTGTGGTGTCATCTGCGTAGCGCAAGTTTGCAATCCTGTGTCCACCAACCATGACGCCATCTGTCCAGTCTTCCAGAGTGATCCGCATTATCAGCTCTGTGTAGGTATTGAAAAGGAGAGGTGATATGATGCATCCCTGACGTACGCCTGCACTAGGATGGAAGTCGTTAGACAGCACTTCATCTGTCCGAACTGACGCAGTTCCCTCTTCGTAGAGTCGTCTGAGCAGGTGTACGAGGTGTTTTGGGGTTCCCATTTTCAGTAGAGTGCTCCAAAGCACTGGCCATTTTACCGAGTCGAAAGCCTTTGAGAAATCAACAAAGCAAATGAAGGTCGGCTTATTGAATTCTCTTGCCTTCTCGATAATCTGCCGTACTGTTAAAATTTGCTCTCTTGTGCCCTTTCCCTTCACAAAACCAGCTTGTTCTGGCGCGATTTCTTTAAAGAATAATATACGGCCCTTATTCCTGAAACACGTCAAATTCTAAATGCGATTTCCAAAATCTTTTCGAATAGCTCGTCAATTTTAATTTTAATTGAACGTTTCTTATTCTTTAGAAGACTTGGGGCGAGACCAACTGAACAGAGACAACCCAGACTGAAAGTTTGCAGTAAGCAGTAGTAGCAGACGGACTTAAAATAATGGGATATGGCTAAAAAGAGAAGATAATCTTTGAATGGGTCTTGAAATGTAGGTAACCAACGTTCCGTCAGCGCGGACGAAGTCGCGGGCAAAAGCTAGTTCTTTTTGGAAGAGGTGAAGTAGTATCCCATCGCTGGGCAACTTCTTTTACTTTTACTCTTCACTCCATTTCCTGTCTATCACGTCAAAGGAGTATAAGAGTAAATATTTTATATTTCGCAAACAGTTAAACTTACTTGTGTTTATGTCCGTGTAGCCGACTAGTTTCGCTTCTCATTCGGAGATCTTACTCATGGAGCTGAGGCGGCCCTCGCGACGGCGCCGTGGCCAGCCTCTGACTGCACGCCACAAGTTTTAATCGTTTTCGAAATACAAAATGTGCAGTTCTTAAGAAAGTGTAAAAATATCAAATCTATCTATATCTTCTATCTATCTTCTATCTATCTATATCTATACTTATAATAAAACTCTAGCGAAGTCAATTCTGTACATTGAATATTTTTACAAAAAAACTAGCAGGGGTTACTAAGTAAACTATACTGAATCCAAAAATGCAAAAAAAACGGTTTATGTCTGTCTGTCTGTCTGTCTGTCTGTATGAACACGATAAACGCGAACACCGCTGAATAGTTTTCAACCAAACTTAACATTTTTAACTTCGTTTTCTGTAAGAAATATTCATAATTTGGATATGGCTTCTTGAGAAGGTATGTTAAGAACGTGATACTGATCATATTTCTGCAAAAAAAAAAAGTCCGACTTTGAACCACCTTCTCTATAAAAACCTACATTGCGGGTTGCAATTTTAACTTGATTTTTTGTAAGAAATATCCATAATTTTGATATAGCTTCTTGAGAACGTATGTTAAGAACGTGATACTAAACACATTTCTGAAAAAAAAAAAAAGTCCGACTTTATTATCTCGGAAACCGTTGATTTCCCAGGCATAGTTCCTTGGGCAAAAATGTTCGTTATGATGAGGACTATACGTATACGTGGTCTCCCGCTTTGTTGGCGGTCTTTTAACACTCTGTATAATAGCACGCTACGACTTTTGGCATTTCGGGCGCATATTGTAAATGAAAAATCTGCATTTGTTTTTATTTTATTTTGGCGGAAAATGTTAGTTCTACAAGCGTAGCATAAGGCCGGGTTAGAGCGTATCTATGGGTTTAAACAATAGGTATCTCACTCTTTTGTTTGACGTAGAGCGGGATGGATAGAGCCATAGATACGCTCTAACCCAGCCTTATGATGCTTGCTGGAGGGAATTGTCAGTGGTTTTCGGTGGAGGTCGGACAAAGTTTATCGATGTTAGAAATGTAGTACTGTTGCGTCGCGGTCGAAATGTTCTGGGTTTGAATCCACGCGAGGTTGAAATTTTTTTTTGTGCCTTTTTTAAAATATTTACTCTACTGAGCCCAACTTGATATTAAAAAAATATATTTTGTTTGCCGTAGAGCGGGATAGACAGAGTTATTTGCGGTAGATACGCTCTAACCCAACCTTATGCTTTGCTTGCTGGCTTAGCATGAGAATGGGTAAGACCTTATCTATGGGCTTATAACTTTATCTATCCCACTCTACGTCGAGGGAGATACATAATAAACCCCCATACTTCCCAGGCAATTCTTATGCTAAGCTTCCTGGTATCTTACACGGGCGATACCTAATCTAAACAAAATTTTATCATAAATGTATTGTTTAGATTAGGGCACACACACAGACAGACACACAGACAGGCACACCCTCATAAACACATAAACAGACACACACACAAAGCTATCAAACTTATGACACCCCTCTTTGTTGGTCGGGGGTTAAAAAAAACCTTCCTTTTGAGTTTTCCTCCACAGTCGAATTTAAATTAAATGTCAAATGTGTAAAAACGCATACGAAGTCGCGGGCACAACTAGTATAACAAATAAAAATGCACAAAGCCAATTATTGTTTTTCTTTATTATTAGGTACTTACATAAGTACTTATAATTTTGAGTGCTTGATGAGTAAGATTAAATTATCAACTTCATAGGAATATGGAATGTACTTGCATTCACATAATTGTGTTTTTAAATACTATACACTATTTACATTTTACTCAGTCTTTTCAAGACCAGACATATTCACAATATAACTTTATTTATTTACAAAAAATAAATGAATGTTGGCGAACCAACCGACATTCATTTCATTTTTGTTTCGTTCCTTACCCAGTATATGAACACACGACAGCATGTCAGACTGTACACTTTTTTTGTAAGGTCACCCGTAACATAACCGAAGTGCTAGCGTGTAAGGGTCGACGTGCTGTCGTGGTACCTGATAAACCGGAGTGTTTAGACAATATGTTGCATTGATTACGTGTCTATAAGCAGAAAAAAACAGCACCAAATATTAGGGACGACTAGTTCCAAGTTACTCCGGGCGCCACTTTCTATGGCAATAAAATTATTAGTAATGGGTTTTGACGTAGGTATTGCAAATGGCGGCGCAGTAGATTCGCGATTACTGCAAGATACGTAATCGAGGCTCGTGTCCTGCTGTCTGCAATATCCAATAATCTAGATGAGGGGGCGGCTTTACTACAATCGACAACACATCATCCTTTATGGGCGATTTTACAAACATAAATGTAAAGTTGGATCTGTTGTCAACTGAAGACACGACAGAACGTCCACTGTAGTCCATCGCCGATACAGAGATTATTTCCGATATTTTTGTACGGGTTGACGGGCGTACAGTGGACGAGCGGCCATGATAAATTTATGTACCGCTACTTCGGCGCCGTCACCTGGCCCCTGTTGCACGAACGTGACAACGACAGTTGACAGGTGACAATCCGACAAGTTTCTGTTGCACAAAGATTTCGAGTGACAAATAAGTCATGGTGGAAAATTGACAAATTTGTCGAATTGTCGCGACCACTTGACATATTTCTGTTGCACAAAAGATTTTACGCGACAGGCAAAAAGTGACAAATTGTCGTGAAAAACTTGTCGGATTTGCTTTGTGCAACCATAAATTATTGTCAAGACGACTCGACATATTTGTCAAATTGTCAGACAATTCCGACAGGTGACTATGCATATGTCGAGAGCTGTCAAATTTGTCGAATACAATTGTCGGTGAATCCTACCATGGTTTTTTACAATTGTCGAGCTTTGTGCAACGCTTGTCAAGTCCTGACAATTTGTCAATAATTCACCTGTCGCAGTCTGACTTATTTGTAATGTTTGTGCAACACCATTTACTTGACAATCCGACAAATAAGTCAATTTTCGACAAATAAGTCGACTTGTCGCGTACGTGCAACAGGGCCCTGATTATCGGTGACGGTGACAGTATCAGTTCAGTAGTTAAGCGCCCTAACTCCGCATCACACTAACTGACGGAGGGCTGCTTGTGCGCTAGATACAGCGTAAAAATGCTCGTCAAAGCGCTAACTAGAAATATGACGTCGAACCAGCGGTGGTAGAAGTTGAACTGCAAATCACCCAGGACCTAGAAAAGAGAAGATAAGTTTTTTTATCTATACTTATAATAAAACTCCAGCGAAGTCAATTCTGTACATTGAATATTTTTAGAAAAAAACTAGCAGGGGTTACTAAGTAAACTATACTAAATCCAAAAATGCAAAAAAAACGGTTTATGTCTGCCTGTCTGTCTGTATGAACACGATAAACGCGAACACCGCTGAATAGTTTTCAACCAAACTTAACATGGTCGTAACTCACGTTTCTGGGAGTAACTTAGGCTATCCGATGTTTAGAATACATTGCGGGTTGCAATTTTAACTTTGTTTTTTGTAAGAAATATTCATAATTTGGATATGGCTTCTTGAGAAGGTATGTTAAGAACGTGATACTGAACATATTTCTGCAAAAAAAAATTAAGTCCGTCTTTGAACCACATTCTCTCGAAAACCTACATTGCGGGTTGCAATTTTAACTTGATTTTTTGTAAGAAATATCCATAATTTTGATATGGCTTCTTGAGAAAAGTCAGACTTTATTATCTCGGAAACCGTTGATTTCCCAGGCATAGTTCCTTGGGCAAAAATGTTCGCTATGATAAGGACTATACGTATATTTTATTTTGTTTTTATTTTATTTTAGCGGAAAATGTTAGTTCTACAAGCGTAGCATAAGGCCGGGTTAGAGCGTATCTATGGGTTTAAACAATAGGTATCTCACTCTTTTGTTTGACGTAGAGCGGGATGGACAGAGCCATAGATACGCTCTAACCCAGCCTTATGATGCTTGCTGGAGCGAATTGTGAGTGGTTTTCGGTGGAGGTCGGACAAAGTTTATCGATGTTAGAAATGTAGTACTGTTGCGTTGCGGTCGAAATGTTCTGGGTTTGAACCCACGCGAGGTTGAAATTTTTTTTTGTGCCTTTTTTAAAATATTTACTTTACTGAGCCCAACTTGATATGAAAAACATATACTTTGTTTGCCATAGAGCGGGATAGACAGAGTTATTTGCGGTAGATACGCTCTAACCCAATCTTATGCTTTGCTTGCTGGCTTAGCATGAGAATGGGTAAGTCCTTATCTATGGGCTTATAACTTTATCTATCCCACTCTACGTCGAGGGAGATACATATAAACCCCCATACTTCCCAGGCAATTCTTATGCTAAGCTTCCTGGTATCTTACACGGGCGATACCTAATCTAAACAAAACATATTTTATCATAAATGTATTGTTTAGATTAGGGCACACACACACAAACAGACACACAGACAGGCACACCCTCATAAACACAGAAACAGACACACACACAAAGCTATCAAACTTATGACACCCCTCTTTGTTGGTCGGGGGTTAAAAAAAACCTTCCTTTTGAGTTTTCCTCCACAGTCGAATTTAAATTAAATGTCAAATGTGTAAAAACGCATACGAAGTCGCGGGCACAACTAGTTTCTTAATAAATAAAACAAAGTCGTGCTAGTTACACCATTTATAACTCGAGAACGGGTGGACCGATTTTTATGATTTTTGATTTGTTGGATTTCTCTCCGCCCCGAATAGCAGAATAACTATTAGAACAACGAAAAAAACTCACGAGAAAAAAAATAAGTCTGCGCGGACGAAGTCGCGGGCAAAAGCTAGTATCTTATAATAAAATTGTAAAGGGGCCGTGCATAATGAATAACCCGCGCGCAAAGAAAAATTTACAAAATCGATTCCTGTATCAGATACAATAATAAACGAATCGAAAAAGTTAACATTTAGAACACTAAATAGGTGAGAGCTATCTAACACCGCCAGTTTCGTGTTGACATTAATAAACGTTTTTTATACTTATTAATATACGCTTCTTTTCAGCGAAAGGTTCTATATGAGCAATTTTTCGATTCTTTAGTGTAATTGATAATCGATTTTGCACACTTTTCTTTGCGTGCGGGCTAATTCACTATGCACGGCGCCTTAATAGTTAATAACAACCTCAAAGCCAAGAGGCTCTTAAGAGGGCGTTAGAGCACCATTTTCCCATACAAACGTAGTTCCGGTTTAATTTCTAAACTACAGGCTGGATTTTGCTGAAACTTGGTTTATATCAGTAGATGACCAATATGGAGGTTTGCAAAACAGCCTGAAAGAAATTAGAGCGTTTCGTTTTTCGCGCCGAAAAAGTGGTTACTTTCAGCTGTTATTTACTTACATTATTACACTGTCTATTGGAGTCTAACTACCTTGGGAACATCAATAATGTGTAGAACTTGTCAGAAAAAAAATACATTTTTGAAATACCTAATAAAATGTAGAAATGGCATATGAACTAAAAAAAATTTTAGGAATATAGATCTATTACATTACAACTACAACTAGATACTCGCGAAAGGACACGAACACACGTAGACTCATACAGCCGCATTGCCTCTCACTTTTCCCGCGCCCCGTCTCGCTCTGGGTGAAACAGCTCTAGAAAACAGTGTTTCACGCGCTTGGCCGTCACTGAGTTCCCACGGTCCTGAAATTTGTATGGGAAAATGGGCCTCTTAAGGGTAGACGATAGCAAGGTGGCGGGAAATTCAAAATTTTCACAGTTTTTTACATATTGTAGCTAAACTGAGCTATTTTTGTTCAGCGATTTTTCGTTCGCGAGAATAAAACCGTATTCTTTTAATTATTGTAAACAACAGAACAACAATAATTCAGCCGATTATGTGTTCTGGTCTACGACAAGTTTTTTGGGCAGTACCACTGCTTCGTAGACCAGAACACATAATCGGCTGAATTATTGTTGTTCTGTTGTTTACAATAATTAAAAGAATACGGTTTTATTCTCGCGAACGAAAAATCGCTGAACAAAAATAGTTCAGTTTAGCTACAAAATGTAAAAGTCTGTGAAAATTTTGAATTTCCCGCCACCTTGCTGTCGTCTACCCTTAACAAAAATGTACCTGCGTGATGATAATCCGATACTCAGGCGGCATGTTCATCCGCATCAGGAGGACAGACGAGCAGAAGTACATGCCCATGATCTGGGCCAGGATTAGCACGATGATGTTGGACGATTTGGACGACGAGATCTTGTAGAAGAACTGTTGGAAGACAGAATATCTCGAAGTTATTGTGCTGCTTGGTGTGGGTGAGGTTGCATAAAACACTTCGAAAAAACTGTTAAATAACAAAAATAAAAACCCGACTGCATCAGTCTAAGCAGACGGGACAGATGATGTTTGAACATGGGCTTGATCTGGGGCCTTAGCCTGTAACACAATGGCGTCTCAATGGCGTCGAAGGACAAAACCGGGATTTTTTCGTTGTACTCCTACAACCAGGGAACTAATCCTCTAGGATTAGACTCATAATATTCTTTGCTGTACTACAATAACATTAAAAGGACCGACACTGGACCGACAGCATCAATAAATCGTAATTAAAACCGTCAACCGGAAGCCCATTTTGGCACCATTGTGTTACAGGCTAAGGGCCCTGGATTGATCCTGCCTGCTTGCAGTCTAGTTTTTTTTTTAATTATTAAGAGTTTTTATTTTATTTTATTCTTTTTAGTTTGTCTTTTTCATTACAAACTATACATTTTTGCAATCGTCATTTTTAAAGATCTTGAATTTGATACCCATATTGTCGGGGTAACCTTTTTTTTTTATTTCGACCGAGCAATATCCCGCCCTCCTATGGACAGTCGGGTAAAAGGAGAGTCGGGTAAAACAGGTTTTGACTGCCGTTCTAATTAATAACTTTATATGTTAATGATTCACGGGGTGTTTTTGTTACATCCATACTGTAGGCAGTGGATCCATAATTTTGATATGGGGGCACTCTAAAAGTCACCATTTTCAGTCATATAGACTTTGGCTGACTGACGTTTGGCTATTTTTTTTAAAGTTTAATTTTGAAGCTAGCCACTAAATTCGCTACTGCCAGTGGGATTTACACTTAATTTAATTTACATGAAGTTGACTGTACAATTCGGTACGCAAAGTTTTTTGTTCGAAAGTCCGTTATTGGCTTAAACTTATCTTTAGACAATATTGAGAAACTAATTTAAATATTTTTTTTATTTTGGTCCAGTAGTTTTTTTTTTATGCGCTAAAATGTTTTGTTCCTATGACCGCCAACAGTATGCAGACCGTCACGTGACGTCATAAAACCGTATCTTTGAAACGTTGTAAAATCCAAACTACTGAACCAAAATAAAAAATATTGAAATTAGTTTCTCAATATTGTCTAAAGATAAGATTAAGCCAATAACGGACTTTCGAACAAAAAACTTTGCGTACCGAATTAGTTTGACTTACTTTAGTGAGAGTAAGCAGCAACCCTCTGATACTGGTAAGTACTATGCAACCGACGAGTATGAAGGAGACATGCTGCGACCAGAACGAGACGTCGATATTGAGCCCCAGCCAGTGCACTACGATCTCTAGGCCCCTCGTCACAGGGTCTTTTTTGCCGACGCGGTCGAACACGATGTTTATCGTTGACTGGAATGAGATGAAATAGTTGAAATGAAATAGTTTATTAGTTAAAAAAAGGTTACAGATGAATGATCATGTTTTTGTTTGAAAACCGGGGTTTCCTCGTTTTCTCCAAGAACCAGAGAACTATAATCTTCTAGAATTAGAATCAGAATATTCTTTACTGTATTACAAAAACATTAAAATGACCGACAGCATTAATAAATCGTAATTGAAGCCGTCAACTCGGAGCCCATTTTGGCACCATTGCATTGCATGAAGAGGCCTTTACTCAGCAGTGGGTGTCAACAGGCTGATGATGATGATGATGAAAGCTAGATGACGGCATAAAAACGTCTTACTCACAATAAATATCTTCCAGAGGCAGTAGAGCGAGAAGAAGTACCCGAGGCAGTTAAAGTACCTCCCCTGTAGACAGAGAGAAAAAAAATCATTCGTGTTACTATAGACAAGACACACATAGGCCCGGTTTCTGAATTGAGAAATTCGCTAAGCAAATGGGTAAGTATCGTCCTGTCTCTGCAGATTTCTCACAAAAGAGCGTGACAGAGCGATACGTAAGTATTTGCTTAGTAAAATTCTCAATTCAGAAACCGGGCCATAGTAACACATGTTAATAATACCTTATTAATCCTATATGTTAATAATACGGAGACAGAACCAGGGTAACCTATCCCTGAATTTCAAAAGCTCCTGAATTCACTAAAAATCCACTGAATCTGTATGGTTATCAACCATAAAAATCAACCTCGTATTCAGCCATCAAAAGATTATTGTTTTGCTTTCCATAAAAGTTATATTGTACCAAAAACAAATTTCTTAGCAGTTGGCGACGGGAGTAGATTTTTTGCGAATAGGCGCTCTGGGCACTTTGGGATAAGGGGTAGAGCCCTAAAGAGACTTGTTAATATTTTTTTAATTATTTTTCCGATAGTCTTAATTTTATTACGAATTTTTTGAGGGGTCTTACGTTTGGAAAATCTAAAAAAGGCAATTTTACGGGACACCCTATTGCCCAGACCAAGGCTGCTCAACCTTTTTAACGGTAGACAAACTATGGATTCAGACGTTCACGATGGGCCACTGACTGTGCCTATTTTAGTTACTCAAAGGACATGCGAAATGGTGCGAATTGCAAAACTTACTTGCATGGGCCATTTAAAATTCTTTCGCGGGCTACAGTGTGGCCCGCGGGCCTGAGTTTGAGCACCTTTGGCCCAGCCCATGGGGTAACAGAACGTACCTGTAAGGTGGTGGACCACTCGATCTTCTCTCGCATTGTCCGGGCGTCGTGTGCTTCCAGGAACAGCTGGCGAGACAGTTCCTCCAGGCCCGAGATCTCCTGCCTTAGCTGACTTATATCTGGTGGTGAAAAAAAAGATAAGATAGCTCGGGTTACCTGCTTTAAAAGAAAAACAAAAAATCTTAGCAAGCTACTACAATTGATCTCAAGGGATTATCAAAAACGGCTGAAAAGACATAGCATACAGGATCTGAAAAATAGATGCTAGCATCAAGTGCAATATGAGATGCTCTTAATGGAGGGCACACTCTGAAAAACATTGTACATCAAAACATCTGATCATAGTCTAAGGACTGATAACAGATAAAAACAGAACAAAAAAAAAGCTACTACAAATTCACAAATATACGTAACTTTGAAATAAAGTCATAGATACATGCCCGCATCGGGAATCGAACCTGGGTCTCTCGCTTCAGAGTCCATTGTTCTACCCACCACTAGGCCATCACCGCTCGCTGACAATGAAGGAAAACATCGTGAGGAAACCTGAGCCTAATTCCTAAAACTTTTATCATATTGGATAACAAAACTCATTACTCTAACTAACTACATTATACTCACTCTCATGCCCTTGGCCCAAAGGGTTGTAGCTGCCAACGCTGGACAGGATATTGGTCCAAAACCCGCCCCGACTCTTCAGATTTGACTGGTCCAAACCGCCGTACTGCTGTCTCGCTCCCACGCTGTTGGCCTCGGCTAGAGCTATCCTCTTCTTCTTCACGAGGATCATGTCCATTGTTTGCAGGAGTTTCTTCTCAATGGAGAGAACGTCGGATTGGGTTACTGGCCTGGGGAATATAAATAAAAGTTAGGGTCCATACGAAACTTCGGAACATTATACAGGGTGTTGTTTTGTAAAGTGACACCCGACTCAGTGGTGATTATTTACACAATACTAAAACAAACAATAAAATTCAAAAATATGTCAGTGAAAAATACCCAAGTCATAAAATTGTGGCATCCCTTACTATTATACTAACGCTTGCGGCAAGTGGAGCGCTCTTTGAGAAGGCGGGGGTGTCCGCACGTCGCGGTAATTATAGAACAACTTGAAAAAGGTAATTTGTCCATCAAAAAAATGTTTTGCCCTTGGTTCTGTTCCGTGGGTGAACGTCCAAAATTACGTGCTTAGGTACTTCGGTAGTTACTAAAAAACTTAGTAATTAATCGTAGTCGGAGGACACCACAATATCCGAATACGATTAATTGCCTATGAGTCAATTTTAAGGATAAGGTCTTGTTTCAAGCCTTTTGGTAGTCGGATTTTAGTTTTTAACTTCAATTTTTTATTATGGTTGTGCCACTATCTTGCAGCAGTGCTGACCAGCCCAGTGATGTTGTCTTACATTTTTGTTAAAAAATTAATTGTTTTTTAAGGTGAAAACTTAGGCACAACTAGCGCAGTCAATGGAAAAAAAAACTTCTTTTTGGATGCTTTTTTTGCTAACAACTAAACGTCAAATGATAATCCCTAGGCTGAACTATTTTTAGGACCTAAGGTTTAGGTTCCAGATCCTAGAACCTAAGAATAAAACCCGCCGCCGTCAAAAGTGGCCACTTTTGGCGGCGTTTTATTCGTATGTGTCTACGTTGGAATCTAAACCTTAGGTCCTAAAAATAGTTAGCCTAGGGATTATCGTTTGACGTTTCGTTTTTAGCAAAAAACGCTTCCAAAAAGAAGATATGATTTTATTACGGCGGCGCTAGTCGTGCTAGGTTTGGGCCTTAATGGACACTAACCTAATAAATATCGCCATGGACGTGTATGGATAGTTTACTGCACCAAACCCTGATAGGAGCGCCATCACTGTGACGCCAATCACGCCGATACGAGAGACGCCTTGCTCTATCGAGAATATACCCTGGAAACAATAAAAATGACTCGTGACCGGCGAGCGATGAATATGGAGAAGCGAAAGAGGCATGTCAGGGTTGCGGCAAAAGGCAAACTATTGTCTCTACCTACCCGTCTGGGACACAAGCGTGAGTTCATAAAGAGTTGTTGATTTTTTCATTAACTTATTACCGAGTTACTTTTCAGTCCCAGGTTCCAATCGCTCGGTAAACACGCATATTTCATTTATTTCTGATACTACACATTCTGATATTTACAACCCTTACAACTTACAAGTACCAACCCTGAAAGATCACTACAGTGGTTCTAAAATGGTATAAAAAATATAATCGTACAGCTTACTAAAGAAGAAGAAATAGCCAAGATGATTGCCAACCTCCGATAAGAGACGGCACTACAAGAAGAAGCTTACTAACCTGTTTAGGACTCAGTATAGGGAATGGATCGCCAATTTTCCAGAAAAAATACAGGTAAATGAACCACACAAACATTGTTAGTGGCCTTATCATATTCTTGGACACTGTAAGAGAAAAAAATCACTGTAAGAGAGTTTAGAACACATGATTATCTAAAAAGCACAATACCCTCATAAAATAAATTGATGACTATGAAAACAAGTTACAGGAAAACGTACCTTTCAATAACTTTTTGAGATATCATTAACTTCATTCACAGATTTTCGAAAAAAATTACAGTCTGCAAAAACAATGCTAAAATACTTTTTTTTTTAATGTCAATCTATTCTGTTTCATGTAAGGATCAAAACTCTCAGGAGCCAACTGATGTTTGATTGCTAGAAATGCTGTCATCCGCAAAAACTTTCCCCTTCAAAATGTATGTGAGACGTTTCATAAATTTCTAACATTTCTGGTACTCAAACCTCAGTTGGCTCCATAGTCTTTTTATTTTTTTCTTCTACTAAATGGATTCTTATGAACCTTTTTTATGATTTCACAACCAACTGTTTTATAATCAAAAGATGACAATTTACCAAATCTAATATTGGAAATGCAAAAATATGCAATGTAAAACGGCAACAGAGCTATCACCATGAATAGCAGTGAGTACAGTCCCAGATTCCAATGGAAGTATCTCGAGCTGAAACATACAATCATTTTACATTAATTCAACTGTTTCATTGGTATAAGCTGATTCGAATTGTGAGTGATAGAACTCAATGGAGAATTCTGCTCTCTGTCACCGTCAATCATCAGCATTGAGGGAATGACTGGATGGATGGAAACGGTTTACCTACTTTTATTAACATCAGAATCAGACAAGTTTCAATGTAAAATGTGCAGTGCTTATGAAAGTTTAAGTTGTAAAATACAATTTGTTTACTATAACTGTAAGGTTTATTATGCTATAAACAATCCATACAACCTAAAATACTTGAATATAAAGTTAAAATGGACAGAGACGTAGAGTACAGTTTATTAACCAATTGGTATTACTTTGGCTCATAGACGCCCTGAGGGTACTGGAAATATTTTTACGCCAATCAAGCGGTTAAATCAATTCTAGCTCTTTGTCACACAATTAGAGGAAAATTATTAGAAAATAAACTATGGACATTTGGTCACGCTTTGGGGGGCTCTTAAATGTATGAAAACATCCCTTATCTATCATCACACATCTTTAGTTCGCTTAACAGCTTGGTTGGCGTAAAAAAATATCCAGTGCCCTCAGGGCGTCTATGAGCCGAAGTAATAACAATTGGTTAAATGAATTCTGGACGGGTTGGTTGTTACAACAAGACGCATGAAACTCAATAATAGAAAGGTATTTTAGCCATAAAACACACTACCTAAACCTTACCTTGAATCTAAATACCCAATGATCTCAAATATGATCAACTCAAACATAGTGCAGCTGAGTGCGAATGTGACCGAGAATATCAGCTGCACTAGTGTGTGGTGGACTTCATAGTCACGGAACAGTTGCTTCACGAAGAATATCCAACCGCCGACAAAGAATACCGTCTGAAAAAAAAATATTTTAGTGTAGTTATTGCATAATTATATAAAACATTTAATGTGATTTTTGTTTATACAAAGGAATAAGATAAATGTTAAAACCATAATTTAGTATGAACTTGCGGTAAATAGGAGAAAATAGCCGTTTATGTAAGTAAACAGATACGTAAACATAACCTAGAAAAGTTGATGCTTTACCTGAGAAATTAGGATGATTAGGGTATCTTCGAGGAAAGTCATTGTGTCGACGAGTTCCTGCGTACATCGGACACAAACCTTGGAAATTAAGGAAATTGTTTTATGGAAACTGCTAAAATAATGTGAAAGAAAGTTTAGAAAAACCGCAAAAAATTCATAAAACAAAACAATTTTATTTTTTGTTTGACTGACGTTTTTTATATCTTTAAAAAACTGTGCGCGTTTCTAAATCAGCTGTCAATGTGTCAATGTGTACCACAGACTATTAGTCATTTGTATCATTTGTATGGGGTCTTCATTTTTAGGGTTCCGTTGTACTTTGTAAAATCCTGAAGTCCATGCTAAGACCATGCTAAGCATACTGGAGACGTCAGAAGATTTTAGTTCTCCGGGGAGAGCCTTTATAATATTACACCTACCGGGCGTTACAGCATCTAATAGTTCTAAAACTAAAGCCTATTGAAAATGGTAAAGATCAATCGACCGATAGCACGACCGCGGATGCGAAATAGATGGCATCGCCACGGCAAAGATGCAGTGAATCAGACGCGTGCGGCCGACAGTGACAAATGAGATATTTTGCACAACTTCATACTGACTCGATCTCATTGACTGATCTGACATAGGCCCGGTTTCTGAGTTGAGAATTTTACTAAGCACATACCTACTTACGTATCGCTCTGTTGTGTACGCTCTTTTGTGAGAAATCTGCAGAGACAGGACGGTACTTACCACAGCCTTCTTCTTATCCATTTGCTTAGTGAATTTCTCAACTCAGAAACCGGGCCTTACTGTTCTAAATGGGGCATAAGATTTGTTTCTCATGATTATGGCAACACCAAAAGAAAGTTAAGATGTCATCAGCACCGTAGTCTATGGTCATCCATCCACAATCTCATCATTGCGAAAAAAAGAGAAGTTTTTGTTGAAAATTCTTCTAAAGGACGGAGCAATTTCATCGCAAATTCAAGCGATGTAATTTGTAAAATTGGTGCCTCAACGCCCACGCCACAACTTAGGGGCGTACAGTGTGACATTATTGTGTACCTAAACAGATAGTTTACTCACCTTAGGCCCCTGAGGAGTTAATGATTATTTTCTTATCTTGGGAGCTGCTTGACCATGTTTGGAAGGCCGAGGTGCAGAGAATGGACTCCGCTGGCCACCCAACAACTGCGGCTGAGGAGTTTGATCCAGGTAATGAGGTCGAAAAACGTGAAAAACTGGTTGCCTTGTTGCTCATTGTTTGACACAGTGACGATTGTATCATCAACAAACGCCTACACTGGTGCTTCCACAAGTGTTTTTTGTCTGTTCGGTATCTTATTTCATGTTAATTTTACCGTATAACATCAAATTTTGGGTCTGTTGGTCGAATCTTATTGGAATTTTCATTCCACAATAGCTTTTTTGGTTTCACAACTTCAGATTGTGCTTATTTATGACTTCGAGTGTAAGGGTCGCAGGAGTTTCCAAGTCATATACATAAAATACATCGATTAAATTAAAAATAAACAAGTACACAATAAAATTCTAGATTTGCATGACTTGATCTTTGACCTGCTTATTATACAATTACAATCAGTATAAAAACACTGCATGTATACAACTTATACCTAAACAAGCACTTGCTGCAAGCGTAGCATAAGGCTGGCTTGGAGCGTGTCTATGGGTTTATAACTATGCTCCAATCAGCTAGGGTAGCACAATGTCACAATAAAAGTTTTATCCCATTATCGGCTATCACCGTCTTGCTTTATTTCACTGCTTGAAGCGAGATGCCGCTACCCGATAGTGGGATAAAACTTTTATCTTGAAGTGGTGCTCTCCTACCAGGAATGGAAAAAAATGTTTGGCAGTTTGTTTTCGGAAAAAGGATACCCAATCAAAAGAATAGTGATGGGGCAAAGAGATAATTTGGTTCAATAACTTGTTCAGTCATTCATTCAATACATTAATTTTTAGTGGAAAAAATATTTTGCACTATAAATAAATAAAAATAATAAAAAGTGTTTATTGCCATTTTAGGTACAGTATACATTTGCTGACTCCTAAAATAAATAATAGCACAATGAATTATACCTAAATGATTCCTATGATTCCTAAAATAAATAATAACCCAATGAATTATACAGGTTGTCCCAACAAATAGTGTCAAGCGGAAGTCCAGTGACGGAGCACTAGGGGTATCCGAATCACCCCCATGTATGTTCAGCGATATTTTGACATTTAGGAGGTATGGAGGCTTTTAAGGTGTTTTTGGGAAGAATTACCTATTATTGTATTCGAAACGGGTCGAATCGCGATTGGTTTTTAGGCAAATTAATTACCTTATTTATCCCGACGTTTCGGCCGCGTTACAGCTGCCGTGGTCGCGGGTAGACTGGAGCGGAGAGTGTTTTAATTATTGTGGTGACAGTTGGGAAACTACCCTCGCATCACTATTGTCATTTGCAGTGGGCCGGCACACAACACTCACAGTATCGGCGGAATACAATAATAAATTGTTTCGAATACAATAATGTTTAAATAATGCGAATCATTAAAAGTGAGAATTACCTATTATTGGTTTTTACTTTGTAGTTTTTTTTTAATTTAACTTTTATGATATTTTTTTTCTTTATTGGGGTCTTAGATAACTAGTCTAGCACCAAAAAAATTTTTTTTGCGCGATTTTTTGGGACATGTTTTTGCCTTTATGTATTTACACTTTAGAAATGCTTGTGAGTTCATTTACGCACAAATATGTTGAGAAACCGTACCAAACCATACTGCCATCTGCAATGTAGGACTGTAGAGCGCCATCTGTTGGCTGAGTTGAGAAATGAATGCTAAAATGTACTTCTTATAGGGTTTCCTGTAATCTATAGTTAAAGATCTATATTCTGTATTTTTTCCATAATTGTATTGAGGATCCGTGGATGCGTGCGGCTAGAGACCGAGGAGGTTGGCGTGAAGGGGTAAAGGCCTATACCCAGCAGTGGGCAAATGTGGGCTGAAAATGATGATGATGATGATGATGCCCTGTAGCTGCGGAGATAAGGATGGAATGGTCAATTTTCGCCTACTTTCCTACATAACTTCAAAACAATTTATTTTAAAATATGAAAAAAAAAATTGAGTTCTTCGCCACAAGCTCTTTCATTTGATATGTGTCACACAATACAATTAATTAAATTGTTACAGATATTGCATCGTAACTTAACTTTCAAGGATTTTCGTCATGCATTAAAAAAAGAAAAATGTTCTACTCAAACTTGCCCCTGTAGTAGAAAAAGTGGCCCATTTTATGACGATTATAAAAAGGTACAACACAAAGCCCTGACTCTCCTAAGTTTTTTTTTTATTAATTTTTTTCGCTGCAAGATAGGGGAAAATATCGAAAATGGATGGATGAGTTTTTTTAGGATTATGTTAGAAATTCGATATTTTCCCCTATGTTGCAGCGAAAAAAATTTATAAAAAAAACTTGAGAGTCAGGGCTTTGTCTTGACTTGAATGTACCTTTTTATAATCCTCTTAAAATGGGCCACTTTTTCTACTACAAGGGCAAGTTTTAGTAGGACATTTTTCTTTTTTAAATTCGTGACGAAAATCCTTGAAAGTTAAGTTACGATGCAATATCTGTACTAATTTAACTAATTTGTCATGATTCATGAGGACTGTGATGACAATTTTTCAGTGATACCACAGTGATCGGTTTCAGTGATTCAGTGATATTAGATCAGCATAGTGAAAAAAAAAACAGTCTAAAGTAAGCACTTTTTATTTTAATGCTTTTATTATGTAACAGGATCTCGTTTTTGAGAAAAAACTGAAAAAAACAAAAATAACTTTAGAACCGCTGAAAATTTACCACCCTGTATAGGACCTTTTTGGTAGGAAATGCCGGCAATCTCCCTATTTCGTTTGATCCATCACTTTTGGACCACCCTGTATTCACTTAGTGCACCACCGATTCTCTGAGGCACCACCCGCCACTGTTTGTGATAGTGATTTCCGTATCTATGTATGCGAAGTGTAGGTAAATTAGTTAGCAACCGACTGCAGTCTTTCATTGACGCATACACAATTACACACTGGGCGCCAAGTCCGGATTTTTTGTTCTAAAACCACGCGTGCAAGAAATCAATATGACGTACGGGAAAATAGAAACATTTGATTTGTTTTCGGGACACTGGAACAAGTATGTTCGGCGAGTGGAGCAATTTATTTTGCTGAATGATATTAAAACCGAACATAAGGTAGCCACGTTGATAACCTTAGTCGGTGAACGTACTTACAACCTAATGTGCGATTTGTGTGCGCCTACAAACCCGGAAGATGCAACGTTCAGTGAGTTGGTGAATATTGTGAAGAATCATCTAGAACCACAAAGATCCGTGTTCGCCGAAAGAGAAGTGTTCCGCAAACGCAAACAGAAAGCCGGCGAATCTATCGCAGATTTCTTACAGCAGCTAAAGCATTTATCATCCTCTTGCAACTTCGGCCAGAACCTCGAAGAAAATCTGTGCGAGCAATTATTGATCGGGTTAGCGAGCGTCGACATAAAGTCGCGGCTATTGGCGGATAATGCACTTGACTATAAAAAGGCGGTGGAGCTAGCGCTTGGATTAGAGGCTGCAGAGAAATATGTGGAGAGAGTGAGCGGACGCGGCAGCTTTGGTAATGCTCCCTCGGGTTTTGGCAGCGTGAGCGCCGGTGGCGATGGTGAGCAGGGCGGGAGCGAGGGCCTGCACGCCGTGCGCCGCGCGCCCAAGTCCGCACCTGCGCCCAAGTCCGCACCAGCGCCCACTCCCAATCCCAAGACGACTACCATACTGTGCTGGAGGTGTGCAGTATACGTGTGATTTGTGCCAGGTCAGGTGATGTGATGTGCAAGGCGGCTAATTAAGGTAAAGGCGAACCTCAAGGCGGCTAATTAAGGTAAAGGCGAAACTCCTAATTTTATGGACTCCGAAAGTAAAATGTACAATACTAAAAATAAAAAAAATTTAATGCCACGAACCACGAAACACGTTCATAGAACCTGTGCACTAAAATAGCTGTAACTTCTTATCCGATTTCGATAATTTTTTCACAGAATATTTTGTTTTTGATGTCTCTGATAAAACTGTATTTTGATGACTCTGTTTAAAACATCAATGATTCTCATTAGGACTAGGATAAATCAGTCTTGCTGTATTATGTTAGGCTGCTTCCTTTTAGATGAAGGGAGGAGAGACGAAGTATACCTACGTTGTGTTTTCGTTTAATTAAGTAAGACAAACTTAATTATTTCTTGTATGAAAGTACCTTTGTATGTACTTAGTTTAAGCTATTTCGTAAGGGAAGATATATTGTCGAAGTGTACCTTAATACATTTGTTAGCAACCGACCGCTGTTTTTCATTGACGTACATACCACAGTTTCAACCATGGGTTTTATCCAAGGTTTTTCCTTATGAGTAAATCAATTGTATCATACTATTGTATCAATTTCAGATAGTCGGCTACAACATCCGCCCCCCGGAGTACACGACGGCTCATTGTAGCTTCTACCTGACCCTGCATCACACCAGCATGTCAGCACCGTTCTACACGAGTGAGAGGATCTGCTCACCGCACCCTAAATGGAAGGATATTGACTCCGGTAAGCAATGTTGCGAAATGGCGACCCCGAGAGAGGAAGAGATCGATTGTCATACCACCAGCCAGATGGTCCGACGACATAGCCCAAGTAGCCGGAAAACAGTGGTCGCGCCTTGCACAGGATCGTGAGAGGTGGCGTGATCATGAAGAGACCTTTACTCAGCAGTGGGTGTTAACATGCTGATGATGAAGCAAATAATCTGCAGCTCTTTATTTGACTTTGCATCTTGTATGTGATTTATACTGCATTCAGTTGCAATTCCAACCTGCTGTAGCGTCTACATCATTACTTCGCCCCTTTCATGTCATCCTTCATCGTTCATTTCACTTTTACATTTTAATTTCGGTTCATTGTAATTTTTAAATTCGAATTTTACGTTGTCGAACTACAGTGTTTTATAAAGTTTTATTTAATTATCTTGCGATACAGTGTATAGAACAGACAATTTGTGTGGAGCCGACTAAGTCACAGGTATCACAATGTTTTCTTTCACTGTTAGTGATTGCTGTTACACCAGCCATTTTTTCATCTACGTAATGAGATGATTTATACAGCGTCCAATAGCACCTTCATTCACACTAGGTGGGTGAAGGGACCACTCGGCGCTGCAGTGCCTGGGACATTGTTTTAGACGGAGTAGGCTTGCCCAGCACTTACAAGACTGACAGCTTTGTCGGCCTAGTCCACGGGAAACTGCAAGAGTTCACTAATTAAAGTTAGCTTCGAACAAATTCACTTCTATCTATGAGCCACAACAAGTGTTTGATAAAGCTTATCAAATCCTCCGTATTAAATGAGTTGTTATCAGTAGGTATGAATCACTGTTTGATGACACACGTTGGAAGCGACATATCCGCCCCGGGCATTTGCGGGGTACGCGGTGGCGCAGGGGGGTGTGACGTGCCCCCCTCGACCCTCCGCACTTCATTTTACTTCTTCTTTCACCGCCAACGCGTCACACACCTAACTTTGTACAATATGGAATAATCATTAAATCAGCATATTATCTATTTATAGAAGTTTCTCTAAGCGAACCACTGCAAAATCTCCCTCTCAAACGCCGATACATATAATCCATAATTAATAAAGAAGAGGAAGAATAATAAAATAAATTTATATTTGAATATGGAACTCAGTCTCACTCAGTAGGCAGTATGAGTTTCTATGGAACACAGTCTCACTCTGTAAGCAGTATGAGTGTAAATTTGTATATGGAATTTAGTCTCACTCTGTAGGCAGTATGAGTTTCTTTGGAACTCAGTCTCACTCGGTAGGCAGTATGAGTTTCTATGGAACTCAGTCTTACTCTGTAGGCGGTATGAGTTTCTATAGAATTCAGTCTCACTATGTTGGCAGTATGAGTTTCTATGGAACTCAGTCTGTCTCAGCAGCAATGCGAAGAATCAGTTCTCGCAACACAGACTGACACACCAAATCATCTGAAATTTTTGTAACAGACCCTGCCTAGCGTGGAATTATTCACTTCAGTGGTGATTGGGAGAGCATTGAATAAAAATGTCAAACTAAAAATCTAATTCCACATTTCAGAGATGACCCAGCGCATGTCGTCAACCAACGTCGTCATCAGGATATGGTGTCACATGATGCATCCCTCGACCAGCGATAATATCTCCGAACCCACCCCAGACACCATTATACAAACATGGGGCGTTTACTTCAGCGGCCTCCGATACATTGGTGCTAACCTGGCTCTGAATTTCACTTCAGATTGCTTCAAATCGAATACTCTAGTCTTTCAAATGCATGGCGGTTACTTCTGCTCGTACAAGAGCTTGAAACTCGACGTCATACCGCCCGAGAACGAGATAGAACATGGATCTCTATCATCGGACTCTTCAGGGAAGACTAACTTGTCAAACAAAATCATAGACTCGAAGTTCTTGCATCACAAAGTTGTGAAGGAGTCGAGATCTGTGTCGCCGAGTAAATTCGCCAGGAAAGTCGAGAAGGAGTATTCAAAAAGCCAAAGTCCCGTGGAAAGAGTTTTCAAGCAGAGTTTTCCCACTATGAGGTCGGCATCGAGCTTGAATATTACGCAGAAAACGCAGCCCGCTAGAGAAGAGAACAACGAAAGACGATTGCCGGAGACAAATCAAATATACGAGCATTCGCCGGAGAATGCCAACGTGAAGGAATTTACAACGACTGACCAACACTGTGATAGCAAAGATACGTCTAGAGAGGACCTATCGGCAAGCAAAATTGACCTAAGTGAGACAGCGGAGAACTACGATTTGAGAAACGAAACCGACTGGGTCCCTAAGCTACGGTACCTAGCGTTGAACTTCCTAAAATCTGAAATCAGACCGAGTTACAACGCCACTCGATTGCAAAAGCTTCACCTTCTACAATACTCAATAAAAAAGCGCCAAGAGGCTGTGCAGGAAATCAAGGAGAGGATTTACAAGAAGTCTGCTCTGACCGATATGATCGGTGCGCAGTCCGATGACCAATATGATACTAAGTTAAAGTTTAAGAGTCGATCTCAAAGGAATCTTTTCTCTCCTGAAGAAGAGGAGTTGTTGAATGCAAAGTCAACGAGCCAATCTGACCTGAGTGCGAAGAATGGTAGGATTAAGTTGGAGGATAAGCCGGTGTCAAATGGACCACGGTTGACTCTGAAGTTGAATGATCTCTTGTCGTTTAAGGTTCGTACATGTTTGATTTTTTTACCGATTTATAAAAAAGGAGGAGGTATTCAATAGTACCTACCCGTATGTTTTTAAAATGTGTGTTACCTCTGAACTTTTTTCTACATGAACCGATTTGGATTATTAATTTTTTGTTTGAAAGGGTATACTTCCCGTGTGGTCCCATAAAATATGGAGAAGATCTGAGGAAGAACTTCGGAGATGGAGAACGGAACTCATCAACGGACAGCAGCAGATCACTCGGAATCATTGCAGTAGCTTAATAACAGTAGCTTAATAACAGTAGCTTAAGGGTGGACGATAGCAAGGTGGCGGGAAATTCAAAATTTTCACAGTTTACATTTTCTAGCTAGACTGAGCTATTTTTGTTCAGCGATTTTTCGTTCGCGAGAATAAAACCGTATTCTTTTCATTATTGTAAACAACAGAACAACAATAATTCAGCCGATTATGTGTTCTGGTCTACGAAGCAGTGGTACTGCCCAAAAAACTTGTCGTAGACCAGAACACATAATCGGCTGAATTATTGTTGTTCTGTTGTTTACAATAATGAAAAGAATACGGTTTTATTCTCGCGAACGAAAAATCGCTGAACAAAAATAGCTCAGTTTAGCTACAAAATGTAAAAAACTGTGAAAATTTTGAATTTCCCGCCACACTACTATCTTCCAGCCTTAATAACAGTAGCTTAATAACAGTAGATTAATAACAGTGTGCCTTTTCACAATTTTATTTTTATTTTTATTGTACAGAGTTTTTTTCCTGTTGTTATTTTTGTATTATGTATAAAACATTTTCCCACGCCATAAGGTTTTGATTTAGATTGCAAAGCACATAAGTATTAGATTACAGAATAGGTAGTAGTAGTAGTAAAAGCATTTATTTGTTACCAGTCACACATACATTAATACAATCTATACTTATAATAAAACTCTAGCGAAGTCAATTCTGTACATTGAATATTTTTAGAAAAAAACTAGCAGGGGTTACTAAGTAAACTATACTGAATCCAAAAATGCAAAAAAAACGGTTTATGTCTGTCTGTCTGTCTGTCTGTCTGTCTGTCTGTCTGTCTGTCTGTCTGTATGAACACGATAAACGCGAACACCGCTGAATAGTTTTCAACCAAACTTAACATGGTCGTAACTCACGTTTCTGGGAGTAACTTAGGCTATCCGATGTTTAGAATACATTGCGGGTTGCAATTTTAACTTCGTTTTTTGCAAGAAATATTCATAATTTGGATATGGCTTCTTGAGAAGGTATGTTAAGAACGTGATACTGAACATATTTCTGCAAAAAAAAAAAAAAGTCCGACTTTGAACCACATTCTCTCGAAAACCTACATTGCGGGTTGCAATTTTAACTTGATTTTTTGTAAGAAATATCCATAATTTTGATATGGCTTCTTGAGAAGGTATGTTAAGAACGTGATACTAAACACATTTTTGAAAAAAAAAATTAAAAGTCCGACTTTATTATCTCGGAAACCGTTGATTTCCCAGGCATAGTTCCTTGGGCAAAAATGTTCGTTATGATGAGGACTATACGTATACGTGGTCTCCCGCTTTTTTGGCGGTCTTTTAACACTCTGCACGCTACGACTTTTGGCATTTTGGGCGCATATTGTAAATGAAAAATCGGCATTTGTTTTTATTTTATTTTGGCGGAAAATGTTAGTTCTACAAGCGTAGCATAAGGCCGGGTTAGAGCGTATCTATGGGTTTAAAACAATATGTATCTCACTCTTTTGTTTGACGTATAGCGGGATGGACAGAGCCATAGATACGCTCTAACCCAGCCTTATGATGCTTGCTGGAGGGAATTGTGAGTGGTTTTCGGTGGAGGTCGGACAAAGTTTATCGATGTTAGAAATGTAGTACTGTTGCGTCGCGGTCGAAATGTTCTGGGTTTGAATCCACGCGAGGTTGAAATTTTTTTTTGTGCCTTTTTTAAAAATATTTACTCTACTGAGCCCAACTTGATATTAAAAAATATATTTTGTTTGCCGTAGAGCGGGATAGACAGAGTTATTTGCGGTAGATACGCTCTAACCCAACCTTATGCTTTGCTTGCTGGCTTAGCATGAGAATGGGTAAGACCTTATCTATGGGCTTATAACTTTATCTATCCCACTCTACGTCGAGGGAGATACATAATAAACCCCCATACTTAAGATAAAAGTATTTAAGATAAGATAAAAAGTATTTATTTAAAAACCACACATAAATTATACAGACAGTTCTTATTCTTATGCCAAGCTTCCTGGTATCTTACACGGGCGATACCTAATCTAAACAAAACATATTTAATCATAAATTTATTGTTTAGATTAGGGAACACACACACAGACAGACACACAGACAGGCACACCCTCATAAACACATAAACAGACACACACACAAAGCTATTAAACTTATGACACCCCTCTTTGTCGGTCGGGGGTTAAAAAAAAACCTTCCTTTTGAGTTTTCCTCCACAGTCGAATTTAAATTAAATGTCAAATGTGTAAAAACGCATACGAAGTCGCGGGCACAACTAGTCTATAGATAAAACACAAAAAATACACGAAAGGGACATTTAGGTAAGCCTAAAGGTTCTTGGAAAAAGTTGACTATCTGAGTATCCGATGCCCTCGAACTTTTTTCGCTGCAAAATCACCACGACCCAAAGGTTGTCTGGAAAAGATCCCTGCTAAAAGACGTACTGTATCTATGTATCTCTTAACAGTCCAAGCCATCGCCCTACCAAATGGCCGAGCATGTCCGGCTGACGAAGCAAATGGAGATCCTGCGCTTCAAACGCATCCTGCTTACGGATGAAAGAGACGCAAAGCTGGCGAACCTGCGGCGGGTGAAAGAGAGGCACGCCAAGCTCTTCGAGGAGAATCAGGACCTTGGTATGTGTGAGTTGGCATCAGGTTTTTTTTTTCACACTTATCCTTTATAACCCCCGACCAAAAAAGGGGTGTTATAAGTTTGACCGCTATGATAATGTGTGTGTGTGTGTGTGTGTGTGTGTGTGTGTGTGTGTGTGTGTGTGTGTGTATGTGTGTGTGTGTGTGTGTTTGTGGCACCCACCGTAGCTCCTCAACGGATGAACAGATCAGGGAGTGGTTTTTTTTTAATTTTAAAGCAGGATATCTGGCGAGTGTTTTTAGATATGTTTTATTAAAATCGGTTCAGCCGTTTAGGAGATATGCTAATTTGAAGCTAAAATGTCGGGGGTATTTAAACATTTTAATTTAGTAGTTATGTAGCAGCTGATATTGTTTCGAGCTATTCTCTTAGTTATTGTTATGTTATTCAAGTATAATGGGACCCGCATAATCAATCCCACAAACAACGTCTGTTCCCACAGGCACGGTATTGATGCAACAGTACCAAGCCCTCTCGAGGCAGACGGAGCAACTTAAAGAGACCCAATGTTATGTTATTCAATTATGATGGGACCCGCATAATCAATCCCACAAAACGTTTGTTCCCATAGGCACGGAGCTGATGCAAGAGTACCACGCCCTCTCGCGGCAGACGGAGCAACTAAAAGATACCCTATGTTATGTTATTCAATGAAACGTTTTCAGCACAAATTCACAAATCACTTCATAGATGGCGCTTACAGGTGTGGCCATAGAAGAACCAGAATACGGCTGTCAAAATTAATCTGTGCTAAGTGAAATTTGACAGCCGTATTCCGGTTCTTCTATGGCCACGCCTGTAAACGCCATCTATGAACTGTTTTGAATTTGTTCTTTGAAAACGGCTCATTATGGTGGGACCCTCATAGTCAATCTCACAATGTCTCTTCCCGCAGGCACGGAGCTGATGCAAGAGTACCACGCCCTCTCGCGACAGACGGAGCAACTAAAAGAGATCCGTCAGTCGTGCCACGCGCTCCGTCAACTCGCCAACCGATCCCGCGCCGCGCACGTGGCTCGGCGGGCGAGTCTGCTGGCGGCCTGCCACGACATATTCCACATAAATCAGGTTAGTTATGTAGTAAAACTGTAAAACCAAAATAGTAAGACGTACAATTGTACATGTCCCACTAGCTGGGCAAAGCCCTTCTCTCAGATAGAGAATTCGAGCTTAACCACCACGTGTTTTCAATGCGGATTGGTGTTTTTGAGGGTATAATGCCTCATACGCTCAGGTTTGCTCGCGATGTTTTCGTTCACCGTTAGCGAGTTGTATTGCTGCTACGAAATCACAAATGTACGAAACTTTGAGGTAAATTAAAGTCATAGGTATGCCCGCACCAGGAATCGAACCTGGGGCCTTAGCCTGTAAGACAATGGCGTATCAATGGCATCCCAGGTAGATGGACAAAACCGGGATTTTTTCGTTGCTCTCCTACAACTAGCGAACTAATCCTCTAGAATTAGACTCATGATATTCTTTGCTGTACTACAAAAACATTAAAAGGACCGACACTGGACCGACAGCATTAATAAATCGTAATTGAAAACGTTAACCGGGAGCCCATTTTGGCACCATTGTGTTACAGGCTAAGGGCCCTGGGTCTCTCGCTTCCGAGTCCATTGTTCTACCACTGGGCCACAGCTCTAACAACACAAAATAATTGGACCTAAAACATTGCTCTTTGTTTCATAATTGTTGATTCGTCCCTATTCTAGGACACTATCTGATGAACAAAATTACAGGGTGCATGAGTTAAACACCCTTATGTTTAATTTGACCTTTGGTCATCGTGACCAAGTACGTTTTTTTGATACGAATAAGTTTATTCGCAACTTTGTATTGACTAGGGATACTATGTATGTACCTCTTTCTTCAAAGAAACAGCTTGCCACTTTGTTGGCATTCAATATTTATGACCCCATTATTGTTAATACAATAAAACAGGGAACTGTAATAAATAGGGTAGCTTACTCAGAGATTGCAAAAAAACCTCGTAGTTGTAATGTAGGTAGGGTAAATTTAGCTGCTAATTTAAACTGTCAGCGCCGACTACAGAGGAGCCCCCCGTAAGAAAACTGGTTGTAGGGAACCAAAATCTACAGGGGGGTTTTTCTGTTAAGTTACTTGAAATTGAGCTGTTCCTGCAGACATTTAATTTAGATGTACTTTGCATCACAGAGCACTGGCTACTAGAGCCTCAAATGAATTTAGCTATACATAACTATCAAATAGCCAGTTGTTTCAATAGAAACTTTGCAGTACACGGGGGATCCTTACTTTTAATAAAAAATGGCCTTAAATACAAAGAACGCAAGGACATTTGCAAACTTTCTGTTGAAATGGTGGTGGAACTTTCGTGTGTTGAACTGGACAAACATATTATTATAGGCGTATATAGACGAGGCAAAGGCGATTTCAGTACATTTCAAGATGTAATGGAGGATGTGTTAAAAATGGCCTCCAGTTGTAATAAAAAAATTGTGGTCTGTGGTGACTTTAATATAGACTTGCTCGTAGATTGTACTCTGCTTTCTAAACTATCAATATTCCTTAAGTCATTTAATTTAACTAATGTTTTTTTGGAGCCAAGTAGAATTACAGAAACCACGGCCACTTGCTTAGATAATTTTTTCTGCGATTGTGATTATTTAGACTCATTAACTGTAAATTGTTTGAAATCGGACCATAGTGGTCAAATTGTTTACTTTCCAATAGATTCAAAAAAACCTGAGCAAACCATTATTTGTAGGCCCATAACCATCAAAAAGTTAGATGCTTTTAAACTAGACCTACAATGTAATTTGCCTAGTCCGAATAGTTTACAAATTGCAAATAATCACTACAGAGACTTTTTCAAAGTCGTTTCAGATAGCTTTGACAAAGTGTTTAAGCTGAAAAAATTAGTCACAGGTAATAAATCAGGATTTAGTGAGTGGGCAACAAAGGGCATTCGAAATAGCAGGAATACACTTTATTCACTATATGAGAAGAAAACTTATACGTACGATCCCCGTTTTCTAGAATATGTTAAAAAATATCAAAAAATATTTAGGGCCGTCTGCCACAAAGCTAAATGTGCACACATAAAGGATACTATAGACAAATCAGCAAATAAATCTAAAACAATTTGGACTATTATAAATAGGGAAACGGGTAAAACTAAAACAGGCGAGCGCGAATTTTCACTAAATATCAACAATGAGGTAATAACATCAAATGAGGATATAGCCACGGCATTCGAAAAGTTTTTTACAAATATTCCATTAGAAACAACAGTTCATTTAGACTCATCGCCGGATCTTGCAGCTGATATATTAAAAGCAAATGTCCTACCTTGTGATCATCAATTCTCATTTTCTCATATAAATGCGCACATAGTAGTAAAAACATTTAAATTGTTGAACTTAAAAAAAACTGAAGACTTATGGGGTTTGTCAGTAAAAATTATCAGCTCAGTAATACATGTGTTAGCACCACACTTAGCTAGTATTTTCAACAAGTGTATAGATGAAGGTCTGTTTCCGGACCTCATGAAATATAGTAGGCTTGTACCCTTATTTAAAAATGGCGATAGGCAAGATCCTTCAAATTTTAGACCAGTGTCAGTCCTACCAGTATTAAGTAAAATATTTGAGAAAGTCGTGCTAGCTCAGCTACTATCATACTTCGATAAACACAAACTTCTCCACGACCAACAGTTTGGTTTTACTAAAGGACGCTCAACGACGGATGCGGGAGTGATGTTAGTTAGGCACATTTATAGCGCATGGGGGGATAGGAAAGATGCTATAGGCGTATTTTGTGACCTTTCAAAGGCATTTGACTGTGTAGACCATGAAACACTTCTCATAAAATTAAAATACTACGGGGTAAAGGGGAAAGGCTTAAAACTAATGAGATCATACTTGGAAGGGAGGGTTCAAAAAGCTGACATAAATCGTACACAGTCTGCGGGTTCCCAGGTGAAGATAGGAGTTCCGCAAGGATCCATCTTAGGACCGTTTCTATTCCTTGTTTACATTAATGATTTGCCACATATGGTGAAAAACATGTCTGAGATAGTATTATTTGCTGATGACACGTCACTTATTTTTAAAATAAGGAGACAAGAAGATGACCTAAGTGATGCAAATACTGCTCTCTCACGTGTATTAGATTGGTTCACAGCCAATAATTTACTGTTAAATTCTAAAAAAACAAAATGTATAAAGTTTACCCTACCGAATGTGATACAGGTAGAAAACAATATTATACTAGGAAAAGATAAATTAGAGCTAGTAGAAGAAACTGTATTTCTAGGCATCACTATTGATGCAAAGCTTCAATGGGGCCCGCATATTGTAAAATTATCTCATAGGCTCAGTTCTGCAGCTTATGCTGTAAAAAGAATCAGGGAATTGACTGACATCGCAACTGCTAGGCTTGTCTACTTTAGTTACTTCCATAGTATTATGTCATATGGCTTACTACTATGGGGTCGGGCAGCAGATATTGAGAGCATTTTCATCTTGCAGAAGAGAGCCATCCGATTTATCTATAGACTAGGTAGTAGAGTGTCGTTAAGAGAACTTTTCAAAGAAATTGACATCCTGACAGTTGCAAGTCAATATATCTACGCCAACATTGTTTATGCTAAAAAACATATTGCAGAATTCGATACATTAGGTAGCCATCATAATATAAATACTAGGAATAAGCACAAGCCTACAATTCCAACTCTTAGGCTTAAGAAGGCTAGGAGCTCATTTCTCGGCAACTGTATACGCTTCTATAATAAGATCCCAACAGATATCCTAAGTTTACCAGAGGCCCGATTAAAAAAATGTGTAAGGCACACGTTGTGCCAAAAGGCCTATTACAGAATAGATGATTATCTAAATGACAAAGAAGTCTGGCACTAAACCAGTTCAGCGCACGATCACCACACTTACCAATGTGTTATTTTTTAAGTTCCTACCTGCATTACAAATGTATTATTTTTTAAGCACGAGATCCTTGGAGTTTCTTTACCATGCTTCTTCTCCAAGAACGATCAGAGCTAGTGAAGCTGGAGAAAAAAAAGTAGCGAGATACTTAGTATTAGATAGTAATAAGTATCTGATTTATATACCTTTTTTTTACTTTAGATAATATTTTGACGTTCAATGTAAATAATTTATTTATGGAATATTTTTTTTTTATAAACCACTAACAAGGAAACATACAATTCGCTCGAGACAGGAGACAGGACAATCTCCACAATATTTATTCTTACCAACAGAAAGACGAAATAACGTGGACGATATGCAACGTCCCTCTCCCGATATGTGGTGACGACACACCGCGCCGTCTGACGCCGGTCAGCGACGCCGTGGCCGCCGGCCTGTGTGCGCAGGCCCTATGCGTGTGCGCAGGATTGCTGAACCAACCGCTGCGGTATAGGATATCGCTGCTGGGGTCGGCGAGCAAGATATTGGACGTGACGCCCGATTTGCCGGACCCTAAGTGAGTATAACTAGTGGTTCGCGCGAACTGTGAACTCGCGACCCCATATACTTAAAACTTTTCTGGCGCCTAATAAAAGTAGCCCGTAAGTCCGACTTTTCTCAAAGAAGCTTCAAGATTCAAGATATTTCTTTGCTTTGTCAAAGTAATGACCACATTACGAGCCTTTTTTGAGTAATAGTTATTTGTTACGCAAGAATGCAAAATTATTGTTTGCGGCGAGTGCTTGTATTGAATACCGAGCTAGCGAAGGTTTCTAAAATTGAGCCACGAGCGTAGCGAGTGGTTCAAAAAAAGAAACCTGAGCGTAGCGAGGCATTCAGAAGCTCAAGACGCAAATAATATTGCATTCGTGCGAAACGCAAAACTTTTCATCTCACAGAAGCGAGGAAATGATTTTGTTAGCCAAGAGTGACAAACAATAGACATAGGCAGGTAGGTACCTACCATAGAGGTTAGTGAAATAAGTTTCCTTCTTTTTTGCTTCTTCACAAAGGAGTATGTGGCGTTGCCTAGCAACGGATTGTTGATTACAAATCGTGTCTTCTTGAAGTGTCATAAAATCAACAACCCGTCGTTGCTAGGCAATGCTATAAGTTGAAGGAGTTCCTTATATTTTTTTTATTAGGGCGTCGAGTTCAAATTTCGAAGCGCACAAAAATACAAAGCGGTTTAAAAAAGGATCTTCTACGATCGCATGTAAAGTAACAGAGTACTTTCCGAGCATGGGAGATGAAAATAATATTTTGTCTCATTTATCCGCCTACCAAATTCTAGGACAATCCAATCAACGGTACTGAAGTTATCGTCGATCAAACATTCATACATAGATACAAACGCCGGATTGTTTAAGTAGACTCACTGCCGATTTCTGAATTGAGATATTCACTTAGCAAATACGTAAGTCTCTGCAAACTTCTCTCAAAAGAAGGATATATAAGTATTTACTCAGTAAAATTCAATTCAGAAACCGGGCCTCAGAGAACTTCTCTCGCTTCGCTCGCTCTTTCAATTAATAACTTGCTAACTTGGAAAGTGAGTAATATTCTTGGCCGCCATCTTGAATTTTCAAAATTCATGACTATTCTACGTTACCTTTTGATTCATAACTAAGGCTCTTGTATCAACATACGTTCTCTAGAAAAGCGCGCCACCTATTTCGACAATAAAAATTTTAGTGTGACGTCTCTAAAACGATTTTTTTGAATGCGGTTCCACCAAATTCATAGAAGAAAAGTTGTTGGAAATCAATAAAGCTATTAGAATATCTCATTAACGGCAAATTATCAAATTAAAATATAATTAACGGCTTAACCTATTATGATAAAACATTTCTAAGAAAACTCGCTAGAAAACCTGCTTTCAAATAAATAAATAAACCGCATCCAAAGCGGCTCATATAATAATAATAGTAATTTATTTCATGATACAATTTTACAAAAGACCTTAATGTTACTGCCCTGCTTCCTAAGAAGGTAAAACCTGTAGTATAGGGTAAGCAGTTCTCTCTAAAATTTTCACAATAAAAAGGTCCTAAGAACAATAAACATAAAAAAATAAAATTATCTTTTTAAGAATATATAAGTAGAATAATATAAGAAGAAAGAAGAGCTCAGGTGTCACAGACAGACACACACACACACACACACACGCACACACACACAAAGCGGTTAAACATGTTCCTTCTCTCTCCCCAGCATACCTCTGTTCGCCCGCGGCGGTGACGTCACACTGTTCCGTTACGCGATGTTCCTTCTCAACAAGTGCATCGCGCAACTGCTCTACGGACGGGGCATTGCTACCAACGACATGCGACCCACGCTCGCCAACCTACAGCGACTCATGCTCACGTAAGTCTTACTATAGCGACTCATGCTGATGTGAGTCACTCTTGTGAAGAGTCACCAACTGCTCTACGGACGGGGCATTGCTACCAACGACATGCGACCCACGCTCGCCAACCTACAGCGACTCATGCTCACGTAAGTCTTACTATAGCGACTCATGCTGATGTAAGTCACTCTTGTGAAGAGTCACCAACTGCTCTACGGACGGGGCATTGCTACCAACGACATGCGACCCACGCTCGCCAACCTACAGCGACTCATGCTCACGTAAGTCTTACTACAGCGACTCATACTGATGTGAGTCACTCTTGTGAAGAGTCACCAACTGCTCTACGGATGGGGCATTGGTACCAACGACATGCGACCCAAGCTTGCTAAGTTATAGCGACTCATGCTCACGTAAGTCTTACTATAGCGACCCATGCTGATGTGAGTCACTCTTGTGAAGAGTCACCAACTGCTCTACGGACGGGGCATTGCTACCAACGACATGCGACCCACGCTCGCCAACCTACAGCGACTCATGCTCACATAAGTCTTACTATAGCGACTCATGCTGATGTGAGTCACTCTTGTGAAGAGTCACTGATCTAGTGAATCGCCACTGACGAAATGCAACGCACGCTCGCTAATCTACAGCGACTCATTTGTAAAGGATTACCATAGCGACTCATGTTGATGTGGGTCAGTCTTGTGAAGAGTCACCAACTGATCAGTGACTCATGCTGACTTAAGACTTATTCAACTTGACTTGAAACATATTTTTTTGCATTTTTCAAGTGGGAAAAGAACGCTCAACTTATTTTTAGTTATTCAATAACACTTTTCCTCCTAGCAGCCACTCTAAACCGACCCTTAATGAATCTTATCCCGCAGGCCCGAGGCATCAAAGTCGCACTGCTCGTCGAGCGAGGGCGACTGTCAGCTCAACTTATTTCTAGTTATAGAATAATACATTTCCTCATAGCAGCTTTAGGAGGAGCGGGTGATCATGCTCCTCACTATAAAGGGAAATTTCCCGCCAAGCAGATGTTATGCTTGGGGACCGGCCGGGTCCAACTGAACATTGTTGAACGTTCTATACAGGGTGGATTTTTGAGACGGGGCATTAAGGGCAGGTACCTTAACTGTTATAGCTACAGGAAAACTTTCTTAGGAGACCTTCCATAACTTTTTGAGATATTATTTGCATATTTTGGAAAAAAAGTACGGTCAGCGAAAAAAATGCTAAAATACCATTTTTTTATGCCGATCGATTCTCTTTAATGTTGAGATCAAAAGACTTAGGAGCCAACTGAGGTTTGAGTACTAGAAATATCAGATATTTACAAAAACTTTTCCCATACATTTTCTATTGGTCGCTACACAGCTACTCTAAAACGACCCTTATCCCATAGGCCCGAGCCGTCAAAGTCGCACAGCTCATCGAGCGAGGGCGACTGTCCGCGAGCGCATTCCTTGAGAAGCCTCGTCGCGTCCGAGCGAGGGAAGTACGGACGGCAGTTCAACCGTTTCAAGGTAATTTGGGCGTTTTTTCCTTGGTAATAGGGCGGAGGTTTGTTTGGGACTTTGGCCTTGTCTTTGATGTGGTCTAGGCCGACTACAGTCACGAAAGAGTTCCCTTGACGAAAATTACAATGTGATAGGGACTATTTTTGTTGAATCCAAGGGAATTCTTTCGTGAAATGCACTCGATTTTCTCTTAAACTAGTGGTTCGCCCCGAACTATGAACTCGCGAGTGTAACTTTATTGCTAAGACCATTCGCGTAGGCGCGCGCTCATTGCATATTTATAAACTTTACAACCCCATATCTTAACAACCCCTCGACTGATTTGGCTCCGAACTTCGGATGTTCGAAATTAAAAATAATTATCCGCCTACCAAATTTCGTGACAATCCGTCCAAATTCACTCAAGTTATCGTCGAACGAACATTCATACATAGGTACATACAAGCGCCCGATTGATCCAGTAGACTTATGCCCGTTTTCACCAACCACCCCTAATTTTAAAAGACCTTTTAACGAAAATTATCTGCGCCTCTGCAAGTCTAGGGGTCATGGATGAAGGACCATACGAATTCCACTCACAAGCGTTATGAGTTGAGTGTGTATGATCCTTCATCTATGCCCCATAGACTTGCAGAGGTGCAAATAACTTTCGTTAAAAGGCCTTTTAAAATTAGGGGTCGTTGGTGAAAACGGGCATTAGGCCCGTAAGATCAAAGGCTAGTTTAAACCCTATCTGTCGATTAATGCAAAGTGCGAGGTTTAATCTAAGGTCTGAGTTTAAACTTTGATTGATCTTACGGCACTTAGGCCCGTAAGATCAATCACAGCTTAAGCCAAAAAGGCTAGTTTAAACCCTATTTGTCTATTAATTTTCATACAAAATGCGAGGTGTAATCTAAGGTCTGAGTTTAAACTGTGATTGATCTTACGGCACTTACTGCGGTTTCTGATTTAAGAAATTCGCTAAGCAAGTACTTAAATATCTTTCTGCCTCTGCGAATTTCTCACAAAAGAACGTGACAGAACGATAGTTAAGTATTTACTTAGTAAAATTGGCAATTCAGAAACCGGGCCTTACGGACGCTACTTCTAGAACGCTACTTCTAGAAAGCTACTTAAACTTCAGACTGTCGATAAAACAGTGCATGTTTTGATATGAAGGGAGGGATATTCAAATCAAAACATGCACTGTTTTATCGACAGTCGACGAGTTCAAGGAGCTTTCTAGTTTGAACTGAGTTTAAGTAGCGTTCTAGAATACCACCCTTAGGGAGCAACATACCATTTCTAAATATACTTTCACTCATCAGGACGCAGTGGACGGGCAATCACCACAGACGCTGATGTCCCTTCAAAGGCACAGACTCTCGCGAAGCGTCGGCAGTTACCAGGACGACAATGTAAGTAACCCTTCTTCATCCTCATAAGACCAGACATGCGCGAAACAGCGCACTTCAAAGTCATGATGTATTTCATGACATTTCATACCACGTGATATTACAATCATGACACCGAAGATGTCACATGACAGTTCAGCACGCGTCATGAAACATGACAATTTAGCACACGTCATGAAACATGACAACGTCATGAAACATTGCAGTACAGTTCATTCATTACATCAGATGATATGAAGCTTAATTTTATGGCTATCGTCTGTTTTGTGTGCCTTTAAAATAAAATAAATAAAATGAAGCACTTCATTACAGTACAGTGCAGAAGTGCTATGTTTCATGCTTTATATTCTCGTGTAATCGTGTAATGCGTAATATTTCATGACACCGTTGTGTTATACAGGGTGTTAAAAGACCGCCAACAGACCCGAAAGCCACGCATACTAGACACCAAAACAAAGCACTTTTTCGATAAATTATTGCTGGGAAATGATTTTGGTTTTTTAGGTTATAATTTTGAAAATTATTTTATCACGCAATGGACGTGTAACGCACACAAGTCGTATTGCGCAAGCATAGGTATCAGTTTATGGTACTTAAGCTTGAAGTGCTGATGTTTAGAATACATTGCGGGTTGCAATTTGAACATCGTATTTTGTAAGAAATATTCATAATTTTGATATGCCTTCTTGAGAAGGTATGTTAAGAACTAGATACTGAATACATTTCTGCAAAAGAAAAGTCCGACTTTGAACCTCATTATCTCAGAAACCGTTGAGTTCCCAGGCATAGTTCCTTGGGCAAAAATGTTCCTTATGATGAGGACAATACGTGGTTTCCCGCTTTGTTGGCAGTCTTTTAACACCCTGTATGTTTTTTGTAATATTACGAGCATTTCCTACACATGTCTTGTGTCTACATAAGACCATCAGCGTTATACTGTTTTGCTTTTTACAATACACGCCACGAGAGAAGAGACTTGACCGCGCCTCCCGCACTCTTTCCGCCGCCCTGATGAGGCCCGGTCCCTTCCCGCGCTCAGACCTCACACGGCTAAAGAGACCTATAATAAATCGTCACTGCGCATGTCAAACCACGTGGTGTCTCAAGTCTCTTCTTTCGTGGTACGCATTGTACTTAGTAAATGAGTGCTTATAAAGGGGGTGTGGATGGAAAGGTCAAAACCAGAAAGTTTTACTTTGGAATTGTTAGGAGACAAATAAAATAAAAGTCCCCATCTCTCTGAGGTAAGCCCTAAGTCACTTGAGTAAGAGGGGACTCGACTTTCGATCTTTCGACCTTTCCAGCCACAATCATTAATTTACTAAAACTAACACAATCATTCACTTACTAAACTATTTTTGTGAAATTCGCAAAATGGCCATGTAAAATGAGTACCTAAGGACTGACAAAAAATTGTTGCAGAGAAGGTTTCTTCTTGCGAATTTCACAACTTGACTGTTTCGGCTATCTTCTTGCGTTTTTTTACTGCGTTTGTTTTTGTTTAGCTTCTATGTGGCGGTTTGATATCGTTTTTTTTATTATTTTTACAAGCCTTTTTACCTTGTCATCTTTTGAAGAACAGGATTTGTTCCGTTCTTTTCACAGTTTTATCACGTTACATGGTTTGTTTTAATTTTATTTTATTAACACACCTACTAACTTCGCACTCACATTTTCTTAAATTTTTCACGTTTTGCTCATGGGGTAAGTTTTTTTGTTTGTTTTTTTCGCTCGCATGAATTTTTGAAGCCTACTTTCATATTTAAACAACCTTATTATATCAACTGAATTTATTCACGCATTTGCTAACTTTCGCACGCTTACCAAAAGGACTTTTTGTTTTACATTAATTTTGGTCACGGGTTTTTTTTTAAATAATTATGTTGTTTCGCTCGTTTGAAAGTCAAAACATAATTGAATATCAAAACAATCCGAATTATATTAATCTTTGCTTTACACAGGAAATGGAAACCCTAGGCGCGTCAACGACCTCAATAATGGGCAGCGAACCTAACATGTATGACAGCACTCTTACACCACCCAACTCTTCACAGTTATCTACCAACCAGATGAAATCCCACAACTCCGACTCCGAAATATCACGGATATCGGAGCAAATGAAAGTAATCTTCACTCTAGGAGACGATACCACTCTTCAGAACCTCGAAAGCCAGAGGCTAGTCAGAATATCTTCGAACAACGACGACAATCATATGGGTGCGTACTTGGACGAAAATGTCAAGAGAATATGCTCGCAGATTAAAGATTTTTGTGCCGAATCTGAAGATAATTCAAGCAACAAAGATATACACGAAGGTTTCGACATAGCCCAAAATATGCATGCGCTTACAGGAAGCCCGATAGAAATATCAAATCATATAGAAGCTAGAAAATCTTCCAGTTTCGAGTCGCCAGAAATCCGCCAAAATGGCGAAAGTGGATCGCACTCCCCGAACGAAAACTCAATAGACATAGTGAAACATATTATGGAGACGCGAAACTCCGCTAGCTTCGACGGCCGCGAAATCGAAGATGGCGTCTGCGGAGACAAAGATGGCTGCCAAATCCAAGATGGCGGGTGTCAGGAGTACTTGTGTGCCAAAGACGTTGTGAAGGATGTGATAGTGATTGCTAGTGCTGAAGTGAAGCTGGATACAGGAAAAAAAGATTTAGACGAACTGTGTGTGGAGAAAAGTGGGGACCAGAGTTAGCATGTGTTGTTTATGTGGGGTTTGAAGTCGTGTCCAATCTTATGATCTGTGAAAGCGTCTGTAACTTTTCGGTCATAATTCGCATTGATTGGATGGGACTGTACCTATACGTTGCGGGTGACTTTGAGACGAAAATGTGGAGGTGGATCTATTGTCGACTATACTACGGCATTACGACAGGTTTTTCGACGAGATTGGTCGTCGATTTAATTCCAACTCTTGTAAAAAAATTATTAACAATTTAAGTAATATATCGAATTACAATAATATTAATAAAGGGTCTAAATTGTAAAGAAATCTTACTCAAATTGATAAAATTATAATTTTAAACGTCAATAAAATTGTGAATATACTTAAATAATATAAAATTATGTATTTATCCTGATTTCATTTTTATGATTCAAGTGAGTTTTATTATGTGTTAGTGTTAGTTTAAAAATTACTCGAGCTTAATTGAAGTTTAAAATATAACTGTTTGAATAAAAGGTCACACGCAAGTTTAAGAAATACATGGTTTCTAATAAACTTCAGTCAAGTTTTGGTAAAAAAATATTCTTCTAGGTATTTGTGGTTTTTTGGCTATTATTTAATTTTTCGTTGTCTAATTCTATTTCGTTGCCCATCTGTGATCATTAAAAATAAAAAAAAAGGCATATAGTTTGATTTGAGAAAGTGAGTAGGGTTGATAATTATTTCTGATTATGATTATTCGTTGTTAATAATAATACAGGGTGACTTTGAAATCGTAAGCCTATATCTGAGGCGATGATGGAGGGGCCAAAGTTTCATCGCAATCTATTCAATGGTTCAATGGTGAAGCGCACAGAGGACCAAAATAGAAACATTAATCCTACTTATATTATAAAGGCGAAAGTTTGTGAGTGAGTGAGTGAGTGAGTGTGTTTGTTACCTTATAACGCTGAATCCGCTGGATGGATTTGGATGAAATTTGGAATGAAGATAGCTGAGACATCAGAATAACATATAGGCTACATATTATCAAGCTTTGGCGCTTAGGAGCAAAGCAAATACACAAAGATTATCGTATAATGGCTATTTGTATAAAAGTGAACGACAAAACCATTTACCATAGACCCTCTGTCATTACGTAGCGTTGAGCTATTTACTTTCCTAAATCCATCGAAAACTGAATAACGGTGAATTTTGATCTACCAAAAAGTCTGAAATGTACCGCAACCTAGGCATTACAATCAAACGATAGACAACAATGAAGAAGTTGTTTTTAATTATTGCTGTCATCCATCACTGTCACAAAAATGGCATCAAGAAAGCAATACAGCAGAAATCAACATTGTGTAATTATAAAAAACAGGCAAAAAAATATTGTTTCAGTGATAGCTACTTACAATCTGAAAAAGCCAATAAATAAATCCTTACTTTAAAAACTTCAGCATCCAGCAGTGTTTATCAAAGATCTTTACAAAGTTGCGGTCCGGCGTCCGTCCTGAGATCTCTTGGCCAGACGAAATGGAATGTCCGTTCAGTGCATTGCTGATTGCTGCTTATTCAGGGAAGAATAAGGATGCACCAGACCTCGAAGAAAACTAAAGATACGATGTTCTGACCAAAAAAAGCCGCTGTGTGTACTGTGCAAGTATGAAAAACATTGTAGAGTCTTGAGCGACCAAAGGCGCATAAAATCAGCCAGTGATGGTGTAACATGAGCAACATGACCGCTTTATTTCCACTAAGTACCTATTGAGTACCTAGAAGGACTAGACAGGGGCACTTTTACATAATATCATAGTCGCCTATTCATTGTCGACAACTCTGATAGGCTTTCCACATACTTCAGAAGTTCAGACTGACGAGAAGATTGGAGCATGTGAAAATCCCCGAACCGCCTGGGTGGTGGTGTTGCCCGCATGAAATATATGTGAGGAATAGAGCCAGAAGAGGTGTTTCGTGCCAATCTTAAGCTGTACCGACAAGGTCGCATCGTCATAACTGTCCTGATGCTCCACAGTGCAGCTTATAGGATCTTTTGGAGGCGACCCCAGCGCGCTCAGGTTAGCGCGTTTCTGGGACGGCAAAGTGTGTAGCTTTCAACACGAAAGAAGAATAAGACCGACGATTTAAAACCGTTGTTTCAGACTATGGATCGTAGACGCTAAGAAGACGCATTTGGTGTTTCAGAAGGGCAGCTAATAGAAAAAAAAATACTATTCAATGTGATAGACATAATATGGATAAGTTATTCTGATATTATGATCGTTGTCTTTGATATAGCATGATGCAAAATTAAATATTTAAAAAAACTCCATGAATTTCCATATAGTTTTTTCTGTTAAGGGTGGACGATAGCAACGTGGCGGGAAATTCAAAATTTTACAGTTTTTTACATTTTGTAGCTAAACTGAGCTATTTTTGTTCAGCAATTTTTCGTTCGCGGCAATAACATAGTATTCTTTTCATTATTGTAAACAACAGAATAACAATAATTCAGCCGATTATATGTTCTGGTCTACGACAAGTTTTTTGGGCAGTGCCACTGCTTCGTAGACTAGAACACATAATCGGCTGAATTATTGTTGTTCTGTTGTTTACAATATTGAAAAAAATACTATGTTATTGCTGCGAACGAAAAATCGCTGAACAAAAATAGCTCAGTTTAGCTACAAAATGTAAAAAAACTGTGAAAATTTTGAATTTCCCGCCACGTTGCTATCGTCCACCCTTAAGTATCTTCGTGCCTGTAATACGAGTAGGTAACGCTAACTAGCTCTGTTGGAGATCTTTTACAGTTTTATAGAATGCCAGTCAGATGTTGAGACCTGTGACGTACCTACTGCATCGAATGCTGAATGCTGATATGTTCATTCACACAACTGTGCAAGCAAACGAGATGTACTTGGGTTTCAAACTAAGCATTAGGAGTCTCTAACATCGGGAGAGGCAGTGTCCATATAGGCCACAAAGGCACGAAGACTTGAGGCAAGACCAACTACAGACAACTACAACAGAGACAACCCAGACTGAAAGTTTGCAGAAAGCAGTAGCAGATTAGCGGACTCAAAATAAGAGTCTAAATATTCGAGTGTGTCTTGAAATGTAGGTAACCCACGTTCAATCAGTTAGATGCCGATAACAGTAGGTATCTGCATCTTTACTCCGTTGAGTTTGGAAGAAGCAGATAACAACGCATGGTCCACGGGAGCGAAGTCTGATAGGGCTGGGGGTCGGTTATAAGTACATTTAATACTACCTAGGTGGTAGAAAATGCTAGGTACAATTGCTAAATCACCACAAACTTTTATCCTTTTTCTTTTATCCACGTGAATGAAGTCGTGGGTACTATCTATACATTGCTAAGTAGGTAAAAACTTGGGGAAAAGCCCTGACTAACTTCGATGGCGGGGGAAAAATAGGGCTGCAACTGTTAATCTTAGTCAGCGCGGACGAAGTCGCGGGCAAAAGCTAGTTTTTATTTATATTACATACATAAGGTAGTGGAAATTTTGCGTCCGATTTTTTTTTGCCCAAGATGATTAATTAAAAAACTCAAGTTTGGCTAAATGATCCAAAGACACCCTGTAGAAATTATGTATTACGCTGTTTCTTGAAGGCTGATTGAACTTTTTCCAATATCGGAGTCCTTTATGTGCACAGAAGCCGCGATTAGTAACTCGAGAAACTAGACCTTATTTTATGTAATTAAAGTCTAATTTTGCTTGTTCAATGTTCATGTTCATTGTTGATTTTCCTTTGATAAGATAAATTTGTGATACGCGTTCTATAAAATAAGTCATAGCAACGCATCTTTCGTTTGTCAAAAAGGTCAGAAATACAGAACTGTCCTGTAAAAACCAATACTAATGTTGCCCCGCCATTTTGTTGATAGGAATTACTGAAGAATAAAATATTTATTCATAATCTAAACTGTTTTATTCGTCGTCTATCGATTTTCGTTCATTTTTGTTTAAAAATCATTATGTGACCCCTTTGAATTATGATACTTATTAATTTAAATTATTTTTCAATGTGTTTTGAATACGATTGTACGTACAATGAAGAAATAAAGTGGTTTCCACTTCAAAACCTATTAATGATCTAAGCATTTGAGTGTAATTAAAAAGCTACTTGACTATATTTTCGGCCTCATTAAATACCACAGGCCATTTGCTTGGGTTCGGGACAAAATATCTCATTCTTTTAATTGACCAACTTAATTTGATCTATGTTACTATTGCAAACATGGCTCAATTCTCAGCCTTCGCAAATGGGAAAAACTGAAAAATGAGAATCAACTGTAAATATTGCCTATTCATTTTACAATAGAGGTCAAATCACACTTTCAGTGAGTAGGCTGTTCTTTAAAAATCAATAAGAACATATGACGAAAGGTCATGCACCACTGGTCAGTTTGGAACACATTGCTTCTATCAGAGTAGAAAGTCAGAAATCAGCGCTTGAAATGTATCGCTGAAGCGCTACATTCTTCGCTTAGCTGTTGTATTGAGTAAAATAAACTTATGTTCCATTGTGCAAATGTATCGTTAAATAAGTACATACATTTGGGTCCGATTTTTCAATCGCCAGATAAGCACTAAGATTATAGTAGTGTCATATCGAAAACTAAAATTGCCAACAAACGGCTAGTTCAGATTTTTTTATAATTATGTCGTTAAGGCCACTGCCAGTAGCGTATTTCCAAGTCTGCAGCTTCGCAATACCCGTGCAAACTCTGCAGCACTCAAAATACGGGGAAATTTGCAACGTCTTTATTTCCGTTTTTGGATTTTCATCCGATTTTTTTGTAATTTGGTATAAATACTGTACAAAAAAATAAAATAAAATAAAGGCGTTTGCATCTACGTAATGAGATGATTTACAGCGTCAATTATACAGCGTCCAGTGGTACCTTCACTCACACACACACACTAGATGGATGAATAGACCTCTCGGCTCTGCAGTGCCTCAAAAAAATCAAATGAGACATAGTTTTTAATTTTCCAAAATTTCTCCCCATTTAGGGGTAGGTAACTGGGTAAAAGTGTTGTTAGAGTAGTTTTTTTTTTGTTTTATTGTTTTTTTCTTGCCTCGCTATGAGCATTCGGCAGTAGACTTTATGTGGCCAGTCCATCACATCGGTGGGTTTCCCTGAGTTTTGATGCAACATTTCGTTCGGATTTGCCGCCACGTCGGGATTCAAGGCCAGAAAATGCCTGTGCCAAGACTGCAATCTAGCACTTCGCGGACAGTGCGGTTGGCGGGCTGTAAACATAAAGCAGATTGGTAGGTTAGTATGTACTTATAGTAAGTAATTAAGTAAGATGTAGCCTGTAAAATTGTACATGTCCCACTAGCTGGGCAAAGGCCTTCTCTCAGAGAGAGAGTTCGAGCTTAATCACCACGCGTGCTCAATGCGGGTTGGCCATTTTTGCGTTGAGGGTATAATGCCTCAGACGCTCAGGTAGGGAAGCACAACTTCAAGATAAAAGTTTTATCCCACTATCGTGTAGCGGCATCTCGCTTCACGCTGTGTCATCATAAAGCAAGATGGCGATGGCCGATAATGGGATAAAACTTTTATCGTGACATTGTGCTCCCGTAGCTGGTTGTAGTATGCATAGAGTTCGATAAATGCTGCTGGATGCCAAAATGATTTACCTGCATAGATGTAACTAACTTTTCCTGCTCTCGCAGCGCGTCTAAAACTCTCCAATTCTTCAGCGATGGCTAAACAGCTGTTTCAGCCTCGAACGAACCAGCTACTAGCAGCGTCAGCCCAGGATTTTATAAATAGCACTATAGGCCGCGGGACGCACTCGCGTTCTAATTTCAAACGTGGAGCGCGCGCGCCCGAATCGCCGAATTCTAAATGGGAATTCGAATCTGATAATCGAATCCGAACTTTACTGGAAAGGCCAACCCTAAGAAGAAAATTTGTTTTATTTTTCAGTAGTGTAAAGTGTTTTTTTCGTGCGGGAAAATGTGTGAAGTGTGCTTGCAGCGTTAAGACTTTTGCCATGGATTTAACTATATTTATAGGGTGAGTTGCTTTTCTTTTTTCACTAGGTACAGTTTTACTCGATTTTTTTCTATAAAAGATTCATATGAAATTGGTTCAAATGGGCCCCTGCTAGGTTACAATGTAAAGGGCCATGTCGGTTTACGTAATATGTATCAAAATTCAAAAGGTTAGAGTATAAGTGCGGCTACTAAAAATACTGTCCTAAAAGCTCAGTAAAACAGTATTTGCCCGGTAGATAACTTTTTTTCCAATGGTTGTCCGGTTCTAGTCCCACTGGTGGCAAGATCCTTTACAATGTTGTTATTTGAAGTATTATACGGTCGGCCACAGTCTAGGATTTCCCATGGTAGCTCTAACCGCGCGTGGCATAAGGGCGCCAATCGAACAAAAAGGGTATCCTAGCGTGTGGCCGACTGTACGACTGTTCATTTTGACGGTACCAATCTCCAATGGCAAAAAAAGATACCGTAAGGAAACTCGTGTCTTAGTTTTCCACGTTTCGTTTTCCTGCGGATTTGGCAGACTAAGCTGAAAAGACGTAAAAGTTCGAGGATAGTCTACTCCACAAAATGTCTCAGACACTTGGTACTGAAGAGTAGTGAATTCTACAACCTTTGTCAGGTGAAGGAACTGGCCTGTGACCGGAGTGCATGGAGACCATGCACTCCGGCACCGACCAGAGTCTAACTCTTAAATATAATGATGAACCTTTGTCATGGTCGAAATGCCTTCATTTTGCTCCCCCAACTATAATGTGGCTGTTTGGCATTAAAGACCCGTTTTATGTCTCCCCATACGTACGGTTTATGCCCGCGATAACTATTACCCTTGATTGCCTCTGTTGAATAAAAGCAACAACAAAGATGTGGCTTTCTTTAGGACTTATAAGTTTCCTCAATACATCTTTGTACTCGTCTCCACCGAACAGTTGATCCGTATTCCGTGGGCTAATGGGACTATTTTGTTCTCACTAGTCCTACAGTAGATCTAGATATACGTATGATGAATGCAATGAAAACCTAAGGTTGCATTGCGTATTCTGAAAATCTAATGTGTACAGTGAGAGATACAACCTTGCTTGAAGTCGCTTGCAGAATACGGATCAACTGTTCGGTGGAACTACTAATAGGAAAAAAGAGACTCACTAGTTCCACTGTAGGACAAGTGGAAATATAAATTACCACCAGTTCCACGGTAGAACCACAGTAGAACTGTTCAGTAGAACTACTGGGAACAAAGGGTCGGGTCCTGTAAAATTGTTTCTCGATGGGATATGGCCCCAACAGTGGGCTTGCATGCTTCATTGTGGGCTTGTATGTAAGCTGGATAATCGTAAAGGGGGCTTATTGTCGAGAATCACGCATTCGACACATCTCGAAGGAAAAATCTCATGTCATTTCGATCTCGTCTGCTCCCGACCACTCGAGTCATGTCGAGCGAAAAGGGCAATCATCTCGCAGAAATTTCGTGCCTTATGTCGAGGATGAATTCGTGAGAATATGTGATGTGACATTTGCCAAAAAGTGAGATATTTCCTTCGAGATGTGTCGAATGCGAGATTTCCGAGAATTAGCCCCCTGATGGCTAGGATAACACGCTAAGCGTTTATTTTAGGCGTTAAAACCGGCCGGTGACCAACAACATGACGATTCCCGTGCCAAGCGCTCGTCGAGTCAATGCCTAGGTATTTGTTAAGACGACGAAATAATTAAACTCTAATTTATTAGACAATAGAGGTCAGAAGACTGATTGCTCTGATTAGTGCCTTAGGGAGTGAGGGATTGACCGCGAACGTTTTCAGAAGAAGCCATGACTGATGTATAAAAATATACTTAGGTTTCTGTAAAAAACTATTAGTTGGTAGCAAATTGCAAGAATCATACATAAACTCACTCCTGTATCCCAGAGGGGGCTGGGCAGAGACGGTAGTTTGCCACTTACCACGATCTTGACATACGTACCTCTTTCGCTCCATCCACATTCATTAATTTCTGCAGGCACGCAAGAATACTTGCCCGGATTCATTGCCCGTGAGTGTATACAGGGTGTTACAAAAGGTTCTAACTCTTTTTGCAGAGTAATAGCACGCGGTGATTTTCTCTATGACGTTCCGCAGATTTTTTAATTAGGGTAGGTAATCGTATGAGGTAGTGGCCACCCCTGGTGTCAGAGTTTTTAGGCCACCCAAAGGGTCTCTGACATGGCTTAACGATTGTTATTTTTTAATTAATAAAATGTAAGTAAGTAAGCGCTGGGACGATTATTTTTAAAATATGGTGTTCATTGATTATCATTTATCAACTTAAAACTATGCTAATGCACCTACGAACACAACCATGTGTTTAAATATGACATAAATAAAAAAACAAAAAGCTTTTCACAAAAAACGATTTTTGACTTTACAAAATAAAAATCGTTCGTTTAAAAAAAAAACAGTAATATAATTTTGTTGACTAGTAGGTTCCACCCTGCAAAAAGAGTTATTAACTTTTGTAACACGTTGTATTTAAAAAGTAACAGTTCGCACTTAGTTCTCAGTTCTTAAACTCAGCTCGAAAATTTGTAGTGGCCCTATTAATAATAATAATTTCCCACGGATATTTGCTGCGAATAGACACCATGCTTATAGCAAAACTTCGCGGGTTGGCAGTGTGGAAAGAATAGTGATCGATTGAGCAATAGTAAACAAACAAGACGAAAATGAGCTTGTATTGTTTTTGGCCTTTCAGTCCGCTGTCCTTTGTTCGGACAGTGATGGAATAGAGTTTTTCTTCCTAACGCTGCTAATCAATAATAGATTTCTGTTGTCATTGATAACACGCCGTGAAGGGCTACTTTAATAGTGTGTTACATTCGCCAAGTAGGTACTTATAGTAGAAGTTGTACGAGAAATGATATTTCATTTCATACAATAGATAGAAAACTCTTTTATTATTAATGTTTTTTTTTACTGAAACTAAAAAATGAGCGGCTTTCGGATGGACAGGATAATGCAAACAGTATTTTATGCCCCCTCGTGCCTGTCGTTGGTCTAATCTGGACCAAAAGGGCCTTTTAAAATATGCTTCCATTTTGATCCTATGGAAAAACAACTAACTGCCTTAGACTAGGGCCTTAAGCCTTAAGTAACGCAATGGCCTATCGATGGCGTCCCAGTAGAAGTCCCAAAACCGAGGTTTCAACGTTTTTCTCCTACAACCAGCGAACTAGTCCTCTAGAATTAGAATCAGAATATTCTTTGCTGTAGATGCAACAAAAAAAAATGGACCGAGAACAATGATAATTTCTGATAAGTTATCACTGATAAATAATAATCGATGCCGTCAACTGGGAGCCCATTTTGGCACCATTCCGTTACAGACTCAGGCCCCTGAAAGCCATCGGGAGGCCACAATCACAAAAAATATCAGCTGCTGATGCCGCTTTGTGGAAAAGGCTGAAGGCCTAAAAGGCTCTTAAAATATCGGTCCATAGTTAGGTTAGGCGTTTTACGGACCTATCTCGCTTTACCGATATCGCCTGCCATAATTCAATTTTCCGAGCTCCAATATCGGCAAGCGACAATCTAGTAACCTCGGTTTTCATACTATAGTATCGGTTGGATGAGTGTGTTGAATTCGGTTAATGTTCCAGCAGTTAGATACCCGCCCTTATGCCGAGGGCGACAAAAGCTATAGGTGTAACTACCGCTGATTGGTACTACTGTACACTACACAGCACGTCGACCCTTACACGCTAGCACTCTACGGGCGGTTTTACAACAAAATCGACGCTCTGACGTGCAGTCGTGTCATCGTGTGTAGGTAACTAGTTATTTCACACTTCTTATTTTTTCGAATCTTTGACAAAACAAAGAACAGCAGAAAAAAACTCTACGATCTAGGCGAGGATAGAGGCAGATATATTACCACGTATTTTTTTTAAGATCATTGTCGTGCATTGCATAAACAATGGATATGCTAGTATAGTTATGCGAGTCGTTTAATTCCAAAGCTTAAATATGTAGAGCTTTTCACTTCGCTATACTGCGGCATGTGAGGCTACAAATAATACCTTTAAATTTCATTCAAACTTACAGAAAATAGTAAGATGAAAACGAGTCAAGTCGAATGCGAGAACCAAGCTCAGCCTCAAAACAAAGAAGGGGCCCGACATAAGTCGCTCATAAAGTTGCTCGCTGAAAACGAGCTTTCGCCTTCTGCTTTCAGTATGCTGCGGCATGCGCGCCTAAACGGTCACCCCACGCGTTGCATTCAGCAGTTCTCTTGTTTTTCCACGAGCCAAACGTCTTTTGGCGTCTTTTTAGCCCCCCTTTGAGTGTCAATTGTTTTTTTTAAGAATTAGTTTTCAGTGAAAATCTTCTGTGTGTATGTGTGTGGGAATATTGTCGAGTGAGTATGTGTTTACGGTGTGTGACAAAAGGATTTGATGGTGCAAACTGATATTGTTAAAAGGTTTGTTTTTGGCTTAACAGGCTTATTGGATAATGGGTATAATCGGCGAGGTTTTATTTGATTGTTTGTTGACTTTGTTTTGTATTCACTTGGACTGATTTCTCGCCTTTTTTGCTAAGTTAGTTTCTGTAGTTACTCCATCTAAAACAATGTCCCAGGTACTGCAGCGTTCGAGTGGTCCCTTCAACCATCTAGTGTGAGTGAAGGTGCCACTGGACTCTCTGTATAAACTATTATCTCATTGTGTAGATGTAGGCCTTAGTTTCGTTTCTGTAGTGTCAAAACGTTTTTTTTTATTAATAATACTGCCAGAGAACATCAGAATAAAAGCCAGTGCAGCAAAGTCGACCCATATCAGACATACAGGCAGACAGACAGAGGCGGCAGAGTAATATGGTCCCATTTTGGCATCCTTTAGGTAGGTACGGAACCTAAAAAAACGGCCTAGCGCGAGTTGGACCCTCGCACTTGGGGTCCGTGCAGCTAGACATTTTTCCAAATTCATGGCAATTGGCACATAATGGAGGTAGGTACGAACCCTCGGTGTGGGGGTCTGACTTGGTTTTTTCGGTTTTCATAATAAAGGGATGTGTGTTACAAAACCTCTCGTCAAAAAACAGGTACTACCTAGGTACCTATCAAGTTGTGTGTAGTACACAAGACAGCACGTCAGAGTGTACACTTTTATTGTAAAGTCGCCCCTAACGTAACCGAGTAGAGTGCTAGCGTGTAAGGGTCGACGTGCTGTCGTGTGTACCTACGGTTTCCAAATCGCGTGCTCACAAGCAGTTTCAATTAGACGTCCTCGGGGTGGTTCATGTGCTTTGTAACAATTCATTATTCAGCAGACCGAGCTTAATTAGTATTTTGTTTCCATTTTTCGGACGCAACACGTGAAGTGTGACCCTCAGCATGCCTAGCATGACCAACAGAGCTTGATACATTCAAGATAAAAGTTTTATCCCACTATCGGGTAGCGGCATCTCGCTTCACGCGGTGAAATAAAGCAATCTTCTTAGAACAAACATTCATACATACTTACAAACGCCGTATTACTTATTAGAGAATAGTGCAATAAGGATTTTTCCAAGTGTCAAATTTGACAACGATTCGTATGTAATGTACTAAATCGCGCAAGTAAATCTGTGGTTTATATGGAAACCACAGATTAATAGACTGATTTTGACAGTTATACGTACAATTTTTGATGCTTGGAAAAATCCCCATTTGGAACATCTAAGGGGTTGAAAGGGGGGTCCGCAAGGTGAAATTGCGGGGAAAGCAAGTCCAAAATAAACTAAAAGCGCTACTTCGGCATAGTTTGTCAAATGACTGCCGCTCCCTACTATTTTTATCCAAACTCGCAAGTGGGTCAACGTCTCACAGAATTTGCCGTAACCTCTGGGCGTCTACTCTGTGGACCGCGTTTCAGAAAGGACCGGTCATATGGAAGGTCGTTCCAGTCAATACAAATGTCACCAAAAACATTTTCATATAAAATTTTGCCAAGACGAGACCCCGCACTGTCACTGTCAAAAAGTTATCTCATGTAGAACAAAGCTTCTATAACCCGTGTCATTAAAGAAAACATTTAGGGCGGAGTTAAAAACCTAGCGTTGTCTCGCTTTGACTGTATTAATTAGAGCGAGAGGGCGAGTGTTTTGAAGTCCATCCTAAATGTTTTCTTTAATCACACGGGTCATAGCTCTAAACACCCTAACTCTACAAGCCCTAACTTCACAAAATCTACACCTTAGTCAAAATATGTGGCTTGGCTGTTTCGTTTCCTACTAAAAGAACTATTGTATACCAGAAAAGTAATGAACAGTGAATACATGTTTCACCTTACGTCCATATGACTTGTGATGTTTGGTAGAATAGAAACGGTAATGAAAACAAAAATCTAAATGGCGCAATACTAGGTAGAGTAGGCCCCAAAGCTTAATAAGGGAAAAAGCACTAAGCCTAATTTCCCCCATTGCTTGCAATACCGTAGCAATTCCTTAATTTTTTGTAAAATGGTCACTATAATGCGTGAATCATCCGCAATTCAATTCATGGGCTTAAGTCTGTAACTATATGGCGTGTCGATGGCGTCCCAGTTGAAGGACAAAACTGGGGTTTCCTTGTTTTTCTCCTACAACCAGCGAACTAATCCTCTAGAATTAGAATCAGAATATTATTTGCTGTACCGACAGCATTAATCAATCGTAATTGAAGCCGTCAACTGAGAGCCCATTTTGGCACCACTGCGTTATAAATTCAGGCCCCTGTTGGTACGGTGTATTTTGAAAACCTGCATATGAATTGCTTTGATAGCCGTGACTATTACAAAAAATGAATGCGAATGAAAAAATTACTTTCGATTTTGGGAAATACGAATATTTGAACGATTGGGAAATTTTACAAATATTTGAACGAGCGAGCGAAGTTCTCCGAGTCTACTGGAACAATCCGGCGTTTGTATTTTTGTATGTTTGTATGTATGAATGTTCGTTCGACGATAACTTGAGTAAATTTGGTCGGATCGTGATGAAATTTGGTACGCGGGTAAAGGAAATTAAAAGAATTTTTAAGTTCGAACATGAGCTAAATCGGTCGAGGGGTTGCCGAGATATGGGGTTGTACTTGTTTAGTTTATATGCAAAGCGCGCGCGCGCCTGCGCTAATGGCGTAAGCAAAGTTACACATCTGTAACTGGGGTCGTGAGTTCATAGTTCGGAGCGAACCACTAGTTATTTTGATACTACTTATGCCAATGCTCCTCCATACAGATGAATACTCATTTATCGGTAAAACCTATAGCTATGTCCTTGGCTTGTGAAATATTCATGTCTGGTTTTCCCAATGAGTTCATTGACCCAAACAAAAGAAAATGCTAAAAACATGTCAATATGGAAATCAGGGACATAGAGAGACATGAAAATGGAAATGAGTTGACAGACAGTACCTATTATGTTAAATATCTGTCGTCTTCCCTATCATGTCTTTTACTACTCTGGGGTCCTATTTTCGACACTGTCGAAGAAGCAACGATCAACGCAAATCCTTCGATATTTATTCGACATTTTCCCGAAACTGCATCTAAAAATCTAAAACTCCTGCATTTTTCTAAGATAACCCACTATTTTCTGATACCATAGCACCTAATAATCACCACACCACCACACTTTAAAATGAATTCTTTTTGGGTTCCGTACATTGCGTTCCGTGCATATATTTTTATATTTTTTCGTTTTATGTGGTAGGTCGGTATTTCGGTAACGCACATCCAAACCCACTATGATTACACGTCCCTTAGGTGTTGAAGGAAAATAAACCACTGACTAAAGCACTTATGAGTGCTTGGTGCTGTTTTAGGCCGTTTTTGTGAAATATCTGTCACCTCATTTTGTAACCACATCACGCGAACTTGCTTTGGGTATTCGTGTTTTATTTTAGCAACAAAATTGCGAGCGTGCCACGCACAGGGTGTGGGGCGTGGGGATAGTCCGTTCACTATCATAGTGTCACTTTGATATTTGCCGCCTTGGCGCGCGGCGGCTTTTCACAAAATAAATTAAAGGAAGCCGACGCGGCGCAAACACGCCAGTGAATTTGGCTCGCCGCTCGTCAAAGAAGCGTCGTATTGAGAGGTTGTGTTTTTGACTTTTTACTTAGTATTTTGTATTGAGTGTCGATCGCTGCGTGTAGATAATAGTTATTTGTTATGCAAGAATGCAAAATTATTGTTTGCGGCGAGTGCTTGTATTGAAAACCGAGCTAGCGAAGGTTTCTAAAATTGAGCCACGAGCGTAGCGAGTGGTTCAAAAAAAGAAACCTGAGCGTAGCGAGGTATTCAGAAGCACGAGACGCAAATAATATTGCATTCGTGCGAAACACAAAACTTTTCATCTCACAGAAGCGAGGAAATGACTTTGTTAGCCAAGCGGGACAAACTCTATAGACAAGTACTTACAGGCAAAACAGGTGAGTCAAATAAGTTCCTTTTAAAAGCATATTTTACTGTAGTTACGGCTGCCGCACTAAAGTTTTGAGCTTCGTTGGTATTAAAACCATTCGTTTTATTAATAATTTCCTGAAGTTTATTTATCCAGACACAAAAATAATGTAAATAAAAGAATGTTTTTTTTTCCGGGTGCATTCTGAAATTATACCATATAAATTAAAAATTTGTAGGAGATAAAAAATGAAATTAGTAATATCGTTTGAAAAAATGTATTTAACAAACCAAAACATAATTATCTATTTGATAAAACAGAAGCGCAGCATTTTTTTTATTTACTGGTATTTAAAAATAAATATGTGTACAAAATATTGAAAAGACTATAAGAAGAAACCGCGTTTCTGAATGTTCTATTCCGTGACTTTACCTTTTTAAAAGATGCTTATGCACCATTTACATTCACAGTTTTGTATAGAGAATGGGCACGAACAATCGCTTTCGCTGAAATACGCGTTTAAACGAACTATGAATGAGGTTTTATTTTCCATCGGGATCTGGCATCTACTTAAACGGCCAGTGTTTTTTTCTTTTTCAAAACCATAGGGCGCGGGAAAGACTGTCCCGGCGTCGCGTTCAAATTTCGAAGCGTACAAAAGTTCAGATAGTTTAAATCCGGCCTTTACACGATCGTAAGTTACTAGTAACAGCAAACTTTCCGAGCGTGGGAGATGAAAAATGTTTTTTCGTTCGTTAGGACAGCGAGGTGCCTCTAGACGAAACTTCGAATAACCCAAAAATTAAAAGACGAAGGTTTTGTAAAACATGTTATGTCCATCAGCATTGTGTTGAATTGTGTTGATTGTGTTGAACAGTTAATGTCCATCAGCATTGTGTTGAAATGAATATGTCTGCGCCCATCACAGATACTTCAAAAATAGTTGTTATCCCAAGAATCAAGATTGCCGTCGTGTGTACCGACACTATCTAAGCGAACGCACTTTACGTTGGCGTTGCTATGTTTTATTTATAAGGGTTTTGATTTATGGGCAAAGGACTACTTAAATGTTCGAAAGACGGTTGTTAAAAGGATGGGCAAATAAGGTGGACAGAATCTGGCAGGCGAAAGATTTTTCTACATGGAAAGAAGTTTAAAATACTGCAGAATTCAACCTGTTCTAGAAGATCAACTTCACCCCCTTTTCTAGCCACATGGCCAGCCAAATCGACCACTATAAATGGCAATCCGGCAGACGGGGACAAGGGGCTTAAGTCTGTAACGCAATGGCGTGTCGATGTCGTCCCAGAAGAAGGATAAAACAGGGCCCTTAGCCTGTAACACAATGACGTATCAATGGCGTCCCAGATAAAAGGACAAAACCGGGATTTTTTCGTAGTTCTTCTACAACTAGCGAACTAATCCTCTAGAATTTATTAGACTCATGATATTCTTTGCTGTACTACAAAAACATTAAAAGGACCGACACTGGACCGACAGCATTAATAAATCGTAATTGTAAACGTCAACCGGGAGCCCATTTTGGCACCATTCTGTTACAGGCTAAGGGCCCTGGAGTTTCTTAGTTTTTATCATTCAACCAGTGAACTAATCCTCTAGAATTAGAATCAGAATATTCTTTGCTGTACTACAAAAACATTAAAAGGACCGGACAGCATTAATAAATCGTAATTGAAGCTGTCAACTGAGAGCCCATTTTGGCACCGTTACGTTACAGTACAGGCTCATGCCAAGCAAATCGACCACTATAAATGGCAATCCGGCAGACGGGGATTTATAGACAATCGATCAGATTGCTTTGCACAGTTTGCAAAATATTGCACATGCAGGATGTGTGTGCAGTTGTTTAGGCCGCTTGCGTGTTGATAAATGGGAAAGATTCGACTGGTTTATAATGACACAGGAAGTTCATGTCGTTCATTGTGTCTGAACAAGTTATAGTTATAATATAGTTATATATACGTCTCTCGACAATTTAACATGATTATGCGAAGAGCAGGCTGAAGACCGAGCCGTGTGGCGGCATACAGTCAACTCTAACATCTCCGAGTTCGAGGCCAAACGAAGAGCTGCTCTTGATGCCAGACGTGATGAACTCAGATGTAGACCGCCAGCGGCCATACAGTATAACTACTCTAATGGAATTTTAACATGTAGCCAGTGCAACCGCACGTTTACAGCCAAGATAGGCAACATAAGTCACATGAGGGCATATGACCGACGCCTTCCCCAGCCGCAACAGTCGCCGTGACCGAAGCCGGTCGGATGGAATTATCATCATCATCATATTATACTCGTACGTCTCTACATACTGGGTGTTAAAAGACCGCCAACAAAGCGGGAAACCACGTATTGTCCTCATCATAAGGAACATTTTTGCCCAAGGAACTATGCCTGGGAAATCAACGGTTTCCGAGATAATGAGGTTCAAAGTCGGACTTTTCAAAACTTTTTTTTTGCAGATATGTATTCAGTGCCTAGTTCTTAACATACCTCCCCAAGAGGCCATATCAAAATTATGAATATTTCTTTGAAAAAACGACGTTTAAATTGCAACCCGCAATGTATTCTAAACATCGGCACTTTAAGCTTAAGTAACATAAACTTATACATACGCTTGCGCAATATGGCTTCTGTGCGGTACACGACCATCGCGTGATAAAATATTTTTCAAAATTATAACCTAAAAATCCAAAATCATTTCCCAGCAATAATTTATCGAAAAAGTACTTTGTTTTGGTGTCTAGTATGCGTGGCTTTCGGGTCTGTTGGCGGTCTTTTAACACCCTGTATACCTGCGACATCTCATCACTTCATCGCTGACAGCTGTGCTTAGAGATTAATTATTATTGACATTTATTTCTGTGGAATCAAGTGGGAGGTATGAGATATGACGCCCCACAGATAAAAAATACTGTCAAAATTTTGTAAGGATACCAAAGTACCAAAGTTTAAACATAACATACTATCTGCCGATTTCTGAATTGAGAAATTCGCTAAGCAAATGGGTAAGTATCCTTCAGTCTCTGCAGATTTCTGACAAAAGAGCGTGACAGAACGATAGTTAAGTATTTGCTTAATAAAATTCTCAATTCAGAAATCGGGCCTATGCCATCATAACCTGTTAAGGCCCATACCTAGGCACAACTAGCGCCGCGAATGAAAGAAAAAATCATATCTTCGTTTTGGATGCGATTTTTGCTAAAAACGAATCATCAAATAAATGATAATCCCTAGGCTTAATTATTTTTAAGACCTAATGTTTAGATTCTAACGTACAACACCTACGAATAAAACCTTTTGTTTTATGTTTTATTCTTAGGTTCTAGGATCTGGAATCTAAACCTTAGGTCCTAAAAATAGTTACCTTGCGTTGAGTATTTGGTGTTTCGTTTTTAGCAAAAAACGCATCCAAAAAGAAGATATGTTTTTTTTCCATTGTCGGCGCTAGTTGTGCCTAGGTACCTTAAGTTGTACCTTAAGAGGGGACTTTATTATTTTGGGGACCAAATTCCATTCGCAAAGGCACGAGTCGTGGTCTTATCTTAAAGGGTTTGAACAAACAAACGAGCCTTCTTTACCGTAGTTAGTTAGACACTAAAGAAGCAGACTTGTGGGTTGGTATAGTTGTTGGCTGATTTACACAGGGTAATATTTTTCTTTGTACAGCCGGCCTCACCCAAAGATACCCCTTTTTGTTCGATTGGCGCCCTTATGCCGCGCGCAGCAAGAGCTGCTATGGGGTATCTGTGACTGTGGCCCACCGTACATAGCTAGTTATGTAACTCAGTTATGTACGAAGAACAAGGGGTAAATTACTAACTCCAAATCCGGGGCGAGTCAGTTCTGACCCAATACTAACACTGTGTAAATGGGCCATACATACCTACCTAATCAGCAGAAAAATACTTGCCTAATTTCGGTGGCACTTTATGACTGTATGGTATCGCCGAGTAAATGTGTTCTTAGTAGGTATAGTTCTGTAGTATTTACTTTACTACATAGTGGTTCGCCCCGAACTATGAACTCGCGACCCCATATCTCAGCAACCCCTCGACCGTTCTCATGTTCTCATGTCTTATGTTCGAACTTAAAAATTCTCTTTGCCTCATTTACCTAGGCTGTCTACCAAATTTCATGACGATTCGACTAAATTTACTCAAGTTATCGTCGAACGAACATCCATACATACAAACATACATACATATATACGTACAAACATATTATACACGCCGGATTGTGCCAGTAGACTCTGAGGACTTCGCTCGCGCGTTTAATAAAATATGTACCCTGAACATCAGGATATTCCAAGATCCTCAATATGCTGTTCCGTCCTGACGCCCAAAGACTGTAGTGTAGGAAAATTAGGCAATATTCCGGACCTTGAATGCCCTTTGAGCGTCGAAAGGACCCGAGAAATGTCCTTTTTATCAGGAATCCCTTTGTCGACAAGGAACAGAAAATTGCTCGGCGTTTTGTTTGGGGTCCCGGGTGAAATGTCGAAAGAATCTTGATGAAACCCCTTTTTGAGTGAGATTCGTTCTTGCCAAAGAAATTGATAAGTTAATTTGACATAAATAATTGACATGCAACCAGCGAACGGCATGCAACCAGGCCTCGAGTATGTAACGCAATGGCGTATCGATGGCGTCCCAGCAGAAAGACAAAACCGGGGTTTCATCGTTTTTCTCCTACAACCAGAGAACAAATCTTTTAAAATTAGAATCAGAATATTCTTTGCTGTACTACAAAAACATTAAAAGGACCGACAGCATTGTAATCGTTATTGAAGCCGTCAACTGGGAGCCCATTTTGGCACCGTTGCGTTACAGGCTAAGGCCCCAGGGCATCAAGTCTGTAACGCAATGGTGCCGCGATAGGCTCTTTGTTGTAGGCGTCACTTTGTGACTTTTAATGAAAACATTCAAAGCAACTGTTTTTTTTACAACTGTTTACGGTAGTGGCCAGTGGCAAAGCAATTCCAAATTCAAATTTTAAACCCCAGTTGTCTCTGGCATACAGGTCAGGCCAAACGTAATAAAAACCAAAGCTTTAGCATCACTTGGCATAGTTGGCATTCAGTTGTGTTTCCACCTTTGCTTTTTGGTGGTCTTTCTTTCAAGCAACTTGCAATAAACTTGAGAGCCACCAGGAAGTAGGGAAAAAATATAAGTAGTGCGCCGGAAAATGTGTGTATTTTCATTCTTAACTCTAACGGATTAAGGTGTGAAATAGCACGCGCAAATTGCAAGCGTTTTCGCGAAGTCAGGTCGTGGGTCAAGGCGGGCCATAAATTATCTTGCACCCTACAAGAACGCGTGACTTTTTTTATTACTAGGTAATACAATAATAATAAAAAGTAAATGCATGCAATACCAGACCTATAACATAAAGAAGAAATACTTAAGGCGCTGGGCATAGTGAATTAGCCCGCGCGCAAAGAAAAATGCACATAATCGATTCCTGTATCAAATACACAAAAAAAAACGAAAATGTTCACATATCAAACCCTAGAATTAGGTGAGACCTAACTAACAGAGCCAGTTTCATGTTGATATCCATAAAAGATTGCAAGATATTTTGCTTGAAAAAAAGTGCGCCGCCTATTTCTTTTTCAAGCAAAATATCTCCAAAACGTTTTTTGAATTTCAACACGAAACTGGCTGTTTTAGATAGGTCTCACCTAATTCTAGGGTTTGATATGTGAAAATTTTCGATTTGTTTAGTTTATTTGATACAGGAATCGATTTTGTGCATTTTTCTTTGCGCGCGGGCTATTCACTATGCACGGCGCCTTAATACCAGAAGAGGGTTCATTGCAGAATACCTATCAACAGGAACATGAGAGGGTTCGAAGTAGTTTTTTTATGTCCCGCTGCTAGGCAAATACCCTCCCTTGTGGTTTTCACTATTAACTGGAACATATCCTCACTGAAATAAATTATGCAAACTATCTCAGCAGACGCCACCATTCATGAGGTAAACCAATTTCTAAAGTTCCTTCAGCTTCGTGGTAAAACTACTTTAACTATGTTTAAAATTAATTGATTTTCGTTACACGTCCGTGTTTGGGTCACCGACTTACACATGTGTACCAAATTTCAACTCAATCAGTCCAGTAGTTTAAGAGCAAATTGGTTGTGACAGACGGATAGACAGACAGACGCACGAGTGATCCTATAATGGTTCAGTTTTACCCTTTTGAGGTACGGAACCCTAAAAAGTATCGAGCTTTTCGAAAATTCGTAGAATAAAAGTTGTCTGAAATCACATTTTGAAGTGTTTCAGGAAAAAAACTATTTAAAAAATGCCCTGTATAAGTTTGGATAATTATGTTCTGATAAGGTATACCTACAGTGTTTTAGCAAGGTTTTATTGAACAGACCGCACGGGCGGACGTTTCAGCGTAAATTATGTAAACGCGCAAGCCCTAATTGTGTGTGTGAATGACCCTCATTGTGGGGCGTGGGTGTTAAAACTTCTATTTGTTCAAAATAACCGCAATATTAATTGACGAACCTCAAATTCTAGGATAGAGTAAGGTTTTCATAATGAAAATGAAATACGAGTAGTAGACTGTTACCCGATAAAGAACTATTTTTATGGCGAGAGTGTATTTTGAATCCAGAGCGGTGCGAAGCATTCTAGGGGTAGAGTTTAGAATCCTGAGCGCATACTACTTGTCCATACAATGTTTGTTTGTGATTGATATCTTTGGTCCAACTTTGGTCATTGGATTTTTTACTAAAAATATCTACATTCCAAATTAAAATCACTTTTTGTCCCATGGGATGTTGTAGTCCCTGTTTGCGGGGAACCAACTAGCTCTTTTCGAATAGATGTGGTAACAAGCTAGTCAGAGAGGAATAGTTCAGCCCGCCTAGAGAAGAAAAGGCGAAATCGATTTCATGCCGTTAGAGATAGAACGTTGTAAAACATCACATAGAAAGTCTGCCTTGGGAGATAAAAGGAAAGGCTTCAGTTTGTAACAGGCTATATTGTATCCTCAATAGATGTCTGGGAATGAGATATTGTGTTGAGTATCCAATTGCACAACCCACAATGTTCTGCCGGTAATAATAAAATAGAAGAATATCTACTTAGGGTTACGCCTTGTGCTTTCTACTATTATACACCGTGCAATTTTAGTGGTTTTAAAGCCGAAGGTATTTAGTTGCACTCGTGATTCTGAGCCAAATTCCAAAATTTTACTTCAAAACGAGCGAAAAAAAAAACACTTCCCAATACAAACGGCTATCGCCAATCGACACCATTTTGTATGGAGAAGTGAATTTTTTTTTCGCGCGTTTTGGAATGAAATTTTGTAATATGGCTCAGAATCACCAGTGCAACAAAATACCTTCGGCTTTAAAACCACTAAAATTGCACGGAGTATTATAGGGCACAGGGGTAAGTAGGTATGGTAAATCCTGTAAAATCAATAATTTAGGAGCTCAGATAGATAGATAGATAGATAGATAGATAGATAGATAGAGAACACTTTATTGTACACAAGAAATTAATTATTAAACAAGAATTTTCTTAACCTAATAGTACAGACGGCGGTCTTATCGCTAAGAGCGATCTCTTCCAGACAACCTTCGGATGGACTGGAAAAGTAAAAATAGAGAAGGTAGTAGATGTACATAAACAACAATAATTAAATTACATAAACACAGGACATAAAATAATGTAATACTTATTTGTGCATACAACTTATGAATAAGTAAAATAAAATAAACAAGTACCTAGGTAGTTTAAATAAATATAATTTTATCAATAAATAAATACAAATACCATACATACTATACCAACATAGTTATATATATAACTAAAATAGATACATACTATACTATTTTTATAAATGCAACCACTTTACACTTCACCAGTAAGGTAGAATTTTTTAACCAGAGCCTTAAAAATCGGTAGTGACTTGGGCTTCCGCACTTGTTCTGGTAGAGCATTCCAGAGATGGACTGCTTGAAAGGTGAAGGAGGATTTATAGAAACCAGTGCTGTAGGTAGGGGTATGGAGACGAAGATTGAAGGATGAGCGAAGATTAAGGCTGTTGGCTGTATGTAAAAACTTAAACCGCTCTCTAAGGTAGGAAGGACTTGCTGGATTGAACAGTATTGTATAGAGAAGAGAAAGAATGTGGGTATTCCGACGGAGGCGAATAGGGAGCCACTTGAGCTGAGAGCGAAATTGAGAAATATGAACCGGATGCAGTAGTTTTGAAGACGCTCAAGTTTATTAAGTTGCTCCTCGGTGAGATCAAGATAGCAGGTGTCAGCGTAGTCGAGAATCGGTAGGAGGAGTGATTGAGCTAAAGCAACTTTAGTAGCAGTAGGAAGAAAATTACGAAGGCGTCTAAGAGAGCCACCAGATGAAAAAACCTTCCGGCTTACCATTTCAAGTTGCGGTGCCCAGGATAACGTACTATCCATCATGATGCCAAGGTTTTTTACCACTGGACTAAACGGGATTGATACTCCATCAAACATCACCGAAGGAAGTAAGTCCATGTCAACCCTAGAAATGTAATACGGGCTACCAATTAATATTATTTGAGTTTTGTTCGGGTTAACTTTAAGTCCATAAGACACGCTCCAGTCCGATATCGTAGTTAGGTCACTATTAATCGTGGATAAAGCAGGAATGAGATTATCCATAGTGGCTTGCGTGTAGATTTGGAGATCGTCTGCATATAAGTGGTGGGAAGAAGATAGCTGATGAGAAATACTGTTAATAAAAATGGCAAAGAGAAGAGGAGACAACACACCACCTTGCGGGACACCGGCAGATATTCCACACCACCCAGAGAAAGAATCTTCAATACGAATACGTTGCCGGCGCCCATGTAGATAACTACGAAACCAGTCAATAACTGTTGGAGATATGTTAAGAGAACGAAGTAATGCCAGCAATATGTCGAAGTCAACAGCATTGAAGGCATTACTAAAATCGAGCAGCGATAAAACAGTCAACTGGCCGCTGTCCATACCTAGGCGCATGTCGTCAGTGATTTTGATAAGAGCCGTAACAGTGCTATGGCCAGGACGGAAACCGGACTGGAGAGGGTTGAGGAGATTGTGCTTAGTGAGGAAATGGCTAAGTTGATGGTGCACTAATCGTTCCAAAACTTTGGACAGGAATGGTAGGATGGATATGGGACGATATTCGGAATAGGAGGCGGGATTGGCTTTTTTAGGGAGAGGAGTAACCTGAGCTTCCTTCCATGCTGTCGGGAAGAGCCCGGAAATTACAGAGGCGTTAAGGATTTGGGTAATGACGGGAGTGATGATGTCAAGGATAGGCAATAACATGTTACGACTGATACCGTCACTGCCGACAGCACCTGAGGTGATAGCGATGATGTTCTTCTTAACATCACAATCAGTAAATTGACTAAGAATGAAAACAGAAATATCAGGAGTTGGAAGTGATGAAAGATAATTTAGCGTTTCAGATTTTTTAGAACCATCAAAGGTAGGCGCCGAGGAAAAGTGTTGATTAAGTAACTCAACATTTAAATCTTTAGGGATCGGATCTTGACGAGATTTTCCAACTCCTAGTGATCGAAGAAATTTCCAAACTTTAGCTGGATCACCGTTTTCAACGGAGTCATGAATGTGGCGTCGTTGTCCATCCCTACACATCTTATTGCAGCGATTCCGTAAAAGAGTATATTTTTCTCTATTGTACTCAGTTGGGCGACACTTAAATTTGGACTTGGCCTGGGCTTTTTTAGTTAAAAGTGATTTGAGCTCATCAGTGAGCCAAGGTGCCGGAGCGTGTTTCATCTTTACAGCCCGAAGAGGAGCGTGGATGTCGTACAGCTGTGTAATCAACGTGTTAAGTTGGCTGACCTGTTCATCGATAGACTTTGCCGATGTTGCTGATGACCAGTCGATATTTGTGGCGTCAGCCCGGAGCTTGTTGTGATCCATGCTACTAAAGTTGCGCTGCTGAAGGACTCTCGGCTTAGCTTTGGGAGGGCGAATTTTATAGGATAAGTAAATCAAATCATGATAAGACAGAGCGTCGGCTGAACATTGGCCATGCTGAGCAACATGAGCAAGTGATGACACTGCCATGATATCAAGAAGAGAAGGGGTACAGTTAGGAAAATGATGCGTAGCACTGAGGGGGGGAATATGCATGTTGCTCGCGCGGAGGAGAGATGTAAGGGACTTGGTACGATGGTCTTGCTTCTGAAGGCAAGTGTTAAAGTCACCCATAATGATAGTGTGGCTAAAATTAGGAATAAAATTTTCTAATAGGTTTTCGAAAGATTCGAAGTAGTTTATATTTTTGTTTGCGCTGTAATATACACCGAGTAAAACTTTAGTATGGGATAATGTGACTTCTAAGAAAAGGTGTTCACCTGCATTGGATGGAGGGGGCTGTGCTGACATGCTAATTATGGAGTACGGGATATGGGAACGGAGGTATATTGCAACCCCACCAGCGTGGCCATTTGCACGGTCGTTCCGTATGAGCTGGAATCCTGGTAGGGAGTAAGAGGTAGAGGGGAGACACGGTTTTAACCAGGATTCTGATTGGAGTGCAACAGGCTGATTGGAGTGCAACAGGCTTAAGAAGAAAATGATTAGTGACTAGATTAGATTAATTACCTGTATCTTATCCGCATTGAGCACGCGTGGTGCTCTCTTTACAGGCTGCATCTTACTTTTTTTATTTGTACCTACCTATATGTATAATCTAACTATAGGTAGGTATGAATCTTCTGTAATCCAAAACCAAAACCACATAAATCGTGGCCATTGGCCATGACATAACTACAGCCTTAATGAGCCGTTTTCAAAGAATAAATTCAAAGCAGTTCGTAGATGGCGTTTACAGGCGTGGTCGTAGAAGGACCGGAATACGGTTGTCAAATTTAACTTAGCACAGATTAATTTTGACAGCCGTATTCCGGTTTTTCTACGGCCATATCTGTAAGCGCATTCTATGAACTGCTTTGAATTTGTTCTTTGAAAACGGCTCATTATGATAATCGTCTCAGTGTAATGCAGATTTGAAAGCAAAACAGTAGGTAAGCATTGCCTTGTGCTTAGCCCGGATCTTAGCTGTAGGTAATCCCCCCGCCACTGGCTAAAGTAGGTTAAGCGATTTAACTTGTGAACTAAGTTTACGATTTGCTGACAGCGTCTTCCATACTTGGGTCCTTTCTTGTAACTAGTACCTAACCGTTTATTGTAGTTGATACACAAGGTGTTACAAAAGATTCTAACTCTTTTTACAGGGTGGCTCTTTTACCGGGTGATAGATCACAACCTACATTTAGTTTTTGCTCTATGGTTCCGTTAAAGCACCGTGCATAGTGAATAGCCCGCGTGCCAAGAAAAATGCACAAACTCGAGTCCTGTATCAAATACACTAAACAAATCGAAAATGTTCACATATCAAACCCTAGAATTAAGTGAGACCTATCTAACACAGCCAGTTTTGTCAACTTTTTACAGAATTGACATCCTGTTGACCCTTATGTTGCACCCTGTAAAAAGAGTTATTTTATACTTTTTTTTTGCTTCAGTACCGTGTAAATAATCACCCCTGAGTCGGGTATCAGTGTATCACCACTCAACAAAACCTTGTATAACCCCCAAATCTTTTATGGCCATAGACCCTTGCTGTACTGGCTCATAAAGGTTCGAACGATAATGTAGGCAGGTGCCTAGGTATCTAGATTATCCGGCGAAGTACAGAAATGACGTGCCGGAAGCATTATTTATTCTTCCAAAGTGCTCCCAAGCTAATAATAAACTTTGGAGCCAAAATGAATTCGTTATGACTCCACCTACACACAAAGCGTTCAATTCAAGGTCGAAGAGTTTTTAATTAAATTGTGTGAATTCAGGTTTTTGTTAAAGAAAAATTACTATTTTCTGAAACACAGTCCTGAAAACTTTTCTGCCCCTGTAAAACGATTATTTTTATCGGGCGTTATAAAATTAACTTTGTTTTTACTGCGTAGATCAGGTGGGAGCGCAACTTCAAGATAAAAGTTTTATCACATTATTGGGTAGCAGCATCTCGCTTCACGCGGTGAGATAAAGCAAGATCTGGCGATAGCCGATAATTGGATAAAACTTGATAAAACGTGACATTGTGCTAGATGGACAGACTTCTTTTGAGAAACTTTTGTAAATTAACGAGTACCTACCTATCTACTTGCATGTGTGGCGCATTCTGCACTCTAGGTAGGTATGAGGCCGGCGGACCGACAGGTCGGGAAAATTCAATCCCTCCAAAAACATGTTCATGTAAAATATGTTGCCAAGACGAGACCATACACCTCGCACTGTCAAAAAGCTATTAGATCTCATGTAGAGCTAAGCTTCTAACTTTACAAGCCCTAACTTCACAAACTCTACACCTTAGTCAAAATATGTGACTTGGCCGTTTCGTTACTAAAATAACTTGTTATAACAGAAAAGTAATGAACAGTGAATTTTGTCACCTTTTTTGCACCATATTTGCGCGACGGAAAGAGAAACAAGTCGTAGGTTAATGTGGTAGGTGGTTGGCGCTGTGCGACGTGAATTACACTTTATTGTGTAGGAGCTAGAGTAGCTATTTATTTAAATGATACTGCGGAGTGAATCTTCTGTACCTGTACTATTATGTATTCTGAGCTACTTGCAAAAACTAGAGCTAAGAAAACATTAAAGTAAATTCAATAAAATAACTAGGTAGTTGTTTAGAATTACGACGTAGTTTTTTATTACTTCTTCTTTGTATTATATCTTCTAAAATTGAGTTTTCTCCCTTTTCAGATATGCCTAGCAGGAAAAATGTTTCTGTAGTGAAAAGAAAGAAACAGTTCTACATTTGAAGAAAGAAGAATAAAGAAAATCCAAGATGGCGGAAGCGGAGGGGGGAGCGAGCGAGCAAGATGATGTTTCATTCTTGCGCACGGTTAGTATAAACATTATTATTATTATTATTTTCTAAGGAAGTGTAAGAAAATACGGTATTATCTTCGTTGACACTTGATCGGATAAAAAGAAAGAGATAATAACACAAGGTATAATATCGTGTGAATGAGTAGTAGTCGGTCAGCGACATGCTAATACCCTAGTAGCTCTTATCCCGCGCGACTTAAGGGCGTCAATCGAACAAAAAAGCGTACCCAAGGGTGTCGTGTAAAGAGAGAATTAATATTATCATCATGGTGACGTTTCTGTAAAAAATCTTAGCAGACGCAATCATTGGTCTAAATAATTATTGATATTTTTTGAGGGCATAACGCAAAATGTAATACAATAGGAATGTACGGTCGGCAACAGTCTAGGATACCCGATGGTAGCTCTTACCGCGCGCTGCATAAGGGCGCCATTGAACAAAAAGGGGTAACCTAGCGTGTGGCCGACTGTACGTCTCTATCCGTAAATAAAATTTGCAAAATATTTAGTTAGGTAGAGTTCCTTTTGATATCTTCTGTTACAGATTTAATGAGATGTATAATATTATTGTCTAAACTGCTCATTGCTCTGCTATTGGAAGAGAATGTCCTATTTCTTTGTACATTTTTGACAAACGACCTAAGCCATTAGCCTTCCACTTAGAAGGGAATGACGACTATTTGTAAGAAAGTACCTATATATTCTATGATACCATTTTTATACGTCGTCGTTTAGTACCTAATATGTATACTTTTTCTGCTTGGCTTGTGTGATTGACGATATCGAGTAGATCTTCTTCTTCTAAATCGCTCCCTCAATGAGCCGTTTTCAGCACAAACACCGGATTGTTCCAGTAGACTCGAACATTAGCCAAACAGGTCGAGGGGTTGCCGAGTTATTATTATGGGGTTCGCAAGTTCACAGTTCGGGGCAAACCACTAGTTAAGGGTGGACGATAGCAACGTGGCGGATAAATTCAAAATTTTCACAGTTTTTTACATTTTGTAGCTAAACCGACATGTTTTTTGGGCAGGGCCACTGCTTCGTAGACCAGAACACATAATCGGCTGAATTATTGTTGTTCTGTTGTTTACAATAATGAAAAGAATACTGTTTTATTCTCGCGAAAGAAAAATCGCTGAACAAAAATAGCTCAGTTTAGCTACAAAATGTAAACAACTGTGAAAATTTTGAATTTCCCGCCACGCTGCTATCTTCCAACCTTAAAAATTATGGATTGGAAATTGATTGAAAATAAGCTTGTCACCGTGGCTGTAAATCTGTAATCAATCTCCATTGCACAGTGAATGAATGACATTTTTTTTTTAAACTATACTAATCCTTTCACTCTGCCATTCGTTCAATCCACGCTCCATTCTACTCATAATTTTTAACGTTTCATTCCTACATGGATGTTGTCTAAGTTGTATGGTTATTTCAACCGGTATTTAAATAGTGGCAATGCATAGCATATCTACAAGTGTGAATCTTGGCTCCATCCTCATACTGCATTGCATTGAACGGTTGTCATTTGTTTACTGACATGAATGCTCATACATTCTAAGGCCTGAATTACACAGAAAAGGCGTAAGGTGAAGACGCGGCGCAGGCATCTTGCCGTTTCAAAACATTTCAATACAAAATGTATGGAGGCGACACGTTTTGAATTATACTGAAGCGGCTTGGCGCAGGCACGCCGTTTCGTCGCCTGTTCCGCGTCGCTAGCAGGCGCGACCGGAGAGACGCGCAAGCGGCACGCCGTTTGTTATACAGTAGGAGCAGAAAATATGTGACGATAGTGAATTTTATGTACACACGACAACACGACAGAGTGTACTAAAAAAAAACTAAGGCCTTTGCTTCTACTTAATGAGATGATTTATCCAGCGTCCAGTGGCACCTTCATTCACACTAGATGGGTGAAGAAACCACTCGGCGCTGCAGTGCCTGGGACATTGTTTTAGATGGAGTAGGCTTGCCCAGCACCTACACTATGCTGACAGCTTAGTCGGCCTAGCCCACAGGAAAGACAAGTCAATACGTGTGGAGCCAACTAAGCTGCGGGTTTCCTCACGATGTTTTCCTTCACAGTTAGCGAGTGGTATTGCTACTACAAATTCACAAATGTACGTAACTTTGAAATTAAACAAACTCATCCCAGTATGTATTGGAGAGAAAGAGAGAAAGAGGAGAGCGCCGCGCCTTACGCCTTACGCCGTTTCTGTATAATTCATGCCTTATCTGCTCCACGCCTGCTCTGCGCCGTATGCCTTACGCCTTACGCCTTACGCCTTATGCCGTTTCTGTATACTTCACGCCTAAGGTGGGTAGACTCGTTATTATAGTCACTTTTTCTATATTTAGATTTAGTCAGAGCACGGCTATATTTACTAGAATGAATAATACTGATCGTCTAGACGTAGTTTTATCGTCATCAATAGCACAAAATACACCCTTACCCTCCAAGATGTTAGCATACATAAAATTAAGAATGGCAAAACTTTTTACAAATTATAAAGATTTTTATAAGGTTAAAAATTTCGCCCTATATGAACCCGCAACCTCTTGCATTCTGTGCAGGCGCTTTACCAAATCTATACTTATAATAAAACTCTAGCGAAGTCAATTCTGTACATTGAATATTTTTAGAAAAAAACTATCAGGGGTTACTAAGTAAACTATACTGAATACAAAAATGCAAAAAAATCGGTCTATGTCTGTCTGTCTGTCTGTCTGTCTGTGTGTTACCTCATCACGCGAATACCGCTGAATAGTTTTCAGTCAAATTTAGGACCGTGATAAGTCCTGGTTCTGGGAACAATCTAGGCTATCCGATGTTCAGAATACATTGCGGGTTGCAATTTTAACTTCGTTTTTTGTAAGAAATATTCATAATTTTGATATAGCTTCTTGAGAAGATATGTTAATAAAGTGATACAGAACACATTTCCAAAAAAAAAAAATTGCAATTCCGGAAAAAAAAATCCGACTTGGAAACTCATTATCTCAGAAACCGTTGATTTCCTAGGCATAGTTCCTTGGGCAAAAATGATCGTTATGATGATGACTATACAGGGTGTTAAAAGACCGCCAACAGACCCGAAAGCCACTAGACACCAAAACAAAGTACTTTTTCGATAAATTATTGTTGGGAAATTATTTTGGTTATTTAGGTTATAATTTTGAAAAATGTTTTTTCATGCAATGGACGTGTAACGCACAGAAGTCATATTGCGCAAGCGTAGGTATCAGATTATGTTACTTAAGCTTGAAGTGCCGATGTTTAGAATACATTGCGGGTTGCAACTTTAACGTCGTTTTTTGTAAGAAATATTCATAATTTTGATATGGCTTCTTGAAAAGGTATGTTAAGAATCCCCTGAAGCTCTGCAGCCCTCTCGCTCGCACTTTTGAACATTTTAATTTATTGTAAGAGAATGGATAATAAAGCTATCGACATGTAGACATACTTTAAATTTCACATTTATAGTTAAAAAAATAAATTACTGAACTACTACTTTTAACCGAAGTTCAGTGATTTTTTTTTATTAGTAGGAATATGAAATTAAAAGTGTGTCCACATGTCGATAGCTTTATTATCTATGTCTGCAACTATATTTTATCGTCCAAAGTTTAATCATTCTCTTACAATCAATTAAAATGTTGAAAAGTGCGACCGAGAGGGCTGCAGAGCTTCAGGGGATTCTTAAGAACTAGAAACTGAATACATTTCTGCAAAAAAAAAGTTTTGAAAAATCCGACTTTGAACCTCATTATCTCGGAAACCGTTGATTTCCCAGGCATAGTTCCTTGGGCAAAATGTTCCTTATGATGAGGAAAATACGTGGTTTCCCGCTTTGTTGGCAGTCTTTTAACACCCTGTGGTCTCCCACTTTGTTGGCGGTCTTCTAACACCGCTCGGTATTCAATACAAGCACTCGCCGCAAACAATAATTTTGCATTCTTGCATAACAAATAACTATTGTTCACCGTTGAGTTGGATAGACAGAGTTATTAGCCGTATGCTTTGCTTGCTGGCTTAGCATGAGAATGAGTAAGACCTTATCTATGGGCTTAAAACTTTATCTATCCCACTCTACGTCGAGGGAGATACATATTATAAACCCTTTTACTTCCTAATCAATTTTTATGCTAAGCTTCCTGTTATCTTATCACGGGCGATACCTTAATGTAAACGATATATATTTATTATTAAATTTATAAATGTATTGTTTAGATTAGGGTTTTTATTCTATTTTATTCTATTGCTTTCTTTTGAGCCCTGCTACCGCAAGTTAAGAAATAATAACTATTAAAATACCCCCGACATTTTAGTTTCGAATAAGCATATTTAATAAATTACTGAACCAATTTTGACAAAACATAACTAAGAACATTCGCTAGAAAAGCTGCTTTCAAATTAAAAAAAAAAACTTAAGCTTCCAAATCGTTCACCCATTTAAGAGCTACGGTGCCACAGACAGACACACCCTCATAAACACTTATACAGACACACTCACAAAGCTGTCAAACTTATAACACCCCTCTTTTTTGGTCGGGGGTTTAAAAAAACCTTCCTTTTGAGTTTTCCTCCAAAGTCGAATTTAAATTAAATCTCAAATGTGTAAAAACGCATACGAAGTCGCGGGCACAACTAGTACAAAATAATTTTGTTTTTACCATTCCAATCGAACAAAAAAGGGTATCCCAGCGTGTGGCCGACTGTACGTATGACTTTAATTTATTTCAAAGTTACGTAGGTACATTTAATTTTGTGAATTTGTGTTAGCAGTTCTTCTCGCTAAGGGTGAACGACCACATCGTGAGGAAACCTGAATGAGGCATTATACCCTCAAACGCGAAAATCAGCAACCCGCATTGAACACGCGTGGTGATTAAGCTCGAACTCTCTCTCTGTCAGAGAAGGCCTTTGCCCAGCTAGTGGGACATGTACAGTTGTACCGGCTACATCTTGCACCTAAATGTTAATCACCAATACAATAGGCGGTTTTCGTCTAATTTTATTTCAGTCTGGGCGACCCGGTGGTGGGCTATAAATAACTCGACTCGCTTTCGTTTCCGACTGGGCTTTGGCGGCCGGCGAAATGTCTCTCTCTACTCTACGCGGCTCTGTTGTCAATCTACTTGCATATTTATAGTGCACCTGAATGCTTCTATCATCTTACTTCATCATCATCATCATCATCAGCCTGTTAACACCCACTGCTGAGTAAAGGCCTCTTCATGCTCACGCCACCTCTCACGATCCTGTGCCAGACGCAACCACTGTTTTCCGGCTACTTGTGCTATGTCGTGGGACCATCTGGCTGGTGGTACGCCAAACGATCTCACTTAAAAAAAAAAGTACTGATTTTTATGTACCTAAAAAACGCAACGCCCGCTAAATAATTATCGTTAAAATCATCATCATTATACATTAGGAAGCACTGCAATCGAACGATGGACAAACGGAAAAAAAAAAAAATGGTGACCTTCAAGCACATGTTGTAAAGTTTTGAAAAAAACCTTATGGTTTTTTTTTTCAAATCTTTGGCGGCTAGTAGCGACCCCTAAATACAATAAAAAAAAAAAATAGAAACTAGTTAGGTAATCGTGGTACTAGAACGCAACGGCGGCGGGGTGACACTAGAACATTTTAGAAACACGTTACTTTAGATACTGCATCGTAAATCTGCTCTGGATGTCAAGGCCAATAATTCCTAATCTAGTAGCAGCGCGATAAATCCGTCGCAACTTTGTGAATTTAGATAGCACACCCACCAAGAAACGATCAAGGGAACTCTCCCGAGGAAACCCGAAATTGTGTGTTGAACAGGTTTTGTTGGTAGGTAGGTACGGTCGGCCACAGTCACAGATACCCCATGGCAGCTCCTAAGCCTGCTGTACACACGACACCACGTCAGACTGTACACTTTTGTTATAAAGTTGCCCGTAACGCAGACGAGTAGAGTGCTAGCGTGTAAGAGTCGACGTGCTGTCGTGTGTACACGGGTAGAGTAAATAGTAGAGTCAACTAGCATACTACTTTACCAGTTCCAAGTACTCTACCAATATATGTAGAGTAACCGTTTACACGTTAATTTTCATCCTGTCGGTAGAGTTGTCATTAGGTAAGAAGCACTGGAACAATGAACGTCATTAATCGAGAAATTTTAAGAAACGCTCTGATAAACTTCAGATTACTCTACTACTAGTTACTCTACTAACCGTTTACATGGGTCGAGTATTCGGTAGAGTAGAGTGGACGCTGGAGTGGGGGAAGGAAAGTGGTAGAGTAGCTCGCCCACGTTGCTAGTTACTCTACCAAATTTCAGTACTCTACTCTACCAAAGCTGTTTAGATTGGTATAGTTAGTAGGATAGTTAGTACTCTACCGCCCTACTCTACCGTTTACTCTACCCGTGTACAGCAGCCTTTACCGCGCGTGGCATAAAGGCGCCAATCGAACAAAAAGGGGTATCCTGGTGTGTGGCCGACTGTACCTACAGCGCCAAGCGTTCTCCACTCACGCTAGATGGATGAAGTGACCACTCGGACGATGTATTAGGTATTACTTGGGATATTATGATTATGTATTGATGGAGATTTTCTCATAAAATGTCTTGAATGGAGGTCCATTCTCTCCACTTACTTGACTTTGCCCAGCTGGAAATAATGACAATCTAAACCGCGGGTTTCCTCACGAAGTTTTTCTTCACAAATATTCATCAATTTCAAAACATAATATAAATAATAATGATGTTAGGAGATAGCTAATGTGGAGTGTGAGGGAGCAACTTGGCCAGAGCTGCCCTCCCGAGCTAAGAACAGAGACAAAAGGAAAGCCCTTGTGTCAGCCCCAGACTCCACGGAGGAACAAAGGGATCAAAGAAGAAGAATAATGTAGTGCCAGCAACACAACCTACAACACCTCTTCCACATACCTACACTACAAGTATAAATAACATTTTACGCCGCAAACTGACAGTTTTCATGAAAAATTACTACCTACCCGGCGCGCGAATGTTGCCCGGTAATTGGACTCTAGATCTGGATAGGGCTGTCACTTGCAGGATATATTTTTTTAAATGAGGCTTTTTCGAACTTGTGTTGAAACTCCTCAATAGATGGCGGTGTTTCTATTCACGGAGGAAGTGAAATGCTTGCGCCTGTCAAGTACGTTCAACAGCTCGTAGACCTAAACACGCTTTATAACAAAACTGCAAAACCTGATGTGCTGTCTGTTGAACTTAGGCATTTGTGGAAAATCTTGCTTTTCTGGAAATTATCTGCCCTTTTTTTAACTATATCCTCACTGATTGCTCACAAACACGGTTCAAAACGGCACTCGTACGTTTTAAAATACTTATCTCCTGCCAACGTGAATAATATCATTCATAATTTTTTTTGTAAATACAAGAAAAAACATTTACATACACACACGAAAGAAAGCTAAGAATAGTTATTTGTTATGCAAGAATGCAAAATTATTGTTTGCGGCGAGTGCTTGTATTGAAAACCGAGCTAGCGAAGGTTTCTAAAATTGAGCCACGAGCGTAGTGAGTGGTTCAAAAAAAGAAACCTGAGCGTAGCGAGGTATTCAGAAGCACGAGACGCAAATAATATTGCATTCGTGCGAAACACAAAACTTTTCATCTCACAGAAGCGAGGAAATGACTTTGTTAGCCAAGCGGGACAAACTCTATAGACAACTACTTACAGGCAAAACAGGTGAGTCAAATAAGTTCCTTTTAAAAGCATATTTTACTGTAGTTACGGCTGCCGCACTAAAGTTTTGAGCTTCGTTGGTATTAAAACCATTCGTTTTATTAATAATTTCCTGAAGTTTATTTATCCAGACACAAAAATAATGTAAATAAAAGAATGTTTTTTTTTCCGGGTGCATTCTGAACTTATACCATATAAATTAAAAATTTGTAGGAGATAAAAAATGAAATTAGTAATATCGTTTGAAAAAATGTATTTAACAAACCAAAACATAATTATCTATTTGATAAAACAGAAGCGCAGCATTTTTTTTAGTTACTGGTATTTAAAAATAAATACGTGTACAAAATATTGAAAAGACTATAAGAAGAAACCGCGTTTCTGAATGTTCTATTCCGTGACTTTACCTTTTTAAAAGATGCTTATGCACCATTTACATTCACAGTTTTGTATAGAGAATGGGCACGAACAATCGCTTTCGCTGAAATACGCGTTTAAACGAACTATGAATGAGGTTTTATTTTCCATCGGGATCTGGCATCTACTTAACCCTTTGACGTAAATGGGACAGCAGTGTCCCTGATTATTATCGATACTTTTTCCTCTTAATTATAAAAAAAATCTTTGTAATTGGCACTCCAAACGCTAGTTTATGAATGCAACTTTTATTATGTGTGGTAAAAAAAGCACAGCGAGAAATTTTTTATAAAAAAAAATAACATTAAAGTTTGGTATTTCTGCGCGCTTCTTTGCAATATTTTCAACAATAAACTAAGTTATGTTTCCGTTATTTTTATGGTTGTTCAGTGATAAATTTTATTAAAATGGTAAGTCAATATTTATGTTTTATTATTGTTTTCTATAATAAATAAAGATAAAGTGGCTAAAACATACAATTTTGTGCAGGGGACGTAAGTGTCCCAATATGCGTCAAAGGTCAACTGACATTATCCTTTTCAAGTATGTATTTTATGGATTTTTATGTACTTTGCTACTAGTTTCCTAAGCTTTTTCACTGTTTTAGGCTTACAAAGTAAAAATACTGTTTCATCTGAAAGACTGCGAAGTTGAAGAGGCCGATTCCAGTAACTATGAAAATGCCCTGGTACTTATTGGACAATGAAGATCAAGCTTCATCGTCCATCATCGTCAAATTCATCGAACAAGACATAAATGCAGGAGCTTCGGAAATCATCATAGAATTTATTAGTGTTCCGGAAACTGCCCCTTCGCCACACGAATCGATATCAGCTACATCACCTCAACCATTATAATTGGCAGTAAGCCAATGGGTCAGTATCCACAATGATTTGCAAGAAATTATGGTCTTTGTTGGCATGAACTGTCATAGGCTGCCATAAATGGCATAGTTTGGGGTGGTATAGGTCCTGTAAACCATACATGGGTGTTCTTTACCTAGATAAAGTCATGACTCTCTCAAGAATCGAAGAGATAAGGAGAAACCTTCATTTTTGTGACAATTGTTTCAAATTGGTCCAGCCATTCAGGTTGTAGGTGGGATCTGTCCGACATAAGAACGGATAGACCCACATACATATCCATATAAATACATACATACCCACTCACATACATACAATATATGTCAGCGAATTGTGCTCGGGTGAAGAATAGCACCCATAATATTTGTGAAACATGCAAAGTTCACCTATGTTTTACTACAGATTGCAACTGTTTTGCCCACTTTCATCTATAATATACATAATATTATACAAATAACACTGGTTTTTATTTTTAATTACCTCAGTATTCTCAAATATTTCGTATTTTACGAAGATAACATTGACAAAAAATTACGTCACTTGGCGCATATTGGGACACGGCTGTCCCAAGGATTTCCAAAAAAACTACCTTACTTTTTATAGTTTTTATGATAAGTATAGTTAAATAAGACTAAAATGAATCTATTGATTCACTAAAACTGCTACAATAACTTCCCATTCGATTTTGTGCGTGAAAGGGTTAAACGGCCAGTGTTTTTTTCTTTTTCAAAATCATAGGGCGCGGGAAAGACTGTCCCGGCGTCGCGTTCAAATTTCGAAGCGCACAAAAGTTCAGATAGTTTAAATCCGGCCTTTACACGATCGTAAGTTACTAGTAACAGCAAACTTTCCGAGCGTGGGAGATGAAAAATATTTTACACAAGAAGGCAAGCAGCAATCCTCCTTGGAATTGAATAATATACAATATGTACAGGAAAGGAATTTGGATGTGGAAAATGCAAAGGGGCACGCAGGAAAATATATTAGTTGTCCTGCGTGCTACGTTTTACCCTTTAAAAAGAGTTAAGTGACAACCCTACTTAATGAAGATTCTAACGCTATGAAAAGCATTGAAATCGCTTCGACGACGTCTCTCAACTCTCAAGAGATAATGAACGTCTTCCTTTAACGATTCCGGTTGAGTGCGCCTAAAAAGGTCCGCTAAATTTGAACAGTCTTTTCAGTTAGTTTCAGGCTTTACACCCACACACCACTATGATGTAACATGAAGGTGAAAAACCTAACGCTCCTTTTCAACAGACTTCAGAAAAAAAGGTACTTTTTTAGCACAAAGCATTCCATGAATGGCGCCTACACTTAGCAGATTTCGCACGAATTTTGGCCGGTTCTTCTATGGCCACACCTGTAAGCGCCATCTATGAAATGCTTTGAATTTGTGCTTTGAAAACGGCTCATTAAGATATTGACTGCTACAAAAGATAATTTATGTCTATGGTGGCGACACGGACTCCGCCATCTAGCGGTTTTAAAAGAACTAAAAAAAAACGAGGAAAAATTCCCAATACTTTACCAAAAATCGTAGGCAACCCTACTCAGTTGGCGCAGAAAGTATCCCCCATGCAGTGAGTAGGCAGTTCTGAATACACCTTTGTATTGAGTTAAGCGCCGGCTTCGCTTAATTATTCCATCTTCAGCTTGGTAATCCCTCTGGAGGTAGTCTTTGTGTTGATGTTTATTAAAATACTCACCTTCTTTTGCTCTGCGAGAGACATTCGTAATTCAATGAAGCGGAGATAGACCGAGAAATGTATTAACGTCTTTAATAATATCTAGTGTTATTAAAGAAGATAATCCAGATTTTTTTTAGAAAGCCCTTGCATTTAAGACACATTAAAGCGTCCAGTGACATTACAGGGTGCTATCGCATTCGATAACGGAACTTTAAGTAGGCTGTCTACTGATCACTACAAACAACCTAGGTTCTAGGTGTACAAGCTGGCAAAAAAATGGAGCGAACAAAAAATCTGCTGTTCCCTACATAAAGTAGACTAAGTACTGCACCAAATGTGTGGAACAAAGCTGATATTTTTTTCGCTCCATTTTTTTGCCACCTAGCACAAGTGGTTTGTATTGATCAGTATACAGCCTACTTAAAGTTCGCTATCGAATTCGATTGCACCCTGTAGTGTCCCTGGACGCTTTAAAATAATGTGTCCTGTAAAAGATGCAAGTGCCGTTCTGAACGAGCCAAATCGGTCGAGGGGTTGCCGAGATATGGGGTTGTACAGTTTATATGCAAAACGCGCGCGAATGGTGATAGCAAAAAGTTACACATGTGTAACTGGGGTCGCGAGATCACAGTTCAGGGCGAACCACTAGTTAATATCTAGGGTCGGCGGACTTAACCACATAAGTCCTATACAATTTCTATAGGACTTATGTGGTTATGTCCGCCGACCCTAGATATTTTCTGATGAATTGTTCATTGGAATGATATGGCCATGTTTTTAACCACTACTTCCCATTGCAGGAGGACATGGTGTGTCTCTCGTGCACAGCGACCGGCGAGCGCGTGTGTCTCGCGGCCGAGGGGTTCGGCAACCGACACTGCTTCCTCGAGAACATCGCCGACAAGAATATACCGCCCGATTTGTCTCAGTGCGTCTTCGTTATTGAACAGGTGAGATGTCGTCATATCCTCAGTTTCCGTCATTCCTAATCAGAAACATCATCATCATCATTAACATTAGCAGCATCTATTGGTCCCTTTATATGTTGACACCTATCGCCCCATTTTTACTCCAGTAAATTTTTCTACATATATGAAGTAGTCTCTGCAGGGTAGGCTGTCTACTGAAGAATACAAACACGATGTACTTAGGTGGCTAGAAAAAAGGAACGAAAAAAATATCTGCTGTTCCATACAAAAGGTCGACTCAGTACTGTGCTGAAACAGCCGAGATTTGTTTCCTCCATTTTTTTCGCCACCTAGTACAAGTTGTTTGTATTGATCAGTAGACAGCCTACTTAAAGTTCCGCTATCGAATTAGAGTGCACCCGTAGTTGGAAGTTGAGCAAACATCTCTGTAAGTTTAATTAAATATTCCTTATTCTTTAATTTCCAGGCTTTGTCGGTGCGAGCTTTGCAGGAGTTGGTCACCGCAGCCGGATCTGAAACCGTGAGTTACTAACACTTTGTACTTACCACCCTGTATATCCAACCCCTTTATGTACATGACGTTAAAGTTCTTTATTACTTGTACAGTTTTGATATACCTAACCACGTACAGTGTTTCTGTTACTTATTTATTTCCTTGTAATTTTCAGTATTTTGAGACTAAAATTGTTATTTTAAAAATGTTGTTAATTTTCCTTTGTTTAATTTGTGACACAGATTAACTATCTGTTTTAAAATAATTAATCGATTTCAACTCTTTTTTTGTTGCTGTTGTCTTTAAAAATGGATTTTGAGTTACAAATCTTAATTTTTGTGTTCCAGGCACAGTTTAAAAACCAATGTTTTTAACAAATGTCTGTTTTTTGTTTCTCTTTTTTTGTGATTAATATATTTGTTCCCTTTCACGTATCGCTTTCGTGTTTTGAATTTTCCAGGGCAAAGAAAACTTAGTGAGTATCCGAAAAACTAGAACTTTTTGGTAAAAATGCATGTGGTCCGTGAATTTTGTCATTTTTGGATTCGATTTAAATATTTTCAATGGGCAGTTTAAATTGCATTGTTTAAAAAAAGAGGTGATTGCAAAGCTTCACTCTTTTGTAGCTTTCTAAAATTCAAACTTAAAACTGTTATGTGTATTTATTTTTAGTTTCTCTTGTTTTCTTCATAACCGACATTGTACACTAATACATGCATGACATTCTCTGAGAATACAACAAAGAATAAAAGTCAAACTTTTACTACAACGCGAGATAAATGCGGCTATTATTCTAAACGCCGAGTTCTCGCTTTAGCTTCAAAATTCATCCTTCGCGTTTCATTCTGGCTATTCATTTTATACGATTCATAAAATAAGTAGGTACGTACCTACTTCAATTTATCAAAAGACTAAAGTAAATCGCCATCGGCTTGCCAATTTTGCTTTGGCATGAAATGTTTGTGTAAAACTTGGTATAAATAAATCTTTCTGGAGACTTTGGAATCTAATTTGGAACTAAACAGGTGAGTGCAAAAACTAGACGAAAGCAATTTTAATAATAAATCACAGACACTAAACTTAAAAACATATTACTCTTCTTAACTACAACATAATTTAACTTTAATTCTTACCTTTTACTTCAAGGCTAAATAAAAATATTCTAACGTATTCTGACTACTATGTTCGGAACGAAAGATCAGCGTAAAATGAGTCTTGAGTCAACCACATTACCAAACTATTTTAGCCTTTACACGACAATATATAATACCCAATATTCTCTGTTACAGGGCAAGGGAACAGGATCAGGCCACAGGACCTTGCTTTACGGCAATGCCATCCTACTACGACATCTTAACAGTGACATGGTAAGTGCTCCTTATGTACTTATTAATAAAGGCCATCTCGTTTTAAGTAGGTAGGTACGGTCGGCATCAATCTAGGATACCCTATGGTAGCTCTTACCGCACGCGGCATAAGGGCGCCAATCGAACAAAAAGGCGTATCCTAGAGTGTGACTGACTGTACAAGTTTTACCGTTTCATAAACCACATGTAAATAAGGGTAATATTTAGCGCATTATCTAAAGTCAGTTTTTCAGAACAACAATAATTCAGCCGATTATGTGTTCTGGTCTACGACTGGTCTACACATAATCGGCTGAATTATTGTTGTTCTGTTGTTTACAATAATGAAAATAATACGGTTTTATTCTCGCGAACGAAAAATCGCTGAACAAAAATAGTTCAGTTTAGCTACAAAATGTAAAAGTCTGTGAAAATTTTGAATTTCCCGCCACCTTGCTATCGTCTACCCTTAAGTGCTGATCACGATCCGCAACAATGAGGGGACGAAAATTATGACACTTATGCCCGTTTTCACCAACCACCCCTAATTGTAAAAGACCTTTTAACGAAAATTATCTTTGCCTCTGCAAGTCTAGGGGTCATGGATGAAGGACCATACGAATTCCACTCACAAGCGTTATGAGTTGAGTGTGTATGATCCTTCATCCATGCCCCATAGACTTGCAGAGGTGCAAATAACTTTCGTTAAAAGGCCTTTTAAAATTAGGGGTCGTTGGTGAAAACGGGCCTTAGGGTGGCATTAATAGTCGTCGACTTAAGATCGAACTCAAGTAGGTGATCTCAGAAAAGTCAAATGCTAATGTCAAGCCTTGGCTAATACAATACAATACAATACAATACAATAAGTTTATTTACCAAAAAGAAAAATACAATACAAAGTGATCAATAATTATTTACAAATGTGGGTACTCCAATAAAGAATGCGTTCACACAATGAACCGATTAGCCGATGGTCTCCGCACTAGGCGAACCTGTATCGCAGGGACCGTTGCTTTTTGCAGATTGCCATGAACGCTGTTTCGGCCATAAGAGGTAGCGGATTTGTGGTTGACTACTGGGTGATTACTAACTAGGAATAGTGGTTAGTGGTTTGTATAAAAACCGTGTCAACGTCAATCTCAAGATAGTCTCTATTAATAAGCTGAGACCTACTCAAGTTTGACATTAGCCAAGGCTTGACATTAGCCAAGGCTTGACATTAGCAATTGACTTTTCTGAGTTCACCTACTTGAGATCGATCTCAAGTAGGTGAACCGAGAGATGACTATTAATACCACCCTAAGAGCCATCTTGAAATGTTATGTCGTAAAAGCTGTCTATAACTTCTCGCAATGGTTTATGGGAGAAGTTTTCGTACTGAATAATTAAAACGCTTCCATCGTGGAATTCTTACCACTCAAAAAATAACGTACAATGTAGAACGACAGTTGAACATGGAGTGAAAATATGCCATGTTATTGTTATGTAAATCATGACCTTGACCATTTTTAGGGCCTACGCTGTCTGTCCGTCCGTCTGTCCTAGTCTAATGATGTCAGGGGTAATTTTCTAACTTTTGAATCTATCTCGATCCCTTTCAAATTGACATTTGAAGGGTGCTGAGGAACTTCAGACTGTATTTATTTGACAAAAACTGTAATTGAAAGCGATTGGGATGGGGAGAGGGATTGTGACTCGATTTTAAAGGATATTGAGTGAAGAAAATAGCAAAATCGTTCACTCAATATCATTCAATTAGCATGACGTTTTGACTCATCCGTTCTTTTAGCGACTGTGATTTAAAACTTAGACAATTCCATTCTAAAGTCGCAAACACGATCATAATCCCGATACCATTGAAAGGGATCGCGAAAGATTCAAAAGTTAGACCATTATGCCCGTGGATAGTCTTCTGCAATAAAAATAAACTCGTGTCTCAATATTTTTTTCATTTTGTCCCACAGTACCTGGCGTGCCTCTCCACATCTTCGTCGCAAGACAAGCTAGCTTTCGACGTGGGTCTACAAGAGCATTCACAAGGGGAAGCCTGTTGGTGGACCCTCCACCCCGCTAGCAAACAGAGGTAACCATAGACCTAAACCTCGACATCATCATCATTGGCAGCCTCTGTTGGTCCATTTCTGAACATAGTAGTTAGGGAGGCGAGGTAGCTAAATGGCGTAATTCAACGGCGCCGTCGAGACCTATCAAAATCGAAAGATAAAATAATTTCGAAAAGAAAAGCTCGTATGGCAAAAACCATTTTAGCGGTGGGTTTGGCGTGTACGGTTATTCAAAAATGTAAAAAAAAACAGTTACTTGGGCATTCTCGAGCGCGTCAGATATTCATACTACGTATGCCCCGAGTGCCTCTGATAACAACGGTATACTAATCTGCCGGTTTGCGTGGTGGGGGTAGGCATATAAAGTAGTCAAAAATGCAAAAAAAAAAATTTACTCGAGCGCGTCAGATTTTCGGAAGGGGTGTTGAGTAGGCCCCAAGGAAGCTCCCTTTAAAAAAACTGACGATTTCGGCGTGACGATAAGTTACGATGAATTTTTGAAAATGCAAAAAAAAAAAGTTATTTTGAAATACTCGAGCGCGTCAGATTTTCATAGGGGAGGTTTATCTCGGTATCCTGAAAGCTTATTTTTTTAATCTGACAAAAATGTTGGTGGGTTCTCTTAATCCGACCGAAAAAGTTTGAGTTTTTATGATGCTTCAAGTCAAAACTTTGGACAAAAGTGTAAAGAGACCTTTTTTGTGTAAAATAAAATTACCTTTTTTGTTTATTTAAACTTTTTTTTTGTAAAATTTATCGTTCGCGACTTATATGCCGTAACGAGTTCTTAGGAAGACGAAATGGCTCCTCCACACTTCCGGTCATGCGGAAACCGGCAGATTTTGTATTTTTAGTAAGTTTTAGATTATATTCTTCAAAATAAATAAAAAATTAATCGCGCTCGAGAATGCCGGATTAACGTTTTTTTTTTACAAGTTCGCGACCCTATAACTCGGCGGCGTCAAGGACTTATCGTCAGATTAGTTAAATTTAGTCTTTAAACACTAAAATCAACCCCCAATATCTTAATCTGACGCGCTCGAGTATTTCAGACTATCCATTTTTTTTTACTAATCTGATCGTCTATCCTAGGCGCGCGTCACTACATATAGAGCTAAATACTTTACAAGGTTGTTCTATTAGGTCTAAGATATCTCTCATATCTTAAACTGCCACGCTCGAGTATTGCCGAAAATTCCCCTATTCGCCTCCCTAACTATAGGCCTCTCCCAAAAAAATCCAGTGTTGGCCTTTCTCATCCAGTCGTAACCCGCCTGTTCGCGGATGTCATCCAGCGCCTGGGGGCGGCCTCGTGGCCTGGTATTTTGCCACGGTATCCATTCGCGTTTTGTTGGCGGTCTTTTAACTTTTTTAAAACTTTTGTCTGTGGCACCGTGGCTCTTAAAGGGGTGAACCTATTGGGCTGCGGTTTTTTTAAATTTGAAAGCAGGTTTTCTAGAGAGTGTTCTTAGATATGTTTTATCAAAATCGGTTCAGCCGTTTACGAGATATTATGCTAATTTGAAGCTAAAATGTCAAGGGTATTTACATTTTTGAATTTAATTATTATCATTATCAGCCCACCTCTGCCCACTGTTGGGTATGTTGGGTAAGCCTTTTTCCCCTCGCCCTACCTCTCACGGTCCCTCGCCATCCGCATCCATGGACCCTCCGCCGACACAACGTTGTCATCTGACCATCGAGCTGCTGGTCTTCCCACCGACCGCCGTCCTACTCTAGGCCTCCACTCTGACACTGCCCTTGTCCATCGGCCATCCTCCCGCCTCGCCAGGCGTCCTGCCTGTTTCCACTTGAGACTCACAATTCGATCACCAACATCGTCAACCTTCGTTCGATGACGGATTACGACATTTGGTACTCGATCCACGAGTCTTATGAACTCTTATGAGTCTTAGATACCTATGTTTTATCAAAATCGGTTCAGCAGTTTATGAATTATGCTAATTTGAAGCTAATATGTCGGGGGTATTTTAAGACGCAATAGGGCACACAACTAGCGCCGCAAATGAAAAAAAATCATATTATTATCTTCTTTTTGGATGCGTTTTTAGCAAAAAATGCGATTTCTCAACGCGAGGCTTAGTTAATTTTAGGACCTAAGGTTTGGATTCCCGATCCTAGAACCTACGAATGCAATCGATTCACGCCAAAAGTTGCCACTTCCAAAAAGAAGATATGATTTTTTTTCATTGGCGGCGCTAGTTGAGCATCGTATTTGGTCTTAAAATTTTAATTTATTAGTTATTTTTGATCGGCTCTCGTTCTTATTCTACAGATCCGAGGGTGAAAAGGTGCGAGTCGGTGACGACTTGATTTTGGTGTCCGTTGCTACTGAGCGTTACTTGGTAAGAAACCTGCTTAATCCTGCAAGCGTAGCATAACGCTTGGTTAGAGCGTGTCTCTGGGTTTATATCTTTGTCTATCCCGCTCTGCGTCAAAATAAAGGGTGAAATACATGTATAGTATAAACCCATAGATACGCTCTAACCTAGCCTTATGGTACAGTCGGCCACAGTCTCAGATACCCCTTTTTGTTCGATTGGCGCCCTTATGCCGCGCGCGATAAGAGCTGCGATGGGGTATCTGAGATTGTGGCCGACCGTACGCTTGCATGTGAATGATATTTTTAGGATTTGGGTCTACGAATAAAACCCACCAAACGAAAAAACAAAATCTTTGATATCCGCCTTTATGGCTAAAAGGTAAAAAAAAAGATAGGTTACCTGTCGCATTACTTAAACAAACATCTAATTACTTTTTAAATTTTCTAAAGTACTAACCCGTGCTAGGGATTTTTTATAAAGATTTTTATAAGGTTAAAAACTCCCTAGCACGGGTTAGTGCTTTAGAAAATACAAAACCTTTTTAAACGTAATGGCAAAATCAAATTCCAATGAGCATTTCGTCTGCAAAGATGAACACATTGGGTGGTGTAGATAAGTGCAAACTATCACACTAGATGGCGCCCCATCGTCCGGACAAAGTATCAATGATGTTGGGAAACTCGCATCGACAGTTACTTGACTCGGTAACACAATAATTGGTAGAGCGCCTGCACGGTATGCAAGAGGTTGCGAATTCAAGTCCTGTCCCGAGCGAATTTTTTAACCTTATAAAAATGTTTATAAACATCTAATTATTCATCCTTTTCCCCTTTCTAGCACACAACAAAAGAGAACGAGGTATCCATAGTAAACGCCTCGTTCCACGTGACACATTGGTCAGTCCAACCGTACGGTACCGGCATATCGCGCATGAAGTACGTGGGCTACGTCTTCGGAGGAGATGTGCTGAGGTTCTTCCACGGTGGTGACGAGTGTCTCACCATACCCAGTACCTGGGCCAAAGACCAGGGGCAAAAGTTAGTACAAACTTGTTAAAGTTCAAAATAGTAGGACGATCCCACTTCTGATGCCCCAATCAGAAGTGAATCAGAAAAATAAAGAAAATCACAAGAAGAAAAGCAGAGTCTACTCTAAAAAAAGAAAAAGAAAAGAGAGATTTCTTTTGCCAGTTGCGTGGTCGACATTCTCAAAATAGGCACTCAACTGTTGAGGGAAATGTCGTAGATGTACGATTGTACGCTTTACGTGTACGGAAGAGATGTGCTGCGATTTTTCCACAGTGGTGACGAGTATCGATCGCGCAAATAAGATGTAGATATGTCTTATAATATAATACACTTTCTTCACACCCTTAAACCGACGTTAATAATTTCCTCATTAACGACTAAATAAATTACAGTTAGCCTAGCTTACTAAAAAGTAATAATATTAAAGTATTATTTATCGTTTTAGGTAATCAAGTAGCCTTAAATTCAATCTCTATACTTTCAAACACGCAATTACAATTAATAAAAATAAAAATAACCGACTTTACTGGTGAAAAGGTACACTACATATTATTAAGCTACTGCACTGAATCAGAGTAATCTACTGCTCTCCGCTGCGGAGTTCCGTTCTCATTTTCCGAAGTTCTTCATCAGAGAAGTACCTATACACTTTCAAATAAAAACAGATTCATCAAACTCCTCAAAAAAAAAAAAATGGGTCGAATTAAGTAACTACTTCCTCCTTTTTTTGGAAGTCGGTTAAGAAATAAGAAACACGACGTGTTATCATTGCACATGACGGTTATTATAATGAGTCTCTTACTTTGCAGTATCGTGGTGTACGAAGGCGGGTCTGTGATGTCGCAGGCTCGCTCGCTGTGGCGCCTCGAGCTGGCGCGCACCAAGTGGGCTGGCGGGTTTATCAACTGGTATGTACCCTTGGGCGAAGACCTGGCCGCCCAAAAACATCATGGCCACAAAATCTCGCAGAATAGTTCAACACAAGCCGACAACTCATCCGAGCCGCAACATCACGGGCCAAAGTGGCCGTAATGATAGCCGAACTCCCTGATAGGAGATGGCACCAAAAGAAGAAGATGTACCCTCATCAGTGGCGTAGCTACAAAGGAGCGGCAATGTCCCGGGGCCCCAATCTAAGGGGGCCCCCTCGGACCCTGATACCAAACCGTAATATATTGAACTAGCTAAAAGTTCTCTAAGGGAACATTCAAGAGTAAAGTTCTCCGATTTTGATTTTTAAGGGCCATTTTTTTACAGTTTTGTTGGGGCCCCAGTTTGTTTTTGAATATGTATTATTGTTTCCCAAAGAAATTGCATATTCAGTCACCGTGTTGTTGACATAGCTTTGTAAGGGAAACAAGCTTTTTTTTCGCGGTGTTTCAAAAGTATGCGCATAGATGTTAATTGTTCACAATCACTGGTCATTTCTTACCTACTTTCTTACCAATCTACTTACAGAGCTAACTTACTGTTCAGCGACTTTAAAATCGTCCCGTATAAGAAGTAAGTGAAGCGAAGAAGACAATGAAGCCCAGACAATAATATTTTAAGGCATGAACTAAATTATGTTTTTGTCCACAGGTATCATCCCATGCGTATACGCCACATCACCACCGGCAGATACTTAGGTGTGAACGACCAAAACGAACTATACTTGGTTAGCCGGTGAGTAAAACCAGTTGTCCAATTTATTGCCTAACTTTACATCAACCAATTTGACATTTGAAAGATGTTGACAAACTTCAGACTACATATTTGACACGAGCATTTTAAGTGATCGTGAATCATCAATCAGATTCGTAAGAGCGTAGACAAACGAGACGACAATTTTTCGTTCGCCACGCTCTGGTGTTCAGACATGGCAAGAGTGAACTTTGTTTACGAGGTAGCAACGTTCAAATTTCTCGCAATCTCCTAACCACGTGGTGGCCGCGCTACACAATTCGTGTCGAATAAACGCGCCCCAACAACGATTCTCGGAAATCTAGCATTTCGAAGGAAAAATCTCATGTCATTTCGATCTCGACTGCTCCCGACCACTCAAGTCAGGTCGAGCGGCAAATACTCGCAGAAATCTCGTGCCTTATGTCGAGGATGACTTCGCGAGATTAAGAGATGTGCGATTTGCAACAAAATGAGATTTTTCCTTCGAGATGTGTCAAATGCGAGATTCCCGAGAATGAGGGCTTGTTTTGAGTATTATTGCAAATTATTCACTGATTATTTTTAAATCTTGTTTGTTTTATATTGACTCGAGACATTTCCTATTTCTACACAGAGAGGAAGCCACAACAGCGTCGTGCGCTTTCTGCCTCCGCCAAGAGAAGGATGACCAGAAAGTGGTGCTTGAGGACAAAGACCTTGAGGTCATCGGGTCAGCGATCATCAAGTATGGTGATTCTACCGTCATCGTGCAGCATTCTGAGACAGGGTTGTGGCTCTCTTATAAGGTATGTAGTGAACTGGCGACCCCTGATGGGCGCACGCGTCCATTAATTAGGTGAGGCATTTAGGGGGGGAGGGGATCGAGCCAAATCTCACCCTATCTCATGGGGGAGAAGGGGGGGGGGGGGGTGTCTCGGCAAATATATATTTTTTTTCCGCAAACGGTCTGTAGAAACTTGGGTTATAAAAGTTAAAGAATATTTACTAAAATATGACTGAATCGTGCAAATGTGCTTATGCAAACGTGACAAAGTAGCACAGTAGCTTCACGATTCTTTAGCCGTGACCGGGCAGGTAAGCTGCCCTAGTGCCCCTAAGTGATACTAGGAGGAGAGGGAGGGGCTCGAGCCAAATCTCACGAAATCTCACAAAGTGGAGGGAAGTCGAAAAATCGCCAAAATAGCCTGGCGTAATTAATGGACGCTCCCAAATTGCTACATTTGGTCGCAATACTACCTCTCTCTGGATTCTCCATGCCATCAAAATTGGACTTTTAATTTAAAAAAAACATACGCATTTTTTTTAAGACGGTTAAAAAAACTCCGACTTATTATCTCGAATAACTTTGATTCGAGATAATAAGTCGGATATTAAGTAGGCACCATTCCTTGAAGAAAAATTTTCCTTACGAAACCACTGGTGCATGTATGCAATGCTTTAGTGTGCGTAAGCGCGGCTGAGCGTGACTGAGCCGCTGCCGCGCTTACGCACACTAAAGCATTGTATATGACAACATTCATAACCAAACGGACTTCGTGAGATAGAGTATCTGTAACATCATTTTGTTTAAAGTTATTGTAGCGACTCCTGTTGGGCGCACAGGAAACTGCTACATTATCTAGGTGTCAAAACGCTACTCGCTACAATCGCGCCAGCAAAATATTTCTCGTAGATGAGTAAATGTATAGAACGTCCAACAATATTCAGTTGGACCCTGCCGGGCCCCAAGCATAAAAACTGCTTGGCGGGAAATTTCCCTTTCCCTTTATTTGAAAATTTCCCTTCGTCGAGGAGCATGATCACCCGCTCCTCCTAAACTATCTTATTAGAATTCACTAACTTTTAAAATCTCCACAGTCGTACGAGACAAAGAAGAAGGGCGTGGGCAAAGTGGAAGAGAAGCAAGCTATCCTCCACGAGGAGGGCAAGATGGACGACGGACTGGACTTCTCACGCTCTCAGGAGGAAGAGTCCAGGACTGCCAGGGTCATCAGGAAGTGCTCCTCGCTCTTCACCAAGTTCATCAAGTAAGTGGAAAATTTCGGCATATTCGGATCGGCGAGGCGTCCTATTATGATGAAGGGAATGGCGCGGCGAAAGTTTTTTTTTGCTAAAACCTATGTAACAATGAAAAGAACATTATAAAATGTTGTTCAAAACAATTAATAGTACATTACTGCCGCGATCTGTAATGAGTGCGTTTCTGGCGCGCTTTTGATGGCCGACAGAGCGCAGCGTAGCGCAGCTCAAGGCCCTCACAGTGCGGTCAGCATTGCAGCCCTTGATGGACAAGCTGAAATGAAGGCCGAGACCGAAGGTCGAGGCCTTTATAGCGCGGCCAGCAAGGGCTGCAATGATGACCAAACTTGAGGGCCGAGAGCGTAGCTAAGCTAAGCTCGAGGCAATCATAGCGTGGCCAGAAGCGCGCTCATTGCAGACCAAGGCTTGTATAGTGCTTTACTCAAACAATGCGAGTAATTAAAATATTAATTAGAATAGTAATTAACATAGTAATTTAATTAGCTTACCATTTGTCGTAGATTAAGTACTTTTTGTCGATTTTCCATTCCGCAAACTTTTTGTTGGTAAGCTTGCTTGTATTTTTCTTTTGACTTCGGTGGCAATAAATTTCCAATTACTAATTTCGCTTGATTTTGAATGTCCGGCGGTGTTAAACACATTAAATCCGAGGATTCGTCGCTTTGAGAGTTCACTTTTCCAACAAAAACACAGAAAAAAATCACTTCGAACAACGCGCGAAAAGTCGAAAACAATATGGCCGCGCTTTTTTTTTCTGTGCAATGTGTTGACTGCCAGTACCCATACAGCCTAATTCTAAATAAATACTTTTTGCACCTGATGTTTGAGTTCTATTTATGAAACAAAACTCGACATTAATGTTTTTCTGGCCGCAAAACACAAGACATTAATGAAATTCCATACAACTTTTCTGGCGCCTAATCTAAGTAGCCCGCAAGTCCGACTTTGCTCAAAGAAGGTTGTCGAATTAATGTCCACATTACGAGCTTTTTTGAGTAAAACAACTTTTTGTATCTTCTAAAGCACTAACCCGGGCTAGGGAACTTTATAAATATTTTTATAAGGTTAAAAAATTCGCTCGGGACGGGATTTGAACCCGCAACCTCTTGCATCAATTCGTAGAGCGCCTGCACGGAATGCAAGAGGTTGCGGATTCAAATCCTGTCCCGAGCGAATTTTTTTAGGAAGTAAATTTTCAGGCTGCAATATAACTATTTGGTTAGCAAGAAATTGCAGCTTTTATTTCATTTGAGCAGCGAACAACTTTTTTGCCGGCAATAAAATCTAAATGATTCGCAATAAGTGGTAAGCAAAAAAATATAATATTGACAGCAAGAAATAACATTTTGTGTCAGCTTAATAATTAATTTGTTTGCGTAATAAATAAACGATAGGCAGAATAATTAATTGGTCGGCAAGATTATACAATTGGTTAGCTCAAAAATAGTATCTGTAAGCTATAATATTGATGGGTCTGCAAATTAAAGTATTGGTTAGCAAAGAAATTAAAATGAGCTTCATTACGTTTAGTTGATGTTCGATTTTACTGGAAAAGCGGGTTATACGAGCGGCCAATAGCATGTGGGCGTTGTCATTAGGCGAATTAAGATTAACGTAATTTGACACTGATTTTTGCCAGTAAAAACAGAAGGTACTTGATCTTTGAACCCATAGTAACGAAAGAAAAGATGGAAACAAGTAATAACACAGTTCTTTATTTTTATTTGGCACCTTACATTCTTTTATCTATATTTTCTATCGTTATTGCCAAATTTAATACTCGTAAGTAACTATTTTTTTATAATCAGTTCATGATACCTGGTTCCTGCCTAATGCTCATTTTTTTTGTAAATAAAGCATTTTGATTTAAATATACAATTCATAATATTTTTTTATTTACCTAGTTAACCAAATAAAATAACCGTAGGTTAGGTAGCTAATCATTAATTATTTAAATTATTTTCAATTACTTAATGCAGCACAGAATCTGCGTACATTTGTTGCTGTAAGAACAATGTTAGTTCGCCAACCAAAAATTTTTTTACTGCTTGCCAAAACTGAATTAAATGTAGCTCACAATTTGCCTTTCAATTACATTTATGGCTGAACATATAATTAATTAGCTATACAACCAATTTTGGAGCTGCCCAATATGACATTACTTGCTGATCATTTTTTTTATTCTTGCAGGCCACTAGTTGCCGCTCAATTAGCTATTTTTGCCAACCAAAAACATTTTAGAGCCAACCAAAACCTGAATATACTGCCGGCCGTTTAAATCATACCCATTTTTTTACCTTATAAAAAAATTAAAACAACATTTAAACATTTATAATAAGTTGATTGAAAAAATTCACTCGGGACAGGATTTGAACCCGCAACCTCTTGCATTCCGTGCAGGCGCTCTACGAATTCCCTAGCACGGGTCAGTGCTTTAGAAAAAACAAAAAGTGGTAAAACAACAATTCTCCGAAAATTTTAGATATGAACCGAAATCGTATTTTTGCAACCTCTTTTTCCGACCTTACCATTTTCATATCGTTTCTTTAGAGACACTGCTTAGAACTAACAATTTTTTTCAGTGAACCCTTACCTTCAAAACTACAAAAGGCACCAGCAAAAGTTTCAACTTCGAAGACCTCAATTAAAATGAAAAGAAAGTTTTAAATTTTAACAAAACTTTTAAAAACCCTTCTTATATGACCTTGAAAAGTTTTTTTTATTGCTGATAGCACGGTCGGCAAAATGAGTATAAAATTTTAAGACGATGAATTTGAAGGCTATTAAGAGTATTGTGAACCAATCACGCATATACAGATGGAGAAAACTTTTTTTTACTCTTAAATATTATCCGATTTAATTGATTTTGATATCAATCGATTCTGCAGATTTTAATCTATGTCTGTACTTTTTTTCCTTTTTAGCAAATCTTTTCCTCCACTTGTATAAGAGTGAGTTGACAATGATCTTAAATAAAACAAATGCTTAATGTACCTTTCTTTCTTCAGCGGCCTAGAGACACTCCAAGAGAATCGTCGCCACTCAATGTTCTTCGCGTCGGTGAACTTAGGCGAGATGGTGATGTGTCTGGAGGATCTGATCAACTACTTCGCGCAGCCTGACGAGGACATGGGTAAGAATGATGGAATAAACTATGAACTCGCGAGTGTAACTTTTTGCTAACACCATTCACGCAGGCGCGCGAGATAAGTAAACGCAACCGGAGGCTTACATACTAAAGTTTATTCAGACATAGCTAAGATGATAATTAGTGATTACAATCCCATATTTCGGCAAGCCCTCGACCGATTTGGCTCATGTTCGAACTTAAGAATAAGAATAGGAATAAGAATAAGAATAAATTTATTTTGAAACAAAAACACAAGATTTACAGTACAAGAAGGTTCTCTACCTCCCCCACTAGGATTCCCTAAAAAAATAAAAAATAAAAAAAATAAAAAATATTTTATTTCACTTACCCGCCTACCAAATTTTATGACGATCGGCCAGATCTCAATTCGAAATTTACTCAAGTTATCGTCGAATGAACATTCATACATACAATACATACAAACATACATACAAGCTCCGGATTGTTCCAGTAGACTCGGAGAACTTCTCTCGCTTCGCTCGCTCGTTCAATAACCCTCCTTTTGGGCATCGTTCCCTAGCCCGTGCTAGTAAGTGCTTTAGAAAATACAAAAAGGTCTGCTTTGAGGAGTTCCGTTCTCCATCTCTAAAGTTCTTCATCAGATATTCATTATTTGATTATGGCACCACATGGGAAGTATACCCTTTCAAACAAAAAAAGAATCGTAACTTTTAATGATTTGCGATATTCACACATAATTTTAGTTTGAAACGGGTCGAATCGCGGTACGTTTAACAGGTAAATAAATTACCTTAATTATCCCGACGATTCGGCTGCGTTGCAGCGGCCGTGGTAACGGGCAGACTGTTAAACGTACCGCGATTCGACCCGTTCCAAACAAAAAAAAGAATCATCAAAATCTGTTCACTTAGAAAAAAATAATGAGGTACCTAACAAACTTTAAAAAGAAAGTGTCGAATTGAATACCTCCTCCATTTTTTAAGTAAATTAACCACCAACCCCACCCATCCACAGAACACGAAGAGAAGCAAAACAAGTTCCGGGCGCTGCGCAACCGACAGGATCTGTTCCAAGAGGAGGGCATCCTGAACCTGATCCTCGAGGCTATTGACAAGATCAACGTCATCACGTCACAAGGGTTCCTAGCTGGCTTCCTGGCTGGGGATGAGTCGGGACAAAGTTGGGAAATGATATCTGGATACTTGTACCAACTGTTAGGTGAGTAAAATTGTATACTGATTTCTGAAAGCCATTTATAATGCGCAATATTAGGGTAAAGGCAAATTTCCTGCCAAGCAGAAGATATGTTTGGGGCGGGGTAAAACCGACTATGGTCGGAAGTGGTTTATGCACTCAGCTACGAGAAATATTTTGCTGGCACAATGCAGGATTGGTAGCGAGTAGAGCTGGGGCCTTAGCCTGTAACACAATGGCGTATCAATGGCGTCCAAGGTAGAAGGACAAAACTGGGATTTTTTCGTTGTTCTCCTACAACCAGCGAACTAATCCTCTAGAATTAGACTCATAACATTCTTTGCTGTACTACAAAAACATTAAAAGGACCGACACTGTACCGACAGCATTAATAAATCGTAATTGAAACCGTCAACCGTGCGCCCATTTTGGCACCATTGCGTTACAGGCTAAGGGTCCTGTTACCTAACCGTATGCAGCAGTTTCCTGTACGACCGATAGGGGTCGCTACAAATCATACAGATACAAAATGATTATAACAAAACATTTAGGATGGACTTCAAAACTAGCGCTGTCTCGCTTTGATTGTATTCAATAGAGCGAGTGGGCGAGTGTTTTGAAGTTCACCGTGAATGTTTTCTTAAAAGACACGGGTTAGGTTATATTATGCAACGTTTCTCTTTTTGATGGAATACCATAATCCTCATTTCTTTTTTGGATTCGTGTCCATAGGGCCCAAACCTAGGCATAACTAGCACCGCCAATGGAAAAAAAAAACATATCTTGTTTTTGGATGCGTTTTTTGCTAAAAACGAAACGTCAAACGATAATCCCTAGGCTTTACTATTCTTAGGACCTTAACAAAAGCTAAAACCCTTTAATTTCCACTCCCCAGCGGCCATAATTAAGGGCAACCACACAAACTGCGCGCAGTTCGCCAACTCGAACCGTCTCAACTGGCTCTTCTCTCGTCTCGGGTCGCAGGCTTCGGGGGAAGGCACCGGCATGTTGGACGTACTCCATTGCGTGCTGATAGACTCTCCTGAAGCTCTGAACATGATGCGGGTGAGTAGTGGACTGTGAACATAAATGGATTTTCTCGTGACTTATCTCGGAGGAAGGCGGCGGCATGTTGGATATGCTCCTCGCAAGTGTGTAGGGAAGGAACTGGCATGTTGGACGTACTTCATTGCTTGTTGATAGACTCGCCTGAAGCTCTGAACATGATGCGCGTAAGTAGTGGACTGTAAACAAATGGATGTTCTCGTGACTCAGTTCGTAGGAAGGCGCCAAAATGGCTCCTCGCAAGTGTGTGGGGGAAGGAATAGGCATGTTAGACGTACTCTATTGCGTGTTGATAGATTCGTCTGAAGCTCTGAACATGATGCGGGTGAGTAGTGGACTGTAAACAACTGGCTCTTCTCTCGCCTCGGATCGCAAGCTTCGGGGGAAGGCACCGGCATGTTGGACGTACTCCATTGCGTGCGTGCTCATCGACTCGCCTGAGGCTTTGAACATGATGTCGGTAGGTACTGGACTGTAAACCACTGGATGTTCTCTCGCCTTAATTCGCAAGCCTCGAGTAAACGCAACAGCATGTTATAGCTGATTTAAATACGTTTTCTAACGTTTGTAAATAACGTTTTCTGTAAGGAAAACAAACAACCAAAGTGGCCACTTCACCTACATTGTGTGAGGTGGGGTGACAATTGACGCTGTAAAAATCACCTAGGATATAATATATCCCAGATGATTTTTACAGTATGCTAAAGCTATGTTCATAAATCACAAAAAAAAACTTCTGAAACTTTTCTTCATGGCGGTTGATAATAATCAGTTTGGCAATTTATTTCTATTTGTCTTTGAGCTGACATTAACCCACACACTCAACTTTCACCCCACAGGACGAGCACATAAAGGTGATAATCTCCCTCCTCGAGAAGCACGGCCGTGACCCAAAGGTACTCGACGTGCTATGTTCACTGTGCGTGGGCAACGGGGTCGCGGTTCGATCCTCGCAGAACAATATATGCGACTACCTGCTGCCGGGGAAAAACCTGCTACTGCAGACACAGCTGGTCGATCATGTCTCTAGGTATGTTTGACAGGGCAACTTTTAAATAGCTTTATTCCTCAGACATCCCAACCTCTAAATGGGATTTCCGACAACTTTTGTTCTACGCCTTTTGTGAAAACGCATTTTTTTTGCATAAAAAAATCATTATATAAACATATATTTTTTTGCATTGTTCTTTGTATATTAGTTTCGGTGTCGTAATATTCTACAGCCTCATTAAATTCCCATACGACGAAAAAATACCATGACATGTGGCTGTACACTGGTGTAAGACCAGTTGAAATTACTAGAAATTACTCTTATTAAATGGTTCTCACACGAGTGTATGGCCACATTTATTGGTATTTTAACATCGTATGGCAAATAAATAAAGCTTTAGAATATTACACCGAAATTAATTTAAAAAAACAGAAAAAAAACATGGGTATTATTTTTTTATGTTTGCGGCGGCGGGTTAGGAATTGCAAGACTTCTATTTTATAGTTATGCAGAATTACGTAAATTATAACATAATATCACAAGTGCAGGTTAACATTTTCCATGAATTAAACAATACTATTATAAGTAAAATACTTTCTGGTGTACATTTAAGATTTACTTACTTTCTTGTTCCAGTGTCCGTCCAAACATCTTCGTGGGTCGAGTAGAAGGCTCGGCCGTTTATCAGAAGTGGTACTTTGAGGTCACCATGGATCACATAGAGAAAACCACTCACATGATGCCGCATCTACGTATCGGATGGGCTAATACTTCAGGGTAAGCAATTCTATTCAATTCTATTGGACAATAACAATGTTAGGAGCCAAAAAAATATTTTGTCCTGCGCCTAATGTAGTGACAGCCCCATAAGTTGTTATTTTGTACTTTTAGGTCGGTACTTATTCTTTAGAAGAAAATTGGTGAATTTTCGGGCGCGCTCTTCTCCTTTTACAAACCAAAGCTGTCAGACTTTCTTCTAATGCTTGCTACCAACGTCTTCTCTTATTTTGTTTGAAGAAGGCGATTAGCAAGATAACATTATATGCCGCCGTTTCAAACCCAAAATATTAGAAAATTACTTTCGAATGCTAAGCAAACACCCAGCCTTCACTTATCTCCTTACAAAAAAAAAACCCCTCTCTTACAGATACGTCCCTTACCCGGGCGGTGGCGAGAAATGGGGCGGTAACGGAGTTGGCGACGACCTCTACTCCTTTGGCTTTGACGGGGCCTACCTCTGGTCTGGTGGCAGGAAGACACCCGTCAACAAGTCACATGCCGAAGAACCGCATATCAGGAAAGGTGAGGAGACAGCCTTTAAAAAATTACTTGTTTTAACGGTGTATTGATTTTTAGCGTCAATTTAGTAACAAATAGCAATACTCCCGACATTAGCTTCAAATTAGAATATTACATAAACGGCTGAACTTATTTTGATAAAACATATCTAAGAAAACTCGCTACAAAAACTGCTTTCAAATAAAAAAAAACGCATCCAAATCGGTTCACCCGTTTAAGAGCTACGGTGCCACAAACAGACACATAGCGGTCAAACTATCTTCATAATTTGACATCAAAATATCTTTATCATTTTTATTAACTGTTCCCACTTCGTGTTCCTAGGTGACGTGATCGGGTGCGCGCTAGACTTGACTGTGCCGATTGTGAACTTTATGTTCAACGGCGTAAGGGTCACTGGCTCCTTCACGAACTTCAACTTGGAGGGCATGTTCTTCCCTGTCATCAGTTGTTCGAGCAAACTGAGGTAAGATATTTCATTATCAAAACTGAGGCAGCAAACTGAGGTAAAATATTACTGTCATTTCTAGCACTCAAACCTCAGTTGGCTCCTAAGAGTCTTTTGATCCCTACACGAAAGAGGATCGAATGGCATTATAAAAAAAAAAAAACATTTTTTTCCATAGAATTTCTGACATTTCTAGTACTCAAACCTCACTTGGTTCCTTAGAGTCTTTTGATCTGTACATGAAAGAGGATCGGTTGGCATCAAACGAAAAAATTTTGGTATTATAGCACTTTTTTCGCTAACCGTATTTTTTTTCCAAAATCTGTGAATGCAGTTTATAATATCTCAAAAAGTTATGGAAGGTTTCCTAAGAACGTTTTCCTGCAACTATAACGGTTAAGGTACCTGCCCTTACTGCCCCGTCTCAAAAATCCACCCTGTATATTGTAACTATATTGCTAAACACTTTATTTTCCACCAAACGTGAAGTGTAAAAGGCATAAATTAACAATCTAGATCGCATGAAACTGTATCGAATAAAGCAAACGCTAAAATAACACTGAAAACTAACTTTATTCGCTTGCGGAAAATGTTCCTCGACGATAGGTAGCATCACGAGTTATGAGCGCTCGACGAAAGTGGTGGGGGTTGTCTGCGCGTACAATCGCCTTCTGTCTGCGATACAACATGACTTTTGCGCATTCAAGGTCAGCGCTCATAACTCGTGACGCTACCTCTACGTACAGGCCGTTATTGTTATTGCCAATCGATTAAGAATGACGGTTTCAATTAGGCTGTGAGCGCTTCGCTTCGCTTAGCTGGTAGTGAGATGAGTTTTGTGTTTCTCACGCACGGCTGCTATATAATTTGCGTCTCCCTCGCGCGAAAATGCAACATTGCAACCTCGAATAACAACTTGCTGTTTCCTTTCAGTTGCCGCTTCCTAATGGGCGGCGAGCACGGCCGCCTGCGCTACGCAGCTCCTGAGGGTTACTCCCCGCTAGTGGAGTCCTTGCTGCCGCAGCAGATACTCAGCTTGGAGCCGTGTTTCTACTTTGGGAACTTGGCCAAGCGCGCGCTGTCGGGGCCGCCCCTGGTACAGGACGATACCGCCTTCGTTCCGATGCCTGTCGACACTGTGGCGGTAAATACTCACCTCGAAAGCACCACACCACGTTCCGTTCAATTGTGAATTCGAAGTAACAAAACAACTCGCTAACTATTCTAGAGGATTAGTTTGCTGGTTGTAGGAGAAAAACGAGGAAACCCCGGTTTTATCTTTCTACTGAAACGCCATTGACACGCCATTGCGTTACAGACTTAAGCCCCTGGAGTGGGTAACATCACCGCGGTTGAGGATTTCCACACGCTCTATTACTTTATTCGATTGCTGAATTCAGTTTGTCCTGTCTTTTTCTTCTTCTTCAACCTAGAGCTACCTAAGACTCTCGTAGGTCTCTTCCATTGCACTCCATTCTTTACGGTCTTGGGCTTTTCTCATCCAGTTTTTTCCTGCCACTTTGACCAGGTCGTCGGTCCATCTCAACGGTTGCCTTATCTCATGAGTTTATCGAGTAAAACGTTTATCGTTTACGTTATATCGTGCAAAAATTCGTTTTTTTTTTTATTTCTGTACGTTTCTTTTGCAGATCACCCTGTCATCGTACATCGAGCAAATAAGAGACAAGCTTGCAGAGAATATCCATGAGATGTGGGCCATGAACAAGGTAATAATCCGATAAAACGACTTCTTTTGTCTAACCAAGGTCTAACCATGCTCCCTATAAAACAGGATCTTACAAACTTAAAAGGTCCTGGGATACTGAAGAGGGTCGTTAAAGTCGTTATACACATCAATACACGCAACTTTTACTATGAAACCAACACCGAAATCTCGAAAAAATCTAATCAAATACCTTCTTCTTCTTCAAGTGCCTCTCCATCATTGTAGGTTGGCAGTCAGCTCCCTGCATCGCTCTCTGTTCATGGATGTCCTGAATAATTTGTTCCACGGTTTTGATGCCGGTTCATTCCTTTATATTACACAGCCATGTCATTTTCCTCCTTCCTGCGGGGGGAGCATGACTTTTATCGAGGCGGATTTATCCAACAAAATGGCGGTTTATCAGCATTTTTGACGTCTATAGTGGGTTATATATCGCTTTCGACGCTATATAACCCACTCTATACGTCAAAAATGCTGATAAACCGCCATTTTGTTGGATAAATCCGCCTCGATAAAAGTCATGCTACGAGGACGGGCCTTCTTTTCCCCTCTATTTTGCCCATAACTATACGTTTACATAACGGTAACGTTTATTTCTTACAACCTTAAAATCTAATACCTACACAGATACAAATCTGGCTCTCGCGCGAGCCAGGCGGCTCGAGAGGTTTTACTGTAATTGTACAAATTATCTGGTAATAAAAATATGTTCTATCTCAAGGGTGCTCAACCCCGGGCCCGCGGGCTACACTATGGCCCGCGAAAGAATTTTAAATGGCCCACGCAAGTAAGTTTTGAAATTCGCACCATTTCGAATGTCCTGAGAGTAACTGAAATAGGTATTGTCAGTGGCCCATCGTGAACGTCTGAATCTACAGTTCGGCCCGACTGTTAAAAAGGTTGAACAGCCTTGTTCTAACTTATCCTTATATTGTGTTACCCAGATCGAAGCCGGTTGGATGTTCGGCGAGCACCGTGAAGACCTGCACAAGATACACCCGTGCCTGGTCCCCTTCGAGCGACTACCGGCCGCTGAAAAACGATACGACATACAACTAGCCGTCCAGACACTGAAGTAAGTTTTACAACTGAAAAACGATACGACATACAACTAGCCGTCCAGACACTGAAGTAAGTTTAACAACTGCTCTGCCGTGCTAACCATAACTTTCCTTTCCTTTCCTAAGATATAAACTCTGTTAAAGTACCTGTAGTATGTCCAAGTTCGGAAGAGCGGAGCTTCCTGATACAGGTATTTTCATACTTAAAAGGAAGCTCTTGCCCTATTTTGTTATTGTAAACCTTTTTATGAAAATAAACGATTAACATTATTATCATAAACTTTCAGGGTGCTGTTGCGGCTACCCCGATACTGTGGTGCGTCAGCAATGTTTGTGTATGCCCACACAGAGGGATTTCAGGCCATTATTCGCAAAAAAAAACGGCGTCACTTCTTCGCAGAGCAAGGGATAGTAGCAACAGCATCCTGAAGATGATAACTTATAATTTTGCGTGCCCTTTAATGTACCACTTTGTGCGTACCACAAAAACAACCCTAACTTTTAAGTACTAACATAAGATAAGCAAACTAATGCCCGTTTTCACCAACGACCCCTAATTTTAAAAGGCCTTTTAACGAAAGTTATTTGCACCTCTGCAAGTCTATGGGGCATGGATGAAGGATCATACACACTCAACTCATAACGCTTGTGAGTGGAATTCGTATGGTCCTTCATCCATGACCCCTAGACTTGCAGAGGCGCAGATAATTTTCGTTAAAAGGTCTTTTAAAATTAGGGGTGGTTGGTGAAAACGGGCATAACTGTTTTAGACCAGTGTTGTCACACACAACAGCACGTCGACCCTTACACGCTAGCAATCTACTTGGTTACGTTACGGGCGACTTTACAACAAAAGTGTACAGTCTGATGTGCTGTCGTATGTACGTAGTTAGCTCGTACAAGTACCCTAATGTATAATGTATGGTTGTATGGACATAATTTCGTTTTCGTTCTGTTCCCAGGACGATCCTGGCCCTGGGTTACTTCATCAGCCTGGACAAGCCGCCAGCGCGCATTCGCAATGTGCGATTGCCCAATGAGCCTTTCCTGCAGGTATGTTTAAAATGCATCTATACTTGCTTAGTTGAACCATCTTGTGTGAATGGAGGTCCCAATGGACGCTGTATAAATAATCTCCAAAGTTGTGTAAAATAGAATAAGGTTTGAGTAGGTACTACAGGGTGCACTCTAAGTCGATAGCGGAACTTTAAGTAGGCGGTCTACTGATCAATACAAACAACTTGTATTAGGTGGCGACAAAAATGGAGCGAAAAAAAAAATCTGCTGTTTCATACATTTGGCGCAGTACTGATTCGACCTTTTGTATGGAACAGCTGATATTTTTTTCACCCCATTTTTTTCATCACCTAGTAAAAGTTGTTTGTATTGATCAGTAGATAGCCTACTTAAAGTTTCGCTATCGACTTAGAGTGCACCCTGTAGAAATGACAGAAATCGCCAAAAACTTTCCCATACATTTGGTACAAAATATTTTGATGAAATGTTTGCTATTTTAGCATTTATTTCGCTGACTGTATTTTTTTTTCAAAATCTTTGAATGCAGTTCATAATATTTCAAAAAGTTATGGGTAGTCTTATATTAACGTGTTCCTGTAACTATGACTGTTTAGGTACCTTCCCTAACTGCCCCGTTTAAAAAAATACACCCTGTATACCACCATATTGTTTTGTGATGTTAAAATCTAATCTAAAAGCGCTCAACATTTTCATTGATGACAGTTTTGAGCGCTTTTAGATTTTCGCGCTTTCAAAACTGTGATTCGAAACTGGGATCTCGGCTAGAACGTCAACTGTGCTACTACAGCTAACTACACAAAGTCATAGTTTATGTCGCTTTTTTTATTGATTCATAAATTCTAATTTGAAATAAACAACTCAAATTATAATTCAGACAAATTGCCCCACAGTCCAACGGGTACAAGCCAGCACCGCTAGATCTGAGTGCTGTCACCCTGACACCAAAGATGGACGAATTGGTGGAGCAGCTGGCAGAGAATACGCACAACCTTTGGGCACGGGAACGGATCCAGCAGGGCTGGACCTATGGGCTTAATGAGGTACGGGCATGCATACTCCATCTTACTAGCGCAATTTCTATACAGGCTGATAATTTGGTTAGTGACACCCGATTCAGGGAAGATAGTTTTTAATACAGTTGCTCAAAAAGTGGCGTATTACAGGGACGTATAGCGTTCGGGATGTAGGCTATTACACACGCGTGCTTTTTTTTTTACCTTTCCCGCACTCGTGCGTTCTCTTTCCCAACTGTCAAAATAATGTCTATTAAAAAGAAAAACCAACCATGAAGTTTTTACTAAAAAAGTTTTTATGATTCATGCAAATACGTATATTTCTAAAAAGAAGCTACTAATTTGTTTCAATATCAGATTTAATGATTTGATTGAATGAGTTTGGTTAGGTTTCATTTCATTTCATCTCATTACATTTCATTTTCATTTCATATCAATAAAAAACTTCTACTGAAGACTTGGCTGTATGGGCATAGTTGCCTTTGCCTACCAGAATGGGTGAAGAAAAAAAAACTCTGCTTATATTCTACACAGAACAATTAGACCAATTGTTCTGTGATATTCTACGGTTGGCGCCATTTTGATTTTTCAGAAATTTTCTTCGCGAGTTTAGTTGTTTGTTGCACAAAATGAGTAATTTCGACCCTAGTTTTTTTTAATTAACACCACCGGAACGCACAAAATGCTTCGGAGAACATTTTACCGGAAAAGTCAAAAATGTTAGGTTAGTTGAGTTTATTGTGTTTTTATTATTTTATTAAATTGCTTCATTTTTTCGCAACTGTATTAAAAATAGTCGTTCAGTACACGTGCGGAACCGTCATTGCAACTTGTTCCGACTGTCAACCCTCGCCTTCGGCTGCGCCTCGGCTCGGGTAGCCATTTGTCGGAACTCGTTGCAATGACAGCCTTTCCACACTTGTAATGAAATATACTATTTACTAACGCTTGAAACAAAAAAAGTTTTTTCTTCAATTTTTATTGTGATTTTCAAATAACCTTCTTGAATTTCTTCTATTATAAACGCGACGTGCGGATACTCCCGGAAGGTGCCACTAGACGCTGTATTAATCATCTCATTACGTAGATGTAAAGGCCTTAGATTTTAGACCTGAGTGCTGTCGCTGACGGACCTGCTTCCTACTAGCGGCATTTCTTTCAAGGTTTATACATGGTGTTCAAAGACCGCCAAAAAAGCGGGAAACCACGTATTGTCCTTATCATAACGATCATTTTGGCACCAGGAACTATGCCTGGGAAATCAACGGTTTTCAAGATATTGAGGTTCAAAGTTAAACCTTTTTTTTTTTGCAGAAATGTGTTCAGTATCAAGTACGTAACATTTCTTCCCAAAAAGCAATATCAAAATGTTTATTTGTATTTTTATGTTTGTGACCTCAAACTTTTTTTCTAGGTGGACCGATTTTGATGATTCTTTTTTTTTCTTACCGTGTGGTCCAATAAAAATGGTGAAGGTCTGATGAAGAACTTCGGAGATGGAGAACGGAACTCCTCAACGGACAGCAGCAGATCACTCGGAATCAGTACAGTAGCTTAATAACAGTGTTCCCTTAAGAGGGTGCTAGAGCACCATTTTCCCATACAAACGTAGTTCCGGTTTAATTTCTAAACTACAGGCTGGATTTTGCTGAAACTTGGTTTATATCAGTAGATGACCAATACAGAGGTTTGCAAATAGTTTTTATGATAAAGAAATTAGAGCGATGCGTTTTTCGCACGCTTGGCCGTCACTGAGTTCCCACGGTCCTGAAGGGGACTCTTAACGAGTGAAGTCTGCTTTACATTTTTTGTTAATTGTATTGTTATATCTGTGCTTTTTACCCATGTTTTTAGAGGGGTCGATTCCACCGGGTCCATAGCTTGTCTGCTGTGACTCTCACATCGATTACGGTCTAAAGGTGACTTGGTGTGAGGGTCACAGCTGAGAGGCTTTTGGTTGACAACAGAAACCTTTATTTGCTTAAATTAATTTGATTTTTGTTCTTTTCATTACAAATCATAACTTGCGCCACCAATTTAAAACAAACTTTTGTATGTAAGTAAATTGTTTAGTAATATAATAAAATGTTTTAGCACAAAGTGTTTTTACAGAATCTCACACACGTACTTAAGAATCCCCTGGAGCTCAATATATGCTGAACTACTAGTTTTAACCGAAGTTGTGATTTTTTTTCATTACTATGAATATGAAATCAAAAGTGTCGTCCACATGTCGATAGTTTGATTATTATCTATGTGGGATTGGAAGAAAGGAGTATGAACGATAGGGATGTGAAAGGAACGTTGTCGGAATATAAGATGATGCGTGAAATGAAGTGTGGGCGAGAGGGAGAAAGAAGATGGATTTCAATTTAGAATTGAGGAAAAAAGAGAAGGTCGAGGAGTCAGTTGGTGTCAGTTGTGAAGTTGAAGATGTAAAGACCAGAAAAAGCGAATAAAGTTGAAATTATAAGTAAACCGGAAGTTTCCCTTCCTTCATTGTGGGGGCTCGACCTTGGCTCGACCTTGGCTCGACCTTGGCTCGTCCTTGGATCGTCCGAAAGAAAGTGGATAAAAGGTGGATAAAAGTTGAAAAGAAGACTACTCAGAAGACAACGACGGCGAAAGAAGACGGGTATAGAGACGAGGAGAGGGCTAGCAGTGCACCCAACATGGCATACATGGACGACATGGTACCAAAATTTAGTGGTAGAAACAGTACACTATCCTCCGCGCGATGGGCGCAAGATGTAGAGGAGAACGCTGCAATATTTGGTTGGACGCCGCTGCAACAACTGATAGTTGGTCGGAGATCGTTAATCGGCACCGCGGGTCTGTGGTTGCGATCGGAAAGTGCATTCAGGACGTGGGGAGAACTGAAGTCTGCATTGATAAAGGAATTTCCAGATACCGTGGATTCAAAAACAATCCATGAGATGATGAGTGCGAGAAAGATGAGACCAGGAGAAGATTGCCTCGATTACCTCCTGATTATGCGAGAGCTGGGCAAGCGAGGGCAGATGCCAGATTGTGTTATCATAAAATACATAATAGAAGGGATCCAGGACGTCGAGACGAACAAAATTATGTTGTATGGTGCGAAAACGTACGAAGAGTTTAAGGAAAAGATCAAGATCTACGAGGTGGTGAAGCAAAAGATGGATTTGGAGAGAAGGTCAGCTCAAACCACCCCAACTACGAGCTACACTACGCCGGCGATGTATAGACAGGGTTACAAAGAACGCGCGCCACCCAGAAGGTGCTACAACTGTGGGGAGGATCGTCATGTTATGGCGGACTGCCTATACAAGCTACAGGGATCGAAGTGCTTCAGGTGCAACGGATTCGGACACATTGCAACGCAATGTCAACAGGATCAACCCATACGATACGACGCTCGAAGAACTAATTTCATTGCTGAACCAACGCAGCAGTCACCTCAGCAGGGTCCAAGACGCTCAATGTTTACGTTGGAACGGAGCAACGACGATGAAGTTTGTATCAATAGAGCGACCAGCGACAATCAAGAAGAAGAAAAAAGAAGCGTCAGTGTCGGTGTCAATACTGTCAATACAGATGAGATGAGTAACAAACCGACAAAAGCGATACAAATAACGGGAATTATGACGATTACTACAGAATCACTTGTCGATACGGGCAGTGAAGTGAACCTGATTACCGCAGAAGTACATAAAAATATCGGATCGCCAAAGTTGGATACCGGAGGTGTAAAGTTGTCAGGAGTTGGATGTTCCGAAGTTCTTCCGGTGGGAAAGGTGAACTTAACCATGGACATTGATGGTGATTGTAATAAAAAAAAAGACGGAAAGAAGAATGATGAATGCGTGAAGTTACTGCTGAAAGAAGATGAATGTGTACAGGTAGAATGTTTAACGTGTGATGTTTTAGGTTCCATCGACAATAAGCGGTTCGAGACACAGCTGGAGAAGGTGATAGAGAAAATGGTATTGAAAGACGAACGGCGGAAAAAGCGATCATCTTTGGCAGAGCAGACGGTTGTGGAGCAGCAAGTTGTGGAGATGTTAAACGATGGCTTCATTCAGGTGAGTTATTCGAAATATGCTAGTCCAGTAGTATTGGCGAAGAAGATTGACGGAGGTGTGAGTGTTGATGATCGGATAATCCCAACTACGACGCAGAGTTTTAACGACCAGTTCAGACAAGCTCAAGACCAAGACGAAGGTTTGAAGGCCACTAAGGAATTCCTTGGTACTTATGAGGACTACTGGAAGGAATATTATCACGATTGGGGTCCTAAGCAGCATGGTATAAGTCTCAAGCTGAAGCTGATGTTTTTTGGGCCATACAAGGTGAAAAAGGTAAAGTAAAGTGCAGCGGATAATTATGAAGTATCGGTCGGAATAAGTGGTAAGTGCAGTAAGAGTGAAAGAAGAGGAATGCGAGGTTCTAGAGGTTGATGTTTATTTTTATTATTATTATTTTTATGCAATATGATGTTGATCTCACTAATGACAGTTACTATTTTATACATGGTGTCTCAGTAACTTTTATGAGTAACTTAACTATTTTTTTTAACTCGATGTCTAAAATAATGGATGTTTTAAGTTTGTCGTTGAAATGTTATTATTTTATTTGTTTTTGAACATTGTAAAACTTAGTTTTTTTTAAACAAATAGGTTGTATTGTGTATCTGATGATGAAGGCTGTGGACAGCCTTGACGCAGGATGGCCGAGGCGGAAGGCAGGATGAGAGGATGCTGTGAATGCTGTAAGACTGGAGACAGGCTGAGGACAGCCTGAATGCAGGATGGCCGGATGTGGGATTGGAAGAAAGGAGTATGAACGATAGGGATGTGAAAGGAACGTTGTCGGAATATAAGATGATGCGTGAAATGAAGTGTGGGCGAGAGGGAGAAAGAAGATGGATTTCAATTTAGAATTGAGGAAAAAAGAGAAGGTCGAGGAGTCAGTTGGTGTCAGTTGTGAAGTTGAAGATGTAAAGACCAGAAAAAGCGAATAAAGTTGAAATTATAAGTAAACCGGAAGTTTCCCTTCCTTCATCTATGTCTCCAACTATATTGTGTCGTCCAAAGTTGAATCATTCTCTTACATTCAATTAAAATGTTGAAAAAGCAGAGCTCCAGGGGATTCTTAATAGGGATTTACATAACCTACTACGGCTAGAAATAATTTCCACGGTTCTTTTTAAATTGGTTGTGCTGTTATGTTTATGTATTTAGCCCTCGAAGTGCATTTGTCTGTGCTTTTTAGCCGCGAGATCATCAGAGACATCAAATCCATCGTTCTTCTGCTGTGACTCTCACATCTATTACGGTACCAAGCTACTAGGTGTGAGGGTCACAGCAAAGGCGCGTTTGGTTCACAACAGCCAAGCCGACATGGAGATATGAAGAGAGAAGCTTTCTTGCATTGCGATTTCACTGTCTTGTTTTGTACTATTTTGTGTTGTATCCAGAGATGGGCATATGCCCGAATGTGCACCCAAAATTGGGTAGTTGACAAAGACGAAAAAGAGGTTATATACCCAGTTATCTATACATTTTTGGGTGCATATTCGGGTATGTGCTCATCTCTGGTTGTATCTCGATTTTGTTAAAAACTCTAGCTTGTTGAATATTGAATATATTCAAAGCATGTTTGTATTTAAATCCACATAAGTCAACGACTATGTTTTACCTCTCTGACTGTTTTATCTCAACGCCATTACTTTATTATGTGAAGCCTCACTTTTACAACATTGTTCAACATGTAATTAAACTCAATGTCAAATGACATCTAAGCTAATGCTTAGTTCCTAGCATTTGTAAGTTTAATTACTTCTGGGCAAAGTTAGAGATCGGTTAGCAGACCACCAGCCAGATGGTCCGACGACACAGCCCAAGTAGCCGGAAAACAGTGGTTGCGTCTGGCACAGGATCGTGAGAAGTCGCGTGAGCATGAAGAGACCTGTACTCAGCAGTGGCAGTTAACAGCAGTTGATGATGATGATGATGATGAAAGTTAGAAAAGGAGGCCAAATTAAATGGTCCATGGCCCTTTTTGGTCTTCTGAAAAGGGGTTTAATTCTACGTTATCCAATCCTTCAGGACCCAGACATGCAGCGCTCGCCGCATTTGGTCCCGTACCCCAAAGTGGATGATGCAATTAAAAAGGCGAATCGAGACACCGCCTCGGAGACTGTGCGGACGCTGCTTGTCTACGGGTACATGCTAGACCCGCCCACTGGGGAGCATGAAGGTAAGAATTGTCTCAAAGATGTCCATAGAGAGAGGTTTTGGGTATCGGTCACCTGGCAGATTGTATCTATAAAGCTGCACAGTGCCAGCAATGCCTAGCAAGTTACAATTCGCCAAAGGAATTCGTAAAGACGTCCCTCCCCGACGTCACCAAGAATCAATCTTTCCATCACCGTCGATCATCGCTGAACGTCAGAGCGAGAGTAGCACACGCTCTCCTCTGCTCGTTCAATGCTGCAATGGAGCCCATTTTGCCTCCATTGCGTTACAGACTCAGGCCCCTGGTTGTTTTCTAAATTAAGGTTGGACGATAGCAACGAGGCGGGAAATTAAAAAAAATCACATTTTTTTTTTACATTATGTAGCTAAACTGAGCTATTTTTGTTCAGCGATTTTTCGTTCGCGGCAATAATATAGTATTCTTTTAATTATTGTAAACAACAGAACAACAATAATACAGCCGATTATGTGTTCTGGTCTACGAAGCAGTGGCACTGCCCAAAAAACTTGTTGATGACCAGAACACATAATCGGCTGTATGCAAAATGTAAAAATCTGTGAACATTATGAATTTCCCGCCACGTTGCTATCGTCCAACCTTAACTCATTTTCATTACAGCGGCCTTACTCGCGGAGGCGTCGCGGCTCAAGCAAGCCGAATTCCGCACCTACCGGGCGGAAAAAAATTACGCCGTCAACTCCGGCAAATGGTACTTCGAGTTTGAGATACTCACAACTGGGCCCATGAGGGTGAGACACTTCGTTTTGTTTCTTCCTCATTAGTACTCTTTAAGTTTCCTTTTTAGTACTCTTCTATATTACTTACCGACCCAGCAGTCAATCGCCCCGAGTCGTATACTCGTATCCGACCCAAAGGTCTTTATAAACTAGCAGCATTTCCCCGCTATACAGTATCAGGGCATATTTGATCCTCTGCATCAAATATGCCCCATAGCGGTAGTCATATTCTCGGTTTCAGAGCGGGAGTCATACTTTTCTTGATGTTGGCATAACCGACTAGTTTCGGTTCTTATACGGAGACTTAAATCATGGAGAACCGTGCGCGGTTTATTTTTTTTTTCTAATAGTAACTTTTAATGTGTGTGTGGTCAAGTGGTGTGAGGTTAGTTTTTTATGTGAGGTTTGTTTGCCAACCATCACTACAACAATAAAAACACCCGCCGCTCCAGTCTGCCCGTGACCACGGCCACTGCAACGCAGCCGAAACGTCGGGATAATAAATGTAATTAATTCTAACCTAACCGCGATTCGACCCTGTTCCGAACCAAAATTATTGTTTGTTCAGGTCGGTTGGGCGCACGCTGACATGCCCCCAGGCATGATGCTGGGACAGGATGAGAACTCGTGGGCGTTCGACGGTTACAATGTAAGTATTTGTTAGATTTATATTACAGCAATGCAAGCAATGCAGCTAATAAATGTTAGACTTAAATATTATGTTCGACATAGCTTCATGATAGATCTGCTGAAAGAGGCATAGGGCCCAGCGGTGGAAAGGGGCTTAATTGTCTAACTTTTGAATCTATCGCGATCCCTTTCAATGGTATCGGGATCATGATCGTGATTGAGACTTTAGAATGGAATGGTCTAAGTTTTAAATCACAATCGCTAACAGAAAGAATGAGTCAAAATGCCATACAAATTGAATGTTATTGAGTGAACGATTTTGCTATTTTCTTCACTCAATATCTTTATAATCGAGTCGCAATCCCTAGCCCTATCTCAATTGCTTTCAATGACAGTTTGTATCAAATAAATTATTTGTGAAGTTCGTCAGTACCCTTCAAACGTCAACATCGCGATAGATTCAAAAGTTAGACAATTAAGCCCCAGATTGTAGATCTCAAGATGTTTTCCTTGACCGTTAGCGAGTGGTATTGCTACAACTTTGAAACAAATTAAAGTCATAGATACATGCCCGAACCGGGAATCAAACCTGGGTCTCTCGCTTCCGAGTCCAAGCTACCGCCGCCTAGCAATAAGAGCAATGTTATAGTGAACTAAAATAAAAGGGTATCATGTGTGTAGTGCGTAAAAGTGCACGGCGGGTCGACGGACATGTTCGGAATGCAGTTAAAGGTCGGCGATATCGTGGGCGGATTCCTTGACGTCGCCGACCAGACTATTAGTGAGTTGAGACCCCTGGGCCTCAAGACTGTAATGTATGTTGTCGTTCGATACGATCAATTTTGTACGATAACCATGTTTTCAATAATAAAAATGGTAGCACCTTACAAGTTACACCTTTCATCGTATCGAAAAACAACCTGTCTTACTGACTTGGGACGCATCGCGTGTGGGGATCGGTGCAGGAGTGTTTTTTTGAAAAATGGCGATAAAGATAAAGAATCTAAACCCTTTAGTTTAGATTCTAAGCCACAAAACTTTTTACGATACAATCGATATTCTGATCAATAGTAGGAGATCAAATATTCTAAAGTTGTTTAAAACCATTACCAGCAAAAGGTCCCAAATAAATGTGTTGGTGGCTCTGCTAACCCATTTTGGGACATTATCTTGAATGTTATGTTTTGTTAAACAATTTGATTGTATTTAAATCCAATAAAAAAACGATTTTGCCACTATCAAAGAATCACTCTACATCACATTGTGAAGAAATATACTCGTATATTGTTAACTTGTGGTAACATAAATGTGTCCACCAGTATAATAAAATTATTCTATGTATTTATGTTACATACCTGTAACTGTATTCCTCTGTATTCAGCTAAATGTTACTGGTTTATTTATGTTATATGTTATCCTCCGACCCTCCGTTGTTAGAAGTTTAGAAGATAGTGGTGTTATTTGGTATCTTGATTGGATCCTATGTATGTCGTCCTTTTCAGAATTATTAAAATAAAATACATCCAATAAAATTATATTTAAATAGGAAACATAATTAGAACTGTCGATGCGATAATATGCGTAAAATTTTTCGCCATCTAAAGGAAGTAAAAGTGTTTTTCGGTAACCAAAGTGCAACCTTGACTCTCGCCTAACACACGAAACTTTTGTTAGCCCGACTAGTATATGATATTTCTATATACTGTCAATATGCTATTGAGGCGTTTTCTTTAAAGTTAAAACTGTTAAATTAAACTTCAATAGATGGCGCAAAAATGTTTCCGCCTGAAAAGTTAGTTTTTCAGGATACATACTTATACATTTGACACGCGCAAGCATTTTGCTCCCTCTCTAAACTGTAACAGCGCCATCTATTGAAGGCTTCTAGCATCAAGTTTAAAAACGCCTGACGTCGAATTTTTCACCCTTTAAAGGAGGAAAAAGTGTTCAGCGGTAGCACAGAGTCGTTCGGCAAGCAATGGGCGGTGGGGGACGTCGTCGGCGTGTTCCTAGACCTCATTGATAAGACCATCAGTAAGGACATAGAGCCTTTCCTATGGCTAGCTTTAATGCACGCGTTGCGCTAGCTTTCAGCTGAGTCTGTTCATAGATTTGGGTTTCAATGGGAGACAAAAAGATGGTTCCTAGGGCGATAAAATCTTGTTCTTCGTACCAAAAGGGCTGCACCTTGTCTTCTATTGAATATTCAGAGCTGTACTCAGCTTATTCAGGCTTTTGTATGCAAAAGATTTTATTCAAAATTAACTATCACACCATTGTTTTCATAGCAAATACGCACTACTTGCTAATCGACATTAATATCATCAAAATTTTATTGTGTAAATAATAAAAATAACAGCTTCATAATTTAGGTGCCGAAGTATATTTTGCAACTTTTAAAACCAAATGAATAAAGGTCAATATAATCTATGATCAATATTGAAAAGTTGTAGGTATTTTACTATAAACTTTACTGTAGTATCTCTAGAATACCCAACTTCCTAAAGATGTTTATGTAACAGCGTCTATGTAAACATAAATAACGTATTGTACATAACCATAGTTTGCTTTGGAACTAAACTAGTTTTTACTAATTTCATCCTCCATTGCCTGTTGACTAATTTGTTATAACAATATTTTTAGTTCTAGATGTAAGCTAAGCTTAATTTAATCAAACATCTCCATCAAATAAAATATTTTACGATACTCTGGTCACAAAGCCTTCCAAATTTATGTGGAAAAATAGGTAATTACAATAAAAATATAATGTCAGTCATTTTTAGTTCGAGTTTCTTTCGTCCTACCTAAGTTTTTAAAGTTATGATATTATTTGACGATTATATTGCAACCCTGCCACTGCCATTCTTTCAAACACCGCATCTCGTAACTACACTGCAATAGAGCTCGCGCCCTGAAGGAAGACCGATGAGTTAAGGAATTTTGGCTCTTAATGCAATGGATTTAAGGATCCCACCGAGGGACTTCATTGGTGGCGCGAGCTCTACTTGCGCTTCTCTACATTTATCATACTACAGGGTGAACTAACACTTACTGCTCTGTCACAGGTTTCTCTCTAAACGGCGAGTTGCTTATGGACGCACTGGGTGGCGAGACCACATTCGCTGATGTACAGGGTGACAACTTTGTGCCCGCCTGCACGCTTGGAGTGGGACAGAAAGCTAGGTAAGAATCACAATCATCATCATCAGCTCACCTCTGCCCACTGCTGAGTGGGCTGCTTTTTCCCCTCGCGCCACCTCACACTGTCCCACGCAATCCTATCATATCATATCATATCTTGTTCCTATTGATTGAATATATTGCATGTATGATTGTTCTGTGTCAACATGAATACCGCCATCTAGCGGTATTAAAACAACAAGACGTGTTTCAATCGATCACGCAAAGATCATCATCATCAGCCTGTTAATACCCATTCTTGAGTAAAGGCATCTTCATGCTCACGCCATCTCTCACGATCCTGTGCCAGGCGCAACCACTATTTTCCGGCTACTTGGGCTATGTCGTCGGACCATCTGGCTGGTGGTCTGCCAACCGATCTCTTATCCTCTCGAGGTCCATCTGCCATCGGTGCGTCCTGCCCGATTCCACTTCAAAGATGTTATGCGTTTTCCGAAGTCTCGCAAAGATATGTAGGTTTTTTTACTTAATTTGTTATTGAACTTTGACCCTTGTTTCTTTGCTTTGCAGGTTGACTTATGGACAAGACGTCAATACGTTGAAATACTTCACGACATGCGGTCTTCAAGAGGGCTACGAACCTTTCTGCGTGTAAGTATTTTGCCATCCACATACAGGGTGTTAAAAGGCCGCGAACAAAGCGGGAAACCACGTATTGTCCTCATTATAAAAAAATATATTATATGCCTGGGAAATCAACGGCTCCCGAGATAAAGAGGTTCAAAGTCGGACTTGTCAAATATTTTTTTCGCAGAAATATATTCCTAAGTATCAAGTACTTTTCTTAGTACATTTCTTCTCAAGAAGCCATTTTTTTTAAATACTTCTTCTATGTGTTATATGTGTTACTGTATTTTTCCAGCAACATGAAGAGGGACGTGACCCACTGGTACACTAAGGACCAGCCCATCTTCGAGAATACTGATGAAATGGCTGACACCAGGATAGATGTCACAAGGATCCCTGCTGGATCAGGTACATTTCATAATTATATAGGGCAATTTTTAAATAGCATTTATTCTGAAACACTTCAACTTCTAAACTCTAAATAAAAGCCGAGTCCACGGAATTACAGTTGCTACTGTCAGATAAAGCCAATCGGGTGACCAGTTTTGCTTTATCTGACAGGAGCAACTGTCATTCCGTGGACTCGGTTTTTTATTTAGAGTTTAAATGTGTTGACGTGTTTGAGGATTTACGACTTTCTCCAAATTACCACCAACATTTGTTCTACAACTTTGGTGAAAGTGCAATTTTACTAAAAATGTACCAATGCTGAAACCATTATGTCAACATATAATCAACTAAACCGTCATCTAGCGCCAGATATTTGGTTTGGTTGATGAGACGGTACGGTACTAAACAACGCCACTTTCGCAACTTTATTTCTTCGTCTACTCGTTTTGGGCTAGTCCTTCTCCACAGTTCTGTGTTGGTAATTTTCTTTGGCCAGAATATCTTTAGAATTTGTCTCAAGCACTGGTTGACAAATACTTGAAGTTGGCTCGATAAGTCTTCTCTGACAAACCAGGTTTCGCAACCGTGGATGAGTACAGACTTGACGTACGAAAATTCTCAGCTTGGTGCGTTGAGTGATGACAGAGGAGGACAGAGGATATCAGCGAATAGGTAGGGCCAAATGTGTATTGTTTATTACAGAATGAAATCGTTACTTTCCACAGACACTCCACCGACCATGAAGATATCTCACAACACATTTGAGACGATGGAGAAGGCCAACTGGGAGTTTCTGCGCCTTTCACTGCCTGTCATCTGTCACGGAGAGTTTATCGAGTAAGTTCACATTAAAAAAATATAACTAGTAGTTTGCCCCGAACTGTGAATTCGCGACCCCAGTTACAGATGTGTAACTTTTTGCTAACACCATTAGCGCAGGCGCGCGCGCTTTGCATATAAACTGTACAACCAAATATCTTTGCAACCCCTTGACGATTTGGCTCATGTTCAAACTTAAAAAATCTTTTGATTTCATTTACTCGCTCACCAAATTTCATAACAATTAGACCAAATCTACTCAAGTTATCGTCGAACGAACATTGATACTACAGACTTCATACAAATATACAAACGCCGGATTGTTCCAGTAGACTCGGAGAACTTATCTAGCTTCAATCATCATCACATCACCAGTTTACTACTTTTAGAGATTCTGTGGGCAAACTTTACTAAAGCTCACCCTATTTCTTCCACTCAACTTGATCTCCTTCATCCCTCTTTCTCTCTAACTCTCTTTCTCTACCTAACACTCACCCTGTTTCTCTCTAGCTCTCTCTTGATCAGGCAAGTAAGCCACCAAAAAGGTGACAATACTGTTTGTGTATGCGAAACTATTTTATTGTTTGCAACGAGTGCTTGTATTGAATACAAAGCTAGCGAAGTTTTCTAATATCCTTGCGAAATACACAACTTTTCATCTCAAGGAGCGAGGAAATGATTATGTTAGATGCACCAAACTACAATAGACAAGTAGGAACATAGATGTTAGTGAAATGAGTTTCCTTGTTTGCCAGTCACAGTCGAGTCGATTTCCTTTATTTCTTTACACCATCGAGCGTTGCGTTCAAATTTCGAAGCGCGAAATAATTACTTTTACCTCATCTTATGGAACTAGTAACAGTATACTTTCCGGGCCTGGGAGATGAAAAAGTTTTTTATCGTGCTATCGACTAGCGCCAACTTGCTTGATTGCCGAAAAAATACTTTAGGTTATTCTGCATGCCTTTATCGCTCAACGGTCATCGCATTTTTATTCTTATTATTCCTACTATCTTTTCTTATTAACCACTTTTAAGAGGAACCGTGTGCTTATTTTGTAAAAGAAACCGCACAGTTGCTAGTCCTCAAAACCGGTTTATTTGCGGGAAAATAGCTCTTAAAGACATAAACCATTTTTTAAAATATTTTCCCGAAAATAAACCTGTTTTGAGGACTAGCAACTGCGGATTTTTTTTACAGAATAAGCACACTGTACTGGTATACCGGAGCTTGAGCGTTCTGTACACCTGCACAGTTGTGGAACATACACGCTCGGATTTGCCCGTTATGCCTGTACAGTCTGTACAACTACAAGGTGTTACAAAAGATCCTAACTCTTTTTACAGGGTAATAGCACGCGGTGATAGGGATCACAACCTAAATATTTATTTTGCTCTATGCGTTCCGTTGATTTTTAAATTCAGAAAATGTGAACAGCGTGGCTGGAGAAAAGTAATTTTCAAATATTGTTTTCAGTTACTTTTACAATATTTTAACAACTCAAAGCTATGCAAATGCACCAACACACACAAATATATTTTGAAATTTGAGCTAATACAAAAAACAAAAAAGTTATGTTTTTTTATTATTTTGAGGTTATAAAATTAACATAGTTTTTTTCAAAATTTTTTTACAGAATTGATCCTCTTGACCAGTAGGTTACACCCTGTAAAAAGAGTTAGGATGTTTTGTAACACGTTGTATGCAGGAAAACCCTAAGGCCAGGCCCCAGGCCCTAGGGGAGGCCGGCTGTACCGACAGGGGTAGCCACATTATTAACTCTCTTCCAGCGAGCACGAGAAGTCTCGCCGCTGGGTGGAGATCAAGGATCGTCAGCAGATGTTGATGAGGGAGCACGCCGAGTCACAGATGCCGGCGCACATCGACCAGATCATGCGCAGCGGATTCACCATGACCGATATTAAAGGTAAGCGATTTTTCGACCCCCTCCACTCCCCTGGATGAAATCCTTTAAGACCGATTTACCTTAAGCGTAGATGGACTAATGCCCTGGATGGACTAATGACTAATTCCACCAACTATACTTAATTTTTAAGAACTTCTTTAACTTTTTTAAGAAGTCGCTAAGGATGAGGACTTCTTAAAAAAGTTAAGAAGTTTACCGAAGCGCTCACAGCCTAGTTGGACTAGGCATTCTTAATCGATTGGCAAAGTTAAGCAACATCGGGCGCGGTCAGTCCATGGATGGGTGACCGCTGGTGGCAATAATATCTGTGCGCTTCCGTGCTTCGGAAGGCACGTTAAACCGTTAGTCCCGGTAGTTGTTGATTGACAACAATCGTTAAGCCATGTCAGAGGCCCTTTGGGCGGTCTGAAAACTCTAACTCCAGGGGTGGCCACTACCTCACGATTAACTAACTATAGGGACAAGGAGGGGCAATGTCCCGGGGCCCCCAAGCTCAGGGGGCCCCCTCGGACCCTGATACCAAACCGTATTGAACTAGCTAAAAAATCTCCAAGAAAACATTCAAGAGTAAATTTCTCCGTTTTTTTTAGGGCCCTTTCATTATTCAATAGTATTTTTATGTACCTACCTATCTACCTACCCTACTTACATTTTGCCAGTTCTAAACCCCTGCCTACCCCCCAAAGGTCTCCATTATGACGACGCGCAAGAAGAAATGCCTCCCAGTAGCAAGATGAAGCGTCTACCGTCGCGGCCGCCGCGAAAAGGATCCCTAAGTCGAGGCGTCACGGTCCAAAATTACTCGTTGCAACCAGGTTAAGCTCGATGCTCCCAGAAAATAAAGGCGTGGCTGTTCCGTACTGGAGCCGAAGGCGGTTGTCAGTTTAGAAATATTATACAGGGCAATTTTTTAATAACTTTATTCCTGAAACACGTCAACTTTAAAATGTGATTTGTAACTTATGTTCTACAACTTTTGTCATAGCTCGATACTTTTCAATTACTGAACGTTTCTTATGCTTAAAAAGTTGGCATTTGTGCCATTTCAGCGCTGCCTGCGCGGCGCGCTTTCGTGCACCTCCATTCTCTACCACCTTGTCAGCCTCTCCTGCTCCTATTTGTTACTGTAAGACAAAAAAAAAATTGTATGAAAAAAAAATGCACTTTTAACAAAGTCGTAGAACAAAAGTTGTTGGAAATTATATTTAGGGGTTAGTGTGTTAGAGGGAATAAAGCTATGTAAAAATTGCCCTGTATGTCGATGGTTTTGACGCATCTCGTCGCCACCGCTTCCACTTGTGTGTGTGGTTTCTCATACAAATTCAAACAACACGGAAAAAACCGCATTCGGCTTTGCCTCGCCTTCGGTTTCTGTGTGACACGAGCTTTAATGCGTGACGTCATTGCTGATGTTGATCTTCTTAGCTTGTCTGTCGTCTTTCTGAATAACACTTTCGTTTCGAGACATTCGAGTAACAATACAATCGCTCATAACAGTGTTTCAACATTTTAAGGTGTGCCATTTTCGAGAACATTTTACGATGTGCCATTTTCGAGAACATTTTACGGTATGCCATTTTGAGGACATTTTACGGTATGCCATTTTTGAGGACATTTTACGGTATGCCATTTTCGTGATAATTTTACGGTATGCCATTTTCGAGAGCATTTTACGGTCTGCCATTTTCGAGAACATTTTATGGACTGCCAGTTTTCATATGTGCCTCCGTTCATTGCCAATAATGGTGTTTCATTTTTTTGGGAAAATAGCTTAGATTTATGCCCAAAATCTGTGGCTTTCGTGGCGTAGTCATCGGCGTTTTAACACACCATATTGAAGCCATGGTATCTTATTAAAAGGAAGCTTTCTGGATTTTCGTGCGACGTCATCTTTTTCTACTATATTCTTGACATCGAACGTCACTCTTATCATTTTAGCCCTGGGGCTTAATTGTCTAACTTTTGGAACCATCGCGATCCCTTTCAATGGTATTGGAATTATGATCGTGATTGCGACTTTAGACTGGAATTGTCTAAGTTTTCAATCACAATCGCTAACAGAATGGATGAGTCAAAACGCCATACAAATTGGATGATTTTGAGTGAACGACCTTGCTATTTTCTTCACTCAATATCCTTCAAAATAGTGTCGCAATCCCTTTCCCCATTCCAATCGCTTTCAATGACCGTTTCTGTCAAATAAATACAGTCTGAATTTCCTCATCACCCTTCAAACGTCAATTTGAAAGGGGTCGCGATAGCTTCATAAGTTACACAATTAACCCCCTGGCGGCAGATGCGCCATCTTGTTTTTTGATTAGTGAAATAAATTAAGGTGGCGCAAATCATTACAGCTGGATACAATCGATTCTCGCGATTTCGTGCTAGCGGGGCAGCAAGCTTTTCGTCTGTAGATATTTTATGTGTCTAATCTTCACACTTTCGCCAAACAAACAAGCAATCATTAACACGCAAAAGACCACCTTAATCTCCTACAAATAAGGTCTACGACCCGCAGGACAAACCAACGGCATGCATCGCTCGACAAGCGAAGCGGAAATGGCCAAGTACGAGCTGGGAGTGCAACCGCCCGGCGAAGAAAAGAAGGATAAACGTGGCCGGTCGCCTTTCAAGTAAGCATACGAATCCGTGGATACGTAATATCCATCTGATCCCGGGATCGGTAGATACAACTCCGATTTTGGTTGGAAACCTGGTTAGACTTTCGCCCAGCTAGTCTTTTGTCTTTTTGTCTATGGTTTAACCTACACTTGTATATCTTTTGTTTTTTGTCCGTCTCTTGGTAAAATGTGATAGTATTGTACATTGAAGAGTCCACTCGTTGAACTTTTAGTAGCTAGAGGCTGAAAGTATAAAACCAGTGACGTTACAGGTACAGACGAGTTAGAACAGGCTTCTTATCATTTCCATACAACTAATAAAAGCGAAAGTTTAAAAAGTTTGTACACAAAAAAAAAACATTAAAAAACTAACAGCTACTGATAAATAGGGCGGTGCTCAGCTTAATGACGTGTATGCATCAACACAGCGCTGATTTTACATCGTACGTTTTTACATGTATTTGCATGATTATCTAGAATTAGTGAGATTCTCAATGTAAAAACTAAGATGCAGCCTGTACAATTGTGCATGTTCCACTAGCTGGGCAAAGGCCATTCTCAATGAACTCTTAAAAATTTTTGTTCCCCAAAGGTTCTTTCGGAGCAAGCGTGGCGAGAGCGGCGAACGCGGAAAGTCGCGCAAGTCGAAAACTCCGGACCCGTTGAGTGACACTGAGGTCTCGCCCGAGCGAGGGCCGAGACGACCCAACCCACAGATCAGGGTGTCACAGGTAAGAAGCCAGGGGGCTAATTGGCTAAGTGTCGAAACTACCATTCGACACATCTCGAAGGAAAAATCTCATTTTGCGGCGAATGTCACATCTCCTATTCTGACTCCTCGACATAAGGCACGAGATTTCTACGAGATGTTTTCCTTTTAAACTCGACATGACTCGAGTGGTCGGGAGCAGTCGAGATCGAAATGACATGAGATTTTTCCTTCCAGATATTACCAGCGCCATTTTAAACAGCTGGTACGTTCATTGCCTCATTCATTATCTACTTTTTGTGTTACCCAGATTCCCAATTCTTCCATCATATTATACGTTTCATTTTGGTTTGGCCCCCATGTTTTGCCTCGTCCATTATCCACTTTTTGTGTTGCCCAGATTCCCATCTTACTACACTCAGCAACAAAAAAATCGCACCTTTTGTCAAACAACTTTTGTTCCTATTTGAAACCGATTGTGAGGGGATTATTAGGTATCAATGGATAATAAACAATCGTTTCATTCAATAAACAACAACCCTCTCGGTCCGCGATGTTGAAAAAAAGTATTGGTAAAGTCATGAAACCTACAGGTCTGTTGAGAGATCGCATGGAAGCTTAAATATCCTTCAAATTAAACCTCTATAGCGCATAAAGGTTTAATTTTAAGGAATGCAAGTTTTTCGAAGTTTGGCGTAGCATGGTTTCAAAAGGTGCGATTTTTCTGATGCTCAGTGTATTTTGACCTACATTTCGGTGTCCCATTTTTTGCCAAGTCTCATACTTTGTCCGACATTGTGTTGACCCCATTATTGTTATTGACCTCCACGATTCGCCTCATATTTTGCCCTACACACGTGTTGAGTGACCCATACTTTCCTGACCAAGTTCCCAGATTTTACCCCATTTTGATTGCATTTTGTGTTCACCCACTCTGTTTGTCTCCCAAGGCGAATCAGTATGAGACAAATGCATGCTACGCCAAACAAAGCCGCCTCAATTCCCATGGAAGCATCAACAACGTAAGTCCAAACGAAGCTTGCCTTCAAAGAAGCTTCATCTTCAACGAAGCTTAATGTGCTTAATAATAAAAACAATTTTTCATTGTGTATACAGGACTAAAATGTTACTATAATATTGAATTTGATTGTTAAAAATGTTATACTCATAGCGTATTACCTCTTGTGACTTTATTCTACTGCCGCCAATGAAAAAAAAAAATATATTTTTTTTGGTTGCATTTTTAGCAAACAACGCTCCTGCTATTTCTCAACGCGAGGCTTAACTATTTTTAGGTCCTAAGGTTTGGTTTCCAGATTTTAAAACTTAAGAATGCAATCGATTATCGCCAAAAGTGGCCACTTTTGGCGAGAATCGATTGCATTCGTAGGAAATCCAATCCTGGAATCCAAACCTAGGTCCTAAAAATAGTTGCTTCGCCTTAAATACATACTTACACATAACTTCTAGTGATAAGAGCTATACGGTGCGCGATTTGACGCGCAGCCCTATCCATACAGAGTATTTTTTAATAAACTTTATTCCTGAAACACGTCAACTTCTAAATGTGATTTCCAAAAACTTTTTTTCTACGACTTTGGTGTAAGCGCAAATTTATTGTTCCCACACAAAAACAAACCATTTTTTTGCATAATTTCTGGTGCGTAGTAACATAATTATTATGGGAGCTGGAGAGGCCTGATAGGAAGAAGAGAGTGGAGGGGCACGAAAGCGCGCTGCGCAGGTAGCGCTGAAATTTTATAATTGAAACTTTTAAAGAACAAGAACGTTCATAATTTAAAAAGTATAGAACTATTCGAAAAGTCGTGGAACAAAAGTTGTTGGAAGTCACATTTAGAAGTTAACTTGTTTCAGGAATAAAGCTATTTATAAATTATCCTGTATACTTTTTTTGACAGACCAATCTAGCCGCGCAATCGTTCCAAACGCCACCGACGGAGCGCAAGCAAATGACCACGAACACGCTAGCTGGAGCCACTACCGAGACCGTTGGGAACGAGATCTTCGACTCGGAGTGTCTCAAGCTTATCAACGAGTACTTTTATGGTGTGAGGTGAGTAGAGTAACGTATTATTACCCGACTACGCGAAGCAAAAAGGAGGGTTATGATTTTAGCAGCGTATGTATGTATGTATGTATGTATGTATGTATGTATGTATGTATGTATGTATGTATGTATGTATGTATGTATGTTTGTGTGTTCATCTGTTCCCTCGCAGAGCCTAAACTACTCGGCCGATTTCAACAAATGAGGTGTCGTTTGATTCGTCTTAATCACCCAGGTAAAATAGGATAGTTTAATTTAAAAAAAAACCAAGATGGCGGCTGTGCTGCGCCCTAAAGTGGTGGACCTAAAAATAAAAATTATCGGATACCATCGTCATGGGTATCAAATGAAAGGGCTTTAAAAGACCTTTTCAAAAATGTATAACACATGTAGCGTCAACATAACAAATAGAACAAAATATTCCAAAATGTGTTTTTTTTTTTGCTATTCTTGGTTCTATTTTAGGTGATCATCCAAAATAACTAACTAAAAAGCTCAAAAAAAAAATAGAAGACCACATTCGCATTTGATAAACCGATGGCCTCCGACTACGATTAATTATCTATGAGTCTATTTTAAGGATAAGCAGGTCTTGTTTTAAGCCTTTTAGTAGTCGGGTTTTAGTTTTTAACTTCAATTTTTTTTTAAAATCCATATTTCTCTTTGTAAAACTAAGAATACGAAAAAACACAAGTGTGTCCAAAATGTCCATATAATTTTTTTAAGGCCGTATTATCTTGCATTCTTTGAAAATTTGAAGTATTCTCTTGCTATGTTTACACTTTAACTTTCGTAAGCACTGCACATTTTGTTTTTCGTAAACGGTTAAACTTACTTGTATTAGTCTGTGTAGCTGACTAGTTTCGGTTCTCATTCGGAGACCTTAATCATGGAACTGAGACGGCCCTCGCGACGCCGTGGTCAGTCTCAGACTGCTTGTCAGTAGGCGCCGCGCGCGCGGCAAGCGAAAGAGCTTCCAGGTGCACAACTTAGTAATCATAATATCAGAAGTGGGATACAGTCTAACTGCACCATAAAACTCATTTATTTCTCTCCCCACAGGATATTCCCCGGGCAGGACCCAACCCACGTGTATATCGGCTGGGTCACGACCCAGTACCACCTGCACTCCAAGGAATTCAACCAGTCAAAGGTCACCAAGTCCTCCGTCATCATCACTGACGACTACGACCGGGTCATTGAGAAGTAAGATATTGAATAATATTGATGTCAGTATACATTCATCAATCTTTCCCGCATCGGGTTTTACAAACTAAGGCCTTTGTGCATCTACGTAATGAAATTATTAATGCAGCGTCCAGCGGCACCTTTACTCAAACTAGATGGGTGAAGAGACCACTCGGCGCTGCAGTGCCTGGGACATTGTTTTAGATGGAGGCTTGCCTAGTATCTCTACCATCCTGACAGCTTAGTCGGCGAAGCCCACAAGAAAGACAATACAACACTACAGCCAGAGCAGAAATGCAGTCTTTTGTCTTCGTTTGCCTTTGGGATATCGAAAGAATACACAAAAGCAGAGACTACCGATCATCTTAGTCCAGCTGGTATATCAAAATTTCCCCTTCCTTTTGCTGCACCATAAAACAGAGCTGCTGTCAGCAACTGCCTCTTCTACGAAGTAAATCCTCCCCAATAACCAACTGAAACAAGCCTCAATTTCCAGTGTCAACCGCCAATCCTGCTACATGGTGCGTGCGGATGAACTGTACAACGAAGTGATGGCCGAAGCGACCGGCAAGGGGGCTTCGCAGGGCATGTTCGTTGGGTGTTCCGTTGATACCTCAACTGGAACCGTTGCATTCACTTGTGAGGGCAAGGATACTAGCTTCAAGTTCAAGGTAATTTGGTCATTAATACGGTGTTATAAGGTGTAGAATGGATATAAACGTTTATGGACAGATTCAGGAATAAAGAAGGTGAGTAAAAAGTATAATTATGTTTTGTTTATACGACGACTAGTAATGTTACTTTTACTTTTGAGGAGAAGGAGAGAGAGGGGGGTAATTCTCTGGAGAAAGAGAGGGAGACAAATATTATATATTAATACTTAAGCAACCTGACGACTTCCTGGCGTCGATCAGTGAAACCGGAAGCTAACAGTTTCGAGATGAGCATATCCGAGCTTGAGATGAAGACGCAAAATCGGCCAGATTGGACAACTGTTTAGAGAGCCCTATGTCCCGGATTAGAGATGACAGGAACTGATGATGAGGTAGATTGGTAGAGAGAAATGTATGGCTATGTGTGAAACGCACAGAAATAGTAGAGAGACAGAAAATATTGTTGTTGAGATATCGTTGTTGCTTGTCGATCCGGTCATGATTATGACGTGTGTACTGCAATGACATTCTAATACAAATAGACAACTCATAGGCGCTCGAAAAAGGTAACTGCAATATTGTGCTTAAATTCAGTGTAAGCACAATATTTTCATTAGACGTTTGATGACTACGCAGCTGTCAACATGCCAAAATGTGGTACAAAAAAGTGCCGAAATATCACCTTGACAATGCGAAATAAAGATGGTGTGACCTACCATCTCTTCTTCTTCTTTGCCTGGCCCTTTCCCATTTTATTTGGGGTCGGCCCTCCTTATCATGCGTCTCCAGGCAGCTCGGTCCTGGGTCGTCTCTTTGTCGAGTTGGGCTTCTCTGAGGTTCTTATTAACTACGGACATCCATGTGATTCGGGGTCTTCCTCGTCCTCGGGGTTTAGATTCAATATCTAGCACTTTCCTGGTCATGTGGTCGGATGGTCGCCTCATAACGTGTCCGTACCACCGCAGACGGCTCTCTTGTAATTTATCTGGGATAGGTCTCACTTTGAAGGTGCCTCTTATGTGTGTGTTTCTGACATGATCCAGCCTAGTTACACCACCTGCCCACCTGAGCATCTTCATCTCTGCGCAGTGTAGTTGGTTTTCGTGCTTCTTTTTGAGTGGCCAGCATTCGGCTCCGTATGTCATTGCTGGTCGGACGGCTGCTCTGTATACTCGTCCCTTTATGCGCACGGGCATTCGGCTGTCGCATAGCACGCCGGACAGTTCTCTCCATTTCATCCACCCGGTATTTACGCGATGGGTGACATCGGTGTCTATTGACCCATCCTTACTTATGACTGATCCTAGGTACTTGAAATGGTCCACTTCTTTAAGCTGGGTGTTCTGCAGACAGATGGTGTGTTTGCTGTTGCCGCCACTAAAGTTGCAATGCATGTACTCGGTCTTCTCTCTGCTTATTCGCAGACCTGATGTTTCCAGAGCTTCCCTCCACTTTTCTAACATCTGCTGTAGGTTGTTCACATCTTCACTGATGATGACGACATCGTCCGCATATAGAATGTCCCATGGCGGCGCTCGTTGCAGATTTGAGGTGAGATGGTTCATTACTATATTAAATAGCAGAGGACTGAGTGCGGAACCTTGGTGCACACCAACCTTTACATCAAATTCATCGCTCGTTCCGGCCGGACTTCGGACTTTGGTTGATACTTGGTGGTACATATCTTTGACAATCATTATGTAATGCTCGGGGACACTCTGGGCCCTTAGAGCGTGCCAAATTAATTCTCTCGGTACCCGGTCGAACGCTTTTTCTAGGTCGATGAATATCATGTGCAAGTCTGTTTTGTTGTCTCTGTACTTTTCCATCAGTGTTCTGACCGAATGTATGGCATCAGTTGTGGATCTACCGGCGACAAATCCGCATTGGTTTTCAGTGACGCTAGTTATTTCCAGTAGCCTTTTGTTGATGACTCTTTCCCATATTTTGAAGGAATGTGAGATTAGCTTTATAGCTCTGTAGTTGCCGCAGAGTCTTATATCACCTTTATTTTTATAAAAAGGGATGAGAAAGCTCTTTCGCCATTCGTCGGGAATTCCATCAGCCAGGAACTTGTTGAAAAGTTTCGTCAGGAACAGTACGCCGGTATCTCCTATTCGCTTCCAGAATTCAGCAGGAATATCGTCAGGGCCAGAGGCTTTGTTATTTGCCATTCGTTTGATTGCCAGAATTATCTCTTCAGGCCTTATACATGGGATAGGTCCTTCTGTAGCAGGGATATCTTGTAGTGCCTCACTAGGAAAAACTTCATTTAGCAATTCTGTGTAGTATTCTTTCCAGCGGTCTTTGATGTCTTCGTTTGATGTTAGTAGTTTTCCTTGTTCATTTTTGATAAATTTGTTTGTGGCAGTATCCCTACTACTTTGGTGTTTGCGTTTTGCTAACTTAAAGATTTCTTTATCGTTTGAGGCAATTTCAAGTTTAGCATAGAAATCATCCCTGGCGGTTGCCTTGGCCTCTGCAACGGCTCGTTTTGCGATTTTCTTAGCAATTTTATAAGCCTGGTGGTCAGCATCGTCTGTTGTCTGTTGCCATAATTTGAAGAGTGTTTTCTTAGTTTCCAATTTTTCTCTCACTTCTTCATTCCACCAGCTAGTATCCTTGTTATTATTGATGGCACCTTTAGATACTCCTAAATATTGTCTTGCTTTTTCGTTGCAGTATAATTGAAAATCTCTCCACATTGCATCGGCTGTATCATCCTGCTGCTCTTGAAGGTGTTGTGCGATGTCTTCACATAGTCTGACACCTTCCTCGCCCTCTAATTTATGCCACCGTGTTCTTATGATTTTCTCCTTCTTAACTTTGTATGTTTTTGGGATTTTGAACTCTGCGACTAGTATTCTATGCTGTGAGGTAAGAGGTTCCCCGGGTATGACTTTGCAGTCTTTGCATGTCTTTAGTTGTTTTCTATCAGTTAGAATGTAGTCTATCTGAGTGCATGCCCCGCCGCTTTTATAGGTTACTAGATGTTCTACAGGTTTTGTGAAGAAGGTATTAATAATTGCAAGGTCGTGTGCCAGTGCCATTTCGAGGATGCTCTCTCCCTCCGGATTGATTTTACCGTATCCGAGGTTGCCATGTATTCTCTGGTAAGTGGTAGTTTTCTCACCAACGTGACCGTTCAAGTCGCCGCCGATGAACTTCGGCTCACAGTTTGGTATCGACTGCAGCAGATCGCTAATTTCTTCCCAGAAAGATTCCTTTTCCGAACTCGGGGTTCCGGACTGGGGGGCGTATGCGCTTATGATGTTCATGCACCGTTGATCGTCCATGGCAAGCTTGATTGACATGAGTCTTTCGCTTACTCTGTTTACTTCAACTACGCGATCTTGAAAGTGTTCGTCTACTACAATGCCGACTCCATTCTGCGCCCTTGTTCCATGATATATCAGCTTGTAGTTATGCCCGATATTCCGCGATTTTGACCCCTTCCACTTCGTCTCCTGGATGCAACAAATGTTGATGCGTCTTCGATGCAATACTTCGCTGAGTTCTGAGCTGCGTCCTGTCATCGAGCCCACGTTCCAGCTCGCTATGCGCATCGTGGGTGATATCCCGGGTGCTCTGATGACATTTGCGTCGCTTTGGGGGTACGCCCTAGCATTTGTTGCATTTCCATCACTGTTATCGTCGCTTGAGGGGGACGCCCTAGCATTATTTGCCCTTTTCTTATGTGTACTTTTCATGATTTGGAGTTATGGTGATTGGCTTTGTTTTTACGGCCGGTTGCCACCTGACGCCAAGACTATCACCCGCTACCGAGTGTGAGCGCCGCCGTTGGCCCCGAGGGGTTCTTCCGCCGCCTATATGGTGTGACCTACCATCGGTTAATTAATATTATTTACATATGATAACAGAAGAAAAGGTACAAATATTAAGAGGAAACTATTAAATTTTCAATAAAAACCATTGATTGTAAACAAATGTTCCTGTTTCTTTCTCTCCCGCGGGTCAGAAAGAGATAGACAAAATGATGCTTAAAGAACATAGTCAGAAAAGAAAACAATGGAGACTCCTTTTGTAAAGTAAAAATTCTAAGGACTAAAATTTTTCGCACAGTTCTTGCTCTATCCTTAGTCACTTTTTGTTTTTTCTAAAGCACTAACCCGTCCTAGGGAATAATTTAAACATTTATAAGTCCTGTCCCGAGTGAATTTTTTCAACCTATCCTTAGTCAGTTGAAAAGGGGCAGGCATTTTCACTAACATGACAGTTCGATCTGCCAGTTTACTGAGTTAGATGATGGGATAGGCTTTAGTTAAAATAATATAAAAAACTACCAGAGGCTTAAGTCTGTAACACAATGGCGTGTCGATGGCGTCCCAGTATAAGTAGAAAGAAAAAACAGGGGTTTCTTCGTTTTTCTCCTACAACCAGCGAACTAATCCTCTAGAATTAGAATCAGAATAATATTTCCTGTACTTGCAACAAAAAAAAGGACCGACACAGCATGAATAAATCGTAATTGTTGCTGTCAACTGGGAGCCCTTTTTGCCACCGTTGCGTTACAGACTCAGGCCCCAGGCCCCGCCACACTGATACACAAATACTTCATCCTCTTCATTCGGCAGAAGACCAAAGTCGAAGATATCTGGCTAGGCGGGAGTACCAACGGTGGACCAGGGCGTCACGGAATGGTGGCCTAGAATGGGTCGAGGGTCGCACAGTGGTCGATTTGTACGATTTAGGCGGCCAAAAGTCCATTTCTCAAAGTTAACTTATAACAAAACTAATTGATTCCCGGAAAAATAGACACCCCGACTGCCCAATCCCCACCCCTCCCCAGTTCCTAGAACTGCGTGCGCGCCCCCACAGGTAGTCGGAACTTGATCGTCGCGCAAGCTGTACGCGTTCGTTCTCGACACTCTTAGCGCAACCGATATTCTAAAGTGAATATTTCATTGGATATTATTCAGTTACAAGTGAAAGTGATGGAAGTCGAAAATTCAGGTAAGCTCCTTCAAATATAATTTAAATTAAGATAAGGAATATCAATATTTAGTGCAGTTACAACGTATCAAAGATCGCCCTTTTTCATAGAAAATATTATCATTTTTTTATTTTCAATAGTAAAAATGTTGTACTTCCGAGACCGTCCGAGTTAAATTCCTTATGGTTTCTAATAGTATAGCTCTTTGAGCAGATAACCACAAAAAAAATAGCCACCACCTTTGACCACTTCGCGAGAAAAATAATAATTCATTAACTTAGGCAGAAAGTGAGAAAAATTCCCTTTTTGTTTCTTTTGCGTTAAAATTCCTTTTCGTTGTTCTAGGTTCATCAAGTTACTCGGGCATGGAGGTAGTAACTCGCAGATATCTTTTTGATAAGATGATTGAGGAAAACTCTCCATCAATAAACGACAAATTGGAATACTTACAAAATTATTTGTTAGTGTCTTACGGGGACTCCGACGAAGACAAAAAGTATATAAATCATAAATTTTCATATTTTAAAACAGAAATAAAAAAGAGATGGTCCAAAGCACGCAACACGCTAGAAAAATTTCTTATAAGCAATGATGCATGGTTAGCAGGAACGTTCGAGATGCCCATAAAAACGCATAATAAGTCAGGACGACCTAGCAAAACATTCAGTGAATGTAGTGAAAGAACTAAAAGGAGGAAAACAGAAGAAGTTCGCTCCTCTGTAGGCAAAGAAGTGATAGTTCACGCAGCGCAAGTAATTTTACAAAAAGAAGGAAAAAGAAACGCCTCGCAAGTCCTAAAAGATATTACAAATTCGCCTGCAGCCGCAAACGAATGTAAAAAAAGACATTCCAAATCAAAGGCACAAGATCCCCTTACGCCTCGGGAGGCACTGCGAATGTGCGTGGACGCTGATTTGACACGAAGTCAATATGAAACCAACAAACAACCAACAGAAGCTTTTACCCGTGCTACGAATTAGTGTTGAAGGCTAAACAGGAATGTTACCCACCCAAAGAGACGCTACGAGTGACCGCTTCCTGTGCTGAAAGTGATCTACAATCTTTGTTAGATCACACCGTCACGCGATTATCAATTTTCCTCGAAGAAGTACTAATGACTCTTACAGAAACTGAGAGAAATTCCTAGCAGATTATCTGCAAATGGGGTTGTGATGGTTCACAACAAGCTCAATACAAACAAAAGTTAATGAATGACGCCGACTCGGATGCAAATATATTTTTGAGCTCATTCGTGCCTCTACAAATTGTTTGCGGTGAAGACAAAACAAAAATGGTTTGGCAAAACCCGACTCCTTCTTCACCACGATATTGCCGCCCGATACGATTCAGATTTATAAAAGAGTCTACAGACATTACAAAAGATGAAATAAATTACGTTCGGGACAGTGTGAAGTCCCTAAAAGCCACGGAATTGGAACTGAATGGGCAAAAATTCTCGGTTAGCCACAGTCTTAAAATGACCATGGTGGACGGCAAAGTTTGCAATGCGGCGACTGACACCAAATCAACGAGTAGATGCTACATATGCGGAGCCACTTCAAAAAACTTTAATGACTTAAGTAAAAAAAACGAAATTCACCCAGAATCGCTTGAATTTTGCCTATCAACTTTACATGCCAGAATTCGATTATTCGAGAGTATTTTACATTTAGCTTATAAATTGCCCGTTGGGAAATACCGTGAAAAAAGAACCAAAGCAGAAAAGATGCTAGAACAACAAAAAAAAAGAGATTCAGCAAAGATTCAGAGAAGAAGTAGGTATCTTGGTAGATATGCCAAAATGTAATTTTGGTAACACAAATGACGGCAATACTAGTAGAAGATTTTTTGAAAACCCACATCTGGCTGCTGAAATAACGGGAATAGACTTTAATTTTATTTATAGAATTAAAGTTATTTTGGAAGCCATATCAAGCGGTCACAAAATAGATGTCCCGAAATTTGATGAATACGCCATGGAGACAGCAAAACTGTATGTAGAGTTATATGGTTGGCATTCTATGACTCCTACCATGCATAAAATTTTGGTACATGGTGGAAAAGTTATAGAAAATTCTCTAGTGCCTATTGGTCAACTTTCGGAGGAAGCTGCAGAAGCTCGTAATAAGCACTTTCGCTCATACCGTCTAAACTTTGCTCGAAAGTTTTCACGCGAAGACTGTAACCTTGATATTTATCACAGGTTACTCTTGACATCAGATCCACTCATCAGTTCAATGAGAAAAAAAAAGAAGATCCGATCAAAACCATTCTTGCAGGAAACTTTGGAGCTTTTGCTTCCTGCAGAGCCAAATACAAAAGGCACTTGTGATAAATGCATGGAAAGTGACGGTGAGGAAGAATTGTCTTTTAAAGAGTAACATAACAATTTGTATGTTAAACTTTCATAAAATATTGTCTTATTGTTTATGATTCGGTACCTAACATTGTAAGTAACATTTAGTATAATAATGTGGTAATAACTGTTGACCATTTAATTTTAGTGTATACTGTATTTTTTTGTCATCCATATTTTATTTTCAATTTAAATAGGCATGCAGACTGTAGAGAATAAACATTTTTTTTTTATGTACGGCCGTCTTTTACTTAACAAATTGTGATAATTCTTAACCCAAATATCAAAAACTACTAAGCCGATTTCGATAATTCAAATGAACTCAAAATATATATTTTACACCAAAGGGAGATTTAAAGAAAATTTAAAAACATTGGCGCTATTTACAAAAATATTTTCACAGAAATGTTTTTTTGTATAGAAAAATACGCTTTCAATGAAACGAATAGGGATAAACATATATATTCACTCTAAAATACCAGATTAGCATTTGTTGTCGTATTTATTACTGAAATAAAGCATAAAATAGTTTTGGCCGCCTAAATCGTACAAATCGACCACTGTGGGTCGGTGTGTAGACCGAAAGCTCGATGACATTGTCAAAACAGCGGGAGGACAATGGACGAGATTGGCATTAGACCGAGGGGGTTGGCGTGAAAAGGAAGAGGCCTATGCCCAGCAGTGGGCTTTATTTATGCGCTGGATAAATAAGTAGATTTGTATCACCTGGTTTTTTAAACTTCGCTGTTATTATTTTCCTAGAAGCTATCGAGCTATTCGAAAAGTCGTAGAACAACATTTGTTGGAAATCACATTTATGGGTTGATATGTTTCAGAAAAAAAGCTATTTACAAATTATAATTACCTGCCTATTTTTCATAAACTGTTTAAAATAATATCCGCAACATGGCACAGATTTTTTTCCCCATAACAAAAAACTAAAATAGGCTATTGCTACTCCACTGCAATCTTTATTCCAATAAACTTCAAAAATCAACTTACGTAGCTTCAAACTGCGTGATTGATTTACATTTCCGCTTAGTTACACAATACATTTTGAGGGCTTGAAGTGTCAGCAGCAATGTAGAAACAAAAAGTCAGTCGAAGCATAATAGGGTGAAATTAGCGTGTGCCATGTTTCGACTTGGTTATTGTACGGAACAGTTTGTCCATTTGTATTAGAATGTCATTGGTGTACTGTCTATATTACGACTTGTGTTGGTCTATCCTCTATTTTACAACTTGTGTTGGTCTATCCTCTATTAGGATTAATAAACATCGTGCAAACCATCCACAGATGGAGCCAGATACCAAACTCTTCCCGGCCATCTTCGTCGAGGCCACATCCAAAGAAATCCTCCAGATCGAACTCGGCCGTTCGCCCACCAGCTTGCCCTTAAGTGCGGCAGTACTACCCACCAGTGATAAACACGTCATACCGCAGTTCCCGCCAAGATTGAAGGTGCAATGCCTCAAACCGCACCAGTGGGCCCGGGTAAGCCAATATAGACCTAAGTTAACTAAGCAATGAGAGCGAGATCTCGGTGGATCGCCCAACAGTATGCCACCGTACTACTGACCGGAAAGTTTTTTCCTTCTTTTCTTTTCTGCAAAATCGACGACATCCATTTAGAGGGAACTTCAAATTGCCACTGATATTTTATATGTTCTTTCAGCATGGAATAGTAATGTAGTAGTAACCTAGAAGAAATGGACATTCGCAATTTATTACCATAATGTTTTTAACTAATTTCAGGTGCCGAATCAATCGCTACAAGTCCACGCGTTGAAACTGTCTGACATCCGTGGCTGGTCCATGCTTTGTGAAGATGCCGTTTCAATGCTGGCCTTGCACATTCCAGGTAAAGTTTACTAGAGCCGCGTTTTCACAGTCAAAGTAAATAAAACCAAAGCCATCCAAGAAAACGACCGCTTCTGCCCCTCTCTACTCTACCCTTGATGCATTTTTTTTTTCAATATGGCGTGTTCGCTATTGTGTCCACCCTCGAACACAAGAGGGTGGGCAGTCACTCGACCGGGGTGACCGAGCGGCCGCGATTGGAGGCGGGCGAAATGTGGTTTGCTCGTTTCATACGGGCCCTGCGGTTTCTTCCGGCGAATGCAAACTAACGAGGGGACTAGCTAGCTAATATGTCCAGCAACTCAACACTCACATTTGTATGAGGGATCAAAACAGTGAGGCACAGGGTTGAGCGACGATGATGGTAGTGATTGAAATGGGCGGGGAAATTAACACAAATACACAGATTACAATAATAACAATACGAAATGGACGATTGCGGGTCGAATATCAATAAATACAGAGAGATGGAGCGGGAAACAAATTAAAATAAGTGGGCAAAAATATTCGTGGGGGATCAAATAGGGTGAGAAAAAAGCATCTGTCATAAAATTCGAAGCATAAAAAAAACAAAAGAAAAACATTCAGAAATTTTGATGGAAAATAAAAAGTGGCCAGTACGCGGCAATGCAGTGAGGTCGCATTACCGAACATGGCGCATTTTACAAATGTGTATATTTTACTAATTAAGACGCATTTTATATTTTTATTTTACTTAACAGCATTACCTTTGAATAAACATTACAATGTTTATTAAATCAAGGCATGACTATGCGAATTAGATGAGAAATTTATTTTAAAACTTAGTAAATATGAACGCAATAGCTTCAAGGGTAACCCCCCTGATTGGTAGATTCCATCTGCGACAGAGACAAGCTTTTCCATTTTAGCGAGAATCCTGACAGCTTAGTCGGCCTAGCCCACAGGAAAGACAAGGTCCAACTAAGCCGCGGGTTTCCCACGATGTTTTTCCTTCACCGTTAATGAGTGGTGCTGCGAGAAATTCACAAATGCACGTAACTTTGAAAATAAACCAAGTCATAGAGGTACACAAGACAGCACTTCGATCCTTACATGCTAGCGCTCTACTCGGTTACGTTACGGGCACTTTGCAAGAGAAGTGTATACTCTGACGTGCTGTCGTGTGTACATACCTGCACCGGGAATCAAACCTGGGTCTCTCGCTTGGGAGTTCATTGTTCTACCCACTAGGCCACTACCGCTTTTTGTACATGGATACATTCCCTGATAATTCTTTGTTTTCACAGAGGAGGACCGCTGCATTGACATTCTGGAGCTGATAGAAATGGACAAGCTGCTGAGTTTCCATTCACACACGTTGACCCTGTACGCTGCTCTGTGTTACCAGAGTAATTACAGGTAAATATCGTCTTTTATCAATGCACTAGCTGACCCGGTGAACTTCGTATCACCTGAAATAGTTTGACTCTCCGCGTCAAAAATGGCGATTCCAATACAAAATGACCAATTTTTAAATCTTCCGTTTTTCAGCTTATCCTTTAACTTTTCCCATATTTCTTTGCTTTTAAACCTACCCTGAACTATGGTGAACTAAACAAAACAGTAAATATGTAAATCGGTCAAGCCGTTTCTTAGTTTTAGCGAGACTAATGCACGGTGATTCATTTTTATACAGGGTGTTAAAAGACCGCCAACAGACCCGAAAGCCACACATACTAGACACCAAAACAATAGTATATTTCATTACAAGTGTGGAAAGGCTGTCATTGCAACTTGTTCCGACTGCCAACCCTCGCCTTCGGCTGCGCCTCGGCTCGGGTAGCCATTTGTCGGAACTCGTTGCAATGACAGCCTTTCCACACTTGTAATGAAATATACTATTTCGATAAATTATTGCTGGGAAATGATTTTGGTTTTTTAGGTTATAATTTTGAAAAATATTTTATCACGCAATGAATGTGTAACGCACAGAAGTTATATTGCGCAAACATAGGTATAAGTTTATGTTACTTAAGCTTGAAGTGCAGATGTTTAGAATACATTGCCGGTTGCAATTATTACGTCGTTTTTTGTAAGAAATATTCATAATTTTGATATGGCTTGTTGAGACGATATGTTAAGAACTAGATACTGAATACAATTTTGCAAAAAAAAAGTTTTGAAAAGTCCGACTTTGAACCTCATTATCTCGGAAACCGTTGATTTCCCAGGCATAGTTCCTTGGGCAAAAATGTTGCTTTTGATGAGGACAATACGTAGTTTCCCGCTTTGTTGGCGGTCTTTTAACACCCTGTATACAGGGCGTCCCACGGCTATGCAATGGAGGGAAAGTACCTTAAATATTGTAGATGGAATATTTTACTGAAAGAAGACATTATTTTAATTTTTAAAACAATTTAAACTGCATTCATAGATATTGAAATAATTACATGGTTGAACCGGGAATAGAACCCGTTACATGAGAAAAAATATTACCCTGTAGTTTTATCATACCGATCGAAAGGCTTCATCATAAGGATTATTTTTTGCTAAATAACATAGTGTCAGAAATAAAAGGAAGACCATGAATTTTAACATTTTTAATACAACATTAATCAATTTATCAATGAAAATCACAGTAACAAAAGATTAAAGATATGAAAATTAAACACATTTTTGAATTATTTCTTTATAATCAGCCAGCCGCATTGCGATGGACAAAATTTTACGCGTCTGTCGGCTCAGGATACGGCTCGATTTGTTGCATACTACCAGGTAAATGTTAAAATTCATGGTCTTCCTTTTATTTCTGACACTATGTTATTTAGCAAAAAATTATCCTTATCATGAAATCTTTCGATCGGTATGATAAAACTACAGGGTAATAATTTTTTCTCATGTAACGGGTTCGATTCCCGGTTCAATCATGTAATTATTTCAATATCTATGAATGCAGTTTAAATTGTTTTTTAAATTAAAATAATGTCTTCTTTCAGTAAAATGTTCCATCTACAATATTTAAGGTACTTTCCCTCCATGTGGCATAGCCGTGGGACGCCCTGTAGATATACCTACCTAAATCATCCTAGAACCTACGAATAAATCCCGCACAAGTCAAAAGTGGTCTTTTTTAGGGTTCCGGACCTTAATAGAAAAAACTTGTTCGTGCGCGAGTCCGACTCGCACTTGGCCGGTTTTTTTTTCATTGGCGGCTCTAGTGTGCCGTGGCCATTACCTTAACCGTGTTTTTCAACTTAACAGGGCCGCGCACGCACTCTGCCAGCACGTCGACCAGAAGCAGTTGCTGTACGCGATCCAGTCCCAGTACATGTCGGGACCGCTGCGGCAAGGGTTCTACGATCTCCTGATCGCCTTGCATCTGGAGTCGCATGCCACTACTATGTAAATGTCTTGGAGCCGACTTGTCACAGTGATACAGGGGGTCTGATATTATGTAGTTTCGAATGACGTTTGTGGCGATGGTCGTTGGCGCGAAAAACTTTGACAGCGGTACGCTCGTGCGAAAACTCATTAAATCGAAAACCGCTGGACCGAATAATGTCGTCGCGAACGCGTAAGCGCGAAAAACTTTTTTTCGAATGGAACGCTGCTTCGAAACTATCATGAGATCGAAATCCACTGTCGGGAATAACGTATTCCAAGAGATTGAATTTTTTTTGAGACTCGACGTCACAACTCTGATTAAACACATCAAGCCTCTACAAGTGTTCGATAGGATTGGTAGGCATGTAAATGAGGCAAAAATATTTTTTCAATTCGAACATGGGCCAAATCGGTCTAAGGGTTGCTGAGATAATATGGGGTCGCGAGTTCATAGTTCGGGGCGAACCACTAGTTGAACGAGCGAGCGAAGCGAGCGAAGTTCTCCGAGTCTACTGGAACAATTCGGCGTTTGTATGTATGTATGTATGTATGTTTGCATGTTTGTATGTATGAATGTTCGTTCGACGATAACTTGAGTAATTTTTGTCGGATCGTCATGAAATTTGGTAGGCAGGTAAAGTAAATTAAAAGAATTTTTAAGTTGGAACATGAGCCAAATCGGTCAAGGGGTTGCCGAGATATGGGGATGTTAAGTTTATATGGGATGAGAGAGGGCGCCACTGCTGCCTCTCAGTAACATTAAAAAGTGCTAAAAAGTGATTTTAAAAGTGATAAAAACGTAAATCTAATCAGTAAACAGTTAAAGCAGTGATAAAAACTAACAAAAGTGAACTATAAATACAAATTCTGTTTGGAAACAATATTGTGGATATCGGAAGTAAAACTCAGTGGAAACAATAAAAATAAATTTTTACGGGTCGCGAAATAATCCGTAACAAGTACTCTACATATTTTAATCCAATAAATCCAAAAAAAAAACAAAAATTATGCTAATTGCTAAGGTCCAAGGTACACCAGGGCCCTTAGCCTGTAACGCAATGGCGGGTCAATGGCGTCCCGGCAGAAGGACAAAACCGGGCTCTCCTCGTTTTTCTCGTACAACCAGAGAACTAATCCTCTAGAATTAGAATCAAAATATTCTTTGCTGTACTACAAAAACATTAAAAGGACAGAGAGCGTTAGCAAATCGTAATTGAAGTCGTCACCTGACAGCCCATTTTGGCACCATTGTGTTACAGGCTAAGGGCCCTGATTAGAAAATACATAACAGCGCCATCTACAAAAAAACTGTTGTTATTCTACTTCCTAACAGAGGGCGTGACTAAAAAAAATTTATCACAGCCATCTAGTGTTCAAAATTATAAACCAAAAAGTCCTCAACAATAGAGGTCGCTTTACTTCAAAACTACAAGAGAGTCCTATACAAAACTTAAAATGGAAGAAAAAGGTACTTGATAAACTACAAAAATCCAAAATGATCTAGAGGCACAAAAACTTGAAATAAGAAAAAGCGGCGAACAAGTTACAGAAAACATTCAAAGAATGTTTGGCGAAAAACTAAAAATGCTAGAAGAAAAATCTGAAAATCTTGAAAAACAAGTGGAAAATCAAGAGCAAAGACTATACTATCTAGAAAAAAATGCTAGTCAGAAAAATTTGCTTTTCTTTGGCGTCGAGAAACGTGAAAAATCGTAGTTTGAGCTGGAAATGATAATTGCAAACTTTGTAAAGGATTTTATGAATATTGAACTGGACCTGAAGAATATAGAAACACTATAAGAAAGATAGGAAAGAAATCGGAGAAGCCTCGTCCGATCGTGGAGACTTTCACAACACTTCATAAGTAAACCGAAATCATAAAAATGAAAAAACGCTGGACGACTTATTATTATATTAAGTTTATATGGGGTCGCGAGTTCATAGTTCGGGGCGAACCACTAGTTTATATTATTTTAACTTTTTGTCTGCAGGGAAGTCTGCAAGAACGAATTCGTGATCCCACTGGGGCCTGAACTGAAGGCGCTGTATGAAGACCCGGAGATGGGTCACAGCCTCCGGTCACTGCAGACGGAGAGCGTCCGGCCGCAGATGAAGATGACTGATATTGCGTGAGTAAACATTTTTACTGCCCGTGGTAAGATAGTTTACAGGGGAAAGTGTTGTCGGTGGTTGTATACCTGTAAGTTAATATTATTTTTTTATTATTATTATTATCGGCCAATACTTTGACAGCTCAATCTGTACAAATGGTCTGTGTCTTTTACCGCAAATAATAGAGTGTACAAATGATTCCATAAAAAGGGGAAACGTACCACTTTTACTTTCACAAGAAGATACTTCTATCTATGATCTCTACAAATCCTACAGGGGGCTAAGTCTCAGAAATCTTGATGTTAAAGGAATAATCTCATGTCATTTCGATCTCGACTGCTCCCACCACTCGAGTCATGTCGAGGGAAAAAGGCAAACATCTCGCAAAAATCTCGAGCCTTATGTCAAGGATGACTTCGTGGGAATAGGCGACATGACTTTTGCCGCAAAATTAGATTTTTCCTCCGAGTTGTGCTGAATGCGAGATTCCCGAGAACTATTCCCAGTACCACTCATAATCTTAAGCAATACCCGTACCCCAATTGATACAAGCCCTATTTTCCAGTGAAAACATTTCCGAGATCAGTAACCTCTACTCGCCATTCTTCCCTCTGGAAGTGGTCCGCGAGTTCGTCATGCAAGCATTGGCGGAGGCAGTGGAAACCAACCAGGTCCACAACAGAGATCCCGTCGGAGGCAGCAATGAGAATTTGTTCTTGTGAGTAAGCGTGTTGGAGGCGTTTTTCCCTGTTGCCAGCATTATAGATCTACCATTATACACCATCTGTGAAAATTTCATCTGTCTAACTATCACGATTCATGAGATACAGCCTGGTGACAGACGGACAGACAGGCGGACGGACAGCGGAGTCTTAGTACGAGTAATAGGGTCCCGTTTGGTTTTCCTTTGGGTACGGAACCCTGAAAAAGGAATAACTCTGATTGTGTGTCGGATTACTTATAATAGCAGATTATGTCTCCTGCTGGAAGTCAATGAAAACAATATTTAAATAATACGTTCCTCCCGCCACAGCATTCACATTTGATTAATAAAAAAATCAACGAAATGCCTAAGAGAAAAAAAAACATTTAGGTTGTGATCCTTATCACCCCGTGCTGTAAAGATAGTTAGGATCTATTGTAAAACCTGTTATACTTGACCAAAATACTGGTGATTTCGTAAAACCGTGAGGTAGCGGATCTCTTTAGTTAGAATCAATCCTGTCACTCCCCCTCTCTGTTATCATGACAATTTGAATTAATAGTAGCAACAACAATGCGCTTTTACCAACTTGAGTAGGTGCAGTGAAGTTTAAACTAGGTCGATAGATGGTCAAATTAACAATCGTTTTACTCTCCAGGCCCCTGATAAAGCTGGTAGACCGTCTGCTGCTGGTCGGCATGATGCGTGACGAGGATGTGGAGAAGCTGCTCATCATGACCAACCCTGAGACCTGGGATCCCACCTTCGATAAAGGTACAGTTTTGAAAAAACACTTGTAAAATGTAAGGACATAGCTTTCTTAGCGGTTTCCACCCTTCAGTCGGTAGCTCAAATGTAACTTCAACATCTATCAGGAATTAAGAATCCCTTTCAAAGACCTTGATACGTAATGAATACTTATGAATGGAATTGAATAAGTTTTAAAACATGATCCCATGATCCCTGACAGAACGTGACAACGGAACTGACATTTTGTCGACTCAATATTTTGATATTTTTTTTGTTTTATCCTGCTCTATTGTGTATTCTGTTGGTTTACTAAAACCTTTCGGACGTCAAATTTAAAGGGATTGTGTTTGATGTTGAACACTGCAGTTTCGATCTTTTGCTTCATAATTTCGAGCATTATTTTTCCTTCCACAGAGGGCAAAGACGAGCACAAGAAAGGACTCCTCCACATGAAAATGGCGGAGGGAGCGAAGCTGCAGATGTGCTACCTGCTGCATCACCTCAACGATATACAGCTCAGGCACAGAGTGGAAAAGATCATTGCCTTCGCGCATGATTTCGTGGGCGATTTGCAAGTTGATCAGTTGAGGTAAGTAGGACTTTGTAGTTACTTTACACCTAGGTAAGATAATTTAAGATAATTAGTTTTTTATTTAAAAAAACCATAAATAACAATTTACAACGTAAATAAAGTTTAATGGTTTCGCCACTTGAGCTACATAACATTTATCCGGCGGTCTCCACAGTAAACAGAAATCTGTGTTGTAAAGGCCAAGATATTTAGATTTAACAGATTTAGAGAGTTGGGCGCAATAGTTTTAGATAGTAAAGTTAAACACCAGTACCTACAGATTAATAATACTTTGACACAATGTGGTTTTTGACTTATTAAAGGTATTTCTCTTTTTTCTAATATGAATGTGGAAGTTCTACGACGCGTCAATCGTTCCCGATCTGACGCTGAGCCGATGCTGACCATAAAAAGGAAGTAGATTAGATATGAACTTTAAGGTTGGACGATAGCAACGTGGCGGGAAATTCAAAATTTTCACAGTTTTTTACATTTTGTAGCTAAACTGAGCTATTTTTGGGGCAATAACTTAGTATACTTTACATAATTGTAAACAACAGAACAACAATAATTCACCCGATTATGTGGTCTGGTCATCAACAAGTTTTGTTATTTACAATAATGAAAAGAATACTATTTTATTGCCTCGCACGAAAAATCAATGTACAAAAATAACTCAGTTTAGCTTCAAAATTGAAAAAACTTTTTTTTTTATTTCCCGCCACGTTGCTATCGTCCAACGTTAATGTAATGTAATTGATCGAAAGAACTCAAAGTGCTAACTGTACGTTAATAAAACAGCCCTTGTTTCTACTACGTCCAATCTAAAACCGACCTTACACTGAGCATTTGGTTGGTTTCCGCAGACGCTACGTCGAGATCAAGCAGTCGGACCTGCCTAGCGCCGTCGCCGCCAAAAAGACGAGGGAGTACCGCTGTCCACCCCGGGAACAGATGAACGCTATACTTAGTAAGTTTTTAACCCTTGACCAAAGTTGTTGACTTGAAGGTGTTGTTTCTCGATAGTATAGAGCTCAGAGGCTAAGACTGAAATTAAACAAGGACCAGAAAAGACAGACTATTAATTGAATGCTAAACCATATTTAAACAACCACTCCTCAATATCTATAACTGATTCCATGTATAAAATGTTTTCATTGGATTGCAATGCAACACACTCCACACTGACAAAATGGCGAACTCTGTGTTGAGCCGTGTGCACAGAATAGTAGAGCTGTCAGCTGTCAAAGTCACAGACTCATCAACACACACCAACATGCACCCCACGCCACGAACGAAACAACACATAAAATTCGCAACGGAGGGAAACGTTCCAAAACCAGAACATAAAGTTGGCGCGTTAGTTAAAAAATAAACTTCTGTCAATAAATTACGAATAAAGCTTGATAATAAATAATGAGGGTCTATGTCTCGAATGGCAAGTTTTACGCTATATTTGAATATTGTTATGTTTGTATCTTGGGTAAAAAATATTGTTTTAAAATTAAAAGCATTAACCTCGCTCGAGTAAACCAGTATCTGATCGCCTATAATGGAACTTTCATGAAATCAAAAACTGTTCGTACATGAAAATAACACTGAAATAAAATCTTTCAGGCAGCAGATACTGTTCAGGGTATTTTTCTCTTTGATATTGTCGGGTCATAATTAATTTTATTTTTAATTAGGTACATTTGTGAATTTGTTGTAGCAATACCTATGTATTGTATGGTTGCGAAGCCTGGACCATGAAGGATGCGACCTGCAAGAGGCTGGAAGCATTCGAGATGTGGTGCTACCGAAGGATGCTGAGGATAAGTTGGGTCCATAGAGACACGAATGTGGAAGTTCTACGACGTGTCAATCGTTCCCGAGAACTCATGCTGACCATAAAAAGGAAGAAGATTAGCTACCTAGGACTTGTGCTTGGCCACGACAGGTACCGACTTCTTCAAGTGATCATGATGGGCAAGATTGAGGGGAAGCGGCGTCCTGGTAGAAGAAGAAAGTCGTGGCTCGGAAACATCAGGGAATGGACGGAGATAGCCAGCGTTGAACAACTGTTTCGCTTGGCAAGGAATAGAAAAGAATATGAAAAGCTGACGGTCAACCTCCATTATTGGAAAGGCACGCCAAGAAGCACATTGAAATACAACACCGTGACGAAAGCTGAGCGAGTGAGCTACGAGGCATTATACCTTTAAGGGTAGACGATAGCAACAGGCTACATCTTACTGACTTTACTAGGGTTAAGAACAGTACGGTTCGTTTTTAGCAAACAACGAATCAAAAAAAAAAAGATTTTTCGTTGTCGGTGCTAGTGTGATTTCCCCTTCTACTAAAGCTGAAGCACCATTTTTTGCTGACTGAGCGAGTTCTAACAAATTATGAGCCCTATTTATACGCCGTCTCTTTCCCCCGCAGGCTTCAAGCACCTCGAAGAAGAGGACAAAGAAAACATCCCTTGCGGCGAAGACCTCATACTGCGCATGAACTACTTCCATCAGAGTCTGATGACTCACGTTTCGCTCAACGCGCTTCAAGAACCAGACGCTGAGGTGGGTTTATTTTATTTTATTTTTATTTATTAAGTACACAAAACAGAATACAGTCGGTAGGTACATTTAAGACAAGCACTAGCACAGAATATATAAATATACAAGGCACTAGCAGGTTACAATACAATACAATACAATCAAGGTATGCACAATTTACTAGGCATAGAAGTTATTAAAATTTACTTAATACTAATGTGAACAGTGCGTAACGAACAGTGTTTATAAAGAAAGGTAATATAGAGCTAAATTATTTTAATTTCCTCGAACAACTGCTGATGTCTGAGGTATTATATTATTTAAGGGTCATCTTAATGAAAAAAAAAATCATATCTTCTTTTTAGATAACCTAATGACGAGTTTTTAGCAAAAAACGCATCCAAAAAGATTTTTTGCGGCGCTAGTTGTGCCTAGGTTTGGGCCTTAAAGTCCCAACCACGACCATACCAATCATCACCATTTAGTGCCACTATGGGATATTACCCGCCAACATACACCAATCCCTCTGTAAACATTGGCGATGGCCTATAATGTAGGCAAAAATCGAGCCTAACATCTTAGCCCATATTATCCCACTTCTGATGACGCTTTCAAAAGTATTGAAAACCTTTCATCCCACTTCTGATGACGCGATAAACTTTTTGAAAGAAAATCCCACTTCTCATGACGCTTAAAAATATTGAAAGTGTTATTTATCCCACATCTGACGCATTTGACACTTGGAAAAGCTTAATTATTGTTGTTCTGACATTTAGAATAATGAAAAGAATACTTTACTGTCGTGAAAGAAAAATCGCTGAGCGAAAATAGCTCAGTTTAGCTACAAAATAAAAACGAAACCGCTAAATTTAGGCTTTCTCGCCGTGTAATTTGGACTTTACCTTAGTTGACCCTTAAAAGAAGCTCATTTGACTAACCAGTCATGCATGTTACCCATTCGCCTACAGGACACAGGCGAGCCGGCAACGCGTCCCGGAGCCATTGGCAAGCTCTACAACATCATAAACACCGTCAAAGAGTTGGAAGAAGAGCCGAAGGTATTGTCTTTTATTGAGTTTTATACTTTCTTATTAGTCCGAACAAAAGTGGCAGTATAACTTCTTTGAGGTGGAAGTGGGCAGGACACCTGGCGAGACGTACCGATAGCAGATGGACAAAGTCCATTGCGGAATGGTGACCCCGAGAGGGAAGAGATCGGTAGGCAGACCACCAGCCAGATGGTCCGACGACACAGCCCAAGTAGCCGGAAAACAGTGGTTGCGTCTGGCACAGGATCGTGAGAGATGGCGTGAGCGTGAAGAGGCCTTTGCTCAGCAGTGGGTGTTAACAGACTGATGATGATGATGATCTTATTTCGCAAAAAAAAACTGTATACCTACCTTCTGAGAAACAATGTAAAAACACCATTCCACATTATATTTTATGTCACGCGTGACCTTAACTTTTTTCAATCTAGAAATGTCATCTTAGAAATAACTTCAGCAATTACACATATGAACTTCTAGTTGGGGGTAGTCCTAAGCTGTTTCAAACCCTCTTTTGTAGAACATGCTAATAAAGGCCTTTGCATTTACGTAATGAGATGATTTATACAGCGTCCAGTGATATTTTCACTCACACTAGATGGAACTACTTGGCGCTGCAGTGCCTGGGACATTGTTTTAGATGGAGTAGGCTTGCCCAGCACCTATACCATCCTGACAGCTTAGTCGGCCTAGCCCACAGGAAAGAACTTGTGCAATATTTACGTGCCAATGTACTTTTACCTTTTTGCTAAAAATTAACTTTTTAATTTCCTTAGGAGGTGGAGGAGCCGGTGAAGAAATCGCCGGAAGAGAAGTTCCGAAAGGTCCTGATCGGAACCATCGTGTCCTGGGCCGAGGAGTCGCAGATCGAGACGCCGAAGCTGGTGCGGGAGATGTTCAGGTATGCTGAAACCGAAACTAGTCGGCTACCCCAAAACAGGGTACTACGCACAATGCCCTGCCTTCGGCCTCGTTTATTATGAGTTTTTTCTAGAAGCGCCGCTCTGATTTTATGTCTCCACCTACTATTATATGAAAAACAACGCTTGAAGTATCAACGTTTCAGTAAAACTGTGAAAAAGTTCATTAGGAAACTAAAATGTTGGACACTTTAGTGCGTGGTCATGTTTTGGAAAAAGTAGGCTTCTTTTTTTGCTCTCTTCTTTCTACGGAACGTATTGAAGACTAAGGGTGGTATTCTAGAACGCTACTTAAACTCAGTTCAAACTAGAACGCTACTTAAACTCTGTTTAAACTCAGTTCAACCTAGAAAACTCCTTGAACTCTGTTTAAACTCAGTTTAAGTAGAGTTTAGTAGTATCGACTGTCGATAAAACAGTGCATGTTTTGATTTGAATATCCCTCCCTTCATATCAAAACATGCACTGCTTTATCGACAGTCTGAACTCTGTTTAAACTGAGTTTAAGTAGCGTTCTAGAATACCACCCTAAGTCTTACTTTAAAACCTGCAATCCCTTTACCTATCAATATTAAATTATTACACTTTAGAAGAATATTAAAAGATACTACTACTACTTAATTATTTGCTATAATGTTTTTGGAAAAAATGTCATAGGCTAACTTAGTTTATTGTATTACAGGGTGTCATGTACTCAACGTCTATGTTTGGGCCACCCTGTATGAATAAGTATATTTCTCCCCAGCCTCCTAGTCCGTCAATATGACGCCATCGGTGAGCTGATCCGAGCGCTAGAGAAGACCTACGTGATCAACGCCAAGACCAAGCTGGACGTGGCTGAGATGTGGGTGGGGCTGAGCCAGATCCGCGCGCTACTACCCGTGCAGATGAGCCAGGAGGAGGAGGAGCTCATGAGGAAGAGACTCTGGTGAGGATGTGCTGGAGATCTTCTTCTTTGATCCCTTTACTCCTCCGTGGAGTCTGGGGCTGACACAAGGGCTTCTCTGTTCATGGCTAGGGAGGGTAGCTCTGGCCAAGTTGCTCCCTTCTCTTTCGTCCCAGACTGCTGGAAATCTAGGGCATTAATAACGCGCTCTCAACCCATGACCTTGGGAGACTGTTTTAGATGGCTCCAAGCTCCGCTCTCCGCGGAACTTGGCCTTCGGCCTCGCGTTTCTTTTGTCCTTAGAAGAGGCCGCTACGCGTCTCATATAATTTTGAACCGTCAGATTTCTTAGCGCTTGATCAAGGTTATTTCATTGTATGAATGCTACAGCTTGCAACCGCAATTTGCAGCTAGGCGTCTACTCTTATTAGAGGCTCTTATTAATGTAGTTGTAAGCTCTAAAGACCTACGTTATCAATGCCAAGACGAAGCTGGACGTGGACAAGAGCCAGGAGGAGGAGCTCATGAGGAAGAGACTCTGCTGAGTTCATGGGAATTTAAGACTTATATATCACAGGCACAGGGTCATAGTGAGCGAACGGGCAAAATGCCATGACATATTCGACAAAATAAGTGGTCCAGTGTATTCCACTCCTTTTTGTGGCAGCGCGTTTCTTTTGCGTTTCTCAGAGGCTATTATATCTTACCCATGCAGATGAGCCAGGTGCAGCTCATGAGGAAGAGACTGGTGAGGATCTAGAGGGCCCTGAGTCTTAAATCGTCTTCTTTGGGTGCTGGTTTTGGTGGTTCCGCGAGCCAACTTCCGGTCGCTCCGAGCTGCGGTATCCGCGGGCTCGGCTTACGGCCTCGCTGGAGCGAGCTCATTAGGGTATTTGCTGGGAGTATCTGGCCCGCTCCGAGATTCGCTCGCCGCGGAATTCGACCTTTGGCTTCGTTAAACGCTAACTTACTGACCGCTTTTCTGCACTAATTCTCACAATTTCTTTTGGCAATAGTAGTCATCAAAGGGTCAAATGGAAAGAAACATTTATCGATTTTAGCTGTACTCTAAGGTATTATGTTCAACGTCTAAAGATTGATTCTCTGTTTGCAGGAAACTTGTCAACAATCACACGTTCTTCCAGCATCCTGATTTGATCAGGTAAGTTCTTTATAAGAAGTGAATATGACAAAAGTACCCTGTCGAAATGATAGCTAATACACACACACACACACACACAATATATCTGTGAAACCCAACCTCTGGTTTCCCGTACGATACCAATTTTCTAAAAAACTTTCGCCAGTTGTCAGTTGGTCCATTCGCAAAAAAAAAACAACAACTGACACAATTCAACATTTTGTTAACAGACTCTTAAATGGGCATTAATCATTTGTCAATCGGCAATTCAAGAATTAGCCCTTAGCCTTAAAAATGGTGGCCATTCGCTATGTTAAGCCAAGGTTGCCCGGATTACCCGGATAGCTATAGTGTAGTATGGTAGCTTAGGCAAATGATTAGTTATAAGGTTTTACTGTAACACTTTAGGATTACTGCGACATAAGCGCATAACGCTGACCTAGCATCTAACTCAGTACTATAAAATATAATGACAACCCAAATATAGACACACTCTCTTGTACCACCAACAACGGCGTTTCACTAAAGTATCCCTGCGGTCACCCTGCTCGTGCACCACGCACCCCATATTATCATATATTACTTCAATAGTACTACAATCGTTTTTACCTATATCTTGATCACTTTCAGGGTTCTGCGAGTGCACGAGAATGTGATGGCTGTCATGATGAATACTCTGGGCCGTCGGGCGCAGGCGCAATCCGACGCGCCGCCCTCCAACCAGCCCGCAGCAGACCAGAAGGTATTTGTTTGATACACTTTATTGCACACAAAAATAAAAAACTTAAATAACATTATAGTGAGAAACCGTGTACAAGGGCGGACTTATTTCTAAAGAAATTTCTTCCAGCCAGCCCTGGTCAAAAGAGAAAGATGTTGAGAGCGGGAAGGGCAGAATAAAGCACTAACATTAAATATATATATATTATATCAACATAGACGTACACACTAATATATACACCCTAATACAAGTATTAAACCTAACGAATACTAATAGACTAAACAATATGTGCAGACAAAATAATAGACTTACAAACGAGTTATTAAATACACTACTTAAACTTACGAGTAGATATATAATATTAGATTTTGGAAAGGAAGTGTTCTTTCATCTTAGACCTAAACAGTGCCACAGTCGGACAGTCCCTAATGGCTTGAGGAAGAGGTAGATCTTCTTCTTACTGTGCCGACTCCTATCAGCTGGCAATCAGTTTGGCTATTTTTCCGTTTGATTCTGCCAAACGAAACAAGGAGCTCGTGCAGTGGCGGATCTAGGATTTTGATTTGGGAGGGGCTTGAACCCAATGAGGGTAGGTTTTATCAAGATAAGTAAACACAAAAAAGCATACAAAATTTGGCATGCTTTTGGCTACTCTGTGTGCCCGCCCCGGCATCGTTCTGGGACCCAACAATTTTTCTTTTGGGAGGCTTGAGCCCCTTAGCCCCCCCTCTAAATCCGCTACTGAGCTCGTGGTAAGAAAGTAGATAGAAAGAGACTATTCTAAAGTGAAGTGAAAACCATAGCCAAGTTTTATTCGCTCGCAATATCACCAATGTATGTATCGTGTATCGTGGAACGAGATAGATTTTTCTCTCGCCCGAGCAAAGAGTTGTACACAAGAGTACAGATAGCTGTCTATTGCCTTTTTATGGGCAAGAAGAGTAGACTTACTTAGAAATTAGTGCATGAATAAATAGAAGGAAAAGTAAACGTACAACTTGAATTAATTACCATCTAACTAAATAAATGTCTCATCAATGTAGCACCACCAACGACAAATCTAAATGGTGGACAACTTCCATATTGTTGATAAATCGAAATATCCTGGCACCTTACAGACTTTAGATCCTGCTCTGTAGAAAATAGACTTCAGCACCCGCCGGTTTAGTCACCAAGACCGTTCTTCTCCCCAGGACACCTCCCACGAGATGGTGGTAGCCTGCTGCCGCTTCCTCTGCTACTTCTGCCGTACTGGTCGACAGAACCAAAAGGCCATGTTCGACCACTTCGACTTTTTGCTCGAAAACTCGAATATTCTCCTGTCGAGACCGTCTCTGCGAGGTTCCACTCCGTTAGATGTGGCGTACTCCAGTCTGATGGAGAATACTGAGCTGGCTTTGGCTCTGAGGTTAGTAATTTATTTTAAACCATTTCGCCAGAACTATGGTTTATCTGCTTGGCCAAAATGGCTGCTGTAAACAAAAAACTGAGTCTTCGGCAGCCATCTTTGGACGAAAATGGGTGCCGTAGACAAAAGCAGAGTTTCCGGCGGCCATCTTTGGGCTATAATGACAGACAAAGACTTGGTTTTGGTACTCTTTCATAAGTTTACATGGCAAACTTAGACAAACCCGAGTCTATGGCAGTGAAAATTAGAAACAGAATATTATTTGCTGTACTACAAAAACATTCAAAGGACCGACATCATTAATAAATCATATTTGAAGCCGTCAACTGGGAGCCCATTTTGGCATCATTGCGTTACAGACTCAGGCCCCTGGCGTAGAGATGCGGTGTCCGTGTGTTTTAACCTTGGAACTAGAGTAGATTAGGTTTTAACTTGTATTATTTATTCCAGAGAGCACTACCTAGAAAAGATAGCGGTCTACCTGTCTCGCTGTGGTCTACAGAGCAACTCGGAGCTAGTTGAAAAGGGTTACCCAGACTTGGGATGGGATCCAGTGGAGGGTGAACGCTACTTGGACTTTCTGCGGTTCTGTGTTTGGGTGAGTGACTATTTTAGGATTCCGGATCTCTCAAACTCAAAACGGATTCAAGATCTTTTTCCGTATTTGTTTGTCCATCTGTTAGTATTTCTGCCCTAACTTTCACTGACTGTATACATATTTAGAACCCTAATACTTAGTCAGTTGATTTTTTTACAGTTTTTTTGTCTTATTATGGCTGATACCCTAAAAAACCATAAACAAAATGTATGGTTTTGTATATTAGATAGTTTCGATTATGGATTATGCATTCAATTATGGACACACGTAACTGAGTATAGATGTGTTACTTTACTATGCTACGGACATGCAATAATTACACATATGAAAACCTTGCGTCACATACAAAATACAAAATATTTGTTTTACGCCATCACACTTATTTCTGAGATGAAGGCGCAAAATCGGCCAGAATGGAAAACTGTTTTGAGAGCCCGATATCTCTGATTAGGGATAACAGGAATTGATGATGATGATGATGATACTTATTTCTAATTTACACTTTTGTTGGGACTCCCTTTTAAGTATAAATACATCGGTTGCAGGTTTGACTATTTTTGTGTTTTCCCAGGTGAATGGCGAAAGCGTCGAGGAGAATGCCAACCTGGTGATTCGTCTGCTTATCCGACGACCAGAGTGTCTCGGGCCGGCGCTGCGCGGCGAGGGCGAAGGCCTACTGAAGGCCATAGTCGATGCCAACAAGATGAGCGAGCGCATAGCGGACAGAAGGAAGTTGAGGGAAATGGAGCAAGAGGGTGATGTTACCGTGAGTGGCTTAGTTCTTTCACTAAAAAGTATGAAGGGCGCAATGCAGGATTGTAGTGAGTAGCGTTTGACATCTCGAGTATGTAGCACTTTCCTGAGCGCCCGACAGGGGTCGCTTCAGGTATTATTCGATTTGAACGGCGTTTTATCCGATTCTCGGCGTTAGCGGTTGTGGTTCAAAACATAGACAATTCCTTACAAGATTACATCTATACCTTTGACTGTTGCATCGTAACGGATTTTGAATTTATATCAGACCGATTGTCCTCCATTTTCATGACGAAGTCTAGCTGTGTCGTCATGCAGCGGCAATGTCTTCATCAATGTATATACAATGTATTTATTTGTTTTTATAGTTCAGCCACCCGCTACCGGAGTCTGATGAGGATGAAGACTACATCGACACGGGGGCGGCCATCTTGAATTTCTACTGCACACTCGTCGACTTGTTGGGACGATGCGCGCCAGACGCTTCCGTCATTGCCCTGGTATGTATGAGTGCTGACACTTTTTTTCTGTCTGTTTTTGATGATGTTTTTTTTATATGCAAATTCCCTTATGGCTTTGCGAGACCCCCCTAACTGACGGCAGACAGATTACACGCCTTTCTAGTCCTAAGGGTGTCCACTAGCTAGGTACAGACCTTACAAGACATATTCAAAAGGCGAGCCCACTGCGGATTAGCGATTTTCGCTTCTCAGACGCTCATATTTCCTGATTAGATTTTCCTTCATCGATAGCGAGTGGTATTGTTACTGCAAATTGCACAAATGTACCTACGTGACTTGCAAAACAGTTATTGGTACTGCCGTGATTGAAAACTGGGACCACTTCCTTGAAGATTAAACGTTCTACCGAAAAGCCACCACCACATATGCAAATATTTTATTTGTTATTTAATTAGATTTACGTTCTCCAGAAAAACTAAAGGCAATGTAAACTTTCCAGGGCAAGAACGAGTCTCTACGAGCGCGCGCCATCTTGAGATCTCTGGTGCCTTTAGAAGACCTTCAGGGAGTACTCAGTCTGAGGTTTACCCTCAACAACCCAGCGCAAGGCGAAGAGAGGCCTAAATCAGGTAATACCTACCTATACGTATGTATACTCCAAGTCGGCTACGAAAAGTATTTCTTCCATTAAATTGAATGGATTGAACGAATTATTGAACCAAATAATTCCTTTTATTCCTTTGATCGGGTATCCCTTTTGGGCAAACGAATGTCAAACGACTTTAAAAAAATATAGATTAAGTATATGTACAAAACAGTACCGTATCACACTGACTGACAATCAACACAAATCCGAAACCATTACTAACCACAAAATAAAGTTAAGAGGTGCACTAACCGATTTCCTGACAATTTTAGGTGACGCAAGGTAACCCGCGGCTTAGTTGGCTCCACACGTATTGACTTGTCTTTCCTGTGGGCTAGCCTGATTAAGTTGTCAGGAAGGTATAGGTGCTGGGCAAGCCTACTCCACCTTAAACAATGTTAAAGGCACTGCAGCGCCGAGTGGTCTCTTCACCCATCTAGTGTGAGTGAAGGTACCACTGGACGCTGCACAAATCATATCATTACGTAGATACAAAAGCCTTTATTTTAGGTGACGCATTTCCTGAATGGCTCACCGTTCGTAGTGTTAGTTCAGAAGTGGTCTTCTTACGCATGACCCATCTTCTTGATCGAAGTCTAACTGCCGGTTTCTGATTTGAGAAATTCGCTAAGCAAGCACTTAAATATCGTTCTGCCTCCGCGGATTTCTCACAAAAGAACGTGACAAAACGATAGTTAAGTATTTACATAGTTAAATTCTGAATTCAGAAACCGGGCCTTATACAGGGTAATTAAATCCATTGCCCTCTTTCAGACATGCCGTCCGGCCTCATCCCCGGTCACAAGCAGAGCATAGTTCTGTTCCTCGAGCGAGTGTACGGCATCGAGACTCAAGAGCTGTTCTACAGGCTGCTTGAGGAGGCTTTCTTACCTGATCTGAGGGCAGCTACCATGTTGGATAGGGTAAGTTTCCACGTCGAGCCCTCGATAAAGAATAAAACCACATAATCTTCATGCAAAAGTACGCCCTATTCACGCATAATTATATCGAAGGTGGCCTTCGGCGCCGCGAGAGTAGATTTTGTACGGGACACTCGCTGCCTCTTCTATCTATCTATCCAGCCCATAAATAAAGCCCACTGCTGGGCATAGGCCTCTTCCTTTTCACGCCAACCCCTCGGTCTAATGTCTAATGATCTTATTTTTGTACGGGACCGAAGTATTGTATTATGATTTATGATGCTGCAAGTGCCGCGCCGCATTCAACCGAAGTACACAATCAAAGTATCCTCTTCACTTTTTCTATTTAACCGTGATTTAATAGAAAAATGTGCAGTGCTCACGAAAGTTTAAGTTTTAAAATCCTCTTCACTCTTCACAATCGACCGGCTACTACAACTTTACCACTAGTAGTTCGCCCCGAACTTTGAACTCGCGGCCTCAGTTACAAATGTGTAACTTTTTGCTAACACCATTCGCGCACACTTTGCATATAAACTGTACAACCCCATGTCTCGGCAACCCCTCGATCGATTTGGCTCATGTTCGAACTTGAAAAATATTTTAATTTAATTTACCCGCATATCAAATTTTGCGACGATCCGACTATATTTACTCACGTTATAGTCGAACGAACTTTCATACATAAAAGCGCCGGATGGTTCCAGTAGACTCGGAGAACTTCTCTCGCTTCGGTCTCTCCTTCAACTACACTACCTTATGCCACAGCTCTAAAGTAGATTTTCCATTGCAGAATGACGGCTGCGAGTCCGATATGGCTCTCTCGATGAACCGGTACATCGGCAACTCCATCCTGCCTCTTCTGATCAAGCACGCCAACTTCTACAACGAGGCCGAGAACTATGGGAGTTTGCTGGACGCGACGCTGCATACTGTTTACAGGTAATAGTTCTGTTATCCTCCTCGCTCGGAATCGGGACAGAATAAGCCCCCACGGCTACTCCGCCGTCTCGCTCGGAATCGGGACAGATTTGTCCCCCCTTTGTCGTTGCGCATTTTGTGGGCAAAATTTTGGATTTTCCTCCGCTTTATGGTTTTCAGGAGGCCTTTGTTCATTCTTTCACAGAATCTTTCTCGTGAGAGGAGATAATTATTATTCTCATTCCTTCCCTAGCTAATGATTATAAACTAGTGGTTCGCCCCGAACTATGAACTCGCGACCCCATATAAACTTAATAATAACGTCGTCTTTGTACAAGAGTGGATTGGAATCCAAGAGTGCACAACCTTACATCAGATCAAAGTTGTCAAACGGGCCTCTACGTGTTGGATACGTCCCCACGCACGCCGTAGTACTACAATACATTCCAATTAATGTGATATTAAATAATTGTTTTCATTTTGTTTCATTTCACATGCAGAATGTTCAATCATTGCAAATAAAAATACTCAAACTACGATTTTTCACGTTTCTCGACGTCAAAGAAAACCAAAATTTTCTGTCTAGCATTTTTTTCTAGATAGTAGATACAGTCTTTGCTCTTGATTTTCCACACGTTTTTCAAGATTTTCAGATTTTTCTTCTAGCCTTTTTAGTTTTTCGCCAAACATTATTTGAATGTTTTCTGTAACTTGTTCGCGGCTTTTTCTTATTTCAAGTTTTTGTGCCTTTAACATTTTGGATTTTTTGTAGTTTATCTAGTATTTCTTCCATTTTAAGTTTTGTATAGGACTCTCTTGTAGTTTTGAAGTAAAGCGACCTCTATTGTTGAGCATAAGGACTTTTTGGTTTATAATTTAGAACACTAGATGGATCTGATAAAAAAAATTGTCACGCCCTCTGTTAGGAAGTAGAATAACTTTTTTTTTTTTTATTTATTTTTTAATATTTTTGGATTTATTGGATTAAAATAGAGTTCTTGTTTAGATTACTTCGCGACCCGTAAAAGTTTATTTTTATTGTTTCCACTGAGTTATACGTCCGATATCCACAATATTGTTTCCAAACAGAATTTGTATTTATAGTTCACTTTTGTTAGTTTTTATCACTGCTTTCACTGTTTACTGATTAGATTTACCTTTTTATCACTTTTAAAATCACTTTTTAGCACTATTTTAATGTTACTGAGAGGCAGCAGTGGCGCCCTCTCTCATCCCATATAAACTTAACTACCCCATATCTCGGCAACCCCTCGACCGATTTGGCTCATGTTCGGACTTAAAAATTCTTTTAATTTCATTTACCTGCCTACCAAATTTCATGACGATCCGACAAAAATTACTCAAGTTATCGTCGAACGAACATTCATACATACAAACATACAAACATACAAACATACAAACATACATACATACATACAAACGCCGGATTGTTCCAGTAGACTCGGAGAACTTCGCTCGCTTCGCTCGCTCGTTCAATAAGTGTTAACATGAAATTGTAATCAAACTTCTGATAGTTAGAATATCATGCAACCTTTGGTACGCCTTATCGCAGATAGATAGAATATTCTTTATTGTAGACCAAACGAATTATTTACAGAGAATTTTCGGTAGCAAAATCGGTAGCACTAGTATGTATAAGCTTGGATCCGCGCGCAACTCATATGGTATAAGTTTTGCGATCAAGTTGGTCCTAAAACTTAATTTATCTGGTTTAAAAACTTTTGAACGTAAACCTATTTCAAACATTAGCACTTATTGTTGTCGGGATGGGCTCGTTTAATTTCTCATGATTTGCCTGGCCCTAAAAACTATCTGCCGATTTCTGAATTGAGAAATTCGCTAAGCAGGCACTTACGTATTGTTCTGTCTCAGCAAATTTCTCACGAAAGAGCGTGATAGAACGATAGTTAAGTATTTGCTAAGTAAAATTCTCAATTCAGAAACCGGGCCTATATCTCTCTTACAGGCTATCGAAGAATCGCATGCTGACCAAAGGTCAACGAGAGGCAGTGTCAGACTTCCTCGTGGCACTCACATCGGCAATGCAACCTTCCATGTTGTTGAAACTGTTGCGGAAACTGACCGTCGATGTGTCACAGCTGTCCGAATACACCACTGTAGCTTTGAGGGTGAGTCCACCAACTGTCTGCAGGTCCACCACATCTATTTGTCTTCTTATCTTATGATTCAGCGATATTCTGTATCATCTCCTCAGAAATGTGCAAAGAACGAGGTTATAAGCTTCAAAACCTCACTGAAATTAAAGAACCCATGCAAGGTGTTACAATTTTATTAAAGAACCTATACAAGGGTCTTAACTCTTTCTACAGGGTAAATAGCATTCGCTGAAAGGGATTACATCCATGACGATCTTGATTTTTCAATAATTAAAATGTAAGCGCTGTGGCGGCAGACAACCATTTTTTAAGTATGGTTTTCATTGTTTTTTTTTATGCAATGTCTTAATAGCTTAGAGCTAAGAGAATGCACGTATTATCGGGAATCTAGAATTCGACTCATCTCGAAGGAAAAAATCTCATTTGGCGGCAAATGTTACATCTCTTATTCTCACGAGGTCATCCTCGACATAGGGCACGAGATTTCTGCGAGATGTTTACCTTTTTCGCTCGACATGACTCGAGTGGTCTGGGGGCTTATTATCGTGTAAGTCACATTAGAGATTTTACGAAGAAAACGTTAGGTAGGTAATCGTATGAGGTAGTGGCCACCCCTGGTGTCAGAGTTTTTAGGCCACCCAAAGGGTCTCTGACATGGCTAAGAAAACCTTAGTAACAAGTCACATTCGAGATTGCCGAGAATTAGCCCCCTGGAGCAGTCGCGATCGAAATGACATGAGATGGACACTACGCGCTCCATTCGCTCTCTTTTCCCCTCCTCAGCTGCTAACCCTCCACTACGAGCGCTGTGCCAAGTACTACGGAAGCACGGGAGGGCAGGGCATCTACGGGGCATCCTCTGATGAGGAGAAGCGTCTCACTATGGTGCTGTTCAGCAATATCTTCGACTCGCTCAGCAAGATGGATTACGAGCCTGAGCTGTTTGGGAAGGCGCTGCCTTGTCTCATTGCTATTGGTATGTACCTTTTATCAACCAGCTGGGCTAAAATGGCTTGGCTTTTGTCTTTAATTTGTCTACACTTTCATAAGGTATCTCTAGCATAGACAAAAACCGAATCCACTGCTGCCACCTTAGGACAATCTCGAACATTGGGAAATTCTCTTTAATAGAAATATAGAATCGTCATTTTAACTCTTTCTTTCCCGGCTGCCATCTTGAAATTCGTATTTTTCCACATTCTTAAGTATGTCAGCTACTTCTGCGAAAATGGCTGCGCTATGTTGGTTCAATTAGCGACTTGAGAGTGCCTGGGACATTGTTTTAGATAGAGTAGGCTTGCCCAGCACCTATACCATCCTGACAGCTTAGTCGGCCTTGCCCACAGGAAAGACGAGTCCATACTGTGGAGCCAACTAAGCCGCGGGTTTGCTCACGATGTTTTTCCTTCAATGTTAGCGATATTTTTCTAAACGAATCCTAATTTTTACTCAACTTCACGCCACTTTTTCTTGCTTCCAGGTTGCGCCCTGCCGCCCGATTACTCTCTCTCGAAGAACTTCGATGACGAGTTCTACGGTAAAGAGACACACGGGTCAGGCGGGCCCGACAACCCTCAGTATGACCCCCAACCGATCAACACCACCTCTGTGGCGCTCAACAATGACCTCAACACCATCGTGCAGAAGTTTTCGGAGCACTATCACGACGCCTGGGCCTCCAGGTTGGTTTTTGTAACATATTTAGTGGATTTCAGACTTTTTTAATTAAATCCGGGGAAGTATTTATGCTATATTTAGTATTAAGTTGATCTTACTATCTTTAGTGGATCTCAGACCGTTTTTAGAGGATCCTAGACTATTATTGTCGGACCCAAGGCAACAGCAATCATGTCTGCAGCTCGATTTCTAATTAGACAGGGGAATTTCCAACGTACCTACTGATTTGGAATAAGTGTCTAAATAGAGCCATGGCGACAAGTTCTGTAGCAGTAAATAAGTGTTATAGAAATAAAAATGAATTTTAATTAACTATTCAATAAACACCAATGAACCAATTTCACAGTAGCTCGATGAATTTGTTCCCGCTAGTGATAGTAAAGAAAAGTCAAATCAATAACTACTTTTGATTTCGTCTGCAGGAAAATCGAGAATAGCTGGGTGTACGGCGACTCTTATTCCGACACCCAGAAGGCTCATCCTCGCTTGAAGCCGTACAACATGCTCAATGACTATGTAAGTTACTGCATTCCTTACTAAATTATATCTTCTTCTTCTTGTAGTGCCGTTTTCTATCGGAGGTTGGATAAATTGTATACAGTGACAAAAAATATCGCTTGATATACGGTGCTAGTGTTCTGACCAACTTTAAACTTGCAAGATTTTAAGATTGTATTTACCGATCTAGAGAAGTGCCGAGTCCAGTATTTTTTATCCAACTGCCCAAAAGGAGGGCTATTTATTTTAGTCTTTCGATATTTATCTTTGTATGTTTACCTGTTAGCTTTAGAAAAATCATAAAATAAACTGCTTTGAAGCCGGATTCAGTGCATGCAATGTACACTATCAGATTTGTATGTTGGTGTACAGTGCACTCTATTCAGTCACGTTACGGGCGACTTTGCAACGAGTGCTGTTGACTGTACCAACAAAGAGTTAGGTGAACTTGCGTCAAGCAGGGTTATGGAAATGTTAAGATAACTCAGAGTTAATCGGCTAAGCCTGGTTGACGCAAGTGGATTTCTTACATTTTCTAACCAAGATCTCTCTCTCTCTCTCTCTCTCTCTGCACAGGAGAAAGAGCGCTACAAGGAGCCGGTGCGCGAGTCGCTGAAGGCTCTGCTAGCCATCGGCTGGTCGGTGGAGCACTCCGAGGTCGACATACCGAGCACCAACCGCAGCAGCATGCGGCGGCAGTCCAAGTCTGGCGGGGTAAGTGTAGATGATGCGTTTACTGGATATAAAAATGGCCTTTGCATCTACGTAATGAGATGATTTATACAGCGACAAGTGGCGCCTTCACTCACACTAGATGGGTGAAGAGACCACTCTGCGCTGCAGTGCCTGGGACATTGTTTTAGATGGAGTAGGCTTGCCCAGCACCTATACCATCCTGACAGCTTAGTCAGCCTAGCCCACAGGATAAACATAGTTATAAAAGGTGTTACAAAAGACCCTAACTCTTTTTGCAGGGTGTATGTAACCTACTGGTCAACAGGATACCTAACATTTCTGTAAAAAAACAATTTTTATTTGATAACCTCAAAATTTTAATTGTTTCAAAAGTTTTTTGTTTTTGGATTTAGTTCAAATTCAAACACATGATTGTGCATAGTTGTAAGCTGATAAAACACGATGAAAATCAGTAAAAACCATATTTTTAAAATACTTATCTTCTGCCACAGTGCTTACATTTTATTACTTTAAAAATCAAAGGAACGTTATAAAGCAAAAAAAATATGGGTTGTGATCCCTATTACCGGGTGCTGTTACCCTGGAAAAAGAGTTAGGATATTTTGTAACACCTTGTATTTAGTGAAAATTATCTATAACGATAATACCGAACGTCGTAACAAGAAGGCGCACCAAAGTGGCAGACGAAAACGCAGTGGGCATGACATCTTCCTAGACGCACTAAAATCCATTGTGGAATGGCGACCTCGATAGGGGAAGAGATTGGTTGGGAGTCCACCAGCCAGATGGTCCGACGACATAGCCCAAGAAGCCGGAAAACAGTGGTTGCGTCTGGCACAGGATCGTGAGCGGTGACGTGAGCATGAAGAGGCTTTTACTCAGCAGTGGGTGTAATTAGTTAATGAGTGTAATAAGTGTAAAAATGCAATTGTTGTCAACTAACCGATTGATGTTTTTCCAATGCATGCACCCAAGGACGATGCTACTGTAACCGACACTGAAATTAAGGAAACGGTATGGAATATAATACCGTCGTCGTATTCCCATTACATACCCCATAAACTACTTCAAACTAGCATTTGAGCTAAAGTTATTTCAACACCTAATATTATGGAGAAGATGCTTGTGTTTCCCATCCATTTTTATGTGTACAGATGTTACAAACAAATCCAAAAGTACTTTAGGGGTCGAGCTAAATAAGTGAAATATGACAAAAAAGACACCATCTTTTATGTATTGTATATGTGTTGTACTGTATGTATGTCTAATACTGGCTTTATTTTCATATTTCCCCGCTCCCCGTTTTACCCTGCCTGGATATAGCGACCCCCCGACCCAGTGGTGAGTAAACCCTTTAACAATACTTTTTGTGGGGCAAACCATTTGCCCTTACTTCGTCTAACACTTCATGATTGTTTCCTTTTGTAAATAACTTTTACGTCATTGTTGTTATCTGATTTATTTGAAATATTCTAGACATAATAATATGTGTTTAATAACATCATTTATAATATTTGTATCATAAAATAAAAAATACTGAGTAATAATTATGTAGAGATAGACATAGAGTAGATTCCATCAGCATTTCATTTAGCGCTGGCGCAACGGTGTGTAATTTATGTAAATAAAAATATTAAGCGCTTGTTGTTAGCTTATTCTTCAATGCAGTTTTTTTATCTCTGAAAAGCTGAAAACTTTTGCCTACTCATTCTTAAAATATATCTACAGCAAGCGTAGAAGCCGAATCTAACATTTCAAAATGGACAATATATCAAAATAATTTGAAGCTGAAATTAAAAAAAAAACCGTTTAGAGGTTGAGCTTCAAGGAATACAAGAAAAATACTCTGAGATTTTTCTGCAGTGTTATTTCAGAGAAAATTGGAAAATTGTAAATAAAAAAATATGCCGCCACCGCGGCTCAACAGTGTTTACGCCTTTGCCCACAGCCTTTGCCAGACAAAAAAAAGAAAATGTAAAAAAAAAACGTTTGGCAGCGGGGAATAATACCGCAGATAGCATGGCAATGACATGATAAGACACTTTTTTTTCAGGATTAAGTTGCAAAGGTCATGTTTTATCAAGCCTAAAATGCTACATCACTTCCGTTCCGGCCCAAAAACATCAACTTCAACACTTAAAAATAACTAGTATTTCCAAAGAAATTCAACAAAAGAAAAAATACGTCTCCCTTCATTTACTATTCCCTTCCTAAAAAAACAATAAAATGTCTATCAAAAATAAATGATTTATTGTCCATTATCCGGGTTTCAAGACTTTAATTTCCGCGACAAAAAAAAAACCGGTACAAACAAAGTCATTTAACCCTTCCGACATTCACAGGCGGACTCAGCGACCCCGTTCAACTACAACCCTCACCCGGTCGACATGACCAACCTGACTCTCTCGAGAGAGATGCAAAACATGGCCGAGAGACTGGCAGAGAATGCGCACGACATCTGGGCCAAGAAGAAGAAGGAAGAGCTCACTGTCAATGGAGGTAAGAGAGTAAGAGATAGCGAGAGAGAAAGAAAGATAGATTATATTCAAAAGTACGATAGGCGGGTAAAGAAATTAATAGTACATTACTGCCGCGATCTGTAATGAGTGCGTTTCTGGCGCGCTTTTGATGGCCGACAGAGCGCAGCGTAGCGCAGCTCAAGGCCCTCACAATGCGGTCAGCATTGCAGCCCTTGATGGACAAGCTGAAATGAAGGCCGAGACCGAAGGTCGAGGCCTTTATAGCGCGGCAAGCAAGGGCTGCAATGATGACCAAACTTGAGGGCCGAGAGCGTAGCTAAGCTAAGCTCGAGGCAATCATAGCGTGGCCAGAAGCGCACTCATTGCAGACCAAGGCTTGTATAGTGCTTTACTCAAACAATGCGAGTAATTAAAATATTAATTAGAATAGTAATTAACATAGTAATTTAATTAGCTTACCATTTGTCGTAGATTAAGTACTTTTTGTCGATTTTCCATTCCGCAAACTTTTTGTTGGTAAGCTTGCTTGTATTTTTCTTTTGACTTCGGTGGCAATAAATTTCCAATTACTAATTTCGCTTGATTTTGAATGTCCGGCGGTGTTAAACACATTAAATCCGAGGATTCGTCGCTTTGAGAGTTCACTTTTTCAACAAAAACACAGAAAAAAATCACTTCGAACAACGCGCGAAAAGTCGAAAACAATATGGCCGCTCTTTTTTTTTCTGTGCAATGTGTCGACTGCCAGTACCCATACAGCCTAATTCTAAATAAATACTTTTTGCACCTGATGTTTGAGTTCTATTTATGAAACAAAACTCGACATTAATGTTTTTCTGGCCGCAAAACACAAGACATTAATGAAATTCCATACAACTTTTCTGGCGCCTAATCCAAGTAGCCCGCAAGTCCGACTTTGCTCAAAGAAGGTTGTCGAATTAATGTCCACATTACGAGCTTTTTTGAGTAAAAGAATATTTAAGTTCTAACATGAGCCAAGGTCGAGGGGTTGCGGAGTTATGGGGTTGTACCGTTTATATGCAAAGCGCGCGCGCCTTTGCGAATGGTGTTAGCAAAAAGTTACACAGATTTTTATAAGGTTAAAAAATTCGCTCGGGACAGGATTTAGGATAAAGATCCCTAGCACGGGTTAGTGCTTAAGAAAATACAAAAAGTGGTTAAAAAGTTACACAGTTCGGGGCGAACTATTAATGACCCTGTATTTAATTCCACAGGCGGAATCCACCCCCAGCTGGTACCATATGACCTCCTGACTGACAAGGAGAAGAAGAAAGACCGTGAACGATCCCAGGAGTTCCTCAAATACCTGCAGTACCAGGGATACAAGCTACACCGCCCTAGCAAGGCCACGCAGAGTGACACGGAACAGACCACTACGGGCGTGGCAATAGAGTTGAGATTCGCTTACTCGCTGCTGGAGAAACTGATTCAGTATATTGACAGGTACGTCAATTCCTTTTCGTAATTATAGCGTTGCGACTGGACTCGGCCGGATGGAGCTAGAGGTTGCCGCGCAAGACTGCGAAAAATTGAGATCCCTTCTTCGAGCCCTATGTCCCTGGTAAGGGATAAATTAATATCATCATCATCAATTATTGCATTCAATACTGAGGCTACAATATACATACAAACAGATACGAAATAGACCACTAAGGGCGTGATAAAAGAGCTTAGATTCGCATATACCTCTAGAATACGTGGGAACTTTCAAAGACTGGCTGCTGTAATTTAAGTTTTTTTTTTTAAGCTATTGATATGTTTTTATACTTGTTGTTATAAGATATATCAATGTTACTATTAGTCACTAGTTCTCCTAAATATCAAATAAATAAATAAAAAGATAAAAATAAATAAATACTAGGGCTACAAGCTACACCGCCCTAGCAAGGCCAAGCAGAGTGACACGGAACAGACCACTACGGGCGTGGCGATAGAGTTGAGATTTGCTTACTCGCTGCTGGAGAAACTGATTCAGTATATTGACAGGTATGTCCACTATGTGCATAGGTAGATTCACCCAACACTAGATGGGTGAAGTGACCGCTCGGACAATGCAATATTTTTGTCCGGGACATAGGCCAGTTGAGAAATTTTCTAAGCAAGCAATTAAGTATCGTTCTGACTCTGCAGATTTCTCACAAAAGAATGTGACAGCACGCTACTTAATTATTTACTTAGTAAAATTCTTAATTCGGAAACCGGGTCATAAACTTGCCAAGCATTGTATCGCGTACTTAAGTTATTTTTTTAAATAATTTCGTTGTCGTTTCTCCATTTTCAATGGTAGTTTACTTCAACGGTTCTACTCAAAAACCTTAATTACGATACCATACTTACCGACGACAAATTTCCCAAATTCGACCTAGGTAAAAACAATAATGGTCCCGCCTTCTAAGACTGATGCAGTTGGGTTTTCTTTGTTATTTATCAGATTTTTAATTTTTTTTACGCAGTCGTTTTTTTTTTAATTTTAATAATTAAATCTTTATTTTCATCTCAGGGCGACGATCAATATGAAGCTGCTGAAACCATCGACGACGTTCAGTAGGCGCTCAAGTTTCAAGACTAGCACGAGAGACATCAAGTTCTTCTCTAAGGTGAGTGTGCTAGGCACTCATCTCAACATAGAGAGTCGGTGACAGTGAGGGCTCCCGTTTTAGAGCTCAATAGTTGGCGCCACTGTCGAGTAAGGTCATGAAATATAGCTCTCCAATTTAGTTAATTAAGGCCCGGTTTCTGAATTGAGATTTTAACTAAGCAAATACTTAAGTATCGTTCCGTCACGCTCTTTTGTGAGAAATCTGCAGAGACAGAACGATACTTACGTAGTTGCTTAGTAAATTTCTCAATTCAGAAATCGGCAGTTAGGGGTTTAAAAAATTTACCTAAATTAATCATGCCTTAAAACTGTACCAATAAAACACATCGAGCAACCAATGTAATGTTCGAAAAAACTAATAGACCACATTTTCCGAAAGATTAAACTGTTTCAAAGCAGTGGTTAGTAGCGGGACAGCAACTATTTGCCATAAGCCATAATTTTATTATATTGCAATCTCAGGTATTGCAAAATATTCACAACATTATTCTAAACTGAAATATCCGCGTAGCCCATACAAACAGTGTAATTTCAAGACCAAATAGACCACTTCTTTTGCATAATCTGTGCCGATAAAGAAACTATCCCCCCCCCCCCCTCTCTCTCTCTCTCTCTCTCTCTCTCTCTCTCTCTCTCTCTCTTTTTCTCCCCCTCTCTCTTTCTCTCTCTAATTTATCTACAATTAGCAATAAGAGCGAGAGGGCAATTTATTGACTGCCATCTTCGGATCGTTTATAGGCACATAATATATTTCATTACATTTTCTATCTGTGTAGTTTTAAAAGATATAAACTGTGTTACATTTTGCAAGCAAACCAAAGTGGAAGTCAAATACTTCAAAAAGGTACCTTGTTGGATAGTGCCTAGGCGTGCGCTTAGATATCGTCGTATAGCCTGCAAACCACTAGTCGAAATCACATCGAATCATCTGGCATTCTATTCACAGGCGTTGGTTGTAACAAGATTCGCTTGCAAGCAATCAATGGACACCAAATACCGACAGAAAGTCCCACACATTAAAAGTGACATCAAAGTTGCATCAATTCATGAATTATTGGCTTTTCGCTAAGGTGTTAAGTATTTAACTGAGGTTGAATATAAAATTTTATTCAGTCAAATGCCTTTCAACACAAACATACAAGCATGGCAAAAAACTATCACACATGCATAAAACTCGCTTCTAATAAACATTGCAATATGCTAATGCTAAGACAGTAGTGCTACAGCATACGTTATGTAATAATGACTTTATTCCTTGTGTTGAGGAATTGGGGTACTACCAAATCAAATAATAAGATTTCAAGGCACACCAGCGCAGCCAATGAAACCTTCTTTTTGGATGCGTTTTTTGCTAAATACGAGCCGTCAGATGAGAATCCTTAGGTAAATGAGAAACTTATTAATAAAATTTGCAAAAGTGGTTGTTTTTTTTCGTTTGCAAGATTTATTCATAGATTCTAAGATCTGAAAAGTCCTAAAAATAGTTAAGACTAGGAATTCTCATTTGACGGCTCCTTTTTACCTAAAAACGCATCCAAAAAGAAGATATGTTCCATTGGCGGCGCTAGTGGACGGGGTACCCTCATCTTAGACGCAACCGCCCCCGTGCACAAAACCTCTCAACCCCTCAAACTTTCTCGCCAGGTGGTCTTGCCCCTTATGGAGAAATACTTCTCGACGCACCGCAACTACTTCATAGCAGTTGCCACGGCAACCAACAACGTGGGGGCTGCCAGCTTGAAAGAGAAGGAGATGGTCGCCTCTCTGTTCTGCAAGCTCGCCAGCTTGCTGAGATCGAGGTAAGATTTAGCGTTTATATCAGCCCGGCTAAGATGCCAGGCCGCGGCGCGACATTTATACACTTGCTCGCGAAATACTCCTGTCTACGGAAAGTCGTGTTAGTGTCAGGTCTTCTCGCAAAACGCGACTGTAGTCTACAGTACAATACAAGCGACGAGTCACTTGTAGACTTGCTGTTGACACCCCATAATCGCCTTTAACACATTAGAAAAAATTTCGCATCATATAGAAAGGCAAAATAAAAAGTATTCATAACCAGCGAGCGTGCATGCAGATATTTATGAATGTGGATGAAGCAAAGAGGTTTTCAAGATTGTGAAAAGTGGCAAAGAATATTTTCTGCCTATCCCTTCAGAATACAGGCGTGAGTTTATGTATGTTAGTAAGTAACAGGCAGTTCCAACCCAAATTCAAGAAGGCCAAATTAATAAAGATCGTAGAATGAGTGGGGCAACAAAGAGGACCTATGTGTAATAACGTCTGATAAGTTTATCACGGTTTTAGAAAACGCAACGTAGGTTAACACTGTCCATCTACCCTTCGCAAAAAGCATCAAAAATATCTTTTTAAAAGGCGCAGGGATGAGTGATCTAAAATTCCGCTTTCAGCTAAGGATATTTAAAACTTATCTTTTCCATCCTCAACAGGCTCGCTGCCTTCGGTCCCGACGTCCGCATCACGGTCCGCTGCCTCCAAGTACTGGTTAAAGGCATCGACGCCAAGTCCCTGGTCAAGAATTGTCCTGAATTCATCCGTACATCTATGTTGACATTCTTCAACAACGTGGCTGACGACCTTGGCCACACTATTTTGAACTTGCAAGAGGTAAACACCTCTTCTTTTAAAATATTTATGTTCTATGGAGTGGAAGAAAAAAGGGGAGGCCTTTGCCCAGCAGTGGGACACTAGAGGCTACATAAAAAAAAGGCTCTATGCTTCGGAAATTATCTAGAAAGCTATAGAAGTCTCTAGAAATAATTCTTGTCGGGCCAGGATGGCTGCCGTAGACTTGGTTTTTGTCTACTGGTAAAGTAAGCAAACTTACCAAAAGTATGTAAATGTAATATAAGGGTTATCTTCAGAGCGTGTGCTATTGCAGATTAATCCGGCCGCACAACTAGTATTGTTGGTAGACGCTGACCCGGGTGGGTTCGGCGCCTTTCTATGTTCTGTCTCTATAAAAAAAATTGTGAACTTAACCTTATTCCGTAGCACTAAGGTATCTTTTCCCGTTCCACAGGGTAAATACGCACACCTCCGCGGGACCCACCTGAAGACGTCAACGTCATTGGGCTACATCAACGGGGTCATCCTGCCGGTCCTTACTGCCAAGTTCGACCATCTGGCCAATTGCGAGTACGGCGCGGATCTATTGTGTAAGTGCATTTTTAACCCCCGACATAAATGATGATGATGATAATGATATCCTTTTATCCCTTATCAGGGACATAGGGCTCGACATATTTCTTTTGTACAATAAAGAGTTACTTACTTATTTACTTACTTAGGGCTCGAAGAAGGGATCTTGCGCGGATTTTTCGCGGTCTTGCGCGGCAGCCTCTAGCTCCTTTCAGCCGAGTCCAGTCCCCGACATAAATAGAGAGGTGTTATGCGTTTGACCGCTAAGTGTGTCTGTCTGTCGGTCTGTCTGTGTGTATAGCTCTTAAACGGGTGAACCGATTCGTATGCGGTTTTTTTTATTTGAAGGGTTTAACGGACATTTATTTTATAAATAAGAGCAATAGTTTTATTGAAACCATTGTTTACCGCGCTCACTCCCATAAAAACGAAGTAATAGTTTTGCTACTATTTATGATATTATCAAATTTAATTGATTTTGGTGTCAAAACCAACTAAATCCTTTTTATAAAATAGTATAACTTCCTTTTCTGCGCTTATATGGGCGCGAGCGCGGCAGTTCCGTTCAAAATCCTCTGAAGTGTTATCATCATAGTGTGTTCAGAGTATTATGAATCACTGCCGCTGCCGCTGCGGCTACCGCTACCGCTACCGCTATTGCTGCCGCTCGAGCGGCTGCTAGAACTTGAGCTGGAACTACTTTGAACTGGAGTAAACTGGAGCTTGCAGATCTCCTTACATCGCTGCAGGAAATACAGAAGAATAAATTAGCCTGTTTTATTTTTTATTTTAACGTAAATTCAAAATTACCGACGTTACGTTAAATGGCGGTATATATTTACTTTCTAAGTTAGTTTACCTTCTTGAAAGCCCTTCGTTTGTCCTTCAGACATTCGTATTCGTTGCAGGCTTGCGTCCAAGTGTTTGTACACGCCTTATTGCATATTGCCTTTGCACCGTCGCCGCAGCACCCGTTATTGATATTTAAGTTTGTGACTAAAGGGGGCAGCTATGAAAAAAAAAACCCAAAAATATTAGCTTGTTTTTTTACAACACTTTGAAATCAATTCGAAATAAATACTTCTTTGAACATTGTTTAAAAACGTTTGATATCTAAATAACATGTTTCCCACACAACTTTGAAAACTATGTCGAAAGAATATCTCTTTGATCATACCTCTTTGTTTGAAAACTTCTAAAACCACAATACAGAGATTTCTTCTTCTTTATTCTGGGGGTTTTCTGATATTGTGTCAGTACTTAAAAAAAGCCAACTTCTACGATTCTATTGATGCAACGTACGTACGGCTGATATTAAGGCTCCTGAATTCTTCTTTTTCTTCTGTGTTTTCTTATCCTTATCCTTCTTATCTTTCTTCTTCTCTCTACCGATGTCAAGCTTGCTTTGCTTCTGTACTTTAGCATGAGGTGTGTGCTTCTTTGCATTGTCTGCAGAGTCTTTAATGTTCTTCTTGTCTTCTTTGGGCTTCTTCTTCTTTCTTTCCCTGGCGAGAGACCTAGCCCCGGCAAGTAGAAATGGGTCCTGGTGATTATATACAAAGGTTTTATTCATGAGCAGGGATTAATAATAACTTATCGCCATGGGCACTGACAATGGCCCGGTTTCTGAGTTGAGAATTTTGCTAAGCAAATGGGTAAGTATCGTCCTGTCTCTGCAGATTTCTCACAAAAGAGCGTGACAGAGCGATACGTAAGTATGTGCTTAGTAAAATGCTCAACTCAGAAACCGGGCCTATGTCTATTTGTCTGATTTGAAGTAATTTTAAGTGGGCCTAATGCGTTAAATGAAAAGATGGAAATAAAAAATGAGTGTTCAATTAACTTGAAAATACCACTCTCGAAAGGCCAAAACATCTGATGCTGGCAAACATGTAAAAAAACACGCTGCAAAGCATTAAAACTCTGCGGGTTTTTGTCCGTGTTTGCTACTGTGTAAAACCGCAACTATAATGTGCGTTAATCAACCGTGGGGATTTTTCTCAAACTCTGTTTCTAAGAGAAGGGCCCTTGTACCTATCCTATCTTTGGGTTTGGTTGAGTGTTTGTAGCAAGAAAGCATGATTTACACATTATAAAATTTAAAAGGACATACCGATCTCCGGAACTCCTTGGGACTGCCAGGGTCGCTGCCATAATGCCTCGTTAGATCTCCCAACTCTGCATTGAATAAATTAAGACAAAATTAAATATGTCATTTTCGCCCCATATTTTTTGGGGGAATCACCTTATAGCTTGGTTGTCATAGAATATTATGCTCTAACGTAATATAACACAATTTTAGGTTGGCCTCCACTTTAAGAATCAGCCCGAAAATATCGCCTTATGTGATGAATTAGACACAAGGTTTCAAATAAGGTAAAATCAAAATAGTTACCAGAATAGTCTGCCTCCATCATTGCTATGTAAGTTCTTTCAGCCTCACCTTCATTGTCGATGCCTAGAAAGAAAAATAGAATCGTTACTTAGTTTAGTTGAAAGGTTTCAAATAAGGTAAAATCAAAATAGTTACCAGAATAGTCTGCCTCCATCATTGCTCTGTAAGTTCTTTCAGCCTCACGTTCATTGTCGATGCCTAGAAAGAAAAATAGAATTGTTACTTAGTTTAGTTGAAAGGTTTCATATAAGGTAAAATCAAAATAGTTACCAGAATAGTCTGCCTCCACCTTTGCTCTGTTAGTTCGTTCAGCCTCACCTTCATTGTCGATGATAAAAAAATAATGGTTACTTAGATCAGTTGTAAAAAAAGGGTAATCCTGATGAATCTCTAATTCTTTGCCTACCCTTTCTCCCCTTTTCTCTCCCTTTTTTCTTTCCCTTATCCTTATGGTGCTTATGTTTATTTTTCTTATCCTTCTTAAGGTTGGTGTCGTCTTTTTCTTCCTTCTTATTTTTTTTCTTATGTTTCTTCTTTTTTTTTTGTCGCCATCTTTCTTTTTCGATTCGTCTTTGTCTTTACTTCTCTTTCGTCTTTCTTTTAATTCTCTTGCCTTTACGTCACGTAAGGTTTTGTCATCCACATCATCATCAACTTCGTCGTCGTCATCTTCAACACCAAAAACAGCAGCATAATCATCATCAGTGCCACCATCACCATAATTGCTAACATCATCACTGCCATCACCGAATGCTCTAGCTTTGGTAGCGTTGAAGGCATCGATGCATTTCCTTCGTGAGATCTGGTCGTATGCAGTCTTGAATGCGCTCTTGCAGTAATAGGTGCGACAGACACGTCCGACGCATTCTTTAGTTGCCTGGAAAATATAAAACAGACATGCAAAAGATAAAACACAAACTAAGCGTATCTTCCGCGACTTATTAATGTTTGATGTTGTTTTCTTGCTCGGCCTTACAATGCGTATATTTATATGTTTTGCGCGCATATCTTGCGCAATGCGCATTTATAAGCGTGAACAAAACTCACATAAAATACATACCCTGTAGCATTTCTTGACCATCATTCTCTTGCATTTGTCACTATCAGGGTCTAAACATTTGCGTCTCAGAATCTGCTGACTTTCCAGCAACACTTTGGGACCTGGTGCTGGTGCCAAGGCCTGAAAGTTGATGAATATAATTTATTAGTATCATCATCATCATAACGACATGACAGATTAAACAGACTACTATACTAGCATAGATTTAGTACATAAAGAACACTGAGAGACTTTTTCGGAATCCGTCAAATTTGTAGGTCGCAAATTCGGTACGCCACCGCCATTCCGAATATGCAGACGTAGAGAATTGGAACAATTTACCTTTGCATTATCGTCATCATAATAATTATCGTAGAAGTTTCCAGCCGATCTAGAAAACCTTGTTTCATTGCGGCGGTGGTCCAAAAGTTTCGGGTGTTCGGTTTCGATTTGATTAGATTTTTCTTGTTGTGCGTTTTCTTTCCCTTGTTGTTGTTGTAGCTTCGCTCGGTTATCTGTAGTGGGAAATTAATTACATCTTAAGCTCTTTTGACTAATATGTTAGTGTATACTGCAATAGGATTTTTACGCTCGAAGATCATTGTGAATCATACTAGGGCAGTACTGGTTGAAATATCTTAATAATTATGTGGTAACCTTTATCACCGTATCGTATGACAGTTCCAGCTTCTTCGGTCGACGTATCGCGGAGCTGTTTAATTTTGAATCTGCTTAATCCTCCAGAAACAGCAGTCGTTGTTTTGGGATGTTTTTTCTTCTTCTTCGGCGCCTTTACTGTAGTCGCTTCTCTCGCGTTTTCTTTCTCTCTACTGTGTTTTACTTTGAATCTGTTATGTTGGTTCGTCTTGAGTTCTTCCAATTCGTCGTAGTTAAGTTTTTTCGCGGGCTTCTTCCTAGCTTTAGTTGTTGCTTTTGTTTCGACTTCAAGTTCCGTGCTGTTTTCGTCGTCCTCTGGGTCAAGCATTTGCGTCGGCAGGTCTGAGGATCGTGTCGGACCATCTGTTGTAGTTTTCCGGTTGCCCTTTCTCGATTCCTTGTCACGGAGGTTTTCAGTTGTGTATCCATCTTCTTCAGAGTCGTTTTCGAATGAAGAGTATTGATCGTAGATGCCTTTGAGTTTGTTATAGTTCCTCAAGAGGTCTTGTAGTTCTTTGTTGACTCGGGTGATGTTGCCTAAGACTTCGGTGTAAATGAGTTCAGTTTCTTTTTGCTTCTGAATGGCTGACTTTCCATGTCTTTTTGCTTCTGAAATCTATGAATAATTGATTACACAATAGAAACTTTGATCTTGAGAGTGGAAGAAAATAAAGCGGAAAAATTTAATATTGGGGAAAGTAGATCATTATTTACCAAAGCTATGTTTACCCCGACAAAAAATACTGTATCCCATCAAAAACAAAACTTGTAAAAAAAAACCAAGCCTCGCTGCTCAGTTCTTCTACCGTAAAAAGTTTTGAGATCCATGTAATACCAAGTCGGTTAATTTATTCAGTCCCTACTTTTTAAGGGTCCTTCTGTCTTGAGTAATTTATTACGTAATTAGCTAACCTAACAACATCTTATAGTGACCATATCAAAATTAAACATCTTTTATGTTTTAAATAAATAGATTGACTTGGCCATCGCATGAAAACACAAGTAATACAAATTATATTAAATTAGATTATTTAATGCGATTGCCAAGTCAATCTAATTATTTAAAACATAAAAGATGTTTAATTTTGATATGGTCACTATAAGATGTTGTTAGGTTAGCTAATTACGTAATAAATTACTCAAGACAGAAGGACCCTTAAAAAGTAGGGACTGAATAAATTAACCGACTTGGTATTACATGGATCTCAAAACTTTTTACGGTAGAAGAACTGAGCAGCGAGGCTTGGTTTTTTTTTACAAGTTTTGTTTTTGATGGGATCTCATTTCTTTTTGTAGATAGTCCTCCTTTTTTTTGCTTTCTACTTCTACGAGTACGTCTTCTACCTTCCAGGGCCCTTAGCCTGTAACGCAATGGTGACATAACGGGCTCCCAGTTGACGGCTTCAATTACGATCGGGCAACTAAACTTACAGGCCCGGTTTCTGAGTTGAGAATTTTGCTAAGCAAATGGGTAAGTATCGTCCTGTCTCTACAGATTTCTCACAAAAGAGCGTGACAGAGCGATACGTAAGTATGTGCTTAGTAAAATTCTCAACTCGGAAACCGGGCCTTACTGCCGATTTCTGAATTAAGAAATTCACTAAGCAAATGGGTAAGTATCGTCCTGTCTCTGCAGATTTCTCACAAAAGAGCATGACAGAACGATAGTTAAGTATTTGCTTAGCAAAATTCTCAATTCAGAAACCGGGCCTCTGTCCATCTACTTAATACTTTGCGGGATTTTGGTACAACTTCAAGACATCCCATTCTGGCTTTTTCATTCCGTTGACCATTGTACAAGTTACCTTTGAACATAATAATATGTAGGTAGGTACATATTATGTAGGTACATATCTACACCTATTGATTCCATTATAGGATTACAAACTTACATTTGCATTGTACACAAGACAGCACGTCGACCCTTACACTCTACCACTCTACTCGGTTACGTTTGTACACTCTGTCGTGCTGTCGTGGGTACATGTATGCAAATTAAACTTTGTATTCCCATATAAATATATAGGATTACAAAGTTACATTTGCATTGTACGTGTATGCAAATAAAACTTTGTAATCCCATATATTTATATGGGAATACAAAGTTATATATGCAGTTGGTGTACCTAGAAACCTGGACTGAAATTGCAAAATATTTTAGTTTTTCCTTGATTTATACACTAAATACTAATTGTATTCTAAATTTGAAGCTTCTATGTATGCTAGAAGTGCCTTAGAGTTTTGATGATCAATCAGTGAGTGAGTGAGTGAGTGACAAAATACGAAACTTTGACTAGTTATAATTCTTAAACTACTGGTTCAAATTGAATGAAATTTGAAATATTCCGTGTTTATACAATGCTTCCTTGGTTACAGAAAATTCAGGCTTCTAGTTTTATCCGAAACGAAGTTATAGGGGGGTCGAAAATGGACTGAACTGCTTCGAGAAAAGTATGGTACGGCCGTGCCGCTTTTTAGCTCGACTTGGTGGGGGCACTGCCGTGCCCCCAGACATGACCACGTGCTAAATAGCATTTGAAGTGACGCATGTGCAAATAGGTATTACTTCTATGAGCAGTAAAATAAATTGTTTTTTTACGCCTATTTTCATGTTGATCCTTATCCGTGTACAGTCCGCTACAATGTTATAGGCTTAAATTCAGACTGTAAACTTGAAATGAAACTTTAGATTTTACATATTGTACTATCCCTACCTTAAGACGACGTACGTCTCACAACTAGCGCCGCCAATGGAAAAAAAATCATATCTTTTTTTTGGATGCGTTTTTAGCAAAAAACGCTCCTGCGATTCCTCAACGCGAGGCTTAACTATTTTTAGGACCTAAGGTTTGGATTCCAGGATTGGATTTCCTACGAACGCAATCGATTCTCGCCAAAAGTGGCCACTTTTGGCGAGAATCGATTGCATTCTTAAGTTCTAGGATCTGGAATCCAAACCTTAGGTCCTAAAAATAGTTAAGCCTCGTGTTGAGGAATCGCAGGAGCGTTTTTTGCTAAAAACGCATCCAAAAAAAAGATATGATTTTTTTTCCATTGGCGGCGCTAGTTGTGAGACGTACGTCGTCTTAACGTATAAAACAGTACCGTAACACACTGACTGACAGATATCATACCGAAACACTGACGATAGAACCATGAGAACACGTTCCTGTAGGTTTTTTTAGAGCGTTAATACAGAGTTTTCCTTAAGGTGATGGTCAAGGCGCAAAAATTGCCATTTTTGGCGGCGGGCGGGATTTATTCGTAGGTTTTAGGATCTGGAATCCAGGCCTCAGGTCCTAAAAATAGTTAAGCCTAGGTATTCTCATTTGACGGCCCGTTTTTAGCATAAAACGCATCCAAAAAGAAGATATGATTTTTTTTCATTGGCAGCGCTAGTGCACGGGGTAAGTACCCTCCTATTAAATAGCGCGGTATAGGCACACTAGTGCCTCCAATGAAAAAGAAACATTTTCTTTTTAGGACTTAAGACCTAGATCCTAGATCCCACAGCCTATAAATAAATCCAGCACAAGTAAAAAACGGCCAATTTTGTTCCATGATCTAGCTTCTATTTCCAAAAAATTAAGACCGAAAATAAAGATTCGATGAAGTTGCGGGGGTAGGCTAAGGCTAGCATTTTATATCCTGTTGTACTTACGTACGTTTTGTGTTTTTGTTCCAGTGGACGAGATCCAAGTGGCGTCCTACAAGATGTTAGGGTCCCTCTACACTCTAGGCACCGACGCGACACTCACGCACGATCGGAAATACCTCAAAACCGAGATCGAGCGGCACAAGAATGCGCTGGTGAGTGTTTACCTTGTTGACAGACAACGCACAGCCTAAAATAATTTAAAGTTGTGCTATGTTGAGGTACAGAGAATTTTTGAAAACCTCAATAATTTCAATGACACGATGATGATTGCTTTTTTTAACATTCAGTTTAGTTTCACCAAAATGAACAAGACGAACTTGAATTCACTCTGACACAGCACTTCGAACACAGACGGTACGAAAAGGCTAGATTTAATTAAACCCAGAGGATGCGCTAAAGAGACCTATAAAGCTTCACTGCGCATGTCGAAACACGTGGTGTCTTAAGTATTGTAAGTGTTGTTATCTCCTCCGCAGGGCTCGTGTTTGGGCGCGTTCAGTTCAACGTTCCCGGTAGCTTTCCTGGAGCCTCATTTGAATAAGCACAATCAGTTCTCGCTGCTCAACCGGATCGCCGACCACTCGCTCGAAGCTCAAGGTAAGAAAAAGCAAAAGTATGACTTTGACAAAAAACCTTGTAATGCCATACTACCATGGGGTATCCTAGCGGGTAGCTGACCGTAGATTCTCTCCGTGCAACAAATAACATCCCAATTTCTCCCACCAACAGACGTGATGGCCCGCATGGAGCAAAGCATGCCGACTCTCGAAACCATCCTGGGCTTGGTCGACGCTTTCGTCGAGTCTGACAAGACTTACATCGACGAGCCTCACATCATTGACGTGGTGCTGCCGTTACTGTGCTCATATCTGCCTTTTTGGTGGGCGCAGGGACCCGATAATGTCACGCCATCTGGCGGGTGAGTTTCCATAATAGTTGTCACAGTAAATTGAACCTTACTGCTACAGCGTAAAGGCTTTGGCCAACGATGCTGCGCGGCGTATTCGATGTGGAAATTGTACAGAGGTTTTCATCCGCCTCGGATCACAGGTTTTGCTGTGGCAAAGCAAACACTGCAGAAGCAAAGGTTGTGGTCATCGTATGCGCTATGAGAGTTATTTATAAGGAAATTTATTTTGCTTATTGATGATTGCTTTTTTAATATCCGTAAAAATAAAATTCTTAAGTGTTTTGATCGCTGTGCCGTTCGCTAAAAACCTTGTTAACTTCTCTAAAAGATACAACAAAAAGGTATCTTCAATTTGAAATCCATCTCTCCGCAGAAACCACGTAACCATGGTGACGGCGGAGCACATGAACCAGCTCCTGAAAAATGTCCTCAAACTGATCAAAAAGAACATCGGCAACGAGAGCGCCCCTTGGATGACTCGCATCGCGACCTACACCCAGCAAATTATCATCAACAGCTCGGAAGAGCTTCTGAGAGAATCCTTCCTGCCGCTCGCTGAGAGAGTACGCAAGCGTACGGACAATATGTACCACAAGGAAGAGAGCTTGAGGGGATTCATCAAGGTTTGTACCACTTTGTTTCTATCTATTAGTCAAATATGACCGAAAAAGCCGATAACCCCATAATAAACTGGTATATTTGACATAACAACTGACGCTTCTAACTTTGGCGTAGGTGCCATAGTGCATAACTCGTGGAGTCAAAATTAAATAGTCTATTAAGCCACTGGTTTTCTCCGATATTTCTCTACGCCAGAAACGTACTATCCATCCATAGACTGGCCATTGCCAATATTGCTTAACTTTGCTAATCGGTATAGAATGGTTCGAAAAACTGGGCTATAAATGGCGTTAAATTTTTATCGTTATTTTTATGAATACATCACCTAATTTATGCCTTTTCCCTCAACAGTCATCGACCGACGACACTTCGCAAGTGGAGTCCCAGATCCAAGAAGACTGGCAGCTTCTAGTGCGCGATATCTACTCGTTCTATCCGCTGCTGATTAAGTACGTGGACCTGCAGAGGAACCACTGGCTCAGGAACAACGTGCCTGGTAGGTGGACTCATCAATTTACTCTCTTACTGTACCAATAGACTACCCGTCTCTCATCTCTTTAGCAATTTCTCCGTCAGTGGTTACCTAGAAGAGATTGCTGTTAGCAATACCAATTTGTACCATTAATGTATTACTTTTTGTATTTTCTAAAGCACTAACCCGTGCTAGGGAACTATATAAAGATTTTTATAAGGTTAAAAAATTCAATTGGTAGAGCGCCTGCACGGAATGCAAGAAGGTTGCGGGTTCAAATCATGTCCCGAGCGAATTTTTTAACCTTATAAAAATATTTATTGATGTATTAATACTGTATGTTCTTAAATGTTTTCTAGTACAATAAAGAATATTCTATTCTATTCGATTGTGCTTTATCTCGCACTCTTTTTTTCTCTTTCTCCTTTCCACTGTCACGCCGTGTCAGGCTTTTTATTCTTACTTTTTCTCCTTTTCTTTCATTTTCATCTTTTCTCTCTCTTTCTCCGTTTGTCTATCTCACTCTCTCCATTTTCTTATTTACTTACCCGTCTCTTTCCCTCAACTAAAATAAAATAAAAGCCCCAGTAAATGTCCAGTTGGCGTCCCCTTACATACAAACTGTGTATTTATTACTTATTGTATTTTCTAAAGCACTAACCCGTGCTAGGGAACATTATAGAGATTTGATTTGCACGGTGCGCACGAGGTTGCGGGTTCAAGTCCTGTTCCCAGCGAATTTATCAACCTTATAAAAAAAATGTGTATTTATTGTTGAGATTTTCAACATCTGGTCGAAAATTCTCTCTCAGTGAGGGAGAGAGAACGAGTGAACCCGATAATTAGTACATTACTGCCGCGATCTGTAATGAGTACGTTTCTGGCGCGCTTTTGATGGCCGACAGAGCGCAGCGTAGCGCAGCTCAAGGCCCTCACAGTGCGGTCAGCATTGCAGCCCTTGATGGACAAGCTGGAATGAAGGCCGAGACCGAAGGTCGAGGCCTTTATAGCGCGGCCAGCAAGGGCTGCAATGATGACCAAACTTGAGGGCCGAGAGCGAAGCTAAGCTAAGCTCGAGGCAATCATAGCGTGGCCAGAAGCGCACTCATTGCAGACCAAGGCTTGTATAGTGCTTTACTCAAACAATGCGAGTAATTAAAATATTAATTAGAATAGTAATTAAAATTGTAATTTAATTAGCTTACCATTTGTCGTAGATTAAGTATGTACTTTCTGTCGATTTTCCATTCCGCAAACTTTTTGTTGGTAAGCTTGCTTGTATTTTTTCTTTTTACTTCGGTGGCAATAAATTACCAATTACTAATTTCGCTTGCTTTTGAATGTCCGGCGGTGTTAAACACATTAAATCCGAGGATTCGTCGCTTTGAGAGTTCACTTTTTCAACAAAAACACGGAAAAAAATCACTTCGAACAACGCGCGAAAAGTCGAAAACAATATGGCCGCGCTTTTTTTTTCTGTGCAATGTGTCGACTGCCAGTACCCATACAGCCCAATTCTAAATAAATACTTTTTGCACCTGATGTTTGAGTTCTATTTATGAAACAAAACTCGACATTAATGGATTTTCATACAGTTTTTCTGGCCGCAAAACACGACATTAATGAAATTCCATACAACTTTTCTGGCGCCTAATCATAGTAGCCCGCAAGTCCGACTTTGCTCAAAGAAGGTTGTCGAATTAATGTCCACATTACGAGCTTTTTTGAGTAAAATAATAATAATGCCTAAGTGTTAAAGCCCGATTTTATCAGCACTGCAAAGGTTTTAGGTTGTAGGTGTAAATGATTTGTAGGCACAATGTACAGCGTCTAGTTATGAAACGTACAAACCACATATTTGTTGTAACAGAGGCGGAGGAGCTGTACAACCATGTGGCAGAGATCTTCAACATCTGGTCCAAGAGTCAGTACTTCCTCAAGGAGGAGCAGAACTTCATATCGGCCAACGAGATTGATAACATGGTGAGTTTGTCGTGAAGAAACCCTAAACACTTGTTTTTTGCTAACTACTATACAACGCAAGATACCTCCAACACTACTAAAAAGGGCACACTATTGCCCGATTTCACCAACTTTAATTAATTTTTTAGAACTTCTTTTCTTTTCTTTTTGTTTCCAAAATTATGCAAAGGACTTCTTAAAAAAGTTAAAGAAGTTCTTATAAATTAAGTGTAGTTGGTGAAATCGGGCATTAATCCAGCAAACGATCGAAACCGAGTGCCAGAATCTATCTGCGGTAGGACCAGGCAGAAGGAGACCTGGAAGACCCAAGATATCCTGGATACTAATCTGCTCGAATAGTTCCAGCAAAATACCGGCCTATTGTTTCGTTTGGCAGCTACGAAGGACGGGATAGCCAAACTGATCGCCAACCTTTGATAGGAGACGGCACGCAAAGGAGAAGAAACTAAACGAATGAAGCGATTTTTGTATGGTCTGTCTGTTACATTAAAAACTTGGCACACAAAATAAACCATCACTAAACCGGTGTGAAAATTGTTTTTGGAGTATTCCGTTTAATCATGGTTTTATTTTTATTTTCAGGTCCTCATTATGCCCACGGCAACAAGAAGAGTGACAACAATTGCAGACGGTGCCCCACAGGGCGGTGGCAAGGTACCTATAAGTGGTTTCCAGAAACTCAAATCTCGAACTGAAACTCAAAACTGAGTACATTTTACTATTTAGGGATGACCTACTCGTAAGACTAGAAAATGCCTCATTTTGACTCTAGTAGGTTCTGGGACCTAAAAATTGCGATGCTAAGGTATGAAATCACATTTATTACATAAACTTATTAATAAAGATTTGTTTTTACATAGTGATATTCCATGTTAACTAGGAGGCGTTTTTTACCAAATGCAGGTGTTGAAAATCAGACGATTTAACAGATAATTTTCTCCAACGTAGAAAAAGAAGAAGCACCGCGACAAGAAGCGCGACAAAGACAAGGAAGTGCAGGCGTCGCTCATGGTGGCTTGTCTCAAGCGTCTGTTGCCAGTAGGACTGAATCTGTTCGCGGGAAGAGAGCAGGAGTTGGTGCAACACTGCAAGGATCGCTTCTTGAAGGTGAGATGAGCCTTTTTGGTGTATTAGAATGTGTTCTGGGTTTGGTAGGCCACACAAGAATAGTGTTGGTCCCAGGACATTGCCTTGTGGGACACCAATGCATAGATGCTGTTTCCCACAGACCAAAAAAGTGCAGGCATCTAGTGCAACACTGCGAAATAAGTTTCAAAGGACAATTTCTAAGCTCTCGGCTTAGCAGATAACAGTTAGTGTTGGTCCCGAGATCATCCCCTGTGGGACATCAAAGTAGGAGTCTTTTTGTATAGGATAAGGAAAAGAGCTGAGATCTTAAGATGGTACAAAAAAGAACGCATCTGGCAAGAGAAAACCAGGAAATTTGAAGTTGTAAAATCTACATCAATGTTTTGAAAAAGTACTACCTCTGGTGGCAAATTCAAAGTACGAGACAAGACGACTTGTTCTATAGGAGACTGGCAAAAAAGTAGAGTACCACTCATATGTCCTTGATAAATCCTTAATAATCGTGTCCTTTCTTGCACAGAAAATGTCCGAGCAAGACGTGTCCGAGTTTGCCAAGACGCAGCTCACTTTGCCCGACAAGATCGACCCGGGCGATGAGATGTCCTGGCAACACTATTTGTACAGGTATGTACAATGTTAGACTTATACAGTGTCCAGTAGCACCTTCACTCACACTAGATGGGTGAAGTGACCACACGGACGCTGCAGTGCCTGGGACATGTTTTAGATGGAGAAGGCTTGCCCTTCTCTCAGACATTTGTCGGTGCAGAAATCTCAACACTTTTAGGTCACAGGCCAGCTCTTTCACAGCCTGATAGGTCACTTCGACGCCACATATACAGGGCAATTTTTAAATACCTTAGACCAATCAGAAGCGTCTATTTTATTGGGTGGCTCATTTGGTTTTATTTACTTTGACTGTGAAAACTCGGCTTTAATCACGTGTTCAGTACCTACTCATTCTGTTATTATTTTTCAGCAAACTCGGTTCCAAGTCAAAGATGACCGCGACCATTGCTCTAGAGACGGTCGCGGAAAACAAAGCAAAGCTCATTGATGACACGGTGGAGCGTATCGTTGCCATGAGCAAGGTGCTGTTCGGACTGCATATGGTACGTTTTATTTTTATATTTACACGTTGTTTTAATTTCCAGAGTGACGAAAGACATTCAAACTCAAAACTCAAATATTTTATTCAGTATTCAATAAATAAATTATTATACAATGAAAGTGAAAAGTAAAAGAAGTAACGATTTAAATTAAATCAATATTAAGTACTATCTACTACTAAGTACCTAGCTACTAGTTTTGGTCCAGATTCACTAGCTCTGATCGTACTTGGAGCCATTACTTGCAACAGCCATTCTGTTACTGTTGTTTCTACAATATAGGAACCAAAATATGAGTTGATCTTTATTTCCCAAACGTCCTAAACCAGATCGACCACCCGCAACAAATGAGTAAGAACGTGTATCGCTCAGTGGTCTCCATACAACGCAAGCGCGCCGTCATCGCCTGCTTTAGGCACTTACCTCTACACGCCTTGCCGAGGTTTGACTATTAGTGTCGATACTATCTGTGGTGTGACCTTACCGTTTGACACTAACATACCCAATACTAAACCGTGCCATGCAACGCAAAGCGCCTTAAATGCGTGCTATATAGGCACTCTCTCTCTCTCTCTCTCTCTCTCTCTCTCTCTTCTTTGCGATATCGACACGCAACGAAAAATACTCTCTCCACGCGTTACCGAGGTTTGACTATTTGACCAATGGATGTCGCGTTTGACCTAATAGTTTGAGTGTGACCAGTAATATTAACCCCCCACTTCTCGTACCAAACTATGAGACGATTTTCTACACGAAAAAAGAAGGTAGGTACTAACTTGAATGAATTCTAACTGTGTTTTAGATGATTGTTTGCTGTCCATTTTCTTGCTAATAGAGATTTGAGTGACCAACTAATAGAAACTTTGACCGTTTTCGTCCACAATAAAGAGGATTTTTAAATAATTTATCAACCGATAGGTTCCATAATAAATTAATTAACTGAATGCAATAATAATTTTCAAAGCTGCTAAGATTTAAATTTACCTTTGTATGTCGTGTGTTAAGCTAGCCACTCACGATACGTCCAAATGGAAGGCGTGCCAAATTGGTTGCATGCCAAATTTCAAGCCCACTGATGACGGTGCCTCCACCGGAATGTTGTAGGACGTCATACAAATGGCGTGGCTTGAGTCCGATTGGAAGCCCATTCCTGGACGCCATCTTAAAAATAGTTGTCGTTTTCCACATTGACGAGCGGATTTTGGAAGGCTACCACTCCATTTGGAGTGTTAGACGCATCGTCAACGGGGGGGCTTTAGATATGTGTTGTCATTGCATGCTGCCCCGGACTAACCCTAGGCTTGCAAGCCGAAGCAGCGGTCGAGTCACTGGAAGCGCGTGTTGTGTGCGGCTAGAAAACGCGCCGCGGTCGCTTGCCTCCGCTCGACGCATCTGTACAAACTCAGTTTGTGAGTAAAGCCGGATTTACATTCATCATCATCATTATCAGCCTGTTGACACTCACTGCTGAGTAAAGGCCTCTTCATGCTCACACCACCGCTCACGATCCTGTGCCAGACGCAACCACTGCTGCTTTTCGGTTACTTGGGCTATGTCATCGGACCATCTGGCTGGTGTTCTCCCAACAACCGATGTCTTCCCCTCTCGAGGTCGCCATTACATTACGGAGCTACATGGGTGACTTTTAATTCGTTGTCCAAACTTTAAGGATCATAAATAACAACTTTAACTTTTTACGTTTCGCACATTGAAACAATGAGTAGAAATAACCATCAAAGCATGTCTAGCAAATGGAACGTCGTACATTTACAATAGTATTGCTGTCTTCTCGGTATTAATCGTTTGCCCTTAGAAAGGTTTATTATTTGAAAGTTAAAATGAACCATGAATTTTGCAGACATAGAGCTTGCAACATCTTCTCGAGGACCTATTACGAATTGTGGCTGGAAGAAGAAAACATTGGCCAAGAGATCATGATAGAGGACCTTACTGTAAGTACATATTATCATGCAATCTTCCATGCTCACTTTATCTATCTTCCTGCCTTCTGTAACTCCATCACTTCCTTTATCTCTCCCCTTCCTTCCATGCTTCCCTCCCTATGTTTTGCTCCCTTTCGGAAGAAAGTAGGGTGGAAACCCTACTTCCGTTTCTGCCTACTATTCCAGCAAAAAAATATGCTTTAACTTTTATCCTGTGTTTTTTTAGTTTTGGGCTCTCGGTAGTGCCCTGATTACGAATCCGATATTGGTTTTTCTCTACCTGACTTTTTTTTTTTTACTTTTTTTCCGAGTCCAATGTTATACCATAAGCGCACCACTGCTCACCGCGCTGTGATAATGCTGATGATAACGACCCTGAATTTCGTCTCCAGCAATCGTTCGAGGATGCCGAGCTGAAGAAGAGCGAGGGTGGTGAGGAGGAGGGCAAGCCGGACCCTCTAACGCAGCTGGTCACCACCTTCTGTCGCGGTGCCATGACTGAGAGGTCTGGAGCTTTGCAGGTGAGGATATTGTCTCCGATGAGGTCTTCGACATTTCCTCCACTCCCTCTTTGTTAAAAAAATGAAAAAAATAGGAATAAGTGTGAGGTATTAGAAGATTGCGTCATGAACAAGACACAGAGAGTTCAAATTCGATTGTTAACTATGGTGTTCCTCAGGGAGACGTACTAGGCCCGACCCTGTTCCTCTTTTATATGAACAAAATGTTGGTAATACCGGAGTTAAGTAAGGCGTATTAAATCCTAATTGAGATGTCTCCAAGGACTTATTTATTTATTTATTAAATTAGGAAAGCCAACAGAATCCTTAATAAACATTAAAATTATAATTAGGTACATGGTTTTTGGTCTGATAAGGATGCCAATTATAGGCTCACACAACTTCAAGGACTTAGGACAGGTTCTAAAATCTTTCATATACTTTGATTTCGGTTACTGAACATTAGAGGTCTATTACTATCGAATCAGCTCTGTTTGGAATAAAAAAAGCTCACATTTGTAATGTATGATGATAATGAAATAGTACATTACTGCCGCGGTCTTTAATGGGTGCGTTTCTGGCGCGCTTTTGATGGCCGACAGAGCGCAGCGTAGCGCAGCTCAAGGCCTTCGCAGCGTGGTCAGCATTGCAGCCCTTGATGGACAAGCTGGAATGAAGGCCGAGACCGAAGGTCGAGGCCTTTATAGCGCGGACAGCAAGGGCTGCAATGATGACCAAGCTTGACGGCCGAGAGCGTAGCTAAGCTAAGCTCGAGGCCATCATAGCGTGACCAGAAGCGCACTCATTGCAGACCAAGGCTTGTATAGTGCTTTACTCAAACAATGCGAGTAATTTAAATAGAACCAGCTTACCTTTTATCTTAGTTTACTTTCTGTTGATTTTTCATTCCGCAAACTTTTCGCAGATAAACTTGTATTTTTCCTTTGACTTCGGTGGCAATAGGTACCTTTAAATGTCTTTTTTCGCTTCCTTTTTATGTTCGGCGTTGTTAAACACATTGAATCGGAGGATTCGTTGCTTGAAGAGTTCACTTTTATTTACAACAAAAAGAGCACGCACAGAAAAAATCACTACGAACAACGCGCGAAGCGGCGAAAACAATATGGCCGCGCTTTTTTTTCTATGCAATTTGTAGACTGCCAGCACCCAAACAGCCAAATTCTAAATAAATACTTTTTGTGCCTGACTTTAGAGTTCTATTTATGAAACAAAACTCGACATTAATGGATTTTCATACAGTTTTTCTGGCCGCAAAACACGACATTAATGAAATTCCATACAACTTTTCTGGCGCCTAATCAAAGTAGCCCGCAAGTCCTCCTTTGCTCAAAGAAGGTTGTCGAATTAATGACCACATTACGAGCATTTTTGAGTAAAGTATTATTATTTATTCTATGCACTAATCCCCACATTATTTGTCCACCACAGGAGGATCCCCTCTACATGTCTTACGCACACATCATCGCCAAGTCTTGCGGGGAAGAAGAGGAGGAGGGGGGTGAGGAGGAGGAGGAGGGAGGGGGAGAAGCTGAAGGGGAGGAGGAAGGAGGCGCCAGTATTCATGTAAGTGTTGTGTTTTTACGCCAAAGGTGGTCAAGTCTCGACTCGAACGTTTTTTGATGAAAAAAAAAATCAGACGCACGACCAGTTTTAACTGGCCATATCATGACTACAACTATTTCAAGAAATAATCGGCCACAACATGAAGTGAGAATTCTAAGATCTGGCGACATATCGATTGCTATTTTCGACCCATCATTGTTCCGTTCTGATTCTGCTAGATTTGTTTTTTAGTCTTAAAATTGTGTCTGTATATCGTTTCATGCAGAAAACTATGGATACAAGTACTTTCATGGTATGTATTTTTAACTCTAAGTAATAACCAACCATTTTTTTATCTCTTAATTGATCTTTTTATGTTGCTCTTACACGGTTTAGTACTTAAGAAAAAATAAAAAGTGCTTCAATTATTTAGCTTAATCAGCCGGTTTCAGCACAAATACACAAAGCATTTCATAGATAGCGCCTACAGGCGTGGCCATAGAAGAACCTGAATACGGCTGTCAAAATTTGTGAAAGACGGCCGTATTCCAGTTATTCTATGGCCACGCCTGTAGGCGCCATTTATGAAATGCTTTGTGAATTGGTGCTGAAAATGGCTCATTCAATTTTTTTTTTGTATCCGGAACGAAACCATTCGCGCAGGAGGTGTACAATTAAGTGATCTCGTGAGCTCATTATTTCGTTTAGCAACTTTAAAGGAATGACAACATGGCTTGAGAACTTACGCCATTGGTACCAGCAATCCACGAGCTCCTTGTTCCGTTTGGCAGCCTCAAAGGAAGAAATAGCCAAGATGATTGCCAACCTCCGATAGGAGATGGCACTACAAGAAGAAGAAGAACTTTAAAGGATGAGATAGCCAAACAGCTTGCTTAGCAAGAGCCTGGGTTTTGCAGTACATAAGTTGGTCACTCTTTTATTTGATATAGTCCGGGATAGCTAGAGTCATAAAACCATGGATACGCTCTAACCCAGCCTCATGTTACGCGAGGTGATCGCTAACCTTTTTTATTTTTTGTTCTTAAAATATTAACAAAAAATTTTTTTAGGGTCGTAATATCAATCACAGTTTAAACCAAAAGTTCACTCGCTAACGGTGAAGGAAAACATCGTGAGGAAACCCGCGGCTCACTTGGCTCCACACGTATTGACCTGTCTTTCCTGTGGGCTAGGTCGACTAAGCTGTCAGGATGGTATAGGTGCTGGGCAAGCCTACTCCATCTAAAACAATGTCCCAGTCACTGCAGCGCCGAGTGGTCTCTTCGCCCATCTAGTGTGAGTGAAGGTGCCACTGGACGCTGTATAAATTATCTCATTACGTAGATGCAAAGGCCTTAGTCTAAACCAAAAAAGGCTAATTTAAACCCTTTCTGTAGATTAATTTCCATACAAAATGCGAGGTTTAATCTATGGTCTAAGTTTAAACTGTGATTGATCTTACGGGCCTTACACCCTTAAACCGCATGGTTTAGGTACTATCAACTTCCGATAGTAGACGGCACAGAAAGACGAAGAAGAAAGTGACATCTCGATGGCTCCTACGTAAACTACCGTATGTTCAAAAAGCTAACTTTCCAGGAGAGCCATTTAAAGATGTTTTCTTTAACCGTTCTTTTGATTTTAAAGCTTTTGGTTTGAAATTTTTACCATAATTAGGTTATTTTGGGCTCGATTTTTATGTGCTAAAGTAAAAGCTGTATTTTGAATACTTTTGGAGATATTGTTGTTACGATTCTTTACGACGGGGTAACGAAGTAAGAAAATATCGTATGTTAATCTTACCATTTTTTACGGCGTGGATGAGGTGACTGAAAATATCGTATGTTTCACATACCATGTTTTACATGGATAAATGGCAGGTAAAATGACATGTATGTGGCACTTACAGTTTTTTACTTTGTAAATCACATGAAAAATTGTATGGTATGTAACATTAATTTAGTAAATACATGGGGAAATATTAAAAAATTAAATGGGACCAGAAGTTTATCTAAGTGATAATTCATATTTACTTAATTCATTATATTTAGTAGAACCGAAACCTAAATTTTAAAGAAACATTTATATGAAATAACTTTTTATACTTCCTTATGTTTCCATTCCACTAATCAATTTGTATATTTCCTATTTTCCCAACTGTCCCCTTCGAAACTGCCACCGGGGTGGGGACTTGGGTAAAATTAGTGGCGTTTACCACCCTGGCAAATAGTAATTTTATTTTCAACAGTTTCCTTGAAGCTCACGACCGAATCAACTATTTTCTTTCCGACTTCAAGATATTTAATGAAAAAGTACTAGACTTAAATAAAGTAGGAGTAGCCCATTGTAGACTCTCTGCCTCAGTGCTTTTCTCATTACTTGGGTTTTTTTAAAGGCTTACATAAACTCTAAAGAGGCCTACTTTAGGCCAACCAACCCCGATATTATCCGTTGATGAGCTCGAAAAGGACGGTTGGGAAATAAAATTCATATTTGCCACTGAGGTGGCAAACGCGGCAATTTTTTCTCAAACACCATGCCGGTTACAGTTTTGAAGAAAACAGTTAGAAATAAAGACTGTAAATTTGTAAGATATGAACAATCTTAAGAATTCCTGTAAATTTTAACGAATCAACGAATCGGAAATTTAGGATGATGTTGTCACATAGTTATTCTTCAGTGCCGGGTTTCGGGATAACTTGTATCAGCCATTTTCCTATTCTTACTCAGGACATGCAAAAGGCTAAGAGCTAAACTTTACCTAAATTTTCAAGCTTAGGAGTCCATGATAGTTATCCCAAGAAGACTGCAGCAGTCATTCAGACTCAGACGTGTATTTTCTCTGGCGTAGATTGACAGATAGAATACTCTTTGGTTGTGGTGGTTGTTGGTTACTTTGTGATCCAAAGATGAGTCAGACATTTCACCTATTAGTATACAGACTTAGTAAAAGAAGCCAAGCCAAACACAGTGTACCTTAGGCACCAATGAAAGTTTTGGAATATACAATACACCACGCAGATCGGAGTTTCAGTTTGGCTTACTATTGTGTTCATACTTAGAAACGTTCATACACTGTCTATATAAAAGCCACTGATCCAATTACATCTTTTCGTTACCATGCACATGAACACCGCGTGTCTAGGAACTAGACCAAATGAAATTAATGGTGACGGCTGAGGTTGTCAAGCATACAGACACAGTTCTCAACAAGTCTTGAGTCCATCCAACTGGCCAAAAGAACTCATTTAGAATAAATACAGATTTATCTATGATTTTAATACTTGAATTTATTACAGGCTATGAACAGATTTTCAGTCTAAAAGTCTGCTGCAAACTACCCCAAGATTGGGCCTTTCTAAATCCTTAGGATCTAAGTTTGTGAGTATTTGATGAACCAAATGAGGATCTCTTAATCTTTGTTTTGAAGCTCCTTTGTGGAGAGTGTTTGTATCTTCAGTAAACAATATATTTTATAAATGAATTTCTTGTTACCTTCATGTATTTGGTGTTCAGTTTCTATTGGTATTGATTTGCCTACGCCAAGTCGAGTCTCAGAAATTTAGGACCCGGGTAATTGAAATTTCATCGTCAACCAAAGCATATCTCAAGCATGCATACAAAAACGGTTGTTTTGTCTATAAGAAACCACATCCGTGTGTCATTTCAAATCCTTGTTAAAAATAACTCTAGTGAAAGTGAAGGTCCCAAACAGTAGTGTGTAATTTACCATCATGAAGTAAGTATATTTGTTTTCCACCATACGATACACAAAGCGGAAACTTTTATGTTATGGTTTTGTTTTGATTTTTAGTTTGTTCCATCCGTTTAATAAGTAGTCGATTTCAGTGATGGTTTTTGTATTAAAAATAGTTTTTTAACATAAAAAAGACGTTATTATTAATCAAATCTGCTTTAAGTGGTATAAACAATTTGAATTATTTAAATATTTGAAAAAACGATCAATTTTTTTTCGTTCAACCTCCATGCAAACTATCGTATCTGTAAGATATTGTGTTAGGCTCAGCTTAATATTGCAACGTAAATAAATCTAAGTGACACATACAATAGTTAACAGGTTCATATAAACCAAGTAAATAATCGTACGTGTTACATACGATACAACATCACTTTTTATCGACGTCGTACAAAATGGTATGTGTAACATACTATAGCATACCCCCTCGAAAAATCTACGTACGTAATCGTATGTGTTACATATTATAGTTTTGAACAAGAATGATAGAAAACGCAGTAAAACTAACAAAACTGAATACTTAACATGTTTAGTAAGAACATGCCTCATCACAAAACACAAGCTCAGATCTACGTACTTCCCACGTAGAGAATGGTAAGATATACTTACGGTAGGCGTAGCATGCAATGTGTCCCACGTAAACTACCGCAAGAGGTCAATACGATAGTTTACGGCGCGCCCGTGATCAACATACGATAATTTACGTCTGAAAAAATCTTCATTTTTTAATATTATTAAGTTTTTGTTTTTGGGATACATGCGAAATAATCATCTAATGACAAAAAACGAAAAACATGAAAATCGCCATTTTGTGGGATACGGTAGTTTACGTAGGAGCCATCGACTATCTAACCGAATTGCCATCTCGCAGGAACAAGAAATGGAGAAACAGAAGCTGTTGTTCCACCAAGCGCGCCTGGCGGACCGCGGCGTCGCCGAAATGGTTCTTCTACACATATCGGCCTCGAAGGGAGTCCCTAGCGACATGGTCATGAAGACTCTACAGCTCGGTATTTCGATCCTTCGAGGCGGCAACATCGATATTCAGATGGTAAGTGTTAAAAAACTTGTTCTTTATGTGCTACATGCAACAAAGACAATCACACTACGATACCAATACCATAACATACGGACGAGATAGTCGAACTTCGCTTTGGATATGAGACGGCACGTAAAGAAGATTAAAAAGCAGAACAACGAAATTAAAAGTTAGAGCAAACTAGTATAGTCACAGTTTTTTAAAAATCAGATATAGCTTATAGATAGCCCCTTTGCCCGTCATCTACGACTCCTTTGTAAGCTTGAGGCAATTTTAAAGTAAGAGTGTTTCTTTGAATCCAGAGCGAAGGATTCTACAGTATAATCCTGAGCGCAGCGAGCACGGTTTGAGGAATAGAATAGAATATAATAGAAAAGAGTTTATTTTACTGACCACAAATTACAACTTATAGAACTAATACATGTACTTAGAATTAGGTAGTTACTAACTTAAAAATACTATACAGATGGGACGACCTACACATACATACCTAACCCATAGTACCTATACCCAATTTCCACTGTGCATGTGCTATGAGACGGGTAGGTAGCTACCCGTGCTCATAGCGCTGGTATTCTGCCAGAGCCCAAAGTATAACTGGACCTATTTATGCAGAAAACAGCCACCTCGCATTTTTTCCAAAAATTTGTTATGAATGCAGCCATACTAACTTTGACGAGGAGTTTTTTTTTTTTGCAAAAACATAAATGTCGATATCTGAATTATAACTTTTTTTTTCCTCTAAAGGGCATGCTGAACCACCTGAAAGATAAGAAAGACGTCGGCTTCTTCACCTCTATCGCCGGTCTGATGAACTCCTGCTCCGTGCTTGATCTGGATGCCTTTGAGAGGAATACCAAGGCTGAAGGTGAATAGCTTTACTCGTGATTTATTTTAGGGTTGCGGACTTCAATATTTAGAGGAGGTTACACTACAACAAACGCATCCAAAAGGAAGATTTTTTTTTCATTAGCGGCGTTAGTGTACGCGACGCTAATGAAAAAAAATATTCCTTTTGGATGCGTTTGTTGTTAAAAACGAGCCGTCAAAATATGAGAATCCCTAGACTTAACTATTCTGGATGGAATTCAAAGTGATCGCATCTCGATTTTCCGTCTTCTTTGAAGTGGAAGTGGGTAGGGACTAGACGCACCGATGCAGATGGACAAAGTCCATTGAGGAATGGCGACCCCGAGAGGGGAAGAGATCGGTTGGCAGACCACCAGCCAGATGGTCCGTCGACATAGCCCAAGTAGCCGGAAAACAGTGGTTGCATCTGGCACAGGATCGTGGGAGTTGGCGTGAGCATGAAGAGACCTTTACTCAGCAGTGGGTGTTAACAGGCTGATGATGAATCCTTTCATTCAACCGAAAACATTTTGTCTCCAGGTCTCGGCGTGGGTCTGGAGGGAGCGGCAGGTGAAAAGAACATGCACGACGCAGAGTTTACATGCGCACTGTTCCGGTTCATACAACTGACGTGTGAAGGACACAATTTGGGTGAGTAAAGAAAGTACAGAACTTGCCCGCTCGGAATCTTGACACATGTCATGTATCCGCGCGACTTTTCTTCTGCTTGCTCGGAATGTCGATTTAAGTTAATCTATCTACAGAAGAGATAAGCTAGATTCCATTTTACGCGGTTACATCAGAAAAATCGCTTTCCTGTGGCCATGATTATGGAAAGGAGTGTCCAAATTTTTATATCGGGTGCTGAAAATTAAAACTAAATCGCGGTAACAAAGGAGATCTTCTAGAATAAAACTGCATGGCACATCCTTTTTCTTGTAGTGCCGTCTCCTATCGAAGGTTGGCAATCAAGATGATTGCTATTTTCTTTTTTTGAGGTTCCCAAACGGAACAAGGAGCTTATGGATTGTTGGAACCAATGGCGTAAGTTCTCAAGCCAAAATATCTTGGGTCTTCCAGGTCTCCTCCTGCCTAGCATTTCATTTGCGGTCCCAATGATTAAATTTGCGCAGCCTCGTTAATCTTTGGCTTACAAAAAATCGGTCATTGCTCTGAATAAATAACAATTTCTCATACCTTTTCGTTGCCCACAGAATGGCAGAACTACCTGCGTACACAGGCCGGCAACACTACGACCGTAAACGTGGTCATTTGCACTGTCGACTACCTGCTGCGACTACAGGAGTCCATTATGGACTTCTACTGGCACTACTCCAGCAAGGTACTACAACTATTAAATAGTCAACTTTCTATTAGTCAATCAGTCAAAAAAAAAACTTATAAAAAAAAACGATTCAATGAACTAATGAATAAATAAATAAACTTAGTTCAACAGCAATCACGACGCAAGATGTATTTTTGTCCTTAGTTCCCTATGGATCCAGTGACTAGATCCATAATGGATCCAACGAGATTTTACTTTCTCTTTAGATCAAGTTTTTTTAAATCTGGTTCTAAAGAGAAAGTAAAATCTCGTTGGATCCATTATGATTCTAGGCACTGGATCCATAAAGAACTAAAGTCACAACTTCTACATATCGTGCCAGTCAGCGCTTCTAACCGGCTGAGATATCGAGCAAGTCCGTTCATCAATGCGAAATCATCAGTCGCTATTTTAACATAATATTGTCGGCTGATGTAGCACTGATCTATCACGCAGTAACTTAACATCTTCGTTGGTTTCCCTAGTTTGGGATGGTAAGTTTAGAGGCTTAAATAGATAGATAGAAACAATAAAAAGCTTAGATCAGAAAATTATGTTGACTAAATAAGTAATAAGTTTATTTGTCACATAAAATATTAAAATATTGACTAACTTCTGAGTGAACGAAACCGCATTTTCATTCACTCAATATCCTTCAATTTGCACGTGAAGTTTGATATATTTTTTTTTACAGGAACTTATCGACCCAGCCGGCAAGGCCAACTTCTTCAAGGCCATCGGCGTGGCCTCTCAAGTGTTCAACACACTCACTGAGGTCATCCAGGGTCCCTGTACGCAGAATCAGCAGGCTTTGGCACATTCCAGGTAAATTACACCTTTAAACTGTAGGAAATAAGGTCCTTTTTACCTGACTACGCAAGCAAAGGGTAATGTTTTTTTAAGCTTGCATTTTATTTATGTATAACCTATCGGCTAAATGGCTAGACGGATTTTGTCGAGGGTGGTGAGAAGTGGTGAGAGTGGCGTCACGAGTAGTCACGACTCACGAGTGTTACTGGATATTCATAAATCATCAAAAAAAACAAAATGGCGGATGGTAGCCGCCATATTGTTGGTGAATGAGAATCAACATGCTTGAACCTATGGGCATCATCCTGTGCAAACAGATCAGTTTGTCTCAAATCATTTAAATTTCGATAACGCCTGATACATGTACCTTATACCTACCCATAGTTTTGAAACTGGTATAGGTTCGTCCGAGCGAAGAGAAAGACTGCATAATGTTATGTACAGTAATTATATTGACGGAAAACTACTATTTACTATTTACAATACCAATTATCTACTATTTACAATAGCAAAGGCCACAGACAAAGATGGGGCTGTTCAACTGTCTTGGGGCCTGAGTCAATAACGCAATGGTGCCAAAATGGGCTCCCAGTTAACGGCTTCAATTACGATTTCTTAATGCTGTCAGTGCTTTTAATGTTTTTGTAGTACATCAAAGAATATTCGGATTCTAATTCTAGAGGATTGGTTCGCTGATTGTAGGAGAAAAACGAGGAAACCCCGGTTTTTTCCTTCTACTAGGAAGCCAAGCCATTGCGTTACAGATTTAAGCCCCTGTTCAACTGTCAGATATAAACAAGGCGGTTACTAAGGTTACGCCACACTGGTATCCAACAGCGAATTAAAACACCCGGTATTACTCTCCCTCACAGCCTAGTTGGACTAGCCATTCTTAATCGATTGGCAAAGTTAAGCAACATCGGGCGCGGTCAGTCCATGGATGGGTGACCGCTGGTGGCAATAATATCTGAGCGCTTCCGTCCTTCGGAAGGCACGTTAAACCGTTGGTCCCGGTTGTGGTTGAAATAGCAATCGTTAAGCCATGTCAGAGGCCCTTTGGGCGGCCTAAACAATCTGACACCAGCTCCTTTAGCACGCTGGCCTTTTGTCTACTCTCAACTGTCACCTTAGCCACTGTTAACTGTCACCTCAGTAGTATTAAGTGGCTAAGGTGACAATTGAGAGTAGGCAAAAGGTCAGCGTGCTAAGGGGGCTGGGGTGACCACTACCTCATACGATTACCTTCTCTACTCTCCCTCCAGGTTGTGGGACGCGGTGGGCGGATTCCTGTTCCTGTTCTCTCACATGCAGGACAAGCTGTCCAAGCACTCGTCGCAGGTAGACTTGCTCAAGGAACTGCTCAACTTGCAGAAAGACATGATCACCATGATGCTCTCCATGCTTGAAGGAAACGTCGTCAATGGTGAGCGGAAATCTTTGCGACATACAAGGTGTCAGTGGCGGATCCAGGATTTTGGTTTGGGGGGGGCTTGGTTTTCAAGATAAGAAGTATACAACATTTATTTTGTTAGAGGGTCTCAGATGCTTTTGGGAGGAGCTTGAGCCCCTTAGCCCCCCCCCCCCCCCCCCCGCCCCCAGCTACTGCAAGGTGTTAATTATTGTAAGAAAACGGGATTCTTACCACGATTTATTTTCTTTCGAGTTCCCGATATACGCAGCGGATATTCGCAGAACGTAGCTGTCGAAATAGAAAGAGGGTAGGTAGATTTATCTACGCCTAGATGTTTGATATTTAAAAAATCGTCTTCAGTCTACCCGTGACCATGGTGCCTGCAACCGTGCCGGAATATCGGGAACTCCAAAGAAAATAAATCGTGGTAAGAATCCCGTTTTCTTACAATAATTACGACTGAAAACCACAAAAGTTTCAAAAAGCATACAGGTGTGGTTTTGTTAAGTGACTAAGGGGTGATTATTTACACGATACTGAAGCAAAAAAAATATAACGAAATAAAAAAATCTGTAAATCATTAAATTGTGGCCTTCCTTACTATTAAACTATCTATTGTGGCCGCACTCGCAATATCGGGCGCCACATCGCGCGCACGCTTTGAGAAGGCCGGGGGTGTCCGCATGTCGCGGTTATTATACAACAAATTGAACTAGGTAATTTGGGCATAAACATGTTTTTGAAAAAAATAAACTTATTTTTAGTTTCAAGCGTTACTCAAACTATCGTCCCTGAGTCGGGTGTCACTGACCAAAACAACACCCTGTCTAATTCTGTGAAAAACTGGCTTTTACGGTGTGAGTGAAGTTACCACTGGATGCTGTATAAATCATTTCATTACGTAGATGCAAACGCCTTTATTTTATTACGGTGTAGGCAGAGTACCTAATAGGGTCCCCTTTGGCACCCTTCGGGTACGGAACCCTAAACCGTGCAGTGCCTGTGATACTTTTCGTTCAGGAACTGACCTCACCCCTCCCCCGCAGGAACTATCGGCAAGCAGATGGTTGATACCCTCGTGGAGTCAGCCTCAAACGTGGAGCTGATCCTCAAGTACTTCGATATGTTCCTCAAGCTGAAGGACCTGACCTCCAGCGCCAGCTTCCAGGAGATCGACGCCAATAGTGACGGCTGGGTGCTGCCCAAAGACTTCAAGGAGAAAATGGAGCAACAGAAGAGCTATACGCCGTAAGTATTTTGCTATAAGAAACAACTTAACTAGTGGTTCACCCCGAACTGTGAACACGCGACACTATGGGCCGGTTTCTGAATTGAGAATTTTACTAAAGTAAATACTTAAGTATCGTTCTGTCACGTTCTTTCGTGAAAAATATGCAGAGACAGAAATATACTTAAGTGCTTGCTTAGTGAATTTCTCAATTTTGGCTCAATTCGGAAGGCAAAGTTTTTTGTTCGAAAGTCCGTTATTGGCTTAATCTTATCTTTAGACAATATTGAGAAACTAATTTCAATATTTTTTATTTTGGTTCAGTAGTTTGGATTTTACAACGTTTCAAAGATGATTGTTTTATGACGTCACGCGGCGGTCTACATACTATTGGCGGTCAATGCGGTCATAGGAACAAAACATTTTAGCGCATAAAAACAAAACTACTGGACCAAAATAAAAAATATTGAAATTAGTTTCTCAATATTGTTTAAAGATAAGATTAAGCCAATAACGGACTTTCGAACAAAAAACTTTGCCTTCCGATTGGCTCTTGTTCGAATATGAAAATTATTTTCTTTTTATTTATCCGCCTCCCAAATTTCATGACGATCCGACCAAATTTACTCAAGTTATCGTCGAACGAACATTCATACATACACAATTACACACATACAAACGCCGGATTGCTCCAATAGATTAGGAGGACTTCTCTCGCTTCGCTCGCTCGTTCAACTACTACTAGTAGTTCGCCCCTAACTGTGAACTTGCGACCACAGTTACAGGTGTGCTGGTCACACGGTAAACGTCAGTTTACTCTCCTGAAGAAAATAGTTTTATACTGTCCGGCCTCCTTGCGTCATCGGGTAAGAGATAGATAGCTCCTAACACTATCTTATCGTTCACAGTGAAGAGATCGAGTTCCTCCTCGCGTGTTGCGAGACCAACCACGACGGGAAACTGGACTACATCGGCTTCTGCGACCGGTTCCACGAGCCAGCCAAGGAAATTGGGTTCAACTTGGCGGTTCTTCTCACCAACCTGTCCGAGCATATGCCCAATGAACCCAGGTAAGTTAAACAACGTGTAACAAAAGATGGTTACTCTTTTTGCTTTCTTTTGCGCAATAATTAAATGCAATACTTGTTTGATTGATAAACCTACCAAGTAAAACTTACGAACTTAAATAATAAAGATCGGAAGCATTTAAAACTTGATTGAAAGTGTTTATACATTGCCATGTCATGTCTAATCTAAAATAAACTAGAACTAACGCACGTTACGACTACAGAAACAATTTAATTTCCACATCCATTACAGTCAAACAGTGTAAATCGTGTGGAGATAAAACTGAACGAACATTTAAGTAATTTCATCTCCCCACACGTTACACAGACACTCTAACACCTCTTAACTTACAACAGGCTCGTCCGCTGTCCTGGGGCCTTAGCCTGTAACACAATGGCGTATCAATGGCGTCCTAGGTAGAAGGACAAAACCGGGATTTTTTCGTTGCTCTCCTACAACCAGCGTACTAATTCTCTAGGATTAGACTCATAATATTCTTTGCTGTACTAAAATAATATTAAAAGGACCGACACTGGACTGACAGCATCAATAAATCGTAATTAAAATCGTCAACCAGAAGCCCATTTTGGCACCATTGTGTTACAGGCTAAGGGCCCTGAACTACTTTGAGCCTTTCGTCGGACGTATCGAGATCTAAGTTGCTTGAAAATCTGAGAACAATGCATTGTCCGACTGAATAAACTATTAACCGCTTTGCGCCGAAAAATCGAGCGCTGCCTCTTTTTCATGTATACACATATTACACTCGTACCTTACATTGCCGGGACGCTTCCAACAGGCTCGCCCGCTTCCTCGAGACCGCGGGTTCCGTGCTCAATTACTTTGAGCCGTTCCTCGGCCGTATCGAGATCATGGGCGGCAGCAAGCGCATCGAGCGGGTGTATTTCGAGATCAAGGAGTCTAACATCGAACAGTGGGAGAAGCCGCAGATCAAGGTATAAACTGCAGCCGTAGCACACCGATGTCGCGCGCGCCTTTCTTCATTTAAATTTGTCTGTGACGTTTTTGAAACGTTCACGCGCCATTTATATCAACGCATCCCGTGACCGCGACTTATTAAGCAATTTGAGATTTTTCTTGTTATTCCTATATATTAGGAGCTATTTTGTCACTGAATTGAAAATATGATAAAATGGCAAGGACTTGGGTCGCGCTTAAGCTCATGCGTGAGTTTGCGATTCAAAGTCGCGTGGCGCCACGTAAAAAGGCGCGCGCGACATACACATGCTACGGGGGCTCTGTACCAATAAAGAGGGGTGAACTGCAAAATACGCGCCCTCTCGCACTTTTTAGCCATCGTCAAACGAACATTCTCTCGCTTCGCTCGCTCGTTCAAAAAGTGTCTGCCTTACATACTTAACCAAACTATCACTTTCCCCCTACAGGAATCCAAACGAGCATTCTTCTACAGCATCGTCACAGAAGGCGGTGACAAAGAGAAGCTAGAAGCCTTCGTTAACTTCTGCGAGGACGCCATCTTTGAAATGACTCACGCATCGGGTCTGATGGCCGCTTCTGAGGACTCCGGCGGTGGACCTAAGAACAGGGAGGCTGCTTACATGTACTTGGGAGATGACGACGATGATAGGTAAGCTAATTGACGCCATCTTTGAAAATGATCCATGATACAACTTTACTTCAATGAGGACGCCATCTTGTATCAGTGTCATCAGTGTATAAGTATAATGTATAAGCATAGACGACGGTGATAGGTAAGCTAATAGACGCCACCTTTGAAAATGATCCATGATACAATTTCTGTGAGGACGCCATCTTGTATCAGTGTCATCAGTGTTTAAGCGTAGTGTATAAGTATAGACGACGATGATAGGTAGCTAATAGCCGCCTTTGAAAATGATCCATGATACAATTTCTGTGAGGACGCCATCTTGTATCAGTGTCATCAGTGTTTAAGCGTAGTGTGTAAGTATAGACGACGATGATAGGTAGCTAATAGCCGCTTTTGAAAATGATCCATGATTCAATTTCGGTGAGGACGCCATCTTTGAAATAACACACGCGTCACGGTGGCCCAAAGAATAGAGTGGGCTTATACGTACTTGGGAGATGACGACGACAGGTAAAAGGAAGAAAGATAAAGAAAAAAAAATCATTTTTTTTAAAGGTGGTTTTAGGAAAGCTAATTGACTCCATCTTTGAATATGAAACATGATAAAACTTCTGCCAGGATGTCATCTTTGAAATCTCATACGCGTCAGGTCTGATGGTGGTCTGAGTATTTTTAGATATTATGTTTTATCACGATCGGTTCAGTTGTTTAAGAGATGTGCTTATTTAAAGCGAAAATGTTGGGGGTATTTTTAATTTTTTTTTAGTAGTTATCACCTTACTCTATCTTTACTTAATCCTACTCTTTTTCTCTCCTCAGAGCTGGCAAAGATCCGTTCAGGCGAGGAATCCAGTCGATCAAGGACGGCATCGCCACGGCATTCTCGTCCCTAAGTCCGTCGAACATAAAGCAGAAAATCGCAGACATGCAGCAAATGCCGCCGGCCGAACTGGTCGTTGGTTTCTTCAAGATGTTCTTTTACATGTTCTACTATGTTGGCTACGGGGCGCTCGTCGTTGTTAGGTGAGTTTTGAGCTTTGTTTCGAGGGAGAAAAGGGCGGGTTTCAAATGACACTTGCGTGCCGAGAGTCTGAAAAGCGGAAAGATGAAATATTTGTAGAATCTTCTTACATTTGGAATTCAGTCAGCGCCATCTATGAAATTTTTGTTTTGCTTTTAAAATCAAGGCAAGGTTTGTATAATTTTGATATTATTATATTTTTTATCTTTTTAGACTCTCCATGATTAGTTTGGATTTATGTGTATCTCCTTCATATTATCATGTTGGTGTATGTTTATCCTTTGACATGAAAGTATTATACCTATTTCAATTAATCAAGAATGATAGTTTTTGTGCAATGAAGAATTATTTATTGTATTTGGGACTGTGATCATGATTGTACAATGTTGTCCTTGTATTGTATTTCACGCAACTTTGGTTTGGCACAGTCATTGGTAATTCCATTTCTTACAGCTATTTATAATGTAATGTTATGTGTATAGCATATTATCCTTGTTTTTCAATATTTGAGAAGTGATTGTCGTAGACTTTCTTATCGTATTTTCTTACGTAAGTACTTAATTTTCTGGCATGATGGAGTTTTTAATGTTTTTTTTATATATTTTCATTGCTACGTTTACTACATACATAATGTCTGTTTCTTTATCATTAGCTTCTGTAAAAGCAGTTTATGATTTTATTATTATCGATTAATTTATGTCTCTTTAAATCGGCACCTCAATATTCCATCCACCAAAGTCCCTATCAAAATCATCAGCCTATCAAAACTATCTTCCATGCAACTTTATACCTCCCTACCTTCTATTTAGTACCTATTTAGAGAATTCTTAATTTAGTTAGTCCACCGGTTCCGGAACTGAGGATTGCACAATGTAAAATACTATCGTTGTAGCTCCTATTTTTCTTTATTAATGAATACGAGACAGAACGAACAAATAAATTGCTAATTATATAATTTTAGTGTAGTTATGTAAGAAATTAAATATTATAACAGTCCGTTGAACTGGTTTAGTAGATAATTTGATAGAGAACACCTTATTGTACACCAGAAAATTATTTGCAACAATCTTCCTAACCTAAAAGTACAGATGGCGGTCTTGTCGCTAAAAGCGATCTCTTCCAGACAACCTTTCGATGGACTGGATAAGTAAAAATAGTGAGGGTAGTAGATGTATATAAATAACAATAATTAGATTACATAGAGACAGGATATACATTAATATAATATGTACTTAGAAAGTTTAGTAGGTACTTGGTTGATTTTTATTTTAAGTAAGGTTTCTGGATTGAGAAATTTAAGTATCGTTCTGTCACGTTCTTTTGTGAGAAATCTGCAGAGACAGAAGTGCTTGCTTAGCGAATTTCTCGATTCAGGAATCGGCAGAAAGTGTGCTTTACACTTTTTCCGTTTACGTTTTGGCCTAAAACGACGCTTTTCCACCCAGGTACATATTCGGCGTGCTCCTCGGTCTGATGCGCGGGCCGCAGGTGGAGGAGCCTCCCCCTGAACCGACGGAGGAGGAGAAAATCGGTCAGTTGAAGCTCAGGTTGCTCACACAACAAAGTAAGAGAGACGCCGCCGCGAGGTACCCACAGTTGCACAGTATGGCGCTTCAGCTTGGTGTCGGGCGGTTGTGTTTGGTCACGGGGCGCAGGGGTTATCTTTGTACTTTGGATAAAAAAATATTTTAAATAAATCTTTTTTTATTTTTGATAAATTCAAAAAATTATACTAAAAAAAAAACACTCGTATATCTGAACCAATTTCCAAAATGTCATGCCAAAATTAAAAAAAAAAAAACATTTCCAGACAAAATGCATAATATTGTCCAATTGTCCAATTTAGACTTTTTGTATGGAGAAGTGATTTTTTTCGCGCATTCTGCAGTGTTTTCGAATTTCGCCCAGAACCACAAGTGTACTATAATACCTTCGGTTTTAAAACCACAAAAAAATCAGCGTACGTATTCACATATTTGCGTTTCCTCTTCTATTGGAGGTTTTCGATCATTTTGTTAGATACTAGGCGACGGTCAGCACCTAAAAGGAGACCTAAAAAAAACCACTGCCATCATTTTTGACATTCATTTTGAAATGTAAAAAAAATATTGTACTACGGCGTGATTGGATTTTTAGGTTTATTTCCACGTACAGTCAGCCACACGCTAGGATAGGTATCCCTTTTTGTTCGATTTGTACCCTTATGCCGCGCGGTAAGAGCTGCCATGGGGTATCTGTGACTGTGGCCGGCTATACCTATACGCCCTGCTGACTTAGCACAGGAATGGATTAGATATCTATGGATTTATAACTTTATCTATCCCACTCTACGTAGATCAAAAGAGTCGTCTGGCAACTTCGATGACAATAACAATGGTCAAGATGTATGGACTTAGTTTAATCGAAAAATATTGTATGAAAGAGTGATCAAACACAACGAATAAATTGTAAATAAAATCAACAAATTATAAACCACACAAATTCACACTTACTAGCACTAAGGTCGCCAAACGCAGGTTTGCAATAAAACAACTCTAATTATTCTAAATTCGATGTTTTAACTCTATTCTAAATACTTACATTTGGTGTTACTTTTATTCTAACTCGTAATAATACTGGAATAGCTTGACCGGTGATGTCAAACTTAATTTTGCTGATGAAAGTATGTGTTACTTATACGCTTCTTTTTCGGCTAAGAGCGATGCCACACGGGCGTTGTGTGTGCGTTGCGTTAGCGCTGCGTCGACTGAGCGGTGACGCTCCGCCGTTCTACATATAAATCTGAACGACATGCCACACGATGCGTTGAAGTGACCGACGGCGACGCATCGTACAAGGAGAGGAGGGAGTCGAGATGGGGAAATGATCTGCGTTGAAACGACGGAGCGGCCGCAGTATTTAATAGCATAATCTGTTTACGCCGACGCAGCGCTCGTGTGGCATTCACTGCGTTGAAATCATTGCGTTGCGACGACGCAGCGCAGCCACAACGCCCGTGTGGCATCGCTCTAAGAGTTTGCACATTCTTGGTCGTAGCGTTCGCTGGTCGTGGCCTTTCGATTACTAAAAACCTGCTTTTGGGGCGATAACCACACGAACACACGCATTCTAACGGAATGTTGTCTTTGATTTGGGCCTCCCTTTTTGGGGCCGATTGACAAACAATTATGTTTAGTTTTAAGACTAAAAATATACAAGGAAAATTTTAAATAGCGGCAATTTTTAAATAGCCTTTTTCCTCAGACACCCCAGCTTCTAAATGTGCTTTCCAACAACTTTTTTGGTGAAAGCGCAATTTTCGATGCCTTTTTTGATGCTAAAATAGTTATTTGTTATGCAAGAATGCAAAATTATTGTTTGCGGCGAGTGCTTGTATTGAAAACTGAGCTAGCGAAGGTTTCTAAAATTGAGCCACGAGCGTAGCGAGTGGTTCAAAAAAAGAAACCTGAGCGTAGCGAGGTATTCAGAAGCATGAGAGGCAAATAATATTGCATTCGTGCGAAAAACAAAACTTTTCATCTCACAGAAGCGAGGAAATGATTTTGTTAGCCAAGCGGGAAAAACTCTATAGACAACTACTTACAGGCGAAACAGGTGAGTCAAATAAGTTCCTTTTAAAAGCATATTTTACTGTAGTTACGGCTGCCGCACTAACATTTTGAGCGTCGTTGGTATTAAAACCATTCGTTTTATTAATAATTTCCTGAAGTCAATGTATCCAGACACAAAAATAATGTAAATAAAGGAATGTTTTTTTTCCGGGTGCATTCTGAACTTTTACCATATAAATAAAAAAATTATAGGAGATAAAAAATGAAATTAGTAATATCGTTTCAAAAAATGTATTTAACAAACCAAAACATAATTATTTATTTGATAAAACAGAAGCGAAGCATTTTTTTTATTTACTGGTATTAATAATAAATATAGTGTACAAAATATTGAAAAAACCTGAAAGAAGAAACCGCGTTTCTGAATGTTCTATTCCGTGACTTTACCTTTTTAAAAGATCCTTATGCCCCATTTACATTCACAGTTTTGTATAGAGAATGGGCACGAACAATCACTTTCGCTGAAGTACGCGTGTAAACGAACTATGAATGAGGATCTTTTTTCCGTCGGGATCTGGCATCTACTTAAACGGCCAGTGTTTTTTTCTTTTTCAACACTATAGGGCGCGGGAAAGACTTTCCCGGCGCCGCGTTCAAATTTCGAAGCGCACTAAAATGCTGATAGTTTAAATCCGGCCTTTACACGATCGTAAGTTCCTAGTAACAGCAAACTTTCCGAGCGTGGGAGATGAAAAAACATTTTACAAAACTTTGTTTTGGGTTTTTTATGTCGCAGAATAACAAATAGGAGCAGGAGAGGCTGGAAAGATGGTAGAGAGTGGAGGGGCACGAAAGCGCGCCGCGCAGGCAGCGCTGGATTGGTAGAAATGCACACTTTAAAAAAATAAGAAACGCTCAATAAATAAAAAGTATCGAGCTTTTCGAAAAGTCGTAGAACAAAATTTGTTGGAATTTACATGTTGGATCACATTTAGAAGTTGACATGTGTCAGGAAAAGGCTAAATATTTAAAAATTGCTTATTTTATTTCTACCTGAATTCTATATTACATATTTCTGAGATAAATACGTCGGAACTTATATCCCCTTCACATAGATGAATGAAGTTATAATAAAATAAAATGTCTGAGGCCCGGTTTCTGAATTGAAAATTTTACTAAGTAAATACTTAAGTATCGCTCTGTTACGTTCTTTTGTGAGAAATCTGCAGAGACAGAACGATACTTAGGTGCTTGCTTAGCGAATTTCTCAATTCAGAAATCGGCAGTGAGACATGTTCCCAACTGTCTCAGCTAGGCAGTCGGAATTTTATTATAAAATGTCACATCACCTATGAAGATAGTTACCGAATGATTTACGATTTTATTCGACTCTATTTCAAGACACAATAGGGATCAATTTAGCGTAGGAAATGTCTTATCATACGTCTGATAGTAAATTCTGCTGCAACCCCAGGTCCAAGCAGGCATCTTCCGGCTCTACCGGCGGCTGATGACACCGGACAGCTGCAGGTGTCTGCCTTCGGTCTGGACATCTCTAAGGAAGAAAGTGGCCAGTAAGTGTATCCCATCTGTACCATGTAACATGTCCAAGCAGGCATCTTCCAGCCCCGCAGGTCCCTGCCTTCGGTCTGGACATCTCTAAGGAAGAAAGTGGCCAGTAAGTGCACTTCCCACCTGTACCTACCTTGTAACAGGTCCAAGCAGGCATCTTCCAGCCCCGCAGGTCCCTGCCTTCGGTCTGGACATCTCTAAGGAAGAAAGTGGCCAGTAAGTGCACTTCCCACCTGTACCTACCTTGTAACAGGTCCAAGCAGGCATCTTCCAGCCCCGCAGGTCCCTGCCTTCGGTCTGGACATCTCTAAGGAAGAAAGTGGCCAGTAAGTGCACTTCCCACCTGTACCTACCTTGTAACAGGTCCAAGCAGGCATCTTCCAGCCCCGCTGGTCCCTGCCTTCGGTCTGGACATCTCTAAGGAAGAAAGTGGCCAGTAAGTGCACTTCCCACCTGTACCTACCTTGTAACAGGTCCAAGCAGGCATCTTCCAGCCCCGCAGGTCCCTGCCTTCGGTCTGGACATCTCTAAGGAAGAAAGTGGCCAGTAAGTGCACTTCCCACCTGTACCTACCTTGTAACAGGTCCAAACAGGCATCTTCCAGCCCTGCAGGTCTCTAAGGAAGTTAGTGGTCAGTAAGCGTACTTTCTTTGTAGCCTGAGGGGCGAATTTTGTTCTGTCTAACCTTTTCTTCCACAGAGCGGTTGTTGTACAAATGTTTCACCGACAAATCAGATTTAGCACCACCAACGACTGGTTTAAAAATCAATAAATGCCTGATGTTGCGCACCTTACGATGCCTCGCTATTCCTCTAGTTCAGAGGTTTTTCGGGTAGTATAGTGTCAATTTGTCTATAAAATTGGTCAGCATTATTTTAAAACAAAACTTACATGACGAGTCAGGAACAAAATTCACGCGAAATATTGACACCTAGTCTTTACCTGCGTAGCTCTGTTTTACTACCTACTAATGGTGATCAAAGTGTCTGACACTTAACTCCAAGTAAAATATCTTAAGGGTAGACGATAGCAAGGTGGCGGGAAATTCAAAATTTTCACAGACTTTTCTTTTCATTATTGTAAACAACAGAACAACAATAATTCAGTCGATTATGTGTTCTGGTCTACGACAAGTTTTTTGGGCAGTACCACTGCTTCGTAGACCAGAACACATAATCGACTGAATTATTGTTGTTTTGTTGTTTACAATAATGAAAAGAATACGGTTTTATTCTCGCGAACGAAAAATCGCTGAACAAAAATAGCTCAGTTTAGCTACAAAATTTAAAAAACTGTGAATATTTTGAATTTCCCGCCACACTACTATCGTCTACCCTTAAGGGTCCGTATAAGGCTAACTAGCGCCACCAATGTTGAAAAAATCATATCTTCCTTTAGAAGAAGTTTCTGGAAAAATCCTAAGATGAGCCTATGCGCCATGCTTTTCTAGATTTTTAAGTGTAGATACCCTCTTCGAAATTTACTTTTAAGCTAAAAAATTTTCGATAACCGCCAAAAACGGCCGTTTTTGGCGGTTATCGAAAATTTTTTAGCTTAAGACTAGAAATTGAGTTGGGTACCCACACTTAAAAATCTAGAAAAGCATGGCGCATGAGCTCATCTTAGGATTTTGTCAGAAACTTCTTCTGAAGCGAGATATGATTTTTTCAACATTGGTGGCGCTAGTTAGCCTTATACGGACCCTTAACAATGACTAATTGATCACGTGTTTTCTATCAACAGAATACAAATGAAACCTCACGAGTCGCCGGGAACCTCACCGCCCTCTAGTGGAGAGGAGGCTGAAGGAACTTCGGAAGAGGGAGCTGAGCACACGGACGAGCAACAGCCGCCCTCACTCATCGACCTTTTGGGGTAAGACTCTTCGACCTGTTGGGGTAAGTCTCATCGATATTTTGGGCTAAGACTCTTCAACCTGTTGGGGTAAGACTCTTCGACCTGTTGGGGAAGACTCTTCAACCTGTTGGGGTAAGACTCATCGATCTTTTGTGGTAAGACTCTTCGACCTGTTGGGGTAAGAATTGACACCTTATTGGAGAGGATGCGGAAGGGACTCACAGGAGGGCGCCGATCACACAGGTAACAACAGCCGCCTTCCTCATCGACCTGTTTGGAGTAAGTGTTCAAAAACTGTATTTTTTAAAGATTCTCGGACTTACACAGTGGTCCGGTCATTTCGTGACACGAATCCGACATAATAAAGATCCATTTGACACGTTGACATGATGTAATGCGATGCAACTGTTGGGTCCTCCAACACACAGCGTCTCATTAGATGCACCAGCTTCGTGGACCTGATGATGCGACCGAACCGACGTAATTTAGTGCATCTTTAAGATTCATTCTGTGAGGATACCACAAATGCTCGCGCAGTATTTATTAAACTTATACTTTATTGCAAACATAAACAAAGTAGGTATAAGACATAACATTAGAGTTTATTCCAGCTTACCTTGGAATTTAGATAAAGTTTAGATATAAATCTTAACGAATTGTCAATTTCAGTGGTGAGCAGGCGAAGAAGCAAGCGATCGAGCGAATGGAGGCGCAGGCCGCACAACAGGCAGCCATGTCCGCCATTGAAGCTGAGAGCAAAAAGGTAAGCAACTCATGCGTTTTGTACAATAACCTACTTGTTCCGGGCCCGCAGTGACTAAAGAAACAGGAAAGCCTAGGATTTCCTTTTCAGTTAGTCCACCGGACTCTCACAGTATGGATAAAATAGAAAATTACCAAAAATTCTTTAGGCCCGGTTTCTGAGTTGAGAATTTTGCTAAGCCAATACTTAACTATCGTTCTGTCACGCTCTTTTGTGAGAAATCTGCAGAGACAGGACGATACTTACCCATTTGATAAGTGAATTTCTCAATTCAGAAACCGGCAGTAATGTTAGTCTGAGCTTATTTGAGTAAAGATGAGTCCTTTTTCGTATCATTGTTGAATAGAACTAAATGGCATATTTTTTGGTTTGGATATGCAGAAAGGATTTGAAAGAAGATTTAGCTGTTGGAAAAAGGTAAGGGTAGATCTTCATTTCTGTAAGTAGTGACACTGGTGTTTGTAAAGGGAAACATTTTGAGAAAACGTGAACATCTGACGCGTCTGACATGGAACATAAAAGTTCTAAGTTCTTGTGCGTCGTCTCACCTGACATTAATTTAGAGGTATACCGACGTATTTTTAAAGGAGATAGGTTTTATAGTAACTCCCCCATCGGTCTACAGGAAATTGCTACATACTTTTACTCTATTCGCATCGCGCAAGCAAAATATTTCTCGTAGCTGAGTACATTACAACTTCCAACCATGGTCGATTGGACCCGGCTTTGCCCCAAGCAAAACATCAGCTACCCTTTATAGTAAGGAGCATGATCAACCGCTCCTCCTATAGCACTATAATGTGACCTCTTTCGGGCCACTGGTCGACTAGAAGATATCGAATATGGAATAGAAGAAAAATTAAAGGTTTCCAAACATTGTGTCAAAACAATAGTTTAGGTAGTGAGGTAGGAGACAGGAAGGCAAAAGTAAAAGAAGCTGATAAAAATACGAAAGTTTTGTTTGATACGAATCAGATCAGAAGTCTCCACCAGCGCTTCAGTAGGCAACATATTTACTCATGATTGATTGATTTTCTTCCGAAGCACGGAAGCGCTCAGATATTATTGCAACTAGCGGTCACCCATCCATGGGCGATGTTGCTTAAGGGTGGACGATAGCAGCGTGGCGGGAAATTCAAAATTTTCACAGTTTTTTACATTTTGTAGCTAAACTGAGCTATTTTTGTTCAGCAATTTTTCGTTCTCGGCAATAAAACAGTATTTCTTTCATTATTGTAAACAACAGAACAACAATAATTCAGCCGATTATGTGTTCTGGTCTACGAGTACGAAGCAGTGGCATCAAAAAACTTGTCGTAGACCAGAACACATAATTGGCTGAATTATTGTTGTTCTGTTGTTTATAATAATGAAAAGAATACTATGTTATTGCCGCGAACGAAAAATCGCTGAACAAAAATAGCTCAGTTTAGCTACAAAATGTAAAAAAACTGTGAACATTTTGAAATTCCCGCCACGCTGCTATCTTCCAGCCTTAACTTCGCCAATCGATTAAGAATGGCTAGTTCAAATAGGCTGTGAGCACTTCTGATTGATTGATTTTGATGAAACCTTTCCCATTTCCCAGGCAGTACAAGTCCCCGCGCCATCAGCGCTGTCGCAAGTGGATCTGTCGCAGTACACTCGGCGAGCGGTCTCGTTCTTGGCTCGCAACTTCTACAACCTGAAATATGTGGCTCTGGTTCTGGCTTTCTGCATCAACTTCGTGTTGCTGTTCTACAAGGTAAGTTCTCAGTAGCTTTAGGGTTATCCTCAGAAAAGCGTGCGTATACAGGGTGGATTTTTGAGACGGGGCAGTAAGGGCAAGTACCCTAACCGTTATAGTTACAGGAAAACGTTCTGAGGAGACCTTCCATAACTTTTTGAGATATTATGAACTGCATTCACAGATGTTGGAAAAAATGTACGGTCAGCGAAAATAATGCTAAAATACCATAAAAAATTTTATGCCAATCGAGCCTCTTTCATGTAGAGATCAAAAGATTCTAACGAGCCAACTTAGGTTTGAGTGCTAGAAATGACAGAAATCGGCAAAAACTTTCCCCTGTTCAAAATGTACGTGGAGAAGTTTTTCGCGATTTATAACATCTCTTTTCTTGTACTCAAACCTAAGTTGGCTCCTTAGAGACTTTTGATCCCTACACGAAAGAGGCATCAAAAAGAAAAAAATAAATTGGTATTTTAAATTTTTTTTCGCTGATTTAATTTTTTCCATAATTTGTGAATGCAGTTCATAATATCTCAAAAAGTTATGGAAGGTCTCCTAAGAACGTTTTCCTGTAACTATAACGGTTAAGGTACTGCCCCGTCTCAAAAATCCACCCTGGGCGAATTCAGTAATTTCAAGTATGCCTCAAACCTCTGAGGATACTCCCAAAGCTACGAGTTACAAATTTGTACTGCTGTTCTACTAGGTTCTCGCTTCGCTCGCTCATTTAATAACCGGGTTTAAGTGAAGTAAAGTGATACTTATGTATTGACCATGTCGTTGCTATGAACTAGGCGGACTAACCTGAGAGGATGGTACAAGATTTGATACAACGTACAACACACACTTTGCAGGTATCGGCGGTGGATGAAGACGGCGAAGAGGGCTCCGGCATCGCTGACATCATCAGTGGCTCTGGATCAGGCTCGGGATCGGGCAGCGGCGAAGGCAGTGAGTATTCCTTGCCAATAAAGACGACGTTTCATGAAAGAACTCCCTTGAGTTGAAAAATAATACAAAATTTACATTATAAAAAAAAATCTGCAGTTCGTTGAGGAGTTCCGTTTTCCATCTCCGAAGTTCTTCATCAGAACTTCACAATTTTTTTATGGAAAGTATACCCTTTCAAAAAAATAATAATCAAAATCGGTTTAGAAAAACTTTGAATCTGAACTAAAAAATAAAATAAGGGTTTTTTATTTATTTTGAATTCATAAACTAAAAAAGTTATTTTTTTAACTTTGTAGTGTCAGCCTTTTGACCCTGCCTGCACTCATTTGTGGGTGTTAAAATGTTGATGATGATGATGATGAAATATTTCACAGGTGGTAGCGGCGAAGCGGAAGATGAGGATCCATTGGAAATAGTCCACATAGACGAGGATTTCTTCTACATGGAGCATGTGATAAAGATCGCCGCGGCTTGCCACTCCATCGTCTCTCTGGCCATCCTTATTGGGTACTATCATCTGAAAGTAAGTTCCTTCGTTCAATTCCAATTTTTTTATCTTTCCAGCCAGCCCAAGATATCATGGCTACAAGATATCATCAATAACTTAGACCATTTTGGTCATGAACTAGTTTTTTGGGCAGTGCCACTGCTTTGTCGACCAGAACACATAATCGGCTGAATTATTGCTGTTCTGTGGTTAACAAAAATTAAAAGAATACCTACCTACATGTTATTGCCGCGAACGAAAAATTGCTGAGCAAAAATAACTAAGTTTATAGTGCGTTTCACGAAAGAGTTCCTTTGACGAAACTCTTATTACAATGTAATAGACTATTTTTATTCAACCCATGGGAATTCTTTCGTGAAACGCACTGTAGCTTTAAAATAAATAAAAAACTGTGAACTTATTTAATTTCCCGCCACGCTGCTATCGTCCAACCTTAAGGTGTTAGGATTCAACAGAGTAATTATAGTTTGGGGACTGGGATAATCCTAAATAACAAATAAATTTTCATTTCATTTCATTCTAATAAGTCTTGCTTGATATATCAGGTCCCGCTAGCCATCTTTAAGCGAGAGAAGGAGATCGCGCGTAAGCTGGAGTTCGACGGACTGTACATCGTCGAACAACCGGAGGATGACGACCTGAAGAGCCACTGGGACAAACTCGTCATATCTGCCAAGTAAGGTCCACTTGCGTCAACCAGGGTTGCCCAATTAACTCTGAGTTAACGTGAATTGTCAAATTAACCCAGAGTTAGCTGGCTTACCTTGACTGACGCAAGTCTAAGGCCCGGTTTCTGAGTTGAGGATTATTATTTTGCTAAGCAAATGGGTAAGTATCGTCCTGTCTCTGCAGATTTCTCACAAAAGAGCGTGACAGAGCTTAGTATGTGCTTAGTAAAATTCTCAACTCAGAAACCGGGCCTAAGTGTATCAAAGACGTTATGAACAAAATCAAATACACAGTCCTCCCTTTAGTTTTAGGATCTTTTTCCTAATTTTCACACCACAAAAGCCTACAGAACTAACCGCGATTCGATATGTTTTGAATCAAATTGTTCACAAAAAGTGCCGCAGCTTTTGTGGCTCCGCACGTTATTGACCTGGTTACTTAGTCTGTAATGCAATGGTGCCAAAATGGGCTCTCAGTTGACGGCTTCAATTACGATTTTATTAATGCTGTCGATCCTTTTATTGTGTTTGTAGTAAAACAAAGAATATTCTGATTCTAAATCTAGAGGATTAGTTCGCTGGTTGTAGGAGAAAAACGAGGAAATCCCGGCTTTGTCTTTTTACTGGGATACCATCGACACGCCATTGCGTTACAGACCCCTGGTGCCTACTGACCTTCGACTGTGCTGTCTAAGCTGCATAGCATGTGCAAGCCTAAAAAAAATAAGGTCTTCACTCTTGCATCTTCACTCACACTAGATCGATGAAGAGACCACTCGACGCTGCAGTGCCTGGGACATTGTTTTAGAAGGATATTAGGCTTGCCCAGCACCTATACCATCCTGACAGGTTAGTCGGCCTAACCCACAGGAAAGACAAGTCAATACTCGTGGAACCAACTAAGGCGCGGGTTTCCTCACGATGCTTTTCCTTCACCCTTAGCGAGTGGTATTGTTACTACAAAAACACAAATGTACGTTACTTTAAAATTAAACAATGTCATAGATACATGCCCGCACCGGGAATCGAATCTGGGACCTCTTGCTTCAAAGTCCACTACCCACTAGACCACCACCACATATTGTGCAAGCCTACTTCATCCAAAACTGTTTATCTTTTCAGATCGTTCCCCGTGAACTACTGGGATAAGTTCGTGAAGAAGAAAGTGCGCGTGAAATACTCCGAGACGTATGACTTCGACTCGATCTCCAACATGCTCGGCATGGAGAAGACTTCCTTCTCTACACAGGAGGAAGAGGTTAAAGGCTTCGTGCGATAGTGAGTATTGAGCCGTTTTCACGGCTGTCAAATTTCGCTTTTTCTGAAGATATTATTAATCTTTGTAAGCGAAATTTGACAGCTACTTTCTTTCACTTTCCACCGGTTCTTGTACGGCCAAGCCTATGAGCGCCATCTACCAAGGGCTTTGAATTCAGCTTTTAACCTGTCATTTGAAAACGGGCCATTATAAAGTAACTAGCTTTTGCCCGCGACTTCGTCCGCGGGGACAAAAAAGGATAATAATATGTTCTTACTTCGCTACTAAGTATAACGTGACAATAAGTAACTGGCCTATGTGTTATATTCTGGGGGCTCTCGGGAATCTCGCATTCGACACATCTCGAAGTATTTTATTTATTTGATTCGAATGCGTATTTTTTTACCCCCTCTTTTTTTTTTTTAAAAAACTCATCCCAGAAGAATGTTTCTTTTTTTCATCGGCGGCGTTAGTGGTGCCTTTGCTTTTGCATTAAAGCTGGCCGAGAATAAAACGATTAGATACCGTTTTTGTGACACATACATAGTATTTATTTCGCATTTTACCTACTAATGATAGTTTCATTGGATCATTGATAAAAATATTCTGTATTTAATAATATTCATCATTTATTTCATTTTAAAAAGTCCTAATGGTACATGGGCTGGGACCTCGTAAATAATTACCTGTGTCAGGAGGCCCCGCTCCTTCTCTTTCTCCTTCTCATTCTAACGCCAACTCTTTTCTCCCGCAGCATTCTGAACATCGACTGGCGCTACCAAGTGTGGAAGGCGGGCGTCACAATCACGGACAACTCGTTCCTGTACTCGCTGTGGTACTTCTCATTCAGCGTGATGGGCAACTTCAATCACTTCTTCTTCGCCGCCCACTTGTTGGACGTCGCTGTTGGGTTCAAGACGCTGAGGACCATCCTGCAGTCGGTCACGCATAACGGGAAGCAGGTAAACCCCTTTTTTTCGAACTTAAATAGCCACCGAAGAACTGGTCAAGAAAGACCTCATAGAATGCGGAGCCTCCAAGAACAGGGCGAAGTGGAGAGAGGAATTTAGGAAGGCTGACCACATCACCATTTGGGACTAAAGCTTGGAAGAGAGAGAGCCACCGAAGAAACTTAAGAAACAAAAGGAACCCACTGCAAACGCCAACAGACCGGTAAGTGCCTATTAGGGACCCTTGTCGGGCTACGATCTAATCTCTAAAAACCGCTAGTCCTATTTAGCTATTAGCTATTAGCTTCAGGCTGCATTAGCCGGCTGATTTTCTTTCCATTCATAAAGCGATGTAGGACGTATTCAGCGCCATCTAGTGGAAAAAAGCGAAAATTATTTTCTGTACATTCTAATAATATAGCGCGATGCGGAATGAACACAGCCGCCGCAGACTTAGCCATGGGAAGAATGGCAGCCTCTCAGGTGAGAGGTTGCAGCTTCGGTTCCCGGATTCCCAGTTGCGCCTCCTTACAATTGAAACTCGCTGTGGTACTTCTCATTCAGCGCGATGGGCAACTTCAACCACTTTTTCTTCGCCGCCCACTTGTTGGACGTCGCTGTTGGGTTCAAGACGCTGAGGACCATCCTGCAGTCGATCACGCATAACGGGAAACAGGTAAACTCTTTTGGTTCCGCATGTGGCATTTTATACTTCTAGTGATAGCCGCTACAGGAATAACCGTAGAGTCAAAAGCAACTCACTGCAAATAATAATAATAATATACATATAATAATTTATTTACAAAAGTGCAAACCACAAAATTAGAAGACAGGTCAATTCCTATTAGCGACACTATTCGTGGCGGAGATCACCGGAGGTCTAAGGTCCACTTGCGTCAAGTCGTCAACCAGGGTTAGCCATTTAACTCTGAGTTAACGTCAATAATTGTATGGAAAGGTCAAAGTAACTCAGAGTTAGTTGGCTTACGCTGACTGAGGCAAGTCCGCCTAAATCTCTGCCATTCATATTTGCCATTCATTTTATTATAATTTTATTAGAGTTTTGATTTTATTGTTGACATTTTTGTTGTATATCATTTTAATTTTTATTTTTTATTTTTAAATTTTAATTTTCATGACATCTTTATATTTTTACAGTTAAATAACACATGGAATTCAATTTTATATAATTTTACATACTTTATTTTATTAAGTTAGTAATTTAATTCACCAATTGTATCTCGCCCAATATGACCGTGTAATGGTTGAAATAAACGATTTATTATTATTATGTTGGTATATCTTTTAGATCACGGGCCCATGGGGACCCGGTCCTTTGAGGCTTGCGTGGGGCCGAAGCCAACAGCACAGAGGCCTTTTAAATACCATTTAATCTAAATGTGATGGGTGTATCTGCCGGATCTTATCTCTGGATAAATACGAGAATCTACCCAGAGACAATCTCCATCAGATACAAGGACTATTGCAAAATAATATGGAGAAAAGAAAAATCTGGGCTATAGGAGTGTCAGGATAAATGGATTGGGGTGCCGGGTTATGGGTTGAGACCTATTGACGTCTGCCACGGAAAATGTCTCAAGGGGTTCATCATTGGCAGACGTATGACTTGCCGCTCACTAAATGGGCCACCTAAATAAGCCGCCGCTTATGGGCCCAGCCCTGGACAGCAAGGCGGCAACATGGTTGTGAGCAGCTCAGGGTGTCGAGAGGTGTGCGCCGCTTTCTACCCAGTGACTGTAGTGTGGTAGCCACAGTCACAGTGCCAACTCGCGTCTTATGCATCTTTCACTTCCACCCTGCGAGCATATAGCTCTAACGCCCCACTCTGGACGGCCGGCTAAGGCAAGCCAGAGGTGAGAGTCCTGCGGTCCCTCTTGAAATCCACTTCGGCCAACCAGTAAAGGTAAGCCGAAGATGAGGGGCCTGATCGACTCTCCAAGGATCTTATTATTATTATTGGTTTCAGGCCGCCTAAACCTCTCTGCCATTAATATTGGTTTTAGGCTGATTCTTTTTCCATCCACACAGCTATGTAGGATGTAGTGGCAATAGGCTACCATTTTACATGCACCTAGCAATTTGTTGCACCCGCGCTAAGTTGGGGCGAGTTACTAGTAAGATATAAACAAACCTATTTTCTCTCTCTCCCCAGCTCGTGTTGACAGTGATGTTGTTGACAATCATTGTGTACATCTACACGGTGATTGCGTTCAACTTCTTCCGCAAGTTCTACGTACAAGAGGAGGATGACGAGGTCAACAAGAACTGTCACGACATGTTGACGGTATGTAGCGTTCAACTTATTGTGTGTGTCAAGAAGTACAAATAAATGCATGAATATGAATATCTTGGCCTGTGACCGGAGTGCATGGAGAGTGCTGCACTGACAAGAGTCTAACTCTTTCATATAATGATGATGTTGACGGTATGTAGCGTCCACTTCTTCCGCAAGTTCTACGTGCAAGAGGAGGATGACGAGGTCAACAAGAACTGCCATGACATGTTGACGGTATGTAGCGTTCAAGTTCTTGGCCAGTGACCGGAGTGCATGGAGAGTGCTGCACCGACAAGAGTCTTACTCTTAAATATAATGATAATGTTGACGGTATGGAGCATTCAACTTCTTCCGAAAATTCTACGTGCAATAGAAGGACGATGAAGTCAACCAAAATTGTCACAACATGTTGACGGTATGTAGCGTTCAACTTCTTCCGCAAGTTCTACGTGCAAGAGGAGGATGACGAGGTCAACAAGAACTGCCATGACATGTTAACGGTACGTGATTATAGGAATTTAAAATAAACAAACGAACCAGCGAACTAATGGAGGAACAAACGGCATTCCGTTCGAACGTCAGTATCAATGAACGATTGAACGAATACACAAAAGAACGAATATACGGAACATTTTACTGTATTGTAAAGGATTTGGATTTGATGTGCCCTTTTCATGACCTAAGCTGTCGGTAAAAGGTCCACTATAATAAAAATAGCAGTCTTGGAGCGGGGAGTGTATTGTATAAATATACTCGTACCGTTGAGGCGGACACGATGAGGTGTACCACACATGAAAATCAGAACGCACGTCACTGGTTGCCTGGAATGTATTTTAATTATTTTTGTCCTTATGTTTAATTGTTTTAGGACTGATTTTTCTCCTCCGGACTCGTGGTCCCCCAAGAGATTTTTCAATCCTCATTTAAAGCTCCAGTTAGTTATTGGACAGAAAGCCCATACAAAATTAGTTCCATTTTCAAAAAATATTCCTAGGAATAGTGCTTATCTGGCGATTGAAAAAACGGACCTAAGTAAAATAAAGAACACAAATATTTTGCACGGCGGTATGAACCCCTCTGTACCTACGCGAGTCTATCTCGCCCATGGCCAATACTTTTTTGCTGATTGGGGACATTTTACCCGACTGATCCAGAAGGAGGGTTATGTTTTTGACAATGTTTGATTAATCACTTTCCTTGTTTCCAGTGTTTCGTGTTCAACCTGTACAAGGGCGTCCGCGCGGGCGGCGGTATCGGTGATGAGCTTGAGCCGCCCGACGGTGATGACTCGGAGGCTTGGAGGATCATCTTCGACATCACCTTCTTCTTCTTCATCATCGTCATCCTGCTCGCCATCTTGCAGGGTTAGTTACAATGGGGACAAGATGGCGGCACGACGCGCTTTCTCGTTCTGATTGCATGATAAGAGCAAGAGAGTGCAGGCCGCCATTTTGATAACTACTAAACTCAAAATTTAAAAGACCCCCGACATTTTAACTTCAAATTAGAATATCTCATAAACGGCTGAACCGATTTTGATGAAACATGTCTCAGAACACTCGCTAGAAACCCTGCTTTCAAATATACAGGGGAATTTTCTCATAGCTCTATACTTTTTAATTACTGAACGTTTCTTATGCTTAAAAAGTTGGAATTCGTGCCATTTCAGCGCTGCCTGCCCAGCGCACTTTCGTGCCCCTCGACATTCTACCACCTTTCCAGCCTCTCCTGCTGCTATTTGTTACTCTGAACCCAAAAAAAATAAAAGTAAAACATTGGTTGGAAATCACATTAATTAGAAGTTGGGGTCTGATGAACAAAGCTATTTAAAAATTGCCACGTATAAACCAACCGCATCCAACGTTCACCCTTTTAAGGCGCTGGGCATAGTGAATTAGCCCGCGCGCAAAAAAAATGCACAAAAACTATTCCTGTATCAAATACACTAAAAAAATTGAAAATGTTCACATATCAAATCCTAGAATTAGGTGAGAGCTATCTAAAACAGCCAGTTTTGTGTTGATACCCATTACAGATTGCAAGATATTTTGTTTGAAAAAAAGTGCGCCGCCTATTTTTTTTCATCAAAAATATCTTCAAAACGTTTATGAATGTCAACACGAAACTGGCTGTTTTGGATAGGTCTCACCTAATTCTAGGGTTTGATATGTGAACATTTTCGATTTTTTTAGTGTATTTGATACAGGACTCGATTTTATGCATTTTTCTTGGCGCGCGGGCTATTCACTATGTACAGCGCCTTAAGAGCTACTACGGTGCCATAGACAGAAACACAGACACATAGCGGTCAGGTCAAACTTACAACACCCTCTTTTTGGGTCGAGGGTTTAAAATCATGCTTACGCTAGAATACCCGTGGTATCGTTCCAGGTTTGATCATCGACGCGTTCGGAGAGCTGCGTGACCAGCTGGAGTCAGTCAAAGAGGACATGGAGTCCAACTGCTTCATATGCGGCATTAATAAGGAGTACTTTGATAAGGTATTGTTATTGTACTGTAGCACTTATGCGCCACCCTAAGCTATATTACTCTCAACTGTGCTATCAATTAAAGACGATCTTCCAACATTCCTATTTATAACTTATAAAAATATACATTTCCGTCTGCGCTTAGCGGCGGATCTTGTCTGAGTCACAATACATTTCGAACCTTATGATTATTTTAAATAGACTACTAAATTCAAAATTGCTAACTAACTAACCGGCCAGAGGTCCTGCGGAGGTTACATCATTACAGTACATCGCATTTACTCAGTCTGACCAGCAAGAGTCAATAGGGCAGTTCAGTAGAGCTTATTCGTCAATCGATTTATCATAATCCCTTTCAAAAGTAAACCTAATCGTTGTCGAGCAACGAGACTTTAGAATTTAATGTCTTCGTTTTAAATTTGCTACAATGATTACCTGCACGAATTGATCAAAACGTTATCCATGGATAAACTCGAAAAATCGAGTTGCGTTCGCAAATTGATTTAGTTGACAGCTTGTGAACTTTGTTAACATCTTTCAAATGTCAAATTGAAAGGATTTGAGATTATTTTAAGCTGTCAGGATGGTATAGGTGCTGGGCAAGCCTTCTCCATCTAAAACAATGTCTCAGACACTGCAGCGCCGAGTGGTCTCTTCACCCATCTAGTGAGTGAAGGTGCCACTGAATAAATCATGTCATTACGTAGATGCAAAGGCCTTAGTTTAATACTTCCTCCTTGATTTACAATGCATTGTGGTTTCTCAGGTGCCACACGGGTTTGACACGCACGTGCAACGGGAGCATAACCTGGCGAACTACATGTTTTTCCTCATGCACTTGATCAACAAACCGGACACAGAGTACACAGGTGAGCAAACATCCTCCCGACTTTTTATAGCAACATCGGCAGTGGTTGACTTATTTATGGTTGACCGCTTGTGGTGAAATCATATTGGGCGCCTCAGCTCTTCGGAAGGCACGTCAAACCGCTGGCATCAGTATAACAATAGGTAAGACGTAATCGAGGCCGTAGCACAATGTGGACGGTCTAAAAAACTGAAGGGTGACCATCATTCATCATTCAAAGCAGTGAGACGTTAAAATTAATGAGATAATTAATATTTGCGCCGGCACGGTTAAGGCGCTGGGCATAGTGAATTAGCCCGCGCGCAAAGAAAAATGCACAAAATCGATTTCTGTATCAAATACAATAAAAAAATCGAAAATTTTCACATATCAAACCCTAGAATTATTTGAGACCTATCGAACACAGCCAGTTTTGTGTTGATATCCATAACAGATTGCAAGATATTTTGCTTGAAAAAAAGTGCGCCGCCTATTTTTTTTAAAGCATAATATCTTCAAAACGTTTACGAATGTCAACAAGAAACTGGCTGTTTTAGATAGTTCTCACCTAATTCTAGGGTTTGATATGTGAACTTTTTCGATTTGTTTAGTGTATTTGATACAGGAATCGATTTTGTGCATTTTTTTTTTTGCTCGCGGGCGATTCACTATGCACGGCGCCTTAAGCCTGGTTTTCACAGGTCCAGTAGCTGGCGGTCAGTGAAGGACAGTTACTGTCTGGCAGCTACTGAGTCCGTGAAAACAAAGTTGAGCCAGTACCGACCGATCAGTATTGTTTGTTGTTTCCCCAGTGACAGTACTGTTTAGACAGCAGAATGTACAGTTGCTGTCTACTGATTGGTCAGTACCTGAGCCTGTGAAAACCAGGGGAACAAGTACTTGCCTACCTACATCTTGGTGACTAGGTACATTGGTTCACGTATTTTTGTTCACAGGTCAAGAAACCTACGTTTGGAACATGTACACCCAACGCTGTTGGGACTTCTTCCCTGTGGGAGACTGTTTCAGAAAGCAATATGAGGACGCCATCGCGGAGTGAAGCTAGTACATTTAAATAGTCTAAGAAATATCGGCACATTGAGCGTAATTTTGTATTTTACTGGCATTACCGGCGATATCGAGGTTTATAAGCTTGATACACTTTTGGTACATAAGATCCATGTTATCTAAATGCCTATCGCTTATGTTTGTAACACTCAGTGATCAAGGAGTGGAGCAGTCGAAATATGCATTCCGGTTCGGAATATACAAAATACATAAATTCTTATGTTAGCCAAACTGATCGCTAACCTCCGAGAGGAGACGGCACGCAAAGAAGAAGAAAATTCTTATCATAAAAACCATAGAACTTGTCTATGGAAGATGTTTTATAAAATCCAGTGGAGGTTACTGAGACTGCATGGGTGAAGTGATTACTTAAGGAATATTATCTAGTTGAAGTAGGCTTGCCAATCTTACTGTACTTACCAAACTATCACTCAGCGGTTTTCCTCGCGATGTCTTCCTTCACAGTGTGCGAAGTGTAATCATATTTATACAGAGTATTTTTTAAATAGCTTTCTTTCTGAAACACTTCAACTTCTAAATGTTATTGCCAACAACTTTTCTCTACAAATTTGGTGAATGTGAAATTTTTTGTCAAAATTTATGGCGTGGAGTAACAAATAGGAGCAGGAGAGGTGGTAGAGAGTTCAAGGCAACGAAAGCGCGCCGCGCAGGCAGCGCTAAAATGGTACAAAAGCAAACTTTTAAAGAATAATAAACGTTCAATAAACTAGTGGTTCGCCCCGAACTTTGAACTCGCGACCCTATATCTCAGCAACCCCTCGACCGATTTGGCTCATGTTCGAACTTAAAAATTCTCTTTGTCTCATTTACCCGCCTACCAAAAATGACGATCCAACTACATTTACTATAGTTATCGTCGAACGAACATTCATACATACATACAAACGCCGGATTGTTACAGTAAACTCTGAGAACTTCGCTCGCTTCGCTCGCTCGTTCAATAAAAAGTATCGAGCTAATCGAGTGTCGTCGAACAAAAGTTGGTGGAAATCACATTTAGAAGGTGACATGTTTCAGTACAGGAATATAGGTATTTATAAATTACCCTGTATTTTCTGTATCGCCAGAAAGTTATGCTCGATGTGCCCTCATAAGTAAGTACGGTCGGCCACAATCTCAGATACCCCATGGCAGCTCTTACTGCGCGCGGCATAAGGGCGCCAATCGAACAAAAAGGGGTATCTGAGACTGTGGCCGACTGTACTTACATAAGTAAAAAACCAAAGGAGTTATATCAAACATTTCTATCAACAATTTATGTACTTATATCAAATTCGCTTGTAATACTGCGCAAGTTTTGCTCAAAAGTACTTTACCTACTAGAAACACCAAAATAAACAGCCTGTATAGATAAAAAAAAGTGTATTGTATGCTTCCATAGTTACGTCTAGTCAAATTTAAATTATCATATTGAGATTTATCTATTGGTCCAACTAATAGAGAAAGTTATAATAGATAAGGGTGGCCTTTCCAAGTAAAACTTTTCTATTTCTATTTTACATTTTTTTCTTTACTTACTTAGTTTATTATTTAATTCTAAGAGACGTTAATGTTAAATAAATTAACCAATTTAACTTATTGAAAAGAACTCTATGTAAAATATTGAAATTTATTTAAATAAATAACTGATAAAATGCCAAAGCCGATGATTTTTTTCTTTTTCATTCATATTGTTGGGTATACCAGCCTCTATTCCCTAAAATAAGCACAGTAAATGTTCCCAGTAAATGAAAAAAAAAAAAATAATAATAATAATTTCAATAAGAGCAATTTTCTCGCAAAAGGGTAGGTACACCGATTTTGACGGTTGACGCTTGAGTGGAATAGTAGATTTATATGAGAATAGGAGGCGCTGAATCTTTTTATGGCATGAAATTGTTCATTTTGTTCAATTTACGCACTTATTGTGACGCGCGATAAGAGCTACCGGGTTACCCCTGCGGGCCATTTCATAAAACTGACATGACTATTTACTATGACAGGAACGGTTAAAAAAAGGTTAGGTAACTAACCGACTAGGTACTCAATTTAAACATCACCATAAACTATGAATTGTAGTTTTTATGAAAATGGGCCTCACCTCAGGCTGTAACTGAGTCACTGCTAGTAGTTTTTAATGAAGGAATCTCATTAATATAATTTCATGCCTCAAGTTTTATGACTTTATTATCTTGGCAGACTTCTTTTTGCTTTGTGTCCGAGTATGAAGTTGCCATTGTTATGCCTGCTGGCAATTTTCCATTATTTAGCGCGCGTAAGTACCTATATTGTATTTTAGCAGGTTCTATATGTACTTTTGCCTTTGATTGTGTCCCATTTATTAGATCGCATCAGCTCTACCATCCAAGTCAATAAGTACGTGCAGAGTTAACTATGCCCCGGGTTTACTCACGATGTTTAGGCATAAGACGCACATATATTTTATTATTCAGGTCGACGGGAGTCGCCAACAAGGAGATGAGGAACCTTTCGAAGACGTTGGTGATGCTGACATACTATTGCCGGATTTGCCCGAAGGAAAGAAATACAGACCACTATTATTTGAAGCAGTAAGAATCAGTAATTTAGCAACAGACGTTTACTTAGTTCTCGTGTAATACTGCAATTCGTCGGCCGTCGCAAAATGTTGATACCTAGGTATAAGTAGGTACCTACCTATAATTTCCAAGTTAATCTTGATGACGGAAACACAGTAGGTACATACCAGGGTGACCAGATTTTAGCCAACTCGATTGGCCTAATTTAGACTTCCGTGTAGCCATCGCCTATTTTTTTTCTCGTCTATTTAGCCTTATTCGCTTAACTTTTTGAGCCTACATAAGTAAAGTGACGGCATTCTAAATCCAATATGGGGGACGTCACAAAATGGCGATTTACCATTTCTACAGTAGGTACCTAACCCTTATGATATAGGTACTTAAGGCTTGATGAGCGAAACATTTTTATTGACCACTAATAAAAGTTGAAAAATATAAAAATACTGTTCTACTTGTTTCGTTCCAGCCCAGTCAAGTCGCGCCATTTCCGACCGCATCGGACAATAATAGGTTCGAGATAGAGCGAAGTCACGGCAGCATTGCGGATCTTTTTGCATCCAATCCTCACTATGCCTATCCGCATGTTTACCAAAACTTGGACCGCAGGCAAGGAGTAAGACATTTAATTATATTTATATTCTTAGGGTTCCGTACCCGAAGGGTGCCAAACGGGACCCTATTACTAAGACTCCGCTGTCCGTCCGTCTGTCTGTCACCAGGCAATGAAACGTGATAGTTAGACAGTTGACATTTTCACAGATGATATATTTCTGTTGCCGCTATAACAAAAATACTAAAAAATTAAGGGAGCTCCCATACAACAAACGCGATTGGTTTGCCGTTTTTATAGTTAATGTTATGGAACCCTTCGTGCGCGAGTCCGACTCGCACTTGGCCGGTTTTTTATGTAAGTTGTAGCCTATCGACGTCCCACCCACTACTAGCTGGGTACATTATTATGCCTTCTCTAGACGCGTTCCCACTGCGCCTTGATTTTAAGAAAGGATGTCGTTTTTGGAATGTTGCCACTCCATTTCGAGGGTTGGTTGGACGCAATGCTTTAAACTTGCTTTAAACAAAAGAGGTTTTCTTATTTTATTTTCCTTTTCCTAGTACCTATTGTTAGTGAAAATTCTCAAATTTTGCGTTACGTAACTTTGAAATAAACTCAAGATAGTAGGCTTCACTTTTTAGTGTTCTACTCACTGAGATAGCACTTTTCCCCTTTTTTAAACATTTTTTTGCAGAAGTTGGTGAACAAGAATAAAAAATATCAACATGATGACGTCGACCCTAGCCTCATGCCACAAAGGGTACCTATATTCACTCACCTAAATACCCTTTTTAAATAATTCAAGTAGGTAGGTAGGTAAGATGAGCAACAAGCTAGGATAGTCAGTCCCATGGCCACGTATCGCATAAGTGCGTAAATTAACAAAAAATAGGGGGTATCTCCGGGTGTCGCTGACCGTGTCTAATTCTTTAAATTACTTATCTGAATTCTTGTAAGAATGTTTCTGTATTACGAGTATGTTGTAGGCTTTCCCAGAATTCGTTCTTGCCGTGGTCGAGAAGTCACTAAGGCAACAAGCTGAAGAAAGAAACAATCCTGCGGAAAACTTTGTACCAAAGGAAGCGGTACGATCTGGAGTACGTATTAAGCTAGGCATCCATTAGCGGCGGATCGGGCCGGGTCCGGCCGACCCGGCCGCCACTTAAAAATCCGCCTGCCTGTAGGTATTTATATGAATTAGCGTGCCCTAGAGGCGGACTTTTGCGCTGCGGCCGCTAGTGGACGCTGTTTCATATAAATACAGGCAGGCGGATTTTTGCGTTGCAATGTTGCGATGGGCCCCGGCCCGATCTGCCTCTAGTGGACGTCAGCCTTTAAGAGGATCGTGAACCGCGCGCTCACGTCTCATACAAACAGAGAAAACGCTTTGCTACCCCTAAATATTATCAAATTTTAACCAACTTTAAAAAAGGGAGAAGGTACTCAATTCGACTAGTATTGTTTTAATGATTTTTACCAGAGAACTTTTTTCTTGGTGGACCGATTTTGATTATTCGTTTTTTGTTTGAAAGGGTTTAAGTACTTCTCGTATGGCACTTCCAGTAAAAAAATGGTGAAGATCTGATGAAGAACTTCGGAGATGGAGAACGGAACTCCCCAACGGACAGCAGCAGATCACTCGGAATCACTGCAGCAGCTTAATAACAGTGCAACTTTTCACCAATTAAGTTTATTTTTATTTTTTGACGTAGGTATCGATTCTGCAAACTTTAATCTACACCGTGCAATTTTAGTGGTTTTAAAGCCGAAGGTATTTAGTTGCACTCGTAATTCTGAGCCAGATTCCAAAATTTTTCTTCAAAACGAGCGAAAAAAAAAAACACTTCCCAATACAAACGGCTATCGCCAATCGACACCATTTGTATGGAGAAGTAAATTTTTTTTTCGCTCGTTTTGGAATGAAATTTTGTAATTTGGCTCAGAATCACCAGTGCAACTAAATACCTTCGGCTTTAAAACCACTAAAATTGCACGAAGTATATGTATATTTAAATGTCCAAAAACAAATGACAACAAAATCAATAAAAATTTATAATATTTAGGGAAAGAATAACGCTTTCTCCGTTTTTTTATTTTTTATACAAAAAAATTCGCAAGTGTGTTAAACGATTCCCCAATTAAAATTATTTCAAATTCTAGGATTACTGGAATGACTTTTACGTAGAGGAGGTGGATCCATCATAGCAGTTGAGAACGGTAAATAGTGGTTTGGGTATTAAAATGGACCTCTGCAAGGTGACTCTTTCAATTCGTTTGATGGTTTGGTGTTCAATAAAGAATATTCTGTTCTAATATTTACCAAACAGTTGAAAAAACAACCATCAACCAACTATGTACCATGAAAACACCAAAAAAGCACTTTTTTAAAAACTTGAAGTCACCCTGCAGAAAATAATAAAAAAATAAAAAGAAAAAACTGGAACTTACTTACCTTATAGTATTATGATTTTTATAATATTTTAGGGACACCACCGCCTTCTAATTTTATGAATTCCTGGGTTATTATTTTTTCTGGTGTACAAAAAGATTAAATATTATTTATTGTACACCAATATAAAAACACGCTTGGGATGAAGGCGCAAAATCAGCCAGAATGGAAAACTGTTATGTCCCTGATTGGAATTGATGATGCTGAATTCATATTCAGCATCAAAAAACAGCAGAAACAAAAAATAAAAACTTTACTAAATAAAATACAATTGGCGGCCTTATTAATCAAAGTTTCTCTCAAGCTTTATCAAACTGTGTGAGTAAGCTACGAGTAGAATGCAGATATTAACTTTTTTTTTCTTGTATTTAGCAAACCATCAGAGCTACAGTCACACCAGGATCCGATTTATACGAGTTAATTTCTGTTCTAATGAAAGTGTCGCCTACACTCCTCTATGTTGTAAATAATAAAGACTAAATTGGTATAAACAACTTGTTTTATTAGCATTTAGATGACCATGGTTTTGCTTTAGACACAATCTAAAGTTTTACTGAAAGTGTGTGCAGTTTTTAATTTGACAAGTTCTGTGAGTCCTACATTTTAGTCATGCATGTGGAGCCAACAACGTAGGTACTGTCTAGTATCTCGCTGTTTGAACAACCCGAATCATTGTTTAGAAATCAACATTGTAATTCATGCATTGAAATAGTTAAATGACAGATATTACCATTGATATCAACCCCAACTAGTGATTTCAGCATCCGCAAAATCCTCCACTTTTAACCTCTTCAAGCTTGGTGGCAAATTGTCACCGTACACATCAAACGCTGGGTTATACTGCCACGGTAGTACATGGGTAACACCGTTAGCGTCATAGATCACCGTGGTGTGGTCTGAGCTCTGACTTTGGGACATTTTCTCCTTCTGCAGTTGGTCGTAGAGATCTTGAAAAGATGGCTGGATGCCCGAAAGTTGGAAATGGCCTTTTGACATCACTGGAATTGGAGAAGATGTCGAGTTAGTAATGATAAACATCAAAACACAATGAGTACAATGTTATGTTTTTTATTTAATTACTAGATGCATCCGGCATGTTTTGCATACCACATATAGATTTTTTGGGCCAGCAACCCTCGCTGAACTCCCTACCGAAGTTATATCACAATTCGATCAATGGTTTAGGAATGCATACCGGACAAACATTGGTGCACTGCTGCATGTTGCAATGAAATCCATAATAGTGTGAAGGGTATATAAGTGACGGTCAAATGCTAGGCATTGTAGGCAGATAATAGTCATGCTGCTACGTCTAAACTTACCCTGCTCTCTCATAGCCTGCAACTGTTCCTGCGTGTAGTGGGAGAAGCGGCACATGCCACCAAATTTACAATTTCCAGTCGCATGTCTCTGGCAAGGCTTTTTCATACTCTCTTCGGAAAGTATCGTTTCTACATCTGTAAGTTCATGTAAAACAATTTCAATGAGTTAGTATCACATCAATTGTAAGAATAATCAAAATCTATGAAGCGCAATGAGATGATTTATACAGCGTCCAGTGGCACCTTCACTCACACTAGATTGGTGAAGATACCACTCAGCGCTGCATTGCCTGGGACATTGTTTTAGATGGAGCAGGCTTGCCCAGCACCTATACCTACCATCCTGATAGCTTAGTTGGCCTAGCCCACAGGAAAAACAAGTCAATATGTGTGGAGCACTTAAAATTCACAAATGTACGTATAACTTCAAAAAGAAACAAAAGTCATAGGTGGATGCCTGCGCCGGGAAACGAACCTGTGTCTCTCGCTTCCGAGTCCAATGTTCTACCACTAGGCTACCACCGCTCATTACTGAACGCATGATGAATAATCAAGAACAACAGATACATGGACAGTTTGAGCGCAAAGTAGTGGTTAAACTTGCCTTTATATTGTTGGTAGTGTTCTTGAACTAAACTTTGGTGCACAAGCCCTTTGTTGTGGGTTTTTATCACGCCTGGTGTCCCGGCCATTAGTTTGTCACAATAATCGCATTTGTATCTCTTTCCCATGATGATTGCAAAGTTGATAAACTCCAAATTTATACTTGTTTCGGATAAAACAATGCAAAAATTGCAAAACAAAACAAAATAAAATAACCTCGAAAGAAAAGTCAGTCAATAGCAAACCACGACGCCACAGAGTAACAACTGAAGTTACTGAACTGCAGGGTGACCAGATTTTAGCTAACTCGATTCGCCTAATTTTGTTTTCCGAGTAGCCTAAATCGCCTATTTTTTTTTCTCGTCTATTTAGCCTAAATCGCCTAACTTTTTGAGCCTAGAAGCCCAAATTTTGCCTAAAATAATAATAAAAACTAAAAAAAAGACAGTGTAGAGCAAAAAAATATTTAAAAAAATCTAATAATTTTCATTTCTTTTTTTTTATTCGGTCTCAAACTAAAATAATAACTTCCCGCAAAAGTTCTCCGTCATCATCAGCCTCCTTTCCACGTGCATATTACATTTTGTTACAAGCATTTTAAGGAATGGTTCAATAAATTTGTGATAATAGCCTAAATCTCCTAAATAAATGCGAAATAATCCTGAGATAGCCTAAATCGACTGTTCCCATTTTTTAAAGTAGCCTAAATGGCTACTGGTCGCCGATCGCATTTTATGGTCGCCGTTTGACCCCCTGAGGTAGCCTAAATGGCGACAATTCGCCTAATCTGGTCACCCTGCTGAACTGAATAATGAATGAAGCGCATTTTGACGTTTGTCAGTGTCAAATATCGCTGGCTGCTAAGCGCCATCTGTAATCGTTCCATGAAAACAAAACGTTTGGATATGTGGCGCCATCTAGTTTTGAGGGTAAGAAAGTAACAAAAGTTAAAGTAGGGTGTCCATGATTCCGGAGAGAATAATTTTAATTATTATTTATTGCAAAAAGAAAATAAAGTGAGTACTGAGTACATACAATAAACCAGAAAAAAAAGGTTATCAAACACTATTATTTAAAATATCGGCTAGGTAGTTGTAGGAAAGTATAAGCTGTAGGGATTAAAAAACCCTAATTGGTTTTGCTGTGGATGAAGCGGCAAGTTATTGTTGGCCAAGGTAGAGGCTTGAATCAATTTATCGAGCAAAGTTCTAGGCCAGATAGCGTCTGGTTTGAAGGACGATTCCATCTTTGGCACGTAGTCTTTCGTAGAAGGCAAAACATAATTAGTTAGCGGAGTAACATTTTCATATCCTGGCATAAAAGGTTCCAGCCCCGAGAAATAATTGACTCTTGGATTGAACATAATATTTGGTGACGCTAAAGCTTCCGTATCTGATCTAGCCCCTTCAGCAACATCTACAGCTTTTTTATTAGAGTGGACTTCGAATTTATTTTCCTGATTTTTGCGACTTTGCGTCGACTCATCGCCTTCCTTCGCCCAGTTTCTCACTTCAGGATTCGCCCCCGGCTCTCCAAAATGAGATCTCAAATTGTATGTATTGAAGTCGTCAGCGTAATCGTCAACCCTCAACAAACTTTCTGGTGAACTATCAACCGGTGCTTCTCGCCTTATGCCATCGAATTTTTCCGGAGATTCACGACTTGCGCCACCGAATTTTTCAGGAACTTCAGGACTTCTGCCAACGAATTCTTTCGCTGCTGCAGTTTTGTCTTCACCATGGTATTTATAACCATTATCTGAATGAGCAATTTCGTTCGATAAGTCTAGGCCTCTTCTAAAGAATCTGTTTGGGAAGAGAAAGCTGGTGCGAATGGCATGGTGGGGGAGGGTGATGATGTCACTGTCCGGTACTCTTGTGATGATGACTGAAGGGTGGTTGTGGGCGGATCGCGGCAGGGGCACGGAGACGGTAGTGGGGAATCCAAGGGGTGCGTACGCAGTTGTTGCTAGTCTTGAATGGTCTCCAGGGCTACCTGGGAAAAGCGCGATTTAGAGTATGGAAGCTTATGGATAACAAAAAATACTTCATAAAGCATTGGATTTAAAAATAAATCTGAAGCAGTGGTAGAAAGAAAATATTGTGGCGTTTTCAGAAATATCCAGAAGTTGGTCGAATATTTAGATGCATCCAACGCAAAACTAATCAAGTAGGGTCATTGTGGGAACAGTGGATCACTCATTTTTCAGAGCAACCTACAGACAACAATTCAGTTCTCACGACTTTCGTATTAAAAACCTAGAAAGGCACACTACTGATCTAAGTTTTTTTCTAATACAGCTACTATCTACATGCAATAGTTTGGATGTTACAGACGTTTTTTTACAAAAAGGGAAATTATCCACTGTGTACTTATATGGGTATACAGTGGATCACGTGCAAGTACACAGTGAATCGCAGTAGTACACAGTGAATAACAGTTTATTTTATGGAAAACAAATAGGTACTTGTAATTTTTTTTATTACATATTAAAATCATAAAATCTGATAAAGAAAATTCAACTAAATGTTAAACATATTAGCAAAAAAATAAGACATTATTTGCCTAAGAAAGCAACAAAATCTTTAATAGTATTCTTTTAAGAAAAAGTGAAAAATTCGACAAAACCTAAACAATTTTATAAACACAAGTATTTTTAGGGTTCCGTACCCGAAGGGTGCCAAACGGGACCCTATTATTAAGACTCCGCTGTCCGTCTGTCTGTCCTTCTGACTGTCCGTCTGTCACCAGGGAGTATCTCATGAACCGAGATAGTTAGAAAGTTGAAATTTTCACAGATGATGTCTTTCTGTTGCCGCTATAACAACAAATAATAAAAAAACAGAATAAAATAAATATTTAAGGGGGCTCCCATACAACAAACGTGATTTTTTTGCTCGTTTTTGCTCAATATTGATAAGAGCAACAGGTAGACGCTTGAAATATTCACAGAATATTGACTTGTATATTCCCTTCAAAAATTAATAATTAAATTAAAATAAAATTTATAGTTAAGGGGGGCTCCCATACAAAAAAAATGTTTTTTTTTGCCGTTTTTATAGATGATGGTACGGAACCCTTCGTTCGCGAGTCCGACTCGCACTCAGCCGGTTTTTATCTTAAAATATGAACAAAATCTAGCCATTCTAGCTTTTAAAAAAATCTTATTGTCATCAAATTTGAGATCTTGAAATATGAACAAAATCTAGCCACCCTAGCTTTAAAAAAAATCTTAGGCAAATCTGAGATCAAAAATAAACGGAACATTATTTTTTTATAAAATGAATAAACTTTAAAAGCCAAATCTAGCTAGGTATCCTAGCTTTAAATCGTTTATCTTTGTTACATATTAGACAGTCACTAAAGACAAATGTGAGGGTACACAGTGAATCACGAATATCACGATCCACTGTTTCCCCTTAGCTAACTATCCACTGTGTACCGACCTGCCATTTTATTTTCTTGGCGTCATAACACAAACTTTTAACTAAAGAAGAGAAGGAGACTTACACGCAAAGTAACGCTTTATAAATAGTGTTCTTGAAAAAGTATTAACTATGGGCATAATGTCAATAGATTTATGCAGAGAAATCATCGAAACTTAGTTGTTTTTTTTAATTTTCACACCGCAGAACACAAAACCTCCACTGGCACTTGTAAGCGAGGCCGCATTGGTGTTCTGACTGATGCAGTGCCAGAGTGTATTTGAAATACAGGCCCGGGGAAGAGATAGCCTATATTAGGACATTATTTCTTTTCGAAAAAACGATGTTTCACTGTGTACCCCTGATCCACCGTTCCCACAATGACCCTACATAAAACTAGAGTTTTTTTTAAAACTAGTCTCGAAAATATGCAATGACTAACGAAAAGGTTCTGTTCTGGGAAATTTTTCTTAATTATATTTAAAAAAAAAAACTCTTTTGTTACCTGCAGGTGATACAGCCTCTTTGGAAACTCCCAAGCTCAAACCGGTCCTATCGTCACCTCCTGTGTGCTGATCATCAGATAGCATTCTCCTAGTTTGTGAATCAGAACCAGTAGTTTCAAGATTCTCATTTACATTAGATTTCCCACCAGTTATCAATTCAGGCGCGGATTCTAAGGCCTTATCGCTTGAGCCCTCAGCATTTGCTGGCACAGCTGTCTGGCCAGACCGTGACTCTGAAATGCCCTCAGCTTTTTTTTCTTCTACTTTTTCGCCAGTTTTGCTATCTTCTGCCGCTGCAATTCTATTTTCGGACGCGACATCTGTTTCTGCTTTTGTTTCTGTTTTCACTGGCTCTTTTCCATCCGAATGTTCAAGTTCTTCGTCGTTAGGCATTGCACTCCTGCTGGCACTATCTTCTCTATTTAGTCTTGTGTTGGGATGGTCAGCGTCTGTATTTTCTAAATTTTGTGGCACTCCAAATCTTTCTGGGTTTTCTTCAGCGGCTGCTATGTGGTCTACCTTGCCGCCTTGAAGTTCAGAAGTGACCTCTGATTGTGCACTATTTGGTTTGGCACTACGTGATTCCGAGAACTGTGACAAGTCGTGGCCATCTCTGTTTTGTTCAGAGACTTTTTCTTGCGCTGCATTATCAGCTTCAGAACTTCGAGAAGACTCACCGTCAATGTAGACTTCAGATTTTTCAGAACCACTTCTTCCTTTTTCTTCTAAATTAGATCCATGTTCAAGATTTTCTTCCAGATCCAGTGATGATCCATCCGCAGATCTAAGGTTTCCACTGACAGTGGATTCAAATTTCGACTTATCTCTTTTGTCCCCTTCATTTCCCGCTGGGATGCCTATTAGCAGTCTGCGTGTCTCATCGGCATTTCTCTCATTTTCCCCGTCAACATTAGTCAGGTCTACTGCTCTTTTCAGAGACAATTCATCTGCTTCAGCGGAGCGTTTCTCTTCTGATACATTTGTTGTTTCAGATTTCACGGCTCGACTATCTCCTGTGTCTTTTACATCTTCAGTATTTCCTGTACGACTTGTCTCGCTTAGTTCTTTGACTGAGTCGGTTGTGCCTTTTTGGCTTGCATCAACTTCTTCGTTGACTGCTTCAGTTTTTCCTGAACGCGTATCTTCATCATTATTTAAAGTTTCTGCATCGGCAGCCCCACTTTGAGATTCTGTGGCATCTGTAGCGCTTTCTACTGGTTTCGTAGATGAATCTGCTTCAAGAGGTTTAACATCTTGAGCTGATCTTCTCGATCTCTCAAAGTCTTCGTTATTGTCGTTCGTTTCGGCAACCACTTCATTCTGTAAATGTTAAGTTATTTAATTTAGTACAGGAGCCGGTATAATAGCGAATATCCCGGGGTATTCGCTATTATACCTATACTCATTGATCACAGGTGTTGCAGTTTTGTGAAGTAAATTGGTGAATAAAAAAGGCTGAAAGTTAATTTCTAATAGTAAAGAACGCATAATATTGAATGAAAGGGAACAACCCAGAAATAACAGGTATTTTTACATTTAGCTCATGTAAAAACTCATGTATTACGCTTACAGTGGTATCGCCTAAGGGTTTACCAAAACCGGAAGCGATGAAAGCCGACAAAATCACTACAAGTGTTAATTTCAACATATTAATGCTATCGTTTCTTTTGGCACATATTTTTACACTAAGACCAAGTTTTCCCCTCATGGATGGCGCTTCGAAACCGACTGGGATTAAAAAGGCAAAATGTGACTTAGTATATTGAAATCAGTATATTGGTTCAGTAAGTTGATGAGACCAATCGATTACCTGGAAATGGCCTGTGAATGATTGAAATGGCACTTATTGCTCGGATTTTGTGATTGATTCTGTTTACGCCTTTCAGGACAGACCGTTGGATGAATACAGTCAACAACATAGGTGATCATCATTCAGCCTTTTGCAGTCTCCTGTTGGATGCGGTAGATACCTACTACTGAAAGTAAGAGACTAAAGCCCGGTTTCTGAATTGAGAATTTTACTAAGCAAATCTGTCACGCTCTTTTGTGAGACATCTGCAGAGACAGGACGATACTTACTTAAGTACCCATTTGCTTAGCGAATTTCTCAATTCAGAAACCGGCAGTCAGGCCCGGTTTCTGAATTGAGAATATTACAAAGCAAATACTTAAGTATCGTTCTGTCACGCTCTTGTGAGAAATCTGCAGAGACAGAACGATACTTACGTAGTTGCTTAGTGAATTTCTCAATTCAGAAACCGGCAGTATAAGTACTTAGGTATGCAGCAGACAACTACTAGAGGCCAATATTCGGGTCACCGAGCCAGTAGGTAAGTAGGTATCCAAAGAGGCTGCCAAAGAGGTCATACTCAAGAGGAAACGGTAAAGTAGAAGTCCGCGAAGTTCTATTTTCGAAAAAAAAAACTTTCGGCTTTCGCTTTTGATATGACAGGCCTTTGCACGATGGGTTTTTAATCAGATTTATTATTATTTACGTTTTTTGAAACCTTAAATGGGATGTTGTCTGAGGTGAGTCGAATAGCTATCGATATACCTAAACTCTAGTTTTTAATTCGAATTTGTAGGTACGGCCCGCCACGGTCTAGGATATACTCATACCCACGCAGTAAGTGCTACCTACCATGGGGTATCCCATGGTAGGTAGCGCTTATTGCGCGCAGGATAAGGGCGTTAGGGCGCCATCGCCAATAAAAAAAGGGGTATCCTATCGTGTGGTCGACTGTACCTACCTTGCATCTACTCTCATTTGGTCATCATTTAGGTACTTTGCTACTCGCCTAACGTAAGTAGGGTCTACTAGAGAGTGGATTTATCGCGTTCCTATTAGGTAGGTATTCTAATTGATCGAAGTTTAGATACAAAGAAAAACTAGAAACCAGCCGAATGCAAACAATTTTGGCTCCGCTTTCTTTAAAGTGAGTAACGTAGAGTCGTCAGAATAGAGTTGCAAGTCGGTAAGGCCCAGTTTCTGAGTTGAGAATTTTGCTAAGCAAATGGGTAAGTATCGTCCTGTCTCTGCAGATTTCTCACAAAAGAGCGTGACAGAGCGATACGTAAGTATGTGCTTAGTAAAATTCTCAACTCAGAAACCGGGCCTATGTGTACTTAAAACTAAAGCCTTTGCATCTACGTAACGAGATGGATTATACAGCGTCCAGTGGCACCTTCACTCACACTAGATGGGTGAAGAGACCACTCGGCGCTGCCGTGCCTGGGACATGAGTACCTAGGCTTGCCCAGCACCTTACCATCCTGACAGCTTAGTCGGCTTAGCCAATAGGGTGTGGAACCAACTGCATACAAATCAACTGTAACCGCATACAAATCTAGAAAATTCCGGACGGAAGAAAACCATAATAATGTGAGTGGTAAAGTCCGTTCGCTATCATAGTGTCACTTTGATATTTGCCGCCTTGGCGCGCGGCGGCTTTTCACAAAAGAAAGGAAGGAAGGAAGGAAGCCGACGCAGCGCAAACACGCCACTGAATTTGTCTCGGCGGCTCGTCAAAGAAGCGTCGTATTGCGAGGTTGTGCTTGTGACTTTTGACTTAGTATTTTGTATTGAGTGTCGATCGCTGCGTGTAGATAAAATGTTTTTTCGATCGTTAGGACAGCGAGGTGCCTCTAGACAAAACTTCGAATGACCCAAAAATTAAAAGTCGAAGGTTTTGTAAAACATTGAAGCAATGACCAACGGAAAAATCATTACCTACTGTTCTGCATTCTAACCATTTTTTTTGCAATCTCTGAAACTGTAACTATCTTTATAATTTATGTGTGGTTTTTAAATAAATACTTTTTATCTTATCTTATCTTTAAATTCTAGTTAATGTCCATCAGCATTGTGTTGAAATGAATATGTCAGCGCCCATCACAGATACTTCAAAAATATTTGGTATCCCTAGAACCAAGATTGCCGTCGTGTGTACCGACACTATCTAAGCGAACGGACTTTAGACTTGTATGCAGTTACTGCGTTCGGAATCCTGATTCGATTTTTTCGGGATTCCGGGATTCCGTCTGTAATCCGGAAAACCTGCCGCAGCTTTTGGAACCCGTCCCCATCGTCGAGCGGAGGGACAGCAACACCTCTTCGACCTCGTCAGGCACCTCGCTAGGCTCTGAGGCCGAGGGCGAGGGCGCCGGCGCGGGCGCAGCCGACCGCTTCGCGCTCAAGTCGCAGACGCAGGAGGAGGAGGACGCGAACGACCTGTCGCAGCATCTGTCGCGCGACCGACACACTGGGTTAGATCCATTAGACTGATTTACCTTGCCTTACTTACTGCCGGTTTCTGATTTGAGAAATTCGCTAAGCAAGTACTTAAATATCGTTCTGCCTCTGCGGATTTCTCACAAAAGAACGTGACAGAACGATAGTTAAGTATTTAGGTACTTAGTAAAATTCTCAATTCAGAAACCGGGCCTTAGTTAGATAGCTACATTACCTATAGGTATTGATGAGTTGATGAGTTTAACAAACACTTCAAGAATGATACATTGGCCCGGTTTCTGAATTGAGAATTTTACTGAGTCAATACTTAAGTATCGTTCTATCACGCTCTTTTGTGAGAAATCTGCAGAGACAGAACGATAGGTACGGTCGGCCACAGTCACAGATACCCCATGCTAGCTCTTACCGCGCGCGGCATAACGGCGCCAATCGAACAAAAAGTGGTATCCTAGCGTTTAGCCGACCGCACTTACGTATTTGCCCAGTGAATTTCTCAATTCAGAAATCGGCAGTTAGTCTTACTGGAAAAAAAAGATAGACCTTTTAGAAAAAATGGGGCTAATTTTGTTTGGTATGGATACTTAACCGCTTTTCGATAAAAAAAACTCGTGATCCAAGGGGAAAAGAGATATCGCTACCGATATAGCAGCGATGAGAAGATGAGAGTAGGTAGTTTACCAGAAAATTTAGATATCGTAATATTTCAATATGACGGCCGAGATATACAGGGTGCAATCGAATTCGAAAGTGGAACAGTCTGCAAATTGCTTTTAGTAACTAGCAAAAACGTGATTGATCCTGAGACATTTGAAAGTGAAAGTGAATGTGTAAGTATTTGTTTTTTTTCCAGAACCATAGGCACGATCGGCCACTTGGTGAAAGGAGCGCTGGGCGCAGGCCTCCTAGGGGGTCATGAGGCCTACCAGAAGGGAGGTCTGGTCCCCGCCTTTATCCTGCAGGCATTCTGTGGCGTCTACATGACATATTGTATCCATGTGAGTAGGTGTCTGTCTTTGTAGGATAACCCCCAATACCTTACTTCTTACTTCCTTAGGCGTTGCAACCATTTGTGGGTCTTGCCAAAACTTGCCGTAATGTAAGGGTCGACGTGTTGTCGTGTGTACCTACCAGGTACGCGCGGTGTTTAAGCTCGAACTATCTCTCTGTGAGGCATTTGTCCCTGCTAGTGGGATGTGGACCCTATTTTGGCCGTGTTTGGACAGGTGACTGTTTGGTCTCAACCACGCGTGTACGATCCTCGCCACATACAGTTTTTCCAAACCACGCGCCTTCGTAACTTTCGATCTAAGAACTGTAACAACGGAGTCTACTACGTTACTCCGAAGAACATTATTCCGAATAACGCTACTCCGAAAGTACGCTATTGAGAATATGGCTATTGCGAATGAACTATATTCCGAAACACGGAACTACGAACGAACTTTACTCCGAATTGGTAAAAATACCAAAGCCGAGTGTGGGGACGGGCGGGTACGATAGAGTCTTTCAACAACGTTGTCTTCTCAACAGATCCTGGTGCGGTCGTCCCAGGTTATCTACAGGAGGCTTCACACGCACGACATGAGCTACTCCGATATCGGAGAGGCAGCTCTGGCAATGTGTCCGAGCAGGAAGCTGGCGAGGTTTCATAAGGTGTTCAGGTACGTTAGGATATGGGACAGTTGGTATTGCCTAGTGTGGGGGTCAGCTCAAATGTACCTAGACTTGATATTTTATTTTATGGCAGTAAACCTTTTAAACTTTTACTTTATTTTACTAGATAGATCGGTGACTCTTTATTTTTCTCTTTGGTAGAGACTTTGTAGAGCAAAACTAAGTGCTCCTGCAAGTATTTTTGCAAATAAAGAATGAGCAATTTCTAGTCCTAGAAGTAGAAGTAGGTAGAAGAGTGTAATAATAGTGTAGGTAAGATGTTAGAAGAACAATAGAATCTAGAATAGTGAAACAATAGTCTATGATCAATTCCCGGTGGTTTCGAAGATTGGGTGCCGAAGTTATACCTAGTAATTTTAGTTATCGAATTTCAAGAAACAAGAGCCTAACTTTTGAAGGAAATATCAAAGGGAAGGAACAATTTCCTTCGACAATGGCGCGCCCGACATATCTACCCCAGGATTGTCCCTCCAGTAGTTATTTTTAAAATTTCACTTCTAAGGTTTTCCTGAGACAATCTCCGTACGAGAGTATTCAATCTAAGAGACAAAAACTTTCAGTAATGTATTTCCTTTTCCAGATACATAATCGACGTCACAGTGTGTATAGATCTGTTCGGGTGTTGCGTCTGTTACCAGCTGGTGATCGCCAAAACGATCAAGCAACTGGTCGAAAACGACCCCAACACGGGAATCGCAGGCATAGAGGGTATGCACCTTTCTTTTTTGCGTAACTCATCATCGTAGTCACCACAATCTCTGTACAAGTAAAAGCATACAAATAATAAACGCCATTTCTCACGATCCTGTACCTACCAGACTGTTAAGTCGGGCATTATTGGTAGCACTTTTCTTCATCATCATCAATCATCATCATCAGCCCAACTCTGCCCACTGCTGGGTATAGGCCTTTTCCCCCTCACGCCACCTCTCACGGTCCCTCGCCATCCACATCCATGGACCCTCCGCCGACACAACGATGTCGTCTGACCATCGGGCTGCTGGCCTGCCCACCGACCGTCGTCCAGGGGCCTTAGCCTGTAACACAATGGCGTATCAATGGCGTCCCAGGTAGAAGGACAAAACCAGGATTTTTTCGTTGTTCTCCTACAACCAGCGAACTAATCCTCTAGAATTAGACTCATCATATTCTTTACTCAAAAAAGCTCGTAATGTGGTCATTAATTCGACAACCTTCTTTGAGCAAAGGAGGACTTGCGGGCTACTTTGATTAGGCGCCAGAAAAGTTGTATGGAATTTCATTAATGTCGTGTTTTGCGGCCAGAAAAACTGTATGAAAATCCATTAATGTCGAGTTTTGTTTCAAAAATAGAACTCAAAAGTCAGGCACAAAAAGTATTTATTTAGAATTTGGCTGTTTGGGTGCTGGCAGTCTACAAATTGCATAGAAAAAAAAAAAGCGCGGCCATATTGTTTTCGCCGCTTTGCGCGTTGTTCGAAGTGATTTTTTCTGTGCGTGCTGTTTTTGTTGTAAATAAAAGTGAACTCTTCAAGCAACGAATCCTCCGATTCAATGTGTTTAACAACGCCGAACATAAAAAGGAAGCGAAATAAGATATTTAAAGGTACCTATTGCCACCGAAGTCAAAGGAAAAATACAAGTTTATCTACGAAAAGTTTGCGGAATGAAAAATCTACAGAAAGTAAACTAAGACAAAAGGTAAGCTGGTTCTATTTAAATTACTCTCATTGTTTGAGTAAAGCACTATACAAGCCTTGGTCTGCAATGAGTGCGCTTCTGGCCACGCTATGATGGCCTCGAGCTTAGCTTAGCTACGCTCTCGGCCCTCAAGCTTGGTCATCTTTGCAGCCCTTGCTGTCCGCGCTATAAAGGCCTCGACCTTCGGTCTCGGCCTTCATTCCAGCTTGTCCATCAAGGGCTGCAATGCTGACCACGCTGTGAAGGCCTTGAGCTGCGCTACGCTGCGCTCTGTCGGCCATCAAAAGCGCGCCAGAAACGCACCCATTAAAGACCGCGGCAGTAATGTACTATTGCTGTACAACAAAAACATTAAAAGGACCGACACTGGACCGACAGCATTAAACATCGTAATTAAAACCGTCAACCGGGAGCCCATTTTGGCACCATTGTGTTACAGGCTAAGGCCCCTGTTCTTGGACGCATTTTTCTTATTCACTGCAAATTAATAAAATAATTATTAGTATGGATGTTAAAGTTTTTTTTTTTACTTACTTTAGGCTATCCAAGTTTGCGAGTATACCTTGCCATCATGATAATTCCGTGCATCCTCATAAGTCTCATAACGAACCTAAAGTATTTGGCGCCGTTTTCTCTCGTCGCAAACGCTTTTATTGGTAAGCCAGAGCCTTCATAAAGATACTCCCTGATTACTCGTGTTGCAGTGATCGTGTTGGCAATGCGCTTCCACTGAAAATACCTACAAGGTCTTACAAAAGATCCTATAAGCCGTGTCAATAGAGAAACGATATGAAAATGGCGGCGGGTACCTATGGTAAGGTCGGGAAAAGAGGTTACGAAAATACGATTTCGGTTCATACCTAAAACTTTCTTACATTTTTGGTTAGAAAATATTGTTTTACGATGCTTTCTTTATTGTTTAGGTAATTGTTCTACGTAGGGTGTGTGATTAAACAACAATCTTTATGAAAATAAAATCAAAAGTATTGAACCGTAGTAAATAATACAAACGTCAACAAATAACAACACTTTAACGTAAACTACAATAATGAAAGATCTCGACAAACATTTAAAAAACACTAAGAGGCAAACGTATTTTGGCGTGCTTTATTAGCCCAGCGTAGGTGACTAATCAAGACTGCCTAAAATGACTTTGCTAACGTTACGTGTGAGTATAGACGGAGATATGATTAAAGTGAGAGGGCGCGAGAGTGTGCGCCATTTAGGTATACAAGGTGTTACAAAAGATGCTAACTCTTTTTACAGGGTAATAGCACCCGGTGATAGGGAGCACAACCTAAATTTTTTTTTTGCTCTACGACGTTCCATTGATTTTTAAATTAATAAAATGTGAACGATGTGGCGGGAGAAAAGTATTTTTTAAATATTGTTTTCATTGACTTTCACAATGTTTTAAAAACTCAGACCTATGCAAATGCACCTACACCCACAAACATATTTTTAAATTTGAGCTAATACCAAGAACAAAAAAGTTATGAAAAAATTTCAATTTTACAGAACAGGTTATATAAACTTTTTTTTACAGAATTGATATCCTGTTGACCAGTAGGTTACACCCTGTAAAAAGAGTTAAGATGTTTTGTAACACGTTGTATATCGTTTCTCTATTGACACGGGTTATAACGACTTTTACAGGGTGATAGGAATCACAATACAAATATTTTGTTTCCTCTACTCAATAATTAGACCCGTATTTTTTTTAATGTAAATGTAAAAAAACAGAATAATCAAACGCAGTCCATCTCAAAAAAAAATTGTGGTACATAATTACTTTTTTAGGTGGCTCGATTTTGATGATTCTCTTTTTGTTTATAAACGTAAATTTCTCGTGTGGTCTCATAAATAAATGGTAAAGTTTTGATGAAGAAATTCGGAGAGCACGAAAACTCCTCAACGGACAGCAGCCGATCCCTCGGAATCAGTGCAGTAGCTTAATAACAGTGTACCTTTACACCAGCGAAGTGTTTTTTTTTTTAAACTTTTGATCATATTCTAACGTGAAAAACATCGTGAGGAAACCCGCGGCTTAGTTGGCTCCACACTTATTGACTTGTCTTTCCTGTAGGCTAGGCCGACTAAGCTGTCAGGATGGTATAGGTGCTGGGCAAGCCTACTCCATCTAAAACAATGTCCCAGGCACTGCAGCGCCGAGTGGTCTCTTCACCCATCTGGTGTGAGTGAAGATGCCACTGGACACTGTATAAATCATCTCATTACGTAGATGCAAAGGCCTTTGTTAATGTGAATTTCAGCGGTCGCCATTTTGACAACGGTCTACTATTCGGTGGAGGAGCATCCAGAGTTTACAGGCATGAAACAGTACGGCGATTTCAACGAGATATTTACATTCCTTGGGATGGTGGTGTTCAGTATGTCGTGTTCGGGGATTGTGATACCGGTGTGCAACCACATGCAGAAGCCGGATCGGTATGGATTTGCTATTGGATGGGGTGAGTACTTAAGAATCCCCTTCAGCTCTGCAGCCCTCTCGCTCGCACTTTTCAACATTTTAATTTATTGTAAGAGAATGATTCAACTTTGGGCGATGAAATATAGTTGCAGACACAGATAATTAAGCTATCGACATGTGGACTAACTTTTAATTTCATATTCCTAGTAATAAAAAAAATATCACGGAACTACTACTTTTAAACGAAGTTGCGCGACAGTTTTTTTATTACTAGGAATATAAAATCAAAAGTTAGTCCACATATCGATAGCTTAATTATCTGTGTCTGCAACTATATTTCATCGCCCAAAGCCCAAATTTACCATGTTTTTTAGAGTGATTTGATCCTTATTTTTTTCGATCTTTAGCCAGTTCAATTCCGGATGTAGGAATCGTAATAAAAAAAAGTATGATTGCAGTAGTGTTTCTTTTAAAAAATACAGGTATGTTTTCTTTGAGTGTTTGCTATCTCCATTGTTTAGAGTAGGTACTTTCCTTTAGGTGGCATCAAAAAATTCCACCCTGTATATTTTATTACTTTATTTTCCTAACAGGAATGGTCATTGTGGTCCTGTTCCTTTTCATCATCTCCTTTTTCGGTATGAACGCATACAGGGATAAAAGTACGACGCCTATTACTTTAAATTTTCCTATGACACTGTGAGTTCAACACTATTTCTGACTTGATATTTTTGTCGATTAGCATCAAATCTACAGGGTGCACTCTATTTTAGTCATCAATACAAACAACTTTACTAAGTGGTAAAAAAAATAGAGAAAATAAATCTGCTGTATAAAAGAGCTGTAGCTGAGAAAAATTAATGAAAGAGCAGTTTTTTTTTCAACCCTTTTTTTGGCCATATAGTTGAGGTTGTTTATATTGCACCGGTTAACCCTGTATTACAAAGATTTACTGAGACTAAACATTCAGCTCGGGGTGGGACTTGAACCTTTGACCTACGGCGAACCGTGCCATCGTCGCTATAACTAACTGAGCCATCGAGCTAGAAATTGTGGATTATTTTATTTTAACTTTCTATGTGTCTCTCATACAGGGTGCAATCGAATTGTATGGAATAGCTGACACTTTTTTTTTTGCTTAATTTTTTTGCTATCTAAGTAGAACAAGTTATTTGTAGTGATCAGTAGACAGCCCACAGAGTTCCGCTATCAAATTCGCTTGCACCCCAAAAGTTTGGTATCCCTAGCACAGGTTAGTGCTTAACAAACAAGGCGCCGTACATAGTGAATCCTTAGCCCGCGCGCCAAGAAAAATGCACAAAATCGAGTCCTGTATCAAATACACTAAAAAAATCGAAAATTTTCACACATCAAACCCTAGAATTCGGTGAGACCTATCTAAAACAGCCAGTTTCGTGTTGACATTCATAAACGTTGTGAAGATATTTTACTTGAAATAATATTGGCGGCGCACTTTTTTTCAAGCAAAATATCTTCAAAACCTTTTTATGATTTTGTGCATTTTTCTTTGCGCGCGGGCTAATTCACTATGCCCAGCGCCGTAACTCAGAGAAGCAAAATTTTAATTCCCGCGGTGAAAATTCCAGGTTCCCAAAGATCCTGAAGGCTCTCATAGCCGTGATGATATACATAACGCACAGCCTGAACTTCTACACGCCATTCCACATGTGCTGGCACTACCTGAAGAAGCGCCACGCGGCTCATTTTGATGATCCGTCGAGGATGCTCAAGATTGAGAAGGTCTATCGAGCGATCATCGTATTCATCATCAGTCTCGTCGCCATTGCGTTTCCGACCGTCGCCGCTGTTATGGGTTTCGTGAGTACATTTTTTACTAAACATTTCTGGAATGCTGACCTCTTCTTAGTGAGGATCATTCGGACATAGGAATATCGGACTTCCAAGCCAAACCTAGGCACAGCTAGCGCCGCCAATGGAAAAAAAATCATGTTTATCTTCTTTTTGGATGCGTTTTTTGCTAAAAACTCGTCAATCATTTTAAAATCATTTATTATCTTCTTTTTGGATGCGTTTTTTGCTAAAAACTCGTCATTAGGTTATCAACGCGAGGCTTAACAGTTTTAAGACCTAAGGTTTAGATTACAGATTCCAGATCCTACGAATATAGTACATTACTGCCGCGGTCTTAATGGGTGCGTTTCTGGCGCGCTTTTGATGGCCGACAGAGCGCAGCTCAAGGCCTTCACAGCGTGGTCAGCATTGCAGCCCTTGATGGACAAGCTGAAATGAAGGCCGAGACCGAAGGTCGAGGCCTTTATAGCGCGGACAGCAAGGGCTGCAATGATGACCAAGCTTGACGGCCGAGAGCGTAGCTAAGCTAAGCTCGAGGCCATCATAGCGTGGCCAGAAGCGCACTCATTGCAGACCAAGGCTTGTATAGTGCTTTACTCAAACAATGCGAGTAATATAAATAGAACCAGCTTACCTTTTGTCTTAGTTTACTTTCTGTTGATTTTTCATTCCGCAAACTTTTCGTAGATAAACTTGTATTTTTCCTTTGACTTCGGTAGCAATTGGTACCTTTAAATCTCTTATTTCGCTTCCTTTTTATGCTCGGCGTTGTTAAACACATTGAATCGGAGGATTCGTTGCTTGAAGAGTTCACTTTTATTTACAACAAAAACAGCACGCACAGAAAAAATCACTTCGAACAACGCGCAAAGCGGCGAAAACAATATGGCCGCGCTTTTTTTTTCTATGCAATTTGTAGACTGCCAGCACCCAAACAGCCAAATTCTAAATAAATACTTTTTGTGCCTGACTTTTGAGTTCTATTTTTGAAACAAAACTCGACATCAATGGATTTTCATACAGTTTTTCTGGCCGCAAAATACGACATTAATGAAATTCCATACAACTTTTCTGGCGTCTAATCAAAGTAGCCCGCAAGTCCTCCTTTTCTCAAAGAAGGTTGTCGAATTAATGACCACATTACGAGCTTTTTTGAGTAAAAATATTTTATCGCCAAAAGTGGCCACTTTGTCATTTTGTGGCGCTAGTTTTGCCAAGGTTTTCACCTTATGGCGGATGGAGAAAACATTTTTAAGTATAATCACTTTTTGAATGACCATTTCGACGCGCCACCGTGTATAATGGAAATGGTATATTTAAAGTTTTTTTTCTACATTTCTAGTACACACGACAGCTCGTCGACCCTTACACGCTAGAACTCTACTCAGTTACGTTACGGGCGACTTTACAACAAAAGTGTATGCAACGTACGGTCAGCCACAACCACAGATACCCCATAGCAGCCTTTACCGCATGCGGCATAAGGGCGCCAATCGAACAAAAAGAGGTATCCTAACGTGTAGCCGACTGTACTTCCAATTCTCCCTTTTCCAGACCGGAGCCTTATGCCTGTCCAACATGGCGTTCATATGGCCGAACATGATCGAGATCCTCGTCATCTGGTCCCGTCCTGGCTTTGGAAGGTTCCATTGGAAGCTGTGGAAGGCTCTGTTCCTCATCAGCTTCGGCATGGTTCTCTTGACGGCAGGGACTGCGGTCAACTTCTGGGAGATGGTCGAGTCTCTGTGATGAAGTTAAGGGGAAACGCGGGTAACCTCTTCTCCGTACAAAAAGGGAGACCTGTTTCCTCCCTGGATAATTATTTTAGAAAAAATATGTTTATGCCATTCAATTTATATGTACCTCTGCCATGTCCCTATGTTTTCCTTTTTTTTATTATTTTAATTATTTTAATAAAAAAATAATTTTAATTAATTTAGTATAGTTTATTATTTTAATAAAATTTATTTAAATAATTAAAATAAGAAAAAAAGGAAAACATAGGGATATGGCGGAGGTACATATACAGGGTGCACTCTAAGTCGATAGCGGAACTTTAAGTAGGCTGTCTACTGATCACTACAAACAACTTGTACTAGGTGGCGAAAAATATGGAGCGAAAAAAATATCAGCTGTTCCATACAAAAGGTCGACTCAGTACTGCGCCAAATGTATGAAACAGCTTTTTTATATCGCTTTAATGGTTTCACTTACTTTTATTTTGTCGGAAAAGCCGACATGTTTCGACTTCGTCCGGAAGTCTTAGTCATGGAGGAGGGATGGACGACGCGTTCGTCTTGGCGTTCATCCGCTCACTGCGGGCTCGTTGACGATGCGCCCGCGCGGACAACTCCGGTGCGGGGGGGAGGGGCGGGGGTGACTGGCCCCGCCCGCTTACCGCGGAACTGGTTTGGTCATCGTCGGTCTGGCTTGATGCAGCTGAAACAGCTGAATTTTTTTTCGTCCATTTTGTCGCCACCTAGTACAAATTGTTTGTATTGATCAGTAGACATCCTACTTAAAGTTCCGCTATCGACTTAGAGTGCACCCTGTGGATTGAATGGCATAAACATATTTTTTCTAAAATAAATTATCCAGGGAGAAAAGCAGTCTCCTTTTTTGTATTTTTTGTATGGAGCAGCCGGCTACCCGCGTTTCGTCTTAAGTTTCTCGAACGCATAGACGCTTTTCGTACAGGTTTTAAAGGTCCTGTCAGGGCGTTATACAGGGTGTTACATAAAGGTCCTGTATGCCACTGAAAGGGGTCGCTTGCTGGAATTGAGTACTCTAACAAAATATATGAACAAAACAGCAAAAAAGGCGATATATCACAAGAATCAACCCATTTTCTAAATAGTTTCTTTTGTTAATTAATTAAATTTTATGAATAAACAATTTATTTTTAATTTTAAATATGGGTTTCAGTAAAGTCTTATAAAAACTTCATTGAAGGGAAATGGGAAATGCCTGTATCTACCCATTACAAAGCTGTGGGCTAATGATAAGTTAGTTTTATTAGGTGTCCGAAGTATGTAAATTCGGAAATGTCTAGTTTACCTGTAATTAGCCCGATAATGTACCTCCGTGACTGTTATACATATTGTATTTATGGAAATTTAATAACATCTAAATTCAAAAGCGCCGAAAAAACAAAACGTCTAATGGTCATCAAGTCATCAACTCAGCACAGCACCTAATGCCGAAAATAACGCCGATAGTACGTTCAAATGGCCGATAAAATAGGTACAGGGCAATTTTTAAATACGTTTATTCCTGAAACAAATGTGATTTTAAAGATTTCCAACAACTTTGTTCTACGACTTTTCTCATAGCTCGATATTGTTAAAAAAGTTGGAATTTGTGCCATTTCACTCAAGAGAGAATCATCATGTTTCTAAAAATGTTGGTAGTTCGGAGAGTCAACTAGGTGCTATTTGTTATTGGAGTGCTATCATAAATTGAAACAGGCATCGCTAAAGTGTTCGCTTATTGCCGCAAATTAGCATGAATAGCGTACAATGTCATTGAAAAAATCGATACGGCTAGCATTCTTTACATTCATAAAGTAAACTTATGTATATGTATGTAGGTACCTGCTTGAACTCGAGATATACGAAAAGGCTGTTTTGTTGCACTCTCGATCAGGTACTGTCGACAGCACGTCAGATAGTCCTACGATATCAGCTAGGCGGGAAAGCCCATTTTTTCACAGTTTATTTTTTATTTTGGAGCTAAACAATAGTAATAAAATAAAATAGGGCAATACAATGGTATTATTTTCATTATTGTAGATATATAGATAGAGGACACTATTGGAAATAACATAACAACAATAATTCTCTTTTTATCCCCTTTGTTCCTATGCTCCTTAACAGACTATTAGCTGTAGGTACCTAGGTAAACATTATCGCTAAAAACGGTATCTTCCAGACAACCTTTGGATGGACTTGGCCGACTAAGCTAAGAGGATGTTGCCGAGCGAAGGTGCCACTAGACGCTGTATAAGTATAGTCGACAGCACGTCGACCTTTACACGCTTGTTCTCTATTCTCTATTTAGTTACGTTACGGGTGAATTTGCAACGAAAATGTAAAGGTTTACGTACTGTACTTAAAAATAATTTTATTTCATAGATGCAAAGGCCTTAGTTTATCGATGGTTTTTCCCGGTAGAGAGTCACTTGGTTGGTGGTGCAATGGGGAAAACGGTTTTATTATTTCTGCAGCTTCGAACATACCGGTTATTTTTATAGGTAGTACAGTCGCTGTAACGTTTTAGTTTACTAAAAAGGTCGCCAGTTCCCCTTTTTATACTTATGTTATAAGAATATCTTAAGCATATAAGAAAACTAAGTCGTGCAATTCATAGCATGCCGCAAACATAAAAAAAAAAACAATAAAATCACAATAATTGTATTGTTTTTTTTTTTTAATTTGTTTCTGTGTCGTAACATTCTACAGCCTCATTAAATTCCAAAAAATACCAAAAAATAAAGAAATGTGGCCGTACACTCGTAGGTAAGCCCAGTTGATGTTACTAGAAATTACTCCTTAATTTTAGGAATTGCAAGACAGGTAGGTTTTTATATGAAGGATTACGTGGGTACCTACGTTAATACTATATAATATTTTATTATTTTATTATTATTATAATACATATCAAAAGGGGAACCGGTAACCTTTTTAGTACGTTAAAACGTTACGGGCGACTGTACACACGACAGCACATCAGACTGTATGTACCTACACTTTTGTTGTAAAGTCGCCCCTAATGCAACCGAGTAGAGAGCTAGCGTGTAGCGTCGACTTGCTGTCGTGTGTACTATTACGTTTCCAAACACAATTTTAGAGGCTTAAATTTATGTAAAGCAAAAAGGCGAGACAGATAGCGAGCCAAGGCTGTGTTTAGAACGCTAGATAGGATTCTCCGGCAGTCTTCAGTCCATCTCTCGAAGGCGGTGAAGACAGTGCAGTGTAGAGATAACAACTAGGCAGTTAATTGTAATACTTATCATGAAGTTTCGCCTCTGAAGTGCAAGGTTAAGTTTTAAAATATGGAGCTGAGCGAGAGGAACTGTGTAAGTAATGTCCCATTTCACCAATAACTTTATACAGGGTGTTAAAAGACCGCCAAAAAAGCGCGAAACCACGCGCCACGTATTGTTCTCATCATAACGAATTGTTTGCCCAATGAACTGTGCCTGGGAAATCAACGGTTTCCGAGATAATGGGGTTCAAACTTTATGAACTTTACTTAAAAGTCGGCACACATTTTTTTTTTAGGATATTATGTTCAGTATCAAGTCCTTAGGCAAAAATGTTGAAGCCGGCCACCAGAATCCCCTAGCCCGATCCCCCAGGGGATCTCAATGAACTAATCGGTTCATCAGGATCCCCTCTATATAAAATTAAGTAAAGACATTATCACACTGAGAAAAATACGTGGTTTCCCGTTTTGTTGGCGGTCTTTTAATACCCTGTATAACCCCCGTGCTACTGATGATAGGTAAGAAGAGTACATCGTATGCCCGCCAAGTCGAGTAGCGAAGCTCAAGGGGGCACGAAACGGCCAAGCCACATATTTTGACTAAGGTGTAGAGTTTGTGAGGTTAGGGCTTGAAGAGCTAGGAGCTTGGCTCTACATTGAGGTCTGATAACTTTTTGATGGTGAAAGTGCAGGGTCTCGTCTTGGCAACATTTAACATGAAAATGACATTAGACACACACAAACATACACAGTGGAAAAAATCTCTGTTAATGAATAACGATGATGAAGTTGATAAGGTGCTACATCTCAACTACTCCGGTATTATTTGCCTAATTGCCTCGAGATTAAATAAGTGATTAACATAACGCTGCAACTGTGAATTATTTCTGTGACTTATCTTGTCGATAACTGTCTAGTATGTACAGTCAGCCACACGCTAGCGCGTGCCCGTAATAACACACGTAAAAAATTTCAACTTGGACCGTTTATAGATCCAAGAATACCTACCTATTAAGGATCCAAATATTTTAAAACCAGAGTAACCCTTCGGATAATAAAAATAAAGCCCTTTTACCTATTCCAAATTTGCTACAGTTTTGGTAATACATGTTTCAAGTTATTTATATTTATAGTATTTCTCGCAAATTGGCGTGCCTCTTGGTAAAGGCCTCCTCCAGCTCTCTCCACTGAGCTCTATCCTCTGCTACTCTGATCCAGTAAGGTCCCGAGGTTAGGTGGATATCGTCTTTCCATCTTGTTTTCGGACGTCCCTTCCTTCTAGTGTCCTCGGATACAGATACGGAACCCTAAAAGCCGATCAACTCTTCAACAGGTTACCTACCCTCAGCCCAGACCAGAGACCGGTGACACCCAGGGCTTCTCGCTCGCCAAACCGCCAGCACAGCCTCCTCCGAACGGTCTGCCTGCAGGGGAGGGGAAGAAGTACGTCCTGCGCTCGGAGAAAGAAGGTCCTTACGACTTCGTCGCGCACCGACGGGTGCCCAAGCCTACGAAGTGAGTAGTAATTTTTTCTTCTTTATCTGGCCAAGACGAGTAGCTTACCTCAAGGGGACACTACTGCCTTGTGTTTGGTTTATACCAGATCAACAAAATTCTCGGGAAATTATGCCTATAGTAGACTCATTAAAAAAAAGTTTCAATTGCATCTCTGTTATACCTACTTTAGATTTCATTGATGTCTAAAAACCCCCGATTTCGTCACTGACTCACTGATGATCATCAAAATTCAAAAGGGTATTTTGTAAAGTCCTAGAAAGCTGAAATTTGGTATGTAAGCTAATATTAGTATAAAAACAACAAAACGCCTCTAAAACTTGGAACTTTTACTCCCCAACCCCTTAAACTAGGGGATGGAAGTTTGTATTATGATACTGCCGCCAATTTTGCTTCTAGAGCTCTGAAAATTTATATACCGACTCCTTGTTTTACTCGTAAATAACGTCCAAGCCACATATTTTGACTAAGGTGTGGAGTTTGTGAAGTTAGGGCTTGTAGAGTTAGGGCATGTAGAGTTAGAAGCTTGGCTCTACATGAGACCTGATAGGTTTTTGACAGTCCGAGGTGTATGGTCTCGTCTTGGCAACATTTTTTACATGTAAATGTTTTTGGTGGGATCTTTCTTTTTTCTTTAGTCCCCTTACTCGGCCATGCAGTCTTGAGGAAGCCACTTTCTCCAACCACTGTATTTATAACATAAACCCATCTGGTTCACGCAAATGGCGCTGGTTAGGACACACACCGACGAACTGATCGCCACACTTCGAAAGAAGCTGTAGAATTTAGTCGTAGAGTAGGTACTAATCTTTTAAGCCCAACAAATAGATAACTACTGTTTAGTAAAAGCATGCTCATTGACTCTTATCAGTAGGTAACGTCGCAGAGATTTAATACCGGCACGTGGTTTTGGGGCTCTGTTGGCACAACCAGGGGCCTTAGTCTGCAACGAAATGGCGTGTCGATGGCGTCCCAGCAGAAGGACAAAACCGGTGTTTCCTCGTTTTTCTCCTAGTCAACCAGAGAAATTAATCCTCTAGAATTAGAATCAGAATATTCTTTGCTGTACTCGAGTACAACAACATTAAAAGGACCGACAGCATTAATAAATCGTAATTGAAGCCGTCAACTGTGAGCCCATTTTGGCACCATAGCGTTATAGCTAAGGCCCCAGGGCCTCAAGTCTTTAACGCAGTTCTTTGTGTTTCTACAGGGTGTTTCAGAAAAGTCATGTGATACTGAAGGAGGTCGGACTCATCAACACAAGCAACTTTTACTATGGGGCCAAGTGCGAAATCTCGAAAAAAATATCATCTGCTCCGTACATTTGGTACAGCTGCATTTCAAATTTTCACTTTTCACACAGATTTCTCACTTGGACCCATGGTAAAAGTTGCTTGTATTGATGAGCTAAGCGACCCCTTTCAGTGTCACACCCTGTATAATTTCTTCTAAGATAGATGCAATGCAAACGCCTAATGTTTTTACAAGGTAGAGGAACTAGTAGATATTTAGCTCCGTGATTCTGATTACCATCAAGTAGTTCAACCTTCAATGAAATAATGTTTAAATAGTAATTTAGAAGGCGCCTACGTAGTTTTTGCACGACGAAGATAAAATAATATTTATTTGACAAGACTTTAAAGTGCGTTATTGCTTTAAGGGTCAATGCAATTTTAATCATTTCAGCCAACTTGAAAACAAAAAAAAGCCAATGAGTATCAGGGAGGCATCGATTGTCGTAAATTGAAAACCATTTCGAGGAATAGGCAAACTGATTACTATTAGGGGTTTAAATAAGTAAAATTAAAACTGATTATTAATATTTATCGCCAAAAATGTTTACTTCATTTTTCTTTCGATGACGTCATCATTGGCTCTAATGCGGTAGTTCCATTGCCTACAAATATTTAAAAAAATACTATCGTCAAAATCAACAACTTTACTGTCAAAACACAGAACTCTTGTTGACTTGACACTGACATTTGTCAAACGTCAACATATTTTTATTTTTTAAAAGCATGATTGAATGCAATGAACTTAGTACACACGACTGCACATCGAGGCTTACACGCTAGCACTCTACTCGGTTACGTTACGGGCGACTTTACAACAAAAGTGTACACTCTGATGTGCTGTCGTATGTACATAATGCCAGTGGTGACGTAATACACAAAACTTTTGGAAATTTTAAATAATTAATAAAAAAAAAGTTACATTAAAAATTAAGAAAATATTAAAATTAGTTTCTTATACAAGGTGTTACAAAAGATGCTAACTCTTTTTACAGGGTCATGGTACCCGATGGTAGGGATCACAACCAAAATATTTTTTTAGCTCTATGACGATCCATTGATTTTTAAATAATTAAAATGTAAGCGCTGTGACAGGAAAAAAGTATTTTTAAAATACTGTTTCCATAGAATTTCACTATGTTTTAACAGCCTGAAGCTATTAAAATACAGCTAAGCAAACAACCATATTTTTTAATTGGAGCTAAATCCAAAAACAAAAAAGTTTTGAAAATTTTACAATTTTGAGGTTATAAAAAAAAAGTTGTGATTTTCAACTTTTTTTTTCAGATTTGTCATTATGTTGACCAGCAGGTTACACCCTGTAAAAAGAGTTAGTATCTTTTGTAACACGTTGTATTTGTCTATATTTTCGATTTATAGAATAAAAAATAGGATTTGACATTGCCCATTTCGTTTGGGCGGAGGTTAGCAAATTCGGAATAGGTTCATGAGGAAACTTTCCAGTTTCTTATTTAGTCAGCTTCTAGGTAGATCATGTTTTTATTAGTATATTTAGCAAATTCGTATTTACCTAGTCTTTTTCTGGGGAGGTCAGATTCTCAATGTTTGACGGGGTTTCAGGCGCGCAAGAAACTCCTATTATTACAGCTAGCTGTCAACGCTACTCGCTACAAATCCTGCACCTCGCCAGCAAAAGTTTTAAGTTTTCCTAAACTAGCAAAAATCATTTTTTCAATGTTCAGTGTGATGGTTTCACCGAATGACTACTAAGACTTAGCAGAAGTTTTCATTTACAAACAGCATTTAGTTTACAATGTTGGAAGCGAGATAAAAACAATATTAAGTATTTAAGACTCAAATTTACGTACGTCACGTTCCTCGAATGGATTGTTATGGAGATTAAACTAACGTACCGTGACAATCAATGGAGCACGTCTTTTGAATCGTTTTCTTCACTTGCAGTGAAAAAACACCTTGAAAACCAACAAAGTTGCTAACAAAACCATCATTTCTGGTTTAGAAAAATAAAAAAAGTGTTTATTCAAATAAGTTGCTTCTTTTTACAAGGTGTGTGTTTTTCCTTTTCCTTGGCTCAAATATCCTCAATGTCCTTCGGTGTTTATCCTCAATGAGGCCACGAAGTGAGAACAACACATTGCGACCTCAACTGCTCAAAAATACTTTTGCGATCTCAAATGCTCACAAATACTTTTGCGACCTCAACTGCTCACAAATACTTTGATCTTGGGGCTTAAGTCCGTAACGCAATGGCATGTCGATGGCGTCCCAAACGTTGTTGTATGTAGGTACCCCCAAACCATTATCCATATTGCATCACGCACGACGCAATTAAGAGTGCCGAATTCTGGGCCAAAACCGTTTAGATTTAAGTATCGGTTTTGTCATCGATACGCTTAGAAGAAGACCTACTGATGCAAATTTTCTCCCAATCTTGCAGTGTCTTCGAATCGACCGGCCATCTCATCAAAGGCTGTCTCGGAGGCGGCATCTTGGGCATCCACGAGGCCTACATGAAGTGTGGCCTTTGGACCTCACTCGTGTTAACTCTGGTCTTTGGCATTTACATCACCAGCTGTGTGCATGTGAGTTAATTTGATTACTGGGATATTGGTTCTAGGGCTTCATGTCTAACTCCAACATCTATTTCTTTCAAAAGTATCGCTATTGAGACTTGAAAATACCACTTGTGATCTCTATCACTGGGTGCTATTACCCTGTTAGGAGTAAGGATCTTTTGTAATTTTCTGCAATACCGCGAATGGATCCAGCCAAGTACCGGCTCATTTCGTTTGGTAGCTTTGAAGGACGAGATAGCCAAACTGATCGCCAACCTCCGATAGGAGACGGCACGCAAAGAAGAATATAATTTTCTAAAACACCATTCACATTCGAGGGATATTGAGTGGCCGAATTTGAAATCTTGTTCAATGAAGTTGCAATCACGTTCTTGAAGTCAAATAAATGCGGTTTGAAGATGATCAAATTAAATCTTTCAAATGTCAAGTTGAAATTGTGATTGATGTTGACGTTACACAATTAGACCGCTGTACTCTGTACAGGAGTGTTATTATTATCAATTGATTGGCGGAATCAAATCGGTTGCTACGATTGTTGTTACTGACATTGATTTATATTTGTTAGTGGTGCATTTGCATAGTTTCAAGTTATTGAAATGCTGTGAAAATAAAATGCTTTTCTCCCAGCATCGCCATCCATAGAGCATATAGAGCAAAAAGTTGGGGTCTATTATATATCACCGGCTGCTTTTACTCTGTATAAAAGAGTTAGGTTAGGACTTTTTGTAGTTAGTTACACGTTTCTACGTCTGTCATATTCTATCTGGGGGCACGGCAGTGCCCCCGCCAGGTCGAGCGCGAAGCAAACACTGCCGTACCATCCTTTACTGGAACCATTTCGCCGCATTTTCAGGCCCCTATTTGAGAACCTCTGGATAAGACCAAGACGCAGAAATTTTTGTCATCTAGTAAGCTATAATCACATACTTAAAATCCAAAATTTCAAGTCTGTAGGTCATTTAGTTCCGAAGTTAAGCGAAAGCAAAGTTTCGCATTTATGACACACACTCACTCACTCACTCATGATCATCATAATAGAACTAGTACTTCCCATAAACTCAGAGAGCTGAAATTTGGTACAGAGTTAGGGTTTAATGGCCACATAAAGGGAAAATATAAAAACTAGGATAATCGAAGATCTGGAGCACCTGGTGACCCTGATTAGAAAACACAAGAGCCCTAATAGAACTAGTACTTCCCATAAACTCAGAGAGCTGAAATTTGGTACAGAGTTAGGGTTTAATGGCCACATAAAGGGAAAACTATAAAAACTAGGATAATCGAAGATCTGGAGCACCTGGTGACCCTGATTAGAAAACACAAGAGCCCTAATAGAACTAGTACTTCCCATAAACTCAGAGAGCTGAAATATGGTACAGAGTTAGGGTTTAATCGCCACATAAAGGGAAAACTATAAAAACTAGGATAATCGAAGATCTGGAGTACCTGGTGACCCTGATTAGAAAACACAAGAGCCCTAATAGAACTAGTACTTCCCATAAACTCAGAGAGCTGAAATTTGGTACAGAGTTAGTGTTTAATGGCCACATAAAGGAAAAACTATAAAAACTAAGATAATCGAAGATCTGGAGTACCTGGTGACCCTGATAAGAAAACACAAGAGCCCAACTAAACTATTATAGATCGACATATACCGCCCTTACAAAAAACATTCAACTTGGTGGGCCGCTTCATTTGATGTCAAACATCGAAGGTCTGAAGTATCTGATGAAGAACCCTCAGCTGCCCGGGAAGCGCAACTTCAAGATAAACGTTTTATCCCACTATCGGTTAGCGGCATCTCGCTTTACGCGGTGAAATAAAGCAAGATGGCGATAGCCGATAATGGGATAAAACTTTTATCGTGACATTGTGCTCCCCTAGCTGGTCTCAGCTGTATTATAGATTATGGTAATGCCCTTCTACTATTGGTACATAAAAATATCGACTGTCATTGCATAAATCCAGCGTAGTGGGACACATCTTCTAATTTAATCTAGCCTATAGCTTCCTACTGCTGGGCGAATGCCTCCCCTTCTGCTTTTAATACGCATATAAATAAAATTAAAGGAAATCTCTGGATAAGACTAGACTGGCTTTTATACTTATACCTACTTACAATTTAACAAAAAGAAATAGTCGAACGATTAACTTTATTCTACTCGAACATTACACAAATTAAAAAACTGTTTCCAATAAGAAAATCTAATGAAATAAATCAATATGCCCACGTTTCTACAAAAAGAAATGAAATCCCACCAAAAACATTCTGTAAATACTAGCCAGGTCTCGATGGAGCTGCTTGTTTATCTCTAAAAAGTAATGAAATCTAGACAAGGTCGTGCCAAGTCTAAGGTTCCTTACTGCGATTTCTTTATTATTATAGTTAATGTTGTGTGACTTGGCCGTTGAAGGGTATACAAGGGTACAAAACCAGGTGCTCCATGACACCATTACACCAATCTGACGCCAGAACCGCTTGTGTACCCTTCAACGGCCAAGTCACACAACATTAACTATAATAATAAAGAAATCGCAGTAAGGAACCTTAGACTTGGCACGACCTTGTCTAGATTTCATTACTTTTTAGAGATAAACAAGCAGCTCCATCGAGACCTGGCTAGTATTTACAGAATGTTTTTGGTGGGATCTTATTTACACAACTTAGTAGCTCGTTATACAACGTGTTACAAAACATCCTAACTCTTTTTACTGGGTGTAACCTACTGGTCAACAGGATGTCAATTCTGTAAAAAAAAGTTGAAAAAAACAATTTTTATTTTATAACCTCTAAATTTAAATTTTTTTATAACTTTATTGTTCTTGGTATTAGCTCAAATTTAAAAATATGTTTGTAGGTGTAGGTGAATTTGCATAGGTTTGAGTTGTTAAAACATTGTGAAAGACAATGAAAACAATATTTAAAAAATACTTTTCTCCCGCCACACCGTTCACATTTTATTAATTTAAAAATCAACGGAACGTCAGAGCAAAAAAAAAATTTAGGTTGTGCCGGGTGCTATTACCCTGTAAAAAGAGTTCTTTTGTAACACCTTGTATAAACTAGGTATTTACTTATATAAATTCATTTGAATATTCTTTATAGTTCACAGGCATAATGACATCTTTTACACACAATAGGTATGCTCTTATAAGCTTAGGCGATTTTGCAACAAAAATGTAACGATGTAGATATGGAACTCTTTTATTATGTTAATTGTACGATAACAACGCAACGAAAGATACATAATGTTTTGTGTAATGTTTTCAATATTGTAGCTAAACTGAGATATTTTAGTTCAGCGATTTTTGTTTTACGTCAGTAAAATTATACTATTTTCATTGTTCTAAACAACAGAACAGCTGATTTGTTTTTCTTCTCGACAAACCAGACAATATTGAAAAACTGTGAAAATTTTTGATTTCACGCCACGCTACTTTCATTGACTTTTGTTCTTCTTTATTGATATTATCTTTTCAGTCTTTAGTAAGATCGGCCCAGACACTCTACAAAAGGCTGCATCTGCCAGAGATGTCGTATCCTGACATCGCAGAGGCATCCTTGGAAGTGGGACCATTCCCTAGGTTAAGAAAATACAGCAAGTGGTTCAGGTATGTTTCTAAACTACTTTACCGAATGACCTCTAAAAACCTATTGAGAAATCGACCCTGTATGTTTTCTTCTTCTTGGTCCTCGCCTCTTCCCGTTACACGGGGTCGGCTTTTCTAATCTTGAGGCGCCACTTGCTTCGTTGATAAGCGTCATCAGCAGACAGACCCAAGACCTTCATGTCTTTATTGACATTCATCATCCAAGTCATCTGGGGTCTCTTTCCCTCTCTTTTGTGTAGCCATGGAAAGGCAGTTCTTCACCACGTGATCATCGGGTCTTTGCATAACATGTCCGTACCATCTCAGCCTGGACTCGGATATTCGACCCTGTATGTGATGCTTGATATCTCATCATTATCAATTCCAGATACGCTGTCGACACAATAATCTGCATCGACCTGTTCGGAGCCTGTTGCGTGTACCAGATCATCATAGCCAAGACCATCAAACAGCTGGTGGAGAACACTGACGCCGTGACGAACGAAGGCGACCCTGGCATAAGGATTTACATACTTTGTCTACTGGTGCCCATTCTGCTGCTGTGCATGATCACCACCTTGAAGTATTTGGCGCCTTTCACGCTAGTTGCTGATGTGTTTATCGGTAAGATTTGTTTTGTAGACGTGGATTTATGTTTTTTATGTATTCCACTTGCATTAAGCATGCGTGGTGAATAAGCTCGAACGCTCTGGCTGTGAGAAGGCCTTTGCCCAGCTAGTGGGACATGTTCAATTGTACACGCTACCTACATCTTCATCAAGTATTCCACTTGATGAGCCAGTAGTTTATCCTATTTTTTCAAATGTCATATTGAACGGGATCCTACACAATATGATGAGGCCAAATACAGAATGATAACCTTATGGTCAAGCCGATGTGATTGAATTGCTTTAGTAAGCGCGATGACCTTGAGGCCAAATTATTCATACACGGTACGAGTTTTTATGGCAGGTTTATGGAGGCGTTCAGAGAGATAGGTTTTTTGCCCAATCGACCTTTATTTATCATCACAAAAAGCTTGTAGTTATGTACCTATAGTTACTTATACTTACCTCAGTCGGCGGACCACCGGCCAAATAGTCCGACGAAGACATCGCGCAAACAGCCGGAAAGCAGTTGAGTTGAGTTGAGTTTGGTACGGGATCGTGAGAGGTTGCGTAAGTATGAAGAGTCCTTTACGTAGCAGTGGGTGTCCAGGGGCTGATGATGACGATGCTAATGATAGTTACTGATAGTTGTGCTTGCATCTGCTTCCAGTGGCCTGCGTCATAGCAACAGTGTACTACAGCCAACGCGTGGCGCCCCCAATATCCACCGTTCCAGCGTGGAAGGACGTTCTTGGTTTTTTTGAGTTCAGCGGTATTGTGGTACCTATTTATTTTTAGAACTTTTTTTGTGTTTTGTAAATGGTTCGATATAACGAAGAAACAAAGAAAGTTACATACAAAACGGAGTCTCGGGATATAAAGGCTATATTATTATTATTATTATAAATGGTTTCTCCTACTTTTATTTATGTCGGGATTTCTGACTAGTTTTGGTTCTCATTTGGAGAACGGAGAGTTCTAGGTCCTCATTCGGAGATCATGGAGTAGTGGCCAGCCTCTGACTGACGCGCCAGCGGACTATTAAGAACTGTTGCGTTTTTTTATCTTCTAATAGTAATTAGGTCGTTTGGTTACTGTTGAGGTGTTTATAAGAGTATGATCGATCGCTGATCGAAATTGGGGGCCAGAAACGAAAACTAGAGACATTTAACAACATACAATATACGTCTGGCGAAACAACCATACTTTGTCATAATTACTCTGCACCTCACCACATTATAAAAAAGGTAGATCTGTAATCAATCACTCATTATTTTCAGTAAAAAATATTCCAATAATAAAATTGTTTTCCATCTAGGTATCTATAATCAACGCGAAAAAAGTTGAAAAAAGTTCATAATGAAAGACAGAATTCCTTCAGTTTCGTACGTGCATGCCCTCTGAGGGACCACATTGGATTTTTTAGTTTCCAGACCTATGACGATTTAGTAAAAGATCCCAAACAATTGTAGAAGAGAAGCTTGATTTTGTAAAAGTTACCGTTCAATATTTATTACTTGATAAATATGGTCCCTCAGTCCGCACATGTAGATTGTCGAATCTCTGAATGTGGTAAAGATATCCTCATAAGGTAAACGATAATATTTAGCAAAGAATTTCTTAAAACTAATTAGTTCGATAAAAACACTTCTTGCAGTCAGAAAAACACTACAAAAACGAATTGAAGGTGGTCCCTCAGAGGACCGTTAGCACATATTTGTTATTGTTTTAACTTTTAATCTATAACGAATAAAGCTACATGTCTTCGATAAGTTTTACTTTTAAACTCTATAATCGCATGACTCATTAGTTTGTATCTTATGGTATCGTGAAACAGAGACGGTTAAGAGGTGGTCCCTCATACGGCACGTTTTGCTATCGTTAATCGCTATTTTCATGTAATAGAATGCACTTACTCAAGTAAATTCAACACTATCTTTTACTTAAAAGTTTCTGCTAAAAAATTGCGTTTATTTTTTTACGCTAATTACACATTTTCATTCAAAATTAAATATTTATAAGTCTTACGTGGAAATCATGCGTAGGGTGACCACATGATCAACCTGATGTTAAGGCCTTTGCATCTACGTAATGAGATAATTTATACAGCGTCCAGTGGCACCTTCAAACTAGATGAGTGAAGAATGGCACCTTCACCTACTCAGATTTAGATATTTATTTTTTTCCTAAGTAATGTAACATTATATCAGCGAAACACCATATAATGAGCCGTTTTCAACACAAATTCACAAAAGAATTTCATACATGGCGCCTACAGGGTGTGACCATAAAAGAACCGGAAAACGGCTGTCAAAATTAATCTGTGCTAAGCGAAATTTGACAACCGTATTCCGGTTCTTCTATGGCCAAACCTGTAAGCGCCCATCTATGAACTGCTTTTAATTTGTTCTTTGAAAACGGCTCATTACCTTACACTACCGAAAAACAGTATCCAACATTAACCACTTTTTTATACAGGGTGTCCCAAAAATAGTGTCAAGCGGAAGTCCAGACATAGAGCACCCCTAGGGCTACCCAAATCACCCCCATGTATGTTCAGCGATTTTTTGATGTTTAGAAGTTATGAGGCTTTTAAGGTTTTTTTTGGGAATAATTACCTAGCATTGGTTTATATTTTTTTAACTTTTTTTGTATTTAACTTTTTAAATACCTATTTTTTTCTTTATTGGAGTTTTAGATTACGAGTTACGTTTACGATTAGATTACGATTACGAGTAAAATACAAAAAAAGTTAAAAAATTAAAACTAATGCTAGATAATTCTTCCCCTAAAAAACCTTAAAAGCCTCATAACTTCTAAACGTCAAAAAATCGCTGAACATACATGGGGGTGATGCGGGTACCCCTAGGGGTGTTCTATCTCTGGACTTCCGCTTGAAACAATTTTTTGGGACATCCTGTATGCTGGAGTCAGCAAAAAAAAAAACTGTATAAAGTTACTTATTATCGAGCAAGAGAGGAGAGCCCTGTCGACCAGAGAGAACGCGATTGCCCGCAGGTTCTCTCCATGTTCGAGGGAGGTGAAAGTGACACTGTTTAGAGCTTACACTTCCTTCTACACGAAGAGCCTGTGGGTAAACTATACTCAAGGGTCGTACAAGGCTCTTCGCATCCAATACAACAACGCGTTCAGGGCGTTGATGCTGCTGCCTCGTCACTGCATCGCCTGGGGCATGATCGCGGAGGCGCGGGTGGATTGTTTATACACCATCATGTGGAAGCGCAGGGCATCACTGGTGAGCAGAGTGCGGGCCAGCTCCAACAGCTTCTGGGCGATGATCGCGAGCCGTGTTGACTCCGCGTACATCAAGCACTGCTGTGTAGGCTCCAGGTGGTGCGTAACAAACTGTATTAATACCCAAACTATCGTATTCTAGCTATAAGTTTTTACTAACAAAGATAATAAGCAAAACAAAATGAATTGTTATTTGAAATAACTTAATAATTGAACGAGCGAGCGAAGCGAGAGAAGTTCTCCGAGTCTACTGGAACAATCCGGCGTTTGTATGTATGATTGTTTGTATGAATGATCGTTCAACGATAACTTGAGTAAAGGTCGGATCGTCGAACGAACTTTCATACATACATACAAACATACATACATACAAACATTCAAACGCTGGATTGTTCCAGTAGACTCGGAGAACTTCGCTCGCTCGTTCAAAAATCAGGTTGATAGTGTGGTCACCCTACGCATGATTTCCACGTACGGCTTATAAACATATAATTTTTCTATGAAAATGTGTAATTAGCGTTAAACAATAAACGTAATGTTTTAGCAGAAACTTTTAAGTAAAAGATAGTGTTGAATTTACTTGAGTAAGTGCATTCTATTACATGAAAATAGCAAAAAACGATAGCAAAACGTGCCGTATGAGGGACCACCTATCAACCGTCTCTGTTTCACGATAGCATAAGATACAAACTAAATAGTCATGCGATTAAAGTGTTTAATATTTTAAGTAAAACTTGTCGAAGACACGTAGCTTTATGCGTTATAGATTAAAAGTTAAAACAATAACAAATATGTGCTAACGGTCCTCTGAGGGACCACCTTCAATTCGTTTTTGTAGTGTTTTTCTGACTGCAAGAAGTGTTTCTAACGAACTAATTAGTTTTAAGAAATTCTTTGCTAAATATTATCGTTTACCTTATGAGGATATCTTTACCACATTCAGAGATTCGACAATCTACATGTGCGGACTGAGGGACCATATTTATCAAGTAATAAATATTGAACGGTAACTTTTACAAAATCAAGCTTCTCTTCTACAATTGTTTGGGATCTTTTACTAAATCGTCATAGGTCTGGAAACTAAAAAATCCAATGTGGTCCCTCAGAGGGCATGCACGTAGTTTCGTTACTGGCTAAGAAAAAAATATTTTGGAAAGTTAAATCGTTAAATAACAAATACCTAGCAAAGCGTTGAGATGAAGGCGCAAAATAGGCCCAAAGGAAAAACGTTTTGAGAGCCCTATATTGTCATTAATTCTGTTCTAGGTGTTCAGCATGGAAGGCGTCGGTGTCGCGTTGCCCATTGAGAACAACATGCGCGATCCCTCAAAGTTTCCTGTTGTGCTGCTCTCTGGTGAGTTTTTGTGATGAATTAAGGAGATATTTATCTAAAACCCCTCTACCCTATACTATCTTGGTCTATCCTGGTTTATCTTGGTTGACTTCCCAGGCTGATGGCATAGCAGCGGATGTTCTACGCTACACTTCCGAATGATATTTTTACTGCAAACGTAGACCGAATCCGAGTCTTAAGCTGCCATGTTAAGCCTACAGGTCCACAAAAATCCTAACGTCAGTCAGTACGTCCTAAGCCAACGACGCTGATGGGCAACTGAAATATTTTTGCAAACTAACTTCTGGACGCCCTAAAACTGCTGGCGTCGATTAATGCAACAGGAAGTAAAGTCTCGGGATGAGCTTTAGCTGAAGGCGCAAAATTGGCCAGAATGGAAAACTGTTTTAAAAGCCTAAGTTCCCTGATTATTTAAAGATGATTGGAATTAATGATGATGTTGATGAACTTTTGCGTGGAAAGAGATTCTCAGCTCATCGAGCTGGTATCTATAGTTCATTCCATTCTAAATTTTGTTTCAGGTATGTCGGTGGTGATATCGTTTGTTATTCTAGTAGGATTCTTCGGCTATTGGGGCTATGGGGAAGACTGCAAATCACCGGTCACATTGAACTTACCATCAGAAACGTAAGATATATCCATCTAGCCTTTGAATGATGATATTTAGGTTTAGTTCTCTTTCCTGTCATTTTATACACTCCTTTTCTAGTCTTGCCCATTATTCTCCAGTTCCAAGATTCATAACCCAGGTAGTTCGGCAATACATTTTTAGGAAAATGTGGATTCCACAAAATTTCCAGTGTGAAGGTGAGCGGTAAACAACAGAAACCAATGGAGAAGATTCGTCCATTCCCAGAAGAAAAAACTAATTGATCGACTTCAGACATGAAGGACTGACTACAAAGAAGTAGGTACAATGTCTTAACCGTCATACTCTCTTTCATTTGCAGATTCCCAATAATCCTCAAATACCTCATGGCCATAATGATCTTCGTGACGTTCGCCCTCAACTTCTGGGCCCCCTTTAACCTGGTGTGGCACTACGTCTCCAAGAAGCACGAGAAACATCGCCACTGGCTGTGGGAACGCGTCTACAGGGCTCTATTTATTGTGATCATCACTGCCATCGCCATAGCCTTCCCCAATATAGGCAACTTGATGGGCCTGGTGGGTATTTACTTTATCATAATACCTAATTAGTTCTCTTCTGATAATGACGTCTTTTCTGCCCATCTACCTCGAGCCTACGTTTCGCTCTGCAGGTCATGCACTGAGTCTTTCTTTGACCTATTAATCGTCAGTCCAACCACACTCTGCGGTGCTGAGCTTGCAGCATTTCTTGAAGTTGAGATGACTTGTTTAGGTAATCGATTAGAATGGCCAGTGATGCTAGGCTGTGAACGCTTTATAGAGTTGATATACTATTTTGTTTCAGCTTGGGGCGTTTTGCCTTTCAAACATGGGCTTTATGTTTCCCGCCTTCATCGAGCTTCTCGTCATTTGGGAGGAGCCAGGCCTAGGCAAGTACCGCTGGCGGTTGTGGAAGAATGTGTTAATCATCATCATCGGAATACTTCTGTTCTTGGCCGGCACCTACTCAAATGTCAAGGGTTTGATTCAGAGTTTTTGAAGTTAAGTGTGTTTAGAATAATATAGTTTAAGTATTATTGTTTTTTAAGTCTATTCTATCTTAAACATGTCCTAGGTAGGTAGGTACTCCATTATTACTGTATAAATAGTTATAAAATGCGAAGGTTTGAAATGGCTACCGTCATTGTTGAATAAATACGTAAGTAAGTGAAATTAAAGAGATTGGAGCGCAGTTTAGTTTCTGTTCCTTAATTTCTACAATAATTTACTTACATTACTAAACTAACATATTTTTTTTAGTCGAACAAAATCAAAATACACTACACGCCCACACCTTAACCATGTAAACCACTCATCTCCGAACCAAAAGAGTTTGCTCGCCGAAAACGCTCGCCGCATAACCGCGTTGAACAGCCAAGGAGATCCTTTCCATCAGAAATCCCCCAGAACGGTAGTCATTGTCACACTACCTAAACTCTAATTTTTAAATCGAGTCCATGGAATGACAGTTGTTACAAAGGCTTTATCTGTCAGTAGCATACTAGCAACTGTCATTCCGTGGACTCGATTTAAAAATTAGAGTTTACCTTATAGCTCTTCTTTCTTGACCATCTCACAAGACAAGAAAACTAACTTTAAAAGAAATGCATTTATTTCATAATAAAAAAGTAGGTATATGTATATTTACAAAAATAACGAGAAGCTCCACTCAACAAGGTCTTACATTGTTACTTATTATCTTGTGAACGGGACTTTAGATATTGGGCAGTTGGAGATGGATATTACCTTTCCTTCAGATCACCCTGATCATTTTACCGAAGTTAACGTATGCCCCTACGAACAACAACACCAAACCGAAGCTGATTAGTACAAGGGATTTCCACAGACGCCACTTGAACCGGCCAAATCCGGGGCGAGACCAAATCACCAGTATCTCGATCACGTTAGGCCATATGAACGCCATGTTGGCTAGGCATAAGGATCCGGTCTGGAAAGACAAGATTCATTCATTCATTCTGGCTTTGGCAACCCAAAGTGGATCTTAGCCTCCGCAACCAAAAGACGCCAGCTCTCCCTGTCCTGCGCTAACTCCCTCCAATCCTCCACCTGGAGCTCGCACAGGTCTCTCTCTTCCGCATCTTTCCAGTGATATTTGGCATCTGATATCCAATGCCATGGTGCCAAGGTACCATGCCAAGGTTTTGGCGACTTCAAAAGGGGAAAAGATCAGTTCAGCCAGATGGTCTAATAATGTCTGTATAATAGCACTGAATACTCAACACTGGATGGCTGAAAAGCAATGGATGCATCTGTCACAGGATCTTGAGGAGTCACGTGAACATAAAGAGCTTGTCTTTGGTTATGAAGATGAAAATAACAAAAGTGCTTGTTTGTTGGTAAAACCGTGTAAATTTAATAGTCCCCCTTTCTAGTTTAGGACTAGACAACTGGCTCAAAAAGCCTCTATATTTTCAAGTGCGTGCAATAAAAACAGTGTTTATCTAACTTTGATTTTATCAAAAACTAATGCCGTACCTATATTACAGATTTGAGGCCCTGTAGACTCTTGAACATGTCCCCATGTGAATATAAGTAGTAGTAATAATATAGTTTTACGATTACTTACGAAACCCATGACATTAACGATTGCCGGGAAAGCGATCGCAATCATACCTATGATGACGACGATAATGGCTCTGTAAATCTTCTCAAGTTTGAGCATTTTGTCTGGATCATCAAAATGTTTAGCGTGCCTTTGTCTCAAATAGTGCCAAACCAAGTTGAAAGGGGCGTAGAAGTTCAAACTGTGCGTTATGTATATCATGAATGCCATCAGCCCTTTGAGGATCTTCGGAAAACTAAAAAATGTAAATAAGACAATGATTAAGTAGATGTGAAATGCATCCCAATACACGTCTCACTAGCTGAGCTGAGGTCTTCTCTCAGAGAGAGAACTCTGCGGGTTAGCATTATTTTGTTTGAGGGCAATATGGCTCAGACGTTCATGTTCTGTACCAGGGAATAATTGCATAGAAAGGAGATTATTTCATAATTATTAATCAAAAGAAAAAGGATGCAAAACTTACAGTGTCAGAGGAAAATTCAATGTTATAGGAGTTGCGCATTTCTCTCTGTATGCATTCATGCCAAAAAAAGAGATGACGAATAAAAATAAGACCGTGAAGAACATAGCTGAAAACGACAAAGATTTTTTTGTTACTGATAAAATGTTTTGCTTAGAAGAGGTTTGGGTCGGGGGATAACAAAAAAAAAGGTGTTAAACTTACACCATGTAATGGTAAAGCCGTATTTTTCCGGCTTTTGTAAATGGTTACAGACCGGAATCACAATCCCACAAAATGACATGCTGTACACCGTCATTGCAATGAACATGAAAATGCCATTGAAATCCCCATACTGCTTCATGCCTTTGAAACTGGGATTGTTTTCAACCGAGTAATAAACTGTCGTCAAAATGACCGCCACTGAAATAGATAAAGGAATGTAATAACGAGACATAGAATACTTAAATATTCTTTGGCTCGTCAAGGTTACCAGAACAATTTTACCAGTAGACAATAGTGGAAAGAGACAGATTAGATATTTGCCTAAGCATACTATTAGGTACATAACGACATAAGCTATGTGAAGGAATACAAAAAGTTTTACGACTTCTCTTATAAAAAATATTAATCTTAGGGAGACAGGGACTTACAGATGAAAATATTCGCGACCAAAGAAAATGGTGCCAAGTATTTCAGGTTCGTTATGAGACAAATTAGGATGCAGGGAATTATCATGATCACAAGGTACACTCGTAAATTAGGATAACCTGTAATGATAGAAAACATGTTACCTACATTTACATTTCAATAGACATGCTCTCATTTTCACCAAAAATCGGCAGCCATAGATATTGGAACCTCCGCCGACACAACGATATCGTCCGACTATAGGGCTGCTGGTCTTCCTACCGGCCTATACCTGGCAGTAAGTGGAGGTAGGCTAATGATGATCATGATGATTATGAAAATGCATGATGACGATGATGACAATGCATTTATATCGCCGGTCTCAATAGTTGGATCCCAGTCGCGGCGGCCGTATAAGGTCGGGAATTCGGGATCCATAATTATGTTTAATTAATTGTACCTAGATAACGTACCAGGTATTCCCTCAACATTTGAATTGGAGTCATCTTCAACCAACTGCTTGATAGTTTTCGAAATCACGAGCTGGTAAATAACACAAGAACCGAAGAGATCGCAACAAATTGTAATGTCAATGAAATATCTGTAAAATTAAAATGGAAAAGTTGTCAAGATTGAATGCAGCATCTTCCCACTCCCCTTTTGTTCAAAATTCTTCCATATCTTGGATCACCTATTAATTTTACTACCAATATTGGTTCTCCACGACACAGGCCAGGCCTAGTGTGGAGACCACCTATGAACTTAGTATAGACTTCTTTATAAAAGCGAATTGTTGTTGCTAAATTTCATTATTTTCTTTCTTTTAGATATTTTATCCGGCACCCACAACACAGGCCATGCCTAAGTGTGGGGGCTACCAATGTATCTTCAATATGTTACTTCACTATTTTTAAATAAAGACCTTTTCAGACCTTTTTTTTCACCTCTAGCCACCCCGGCAAAAGGACTGCGAGTTGCGACTTTGCGAGGTCGTTTCGTCATCTCCGCAGATCAAGGGATACAATGAGCAGTTTTCAAAGAACAAATTCAAAGCAGTTCATAGATGGCATTCACAGGCGTGGCCATAGAAGCACCGGAATACGGAATTTCGCTTAGCACAGAATAATTTTGACAGCCGTACGCCGGTAGGTGCCATCTATGAAATGCTTTGGGAATTTGTGATGAAAACGGCTCACGCTTAATTTTTCGTGATAGGTACTAGTGAGAATGCATTAGTGAAAAAGTGCCTTTCCATAGCTACACAAAAGAGAAGGAGAGACAGACCCTAGACGATGTGGATGACGAATGTCTAGAAAGACACGAAGGTTTTAGGTCTGTCTGTTGATGACGTTTATCAGCGAAACTCTTCCATGAAATGAGGTTCGAAACTAGTCGCCAATCTCGACATTAGTAAAAGTTAGTGAAACCATAATCGCAAATACAAAATTGTGTACTCGCCGGTATATTTTATGAAATTTCGCCAGTTTCTTGTTGGGGCACATGGCCAGAGCCGCCTCGCCGACGTCTGAGTAAGACATGTTGTTGGTTTGAAGCCTCCTGTAGATAATTTGAGTCGACCGTATCAGGATCTGCAAGGGACATTGTGTTTTAGCCGTCTTTCGATTATTTGGAGTAGAGTTTTCCAGCACCTATGCCATCCTGACAGCTTAGTCGGCTTAGACACGCACTGCAGTTCCGAGTGGTCTCTTCACCCATCTAGTGTGAGTGAGTGAGTGAAAGTGCCACTGGACTAACCACCCCATTACCATCTCATTACGTAGATGCAAAGGCTTTAGACCACTTGACCCATTAGATCATCATTGGATTAATAGATCTTCACAGTGCAATTGGAAGGATCTCCTGGAGGCGCCCCCAGCGCGATCAAGTTCACACGTTTCCGGGAACATAACGTGTGCCGCTGTTAGTAGTACGGAAGCCGACCGCATGATCTTCACGTCACTTGATACAAAGATAAGCTCTATGGCTTCAAATAGAAAAAGTTACGCTGAGCTCGAATCAATCGGTCTTATCACTCTGAATTGGCCGAAAGGTCGAAAAAAAGGGCCACTTCCGGTGCAAAAAAACACCCGATTTTACGTGATCTGATACAAGAATGAAACTGGTGGCTTCAATTAGAACTTCTTTCGGAGAAGCAGAAAAACCAAGTCTGTCAGCTCTGGAGTGGCCGGAAGTACCTGACAGACGCCCTCAAAGATCACGATTTTGCTCCAAATTTACGTGATCTGATACAAGAATATGACTGGTGGCTTCAATTAGAACTTCTTTCGGAGAAGCAGAAAAACCAAGTCTGCCAGCGCTGGAGTGGCCGGAAGTACCCGACAGACGCCCTCAAAGATCATGATTTTGCTCCAAAATTACGTGATCTGATACAAGAATGAGACTGGTGGCTTCAATTAGAACTTCTTTCGGAGAGGCAGAAAAACCAAGTCTGCCAGCGCTGGAGTGGCCGGAAGTACCCGACAGACGCCCTCAAAGATCATGATTTTGCTCCAAATTTACGTCATCTGATACAAGAATGAGACTGGTGGCTTCAAATAGCCCTTGATTAGCAGAAACAGAAAAACCAAGTCTGCCAGCTCTGGAGTGGCCGGAAGTACCCGACAGACGGCCTCAAAGGTTGATGGGGACTACTACATTTACTTCATCTGGTACAAAAATTTAATAAGTTGAAAATGTTCATGTTTAAATAAAGGTTGTCTGGTAGATACACACTGGATCAGTCAGTTAGTAGAGTGGAGACTCGGACCTGGAAGTGTTCGCCAGAAGGATGTTACTTAGTGACCCGACCACAAGGATCGTTTTTGACATTCTCGGATAGAGATGGGCGGTGAGTAAATACTAAATAGTATTTAATGATTCGGTAAAGAAAATATGAGTATTTATTCGTTATTACTCGTTTTTACTGAGTATATACCCAAAAGCAAGAGTTAATACTTTTGTATGTACTTTTGTTGTTGGTTTACAAGGGCAGCACCATTAACCGTTAAAGCTACAGGAAAACTGTCGGAAAAAAAAGTATTTGAATTGCGGAAATATCATGAATGGCATTTACAGATTTTTAAAAATATATACAGGGTGCAAGTAAATTGGTAAATTTCACCAAACTTATTTTTTCGTGCCATATGATTTTGTTTCTAGTAAATAAGGATCAAAAGCCATGGTCAAAACATTACAAATATAAAAAATCTAAATAAAACTTAAACTTAAACTTTCCATTATACAGGGTGGCGCGTTGAGGCAGCACCATAAACCGTTATAGCTACAGAAAAACTGTCAGAAAATAAAGTCATCAGATTGCAAAAATATTACGAGTGGCATTTACAGATTTTGAAAATTATAGTCAGGGTGCCAAAAAATTTGCGATTTTGACAAAACTTTTTTTTCGTGCACATTCGATTTTGTTTCTTGTAAGCATCCAAAATAATGGTGAAAACACTGGCAATAATTAAAAAAAAAAAAAAACCATTATACAGGATGGCGCGTTGAGGTAGCACCATTAACCGTTATAGCTACAGAAAAACTCTGCCCTAGTAATCAAGAACGCAGCACTTGCAAAAAGGCGGTTCGGAGAAAAACGCGGGTAACCTAATTTTAGTTATTTAAGTATGAAATTTATGTTTTTTAACAATTCACTTAGATGAAAAAAATGGGAAAAAATTCAAGCTTTTAAATGGCATGCATTTTTTATTCCATTTAGCGTTACTTCCGACTATAGTGTGTATTACGGCGTTTTAACTTAGCATGAGGTATAGTGAGAATAAGATTACAACTAAGCATAAATGCAGTACTTGCGCTGATTACTGCATTTTACCCTAGCACTTGTCAATTACTGCATTATTTGTTAGTATTTATTCATTATTTTTATGTCTTGTGCCAACCTAAAGTGAGGGTTACTAGGGTGATTTGTAAGTATATTGTGTTTCTATTATATTGGAATTAAAACAAAATCGTAGCAATCAAACTTTATTTCGCTTGAGAAATCTTCTTCTTCTTAATCGATTCCTCATGGCTGAGGATCGCGACCATGTCGTACTCGCTTCCATTGGGAGCGGTCTTCCGTCATATGAACTGCCCGGTGAATGCTTCCTCCAGCCGCTGCTTTTATAGCATCAGACCATCTGGTTGGTGCCCTTCCCCTGGCGCATTTGCCATTCACCTGTCCCAATATTATGAGCTTCTCTAGACTATGCCTGGGCGACCGCATTATGTGTCCAAAGAAGCTGAGGGTCTTTTCCTGGCATATAGTAGATAGGCGTTTTTGGACTTTAAGTTCTTTAATTATGGACTCGTTAGTGCGCTTTGCCGTCCAAGGTATTCTAAGCAGCCTCCTCCAGCACCAGATCTCGAAGGCGTCTATTTTGTTGATGTCTTTTCTTTTAAGACACCAAGTCTCTGCACCATAAACGAATATCGAGAAGACAAGGGCTCGAACCAGCCGCACTTTAGTGTTACGACTGATACTTCGGTTCTTCCATATTTTTTCGAGGTTAGCCATTGCACTTTTCGCCATACCGGATCTGCGGCGTATTTCTTCGGTACAGTGGCCTTCGTTGGTAATAAGAGAGCCGAGGTATACGAAGTCTTCAACCTTTTCATACCCATCCAGCGCATCGGTTGACGGGAGTAGCTGTGCTCTGTCTACCACCATCACCTTGGTTTTGGTTCTGTTGATCTAAAGACCGAGTTTAGCACTTTCTGTCTCGATCTTCTTTAGAAGTTCTGCCATTTCCATCTCACTCGATGCAACTAAAGTCGTATCATCCGTGTTTAATAATTTACGAACGCACCCGCGCGGCCATCTTGATTTTGTTTTTTTTTTTTTTATTCAGACTTCATTCTGTTTCATCGTCGATAGCAAACATGTAATTTTTCAATACTAAAATCTACCAATAAACCTCATTCAAAACAGTAAAAAGTGCAGTTAATTCCACCATATAATTTGGTCACATCGAGCCAAACACAAGAACCAAAGCGGCCGACAATTTGGGCCGACAATACGCTCACAAGAAACTGACGCTGACGCTGTGCGCTGACGCCGACGCGTGCCATACAACAAGGCCGCCATTTCCACGGCCATTTCATCGTTTGTGCAGTAAAATAAGCACCACAAGAACAAGCCCTCAAGCCCACGAGGGGCCGACGTGTACGAGTATACAAGCCGTTGAATGTCTAAAATTCAAACTATAAAAGCTGTGCTGTTGCAATTTCTGTGCAAACACCCCAAGAATAAAAAGCCCACGAGGGGCCAACGTGTACGAGTACCTATACAAGCCGTTGAATGTCTAAAGTTCAAACTATAAAAGCTGTGCTGTTGCAATTTCTGTGCAAACAACCCAAGAATAAAAAGCCCACGAGGGGCCGACGTGTACGAGTATACAAGCCGTTGGATGTCTAAAGTCCAAACTATGAAAGCTGTGCTGTTGCAATTTCTGTGCAAACTATACTTCACGCTGCCGTTTATACAGCCGCTGCATCTGTAATGCAGACTATAAAAGCTAAGTTTCGTTGCATTTTCTTTGCAAACTATATTGTAAGCCGTTGAATGTCTAAATTCAAACTATAATAGCTGTTCTGTTGCATTCTTCTTTGCAAACTATACTTACATACAGCCGCTGCATTTCTAATGCAGACTATAAAAAGCTATTTTCTGTTGCATTTTTCTTTGCAAACTATATTGTAAGCCGTTGCATTTCCAATGCAAACTATACATGCTAAGTTCTGTTGCATTTTCCTTTGCAAACTATAATACTAACGATAAAAGTTTACTTTGTTGCATTTCCTTGTGCAAACTATATTCAAAGCTATATTTTTTGTTGCATTTCTTCTTGCAAACTATAAAAACAACACATAAGAGCTATATTTCGTTGCATTTGCTAATGCAAACTATAAACTATCTAACATTTTCTGTTGTGCTATTTAGTGCAAACTATAACTAACCCATAAGCTATGCTTTGTTGCATTTTTTTGTGCGAACTATAACTCTTTCCTATATTTTGTTGCCGCTAGTGCAAACTATAATCTAATTTTGTTGCTTTATTTAGGAAGCAAACTATAACAGGTCAATGACCTTAAGGTAACAACCTTTGTTGCATTTTCCTAGATATTGCAAACTATAACAATAACCTACAGGTAGGTAACTAAACAATACTCGTTGCTTTGTCTAAGTAGCAAACTATAACAGGTTAATAACCTTTAATTTCACAACATTTGTTGCATTTACCTAGACACTGCAAACTATAATTAGTATTCTATACCTAAATTACTAAAAACTGTACAATACTGTTGCACTCATCTATTGCAAACTATATTTTCTTGATAAAGTCTATAATAATCTGTCGCCATGAGTCCCAAGGACAACCTTGTTCGTGCAAGAGCTTCTCACAAAGCTAAAGTAACAATATTTACAAACTATTTAGAGAATCTCAAAAGTAGAGCCCTCAGCTCAATTGAGGCAATTGATCTCAGCAACAGATTAACAAAATTAGAAGAACTTTATGTTCTATATGATGATGTCCAAACTCAGTTGGAATCCATCTCTGAAATTCCAGCGAACGAGTACCAAGAGCGGGAAAAATTCGAGTCTACATACTTCCTCGTGATCGCTAGTGCCCGAGACCTGTTGGTGAGGAACAAGGATGCCGCTGCGAGTAATGACAGCGCTTCTCGGTCAGGTACCGTTCTTACAAAAGGTACGCCAAATTTAAAGTTACCAACAATACATCTGCCTACCTTCTCAGGTCACTATCGGGACTGGCTTGAATTTTCCGACACATTCCAATCTTTGGTACATCTAAACGAAAGCATACCAGAAATTAGTAAATTCCATTACTTAAAAGCTGCGTTAACAGGGAGTGCCTCAGAGGTAATAGCTTCTTTGGAGCTGTCAACCACAAATTATTCCATAGCTTGGAAAGCATTATGTGAGAGGTATCAAAACAATAAACTACTTGTCCATAATCACTTAAACGCACTGTTTAATATTGAGAATGTATCAAAGGAGTCATCCAGTGCATTGCGCGGTGTAGTTGACACAATTAACAAAAACCTACGTGCCCTTAAGGCACTAAAGCTTCCCACAGAACACTGGGACATGTTGCTGATTCACATGGTGTCCAATAAACTTGATTTGTCCACTATTCGTGCTTGGGAAGATCATCGCAATACTATACAGGGTTTTCCCACGCTACCAAGTTTCACAGACTTCCTGAAAAACCGTGCAGACTTATTGGAGACCATGGAAGAAGCACATCCCAAACGCAAACAACACACAGACGTCCCCCATGTACGTCCAAAATCATTTGTGGTTAACCCACCAAATCAAGTAGTCTATACTTGCCCATATTGCAAAGGGAATCATTCTATATACCTATGCCAATCTTTCAGGGCTCTGCCTATCGAGTCCAGGATTGACAAGGTCAAACAAATGAAACTCTGTATCAATTGTCTACGGCCTGGACATTTGGTAACTAAATGTAGATTAGGACCTTGCAGAGTATGCTCCAAATGGCATAATTCTATGCTGCATAAGAATGGTCCACGCACCACCCACACACCAGCTGTGCCTAAAGACGGCTGTGTTGTGCTTGCTACAGATGAAGAAGAAGGAGAATCAAATGCGTGGGGTTCTTATGACACAAATCAAACACAAAACTTAGAAAACATACAAACACAAAATGCAAACATTACACTTTCATCCATCCATCCTGGATTTGTCCTTCTGTCCACAGCTCTCATTGACATTGCTGACAGAGACGGAAACAAACACACAGTGCGCGCGCTGCTCGATAATGGCAGCACATCATGCTTTATGACGGAAAGCCTGTCCAAAAAACTTAACCTACCGGTCCAGCCAACGTGCACCGCAGTAGAAGGGTTGAATTGTCAACCCACAAAATTAAAAAAGCAAAGCGAAATAACTATATCGTCGCGTACAGAATCATACACAACAAACGTAAGCTGCTTCATTGTGCCACAAATCACACAGCTTACACCTGATAGAAATATTGACTATAAATCACTAAACATTCCAAAAGACATTGGTCTAGCCGACCCAACTTTTTACTTGTCATCTCCAGTTGACATCTTACTCAGCGCAAGCATTTTCTGGGAAGTTCTTGGATCAAACCGAATTGCCCTCGGCAAGAACAAACCCACATTGAATCAAACTAAATTCGGTTGGCTAGTCTCAGGCTCAATACATTCAACAGAAAACTCAAACAATCATCGACACAATAATACAGTCCACTGTAATTTTTTACACGATACTGAGCTACGACAAAACCATAATAGATCTTATGAGCTTGAAACAATAGCTGCTCCTCAATCCCATACAAAGGGTGAGCACAAATGTAAACTCTGTTTTCAAAAAACAATAAAACGTCAATCAGAGGGTATATTCCTAGTGAATATTGCATCTAACCATTTACCTAGTGCCTTAGGTGAGTCACACAAACAAGAGAAATTCTTGAACCTCGAGCGTAGGTACAATCGCAATGCAGTATTTAAAGAACGATATAAATAATACATGAATATCCTGAGCTATTTTCTATATTCAACGTCACAAAGTACCTAATTAGAAAAGGGTCTGTTTCATACACATTTATAAATGGCGTTATAATAGTTCACGAATCTTGGAAAATATTCCAAAGAACATTTGCAATAAAAAGCAATTAAAAATAATAACTTGTAATAAAAATTAAAAATACAAACCTTAAACAAATTGCTAAATTTTCAACCCATTCGTTGACAATGAATAAGTTAAGTAAGTTAGATAACACTCTATCACACCTCAGCTCACAAACTTAATTACAGAATACTATAATAAAATATTTAGACACTACTCGCAGGGCCAGCACCTACTGGCTACAATAATTGTTTCAACATACTTACATATTTTATTATAAATTATCATAACTAAATAAATCATTTCAACTGTAAATTTTTCACAACATCGCTTACACACTCTACATTACACAGCTTTCAGGTATGCTAGGCCAGTCTTGATAGCTGATAGGAAGGGTAGAGTATACCGGCTTAATAAAGTCGTATTTTTGCGTTTTGTATTTTTTGGCTGTAAGAGCAGTACATAATATCAAACTCTTCACTGAGCTAAGCTCTGAGGTTTCCATTGCCTCCTTAAACTGATTAATTGCTCGCAGAGGTAAGCCTACCAACTAGTTCTCGGACAACGGCAAACATTTTATTGGCGCGTAAAACAATTTATAAAATTTTCTAAAGTCATATAATTTTGTTCTGAGTTCATTTGCGTCAAACATTTCAATCAATTTCACATTTTTTTTGGCTAAATCTTCTGTAAAGTCTATAAAAGCTCATTTGAGCGCATTTTGTCACTAGCCCATCTCACTTACGAAGAGATGACCACTGTATTCGTTGACATTGAAGGAATATTAATTTAAGACCTTTGACACCATTGTCTTCTAACCGTAGGGACCTTGTACCATTAACCCATTCCCATTTATCTTTGGAACGAATAATAACAATGTTACCTACTCCACTGATGGACGAGAAAACGCCATTACACATCATATCTCTATATGAAAGAAAAAGAGCACTGACTGCGCACTTCTGGACCAGATACTACTCTCGGAGCTCCAGAAAAGAACTAAATGGCGTCCAGATAACGGACAACTTCACATCGGTGACATGCTGTCAATCAATCGATCAAATATGACGAACGAAGAAAGGATCTCCCGCCTGCACCCGGGCTCTGATGACATCGCCCACGTCGCTGACGTACTTACTTCATCCGGGACCATCCGCCGAGTCTACAACCGACTTTGTCTACTACCAAAATTTATTGATTTGGAACACGAAACTGTTCCAACGCCGGGACTATGTTTAATAATTTACGAACGCACCCGCGCGGCCATCTTGATTTTGTTTTTTTTTTTTTTATTCAGACTTCATTCTGTTTCATCGTCGATAGCAAACATGTAATTTTTCAATACTAAAATCTACCAATAAACCTCATTCAAAACAGTAAAAAGTGCAGTTAATTCCACCAATCCGCGTACCTTAGGTTGTTAATTGGTCTGCCTCCCACTGTTACACCGCCCTCCCATCCTTCCAGTGCTTTCCTCATTATGTACTCGCCGTACAAGTTAAATAGTTTTGGAGACAAAATGCACCCTTGTCGAACACCTCTCTCTGTATGGAATGGCCTGGACTGCTTGTCTTCTAATCTTACAAAGCTAGTGCCATCCAGATACAAGTTTTGTATCAGAAAAGCTAGATGCGGGGGTACACCCATCTCCAGAAGGACTTCTAGCATGGTATTCCACTGAACACAGTCGAAAGCTTTGGCATAATCTATGAAGCACATGACCAGTGGTTTATTGAATTCACGACATTTCTCGATGAGTAAGCGCACATTCAGTATTTGCTCTCGAGTTCCCTTTCCAGCCACAAAACCAGTCTGTTCGCTCGGTATCTGGTTATCTATGTATGGTGCTAGCCGTGAATTTATAATGCGTAGCATTATTTTACTGGCATGTGCCATAAGCGAGATAGTTCGATAGTCCTCGCATTTACGCGTGGAACCCTTTTTGTGAAGACGTACTACAGCCGATTGTGTCCAGTCTTCTGGCCATTGGCCCGTCACCCATATCTTGTTGCATATCTGAAGCAGGATCTTCGTTCCATCAGTGCCAAGATGTTGAAGCATTGCAGCCGACACTCCATCGGGACCCAATGCTTTATGTTTAAGCCTGTCTATGGCGTCTTTTACCTCGGACATTAGTATTCTGGGCTCTTCTGTGTGTATGTCCCATCTTCTTTTTGTCATAACGCCTGTTTCGTCCCGATAAAGGTTATAGCAGTAACTACCCCATCTCTCCAGAATGTCATTAAAATCGGTTAAGGCGTTCCCATCACTGTCGTCGACGACACAGCATTTAGGTTTGAAAGTGCCGGTTATCTGTTTCACTTTTTTAAAAAGGTCCTTCGATTGTGTCTTATCAGCGTATATCTCTATTTCTGCACAGATGTTGTTGATGTAGTTGTCTTTGTCCTTCCTAGTTGACCTTTGTACTTCTTTGTGCAGCTGGTTGTATCGGGACATTTGTTCTTTCGACTCCAGACCTTCACCTTTCATCGTCCTTCTTTCTTCTATCAGTGCCCAAGATTCCTTGCTTATCCATTCTTACTTTTTCTTAACCTTTCTGAATTGGTTGCTTGTCTCCTTGGCAGCACTCAGGATAACTTTTTTCAAGTTGATCCAGTCCGTTTCGCTGGAGTTAAAAGGACCAATTTCTGTGGACTTGATATTCTCGTCAAAGGTTTTTCGGAATTGATCCAAAGCTAGTTTATCGAGAACGATGTTCTTCTGAGAAGTACTACGGACTTTCTTCAAGCGTAGTCTGAAATCTGCTACGACTAATTGGTGATCGCTTCCGCAGTCAGCACCCGGAAGAGTTTTGGCTTTGGTAACTGATGACTTCCACCGTGACTTAATCGTGATGAAGTCAATTTGGTTTCTGTGCCCTTTCGGTGACGTCCAGGTGTATAGTCTCCTTGGATGATTTTTGAACCAAGTATTCATGACAGTCAGCTGATTCTCCACACAGTAGTGTAAAAACTTCTTACACCTTACCGTTTCTTACACCAAGACCATAACTGCCCACGATTGATCCCCTCAGAGGGTCTGCTGTGGTTTTGCCAATTTTCGAGTTCCAGTCGCCCTGAACAACCGTAATCTCTCTCGACGGTATAGTCTTCAGTAGCGCGTCTAAGTCGGCGTAGAACTGGTCCGATACTTCCTCGTCAGATTGCGCGGTTGGTGCATAAACCTGGATGATGTTCATGGGTACTGGGTTAGCGTCTAATTTTATTGTGATGATTCTATCATTCGGGGTCTGGTATCCCTTGATAGTATTTTTCAGGCGTTTGGGCACAATAATAGCCACACCATTGCCACTATGGTCTTGAGCACCAGAAAAGTAAATTGTGTTTCCACTATTAGTGTCCAGATGACCGCTGCCTCTCCAGTGTACCTCGCTGAGTCCCAAGATGTCGATACCACATCTTTCCATCTCCTTCTCGACTACCTCCAACTTCCCAGTCTTCAACAGCCCTCTGACATTCCATGTCCCCACGCGCAGATGTTTTCGAAGCGGGGTTTTCGTCAAAACAGTACCAATCAAGAAAATCAATCAATCAACGCACTGATTTACTAAGACAATACGCAGCACATGATAATTTTCCTACGACTCTCGTCAAACAATGCTACGCCCAAACGCAGTAATGTCAAATACTGCGTTTTAATTTAGGAACTATTCGATTGACGCTAGATCAAAATGCAGTAATAGCAGCAAGTACTGCATTTTGCTCTAGTATACATTGCGAGTACTGCATTCTTTTCTAGCACATGATTATTACCCCACTTCACTTTAGCACAATCACTATTTTCATGCAATTACTGCAAAAACCGTTAGCAAAAAAACATATTTCCAACAAAAAAAATCATGAAAATATATTTTTCCCGTGTAGATAAAACCTTTAGGATGCCATTTTTGTAAAAAAGTGAAAATCGCAAAATTGTCGATTACTGCGTTCTTAATTAGCAGGGCAGAACTGTCAGAAGAGAAAGTCATCGGATTGACTTTAATTTTAAATAACTAATAAATTTTAATTTATTAACATCTTTAAAAATTATTAACATTATTATTAATTATACTGTTTAGCATTATGTACTTATAATATGTGCATGCCTTAAATAGGTTGAATGTGCTGAGCTTTTAAATATCAACTATTTTAACATCTGAAATGTAACTACCACGTTCAAAGCAATGTAAAAAATATTTATGATGAAACCAGAGTGTAAAAAAAATCGGAGTGTGTGGACTTAGGTCTTTACAGAAATGACAGTCATCAATAAAATTAGTATAGTGCCAACATATTAGATGTTCATCTGTCAATTTGGTGCTGGTTGTCTGTTCCTTGATCGAAAAGAAAAAATGAAAAAATACCCCTTACAATGTGTTTTAGACACGAAGTTCAGAAAAATGGTAAAAAACGATACAAGTATTTAGCACCGTCCGCTTTTAATTTTTTTTTCGATTGCATCGACCAGTATAACTGAACCAAAGCAACAAGCACGCAAACTGGGATGCTTTTTGCGCTTTCGTTCCGTGGTCGGTAAGGTACACGGCCACGGAACCCTGTCAAAACAGCCTGACCACGGCGTTGTCTATTTGTCTATACAAAATAGGATTCATGGCCAGGCGGGCGTGTAACTTAAAATTTCTCTAACTTTGTCATTTTGTTCAACCTACCTCAAAACTCACGAATATGACTATACTCATATTCGTGAGTTTTGAGGTAGGTTGCAAGGACAGCCAGCACCATTAACCGTTATAGCTACAGGAAAACTGTGAAAGAAGAAAGTCATCGGAATGCGAAAATATTACGAATGGCATTTACACATTTTGAAGAATATAGGTAGTTAGGTATAGAGTGAAAGATTTTTTTTAAAACTTAAACTTTCGTGAGCATTGCACATTTTTCTATTAAATCACGGTTTTACTCACGTCGGTGTACCTAGCCGACTAGTGAGTAAAACTGTGATTTAATAGAAAATTGCAAGAAACGTTGTTTTTTTGGCATAATTATTTTTACGTGCCATTCGATTTTGTTTATTGTATTGATCAAAAGTTACTATCAGACCAGCCATGGTCAAAACATGCCAAGTGCGAGTTGAACTCACGCACCGAGGGTCCATGAAACCATTTTTTTTATTGGATGGCTGCACGGAATCTTCGTTTTGTGAGTCCGGCTCGCACTTGGCCGGTTTTTATTTATATTGAAACATAGGATCGATACAAGCGATGCTCTATAATCACCAACTCACAAGAAAATGTAGAAACCAGTCGTTTGGGTATTTCTTCTTCAGCTTATTTAGCTCATCTTTTTTCCTTTGCTTGTCATTGATGTGGTATACAGACCTTATTGTTATTGCCATGTATAAAAAATAAATCAGTTTATGTCGAACCATCTGACGTATTACTACAGTCATAATGATTTTTAAACTCCACACCCCTCGCGCCCTCTACCTGCTAAAGTAGCCATGTGCACCATCATCTACCTAATCTACATCTGCACTATAATATTATAAAGAGGAAAGATTTGATTGTTTGTTTGTTTATTTGTATTGAATAGGCTCCGAAACTACTGGACTGATTTGAAAAAATATTTTACTTTTTACCGCGGGAAAATGCTTCATTTCTACGGGAAAACGCGTTATAGGACAACGGGTAGTAAGAATAATTATCCTTTTTTACATTAACTTCTAAACGGCTGTACAACTGACAGTAAAAATCTTATGACAAGCAAAGGACAAAATATGAGCCACATAGGCTGTGAAGTAAGAACAGACAAACAACTAGTTTCTACATTTTCTTGTGCCCGCGGCACCGTTAGTTCATGACTCCAAAAAAACATAATTATCTTGGCTTGGCTGGAGTTTTTTTTATATGAGCTAAACCAAACAGGGGTTGTAAAATGTTTTACTTTGACATCTGTCACTTGGACTTGTTACCTACTTGTTGAAATTCTGTGTTTTTTTGTTTTGTTTTGGGATTTAACATTTTAGAACATAACGCTGGGCCCATAACTGGGCCTGAAAGTGTTTTTACCCTTGGTGTACCTATCAATATCTTATTAATGAATTTTTTTGTTACTCATTGTGTCCAAAAAATACATTTCGTACAACAGTCCCGAGTAATGGATTAAAGTGGTCATAAAGTCCACAAAAATCCATCAATGGATCTTTTCAATGGATTTTCGTGGACAAAGGGCACTTAAGAGGGAACGCGGGTAACCTCAACTCCATACAAAAGGGGAGACCTGTTTCCTCCCTGGATAATTGTTTTAGAAAAAATATGTTTATGCCATTCAATCTATATTTACCTGTGCCATGTCCCTATGTTTTCCTTTTTTCATTTTTATAATTAATTAAATAAATTTTATTAAAATAATTAAAATAATAAAAAAAGGAAAACATAGGGACATGGCAGAGGTATATATAAATTGAATGGCATAAACATATTTTTTCTAAAACAATTATCTAGGGAGGAAACAGGTCTCCCTTTTTGTATTTTTTGTATGGAGCAGCCGGCTACCCGCTTTCCGTCTTAACCAGTAAACAAGATAGTGCGGGGGCCAAAACAAATCATTTTGTACAGATATAAAATTACAGTTAAATCTACCGTGTAGGTGCATGACTAGACAGAACAAAAAATTACCATTTTACGTGTTCCAAGTAGTCATACATGGATGTAGAACTAGGCGGTTTATTTTTTCATAGTAGTCATACCTGTAGAACTAAGTGTAAGTTACGAAGTATCTTTCATAGCCTGAACAGGTAAGATGGTGATACTGTACACCATACACCAAAATCCTGATCTTTGAGGGCGTCTGTCGGGTCCTTCCGGCCACTCCAGAGCTGGCAGACTTAGTTTTTCTGATTCTGCTAATCAAGGGCTATTTGAAGCCACCAGTCTCATTCTTGTATCAGATCACGTAAATTTGGAGCAAAATCGTGATCTTTGAGGGCGTCTGTCGGGTACTTCCGGCCACTCCAGCGCTGGCAGACTTGGTTTTTCTGCCTCTCTGAAAGAAGTTCTAATTGAAGCCACCAGTCTCATTCTTGTATCAGATCACGTAATTTTGGAGCAAAATCATGATCTTTGAGGGCGTCTGTCAGGTACTTCCGGCCACTCCAGCGCTGGCAGACTTGGTTTTTCTGCCCCTCTGAAAGAAGTTCTAATTGAAGCCACCAGTCTCATTCTTGTATCAGATCACGTAATTTTGGAGCAAAATCATGATCTTTGAGGGCGTCTGTCAGGTACTTCCGGCCACTCCAGAGCTGACAGACTTGGTTTTTCTGCTTCTCCGAAAGAAGTTCTAATTGAAGCCACCAATCTCATTCTTGTATCAGATCAATTCAGAACACGTAAATTTGGCCCAAAACCTGATCTTTGAGGGCATCTGGCAGGTACTTCCGGCCACTTTAGAGCTGGCAGACTTGGTTTTTCTGCTTCTGCGAATCAAGGGCTAATTGAAGCCACAAGTCACATTCTTGTATCAGATCACGTAAATTTTGAGTAAAATCATGATCTTTGAGGGCGTCTGTCGGGTACTTCCGGCCACTCCAGCGCTGGCAGACTTGGTTTTTCTGCTTCTCCGAAAGAAGTTCTAATTGAAGCCACCAGTCTCATTCTTGTATCAGATCACGTAAAATCGGGTGTTTTTTTGCACCGGAAGTGGCCCATTTTTTCGACCTTTCGGCCAATTCAGAGTGATAAGACCGATTGATTCGAGCTCAGCGTAACTTTTTCTATTTGAAGCCATAGAGCTTATCTTTGTATCAAGTGACGTGAAGATCATGCGGTCGGCTTCCGTACTATAGGCTTTCGATACGAGAGAAGAAGAATAATAATTATTGAATATCTTCTTCTTTAGGTGCTATCTCTTGTCAGATGTCGGCTATTATTGTGGCCATTTGGGCCCGTGACGTTGCGGCTCGGAGGAGTTCCTGTGTTGAATAATAAAATTCAGCGAGATTTTGGATCCATGGTGTTTTTCGGTGGCCGGAAATTCAGTGGCCCTGTAGTATTAAATTCAGTTAAAGTAATTAAATATACTTACATGCATACAATAAGTCATGTAGATGCCACAGAGGAGCTGAAGGGTGCAGGCGGGAATCAGCCCACCTCTCTCGTATGCTTCATGGCCCCCGAGCATCCCAGCCCCTAGGGAACCTTTCACTAAGTTAGCGAGGGCGCTGATTTTCCTGGGAAAAAGGCAATATATGACCCTCTGGACTTGAAGTCTACTCGTAGGTGCCGATCCCTGTAAGGTGTCTAGAGTTCAACGGTCAAAGTTCACAGCCTAGTTAATCGATTGGCAAAGTTAAGCAACATCGGGCGCGGTCAGTCCATGGACGCGTGCGTGACAGCTTCAGTCCATGGATGGGTGACCGCTAGTGGCAATAATATCTGAGCACTCCCGTGCTTCGGAAGGCACGTTAAACTGTTGGTCCCGGTTGTTGTTGATTAATAACAATCGTATACCTATGTCAGAGGCTCTTTGGGCGGCCTAAAAACTCTGACACCAGGGGTGGCCAGGCCACTACCTTATAATACGATATTTTATTTACTTACCCGGTAAGTTTCATTGCCGGTAGGTGTTGCGACAAATCGTACGCATCCTCTTCTTCCTGAGTCTTGGACTTCAGCTCAAACTTTCCACTACTATTGGTCGTCATGTCGGTGCCTCATCAACAGAACTTTAGGTTCGATACATTATAGTTTTTGGGAAAATAATGGAAAATAATAATCAAGTTAAACGTCAAGTCAATGACACCAATGACTGAACCATTCGATGACGCTTCTTGCGTGATTGATCAAGTTTCCTCCTTACTAATAGTCTATGATACTCGTAGATCTTCTAGCTAGCCATAGAGTTTTTAAGTGACATGAACCTCAAAATCATCGTGGGAAATGAGATAAAACTAAGAAGTTGAAAAAGGAACAAACAAACACGTCTTGTTGGCCTTTGTTTGAGAGATGGCGTAAAGTCGGAAATCATCAACTTCCCACCCACCTCTGCCCACTGTTGGGTATAGGCCTTTTTCCCCTCGCGCCACCTCACACGTTCTCTAGCTATGGAACCTCCACCGCAATGACAATGTCGTCCGACCATCGGCCTTCTGGCCTTCCCACTGATCGCCGTCCAGTTCTCGGTCTTGACACTAGAACTATTACGCTAGAATTATAGCCCATGACAGACATCAAACTATGTGGAGAATGTTCACACGGCGCCATTATCATTAGGAGTCCGAAAAGTGTCCTCTAAGGACTCGGGACTTCGCCATTGGACGTAGATACTTAGTTAGACGAGACATGCCAAGAAGTGTATAGAGAAGGCATTCTGAATTAGCAGAGTGAAGCAGCGAATGGTTGCCTACTTAGGAAACGTTTTAAGAAATTAACGTTACCGACTGCTACACACCATGATGATGGGCAAAATAGAGGGAAAAGAAGGCCAGGAACGAGGAAAATTACATGGCTGTGTAATATGAAGGAATGGAACGGCATTAAAACCGTGGGACCAATTATTCAGGATTAATCCATGATCAGACAGCGATGCAGGAAGCTGACTGCCAACCTCCAGTGATGGAGAGGTAAGAAGAAGATTCTGCATTAAAATATGTCCTACCTACCTAACTCATTATAAACTTGTATGCTCTTTGGTGTTCTCAATAGCTATGTACATACATGAACGCAGGTTTAGGTACGCCAGCGTATGCCTTAGTTAGATACGACTTGGAAAGAGGTATTTAGAGAAGGCATTCTGAATTAAATTATGTCTCACTCTTATTGAATAGTCCTAACCTTATAATTATGAGGTGTGAAAATGAAAGAAAACGATTAAGTACACAACAAATTGGAGGAAAACAATGGTCTGCTTTATCACAGATAGTTCTATAAAAAAAGTTGGTACTTTTTTTACCACTGGTTCAACAAAAAATCCAAACTGTAATAACCGGCCCTAATATCAACGATTTGATCAAAATGACGGTCTAGTAGCAATGCGTGCGGAGCCAACTAAGCCGCGGGTTTCCTACCTTTCTGCTAAAGGTGGTATAGGTACTAGGTTAGCATACTTCATCTAAAAAGCTTGGTTAGATAAAAAAAATCTGCGATTTACCACATCCATTCTCCACTATACTTGTTTCCGCTTCCAAGTTTCAAAGTCAAAATGTTACAAAACAGTGGGTCTTTAATTTGACAAGATGGCTGCTCGCCTCCTTTACTGGCAAAGTTGCGTGCTTGCAACGATCTTTGGGCCTACTACAGGGGCCTTGGGCCTCCTACCTATAGAGGTAATCTATGCTAGCTATAATAAACATCGTGTTACAGAGAGGTCCTGTAATATAAAAGACAACAATATAAAAAAGGTGTAGTTTATCTTGGTTTATTGATTTAAGTACTAAAGTTTTCATGGCTCTATCATTCATGGGCTTGCATTTCTTCGTCCAAGATTTGTAGGTAGTAATTAGCTTTTACTAACAATATTTGTGTGTATTACAGAAACAAAAATAATCGTCACTACTTATACCGCCTTGAACTGTTTGTACAATCCTACCCATCGGTAGAGGCTCTGATTTTACCCAGAGACAGATCTGTCCCTCTCCGCCATAGATCGAACCTTGTTCTCGTGACCTTTAGCCTAGTAGAGTATAAAATTGGAATAAAGGATGGTAATAGTGAGGAGGATACCGAAAACCACAAGCGCTATATTCTTGACAAACACCCATCTGAAAAAGACATTGAGTTTTTAAGCCGCGTTTTCACGGTCGATGTGCAACGTTGATGCATCTGATTGGTTGTTTTCTTCACAGCGTACATTGATAGCCAGTGTGTTCACGATCAGAAGACGTGTACCTACACCTTTACACGGGGGTCGTTTTGCATCGAAAAGTTCACGGTAAGAATGTGTAGACGCACTCACAGGTGAGAAACACGCAGAGCCCTCTACCAAAAAGTTTAGAGTATCTTCCCCACTGAACCCTGTATAATGGCCTATGTTTTAGTTACTTACCGTATACCTCCTTCATGGTCCTTCCACGTTACCATTGTCTCGATAGTGCCCGGAAACAGCAAACCTGTGATGGCCAGCAAGAAAGCACCAAGCTGAAAAGATAAAAGAAGCTGAAAGATTGATATTGTGTGTCCTAGGCAACGCCTACCCATACTCAGTACTCACTTACACTACTCATAGACCGGTAGAGATCCGGTACCGCAATTGACAGTAACGTAATGCACACTAAGTTTCCTGTTCTGTACAATCGTTCAATGCATCGGCGATGGCTGGAAATAAATTGGTCTATAAAACAAAATCGAAATCAAAATCGAAACAGTATGAAACATATGAAACGCATTCCAATATAACATTTGTGTCAGTCAGGTACTGTCCTGTCATGCATAGCTGCTTTCTCTTCTTCTTCTTTTTCAACCTATCGTCAATTCGTCACACAATTAGTGTTTTCTTCTTTCTCCGTTTTATGGTCTTTAGGAGCTCTAGGCTACTGACTAGATTAAATTCACATTGGGCAGGTGTTTATTGCCAAAACGGAGGATAATGCCTGCTGTTAAGTGCTGTTCGATACTTCAATCAAAATTTTACTTACGGGTTATTTTTATATATCTGGACGATGTAATGCCAGGGTATGCGAAACTGCATCCAGAAGTGCATCGCAAATGTGACGTTCAGCATTACTGCTAGTACCGTTTTGAATATCAGAAACACAGATCTGAAAAGGAAAACATCAACTTTACGCGATAATACAGTTGACATCCACGGCAGATTAAGTTATAGTCAGCGAGCGGAGCTGGTTATAGTTTAACAAAAGTAGTCCTTATTACATTTTTATGAGAAAATTGGGAGGGAATTCGTGCGTGAAATGGACTCAAGATGGAAATTGATGTATGGTTGTGTTGTTGTTGGTAGACTCGTGACCAGAAATTGACAAAATTTTTCCTGAAATATTATGGCAGATGGATGAAGTCCCGGATTGCAGAGTGGTGACCTCAGAAGGAAAGATGGCCCGACAACATATCCCAAGTAGCCGGAAAGAAGTGGTTTCCGGCACAAGATAGCGGGAGCAATACGGGCTGATGTTGTTAAGGCTGAAAAATGGTACTTACTGATCACTTGGTAATTGAAATGTCATCGGCGTGATGCATTTCTTGCCCCAGGCCATGTAACCTAGACCTCCTATCAATATTATTGCTATGAGAGACAGGGTAGAGCCTGAAAACATTCATGATTATTAGGTACTATTTAGCCTAAATAAAATAGAGAGTATGTATAATACCGTCGGCGATACGCTAGAATAGGTACACCACGGTAGCCCTTATCGCATGCGGCATAATATGTGTGTCAATCGAACAAAAAGGAGTATCCCTTACTGATCTGCAAAAGCGCAAGGAACTGCGCTGGGTCCCGCATGTGGTTCTCAATAGGTAACAGGGTGGTCACTCCATCGATGGCGTAGATGCAGCATCCACAGAATCTAAACATGCCGTCCCAACTCTGCCACCCCGGCCTGGGCGGCACTCCTTTTGATATTGTACGTATACTGTAGTAGACGGTTGCTGCTATATAACTCACTGAAGCAGGAGAGACACAAGTTTATTTTAACTGACAGACATATCTCAAAGGTATCTTAAGCTGGGTCCACAAAGTCCTCATGTTTTGTCTATTCCGTTCTCAGTTTCGTATCGGAAAACTATGGACGCACAGGCAAACCGACTGGTGACTGACCGGGGCCGATGCGTTCTGTACGTCGTAATTCAATAAAAGACCAAAGTCGAAGACGTAGGCGCACGAATCATAGAACTGAAATGGAGGTGGGCTTGACATTTTGGTTTTGATTAGGCGGGATGGTTGAAATGAGAAATGATGGAAAAATGAGGTTGTGGCTTAGAAAAATCAGGAAATGGACAGATGTAGCCAGTTTTGAAGTACTCCTTCGATTGGTAAGGAATAGAGAACAGTGAATGGAGAGCTGACGGCTGAGCTGAGCTTTGGACACATTTCTACTTCTAAATCTTTGATTGATGGTGAACAATTTAAATAAGCTTACCAATACAGAAGTCTGCAATGAAACTGATAAGTGCCAAATATTTGAGCTTCCTTATAAGGCACAGGCCTAAGAGAGGCACTGTGACGGCCAATATGTAATAGTTCAAATTGAACTTCATGAAGTAAGAAAAGTTCGTTTCTGTACTATGTTCCCACACCTGCTTTATTGTGCCCGCTATTATGATTTGACAAAAGCTGCACGTAAACGTTTGAGCAAAATAAAGGACAACCTCCACTGTGTATCTGAAAAGATAAAAATAATTATGTTCAAGGGCATTATCGAATAATTTCAAAAACATTTGTGAATTTGTAGCAATACCATGCTCTAACGGTGAAGCAAAACCGTCGTGAATAAACCAGAGCGTCTGAGCCATAATACTCTCAACGCAAACATCGTAATACTGCTTCCTAATTGGCAACGATCAAACGAGTCTACTACTCTAGTGCGACAGAACGCTAGTGCGATGAACGCTAGTGCGACAGCAGAACGCAACTGCCACAAACGCTACTGCGACAAGTTGACATCACGGTGTAAGTTTTACCCTCCTATTAGGTAGTAAGATGTAGCCTGTACAGTAAAAGTGTATAGGTCCCACCATCTGGACAAAGGCCTTCTCTCAGAGAGAGAGAGATAGTTTGGGTTTATTTACCACGCGAGCCTACTGCGGATTGACGATTTTTGCGTTGATTTTGCCTGAAATGCTCAGGTTTCCACATACATAATTATACATACCTGAAGTACCTACTATGTTTTTCGTTCGTAACTCCAAGTGCAGCCTGCTCTGCCAAATCGGGATATGTCAGTCGTGGTATCCTCTGCCGTTTGTACATCTTCTGAGCGGAGTTTACTAGCATCTGCAAATAATAATCAGGTTTCACCGTTCGACGTAAACCAAGTAGCGTGCACGCGCTGCGAAGATTCTGCTCGTCTTATTCTGGTTTCTGCCTTTCGCTTAGTTTTATCTCTTTCGCTCCCGTCACACAATGAGTCCATTTTTCCGTTGCCACTACAAGATAGGTACTTGCCGTCGCTTCCTAATTCTTTACCTCAATGGGTCTCACATTTACGCCTTTTGCTAGGTCAGTCTCCCTAGTCACAGTCAGTATAGCCAAAAAGTGGCGTCCAAGTCACCGTGTCTTCGTTCCACGTCTCTTCTATGTGGCTGGCCCCTGACGTTTTGCTTTGGCCGCACCCCCTCTCTTCTGTGTCTTGCGTCGCAGCGGCGCTTCTATACATTTTGTATGATAGTGACATCAAATTGACGTGGCGTCCGCATCGCGTCTTCGTTGCACGTCTCTTCTGTATGACTGGTCTGGAGCCTTAGACAATTGAGACCCCAGAAAACTCACCCAAGCAGTGTAATAGACAAGTAGCGTGATCACGAAGCAAAGACCGAGTGAAGTCCATAACCCGCCATGCATGAAAGCCTCATCCATTCCCAGCACGCCAATGCCTAGGCTCCCTTTGATCAGGTACAAGAGAGTTTGTTTCGTACTGAAAATGGTAAATAGAAATTGTTTAAGAATACTTAGAACCCCCGACGCAAAAAGAGAGGTATCTTTGTGATAATTATCGTAGCTCCCAAAGGGGTAAACGGGTTTTGATTAAGTTTTTTCTTTATTAAATAGGTGACTTGATCGAGAATGTTCTTAGCGAGGGTTAATTAAAATTGATTTAGCTGTTTGTAGGATATAGTAAATTAAAAGTTCGGGGGTTTTTATATTACGCAGTGGATTGGTCGCTCGCCCGATCGGCTCTGATGTCGTAGTCATCCCGATCCGTTCCCGGGTAACTTGTGTACATCTGGCTAAATGTGTCGTCGAGGTAGGTCTTCACGTCATCTTGAATATACTGCAGTGGTGATGCCTAAAATAAAAGAGCCATTTAATATCAAAGGCGGCAATATCCATTTCGTGGTATTTTGTGTAAAGTGATAATTTTTTAGATTTGTATTGATTTAGACAGCATGGGATAATGCCGGGTTTGTTACGAACTCGAAACTTTAAGCTCGATTTTCTATGGGATGATACGAAATGTAGATTTCCTTAGAAAACTACGTCCATAGACAATAAACCTACATTCACACATTAGTTTTGACTTTTAGTGGACATTGCCTCCTTTGTTACTATAATGTCTTTCTAGCCGATCTACGGAGACGGCTACGTCGACTGCTATTGGTTTGATGGTTTTTGCTGATGCGCCCGTGACTGACGTATCTTATTTCAGCGGTAAATGTTTGTCTGCAGGTGCTACATGTAAGTAATGGGCATTGATCAGTGAGGCATCGAAACCATTTCGAGGAATAGGGATACTGATTACTATTATAAGTAAAATTAAAACGGATTATTAATATTTATCGCCAAAAATGTTTACTTAATTTTTCTTTCGATGACGTCATCATAGCCTCTAATGCGGTAGTTCCATTGCCTACAAATATTTAAAAAAATACATTCGTCAACAACAACTGTCAAAAGTGTTCAATAACTGAGAAAATAACATTCTTGTTGACTTGACACTGACATTGGTCAAACATCAACATATTTTTATATTTTTAAAGCATGAATGAATGCAATGAACTTAGTACATAATGCCAGTGGTGACGTCATACACAAAACTTTTAGAAATTTTAAATAATTAATAAAAAAATATATACATAAAAAATTAAGGAAATATTCATATAGTTTCTTTTATTTGTCTATATTTTCGATTTATAGAATAAAAAATAGGATTTGACGATGCCCATTAGTGTGGTAGTTGAGGTAACATCATCATCATGCTGAGTAAAGGCCTCTTCATCTGACAGCGCTTCTCAAAAGCATCATGGGACTGGTTCCGGCAACTCGGCAAATTAAACATAATAATATCTAAGATAATAATAATAAACATAATAATATTAGTTTAGTTACCTATGTACATATTTTAATTTTCGTTTAAAAAAATATTCTTACTATATCTAAGAACACCCGCTAGGAAACCTGCTTTCAAATAAAATAAAAACCGCATCCAAATCCCTTGTTTTCTTCTGCTCGCCGGTTCCCCCGTTTAAGAGCTACGGTGCCACAGACACACACACACACACACATAGAGGTCAAACTTATAACACCCCTCTTTTTGTATCGGGGGTTAAAAAATAGAACTTATCAACGTACCGTACCCACATCACGGCCTGTACGACGAAAACCACTACTTTGGGAACTCTGAGATGGCGATCTGCTACTCAATGATATCATTTTTGAGATGGCGATCTGCTACTCGGCTACTCAATGACACAGAAATTCACTCCGGTATTTTTATCAAAGGTGCTGTACCGCGAGATCTTTGATTTCTTATATTAGGTTAATTTCAAATAGGTAATTTAGAATATACTAAGGATGTAAATAAAAAGTCAAAAGACTTTTACTTTATACAAAACAATACTTTTGTTTACTCTGAAGAGTTTGACAGTTTCACAGATCTGTGTCAGTGGAACGTTTTCACTCTTATTATTCTACTCTATGGTGGAGTGAAAGATGGATGAATTCTATGGATCCTCTAATCAGCGATAAAAAATCAGGCATTATTCACTCTACCGATGTACAGATACAGATGTAGGAAGATAGTTTTGCAAATAAAACACCAATCACCGCTGCACCATTTAATCCAAAACAAACTTCGCGTTGCCAATCAGCAACCAGAGTCCTCGTTGGGGTTGCAACTTTCGTCGTAATGAGGAGCTCTAGTGCTGATGTTGGCTTCACCATCAGCATCGCCGCAACTGTCGTCGCCTCCTTCGCAACTGTTCGATTCCGAGCAGCCCGATTGGCCCGACTCACATTCGGAGGGCTGCGCAGGCGCTGGTGTCGTGACCTGTTGGCAGGTGAAGGTGATCTCGCACTTGTACACGCACTTGTTGACCGACCTTTCCCTAAAAGCGTTCCGACGGCACCGCCTCTTGCAATTGTCTCTGGCGTTGCAGCTCAGGCTATTGCGGAGGCGCAAGAGGCTCTTGACGACGTTTTTGGACCCTTGAACATTCAATTGAAAATATTAGTGAGGCCAGAAGTAACAAGACCTTTGCAAAAAAAATATACTAAAATACCTATTACTTCATAGGTTTTTTCGGCTCGGGCAGTGTAGCAGAAATGAAAATGGTCCAAAGAATGGTAGCCCTGAGGAATATTTTGTGAACAACATCTCTTTGTTATCGCTCAATATTCTCATTTTCTTTTCACCCATTCGTTTATACTACACAGAGAAGAGATTCCTCTTCGCATCAGATTATCAGTACAAAATATCGACGGGGCGATGACATTGTAAAGGGTCATGCCTATGCCCTGCAGTGCAGAAGACTTTTGTCATGGGCTGATAGATTGATATCCTTAGGGGTGAACCTGTGTGTATTAATTCAAGTTACCTAAAGTATCATCCTCGTGTCTGTATCTCTGTTGCTGGTACTTCGGCGCCGGCTTGTGCCGAGGCTGTTGTCCCTGCGTCCTGTCAGCGAATTGCTGGAGGAGCGCTCTGAAGCGATCGCTGCGACCCCGCGATGGGTACTTTTCGTAGTTGTGAAGCTTGCCGTGCTGGTGCCGAGGTGGTTGAAGGGCAGTGCGGGTTCGGAGCTTCTGTTGAAGCTGGAAATTCAATGAAATACCCAGTGAATAAAATCCCACCGACTCCGTTGGCTTGGTCATCTAGAAAGGATAGGCGAGGATCACGCAGTCAAGAGGGTGTACCTTGAAGTAACAAATGGTCGAAGACCAGTTGGCCGTCCCAAATACCGCTGGAGGGATGAAGTCGGCGAGGACCTGAGCGAACTACATGAAGGTGACTGGAAGGAGACCGCGCAGGACAGAGGCCAAGACTTCTTGTGTCTTGAGGCCAAGACCCAGTTCGTTCATTGATTATAACAATCGGAATAAGTGAATGCCAGGTGAATAAATAGTTATTGATATCTAAGTATTTTAATCCTACCATATCTCTGTCTTATTGTGCATCTACTTGCTACTTTATTTCCGCATCCAGTCCTGTCCATCCCAAGGTTGTCTGGAAGAGATAGCTTTTAGCTATAAGGCCGCCATTTGTACAAAATTTTGTTGAAAAGTCATCTGTAATATTCTTTCTGTTGTGCAATAAAGAGTTCTCTATCTATCTATCTATCTATTTCGACGGTCAATGGGTAGATCTAAAGCTCGATGAGTCGATGATATTGTCAAGAAAGTGGGAGGACAATAAACGAGATAGGCATTCGACCGAGGGAGTTGGCGTAAAAATGAAAATGCCTATTTCCAGCAGTGGGCATTACTTATGGGCTGGATAAATAGTGAATGCCGAGAGCTGGAATGCAATTGGTGGGAAGACCAGCTTCCTGGTGATCCGACGACGACTTCGTCATTACGGCAAAGGGTCCGTGGATGTTGATGGAGAGGGATAGGTGGTCTTTACCTGCTTCAGCAGCCTGCTCAGCTCGCTGACCTGTCCCTCCTCGTTGCTGCTGCTACCGACTTCCTGGTTCCTCTGCTGGCGGCTCTGGTCGAGAACCACTACCAGCGGTTTATTGTTGCGCACCGCCTGCCGGTAGAGGCGCGCTACTAGCTCTGCGTAGTCTTGGGTTGAGGATGCGCTGGCACTCTAGTGGGAAAAGATGGAAGTTGAGAAAAAAGGCCATATTTCCACCTTCAACCATACAAAGGGTGTCTGGAAGAGTTAGCCACCATCTGCACTACTTTTTTTTTTGTACAATTGTGCAATAAAGTTTTATCTGTCTGTAAATTCGACCTGTACCTCCACGTCTCTGTGTATCAATATCGGTGCACCGACTAACAAGATGTATCGAATTTTCATACAAAGCTAGCAGCACTGCATTCTGCAAACATCTACGGCAGTGGTTCCTACCCTGGGGATAATTACCCCCGTAGGGGTAAAAGAGCTTTCCTGCGGGGGTAATTACGCAGTAGTACTCCTACCGGGAGTGGCAGCGCAAGGTGTCCGCCTTTATTGAGATTCTTTAAGATTGAAGTAGGTGATTTTACGGGCGCGCTTCCCGCGCCTATTTGACAAACAACAAGAAAAATTATTATACAGGGTGGCCCAAACATAGACGTCAAGCGAGAAAATCTAGATAGCTGACATCGAGGGCTACCCGAATCATCCCCATGTATGTTCAGCCATTTTTTGTCGTTTAGAAGTTATGAGGCTTTTAAGGTTTTTTTGAAACTAATTACCTAGTATTCGATTTTATTTTGTAACTTTTTTTTCTTTCGTCTTTTCAGCAATTTTTTTTATTCTTTAGAGTCTCAGATAAATTATCTATCACCAAAAAAATAATGATCAGCTATGGACTTTTAGAAGATACCGGAATTTTGTCCAAAGTCCAAAATTGTTGTTTTCAAGAAAACATCACTGAAATAGTTAGTATGGGAAAAAAAATAAGTAGAGGTCTGAAGGACTTTTTATTGATTTCAAAAACTTTCCTAAAGCCTCATTCTTCAGAATAATCCAAAAAACCTGTCACTTTATAGGACTTTTATTCAAGTAATTTGCGATCAAAGTCGAAAAACTGGAGTTGGAAGAAATTTTATTTCAATCGATTTTCATTTATTTTGGTTGATTCGGACAAAAAACATTGCAGGTAGGCTTAATATTGCCTGTCAGCACGGTCTGCATAGGAAATTCACGAAAAAATAAAAAAAATACCATAAAATATTTTGTTTTTTTTTTTGTTCTTTTTTTTTTCATTATTTGAATTTTAAATTATTTTATTATTGAATTTACTTACAAAACATGAAGAAAAAAATAAATTTAAACAAAAAATAAATAAAAAAAGTCAAAGAAAATTAAACGCCTTTATTTTTTATTTTTTCGTGAATTTCTACTGACAGATGATTTAAAGCCGATCCGCAATGTTTTTTGTCCGAATCGACCAAAATAAATGAAAATTGATTGAAATAAAATTTCTTCCAACTCCAGTTTTTCGACTTTGATCGCAAATTACTTGAATAAAAGTCCCATAAAGTGACGGGTTTTTTGTATTATTCTGAAGAATGAGGCTTTGGGAAAGTTTCTGAAATCAATAAAAAGTCCTTCAGACCTCTACTTATTTTTTTCCCCATACTAACTATTTCAGTAATGTTTTCTCGAAAACAACATTTTTGGACTTTGCATCAAAATTGTGGTATCTTCTAAAAGTCCATAGCTGATCATAATTTTTTTGGTGATAGATAATTTATCTGAGACTCTAAGGAATAAAAAAAATTGCTGAAAAGAGGAAAGAAAAAAAAGTTACAAAATAAAATCGAATGCTAGGTAATTTTTTTCAAAAAAACCTTAAAAGCCTCATAACTTCTAAACGACAAAAAATGGCTGAACATACATGGGGGTGATTCGGGTAGCCCTCGGTGTCAGCTATCTAGATTTTCTCGCTTGACGTGTATGTTTGGGCCACCCTGTATTGCCGTTTCAGAGCCAAAATAAAGAAAAAAACTTTAGAATACAAAGCAATAGAAACCAGCCTTCAAATCAATCAATCATAATCACATAAAAAAATGTTGCGATAAAGAAAATAATTAACTACTATTAGGGGTGGCCGGACTGAAAAGGTTAGGAACCACTGATCTACGGAATCACACCTTTGGACAGCGCAGCGGTCATTCTTTAAAGAAAGTGGAAGTACTTACCATTATAACTACCAAGCACAGACATCGTCCAAGCAACCTCAATTTCTCCGCGGCCATGGTTCGAGCAGTATTCGCGATGTGAAAGAAAAAATGGCCAAAATAAAACCGTTACCGACCAAAGTCCGATCCGGGCCGTTAAAATTTCAATTACTTATTCAATCCAATTAATAACAACGCCGCAATGCCAATATCCTGTATTGAATCATCATTATCCGATTACATTTTCAGGCACGGAATCGAATTATTTCTGAGAGGCATTGTAATATCAGGCCCTGTTTTGAGAGAAAAAAATCAACCCGCGCCTTGATCACGTATGTTGCAGTGATCGCGCAAACATTGCGCTACCACTTGGCTTATTGCACTGCTGAAGTTGTACTTTCTAATCTGTTATTAGACTACGAAAAGAAGGGGCGAAGTAGCGCCCGAAAAAAAAAACTTAGGCCTATTATTATACCGGGAAATGATTATTCCTGAAGCAGGTCAATTTTAAAATGAGATTTCCAACAACTTTTGTTCTACGTCTTTGGTGATAGCCCAATTCAATTTTTCCTTGCGTTTTTTTTATTATTTCTAAAAATATAGTTTTCGATATGACCGTTTCTATACATTTTCTTGGTGACGGACGACTCTTTAACCCCTGGTTACTCCTTCGAGGTTGGGCAATGTTTTCGACCAGTCAACTGCATCTATACCTTGAAATAAAGATTTGAAAAGGATGAGGAGTGTGCTTATTAATTAATTCAACCCAAATACCAAACTAAGATCAAGAAATAAAGAAAAAATACTTTTAAGTTAGACGGTTTTATTTGAAATCATTCGCCTATGCCACCTTGGCGGCATAGTCTTCCCCCAAAATGGCGCCTGCGTCTTCGGAGGCTTCTGCTGCACCTGGGTTTGGCAAGTGAGGGTCACATCAAACACCATCTTGCAAGTGGCAATGCAAGACTTCTTTTTCTTCTTCTTCTGACGCTTTGACGGGCAGGTCTGCGTGCACTGGAAGAGTTTGTCACACATCCCTCGTAGCGCTGACTTTAGTTTAGACCGTTGTTCAATTGGGCTTCTTGCTCCAGATCCTGGTCGGACTGGGAGCGGAGATCTGGACCGGCCTGTGGAATCAGAAGTGGGATTACAACATCGTTATGCTTGAGTACCCATGTGGTGTTTCTGTTAACTGGGAGCGGAGATCTGGTCAAAATTGGTTCAGCCGTTTTTGAGATATTATTATGCTAATTAGAAGCTAAATTAGGTTTTTTTAATTTTTAATTAGGTTGTTATTTATTAACCAAGCGGTTAAACCAGAGTACACTTTCCTAACACACATACCATCCTCTCAAAGTCACCCTAATCGACAGAAAAGATAAGATCAATAGGTACGTGCAGAGCCAACCTGTCAGCCGGGTTTCTTGATCTGTTTTCCATCGTAGTTCTAATAGTGAGTGATACGATAGGCGCCACTAAAGATGATGTTTGACACACCACGTGGTTTGACATGCGCAGTAGACTATGCTATAATAGGTCTCTTTAGCGGTAAGTTCTGAGCGCGGGTAGGGACCGGGCGTCGTCGGGGCAGGGCGAGGTCAAGGAGAAATTGTGCACGAGGCGAGGTCAAGTCTCATCTTTCGTGAGACTCACTTATACCACAATTGACAAATATAAGAACCGTACCTTCAGAAGATAATCAAGCCAGTAAGTAGAAGGCCCCTCACCGTCCAGCCTATTGGGTTCATTATCTTGGTCAACCAGGTCATTCTGATTGTCCTTATTGACGTTCAGTACCACCAATGTGGGGCTTTCGGAGTTGTGGTCGCTGCTGAGGAGGTCACGTAACGAGGGAGGCCTGTAGGCATTCACATTCTGAAATTTTATTAGAAACTTAGATTGTTTATGGTGACCAGGAGGGTTAGAACTTTGGACCACCTCACGCTCTTGAGGCAACGTCCATTGAGCTACCATCGCGCTCACAAATGCCTAAAAAATATTTTGTAAATGCGTTTCGCTTACCTGAAGCAAGAAAGGCAAATGGAGAACTTCAATAGAAAACAATAATTTGATCACATGGAATTCCTGAAATAACATGTTCAGCCAACATGTACCAAGGACTAAATGTAATGGATTGTAGACTTGTTAAATTACTTTCACGCACTGATGAAATTTAATTTTAGAAGAAATCTAAAATCGTCTCGTGTACAGTCAGTGACATGCTAGGGATCGATTGACGTACTTACGCCGCGCGTGATAAGAGCTACCATAGCGTATCCTAGCTTGTCGCTTATTGTATCTAGGCCTATATAATTTTATTCAGTTTTTCGCCATTTCATAAAAAGGGTACCTACCTAGCTAAGCTACGAAAAATCATCCGCATCGATCAAGAATAGCATGATCGTATGTCTACCAAGCAATAGGGTTTTATTTTGCAGGACCAACCAGGGGGGTTACCCTTGACGCTGTTGCGATCAAATTGAAAAAGTTTTAAAAATAATTTCTCTTTGAATTCGCATAGTAATGCTTTGATTTTAAATACTTTGTAATGTTTATTCAAAGGTAAGGCTGTTTTATACAATAAAAACACAAAATGAGTCTTAATTTGTAAAATATTAAATTTTGTAAATTGCGCCATGTTGCGGCCCTATTGAAAAAATGCGTCAAGGGTAGAGGGGCAGTTCGACCGTTTAGTTAGTCGGAATGAAATAAGGGGCTTTTAAAAAGTAAGTTTTTTGGGAGAGGCATATGTCCAGAAATGGACCAATAGAAACTGCCAATAAGGGTTGAACACAAATAGTGTACACTATAAATTATATCTTCTAGAGTTCATGGCAAACGGAAAGATAGAGATGCGGTATACTGGGCCAAAACAGTTGTCATGTTGTCAGATCATGTTCGAAAAACCACACTGCGCTGCAAGATGCGCACAGCCAAGTAACAGCAAAGTTAAAGTGGAACTGTACCGGACATATCAGCCGCATGTACCCGGATAGGTGGGCAAGAATCACCACGAAATGGGTGCCAGTAGATGGACATCGAAAGCTAGGTAGACGATCTCGACAAATACCTGCCGGAATGGTTTGAGATGGCGACAGAAAAGTCTGGACTGAAGTAGGGAGGCCTTTGCCCAGCAGTGGGACACAAACAGGTATGGCCATCGCTACGCTAAGAAGATCTTTTTCGTCACATACCTTTACTAGATAATTGAGCCAGTAAGTAGAAGGTCCTGTTCCATCGTCCAACGAATTGCGGGCACGGTGGTTTTGTTGTCCATTACTGTAACAACAAGAGCGTCCAAATTGATCAGGAAATCAGTAGGTTTGCCAACCTGCCAACCCTCCCCCCCCCCTCCCCTTTTTATGACGAAGTTTTATGTGAATTTGTGTGAATCAATTATTTCAACCTTTAAGCCGCAGAAAAGACACAAAATTTGGAAGGAAAAAAATAATTTGACCAGGTTTATTTTTTGAGGTAGCATTTTAACCAAATATTTTAGCCGAATAGGAAACAACGGAAATGACAATAGCAGAATTTTACTACTTTACGCTTTGTTTAGATTCAAATCATTATTTCTGCTTCCGATTGCAGAGCTATAAAAAGTTGATTAGAAAATTATTAAACTGATGGCTAAAAAGAAAGTGAAATCCCACCAAAAAAATTTTGATGTAAAAAATGTTGCCAGGTGCACGTTTCATATAACGACAATTAATAGTTTGTTACAAAAAAGTTTTGTTCACTCAATGAATATCGAATTGTCATTAACTAGTAGTTCGCCCCGAACTGTGAACTCGCGACCCCATATAAACTTAACAACCCCATATCTCGGCAACCCCTCGACCGATTTGGCTCATGTTCTAACTTAAAAATTCTTTTAATTTCATTTACCCGCCTACCAAATTTCATAACGATCCGACCAAATTTACTCAAGTTATCGTCGAACGAACATTCATACATACATACATACATACATCGCCGGATTGTTCCAGTAGACTCGGAGAACTTCGCTCGCTTCGCTCGCTCGTTCAATAAACTATTAATTGTAGTTATATGAAACGTGCACCTGGACGAGACCATTAACCTCGCACTGTCAAAAAGTTATCAGATCTCAAGTAGAGCCAAGCTTCTAACTCTACAAGCCCTAACTTCACAAACTCTACACCTAAGCAAAAATGGATTTGGGCTTGTCCTGAACCTATACACTCTTCTCAGCTTAGACACATGCAGGATGTATTAAACATAGGTACAATGAACGCGACAAAAACATACAAACACACTGCTTTTGCTTGGCATAGATTTTTGTAATCTGTGTTTGGCATAACGGGGAAATTAGGTAGATACACACTGCGCCGCCAATGGAAAAAAATCATATCTTCTTTTTGGATGCGTTTTTTGCCAAAAACTCTTCATTACTCCACTTTTGGCGATAAAAGTTTTTATTCGTAGGTTCTAGGATCTGGAATCTAAACCTTAGGTCCTAAAAACAGTTAAGCCTCGCTTTGATAACCTAATGAAGTGTTTTTACCAAAAAACACATCCATAAAGAAGATATGTTTTTTTTCCATTGGCAACCTAGGCCTAGGTGGGCCTTACGAACGGCAACTGTATTTTCGGGGTCGTTTCAGACAACGGCTGAAGTAGTTACACCCTATTGACTATTCTATCACCTACACAACAATCATCAAGAAACCCGGCGGAAAATTCTGGCTATAGGTATCGTCGACTAAATAAAAAATATGGACTCGGAAAAAACATGTTATTACCCACATTTTAGCTTTATTTTTCCTTCTAACCCCCAAAATGGCTGACTGGAGACTTGTAAGAACGTCACAATACGGTCTCAATGGCCACAAAAACGGCTCAACCCTGTAGCGTTAACTGACGTCATTTGGACCCTCGCGCTATTATCCCACAGGAGGATTGTTCCCAATGAACGCGAAACTTTTGTCACTCTTTTATTTCGCTCAAATTCATAATCATAATCAGTTATTTGTAAAATCTAGTTAAAGGTTAAAGGGTAAAAAGTGGGGGTTAAAGGTTTACCTGCTAAGCTAAAGTAACCGCGATTCGACCCGTTTTGAACCAAAATTATGTGTGAATATCGCGAATCATTAAAATTGATCGAAGATGAAAAGGTGGTCAGTTAAAATAGTTTTGCCAATAGGCGTGCAAAAAAGAATGGCAACCTTGGTACCCAACTTATAAATCTAATAAGACACTGAACAAGACTTAAGGTTCGGTAACTTTAAAGGTATTTCAAAATGGTAATTGTTTAATCTGTATCATATTTTTAGGTGTTGGGAAACAAAAATACAAGTTAATTATTTTATGTGGCTAACGGAACCCGATTCAAGATATACCTACCGGTATTATTTGAACTAGCAAATTAAAATTTAAATTATCTTGGATCCCGTCTTCTAAACTAATATAACAATTCTGTTTCTTAGGAGACCGTTTTCCTGTTGAACCAGATGAATAATAAGTACTAAGTTCAAGCCAGGGGGCTAATTCTCGGGAATCTCGCATTCGACACCATCTCGAAGGAAAAATCTCATGTTATATTGATCTCGAATGCTGATAGGTCAAGCGAAAAGGGCAAACATCTCGCAGAAATCTCGTGCCTTATGTCGAGGAGGACATAATCCTTCACGAGAATAGGAGATGTGACATTTGGCGCAAAATATTTTTTTTCCTTCAAGGTGTGTCGAATGCGAGATTCCCGAGAATTAATCCCCAGGGCCAGACAGGAAACGGCCGCGCGAGATTAAAATGCGTCATGTCGACACAAAGTTAAGATGTTAACCCTCCCTGTTTGCATACTCGCTAAATTGTGTGTCTTCGGATGTACCAGTAGCACGTTAATGTTTCTGCCATTATACCTTGGCATAGGGTTGAAAATGGCAGCTGTAAAGCTATCCTTTGTTATGGGGATTATTACGGAGGTGCAGAGGAAAAGCGTGTTTTCTTTCAGATAACGCCTCCATATTTATTTTAAGCTTGTGCCTCATTATAGCATCTTGTTGCGGGATGTTTTCCTTGTTTAAATTGCATGGAAGAGGATGGAAGATAGAGCAAGAAAGTCCTGGTATGGAGGAATATGGAAGCACTAGTACCAGTTACGTCCGGCAGACCTACGGCACGGGAAAAAAAGTTGTGTCATAGTGAAACTTGCTTTGCCGGTGCAGTACGTGGTAGAGCCTCAGGAAATGTAGAGTACAGGAACGCGAAGTGTGGGCAGACCAGCTGCACAATGGTCTGTAGATATCGAAGCCACCATCAGGCTTAATCTGAACCAAGATAGCCACCAGAGACTGGCTAGGATGGAAACAAATATGAGGCTAAAGGCATATCCAGCTGTGGACCAATAAAGGCTGAAAAAGGAGACGATATTTTTTTGTGAACACGTGAAAAATTACAGCATAAATTACATACAAGGAAGTAGTGGTTTACACGGCAACTTATTTCAGCAAAAATATCTTCCAGCCCAGTCAGCCCAACTCTTCCAGTCAACCTTAAAATAAAACTTAAAATTATTATAAGTTTCCACAAATTCAATCTGTGTAAGTTGCCTATAATTTATACCCTAATTTGTAACATTAACTTATGGGTATCAATAATTATTATACGTAGGCAGATAATATAGCCTTGTCTACCCAATCAATGGTAATCACTCACTCAATATGGGTCAATTTGACCCGCGTTCATTAACCGACCTATGTCATATTGATGGGACGCTATTCTAGTAACTTTCAGAGTTTCCGGTAAAACTAAGTTAGTACTAACCACCAACAAAGAAATTCCCCTGAGGCACCAACCAATTATGAATTCATCAAAATAAGACTTTACGAAATATCGAAAAACGGCTAAGAGGATAGGATGGATGGATGGATGGATGGATGGATAGATGGGCGGAGGAGGGCAGGTCGTTTATAAGGATGGGCGGAGGAGGGCAGGTCGTTTATAATAAGTATGGGCGCAGGAGGGCAGGTCATTTATAAGGATGGGTGGAGGAGGACAAGTCGTTTATAAGGATAGGCGGAGGAGGGCAGGTCGTTTATAAGGATGGGCGGAGGAGGGCAGGTCGTTTATAAGGATGGGCGGAGGAGGGCAGGTCGTTTATAAGGATGGGCGGAGGAGGGCAGCTCGTTTATAAGGATGGGCGGAGAAGGGCAGCTCGTTTATAAGGGAAATTGGTCGGTGTCTCAGGAACCGGGGCTAGGACTATGGAACCGGGGCTATGGGCATACCAGGGCCCTTAGCACGCTGACCTTTTGCCTACTCTAAACTGTCACCTTAGCCACTTAATACTACTGAGGTGACAGTTAACAGTGGCTAAGGTGACAGTTGAGAGTAGTCATAAGGCCAGCGTGCTAAGGGGGCTGGCGCAGAGGATTTCCCTGGCGGTGCACGCTGCTAGCGTCATGGTAACCATTGTGTCGGGTGTGTCGCGGGGCGGTATTTTTCATTAATTTTAATTTGTGTTTTGTTTTTGTGTGAATTTGTATTGTGACGAAACATTTTGTGAATTATGTATGCGTGTTTATTTGTATCCTTTTTTTGTGTGTGTTTTTTTATTTTTGGCTGTATTGACATTTTTTTGAAAAATAGTGTACCTTTTCTACGATCTAGGGGTTCTGAATTTTTTTCAAGCTGTTGGTTTTTTAAGTAAATCTGACTGACAGAAAGTTCCTGTTAAGTGTACAAGCATATGTCCCACTAGCTTGGCAAATGCCTTCTCTCTGGAGATTTAACGAAAATTCAAAAATGTTCAGACCTAATCACCACGCGCGTTTCAACTGCGGATTGGCGATTTTCGCGTTGAGGTTATTATGCCTGTGACGCTCAGGGGCCTTAGCCTGTAACACAATGGTGCCAAAATGGGCTCCCAGTTGACAGCTTCAATTACGATTTATTAATGCTGTTGGTCCTTTTAATGTCTTTGTAGTACTGCAATGAATATTCTGATTCTAACTCTAGAGGATTAGTTCTCTGGTTGTAGGAGAAAAACGAGGAAACCCCAGTTTTCGCCTTCTGCTGGGACGCCATCAACACGCCATAGCATAACAGGCTAGGGCCCCAGGTTTCTTCACGATGCTTTCCTTCACGGTTACATTAAACTTCGAAACAGCTCGAAACTGGAAATCAATTCTACCAGAAACATAAATAAGCGTATAATAATCTAACATTTTCCAAGAAAAGTGCCAACGTAATTAGTACGCAGAATGTCCATGATAATTTGTCGCTTGCCATTTCGGGTGGCATACAGCGGGGCATTCCCTAGTGATCCGATTAACAGGATATATAACAGTAGTGTTTTCTCTATACAAACGTAGTCCCAGATTTTCTCCCTGGATAATGGCATTAGAGCAAACCTTTTTTGTATGCTGATGTCATTATGTGGATATTTTATAACAGAATTGTTTTCTCCATAAAAATTTAGTCCCACATTTCCTCACTATTCCTCACATAATAGCACTAGAGCATGTCCACCCCTGGCGTGCGTGTCAGACCGAGGTCGATATTTTTTTGTCAATAGGACTTAGGACCTTGCAAAAGTACTAAAACTGTCGATGCGTTTTAAGTCTTTCTCCTTTCGTACCGCGGCGCCTCCGTATCTGTGTGATCTTCATCATAATCAGACCTATCTAAACCCATGCCCATTGTTGGGTATGGGTTTAGATAGGCCTTTTTCCGCTCACGAACGGTCTCTCGCCACCGCATCCATGAATCTATGAAGTATTGAAGTCTTTAAGCCATTTAACAAATTAAATTTTCTGCAAGGATTTTTCTGAAGGCTAAAACCGAGCGAATACGACAGCATTGGTAGAGCATTTCCATTGTTAAAAAAAAAGATTCATGTGGCAATCCTATATTCGAAATGGATACAATTTATGGGGGCCAACCTTAGTGAGGTGACTCGGAATGGCCCCCGTTTTAGGCGACATTCGGCGGGTTGGCACCAATTATTGCGATTAACTCGCAAGCTAGACGTTAATTGTACACTGGACAAGCAACAGCGCAAGGGAACCAGCCTTTTGTTAGAGTATAAAAGTGTTTGTTTGTAGAGGAATTTTATTTCATGTAGATTTTTGGATCAGGCTCTATTATAGCGTGTACAGTCTACAGCACCTCACACTTTACAATTTCGTTGCAAAGTCATTTATAAGGTAAATGACCAGCGCCTCTATTCTATAAAAAATCCACTCAACCGTCGAGCATCAAAAAACTTGAAAATAGCCCTTGTTGAAACAATCGTTTTTTGACATTTCAAAAGTGGTAATATTTACAGTCATTATTTAAGCGAATGCTGGTAAAAGTGGCAGGAAAAGATGAGATGAGAAAAGCCCGAAACCGTAGTAAAGAACGGAGTGCAATGGAAGAGGCAGCGTAATCGGGGGTGGCTACAGGTTGAAGAAGAAGAAGAATGAGATGGATATTCAATCCATAGATGCGGCCTGACCCATTCTCTAGGGGAGCAAAAAGCCACGATAAAAGTTTTATACCTCTATCGGCCATCTCGCTTTATTTCACTGCGTAAAGCGAGATGCTGTTACCCGATAGCGGGATAAAACTTTTATCGTGACCTTGTGCTAAATTTAAGCTTATGTGAAGGTAGTGTTAGGCCGGCTTGCCCAGCACCTATACCATCCTGACACCTTAGTCGGTCTAGCCCACAGGAAAGTCAAGTCTATACTCCATCTACAACAATGTCCCAGGCTCTGCAGCGCCGAGTGGTCTCTTCACCCATCTAGTGTTGAGTGAAGGTGCCACTGGACGCTGTATAAATCATCTCATTGCATAGATGCAAAGGCCTTAGGCCTTAGTTTGTGAGGCAGAAACTGAAAATGTACGCTCCCCTTCTACATAACATCATTCCAGTTCTGAGTGACGTTTATGTTTGTTAATTGACAGTTTCCTTCCGTCGGGCGTCCCAGCTGAGCGTGCGGTTATTGTGCTGCTGACCCTACGTCTGGAGGACGCTAGAGGATAATGCTAACGATACTATCCACAATGTTTATAATGGCACCGAATTTGGAATTTTCGGAAAAAATGCGCATTTTTCCGCCAAAATGTTGCAATAACAATCAGATAGGGCAATCCACTGCCGTCATTATTAGCGTAAGGTGAAAAATGAATTCACTGTTCATTACTTTTCTGTTAGGTATTACAAGTTATTTTAGTAACGAAACGGCCAAGCCACATAATATTATGACCAGTGATCGAATAATCGGATGCATATTTACCTAAAGTTATTTTTTGGCTCAGAAATTATGGAAACGGCTTCTTAAAACATATTTTTTAAATATAAATCCCGGGATTTCAGAAAATTCGGGAATGCAAAACTAATCGCATACGTAGCATGGAGACGACTTATTTAGCGTGTAGTAGTAACGATCGATACAAAAGTGCATTCCATATTAGCAAACACCTGAACGCAAGTATCTGTATTCACCAGACTTAATTCTACAACGTGTTACAAAACATCCTAACTCTTTTTACAGGGTATAACCTAGTGGTCATCAGGATGTCAGATCTGTAAAAAAAAGTTGAAAAAAACAATTTTTATTTTATAACCTCTGTGCAATCTCCCGCGAGTCGAGAGATCGCAGTTTTATATAGGGTACGAAAACAATACGAACAAAACTAAGAAAGTCCAGTGAAAGCAATAAATACCATCGAAATACCAACTCACCGGAGTGTCTGGGGCCCGAGACCGCCTGTCGGCGCCGACGAAATCCACAATAGGTTCTTCTGGAGTATCACAAATGCACAGGCACAGGGTGAAAGCACTGCTGGGAGTCCAGAGAGGGCGAAAGTCCAAAATTGCCGAAAATACAATATTGGCGTGTGCGCGGCGGCTTAGTCTCAGGGATCGATCTGACACACTGATCGAGACGTTACCAGCGAGCGGCAAACGACGATTATAAACTACCCTCACTGGATAGACAAACTACAAAACAAAATATTTCTAAGACTACCCTACGTAACTAGTCGCTAACTAAATCTACTATGATGGTACGCGGATCGTACATTCCGCCCACCAAAATACGATGCTATTTTACGAAACTACAGGTCTAATGGCAAAGGACACAGCTTGACAAGAGGTCTTTGCATCTGACCAGTCTGTGTCTTAACCGTGGCTACGCGAGTTACACCGTCACGTCCGGGTTGCAACTGAACTATACGACCAAGCGACCAATAAAGCGGTTTGATTTGATCATTTTTAATCAATACTAATGATCCGATTTTGGGTTCAGACGCGTCCGTATGCCATTTAGCTCTTTGATTCAACGTGTGTAAATATTCCACATGCCAACGCTTCCAGAAATCATGATGAAGACGTTGTACCAATTGCCAACGATTCAAACAACTAATGTTTCGATCGAAATCGCGAGGTTCTGGAAGCGATGTAAGCGGTTCGAGGGTGAGAAAATGACCGGGAGTGAGCACCGACAGGTCATTGGGATCCGATCCCATCTCGCATAGCGGTCGCGAATTCAACAAAGCTTCTATTTGCGCGATAACAGTTAGAAATTCCTCATAGGTGAGGATTTGGTTCCCTACTACACGACCGAGGTGAGTTTTAAAGGCTTTGACGCCACTTTCCCATAGGCCTCCGAAATGTGAGGCAGCAGGGGGGTTAAACGAGAAGTGGATAGCTTCAGTAGCTGCCGCGTCCTGCATGAGAGGCAACAACGAATTGTAACCACCGACGAAATTCGTTCCCTGGTCGCAGTGGATGCGTTGGCATCGTCCGCGACGGGCAATGAATCTGCGTAAAGCACCGAGGAATGCTTCACTGGTGAGACCAGTGACGAGTTCCATATGAATCGCCTTGGTTGCGAAGCATATGAACAAGCAAACGAAAGTTTTGAATGTTCTAGATCCACGATAACGATGAATGTGTGTAGGGAATGGGCCAGCAAAATCGATGCCGACGCACGAAAACGGCTTGATTTGCGAAATCCTCAGCTTCGGAAGGTCACCCATGCGAGGAATGACCGGACGAGGGTTAGTACGAAAACACTTGATGCATCTGGATAATCGACCAGCAATAGAACGACGAGCCGAGAGGATCCAGAAGGTTTGTGCCAGCAGAAAGCTGAGAGTTCGCAAACCAGGGTGCTGGTTATCGTTATGAACCTGGTCGATAACGAGATATGTAAGACGGTGCTGCCTTGGCAGTAGCAAAGGATGCTTGCAGTCGTAGTCGAGGTCCGAATTGACTAGCCTGCCGCCCACCCTGAGCAAACCGTCTTTGTCGACGAAAGGATGCAACTTTCGAAGGGGTTTCGAGAGGGGCTTACCCTTTTCAATATTCTCCATTTCGTCCGAGAATACTGACGATTGAGTCAATTTAACGAGAGTTAGCAAAGAGGCATGCAACTCCGTTGCAACGAGAGGTCCAGTTCTACGATTGTTTGGGTTACGACAATTGTGTACAAAACGGCGAATGTATGCGACGATACGCTGAACTTTGTTGAGACTCGAATGTCTCTCCAGGAAGTCATCAAGTTTGTCGACAGTGATAAACAACGAAATATCTGCCTTGCGTTCTTCCAGAGTCACATCTGGGGACTCTGCAGATCCAGGCGTAATGGGCCAATCGAGTTGGTCGGTCGCAAGCCAGTCGGGGCCGGACCACCACATTGAGTGATCGAGGAGTTCTTGGACCGTCAGTCCACGAGACGCGCAATCTGCAGGATTGTGTTGGGACCGTACGTGGTGCCAATGAGCAGGGGGAACCCTATCCTGTATGTGACTCACGCGATTACTGACGTAAGTTTTCCAGCGAGACGACGGCGATTTCAACCACGACAAAGTTACTGTGGAGTCTGACCAACAGTAAATGTCATCAATGTGAAGTTTGTCAGCGAAAACTTCTTTGATGTGTTCTACTAAATCCGACAATAAGACCGCGGCACAGAGTTCCAAGCGCGGGATCGACACCTTTTTGATCGGAGCTACTTTGGAACGAGACATGATTAGGTGAGTAGTGACACGATTGTCACCGTGTTGTATACGAAAATAAACGACAGCAGCGAAGCCTGACTCAGAGGCATCGCAAAAGCCATGCATTTCAACCCTTGTGGCTTTCAATGCAGGTACGAAACGAGGCAAATCCAGTGACGAAAGCAAACTGAGCTCCGAACGATAGCGAGCCCAAGTTTGTGCGATTAGATCGGGAGCGACAGTATCCCAATCTAATCCGAGACTCCAGAGTTTCTGGATGATACATTTGAACGCGAGAGTGAGGGGGGTCAACAATCCGAGGGGGTCGAAAATCCGAGCGAGTTCCGATAAGACGTTTCGTTTGGTGCACTGCTCGTGAAGTGGCGAAACTGTGAACGAGAATTTATCCGACGAGGGATTCCACTCCAGGCCTAAGACCTTGACGGGGGAGGCCGATTCAGCATCAAACGACAACGACTGGTTATGGCGGTGTTCAAGAGGAACATTGTCCAAAAGTGACGGATGATTGCTCGTCCACTTTCTCAGCTCGAAGCACCCTTTCTGTAAAATTTCGACAATTTGACGTTGCAGGTCACGAGCGGCTTCCAGCGTGTGGGCACCGGTCACCACGTCGTCGACATAGACGTCTTTCGAAAGAGCGTCAGCAGCAAGTGGGCATTCTTTGCCCTCATCTTCAGCAACTTGAAGAATGGTACGAAGTGCGAGAAAACTCGAAGAAGCCATACCGTATGTAACGGTGTTGAGACGATATTCTACGATGGGCTCTTCGGTCGAGAAACGAAACAAGATTCGCTGATATTCTCGGTCTTCAGCTGACAACAAGATTTGTCGATACATTTGTCTCATGTCGGCCGTGAAGACGACCGCGTGGAGGCCAAAACGAAGCAAAATGGACCCGATGTCCGATTGTAGTTTCGGCCCTACAAGAAGCAGGTCGTTGAGGGCAGGTCCACCACTAGGTCTGGCGGTGGCATCGAAAACCGTACGCAAACGAGTAGTCGTACTACTTGGTTTGAGCACGCAGTGGTGCGGTATGTAATATGTTTTGTCATTCCGGGATTGGTCGGCTATCTCCATGTGCCGAGCCTCGATGTAGTCCTTCATGAAAGCGTTGTATTCCTCACGGAGCCTTGGGTCACGTGAGAGACGTCTTTCAAGCGAAAGCAAACGACGAAACGCGAGAGTGTAGGAATCACCGAAGGTCGGTTCCGGAGTTCTAAATGGCAAGCGAACAATATATCTGCCACTCTCGTCCCTAGAATGAGTGGTAACGAAGATCTCTTCACAGAGAGCGTCTTCGTCACTGAGCGTTGAGGATTTTGGGATTTCCTCAACCTCCCAAAATTTGCGAAGTTGTGAATCGAGGGAATCTAGCGAGCAAAGCAACGATAAGTCCGAAGGCGAAGGCGAGTTCAAGATTTTACCCATCACTATCCAACCAAGCGAGGTTCGAAAAAGCGTTGGACCATCAGGTCCGCAATCGATGCGTTCTCCTTCAAAGATTTTGCAGAAAATGTCGACACCTAACAACGCATCAATGTTTCCGGGCAAGTTAAAATTAGGATCAGCTAATTTAATTTCCCTCAAACGCGGCCATTCCGTCACATCAATTTTACCAGTAGGCATCTCACTACATATTTTAGGAATGGTGAGGGCCTCAACTTCCATTTCATTATCGCAACCAACACCACGCATGCGATAGATAGTGGAATTTGTTGCAACGGACGACGATTGGCCGATACCTTCGACGGTGGCGGTTGATTTCTGCAGCGGTAGACCGAGACGCTGGGCACACTTCTTTGTGATGAAGTTCGATTGACTTCCACTGTCAACGACGGCGCGAACTTTACGATGGTTTCCATAACTGTCCGAAACTTCGACGAGGGCTGTGGCGAGAAGTGAAGTGTGCGTGGTGGGAGCTAAACCAGCTAATAAAGTGACATTTTGTTGATTTGGTACGATATTCGACGAATTAGATGACGAAGCGACAGGTGACGTCATGACGCGATTGTCCGAAACGAAAAGTGTTGCCGGCGAGGTAACGTTGTTACCAGTCGCAGCGTAAGGATGGTTTTCGAAATGAATGGTGGTGTGATGTGGCACATTGCACTTGAAACAACGAGATTTCGATGGACAGAACCTGACAACGTGACCAGGACGGAGGCAGTTCATGCAAAGATTGTTCTGTTTTACGATGGTAAAACGTTCGTGTGGGGTGTGCTTACGATACGACGGACAGTTCGATAAAGTGTGATTCGATTGGCATAATATGCAAGCGATGTCACTAGGCGATGGTGCATCGTTGGCAACGAGAGCCCGAGTCGTGTACATCGCAGGAGCGGTGTCACGTGGTTTTTGGCGAGGCTGTTGAGGCGCGGGAGCTACGCGCGTGCTGGTGCGCGGTGCGCTAACTGCTGCACGGGGCCTGTCTTCAGGTTCGGCAAGCTCGAGTGCTTGACCGACCCTATTTAGGTACTGCAACAATGAATCGAACGATGGAATGTCTCTGCTCTCATTCTGCAACTCGAAACGACGGCGAGTGTCGATATCTAATTTGTTCAAAAGCAAGTGGAACAGAGGAAAGTCCCAGTCTCGAACAGGTAGTTTTAAGTTTTTCAATGCGGCGATATTTTCATTGAATGTGTCTACGATACGACGCAACTCACGAGGGGAATTCGACGCTGATTTAACCTTCAATATTTCTTCCCAGTAGCGAAATGCCAACTTCCGTGTGCATTGGTAACGATCTATCAAGGCCGCGTAGGCATCCAGGTAATTTCTTTCCGACAGAGGAAACCCCTTTAGCAACTGCAGAGGTTCACCATGTAGCAGCGACAGCAATATAGAAAAGCGCTCAATGTTAGACAATTTTCTATTTTGATGGATCATTTTATTGAACATGTCAAAAAATGAGCCCCATGCGTTGGTATCCCCATCGAAATGCAACAAGTTCAATCTGGGTGTTTTGACTGAAAACCAGTCAGTCGAAGACGGATCATGCCCCTGTGACGGAGCTGGAGCGACAGACGAAACGAGATCTGAGTGAAGTTCAATGATTGCGAAATATTTTCTATCAAACTCCTGACGCAACAGGTCTTGTTCTTCCAATTTCTCATCATCAGAAATTTCCGAGCACAGTTTCAAATGATGAGTCTCGAAATTTGTACAATAAGTTTCAAGTTGGGTAAATCGAGACAAGAATAACGGCAAACGATTTATGTCATCCTTGGCTTGAGCGCCAGCTGACAAGCATTCGTCAACTCGCTTTGAAGCAATATCACGCTTCAATTCTAATGTTCGACGTCCGATTTTATTAGGCATGGCGAAATACGACAAACAATTTGTATGTATCGAATGCAAATGACGACAGCGGTGCAAGCAAATATGACGCTAAATGACGCTATTGAGCTTATTCCAAATGGCGAGCGAAAAAAAAAAAAAATTAATTAAAAAATAATTATAAATAATTAATTCAACTATGTCGAAATAATTGAAAATTATCAAAGAAATAATTTTTATTACTGAGTGGCGATAATAATATTTATTTAAATATTAATGCACGCAGTTCACGAATAATTGTTTACACTATAATAACAATAGCGAACAATGCAATACTATATGACAACCTGTATAATTAATTATTCAAATGTAATTAATTCAATGACAAAATTAAAGTGTAGGCCAATATTTTTGTACAATAGCTGTTCTATTCTTAGCGCGCAACTTGCAGTACAATGACTGTTCTATTCTAAGCGAGATCCGGAGTGTCACACAGCTGTAATGTTATTTACTAAACCGTGCGTACCTACGACGAGCTTCGAGCAAGGCGAGACAAAGGCAATACGGTACCTACCTACTACGCCCGAACGAGTTTAGCCAGGCGGTGATATTATCCGACCGCGAACGAAAGACACTGAATGGCGTACTAGGTTGGGTAACTTGACTAACCACTTTATTTGGTCGGTTAACCGATAGTAAATTGATAATGAGGGTTATTTTACGAATTAATCCATAAAAATCTCTTAAATCCTACGAAATTATTTATCTCAAATAGAAAAATATAATACGAAAACGATAACTTTGTTTGACGATGAGTTGATTTCAAGCGAAATTACACGATATTTTAGGTATTTATTTCGAAATGTGGTAATTAGTAACGAGACGATATTGCGACAAATGGCGATGGTTTTGTATAGCGATATGCGATAATACGAAAGTAATAGGTAACGATACGATATTCGACGAGTGGCGATAGTTTTATTTAGCGATAAGTAATACGAAAATACGATAGTTAGCGACAGTTACGATAGCGAAACACGAAAACGAAAATGGTTCGGAGTCACTCCTGAAAATGGGTCAGGGTAGCTGACCCACCCTAAGGAGGATCCTCGGCTGTGAAGGACCAAAATGTGCAATCTCCCGCGAGTCGAGAGATCGCAGTTTTATATAGGGTACGAAAACAATACGAACAAAACTAAGAAAGTCCAGTGAAAGCAATAAATACCATCGAAATACCAACTCACCGGAGTGTCTGGGGCCCGAGACCGCCTGTCGGCGCCGACGAAATCCACAATAGGTTCTTCTGGAGTATCACAAATGCACAGGCACAGGGTGAAAGCACTGCTGGGAGTCCAGAGAGGGCGAAAGTCCAAAATTGCCGAAAATACAATATTGGCGTGTGCGCGGCGGCTTAGTCTCAGGGATCGATCTGACACACTGATCGAGACGTTACCAGCGAGCGGCAAACGACGATTATAAACTACCCTCACTGGATAGACAAACTACAAAACAAAATATTTCTAAGACTACCCTACGTAACTAGTCGCTAACTAAATCTACTATGATGGTACGCGGATCGTACAACCTCAAAATGGAAAAAAATTCATAACTTTTTTGTTTTTGGTATTAGCTCAAATTTTAAAATATCATTGTGTGTGTAGGTGCATTTACATAGCTTTGAGTTGTTAAACATTGTGAAAGTCAATGATAACAATATTTAAAAAATATTTTTCTCCCACCACAGCGTTCACATTTTATTAATTTAAAAATTAACGGAACGTCATAGAGCAAAAAAAAAAATTAGCTTGTGTTCCCTATCACCGGGTGCTATTACCCTGTAAAAAGAGTTAGGTACTTTTGTAACACCTTGTATAACCAAAGCACTGTATTCGTCGATTCCGGAATCCCGGGATTTTTTCGATACAAAAGTGCATTCCATAACAGCCAACACCTCAACTTTAGGTAAATATGCATCCGATTATTCGATCACTGATTATGACTAAGGTGTAGAGTTTGTGAAAATAGGGCTTGTAGAGCTACTGCCGGTTTCTGATTTGAGAAATTCGCTGAGCAGGCACTTAAATATCGTTCTGCCTCTGCTGATTTCTCACAAAAGAACGTGACAGAACGATAGTTAAGTGTTTGCTTAGTAAAAAAAATCTCAATTCAGAAACAGGGCCTTAGAAACTTAGCTCTACTTGGAGATCTGATAGCATTTTGACAGTACGAGGTGTAACATGGTCTCGTCTTCGCAATTTTTTTTACATGAAAATGTTTTTGGTGGGATTTATTATACTCGTTCAGTACAATTTATTTTCCTCACAAAGTTTGTCTTCACACTAATAGAGTTACTAATATTTGCTTACCTCTGGCCCAAAATCAATACTTTTGCGAGTGTCGTTCCATAAAACTCGGTTCTCCTACGTAATTCGCACATAAATAAGCCAGGGAAGGGAGCCTAAATAAATAAGTCACGATAAACATCTGGAGAGGTAGCCCACAGGTTGGCTCGAGCGAAAAATGCGTTGGTACGGTCGGCCACATTCTAAGGCCCGGTTTCTGAATTGAGAATTTTACTAAGTAAATACTTAACTATCATTCTGTCACGTTCTTTTGTAAGAAATCCGCAGACGCAGAACGATATTTAAGTACTTGCTTAGCGAATTTCTCAAATCAGAAACCGGCAGTATGGGTGGCATTAATTGTCATCGTCTCAAGCTCGCGCTCAAGTAGGTGAACAAAGAAAACAGAATTAACGACTTGAGACCTTAGCTAATGTCAATGTCAAGCTCAAGCTAGAGTCTATTAATATGCTGACAGCTACTCAAGCCTGACATTAGCCAAGGCTTGACATCAGCATTTTTGTTTTCTGAGAGCTTGAGATGACGACTATTAAGACGCAATAGGACGCACAACTAGCGCCGCCCATGAAAAAAAAAATCTAATTATATTCTTTTTGGATGCGTTTTTAGCAAAAAAACGCTCCTGCCATTTCTCAACGCGAGGCTGAATTACCTACAATTTTAAGGACCTAAGGTTTGGATTCCAGATCCTAGAACCTACGAATGCAATCGATTCTTGCCAAAATTGGCCACATCTATCAATTTATTTACATTGCATATGCGTCGAAATTCCTGAAATACAGGCCGCTCAAACCTATTGAAAAAAAAAAACGCATCCAAAATTCCAAATACGTTCAGGCAGCAGGCATTTAATGCGTGCACCTATCTGGCAATATTTTTATTGTTAAACAGTCGAAACCCATTGTAGCATCATGAATTGATTAGGCACGGTCCGACTGGCCCTCTCTACATACATTTCAGCCGCAATGGTGTTATTATGGAAAACCAAATTGTTTGCGTACGAATTTACATAAAATTTTTACGATAGCCAATTTTGTATGTGTTCTTACTTACTTAAGGCATTGGGCATAGTGAATTAGCCCGCGCGCAAAGAAAAATGCACAAAATCGATTCCTGTATCAAATACACTAAAAAAATCGAAAATGTTCACATATCAAACCCTAGAATTAGGTGAGAGCTATCTAAAACAGACAGTTTTGTGTTGATATCCGTAGCAGATTGCAAGATATTTTCTCTGAAAAAAAGTACGCCGCTTATTTGTTTTCATCCAAAATATCTTCAAAACGTTTATGAATCTCAACACAAAACTGGCTGTGTTAGATAGGTCTCACCTAATTCTAGGGTTTAATATGTGAAATTTTTGATTTTTTTAGTCTATTTGATACAGGAATCGATTTTGTGCATTTTTCTTTGCGCGCGAGCTAATTCACTATGCACGGCGCCTTAAGCAAATCTGAGAACTGTGAACGCGGAGCGCCGGGCATTGTGTCCGGCACCGAGTTGCTTGTATTGCTGAGTTTAGCGAAATACTTTCGTATGACAACACCCTTCTGTGACACCCTGTAGAACCTAGAGAGCCGTTGCTTGTTTCCAAAAACGCCAAAAACTGCCTACCCAACTCCAACTCCATCCAACTCATGCTACGCGCTGAAAACTTGCGCTGAAAGCGTATGCTGGGCTGAAACTAGCAACCTTGATGTGAAGTTAAATTGAAAATGAATGACTCAAGCGCGTCCTCATTTCGCGTTGCGTAGTTTGTCAACTAGAATCACTGTTTTGTTCGCCAATTTACGTACATGTAGCGGGAATGTTGAAAATATATCTGTACCTAAAGTTGTAAATATCCTTCGAAGTAAATCGAGTAATATTTTTTTTAAACTCAAACTTTCGTGAGCTTTGCACATTTTTCTATAAAATAACGGTTTTACTCACTAGTATTTTGTCGGTGTAGCCGATTAGTTTTGGTTCTCATTTGGAGAAACTAGTCGGCTACACCGACAAAATACTAGTGAGTAAAACCGTGATTTAATAGAGCAAAAAAGAGTAATAAATCTGTTAAAGGTGTAGTGTCCTTATTATCCTAGAAAAGATAAGGATATCACAAAAAATATTTTCTTATCCTACGAGGCATGCCAAACAAATTTCAACTATACCAGAGACTTTTTTTGACCCCTTATTTTTACATAGCATAAATTAAATCAACAATTTAGCCCATGCAAACCACATTTATTTTTTTAATTAGCACTTACTATTAATAGTATCGATCTCATTAAGCTATTCATTTCCAGATTTTTTCAAGAAAATTTAACGCGCCAATAAAAATCTTACATTCCTTAGAAATTAAAGGCAACTATTTCCTAGGACACTTTATAAATTTCCGGATATTACGACTTTCCTGCAACATACGAGTCGGTAAACATCGTTAGAGCCAACTGCCCCTTAATATGATTGTAGTTTCTAAGACCTAGGTAGTAGAGGTTCTAATGTTCAGTGAAGGTTGAAGCCGAGTATGCCAAACTAACAAGAGTATTGTTAAGCAAGTTCTGGCACAGACAGTTTGTAATAAAATTATAATCTTGGGACAGAGATGGCGGTTTTGTCTGCGTGGAAATTATGATCTACTATCGTTTGCCTGTGACTTCGTCCGCGCAGACTTGAGATAAAAAGTTGCCAGTATTTTTCCCCAAACTTAAAAGACTCCTCTTATTTGATTGGAAATGCTTCTTTATATCTCGCGCTTCCAGAAACGGGTCAACTTGATTGCGCTGGGGGCCGCCTCCAGAAGATTCTGACAGCTGCACTATTATGGAGCATCAGGGCAGGTATGAAGAAGGATGCGACGTTGACTGTACGGCTCCACATCGGCACGAAACATCTGCATCTTCTGGCAGTATCCCTACTTTCTCATAATTATCCTTCGTACGAGCAACACCACCACGGAGGCGGTTCAGGGATTTCCACACGCTCCGATCTTTTCGTCCTCCTAACGGCAGTATGGCTTAATGAAGCCTATCTATAACCCATGATGCATGGGGTATCTTAGCATCTCCGTGCTAGTCACTGACCTTAGATAATGATGAAAACCCCACAGCACATCTGTGATATTATGATACCTACTTAGTTACCTCTATTCCCACCTGTTCTGTTGAGCAGTTCTGTCGGCAGAACTACTGGTTTTTTTTACCATAATTATCGCAATAAACGAATTCGAAGAATTATATACTCAGAGCACTAAACTAAGTAAACCTACTTTCACCAAAATGCACCAGTTTCAAACATTTACACTTCGTCTGAAAGCAAACACAAGCTCGGAAGCGTTATAGACGCCTAAAGTGTAAGTAAACCAAGAATTCTCTTCACATGACCAATGGATTGACACTTGAATGAAAGATATCTGAGCGCGTCCGTACTTCGGAATGAACGGTAAACAATTGGTCCCGGTTGTTGTTGAGCCATGTCAGAGGCACTTTAGGTGACCTAAACCTCTAATAACAGGGGTAGCCAGTGGCCAACTAAGGCCTTCCACGTAATGAGATGATTTATACAGCGTCCAGTGGTACCTTCACTCACACTAGATGGGTGCAGAGATCACTCAGCGCTGCAGTGCCTGGGAGGCCACTACCTTATACGATATCTATCTCCTACTTGAATATTTATGTACACACGACAGCACGTCGACCTTTACATGCTAGTGAAAGTGAAAGTGAAAGTGAAAAAAACTTTATTGCCGATAACACATGAAATAAAAAATTTGTAACAAAATTCCGAGCTATATGTATAGATTTAGTAGGGTAGGTAATACTTAGAGCTAAGCTTTAGTTGGGCAAATGGACTCATGCTCAGCTGTGTGCCGACCGGTGACAAGTCACCGGACGGCGCTGATTTTCAGCATGCGCCATGGACACAAATAATTTAGGTACTTGAAGCAGTTTCATCATTTTTTAAATTATAGAAAAAACAAAACAACAATTTTTTTGAGAAAATAAAATAAAATACAACAACAGAAACGATTCAAAATTCCGAGAAAAACATAAACATAATCAAGGTTGAACAAATGATGTGATACTTATACATATAGATTCGCCTCCGATCAAGGATAAAAAATTCCATAGATAGAACAACTTATACTAAAGTGTATGTTTGTGTGTGTGTGTGAGGGTGTGTGTGTGTGAGGGTGTGTGTGGGTGTGTTGTGTATGGGTTTATGTAAAGAGCTAGTACTCGGTTGCGTTACGGGCGATCTTACAACAAAAATGTAAACTCTGACGTGCCGTCGTGTGTACACTATGCAGTTAATGTGTGACTTTGTAGTGGCAATATCACTCACTGACAGTGAAGGAAAAACATCGTGAGGAAACCAGCAAAACTTTGTTTGCTCTACACGTATTGACTTTGACTTTGTTGTGGGCTAGGCTGTGCGGAAAAGATGGTATAGGTGCTGGGCAAGCACTCCATCTAAACATGTCACTTCACCTGTGTAGCGTGAGTGGAGAGGTGCCACTGGACGCCGCTGTTTAAACCACCAGTTTTTTATGCAATGAAAAACACAATAAAATGTCTATTTAGTAGGTAAATCATTTTTCTTTGGATGGCTTTCCGACTTAACGAAGGTTGGCAATCAGCTTCGCTAAATTTAATTACCTATTAGGAAGAAGCCCCCTTGTTTGTATATACCGGTGCCTCTTCCACATGTCTTTGTTTATGACTTTATAAGATAACGTCTAATATTTCATACGGAGAGCGTATTTCACCAGAGAAGCGGTCCCAAGAGAAGTTACTGAGATTCGGGCTCACAATAATAATGTGAATATACATAGACTAACAACACCTCTAGAGGAAATGGGGCTTGCGGCTTTTTCATATTCATATTTATTTATTCCTTATAATAAACCCGAAAAGTTTTTTTTTTATAACCCCTGACATTGAAGCTTCAAATAACCAAATAAACAGCTGAATCGATTTTGATAAAATACATCTAACGCTCGCTAAAAATCCTGCTTGCAAAAAAAAAACCGCATCATAATCGGTTCACCGGTTTAAGAGCTACGAATGGTGCCACAGACAGACACACAGACACCCTGACACACATAGTGGTCAAACTTATAAAACCCCTTTTTTTTGGTCGGGGGTTAAAAAGTGCTGATAATGTTCAAACGGCTGAACATATTTTCCCTTAAACTTATGAAACTAGTGCGCGACTCGCACTTGGCCGCTTTTACTTATAGGTAAAAAGTCCGTTCGCTATCATAGTGTCACTTTGATATTTGCCGCCTTGGCGCGCGGCGGCTTTCACAAAAGAAAGTAAAGGAAGCCGCCGCGGCGCAAACACGCCAGTGAATTTGGCTCGGCGCTCGTCATTCTATAAAGAAGCGTCATCGTCTTATTGAGAGGTTGTACTTATGACTTTTGACTTAGTAGGTATTTTGTATCGAGTGTCAATCGCTGCGTGTAGTTAAAATGTTTTTTCGTCCGTGGAAGGATAGCGAGGTGCCTAGACGATACTTCGAATGACCCAAAAACTAAAAGAAAGGTTTTGTAAAACATGTGAGCAAACTCTAGTAATTGTCCATCAGCATTGTGTTGAAATGAATTTGTCTGCGCCCATCACAGATACTTCAAAAATAGTTGGTATCCCAAGAACCAAGATTGCCGTCGTGTGTACCGACACTATCTAAGCGAACGGACTGACAGCACGTCAGACTGTACACTTTTGTTGTAAAGTCGCCCGTAATGTAACCGAGTAGAGTGCTAGCGTGTAAGGGTCGACGTGCTGTCGTGTGTACATTATCGTAGATCTAATTGAATGATTTGTAATTCTCTAGCAAGACTGAAATATAAATATCTTTATAGATACCAACACAGCGCATTTTAGTTCCGCCCATCGCCACGAGGTACACAAGACGCACGTCGACCCTTAAACGCTAGCACTCTACTCGGTTACGTTACGGGCGACTTTACAACAAAAGTGTACACTCTGACGTGCTGTCGTGTGTACCTATCGTTGTTAGCGCCGCTCTTCATACATTTCCGATCCAGTACCCCAAACTAACGAATTCCGTTACACCACAATATTCTGTAGCGCTGTAGATATAATAATAATATTATGATACGTATCTGTAATTGAATATTGACTGTTTATTACGACAATAAATTCTTTCCTTAGTTTATTACGACAATAAATTCGATGTACATTGAGTAGTATTTTTTGTAAACTTTCTAATATCGAATCGGCTACGCAATGTACACACGACAGCACGCCAGACTGTACACTTTTGTTGCAAAGTCGGCCGTAACGTAAGTGAAAAGAGTGCACGCGTGTAAGGGTCGACGTGCTGTCGTGTGTACATCGAATTGTCATAGTACATTGACATTGACAGTTTTATGAAATGGCCCACTGGGGTGGCCACTTGATACGATTACCCCTCCCTACTAGCTAGCTAGAACATTGAGTGCTTCTGAGTAAGTAATCAATAAGTATAATCATATCATCATCATCATCATCATCAGCCTGCAGTGGCCTGCACCCACTGCTGAGTAAAGGCCTCTTCATATTAAGTAATTAGTTTTAGGACAAAATTGTACAATAGATCTTAAAGTTACTAAGGCAAGGGTGCTCTGCTTCCTAAGAAGGTAAAACCTGTATAATAGGGTAAGCAGTTCTCTTTAAAAACAAAGGACAAAAGTACAAGCTTTTCTGAAGTTAATTAAAAAATAAGAGTAAAGACAAAAACACAAAAAATACAAGCAGATGGTGAGTAGGTAATGCTTGGTTGTTATACTACTACTCCACCTATGTGTTAATGCGTTAATTAGCGCGTTAAGTCGGGCATCACACAGATGTGGCCAAGAAAATTTGTCCGCTAAACCATCGTTATGTCAATATTAGCGTAGACATGTGATGTGGCGCAGTACCTTTGCAAAAAGGTTTTATCTAGTTTCAGGGGGTTTTTACACAAATAAAATAAAAATAACTTTTACAAAAATAATAATGTCACAGAAAAATATTAACCATCACTATTACTGGATTTTTTTAAATATTATAATTACTGCAGTTCGTATTGGATGAAAATGAGAATCTGCGACAAAAATGAAGCTTTGAAAACAATCGTGAGAATAATAATAATTGAAGTGTTTTAGCTTTTCAGCATTAAAAAAATACCCTGTATAATTTTCTATTGATGTTCCTTTTACATGTTGTTATGTTGTGATTGTGAACGTGCTAAAAATACGGCACTCTGAACCCTTTTGGTACCGAATTGATATTAGCTACGCATTGTGCGTTAGGTGGGTGGAGGCTATGAGAATATGAGATTAGCGGAATCTGTCAGTATTTTTTCTTAAAAAATACTTCCTCTCAAATACTTCTGATAAAGCAGTGTGCTTGTTCTGTAAAAAAAAACGCACATTTGCTAGTGCTCAAAACCGGTTTATTTGCGATATTTAAGATTATTAATAAAAATATTGTTTATTTGCATAAAGGCTTTTATACTCAAGCTTTGTCCCAATAGTATATTCATTCTAGATTTTTTAGCGGCAAAATTTATAATTTAAATTTATTGCTGCTATGTTATACCTATATACGAGTACATTAAAATACACAACTCTCCCACCCCCTCCGCAAGCCGCTTACCCCCTCCCCCCCTTGAAAAGTGTCCCGTTTTACAGATTTTCTCAATTTTCAGGAAAACTATACAAGCTAGGACAAAATGGTCAAAGACTGAATTATTTATCAATAAATTACCAACAAATAAGTACTAGCATTAATTTTGATACGATTTATAGTTTCCAAGCTATGGTGCATCAAAGATTACAAAAATGTGCGCTTGGCAGAAATAAAACATTTAATACATAAGAAACAATAAATATTTATTATTATTACAAGAAATGCGTTTATGTAGTTCTTAATATCTAAAATAATATCTAAAGAGTGTGGAGGAGTTTGTGGTCCGTCTGTCGCGCCGTATATTCCACTGCGCGGACAACGGGCCGCACCGGCACCTCCACCACATTGCCCCCAACTACGGCCGGTCAGTAAGAGGACGTCCGTACCCGCGGGAGCTCCTCGAGCTGTAAGACTCCAGCAGCTCGGAGCCCCACTGACCTCCATCGCAACGACTGCACACCCAAGACCCGGGGGCTGATGCCTCCGGAGAAGACGCACGGGACAAGAGTGCCAACTCAAAACCCGCACCTACTACTGCGCGGCCAAGCAGCAGTAGCAGACGACCACTGACTGACTAATATCTAAAATAATCAGGATAGTCATCATTATCTTTTGAAGATTTGTTGAAGCAACTAAGGCCCTGGCAATGGTTGCACATGGTGGAACAACGCAATGCAGCATTGACACATCGACATCTTTTTCCGCAGGCTGTTTTGCAGCTGCATGATACTATTTTCAGTATCAACTTTGGAGCTGGTGACTTTGTGTTGTGGCCAACGTATTTGTTGAAGTAGACGTATCGTAAATTCGTAACTCGTTTATACTTTTTTCAGTTTGCTTAGCCCCATACAAGGCGAGAATATACGAGAGGTCCAAAAGTTCGCGGAATAAAAGGGTTGTAAGAGGGATAAAAAAAAATCCTTTTCAACATAGTCCTTCCGAAGCTCAATACACTTTTTGAATCTTAGGATTAGCTTTTCTATAAGCTGAAAAAAAAAATCTTCCGTGCCCTGAAAATGGGTCAAAATGGCTTCTTGGACTTCTTTTTTCTATCGTCGGAAAATTTTCTTCCTCGAAGGTATTTTTTTAACTTTCAGAAACAAATAACAATTGCTGGGGGTCAGGTCTAGGCTGTAGAGAGAATAAACTAGTGTCTCAAACCCACATCTGTGTAAGGCAGCCATCGCAATGTGACACTTGTAAACGGTCTAATTGTCTTGCAAAAAGACAACACTCCGAGACCATTTTTCTCTTCTAGTTTCTTTGATAGCTTCCTTTATTTTTTCCAATAGTGAAACGTAATATTCTCCGGTTAAGTATATTGACACCTTTTATTTGTAGTCTATTAACAAAAATTTCTTCAGTGACCCAAAAAATCGTCGCCATCATCTTGCCAGTAGATTTTGACACCTTAAACTTGTAAGGGTTGTACCCTTTTTATGCCAACGTATCGACTCTTGTTTGGACTCGGATTCATAATGATGAACCAAATTTTCACTTTCAGTCACCATTCGTGCCAAAACGGCTTTTGGTTTTCTACCACAGACCTCCAAAAAGTGTTGAAGTGGGGCGTGGGCATTCTCGGCGCCCATGTTACAGTGACTTTTTTTATACCAAGATGTTCATTAAGTATCCTCAAAATTATGGTATCTGATACTCCAATTAATGCAGATAGAGGTTTTTTTTTCAACCGGGCGTCTTCCAATACAACTTTATCGATTTTTTTGATGTATTCGCTGTGGTGGAGTCAAAAAGGTGTCTCGGGCTGGGGACATCTTCAATCGACTCTCTCCCTTATTTTAAAAGTCCATGCCACTAATAAATCAATGTTTTGGAAGGGCAATGATCCCCATAAATGGTCCCCACCTTTTAAATTTAGATTTTTGGAGCTTATTCCTCATTGATAAGGAACTTTATAACGGCAAAATCCTCAATTTGCTCCATAATTGCAGGTAACTTCCGGATATACTTATTCTCAGGACGATAACTTATTAATTAATTAAACTAGGACGCTGAAATTTGGCTTATAGACTCGTAATGAGTTGCTTATTACAATGACACCCGCAAGAAAATAAAAAATATTATTTTTTATTGTTTCTTGTGTATTAAATGTTTTATTTCTGCTTAGCACACATTTTTGTAATCTTTGATGCACCATATCTTGGAAACTATAAATCGTATCAAAATAAATGTCAGTACTTATTTGTTGGTAATTTATTGACAAATAATTCAGTCTTTGACTATTTTGTCCTAGCTTGTATAGTTTTTCTGAAAATTGAGAAAATCTGTAAAACGGGACACTTTTCAAGGGGGGGAGGGGTTAAGCGGCTTGTGGGGGGGGTGGGAGAGTTGTGTATTTTAATGTACTCGTATATAGGTACAACATAGCAGCAATAAATTTTAATTATAAATTTTGCCGTTTTGCCCATACATTGAAATCTAGAATGAATACACTACAAGAGATTAGCATAGAGATAACATGTAGTACATACGACAGCACGTCGGATTGTACACTTTTGTTGTAAAGTCGCCCCTAACGTAACTGAGTAGAGTGCTAGCGTGTAAGGGTCGACGTGCTATCGACCACATACAGTTTTTCCTTCTTGCACTGATTTTTAAGAGGTTTTTGGTATTTTCCCGCAAATTAACCGATTTTGAGGATTTTTTTTACAGAATGATGACAAAGGTTTATGAGGAACATTTGAAAGAAAGATATAAAAAAAAAAATGTACCTACGTACTCACAAAAAAATATATCTTGCGGCGTTGCTAGAAAAAATCACCCTTATAAACGCTAAAAGTTTGTGGATGTTTGCCTTTCACGCAAAAACGACGGATTTGGATGAAATTTGCTATAGCATACATACCGGAATAACTTATATAAATTGTTAGGTACCTATAAATTGTTGGTTTTCTCTGCATCTTCGTCCGCACTGACTTCCATCGCGGAAATAATATAGGCAATTTTTTTTGTAGTAGAATAAGTATTTGTGTTGCTAGTATTTGCGGTGGAGTAGCATCGTAAGATCAAGGCTTGTGTGCTACAAAATGTTTATTAAAGCGAGTGAAATTCAGGCTGATCATAGAAGCTGTTAAACCAAAATTCGCTTCAACCCAAGTTTCGTGGCACTGAAAAAAGGTGGGGACAGATTTGGTTTAATTCAATTTGAAATTCGCATTTTAGCACCCTTTGATTGGGCTTGTTTACGACTGTGAGTTGGTTACCAAAAGGGGTCAGAATTACCTATACAACGTGTTACAAAAAGCCCTAACTCTCTTTGCAGGGTGTAACCTACTGGTCAAAAGGATGAAGATTCTGTAAAAAAAAGTTGCATACAACAAATATTATTTTATGAGCTCAAAAGTTTTTTTTTATTTAGTTTAAATTCAAACACATTTTTGTACTGTGCACTTGTGCATTGCATATTTTTACATTTTACTCCCGTAATAACATTTTATTTTATTTCACTTTTTTTGACATTTATCAATTAAAAAATAAATAAAATAGGCAGATTACATACATCCCTTTTTTTTTGCTTCTGCAATAGCTAGTGTAACGACCTTTCGTAAAAGGTTTATTTTTATTTTTATATCGGGGTTAATAAAATACAAGTAGCCTGTTTCCCAAACCATCAAAAACATTGTCGCCTACCTTCGATAGGAGGTAACACCGCACAAAGGGGCAAAAAATATGCGAGGAATTTTGATAATTAGCATCTCCCATGCAACCTCCGTATTATGCGCAGCGATGTAATGGTGGTATTAATAGTCGTCTGAGATCACCTACTTCAGCTCGATCTCAAGCAGGTGAACTCAAAAAAACTCTAATGCTAATGTCAAGCCTTGGCTAATGTCAAACTTGAGTAGCTGTCAGCGTATTAATAGACACTATCTTGAGATTGACATTGACATGAGCCAAGGCTTGACATTAGCATTTGACTTTGCCACCCTTACTGCCGGTTTCTGATTTGAGAAATTCGCTAAGCAAGCACTTAATCATCGCTCTGCCTCTGCGGAATAACGTGACAGAACGATAGTTAAGTATTTACTTCGTAAAATTCTCAATTCAGAAACCGGGCCTAAGACTTCAAACCTTTCTCAAACTACGTATTATTCCTTTAATACGCCTCTAATAAAATCTAACTCTAATTCTACATTTCCTCGTAACTGCCTTCCCGTAAATCCTACTAATATTATAAACGCGAAAGTTTGTGAGTGAGTGTGTGTGTTTGTTACTCTTTCACGCTCAAACGGGTGGACGGATTTGCCTGAAATTTGGAATGTAGATAGCTTAAATAATATAATAATATATAGGCTCGATAATACATAATTATAACGCTTTTACACTTAAGAGCAAAGTTAGACACATATCCTTTTTCTGTAGTCCACGCGGACACTCGAATACGAACATTAGTATTTTAAGATCATTCGACTTTCAAAATAATTCATAATCGCGCATAGCTACTTGCGCGTACTAAAGTTTCGTTCAGAGAGGATGCGTGTTTCGCATTCCTGATCGCTATACTCCGAGACTGAAGGAATGTGCTGTATCGGAGTAGAAATTAGACGCGTTTAGCAGGGGCGCCTCTATTGGATTTGATAATGCAGAGGCGGAAAATATTGTGGAGAAAGTTGTGTTATTGAAAATTACTTTTACAGGCTTTCTTGCTGTCGTAGATAGATAGAGAGAACTCTTTATTGCAAAACAGAAATAATACTGTAGTTCGCCATGAACTATGAACTCGCGACCACAGTTACAAATTATGTGTAACTTCTTGCTAACACCATTCGCGCAGGCGCGCGCACTATGCATAAACTGTACAGTGTACAACCCCATATCTCGGCAACCCCTCAACCGATTTGGCTCATGTTCGAACTCAAAAAGAATTCCTAATTTCATTCGCCTACCAAATTTTGCATTATCCGACTGTTATTTACTCAAGTTATCGTCGAACGAGCATTCATGCATATGTACATAAAGAACATTGTGTCAACGTCTCAAATCCAAAATTGTATTCGAGGAAAACCAGATTTTTCATTGAATGTAGAGGTAGTGAAGCCAAAACCAACCTTATGTATGGATAAACAAAGTCTATTTTTTAAAGGTTAAATAAAGTTGTTAAGGTGAAAGTAACTAACAAAGAGCCAAAATGAACTGTCACTCATTCGGTGAGGTTATTAATGTGATTAAAATAGGTATGATAATAGCCTTTATAGGGTCTAATACATGACAAAAGAATATTTAGTTCATTACATTAGAGTTCGCCAGCAAGTGTAGCATAAGGATGGGTTAGGCAGTGCAAAAACTATGTGTTTCTGCTCTTGAATTTCAGGGATCTGACTATTTGGAGTTCCAATGAAGCGTGTATATTGGTTTTAGGAATAATTGAAGAGTTAACATGTAGGTATTGACTTGTCTTTCCTGTGGGCTAGGCCGACTAAGCTGTCAGGATGGTAGCATAGGTGCTGGGCAAGCCTACTCCATCTAAAACAATGTCGCAGGCACTGCAGCGACGAGTGGTCTCTTCACCCATCTAGTGTGAGTGAAGGTGCCAATGGACGCTGTATAGAGTGTATAAATCATCTCATTACGTAGATGCAAAGGCCTTAGTTAATTCTTGTGCTATGCTAGCTGGTAAACGCTCGATGTAGATAAGGATCCCACCAAAAACATTTTCATTTAAAAAATGTTGCCAAGACGAGACCATACACCTCGCACTGTCAAAAAGCTATCACATCTCATGTAGAGCCAAGCTCCTTACTCTAACGCCCTAACTCTACAAGCTCTAATAACTTAACTTCACAAACTCTACACCTTAGTCAAAATATTATGTGGCTTGGCCGTTTATAAATCTACAGGGTGCACTCTAAGTCTATAACGGAACTTTAAGTAGGCTGTCTACTGATCACTGCAAACACCTTGTACCAGGTGGCGAATAAAATGGAGCCAAAAAAATACCAGCTGTTCCATACAAAAGGTCGACTCAGTACTGCACCAAATGTATGAAACAGCTGATATTTTTTCGGTCCATTTTTTCGCCACCTAGTACAAGTTGTAGTGATCAGTAGACAGCCTACTTAAAGTTCCGCTATCGACTTAGAGTGCACCCTACAACTACTGTAATTCTTGCTTTAGAGTAGATAGGTAAATAGTGTTAGGTATTTTTTTAGACAAGCTGATTTAGCCGCTTTAGCCGAAAATTACGAAGGCAAGGTTCCACGGTAAGATTGGCGCCGGTAGTCAAACGGGGTCCTTTAGTCGCCCATAAAAGTTTCAATAACTTACTGCGGTATTCAAGGCGGGTTTGCGAGGTTGGATTCTGGGACACCTGGACGGTTTGGACCGTTACAAGTACCCGATCAAGATTGGCAGATAAACATGAGTAAAATCAGGAGTACCATTATCAAAATTCAACATCAATAACCGTCTCTTTCAATTCGACATAATTATTTGGAAGAAGTCGCTCGACAATATTTTCATGAAATTGCAAGTTCGTTCAGTCAATATCGACACAAAAATTTAATTTCGACAAACGGATGACCGACAAAATTTTCTTTGGACAGTACAGAACTTCGTTGCGTTTTGATTTCGACAGTATTTTATTCGAAATACTACGGGCAATGGTCTGTGATATGGGAGATGCTCTGCTCTTCCCCGCAATAGCAATGCGGGTCCGTCCCTTGGGCACATTTACCCTGCGAATTTCGGCACTTGTTTATTTGAGTCCAGTATTTTCGAGGTATATTAAAGCCTGGCATTCCTGTCGGATACAAGAGCTCTATTTGTCACATCAGAATCATTCCACCTTTCCGATCATCTTTTTGTTTTTTTTTTCACAATATAAATATCTTGCTTGACAGGTTTCTGATTTATGGTTTAGATTGATTAGATCGATAGAAAGACGTTACACCGTCGCAGCCACCCAAATTCACCAGAATCAGTCCACCAATCGTAAACTTCGAGCTTTACGCCGCAGTCCTTTTGACCCACAGTGTGGCGAGACCCCTATCCTAGATCTAGTAAAACCGTGGTTTAGCGCCAAACCACCCAAGTACAGAAGGTGCAAAATCGTTCGGCGTAGACACACGTTACTGGGGTAAATAAGTAACTCTTTAATGCACACCAGAAAGTACAACATAAATAAATAAAAAAATATATTACAGAAAAATAAATAAATTAAAGTACCTACAAATGTCTGTCTCATCGCTAAAAGCCATTTCTTCCAGACAACCTTTGGATGAGTGAAAGTCGTTCAAAAGTAATTGAAACTGCTACGTGCTAAGAGCCGAGTTATAACGTAATAGATGTATTTTCCCAATTTTTTTCGTAGTTCAGCTACATTTTCTTAGCTATTTCAAAAATCTTTTTTTTTTCTGTCAAGTATACCTAATACATTATTGATGTTCCCAAGGTAGTTAGACTCCAATAGACAGTGTAATAATGTAATAGTTAGAGAGCTGGTGACCAATCGAGATATTTTTTCGTACAAGGCTAGGAGTTGGTAAGCTGATAGAGTAGACTTCGCTGAGTCTGGGAAAAATATTTTTTTGGCACGGTCGCGGTTGAAAGTTAGATTTTTTCGACTTTGAAAGTTTAAATGTATGGGTTCAGTATTTTTTTTTGTCGTACAAGGCTAGAAACTTCTAGGTTAGTTGTTGAGACTCAGTTGAACAAGAAAATATATGTTTTTTTGGCCGAGCGTGGTTGAAAGTTTGATTTTTATAACCCAAAAATTCACACTTTCTAGGTTATAAAAAACAATATTTCTACCGCGTTTGGCTAGTAATAAATAGTGATTTCGTGATCAGCGGAGACTAAAAAGGCAGCCTAAAAACTCCCAGCCTTGTAGACAAAAAAGAAATGACTCAACCCATACATTTAAACTTTCAAAGTCGAAAAAATCTAACTTTCAACCGCGACCGGACCAAAAAAATATTTTTCCCAGATTCAGCGAAGTCTACTCTATCAGCCTACTAACTCCCAGCCTTGTACGAAAAAATATCTCGATTGGTCACCAGCTCTCCAACTATAAGTAAATAACAGCTGAAAGTAACCCCCTTTTCGGCGCGAAAAACGCATCGCTCTAATTTCTTTCAGGCTATTTCTTTTATTATAAAAACTATTTGCAAACATCCGTATTGGTCATCTACTGATATAAACCAAGTTTCAGCAAAATCTAGCCTGTAGTTTAGAAATTAAACCGGAACTACGTTTGTATGGGAAATCGCTGCTTAAGTGCGTTCTTAAGACTTCAGCCGCAGGTGGAGCAGAAGCATTAAAATCAAATACTTACTTTAGACTCTTTTTGGGCCAATAGAGGCCTCAGGGGGCTATTTCTAGGGAATCTCGCATTAGACACATCTCGAAGGAAAAATCTCATGTCATTTCGATCTCGACTGCTCCCGATCACTCTAGCATGTCGGGCGAAAAAGGCAAACATCTCGCAGATATCTCATGCCTAATGTCGAGGATGACTTCGTGAGAATAGGAAATGTAATATTTGCCGCAAAATTAGATTTTTCCTTCGAGATGAGTCCAATGCAAGATTCCCGAGAATTAGCCCCCAGCACCAATGTGCACAGGGGGGGATTTGCGTATGTTCACGGGCGATTTTCCATGTTGACCCATTGTGAAGAGGGGTATAGGAGGAGCGGGTGATCATGCTCCTCACTATCAAAGGGAAATTTCCCGCCAAGCAGATCTTATGCTTGGGGACCGGCCGGGTCCAACTGAACATAGTTGGACGTTCTATATATACTCAGCTACGAAAGATATTTTGCTGGCGCGATGCAGGATTGTAGCGAGTAGCGATTTGACAGCTAGAGTATGTAGCAGTTTCCTGTGCGCCCGACAGGGGTCGCTACAGGGGCCTGAATTCATGAATTAACTACAAAACACCAATTGAACTTAATTTTTTGAAGCAGTGTTGTTAACAGCTACCTTATTATTACCTAAAGCTCTACGCATTTTTGTCATTGATTGCTTGTTCGAGGTCACCCAAGTATAAATTCTTGTGACTTTCTGTTACCTGCTATTTTGCGGTTTAACCCCGTGGAGAACCAAACCACAAGTCACAAAATGGGATTGAATAATACACTAATAGGTGGTGTAAAGAAGTTTCAGTGAAGTGTGGTTGTTGGACGAATATACAGGGTGTCCTAGAGGAAAGTTCACATTTGAAAACCCTTTAGTTTGGCCGTGTCTGAGGTTAGGAAGCTGGAAGAGGGCTTGATCGACACGTTGAAGATCCTACGCTGAAGTAGACTGCCATACACTTTCATTATTTTTTTATTTTTACGGTTCCGTACCCGAAGGTCGCCAAACGGGACCCTATTACTAAGACTCCGAAACAACACCTTGTAATTCAAATAATAGTTATTTGTTATGCAAGAATGCAAATTATTGTTTGCGGCGAGTGCTTGTATTGAATTCCGAGCTAGCGAAGGTTTCTAAAATTGAGCCACGAGCGTAGCGAGGAAAGCGCACAAAAATACAAAGTGGTTTAAAAAAGGATCTTCTACGATCGCATGTTTAAAGTAACAGCGTACTTTCCGAACATGGGAGATGAAAAAGTTTTTTAGTACACACGACAGCACGTAGACGCTTACACGCGACTTTACGACAAAAGTAAGTACTCCGATCACTCTGACGTGCTGCCGTGTATACCATTGAAAAGTGAACTTTACTCTTGGACACCCTTTACCTATTTAGTGTTAACATACTCCAAACGGCCGTTTGAAAGTTTTGTTTCAATTGTTAACGTGGGATGTTTCAGTGCTATAAGCGTTTAATCAGGATGTTTTTTTTTTTTCAAAATAACACGACAGCACGTCAGTACACTTTTGCTGTAAAGTAGCCCGTAACGTAACCGAGTAGAGTGCTAGCGTGCAAGCATCGACGTGCTGTCTTGTGTACATCATGCGTAATTATATTTAAAGAATCTGCCAACTGTGAGTCGTACTAGCGCACCGAGGGTTCCGTACCACGATTGGTTGCCATGTACCTATTTAGAAAACAATCAGGTTGGACGGACCTCACCCAAGTGTGCGGGTCCGACTTATATGGATAGACAGACAGACACAGAGTATTAGGGAGGAAAAAGGGTTAAACCTTTTTGTGAACAAACAACCACTAAGCAAGAAGAGGTTGAATGTAACTTTAAGAGGGGCGCTCTTAAAGTTACATTCAACCTCTTCTCAAGAAATCACAGATAATTCTGGATAAACATTTATTTGTATAAACGTTGAATGTTTCCAGTTTTAATTAAATGGTATCGCGACTGGCGTGGAGTAAGGTTTAACTCGCCATAAAAGGTTAGGAATTAACTGGAACTGATATCTCTTTGAATAGATTATAATTCTTTATCAGTTTAAGGGGACGATCACTCTTTCGTGTAGGAAATCAAAAAACGGCTCAAAACATTTTAGTAGGTAAGAACAGTAAGTTTTTTTAAGTATTATTTTTGGTGTATCCTATCTATCTATCTAACAAAAAAAAAATACAGTATTTTTATTATTATTCCTGGTGCTTCCATGCGTTCGCTGCTCTTGTACATAATTATGTAGAGGCTTCACTGATTTTTAATAGATACAAATTCAAGAGTAAGAACGTCTCATCAATGATTTCAGTGCATAGGGATAATATTGTTTGGTAATGAAAGAGCAAAAAAAAACTATTTATTCATTTTAAACATTATAGAGCGCCTGTACGTTATGCAAGAGGTTGCGGGTTTAAGTCCTGTCCCGAGTGAATTCAACTTATTATAAATGTTTATAAACCATATTGTCATCAAGGTTGACTAACGATTTTCTGAATTTGCAATTCGTACCTATCCTAAAAAAATTAACATAATAATCACGGTAAGTAAGCCTAAACGAGGCCTCCCCTTAACCATTTCAAAGTTCTCTTTAAAGGCCGCGCCGCAACTTCTAGTTTGATAACGCGGGTCCCCAAGCATTAATTATTAGATTATTGTCGATTTCTCGGTATCCAACCGTTATTGGCTTAATCTGGATTCGGTGAGAATTGGTCTCGCGACTCTGTCATTTGGTGGGTCATTTTCAAACCGCCCTTTTTTGTTTTATTTGGCTTGTAAAACGGGTTACAACTTACAATCGCTTACGACAAGACAATTATTATTAGTGGTTTCTTTTTTATTATTTATTTATTGATTGATGATTGGTTGATTTTTGATTGATTGATTAATTGTTTGTTGGATTGATTGATTGAACGATTGACTAATTGATTGATTGATTGATTGATTGATTCTTTGATTGATTTATTGATTGATTGATAACAAATAGGTATCTAAGTATTATTTCGGACCGAAAGTTTTAGAGGTGTCAGGAACAAGCCGTTTTGAACTGATTGCCCTCAAAGATTCGAGATTTGTGTTGAAACGACAAATTGTTGCCGCTCGGTCGGACCGGGAAATATTAATTAAAATCATTATTAACGCAATGTTGACAGAATATCTCGGCGATGGACAAAGGCTAACGTTATCGTTATACACAGTAGGTACTTATCATTATTATTTTAAACTTTGAGGTACTTAAGCCAAAGGTCATCCTAAAACCTATGAATATAAATAGTAAAAGTCAAAAGTGGCCGTTTTTTCTTGTCCTACACAATTATTAAGGCGCTGGGCATAGTGAATTAGCCCGCGCGCAGATAAAAATGCACAAAATCGATTCCTGTATCAAATACATTAAAAAAAACGAAAATGTTCACATATCAAACCCTAGAATTAGTTGAGACCTATCTAACACAGCCATTTTCCATAACATATCCATAACAGATTGCAAGATATTTTGCTTGAAAAATTAAAGCCTATTTTTTTTCAAGCAAAATATCTTCAAAACGTTTATGAATGTCACGAAACTGGCTGTTTTAGATAGGTCTCACCTAATTCTAGGGTTTGATATGTGAAAATTTTCAATTTATTAGTGTATTTGATACAGGAATCGATTTTGTGCATTTTTATCTGCGCGCGGGCTATTCACTATGCCCAGCGCCTTAATGTAGTAATTGTCCTAAAATAGTTAAGCCTAGGGATTCTGATTTGATTAGGGATCCCCTTTTTAGCAAAAAGTGATAAACGTCTATCTATCTTCTATCTAAAAACTCATCCAAAAAGAAGATCAATATGATTGTTTTTTTTTATTGGCGGCACTGGTGGATGGGGTAACCTCCTCTTAAATAGAGCACACCTAGATAGATAGAGCCATATCTAGCCATACGTGTGTCAATCAATCAAGACGTATTTTCATTCTTTTCGCATACGATATCTTGACACAATGAAAGTCAGTAAGATGAAGCCTGCAAGCGTAGCCGTAGCGTAAGGCCAATAGCGCACTAGGCGGCCAGGCCGCAGCGGCCAGGTCACAGCGGCCAGTGAGATACACACATAAGTATGAAATCGCCTTGGGCCACGCGCACCAGGGCCCTTAGCCTGTAACGCAATGGTGCCAAAATGGGCTCCCGATTGACGGTTTCAATAACGATTTATTATGCTGTCGGTCCAGCGTCCGTCCTTTTAATGTTTTTGTAGTACAGCAAAGAATATTATGAGTCTAATTCTAGAGGATTAGTTCGCTGGTTGTAGGAGGACAACGAAAAAATCCCGGTTTTGTCCTTCTACCTGGAACGCCACTGTGTTACAGGCTTAGGCCCCTGGTCGCAGCGGCCAGTGAGATACACACATATGTATGAAATCGCCATGGGCCACGCGCACCAGGCTGCAGCGGTCAGGTGCGCGCGGCCCACGGTGACTTCATAGAAATGTGTGTATCTCACTGGCCGCTGCGACCTGGCCGCTGCGGCTTGGCCGCTACGCTAGTGCGCTATTGGCCGGCCGGGTTAGAGCGTATCGAGCGAGCGGGTGTATAACTCTGTCTGACTCGCTCCACGTCAAACAAAAGAGTGAGAAACATAATGATAGTTATAATATAACCCTCTTTAGGCACTGACTAACCTAGCCTAACTAACGCAAGCTGTAAAAGTTCAGTAAGTCCCACTATTTGGGCAAAGGCCTTCACTGAGAGAGAGATGTACCCACTGTGAATTGGCGCTCTTGGCGGAAAAATGGTATTAAATCACCATCATCATCATCAGCCTGTTGACACCCGGCCACTACTGAATAAAGGCCTCTTCATGCTCACGCCACCGCTGACGATCCTGTGCCAGACGCAACCACTACTTTCCGGTTACTTGGGCTATATCATCAGACCATCTGGCTGGTGTCCAACCCAACCGATCTCTTCCCCTCTCGAGGTCGCTATTCTACGCTTGTCTTCGTCCATCTACCATGGCGTCTAGCCAGGTGTCCCGCCCAGTTCCACTTTAAGGTTGGACGATCTTAAATACGTTATGTTATTAAATATTCAATAAAAAACCAAAATACATTTATCGTGGCTAGCGGGTGTAAAAATAACTCGCTAAAGCACCTTCACAAACGTCTAATAATAGAAAAGCGTTTGCTGTATAAAATTAGTTAAACTGTGAATCCATTACTAACTTGTAAATATTTCATGAAACCCGTATTAAGTTGTCAGAGTATTCGCGATTTTTCCGTTGACATGCATGCATGCATATTTTTTGTCCCGATTTGGACTTGGCTGGTCATTTTACGGTGGCCTCAAATCGCTTACCGTTCATGGTAACCTATGGGTCACCAAAACGACTTCATTTTATTGACGGCACTTTAGTATTTTCTTGTCGGGAGTTTTTTATAAGTTAGTATTTATAGACTTTAACCTGAATGACATGAAAAATAAATTGACGGGGCTTTCGCTGAAGAAATACAGGGGAAAAATAAAACCTGTACATAAGTAACTTTTTTTCCAAATTGACCAGCAAAAAGAGAAATATACTTAAAGCAATTTTGTATTTAGTAAATAAAACGGTTTCACGGGTTTCAGGAATTCATGGTATGTTGCTTGATTACTTTGACTTTGCTGCGAAGTGGCAACCTACCACTTCGCAGTGATCAGTGGTGTTCCAATCGATGAGATCTCGATTCGATCCCCATATAAACCTTTGAAATACAAGCAACTTTTACTATAAGACCAAGTGCGAAATCTCGAAAAAAAAGTCAGGTGCTCAATACATTTGGTATCGAATTTTAGTATGGTAGGTATCTACAGCTGATATTTTTTCAGAGATTTCGCACTTGGTCCCATAGTAAAAGTTGCTTGTATTGGTGAGTTAAGAGTCCCCTTTCAGTGTCACAGGACCATTCTAAAACACCCTGTACACTATACAGGGTGTTTCAACTTACCTCACCGAGACTGCGGATGTGAAGGTATCTGTGCACGAAACGATCGAACGCCAAAAATGGCAGCTGCGAACGTTGTTGGCCTAACTTTGGTTCGAAGTTGGCAACTTGCGCCCCGTACCTAAGTTAAGATTTATGCCACTTTACTTGCATTTTGTTTAAGCTGCCAACTTAGGTTGTGGGCAGGTTGTGGGGTTACAGATTAAACTCAGTGTGGCTAGGCTTTGCTGCTTTGAATTAACCGCCATTTATCGAGGTTTGTTTGTTACACTTTATTGCGCAAAAAGAAAAAGATACAAGTTACTAATATAGTAGTAAGACATTATGTTCAAGGCCGGACTTATTTCTATAGAAATTTCTTCCAGCCAGGTTCATAGTTCGATACAACTATGTCTTTGCCGCTCGCTCTATGTAGATCCAAAGCTTGGGAGTAATACAGGGTAATTTTTAAATAGCTTTATTCCATATTGCGCAAAATGCAAACTTAAACAAGAAGAAACGTTCAATAAATAATATAATAAGTATCGAGTTGTTAGAAATCACATTGAAAAGTTTTCAGTGTTTCAGGAATAAAGCTACATATTATTTAAAAATTGCCCTGTATATCGTAAGCCAGCTATAGTGATTTGCTTGGTTTCAGTACCTACTGAAATAGGGCTACCCCTTTGTAATTTATGTAAGGTGCCTTTGGGCACACAGGCATCATGTTATGAGAAAGTTAAAGACATTGAAGTAATTTAACTTCACTCACTAGCGCAAAACTAATTTTCCCACCATCGAGGAAAATGAGCCAACAGCCAACAGCCTTTACAACAGAGCAATCTGCGATCCAATCTGCGAGTCTGTGAACGCCCTGCATGCTCGTTGAATACTATGTGAACACCACAGTGCGTTCCTGGAAAGGGGGACGCAATTTCCCCGCCGACAATATGCTAAAGGGTTACTGTACCATATAGTTCAATCAAGTGGATTATCGTAAAATACATAGAGCGTTGACGATGTTGATGAAGTAAAGAGCTACTGACAAAACCACTGACATTTCCTTACAAGGATGGGATGTAGAGTTGCTGAGACTGGGAAAAAATGTCTTGCAGGTATGCCCTGGTTAACACTTCTTATTTGATGCTATTTATGAGGCCCAATAGTCATCGAAATTTTGATGTTTGATGCACTATAAGTTTCAATAGAACTGCAGAAGAAGAAGAATCAAATAAAAATAACAACTTGAATTTGGTGAACTAGGTATTTGTGCGTAGGTATTCGAACAATTAAATTTTCTTGCAAAAGTTTTTAATTACAGCAATAATAATTTGTACATCACTCCAAGAAGTCCTACCGGTTTTTTTTAATCAGTGGTGCACCATATTTCTTAATCCACAGATATTTTTTTTTAAATAAATGTGAAAATGACGTCCCTAATTTCTTCTTAAACTCGTTAACTGAAAACGCTCTAAACACCAACCGGTTTCCTATAGTAAGCTTCATAAATGCTGTTCCAGAACGCAACTCTTTCAGACAATAAGGCCCCCTTGAGCCGGGCTGGCAGGTTGAGGTCCATGTATGGAGAGCCTTGCGCTGAACTGGCCGGCCAGCCTTGCGGGAAGTCTGGCGTCACCTCCGGCACGGGTTTCCTGGGAATTGGATGTAATTTACAGTTATCAACCGACATAAAACTATTGTGCGAGAAACATATTGTGACAAGACAACTGGTCTCGTTTTTTAGGTTCATTCTGTTAGAACTGGCTGATCTATAAAGAGGTAACCCTAAATGTTACCTATAGGTTAGCTTGTCTTGTCACTTGTCTCGTGTCGTTTGCGATGTCTAAACGCAAATAATATATCTACAATAAAATCTCTGCTGATTATCCGAATCCTTTCACTGATCGCCCATAACCCAATAGGTACATTCTAATCGAACCATGAATCTTGGGTTGAGTAGAGGATAAGTAATAATTTCTTACCCTGTTTTGATAAAGTTGATCCACAGCTTTCTTACGACAGATTTCATCTTCTTATATTCCTCGCTTACTGTATAACTCGTATCGAATGTAGCCTCCAAATCTTCCAAAACTGCATAGGATTGCGCGCAATGCTTTGCACCTTTCATATCAGGGTACTCATATCTCGATCTGATTGTATCATCAGTGTAAGTGTACTGGTACAGGTAAATTTGATCGTTTCCAGCTTCAGATTGCATTTTCACGTTATGAAGAATAGGATAAGCAAACATTCCGTCCCCTAAGAATTCAAAGAAGGCCTGTTTAGTGTCATTGTTGATTTCTTGGTCGTTAAAGTAGAATTTCCTTATTTGGAGAGCTACCAATTGCTTTTCTTCTTCATCTTTGAATTGTAAGTCAGCGGGTAAGAATTTGGAAAAGTCTTTGTTCATTACATCTTTCCATTCGTCAAATACGTCCATTCGTACCAAACCTTCCATATTGGCAGACCCAATAAGAGTTGGCAACTTTTTAAAGATTTTTTTCTTCAAGACATCTACTGGAGCTTCTTTCAGGAATCTCTTGTGTCCCAAATCTCGTTCAATGCAAGGTACAAACATCAAAGTGTGATCGTACCTTTTTGAAAACGAATCTAAAGTTAACAAATCATAAGATAAACTTTTGTAAAACTCTTCTAATGCATAGACATCATCAGAATCTGTAGTAAAATTGAGTTGTCTGGCGAATTTATTGGCTATTTCAAGTGGTTCCATCTGAACACTCCATACAGCATTACTTACACCACTCTCAGGTATGACTTTAGTGAACAGTCCTTTAGCCATGTCTGACATCATCAATAGATCCACAGCAGACGCTCCAGCACTATAACCAGCCAGAGTTATATCTTCAGAATTACCACCAAAACTAGCTATATTCTTCTTAATCCATTTTAAAGCGGCAACTTGGTCTTTCATACCAGCGTTACCAGGCACATCTTGCGTGCCAAGGCAAAGAAAACCGTGTACGCCTAATCTGTAGTTGAAGTTTACAAGGATGACATCTTTCGCTTCTTTCATGAATTCGTATGGCCGTAAAAGATTGCCACTACTTGTTTGATAGGCACCTCCATGGATGTAGACAACGACTGATAGATTAGTCCGGACTGTGTCTGGTAAATCTGGCACGAAGACATTGACGATAAGGCAATCTTCTTGATACTTGTCCGTGACGGCCCAATGAATCGGAAATCGTACTTGTGGACAGAAAATGTCGCTGTTGACTGCGTCCAGTGGTTCGGTCCATACTGGTGGTGGTAGCGGTGCCTGCAGTTGCAATTTAAAAAGTTATAGTTATTGAGCCATTAACTAAAATGTTCCCTACAAAATAGATTAGTTGACAAAAATCATCAAGATCTTAAACTATCTTAAACTTGCACCAGCAACTACGAGCCTTGCAAAGGTCTCAATATGTTGGCGAAATGTAAATTGATAAAAGTGACTTGGTCAAGGTTACACAAAATTTTTACGCCAATAAATAGAAGCAATTTATTAATTAGTGTAGACCTAGCGTAGTAACTGCCCATTATAATCAGTGATTAAAGTTACATTGCTTTATTTACAGAATAATAATGAGTATTTAGCCGACAATTGAATAAACTTAACTAACCCGATGCATATTCAATAAGCAATCTACCTAATAGTATCTATTTTGGCACTACAAATTACTCTTTTGAATGTTTTGATTATTTCATATTCTGATAATTTTACTTACGCTAAACTTGTGCGGGCCTTTAGGAGTAGTTGCGTAGGGTATCCCAAAGAAGACAAAAAAATCACCTTCGATAGACTTATAGCCTCTAACGGGCCCAGAAGTTATGTTTATCACTTTAGACACTTCATCGCTACACACGGTTAGTTCAAAAAGAACTAGTGAGACGAGCACAAACAAAGTTCCTTTTGACATGGCTAGTGGCGAAGTACTGAATATTTATTTAGTCAATGGCCCTGTGCCAAACATTTTGTATAGTATCCGCTACTACGACATGTGTGGTTATCTCATCACCTTCCGTATTTAGTTTGCTTGTCTGAAGGAACCGTGTAACTGAGAAGATATTTTTATCGAGCGCATATCATTTAATGAAGTGTGGGAATTTTCCCTCGGAAAGTATTATGAAGATATTTTGTGTGTCGATTGACATTTTGGCTGTCAGCTGATTTGATTATAGGTACGTTCAGAAAAAAATATGATAAATAATTGGTGATGAGTGAAGATTTTTATACTACTGGCTTCGATCATTACTTCAGTCACCATGCAGCCATGAACCATGCTGCACAAAGTGTAGTTTGTGGCTACCGAACTTTGGAACAGATAAGATAATGATAACAAAACATAATGATTACATTTCGTGCCATAAAAATATATAGTCTCTATCATAAAGATGTTGATACAAGTTTCAAATTCAATCTAATCGACGGCAAGATAAATTATAAACAACGCTGATGATAAAATTCTGGTGTACTGCCAGTACATAGTTCAATTTAGCGCCATGCGTCATGGCAAAAGCAACGTTATTTTTATATCTGTTTTCCGTAGTTCTGCTTGAACTAACTTTAGGCAGTGACGATGTGAGGTCAAAAATAGTGAAGACCACTTCTGGTCCCGTGAAAGGATATAAATCTCCTCATGGTGATTTCTTTTCTTTTTTCGGGGTACCTTATGCGACCGCTCCTACTGGAGCTGATAAGTTTAAGGTAAGTGTAATAGTGTGTTTTTTGGCAGTATGAAAAGTTGTGTAAAAATTTATTTCCCAGGTTTTTAAATGACGTCTTTCTTGAGACTATGTATGGTGTAGGTTTGACTGGTACATACTTACTGTTTCTATTTTCCCATTTGAATAAATACATATCCGCTTAAAAAAATGCAAACCTTCATTTTACTTCTAACTCACTAGTTTTGCAATGCCATTCACAAGACTTCAACTTCCCAATCCAGCTAATGGTAAACAATAACTAAGTAGCAGCAGTACAGCGTCCTACTGCTCACTTCAGCCATTTAGTGTTAGTGAAAGTACCACTGGACGCTGAATAAATCATCTTATTAGGTAGAGATGCAAAGGCCAAAGGCCTAAGTTATTTCACAAGACTTTATTTAACAAAGTTTTTTGGTATGTAAGAATAACTCTACGTGAACTATTCCTTCCCTGCAGGGTCCACTACCAGCCCCGGTATGGCTAGAGCCGCTAGAGGCTATCACTGAAAACATCTACTGTCCCCAAGTGACATACCCGAGCCACTGGGCCATCGCAATTAAATACCAAGAAGATTGTCTTGTGGCCAACATCTTCGTCCCTGACACAGACAAAACTGACCTGCCAGTAGTGGTGTACATCCACGGAGGTGCCTTCCAAATAGGCAACGGCAATTTACTGCGACCTTACGAGTTCATGAACGAAGCTGAGGATATTATCGTTGTTAACTTCAATTACAGATTAGGTGTGCTCGGTTTCCTTTGCCTTGGCACTGAAGACATTCCCGGCAATGCTGGCATGAGAGACCAAGTTGCCGCCCTGAGATGGGTTAAGAAGAATATTGCTAGTTTCGGTGGTAACGCCGATGATATAACTTTGGCTGGTTACAGCGCGGGGTCCGTTTCAGTGGATCTTTTAGTGCTTTCGGAAATCACAGATGGATTATTCACAAAGGTTATTCCTGAGAGCGGTGTAGGCTACGCCTCGATCAGCGTTCAAGTTGACCCACTAGGAAATGCAAAGGAATATGCCAGACAACTCAACTACACAACTGATGATGTCTATGAGCTAGAAGAGTTCTACAAACAGTTGCCTTACGAACAGATGACGTCTATCTCGCTGACGCAAAGATACGACAATGATGTGATGTTTGTGCCTTGCATTGAACGCGATTTAGGACAGGAGGTCTTCCTGAAACAAGCTCCAGTAGATATAGTGAAGGAAGGAAACTTTAAAAAGCTACCTACTCTTATTGGATTCTCTAGCTTGGAAGGTATTTTAAGAGCAGACGTATTTGACGACTGGAAAACGGTAATGAATGAAGATTTCACCAAATTCCTACCTACTGATTTGCAATTCAAAGATGAGGAAGAAAAGCAATCTGTGGCCCTCCAAATAAAACAATACTACTTTGGTGACAAAGACATCGACGAAGAAAGTTTAGAATCATATTTCAGCTTTATGGGTGATACAATGTTTGCCTATCCCACTGTTCGTGAAGTCAAATTGCAAGTCTTAGCTGGAAACCACGACATTTATTTGTACCAGTTTTCTTACGTTGACGATGGGATCCTTTCCACTCATAAATACCCTGAAGTGAGAGGAGCAAACCATTGCTCACAATCTTATACTATTTTGGAAAAACCGGGAGCAGCTTTTGGTTTAAAATTCCCAGTCAGCGAAGATTATAAAAAGATGAAATCGATTACAAGGAAAGTGTGGATCAAATTCATTAAGACAGGGTACGTAACTTTTGATTTTATTTTTACTATAAGTAAATATCCACCAAAATCATTGCAATAAAAGTATCTTAAGGCCAGTTGCAGCCGTTACAGGATACTAATCAACAAGAGCAATTTTCAGATCTACAGATCAACATAATCAACTTTTAGGTGTCACGGGCTCCACTTTAAAATCACAAAAACACCTGTTCATTTCATGCATTCAGTACAATTTTTTTGTACCGATAATTATTTTGGGGAATTACAATGTCGTCCAAATAGCAATGACTTCTCTAACTGTCAGTGTTTTATAATCGGTTGGCAGGTATAATAAAGTTACGTATAAGTTACTATAATTTATAATCATCTTATTTAAAATCTTTTGGGCAACCTCTTGCCACCCTCATGCCTCTTGAAATTAGAGGTAGATAAAATCTGTATAAATAAGCGAATTATTGTTTGTTTCAGAGCACCGGTCCCGAAATTCCCAGTGGTGACAGAAGACTTCCCACTAGGCTGGCCTCAAACCTCACACCATGCTTCTCCACATGTCGACCTGAACTTGCCAACCGAGCTTAAGGGAGCACTGCTACAGGAAAAGGTGGAATTCTGGGACAGCATTTACGAGAAGTATTATAGGAAGCCAGCGCCACCTCCGGTGTTGCCGGCGAAACATTCCGAATTGTAAACGTATATGAGTACATTTTCTACCATCTACTGCAGCGTTTAATTGAGTGAGGAAGCCAATAATTATTATTGTCAAAAGGTTTTTTATAGAATGTGGGCTTCTTTTGATGCTAAACCATATGATCATAAATCTGTGCACTAAACCCTTCGTGGATCTTGCACTCTTTCTTATTAGTTTTCTGAATTTCTATTTCTTCGCCAGTTGGTTTGTTTGTTTACTCATCTTTCTAAATCTCTATCCTTTGAGTAAGTTCGTAGGCTCGTTGGTTTTGGAACCTATTTCCAAGCATTGTGGGAGCTATTACCTACTCTCTCGGCCTTATTATGGCTTAGGGTTTAAGCCTAGAGGGTAAAAATTCCAAAAATCCAGCCTAGCCGGGTTGTTATCCGATCGTACAGTCGGCCACAGTCTCAGATACCCCTTTTTGTTCGATTGGCGCCCTTATGCCGCGCGCGATAAGAGCTGCCATGGGGTACCTGAGATTGTGGCCGACCGTACCTACAGCTACGCCTCTGAAATTACATTACCTGGGCGACCGATCTTCGCTCGATTGCTAAGAAATGACGCCACATGCGCCATAAAATTGTTTTTATCACGTCTTTTTAAAGGGATGAATCCTATGCAATTAAACGTGAAAAAAAAGATCACTATTATAACAATAAAACGTCCAAATTTTTAGAGCCGTTCCGAGATACCCGGTACAAAGAATAGGATTCTGGCGGCTGTAATATTCGACGTCGGATTGATTTGTCAGCACCATATTGGCAACGCTCTTGTGTGATTGATGGATAGATGTCATTGCACAAGCTAACAAGGATTTTGACGAATTCATCATCATTACTTGCCAATGGAGCTGTGCAATAAAAAATATTTCAGTTTGACTGCTACGCTAGGAGATTCAATGATGATAAAACTTTATAAACTTTTATTGATTTGCGATATCTACTCACCTTTTTTTTATTATTGTATTGTTGTGTCTCCTATTAATACACAATATTCTGTGGAAATTTGAACTAGCTCCAAAGATACCAGACTGACCGACAGAGCGTAAGCAGAGCAATAGGTCCCCGTTTGGAACCCTTCGGGTACCTACGTAATCCTAAAAATGAAATCGTTTACATTAAAGTTAAGAAATAAGTTTAGTAGGTAGGTATAAATGAATCATCGACTGATCCAAACTACTCCAAAATACTTTTTTAAGAACAATCGGGCGGCGGACGGCATCTATTTTAAATATTTGATCAGTGCCTATCCGCCCAGTGCCATACGATATGCATGAGCCAATCACCCCCGTTGAATGGTTAAGTAAGTGATATCGATTTGTTTAACCCTGACTGAATCATGGTGGTTGGTTACACACAGTGAGATAATGCGTAAATCCGATACAGTGCGTGCCACGAAAGAAGATGCTTGACCGCACCTCCCGCACTCTTTCCGCAGCCCCGATGACGCCCGGGGCTTAATTGTCTAACTTTTGAATCTATCGCGATCCCTTTCAAGGGTATCGGAATCATGATCATGATTGCGACTTTAGAATGGAATCGTCTAAGTTTTAAATCACAATCGCTAACAGAACGAACGAGTCAAAACGCTATACAAAGTGAATGATATTGAGTGAACGATTTTGCTATTTTCTTCACTCAATATCCTTCAAAATCGAGTCGCAATCCATATCCCTATCTCAATCGCTTTCTATGACAGTTTGTGTCAAATAAATGCAGTGTGAAGTTCGTCAGCACCCTTCAAATGCCAAATTGAAAGGGATCTCGATAGATTCAAAAGTTAGACAATTAAGCCCCCGGTCCCGTCCCGCACTCAGACCTCATACCGCTAAAACTAAAGCCTTTGCATCTACGCAATGAGATGATTTATACTATAACACTGGCCTCTTGAGTGCTCGGCCTGAGGGGCCAGGGTTCTCGGCGCTGCCCGGTATTGCTCTACTGGGGCTAGCGCGGATAGGTTCTCTATGGGAACTACTCACATTGACTAGGCGGATTCCCAATACCAACACCGATTTATTTACACTAGAATACTATCTTACTAAACATGAACACTTATCACTATTGTCTCTGTTTTGCACTTGTTCTTCGGGGACGCACACTGAATTTATCCCGGCTCCGGGCGGGCTCTACGTGACGGTGGAAAGGGCGGCGGCGAGGGTCTGGATGAAAGCTATTACTCCCTTGAACTATGTACGGCATGCGCCGGGGCGTTAGCCCAGCTTCTCCGTGTTCCTAACACAGAATGAACTATCACCCTTGTCCTGATCGGTCGGACTTCCCACCCTTGAACTATTTAACGACATGCGCCGGGGCGTTAGCCCAGCTTCTCCGTTATTCCTGACATGAGACGAACTATCCCCCGTCTTGGCCGGCCAGACTGCCCACCCTTGAGCTATGTACGGCATGCGCCGGGGCGTTAGCCCAGCTTCTCCGTGTTCCTAACGCAGAATGAACTATCACCCTTGTCCTGATCGGTCGGACTTCCCACCCTTGAACTATTTAACGACATGCGCCGGGGCGTTAGCCCAGCTTCTCCGTTATTCCTGACACCAGATGATCTACCCCCATGCATGAATTCACCCCTGGCGGATCTGAACCCCCTGGACCCGCTTGAAACCCTACCGGGGACCTCCACTACGGATCAACCACCCTTACTCGCACCCGAACCGATTGCGACTGCTTATGATCGTGGAGGCCCGCTGACTGAAGGTGTGCTGCGGCTTATATAGGCGGCGCTCCTCTCGCGCCCGCGCCTCGGGCTTCGCCCCGCGTACACCTTGCCGCGCGCCCGCGCCCGTGTTCGCTTGCATGCCCCTCCGGGGCCCGTGGTGGTGGTTGTGTGACGTAGCTTCGTCACAATACAGCGTCCAGTGGCACCTTCACTCACACTAGATTGGTGAAAATACCACTCGGCGCTGCGCTACATTGTTTTTAGATGGAGTAGGCTTGCCCAACACAAATACCATCCCGACAGCTTAGTCGGCAACACGTGTAGAGCCAACTAAGGCGCGGGTTTCCTCACGATGTTTTCCTTCACAGTTAGTGAATGTTATTGCTACTAAAAATTCACAAATGTACGTAACTTTGAAATACATGCCCGCACTGGCAATCGAACCGGAGACCTCTTGCTTTAGAGTCCACTGTTCTACCCACTAGACCACCACCGCTACCGCTAAAAAGACCTATAAATTGAGGGGAAGAGGCTTGATGGTAGAAGAAGAAAGTCGTGGCTCAGAAACATCAAGGAATTAACGGGGATAACCAGCGTCGAACATCTATTTCGCTTGGCAACAAATAGAAAGGAATATGAAGAGCTGACATCCAACCTCCATTAGTGGAGAGACACGCGAAGAAGAAGAAGAAATTGTCAAACTACGTGGTGTCTCAAGTATCTTCTTTCATGGCATTTTATTAACTTTTGTTTCAATTAAAATAACTTTTCTTTGAATGCGAATTTCAATGCGAACTACTGCAACTTTAGAGTTTCAAAAGTTCGTTGATTTTTATTAGCCGAATTTTTGCTACCTAAAAGTTGCCCTAGTTCGGTCAACCGGACTAACAACCGGGCTACTAGAAGTAATTTTACGGCCCCTATTGAATCTCATCGACATTATTTTGATTAGCTCTTCGTTCCCAAATCAAATGACACAGATGGTTGTGACTGTGTGACCGAACTTTGACTTATGACCAACTTATGACACTTTTTTGCGGTTCACCGGCCAAAATCACGACCCTTCCATTTTGGTGACCTGCGAAACTAAACCCTCAACATAAATATAGGTGTCACCAAGTAACTCAACAGTATTTCACTCCGGGTGATATGGTGATCCCTTAAGTAGAACAGAACGTTTGAAATCGGAGCTCTTACTACAGTGGCAGTCTTTGTGCTGACCTATAGATACGACCTTTGCTCGCAAGTAATATCGGAGAGAAAATTCTGTTATTGAATACTTTTGCTGTTTATTGACTCTGCCTGACATCGGTTTTCATGTGAATTATTGGCGTTTAACTTGATGTTATTACTGAAGTTACGACCTTAAGACAGTCGTAAATCTCACTTATCTAATAAACGTGAAAGTTTGTATGAATGGATTGATGTTTGTTAGTTACTCTTTAACGCTGAAACGGTTGGATGGATTTTCGATGAATCGAGAGCAAACACACCATACTGAACGCGCGTCTCTGCAAAAAATAGAAAAAAGCCTGAATTTGGCCTTCAATGATCTTTTTAACCTCATGCATGATTCGCCAACGCACCACGGTCACCGATGAAGGCAAACGATAGTGGGCTGGACACTTAAATATGTCGCCGAGAGGATGGCATTATTTTCATTATTGTTAACAACACAACAAAAACAATTAAGCTAATTTGGTTTTATGGTCGTCAAAGCAGTATTAGCACTGCCCAAAAAAGTAGTTTATGACCAGAACACATAATCGGCTGAATTATTGTTGTTCTGTTGTTTGCAGTAATGAAAAGAATACAATTTTTTTATTGCCGTGAACGAAAAATCGCTGAACAAAAATAGCTCAGTTTAGCTTCAAACTTTAAAAAACTGTGAAAAAATGGAATTTCCCGCCACGCTGCTATCGTCCAACCTTAAGGCCAATTTCATACGTTTCAGATTAAATATTTTGGGCAAGTACTTGACGTGCGGCTAGCTTTAATTTAATAGATACTCGTAGATGCAACATAATCTAAAATCGCTTGAACCTCGCGGTCCATACAAACAACAAAACAATCAAAGTGGTCCCGACCGAAAAAAGTTGGGAACCACTGATTTATAGCCTCCACAATGTCAAAAGGTCCCCACCAAGGGCCATTCTGGGCGGAACAATGAATAATTCGGTTGGTAACTCGGTAGAAAAGTTGGACTCGCCTTCGTGGCCTCATGAAGTCATGACAGATGTTTCTGATGTGTACAGTAAGCTGCGAATCAGTCTTTCATTCTGAGTAAGGGTGTCGACTCAAGATCGAACTCAAGTAGATGATCTCGGAAAAGTAAAATGCTAATGTCAAGCCTTGGCTAATGTCAATGTCAATGACATAGTGTCTATTAATACGCTGACAGCTACTCAAATTTAACTTTTCTGAGTTCACCTACTTGAGATCGAGCTCAAGTGATCTCAGACGACTATTAATACCAGCCTAAAGCTAAGGAGGCGTAAGGGACTCCGTACCGACATTTATACAGGGTGCACTCTAAGTCGATAGCGGAACTTTAAGTAGGCTGTCTACTGATCAATACAAACAACTTGTAATAGGTGGCGACAAAAATGGAGCGAAAAAAATATCAGCTGTTTCATACATATGGCGCAGTACTGAGTCGACCTTTTGTATGGAACAGCTGATATTTTTTTCACTCCATTTTTTTCGCCACCTAGTACCTACAAGTTGTTTGTAATGATCAGTAGATAGCCCGCTTAAAGTTCCGCTATCGACATAGAGTGCATCCTGTAGTCATAGAATTAGGACACCTAGAATCGCAATCAGTGCTCGCAAAGTGAAGCAAATAAATGCATACCAAATTGGTACGCTTTCTAAAACGGCATGTCAGTGTTCAAGGTCACTTTCTAGCGAACGGAGCTCCTGCAAATTTATTGAAAATGACGGGTTTTTGCTGTGTTTGGCTGCAGAAACAGCACGGATAAGAAAGATGAAGGCACGAGGATCACTTTACACCAGTAATAACAACGATTCCACTTTATATTATGTCGAAAAAGATCGTATTTAGATTCAAAATTTTTCTTCCGTATGACATTCAACGTGTTTTATGGGGTTGCCAGTTGGTAGAATGTCGAAAATCACAATACACAATAAAACAATTTTAGAATTATCAATCTAGAGAGCTTTGTTTTAGTTTTCCTTTAACAATGAACGACTTATGAACCGACTTCAAAAAAGGAGGAGGTTTCCAATTTGAATAGCTTTTTTATAACAATAACTTTTTACCTTTCGGACCGATTTTGATTTTTTTTTAACCACCGATCCAAAAAGAGGGGTGTTATAAGTATGAACGCTGTGTCTGTGTGAATGTGTGTGTGTGTCTGTGGCAGCGTAACTCTTAAGCGAGTGAACCGATTTGGATGAGATTTTTTTTATATGAACGAAGGTTTCCTAGCAATGCTTCAGCAACATATTGCATCAAAATCGGTTCAGCCGTTTATGAGATATTTAGGAGATATCTGCACCTAAATAAATTCCCCCGAAGGCAAAGTTGAGTAGCATTTCTCATTTCAAATTACATTTAAACATAAGTGGTACCTATATATTTTTGTAAGCCATTTTAAAACCCTTCATTTTGATTCTCCGATCGATAGGTTTAAAAAAATCAAAAATACCTTTGTTTGGGGCTAAAAATCGGCTATTTTTGTTTTTTTGATCTACCCAGTGTCACTCTTACAATCAAGATGAATCTAACGACACTACGCAAGCTAAAATCCATCAAGTGGTTTAGGCTGTAGAGCGTGCCAAAGAAATGTACATACATATGTTACCGGCCAAACCCGATTTAAGGATAAACTACAGGGTGCACTCTAAGTCGATAGCGGAACTTTAAGTAGGCTGTCTACTGATCACTACAAACAACTTGTACTAGGTGGCGAAAAAAATGGAGCGAAAAAAAAATCTGCTGTTTCATACATTTGGCGCAGTACTAAGTCGGCCTTTTGTATGGAACAGCTGACATTTTTTTCGCTCCATTTTTTCCGCCACCTGGTACAAGTTGTTTGTAGTGATCAGTAGACAGCCTACTTAAAGTTCCGCTATCGACTTAGAGTGCACCCTGTAGTTTCGCCTAGGCCAAACTAGTTTATCCGAACGTCGTATGGATAAACCGGTATGTCCTAGGCCAAACTAGTCTAGCCGAAGCTCTTAAGGAGAAACCAGTTTAGCCTAGGCCAATCTAGTCTGGCCTAGCAAGAATATGTAAGCTTCAGGATAAACTAGTATGGCCTAGCCCGAACTGATATTGACGAATGATTAGGTATGAATGTTACCATATCTCGTAAACTAAGAGGTTTAGCGCAAAAATAACGAAATTTTCGAACCCCTTAATATCCCCGGAACCAAGCCTTTTACTTCTATACGTGTTCTAAAAACCTACATACAGGGTGTTAAACATACAGGGTATTCCTGAAAGTGTGACAGACAGTCGAAAAATATTTAAAACAAAGGTTAGGTCAGTAGGTTTGGTTGGCGACACACTGGCATACCTCTTTTTGTTTACGAATGGTCCTTTAAACCGGACAAAACCGGACCTACCGTAGACTTTTTGAACGTAGACTTTTTCAAATTCGGCCTCTTAATACTGTTCAGATAATTACGGCGGGTTTTTTAATTTTAAGAAAAAGTACTAGGCTAGCATAAATAAGTAGAATCTGTATCACCCCTACTCAAATAGGGCTAGACGAGTTTGGCTAAACTGGTTTCTCCATACGAGCATAGGGCTAGACTAGTTTAGCCTAGGCCAAACTAGTCTAGCCCTATTTAAGTAGGGGTAATACAGATTCTACTTATTCATGCTAGCCTAGTACTTTTTCTTAAAATTAAAATCCGCCGTAATTATCTGAACAGTAGGGGAAGCATTAAGACGGAACGCGGGTAGCCGGATGCTCCATACAAAAAATACAAAAAGGGAGACCTGTTTCCTCCCTGGATAATTATTTTAGAAAAAATATATTTATGCCATTCAATTTATATGTACCTCTGCCATGTCCCTATGTTTTCCTTTTTTTACTATTTTAATTATTTTAATAAAATGTATTTAAATAATTAAAATAATAAAAAAAGGCAAACATAGAGACATGGCAGAGGTAGGTAGGTAATCGTATGAGGTAGTGGCCACCCCTGGTGTCAGAGTTTTTAGGCCACCCAAAGGGTCTCAGAGGCAGAGGTAAATATAGATTAAATGGCATAAACATCTTTTTTCTAAAACAATTATCCAGGGAGGAAACAGGTCTCCCCTTTTGTATGGAGTTGAGGTTACCCGCGTTCCCTCTTAAGAGGCCGAATTTGAAAAAGTCTACGTTCAAAAAGTCTACGGTATGTCCGGTTTTGTCCGGTTTAAAGGACCATTCGTAAACAAAAAGAAGTATGACTGTCAGTGTGTCGCCAACCAAACCTACTGACCTAACCTTTGTTTTAAATCTTTTTCGACTGTCTGTCACACTTTCAGGAATACCCTGTATGTTTAACACCCTGTATGTCGGTTTTTAGAACACGTATAGAAGTAAAAGGCTTGGTTCCGGGGATATTAAGGGGTTCGAAAATTTCGTTATTTTTGCGCTAAACCTCTTAGTTTACGAGATATGGTAACATTCATACCTAATCATTCGTCAATATCAGCTCGGACTAGGCCATACTAGTTTATCCTGAAGCTTGCATATTCTTGCTAGGCCAGACTAGATTGGCCTAGGCTAAACTGGTTTCTCCTTACGAGCTTCGGCTAGACTAGTTTGGCCTAGGACATACCGGTTTATCCATACGACGTTCGGATAAACTAGTTTTGGCCTAGGCGAAACTAGTTTATCCTTAAATCGGGTTTGGCCGGTAACACATACATACATATACTCGAAAAACATAAACCTCCTTCTAGGGTAGTCGGGTACAACCGTACAACAGATAACTTCTTTTGTTTAGATCGCAGATCCTAGATTTAAAGTTCATACGCACAAATATTGAGAAATGATACTGTAAATAACATGGACTTCTTGTCCGCAAACATAATTTAATATGTTTATCACCTTACCAACCAGAAGGAAAGTCACAATATTGTGAGAAGCTTATTACGCTGGCAGCATTATTAGGGTGCATGTGTTGTGTAGGCGATTGTCACAGTCAGCATCTTTACGCACACATACAAAGCGAGGCGCCTCAATTTCGGGCGGCGTTTTGAATGGACGGACTCCGTCTAGGTGTAGTAAGTCTATGCCTGTAGTAGTAACAGACGCTCGAACCTGGTGCGGCCGAACCACGAACGCGGTGCGGTGTCGGACCATATTCGATCGTGTGTAGCATGGTACACCGAACATTATTATTATTATTTACGGTTCGGTTGGTTCGAAGCGTTTGCACATCGAACGCATACGATACGAATGGGACAATCTGTTCAGTTCAGTTCAGTTCATTTATTGACTTCATGAGTGATTACAAGCTGTTAAATAAATTTCAAGTACGAGACATGAGCCCCTTAGGGGCAATGCAATATGGATAATTGTAGATTTTTTTAGTAGGCGCACAATGGACGGCACTCGGTGCTACCCCATGGTAGTCCTTGATATTATATTACCTATACAAGGTGTTACAAAAGATGCTAACTCTTTTTAAAGGGTAATAGCACCCGGTGATAGGGATCACAACCTAAATATTTTTTTGCTCTAAGACGTTCCGTAGATTTTTAAATTAATAAAATGTGAACGGTGTGGCGGGAGAAAAGTATTTTTTAAATAATGTTTTCATTGACTTTCACAACGTTTTAACTACTCAAACCTTTGCAAATGCACCTACACCCACAAACGTATTTTTTAATTTGAGCTAATACCAAGAACAAAAAAGTTATGATTTTTTTTAAATTTTGAGGTTATAAAATAAAATTTGTTTTTATCAACTTTTTTTTACAGAATTGACATCCTGTTGACCAGTAGGTTACACCCTGTAAAAAGAGTTAGGATGTTTTGTAACACGTTGTATAATTACTTATGTAGTATGAAGAAAAGGTTTTCACAGGGTGCGGTCGACTGCACCTACCTATTCTAGGATTACATGCAAAATACACACACAAGATACTGTGGTTCGGTACGGTCGTGTGGCGTGAATAGCGCACCGCACAGTGCGTTGGTTCGGCCGCACCAGGTTCGAGCGTCTGTTACTGCTAAGGTGCCACACACACACACACCGCCCAGAATTCTGCATTCCGATTCCGCGTTCGTATGGGGTTGCTTGGAACCGTTCACACCGAAGCGGTCAGAACGCGGAGTTCGCGTTAAGCAAATCTGAGCAAATAGGGTCTACCTACATAGGATAGGAGTCATACATAAGTTTCCTTTGAAGCTAACTGTACCCAGAAATACTAGACTTAGAAATTAATTAAATGGAACCCCTATTGTTATAAGTTTATAACAAGTAAGATTTGAACACTTTTCCAAGTAATAATTCCTGTTTCGCCTTAGGCCCTTCGTCACACGGATTGAGAAATCTTTTCTGCCTTTTTACATCTAAGTGTAGGTAGCCTGTATATGTAGAGTCGGCCACAGTCGAGGATACCCCATGGTAGCTCTTATCGCGTGGCGCATAAGGGCGAAAATGTAACAAAAAGGGGTATAGGTGTGGTCCACTGTACATGTTTCTGGGCCACTAGCGTGGCCAAGAATGTGTCAATCAATTTTTGTTTTTTTTAAAGCACTAATCCGTGCAGTGCTAGGGAACATTTTAAAGATTCACATCGACAGTTACTTAAGCACCTGCACGGTTGCAAGTGGTTGCGGGTTCAAGTCTTGTCCCGAGCGAATTTTTTCAACTTATTTAACTCTAAAATCACCCTAACCGTCTACCATAGAGCTGTTTCATCATTATGCTTTGTAAAACACGTTAAAAAAAAGAAATAAAACCTCTCCCCTCGATGTCGTAGGTCGTCTGAAACCGCTACAAATTAAAAAGGGTCGATAAAAGACAGCTATACCTAACTATTGTACGTGTAATGTTACTGGTAAAGTTGTGTTACAGTGTTTTCATGATAGCACCATTAGGTACACAATTTACGCGTTTATTGTGAATGATTGCTTTACTTAATTTGAAAGGCGCTAAATGGTTATTTTCATCAGAGAAATTATTACCTAGTTTTAACTGTGATTTAATAGAAAAATGTGCAGTGCTCACGAAAGTTTAAGTTTAAAAAAGTATCATGATTTCAAATTCCTTGTTTCATTTATTTTTGCATGAGAACAACATATGAATTGATTTGAACAAAAGTGGTAAGAACCTTAAGGTCCTTGCGTCATGGCGTAGCCCGTAAAAACAGTATGCCAGTTCATTCCATACAACTCTCGTCCAAACGGCCAAACCTATCACGTTACATTCGCCAAAAACGCCCGACCGCACGCAGGCATTTTGCGAACTGCACAAAAACCGACCTCTAACCGCAGCATATCATTTACCAGTTCCTCGCCATGTTGCCACCCGGCAAAATGTCACTTGACACTGTACAAGCACAAACCACATACAACAGAAGGACAATTCGGTGACGGACAGGAAAAATTCTAATCTTGAAAAAATATCGAATTTAGTTCACGTCAAGTCATAGCTACAGTACTACATACTTACTTTTCACCCTATTGGTAGGACATTTATGTAGTGATAAGCATTGAGATACCCGTATTATTGTGACTAGTAGTTCGCCCGAACTGTGAACTCGCGCTGTGCGATGTGTAATTTTTTGCTAACACCATTAGTAGTCCATTGCATAAAAAACTTGAGACCCCATAGATCTCGACAGCCCCTTGCCTGATTTGGCTCATGTTTGAACTAAAAAATAATAATCTTTTTTCCCCGCCTACCAAATTTCATGACGACCCGACCAAATTTACCCAAGTTATCGTCGAACAAACATTCTTACATACCTACATACAAACATACATGATACGAGTACAAGCACTGGATTGTTCCAGTAGATTCAGAGAACTTTTCTCTCGTTTTTTCGTCCGTACCTACTCCAATCAATTGTGAATGGGCATCGCCAAATCCTATTGTTTATTCTATAAATCGAAAATATAGACAAATATAAGAAACTAATTTGAATATATTCTTAATTTTTTATGTAAATATTTTTTTATTAATTATTTAAAATTTCTAAAAGTTTTGTGTATGACGTCAACAATGGCATTATGTACTAAGTTCATTGCATTCATACATGCTTTTAAAAAATAAAAATAAGTTGTCGTTTGACAAATGTCAGTGTCAAGTCAACAAGAAGGTAATTTTCTCAGTTATTTGACACTTTTGACAGTTGTTGTTGACGAATGTATTTTTTTAAATAGCTATTTGTAGGCAATGGAACTACCATATTAGAGGCTATGATGACGTCATCGAAAGAAAAATGAAGTAAAAATTTTTGGCGATAAATTAATATTAATAATCCGTTTTAATTTTACTTATTTAAACAGCTTTATAGTAATCAGTATCCCTATTCCTCGAAATGGTTTTCAATTTACGGCAATCGATGCCGCACTGATCAATGCCCATTGGTAGAAGCAATAACTTGCTAACTGTGAAGAAAAACATCGTGAGGAAACCTGAGCGTCTCACGAATAATAATCTCAACGCGAAAATCGCCACTCCGTGGTGGGCTCAAACGCTCTATCTCTGAGAGAAGGCCTTTGCCCAGCTAGTGGGACATGTACAATAATTTTACAGGCTAGGTACATCTTACGCGCTTTTTAAGCCCCGACTAAAAAAGAGCTGTGTTATAAATTTGACCGTAATGTTTTATCAAAATCGGTTAAGCCATTTATGAGATACCTATGCTTATTTGAAGCGAAATGTAGAGGTAGTTACTTACTATTCCAATCTACAGGAAAGTGGTTCTTTTAAGCCCTGTATTGTTTTGTAATACAAGCGACCTATGCGTATTAGTATTTAGGGGCCCCCAGAGCGTATAGGAAAGTGAAGAGGGTTCTGTAACCCTCCTGCTAACTTGTTGAAAGTCTTTGTCGTTTTTATAGGTGGCTGGAAAATTGGGGAACGTTTTTCTTTTCTTTTCTTTTCTGTAAAGGGCTGGGTGATATTGATCTGCGTTAATATGGGTTCAGAATGAGCGTGGAAAATGTGCAAGGTTTTTTGCATACAAGGCCAGCCCCTGTATTATCTAAAATATCCACCGTAAAAATAACGGTTTATAAATGTCACAAAAAAGGATTGTACATTTCAATAAGGGCTATTTTCGAGTGTTTTGACGCTCGTCGGTTGCATGTAATTTTTAGATAATAGAGGCGCAGGTGGCTAATACTCGGGAATCTCGCATTCGACACATCTCGAAGGAAAATTTTAATTTGCGTCAAATGTCGCATCTCATAAAAGTCATCCTCGACATAAGGCACGAGATAATAATCTGCGAGATGTTTGCCTTATTCGCTCGACATGACTCGAGTGGTCACCAGTCGGGAGCAGTCGACATCGAAATTACATGAGATTTTTCCCTCGAGATGTATCGAATACGAGATTCCTGAGAATTAGCCCCCATCCCTAAAATGATAGCCGAAGACTCGGTTTTGTCTATGCACTTGCTGTAGACATAACATAAAGGCCATTATACACCGTGGAATTTAGTGGTTTTAAAGCCGAAGGTATTTAGTTGCACTCGTGGTACTGAGCCAAATTCCAAAATTTTACTTCAAAACGAGCGAAAAAAAAAACACTTCTCAATACAAACGGCTATCGCCAATCGACACCATTTGTATGGAGAAGTGAATTTTTATTTCGCGCGATTCGGAATGAAATTTTGTAATTTGGCTCAGAATCACCAGTGTAACAAAATACCTTCGGCTTTAAAACCACTAAAATTGCACGGAGTAGAAATAAATGCTAAATTTTCGGCTGCTGTTATAAATGTTCTAATTTAGCTGATTGGTTCGACTTCGGCTCATAGGCGCCCTGAGGGCATTGGAGAAAATTTTACGCCAACCGACCGGCTAAATCCTAAAGCACCATAGAGATTGTTCATAGTTGATGCGTGAGTGGATTTTCAGAGAATACACGCACTGATCTCGGATGACAAGATTAGTCAAGTACACCGTACAGTACCTACTGTGGATTCATAACAAAACGAAGTAATTTAATAAGAATTTAATTCTCTGAAATAATGATGTGCGGTCAGTACTCGTATGTCCCTAAGTAGGTGTATGTTAGGGTTTTCCGTTCTTATAATTCAATGTATCAACAAGTTAGAAAAATAAGTTACCTACCTATTATTGAATTGCTTAGATACTACTTATACTCTATTTTTTGAACGAGCGAGCGAAGTTCTCCGAGTGTACTGGAACAATCCGGCGTTTGTATGTATGTATGTATGTATGTATGAATTTTCGTTCGACGATAACTTGAGTAAATTTAGTCGGATTGTTATGAAATTTAGTAGGCAGGTAAATGAGGCCAAGATAATTTTTAAGTTCGAACATGAGCCAAATCGGTCGAGGGGTTGCTGAGATATGGGGTCGCGAGTTCATAGTTCGGGGCGAACCACTAGTTAAATCGAGTCCACGGAATGACAGTTGCTAGTATGATACTGTCAGATAAAGCCTTTGTATTTAGCAACTGTCGTTCCGTGGACTCGATTTAAACATTAGAGTTTAGAGGGTCAAATAGCACCAAGCGTACATTTTGTGCGGCACTCAAACATTAGCGCATGCATTTAACCAATTCTGTTTGATGGTGTAGGTTCGAATCCAGGTGGGCTTGATAAGAATAGGCAATAACTGTTACATAGGCATGTTGATTGATAAACACCTGTGTTCTCTAAGAGCATTGTCGGCAGAAACTATAGGTACATTGGCTCTCTATAGAAAATTATGACTGTGAGGCATTTACGTCTATTGTTGATAGGTAGAGAGAGATCTACAGGGCAATTTTTGAACGAGGGAGCGAAGCGAGCGAACTTCTCAGAGTCTACTTGAACAATCCGGCGTTTGTATGTTTGTATGTATGTATGTATGTATGTATGTATGTATGTATGTTTGTATGTATGTATGTATGTATGAATGTTCGTTCGACGATAACTTGAGTAAAAGTCGGATCGTTATGAAAGTTGGTAGGCGGGTAAATGATATCCCACCAAAAACATTCTGTAAAAACTAGCCAGGTCTCGATGGATCTGCTTGTTTATCTCTAAAAAAGTAATGAAATCTAGACAAAGTCGTGCCAAGTCTAAGGTTCCTTACTGCGATTTCTTTATTGTTATAGTTAATGTTGTGAGACTTGGCCGTTGAAGGGTACACAAGCGGTTCTGGCGACAGATTGGTGCAATGGTGTCATGGAGCACCTGGTTTTGTACCCTTGTGTAGCCTTCAACAGCCAAGTCTCACAACATTAACTATAATAATAAAGAAATCGCAGTAAGGAACCTTAGACTTGGCACGACTTTGTCTAGATTTCATTACTTTTTTAGAGATAAACAAGCAGATCCATCGAGACCTGGCTAGTTTTTACAGAATGTTTTTGGTGGGATTTCACTTCTTTTTGTAGGAACGAGGGCATATTGATTAATTTTATTAGATTTTCTTATTTGACACAGTTTTTAAATTTGTGTAACGTTGGAGTAGAATAAAGTTAATCATCCGACTATTTCTTGTTGAACGAGCGAGTGAAGCGAGCGAAGTCCTCCGAGTCTGCTGGAACAATCCGGCGTTTGTTTGTATGTATGAATGTTTGTTCGACGATAACTTGAGTAAATTTGGTCGGATCGTTATGAAATTTGATAAGCGAGTAAACTAAATTAAAATAATTTTTAAATTTGAACATGAGCTAAATCGGTCGATGGGTTGCCGAGATATGGGGTTGTATAGTTTAAATGCAAAGCGCGCGCGCGCCTGCGCGAATGGCGTAAGCAAAGTTATACATCTGTCGCACAAGTTCATAGTTGAGGTCGCGAGTTCATAGTTCGGAGCGAACCACTAGTGGGACGCTATAGGCTAGATTAAATGAAGATGTGTCCCACTACGCTGGATTTTTGCAATGACAGTCGATTTTTTTATGTACCAATAGTAGAAGGGGCATTACCATAATATCTCTAATAAAGCTGATACCAGCTGAGGGTTCTTCATCAGATACTCCAGACCTTAGATTTTTTACATCAAATGAAGCGGCCCACCAAGTTGAATATTTTTTGTAAGGGCGGTATATGTCGATCTATAATAGTTTGGTTGGGCTCTTGTGTTTTCTAATCAGGGTCACCAGGTACTCCAGATCTTCGATTATCCTAGTTTTTATAGTTTTCCATTTATGTGGCCATTAAACCCTAACTCTGTACCAAATTTCAGCTCTCTGAGTTTATGGGAAGTACTAGTTCTATGAGGGCTCTTGTGTTTTCTAATCAGGGTCACCAGGTACTCCAGATCTTCGATTATCCTAGTTTTTATAAGTTTCCCTTTATGTGCCCATTAAACCCTAACTCTGTACCAAATTTCAGCTCTCTGAGTTTATGGGAAGTACTAGTTCTATTAGGGCTCTTGTGTTTTCTAATCAGGGTCACCAGGTACTCCAGTTCTTCGATTATCCTAGTTTTTATAGTTGTCCCTTTATGTGCCTATTAAATCCTAACTCTGCACCAAATTTCAGCTCTCTGAGTTTATGGGAAGTACTAGTTCTATTAGGGCTCTTGTGTTTTCTAATCAGGGTCACCAGGTACTTCAGATCTTCGATTATCCTAGTTTTTATAGTTTCCCCTTTATGTGCCCATTAAACCCTAACTCCGTACCAAATTTCAGCTCTCTGAGTTTATGGGAAGTACTAGTTCTATTAGGGCTCTTGTGTTTTCTAATCAGGGTCACCAGGTACTCCAGATCTTCGATTATCCTAGTTTTTATAGTTTTCCCTTTATGTGGCCATTCAACCCTAACTCTGTACCAAATTTCAGCTCTCTGAGTTTATGGGAAGTACTAGTTCTATTATGATGATCATGAGTGAGTGAGTGAGTGAGTGAGTGAGTGTGTGTCATAAATGCGAAACTTTGCTTTCGCTTAACTTCGGAACTAAATGACCTACAGACTTGAAATTTTGGATTTTAAGTATGTGATTATAGCTTACTAGATGACGAAAATTTCTGCGTTCTGGTCTTATCCAGAGGTTCTCAAATAGGGGCCTGAAAATGCGGCGAAATGGTTCCAGTAAAGGATGGTACGGCAGTGTTTGCTTCGCGCTCGACCTGGCGGGGGCACTGCCGTGCCCCCAGATTAAAATATTTTTTAAGTTCGAACGTGAGCCAAATCGGTCGAGGGGTTGCCGAGATATGGGGTTGTTAAGTTTATATGGGGTCGCGAGTTCACAGTTCGGGGCGAACCACTAGTTAAATAGCTTTATTCCTGTATAGCGGTTGCAGCAGAGACATCGACAATTTTTTTTTTATAGTGAAACTCCTTTTGGTCAAAGTCACCAAACAAAATTTCATAGTTCAACGAGCAATCCCACCCACTTAATAAAAAACAGGTCAAATGCGAGTCGGACTCGGGCATGTAGGGTTTTGTACCATTATCTATAAAAACGGAAAAAAACACGTTTGTTGTATGGGAGCCCTCTTAAATATTAATTGAACAAGCGAGCGAAGTTCTCCGAGTCTACTGGAACAATCCGGCGTTTGTATGTTTGTATGTATGTATTTATTTATTTATTTTTTTTTTTTTGATGGCTAGGGTTGTCTCTTTTGTAAAATACAAGCCATGAGGTCCATGCTTTCGTTCGTTAAGCTCGACCCGAGCTGCTGTAAAAATAAACAAGTTTACGTTATTAAAAATAAAAAGAAGGAGACCGCAGTGATAGGCGAGTGAGGCAAGGTCAGTGATGCTCGGACACAGTAAACGGTGGAGGAAGAGATACTTTTAAGATAACGATAATATAAAAAAAAGATAAAAATTATTCATTTTTCATTAAAATTTAAGGGCTTTTTAGAAAGTTATTCGCCCCGAACAGTGAACAGTACTTTACAAACCCATATCTCAGCAACCCCTTGACAGATTTGGCTCATGCACAAACTTAAAAAAAACTGTTTATTTCATTTACTTGCTTACCAAATTTCATGGCGTTCTAATCAATGATACGCGATCGAGCCAAAAAACAAACAAACAAACATACAAACATACCCACATACAAACGCCGGCGCCGTATTGTTCAAGGAGACTTGGAGAACTTTGCTCGCTTCGCTCGGTCGCTTCGCTCGGTCGCTTCGCTCGGTCGCTTCACTCGGTCGCTTCGCTCAGTCGTTCAATAAACCACTGAAAAGTAGTCGTAGTCTGATAATCTGCAACTGTCTGATAGTAATGGTGGTAATGAGTTGTAAGTAAGTAAGTAAGTAACTCTTTATTGTACAAAAGAATGAAATTTAATGCGTTGTGTAGTTAACCGAACAATTACTTTCTCATGCAAATGTCTGAAAACATTTGAACGAGGTCTTAGTTGACGCTCCCATATGATAATATATATGAGGATATTTTATATCTAACTAACACGACATCCTCACAGTAATGAGAATAAAAGTATAGCAGAGCTGAATTCCCGAATGAATATTTTGTAATCTAGTACCTATGGCTTTAATCATGGACAACGACACGACGTGCTACCCCACGGTAGCTCCTGACAGGCACTGTAGAAATCCTATCAAACAAAAAGGGGTAGCGCGTCTTGTTGTCGTATGTACCTACTTATACAGACTTCTTCGTTTTTTTATCTGCAGCTTTTCTGTATACTGCTTATGCACCTGTAGCAAGTTGAGAGCTTGATCCACGGATGACATTACAGTGCGGCAAGGACGCTACAAGTACCGAGAGCGAGTAAAAAGGGTACAGTGGTCTTACTTATGCCTTTTACCTCTACACGGTGTCTCAAAAAATAGTGTAACGCCGGAGTACAGAGAGAGAGCACCCTAAGGGGTACCCGAAACCCAACAAACAGGGGTATCCTAGCGTATAGTTGAATGTACCTACATTTACTGTGTAAGAGATCAAAACGTTAAAAATAACCACATTCATCCTACTGCCCTAAGTTTACACAGGAGTGCAAGCGTGCCGTGCAACAGAGAAGGGTATAGTAATTTTGAAATGCGGCTCGGGAGCCCCACAGCACAATGGTACACACGACAGCACGTAGACACTTACACGCTAGCACTCTACTCGGTTACGTTACGGGCGACTTTACAACAAAAGTGTACAGTCTGACGTGCTGTCGTGTGTACCTCCCTCTAGTGGGGCCCAGAACTACAAGGTGTTACAAAAGGTCCTAACTTTTTTTGCAGAGTGTAACAAATAGGATGACATTACTGTAAACATAAAAGTTGGAAATATTTTCTATTTTTTATAATCGTTTTTGTCTGGGTTTTGATTTAAGTAGTTTAATTTCAAACACAGTCGTGTTTGTATGCGTAGTTGCATTCGCATAGTTTTAAGTTGTTAAAATCAGTGAAATCAATACCTATTTAGTAATGCTTTTTATCCATTAATTTAAAAAAATAACGAACGTATAAGAGCAAAAAAAGATGTGATCTCTATCTCTGGGTGCAAAAAGAGTTAGGACCTTTTGTAACACGTTGTATAATTATTTCACCGAGCCACCAAACGTCCTATAGAAAGGCAGCTCTAGGTGCTAAAGAAAGTACTCAACTGGAATGGCAAATTGCAATGTGTATTTTTACTGTGATCTCTTTATTATTTTTCCCGAGAGTTATCTTTTTGGTTTTTGCGCTCGGCTTGGTTTTTTTGTATTTTATCAACGACCCCTTTGACACAATATATAAAATTATACAGGTTTATTGGAAACTCGACCTATTCCCGTTAGGAGGTTATGTTAGGAGGAGATTATTCCCAAATCCCAACCAATTACACCCCCTAAAATCCAATAAGTAATTATAAAAAAAAACATTATGTTTGTTTAGCTTTCATTTTATTCCTAAATGTGCTGATGTTTTTGGTATTTAAGGTCCAACGATAGCAGCGTGGCGGGAAACCCCATTTTTCACAGTTTTTTAAATTTTGAATCTAAACTGAACGATTTTTGTTTAGAAATTTTTGGTTAATGCAAAATTATGAACCTGTCGACATTTTTATTTTCATACTAAATATTATGTGACCAGAAAGGGACACCACCAGTCGCGTGGCGCCAGAGAGAGATGCAAGACACCTCCACCTCACAGTATGTAGTTAAGTATTAATAGACTTGGCCGTCAAATAGTTCAGTTTTTGTTCATCTCTTTTCATCTTCAAGTAAGGTTAGCGATATGATAGAATACACTGTTGCAGCTCCTATAGATAAAGATAAGATAAAAATTAAATAGGTATTATTTATTGTACGTACACTAATATAAAGAGCAAATATAATAATCACGGGAGTGAGCACAAATAAACGGAGAAATCGTTGTGCGACCCCTAAAAATTATCCGATGTCAATCGTTTTTGCAGATTATTAGGTATATCATTTCGCTTTATATTTCGCTATCCAAAAAAAAAAACGCCTTATTTACTGGGAATAAAAAAAAGAAAACCTACGGACTTGGATTAAAAGTCTGTAGTTTTTGCATCCATTGGTGATATGTCGTGAGATTTCGCTCGACCCCCTAATCTCACGTGAGATTTTTCAAAATGCGTGCGTTTAGCTGGCCGGTGGCGGCCACACTCTGGCCCGGTTTCTGAGTTGAGAATTTTGCTAAGCAAATGGGTAAGTATCGTCCTGTCTCTGCAGATTTCTCACAAAAGAGCGTGACAGAGCGATACGTAAGTATGTGCTTAGTAAAATTCTCAACTCAGAAACCAGGCCCCTGACGTGCTGTCGTGTACACTATAAAAGTGCGTCAAACACAAAAAGAGATGTCCTGGCGTGTTAGCTCACTGTACATGTACAGGTTGATGAGACATTGGCGATAATAGTGTTTCTAGAATGTGGAATGTTGCTTTTGCTAACCACACAGAACAAAACGGTCGGTGTTGCTAACATTACGCAGACCTCAAAGGAGCCTTATTTAAACTTAAGATTAGAATGAGTAAAATTTATCGATAATTTTTTTGGCCTGAATTGAATATAAATTAAAACAAAATTAAAAAAAACATTCTTGTGCCAGAAAAAGTTTGAAAAACTTGAGCAGGTCAAAATAATTTGGCTGTAGCAAAATTCATCTGTCCCGTGAAAACCAATCACTAATAAATAAGTTAGCATTTTGCTATTTGATATGATACGTATATAAATATTGTGTTTACGAGTATTTTTAATAAAATTCTCCAGTGTTCACGCAATTTTAAGTTGCAAGAAGACAAATAAAACTTTTGTAGAATGCATACTCTACTCGGAGACAAAATATTTTGAGCAAGCCACGAGAACGAGTACAACAACGAAGAAAACTATCTACTCACTGCTTAAAAATCAAAGGAAGTTGAATGAATCTACTGTGACTTAAAAATGTTTTACGGCATTTTAAAGTACGATGTAAATTATAAGGACCTTACTAACTTATTCTTACTTACTTACATAAATTAACTTCGCATGCACTTAACGTATTTACCTCAATCTAACTTTCTAATCTGTCTCCCAATCAAGATTCAAATCATTTACCAACCACCCTGAGTACACATTTGAAAGCTCAAAATTCACCCGTTTCACTAAATTGCTAAGTTTACAAACACTATTTATAGATTGAAAGCACTGCAGTGGTGTTGGAGGGAGAGGGATGCGACGTCTGGTGGAAAGAAGGAACGAGACAGCATGTGAGTGCATGTGCATCATAGATTATGCTTATGTTAACTTTTTAATGCCAAGTTTACGGACGCGAGTTTGATTGAAAAATATTGCATGCGCCATTTTTCCTTGTTAAGTCTTGTTAGTTTTAGTTTTTCCCTTGTGTTTCTTTCTGTTCAAGGCTGTAATTTTCAAAGTAAACGAAATACTAGGTACCTAAGTACACACGATAGCACGTTTTGTTGTAAAGTCGCCCGTAACGTAACCGAGTAGAGTGCTGTCGTGTGTATTACTATGGAACTTTGGAAAACTTTTTTTATTTTTATCCATGTAATTTATTATAAAGTCCTCTTTAAATCATTTTCATTTTGGTCTTATTTCCGTGATAACAATAGTTCTCTATTCTTATTCTATTTTTTTATTATTTAAAATCTGATTTATTTCATACAAACAAAAAAAACATAGTTCGTAAAGCCTGACAGAAAACGACAGGCAGACCACTAAAAAAAGCTGGCCGCATGGGAGATTAAATGCAGCTTTTTTTTGTATTTTTTCTGGACTGGGTTTGTACAGTCAGCCACACGCTAGGATACCCCTTTTTGTTCGATTGGCACCCTTATGTCGCGCGCGGTAAGAGCTACCATGGGATATCCTAGACTATGGCTGACCGTACCTCCCTATGTCCAATAAAATATACAACGTAGGTAAGTTCTACGTATTTTTTCAACTACCGAATTTCTGTATTTTCCCATCTGTTTGAACGTCTCAATGAAAAAAGAAACCGGAAACGTTTAAAACTGTGTCATTGCAGACCCATATTTTATAATAATTACTAATTCAGCGAGTTAGCCTTACGATCTTTCAGCAGTTCACACACGCCAATTAACTAAAACAAGCCAACGAACTTTTAATTAATGCGAAAAAACACCTACTCATTCAGTTTTCTGCTCATAAAGTCATTTGCTAACTAAGGTCCACTTGCGTCAACTAGGATTAGCCAGTTAACTCTGAATTAATGTCAATAATAATATGGAAATGTCAAATTAACTCAGAGTTAGTTGGCTAACCCTGACTGACGCAAGTCCGCCTAAGTGTGACATAGTATTGTAGAGATAGGTTGCGGGCTCAAGTCCTGTCCCGAACGTATTTTTTCAACATAAAACTAGTGGTTCGCCTCGAACTATGACCTCGCAACCCCATATCTCAGCAACCCCTCCACCGATTCGGCTTATGTTAGAATTTAAAAATTATCTTTGCCTCATTTACCTGCCTATCAAATTTCATGACGATCCGACTTAATTTACTCCAGTTATCGTCGAAAGAACAATCATACATACATAAAAACATACAACATACTAACATACAAATGCCGGATTGTTCCAGTAGACTCAGAGAACTTCGCTTGCTTCGCTCGCTCGTTCGATAAATCTTTAAAATGTTTAAAAGTTTATTTTAAAAATAGATATCTATTTCTAAAAATATTTTAAATTTAGACTCAGAGTTATTGGCTAACCCTGGTTGACGCAAGTGGACCTTACTGTCTAGTCTACAAAGACCTCGCTACTCTATGACAGCCGGGCGGGAAAAGCGTTTTCCCTTTAGTATCCTTGCGGACTCCGTACGTCACTGACGTCACGTCTCAAGTTTGAATTTCGAACGATCGAACGCGTTCGAATGCCGCGCTCTTTTATTTTTGAGAAAAAAAAAAGCATTTGACTGCTGAGTGATAAAATTAAGAAAAATAAGTGACATTATCAGTGAGTTCAAAGACAGAGGTGAAAAATGGATTTTCAGTGACATTGTATAAAGCTTTTGAGCTTTTACACGGTGTTTTTTTATCGTTATGGAATGAACGGGTTTATTGAAATAAACTGTGGTGTTCGACTTATTTAATTTTATTATATGGATTCGGTCTCGCTTGTGTGAAATGGTAAGTAATTGCTATATTTTGTTCACGTAACTTTTATGTACGCTTTTAGCGAATAGATGTTTTATTTATAAAATATATATTTATAAAATAGGAATATTTTTTAAAATTTCGCGCGAGTTGTTTAAGATAACAATAAAAAGAACGACATAAATCCACATTTAATTAAATGTAAGTAATTTTAGATAAAGACAAGTTACTTAACCTAAAAATATAAAAATACACAGCAAATCGATAAGAAACATAGGTACCTAGGTATATAAGGAAATAAATAATTTGTAAGGAAATAACCTGTTGGTTGACAAAACAAACATATCAACATAAACAACCTTACCTGTGCCTTACCTAGCCTATATTGCTGAGTTCGTGTCCTTCTTTCCTTTACCCTACAATTAAAGTAAAGTAAGCAAAGGGCGAGCTTATTTTTAAGTTTCTTCCAGCCAGCAATGGCTGTTGTAGGGAATTGCTGGCTGGAAGATGGCTGTTGTAGGGAAAAGGGTATCGACAAATAAATAAATAAAGGCCTTTACATCTACGTAATGAGATAATTTATGCAGCGTCCAGTGGTACCTTCACTCACACTACAGGGTGCACTCTAAGTCAATAGCGGAACTTTAAGTAGGCTGTCTACTGATCAATACAAACAACTTGTACTAGGTGGCGAAAAAAATGGAGCGAAAAAAATATCAGCTGTTTCATACATTTGGCGCAGTACTGAGTCGACCTTTTGTATGGAACAGCTGATATTTTTTTAGCTCCATTTTTTTCGCCACCTAGTACAAGTTGTCTGTATTGATCAGTAGACAGCCTACGTAAAGTTCCGCTATCGACTTAAAGTGCACCCTGTAGTTGGGTGAAGAGACCACTCTGTGCTGCAGTGCCTGGGACATTGTTTTAGATGGAGTAGGCTTGCCCAGCACCTATACCATCCTGACAGCTAAGTCAGCCTAGCCCACACGACAAATAAATTCATCCAAAAAAGGTCAAACAAGAGTTGTAAAAACACACACTATGACGAGACAAATTTCGACCTCCATTCAACCATTATCACACTATCAGAAATCGATTCCGGGACATTTCGTCACAGATGCGATCCTAAATAAACCGAACGCAAAGAAAGGAGCTTAATAAAAGTCACGGTGTAGGAATACAAGGTGTTTTCTACGCAACGATTGTGACACTTGATTTGTGTCCATAGTTTTAAACCTTACTGTTGTATGTTTTATTTTAATGTTCGAATTTAGGGGTACATTTTTATACAAAGAACTCATAAGTGAGGATAGGAAGTATGTATTTGAAGTCTTCGTGTATGATGATGATGATGACAAGTGTATTTACTTATCCTTTTACGGATTTGAAAAATGCGCAAAAAATACTTCTCTATAATTTGTAGCTGTATTGCGCAGTTAAAATAAAGATCAAAAAAATATCCCATTTACATATTTTATTGAAAATAGTTCTAAGGTTTGCTACAAAATCCGATTTTTACTCAACTTTGCCTTACTCTGCCGGATAATGTTATTGTGCAAACCAACGCACAACGTACACACGACAGCACGTCGAGGCTTACACGCTAGCACTCGACTCCGTTACGTTACGGGCGACTTTACAACAAAAGTGTACAGTCTGACGTGCTGTCGTGTGTACGATCTTGAATATTACACCCTGCTCTTACCAACTTTGATAGCAATAATAATACAAAAAAAACAACAAAAAAGAGATCAGTAGCGTAACACCTGTTGTCTACAAAGGACTCGTTCCCAAGAGCCAAGGAGAACGAAACCAGTTTAGAGGGTCCTACTCTGTTTTAAGATATTTTGGTAGAGTCGATTATCAATGTACTTTATAATTATGTGTTGTGGTAATTTAATAAATGATTTATCTATATATCTACTTTAGAAAGGTATAAAGGTATTATTAGACATATTGCAGCTGTTTTCCTTACTGCGATTGTTTCAAAAGCTTCTTTTCCGTCGATGAGCTTCGGTGTAATCGGTGACTACATCAAGCTCTTTCATTTGACATACCGCTGATCCTTGCAGGACCTTCCATAGTAAAAAAAACTTGTAATTACCCGAAATCACTCGAATCGATAAAAACGCCGATTGCTCGAAATCACCGGGACCGATTTCGATGAGCTCTTCTAGACAATTGTTGTGCTCATGGTGCTCTTTCATTTGGCATATGCTTCATCCTTGCAGGATCTCGGAGAAAAAAAATATCTGTCATTAATCGAAAAAACTTGAATCGATTAAAAAACTATGGGCACCGGGACCGATTTCGATGAGCTTCGGTGTAATCGGTGACTACATCAAGCTCTTTCATTTGACATACCGCTGATCCTTGCAGGACCTTCCATAATAAAAAAAACTTGTAATTACCCGAAATCACTCGAATCGATAAAAACGCCGATTGCTCGAAATCACCGGGACCGATTTCGATGAGCTCTTCTAGACAATTGTTGTGCTCATGGTGCTCTTTCATTTGGCATATGCCTCATCCTTGCAGGATCTCGGAGAAAAAAAATATCTGTCATTAATCGAAAAAACTTGAATCGATTAAAAAACTATGGGCACCGGGACCGATTTCGATGAGCTTCGGTGTAATCGGTGACTACATCAAGCTCTTTCATTTGACATACCGCTGATCCTTGCAGGACCTTCCATAATAAAAAAAACTTGTAATTACCCGAAATCACTCGAATCGATAAAAACGCCGATTGCTCGAAATCACCGGGACCGATTTCGATGAGCCCTTCTAGACAATTGTTGTGCTCATGGTGCTCTTTCATTTGGCATATGCCTCATCCTTGCAGGATCTCGGAGAAAAAAAATATCTGTCATTAATCGAAAAAACTTGAATCGATTAAAAAACTATGGGCACCGGGACCGATTTCGATGAGCTTCGGTGTAATCGGTGACTACATCAAGCTCTTTCATTTGACATACCGCTGATCCTTGCAGGACCTTCCATAATAAAAAAAACTTGTAATTACCCGAAATCACTCGAATCGATAAAAACGCAGATTACTCGAAATCACCGGGACCGATTTCGATAAGCTCTTCTAGACAATTGTTGTGCTCATGGTGCTCTTTCATTTGGCATATGCCTCATCCTTGCAGGATCTCGGTGAAAAAAAATATCTGTCATTAATCGAAAAAACTTGAATCGATTAAAAAACTATGGGCACCGGGACCGATTTCGATGAGCTTCGGTGTAATCGGTGACTACATCAAGCTCTTTCATTTGACATACCGCTGATCCTTGCAGGACCTTCCATAATAAAAAAAACTTGTAATTACCCGAAATCACTCGAATCGATAAAAACGCCGATTGCTCGAAATCACCGGGACCGATTTCGATGAGCTCTTGTAGACAATTGTTGTGCTCATGGTGCTCTTTCATTTGGCATATGCCTCTTCCTTGCAGGATCTCGGTGAAAAAAAATATCTGTCATTAATCGAAAAAACTTGAATCGATTAAAAAACTATGGGCACCGGGACCGATTTCGATGAGCTTCGGTGTAATCGGTGACTACATCAAGCTCTTTCATTTGACATACCGCTGATCCTTGCAGGACCTTCCATAGTAAAAAAAACTTGTAATTACCCGAAATCACTCGAATCGATGAAAACGCCGATTGCTCGAAATCACCGGGACCGATTTCGATGAGCTCTTCTAGACAATTGTTGTGCTCATGGTGCTCTTTCATTTGGCATATGCCTCATCCTTGCAGGATCTCGGTGAAAAAAAATATCTGTCATTAATCGAAAAAACTTGAATCGATTAAAAAACTATGGGCACCGGGACCGATTTCGATGAGCTTCGGTGTAATCGGTGACTACATCAAGCTCTTTCATTTGACATACCGCTGATCCTTGCAGGACCTTCCATAATAAAAAAAACTTGTAATTACCCGAAATCACTCGAATCGATAAAAACGCAGATTACTCGAAATCACCGGGACCGATTTCGATGAGCTCTTCTAGACAATTGTTGTGCTTATTGTGCTCTTTCATTTGGCATATGCCTCATCCTTGCAGGATCTCGGAGAAAAAAAATATCTGTCATTAATCGAAAAAACTTGAATCGATTAAAAAACTATGGGCACCGGGACCGAATTCGATGAGCTTCGGTGTAATCGGTGACTACATCAAGCTCTTTCATTTGACATACCGCTGATCCTTGCAGGACCTTCCATAATAAAAAAAACTTGTAATTACCCGAAATCACTCGAATCGATAAAAACGCCGATTGCTCGAAATCACCGGGACCGATTTCGATGAGCCCTTCTAGACAATTGTTGTGCTCATGGTGCTCTTTCATTTGGCATATGCCTCATCCTTGCAGGATCTCGGTGAAAAAAAATATCTGTCATTAATCGAAAAAACTTGAATCGATTAAAAAACTATGGGCACCGGGACCGATTTCGATGAGCTTCGGTGTAATCGGTGACTACATCAAGCTCTTTCATTTGACATACCGTTGATCCTTGCAGGACCTTCCATAATAAAAAAAACTTGTAATTACCCGAAATCACTCGAATCGATAAAAACGCAGATTACTCGAAATCACCGGGACCGATTTCGATGAGCTCTTCTAGACAATTGTTGTGCTCATGGTGCTCTTTCATTTGGCATATGCCTCATCCTTGCAGGATCTCGGAGAAAAAAAATATCTGTCATTAATCGAAAAAACTTGAATCGATTAAAAAACTATGGGCACCGGGACCGATTTCGATGAGCTTCGGTGTAATCGGTGACTACATCAAGCTCTTTCATTTGACATACCGCTGATCCTTGCAGGACCTTCCATAGTAAAAAAAACTTGTAATTACCCGAAATCACTCGAATCGATAAAAACGCCGATTGCTCGAAATCACCGGGACCGATTTCGATGAGCTCTTCTAGACAATTGTTGTGCTCATGGTGCTCTTTCATTTGGCATATGCCTCATCCTTGCAGGATCTCGGTGAAAAAAAATATCTGTCATTAATCGAAAAAACTTGAATCGATTAAAAAACTATGGGCACCGGGACCGATTTCGATGAGCTTCGGTGTAATCGGTGACTACATCAAGCTCTTTCATTTGACATACCGCTGATCCTTGCAGGACCTTCCATAGTAAAAAAAACTTGTAATTACCCGAAATCACTCGAATCGATAAAAACGCCGATTGCTCGAAATCACCGGGACCGATTTCGATGAGCTCTTCTAGACAATTGTTGTGCTCATGGTGCTCTTTCATTTGGCATATGCCTCATCCTTGCAGGATCTCGGTGAAAAAAAATATCTGTCATTAATCGAAAAAACTTGAATCGATTAAAAAACTATGGGCACCGGGACCGATTTCGATGAGCTTCGGTGTAATCGGTGACTACATCAAGCTCTTTCATTTGACATACCGCTGATCCTTGCAGGACCTTCCATAATAAAAAAAACTTGTAATTACCCGAAATCACTCGAATCGATAAAAACGCCGATTGCTCGAAATCACCGGGACCGATTTCGATGAGCTCTTGTAGACAATTGTTGTGCTCATGGTGCTCTTTCATTTGGCATATGCCTCTTCCTTGCAGGATCTCGGTGAAAAAAAATATCTGTCATTAATCGAAAAAACTTGAATCGATTAAAAAACTATGGGCACCGGGACCGATTTCGATGAGCTTCGGCGTAATCGGTGACTACATCAAGCTCTTTCATTTGACATACCGCTGATCCTTGCAGGACCTTCCATAGTAAAAAAAACTTGTAATTACCCGAAATCACTCGAATCGATGAAAACGCCGATTGCTCGAAATCACCGGGACCGATTTCGATGAGCTCTTCTAGACAATTGTTGTGCTCATGGTGCTCTTTCATTTGGCATATGCCTCATCCTTGCAGGATCTCGGTGAAAAAAAATATCTGTCATTAATCGAAAAAACTTGAATCGATTAAAAAACTATGGGCACCGGGACCGATTTCGATGAGCTTCGGTGTAATCGGTGACTACATCAAGCTCTTTCATTTGACATACCGCTGATCCTTGCAGGACCTTCCATAATAAAAAAAACTTGTAATTACCCGAAATCACTCGAATCGATAAAAACGCAGATTACTCGAAATCACCGGGACCGATTTCGATGAGCTCTTCTAGACAATTGTTGTGCTCATGGTGCTCTTTCATTTGGCATATGCCTCATCCTTACAGGATCTTGGACGGGTTGAATTGCGGTCAATTATATTAGAATTCTCAACAAGTTTCTTTTCTCGTGACATTTAGGTGTTATTTTAGATCTTAACAATTTTATGAAAACTTAACTTAAAGTATTGCCGATGATTCAGACAGCGCCTAGGTCTAAAGTACGTGCATTGCATTAGTATTCGCTTAAAAAATCCACCGTAAATCCACCCTTTATTAGCTCTGTACAAAAATATTTGTTGCTGAAAGCAACAAGAGCTTTATTACAGGAAATAAAAACGGGTTCGACGGTTGATAGGATGAGTGGATTTTTAGAGAATAGATACCCAGATCACACGAAATTGAGCCAAAAACGGATCCACCTAAAATCTTGAGTAGAACCCCTGGTCCTATAAAAAGGACGTAAAAAATTGGATCGCGGCATCTTGGTCCTTGACCAGAGAGAGTCCTGTCCATATATTTTTTCGAATTATTTAAAATGGTATTATTGTGTGTAACCTGCACCTTAGTATTTATTTTGGAGGTTTCTCTAAGAAGATCTAAAAGAAGATATTATAAAGATATTATGAGTCATAATATTTTCTTAGGTTTACATAATTGAACTATATTTAAATATGTTAAGAAACCTTGTCTTGCGGTGAAGGGTTCCGTACAACCATTTTTTTTGACAATAAGTAAATGGCGTGGTAGGTACCTACTATTATTATTTTTTGTTTAGGAATAAATTGACTCCCACTTGACACTATCAGGAGAGTTACGCCAAAATCAACTAGATGGCGCTGCCGCTTCTGCAACTGTCATCTACATAAATAGCGTACCCCTAGAATAGTAAACAAAGTCAAAGAGGTTTCAACATACAATCTATCTATCCAGGCAATAAGTAAAGCCTACTGCTGGGCATAGACCTGGGGGGTTCCTCTTGAAGCTATTGCGATGAAATTGAAAAAGTTTTAAAATTAATTTCTCTTTGAATTCGCATAGTAATGCTTTGATTTTAAATACTTTGTAATGTTTATTCAAAGGTAAGGCTATTTTATTCAATAAAAACACAAAATGCGTCTTAATTTGTAAAATATTAAATTTTGTAAATTGCGCCATATTGCGGCCGTATTTTAAAAATGCGTCAAGGGTAGAGGGGCTGTTACTTATCACGCTAACCCCCTCGGTAGAATGCCAACCTCTTCCATTGACCTCCATTGTCCATTGTCATTGTCAGACGGTCAGTGGGTAGACCTAAAACTCGATGAGTCGATGATATTGTGAAGATAACATACATACTAATTAATGTACTAATAATTTTGACATTGAACAGCGCCATTAGGGGATCACCCGTGGAACTATTGTTTTTTCTTATTGCCCGTCTGAAAAGCCTTCATTAAAATTGTTTTAAACTTCATCTTGCTAAGTGTTCTTCGTCGTATAAATTAAATTATCTCTATTATTTGTCGACCTTTAATTGCTATTATCTCTTAACACTCTCAGACAGCTATAAAATTTAATTTATTACGCCCCACCACATTAAACGATAGATTTTCTCGGTGTAAGTAAGAAATATAACAATAATAGGCAATAAATAACTAAAGATACGCCCCGTCTAAAATACTTATACATTTAATTTTGGGAGTCGATGCGTCAATACCGAATAGAGATCAACAATGTTTGGAAGGACCTCATCATTTTGATCAAAGGCTGGTCAAAGACATTTCTGGTTAAAAGGGACAATGTTATTAAGCTATTGCACTGATTCAAAATGCACTGATACGAGTTCCGTTTCATGGGACCACGGGGAGTATTCTACTCTTTCAAATTAAGGCGCACAAAATCACAATACACAAAAAAATCGAAAATGTTCACATAACAAACCCTAGAATTAGGTGAGAGCTATCTAAGACAGCCAGTTTTGCGTTGATATCCATAACAGATTGCTAAATATTTTGTCTGAAAAAAAGTGCGCCGCCTACTTTTTTTCATCCAAAATATCTTCAAAACGTTTATGAATCCCAAATTCCCAACATAAAACTTGCAGTGTTAGATAGGTCTCACCTAATTCGGTTTGATATGTGAAAATTTCGATTTGTTTACTGTATTGATACTGGACTCGATTTTGTGCGTTTTATAGGCGCGCGGGCTATTCACTATGCACGGCGCCTTAAAAAGGGATCATCAAAATCGGTTCACCTAAAAAAAAAGTTTCATTAAGATAAACGGGTCGAATTGAGGACCTCCTCATTTTTTTAAGTCGCTTACAATATAGGATGAAAGATGTATGAAAGATGCGACATAATTTGGTTCGAAGAGGTCGAATCGCGGTTATTTTTGTAGGTGAATTCTATAAAGACTGGAGCGGCGTTAGCTTTGATTATTGTAGTAAGTAACTAAAGTTGGATTACTGTCTTACTTCTGTCGATATTGTGGGCTATGCGATGAGAAGTAATATTGAAGCTTGGGGCTTCTTTTTAATCGATAGTTGGGACTTTAGGAGGCTGTTTAATTTGAAGAGCTTCCTATTGATGGGGCGTCTTACCGACAGGGTTATAGCGTTTTTTTGTAAATTAATTTCTCGACCTGTCACCATCAAGGGTGATTTTTACCTTATACGGGTCAATTTAATCAGAGAAATTATTACCTATTCTTGGTGGCACTTTTTATTTATGGTTTTTAGCTAGGTAAGTTGTGTTAATCAACACTAGCTAATCAACACGTAACTGCCGCAGTGAGAACTATTTTTTCTCTGATAACCCGCAAATAAAAAAAAACCGCAAACATTGCATAAAATGAAATACAATACGATGGCACTTTAACATGATTCCACAGCTACACTCTGCATTTTTATGCATCTGAAGATGTATGAATTTTCTAAGATTTTTTTAGATACCTAGGTGGAATTTGAAATCCGAAACAATACCTACCTAAAAGTAAGTAAGATGTAGCCTGTACAATTGTACATGTCCCACTAGCTGGGCAAAGGCCTTCTCTCAGAGAGAGAGTTCGAGCTTAATCACCACGCTTGCTCAATGCGGGTTGGCGATTTTTCGTTGAGTTTTTAGGAGGAGCGGGTTGATCATGCTCCTCAACTATAAAGGGAAATTTCCCGCCAAGCAGATGTTGTGCTTGGGGACCGGCCGGGTCCAACTGGACATAGTTGGACGTTCTATATATACTCAGCTACGAAAGATATTTTGCTGGCGCGATGCAGGATTGTAGCGAGTAGCGATTGACAGCTCGAGTATGTAGCAGTTTCCTGAGCGCCCGACAGGGGTCGCTACAGTACTCCCCCCCAAGACCTTTGAGCCTAAAGGTCTTGACCTCGAAGTCTGTGCATGGAACTTGCACGTGCCAGAAACGCTGAGTCAGTGAGTCGACTAGCGGTTGATGCGTCGGCGGCTAGCAGAATCGCATCGCCGGCGACAATACCTCGGTGAGTCGGGTAGGAACCGGGGATGGCTGCTGTACCACTTGGAGAAGGCAGATGCTGTGCTGGCGACAATACCACGGTGAGTCGGGTAGGAACCAGTGCACCTGCTTTGTGGCTGCCTTTTTCCGAATATTGCTGAGAAGTGATCACCATCAGAACCAGTAGCACGTTGCGTCGGCTGTAGTGGAACTGATAGGGTGAGAATGAAGCTGGCGTGCTTGAGACTGTTGAGGTCTGAGGGTGCTCGAGAGCGAAAGAAGGTTGACAAGCTCTGTCAGGGGTCACCACTTTAGGAGGAGCGGGTTGATCATGCTCCTCAACTATAAAGGGAAATTTCCCGCCAAACAGATGTTGTGCTTGGGGACCGGCCGGGTCCAACTGGACATAGTTGGACGTTCTATATATCGCACCCCCCGGCGAATAAACCCGTAACATCAAAAACGTAATTGTTCAGGAAAAAATAAAAACTGTTTTTTCGTCACAACTCACTAAGTACCTATGGTAGAAAAGTCATTTAGGTATCAATTTACAGGTATTTTTTTTGCTCACTACATATTGAAACATTATTAATCTATAGATAACACTACGGAAGTTATTTAACAAAATGTATGATACCAATATTAAAATCTTGTTTTATTACTGCAAAGTGATATTACGGTTTTATTCGTTGTAAAATCGAAACCGAACATTTACAGCATCAAAGTATTATAGGAATATTCGCTGATATTTTGCATAGATACTCTTTTCGGTAAGAGCACATTATGGCTTTATTCTCGGCATATGTAAAGTGACTGTGTTAGATAATGGCTCATTATCTTTTTATTCTGGTACAAATTTCTAAGAATATGAAATGTAAGTGTACATTACAATTTTTCATATACATTTTAATTCTCCATAAGTGCCCCTTGTAGCAATGACTCGTATAAAATAAGTAGGTAAAGGAGTCCAGGAAATTTTGAATACCTACCCAAAGTAGTTAACGAAACAAATCGTATTAAAAATCGACAGTATAATGGAAGAAAAACACAATGAAATTCAAAACTTCCAAAAACGAAGGCAAAAAAGTTAGTAAAAAGTGAATTTTTCAACTTTTTATCCCTTTGTTTTTGGAAGTGTTTGAATCATTAAATAACAATTTAATTCGAAACTTCTTCTTCTTCTGGTGCCTCTCCACTATTGGAGTTTGGCAGTCGGCTGTTCATTATGTCATTCTGTCCTTAGCTAGACTAAAGAGATCTTATATGGTGACCACTCCTGTTCATTCTTTGATGTTTTTCAGCAAACTTTTTCTTCTTCTGCCGACACTTTTTCCTTCCTCAATCTTTGCCTATCAGGATAATTATTGGAGAAGCCTATCGTATCTAATCACATTAATTACTTATCTATTTCTATTGGGTGTTTTAAATGAGTTCTCTTTTGTATGACATATCCTTATCCTTATACTTAAGATACGACTACTTTTCGAAAGCTTCAATTTTCCTATTTATTTGATCTTTACGATCCATTTTTCATATACATTCACAACCGTCGTACATTTCTATACGCTAGATGTAACATTGAAGCCTCCTGATCTGGATCTGGAGGTTATAATCGCATAGCAAATGGATAGAAGATAAACCTTTATTTGCTTCATAAACAAACGTAGGTAAAAACCAAAGTCAACTTAAACCTTATTAAAACAGAAGAAAAATACAAACTTGGTTACCTTAGAGCCTGTGAGTTTTACCAGTTTGATTGGCTTCTTCACAGACGATTATCACCGTGTTAGTCTGGCTCCAATAAAGGTTCTGAATTATTCGCTTATCTCTGCGATCAATTCTAACGTCTTGTAGATGAGGCATTAGTACCTATAACCGGGCTTAGCATGATCAAAGGCCTTCTTGTATTCTTTCTTGTATTGGCCTTCTTGTGCAATCAAGCAAATTAAAACGTCACTTTGTAAGTCTCTGGACTTGTGGTCTAGGTAGGTGCAAAGAAGACTTATCTGGTTCTTAGCCCTGACCTGAAACTCAAAGAGCTATTGGTAATACCTATGCTCATTGGACTTCACTCTGATCCTCTCATGAAGAATGAAGAGAAACATAGCTGGCTTAACAAACTTATTGTGCGGTATTCGCAGTCTTTCTTCATGTCAGTAGAAAGGTTGAAATAAACCAATTTTGTGGTAATATCCCAGTGCTGTAAAAGGTTTTGAAAGACCTGGAGAGCGCATAATTATTAGAGTATGTTTTTAATGGGCTTGAATTAATCTGGTCTTAGTGATTTACCAGTTTTGGCTCTTTTTAGAGCCTTAACCAGTTACTTTTGATCAAAGGATTGAAAGACCAGTTTCATAGATCAGTATATTGGCAAACAGCGTTTTCACGCGGATTTTTATACTTTCTGCATACAGAATTAAATGTATGCAGAAACCTTGGTGTTACTTAAGCCTTATGAGATCATTTATACATCGTCTAGTGGCAATTACTTACAAAGGCGTTACTAAGTTCAAGTACCTAGGTTTTACGGTAAATGATCCAAACACCCGAGAAGGCGAGATAGAGATCAGAATTAAAAATGCATTCCGATACTCCGCGGCTCTCCACGAAGTGATCACGTCCAAGCACCTAACAAGAAGAACGAAAATACGCATTTATAAGAACCATCTTTATGTACGGATGTGAAACTTGGACACTGACGCAAAAAGAAAAGATTAAACTCCTGGTCGCGGAGAAGACGGCACCTTTAGGATCCGGTAAAACGCAGGACACATGTCCGAGCCCAACATAATTGGAGAGACTAAAACTGCAGGACTCCGCTGGCTTGGTCACGTATAAAGAATGGGAGAGGATCGGGCAGCTAAAACAGCATACGAACGGCAACCTTGTGCACGTCTACCAGTTGGACGTCCCAAGTATCGCTGTATTGACGAAGTCTCAAAGGACTTGCGCGAACTCCAAGTGGAAGATTAGAAAGAAGTGATGCAGGACGGAGAGAGATGGCGTCTTTTGGTTGCGGAGGCCAAGATCCACTTCGAGTCACTGAGCCAGCGTAGTAAGTAAGTGGCAACTTCACTCACACCACAGGGTGCAGTGACCACTTGCTGCAGTGACTGGGAAATCAGTCAATGAATTCCGGTTTTATCCTTTACGCAACCCAGCCATCTCCTTTATCTCCAAATTCCATATCATGGTTTTTCCATTCTTTATAGAACTTCGAGCCCACCACTCGTATTATTGTACACAAGTTTTTTTTTCTTGTACAATATTGTCCGGTTGTGAGAATTTGTGTAGCCGTTTTCTCTCCATAAGGTTTACTACATCATACGAGACATAAACTTAAGACATCTTCGTCTATCTATAGCTGTTTCTTGTTCTTTATTCCTCGCAAAATCGTCCTTTCATAGTGACTACCACATCGATGACATATTGTTAGATTTATTATTACATCATTACTGGAATAAATATATAACAACAAAAAGCTAAACGGTTTTACAGATATAGCATAACCGGTTCCTATTTTGTAAACATGCATTACAGTCATGGCGATCAAAATATTTCACGAGAATAAAGCCGTAAAGGCTTTTGTAATTTCTGCATACAATAAATGTATCAGTAAGGGATGACTGCGGTTTTATTCTTCGTTCAAATTGTTGAGTATGGTCAGACGAATAAAGCCATATTTTTAAATATCTCCTTAAATATGGTATTTCAGGGTCTGAAAAAAATTACACTTATGTATTCGGCATCGGAGATGACGTTTCTGCAATAACAATAAAAAAGCCGTAATAGCACTTTACGGGTTTATTCTGCGGGGGGTGCGATATACTCAGCTACGAAAGATATTTTGCTGGCGCGATGCAGGATTGTAGCGAGTAGCGATTGACAGCTCGAGTATGTAGCAGTTTCCTGAGCGCCCGACAGGGGTCGCTACAAGGGTATAATGCCTCATACGCTCAGATTTCCTTACGATGTTTTCCTTCACCGTCAGCGAGTGGTATTGCTACTACAAATTCACAAATGTACGTAACATTGAAATTAAACAAAGTCATAGATACATGCCCGCACCGGGAATCGAACCTAGGACCTTTCGTTTCAGAGTCCACTGTTCTACCCACCTACCCAAGTAACATTTCATTTGGACCAAAGTTGTAAAAATTGCCTCTAGGTTTTAGAAGGGTTGTAGAAAGGTTAATGATTTGCTAGTTGGTTATATTTAGTATTTGAGAATGATTACTAAGTCCTAAAACTAATAGTTTATTGTTACAACCTTGAAGTTGTTGACAAGAGTTAACGTTAACGTTATGCTGACTTGTATTTCAAGAGCTTACAGCCTCAGGATCTTATAGTTGTCGTAAGCTACTGATAAGGTTCTGGAAAGGCTATCATTTAACTTATGTGAGATCTAAAGGTTTAATTTTTAACCTTGATATTACCTTAAGGTTTTGAAATGTTGAAATTGCTTATACGTAGTTTTGTAAACCTATCTACAACTTATAGGTTAGATCAGAGTTGTCTAGGCAAACAAACTAGGACTGTGTGGTAAAAACAAAACCAGTAAGCTGTTGTTTTGAGCTGAAGGCATTATTCAAGTCTTACAGGAATATTTTAAAGCTTAAGAGGCATCCTCAAAACTCGACAGTTGTCTCCGCGACTTCAAAGCATACATTGTGATCTGTAAGCTTACGCGTCTTAAAAAATTAACCGACACAGGGTGATACAAAAAAAAGTGGAAATTCTAAGCGTAAAGTGCGTAAAAAATTGTTATGAATGATTAATGCAACTGTAAGTTTTTATTCTTTTTATTATTTACTAGTTTACTATATGAACTTCGTATCAGTTCGATTCCGCTATTTATTTTTTGACATTTTCAGCTGTTCCTTTAAATAGGTGAAGCCATTTTTTATTTTCTTTTATCGAGACTAATAGAAAGCTAGGTATTTAAGATATTATGTACATATTGGATTAATATGTTTTTCTATTATATGAAATAGATGTTTTTATAAAGGTTTTTCAAGTAACTATAAAGTATCAAAACATTTTTAACACTAAACAAAAATACAAATACAAACTTTCACAGAATGTATGTGTAATAATGGAGGACACAACAACAAAATATAATAATGAAAAATAAGGGAGGTCCATATACCACAAACGTGTTTTTATACTTTTGCAAAAACGGTAATACATAATAATATTATTAGCATCAAACTTTGTATTATTAATTATTATAGAGCTTACATTATAGTATAACAACAAATAGTTTTAAAAACGGCCAATTGGCACTCGCTCACCTAGTTTTTTTTGTCATTTTTGTTACGGTACGGAAACCTCAGTGCACGAGTCCAAGTCGCACTTGGTCAGTTATTAACGTTTTATTATAATTTATGAATAGTCACTATTTGCACACTTCCATGTTTGCACTCTTAGAGCAGCCTGTAGCTGTTTGTTGAACGCAGGTCAATCGCATGTCCTCCTTACAACCAAAACTTAAAAGCAACAAATTTAGCTCAGTGGTGATTTTCGCGACTGGCAAGTCTTGGACAACTCCTGGTAATAACCTTGAAGCGTTGAAAACAGCCTTGTCGTTTGGGGTAGCTCCGCGAGATTACCTTCAGCTCTTATTTTGGAAAAAATTAAGCGCTCTTAGCTGTTACAGTTCTGAAAAGGTAAAAAATAATGCTTTCAAGTAATTTCCTAACGGCAGCCATATTTAATATTATAAAATGAAAAAAAAGCGAAAGAAATCCAATATTTTAATTAAATAAAGCGTAATCAAATACCATGTGCTACACGATTTATAATATATATTTTTCATATGAATAGTAGATCAATTTCTAATGTGACTTACCACCGACCACCAAATATTTAATTTTTATTTCATTAAAAAAAATTCGAATAGTTTAATTTACGAAAGGCCCGTCTTGTATTCAGCACTATTATCGTAAAGTTTCACGATAAAGTGCCAACCGCACTATATTTTCATTATTTACTGACTTAACCAAGCTACATATTATTTTTATGAATACAACACTTTGTTTATCTAGCCATTTTGAAAGTTGGCCTAACGACAAATGAATGACGCCATTGTAAATAAGTATTTGAATCTGTGTAAAAAATTTTAAACAGAAGCTATTTAAAACTTGAAAGTCCTGGAAAGGTATTTATTCATATCCATCAAAAATGTTTTAAGTTGTCATTGAGTTACATCCAAGACAAATTTAGAACTTATAAGTTGTCTTGCAAGGTTATAGTAACGTTAAATTAAGGTTGTGAAGGTTATATTTAGGTTCTATGCAAGTATTGGAAAGGTTCTGGATTTGAGCTATAGGTTGTGCTGTAGCTCTCAGAAAGGTTCTAAAACCGGGGCCCTTTTGGCACTCAGAAGGTAATTACAAGGTTAATATAACTTTATTGTGAGTTATAAGACTTACGAGCATATTTCCATACAAAGGTTCTAGAACCTGTTCACAACCTTTCTAAAACCTAAAAAGTTACTTGGGTACCTACTACAATACCCACCTACTACAATATTTTTACAACTTATTATAAATGTTTCCTAGGTTAGTACCATATAAAAACAAAAAAATATACTATGAGTACAATACTTATTCAGACTGAATTCGGAACAATAATCTTTATGAGGTCAATTTAGGTCTGCCTACGCAATATTCTTTGAAACGTAATCTTCAAACGTTTTTACAACCGGTAACGTGGGCTATCAAATCAGAGATACAAAAATATTTCATAAAAATATCGGAAATTGTATCTTGTACCGTCAATTTAATGGTTTTGTGGTTTCAAAGTTATCATTGTAGAGTTTTTTTTTGAGATAGGGTTACGTTTTTTCCTCGAGTACCTGGTAAGAAAAATTTCTAAACACCTATCAAATTCTACTTTTTGATAGATAGGGAGAGCAGGTAGGGGAGCACAACTTCAAGATAAAAGTTTTATCCCACTATTCGGGTAGCGGCATCACGCTTCACGCGGAGAATAGGTAAAGCGAGATGACGATAGCCGATAATGGGATAAAACTTTTATCTTCACATTGTGGTCCTAAGAATCAGATAGCAGGTTACGCAATCTTAGAGACTTTGTCCTAAAAATATTATTGAATCTCGCAGAAATACAAGATAGGTAAGCGAAGACCCTGGTTAACCATTATAGTGCTCACTACAGGGTGCACTCTAAGTCGATAGCGGAACTTTAAGTAGGCTGTCTACTGATCACTTTAAACAACTTGTACCAGGTGGCGACAAAAATGGAGCAAAAAAAATATCAGCTGTTCCTTACAAAAGGTCGACTCAGTACTGCGCCAAATGTATGAAACAGCAGATATTTTTTTCGTTCCATTTTTTTCGCCACCTATTACAAGTTGTTTGTAGTGATCAGCAGACAGCCTAGGTACGTAAAGTTCCGCTATCGACTTAGAGTGCACCCTGTAGTTGGGGCTACAGATAAAACACATCAAGTAGTAAGCCCCGTTTTGTACAAAAAATATATTTAAACACAATTTTCCAAAATATAAAATTCCGAAAGTAGCAGGACAGCAACTATTCGTCATAAGTACATAATCACAGGATTGCAAATTATCCTGACCTTAAGCAAAACGAGCGCTTCTAGCGGCAAATCGAAGCCCTCATTCGTCAGATACTCAAAGTTGATTGATTCAGATAACAGATGGCGCTACCAGTACCTATTGTAGAGTACATTACAGTAAAGGTGTAGTAATCGTGATTTTGCAGCTAAATGGATATAAACTTTCGATATTCAAACATCACGATATTCAAACATAACCGTGTTCATTGAATCGTATAGAATCACGGTTGATTTTATGGTACTTAACTAAGTGAAGTTTCAATAAGAAAAAAATAAACTTCCGTTTCTCAATTATGTTGATCATTATTGTGTTTATCTGTAAAATGCTTCTGGCTGACAAACTCAATGGCAAAAAAACATAATCCCTGAAAGGCATCCCTAAATGGTATAGACGTGGGAAATGTCTTATGTTTAATCAGGTTATTGAATTTTTACAATGACATCTAAAATTAATGATGATTAAACATTACACATGGGCGACCCGTACTTTAAAGTACTTTGGGAAACTCAACTTTGTAAATTACAGGGCTGCTGTACAAACCCCTTTGTAAAGTTTCCCTTTAAATATATCTAAGGAGCACCTAAATACTCGATGGGTGTGTGTGGTAAAGTTTTAATAAGGGGGTTAAATATAATGTTGGTGCCGGTTTTGTGTGAAATAAGTTTTTGTTCTGAAAAATATTACTTTTAGTTAGTTGTTACTTTTGTAATAACTACTTATATAATCGGCCACACGCTACGATACTCCTTTTTGCTCGATTGGCGTCCCGAGGTAAGAGCTGCCATGGGGTATCTGTGACTTTAGCCGACCGACAACACTGTGTTTGTGCCTATCTGTGGCACCATAGATCTTAAAAAGGGGAACCGATTTTGATGCGTTAAAAAAAATTTAAAGCAGGTTTTCTAGCGAGTGTTTTTAGATATGTCATATCAAAATCTGTCTAGCCGTTTATTAGATATGCTTATTTGAAGCAAAAATGTCGGATGTATTTTAAGTTTTTAATTTAGTACTTATTAGAAAAGTTAAAGGAAAAGTCGTCATACTGCCAATTAAATTGTCATTAAGCATACAATGCCAATGCATCTTATCGTGTCTTCACTTCTAGGTACCATACAAATTATAATGATCATGAAACCGCATAATATGTATAAGATTCCTATCTGTCTACACTCGTATGGTATTATAAACCAGTTGCCATAACGTAATGTTGATTAAAAACCGCAAAATAAACTAAGATAAGCACGCAACTTGATCTGAGGCACGTATTCTAGAAGTCGAGCGGATTTTTGATCTATAGCTTTGCTGAGTGTCATGGATCATCTGAAATATGATCCACGACTTGGTAAAAAGGTTATTTCGCCAAGGGAGCTCTCAGCAGTGCCAATATAATATTATTATGTTAGACTTTGCAGGCACTGCAGCGCCGAGTGGTCTCTTCACGCATCTTGTGTTAGTGAAGGCGCCACTGGACGCTGTATAAATCATCTCATTAAGTAGATGCAAAGTCCTTAGTTAGAGCCTGGGACATTTTTTTTAGATGTAGTAGGCTTGCCCATCACCTATACCATCCTGACAGCTTAGTCGGCCAAGCCCACAATAGAGACAAGCAAAATAGCATTGAAAAATAATACTACAAAACCCTTCTAGTATTTAAGTGGCATTCCGGAATAGGGCGCCCAAAGGGCTAGTTGAGTGAGCTATTCTAAAAACTAGTAGCGTCTGAAGCCTTTTATGGTCGACTGGGCAATGGTTAAGCCTTGGATAAGTGCATTGACAGCCCGTGTTAAGCGGGGCGTCCCAATTGGCAACAGCCACGAACATGCGATGCGTATTGATCGCGCAATAGACTTTGTCGTAATAAAACGCGATTTCGTGAGTTCGCGCAAAATCTGCTCGCGCAAACTTCCAAATGCGCATTGTGATGCATGGAAGGGTGGAGGGCACACCGGGGAAAACCACCGATGCGATGGACTGACCAAATCAAGACCACAGTGGGAAAAACACTGTGTGAATGCACCCTATTCAAGGTGTTACAAAAGTTGCTAACTCTTTTTACAGGGTAATAGCACTCGGTGATAGGGTTCACAACCTAAATATTTTTTTTTGCTCTATGACTTTCCGTTGATTTTAAAATAAATAAAATGTGAACGTTGTGGCGGCAGAAAAGTATTTTTTTTAAATTGTTTTCATTGACTTTCACAGTGTTTTAACAACTCAAAGCTATACAAATGCACCTACACCCACTAAGATCTTTTTAAATTTGAGCTAATACCAAAAACAAAAAAGGTATGAAATTTTTTCAATTTTGTGGTTATAAAATAAAAATTGTTTTTTTCAACTTCTTTTTACAGAATTGACATCCTGTTGACCAGTAGGTTACACTCTGTAAAGAGAGTTAGTATGTTTGGAAAGAAATGGCGTGGCATCGTAAGGCGCGCGATACAGGTAGACTACGACAAGAGTGCAACAACGAAGAAGAAGAAACTACCTAACGTGTGTCTGTCCATAAAATTTTATCATCTCGCGAATGTGTTATGATCACGGCGAAGCTTATTCGCATGATAATGGCGTTCTAATGAAAAAGTTTCTTACCACTCGTGAGAATATCAAATAGGATCAATCGCGCGAATATCAATTAGGATACTCTCACTGTAACAGCCTACACCGTGGAATTTTAGTGGTTTTAAAGCCGAAGGTATTTAGTTGCACTCGTGATTCTGAGCCAAATTCCAAAATTTTACTTCAAATGGAGCGAAAAAAAAAAAACACTTCCCAATACAAACGGCTATCGCTAATCGACACCATTTGTATGGAGAAGTGAATTTTTTTTTCGCGCTTGTTGGAATGATTGAACGAGCGAGCGAAGCGAGCGAAGTTCTCCGAGTCTACTGGAACAATCCGGCGTTTGTATGTATGTATGTATGAATGTATGTATGTATGTATGTATGTATGTATGAATGTTCGTTCGACGATAACTTGAGTAAATTTAGTCAGATCTCCATGAAATTTGGTAGGCGGATAAAGGAGGTAAAGAGAATTTTTAAGTTCGAACATGAGCCAAATCGGTCGAGGGGTTGCTGAGATATGGGGTCGCGAGTTCAGAGTTCGGGGAGAACCACTACAGGGTGCACTCTAAGTCGATAGCGGAACTTTAAGTAGGCTGTCTACTGATCAATACAAACAACTTGTACTAGGTGGCGACAAAAATGGAGCGAAAAAAATATCAGCTGTTCCATACAAAAGGTCGACTCAATACTGCGCCAAATGTATGAAACAGCTGATATTTTTTTGCTCCATTTTTTTCACCACCTAGTAGAAGTTGTTTGTATTGATCAGTAGACAGCCAATTTAAAATTCCGCTATTGACTTAGAGTGCACCCTGTAGTATTTTGTAATTTGGCACAGAATCACCAGTGCAACAAAATACCTTCGGCTTTAAAACCACTAAAATTTCACGGAGTATAGTTTTTGATCCCGTGTCCAAATTATCATCTCGGGGTCAAAGTCGGCGACGGTCATTGACACGAGAAGAAGGAGAAGCGACACTGTGGTATATCCCTTCTTGTTCGATTGATATACGTATGCCAAATCTGCCCCACCAAATCGGTTGGGTAGAGCAGATTCCACTGCAAAATTTTAGGCATTCCACTTTGCCAGTGGGGCGGCTCAATCAAATGGGGCAAAGTGGAACTGCTCTTGAATTACTTTTGATAATATTTCGATGTTCAATGTAAATAATTTCTCTATGGCTTATTGAATAAAACCTTTTGACTTTGACTTTCACTCGGCTATGGCCAGTTAGGACACCACCCTAGTGTATCGTGCACGTTTAAATTGAACACTAAGTTGCAGGTGTCAACTGTAATGGGGTTCTGTAAGGTATAGTATTAGGGGTTAAAGGCATTTGGACAAAATAACAAGAGGGATACTAGTAATTTGTTTTTAGAATATCTAGCATAGCGGGTTAGCAAGAGTGACGGTTTTCATTGGCTTTTGAATGCAGCTTTTTTATTTTTTTCCTATCCTATTTTTCTGTTAAATATTTTCTAAAGGGTTACTTGCTTAAAGTATATTATTATATGTTTATTTTTATACAGGGTGTTCCCCTCTACAGAAAGGTCCTGTGATACCGAAGAGGGTCGCTAACTCACCAATAAAAAACTAAAATGAAAATAAAAAGGAATTTATTGACAATAAAAAACTTTTGGTACTTGATACACCACGTGGTATGGATTTAAAGGTATCTTTAGCAGTATCAGGTCTGAGTGCGGGCAAGTCTCTTCTTTCGTGGCATGTATTCTTAAAACTTAGGCCTTTACATCTACGTAATGAGATGATTTATGCAGCGTTTAGTGGCAATTTCACTCGCACTAGATAGGAGAAGAGACCACTCAGCGCTGCAGTGCCTGGGACATTGTTTTAGATGGAGTAGGCTTGATCAGCACCTATACCATCCTGACGGCTTAGTCGACCTAGCACACAGGAAAGACAAGTCAATACGACATGACTGTATACCTAGTAGGTACCTATTAAATCAAAACAACCTACAACATTGCAAAGCGAACCAATAAAACTCCCATCGGATGCCGTGCAGGACTGCGTTGGGGCCTTAGTCTGTAACGCAATGGTGCCAAAATGGGCTCCCAGTTGACGGCTTAAATTGCTATTGGTTGTGCTGTCTATCCTTTTAATGTTTTTGTACTAAAAAATATTCTGATTCTAATTCTAGAGGAAAAACGAGGAAACTCCGGAGTCTACTGGAATAATCCGGCGTTTGTATGTATGTATGTATGTATGTTTATATGAATGTTCGTTCGACGATAACTTGAGTAAATAATTTTTTTTTCATAGCTTCAATTTATTTGTAATTATTAAATTAATTTTTATAGAAAAAATTTAGTTAAATTAAATTTTAAAACTTAAACTTTCTTAAGCACTGCACATTTTTATATCGCTTTAACGGTTTCACTTACTTCTTTTAAATTAAATTAATAAAAATAAAAAATAATAAAGTAATTAAATTATTTTTGAGTAAATTTAGTCGGATCGTCATGAAATTTAGTAGGCAGGTAAATGAGGCACAGATAATTTTTAAGTTCGAACATGCGCCAAATCGGTCGAGGGGTGGCTGAGATATGGGGTCGCGAGTTCATAGGTCGGGTTGAACCACTAGTCCTTCTACTGGGATGCCATCAACACGCTATTGCATTACAGGCTAAGGCCCCTAGTGTGTTCTCACAGCGTTTATATCCATTAGCCGGCAAACTCGCGCCTTACGTCAGGTTACGGGCAGGGCGGATGTGCGGAGAGCCTGGGATGACCAGAGATGTGGTACAAGTCATAAAAGAATAAAAAACATACTTTACCATGATTGCCGACCTTCAAAAGGAGATGGAACCCAAAGAAAAAGAAGACAGATCATTCGGATAAAAAAAATATGAAGAAAAAAATATAGTTTTCATTAAAAAATAAATGTTTTTTTTTGTCGCTCATACAAATGAGACCCATACTATCGAAACCTAGAGACGTGTATTTTGTAAATTCTACCCTATTTCATTTATGTACGCGGGTGTACCTACCTATAGGTACTTGCCCAGTGGCCTTTGCAGGTTTCTTCTCAATTACTTCAACATCACTGCTTCTCTAGTTCCTCTACTTTTAAAACATCTTCAAAAACTTATATTTGAAACCAAGCCTGAACCCGCTTTCATCTTTTGGCTCAAACCACACACCAAGCCATTTGATCCGAACGAAGATTCCTCCAACTAATTACGAACGAATAACTATCGATTAGGTTTCTTGCTAAAGTGCAGTTAATAGACGAAACAATTCTAATTGTTAAAGGCGCGTTTCACCGAAGACGTTCACTTGGAGGCAAGAACTGCAACACTTATATCTAAGAGATAATAGCATTGAATAAAAATCTTATAGACAATGATTGACTAAAAACATTTTCACTGACAACCTAATAGTTCATTTTACATTCCACTTTTAATGTTTTTCAGTCACATTTTAGATTAAATTAGTAAGTAATATGTTTCACGATTTCGCTTAGCACCTTCTAGTCACCTACCAGCGTAGGTGACCAATCAAGACTGCCTTAAATTACTTTGTTAACGCTACGTGTGAGAGTGTCCGACATTTATTTTATACAAGGCAAATTTTAAATAGATTTATTCCTGAAATACGTCAACTTTTAAAAGTAATTTCCAACAACTTTTGTTCTACGACTTTTTGAAAAGCCTTTATCCTTTAAAAGTGTGCATTTCTACCACTCCAGCGTTGCTTGCCCGGCGCGCTTTCGTGCCCCTCCACTCTCAACCACCTTTCTAGCCTCTCCTGCTCCTATTTGTTACTCTGAGCTAAAAAAAATAGAAAAAAAAGGTTTGATTTTTTTTTTGTATGGAGAAATAAAATTGCGCTTTCATTAAAGTCGTAGAACAAAAGTTGTTGGAAATCACATTTAGAAGTTGGGGTGTCTGAGGTTAAAAGCTATTACAAATTGCCCTGTATATCGCTTCTTTATTGATGCAGGATATAAGACGTTACTGTCATGCCTCCCGCACCGCTTCACTACCGCAGGATCCTACTGAGTTAAGCTTGTAATTAAAAATAGACAGAGATAAACGGAACAGTATTGTCTGCGTGCCGTCGAGCTGGGCCCTTAGCCTGTAACACGATGGTGCCAAAATGGGCTTCCGGTTGACGATTTTAATTACGATTTATTGATGATGTCAGTCCAGTGTCGGTCCTTTTAATGTTATTGTAGTACAGCAAAGAATATTAAGAGTCTAATCCTAGAGGATTAGTTCGCTGGTTGTAGGAGAACAACGAAAAAATCCCCGTTTTGTCCTTCTACCTGGGACGCCATTGATACGCCATTGTGTTACAGGCTAAGGGCCCTGGGCCTGTAACACAATGGTGCCAAAATGGGCTTTCGGTTGACGGTTTTAATTACGATTTATTGATGCTGTCGGTCCAGTGTCGGTCCTTTTAATGTTATTGTAGTACAGCAATAGTTATTTGTAATGCAAGAATGCAAAATTATTGTTTGCGGCGAGTGCTTGTATTGAAAACCGAGCTAGCGAAGGTTTCTAAAATTGAGCCACGAGCGTTGCGAGTGGTTCAAAAAAAGAAACCTGAGCGTAGCGAGGTATTCAGAAGCACGAGACGCAAATAATATTGCATTCGTGCGAAACACAAAACTTTTCATCTCACAGAAGCGAGGAAATGATTTTGTTAGCCAAGCGGGAAAAACTCTATAGACAACTACTTACAGGCAAAACAGGTGAGTCAAATAAGTTCCTTTTAAAAGCATATTTTACTGTAGTTACGGCTGCCGCACTAAAGTTTTGAGCTTCGTTGGTATTATAACCATTCGTTTTATTAATAACTAGTTGTGCCCGCGACTTCGTATGCGTTTTTACACATTTGACATTTAATTTAAATTCGACTGTGGAGGAAAACTCAAAAGGAAGGTTTTTTTTAACCCCCGACCAAAAAAGAGGGGTGTTATAAGTTTGACAGCTTTGTGAGTGTGTCTGTATAAGTGTTTATGAGGGTGTGTCTGTCTGTGGCACCGTAGCTCTTAAATGGGTGAACGATTTGGAAGCTTTACGTTTTTTTTTTATTTGAAAGCAGGTTTTCTAGCGAATGTTCTTAGTTATGTTTTGTCAAAATTGGTTCAGCCATTTATTAAATATGCTTATTCGAAGCTAAAATGTCGGGGGTATTTTAATAGTTATTATTTCTTAACTTGCGGTAGCAGGGCTCAAAAGAAAGCAATAGAATATAATAGAATAAAAACCCTAATCTAAACAATACATTTAAAATTTTAATAATAAATATGTATTGTTTACATTAAGGTATCGCCCGTGATAAGATACCAGGAAGCTTAGCATAAGAATTGCTTAGGAAGTAAAAGGGTTTATATGTATCTCCCTCGACATAGAGTGGGATAGATAAAGTTATAAGCCCATAGATAAGGTCTTACTCATTCTCATGCTAAGTCAGCAAGCAAAGCATACGGCTAATAACTCTGTCTATCCAGCTCAACGGTAAACAATAGTTATTTGCTATGCAAGAATGCAAAATTATTGTTTGCGGCGAGTGCTTGTATTGAATACCGAGCGGTGTTAAAAGACCGCCAACAAAGTGGGAGACCACATACAGGGTGATAAAAGACCGCCAACAAAGCGGAAAACCACGTACTGTCCTCATCATAAGGAACATTTTTACCCAAGGAACTATGCCTGGGAAATCAACGGTTTCCGAGATAATGAGGTTCAAATTTTTCAAAACTTTTTTTTTGCACAAATTTATTCAGTATCTAGTTCTTAAGAATCCCCTGAAGCTCTGCAGCCCTTTCGCTCGCACTTTTCAACATTTTAATTGATTGTAAGAGAATGATTAAACTTTGGACGATAAAATATAGTTGCAGACATAGATAATAAAGCTATCGACAGGTGGACACACTTTTGATTTCGTATTCCTACTAATAAAAAAATATCACAGAACTTCGGTTAAAAGAAGTAGTTCAGTAATATTTATTTTTTAAACTATAAATGTGAAATTTAAAGTATGTATTTAAAGTATAATTTATCGAAAAAGTACTTTGTTTTGGTGTCTAGTGGCTTTCGGGTCTGTTGGCGGTCTTTTAACACCCTGTATAGTCCTCATCATAATGAACATTTTTGCCCAAGAAACTATGCCTAGGAAATCAACGGTTTCCGAGATAATGAGGTTCCAAGTCGGATTTTTTTTTTTCCGGAAATTCATTTTTTTTTTTCGGAAATGTGTTTAGTATCACGTTATTAACATATCTTCTTAATAAGCTATATCAAAATTATGAATATTTCTTACAAAAAACGAAGCTAAAATTGCAACCCGCAATGTATTCTGAACATTGGATAGCCTAGATTGTTCCCAGAACCAGGACTTATCACGGTCCTAAATTTGACTGAAAACTATTCAGCGGTATTCGCGTGATGAGGTAACACACAGACAGACAGACAGACAGACAGACAGACAGACATAGACCGATTTTTTTGCATTTTTGTATTCAGTATAGTTTACTTAGTAACCCCTGCTAGTTTTTTTCTAAAAATATTCAATGTACAGAATTGACTTCGCTAGAGTTTTATTATAAGTATAGATTTCCTGAAGTTTATTTATCCAGACACAAAAATAATGTAAATAAAAGAATGTTTTTTTTTCCGGGTGCATTCTGAACTTTTACTATATAAATTAAAATTAACAAGGAGATAAAAAATTAAATTAGTAATATCGTTTGAAAAAATGTATTTAACAAACCAAAACATAATCATCTATTTGATAAAACAGAAGCCAAGGATTTTTTTTTATTTACTGGTATTATAAAATAAATATGTGTACAAAATATTGAAAAGACTATAAGAAGAAACCGCGTTTCTGAATGTTCTATTCCGTGACTTTACCTTTTTAAAAGATGCTTATGCACCATTTACATTCACAGTTTTGTATAGAGAATGGGCACGAACAATCACTTTCGCTGAAGTACGCGTGTAAACGAACTATGAATGAGGTTTTATTTTCCGTCGGGATCTGGCATCTACTTAAACAGCCAGTGTTTTTTTCTTTTTAACACCATAGGGCGCGGGAAAGACTTTCCCGGCGTCGCGTTCAACTTTCGAAGCGCACAAAAATGCAGATAGTTTAAATCCGGCCTTTACACGATCGTAAGTTACTAGTAACAGCAAACTTTCTGAGCGTGGGAGATGAAAAGAATATTATGAGTCTAATCCTAGAGGATCAGTTCGCTGTTTGTAGGAGAGCTACGAAAAAATCCCGGTTTTGTCCTTCTACCTGGGACGCCATTGATACGCCATTGTGTTACAGGCTAAGGCCCCTGAACTAATCAGTAACAATACAATCGTGTGCCACGTAGTTGCACTGTAATCCCTGAAGTAAGACCGAGGTTTAGGTGCTAATGGAAATAAATGCTCCGAATAGCGCCAGAGAACGCGGGCGAGTCTTATTGATGTGCTTCGTTGTTTGCCTCCCCGTTTTTAGGGTTCCGTACCCAAAGGGTAATCAAAAGGGACCCTATATTATTAAGACTCCGCAGCTCTGTCCGTCTGTCCGTCTGTCACCAGGCTCTATCTCATAAACCGTGATAGTTAGACAGCCGACACAGCTGATGTAATTCTGTTGCTGCTATAACAACAAATACCTACTAAAAAACCGATTAAAATAAATATTTAAGGGGGCTCCTATACAACTAACGTGATTTTTTGCCGTTTTTATAGATAATGGTACGGAACCCTTCGTGCGCGAGTCCGACTCGTACTTGTCCGGTTTTTTAACCCCGATACAAAAGAGGGGTGTTTTAAGTTTGACCGCTACGTGTGTGTCTGTCTGTGTGAGGGTGTGTCTGTCTCTGGCACCGTAGCTCTTAAACGGATGAAGCGATTTGGATGCGGTTTTTTAAATTTGAATGCTGGTTTTCTAGCAAGTGTTCTTAGATGTTTTATCAAAATCGGTTCAGCCGTTTATGAGATATGCTAATTTGAAGCTAATAATTATGTCTATAAGGCTTTCCGAGCTGTTATTGTAAAGACAATGGACAAGATGATTTGATAGCAGGATTAGCATTTGACTGAGTTGGTTGACATGAAACGGAAGCGCTTATGCGAGCCATTAATACAGGCTATTTCATAGCCTAGCTATGGCAGCATTGGCAGCAGACAATTTCATAGAGTGCCCTAAGCCTATTATTTTTCTATTCGAATTATTGATTGGGCTAACTGTACTCAGTTACTAATAAGATACTTTCTAGGCCACGTTCTTTCGATATCTCATAGATGGCGGTAAACAACCGGTACAGTATAAAGAGAGTCTACTGATAGCATAGACATATTTTTTTTTATAGGCAAGGATATGAACAGATCGAGCCATTAAGGTTTACACAAAAAAGTTTACAATGTAAGCCACTGTATTGGCGTTGACAACTTAGTTGGACCGCAGAGGGAAGAAGGTTGGACTAGCCATTGTTAACCGATTGGCAAAGTTGAGATAGCTAGGTTATTATAAGTTACAAAAAATCCAGCCAAAAGTGTTGACAAGCTACACTCAGCATCAGAAAAATTGCACCTTTTGAAATAATGACTGAAAAACGTTAATTCCTTCAAATTAAACCAAAGGGTGATTTTTTGACAGTTCATAAGTTGTAGTAAATTTGTAACTATAGATGTCGCTGACGAGACGTGTTTTTTTTATGGCAGTTCGCGCTCGTTGCCTTCGTACCTTATACGTCCAAACACATTAAGGGTATTAGTGGTGGAGCAAAATGTAGTGTTTCCGCTTTTACCATCCACTCAATCCATTGATACCTAATAATCCCCTCACAATAGGTTTCAAATAGGAACAAAAGTTGTTTGAAGTATTTTTCAATAGGGCTGATTTTTTCGATGGTGAATGTAGGTATGTTTGTGCATATCCGTTTTCACGCCTTCAAAATTTTACTTTTATGTTCAAAATTATTTCACAAACAATATAGCTTTTCAACAGTTTTGGCTGGATTTTAGTTACCTAGCTCCTCAACCATTCGGTTAACAATCAAATAGTTAGTCCAACAATTTTTCTCTCTGTGGTCGAACAAGGCTGTCAACGCCGATACAGTGGTCTATATTGTAAACTTTTTTGTGTAAACCTTAATGGCTCGATCTGTTCATATCCTTGCCTATAAAAAAAAATTATGTCTATGCTATCAGTAGACTCTTTACAAGTTTACACTGTACCGTTGTTTACCGCCATCTATGAGATATCGAAAGAACGTGGCCTAGAAAGTATCTCATTGTCATCCACTTTCCTGAATAAAGATTTATTTTTATTTTTATGGCCACCAGTGGTTTAACTCATGTGCTGGATAGATTGCATGGATATGTAAGGTAATTTTTAAATGGTTAAAATAGAGCAAAAAAAAAAAATTAGGTTGTGATCCCTATCACCGGGTGCACCCTGTAAAAAGAGTTAGGTACTTTTGTAACACCTTGTATAACTCAAACATCAGGCGCAAAAAGTATTTATTTAGAATTGGGCTGTATGGGTACCTGGCAGTATACAAATTGCACAGAAAAAAAAGCGCGGCCATATTGTTTTCTCCGTTTCGCGCGTTGTTCGAAGTGATTTTTTCTGTGTTTTTGTTGAAAAAGTAAACTCATATAGTGACGAATCCTCTGTGTTTAACCCCGCCGGATATTCAAAATCAAGCGAAATTAGTAATTGGAAATTTATTGCCACCGAAGGCAAAAGAAAAATACAAGCAAGCTTATCTACCAACAAAAAGTTTGCGGAATGGAAAATCGACAGAAAGTAATCTAGGTACGACAAAAGCTTAGCTGTATCTTTTTAAATTACTTGCATTGTTTGAGTAGAGCGCTAATACAGGCCTTGGTCTGCAATGAGTGCGCTGCTGTCCACGCTATGATTGCCTCGAGCTTAGCTTAGCTATGCTCTCGGCCCTCAAGTTTGGTCATCATTGCAGCCCTTGCTGGCTGCGCTATAAAGGCCTCGACCTTCGGTCTCGGTCTTCATTCCAGCTTGTCCATCAAGGGCTGCAATGCTGACCGCACTGTGGTGGCCTTGAGCAGCGCTACGCTGCGCTCTGTTAGCCATCAAAAGCGCGCCAGAAACGCACCCATTACAGATCGCGGCAGTAATTTACTATTATTTATGTCGGGAAAGTGGTTACGAAAAATTAAGTTAAAATGTTATAGGAAATAGTATTTTTTCGTTTTTCTCCTACAACCAGCAAACTAACTAGAATTGGAATCAGAATGTTCTTTGCTGCAAAAACATTACAAGGACCGACAGCATCAACAAATCGTAATTTAAGCCGTCAACTGGGAGCCTATTTTAGCACCATTGCGTTACAGACTCAGGCCCCTGTCTCCAAAGAAATACACAGAACTCAAGCCATGTGATAAGAAAATCGGTATCCTATTTCGAGCCCGCCTAATGAACACATTCTAAGTCCACTTCGACGTCTATGCTAAACATATGACACTGCACTTTGCTTTGCATGCAAAGAGCATGTTTAAATGAGGCTAGTGACATGCAGATTGTATTTTCTTGGCAAGTTTTTTATGTCGTTGTAGCCGACTAGTTTCGGTTCTCTTTCTCCCTTATGTTTCTGAGCTAATCTGGTAAAGGTTCGTTATTATATGGCTCCTAATTATATTTTCTAAGCACATAGAGCCAACATAAAAACGGTTACCGGACGCAAATTTCTATGAAACCATGACGTTAGCGACTTCCCTTCTGAATATGGCCATTAGATAAAGTCAGTTGGATATTTGCAAAACTCTCACTGTCCAGGATGGACTGCCAATTTAACTATCGACTCCATAATTACTAAGCCCTCGGGGCAGGCAAGTTGACTTGCCACCGACTAAACGCGGCACTAACAAGTCTAACTACCCGTTACATTACAACTCTACAGCCCGGTCGCAACCGCTTTACTTACTTACTCAGGTCTGGGTACTAAGGGTTGGATTGTCTAAGTTATGCATCTAACACAATCGCTTTCAAAGGTATCGTGATAACGAGCGTGATAGAGGCTTGTCTATACTACAAACAATTTTGTTGGAGAGGAAATTTCTAGTTATTTACAGGTCTAATCTGTGGAAACAAGTGGAATGTACACACGACAGCACGTCAGAGTGTACACTTTTGTTGTTAAGTCGCCCGTAACGTAACTGAGTAGAGTGCTAGCGTGTAAGGGCCGACGAGCTGTCGTGTGTACCTATCAAAATGTGACACGCAAATAAAAACAAAATTGCTAATAAGCGATTATTAGAAGTTAACATCTCAATCGCTAAGAAAGTGAATGGCTTTCACACTACCATATAAATCATTAGCGGCGATATAATATTCATTAGCAATCATTAGGCGGACACAATCTATGCCACTATTGGGCGAGGAGGATACAAATAAAGGATTTTGAGTGATTTTAAGATTTTCTAAAATGAATCACGATCAACTTTGAAAGATCCTGACTCAATATCATTCAAAATTTAATGTCAAATTGAAAGCGATCGCGATTGATGCAGAAGTTCGGTAATCAGACCCGTGGATACCAGTTGAGTTTGCGGTGTAAATATGCAGAAACCTGGCGCGTGGGATGGCAGCTATAACCTCTGGGTGTCGTTTTACCAGGGTGTTAGTTACCGAGGTGTTTTTGAGGTTACAGCTTGAAGGAATGTTTCCTTTGAGGTTATGGCTTGGAAGAATGTTGACAGGGATAGAAATATGAGCAAAAACCACTGAATAGTCAATATGATTGCGTATAAAAATTATTAAACGAGCGAGCGAAGCGAGCGAAGTTCTCCGAGTCTTCTTGAACAATCCGGCTTATTAATGTATATTTGTATGTATGAATGTTTACTAACTTGAGTAAATTTGGTCTGATCGTTACGAAATTTGGTAGGCGGGTAAATCAAATTAAAATAATTGTTAAATTCGATCATGAGCCAAATCGGTCGAGGGGTTGCCGAGATATGGGGTCGCGAGTTTACAGTTTGCGGAAAACCACTATATAGTTTATATTGAACTGAAAAAGCTCGGTTATAAACGCCTTAGTTCTTTTTCTTTGTTTAATTTTGATGTGAATAAACGTATTGAAACTTTCTCGGCAAAAGTTAACCAATAAAATCAATTATAAAAACTGCTATTTACACTTGCAAATTAAGTCTAGAGTCGAGTTATTTTAATGTTGCAAACCGTGAAATTGGTCACAGCTGAGAGTTGAGTCCAAACATTCAAGGTAATAATAATATCTTCTAAAGATGACACTTTATAGATAACTAGCTGCCTGCTCCGGCATTGCACGGTTGCAAAAAAAGTGTTTTAAACCTTCCATCAAAAAAAAAATCGGTCAATTCGGTCGAGGGGTTACCGAGATATGGGGTTGTAAAGTTGCGCGCCTGCAAGTAAGGTGTTAGCAAACACATCGTGAGTTCACAGTTCGGTGCGAACTACTAGTTGTAGCCAGGATACTTGGGTCTTCTACGTACCTACTTCCGATGTAACTTTTTTTTGATAAAACGTAACAAACACTTTTACTTGAGTGAAAATTATTGTTTTCTTTTGGAATGTCATTGGTTTTCTTTATCAGAAGAGAAACTCTTCTTCGCACCGCAAATAGAATTTAATAAGTACTTCGTTTTGCGGTGTAAACAAAGCCAGCTTCAAAAGTTGTCATAATTGACCAATTATTCCCGTCTTATCGATTCGAATTCTAAGAAGTACAGTTGGGTACAAAATAATTTCAATAATCAAAGGTTCAGCAAACGCTTTGTAAAGAGTAAAAGGGTACTGGAATGGAGACCCAGAACGGGACGTAGAAATGTGGGCAGGCAACTATGACCTGGATAAAGAGACAGGAAAAGACTGGATGATAAAAGCCCAAGACCGTAAAAAATGTGTGAAGAATAGATGGCGCCTACAGGCGTGGCCATAGAAGAACCGGAATACGTCTGTCAAACCCTTAGCACAGATTAATTTTGACAGCCGTATTCCGGTTCTCTATGGCCAAGCCTGTAGGTGCCATCTACGAAATGCTTTGTAAATTTGTGCTGAAAACGGCTCATTGAAGGACTTACTCTAATCACTGGGTGTCTACAGGTTGAAGAAGATAACAACGTTTTTACTTGTTCGATAGGATGTGAGTTGAGCAAAAAAGGCCGTTTTCTTTGCAAGTAGCAAGTAGGTACTTGACAGCCGACAAATAAAACTATTGTCATCCTTTTAGCCAATAAAAAGGCATGTGATGACAACGTCTTTTTACTAACAACTTCGAACACATCGAAATACCACTGCTATTTTTTTGATTTTGAAATGAAGCATGTCACACAATATTATAAATGCGAAAGTTTGTGAATGAGGATGTATTGTGTGTGTGTGTGTGTGTGTGTGTGTGTGTGTGTGTGTGTGTGTGTGTGTGTGTGAGGGTGAGGGTGTGTATGTGTGTTTGAGGGTGTGTGTGTATGTGAGTGTGTGTGTGTGTATGAGAGGGTGTGAGGGTGTGTGTGTTTATGACACTCACGGTGAAACGGATCGACCAATTGGATTAAGTCGTTATCTAAGTCGGTTGATATTTTAACTTTTGTCGATGACTGTACTCAACCATGGAGCGCCAACAAACAATTACCGTTTTGACGCGCATTTTTCATCTCAACACGCGTAATTTACAGAGCTCGTGTTATTATTATTGGATTTGAATCGCTTTTGCTCTGACGCGGTTTCAATCTTCTTCTTGTTAGGTGTTTTTGATGTTCGGTTGAGATGCCGTTTAGAATTTGAGGAGAGCAGATAAGAATAAATTACTAAATACAAGGTGTTACAAAAGGTCCTAACAATTTTTACAGGGTAATATAATAGCACCCGGTGATAGGGATCACACACAACGCAAATCTGTTTATTGCTTTATTACGTTCTGTTAAGCGCTGTGGCGTTTCCCTTGAATTTCACATTATTTTATCAAATTAAAACTATGCAAACGCACCTATGCATACAATGAGGTTTGTGTCTGAATTTTAACCAACTCCAAAACAAAAAAAAACCTATCAAAATTATTATAAAATTTTGAGGTTGTAAAACAAAAATAGGTAGTTTTAAACATTTATAATAAGTTGAAAAATTCACTCGGGACAGGACTTGATTTTTAAATGTTTAAAATATTCCCTAGCACGGGTTAGTGCTTTAGAAAAAACAAATATTGTAGATTTATTAAATTTTTGTTAAGAAATCTCATTTTGTTGACCAGAAGGTTACACACCCTGTAAAAAAACAAAACTGATAAATGTATCAAATCGCTCTGACCCCCATCCTTGTAGACGATGCACCAAATATACCTATATCTACCTAGATCGGCTGAATTTTTTCTTATATTATTTCACAGCAGTTGGTCCATAAAGTTGCTTATATTGACGAGTTCAGCAATCTCCTCAAGTACAAACGACAGCAAGTGAGACTGTACACTTTTGTTGTAAAGTCACCCGTAACGTAACCGAGTATAATGCTAGCGTGTAAGGGTCGACGTGCTGTCGTGTGTACATATGACAGGATTGTGACTATATTTCAAAAGGATCTAACCATACTCACTTGCAGAAGTTGTAGAGCAGGGGGCCTGAGTCTGTAACGCAATGGTGCCAATATGAGCTCCCAGTTGGCCGCTTCAATTACGATTTGCGTTACAGACTTAAGCCCCAGAGCCAAGTTGAGCCAACGACCCAGTGAGCTAAGATGTAAAAGAGCTATTACACGCATAAAGTAGAGCGGAACAAGTTTCTCGGGCCGGCCCTGCGTCAAACGTTTACCAACATGAAACACTTTCTGTGTACTTTCGGAAAGAAAACTGAATAATTTATTTTAGCAAAATGCATGCACAATATGCAATAATATTATGAATCAAACAAAAAGAAATTACAGAAAAAGGTATAGTTAGGTACATTGCAAATCTACTCCATGATGACAAAAATGCATCAAACTAGGCCTAGCCTGCATCGTGGGAACCATAAAAACGCTACAAGGAAATGTTTTAACAGTAACTACTAGTTCGCCTTATGATAAACTAGTAGTTATCCCCGAACTGTGAACTCGCGATGTGTTACTGTTTGCTAACATCATTCGCACAGGTGCGCGCATTGATAAACTTTAAAACCCCATACTATCTCGGCAGCCCCTCGACTGATTTGGCACACGTTCGATTTTAAAAAATATTTTAAATTTTGCCGCCTACCAAAGGAGTCAAGACATCCGACCTTTACTCAAGTTATCGTCGAACGGACATTAATACATACATACATAAATGCGCCGGATTGATCCAGAAGACTAGGAGAACTTCTCTTGCTTCGCTTGCTTGTTCTATCGTTAATTATATCTACTGACAATGTCTAGACTTTATGTGAATTGAAAGAGAGCATTGCACCAAGCGTCATCTGGGTATGCTGTAGTCCCAAAGTGGCAGCAGACTTATGAAACATACAATACAAATGCCGGATTGTTCAAGTAGACTCTGAGATCTTGCTTCGCTCGCTCGTTAAAAAAAGTGAACTGTACTCAAACCGTATGGAATGCTGTTAACTGTAAGGTTTCACTAAAGTCCGTGATCAAACAAAACACGCACGACTCTGACAAGTGAACCAAAGCCATAATTACGTAACCGTTCGCCGCGAACGCAGCCGCGGGCTACCACTAGGTCTCGTTAACCACTTCTTTTGACACCAGTCTGAGACCATTTTAGCACCATTCAGAAACCAGTTAGAGGGCTGTCAATTTGAACCGAAGCAAAAGTAGACTGGTTGTGTTATTTTTTTTTTTATTTTAGTTATTACGGACCGTATTATCAGCCAGTGATTATTTTGCAAACCACCAATGAATGGGGCTAGCAATAAGTGGACAGACACTGGACTATTAAAGGGATTTTTGCACGCAATATTTTTGTTCCAACGCAGCATAAGATTTTTTAGGGTTCCGTACTCAAAGGGTAAAGGTACCCTATTACTAAGACTCCGCTGTCCGGCCGTCTGTCCGTCTGTCTGTCCGTCTGTCACCAGGCTGTATCTCACGAACCGTGATAGTTAGACAGTTGACACTTTCACAGATTATGTATTTCTGTTGCCGCTATAACAAGGAATACAAAAAACAGAATAAAATAAATATGAGGGGGCTCCCATACAACCAACGTGATTGTTTTGCCCTTTTTGTAGATAATGGTACGGAACCCTTCGTGTGCGAGTCCGACTCGCACTTGGCCGGTTTTTTTATATTGGTATGTAGTTCTGATTATTGGGAGTTTACTATGCAGTCTCATTATCGTGTCAACCTAATTAGAATGTTCTAGTATTTACGTTTGGTTCCACGGTTCTACATATTTTTCCTACATTTCTCACGCGTTTACAGTTTTATCCCACAGCATTCTGTTGCTCTGGTTTTCTTTCGCCTTATTTTCAAAGTCTATGTCAGTTTTTGGAAAGCCTCGATTACGAATTTATTGGAAACATTAGAATCTAAAGCTTACTAGCAATGAGGATTTTATTTTCAAGATGCCATCTTTCGAATATTGGTGATATATTTTAGTGCTATTTTTCAAATAAATAAGTACTCCTTAATTTTGTACCTTGTGGTATTTGTTGTAAGTACTTTGTTTTGGGGTATGTACAAAGGATGACTTGCTTAAATGTCTCCTAGTTTAAGAGTCAGGGTTTGCTGTTAATTAATTTCTTACTGCATTAAATTATTTGAATTTTTAATAATGACATTTGAATTTGAATATGAATTCCTCGCAGCTCTAGCTCACTTGCAAATCAGCAGCGGTAAAAAAAAAGAACGCCGCTTGCGATCAATCCACATTCCTCTCCATAATATTTCCTAAAAAGATACCTCAATGGGCAAACCCAAGAAACAAACAAAGCTACCCAATAGTAAGCGAGTGACTGGCCACACATAGAAATAAAAAGCTATAAAGAAGGAATTCTCAGTAGGCGCGCTGTGATTGGTGCGTTAGAACAGGTGCCGACTACGGATATGGACCGTTTCTCATCCCGCAGTGCTTGCGTAAGTATGTACAGGCTGTTGTGGCAAACGCAACCTTGTTTTGTCTACAGTGATATTATTCTGTAAAAAAAAATCCGCAAAAAATCTTGCTAGTCTTCAAAACCAGTTTTTTTGCGGGAAAATAGCTCTTATCGAAATAAACAATCTTTTTTTTGGACGTAAAGAAAATTCAAAGATGTTTTTGTTTGGCCATAGGACCAACAGACAATACCATACCTCCAATGGAACTCCTTAACATACTGGTTGTATGTAACATCCCTTTCGAATCATGTAAGTAGGTATCCGTTTTTAAAACATTACTCCATCATCTTTTCTTTTTCCTCCGAAAAAAAAACAACACTCCCTATCTGTTAGTCTTATGGCGAAGCGCCATCTACCGATAATTGATACATAGATCGACTCACTCGCACTCTAGTTTGTTGACCCCGGGGTCGGTAAAAAACACCATTACCTCGCACATGTGAGAGCAACCAGTATTAGTTGAGCTACGATGGTGACAGGCATGTGTTTTTATCATTACTCATAATTAAGGCCCAATATAGTAGGCACAACTAGCGCGACCAATAAAAAAATAGTATATTTCATTACAAGTGTGGAAAGGCTGTCATTGCAACGAGTTCCGACAAATGGCTACCCGAGCTGAGGCGCAGCCGAAGGCGAGGGTTGACAGTCGGAACAAGTTGCAATGACGGTTCCGCACGTGTACTGAACGACTATTTTTAATACAGTTGCGAAAAAATGAAGCAATTTAATAAAATAATAAAAACACAATAAACTCAACTAACCTAGCATTTTTGACTTTTCCGGTAAAATGTTCTCCGAAGCATTTTGTGCAATTATACTGAGTTCCTGTAGCTGTTAATTAAAAAAAACTAGGGTCGAAATTACTCATTTTGTGCAACAAACAACTAAAGCAAAGAAAATTTCTGAAAAATCAAAATGGCACCAACCGTAGAATGTAAGCAGAGTTTTTTTTTCTTCACCCATTCTGGTAGGCAAAGGCAACTATGCATACAGCCAAGTTTTCAGTAGAAGTTTTTTATTGATATGAAATGAAAATGAAATTTAATGAAATGAAACCTAACCAAACTCATTCAATAAAATCATTAAATCTGATATTGAAACAAATTAGTAGCTTCTTTTTAGAAATATACGTATTTGCATGAATCATAAAAACTTTTTTAGTAAAAACTTCATGGTTGGTTTTTCTTTATAATAGACATTATTTTGACAGTTGGGAAAGAGAACGCACGAGTGCGGGAAAGGTAAAAAAAAAGCACGAGTGTGTAATAGCCCACATCCCGAACGCTATACGTCCCTGCAATACGCCACTTTTTGAGCAACTGTATTAAAAAAATCTTATCTTCTTTTTGGATGCGTTTTTTGCTAAAAAAGTTTGGACACCAGATCCTAGAACCTACGAATGCAATCATTTATTTATCGCCAAAAATAGCTTGGTGGGAAGTAAACGATTTTCACAGGTTTTTAAATTTTGTAGAATAGAATAGAATAGAATATTCTTTATTGTACAACATCGAACCGATGATGTATTTAATGTGTTTAAAATTATGTATTTAAATCCATGACTTTGTAGCTAAACTAAGCTATTTTTGTCAGCGAGTTTTGTTTCACGGCAAAAATACAGTATTATAAACAACAAAACAACAATAATTCAGCAGATTTTGAGATTTCCTCGAACTTCTGGATTTTTGGGCAGCACGACGACCTTTACAAGCTAGCACTCTACTCGGTTATGTAACGGGCAACTTTACAAACAAAAGTGTACACACGACAGCACGTAGACGCTACACGCTAGCACTCTACTCGGTTACGTTACGGGCGACTTTAAAACAAAAGTGTACACACTGACGTGCTGTCGTGTGTACACTCTGATGTGCTGTCGTGTGTAGATACGTACGGTCGGCCACAGTCTAGCTAGGATATACCCCAGTAGCTTTTACTGCGCGCGTGGCATAAGGGAGCCATTCGAAAAAAAGGGTATCCTAGCGTGTGTACAAGTTTACAGATAATAATCAACTTTGAAATGACAAATAGTAGAGTTCTAGGTTATTTATTTCTTACACCGCCTCTACGTTTGTGACAAACATAAACTACTACTCTCCAACAGCAAAAAACTGTATCAAGCTTCTTTCTGCATTAACAATTCAATCTCATTCCCACTTACAACTTGAATAACAAATAAAATAACTACACGAAAGCTCAGCATAGCCTGGTGATTATAAACGTATCACACATAGATTATCTTGACACGACTACTTTACTTGTCCCCTGTCTAATAGTACTTGAAGTATAAAGGGTGAGGTCACCAGATAGACTGGTGATCGGATGACAAGTCGGCAGATGGTGGAGGCAAGTTTTTTTAACCCCATCCCGCCCAGTTGTGACTTGTGACTGCAATGTGGTCACATTGTTGGTATCTGCGTTCTGAACTCGAGACTTTGAACTTGAAATCGATGTTTGTGTGTATTTCGAAATGTTGAGGCGAAATGTAGAGCTACGGTATCTGAATATACAACGTGTTACAAAAGATACTAACCCCTTTTTACAGGGTGTAACCTGCTGGTCAACATAATGACAAATCTGCAAAAAAAGTTGAAAAACACAACTTTTTTTTTATAACCTCAACATTGTAAAATTTTCAAAACTTTTTTGTTTTTGGATTTAGCTCCAATTAAAAAATATGGTTGTTCGCTTAGCTGTATTTTTATAGCTTCAGGCTGTTAAAACATAGTGAAAGTCTATGGAAACAGTATTTTAAAAATACTTTTCTCCCGTCACAGCGCTTACATTTTAATTACAAAAATATGGTTATTTGCTTAGCTGTATTTTAAGGTAGGATGATAGCAACGTGGCGGGAAATTCAAAATTTTCACAGTTTTTTACATTTTGTAGCTAAACTGAGCTATTTTTGTTCAGCGATTTTTCGTTCGCGGAATTCAGCCGCTTATGTGTTCTGGTCTACGAAGCAGTGGCACTGCCCAAAAAACTTGTCGTAGACCAGCTGAATTATTGTTGTTCTATTGTTTACAATAATGAAAAGAATACTTTGTTATTTCCGCGAACGAAAAATCGCTGATCAAAAATAGCTCAGTTTAGCTACAAAATGTAAAAAACTGCGAAAATTTTGAATTTCCCGCCACGTTGCTATCGTTTACCCTTAATAGCTTCAGGCTGTTAAAACATAGTGAAAGTCTATGGAAACAGTATTTTAAAAATACTTTTCTCCCGTCACAGCGCATACATTTTAATTATTTAAAAATCAACGAAACGTCATAGAGCTAAAAAAATATTTTGGTTGTGATCCCTATCATCAGGAACCATGACCCTGTAAAAAGAGTTAGCATCTTTTGTAACACCTTGTAGAGTTCCTTCCTAATGTTATTTAAGATCTAATACACACCTATGGTTGCAATAAAGTATTGAGTAATACAACGTTGGCTGAATTATATTTATTAATGTTCTGTTATTTACAATAATGAAAATAATACAATTTTATTTCCGTGAAACAAAAATCGCCGAGCAAAAATAGCTCAAGAGGTATGCAAGAGGTTGCGGGTTCAAGTCCTGCCCCAATTACATTTTTTCAACTTATTATAAATGTTTTAAAAAAATAGCTCAGTTTGGCTTCAACATTAATAGTACATTACTGCCGCGATCTGTAATGAGTGCGTTTCTGGCACGCTTTTGATGGCCGACAGAGCGCAGCGTAGCGCAGCTCAAGGCCCTCACAGTGCGGTCAGCATTGCAGCCCTTGATGGACAAGCTGAAATGAAGGCCGAGACCGAAGGTCGAGGCCTTTATAGCGCGGCCAGCAAGGGCTGCAATGATGACCAAACTTGAGGGCCGAGAGCGTAGCTAAGCTAAGCTCGAGGCAATCATAGCGTGGCCAGAAGCGCACTCATTGCAGACCAAGGCTTGTATAGTGCTTTACTCAAACAATGCGAGTAATTAAAATATTAATTAGAATAGTAATTAACATAGTAATTTAATTAGCTTACCATTTGTCGTAGATTAAGTACTTTTTGTCGATTTTCCATTCCGCAAACTTTTTGTTGGTAAGCTTGCTTGTATTTTTCTTTTGACTTCGGTGGCAATAAATTTCCAATTACTAATTTCGCTTGATTTTGAATGTCCGGCGGTGTTAAACACATTAAATCCGAGGATTCGTCGCTTTGAGAGTTCACTTTTTCAACAAAAACACAGAAAAAAATCACTTCGAACAACGCGCGAAAAGTCGAAAACAATATGGCCGCGCTCTTTTTTTCTGTGCAATGTGTCGACTGCCAGTACCCATACAGCCTAATTCTAAATAAATACTTTTTGCACCTGATGTTTGAGTTCTATTTATGAAACAAAACTCGACATTAATGTTTTTCTGGCCGCAAAACACAAGACATTAATGAAATTCCATACAACTTTTCTGGCGCCTAATCCAAGTAGCCCGCAAGTCCGACTTTGCTCAAAGAAGGTTGTCGAATTAATGTCCACATTACGAGCTTTTTTGAGTAAAAAAATTAATAAACGGGCTTTTGGGTTCCCGCCACGTTGCTTCATTGGAAAGATCCCTCAGCCTCACCCAGCACCAGTTCAAGATCCGCAGAAGTACCTACAATAGTTCCACACCACCTGGTCGCACTATCCACTGAAAGTTTACTAAGTAACCGTAGATAACCAGCATCCAAGTGGTAAGAGGGAAAACTATACAATACGCACACCGGTTCGTCTCGCACCTGCCGTTGAGATATGCTACTTGACCAGTAGATAGGTACACCCGACAGCTCGTCAGAGCGTATACTTTTGTTGTAAAATCGCCCGTAACGTAACCGAGTAGAGTGCTATCGTGTAAGGGTCAACGTGCTGTCGTGCGTACACTTGGGAGGCAAGAAAGTCTGATTGTTTGTGGCACAATTTACTTAGCATTTTTATGCGTCGACACGCATTTTGTACTTTAATTAGCCACGGCATGTTTAGAGCCAATACTTAGCTGAGGAGGTACGAATCGTACGAATCGAGATTAGCACGTAAGAGGGAATTTCGCACAAAGGAACTAGTAATAAGTACGCCGCCACAGCAGCGTCGCGGTAACGACTTACGTTACGACGCTCTTGTTGGTCAAAATATGTGGCTTGGCCATTTCGCTACCGTAATATAGGCGAAAGGTGATAAATGTATTCACTGTTCATTACTTTTCTGTTATAACAAGTTCTTTTAGTAACGAAACCGCCAAGCCACATAATTATTTTGACTAATATGTAGAGTTTCTGAAGTTAGGGCTTGTAGAGTTAGGGCGTGTAGAAGTTAGACTTGTAGAGTTACATGAGACTGACTTTACGAGTATTTTTCAAGTTACAATCACGTAGCTGTAGCTCCTTTGTAAGCCAGTCTCACTATCCTCAGCCTCACGGCTTGTAGAAAACCCAGCACGCCTGGAATACCAAATCCATAATAACTGTGATCTCTGATTCGGTCTCTGATAGAATTATTGCAGTCGACCGAGTGGCTTGGATGTCGTCCAAGTGGCTAGTTGGACTCAGTAGAAGGGTACAGAAGATCTAGCTTAGATCGGTTTCAGCTGGGGCAGGCCTTTAAATCTACGTGATGCAATGATTTAAACAGGTGTCCACTCGGATGCTTCAGTGGCTGATAAGAAATCACATCTATTCGAAAATACCTAGTGCGTTCCCCGCAAACAGGGACTAAAATAGCTTTTTAATCCCGGACCGACTATTTGGAATATGGATATTGCAAGTAAAAGTTCAAATGACTAATGAGACCAAAGACAACATTAAAAGAGACTAATCACGAACAATGTATGGACCATAAATTGGCAGTACGAAAAATTAAACCGCGCGTGAGTTAAATAAAAAAAAGTTTGTAAAAAAATAAAAACAGAAATCCATTCGACTTTATTTGTTTACTGAAATTAGGATTGAGTAGGTACTTTGAATCACTTGCTGGGCTCAGAATTCTACTTTAGATTTTACTCTACAGATAACTCTAAGTCGATAGCGGAACTTTAAGTAGACAGCCTACTTAAAGTTCCGCTCTCGACTTAGAGTGCACCCTGTAGAATCCTGCGCTCTGCTCTGGATCAAAGAAACACTATCGCTTAAAAAAACGTGTTTTACTAACTCTGGTAGCATCCTACCATTTTAGTTGCTGGGTAAGGTAGGTATTTAAACAAAGCAGGTTAAATTCCTCATAATGTTTTCCATGTCCATTGTCCAATTTTCACACCCTATATTGGTAGCTCCTTCTGCGTTTTGCTAGTTTAGTGTCAGATGAAAGCACCATATTTCAAGCCAAATTGATTCTAATTTCGAAAGAGATAAGGCGGAAATCCTCTTGAATGTTTTATTAGGAACCGGGAGGATGGAGTCAGAGCTTAAAGGCTCTGTTTTTAGAGTAGTTTTTACTATAAATTGAATGGAGTGCCGATGAAAATCCTAGCTAAATATGAAGCATTTTCTAGCCACCTATTAGTAGATTAAAAGGAGTATTCCGTTAATAATAAAAAGAAGGCAGAAATGTACAGAATCCCTTAAATATTTAGGCAAAAAAATAAGTACTTAGATTCACGTCCTCTGGCTAAATGATAATCTTCTCTATATAGGGTAACGTCGTATTTTTAATCGTATTAAGAGGAAACGCAGGAAGCCGCGCTACTCCATACAAAAAGGGAGACCTGTTTTCTCCTTGGATAATTATTTTAAAAAATATGATTATGCCATTCAATTTTTATGTACCTCTGCCATGTCCCTATGTTTTCCTTTTTTTCTTATTTTTATTATTTCAATAAAATTTATGTAAAATATTTAAAATAAAAAACATAGTTAAAACCATAATTTTATTATCATATTTTCTGCTCCTTTTAAAAAAAAATAATAAGCAAAACAATATTTGAGGTGTGATCCCTATCACCGGGTGCTATTACCCTGTAAAAAGAGTTAGAATCTTTTGTAACACCTTACATTAGAATACTTCAGCAGGTACACAAGAAAGTAAAAGATACCTGCCATGATAAGATCTGAGGCATCCTGCCTCAGTTTCACCGTAAAAATAGCATTTAGTTAGACGGTCAGCATCTAAGCTATCCTTAGTCTAAGCTATCTTTAGCTAACCCTAAGGGCAGTTCACATAATGAAGGCTTTCATTCCAAACCCCCTGTATTTACCATTGCAACGGTAGCTAAAGTAGACTTGCAGAATGGACATTTTCCGGTGAACGTTAGTTTCGTACTATTTGGTTAGAAATGTAGGCCACCAGAAGTGTGTACACTTTTTAGTAGGGATAACGGAATAAATGGTATCAGAAGAACATATAAATATCAAATCTTGACTTTGAATCAGGGTAACCTCATCATAGTAAACAACTTTTTGTATGGAGCCAAAAAAGGGAGGAAAAATAATTCAAAAGTTCCACATACATAATTGAACAGTATTGTCACAAAATACATAATTGAACAAGCGAGCGAATCGATAGATTTGTTGTTTTTTGTATAGTTGTAAATGTAAAGCCTCCTAACTAATTGAAAGTCTTTAAAAAGGCAGAGAAATTAGCGATAGCACCTACACAGTTTCATACGTGTACTACTATTAGCTTTATATCCCTGATAATTCTAAGCTTCCGTGCGCCGTACATGTCTGCAACTGCAACCAGAGTGGCCAGTGTAAGAAAAGAACAAAAGAAGAGAGCAGTACGGTAACTCCACTGTGTCCTTGAAACAAGTACCGGTCCGCTTGTGCCCGAAAAGGAGAAGGAGAATATAGACGTTTATTGGCGCATAATGCCAATAAACGTCTATATTTTTGCATCTCGAAGGTATAAAGCTCATTTCAGACATAAACGAATGACGTTGTGACATGCGTCAGTTCAACTCTAAGGGACCTTCACATTTATGATAAGTTGAAAAAATTCACTCGGGACAGGACTTGAACCCGCAACCTCTCGCATACTGTGCAGGCGCTTTACCAATTGAGCTACCGAGTCAAGTAACTGTCGATGCGAATTTCTTTAAGTGACTTGATATAGAAAGCGCCCCGGGCGCGCGGGCAGCGGGCGCGCGGCCGAGCGCCATACATTTTACAGGGCGCGCGCGGCGGGCGTGCGGCCGAGTGCCAGTAGTGCCACACATTTTACAGGGCGCGCGGCGGGCGCGTGGCCGAGCGCCATTAATTTTACAGGGCGCGCGGCGGGCGTGTGGCCGAGCGCCATACATTTTACATTTTGCAAATTGCGATAAAGTGTGAATCCTGTGGCAAGTTTCGGGCATTTAAATAAAAAGTTGGGTTTTCAAGGTTAAGAGAACAATAATTCGCGTACAGGTATCGTCACGAGTTATGAGCGCTCGACGAAACTGGTGGGGATTTCTGCGCAAGTGTGTACAATCGCGCGCAAAATGTCTAATATCCACGCGGGATCCAAGACTGACGCTGAGCTGAACTATAGTCGAGTGAGATACTATAAAAATCGGAGAAACTGACTAAACTTAACGATTTAAAGTATTCTTTGCGGACGTTATATTTTAAATGGTTTTCTATACAATAATCCTGACATTACGATACAACGGGTGTACAATCAATGAAAAATAATCTCAATTCAATATTATTGTACTCAATAACTTTTTTGAATCTTTCTGAACCGTCTTTTTAAAACATTTTGTTTCCGCATTCTTTCTGCGGGGAAATAAAAAAACGTTGTGTGCGACTGTACCCCGAGGCTGGAGCTACTGATCTACCAATCACGCGCCCGCGCTCGCCGGCGATCGCGCCTCTCCGTCGCCCCCCGCGTACCCCACCAAACAGACCGAAAAAATGAGTTCTGCGCATTCAAGGTCAGCGCTCATAACTCGTGACGCGACCTGTACCTACAATGGCGGAAAAATACTGTCTTACCTGTGAAGCAAGTGGAAAGAAGTTTATTCAAAAGCAAACAAAAATCCAAACCAATGGAGATAGCAAACCTAAAATCTACTTGTACTGTGCCCAGTAGTGGCAGCTGTAGCAGTATTCAAGTTGGTGCGTTTAGCTGGTATAAATGATCAAGTGGACCAGGATCACTGGAGTTTATCTATTAATTTCCTCGGAGACTGGATGGACCAGGTCGGCTTAATAACTGGCAGTGCGGGGGTCTACTTGTTAACTACAGGGTGCACTCTAAGTCGATAGCGGCACTTTAGGTGGTAAAAATATGGAGTGATAAAAATATCAGCTGTTCCATACAAAAGGAACTGCGCCAAATGTCTCAGTACTGCGCCAAATGTATGAAACAGCTGATATTTTTTTCGCTCTATTTTTGTCGCCACTTAAAGTTCCGCTATCGACTTAGAGTGCACCCTGTAGTGGTTCGCCCCGAACTGTGAAGTCAGGCGATTTTTAAATTCCCAATAGTATTTTTAGAATTTTCCGCTATAAACCTAGGTCCTAGACTCACTGCCGATTTCTGAATTGAGAAATTCACTAAACAAATAGGTAAGTATCGTTCTGTCTCTGCAAAAGTCTGTTTCTCAAAAAAGAGCGTGACAGAGCGATACCTAAGTACTTGCTTAGTAAAATTCTCAATTCAGAAACCGGGCCTCAAGAATCAAGAATTAACTACATGCGATCATAACAAAAAACGACGAAAAGTACGTAATAAGTCCTATAGAGGAAAAACGAAAAGTGATTATAAATCTCAAGTAGAGGCCCAAGCATATCTTCTAGCAACAGAAACAGACACTTCTTGTAGGATCGTATTCCATTACTACGAAAGGCTTTTTTAGCATAAAATCTATAAAAGTTCCCGGTTCGCAGAAATACCTATACATACAGTGCTCTAAATGAGGAAGACATCATTTTCATGTGGTGACAAATTATAGTGTGGGAAAGTCTTCATAGGTGTTTATGTTTTTTTCTATTTATGTTTACGATGTCACCCATTCATTAAGAGATAAAAAGAGGTTTAACAGGTAAAATCTCACGCAAGTAGTCTCACGCTACTTGACAGTTCCTCTAGATCCAAGCAGTTCCTAGAATAAAAAGACAAGGGGCCATTAAAACGGGGCAAAAATTAATAATGGTACCATACATTTGCTGTAGTAGATACTGCCCAAATTGTATGCAAATAGGTATTTTTCCAAGTGTCAAAGACAGCGATTCGTACTAAATTGTGCAACTAAATCTGTGGTTTGTATGGAAACCACAGATTAATAGACTGATTTTGACAGTAAAGTTATTCTAACTATATTTGATGCTTGGAAAAATCCGCATTGGCTCATGTATTGTTGCCCTAATTATACAGGATGTTTCAGAAAGGTCCTGTCGTATCGAAGCAACCCCCTTAATACACCAATACAAGCAACATTTAATAAGGGGCCATCTTAAAAATATGTTATAAAAAAAATCATTTATAATTATTAAAACGTTTGTTACGTTTGTGGAAAAAAATGTTTGTATTTATATTTATTCGCAAATAAACCGGTTTTGAGGACTGTGCGTTTTTTTTACACAATACGCACCCAGTTCTCCTCCTGCCTGGCATTGTAGAAATCTCAGCAGGATGCTTAGATGAAAACAAAAAAGGGAAGATACGGCACATTCTTACTAGCAGCCGTGAAAAAATGGGCTTGCACGCACTCATGCACATACACTCACACAGCTTTAACTCATTCAAATCATATTTACAATTATGTGAATAAGCGATAGTACGCTAAACTAACAAGCCCAAGCGAGACAAGAACATGTTTCGCTATTGCGCGCCGATGCATCTAATTCTGTCCGCCCAATCATAGCTCGCACCCACTGGCAGGATCTTTAACCTAGTTGAAATAAGAGTCAAAATTCTTTATCTCAATGGTCATGAGTCGCGCGCGGCGCGGACTCCAAGCTAATATGGCAGGTAGCGTCAGCAAACAATTTAAGAAATAATAAAAATAATTTTTTATTATTTCTTATTAGAAAACATTTCCCTAATGGTAAACATTAAATGCACTTTTAAATAATGATAATATGTTACAGCACGGTCCAAACTTCTAGATAGCCCTGAAGTTGCACATTATAATGAGCGACGGGCTAAGATGCAACTTGAGGGCTATCTAGAAGTCTAGCCTAGATTTTTACCCTAGATTCTAGTCTGTAGGCTCTAAAAATATTTATTACCTACTGTAGCTGAGAAATCATTTGTTAAATATTTTGCAAAAAACTAAAAGAAAAACCGGGCAAGAGCGAATCGGACTCGCGCACCGAGGGTTTCTTACCACAATTTGGTGGTACGGAACCCTATTATTAAAGAATTGAGAATATTATGTTTATTCAGCGCCATCTAGTTATTTATAGGTTTATAACTTTTTTATTTTGTATATGTTACCGGCCAAACCCGATTTAAGGATAAACTAGTTTCGCCTAGGCCAAACCAGTCTAACCTAAGCTCGTATGGATGAACCGGTTTGTCCTAGGCCAAACTAGTCTAGCCGAAGCTCGTATGGAGAAACCAGTTTAGCCTAGGCCAAACTAGTCTAGCCCTATTTGAGTAGGGGTAATACAGATTCTACTTATTTATGCTAGCCTAGTACTTTTTCTTAAAACTAACAAACCTGCCGTAATTATCTGAACAGTAGGGGACGCATTTAAACGCCGAATTTGAAAAAGTCTTCGGTATGTCCGGTTTAGTCTGGTTTGAAGGACAACTCGTAAACAAAAAGAGGTATGTCAGCGTGTCGCCAACCGAATCTACTGACCTAACCATTATTTTAAATCTTGTTCGACTGTCTGTCACACTTTCAGGAATATCCTGTATGTTGAACACCCTGTATGCCAGTTTTTAGAACACCTATAGAAGTAAAAGGCCTGGTTCCGGGGTTATTAAGGGGTTCGAAAATTTCATTATTTTTGCTCTAAGCCTCTTAGTTTACGAGATATGGTAACATTCATACATACCTAATAATTCGTCAATATCAGCTCGAGCTAGGTAGGCCATACTAGTTTATCCTGGAGCGTACATATTCTTGCTAGGCCAGACTAGATTGGCCTAGGCTAAACTGGTTGGTGCTTAAGTTAGACTGGTTTGGCCTAGGCGAAACTAGTTTATTTTTTAATCGGGTTTGGCCGGTAACATAATATACATATTTTATTACTTATAAACTCCCCCACAACACAGTTTATTTAAACCAAGCTCGCTGATTGTAACGGAAAACAGCATATGGAATCCCTAACTTGACTGGCTCCACGCACGTCATTGTCAATAGAATTTCTAAAAACTTTATTATGCTGACCATCCTCAACTCGAGTTTCCATTCATAAATCGCGAGGTTAGCCGTATCGTGTCGCTCGCTCATGTTTTGTATGTTGTATCTCACTCTCTCTAAAATGGCCGTGCAAAATGGATAAAGATTGCGTATTTTAGAAAAAATATTAGTTTTACGTGTACTTACGAATGATTAGTGACACCTTCCGACGTATTTGTCCGCCTTGAGTGTTTAGTATACAGAAGAAATGCACAAGAAGGCATTCTAAACTTGTTTTTTATGAGAAAACTCTGTTAAAAGAAGCGCGTGTACGATACCACACAAGTCAGTGTCCAACCGGCGACTGAATGAAAGTGAGTCCATGGACTCAGTTTTGCAGGACCACGCGTAATGGGTGAGTGCCGTATCTTCCCTTTTTTGTTTTCATCTAAGGCAGGATGTAAAGGTTTTTTACCCCTTAGGGTGCATTATTCTTGACCGGGTACTTTCGCAAAGAAAAGTTGTTTCTCTGTGTAGTAGCAGTTAGATAGCAAATAATTTTACCTCGTTGCCAGTAAAATAATCTGCATGAAAAGAACAAGCCAGCCCTCCTGACTTAATACCTTCCTTCCTAAACAGAGTTATTATTTGAACAGTTAAAACGCACATCGGACAGTTTGCGCGGTAGAGCAAAATATCATTGTTGTGAAAAGAAAAGGGGGATTCTCTTGCTGTAATGAGAAAATGTATGCAGCGTCTAGTGGCACCTTCACTCACACTAGATGGGTGAAGTGACCATTGCTTTGCCCAGCACCTTTACTTTGGACATCCATTCATGCTGCGAGGTCATTTTGGCTATTTTTTGTCCCCCCTCCCTTGATGAGACTTCGTGAGATTCAACTCCAACTCCCCCCCTAATCTCACGTGAGATTAAAAAAAAAGCCTATTTAGCTGGCCGGTGGCGGCGAAACAATGGAGGAATCAAAATCAACGGAATGTCATAAAGCAAAAAAAAATCGAAATGTGATCCCTATTACCCTGTAAAAAGAGTTAGGACCTTTTGTAACACCTTGTATTAGCGTCTGATGTGATAGTGTGATTGACTCATGATTGACTATACATAAACTAGACTTCACAAATGACTGGAAACGATTTGACAGGTCGATCTGTCATTTTCCTAAATAATGTGGCCAGATTTATTCCAAAATGACCGATCGACCTGTCAACGTTTCCAGTCATTTGAACTCATTTGTGAATCATTGTTCATAGTGGAATGAACAATGTTGTTTTAAATAAAAAATTGCTCCATGCAAATGTCACAAGCTTGGAAGAGAATGCTATAATTCGTTCATCACATGAATAGTATAAAGTTTTTAATAACGCAGGAAGTAGCCCATTTGCATGTTCTGGATATTGTAAGCTTAATTACATTTTCATATTATGTTGTGCTGCGTCGTTGTTAGAATATTACGTTGGCTTTTTTGTTGCTCTGGTGCTCATATCCACTTGGTAGGTAATTGCTTCATTTTGTTAAAAAGAACAACAAAACTAGGCCGCGCAAAAGACATAGGTACTTGTCTATTTACGCCCTATTTAGTAATGTTTTCTTTGAAGAATTTCGAATGCAACATACCCAAGAATGAGCCGTTTTCAAAGATCAAATTCTAAGCTATTCATAGATGGAGTTAACAGGCGTGGCCATAGAAGAACCAGAATACGGCTGTCGAAATATTAATTTTAACAGATTACTGTGCTAAGCAACATTTGATGGTCTGTAAACGCCCGCCATCATCATGCTTTGAAATTTATCGTTGAAAACGGCTCAAGATTCTAGCAACTACCGAGAAAATACTTATCCCGATAAACTGAAAATTTGGCGCTCTAAAACCTATACCTAAGCTAGGCCACCTCTAACCATCCCGGCAAGAACGTTTTGATCTCATCCCTATGCTAGGCCACCTCTAACCATCCCGGCAAGAACGTTTTGATCTCATCCCTAAGCTAGGCCACCTCTAACCATCCCGGCAAGAACGTTTTGATCTCATCCCTAAGCTAGGCCACCTCTAACCATCCCGGCAAGAACGTTTTGATCTCATCCCTAAGCTAGGCCACCTCTAACCTACCCGGCAAGAACGTTTTGATCTCATCCCTAAGCTAGACCACCTCTAACCATCCCGGCAAGAACGTTTTCATCTCATCCCTAAGCTAGGCCACCTCTAACCATCCCGGCAAGAACGTTTTGATCTCATCCCTAAGCTAGGCCACCTCTAACCATCCCGGCAAGAACGTTTTGATCTCATCCCTAAGCTAGGCCACCTCTAACCATCCCGGCAAGAACGTTTTGATCTCATCCCTAAGCTAGGCCACCTCTAACCATCCCGGCAAGAACGTTTTGATCTCATCCCTAAGCTAGGCCACCTCTAACCATCCCGGCAAGAACTTTTTGATCTCATCCCGCCACTAATCTGTTAAGCTACATTGGGCGCGATCAGTCCATGGATGGGCAATACCTAATATCTGACCGCTTCCGTGCTTCGGAAGGCACGTTAAACCGTTGGTCTAGGTTCTTGTTGATTAATAACAATCGTTAAGCCATGCCTTTAAGTGGCCTAAAAACTCTGACACCAGGGGTAGGTACCTCATACCATTACCTACGTACTAATCCTATAAAATAACTGCTAACTCTTCAGGGTCCCGACAGATCTGAAGACTTACTCTTTAGTAAAGGAAGCTCGGGACAAAAGAGCCCGCGAATATATTGCTGCCTTCCGACTGCAACGGAAGAAGGAAATTCGCAGTAAAAACTATCGCCCGTTCCCCTTTCAAGATTTTGTAATTTAGGACTTTGAGATTTATGTTGTTTGGTTTCAGATTCTAGTTTTTAATATTGGACCCTGTTCTCCCTCTCTACAGGGTATTTCAGAAAGGTCATGTGTCACTGAAAGTCGTCGCGTTCCGTACTAAAATTCGATACCTACTGCACCAAACTAAACTGTATTTTCATTCGTATTCGGCTTGATACAGTCTCACTCTCACTGCAAGATTGTGCAAACTGGGGCCTTAGCCTGTAACACAATGGCGTATCAATGGCGCCCTAGGTAGAAGGACAAAACCGGGATTTTTTCGTTGTTCTCCTACAACCAGCGAACTAATCCTCTAGAATTAGACTCATAATATTCTTTGCTGTACTACAAAAACATTTAATGTCGGTCCATTAAATGTTTTTGTAGTACAGCAAAGAATATTATGAGTCTAATTCTGGACCGACAGCATTAATAAATCGTAATTGAAACCGTCAACCGGGAGCCCATTTTGGCACCATTGCTTTACAGGCTAAGGGCCATGTATTTATGAACCATGGAGACTAGTGACTTTTTAACTTTGTCATCCTTTGTCGACTTCGAATCAACATTAGCAGTTTTTAGGGAAATCGAAGTATCCAAAACAAAAGTAGAGAGTTTGCTTGATGTACAATGTATGGTTTTTATTTACCTACATTTTCTTTGTTACAGATTCATGAGAACTACTCAGCCCCAGTTCCGCATGGCATTCACCTATGGCAGATAACAAAGTCGTAAACCAAACCAACAGAAAATGGACGCTACGTCAGCAGACATTGAAGCTAAAATTGAGAGAGCAGCTTTCGAAAATGAATCAACAAAAGCGCACAGACCCGAAGATAAACAATCAACTAATAAAGAAACAAAGATAGCAAATGTCCACGAAGCAACAGATGAACTAAAAAGGGGATATCCAAAGGAAATAAAAACAAAACACAGATCTAAAGTGACTAGTCGATTGGCCAATCAATTATTTCTTCTGTTGAGGATAAAAGTGAAATTCAATATGTTTTCGTTCGCGTTGTGTTTGTGTTTGTTGACTTGTGCTGGTGCTAAGGAGCAGAAGTTTGCTATCGAGCCTCAGGATCAGGTATGTTTTCTTTGACTTTTACCAAACTTAAGGCATATTGATGATGATGATGATATCCTTTTATCCCTGGAACATAGAGCTTGAAGAAGGAATCTCTATTTAATTTTATCGCGGTCTTGTACGGCAACCTCTAGCTCCTTCCGGCCGAGTATAGATGACGCAGCCAGCTATTCTTTCTCAACCGAGCGCCTCCTTTCTTTTACTTCTTACTTTACTTTACGCATTTTTCACCCTCAACGCGAAAATCGCCAATTTGTATCCCTCCCTTTCTGGGAGAAAACCTGAGCCTAGCTCTGCTAGTAGGACGTTTGCTGCAGACTACGTCTTACATCTGATGATCTATGCCTACATCAACCAGTGGAACTATTTCGACGCTGCAGTGCCTGACACAATATGTTCCGATGGGGTAGGCTTGCCCAGTACCTATACAACGTGTTACAAAACACTTTTTTTACAGGGTGTAACCTAGTGGTCAACAGGGTGTCAAATCTGTAAAAAAAAGTTCAAAAAAAATTTTTTTTTATAACCTTAAAATTGAACAAAAAATCATAACTTTTTTGTTTTTGGTATTAGCTAAAATTTTCAAATGTGTTTGTGTGTGTAGGTGCATTTACATAGCTTTGAGTTGTTAAAACATTGTGAAAGTCAATGAAAACAATATTTAAAAAATACTTTTCTCCCGCCACACCGTTCACATTTTATTAATTTAAAAATCAACTGAACGTCATAGAGTAAAAAAAATATTTAGGTTGTGATCCCTATCACCGGGTGCTATTACCCTGTAAAAAGAGTTAGGTACTTTTGTAACACCTTGTATACCATATTCTCAGCTTATACGGCCTAGTCCACAAGAACAACAAGGTCAATACGTGCGGAGCCATTTTCCGATGCGTTCTAAGTTGTAGGAGAAAACAGATTTTCTCCCAAAAATACTTTATATCGTATGATAGTGAATACTTCCTCCGACATCCCGTGAATACATTGTCATTGTATCGAACGCGGAATTTTTAATATCGGCAGAGATTTTCAATAGGGCCGAGGCCTTCTTTGCATACCTATATACGGACACACGTATAATCCTGATGGTATTTTGTAACGAATAGTGCATTGTTGTTGCCTTTGTGGGCATACCATCTTTACAATGGCAGCTATTTGTGATATTCTGTTATTACTTTCAATATTGCAAACGGAGAGTATTTATGAAGGAATAGCTTTTGCCCGCGACTTCGTCCGCGTGGGCTACAGAAAAAAGATATATGCTTTACTTAGCTCTTAAGTGTAAAAGCGTGATAATGTAAGTAACCTATGTGTTATTCTGATGTCTAAGCGATCTCTATTCAAAATTTCATCCAAATCCGTTCAGCCGTTTCAGCCTGAAAGAGTAACAAACATCCATCCATCCATCCATCCATCCATCCATCCATCCACACTTATAAACTTTCGCAAATATAATATTAGTAGGATATTTTTGTCAATATCGTGATTGATTGGTTACTGTACACACGACAGCACGTCAGACTGTACACTTTTGTTGTAATGTCGCCCCTAACGTAACCGAGTAGAGTGCTAGCGTGTAAGCGTCGACGTGCCGTCGTGTGTACATTAATAAATAGTGGAAGTAATAAAGCAAATAAAGCGGCGGGTACCTAGTTGATAGAACCTCGAAAGAGTCGGACGCAAGAGGCCCAGGTTCGACTCCCTGTAGCAGCTGTACCTAGGACTTTAGTTTATTCCAAACCAACGTACTTGTAACAGCAAGAGTGGCAATATCACACGCTAACTGTGAAGGAAAACATCGTGACGAAACCTGAGTGTTAATAATATCCTTGACGGAAAGACGGAAATAATATCCTTGAATGATTCACGATATTCATTCACACATAATTTGGTTCGAAATAATGATGATGAAATTAATTAATTTACCTGCAATAACTACTAGATAAAAAAAATCACATAACCCCTACATTTAAGCTTCAAATAAGCATAATCTCATACAGGGCTGAACCGATTTTGATAAAACTATCTAAGAACAGTCGCTAGAAAATCAAAGCTTTCAAATAAATAAAATCTCATTTAAATCGGTTCACCCATTCAAGAGCTACGGTGCCACAGACAGACACACACACACACACACATAGCGGTCAAACTTATAACACCCCTCTTTTTGGGTCGGGGGTTAAAAATAATCGCGATTCAACCTGTATCAAAACAAATTAGGTATGTAATTTATAAATGCGGAAATGATACCTTTAATCCTTTCTTCCTCAGAGTGCAGTTGTGGGCTCTAGGGTAACTCTACCCTGTAGGGTGGAAAGCAAAGCCGGGCAGCTTCAGTGGACGAAAGACGACTTCGGCCTCGGCACCCACCGTCATCTGACTGGCTACGAGCGGTATAAAATGGTGGGCAGCGACGAAGAAGGTAAGAATATGAGATAAGATGAGATAAGATGAGATGTGAGATGTGAGTTATGAGATGTGAGATGTTACATGTGGAGAAAAATATTAGGTACTTAAAATAATATTGTTTTCATTGACTTTCCCAATGTCAAATCAAATTGGTATGTCAAACTATAAAAAATATATATCCACCGTTAGTTTCGTCAAACTACACACATACAATAGGGGTAAATTAATAAAACAACAACAAAATACAAACATGTTGCATGTGAGATGTGAGTTACGAGGTGAGATTTAAGATGTTAGATGCGAGATGTGATGAGATGTAAGGCGTTGGCTTATTCCTAAAAAACTAATAATTTCTCCGGAGAAACCTTACAAATCTGGGGTCTGATTGCCTTAATTCAGCATCTATCACGATCTCATTAAATTTCAAATTGTAGAGGTTGTCAAATTAGAAAAGCTATCATTCAAAGTCATTGATATCCTGCCGTGTATTTATTGGTTAACATTCAACTTTAGATCAACAAAGGACTTGTAGTTTTGGGTTTTCATTTGGTCTTTAGAGTTGTATGATACAAGCCTTTCTCTCATTTCTCAGGTGACTACTCACTGGACATACGAGAGGTGACCCTGGATGATGATGCCATGTACCAGTGCCAAGTCAGCACTGGTGCTAGAGGTGAGTGCCTAAAAAAGCTAACGTTCTATAAGGTAACAGATATTTACTTATATCGATTGAATGTGAAATAATGTAATGATTGAATGTATAAACATGTGATATTTGGAGAAAGAAGACCCCGAGAGACTCTACTGATGATTCTTGCAAATATGGAATAGATAAAGATAAAACATTATTTATTGCCAAACCAAAACATTACATTAAAAAAATACACTTAAAACAGAGGTTGTCGTTTTAGAATTATATCTAACAATTTTGGCGAATGGGGAGAGCTCAGCTTTGTGCTGGTTACCATGATTGGTTCCCAGCGCTGGTTTTCAGCAACCCCCAGCTCTTGAGGTATTAGCTCATTCTTGCATATTGCTATTGCTCATGAAAAACACTACGCATTTTATGGTTCAAGAATTTGGTCTACTTAATTTTTGTGCACGAACCCCCTTGGAAAATCAACAAAAACGACAAGCTAACTTTCAAGTTCCTTTACGATTATACTTTAACTTTAGCCGTTTATTAAACTTGACTAAGCAATAACGATGTAAATCGATCAGACCCTCCCTGGTCTGTGGTGAATTCGCCAGCTACAGGCAAAGGCTTTGAAAAAGGCAACATTTTACCGGCAACGTCATACAGACGAGAGAACGGTGATGGGCCTGTTTGGCCCTTGAACTAGTGCCTTAATTTCTGAATATAATAAGAAAATAATAAACCTTTCATAGAACATAAAAAAAAGGCAAAAAAAATCTTTCCAATTCCTTCATGTGGCCTTTTCTTATTACGAAAGATATTGTTCCCACTTCTGTCTTTTATCAATTTCTTTGTCGTCCATCCACCGAGCCCAGGATCTGACTCTTCTTGTTTTGCTTCTTTTGGTCCTTTCCTCAAAAGGGTATGGGTATGCCTAGGTATAACCTTCAAATCAATCATTTGTGGCTTCAATCTTGCATCTAAATTAAGCCAATTCTCCCAGTTAAAATGTCCACTTCCGGAATATAAACATCAATCAAGAACAATACAAAATGGGTACAACTCTAAAGATCAAGCGCGTCCTCCCTCGAAAAAATAGTCAAAAGGCTACTCCAAGCTGCACGAGAATTTCTCCGAGAGAAAAACGACCACCGCCTTTGTTGAAAGACAATAAATGACGTCACAGGAATGACGTCACACTGGCCGCCTCCGGCAGTGCTTGGCTCGAAGGAGCTGATATTTTTCTTTTGAAATTGGCTCGTTGTTTTCTTAGAGACCGACTGCGGGAATTAGAAAAGAACCGCGTTTTATTGCAAAAGGTCAACTGAACTGAAACTTTAGGTCTTTACAACATCTAAAAATAATCACATCAAAAATGGTATTTTTACAATATACAAAAACCTGTCTCGCTCGGTACGCAACTTTTACGCTCGGTACGGTAACTTGGTCACTAACATCATCGACCTTCGTCCGACGTCGGATGATTTCATTCGGTACTCGATCTATACTATGAATCGGAGGACTAACATGGCACGCTCCATTGCTCTTTGTGCTACTTTAATTTGGTGCACGATGTTCCACCATACTGTATCACAATACGGTATGTGACTCGGTGATGTCTATATACAGTTGTATAAAAATATTTCAATATAATACATAACTTATATCTGGATCTGGTAATCCTTGCTTACAAGCTGGCGAAATTGATAATTAGCGCCAAAAGTAGCGAGCAATATCCGAAAAATCCCTTTCTGTTCCATAATTGCTCTTGAGCCGTACACAATAGGAGCTGAGTATACTCCATGTTGTAGCCGGGGTATTTTTGTCCCCACATGTCTCCCAGTCAATCGTTGGACGGATGTGACATGACAACGAGGGAGGGTACGGGGCAAAATGGAGTGTTAGGTACAGAAGACTCATTTCAATAAAGAGCTAACTGTTGTTTCTAAGGGCTGGCATTTTAGTTACGAGCAAAACTTTTAAGGGTCTTCTACACTTCAATATAAACAATTTCTACTATGGGGCCAAATCATTAAGTAAGTAAGATATTATTCACTAATCATAGCATCAAATGTATCAAACAACTGATTTAATTTTACACCAATTTTTTGGGAGTATTAAAAGTTGTTTGAATTGATCAGTAAATAGACCCTTCAATGTTTGGCTGGTGACTAAAAAGTCATTCAGACATTTTGTGAGGAAACCTGAGGTACTCTCGACGCGAAAATCGCCAATACACGGTGGGCAATTAGGCATGCGTGCTGATAAAACCCACACTCTCTTTCTGTCTGAGAGAAGGCCTGTGCCCAGCTAATGGGACGTGAATAGGTTACAACTAACTTATTTTTTACTCCTAATAGTTCTGGTAGATCATCATCAGTTCCTGTCATCTCTAATCAGGGACAGAGCTCTCAAAAACGGCCAATCTGGACGATTTTGCGCCTTCAATTCAACCTTGGATATTCTCATCGTGAAACTGTTAACTTCCTGTGGCACTGATCGATGCCAGTTAGTTTTAGAGCGCCCTCTCTACCATGTTCCATTTGGACACCATTTCAATGCTATTTTGGAGGGATTTATTTCCTGGTTTTCGCTTCGGACAGGACATGTTCAGTTTTTTTGGTAACACATTAAAACAGAGTGGATCACTTCGGCTCTGCATCACTTCGGCCTTTTGTGTGTTTCTACATTTTGTGGCACAATATGAATCATTTTCACACGTGAACCGTCACTGAATGGCCTACTGTTTTTTGTCAAGTTTATTTAGAACTGCCCTCCTAATTTGGTCGCTAAATTTCGATCATGTGGTTTGGTTTAGAGTTTCAGGAATTGTTTTCCTAATTTTTTTGTTTGCACGTTTTTGTAGATTGATTGTAGGGATCTACTGTATTTTGAACATTTTTAAAAGGGTAAAATCGGTGATAGAGCATGGTCTTTCAAGCGAGACCTTTAGAAATCTGAAGATGGCAGTTACATGATTTAGTTCTGTGGTGACTTTACTTTACTTTTTTTTAATGTATAGCCTGTATAGTGTCCCACTGCAGGGCAAAGGCCTCCCCCCTCTCAGCCCAGACTTTACGGTCCTGTGCCGCCTCCGACCACTCCGGCAAGTATTAGTTGAGATCATCTCGCCATCTTCGTCTTGGCCGGCCTCGTCTGCGGTGTCCGCCGCTTGGCACCCACTCGGTGGTGAGTCTCGCCCACCTATCCGGGTCCATGCGGCTAACATGGCCAGCCCAGTTCCACTTTACTTATGTATGTGTTTTCAACTTGTTCGTTCCTACTTGCATTGAAGAGTGGGGAAGAAGAATAATGCGAGGAAACCCGTGACTTAGTTGGCTCTCTTAACTTGAACCATACTTCCCATACAAGGTGTTACAAAAGATGCTAACTCTTTTTACAGGGTAATAGCACCCGGTGATAGGGATCACAAACAATTGTTTTTTTTGCTCTATGACGTTCCGTTGATTTCTAAATTAATAAAATGCGAACGCTGTGGCGTGAGAAAAGTATTTTTTAATATTGTTTTCATTGACTTTCACCCACAAACATATTTTTAAATTTGATCTAATACCAAAATCAAAAAAGTTATGATTTTTTTTCAATTTTGAGGTTATAAAATAAAAGTTGAGTTTTTCAACTTTTTTTTACAGAATTGACATCCTGTTGACCAGTTGGTTACACCCTGTAAAAATAGTTAGGATGTTTTGTAACACGTTGTATACGTTTGTATACTACCCTAACTCGGAACATGCAACATAAGTAAAACTAAACTTTTGTAAGATTATGAATACAATTCTTCTCAAAACATTTAAAATCATGAGGTGACGTTTTTAGATTGGAGGGCAAAAACATTATTTTGTCAAACTAGATTACCTCGTCCGAAGCGAAAACCGGTTGTAAAACCTTCCTTTGACCGGCGAAAGATCCCTCCCACCCCGAATACTTAGCAATTTAAATTCTAAAACTCCTTAAAAGCATAATTACAAATCGCTTTCCGTTGTCGGAGGTGTAAAGCCATTTTAACTTCCCACAACTTGAGGGGCGGCAACCCTTAAGTTGAGGTATTTCTTTAACTTTAATTGTTGGCAACACTGAAAGGGGATTGATAAGACAAATTCTCTTCGTAGAGTATGCCGCACACACACAACTCACATGTTTTGGGGTAAAATAGCGAAATACACTGAGTGTAAGTAGGTAAGTATAAATTATAGCGTACTTAATGCGCAATATAGGTACTCAGTTCAAACGTAATCCTTGGTAAATATAGATTTACTAGTTCACCAATTTGAATACAAAACTTGAATTTTCAATTGCCAGATTCTCATAGGAAATCTCTAAGAAGTTGCCTTTCGAAATTGATTTATGTCTAAGAGTTAAGCTTTCGCGTCACTTTTATCGCCCTACAATGGCCACACTCTGCAGAAACTTGCTATCAATTTGAATAATTCAAAAGTGGCACAACCCTTGAGGTTTTTACTGGGTCTAGCTTATGTCTACTAAAAAGTTTCTTCCATAGAGCAAGCGAGAGTTACTGGCATATTCCCCCTTTACACTTTGACGCATGCCGCCGCGACTCTTAAACGGACTTGCGTCAGTCAGGGTTAGCCAACTAACTCTGAGTTAATTTGATATTTCCATACAATTATTGTCGTTAACTCGGAGTTAAGTGGACCTTAGCATAACAAGGATTTTTAAGCCGAACGAACGAACGAAAACATCTACACAGCCAGATTTCCCTGACATGACCGAATCCCTATATACAGGGTGGCCCAAACATAGACGTCAAGCGAGAAAATCTAGATAGCTGACACTGAGGGCTACCCGAATCACCCCCATGTACTCGTATGTTCAACCATTTTTTGTCGTTTAGAAGTTATGAGACTTTTAAGGTTTTTTTGAAAAAAATACTTAGCATTCCATTTTATTTTGTAACTTTTTTTTCTTTTGTCTTTTCAGCAATATTTTTTATTCTTTAGAGTCTCAGATAAATTATCTATCACCAAAAAATAATGATCAGCTATGGAATTTTAGAAGATACCGCAATTTTGATGCAAACCGATTTTAAAAATTATTTCACTAATGGGAAGCTACGTTATCGCTAAGTACCCGTGCCGCACTGACGCACGACGGTGCTTTTACGTTTGGTTTCATTCCGTGCTATGCCGAATCACAGATCATGAGAAGGGGCTCAAATCCTTTAATTTTTAATTGGCTTAAGGCTGCATTAGCCAGCTGATTCTACTCCCGTCCCTACAGATTCAGCTGTTTCATCAATCCTTTGCAAATCGCGTCTGTGCTGTGCCAGAAATGGTATCAGTGCTGTGTCAGCGCTGTCAGAGACCTGCGGAATTGCACAACTGACGCAGTATCAGGGTGGCCCAAACATAGACGTCAAGCGAGAAAATCTAGATAGCTGACACCGAGGGCTACCCGAATCACCCCCATACAATGTATGTTCAGCCATTTTTTGTCGTTTAGAAGTTATGAGGCTTTAAAGGTTATTTTCGAAAAAAAAAACCTAGCATTGGATTTTTTTTATTTTTTTTATTTTGTCTTTCAGCAATATTTTTTATTTTTTAGAGTCCCAGATAAATTATCTATCACCAAAAAATTATGATCAGCTATGGACTTTGAGAAGATACCGCAATTTTGATCCAAAGTCCAAAAATGTTGTTTTCGAGAAAACATCACTGAAATAGTTAGTATGGGGAAAAAAATAAGTAGAGTTCTGAAGGACTTTTTATTGATTTCAAAACTTTCCCAAAGCCTCATTCTTCAGAATAATATAAAAAACCTGTCACTGTAAGGGACTTTTATTCATGTAATTTGCGATCAAAGTTGAAAAACTGGAGTTGGAAGAAATTTTATTTCAAACGATTTCAATTTATTTTGGTTGATTCAAAATTGCGGTATCTTCTTAAAATCGGATGGATAGTAGTTTTCGGGATTACCTCTTACATACATACATACTTACAAACTTTTCCTCTTTATAATATTACTTTACATATAAAGTAAAATGTTGCATTTATACACAATTACACATGTCCAATAGCTGGGCACAGGCCTTTTTCTGAAAGATAGAATGTTGGTTCTCACGCCCACTATGATTATATTAAAAGATTATATTAAAATACGTCAGACGCACGACAATCCCATTCGCTAACTGAGAAGGAAAACAGCTTGAAGAAACCTGTTAGCCATAGCGCTTGCAAAAAAGAGGTCGGGATCGGTTCAACCCTTCGAACTCGACTGAAAATTACAAGTTGAAGCGATAAGGAACGAAACTTCGCCAGTGGCCCCGGGGCCCACCTTGCCCGACTTTGGACCAACTCTTTACCATACATTTAACCTTCTAGTCACTGAGTCTAGGATTAACTTTGCACCTAGGTATTCCAACTACATATTGGTCATATATTTTTTTAAATAGTTTTAGAGCCGAAAGGGGTGTCTCAAGGAAACGAGGTATCAAGGGTAAGAAGGCCTTTGCATCTACGCAATGAGATGATTTATACAGCGTCCAGTGGCACCTTCACCCACACTAGAACCGAGTAGTGAAGAGACCACTCGGCGCTGCATTGCCTGGGACATTGTTTTAGATCAGTGGTTCTTAACCTTTTTTGGACCACGGACCACTTTGATTATTTTTTTCCTAGTACGGACCACCAGATCCAAGGTATATTGTGTTTCATATGAAATCGTTTCACCTGACCTAAAGTAAAATGTATGTAAGTTGAATACATGAAATTAATATGAGTCGGTTTTGGAACACACGCGAAAATTCACCGATTTTACTAAAATTATTATGGAGATTTAATTGGCAGTCGGAAGTAATGCGCGCGCAGCGCGCCCGAAAATTCACCGATTTTTCTCTTTTTAAGCCGCAGGATGACAAAATCACATAATCTTTCGTCAATATCATCAAGATTTCATTTGATTGTAAACGCGCGCCCGAAAATTTTACGAGTTAACTCTTAAAAATCATAATAACGTTTTCCTTAGTACTGTTAGGTGCGTGTAAAATGCGCGCGCAGCGCGCCCGAAAATTCACCGATTTTTCCCTTTAAAATTTTATAATGGAGATTTCATTTGCTATAATTTGAACAAACGCACCCAGTGCGGCTGAAAATATTAACTTATTTAAGTCTACATTTCATAATGGAGAATTCCTTTGTTTTGACTAGAACACACGCGCGCAGCGCATTTGAAAATTCACCGATTTTACCCTAAATATAGTCTACGTGTGGTTTGACATGTGCTTACGACATTATACTATGAGTGAGCACTGATTACTCGATTTTTAAGGGTTTTTAATACAATTTATTATTTTTTGCCTATTGAGCTGAAGACCGCAACTTTACGTCGGAGCGAGCCGCAGGTTACTTATAGGCTATTTATTGTATTATCCTGTCAAAATCTGGCGCATTCGGTAATTCCTTGGCGCGATCTGCAGTCACGCGGATCTTTGGAGGTTAAAAATCTTTTTCAATAGGGATTAAGAGCGCGCACTAGCGCGCACGAAAATTTCAGTTATTTGATTAATTGGGAACTTGTTCAAATATGACTTTCACAATCAACATTTAAATTTATTGGCAACTATCGATATGTGCGCTGGACTGTAGGACCCTCCCGCGGACCACCAGCGAGGCCCTCGCGGACCACCAGTGGTCCGCGGACCATAGGTTAAGAACCACTGTTTTAGATGGAGTAGGCTTGCCCAGCACCTAGACCATCCTGACAACTTAGTCGGCCTAGCACACAGGCCGCGGGTTTCCTCACGATGTTTTGCTTCACAGTTAGCGAATGGTTTTGCTACTTCAAATTCACAATGTACGTAACTCTGAAAAGAAACGTAGAGCGGTGGTGGTCTAGTGGTTGAACAGTGGACTCGGAAGCGAGAGACCCAGGTTCAATTTCCAGCGCAGGCATGTACCATGACATAATGTCCATTAAAACGCCACGAGCACCATTTGACTTTACGTAGTGAATTACAGCTTTGCTCATTACTCGTGATTGCTCTGGAGTATCTACCTAACTATAAAATAAAATTGCTCTGTTTTCAAGTGCGAGCAATGAAAACCGCCTTTTTATTACAAACTAGTTGTGCCCGCGACTTCGTATGCGTTTTTACACATTTGACATTTAATTTAAATTCGACTGTGGAGGAAAACTCAAAAGGAAGGTTTTTTTTAACCCCCGACCAAAAAAGAGGGGTGTTATAAGTTTGACAGCTTTGTGAGTGTGTCTGTATAAGTGTTTATGAGGGTGTGTCTGTCTGTGGCACCGTAGCTCTTAAATGGGTGAACGATTTAGAAGCTTTAGGTTTTTTTTTTTAATTTGAAAGCAGGTTTTCTAGCGAATGTTCTTAGTTATGTTTTGTCAAAATTGGTTCAGCAATTTATTAAATATGCTTATTCGAAGCTAAAATGTCGGGGGTATTTTAATAGTTATTATTTCTTAACTTGCTGTAGCAGGGCTCAAAAGAAAGCAATAGAATAAAATAGAATAAAAACCCTAATCTAAACAATACATTTATAAATTTAATAATAAATATGTATTGTTTACATTAAGGTATCGCCCGTGATAAGATACCAGGAAGCTTAGCATAAGAATTGATTAGGAAGTAAAAGGGTTTATAATATGTATCTCCCTCGACGTAGAGTGGGATAGATAAAGTTATAAGCCCATAGATAAGGTCTTACTCATTCTCATGCTAAGCCAGCAAGCAAAGCATACGGCTAATAACTCTGTCTATCCAGCTCAACAGTAAACAATAGTTATTTGTTATGCAAGAATGCAAAATTATTGTTTACGGCGAGTGCTTGTATTGAATACCGAGCGGTGTTAAAAGACCGCCAACAAAGTGGGAGACCACATACAGGGTGTTAAAAGACCGCCAACAAAGCGGGAAACCACGTATTTTCCTCAACATAAGGAACATTTTTGCCCAAGGAAATATGCCTGGGAAATCAACGGTTTCCGAGATAATGAGGTTCAAAGTCGGATTTTTCAAAACTTTTTTTTTGCAGAAATGTATTCAGTATCTAGTTCTTAAGAATCCCCTGAAGCTCTGCAGCCCTCTCGCTCGCACTTTTCAACATTTTAATTGATTGTAAGAGAATGATTAAACTTTGGACGATAAAATATAATTGCAGACATAGATAATAAAGCTATCGACATGTGGACACACTTTTGATTTCATATTCCTACTAATAAAAAAAAATATCACTGAACTTCGGTTAAAAGTAGTAGTTCAGTAATTTATTTTTTAAACTATAAATGTGAAATTTAAAGTATGTCTACATGTCGATAGCTTTATTATCTATATCTGCAACTATATTTTATCGTCCAAAGTTTAATCATTCTCTTACAATAAATTCAAATGTTCAAAAGTGCGAGCGAGAGGGCTGCAGAGCTTCAGGGGATTCTTAACATAACTTTTCAAGAAGCCATATCAAAATTATGAATATTTCTTACAAAAAACGACGTTAAAGTTGCAACCCGCAATGTATTCTAAACATCGGCACTTCAAGCTTAAGTAACATAATCTGATACCTACGCTTGCGCAATATGACTTCTGTGCGTTACACGTCCATTGCGTAAAAAATATTTTTCATAATTATAACCTAAAAAACCAAAATAATTTCCCAACAATAATTTATCGAAAAAGTATACTTTGTTTTGGTGTCTAGTGGCTTTCGGGTCTGTTGGCGGTCTTTTAACACCCTGTATAGTCCTCATCATAACGATCATTTTTGCCCAAGGAACTATGCCTAGGAAATCAACGGTTTCCGAGATAATGAGGTTCCAAGTCGGATTTTTTTTCCGGATATGCAATTTTTTTTTTCGGAAATGTGTTCTGTATCATGTTATTAACATATCTTCTCAAGAAGCTATATCAAAATTATGAAAATTTCTTACAAAAAACGAAGTTAAAATTGCAACCCGCAATGTATTCTGAACATCGGATAGCCTAGATTGTTCCCAGAACCAGGACTTATCACGGTCCTAAATTTGACTGAAAACTGTTCAGCGGTATTCGCGTGATGAGGTAACACACAGACAGACAGACAGACAGACAGACAGACAGACAGACAGACAGACAGACAGACAGACATAAACCGATTTTTTTGCATTTTTGTATTCAGAATAGTTTACTTAGTAACCCCTGATAGTTTTTTTCTAAAAATATTCAATGTACAGAATTGACTTCGCTAGAGTTTTATTATAAGTATAGATTTGAGCCTTACCAAAACAACTAGGTACCTTAGTTTACCTTAACTCCGATTTCTGAATTGAAAATTTCACTAATGAAATAAGTACCTATATAAGTATCGTTCTGTCTCTCTCTGCATATGTCACAAAAAAGAACGTGACAGAACGAACTATTAACTTAGTGAATTTCTCAATTCTGAAACCAGCCCTTAGAGGCTTCAGGCCCTAAACATCGATGCTGTAAAACATCGAGAAACATCACTATACTTCAATCAACAGTTGCCAACACTACGTTTGCCCAACACAAGCTTTACCACAAAAGTAATAAGGGTTATTTTCGTCTTTACAAACCAAGTCCTTTGTTCCTAGTGGACCGACCTCCTTTGGGGTGGAGGTTTTCCTTCCTCAACACTCTCTAACAAAGGATGACTGAGAAATGGACACATAATATTATTCTACTCTGTCCCTTATTGCCTATTGCGATGTAGGTACTTAACCTTTAACTACGGACATTTATTTATTTTCTAGCCTGGACATGGGGTCTCACAGACTCATCTTTGTTTGATGACGTTTTTTTTGTATCATAATTATATTAATTTCTACATTGTCAAGAATTGCTTATAAAGTGGTTGTATGGTCTTTAATTAATTAACAAGATTATTTGCAGAATTAATAATAAAATGTGTCATCCTAGAATAATAAATATACAAAAAACACAATTTATTTCTATACCAAACGTGAATATGGGATCTTACATGGTCTGTAAGTAAATATTTACTTAAAATCGAACGATACAATTTTCTTTCTCAATTATCATTTTTATTGCTCAGTCGAGGGAAGGACACAAAAGTACCTTGGTGATTCTTAAAAGTCAGAGAAGACAAAGGTCTGTGACAACCCATGTCCACACTTTAAAGGTTAAATAGCCCTCCAACAGGGCAGGAGTCATGGTGGGCGTTTGGGCCTTCCCATAGAGATACAATGGAAATGTAAATGGTTCGCTTAAAGATGACCCATCCGTTTCTTTGTTAGGTGCACTGATTTGAGATTTGCTTGAAATAAGTTCAGAACACTGCAGCATTTTTACCCCCAACCCAAAAATAAGTTCAGAACACTGCAGCATTTTTACCCCCAACCCAAAAATCAAATCTCATATTCTTACCTTCCTCGTCGCTGCCCACCATTTTATACCGCTCGTAGCCAGTCAGATGGCGGTGGGTGCCGAGGCCGAAGTCGTCTTTCGTCCACTGAAGCTGCCCGGCTTTGCTTTCCACCTTACAGGATAGAGTCACCCTAGAGCTCACAACTGCACTCTGAGGAAGAAAGGGTTATTATAGGTAGCATTGCCGCATTTATAAATTACATACCTAATTTGTTTTGATAAGGGTCGAATCGGGATTATTTTTAACCCCCAACCCAAAAAGAGGGGTGTTATAAGTTTCACCGCTATGTGAGTGTGTCTGTCTGTCTGTGGCACGGTGGTTCGTTAAAGGCGTCGCGTTCAAATTTCGAAGCGCGCAAAAAGGCAGATAGTTTCCAATAGGCTTTTCCACGATAGTATGTCACTAGTAACAGCATACTTTCCGAGTCTGGAATATAAAAAAAAAACCGTGGGTGTCGTGCCGGGGTATAGTGTTATCTTCCGCTCACTGTGCGCATTCAACAAGGAAAGGATCATGGTCGGATCTGTTCTCCAAAAGGTTCGGTAAGAGCGATGCCACACGGGCGTTGTGGCTGCGCTGCGTCGTCGCAACGCGATGATTTCAACGCAGTGAATGCAACACGAGCGCTGCGTCGGCGTAAACAGATTTATGCTATTAAATACTGCGGCCACTCCGTCTTTTCAACGCAGATCCCTTCCCCACCTCGTCTCCCTCCTCTCCTTGTGCGTTGCGACGACGCAGCGCAGCCACAACGCCCGTGTGGCATGTCGTTCTGATTTATAATTATGTAGAACGACGGAGCGTCACAGGTCAGTCGACGCAGCGCAAACGCAATGCATACACAACGCCCGTGTGGCATCGCTCTAAAAGGGGTAGCTCCTTTATCTCTTCGCATCGTGGAATGTAGTTACAGCAAGCTCGTGTTATACAAAAAATATATTTGACACACTGTCAAGCGAAAAAGTCAGTACTTCTTGGATAGTCCAGAATCCAAATAATTCAACTCAATTCAAAATATTTATTTCAGATTACGCATTCATATGAACTTGCATTAATCACATCACATAAAAATATAATCAAATAAAACATAATTATGAAATTCACACCATGAGGTCGCAAAATTAGGCACTGTGATGGATACCTTTTACAGCCCCTTAAAAGTTAGGACAGACATACGGAGAGGCACCGAAGGCAGAGTAATAGGAAAAGGGTCCCGTTTCGCATCCTTCGGGGACGGAACCCTAAAAATGGTCTTCAAAAGAAGCCCAAAAAGGCCCCCATGGCATGACGCCTAGGCTTTCTTTTTCCAATAAACGACTCAAAGCTAACCCTCATACAAAGTTGACATGCCCTCTAACCCGCGATCTCTCACATGACTACCTAAATAAATAAACCAATACCCGCCCACAACCTAATTCTACTAACTTACACTTATACAATCTGAAACCACAGTGTGCTGTGTGGGTGCGGAGGGTGACAGATCGGAAATGGAAATAAAAGGTTGTCTCTATTTTTGAACGAGCGAGCGAAGTCTCGGTACCTACGAGCATATCCGAGCTTGAGATGAAGGCGCAAAATCTGAATGGAAAACTGTTGTCCGGCTTGTCCCTGATTAGGGATAACAGGAATTGATGATGATGAGCTAATTTGTGGCATTAATAGTCGTCGACTCAAGATTGACCTCAAGTAGGTGATCTCAGACGAATATTAATACCACCCTAAGTTCTCCGAGTTTCCTTTAACAATCCGGCGCATAGTTAGTTGGTATGTACGAGTATGTTTGTCAGAGAAATTCGCTCGCTTCGCTTTCTCCATCAATTATTATTGTAATAATAATATGCTGCATTGAGTATGGTTTAGGCCTCTGTGCTATTCTATTTTGTGGCCACAGTGTGCCACAAAGAGCTAGTGATGCCGATTGCCGATTGATTGAGTGCGTCGCGCGGGCGGTGCGGCAAAACGCACTCTCCGGCTAAAGCGCGCGCCCAAAGCGATGCGGCTTTGTGGTCGGTGCTAAAATCGGGCACCTGGTTTTGTGTTGTTTGAAAATGAGTCATATAATAACAAAGGCGGCAATGTCCACTCAAAGTCAAAACTAATCTGTGAATGTAGGTTTATTGTCTGTGGACGTAGCTTTTTAAGGAAATCTACATACCCGAAAAAAGCTGCAATATCCCATAGAAAATCGAGCTCAAAGTTTCGAGTTCGTTACAAACCCGGCATTATCCTATACTGTCTAAATCTAATTAAATCAAAATTATCACTTTACACAAAATACAACGAAAATTTAAAGAAGAAGAAGGGAGAAAAGTATTTTTTAAATATTGTTTTCATTGACTTTCACAATGTTTTAACAACTCAAAGCTATGTAAATGCACCTACACGCGCAAACATATCTATACTTATAATAAAACTCTAAATTTTTGTCTCTGTCTGACTCTACCTGTCTCTCTCTGTCACACTGTCTGTCCCTATGTCTGTGTGTTACCTCATCACGCGAATACCGCTGAATAGTCTTCAGTCAAACAGTCGTACCGTGATAAGTCCTGTTTCTGGGCACAATCTAGGCTATATTATATCACGCTACAACTTTTGGGATAAATAATAAAAGTTGAAATAATAAGCATTGTCGGGCGATACAGGACCATCCCATTTGCCATGGTAAAAAAAACAATATGACTGTTATTCGGAAAACAGATCTAAACTTTATACTTGATAAGGTTGTGTTTTGCATACATGCGATCGGCATGGCCAACTCGATTATTTAATTTTTCCAGTATTTGGAAAAACGAACTAACCTAATACGTTATAAGGTTGTCTTTTGCATAAATTAAAAAAGCCATGACCAACACTGGATTTCCTCTCAAAAGTATTGCAAGGAAGTGTTTGCATTTTTCGTCAGGTTTCTACAAGTAAACGTAGCTCAGGCGGTACTGCTTTGGCTTCGTAGACGAAAGGTTCTGGGTTCGAACCTAGGCCTGGATGATTGTCGTATTATTTTTAGTTCGGTTAAGCGAATTTTTCTTTTTTTTTGTTTTTTTAATTGTTAAGAAAAAACTTAGATTTTGTTACTTCCTGATAATTATTTATTTTGATAATTATCACTTCGAACCCTGTTTTTCAGTCTGTGCGCGCTTTACTAAGCGCAATAAAAAAATATCTTTCGTGAAACCCTCCCAATTTCTTAAAGTATAGCATTTTTAGAACTAGAAACTAACCACATTTTCATTTAAAGTCTTCATTCGTTCGTGAAACTTTGTCTTCTTAGCTGAAACGCTAAATGCATTTTGCAACCCTTAATACTAAATACTTACTTAAATCGGAGGTTTGCGATTTGTGGGGTACTAACATAGACATAATATTCTATAGGTATGGGTTCTCTATCTGCCGGTTTCTGATTTGAGAATTTCGCTAAACAAGCACTTAAATATCGTTCTGCCTCTGCGGATTTCTCACAAAAGAACGTGACAGAACGATAGTTAAGTATTTCCTTAGTAAAATTCTCAATTTAGAAATCGGGCCTATGTCGTCTCCAGTGGTAGCAAACATCAAATACTTTGCACCGAGGGCGTGTGCCGTTAAAGTGACCCGCAAGGATACCCTCTACTGGCTTAGCATAAGAATGGGTTAGACCTTATCTATGGGCCATGGGCGTACTTATAACTCTATCTGTCCCACACTAGGTCGATCAAAAGAGTGAAATGCATATAAACTCCTTAACTTCTTAAGCCATTCTAATGCTAAGCTTTATCACGTCTAAACAATACATTTATAAACCCGCCGCGTACACACGACAGCACGTCGACCTTTATACGCTAGCACTCTACTCGGTTGCATTATGGGCGACTTTTCAACAAAAGTGTACAGACTGACGTGCTGTCGTGTGTACGTGGCAAAGTTCCTGCTTTATTATAAAATTTATAAATATGTCGTATTGTTTAGATTAAGGATTTTAAGGCTTAAAAAAAGCCTAAAATAAAAAGAATTCTTTATTTAACAAAAAGCTAGGTGTATCCTAGATTCCTAGCATTTTACGTACTCTATTTGTTGTTCTCTTTTGAGCCTTGCTGCCGCAAGTCATGAAGTAAAAATAGCCTTTGTTTTGAGTTTTCCTCCACAGTCGGATTAAAATTAAATGTCTTTGTAATGTAGTAATTTTGCTCTCTAGACACCTAAAAAAAACGGGTCAAGTGCGAGATATATTCGCGAGGAGAGGGTTCCATACATCCAAAGTTCATTTACGCACAAATGTTGAGAAACCATACAGCGATCCGCGATGTAGGACTGTAGAGCGCCATCTGTTGGCTTATATGATCATTTTCCTATATTATTTTATACACCGTGGACTTCTTAAAGATTTTCCTGTAATCTATAGGTAAATAACTATTACATGTATTTTTTTCAAAATTTTAGGCTCAGTAGTTTCTTAAATAACTTCAAAACTGTTTATTTAAAAATTCTTGAAAAAATATTTGAGATCCTCATCCTTTCAACTTACTTATGTGTCCCAAATTAAAACACGATCGGTTCAGTAGTTTCGGAGTAAATTGGCTGTGACCGATGGACAGGCAGAGGCACGAGTGATCCTGTAATGGTTCCGTTTTGCCTTTTGAGGTACGGAACCCTAAAAACGCATACGAAGTCGCGGGCACAGCTAGTTTTTAAATATGAGCTTATAACAAAAACAAAAAAGTTATGAAATTTTTTCAATTTTGAGGTTATAAAAAAAAATTTGTTTTTTTCAACTTTTTTATAGATTTGACATCTTGTTGACCAGTAGGTTACACCCTGTAAAAAGAGTTAGTTACTTTTGTAACACCTTGTATGACTCAAATGTATTGATAGTTACTTACATTTAAATCGGTGGTAGCCCAGTGGGTAGAGCAGTGGACTTACAAGCAAAAGGTCATGATAATTTTATTATGTAATTTATGATATTTATACAATAATGTATGAAATTGTAGAGAAAAATCATTTTTCCATCTTCATCCGGCAGATCAATTGGATTGCAGGTGCCACAAATGTACCTATCATTTAGTTTCTTCTAAAGTTGCGGTAAAGAAATCGTGAGGAAACCCGAGCGTCTGCAGCATACGTCACTACTAATACTTAGGCGATTTATACAGCGTCCAGTGGCACCTTCACTCACACTAGATGGGTGAAGAGACCACTCGGCGCTGCAGTGCCTGGGACATTGTTTTAGATGGACCCGCGGCTTAGTTGGCTCCAAAAGTATTGACTTGTCTTTCCTGTGGGCTAGGCGGACTAAGCTGTCAGGATGGTATAGGTGCTGAGCAAGCATACCTCAAATCCTACGAATAAATCCCGCACAAGTCGAAGGTGGCCGTTTTTTTCTTGTGCGGGATTTATTCGTAGGTTCTAGGACTTAGGTCCTGAAAATACCTATAGTTATAAGTCTAGGGATTCTCATTTGGCGGCCAGTTTTCAGAAAAAAAACGAAAACCAACAGAAAATAATATGTATGTTTTTTTCTTCATTGGCGGCGCTAGAGGACGGTGTACTCTCCTCTTAAGTACAACTGAATTCAACTTTTGAATTTAGCGTAACAGCCAGAAAAATATGAGTGAAATTGGGTGCCTCCTTCATTTTTCATTAAGTGAGAAAACGTGCAATTCGGACCCATCAATCACTGCCGAAATAGTACTAATACTTTTTTTTTCGATGACCGAAACTTTACCTTTCCGGCCTGAATACACACGGCATTGGACCGGAAAATCCAGCCAATTTCCTGAAGTCTGCACAAAAATAACAAACCACTACGGCCATTGATTTTAACTGAAACAGTGACCGAATCTATTATGTATGCTCACGCGCGGATGTACAGAAGGTTGGTTTTTGTCCAAAGGCCTTGACTTGGCATCTTCTTATTCTCTCTTGTCGAAAGCGTCACACCACACTTCGTTTTTCCAGAAGCGCCCAAACTTGATCGCGTTGCGGTCGCCTCAATGGCGTGTTGATGGCGTCATAATAGAACGTAAAAACCGGGGTTTTTCATTGTTTTTCGCCTACAACCAGTGAACTAATCCTCTGGAATTAGAATCAGAATATTATTTGCTCTGTTACAAAAAACATTAAAATTACCGACAGCATTATTATATTGTAATTATTATCGAAGCCGTCAACTGGGAGTCCATTTTGGCGCCATTGCGTTACAAACTCAGGCCCCAGGAGATCCTGCCAGCAGCTGCACTGTGGAGCATAAGGGAAGGCATGAAGATTTTGCTTCTTACCTTCCTTCCCTGATGAAATCTTGTAAGCAACTTAATCATCAACCCACCTCTAGACTGCATACTTGCTCATATTTATTAGGACTTTTCCTTTGGTTTCCCGGCATTAAAATATGTTAAAGATAATTACTTTAAAAATACGCTCAGGACAGGAAGAGAAACCACCAGGGACAGAAATCCAATGCGATCATCTTTGCAGACGAAACATTCATAATATGTTAAGTACTATAAAGTAGGTACCTAATAAGTTGAAAAAATTCACTCGGGACAGGACTTGAACCCGCAACCTAGTGTTTTACGTAGTGCTTTAGAAAAAAACAAAAAGTGGTAAAAAGTACCTAGTTTTACTTGTTTTTCATGTGCAGATTAAGTTTTCGAGTGCATCGATGGCCATCTCGATGACCAGAAAACGGCGTGGAATATCGTACGATCCAATGAGCAGAACTCAAAATTCACCGTGTCGAATTTTTGGCAGCTTGACAAAGTTTGAATAGGTTTTTGTTGTCTTAGTTAGTTCTAAACGATATTATGTCGAAGTCTATTCTCTCCGCGAAGCAGTAGGTTTTCTGTACCGTTACACATCGCGGTCCCACGTTCGGTTCCCGGATATGAAAAAAGTTTTTCAGCTGCAAATAGAGTGGACTAATACCGGTGGCTTGGCTAGACAAAGTTTTTGCCTAGGTTCTGCGACAGTTCTATCCGGTACCTATATTTTTTTATTATTTCAGGCGTATGACGATTTTATCTCGGGTTTTTCAAAGTTGTTTGAACGCTAGTGGTTTTAACGTAACCTCTTTCTGTACACTTTCAGGTTGAAACATTGGCACTAGCCATTCTAAAGTAAAGTAAAAAGCATTGCCATATTGAAGTAGGTACGGTCAGCCACAGCCACAGATACCCCATGGCAGCTCTTACCGGGTGCGGCATAAGAACGCCAATGGAACAAAAAGGGGTATCCTGGCGTGTGGCCGACCGTACCTACCCAAAACACTAGGAGATTTTTTTTTCGCTAAAGTGACGTGGGGCCAAAAATGTGCGCACATAATTTGCAGCTGTTTTAAGAATAGCTTATTTATTTCATGCCCCAATTATTTTGACCCAAAGTCGTTTATATTGAGGAATAGCGCTGGACAGCTGAATCATCTCCGATCTCAATCCGGTGGGTAATCAAGAGAATCTTAAATAAATATCTTATATTATAAAGACGATAAGTACTATACATATAAGCAGTACAACATCATTAATAATTTTGTATAGGCAGTTGCAGGGTGGCATCGCGGTTTTTTGGACTTAAATATTTGTATACCTAATTTTAATTAAATTTTAATATTTTTGTAGTGACTATAATGTCACACAGCCCTCAGTTTTTTTACTTACTTGTATTTAACTTTTCTGTGGAAGCTAACCTTTAGCTCTAAGAGACAACCCATTGTTTATTTATTGATCTGAATTTTTTCTTTTATTTTGGTCTTCTAGGTACACTGTTTTTTAAGTAAATATTCTGCTCATTTATGTACAACTAACTAACTATTTTGTTATGTGAGCTGCCAGCTTCCCTATGAAATAAATATATAATATATAGAAAGGCAGGCCAAAAAGGTTTGCCCTAGAAATAAAAAGGAAATAAAAACTAGTGTCAAATCCATTATAAGTGTAGAGTTTCATCTCGAACCAACAATTTTAAAACTATTGCTTCAAACTCTCTTATATTCTCTCACCAAGTTTCACTGAAGCTAAAGTCAATAAACATTCCAGCAACATTTTATCTCAGAAACGAATGCTGCTAAGTAAAGTCTAGACTGGGCTAATTAAAAAAAGTCTAGAAAATCTATTGGCCTCAGGCGTCCTTTCAAACGAAATAAACCGGACAACTTTAGCGTTCACATTGGCTTTAGAGAGGAATTGTACCTGTAGGACCAACATTAAAGACCCAGGCTTAGATCTCTTAAAACATATTTGAGTTATTAAAAAAAAAAAACTTAATTCTATTGCCTCTGATATTATTATAACGTAAGCATACTTAACTTTGTGGTTTGATTTTAGGTTTATGTATAGTATATAGTATAGTGATTAAAGCGTAAAATTTTATTTTATTTTATTTATTTCATTAGATTAACAGCCTTATTTATGGTTATGATTTTTCCATGTATGTACCGATTTCAAAACGTTTTGAAACTTTAAGTACCTATTTGTCTAATATTAAATATTATTTTATGGAAAACACCCAAAAATTACTGAGCATGTACACTACGGCACGCTACATGCTAGGATAGTTACTGCTTTTTATTCTTTAAGAGCCACCATGTTGCTTGGGGCGACTGTATTTATGCGTGGAAAATGCATAATCATATAATTTTTTACATCCTTTACCTTCCTGTCATGAATGGTCTTTTAAACATAAAACATAATGAGAGACAGCACTTTAGCGGTAGTCTTAAAAATAAAAGCAATAAAATAATATACGTCTCCTAAGTAGCCGCAGGAAACGTAAAACATGTTAATAAGTGTTTTAGCATTTTTATGGTCATTTTATTGATAATTTGCTTGTAGAATGATCCTGTACGTCACAGCGTGATTTAGTGGTCACCACCCAAATGCCAAAACAAACGTACATATCTAATATTTATTTTCCCTATAACGGAATGGCACACACGCCCGGTCGAATGGGTTCAATCAGTAGATTTAAAGTAGTAGATTCAGTAATTTTTACACGTTTATTTTAATTAATGTTATATTTATAAGTACTTGTAGTTTATTCGAAATAAAGATTTAAAATAAATAAAAAAAACTTTTATCTTGCATAATAATTATCCTATAATATCCGTACTTACTGTTTTGAACAATTAATTGAACGAGCGAGCGAAGCGAGCGAAGTTCTCCGAGTCTACTGGAACAATTCGGCGTTTGTGTGTATGTATGTTTGTATGTATGTATGAATGTTCGTTCGACGATAACTTGAGTTAATTTAGTCGGATCGTCATGAAATTTTGTAGGCAGGTAAATAAGGCAAAGATAATTTTTAAGTTCGAACATGAGCCAAATCGGTTGAGGGGCTGCTGAGATATGGGGTCGCGAGTTCATAGTTCGGGGCGAACCACTAGTAAATAAAGGTTAGTAACCAAGCCAAGAAGGGCAGACGGGCAAATACGGTGGACCGCGCCATTTAAATTATACAAGGTGTTACAAAAGTACCTAACTCTTTTTACAGGGTGTAACCTACTGGTCAACAGGATGTCAAATCTGTAAAAAAAAGTTGAAAAAAACAATTTTTATTTTATAACCTCAAAATTGAAAAAAATTCATAACTTTTTTGTTTTTGTTATTAGCTCAAATTTAAAAATATGTTTGTGCGTGTAGGTGCATTTACATAGCTTTGAGTTGTTAAAACATTGTGAAAGTCAATGTTAACAATATTTAAAAAATACTTTTCTCCCGCCACATCGTTCACATTTTATTAATTTAAAAATTAACGGAACGTAATAGAGAAAAAAAAAACATTTTTTATCACCGGGTGCTATTACCCTGTAAAAAGAGTTAGTTACTTTTGTAACACCTTGTAGAGGGCTAAGTGCTCGGTAATAAACAACACGAAATAGATAAATAATTTAACCCAGAACTAAAAGCGTATACCCTTCCCCTATCATAATTCGTTGAAACGCGGCTCGACCCAAAACCACCGAGTAGTGAATGACACAGTAGGATTGCTCGTAGGCACCTACACTACATATAGTCAAAAAATGCTGGATGTTACGTTTTCTTTGTTATTCTACGTAGAAGCTCCGGCCCCGCACTCAAAATCTGTCTAATGTTTTATTCCTATTGAAAGAAGAAATAAAGAAAAAGAAAGAAAATACATTTACTTAAGCACCACAACACACGTAAAATAATAAAAAAATGTATTGGAATGTTGGACAATAATATTATAACAAATGCGTAGCTTGTACCACATCAGAATAACACAGACAGCAAGTTGACGCTTACACGCTAGATAGATAGATAGATAGAATATTCTTTATTGTACACAAAAACGAATTATTTACAGATAATTTTCTTAAAACTAATTAGTATACAATGGGCGGTCTTATTGCTAAAAGCAACCTCTGCCAGACCAAAGGTTGATGGAGATCGAGGATATAATAAAATACATGGAAGGTAAGTGTACAAAAATAGCACAGGAACATACAATAATTAAATATAGTAAATTTACAAAATAGATGTTGTGAGTTATGACTAACATTACATACCTAATAGTTAAAATATACCCATTTAATAATACTATAAACCTACATATACGTACAAAAACTAGTAAACGTACATACCAATATGTACAGCTTAATACATACAATTATCATAAACGTACGCAGATGTACAAAATACATACATATAAACAAAATAAATACAATAATACATATATGCAACAACAGTAGATAAAAAGTACTTTTTATAATTTACTGGTAATGTAGTGACTCTTTACCAATCCCTTAAAAATGGGTAAGGATTTTGCTTTTCTAACCTTCAAGGGCAACGCATTCCACAGTCTCACTGCTTGCACTGTGAAGGAAGCACCGTAGAGTTGGGTGGTATAGGATGGGGTACGAAGGACTAGAGTGTGTGATGAACGGAGATTAAGGCTGTGGGTGGAATGGAGAAACTGAAAGCGTTCTTTTAGGTAGGATCGGGTAGCTGGATTGAACAGAATGCTATAGAATGAATCCGGCGGAGTCGAATAGGGAGCCACTTGAGTTTATTGCTAGCACTTTATTCGGTTACGTTACGGGCGACTTTACAACAAATGTGTACATTCTGACGTGCGATCGGAAATCCATACGTTTGACAAACGAGACCCGGCGCTAAATCACAGATTACGAAAAGGTGAAATTGCCACTTAGTGTCAGTATTTCAGTATTTATTTATTCAAAATGTAGTACATGCAAAAGATAATACATAAAATTCATATTGAAAACAAAAGAAAACAAGCATAACTTATCTTAGAATATTTTTATGCACTCCATACTAGAGTAATAGTTTTAATATTTCTGAAGTTACCTCACTGTCCTTTCATTACGCGATGCTCAAAGTATGAACCCTGCGCCTAAACACAACAACTAACTTCGTTTGACGCCACCGTTAATCTCGTTTCTATGTATCAAAACTAAAAGCTACATTGTTCACAACCTGCTATTTAAATACTACAAACAATCAAACTTTAAACTGTGCCAAAGTTGCTACTTTGGCTGCTCACAGACCTGGATTTATATTAGGACCAAATTAGGACTGAAAATTAAGGTCTGTTCATTACTTTGCCCTCGCATTTAGTCCATCTACAGGGTGCACTCTAAGTCGATAGCGGAACTTTAAGTAGGCTGTCTACTGATCAATACAAACAACTTGTACTAGGTGACAAAAAAAAAATAACTAAAAAAATGTCAGCTGTTTCATACATTTGGCGCAGTAAGTACTGAGTCGACCTTTTGTATGGAACAGCTGATATTTTTTTCACTCCCTTTTTTTCGCCACCTAGTTGTTTGTATTGATCAGTAGACAGCCTACCTAAAGTTCCGCTATCGACTTAGAGTGTTCCTTGCTTTTCAGTCGCCGTTTCATATCGTACTTTTCTTTTCTTGTACGAATAAATTGCATTGACGCGCTGCAGTTATGACTTATGGTATTTAAATCGATGCTTATGAGGGTTATTATAATGATAACGGGTTGTTGTTGTGAGACCAAATTTGAATTGTACACACGACAGCACGTCGACCCTTACACGCGTGCACTCTATTCACGTACGTTACGGGCGACTTTGCAACAAAAGTGTACAGTCAGACGTGCTGTCGTGTGTACAAAAGAGGCAGTTTTCACTGCGTACAAGACCAAGTAGCACTAACGCCCTTTCGATCACATAACCGCCTTTGCACCTGAACAGTGACAATACCATTAATTAGAAGTGCATAGACTTTTTCTGTTTTAGAAATTCCATTCCATGCTAAGTCGTCGATTGCTCTCTCCAGCTCTCTCTCTCCTCCTTCTCGTTCTCTTTCTCTCTTTATTTATTCATTTAAATCTTTCTATTTATCTCAATCTCTCCCTCTTATTTGCTATTCCATCACACTTTAGCGGAGTCTAGACCCACTGGAGGCGAATGGCAGCCATAGCCAAGTGGTAACTTCCTCTTTCGTCTCAGAGATAATGGATCTCTTCCACGTCTTGCTTGCTCCACAGCTCTTCTTCACAATGAAAAGACGCCATCTCTCTCTGTCCTGCGCCACTTCCCTCCAATCTTCCACCTGGAGTTGGCGCAAGTTTTTTAAGACTTCGTCCATCCAGCGATATTTGGGACGTCCAACTCGTCGACATCCAGAAGGTTGCCCTTCTTATACTTAGTCTTTTCTTACTGCTCGATTCTCTCCGATTCTTCTTTCATAACGCTTCTTAATAGTTGGAGAGCTGGTGACCAATCGAGATATTTTTTCGTACAAGGCTGGGAGTTAGTAGGCTGATAGAGTAGACTTCGCTGAGTCTGGGAAAAATATTTTTTTGGTTGAAAGTTAGATTTTTTCGACTTTGAAAGTTTAAATGTATGGATTGAGTCATTTCTTTTTTGTCTACAAGGCTGGGAGTTTTTAGGCTGCCTTTTTAGTCTCCGCTGATCACGAAATCACTATTTATTACTAGCCAAACGCGGTAGAAATATTGTTTTTTATAACCTAGAAAGGGTGAATTTTTGGGTTATAAAAATCTAACTTCACACCACCCTCGGCCAAAAAAACAAATATTTTCTTGTTCAACTCATTTTCTCAACAACTAACCTAGAAGTTTCTAGCCTTGTACGACAAAAAAAATATACTGAACCCATACATTTAAACTTTCAAAGTCGAAAAAATCTAACTTTCAACCGCGACCGTGCCAAAAAAATATTTTTCCCAGACTCAGCGAAGTCTACTCTATCAGCCTACCAACTCCTAGCCTTGTACGAAAAAATATCTCGATTGGTCACCAGCTCTCTAACTATAACGTCAGCATAATATTAAGTACAATGCTCTGGAAATCCTCCGGAAGCTCGGGAAAACGTTCACTTTAATAGTTTTAAAGCAGTTTGTATGCGAAGCGCCCGCACCGCGTAAGTTTTCGATTGCGCCCGGTTTAACCCGGCTATCGAGGGTCTTATGGAAATTTCCGGAAATTCCGGTAATTATTTTTGTCTATTTTGCAAAGAACTAGCCTTTTCTCGCGAATTAAGGCGCACCGAAGACGGTGGTCTTTAGTGCACTTGGACCGAGTGCGTCGTCTTAGGCCCGGTTTCTGAATTGAGAATTTTGCTAAGCAAATACTTAACTATCGTTCTGTCACGCTCTTTTGTGAGAAATACTGTGATACTTACCCATTTGCTTAGCGAATTTCTCAATAAAACTGTAACCTTCGATTTCTGAATTGAGAATTTCACTAACCAAAATGCTTAAGTATCGTTCTGCCTCTGCAGATGTCACCCAAAAGAATGTGTACCTACCTACGTACCTACCTATACGATAGGGGTCCGGTCAGACACACAGAAGAGGCATGGGACGAAGAAGTGGCGTGGATGCCACGTCACTGTCAGGTCACTGTCATACTAAAGTTATAGAAGATACGCGAAACAAAACACAGAAGAGACGGGGCGCGGACTGAAATAAAATGACGGCCAACCTCCATTAATGGAGAGGCACGCCAAGAAGAAGAAAATATGATATGACTGACATCTTAAAGGCAGCCATACACGTAACGATATACACTCTTTACCTATTGAGCCTAAATTCTTTTTGAGGATTTGTTCTTTTTTTTTTTACTTTTATCTTTTTTCTGTGTAATTAAATTAACACATTATTCTTAATAATTTGTTTACCTGTATTGAAACGCTATTAAAACCTGCTATTGAAAACTAGAACCCCTGAGACTACGGTGGGGAATAGGCACTGATTGCTGTAATACAGACTTCTAGTCTAGCACAGCAACAGAAGCTAAAATCTTGTCTTGATCAACAACACCTAGTTAAAATACTTTTGTAACACTCTATGTATCACTTTTTACGCAAATAAACTTATTCTTATTCTTATACTTGCGCAAATTTAGACTTGCACAAGTTTATAGTAACGTGTGTTGGAAAATTATTGTTCAAGTCTCTAACATTCTGCAAACGATTTACTAGTGCAAGTCTAAACTTGCGCAAGTATATTGTTAGATGTATGGCTGCCTTTACAGCCACCTTAAATCATCTCATTACGTAGATCAAAAGGGTGCCAGGCTCACGCGGGGTAAAAAGCCTATAATATTCAGACCTCATGATAATAATTAATTAATCCGATACGGAGGGAATTTAAATTTAAACTACGGCATTAAAAGAAGAATCTGATTAACGGCGCATTGTTCATTTCGTTTTTGTGGGCATGCGTAATTAATTCATGTAAATCCTTGCCAATTATCGGTACCTGCAGGTGGGTGTGAGACTATGCTATCAGAGGGATGGTTGTTGAGCTTAATTTTCGATGATTATTGATTTAACAAAAAAAAAAAAGTATTTAATATATAAAACAAAGTAGTGTTAGTTACACCATTTATAACTCGAGAAAGGGTGAACCGATTTTTATGATTTTGGATTTGTTGGATTTCTCTCCGCCCCGAATAGCAGAATAACTATTAAAACAATGGAAAAACTCACGAGAAAAAAAAAAGCCTGCGCGGTCACGGGAAGTCACGGGTAAAAGCTAGTAAGAAATATAGCTAAAAATTGCTATACAAAATATTAAAAAAAGTTTTTGTATCAATAAGAGGAGAAGAATATAGAAAACACTGCACTGCGGCTTACGAGTGGTCATCCATGTGTGATTCCACGTAGTGTGAGTGAAGGTGCCACAGAACGCTGCATAAAATATCTCTTTACGTAGATGCAAAAACCTTTGGTTTTTAAATATTAGATTCGTCTTCTTTTTCTTGGCGTGCCTCTCCACTAATGGAGGTTGGTCGTCAGCTCTTCATATTCTTTTCTGTTCTTTGCCAAGCGAAATAGATGTTTGACGCTGGCTATCTCCGTCCGTTCCTTGATGTTTCTGAGCCACGACTATCTTCTTCTACCAGCACGCCTCTTTCCCTAAATCGTGCCCATCATGTCACTTGAAGAAGTCTGTACCCGTATAGGTAATATTAGATTCATCCTTTTCAAACGCAGATGAACCAGTCAATGCCTCTTGGATTCACCCCCGTCCTTTGTCCACAGGAGAGACAGCCATCCGGAGTCGCTACGCGCGCCTCATAGTCCTGGTCCCACCGGAGCCTCCCCGGATCCTGCAAGGATCCACCATAGACACCGTGGAAGACCAGGACGTGAGCATGGAGTGCGTGTCCGTTGGGGGCAAGCCGCCTGCTGAGGTAAGTCTCACTTACTAACTTTTACTAGACCCGATCTTGGCTTCCATAGCCAAATGACGTCAACTCTCTGTCCTGCCACACTCTTCCATTCTTCCACTTAAAGTTTGCGGAGGCTGCCATCTCTGAGGTAACTTTCTCTTGCTAAGCTGGCACAGCTTCCGCAACCAAAAAACTCAATCTCTATTTGTCTTGGCTACGCCACTTCATTCCAATCTTCCACCTGAACTTTGCGCAGATCTTTTGAGACTGTTAATCCAACGATACATGGGACGTCCGACTGGCTGACGCTTAGAAGACCACCTCATAGTTCTGGTACCACCGGAGCTCCTGCCATAGACAATCTGGAAGACCAGGATGTGGGAATGGAGTGTGTTTCTGTTGGAGGCAAGCCGCCTTCTGAGGTGAGTCTCACTTATTAACTTTTACTAGACACTTCGGGTCTTGGCTTAAGATTGGCTTATAACCAAAATCGTCATCATCATCATCATCAATTCATCATAACCAAAAAATGTCATCTCTCTGTCCTGCGCAACTCTCTGCCAATCTTCTACCTGAAGTTCAGTCAGGTCTTTTAATTTTTGGTACCTGTGAGACCTGCGCGAACGTCTTAGGGTGCTTCTTATCCATAATTGATTTCAAACCTTAGTTGATTCCCCAGTCTTTCCATTGACTGATGCTCTTTTATGTTGAGCTCTTTGTTTGGTTGGTCGGTCATTCGGTGGTCGTTCAGTTAGCTGGTCTCATCGACTTTACGTACTGACTATTGTTGTTTTTTTATGTGGCCTCCATAGTGTCCCACTGCTGGGCAAAGGCCTCCACTTTTTTCTTCCACTCCTTTCTATCCTCGGCGGCCTCTTGCCACCCCTGCCAAAAAAATGTGAGCGTCCCGCCATCTTCGTCTCGGTTTGCCGCAGCGCCGGTGTCTATCTTGCGGGGTCCAGTCGGTGACTATTTTTGCCTACCTATGCCCATGCGGCAAACGTAGCCGGCCGAGTTCCACTTCAATTTGGCGGTTGCAGCTCCATTGACTATTGGGATGCTATCCTCTCTTCAAACCTATATCGCAGTAGGTCTAACTAACTATAAGTCAAGTACGCACTATGAGTAGTCATAACGCGACTTAGTGCATCTACGCATGAGGTATATCGGTTTTAAAGGAATTAAATGGGTTACCTTATAATCTTATTCTTTGTTACAGATTACCTGGGTGGATCATGACGGTGGTGTCCTCACGCAAGGTGTTACCTACACGGTTGAGCCTATGTCTGACGGGAGAAGATTCACTGCTAGGTAAATTTCAGCCTGTGTTTATATTGTATTTTCTTCTTCTTCTGGATTGGTCCCTCACTTCTGAGGACCGTGACCATATACAATGGTTCTCCACTCATCACGGTCATGGGCGCGATGGGATGCGTGTTGGATGGATCCAACTGCTGCTGCTCTTTAGGGCATCACCAGCGCATTTGTGTTCTGCCTCTCGCCCGTCTGGCTTCCATCTGGCCCAAAATAGTTGTGTCTTTATGGTGTGTAATTATAATGTATGTATGGTGTACTAATATCTTAAACTCGGTAAGGAACCGATAAAAAACGACAAAAAGTAGAAGTGTTAGGTCCACTTGCGTCAACCAGGGTTGGCTAGTTAACTCTGAATTAACGTCAATAATTTTATTGAAATGTCAAATTAACTCAGAGTTAGTAGGCTAACCCTGACTGACGCAAGTCCGCTTTAGTAAGACAGCTTGGACTGTATTGGATCTGAAGGTATTTTTGCTTACGACATTAGCAGTAGGTACTCAACTCCTACTAATCTCTACCAATGCTGTCTACAGTGGTAGATATAGTTAGTAGCATAGTAAGAACTTTGCCGTTTAGGTACTAAAGTAATGGTACCTTTGTTCTCAGGTCCGTTTTGTCAATTCGTCCACGTCGCCAGCACCACAATCAGACCTTCACGTGTCAAGCTCAGAACACTGCAGACAGAGCTTACAGAGCCACCACTATCAAGTTGGAGGTAAGTCTATGTTATCATCATCATCATCATCATCTTCATCATCATCATCATCAACCCATCTCTGCCCACTGTTGGGTAAGGGCTTTTTTCTCCTCGCGCCACCTCTCACGGTCCCTAGCCATTCGCATCCACTGACCCTCCGCCGCTGTGACAATGTCGTCCGACCATCGGGCTGTAGTCTATGTTACATATAGTAGTTATTTACTTACTTCACTGGCTCAGCGACCCGAAGTGGGTCTTGACCTCAGAAGAAGAATACAAGAAGTTGCCACTGGACTCTGTCCTGTGCGGTTAACTTTCAGTTGCCTGCCTGTAGATGGCACAAGTCTTTGCCGACTTCATCTATCCTCATCTATTTTGAGACGGCCAACTATTCTTCGACCGCTCACGACCGATCGCTTTGATCTAGGTAATATCTACGTAATTGTATGCTATGATCCATCAAATGGCTTCGTTGCCACAAATTACCGATTTTATGAAAACTATCTAAAACACCCCTTTCCGAAGGCTCGAAGGCTCGGGGGTTAAAATGTCAACCTTTATCATCAAAGTATCGGATGACCTCCGTTGAATGCAGGGCGTGGCTGCGTAACGGCCTTTTAAAAACTTTAACAGCATGTCTAGACGAAGCCTTTGGACGGTCGGTAGGATATTAACTAACAGAGGGCATAGACGGGCCGATGGAAAAACGTTAGGGTGTGAGCGTAATAATTGCAGGGCATTTGACTGGTGTTTAAAATTTATTGTCTAAACTCTTTTCGTATTTTTAAGCACTAACCCGGGGGTCTACCGGCTAAGATGAAGCCGATTACCATTGGCGAAAATCGAAGTTCGATTTTTGAAAAATGTATTGCCACAATGTAATACTGAATTTTTCATAAATCGAACTTCGATATTCGCCATTGGTAATCGGCTTCGTCTTAGCCGGTAGATCCCCCGTACTAGGGAACACTATAAAAAAAAGTATTTTTTATTTTTATAAAAAAATTGTTTGGGGCAGGATTTGAAGCCGAAACCTCTTGCATACCGTGCAGGCGCTTTTCCAATGAGCTACCGAGTCAACTACAAAACGATAAATTGAAAAACACACTACACAAAAAGGTTTTACACGTCACATAATTAATTTTATGTGGCATAGGTACACATATATCTGTCCACTAAATACCTTTTTTTTTTATTTGATAACATATTGTCAGTTTTTCATTAGGTTCAAAAGATAACTTACCTACTAGAACTTAAGTACTTAACACATAATTACATCATCGAGCAAAGAACGATACGCTACAAAACTCCGAGCGTAACATAAAGTTTTAGGGATACATCTCCATAAACAAAGACTGTATAAAGTGTACTTTAGTGTGCGCACGTCCTAACATAAAGAAAACTGCTAACCTGGCGTCGTCGACTATTAAATGCATTCAAGTGTAAGCAAGATTAGTGAGTGACGGCCAATGCAATGATTAAAAGTGTTATTAGGTTTTTATGACTCATTAATGAATCTTCGTGAGGATAAAGTTAAACCGTAGGACAAAGAAAAATTCCTACACCAAAAACACACTGATCAACATCTAACCACGAACAAAATTTCGAATAGTAAAAATTTGTTTGTATTAATGAGTTTAGCGACCTTTCCAAATATGACGGGACATTTCTGTAATACTCTGTATAATTATTATTGTGTTATCATCACATTGGGATAAGCAGGTAGAAAAAAAACTAAAAAAGGTAGAAAGTTTTCTAGCATTTCAGTCATAAAGAGGTGTTTTGATAAAACCGCACTGAAAACAGACGAAATTGATAAATACAGGGCGTCCCACGGCTATGCCACAATCATGGAGGGAAAGTACCTTGAATATTGTAGATGGAACATTTTACTGAAAGAAGACATTATTTTAATTTAAAAAACAATTTAAACTGCATTCATAGATATTGAAATAATTACATGGTTGAACCGGGAATGGAACCCGTTACATGAGAAAAATTATTACCCTGTAGCTTTATCATACCGATCGAAAGGCTTCATCATAAAGATTATTTTTTGCTAAATAACATAGTGTCAGAAATAAAAGGAAGACCATGAATTTTAACATTTTTAATACAACATTAATCAATTTATTAATGAAAATCACAGTAACAAAAGATTAAAAGTATGAAAATGAAACACATTTTTGAATTATTTCTTTATAATCAGCCAGCCGCATTGCGATGGTCAAAATTTTACGCGTCTTTCGGCTCAGGATACGGCTCGATTTGTTGCGTACTACCAGGTAAATGTTAAAATTCATGGTCTTCCTTTTATTTCTGACACTATGTTATTTAGCAAAAAAATATCCTTATCATGAAGCCTTTCGATCGGTATGATAAAACTACAGGGTAATATTTTTTTCTCATGTAACGGGTTCGATTCCCGGTTTAAACATGTAATTATTGCAATATCTATGAATGCAGTTTAAATTGTTTTTTAAATTAAAATAATGTCTTCTTTCAGTAAAATGTTCCATCTACAATATTTAAGGTACTTTCCCTCCATGTGGCATAGCCGTGGGACGCCCTGTATATTCTGAAATACTGGGCCGCTTTAGTCTACAAAATCCTCATAAAAAAAATCTCGAAGCCGAAAAGACGTTGGTGCAAAAAACTCGTCTTGTTCTGATACGCTGACGCCATTCGGATGTTCTCGAAATGTGTCACAAAATTAGAGCTCTACCAGCGCTCTTATTTTCACTTTCCCACCTACAATCGTGACCAATTTCGTGACACCTACCCCTGCCCGCACCTTTAGGCTTTTACGACTGTAAGGGGGCAAAGAGATTGATAGCCACAGCTCAAGATAAACTGGCCACGAGGCAGACTGAATCGGCGAATTTTCCGACGAAAGAAGTACGAAATTACGGCCTTTAGCCGACCTGGCGAACGCAATAGGGTGGTGTTTTTCGCGCGTATGCAAGTAACGTATCGACAATCAGATTTTTTTTTAGATTTCTCGCGCCTAGGGCTGTCCAAACATACCTCATGTATGTCCAGCGATTTTTCGTGGTTTAGAAGTTCTGACTTTTTGTATTTTCCAAAGCACTAACCCGTGCTAGGGAACTTTATAGGCTGTCCCAAGCGAATTTTTAAAGTTATAAAAATCTTTAGTAGTGGTATGATTTTTTTAATGTGATTTACGAATTTCCTTCGGGAACGTCTAAAGATAGTCATAACTTTTTCCCAGTATTATTTTTTTCACTTTTTTATTTTGTGACCTGATCATGTTGAATGTCGCTTTCATACGTAAAATAATCAACTTCATAACATTCATCTAAGAGTGTGTCAAGTCAACTCAAGTGTCATCTTCCGTGGTGCGTTTTGTTGAACGAGCGAGCGAAGCGAGCGAAGTTCTCCGAGTCTACTGGAACAATCCGGCGTTTGTATGTATGTATGTATGTATGTTTGTATGTTTGTATGTTTGTATGTTTGTATGTTTGTATGTATGAATGTTCGTTCGACGATAACTTGAGTAATTTTTGTCGGATCGTCATGAAATTTGGTAGGCGGGTAAATAAAATTAAAAGAATTTTTAAGTTCGAACATGAGCCAAATGGGATGAGAGAGGGCGCCACTGCTGCCTCTCAGTAACATTAAAATAGTGCTAAAAGTGATTTTAAAAGTGATAAAAACGTAAAACAGTGAAAGCAGTAATAAAAAGTAACAAAAGTGAACTAAAAAAAAAATCTGTTTGGAAACAATATTGTGGATATCGGACGTAAAACTCAGTGGAAATAATAAAAATAAACTTTTACGGGTCGCGAAATAATCCGTAACTCTATTTTAATCCAATAAATCCAAAAATAATTAAAAATTTTGCTAATTGCTAAGGTCCAAAGTACACCAGATTAGAAAATACAAAACAGCGCCATCTATAAAAAAATATATATATATATTGTTATTCTACTTCCTAACAGAGGGCGTGACAAAAAAAAATATCAGAGCCATCCAGTGTTCAAAATTATAAACCAAAAAGTCCTTATGCTCAACAATAGAGGTCGCTTTACTTCAAAACTACAAGAGAGTCCTATACAAAACTTAAAATGGAAGAAATACTAGATAAACTACAAAAAAAAATGATCTAGAGGCACAAAAACTTGAAATAAGAAAAAGCGGCGAACAAGTTACAGAAAACATTCAAAGAATGTTTGGCGACAAACTAAAAATGCTAGAAGAAAAATCTGAAAATCTTGAAAAACGAGTGAAAAATCAAGAGCAAAGACTGTAGGGGTGGGTCCAATTCTGTACCTCCTGGGAACCACACGGGGGTTATTGAACGAGCGAGCGAAGCGAGCGAAGTTCTCCGAGTCTACTGGAACAATCCGGCGTTTGTATGTATGTATGTATGTATGTATGTATGTATGTATGTATGAATGTTCGTTCGACGATAACTTGAGTAAATTTGGTCGGATCGTTATGAAATTTGGTAGGCGGGTAAATAAAATTAAAAGAATTTTTAAGTTCGAACATGAGCCAAATCGGTCGAGGGGTTGCCGAGATATGGGGTTGTTAAGTTTATATGGGGTCGCGAGTTCACAGTTCGGGGCGAACCACTAGTACTTAATGTTAGCGCCCCCCCCCCCCTCCCCCCCCCCCCAAAAGCATCTGAGACCGTCTATAAAACAAAATGTTGTATATGCTTTTTTATCTTGAAAACCTATGCTCATTGGGTTCAAGCCCCCCTAAACCAAAATCCTGGATCTGCTGCTATATTTTTTTACGCAAGACGGTTTAAAACTTTTCTTAAATTTTCCGTTTTTGTTACGTTTTGCTCTCGCCGTCTGTGCCTTTGTTTTTCGACGTATTCCTTCGGTTATACTCGTTTATTGCCTTCAGTATTCTGGTTAGTACGTGCTGCCGTGGTGTCTGGATAGATTTTTGCGGCGTGACTTTATTGGCTACAGATTACAGAGCTACAGCTTTTATTATTGGCAAATAGGTAGAATAAGGGTGGATAGTGAATCACCAGCGCGCAAAAAAATGCACAAAATCGATTCCTGTATCAAATACACTAAACAAATCGAAAATGTTCACATATCAAACCCTATAATTAGTTGAGACCTATCTAACACAGCCAGTTTTGTGTTGATATCCATAACAGATTGCAAGATATTTTGCTTGAAAAAAAGTGCACCGCCTATTTTTTTTCAAGCAAAATATCTTCGAAACGTTTATGAATGTCAACGCTAAACTGGCTGTTTTAGATAGGTCTCACCTAATTCTAGGGTTTGATATGTGAACATTTTCAATTTGTTTAGTGTATTAGATACAGCAATCGAATTTGTGCATTTTTCTTTGAGCGCGGGCAATTCACTATGCACAGCGCCTTAATAGTCGTCTGAGAACACCTACTTGAGCTCGATTTCAAGTAGGTGAACTCAGAAAAGTCAAATGCTAGAGTAGCTGTCAGCATATTAATAGAAACTATCTTGAGATTGACATTGACGTCATTAGCGAAGGCTTGACATTAGCATTTGACTTTTCTGCGATCAAAGGTACTTGAGTTCGATCTCGAGTCGACGACTATTAATGCCACCCTAAGTGTAATACACAACCTAACTGTTTTTTTCTCTATGACGTTTGACGTCCCGTTGGTTCTAAATGTAAATGTAACAAACATATTTTTAAATTTGAGCTAATCCCAAAAACAAAAAAGTTATGAAACAATTTAAATTTTGAGGTTATAAAATAAAAGAAGTTTTTTTTTACATAATTTTATTGTTATCGCATTCAGCAGTAGTATGAAGTTGTATGAAGTGATCACTTTGTAGTGGCTGGGACAATAATTCTTACCTACTACTTAGCATCGTTAAAAGTTCTGTCTGAGCTAAACATTTTAAGCCTAGCTTATTTTGCAGTGTATTTTGCCAAGAAACTGTACAGAGGATGCACTTTACGAGGCCTATTCGAGCTGTCCAAAACAGTTTATTTTAAGACCCCGTCTAGAATATCTAAGGCCTGCTTTGGTGCACGAAGCCCAAGAAGTTGTTTTCTTTCGTGCGCTTTTCGTCTTGCCTGCCAGTTTCTTTCCACTGTTGTTTTCCACTGGTTTTAGACCTGGTTAGTTTATTCGACTAATACAAAATTCGTTCCATTTTCAAATTATGCCTAGGAATAGTTCTTATCTGGCGATTTAAAAATCGGACCTTATATAAATGTCCATAGGCATTAGGTAGGTAGTTAATTAAAACTTTACTGTATACCAAAAATTTATAGCACAATCTAGAGACATTCATACAAATAACGTCATTATTATTGAAGGGCTTTCCCCTGATTTACGGTACAATAACTTAATGTTAATCAGCTGCTTAGTGGTTGTCAGTTGCTAAATGTCAGGTCGAAAACCTGTCACCTGATTAGTTAATAGTAATTGTATTGAAAACCGGAGGTTCTATTAAATCAAGGGTGCTCAACCCCAGGCCCGCGGGCCACCTTGTGGCCCGTGAAAGAATTTTAAGTGGCTCACGCAAGTAAGTTTTGAAATTCGCACCATTTCGCATGTCCTTAGAGTAACTGAAATAGATATAGTCAGTGGCCCATCGTGAACGTCTTAATCCATAGTTTGGTCCGACTGTTAAAAAGGTTGAGCAGCCTTGTATTAAATGGTCGAACCAAAATTAGGTGTAGATATCGCGAATCATTAAAAGTTCTATTTCACTCTTTTGATCTACGTAGAGCGGGATAGATAGAGTATTAGCCCATAGATACTGCCTAATCCATTTTTGTGCTAAGCCAGCTGGGGTAAACTTAAAACATATAGTGAAATAGAGAGGTTTACGCCCTTTAAGAGTTTTCCATTCCCCACGACAAGCGCTGTGGCGACCACAAATGACGTAATTGTTCGGAATTAGCTCAATTTACGTATTTCTACGTTACTGTCCACTTTATGGGGCGCGAGTGCAGAGAGCCTAGTAGGGCGAGCATAAGGGCAATAGCGACGCACAAGGATACCCCCATAGTGGGTCTTATAGCGCGCTGCATAAGTGCATTGAACAAAAGGGGTTCCTAGCGTGACAGTGTCGCTACACCTATTCTCACTTTAAAAAAATATAAGGCCTTTGCATCTACGTAATGAGGTGATTTATACAGCGCCCAGTGGCACTTTCACTCACACTAGATGGGTCAAGAGATCACTCGGCGCTGCAGTGCCTGTGACATTGTTTTAGATGTCTCACTTATCTCATTTCAGTATAATAATAAACATTCCACCAAAAACATTTTAATGTAAAAAAACTTGGCAAGACGAGACCATACACCTCGCACTGTCAAAAAGCTACCGGTATCAAATCTGTGAGGTTCTTGGGAAAAGGCCTGGCCTAGCAGCTATTAGGACGTGTTTAGACTAAAATGTTACTTTTTATAAGAAGTTGTGCAAAAAATAATCGTTTTTGTTCCATAGTAGAACTGGTCAATGGAACTACTGCGAACGAAGGTCGTATGTACATTTTGTCGTCTTTCGCTTGTGCGTTACCATTGTGTAGTCGCGAATGTTGTAAGCTCAATAAAATAAAATAGACCAATTGCTTTGTTTCCTATTGCTGAATGTTTTCCCAGTGGTTACCAGCTGTTATTTAGTTTAGCCAAACAACGACCTTTTTAACCGACTTAAAAAAAAGGAATTCGAGCCGTATTTTTTATGTTTGTTACCTCAGAACTTTTTTCTAGGTGAACTTATTTTGATGATTCTTTTTTTGTTTGAAAGAGTGTTTGAGAGATTTTTTGTTTGAGAGAGATATTTCCCGTGTGGTCCTATAAACAATGGTAAAGATCTGATAAAGAACTTCGGAGATGGAGTACGGAATTCCACAACGGACAGCAGCATATCACTCGGAATCAGAGTAGATTTATACATCAATATAAAAAAATTTCTTTGCAAAGCCGAGACTTTGACGAGCGACCCTCGTTAAAATTTGAATCATTAGAATTTTAGATAGAGACGTACACACGACAACACGTAGACGCTTACACGCGTGCACTCTATTCACTTACGTTACCGGCGACATTGCAACAAAAGTGTACATTTGACGTGTGTACATTTATTTTGCGATAGGTAGGTACGTACCTCGTTTTACAACTCCCGAAAGGCATTGTAAAAACAAAATGGCTGCAATAACAGCTTAACTAGCTGACATTAATTAGCATAGAGCATTCGTTCCTGAGCTTATCGCCTTCAGAATAATTCACAAAATAATCACCTACCCCATGATAACGTTAACCGGGAAATTATGCAAGAGAATTCCCCTGTAGATGTGCATAGAATAGGAATCGAGAGAAGGCCAACGAGATACCAATCGCAATCGAAGAACTAACTACTTTTACATGTGTAAAGCTCTAAACCGTTCTAAAGCAGGTTGACATTTACAGTTACGTGGCTCGGTAGCTCTATGGCCAATTTTCCTTTGACAATTTTATTTTTTATTACAGCTGTTTTATCTCACGAAGGCGGATGAACCATACTTTTAGTTGCATAAAAAATAGAAGTTAAAAACTAAAACCCGACTACTAAAAGGCTTAAAACAAGACCTGCTTATCCTTAAAATAGACTCATAGATAATTAATCGTAGTCGGAGGCCATCGGTTTATCAAATGCGAATGTGGTGTCCTCCGACTACGATTAATTATCTATGAGTCTATTTTAAGGATAAGCAGGTCTTGTTTTAAGCCTTTTAGTAGTCGGGTTTTAGTTTTTAACTTCTATTTTTTTTTGAGCTTTTTAGTTAGTTATTTTGGATGATCACCTAAAATAGAACCAAGAAGGGCAAAAAAAAAACACATTTTGGAATATTTTGTTCTATTTGTTATGTTGACGCTACATGTGTTATACATTTTTGAAAAGGTCTTTTAAAGCCCTTTCATTTGATACCCATGACGATGGTATCCGATAATTTTTATTTTTAGGTCCACCACTTTAGGGCGCAGCACAGCCGCCATCTTGGTTTTTTTCAAAATTAAACTATCCTATGTTACCTGGGTGATTAAGACGAATCCAACGACACCTCATTTGTTGAAATTGGCCGAGTAGTTTAGGCTCTGCGAGGGAACAGATGAACACACAAACATACATACATACATACATACATACATACATACATACATACATACATACATACGCTGCTAAAATCATAACCCTCCTTTTTGCTTCGCGTAGTCGGGTAATAAACGCACGCTCTAGATTGTGTGCGTAACTAAAAAAATCAAAATTGAAAGAGACACGCAAAGACAATGTGCATGTACATTTACACATACAAGTATGGCTCACCCGCCTTCGTGAGATAAAATATCTGTATGTATGTATGTATGTCTGGACGTACATGTATGTACGCGTTAAAAACATTACCCTTCTTTGCTTGAGCAGATCGTTGTTCTTCTATTGCAAGATGCTCTGTGCTAGAAGTTCCCTCATAAAAGCGTTAATAAAATAAATCGTGTTTTAAACGCAGTATCAAATTATCTCATTTTTGGCCAAGGCCAAAATCGCTTACTTATGGAAATAAAGTAGGCATAAAGCGGCTGAAATGGCCTCAAGTTTTCTTCTCAATGGCCATCGGAAAAATGGCTCAATTAGTCGGAATCCGGACTTACGGTGAGGGTGTAAGCTCACTAGCGTCGCGTACAATGAAAAAAACAGTTTTTTGTATGCATTGTTATATTGTTATAATGCATAGTTATTGTTGTTGTTATTGTTTTCTATTATATTCTATTTTTTGCAAACATCAAGTTTTCAACCCTAGGCTTGAACATTTTTAGAACCTAAGACCTAGATCCAAGTTTCTACGAGTAGGACTTATTAATAAAAAAGTTGCGATAGCAAAAGGATAATTCACTTACTAAAACCAGTTTCGAACCAAATTACTTAGGATGATTAAATCTGGCACAGTCTACAAGCCACGGTCCTTAGCCCTTACCGCAGGCGGCATAAAGGTGGCAATCGAACAAAAAGGGGTATCCTATCGTGAGGCCGACTGTACATAAAAATCGGCCACTTTTGGCGGTAAAAAATTAAAAAAACCTTAATGTTTTTTCATTTCGTCTTCTTTTTTTTCCTCTTTTGATTTATATTTTTTTACTCAAAAAAGCTCGTAATGTGGTCATTAATTCGACAACCTTCTTTGAGCAAAGGAGGACTTGCGGGCTACTTTGATTAGGCGCCAGAAAAGTTGTATGGAATTTCATTAATGTCGTGTTTTGCGGCCAGAAAAACTGTATGAAAATCCATTAATGTCGAGTTTTGTTTCAAAAATAGAACTCAAAAGTCTGGCACAAAAAGTATTTATTTAGAATTTGGCTGTTTGGATGCTGGCAGTCTACAAATTGCATAGAAAAAAAAAGCGCGGCCATATTGTTTTCGCGGCTTCGCGCGTTGTTCGAAGTGATTTTTTCTGTGCGTGCTGTTTTTGTTGTAAATAAAAGTGAACTCTTCAAGCAATTAATTCTCCGAGTCAATGTGTTTAACAACGCCGAACATAAAAAGGAAGCGAAATAAGATATTTAAAGGTACCTATTGCCACCGAAGTCAAAGGAAAAATACAAGTTTATCTACGAAAAGTTTGCGGAATGGAAAATCAACAAAAAGTAAACCAAGACAAAAGGTAAGCTGGTTCTATTTAAATTACTCGCATTGTTTGAGTAAAGCACTATACAAGCCTTGGTCCGCAATGAGTGCGCTTCTGGCCACGCTATGATGGCCTCGAGCTTAGCTTAGCTACGCTCTCGGCCCTCAAGTTTGGTCATCATTGCAGCCCTTGCTGGCCGCGCTATAAAGGCCTCGACCTTCGGTCTCGGCCTTCATTCCAGCTTGTCCATCAAGGGCTGCAATACTGACCGCACTGTGAGGGCCTTGAGCTCCGCTATGCTGCGCTCTGTCGGCCATCAAAAGCGCGCCAGAAACGCACTCATTACAGATCGCGGCAGTAATGTACTATTACTCAAAAAAGCTCGTAATGTGGACATTAATTCGACAACCTTCTTTGAGCAAAGTCGGACTTGCGGGCTACTTGGATTAGGCGCCAGAAAAGTTGTATGGAATTTCATTAATGTCTTGTGTTTTGCGGCCAGAAAAACATTAATGTCGAGTTTTGTTTCATAAATAGAACTCAAACATCAGGTGCAAAAAGTATTTATTTAGAATTAGGCTGTATGGGTACTGGCAGTCGACACATTGCACAGAAAAAAAAAGAGCGGCCATATTGTTTTCGACTTTTCGCGCGTTGTTCGAAGTGATTTTTTTCTGTGTTTTTGTTGAAAAAGTGAACTCTCAAAGCGACGAATCCTCGGATTTATTGTGTTTAACACCGCCGGACATTCAAAATCAAGCGAAATTAGTAATTGGAAATTTATTGCCACCGAAGTCAAAAGAAAAATACAAGCAAGCTTACCAACAAAAAGTTTGCGGAATGGAAAATCGACAAAAAGTACTTAATCTACGACAAATGGTAAGCTAATTAAATTACTATGTTAATTACTATTCTAATTAATATTTTAATTACTCGCATTGTTTGAGTAAAGCACTATACAAGCCTTGGTCTGCAATGAGTGCGCTTCTGGCCACGCTATGATTGCCTCGAGCTTAGCTTAGCTACGCTCTCGGCCCTCAAGTTTGGTCATCATTGCAGCCCTTGCTGGCCGCGCTATAAAGGCCTCGACCTTCGGTCTCGGCCTTCATTTCAGCTTGTCCATCAAGGGCTGCAATGCTGACCGCATTGTGAGGGCCTTGAGCTGCGCTACGCTGCGCTCTGTCGGCCATCAAAAGCGCGCCAGAAACGCACTCATTACAGATCGCGGCATTAATGTACTATTGCATTCCTGGCAGTCCTGGCACTAGTGTGCCTGCACCACTCTCTTAATTTCGCGATTGTTTTACGGTATGCTAATCGGGTTGTTTGGCAAACTTTTCTTGTTGAACGAGAGTTTTTATGGCGCGCTTTTTTATTGGTCTTCATAAAAATCTATTATCAAGATGATTTCGAATAGCTACCAGAGCGGCTTGAATGAAAGTGCTAATTTGATTAAATACTAACTTAATTCATTAGCTTATGAATGTTTTTTTTTTATATTTATCAATAGTAGCAACTTACCATAACATTAACAACGTTCTGATTAGTTTTAAAGACACAATGTAATTTATCTTTGGTGTACAATAGAGTTATCTTATCTAAATCTATACGGCAAAAAAAACTGCAGTGAAAAATTTATCAGCTGTATAGTGCACAAAATGATGTATGAAATAGATAGTAGATATTTTTTGGACCTATGGTAAAAATTCAAAAGAAACCTCAACCTTTGACTAATGAGTATAAGGTCACCCTGTAGAATACCAGGATTACGATCCTCCTATTCTAATATTAGTTTGCGATGAAATTGCACTTTGCTTCCTCCGATACTATGCTCGGTCTGCTAAGTGCTCATCAACCTCAAATATTAAATTTGCAAACGCTCAAACAGTTTTAACTCGGTTTAAACGTTCGCATTAGATGCGGTTTTGCCCAAAATCCGGCTGGAAACCGTTTGAATTTAATATTAAATGAGCGGTTTGCAGCGTGTCTATTTTAAACCATTTAAATTTAACAGTCGCTGAATTTGATCACGTATACGTTTTTCAAGAGAAAAATATATTATCTAGCACAGGGGTCGGCAACCTTTTGGTAGACAAGGGCCACAAGGTGGCAAAATAAACTAAAAGCGGGCCGCACTTGTGATATCAACCCTAGATTCTACCTGATGCCTACGTATAATTGGTCATATCCCATAGGAAAATTAAAATGGTATTAAAATAGTTAAAACATACGAAATTTTATTCGTACACGCAATACTTACACTGCCTCCCAAATGCAACCTCAGAAATCACACAGATTTTTTATAAAATCAGTTACTTGTTAGTAGTTTCTTTTTAGTTTTTTTTTGTATTTTTCGATGGTTTCAGTGTCATGTCTGAGGTTGCATTTGGGAGGCTATTTATTGTATGTTAGTTGTCATATTTTTGTAGTCGCAATTTGTAGAATGGCTCAAAAATGCTGGTCTGTGAGACGAAAAGCTTATTTATTTTTTCTATGTATTTCTTATTTTGACAATTGAAAAAGTTTGTTTGCATAAATAAGTGGTACCAAAAATAATTGTAATGAACTGCTGAGCAAACCTTTTTTATTAGTCAAAATCTAGCAAGCTACGGTAAAATTGAATAAGATCATTGATTTCATAGAAAGAGATTTTGAGAGCATCATTAGATTGGAGATCAATCACGTTCATTTGTTAATGACTCCTATATCACACGAGAAAGGGTTTGCAAAAATATTCAGTTTGCTTGAAAACCTTTTCAAAATCACCAAATTTGTCGTTGAATTGAGTTTGCAGTTTTATTAAAATATCCTTCATTTTATCACTTTTTAAAGAGTTTGATTTAAATTTGAAATGCCTTTACGTGTGCATGCATACGGAGCACGGGAAGCAACTGTCATCGTGGACATTCATTTCCTTCCGCCCACCCCTCCACACTATACGAGTATTGACAAAACATTCACGGGCCGCAAGTAAGACGTCCGCGGGCCGCGTGTTGCCGACCGCTGATTCTAGCATATACGCTTAACGCGTTGACTGCCGGCGGTTTTTGCACGGGTGCCTTATTTTATACTATCTTCCACTGGGACACAGTTGGGCACTGGCCCCACATGACACAAACTGCGCATAAATAAATGTTTCACTTCGAACAGTGCCTGGGTCAAGCAGGGCCCTTAGCCTGTAACACAATGGTGCCAAAATGGGCTGTCAGGTGACGACTTCAATAACGATTTGCTAACGCTGTCTGTCCTTTTAATGTTTTTGTAGTACAGCAAAGAATATTTTGATTCTAATTCTAGAGGATTAGTTCTCTGGTTGTAGGAGAAAAACGAGGAGAGCCCGGTTTTGTCCTTCTGCCGGGACGCCATTGACCCGCCATTGCGTTACAGGCTAAGGGCCCAGGTATGCCCGTTCACAATTTTATCGCGAATGTACACACGACAGCATGTACACTTTTGTTGAAAACTCGCCCGTATCGTAACAGAGTAGAGTACTAGCGTGTAAGGGTCGACGTGCTGTCGTGTGTACGCCGGGTGCCACCGCCGTCGAGTCGTCGTCGTCGACTAATATTTAGCGACTATTTAGCAGTGCCTTTGAACGATTCTGTGCATTCCGGGTAGATGATCTTGTATGAGGGGCAATATAAATATCAAAATTTATACCATGGGTAAAAAAACGATGACGCACAGACGCGTCGAAAGGCACATAGCGTACTTGTATGACGCATATTCGCGTTGAAAGGCACCTAGCATACGTGTGGTCTAATAACTATAGCCGATTATTTGCGTCCAAGGCATTCGGCGAAAGTGTCGATGACGCGTTAACGCGTCAAGGGCAGCGAATATTTTAAAACCGCAAAAGTAAAATGTCGTGAGGAATCCTGCGGCTTAATTGATTCTGCGCGTATTGACTTTGTCTTTCCTGTGGACTAGATCGACTAAGCTGGCCACGCGCTGGGATACCCCTTTTGTTCGATTGGCGCCCTTATGCTGCGCGTGGTAAGAGCTGCCATGGGGTATCTGTGACTGTGGCCGACCGTATCTCTAGGCTTTTATCATCATTATACAAGGTGTTACAAAAGTACCTAACTCTTTTTACAGGGTGTAACCTACTGGTCAATAGGATGTCAAATCTGTAAAAAAAAGTTGGAAAACACAATTTTTATTTTATAACCTCAAAATTGAAAAAAATTCATAACTTTTTTGTTTTTGTTATTAGCTCAAATTTAAAAATATGTTTGTGCGTGTAGGTGCATTTACATAGCTTTGAGTTGTTAAAACATTGTGAAAATCAATGAAAACAATATTTAAAAAATACTTTTCTCTCGCCACATCGTTCACATTTTATTAATGAAAAAATTAACGTAACGTCATAGAGCAAAAAAAAATTTGGTTGTGATCCCTATCACCGGGTGCTATTACCCTGTAAAAAGAGTTAGGTACTTTTGTAACACCTTGTATTTAAGAGTTATCCTCTTGTCGGTGCAGCATTCTCCATGCACTTCGATCACAGGCCAGTTCCTTCAGTTCTTTCAGTTCCAGGCTTTTATAACCTTATTTTATTTGTTTCAGGTCAAATACGCCCCAAAGATCCGAATGTTCGCGAAGACGTCTCGTCCCAAAGGAAGGATCCAAGAAGGCGACACGTTTAGCATGGGTGAGTGGCTTCGAGGGTGTAGGTTCAACCCTGTTTTATAACTCTTCCTTAAAATACTGGTCTCGCTTTAGATCTTCAGTCAGTGTCAGTCAGTGAGACGTGAAAAGTCGTCCCAAATTATGTATATTGGCCCTATGTATGGGCTAGATATAGGTAAATGTGGTGGAATTAAAGAAGAATCTAAAATAGGTGGATGCGTCAAATATTGAATTAAAGTTCGGTCATAATTTGGGAGTTTTGGGACAAGTCCCAATTTAAATTTTATTTGGGCAGTAATCAGAAAATAACGGATGATACACTGATTACACGATTAGCGAAAACTGATAATGCAATGTGGACCTTTTCAGGTGATAAAAAATACCTAATAGGTACCTAAAAATTATCGGATGGAAGGACGGACATAGTGGATTAGGGTTCTTAGAACAAAATTTGTTGGATATCAAATTTAGAAGGTGAAGTTTTCAGGGACTAAACCTATTTATAAATTGCCCTGTAGAGCCATAAAAAATATTAAAGCCCTAATTTTACTTTAATTGATCAACTGATCATACTTTTAGATATAATTAATTATATTACTCAATTAAATAAGTCTTATAATAAGACTTATTTACTTATTTGTATGAGTTAAGTGAACAGTCGGGCGGGACCAGTGTATCATGGTCCGGGTAAAGTCAAATCACTCCAGCGGTCTCAGTTCGATTTCTGATTTAGGTCTTCTCTTTATCCACTTGATATATTGGCCCGTCAGGCGAGGTTACACGGCGAAGCATTATATATTGACAAATTTAACTCTTAGATTTATGTTTCCTCGGTCTCAAGGAGATTTAAGCAGATTTTTTTTTTGTTGAATCATGTTTTTTTTGCATATGTGAGAAACATACTCGTATTTAGGTAGAAGTATTTTTTTTCTACTAAGTAGTCTATAATAATTCTTACTATAAGTCTTATAATCGAGCACTTCCGTAAAGGAATAGAACAAGCGCAAACGAAAGTATGAGAACGGTCGAAGTGGAAAAACAAACGCGTAAGGAATGGCCCGTTTTCATTTAGGTAGGTATTTATCTAAGGGTGGTATTAATAGTCGTCTGAGATCACCTACTTGAGCTCGATCTCAAGTAGGTGAACTCAGAAAAGTCAAATGCTAATGTCAAGCCTTTTCTAATGTCAAACTTGAGTAGCCGGTCAGCATATCAATAGACACTATCTTGAGATTGACATTGACATGAGCCAAGGCTTGACATTAGCTTTTGACTTTTCTGAGATCACCTACTTGAGTTCGATTTGAGTCGACGACTATTAATGCCACCCTTAGTGCCATAGTTATTTTACATTGCGTTACGCGTTACATTAATACTGTATGTCCTTAAAATGTTTTCTAGTACAATAATCAATATTCTATTCTATTCTACAAATAACAAAATATAAGTCCTACTGCGCTGCGAGGCTTCACCACCGTATCAAAACACGTCGGTCGTCTATCTAATAGAGCTCGCGCCACGAAAGAAGACCGATGACTTGAAGCATTTTGGCTATAAAGATTCTACCGAGAGACTTTATTGGTGGCGCGAGCTCTAAAGCCGAAGTTTAGCATAACTAGGTATCTTGCGGTTTTTTTTTTCGATACCAAGATTGGATGGCATCATGCATGGCACACACACATTTTTATTATGCGTATCTCGCGCCGCGTATCTTTCGCGCGTTAAATACGCTCAGGCCCGGTTTCTGAATTGAGATTTTGACTAAGCAAATACTTACGTATCGTTTTGTCACGCTCTTTTGAGAGAAATCTGCGGAGACAGAACGATACTTACCCATTTGCTCAGTGAATTTCTCAACTCGGAAACCGGCAGTCAGTGTATTTTGGCACTACCCAGACTAGACTTATTTGTAGTGGTCGCGGGGTTTTAAAAGCGCTTCTGTGAGACAATACAAATACAAGGTGTTACAAAAGATCCTAACTTTTTTACAGGGTAATAGCACCCGGTGATAGGGATCACAATCTAATTTTTATTTTTGCCCTAAGACGTTCCGTTGATTTTTAAATTAATAAAATATGAATGCAGTGGCGGAAGAAAAGTATTTTTAAAATATGGTTTTCATTGACTTTCACAATGTTTTAACAAATCAAAGCTATTCAAATGCAACTACAAACACAAAACTATTTTTAAATTTGAGCCTATACCAAAAACGAAAAAGTTATGAAAAATTTTCATTTTTGAGGTTATAAAATAAAAATTGTTTTTTCAACTTATTTTTACAGAATTGACATCTTGTTGATCAGTAGGTTACACCCTGTAAAAAGAGTTAGGATGTTTTGTAACACGCTGTATACTGCCTACAACATCAATGTAGTCAACTATGCGGGTTTTTACTAATAAGGGTCACGCCTAATCCGATAGGCCGACGCAAACCGATATTCTAATCCTATATTCCAATCAGTCTGATAACTTTGTTTTATTTACAGTTTGCCAGGCGAACGCAAACCCTATTGACTTGAAGTACAAATGGTACGTCAACAACGAGCAGTCTGTAGGCTTTCACGGTAATGAATTGGTGAGTAACAATTGATTTAATAATTCAATAATAATATTATGCTGAACGCCAAAAAAATATTTAGAAGAGAGAAAATGTTATGTAAAGCCTCGGTCACACGAGGCAAAGAAAGTCTCAGTAAAAAATCAAGTCTTCGCACATTACAATGGCAATCTGCCCTTTTGATATGATATAAGTACGTAATTCTGCACATTAAAACCTAAGGTCCACTTACAACAGAACAACAATAATTGGGTACGCAAAGTTTTTTGTTCGAAAGTCCGTTATTGGCTTAAACTTATCTTTAGACAATATTGAGAAACTAATTTCAATATTTTTTATTTTGGTCCAGTAGTTTTGTTTTTATGTGCTAAAATGTTTTGTTCCTATGACCGCCAACAGTATGCAGACCGTCGCGTGAAGGTCATAAAACCGTATCTTTGAAACGTTGTAAAATCCAAACTATTGAACCAAAATAAAAAATATTGAAATTAGTTTCTCAATATTGTCTAAAGATAAGATTAAGCCAATAACGGACTTTCGAACAAAAAACTTTGCGTACCGAATTCAGCCGATTATGTGTTCTGATCTACGAAGCAGTGGCACAGGGCACTGCCCAAAAAACTTGTTGTAGACCAGAAAACATAATCGGGTGAATTATTGTTGTTCTGTTGTTTATAATAATGAAAAGAACACTATGTTACTGCCGTGAACGAAAAATCGCTGCACAAAAATAGCTCAGTTTAGCTACAAAATGTAAAAAACTGTATAAATTTTGAATTTCCCGCCACGTTGCTATCCTTAACGTCAATAATTGTATGAAAATGTCAAATTAACTCAGAGTTAGATAGATAGATAGATAGATAGATAACTCTTTATTGTACACCAAAGATAAATTACATTGTTTATTTTAAACTAATTAGAATGTATACAATTGGCGGTCTTATCGCTAAGAGAGCGATCTCTGCCAGACAACCGTTCGATGGACAGGACAGAAAAAACAAAATATTCGGTAGTTATAGTGTACAGAATAACATAGGAAATAATTAAATATACTAAGTAAAGTTTATAAGATTGTAGGTAATTGTATACCTTTTAAATAAATACAATATTATATACCTACATATTATATTATCAATACATAAACTAATATTTATTATTATAGCCTTATAGGTAGGTACTAATACCTATAGATATAATATACACACTTACATACAATATTTTACACTACATAAACATACAATAACAACAGATTTTATTGGATTGTACCAGTGAGGTAATATGTTTTTACCATTTCTTTAAAAATGGGAAGGGACTTGGCTTTTCTCACTTCCACAGGCAAAGCGTTCCACAGCTTGACTGCCTGTACTGTGAAGGAAGAACTATAAAATTGGGTTGTAAAGGAAGGCATACTAAGGAGCAGGTTGTGGGATGAGCGGAGATTCAGGCTATGGGTAGAATGGAGGAACTGAAAGCGTTCTTTCAGGTAGGATGGGGTGGCTGGATTGAACAGAATGCTGTAGAGGAGAAACAGAGTGTGTGCATTCCGACGGAGGCGAATGGGGAGCCACTTGAGCTTATTGCGATACTCTGAAACGTGGTCATATTTACAGAGTTAGTTGGCTAACCCTGACTGACGCAAGCCCGTTTATTCTTGAGAATCCTAATCCGCCGCAGAATCTATCTAAAAGAAGAAACAAGACTTGATATCTGAGAATGGTAGAAATATTATGTATTTTTAATTAATCTTTAGTTTGACTGGGTGAAGCTTTTTCTAGGTTGGATTATTCTACATAGCTTTGACCCGGATTTGAGGCTTTGAGTCCCCGGGATAACAAGCCAGCCATTGTTGTAAACAAGACACAAATTCAAAGACAATACGGTCCCTTTCACCCTGGTCCTTTTGGAATGATTTTCTCAATTTCTCACCCCTTTCACAGTGAACTTTTTATTTCAAATTATGTCCTCGAGCTGCAGACAAGTTAAAAACCGGGCAAGTATGAGTCGCGTACCGAGGGTTCCGCACCCACCATAATGTGCTAAGAGTTTGAAAGAAAAATCTGGTTGTTCGGGCCTCAATTAGTCTAGTTATGATGAAGATGATGATGATGATGCTGTAGGTAGCAGAACCCCTAAAAACACACTAAGTTTCGTGCCTGTATGACGTATGTATTTGTCGCTTTTACGATGGAACAAACGAAAAATCGGCAATAATACACGATTGCTGCAGTTGGACCCCCTATATATTTTTTAAATTTGTTGGGTAGTCAGCCATTATAAAACTTATTCTGTGAACATTTTAACTGGCTAGCAATTTTCAAAGTTAGGGACAGTGCAGCGTAGGCAAAGAAATTGGACCCCGTTTGTTACCCTTCGTGTACGGAACCCTAAAAATATTCCCGGTGAAAAGCTTTGCCTTGCCCGAGGCACCTGTACTGCAGCATACATTTTACATTAGCCTTTCTCCTGGAAGTTCACATACTTACATACCTACAGGGTGGCCAAACTGTGTAGCGACCCCTGCTGTTGATCGTACAGGACCCGTTAAGATGGGTCTTAAGAATGTTGTTTTCCAATAGTGTCAAAACTTTACATAATAATTATACACTGAATAGGTTTATCATCATTATATTTAAAAGTTATCCTCTTGTCGGTGTAGCATTCTCCATGCACTTCGATCAAAGGCCAGTTCCTTCGCAGCTTAGTACGTCACGACATCTACCTTCTCTTTAATTTGGTCAAAGTAGCTTCGCCGTGGCGTCCCTCTACCTCTCTTTCCTTCTATTATAATAGTTCTGAATTTGTCGTGACATAGCAAGTAGCCCAGCATCTTGGCAGCAACATCTGCAAGCGTAGCTGGGTTAGAGCGTATCTATGGGTTTATAACTACAATGTATCTCACTCTTTTGTTTGACGTAGAGCATGATACACAGAGTTATAAACCCATAGATACGCCTTCGCTTCGCTTGCTGGTTTAAATGGGTTATTGGTGGTTAAATAAAAGTTAAATTCAACAGGTAATCCATAACGTGTCACGTAAATACAACGATGCTTCGGTCAAGTGCGAGGTGTACAACTCGGTTGGCAAGAGTGCTGAATCGAAGACTTTGGAAATCACATGTAAGTACCTGAAACACAAATTGATTAGCAATTAAAGAACTTCACAGCTTTAAATAAAATAAAAAAACACTATGTACACACGACAGCACGTCAGAGTGTTCAGTTTTGTTGTAAAGTCACCCTTAACGTAACAGAGTTGAGTTCTAACGTGAAGGCGTCGACCTGCTGTCTTGTGTGTGTGTGTCACCCGTACGTAATGATACAGTCAGCCACACGCTAGGATACCCATTTTTGCTTGATTGACGCCCTTATGCCGCGCGCGGTAAGCGCTACCATGGGGTATCCTAGACTAGCCGACCGTACATCCCTATTGTTTTTTTTTGCATTGAAGCTTATAGAGTTATTCCATAAAGGATGAAACCCCAATTTTGTTACAGATGGCCCATCATTCCTAATCAAGCCTCAGGACGTGCAAGCCGAAGATGGCACGGAAGTCACACTTAGCTGTCTGGTCGATGGACACCCTCAGCCTGATGTGCTGTGGCTTCATTTCATGAAGGACAGGATTGTGGTACGTATTGTTTCATCATCATCAGTTTCTGGCAAAAACATGTCAACCCTAATAAAGGATATCATCACATTTAAGGCGCTGGGCATAGTGAATTAGCCCGCGCGCAAAGAAAAATGCACAAAATCGATTCCTGTATTAAATACAGTAAAAAAATCGAAAATGTTCACATATCAAACCCTAGAATTAGTTGAAACCTATCTAACACAGCCAGTTTTGTGTTTATATCCATAACAGATTGCAAGATATTTTGCTTGAAAAAAAGTGCGCCGCCTATTTTTTTTCAAGCAAAATATCTTCAAAACGTTTATGAATGTCAACACGAAACTGGCTGTTTTAGATAGGTCTCAACAAAATCTAGGGTTTGATATGTGAACATTTTCGATTTTTTTTGTGTATTTGATATAGGAATCGATTTTGTGCATTTTTCGTTGCGCGCGGGCGATTCACTATGAACAGCGCCTTAAGACCCTTGTCGGTACAGCACTTTCTACACACTGCAGTCATTCATAGCCCATATCTTTCACTTTACTACACCATCGTTGTTTTTTTCATTTTGGTCACTACCTATAGTTTCTTTCCATTAGTTTTTTCTTTTTTTACAAATAGCTCGGAATGAGCTCTTGAGCTGGAGAATGAAGTCTTCAGCTCAAGAGCCCATTCCGAAACTATTTGCTGTTGGATTCAGTGATGCCCGGTAGTTGTTTTCTGTGCTTCACACTTTTGAACCTTCATCTTCTTTTTCTTCGCGTGCCTCTCCACTAATGGAGGTTGGCCGTTAGCTCTTCATATTCTTTTCTGTTCTTTGCCAAGCGAAATAGATGTTCGACGCTGGCTATCTCCGTCCATTCCTTGATGTTTCTGAGCCTTACAAACTTATTTTCATCCCAACAGAAAGTGGGCAAGAGTCCCAACCTAACTCTGACGGTGACGCACCAATCGGCGGGACAGTACTGGTGTAGAGCAAACGTGGAGGGCTATCCAGATGTCGAAGCGCACGCTACTGTTTATGTCAAAGGTAAAGAGAAGCAGAAGAAGGATAGGGATGGTATGACAACTCTCTTCCTTGTTCTATGAACGGAGTAGACCGGTACCATCCGGTCAGTAACGACCGAATGTCAAAACTCCTTGATGTTGTAGATCAGAGGCTTTTCGATCCATGTGTCGGTCAGTTGTAACTTGGATTCCAAACACTGTATACTGTGTCTGACTATCACAGTCGACTGTTCTTATCATAAATAATGCTATAATGCTGATTAAAAAAGAATATGGTTCACTGTTTACCTATCTTGAATACCTTCCTGCCTGGTTGAAAAAGGATTTGCCAATCTCATAAAGACGTAACGCATCACGTCTTCCTGAGACCGGCAAATCCTTGCGCTTGCTCACTTGAAAGTAAAGTTGTAATGTCGAGCGGTCTCAGATTTGTCAAAAAATGTATTTTCCTCTTAGGTCAACCGAGGATCCTATCAAACAGGACGCAATATGGGATAGAAGGAGACAGCGTGAGAGTCGATTGTATCGTCTTCTCTGTCCCCAAGCCCGACTACGTTATGTGGACCTTCATGGGGCACGAGATCAACTCGTTTGTTAACCAGGTAAGTTGAAAATGAGACTATATTTTCAGGGCAAAGACCTCGACCGCTTTTTACGTTACCAGAACTGAAATAAAATCCTTCTTTTTAGGAATACGCCTTCTTAGAGGAGACATTGCAAGACGGGATGACGAAATCGACGCTCATCATCAGGGACAGTCATTCCCGTCACTTTGGCACCTACAACTGTAGCGTCACCAACTTGTACGGAACTGATAGTGTGGAGATCAGGCTTGTGCCGGACAGTAAGTGCAACCACTTAGGCGGACTTGCTTCAGTCAGGGTTAGCCACTCCCTCTGAGTTAATTTGATATTTATTTCCATAAATTTTTTGACATTAATTGACAAACCCTAGTTGACGCAAGTGGACCTTAGGCGGACTTGCATCAGTCAGGGTTAGCCAACTAACTCTGAGTTAATTTCACATTTTCATACAATGAGGTTAACTCAGAGTTAACTGGCTATCAGAGTTAACTGGCTAACCCTGGTTGACGCAAGTGGACCTGACTCAATTTAAGTTCATGAACTATGTTTGAAAAGCTACAAAGAAGTCGGAGCTTCGTTAGGTACGAGAAGCCATTTCTTATTCAAGTATGAAACTACTACAATTTCAACTCTGTGATTTGTGAAGCCGCAGAAACTTCGTTCCAAGAAAAGTTTGAATCTACGATTGCATGTAAACTAGGCACCCAGTCACATTATTATTAACAAAGTTGGAAAAGTCAACTACAGTGGTAAGAAACAATAGATAACTATGTAGTTATAATAAATTATAATTCGTTTACGAATTTATAATTATAATATTAGTAGGACGTATGATTTAGGTGGTGCAAGAGGGAAATACCCAACAGTAGGCAGAAGTGGAATGATGCTAGGGACTTATTTTAACAGAGATTTGAAGTCATTTGATGAGTTATAAATCAATTTTGCGTTGCCACTTGCCGTGACTTCCTCGATGCATTGTACACACGACAGCACGTCGACCCTATACGCTAGCACTCTACTCGGTTACGTTACTGGCGACTTTACAACAAAAGTGTACATTCTGACGTGCTGTCGTGTGTACCTAAGTATTTCAGCGATTTGCTGGAGGTTTTGGTTGAACCATGAGCATTCCTACAAGTCGCATCGAACTTATTCTATGGGTATGGGTGACTCATACCTACTAGATGTGACAACTGTATCACGGTAATAATCTTATCAAAAATCGCGTGACTTCTTCAACTTTGCTAGCTACTTGTAATTAGCATCGTAGAAACAGAAGGTTAGCCCCTCTACGATGCGCAACGTGACTTCAATCGCGGTACGAAAAGATTCCGACGTGAAATATGTGTCGCAAAAGCTAACATGGCCAAAGGGCCATGTTAGCTTAAACACTAGTTCTATGATTAGTTCCACGATGGAAATAATGATAATTTTTATCAACACTAGTTCCACTATCTACCTTACTCCCCGCGACTGATGAGTTTTTGTAGAGTTCTCTCTCTTGCGGATAAACCGTTTTTCTATTGTATCAAAGGCGATTAAAGCGTGTATTAAGCAAGTGATAAGTACTGTTGACTAAAGACTAAAATATTTATTATCGTAAACGTACATGCTATAAAAAAATTTGACTTCAATCGCGTTTCGCGAGAAGATAATATGACACTAACATCACTTCCCGTAGACAGAACGAGTATCTCGCGGGTAAGCGTAGAGAAAAGTCGCCTGGCGTCCTAGCCGAGGTGGAAAATTTGAAGATATTTTTTTTCTATTAGGAGCTTAGGTCTTTGATAGAATGATCTATTTATAGCGTATGTGGCATCTCCACAGGGTTAGTTCACCGAATCTTCTGTGTTTTTCTATTCCAGACCCTACCCCGAGGCAATAAAAACTAACTTCCCGCCATTACTTTCAGAGTCATTCCCCTTAATCGTCATAATATCTGGCGGCGCCTCGTCGGCCATCGTCGTCCTCATAATCATGCTGATAATCATGCTCTGCCACCGTCGGAGGAGGAAGAACATACCGGCTGAGATGGTGAAGAAACCTGACATCACGGAGATAGGCAAGATGAATGGGGACCACTACAAGGATTGTGACAGGAGCAGCAACATTAGTGATTTGAAAATGGAACTGCGGCAGGTCGAGGGGGGTTGCGAGATGGTAAGTGTAATAAAAATAATAAAGGCTGATTTATACAGGGTAAATTACTGACTCCAATCAGATCGAGGGAAGCTGACCCGGATCTCATTTTGTTTGTGCCGGTCAAACAAAAATTTGGTTACATTCATGGTGCACATACGTGATCAAATCACCAGTAATAAATAACCGTTACTGCAGCTGTAGGGATCGATGAAGGGGTCAAAAGTGGCTCCAAATTGTTTGTGTAAATATACACACGATGCGCTCGCCAGTTTTTTCCTTGAACTTGGCTTGACAAACTGCCGCCTGTTAGATACTGCTACCCTTGCAACCCTTCCTCAAAACTCTACCCTGTATAACACAGCGGAAAATCACCCTACAACTTTGATGCCATCATTGTATTTTTAAATAAAATTACGTGTTCTAACGGAATATGAATTGGGCACCTAGGTATAAAGTGTATAGTTTTCATTAGATACGAAAAGTTTCGCTTCCGTAGCTGCACTTGGTTTATGGACTGTTGCAGCAACTCCAAGTAGGTACAATCGGCCACAGTCTCAGATACCCCTTTTTGTTCGATTGGCGCCCCTATGCCGCGCGCGGTAAGAGCTGCCATGGGGTATCTGAGACTGTGGCCGATCGTACCTACCTATAATCGGGCGATTAAAACTAGTCCTATCCGGTTTCGTAAAGTGACAGAATTTATTAGATTGGCAAAGGAAGTATCTGCGTGTGATTGGAGACAATTTATCTCTCAAAGATTGATCAATTTATTACCTGCCTCGATCTATCTTGGCGGTTTAATAGGTCTATGCTGACTAGTGGTTTTTAAGTAGCTAAGTCATTTATTATTAAATATGCCTTATAAGAGTATGGGACTTTACGGCAAAATATTTTAGGTACTTAACAGCTGATATTCATCAAACTCTAAAACTGGAGTGCAAACAAAGCTGTGTGAGTTTACATGGCTTTTTACTGTAAAATTATGCACTGTCGATTGAACAGCGGTGTCTTGAAGTACGGGAGGGATATTATCTGCATGTATCGCTTGTGAGAAGTACTCTTGCTAATTGAGAAGTACTCATGCCAATGCATTGACGTAACGTAACGTGTTTCTAACAAAGGACTTTCTCCCAGGAAACCGCCAGCGCGGCAGAGACGGAGTTCCACACCAACATGCACCTGGACTCGAACCTGGGTCTGCCGCTGGCGGGCCCAGTCAATCTCCCCTCGGCCGGCTATGACAATGAGCTGATGAAGCAGCTTCAGCGGTACAGCCACGACTTCGGAGATCCAGGCCATTTGCAGTTTAAGGTGAGTTTTGTTGGATTTTGTGAGCGTTTTCCAGGCTTATCTATTTCAAAGTCTGGCCAAATTAACAGGGAGCGAGCGACCTAGAAAGATGCCTAGTACGTTGAACAGACGAATAGTCCCTCTAGCGCCACCAATGCAAATAAACCGGTAAAGTGCAAGTCGGACTCACGCAAAAAACGGTCTTGCTTGACAGACATACCACAGACAGACGGACAATGGAGGGATCTTATAGTGGTTTCGCTTTTCTTTTGAGCTTCGGAACCCCTCAGAAAATTGCGTTGTAAGATTTTTTCGAACAAAACGGGGATCGCTCGGTGTGTTTAATTGGTACAGTCTTAAGGTAGGTAAAAAATATGTATGATTTTGACGTCCGAAATAACAAACTTTAAGAGCTATATTTCATGACCTTACTCGACAGTGGTGCCAACTAGTGGGCATTAAAATGGTAGCCCTCATTGGAACCTTTGTTTAGTGCGCCTGAACAGCACAATATATCATTATCTCAGAGCTTTGTCTCCCTAGTACGTAGGGAGATGAGCTTTTTAATGGGTTACTCAGACTAAGGTATATTCTTAGTTTATGCTCATACTATAACCTACCTTTTTGTTTAATAAATAGGTTCTTTCCTGAACTAAAATCCAACTCCTGGTTCATATTTTGTTCAGTTAATTAAGTTTCTACAAACAATATGTTTACAATAGCATAGGTCTGCCAATTTATAGTTTTAACAACGCATCAACTTACACGTATTTTTCCTGATAATCCCACGTAACAGAATCCGTACACAATCGTAATTTGATCCATCTCGCCTGATTCTGTAAACTAAAAACAATAGAGTACTAACATCGGCAATTTATTATGTGATGCGCTATTGTTACTGCCTATGGGAATTAATTTGATACGGCTCCCATTGGTGCAGGGCCGGCGGCAGTAATGATAGGGCCCGGTACTCTAATGCCCGATTTCACCAACTTTACTTAATTTTTAAGAACTTCTTAACTTTTTTAAGAAGTCCTTAGCGTAATTTTTGGAAACTAAATTACGCTAGGACTTCTTAAAATAGTTAAAGAAGTTCTTAAATATTAGGTATAGCTGGTGAAAACAGGCATAAGTCCCGTAGGGGCCCCCTAGTTTTGCGTCAGTTTCATGTGTTTGAACTTATTTAATTATTTTGCGACAAATTTTTGATTGCGATTGCAGTTTCAGCATAAAAGTATAGCCATATTATTGTTAAGTCTATACTTAGACAAGAAAACATGAGCGCACGCAAAGGAACACGATTTTTTGCTGTTGTTGCGCCCAAAAAAACAAAAAAAACAAACCAAAACGCACAAACATGAACACGAACATCTACTTTGGTACCTAATAAAAAAGATGATATTTTACGGGGTCCCCAATCGTCTCTGTAATGCTATGGCGTGTCGCTGGCGTCCCAGTAGAAGGACAAAAGCGGGGTTTTCTCGTTTTTCTGCTCCAACTAGCGAACTAAATTTGATCTTCTATAATTAAAATCTGAATATTCTTTGCTGTACTACAGAAACATTAAAAGGACCGACAGCGTTAATAACTCATAACTGGGAGCCCATTTTGGCACCATTCAGTTACAGACCCAGGCCCCAGGGCCCTGTATAGCTACCCCTTTGTCCTCTCTAAAGCCAGCCCTGCATTGGAGGGGTAGATACGTCAGCAAAACTGGCAGCTTAATTACGTCGTGACAATGGCAATAGCCTACAGTCATGTCACAGAAAACAAATTGTCACTTAATTCCGCGTCTTGATAACGGTGAAGTGAGGGAATCTCGGCTGATTGTTTCCTCTGTTCTCAGCATTTAAGAGGACTGTGAACCGCGTCCCGATAAAAAGAAAGAAAACTGATAAAACTTTTTTCTATCCCTAAATATTTTCCGATCTTATTGATTTTGATGTCAATCGCATGGCAGTTCTTGCCGCGCGCGACACAAGGGCGTGAATTGAACAAAAAGGGGTATCCTGACATGTGGCCCACTGTACCGTGCTTTAATTCAGATATTTGCACAAATATCTGAATAAATCTTATAATCAATATTACAAAAAAGGAAAAACACAGACATGATCCAAATCTGTACACACGACAGCACGTCGACCCTTACACGATAGCACTCTACTCGGTTACGTTACGGGCAACTTTACAACAAAAGTGTACAGTCTGACGTGCTGTCGTGTGTACAAACGATTGACAACAAAATCAATTAAATTGGATAATATAAGGGGTAGTATATACCTAATACGTTTTTTCAGTTTCTATGGGAGTGAGTGCGGAATGAGAAATTATTTCTTAAGTGTTTTTGGCATTAGCTAGGTACGGTCGGGCTCAGTCTCAAATACCCCATGGCAGCTCTTACCGCGCGCGGCTTATGGCGCCAGTTGAACAAAAAGGGTTATCCTAGCGTGTGGCCGACTGTACATATTTCTGTAAGTTTAACAGCTTTAGGTCTTCGATGTCGACAGAATACAAGAAAGTTTTACCAAAAAGGTAGAATTTAACAATATGAAAGGGTTGAAAAGTCATACCACTCAGCGTGTCAGGTTGCTAGCTTAGTTAACTTTAAGCTTAGCTAAGCTCATGATTGATAATATTGGCAGGTACAAGTATTATGTTATTTCTACACGTTAATGTTGATATGGCACGTTTTGCACTGTAAAGCATTCTATAAGTATTTTGTCTTTTGTAAGATAATCGCCAATTCGCATTGAGCACGAGCACGCGTGGTGATTAAGCTCTCTTTCTCTCTCTTTCTGAGAGAACGCCTTTTCCCAGCTACTGGAACATGTACCTACAATAATTGTACAGGCTACATAAAAAAAAGATAATTGAATATCAACTATGATTTGTTTAATTAAATAGTTACCTTATTTTGCGGGAAGCGCAGTGTTGTTTTAGACGCTGGGCTATTGAACGTATGAATCAAGCAGCGTTTACAGCGTTTGAAGCGTGTCAATCTACAAGTTTTTTAGGTGTTCAAATTAAACTAATCTTGCAATTATTATTACAATCACTGAAACTGTAACTATCTGTATAATTTATGTGGATTTTAAATAAATACTTTGTATCTTATCTTGTCTTAAGTTTTCTTCCATTAACATCATGTTTCCTTCCCCGCTCTAGGTCCACGGCCAAGCCAATGGCTATGTCCCCTACGTGGACTACAACCGTGACTACGCGCCCCCCCTGGTCCATTCCAACGACTCCCTAAACGGGTCCATGTCCCGGTCCATCGATACGGCCTCGACTGCGCAGTACAACTCTGGGCAGAGCCAGAATGGCTCCCTGCAGAGGATGGCTGGGCTGGGCGGCTATGGCGGGCCTGATGGTATGTTGTTTGTTTTATTATACTTACTACTGGGTTGTGCCCGCGACTTTGTTCGAGCAGACTCACCTAGATAAATAAATGCTTAGTTCCTAGATTTTAATGTCAGCGCGGACAAAATTGCGGGAAAAAGCCGGTATCTTTATAATTAGCTAGAAGTTACATCGGATTTTTATAATTTAGCTATCTTCATTCCAAACATCGAAATCCATCGAGGCGTTTCAGCTTGAAATACTCACACATTTTGCTATTTATGTTACTTGAATTTGACTGTGACTTCGTTCGCGCAGACTTGATAAAAAGTACCTATCCTATATTTTTCCTCGTTATTGAAGTCAGCGCGGATGAAGTCGCGGGTAAAGGCGGGTATCCTTCAGCCTGTGTGTTATTCTAGTGAACCGTAGAGGCGCCTAAAGTCAGCCACCCCCCAGTAGTCGGCCTTTGCGGGTTTAAAGTTCAATAACTAGTGTAGTTTTTAACATATAGCTTTATCTGTATTTTTCTATGGTTCATTGATTAATTAACGATACCTGTAATATTTTGTTATATTTTTACTTATTTGTGTTTATTTAAAAAACACGTTTTAATAACTTGCGATTCAGAATCACGGTCCGCCATCTTTTTTTGCTAGTTGAAGCGAGTCTCAAATCTTTAAGATTTTCACTGTGTTTTGTACTGTGGTATGCCATGTTTTATTTTATTCTCATTCTTTACTTAATTGTTGACCTCTTAATAACTTAAATAAACCCTAATTTGTGATATCAATTAAAAAAACAGGGGGCTGACTATTGGGATCAGTAATTTCATACAAATGCCAGTACTCGGCCCCCCGGCCGACTTATGGAATATCTGTAAATTTCACTTAAGCAGCCCAAATTGACCGGTTGCACATATTTTTTTCTTCTGTATAGAGTTCACAAAGCATTGAGAATATTATTTTGGCAACAACCCAATACTCGGCCACCAAAAAAAATGCCTATTAGGTGGCCGACTTTTGGACTTAGTCTCGAAGAAATTTTGTCAACCCAGAAGTCGGCCACAAGCAATTGCTTTTTCATACCTTATATGGTGCGGCCGACCACTGGCTACCTCAAGGCCGACTTTAGGTGATAGGCGGCCGAGTACTAGAGAAATGGGTGTTTTTTTGTTTAACGCTAATTTTCTCCATCGCAGTATGAATTAGAAGAATAATCGTTTTATTTACTGAAACCTAAGTAACCGGAGCTTCAATTAATATTGGTTACGTCTTTCTAGAACCTCCAACAACAGAAATAATGGACTTTGAAGTTGCACATTTCACTAAGTGGCCGACTACTGGTTCCTTTACCCTACCTACATTCACTGAAATCCGTTTCGTTATTTCAGTATGAAATGCCTACTAGTAACAAATACACATACCTATAATGTTTTTCGCTTGGGTTAATTTGGGGATTCTGGATTTAAAATAAAAAAAAAACAGTGGCCACATCTTATTGAGTTTTTGTTTTTTCTAAAGCACTTTAACCAGTGCTAGAGAACATTATAAAAAAAATTGACATTTTATTGGTAACTAGAGATTTTTCCACAATTACTAATAATAAGACCCTTTCTGCGCTAATAACCCCGAAAACTATCAAAGTAATTGGAAAAGTCACCTTGACCTCGCCAGTGGGTTCATGAATTCATGATCGATGTGAGCCGCCGAAACTTTGATGTAAGTTTTAAGGCGCCGTGCATAGTGAATAGCCCGCGCGCCAAGAAAAATGCACAAAATCGAGTCCTGTGTCAAATAAACTAAACAAATCGAAAATTTTCACATATCAAACCTAGAATTAGGTGAGACCTATCTAACACAGCCACTTTTGTGTTGAGATTCATAAACGTTTTGAAGCAATCTGTTATGGATATCAACAAAAAACTGGCTGTTTTAGATAGGTCTCACCTAATTCTAGGGTTTGATATGTGGACATTTTCGATTTGTTTAGTGTATTTGACACAGTAATCGATTTTGTGCTTTTTTCTTTGCGCGCGGGCTAATTCACTATGCCCAGCGCACAGTGGAGTATTTGGCATTAAAACTTGGCCAAAATTATTTTACACTTCCAACTACCATTATTTGTATTTATTTCGTATAAAAAAGGATAAATGCGTAAAAATATAGTCTGTATGTCTGTCTGTCCGTCTGTCTGTCTATCTGTTCGTCTCTCAGAGCCAATTTTCTCTTAAACTACTGGACCGATTCAGTTCAAATTTGATACACATGTGTAAGGCGGTGACCCAATTACGGAAGTGTAACGTAAATCAATGAATTTTAAACTTAGAGACCACTTTTGGGGGGGTAAACAGAAAAAAAAACATATTATTTTGCTAACTATATCGTGTGATATATCAAATAAAAGGGCTCATTGTGACTATCTCAAATATATATTTTCTATAATTTAAACTTCAACAGTTTTGAAGTAATTTAAGAAAATAGGCAAAAATTTACCATTGTCCCCCCTTATATCCGAAACTACTGGGCCTAAAATTTTGTAAAAATACAGAAAATAGGTATTTATTTATAAATTACAGGAAAACCTCTAAGAAGTCCATGGTGTGTAAAAAAATATAGGAAAATATTAATTTTGTAGCATAAGTTTCTCAACTCAATCTACAGATGGCGTTCCACAGTCCTACATCGCAGATTGTGGTATGGACTTTCGACTAATGTATCTTATCTAGCTATGAACCTTTATGCGTAGACTATGTGTATGAAAATCTACTCCGAATATACCCAAAATAAAAATAAACTAGGTAAAGCCACGGAGCTACTCAGCGTTGTTTTCCACGAATCTTGCTTCAATTTTTCGAGCTGCTAACTATTTTTACTTGAATATTGTTTTATATTCGCAAGTTTTTGTTTCATGTCATCAATCATTGCATCATCTTTGGAACAGGAACTTAAAAGTTATTGTTCCATAAACTTAAATTTTCCATCAAATGTTGGCTTTTTCGAGCCTTGGATTATGTTATACAACGCGTTCCGAGTAATTAAATTTAATCACGAAGTCCCTGTTTACAAAATAAACGAAATCTAAGAAACAGAAATTTACACTAAGATCCTATGTACTAACGAAAAAAAATCGTTAAAATAGGGGGGCGGTTTCGGGCGGCTATTTTTTGATAATATTCTTCTAGAGTGTCCACTCTTTAAGGTACACTAGCTTTTGTAACCAAAGAGTGCTAAAGAGTACAACAAAACCACTTCGAAATGTTGTAACGTAAGAATTTTTGTTATAGCAAATTACTACTTAGTTTCCAAAGGTGAAAAATAAAAAATATTGGGATTTTTGTAGAAAAAAGTAATAGTACACAAAGAACAGGAACAGAATATTTAAAGAACAGGAAAATTTGAGCGTTTCGAAAAATCATGCGACCACTTTAAGCAAACTGTAACTTCCGAGTGACAGTGCGACGCGCTGTGTTGCGCTAGCTCTTTGCGCGCCCGTTATTATTTGGATTAGGTATGTTCTTAAGTTCCAGAAGCAAAACAATAAGATATGGACTACCAACTTTTAAAAAAACGTTTTTGGTCAAGTTTTAGTGCCTAATACTCCTCTGTGCAGCGCCTTAACAATAATTTGACTTAGGCGCCGCAACGATAACTTGCCTAATGCGACTATTTACAAAACTAATTACAACTGCGACTCAAAACTACTATATAATTACGACTGGCGCTGCTGTTACTACAGGGTGCAATCGAATTCGGTAGCGGTCTACTGATCACTACAAACAACTTTGTACTTACTAAATGGCAAAAAAAATTGAGCGATAAAAATTCTGCTGTTCCATAATAAATAACGTAGAGTACCTGCACCAAGTGTACGGAACAGCTGATATTTTTTTCGCTCCATTTTTATGCCACCTGGTAGTACAAGTTGTTTGTAGTGATCAGTAGACAGTCTACTTAAAGTTCCGCTATCGAATTCGATTACACCCTGTAGAATACAGGGTGTTTCAGAAAAGTCCTGTAATATTACTGAAGGTTAACCTTTTCTATGGGAACATAATTATGAGAAATCTCGAAAATAATGCTCCTCATTTATTGCAACCGGTATCAAATTTCAATATGGCACAGCTGACTTTTCTTCTCTGTCGTGTGAGCTTTCACGCTTGGTTTCATACAAATCCTTGCTATGGTAAGAGTCGCACTGCCGTGCCTCAAGGTGTGAAGTGAGCTAAGCCGAACTCTCTCTTTCTGAGAGTAGGTCTATGTCCAGGTCTATATCCAGCTATTGGAACGTGTATAGGAGGAGCGGGCATTTCCCGCCAAGCAGATGTTATGCTTGGGGCCCGGCCGGGTCCAACTGAACATAGTTGAACGTTCTATACAAGGTGTTACAAAAGTACCTAACTCTTTTTACAGGGTAATATAGCACCAGGTGGTAGGGATCACAACCTATTTTTTTTATTTGCTCTATGACGTTCCGTTAATTTTTATATTAATAAAATGTGAACGATGTGGCGGGAGAAAAGTATTTTTTTAATATTGTTTTCATTGACTTTCACAATGTTTTAACAACTCAAAGCTGTGTAAATGCACCCATACACACAAACGAATTTTTAAATTTGAGCTAATAACAAAAACAAAAATGTATAGATTTTTTTTCTATTTTGATGTTTTTTTTTTTTTTTTTTTTATGTAGCCTGTAATGTGTCCCACTGCTGGGCAAAGGCCTCCCCTTGTGTCCTCCACACTTTTCTATCTGGGGCCACCTCTTGCCACCCCGGTAAAAAGGTTTCGAGATCGTCCCGCCATCTCCGCCTTGGCCTGCCACGGCGCCGGTGTCCATTTTGAGGCAACCAGTCAGTGGCGATTTTCGCCCATCTGTCTGGACCCATGCGGCTTATGTGACCAGCCCAGTTCCACTTTAGCTTGGCAGTCGCAACTCCAACATCGGCGATTTTGGTTTTCGAGCGCAACGTGGTGTTTCGGATGCGGTCAATCCGTTTAAAACCCAATAAGCTGCGCTCCATCGCACGTTGGCAAACCTTGAGTTTGGACTTCTGAATTTCAGTCAAAGACCAGGTTTGAGCACGAGCATTTTGATGTTATAAAATAAAAATTGTTTTTATCAACTTTTATTTCCAGATTTGACATCCTGTTGACCAGTAGGTTACACCCTGTAAAAAGAGTTAGGTACTTTTGTAACACCTTGTATACTCATCTACGATAACCATTTTGCTGGCGCGATGCAGGATTGTAGCGAGTAGCGATTGACAGTTCGAGTATGTAGCAGTTTCCTAAGCGTCCGACAGGGGTCGCTACACGTGTATAGTTAGTGAGACCTGTAATTGGCTATTTATTTTATCTTTATACTTTTGTTACAGTGATCCCCATGACAAATCCAAGCGCGTGCCTGTCAGGCAGTGTAGACGTCAGATACGCAGCCACTTATGGAAACCCTTACTTGAGGGTTAACCCGCCAGTTTGTGAGTATTTCTTATCTTTTTTACATCTCATCATTATATTTAAGAGTTATCCTCTTGTCGGTGCAGCATTCTGCACGCACTTCGATCACAGGCCAGTTCCTAGGCAGCCTGGTACATCATGACATCCACCTTCTCTTTAATTTGGTCAAAGAAGCTTCTCCGTGGCCTTCCTCTACTAGGTCATAATTTGAGGAATAAAACGTGTTAGCCGTTTTTTACTTGTGCAGATTTTATTAATAGGTTCGGGGATCTAGGATCTAGATTTTAGGTCCCACATTTACGTAGCTTTGACGCGACTCTTATCAGACTCGATATTGCATCAAATTTGGCCCCCTAATTTTATACTAAGGCCAAAATACTCCATCCGAAGACCTGGCCGCCCAAAAATATCATGGCTACAAAATCTCGCAGAATGGTTCAACACAAGCCACAAACCTCGCTTCCAAGCCGCAACATCCCGGGCCAAAGTCACCGTAATGATAGCCGACCTCTGGTAGGAGATGGCACCAAAAGTCCACGGGTTCACAGATCCTTCTCTTGCAGCGTACGCGCCAGTCAACACTGCCAACCCGGCGGCCACGCCAGCGCCCCCGCCGTATTACTCAGTGAAGAACACGATGCTACCTCCTCCGGGTAAGCATGTACACTTCGTTCTCAGTTATTTTACCTCTGACGTTTAAATTTTTTCCCCTATTTTGCCTTGCCATCATCATCAAGATGGTAGGTGATCGTATGAGGTACTGGCCACCCCTGGTGTCAGAGTTTTTAGGCCGCCCAAAGGGCCTCTGACATGGCTTAACGACTGTTATTAATCAACAACCACCGGGACCAACGCTTTACCGTGCCTTTCGAAGCACGAAAGCGCTCAGATATTATTGCCACTAACAAGCGGTCAACCATCCATGGACTGACCGCGCCCGATGTTGCTTAACTTTGCCAATCGATTAAGAATGGCTAGTACAACTAGGCTGTGAGCGCTTCATCATCATTTTGATCACCGTCAGCCTACTTGTGCCCACCTTTTTCCCTCGCGCCACCTCTCGCGGTCTCCCACCGTCCCTGGATAAAAAGATCTCTCTCTCAATTTCTTCAATTCTTATTCTAATACGTGTGTTCTTTCAGCCACATCAGTGACGTCGCCGTCGAGCCAGTCTTCGCGGTCGGTCGCCAGCCCAAACACTCTGGGATCCTCTTCGAGCGGGGCGCAGCCGCAAGTGAGTCGTATGTTTACTTGTGTTTGTCCTTACTTGCTTTTGCACTCATTCATTTAGTAACAAAGTCAGTCACTCACTCACTTATTCTTTCACTCACTCACTAACTCCTTCAGCGATCCGAAGTGGAAGTTCGCGCAGGTCTTTGGTCGTTTCATTAAATATTATCAAACACATTTTTGTACCATGCACAATCTGTTTGTATCTCACTTACTTATACAAGGTGTTTCAGAAAAGTCCTGTGACGCTGATAGCGGTGGCATAACACCAATACAAGCATCTCTTGCATCCCTTACTATGGGACCTATTAGTACGAAATCTTGAAAAAATATCAGAGTTGTTCAATACTAAAATTCGTTACCAACTGCACCAAATGAGCTGTTCTATACCAAAGGTCGACTCAGTACTGCGCCAAATGTATGAAACAGCAGATTTTTTTTTCGCTCCTTTTTTTTCGCCACCTGTATGTACAAGTTGTTTGTGATCGATCACTAGACAGCCTTATTAAAGTTCCGCTATCGAATTAGAGTGCACTCCGTAGTGTGTAAAGTGTAATGTGTAGGTATCTGACTTATTTCCTTTGTCCTTAGGTGCCTAAATCGGCCCCCCAATCGCCGGGAGCTCTGTACGTCCTATCCACCCAACAGGGGGCCGGCCAGACTCAAATAACTACCAAAGGTGAGAGAAAGAACGCGCACAGACAGGATGAATTGTTTTTTGTTTAGTTTTGTAATTTGATTTGCTCTATGTAAGTACCTAATCTTAATTTTCACCAAGCAACCTCCGTATACGTATAACGTCATATTACACTAATTTACGCTAGCATAGTCCATAATGCTCCATCTGCATGTTAACGCCTTACTTAGTGCGCTAAGGCCCCCCGGTTTCTGAATTGAGAATTTCACTTACCAAATACTTTAGTATCGCTCTGTCACATTCTCTTGTGTCATCTGCACAGACAGGATGATACATAAGCATTTGGTTAGTGAAATTCTCAATTCAGAAACTGGGAGTATGGCCCGGTTTCTGAATTGAGTAATTCGCTGAGCAAATGGGTAAGTATCGTCCTGTCTCTGCAGATTTCTTACAAAAGAGCGTGACAGAACGATAGTTAAGTATTTGCTTAGCAAAATTCTCAATTCAGAAACCGGGCCTATGTCCTGTAAACTCCTGTACCATGCAGATGTGGTTAAGAAAATGTGGGCGCCAAACTGCGTAATGCACGACGTAGTACGGTAAATAATGGAGCAATAGGTTGAAGATCGAGTTACGGAGTCTTGATATAAATGAGCGTAAATAGGTTGAAGAGTTACGGAGTCTTCATTTAAATGGGCGTAAATATGTTGAAGAGTTACGGAGTCTTGATATAAATGAGCGTAAATTAGCGAAGTATTTTTTTTAATAATTTTAAACTGAGGCTTACTTTTTACTTAACTAAATAAATTCGTAATTTAAACACAATTATTTTTAACGGATTTAACACTAGTTTTATTAACTTTTTACATTTTCCAACGTTTCGAGACCTTTGCAGGGCTCGTGGTCGCGTTAGACTGAGGTGACAGCTGTCTTGTATGTCATTTGTTAATTGAAACTATCCTCGGCAATGTACGGTCGGCCACAATCTCAGATACCCCATGGCAGCTCTTATCGCGCGCGGCATAAGGGCGCCAATCGAACAAAAAAGGATATCTGAGACTGTGGCCGACTGTACATAAATAAATTCGTGAAAGATTTTGTATTGGAATTTCATTGTGCGTGGTAAATAAATGTCACTTTGATCCTTCTTTGAAAAAAATAGAGAACTCCACACGCAACTTAGCCGATAAAGGTTAAATTCTACACAAATAAAGGTAGATAATTAGTTGAAAACGACTATGATAGCTATTGATTATGATAAGACTTGGCTCCTTTTAGTCAACGCCTAAGTTACGTGTGGCAAATACACCCGACAAGGATCTAAATGCACGCAAATGAACAATTGCTATCCCTTTTAATATGCATTCAACAAAGGTGATATTTGAATAGAAGCATCATTTTCCACGTTCATTGAGATCATGGTCTAACTGTAACATAGATTTTAGATAGTCACCGACAAAAGTGACAACTAATACATTAACTTTGTTATAGGTAATGGACAACTAACAACTGGAACGCATGTCTAATTGAGTAATTTTTATGTTTTAAAATGTCTAGAATATAAAATGTAGCTAGGTAAAGAAATAAAATTCAAAACTTTTCTACTTTGAAGTATTTTTTGTAAATAAGTTTGGATAAGTTATAACATTGGATCGTGGCTTTAATTTTTTTTTATAAAACTAGCTCCCAGAGAAGCCTAAAGATAGCAAGCTTTAACTCTATGTCAAAGAAAGTAAATAGGTGTTAGATTCTATTTGAAAAGTAGATTCTAAGATAAAAATTATTTAATTAATTATATTTTTTTTTCTACTGATCAGTTTAATCATTATTCGAGACTGATTATCTGTAAAATAGGTAAACTGTAGCTAAACAAAAAATATTGTAAATATTTCACTAAGATCTGATTGTAATAGGTAAGCAAAATTTTTGATAGTCATTTAAGCTTAGGAGAAAATTGGTTATGATGATAAATGAAGCGAAACTTTATATTTACTTAGGTCTAATATTTTACTTTTATTCTATTGTAAAAAGTGAAGCCTTGAATAAAGTTTTATGAAATCATATTTTTTATTGTGATAAATTAGAAAACTACTTAATTTAATTTTGATTTAAAATACAGCGATATTCAAATATTTAATTGAACTTTTTTAAAATACTATTTAGTTCTCTCTCTTGCACCACGTCGTCCACTTCTTAAATGCCACTTAGGTCGCCATTTAAATCAACTTTTGTATGAATATTTTAGTTCTGTTTAAACCACATTTAAGAAAGTGGTGAAAGTCGGCCTTAGGATGGTCTTCAAAACTACGTTGTCTCGCTTTGATTCTAATTAATATTAGAGCCAGAGGGCGAGTGTTTTGAAGTTCATCCTAAATGTTTTCTTTATTGACACAGGTTATAAAGATCGATTTGTTGTCGACTGTACTAAGACGACGAGTTTTATTGAGTGTGGAAAAACACGTCCTACTTTAGTCTTATTAATGTAATAACTAAGTAATATTTTTCTTTACTACGTGCTACTGAATAGAACTACGACTTTGTATGATTTTTCTCATAAAAGACTTTTCAATAAAATGTTTTGAATTAAACACGAGTCTATTTTTGTTTCCAAATACCTTTTTTACCGTCTGAATCACATCTAATTAGTAAAAAAACTAGTGATCATTACGTACCATATACAGGATGTTCCATATACGTAAAGGGAGGGGTTTTTATCAAATTTGTACAACAGTAGGCGTTTTCCAGACCTGAATAGAAGATACACAAATATTTCTTTACGGTGAAAACAAAAAGTTTTCATGAGTAGAAAGACACCTCAGCGGCCGGCTTATTCTGTAGTGTAGACGATCATAAAAGGTAAGTTGCTAAAAGAATTAAGAGCCAGACACACCTAACACAATCAAGCCTTGCAAAGAGGCAGCTTAGACAAAAGACTCGCCACTCAGCCTCCCCCCACTCTGCTTAAGAGGTCCTTCGTCCGACAATTTCTGCTCTGGCTTTAGATAGCTAGGTATGCATAATGCAGATACGATACAATACGTGCCACGAAGCCCACGAAAGATGAGACTTGAACGCGCTTCTCGCACTCTTCAGCCCGCCCCGATTTCGCCCGGTCCCTTCTCGCGCTCAGGGGCAAATTCTCGGGAATCTCGCATTCGACACATCTCGAAGGAAAAATCTCATTTTGCGGCAAATGTCACATCTCCATTCTCACGAAGTCATCCTCGACATAGGGCACGAGATATCGGTGAGATGTTTGCCTTTTTCGCGCGACATGCCTCGCGTGGTCGGGAGCAGTCGAGATCGAAATGACATGAGATTTTTCCTTCGAGATGTGTCGAATACGAGATTCCCGATAATTAGGGGCCAGTCCTCATACCGCTAAAGAGACTTTGTAAATCGTCTTTGCGCATGTCAAACCACGTGGTGTCTCAAGTCTCTTCTTTTGTGGTGCGTTTTATAATGCGCTTGTGCTAGGCCAACCTACTACAGGGTGCACTCTAAGTCGATAGCGGAACTTTAAGTAGGCAATCTACTGATCAATATAAACAACTTGTACTAGGTGGCGAAAAAAATGGAGTGAAAAAAATATCAGCTTTTCCATACAAAAGGTCGACTCAGTACTGCGCCAAATGTATGAAACAGCTGTTGTTTCATACATTTGGCTAGTTCAAGTTGTTTGTATTGATCAGTAGACATCCTACTTAAAGTTCCGCTATCCACTTAGAGTGCACCCTGTAGGGCTCATTTCATAACATGACAAGAAAGGAAAGAACTCCGCAATGCACCATGAAGCCAGTTTTTTTTAGTTCCTGCCGGGATAACATAGCAAAAACTAAAAATAGAAACTTAAAAAAAAAAGTCGATACATTTCCATTTGTTATCTTCGTAGGTACTAATAGACAGCTTAGCTAGACTAGATTTTTCGTGTTAGAAGGGCCTTTATGTGCATTTAATTACCAGAAGACCCAATAACAAAAGAAAAAAACGCGATGCACATAAATAGACCACAGGAAAATATGACATTACTTGGAGATATAGGTCTTCTTCTTCTTCTTTGTCATAGCGGTCGTGGTCCACATACAGGGCGTCCCACGGCTTTGCCACATGGAGGGGCCACTCAGGATACGGCTTGATTTGTTGGATACAACCAGATAAAGGTTAAAATTCATAGTCTTCCTTTTATTTCTGACACTATGTTATTTAGCAAAAAATAATCCTTACAATGAAGCCTTTTGATCGGTATGATAAAGTGAAGGGTAATTTTTTTTTCATGTAACGGTTACGATTCCCGGTTTAACCATGTAATTATTTAAATATCTATGAATGCAGTTTAAATTGATTTTTAAATTAAAATAATGTCTTCTTTCAGTAAAATGTTCCATCTACAATATTTAAGGTACTTTCCCTCCATGTGGCATAGCCGTGGGACGCCCTGTATAGTAGCATCATCAGTGGTGCAGAGGCTGATGTTGCGCGCCTTACGATGCCACGCCATTTCTCTCGGTCAGAGGTGTCTCGGGTACATTCACACAGTGTTTTGCCCGCAGTGGTCTTAATATCGTCAGTCCATCGCATCGGTGGTTTTCCCCGAGTTCTAGTGCCCCCTAGGAGGTATAGGTACTTGTAGATTGCACCTAACTAATAACAGTCCGAGATAGACCGTCACCCCCCACTATAATTCCCATCAACCACCAAAACTGAACAAACAAGGCTGTCCACTATCAAACTGAAGGCATTATGACGACGGCACACGGGCAACTTTGTGCATCGCGACCGAGTGACTTTATTGCGCAGCCATTGGACATAGGTAAAGTTGTAATGGTACGTATAATCCGTATAATCTGTGCGGGATCAGAATGGGATAATACCTTTTCGAACTGAATCGAAAATGATAGTTCTCGAATAGCGTCAGTAAAAAATTTATTAGTTCTACTTTCTATCATAGGGTTATGAAATTAAAAATACACAAAAATGTTTAATGGTTGTAATCTAAAAGGATTAAATATTATTGCATTAATTGAATGAAACGTGATAAAACTCGAGCAGACACCCACGCGCACAGAAAACACAAGCAAGTTTCGACGCGAGTTTGCCATAGACAACTAGAGTTTGCCGAAATGCTGACGCTACAGCTGTCAGGCGGACCGCGAGCGTCTCAGTTCCAAAAGGTATTATCCCATTCTGATCCCGCACGGATTATACAAGCTTCACCACAGTTTACCATCACATCAGAACAGCGTGCGTCTGCGTATAGTTGACAGTTTTACTAACCCTACGAACGTATACACACGGTGTCCCGTGTACGGTTTGTGTCCTGCGCAGTGTAGGCGAGTAGATAACTGTAGCGGTCGTTTGGTAGCCCTTTGTTGCTTTCACCAGTAAAAGTATAGGTAATTTGTGCGATGTTCGGCTAGCTTAATTGGCTTCTTTTTTTTCGAAGCTGCACCTTAGACTTGTTAGAAAAAAGACAGCATTGATGTTTGTTTTTATTTTTTCTAGCATAAAAATGCTAAATGCTAGGGAAATATAAAATTTAGATTAAAATGTATCTAGAGACACGAGGACAATTTTTAGTCTTTCAATTAACTTATCTTTGCAAACATGTAAAGCTGAGAACCTACCTAGATTGAGGAATCTCGAACGGTTTCTTGTTGCATTCCAATATCTTAAGCTGAAAAAATTGCCCGTGTACATGTACAGTGGCTATGATACTATGGCTATGATACACTGCAAACTAGGCCTCTGTCCACCGCTCCCCGTATTGTTCTGCTCACAATGCTTCTGATTAATTTCAAACACATAGCCCAGATTGGCTGCGAACATTGTTTGGTCGACGACTTATGACGCAAAGTATCGATGATCAGAAGTTTAACTCAAACTAGAAAACATTATCATAGGGCCGAAGAAAGTTGCGGCTCAGAAACATTAGAAATGTATAACAACTGCAGGTATATTGTTGAAGAACGGTTGGCAAGAAGCATAATAAATTACAAAAAAAAAGTAATACTTACCCCGACATTTTAGCCTTAAATTAGCATATCTCATACACACATACATAAATACAAACAAACAAACAAACAAAAATACAAACGCCGGATTGTTCCAGTAGACTCGGAAAACTTCTCGCGCTTCGCTCATTCGTTCAATAAATATCGATATTTTTCTATCAATAAATCAGCCGCGTCATAGTTAGGGAGGCGAGATAGCTAAATGGCGTAATTCAACGGCGCCGTCGAGACCTATCAAAATCGAAAGATAAAATAATTTCGAACCATTTTAGCGGTGGGTTTGGCGTGTACGGTTTTTCAAAAATGTTAAAAAAAACAGTTACTTGGGCATTCTAGAGCGCGTCAGATATTCATACTACGTATGCCCCGAGTGCCTCTGATAACAACGGTATACTAATCTGCCGGTTTGCGTGGTGGGGGTAGGCATATAAAGTAGTCAAAAATGCAAAAAAAAAAAATTTACTCGAGCGCGTCAGATTTTCGGAAGGGGTGTTAAGTAGGCCCCAAGGAAGCTCCCTTTAAAAAAACTGACGATTTCGGCGTGACGATAAGTTACGATAAATTTTTGAAAATGCAAAAAAAAAAGTTTTTTTGAAATACTCGAGCGCGTCAGATTTTCATAAGGGAGGTTTATCTCGATATCCTGAAAGCATATTTCTTTAATCTGACAGAAATGTTGGTGGGTTCTCTTAAACTGACCGAAAAAGTTTGAGTTTTTATGATGCTTCAAGTCAAAACGTTTTAACTTTGGACAAAAATGTAAAGAGACCTTTTTTGTGCAAAATAAAATTACCTTTTTTGTTTATTTAAACTTTTTTTTTGTAAAATGTATCGTTCGCGACTTATATGCCGTTACGCGTTCTTAGGAAGACGAAATGGCTCCTCCACACTTCCGGTCATGCGGAAACCGGCAGATTTTGTATTTTTAGTAAGTTTTAGATTATATTCTTCAAAATAAAAAAAATAAAAATCGCGCTCGAGAATGCCGGATTAACGTTTTTTTTTTACAAGTTCGCGACCCTATAACTCGGCGGCGTCAAGGACTTATCGTCAGATTAGTTAAATTTAGTCTTTAAACACTAAAATCAACCCCCAATATCTTAATCTGACGCGCTCAAGTATTTCAGACTATCCATTTTTTTTTACTAATCTGATCGTCTATCCTAGGCGCGCGTCACTACATATAGAGCTAAATACTTTACAAGGTTGTTCTATTAGGTCTAAGGTATCTCTCATATCTTAAACTGCCACGCTCGAGTATTGCCGAAAATTCCCCTATTCGCCTCCCTAACTATCAGAATTTTTTGTTGGCACCGACACCGAGTTATTAATGGCGTACAGGGTTTAACTTCTGTAGTGAATATTTTGTGCTCGGGGTATCCGATAGCCAATTATTTTGGTGAATTTGATGGGATTCGATGGCTGAATAGTAGATAACAATGACTTTCTTTCCACAGAATTTGAAAATACAGAAATGAAAATGTTGTTAATTATGATTAAGATGTCATTGTGCATGGATAGGCGATTTGTTTTGTTTTGTTACGTCTAATTTACATGTAGGTACAGTAATCATAGTCATTTTGTTATTTTACCTAAGTATAGAACACATATTTATAACGTGTTGGGCCCAACATCAATACATTATTATTACAAAATTTGATGTTGTAAACATTTCGTATTACAAAAGTATTTTTAATAGCGTGATGTACAGCAGTGGTGTATGTTCACAAAAGTCGCATTAACTTCGTAGAAACAACTGACGACCCCATCGTAGGTCATAGAATATTGCAGGTTCCAAATGACTACAACCCTCAGTACCTAATGAAGATACCGATCTAATGCAAGGAGGAAAAATACGAGTAGTATGTTAATCTCCGACGTCGAACGAAGGTTGACGATATCGGTGATCAACTCTCGAGTCTCAAGTGGAAATGGGCAGGAAACCTAGCGAGGAAGATGGACGGTGGACAAAGGCAGTGACAGAGTGGCGGCCGAGAACTGGACGACGATCAGTCGGAAGACGACATTGTCACGGCGGCGGAGGGTCCATGGATTGGGATGGGTAGAGACCGTGAGAGGTGGCGCGAGGGGAAAAAGGCCTATACCCAACAGTGGGCAGAGGTGGACTGCTGATGATGATGTTAAATCAACTTCTATCTTCTATCATAAAATGTGATATGATAACACAATGAGTCAACCGGCAAAGGCAGCTGGCAAGCAAAGGCAATAATTATAATAAACAGACAGATTATACAAGGTGTTACAAAAGTACCTAACTCTTTTTACAAGGTGTAACCTACTGGTCAACAGGAAGACAAATCTGTAAAAAAAAGTTGAAAAAATATTTTTTTATTTTATAACCTCAAAATTGAAATGTTTCATAACTTTTTTGTTTTTGTTATTAGCTCAAATTTAAAAATATGTTTGTGCGTGTAGATGCATTTACATAGCTTTGAGTTGTTAAAACATTGTGAATGTCAATGAAAACAATATTTAAAAAATACTTTTCTCCCACCACATTGTTCACATTTTATTAATTAAAAAATTAACGGAACGTCATAGAGCAAAACAAATATTTAGGTTGTGATCCCTATCACCGGGTGCTATTACCCTGTAAAAAGAGTTAGGTACTTTTGTAACACCTTGTATAACGTAACAAATAGAATCGCTCAATTAGTCAGCGCAGCACGCAACCCGATACGGTTATTGCTAGTTTACGACCTAGATTAATGCAAAACGCGCTAATATTACGTGTCATATTGATTACAATGGATGGTCGTCGATAGATGGAGAAAGGGCTTTGATAACGGTGGTTTATTGCTTGAATTAAGTGTACCTACTGAGATTGTACACGAGATGTGCTAGCGTGTAAGGATCGAAGTGCTGTCATGTATACGTTCGGCCACAGTCACATATATCAGAACCCCACTGGCAGCTCTAATACCGCGTGCGGCATAAGGGCGCCAATCGAACAAAAAGGGGTATCCTAGCGTGTGGCTGACTGTACAATTTAACATTTCATGCTATTTGTTTTACAGCGCTCGTTTTTGGACCTTTGTGTTAATGCACAGCTCAAGGGAGCAACACCACCATATGGCTGATTACAACAATTGTTACACACAAAACGCGCATCGCAACGCAAACTCAGGGATGATTCAATTAAACTAAAATTATTATTACAGAGCAATTTGGCAAAACCGACTCTCGGTGCGGGCACCAGTCACCGGAAGCGTTGGTGAGGAGCGTTTCCGGTGTTAAAATGGCGCTGTTAGCATTTCCGGATCCGGCTAATGTGGAATTACTTATTTACCCGCGTATATTGTGTGTGTTATGCTGAAATGCAATTCCGTATTTTGTTTGTTTGATGTTGTTCTGTGTGAAGCAAATTGTAGCTGTTGAATATGTATGCTTAATGGTACAGCACAGAAGACTGTGAAGATAATAATTATCTTGGCGCCAATTTATTTTGATAAAATGTTATAGCTGTGTTGAAGTTGCAAGAAATATGTATGAGTACTTCGAAGGTTTCTGATGACGAAATATTAGTAAACTAACTTTAAACGTATAGTGCAAGAGCAACCCTAAAAAAAACGAGTTCACTTGTGAAAAAGTACAAGATGGAGTTCCGTTCTCCATCTCCGAAGTTTTACTGCGACCATTTTTTATGGGACCACATGGGGAGTATACCTACCCTTTCAATCAAAACAAGAATCATCAAAATCGGTTCACGTAGAAAAAAATTCTTAGGTAACAACATAAAAAAATATGCGTCGAGTTGAGTACCTTCCTCCTCCTTTTTCGAAGTCGGTAAAAACATTAAGTAGTGTATTATTCTGACAGCCGCAAAATCTTTTCAATACGAGAAAATAATGGTTATTTCTCCGATGGCTCAGCGACCCGAAGTGAAGTCTTGGCCTCAGTCCCAATAAGTCGCCACTGGTCTCTGTCCTGCGCGGTCGCTTGGCCTCAGACACAAGAAGTCGCCACTGGTCTCTGTCCTGCGCGGTCGCTTGGCCTCAGACACAAGAAGTCGCCACTGGTCTCTGTCCTGCGCGGTCGCTTGGTCTCAGACATAAGAAGTCGCCACTGGTCTCTGTCCTGCGCGGTCGCTTGGCCTCAGACACAAGAAGTCGCCACTGGTCTCTGTCCTGCGCGGTCGCTTGGTCTCAGACATAAGAAGTCGCCACTGGTCTCTGTCCTGCGCGGTCGCTTGGCCTCAGACACAAGAAGTCGCCACTGGTCTCTGTCCTGCGCGGTCGCTTGGCCTCAGACATAAGAAGTCACCACTGCTCACTTTCCTGCGCGATCACTTGGCCTCAGACACAAGAAGTCGCCACTGGTCTCTGTCCTGCGCGGTCGCTTGGCCTCAGACATAGGAAGTCGCCACTGCTCACTGTCCTGCGCGATCACTTGGTCTCAGACACAAGAAGTCGCCACTGGTCTCTGTCCTGCGCGGTCGCTTGGCCCCAGACATAAGAAGTCGCCACTGATGCTCACTGTCTTGCGCGATCACTTGGCCTCAGACACAAGAAGTCGCCACTGGTCTCTGTCCTGCGCGGTCTCCTTCCAGTTCAAGTTGGAAGTGGCAGGTGCTTGCCGACATCATCCCTCCAGCGGTATTTGGGATGGCCAACTGAAAATAACAATAGGCAATAATTATCCTTGTTTTAATATCAACCTATAGTTTTCAGCTACAAACTCATTTCCGGCCCTGTGGTAGGTTTCAATAGAGTGCGTTCATTGAGATTTAATTTCACAGTTTGTATTCAGTGCGCAACTTGTGTGACGTTGTTGACACGCTGTACTCGTATTTGTGTTTATTCAAATATATGGGACAATATTAATTGCCTTTAACACCTAGTAGTGAATCAAATTATTAATAAACTAGCTTTTGCCCGCGACTTCGTCCGCGTGGACAACAGAACAAGGATATATGGCTTACTTTGCTCCTAAGTATAAAAGCGTGATAATATGTAGCCTATGTGTTATTCTGATGTCTAAGCTATCTCTATTCCAAAATTCATTCAAATCCGTTCAGCCGTTTCGGCGTGAAAGAGTAACAAACATCCATCCATCCATACTTACAAATATTATGTGTATTCGAATTTAGGGCGCTTGGGGCGTTTATGTCCACCGCACCGATCCGACACGATATTTTTATCGGCGCCGAGTCCAACGACAGCGTGGCGGGAAATTCATAATTTTTCAGTTTTTTTTTAATGTTGAAGCTAAACTGCTGAGCTTTTTTTGCTCAGCGATTTTTCGTTCACGGCGGTAAAATAGTGTTCTTATACAAAAATTGCTCAGTTGAGCTTCAGAATTTTAAAAGCTGCGAAAAAAAATTATTTCTCGCCATGCTACTACTACTCGTATAGATGGACCTTAACGATATTATCCACGTGGCGTGAAATTTTGGAATGGCCTATTTGTAGTAGCAATACCACTCGCTAGCTGTGAAGGAAATAGCGTGAGAAAACGTGAGGCGTTATACGTTTAAGGTGAAAATCGCCAAACCGCACTGAGCACGCGTGGTGTCTCTGTCACTGAGAGAAGGCCTTTGCCAGCTAGTGGGACATGTACAAGTACAGGGTACCTACACATCTTAGTATCTTACAACACTAGCAAAAATGTTTGTGAAAGTTACACAACATAACTCTCCACGGGTGCGGTCGTAAGGCTTTCAAAGGCAATATATTTCCTCCGTACGCCTTAAATAACAAACGAGTAGTTTGTTTGTAATCATAAACAGGTTTACTGGCGCTCTTTGGATGAATATATTCAATAATAAACTGTTGCATTCAAGGTGGAGGCCAGAGAAAGAAGCGATAGCGATTTTGGAAGAATATACGTTTTTAAAAGATTTTTATGAGGTTAAGAAAATTCGCTCGGGACAGGATTTGAACCCGCAACCTCTTACATTTCATGCAGGTGCTTTGCCAATTGAGCTACGTTTTTCCTTGATTTCTTCCCAGTGGACATTTGTATTGGAATCAATAAACACGCAATATCAACTAGCGTAGCGGCAGATTTAAAATTTTCAGACTTCTCAATTTTGTATCTAAATTGAATATAATTGATTTCAAAATACTAAATACAAAATATAAAGCTATTGATATTTAGCTATGAAGTATTTCACAAGAGCAAAACAGTAAAATTTTCATTGTTTTAAACCCGTGAAAAAATGTTTTGGGACCAAAAAATAAGAGAAAAATGATCACTCAAATTAAAATAGGTACGGTCGGCCACAATCTCAGATACCCCATGGCAGCTCTTATCGCGCGCGGCATAAGGGCGCCAATCGAACAAAAAGGGGTATCTGAGACTGTGGCCGACTGTACCTAGTTCTGAACAGGTGAAAAAATTGTTTTGGTACCAAAAAGATGAGAGAAAAAGGATTTACAATGTTAAGAAACAAGGTTCAGACAGACATACAGCGAGACAGACAGTGGAGGCGAGAACGAGTTATAGGGTCTCGTTTGGGACCCTTCGGGCGCGGAACCCTAAAAATGTCTATATCAGCGATATTTTGGAAGTGTTGTCAATGCAAAGTTCGTGGCATACACGGAAACAACAAAGAGGACATTTTTACTCCGCTGCGAGTGTACCACCCAGCCCATTGTTTCAATTGTGTATGCAAAATATAAATCATAATTTTTATTATTTCAGCTGTTGCCTTTCGACGCCTAGGCTGTCAGTTAAAACCAATAAACACAGTGGAGTAAAAACACTTCGCCTGACATATTTTACTGTAGATGTCTTATAGCGAAATAAGTATTATTTTGCATCTACGTAATGAGTTGATCTATACAGCGTCCAGTGGCACCTTCACTCTACAGGGTGCACTCTTATTCGATCTGTCTACTGATCAATACAAATAAGTTGTACTAGGTGGCTAAAAATAGGGAGCGAAAAAAATATCAGCTGTTCCATACGAAAGGTCGACTACTTAGTACTGCGCCAAATGTATGAAACAGCTGATATTTTTTTCGCTCCCTATTTTTAGCCACCTAGTACAACTTCTTTGTATTGATCAGTAGACAGCCTACTTAAAGTTCCGCAATCGACTTAGAGTGCACCCTGTAGAATACTCTAGATGAGTGAAGGAACCACTCGGGCGCTGCAGTTCCTGGGACATTGTTTTTACATGGAGAAGGCTTGCCCAGCACCTACTATACCATCACAGCTTAGTCAGCCTAGCGAGACACCAAGGTCCCAATTTTCAAAGTTACGTACATTTGTGAATTTAAAGTTACCACTCGCTACACTCACCGACCACCCATAACTTTAAAAGACCTTTTAACGCAAATTATCTGCACCTCCGCAAGTCTAGCGATCACGGACGAAGGACCATACGAACTCAACTCACAAGCGTTGTGAGTTGAGTTCGTATGGTCCTTCGTCCATCATTCCCGACCACTAGACTTGCACGCAGGCGCAGATCCCCAAAATTAGGGGTGGTTGATGAAAACGGGCATTAGCAACACGATAATCTTATCGTTGGGGAGGGGAAGTTTTTAACAATTATACGGCCTTTTTTCTGGTTTTTTTTTCAGCAGGGGAACCCCAGCGTTGCTGACTCCGCCGGCAAACCGCAGGCTACTGGTCTAAACAAAGGGCAGCTGTAAAGTGCCACGTCGAAGAAAAGGCTGAATGAAAAGGCGACTCTACTACCTAGTGATGTGACGAACGTAAGTGAATTAGTTATCGTAAACGCGATTAAAGATATTGTCACTATTTACACTTAGACTTTCGTAAGCACTACACATTTTGTGTTTCGTAAACGTTTATATAGAACAACTTAAACAAGATACCTAATACGCCAATCAAAATAATTTTAGAAAAAAAAAACTTGTTTTTTTTAGGGAATGTTTATCCAAGCACGGACGCAGTTTTCTTAGCATTAAAAGTAGGTGTAATTCCAAGTTAGGGAAATTGTAAAATTAATCAGACAATACATTATTTAAATGATAATATTGACATTCAGTCTGATTAACTATGATATTAATACTGATTAAGAGGCTCTAAGATGCATAGACTTGAGGTGTTTTCCTCTGGATGCATTTAATTTTGTGCGGCTGTTTTTTTTTTAAATTATAACTATTAAGGCAGCAATTTTTTTATAACTGTCTAGCTATTTTGACGATAGTTTTAAGCTTTACTCAAACTATCGTACCTGAGTCGGGTGTTTATGACCAATACAACACCCTGTATAGTGTGGTGACACGGCCCCTTATGAAATGCTTTGTGAATTTACGATGAAAACGGCTCATTAAAAACCATAAATTATTATTATAATCATGATATAAAAAGTAAGTAAGATGTAGCCTGTACAATTGTACATGTCCCACTAGCTGTAATTTATCATGATATAAATTAAATTAAATTAAACTCGTGTAGTGTGGTGATACGGCCCCCATGGTCAAACAGATATACAATAAACGAGAGTCCAAATTAATAAAGACGTGTCTTTCAATTAAACCTTACCACTAAAAGTTCCCACATCGCAGGATATTTATAATTTTAATGCGTGTGGGATCAGAATGGGATAATACTTTTGGAACTAAGACGCTCGCGGTCCGCCTCTCAGCTGTAGCGTTATTTCAGCAAACTCTAGTTGTCTATGGCAAACTCGCGTCGAAACTTGCTAGTGTTTTCTTTGCGCATGGGTGTCTGCTTGGGTTTTATCACGATTTATTCAGTTAATGCAATAACATTTAACCCTTTTAGATTACAACCATTAAAATTTTTTGTGTATTTTCAATTTCACAACCCTATGATAGAACGTAGAACTAACAATTTTTTTACTGACGTTACTCGAGAACTGTCATTTTCGGTTCAGTTCCAAAAGGTATTATCCCATTCTGATCCCGCACGTATTATACTATCCATCCCATCACTAGGCTCTACTTTATTATATACCGGCTATGACAATGCGCCTCTCGAGATGAAGGCCCCGTAAGGCTCGAGCACTCTTTACTCTGTGAACAAGGGACGGTGGGCGTAATTTTACACCGTAGGCATCTGTGAACGTGGTATAGTGCTACCGGGGGCCTTAGCCTGTAACGCAATGGTACCAAAATGGGCTTCCGGTTGACGGCTTCAATTACGATTTATTCTGCTAGGACGCCATCGATACGCCATTGCGTTACAGGCTAAGGCACCAGGTACTCGTTTTATAGGGTTCCAAAGTGAGCTCCGTACCATATACAACGTGTTACAAAAGATCCTAACTCTTTTTGCAGGGTGTAACTTACTACTTGTCATCACGATCTTCTTTTTGGATGCGTTTTCTGCAGGTTTTCTGCTAAAAAATGGCCGTAAAATGAGAATACCTAGGCTTACATATTTTTAGGATCTAAAGGCTAGATAGCAGATCCTAGAACCTACGAATAAATACAGCACAAGAAAAAAACAGCCACTTTTGACTTGTGCAAATTTTATTCATAGGTGTAAGGATCTGGGATTTAGACCTTAGGTCCTAAAAATAGTTAGGCCTAGGGATTCTCATTTAATGGCTCGACTCGGGAAAAAAATATATGTTTTTTTTATTGGTGGCACTAGTGTGCCTTACCGTCGCCTTAACTTGAGTGTAACCTTGTAGTAAGCGTAAAACAATTGAAGTAAATTGTGTGATAGGATAAAAAAATATAGGTATAACCTTCAAACTGTTTTTTTTACCCCACCTTGTCTCGAAGCTTAGTTTATCTGCCGGTCATTTCGCCTCTCACCTTATCATAAAAAATAATTGAATTGCCACGCGAAAAAAAGAGCCCGAATTCTCGTGTTTGAGGCCGATTCTAGAGACACTCTTGGTTACCGTGCGAAAACTGAGAAATTTGAGAACTGAGAAATCGAGAAACTGAGACTGAGAAGTTTGTTACACTTTATTGCACACACAAATAAAAAGACTTAAATAACATGATAGTAATAACGTGTACAAGGGTGGACTTATTTCTAAAGAAATTTCTTCCAGCCTGCCCTGAATCAGAGTAATCGCAGCCTATCGGAGAAGTCACTCCGATAGACTGGAATATAATCTAAATTGATGGTTCGACATAGCCCAAGTAGCCGGAAAAAGTTGCGCCTGAGACAGGATCGTGCGTGAGAGGTGGCGTGAGCATAAAGAGGCATATACTCAGCAGTGGGTGAGTATAGTTAACAGGCTGATGATGATGATTTTGAATTTTTAATTTTGTAAGATTCAAGCATCGCGTATTTTACTCTACATTCACAAAGCATTTTAATAATTGAACTAAGTGGCACCTTCACTCAGTCTACATGGTGTTACACAGTGTTGTGATACTGAAGAGGTAGGCTTAACCCACCAATGAGTGCAAAAATCTCAAAAAAATAATATCAGCTTTACCATACATTTCGAGAGTTTGCACTTGGCCCATTAGTAAAGGGTAGCATTAATAGTCATCGACTCAAGATCGAACTCAAGTAGGTGATCTCAGAAAAGTCAAATGCTAATGTCAAGCCTTGGTTAATGTCAATGTCAATCTCAAGAGAGTTTCTATTAATATGCTGACAGCTACTCAAGTTTGACATTAGCCAAGGCTTGACATCATTTGACTTTTCTGAGTTCACCTACTTGAGTTCTATCTTGAGTCGATGACAATTAATGCCACCCTTAAAGTTGCTTCAGTATAATTTATCGACTATTTTTTATTCTTGCAAGATACAAAGACCATTCGACTACCTTTGCGAATAGGCTCCCCCTATAGATGAGATAAAAGGTTGCGAGCCCTGAATAGGGTTATGTTTTGTAAGGTGCTTCTTTCGGCGGGAGAATAACAATGCTTGTGCCCAGCACCAACCAAAACGCTGTTTTTTCGCATCAAAAAAAAAAAAAACTACTCTTCTCTCTTTTACTATATCCTACTTTAAACCGTGCTAAACCATTTTGACCGGTCAAAACACAAAAGTTGTCTTGAAAGCCTAAGTGCCGTAATATCAATCAAAGTTTAAACTTGGACCATAGACTCATTAAACGAGTAGGCGACATCTCGGACTAAATATTTTCGGACACTTTGTCCGAAATGTCGCTTTATATTTTTATTATTTTTGAGGCGACATCTCGGACACTCTTAAAATATTGAACCTGTATCGTACAGTCAGATACTAAAGTATTTAAATATAATACACAGAGAAAGAGCCGTACCACAGCTGCCTATTTTAGGATAGCTAAAGCGACTTAAATGAGCCATTTTCCTTGACAGTTAAAGCCTGAATTTAAGCAGTCAGATCGCGTTCGGCTCATTTTTGATGAAAAAGTACTAGGTTTACATAAGGTGCTACGAGGATCATCACCTCAGTTCTCACATCATTTTGTTCCTAACCAACCCCGCGTAATGATGTGAGAACTGAGGTTGTGATCCTCCTACCAACTTATGTAAGCCTAGTACTTTTTCATCAAAAATGATTTGATTTAACGCTACCCTATGCTACGTCGTAATAGTGGGACTTATTGGCTGTGCTGAGGCTTTGTTACTTGCGCAGTGACATGAGACGCGGGGGCAAATTGCCAAACGTTGGTACACGAGGCAAAACATTCAAATATTGTCAACATAATAATGTTAAGATATGCTTACCTACATAAAATTTTTGAAATAAAATGTGTATCGCGGGCGCCCCACTTGCGGTGAGAGCAAATTTTGAAGACTGCATTAGTTCACAAGATATTATTTGCATGTGGGTTTGTTACATTTTTATTAGTCTCCTCATTAATAAGATAGTAGGGAGTTTTTTATCCGACTATACAAAACAGCTTTATTTGTTAGTGTCCGAGATGTCGCCTCAAAAATATTATAATAATAAAGCGACATTTCGGACAAAGTGTCCGAAAATATTTTGTCCGAGATGTCGCCTACTCGATTAAACCTCGCATTTTGTATGAAAATTAATCGATAGAAAGATAGGTATCCAAAAAGAAGATAGGTACCTACTTAATATTATGTTTTTTTTTTACTTGTCATAGCGCGCTAGACTAGGCCTTATTTTAAAATTATTCCTGGGAATAGTGCTTATCTGGTGATTGAAAAAGCAGACCTAAACCTAATTCTGGCTTTCAGCGCTGAAATTCAACAAATGGTGTTATCCAAAAGCAATGGTGGACCCCTTAAATTGACCCTCACAATAATAAGTCGGAATAAAGGTTATCTTTTATGTGCATAGGCAGTTGCTATGATATTTTACGGTGGTCGGTATGGCAATTTGGGCGCCACACGGTTAGGTAATGCGTTAGAGATAGCAGAGGATTCCTTTCGGACAAAGACAAATGTTATAGATGGCATTTTACTGTTGATTTTCAGGGGCCTTAGCCTGTAACGCAGTGGTGTGTCGATGGCGTCCCAGCAGAAGGACAACACCGGGGTTTCCTCGTTTTTCTCCTACAACCAGAGAACTATAATTAGAAAGAATTAGAATCAGAATATTCTTTGATGTACTACAAAAAAATTAAAATGACCGACAGCATAAATAAATCGTTATTGAAGCTGTCAACTGGGAGCCAATTTTGGCACCATTGCGTTATAGGTAGAGCATGGAATACCGGACCTTTTTTCCAATACCGGTATTCATTCGGTATCAAGATTTTAAATACCGGGATACCGGTTTTTCGGTATTACATTTTTGTTATATTAAAAAATATTGAATTGTTATAAAATAGTCAAATAGAAAATTTAAAATAAGTGAGTTTATTTAATTGAACGATAATATTAATTCATACTAGCTTTTACCTGCGACTTCGTCCGCGTAAACTTTTTTTTCCGTTATCGACATTACCAGACAAATTTAGTTCGTAATTTATAGTCTATGTTAGTCTGGTTTCTAAGCTATCTCCATTCCTTCAGGCAAATTCGTCCTGCACTTCTAGCGTGAAAACAAATACACACACTCACTCACTTACAAACTGTCCGCGAAATCGGAGAAAAAGTTGCAGAATTAGAATATTCTTTGCTGTACTACAAAAACATTAAAAGGACCGTCCGCAATCCACATTAATAAATCGTAATGGGCAATTTTCTGACAGCTCATGAGTTGTAGTTCCAAATTTGTAACTGGATGTTGCTGACGAGATATGTTTTTTATAAGCCAGTTCGCGCTCTTATTCACTTTTAATGATTCGCGATATTTAAACATTATTGTATTCGAAACGGGTCGAATCGCGATTGGTTTTTAGGCAAATCGCGCTCGTTGGGTTTCGTAGATACGTCCAAATACAATATTTAGGTATTGGTGATGGAGCAAAATGTAGTGTTTCCGGTTCTACCATTCACTCATACAAGAACAATAACAAAGTCGTGCACTTTTTCATGTACCAAAATGGAATGAGGTGAAAGATGAAGTCACAGAGCAATGAAGTGAAAAAGTATTTTCGCTGTAGTAAGCACGAATTTACTTTGTGATGTCGGATCAACGCCATCTGTCACAGCTTTTATAACTATTATTTATTTTTTAAAGCTGCCAGAAAATCCCCCATCGAAGCCGTCAACTGGGAGCCTATTTTGGCACCATTGCGTTACAGGCTAAGGCCCCTGGACTGCAGTCCAAAATAAGAAAGTAATCGGTTTTAATTAATAAACAAAAACCGGCGTTTATACTTATAGGTTTTTACAAAAAAGTTTTTTTTGTAGTTTCTAAAACCGGTCCACATCACTATTCCGCACGGCGCACTCGCACGCATCGCATGCGCGCGAAATTTTGATATTCCACACTTGTTTCAGAGTTTTATCTGTAATACCGAAAATACCGAAATTCCGGTATTAAGATAATACAATACCGGTTTTTCAAATGTAGATATTTAGTCCGGGATCCCGGTTTTTCGGTATTACCGAAAACCGGTATCCATGCTCTAGTTATAGGCTAAGGCCCCTGCTTATAATGAGTAAGTAAACGCAGAGCGCGTTATAAATTATCGAGTAAAAGATGTTCGACAATACAATGAACGCTAGTGCGATAAACGCTAGTGCGACACAGGGGTGTGCGAATGTACGCTATTGCGACAAACGCTAGTGCGACATACTGGTATGCGAATGCACGCTAGTGCGACAAACGCTATTACGACAAACGCTAGTGTGATAAACGCTAGTACAACATACGTAGCCTTATAGTACCAATTCCAACACTAGTTCAGGCCATCCACTGCCACATTTAGAAGCCTCAGCTGTTCCCAAATAGACACCAGCCCCTATTAATAACAGATTCTCCTCCCAAACAATTGTAAATTCAGCAGGCAGAGTGTAAAAGAACAGGGTATCTGGCAACAAATTTAAATAATCACGGAGTTGTAACTGAGTGGCATTAAAATATAGGCTTTAGGGAGTTATACTACGCGAGCGTTGCCCCAAAGGGGTAAACTGGGATACCAATAAAAAATGCACTTTACTCTCTAAAGAATCAAATTAAATATTCGCATTAATAATGTGAAAAAAAAAATTTTTCGTTTCAATATTATTATTGTATTTTGTTTTTGTATTTTGCAGCAAATAAATTGAGCTTTATGGTTGACTAGTAAGTAGATATTTTAGAGTAAAGAAGCAAATTAAATATTCGCATTAATAATGTGAAAAAAATATTGTTCGTTTCAATATTATTATTGTATTTTGTTTTTGTATTTTGCAGCAAATAAATTGAGCTTTATGGTTGACTAGTAAGTAGATATTTTAGAGTAAAGAAGCAAATTAAATATTCGCATTAATAATGTGAAAAAAAATATTGTTCGTTTCAATATTATTATTGTATTTTGTTTTTGTATTTTGCAGCAAATAAATTGAGCTTTATGGTTGACTAGTAAGTAGATATTTTAGAGTAATGATGCGCTGTAAGGTGGGCCACAGTCTAGGATAACCCATGGTAGCTCTTACCGCGCGCGGCATAAGGGCGCCAACCGAACAAAAAGGGGTATCCTAGCGTATTGCCGACTGTACATGACTAAGCTGAGAGGATGGCATTATGCAAGCCTACCCAACCTAAGGAGCAAGCCACACAGAAGAGACGTGGGACCAAGATGCGGCGCCGACGTGACGTTTTGTATTGACCTGGGGGGTTACCCTTGACGCTATTGCGATCAAAATGAAAAAGTTTTAAAATTAATTTCTATTGAATTCGCATAGCAATGCTTTGATTTTAAATACTTTATAATGTTTATTCAAAGGTAAGGCTGTTTTATTCAATAAAAACACAAAATGCGTCTTAATTTGTAAAATATTAAATTTTGTAAATTGCGCCATATTGCGGCCGTATTGGAAAAATGCGTCAAGGGTAGAGGGCCTGAGACGTTTTGCTTTGTCCGCGCCCCGTCTCTTCTGTGTGTCTTTCGTAAAGTCGCTTCTATAAATTTTGTATGACAGTGACATGACAGTGACGAGGCGTCTACGCCGCGTCTCCGTCTCATATCACTTTTGCGTGTCTGGCCCCTAAAAGGTCCACGGCACCGAGTGGTCACTTCACCCATCTAGAGTGAGTGAAGGTACCATTAAATCATCTCAATGCAAAGGCCTCTAGTTTTGTAGACGTACATGAAAATTTCAAGTGGCTTCCTATTATGGATCCAAAGATACAACCCTTTAAAGGTAGGTCAGACTGACAGACAGCGGCGGAGGCAGAGTAATTGGGTCCCGTTTGACAACATTCGGGTAGGTACGGATTCCTAAAAACCAAATTTATATTTTTATTACGATTAAAGGCTGCTTGAAGCACGAAACTGTTGCGTGTAATAAAGTGGCTGGTCGGGTTTAATGGCTGAATTTACGAGTTCGGACATGGCTTAATTTACGTTAAAACTTCAGTAGTTTATACAGATTTAACAATCGAGTAATAGACTACTATAAATGCCGTAGCTGTACAACATGGTTTTATTGCCTTTGTCTTTTGTTGCAGATGTTTTTAGAAACAGTTTTGTCCGCTTTTTTAAACTCATTGAAGAGTTAACTCTGTATCGATTAAGGTGTTTTGAGCACTGATTCTACTACACTGATTGTTAAATAAGTCAAATACGGTCAGGAACACGTTAGAATACCACATGGTAGCTGGAAAAAAAATACACAAAACAATTAAAAAACCGAATTCACTGGTGAAAAGGTAGTAGACTGTTCAGTTATGATTCAAACTGATCTACTGCTGTCCGTTGAGGAGTTCCGTTCTCCATCTCCGAAGTTCTATATCAGATCTTCGCCATTTTTTTATGGGACCACACGGGAAGTATACAAAAAAAAATATATATAAAAAATTGCTCCACCTAGAAAAAGTTCTGAGGTAACAAATATAAAATAAATATTATACGGGTTGAATTGAGTACCTTTTTTGAAGTCGGTTATCGCTGACTGTAACTATGAAATCTGGGAAAATTTTAATGATTTTGTTATACCTATGGGTCTTTCGTACTACAAAGTGTTCTCTTTGTCCCTCCCTCTCTCTCTTTCTCTCTCTCTCTCTCTCTCTCTCTCTCTCTCTCTCGATGGATAAAATCCCACCGATTCCGTTGGCTTGGTCACCTGGAAAGGATGGGGGAGCATCGAGCGGTCAAGAGGGCCTACCTTGGAATACCAAGCGGTCGAAGGCCAGTTGGCTGTCCCAAATTACCGCTGGAGAGGGATGAAGTCGGCAAAGACCTGGGGGTCTACCGGCTAAAACGAAGCCGATTACCAGTGGCGAAAATCGAAGTTCGATTTATGAAAAATGAACTGGGTGGCAGTAAAATGAACTGGGTGGGCAGTAAATTTCTCAAAAATCTAACTTCGATTTTCGCCAATGGTAATCGGCTTCGTCTTAGCCGGTAGACCCCCTATGCGACTTACGAGCAGTCAAGCAGGCGACTGGAAGTCTCCTTCCAGTCGCAGGACCGAGACCAGTGGCGACTTCTTGTGTCTGAGGCCAAGACCCACTTCGGTCGTTGAGCCATCGGAGTAGTAGGTAGAAGTAGTAGATATAATACTCTTTATCGTACACCAAACGAATTAATAATGAAGAAAGATAATGTTTATTCACCTTTCTTGTTATACATTAGTAAGGTACACAGGAATCCTGCTAGGACGAGAGACTAATCTCGAAACTGAAGTCGATAGCTACTTACGTAAAACACGCAAATATCGTAGAAAATGCATAATAATTTCTACTACAATTGGATGTTCAACTTTCCCCTGCTCCGCATTTCGTTATAGCAAAAAACTTCTCTCAAAGTGATTACAAAAGAATGCAAACTTGCGTCTCAAGTTTTCTTTCTTCCAAAGTTTAATTTTTAATCGATCAAAAAAGGGGCAAAAGTTTGGAAACCATGTTTGAATACAATTAAATTTTGATACCAATTAAAAGTTGCAGGTAAGAACAGTCACCCTTTTTACGAGTATTCAACTTCAAAACGGTTGAACACAGGCTACAGAAGCTTGACTTATTTCTTATTTGTTTACGGATAAAGTTGAAATTCAAACAATGATTGTATGCGTAGGTCCATTTGCATATATTTAAGTTTATAAAACATTGCAAAAATCAATGCAAAATATATTTAAATAGTATATTTCATTACAAGTGTGGAAAGGCTGTCATTGCAACGAGTTCCGACAAATGGCTACCCGAGCCGAGGCGCAGCCGAAGGCGAGGGTTGACAGTCGGAACAAGTTGCAATGACGGTTCCGCACGTGTACTGAACGACTATTTTTAATACAGTTGCGAAAAAATGAAGCAATTTAATAAAATAATAAAAACACAATAAACTCAACTAACTTGACATTTTTTACTTTTCCGGTAAAATGTTCTCCGAAGCATTTTGTGCAATTATACTGAGTTCCGGTGGTGTTAATTTAAAAAAACTAGGGTCGAAATTACTCATTTTGTGCAACAAACAACTAAACTCGCGAAGAAAATTTCTGAAAAATCAAAATGGCGCCAACCCACAGTGGAGTATTTGGCATTAAAACTTGGCCAAAAATATTTTACACTTCGAACTACCATTATTTGTGTTTATTTCCTATAAGAAAGGATAAATGCGTAAAAATATAGTATGAATATCTGTTTGTCCGTCTGTCTGTCTATCTGTCCGTCTGTCAGAGTCAATTTTCTCTTAAACTACTGGACCGATGGAGTTAAAATTTGATACACATGTGTAAGGCGGTGACCCAATTACGAACGTGTAAAGTAAATCAATGAATTTTAAACCTAGAGACCACTTTTGGGGGGGTAAACAGAAAAAAAAAACATTTTATTTTGCTAACTATATCGTGTGATATATCAAATAAAAGGGCTCATTGTGAGGATCCCAAATATATATTTTCTATAATTTTAACTTAAACAGTTTTTAAGTTATTTGAGAAAATAGGCGAAAATTTACCATTGTCCCCCCTTATCTCCGAAACTAGTAAGCCTAAAATTTTGTAAAAATACAGAAAATAGGTCTTTATTTATAAATTACAGGAAAACCTTTAAAAAGTCCATGTTGTGTAAAAAAATATAGGAAAATATAATTTTTGTAGCATTAGTTTCTCAACTCAATCTACAGATGGCGTTCCACAGTCCTACATCGCGGATTGTAGTATGGACTTTCGACTAATGTATCTTACCTAGCTATGAACGTTTATGCGTAGACTATGTGTATGAAAATCTACGGAACCAAAAATAAAAATAAACTAGGTAAAGCCACGGAGCCACTCAGCGATGTTTTCCACGAATCTTGCTTTAATTATTCGAACTGCTAACTATTTTTACCTGAATATATGTTTTATATTGGCAAGTTTTTGTTTGATGTCATCAATCATTGCATCATCTTTGGAATAGGAACTTAAAACTTTTTGTTCCATAAACTTCAATTTTCCATCAAATGTTGGCTCACTCGAGCCTTGAATTATGTTATACAATGCGTTCCGAGTAATTAACTTCAATCCCGAAGTCCCTGTTTACAAAACAAACAAAATCTAAGAAACAGATAATTACACTAAATCCTATGTCCTATCAAAAAAAAAATCGTTAAAAATAGGGGGGCGGTTTGGGGCGGCTATTTTTTTTGATAATATTCTTTTAGACTATCCACTCTTTAAGGTACATTAGCTTTTGTAACCAAAGAGTGCTAAAGAATACAACAAAACCCCTTCGCAATATTGTAAAGTAAGCATTTTTCGTATAACAAATCACTACTTAGTTTCCAAAGGTTAAAAATGAATAAAATTGGGTTTTTTACAGAAAAAAGTAGTAGTTCACAAAGTACATACCTGGCTGACAGAAATCCATCACAAAAACCACCACAAAATCGTTTGTTCAAAGAATTACGAATTTTTTAAAAACAGTCCAATTTGAGCGTTTCGAAGAATCACACGACCACTGTAAGCGAACTGTAACTTCCGAATGACCGTGCGGCGCGCTGAGTTGCCCTGACCCTTTGTGCTTCCGCTATTGTTTGTGTTAGGTACTTACCTTCCAGAAGCAAAACAATAAGATAGGGATAACCAATTTTTTTAAAAACCCTTTTTGGCCAAGTTTTAGGGCCTAATACTCCTCTGTGCAACCGTAGAATATAAGCAGAGTTTTTTTTTTCTTCACCCATTCTGGTAGGCAAAGGCAACTATGCCCATACAGCCAAGTCTTCAGTAGAAGTTTTTTATTGATATGAAATTAAAATGAAATTTAATGAGATGAAATGAAATGAAACCTAACCAAACTCATTCAATCAATCATTAAATCTGATATTGAATCAAATTAGTAGCTTCTTTTTAGAAATATACGTATTTGCATGAATCATAAAAACTTTTTTAGTAAAAACTTCATGGTTGGTTTTACTTTTTAATAGACATTATTTTGTCAGTTGGGAAAGAGAACGCACGAGTGCGGGAAAGGTAAAAAAAAAGCACGAGTGTGTAATAGCCCACATCCCGAACGCTATACGTCCCTGCAATACGCCACTTTTTGAGCAACTGTATTAAAAAAATACTTTTCTCCCGTGCCTGCGCTTACATTTTATTATTAAAAAAAAATAAGGGAACGCTAAAGAGCAAAAAAAAAAAATTTGGTTGCGATCCGGGTGCTATTACCATGTAAAAAGAGTAAGGTCTTTTTGTAACACCTTGTATAAAATAAAATGTTATTTGACTGTTTTGATAAAACTGTTTGAATTTGTGTTGAAGCCTACAAAAAGTGAGCTTTCTTGCATATTTCCATTCTGTGGGCCAGCTAAGTAATTTATTCTTCCGGCAAGTTTTCTCATTCCATGTCCGTCCTGACCCCTCGGGGAATACCTGATGGAACCTCAGATGTTTTTTTTAAGGGGAGAGAAAGAGAAATATGTTTAAAACTTAATGGGGTAGTGTGAGTGAGCGCCGAACTTAAACTGGCATTGTTCGAAAGGCAAGTTCTGAGAAAAAAAAATCGGTCCATTGCGACCAGTCGACGGCATTATCATCGTACTAGGATGAATCACGAGCTGGAGTTCATAGTTCATAGTTCATAGTTCATTTATTTGCGTCATAATGGTATTACATAGGTCTTACATAATAATTAAAGTATCACATTATGTACCCTGTAACGGAATTGCAAATATTTGAGTAGGTATTTACATTAATAATTTTATTGTTGTAATAATAATTCATTTCATTAGTAAAGCATTAATAAAAATTTGATTATATGAAATATTTGATAATTAGTTACATTGTAAATTAAATTATTTGCTGGGGTGTGAGATTGGGACCATTTTCACTTCAATGTCTTGTCTGTTATGAATTCTTCAAAAGAATAGTAATTTTTGCTAATCAGTAGCTCTTTCAGTCGACTTGCAAATCTTTTGTTGATTGAGTTGATGATTCATAAAGAAACGATCGTCAGGTTCACAAAGGCTTAGATGGGCAGGCCACTTGGAAAAAATGGATGACACGAGAGCCGTTAAAACCAATTCCAAGTGGACTCCGAAACACTCCGAAAAAGACCCAGGAAAAGACCCAGGTCACCCAGGAAGCGGTGGAGGGACTGTATCGAAGATCATCTACGGCGAATAGGCAAGATGTATATCTTGGAAAACGGAGCCCAGAGACAGAGCAAAATGGAAGAAGATCGTTGAGGAGGCCAAGACCCATAAAGGGTTGAAGCGCCGAAGGAAGTAGGAAGTAAGTGAAGCCATCTTCATCTTTTCATCAGTTTTTCTAAAGCACTAAACCCCGGAACATTACAAAGATTTACGAAGTGCAATAGGTTGCGGGCTCAAGTCCTGTCCCAAACATTTTTTTTAACCTTACACAAATCTGTATAATAAAATTGTTATTAAGTTATTATTATACGCCTACCATTGATTTTGCGACGATCTAACTATATTTACTCAAGTTATCGTCGAACGAACATAAATACATACAAGCGCCGGATTGTTCCAGTTGGCTTGGAGAACTTCTCTCGCTTCGCTCGCTCGTTCAATTATTCGGGAATAAAGTCTAAGATTTTCCCATACCACCAAGCCACGTGTTACCGTTTCTCAAACCAATAAGCCACAAGGGCATCAAACGTTCCTATTTGGCGTGTTAGCGGACAAACTAGACAGTCCCTTCCTGATGCACTGGGTTGGTGTACACATAGTGCCTAGTAAGGGCCAAGAAGGCCTTAGAACTTAAAATTAAATACTCGCCGCACCTAAATGTAATTATTGTTCTTTGTGTGTTTTTGTTTTTTATTTGTTGTATTAGTTAGTAGTAAGTACTAAAAACAGGTCCTTATAATATGCTTACTAACAACTTTTTAATTTCTGTAAATATTGTAACTGTGTGGCGTGTATGTCACTATGGACCGTCCGAAAAGAAAGTTTTATTATTTTATTATTATTATTATTATTTACACATGACTATTAAGGAATAGCTGTTGAATAAATGCGCAACTACTCCATTTACTGCAGCTCGATGATTATCGAGTAGGAAGCTGACGAGTGAGGCTAAACAATGGTTCTCGATAACACTTGCTATACACACGAGCGATTGTTGTGCGGGCGAATGTAGAGTACCTCTAAGGGCGCTTGTCTACCGCGCCGATCCGATCCGATATTTTATCGGCACCAATAGTGGCAATACATTTAATAGTAGTAAATGTCGGCGGTAATGTAAACCCGTAGCCCAAGACATCAGGGAACGCAAATGGCGTTGGCTGGGACACACCCGGCTGCGAAGACCTGATCACCACATCCCGAAGGTGGCTCTCGACTGGAAACCCGCCGGAGGCTCACGACGACCCGGAAGACACTCCCAGACGTGGAAGAGATCCGTTCTCTCTGAGACGAAAGAGAAGGGAGCAACTTGGCCAGAGCTGCCCTCACTAGCCAGGAACAGAGATAAAAATTGAAAGCCCTCGTGTCAGGCCCAGATTTCACGGAGGAGCAAAGAAATCAAAGAAGAAGAAGAAGAAGAAAATATGTCGGCGCCGATAAAATATCGGATCGGATCGGTGCGGTGGATTCTGAAATGTGCCTAGAATGTGCCTGAGACTTTACGTATTTTTTAATAACTTTTGGTAAGTATACTTGCTCAGTCTCAGGCATACCTCGGCTCTTACATACACGCAGATTTTTTGTGCCAAAGGGTAAAGGACCCTATTACTAAGACTCAGCTGTCCATCCGTGTCTGTCCGTTCGTCACCAGGCTGTATCTCATGAACCGTGATAGTTGGACAGTTGAAATTTTATTTTAATAATTAAAAAGCAGAATAGAATAAATATTTAAGGGGGCTCCCATACAACAAACGTGATTTTTCTGCCGTTTTTATAGATAATAGTACAGAACCCTTCGTGCGCGAGTCTTACTCGCACTTGGCCGGTTTTTTACAACTTTTCCAGAGACCGCACCTGCATCCATCGTACGCCCCGTCTCCGTATCGCCGCACCTCAGGAAGAGCGGAGTAGCAAGAAGTACATCGCACTGCGACATTGTTTATCGACACAATGTTCTTGTGTTAGGGATATTCACGATTAGAAGGTCCACTCAGTACTCTGACAACCTAATGTTTTATTGAGGAGCCCGTCCACGAGCGCCGCCAATGAAAAATTGTCGTCTGTTCTTTTTGGATGCCTTTTTGCTAAAAATGAGGCGTCAAATGGGAATCCCTAGGCTTGACTATTTTTAAGACCTAATGCCTAGATTCGAGATCCAGATGTTTTTTTTTCATTGGCGGCGCACCTAGACTGGGTACCCTCCTCATAAATTGTTTGTAAAATATTTATTAACCATCAAAAAAGCCTTAGAAAAAGCTTAAAAAAGATATAATGTGAAATTTCAAGATTGTCTATGTGAAATACGCAATTTCAAAATTATGCCTATGTATTTATGAAATGGTAACTAAGTAGACCTTCTAATGTTAGCAACGTGTGATCTGACAAACTCGTGATAATTATGGCAAGACCTTCCTTGTTACTGTTCGCATGTTCACATGGTTTTAGTGAAAGCCTGGAAATGTGATGTTTTTTGTTGGATTCTATGATATTATCTTGTTTGATTAGTTATGATTATTTAACAAGAACAGCTGATTTATGCTTACCCCGAGCATGCATTTATGTGCAGTAAAACACTCATCAACACGGTAGTATACACTTTTTAGTTCAATGTGGTAGGTAATCGTATGAGGTAGTGACCACCCCTGGTGTCAGAGTTTTGGGCCTCTGACATGGCTTAACGACTGTTATAGATCAACAACAACCGGGACCAACTGTTTAACGTGCCTTCCGAAGCACGGAAGCGCTCAGATATTATTGCCACTAGCGGTCACCCATCCATGGAGTGACCGTGCCCGATGTTACTTAACTTTGCCAATCGATTATGAATGGCTAGTTCCATTGGGCTGTGAGCACGTTTAGTTCGATGGCCGCACTCGATCATGAGTCATGCATGACGAATACTAGCTTTTTGCTAACAGTAGGTACCGTCAGCAATACGCTAGGATACCCCTTTTTGTTCGATTGGCACCCTTATGCCGCGCGCGTAAGAGCTGCCACGGCGTATCTTAGACTGTGGCTGATAGTACCCAAGGAAGTGGTATTAATGCGCCAAATAGCAGTTCAGTAAAAACAACTAGTTTTTAGGATACCAGCTATACATTTATAAAACAAAATCATAACAAAAAAATAATAATTGCAGAAATAATTTATGGAAAAAGTATTTCATTTTCTATTGCGTGCCTTTGAGGTCGGGCGGCGGTCCTTCAACACCCTGTATAAACATAAAATGTGGATTACCCGGCTGTCAACTAAACGACTAAATACTCGCTTTTCCCACCGGTCCGCAGTACAAAATACCTTACACCATTTCCCATATACAATGGCGGCCGCAAGTCCATTCAGCTATCAATGGCGGAGCGTTCGCCGAAGGCACCCGGCGCAGTGCTCTAATAAATACAAACAACACTGATTACAAAACCAGACACTGTCGATATTGGGGGACGGTGGTATGCAGAAGTGGAGCAGTATAAAACGCCTCTCAACTAAGAGGAAATCACAATAGTGTTTTCTCCACACAAACGTTGTCCCTGATTTCCTCCCTGGATGGCGCTAGAGCAAACATTTTTGTTATGCTGAGACATCTCCACCCCCGGCATGTCGAACGGTTTAGATTTTTTGATAAATTATTGTAAACAGAACTTACCGAAAATTCAAAAAACTGCGTATTATTTAAAAGCGGCGGCAAAAGACGTCTGGTAAACCTAAACAACTATAAACTTTAAAAAACAAGACAGTCCAACATCCAGTAGTTTCTTATGATATCAGTAGTAAAAAAAAAGAGGGAAGTGAGGAATACGAAACCTAGATTTTGTAAATTTTTTTCATCGTCCCTTTCGCTCAGTACTTATATGCGCACGCAAGATAGCAACAGATTTTTCAACAGATTTGTCTGTACTCTTACACGTTCTTGCGTGGTCAATCTACGAGTAGGTACGTATATGGATGACCGCTAGTGGAAATAATATCTGAGCGCTTCCTTGCTTTAGAAGGCCCTTATGGCTCCTCTACACTATCGGCGATGATCGTGTGATTTTTTCTACGTACCAATCCAAGAAAGGCCTCAAACTCGCGTACCTCTTATTGCAGGAACGATAAATAAAAAAACCGGCCAAGTGCAAGCTGGACTCGCACACCGAAGGTTCCGTACAAACTTGTAAGGGGGAAATAGCATATTTTTTAAAATCTTAGTTAAGAGATTGCTGCACGTACCCCTTGATGAAACCTCGCGTACCCCTAGGGGTACACGTACCACTAATTGGGAAACACTGCTCTAGAAAACCTGCTTTCAAATAATAATAAAAAAACCGCATCCAAATCGGTTAACCCGTTTAAGAGCTACGGACTACGGTGCCAAGACAGACACACATAATATAGATAGACACATCCTCACATACATAGCAATCAAACTTAAAACACCCCTCTTTTTGCGTAGGGGGCTAAAAACATCTTCTTCGCAGCGTATTGGTTTCTTGTTTGCCAAGTGTGTACATTTTAGATCCACCATCAGACTTGAAATCCTGTGTCTGTGCTGAACTGCTGACTGAATAGTCCGGCATTCCTGCATACTGCGGTCCGTCAGGAGAGGATCTATCCAAACACACCGCCACCAGTACGCAGCGAATGTGGAACGACAAATATTAATTGCATTAAAACCAAAACCAAACGCGGCCACGGCAGATGGACAAACAAACAGAATATCTGGGGGCTGATTCTCGGGAATCTCGCATTCGACACAGCCTGGTGACAGACGGACGGACAGACAGACAGCCAGACGGACAGTCAGACAGACGGACAGCGGAGTCTTAGTAACAGGGTCCCGCTTGGCACCCTTTGGGTACGGAACCCTAAAAACAAACATATCAAAAAGGGTGTGTGTACTTACGCATTGCTTGTGTTTGTGCACCAGGTAAGGAATATTAAATTTTTATGAAGCATTTTCAAAAATAGCAATGGTAGATGCCAGCTCCATGAAATGTTCGAACCCCTTTGTGTTTTTCAGAATGACAGCCCTGAATGACAGATGGACGAAAACACAAAAGTGCATACATTCAGTCTATTCTATACGTGTCAGTCTATTGCATTGATTTGTATAGTTTGTGCGATGTGGTTACGATTTTTTTTTTGCTTTTAGATATTGGTTTTCTATCAGTACGCTGTCGGAGATACAGAGTTGGTATAGCGCGTAACGTGTTTTATTATTATAAACTTCTTCATTTTGGCAACAAAGGCCCAATCAAACGTTATAGACACAGCCAGGTACAGTATTTACAAAACACATACTCATTTTATACAGGGTGTTGTTTTGGTCAGTGACACCCGACTCAGGGACGATAGTTTCAGTAACGCTTGAAACTAAGGCTGGTATTAATAGTCCTCTGAGATCACCTACTTGAGATCGGTCTCAAGTAGGTGAACTCAGAAAACAAAAATCACCGACTTGAGACATTGGCTTATTAATAAACCTATCTTAGGCGCGAACTTGAGTCCTCGACTTGAGTAAAGAATGAACTATTTGAACGAATGATACCATTTAAAGTTCAAAATGTGGTCAAAAAGCTTAAACCCAACTCAAAAGTACTAGGCGCCCATACATTATAAAGAGACTATTCGAAAAGGCACAACCTGAGTTTGGCCTCCTTTTGGTCCATAAAATTGTCCATGGTCCGGTGTTATTAAGTTGTCCACTTGTCATTTCTATAATAGTCCAGGATTCCACAAACATAAAAGTGATGTTACAAGATATAACACGAACTCTACTCCAAATAGGTACTCGATTATAATAACTAGTGGTTCACCCCGAACTGTGAACTCAGGATGACTAACTTTTTGCTAACCCCATATCCACTCTTCGTCCGATTTGGATTTGGATGTTAGAATTTTAAAATTCTTTTAATTCCATTAAGCCGCCTTTATATTTTTATGACGACACAATCATTCATACATACAAACATACAAACATACTTCGATCGCTCGTTCAATATGACGACACAATTTTGTAGCGGCACCCTGGTCTAGGCAAAAAGGAACAGATCTGACTCGCTTCAGCCATTTTTATTCAGCATTGTTATTCGTTACTTTGGCAACAGAGAGCTTGATCTTGAGTGAGTAACTCAGCATATTAATAAAGCAGCGCTTACTTGAGACCGATCTCAAGTCCTCGACTTGGGTCAAGAATGAACTATTTCAACGACTTGAGTAAAGAATGTACTAGGCTACCATACATTAGAAAGAGGCTAGCCACAACCTCAGTTTCACCTTCAAAGAGGTTCGTAAGGTGAACAACTTTTTTCACTGTTTTCAGAACTGTCGAATAAAAGAAAAAACTTTTTCTATTGTCAAACATCAGTCAAACTACGAAAATAATTATTATAAAAATGTCTCGTAAATTCTTGTGATTTTCATTATATTGAACGTTTTAGTCGGTTATGGATAATAAGTGGCGCCAGAGAGGTTATTTTCAATATTTTGGCCGAAAAATATCATGCCGGAAACTTCCAACAGAGAGCTTCAGTTCATTCGAGCTTCCGTTATTCGAGCTTCCGTTTTTCGAGCTTCAGTACCTAGCGGACCCAGTTGGATGACCTCTACAAACGAGTTGCTGACAAGACAGGTATTTATTCACTATAATTGTATAAAATATACATAGTTCACGATACAAGTTACAGATATCGTCTAGTTTACGATATAAGTTACAGATATCGTCAGTTAGGTCTTTAAAATACCCCATCATCAACGTTTTTTGCGCATTTAATATAACTTTAGAGGTTATGTTTACGTAGAGAAAGTAGTAATTAGCCAAGCGAATTTATAATAAATTATAGAGCGACTGCAAACCTAACGTTTGATCGCTGCGCACATCATTCTACTACATTAATGTTTTATTTTGATTACAGGAAAATCAGAAAGTACCTACTGTCCGACGCATAATCGACGAAGTTAGGGCGTTATGATAGGAGGGATAAAAACCAAGGCAATTTTAAAACACCAGCTTTGGTCCCGAAACCTGGAATAATGTGTGGAGAATGAACACATAAAATGAGGGGAAGAATATTCGACTCAGCGCAAATTCATGTCAGGTGTAGAAATTTTAGATGATGATTAGGAAACAATATTGTATTAATAAATATGTTACAACTCTCCCAGGCTTGTTTATTTTCCAATTAGAAAAAAAAATGATAATTATGTAACATTAATTAAGGTCTTCCCTATTCAGATTTATCTTCAAGTATCAACTTAATTTACTAAATACCTACTACTCGTCTGAATGATACCACACCCTCAAGTTTTCCGCTTTATATTTTATGCATGCCTAGTAACCTCTATGGTCCAACTGGGCTTTGAAGGCCGGCAAATTGTCTTAAAAAAACTAGGTACGAGTAAAGAGGTTTGAATTGTATGTTGTGCTGCCATCTACATGATATGTATCATACTACATGAAGCTTTCTGTCACCAATCGCCATATAAGAGATTCCGGATGTTTATGCACGCCTAATACCTTCAGACCATTGACATGACGTCATTCACGTTACAGCACTCAAATTCTATTGTACACACGACAGCACGTCAAAGTGTACACTTTTGTTGTAAAGTCGCCCGTAACGTAAGCGAGTAGAGTGCTAGCGTGTAAAGGTCGACGTGTTGTCGTGTGTACGTGCGTTTCACGAAACAATTCCCTTGGATTGTACAAAAATAGTCCCTATTACATCGTAATAAGAGTTTCGTCAAGGGAACTCTTTCGTGAAACGCAATAGAGCCCGGATTTTCAGTAAGGAAAGAGTTGAAATATACTTTCTGCCTTTTTATTAGTGTGTGGTGTAGTTTCTTACAAGATTATGGGAGCCTGCAAAAAGTAGTTTTTCTTTGAAATTAAAACTTAATTTTGACAACACTTCAGTATTTGGCCAAGTACAAGCTCGTAGCTTCTGATTCTACCATGCCTTTATAGGTAGTATTTGAGTTTTAGATGGTGACGCGGTGGTGACATAATGGGTAGAACAATGGACTCGGAATCGACGGATCCTGGTTCGAGTCCCGATGAGGGCATGTACCCTACCCATGACATTAATTTATTTCAAAGTCGCATACATACCACTCCCTGACTGTGAAGGAAAACATCGTGAGGAAACCGGAGCGTCTGAGGCTATATACCAAACTAAACTCAAACTTAGTACCAGCTTATTTTTTTAAACCTCAGCTCTTCGGAGTTCTTTCTTGGTAATATGACTGTGGGGCTCTGAGCTGCTGGAGTTTTGCAGCTCGAAGAACTCGGGCTGGTAGAAACACTTTTCTGGCTAGTCATAGCGATGTGGTAGAGGTGCCGGTCGAAAGACGACGACAAATTATTTCACACCACAAGGTCCCTTTCCACGTAACTTCCGATGTCGACTATGGTCCTAAATATATTGTTAAGCTGCAGCTTCTTGCGGTAGGTTCGCTTTGGATGCGCGCTGACTAAACATCATTTTTGTATATTAATTATCAAAGAAAATAACTCCCCTTCTTGCTTTGCGTAGTCGGGTAATGAAAAACACGAACTTGAGTCGGCTATCGCCTGCACTTGGAAATGACAGTCGCAAGTCTGGTCTCAAGTAGGTGAACTCACGTAAGATTGTGTCTATTAATAAGCCAGCGACTCCGGTCTCAAGTAAGTGATCTTACAGCTTCTTAACATTTTATGCATGCCTAGTACTCTAAACCACGTTGTATTGAAATTGAGACGTCACGGACTGTCAAAAGATGAATGACTCACTCAATTCCGAGCTCAAGTCGGCTCTATTAATATGGCGTCGACTCAAGTAAGTCGACTCACTCAAGCAAGTCGGCTAATGTCAATGTCAATCTCAAGATCGTGACTATTAATAAGCAGACAGCTACTCAAGTTTGACATTACCCAAGGCTTGACATTTACCTCCTTGAGATCGATCTCAAGTAGGTGAACTCAGACGACTATTAATACCACCCTAAAAATAAGTATTTTTTTTATACATAGAAAGAAGATATGAATCTTGAAATGGTATGTCAAAATATACTTGACACTTATTAAAGGTATTTCTACAAAAAAAAAAAATATTAGTACGACTTTGAACATTATCTGGGAAACCGTTGATTTCCTAGGCATAGTTCCTTGGACTCTATAACATGAGTACAATACATGGTATCCCGATTTGTTGGAGGTCTTTTAACACCCTGTATACTAAGGGGATATCTAAATAACAAACAAAGCGGTAGACGCTAATTACTAACTATATCCTCATAGTCACTAAAATACTTAAATCCTATAATTTGCAAAGATTCTCCAGAAAATCTGATTACTACCTTCCTATTGTTTTCACTTATTCCATAATAGGTGAAGGAAAGTTTTACGCAAATCAAAGCTAGAACAAGACAATAAATTAGACTTTTCCTACGGTGAAAAGGCATTAGGATTCTCATTAAACTTCGAAATAGGTGTAGGTCGTTAGTCGAGAGAACACCTTTTTAATTTGCAACTTTGACTGAATGGAGGAAAGGTAGTGCAATAAAAAACGGCTTATGTTGCATTTCAATTAGGTAAAAAAAAAAACTTTGCGAACCATGTTTTTTTTGACGCATATAGATTTTGAAAGTTAAGGCGCGGTGCATGGTGAATAGCCCGCGCGCCAAGAAAAATGCACAAAATCGAGTCCTGTATCAAATACACTAAACAAATCGAAAATGTTCACATATCAAACCCTAGAATTAGGTGAGACCTATCTAACACAGCCAGTTTTGTGTTGAGGTTCGTAAACGTTTTGAAGATATTTTTGATGAAAAAAAAGAGGCGGCGCACTTTTTTTCAAACAAAATATCTCGCAATCTGTTATGGGTATCAACACAAAACTGGCTGTTTAAGATAGCTCTCACCTAATTCTAGGGTTTGATATGTGAACATTTTCGATTTTTTTTGTGTGTTTGGTACAGGAATCGATTTTGTGCATTTATTTTGCGCGCGTTCTAATTCACTATGCCCAGCGCCTTAATATTTTTTACGTGAGTCGTTATTTTTAAGAACTTTTGAGTTTTTTTCTTACGCCAGATTATTTATCGGCTACTACTCCCAAAGCAAATAAGACTGGATTAACCTAGCACCCTTCAGAGAAATCGCCAAAGCAACACCCAACGAAATTTACAAAAACCCTGACACAGACAGTGAATACGACGAGACAGACACTGAACTACGGGATTGTTCAACAGATAACCATCATCGAAGAAACCCCAGAAACTCAAGGAACACAAGATCCTGCAGAGCACCCATACAAGAATACGGATTAGTGCCTACCACCGACGTAGCCTAATCATAGACTATTTCCACAAAAGAAGGGACCTAATATGCTCATATTCCCATAATTATCCCACTCTCCTTAATAAATTGGCTCCAGGCTGCATATCCGGCTGATTAACTACTCCATCCCTATCCGTCCAGCGAGCACGTGTTCCCCCTCCACAACCACCACCAATCACGTTCACCTGGTACCAATGATGTGCTAGGGCTGTCAGAGACCTGCGGCATTGCACACCTAGCACAGTATATACGGCCTAGGCTGTGTCGGGGAAACCTGGCTGGGTGGATATTTTCGTTCGTTCGTTCGTACGCCAGATTATTTATCGGCTGATTTAACCCGACATCATGAAATCACTAGCCACCGCTGTAACCCCATGACAATAAACTAGGAACTCTAGTTGTATGTATGAGACGGATGAAATATTAAGAAACAAGGGAAAGAAGTTGAGGCACAGGCCAGTTTCCCGGCAAAATACCTGTGGAAGCCGTCAAAATGAGATCGAATCGAAATTAAGGCTTTATCACGCCAATGGCAACTTTCAGTCGTACGAAACGACATTTACATTCAAGTTTCTTCGCGGTTGCTAGTATTATGGCGTGTGGTCCAATGCAAAGGAAACTCGAATCGCTGAGTTTAATGAGTAGGTAGGTACTGGTCGCTCCATGTAAATTGTTGTAAATGTTCTGGTCTACGAAGCAGTGGCACTGCCCAAAAAACTTGCTGATGACCAGAACACATAATTTATTATTGTTGTTCTGTTGTTTACAATAGTGAAAAGAATACTATGTTATTGCCGCGAACAAAAATCGCTGAACATTAATAGCTCAGTTTAGCTACGAAATGTAAAAATCTGTGAAAATTTTGAATTTCCCGCCACCTTGCTATCGTCCCACCTTAATCTGATTTTCTGTGTAACTTACATGTAATTTATTTATTTTTAAAATATATTTTTATATATGGTCCATACAACCTGAAATCTATCTATCAACCTGAAATAAATATATTTTATTAATAAGCTCGAGTTCTTCGTGATTGTGCTATAAGATGAATAAATCAACAAATAAAATATATTTATCTGCAAAAACTTTGAACCTCATTATCTCGGAAACCGTTGTTTTCCCAGGCATAGTTTCTGGGGCAAAAATTCTCGTTATAATAAGGACATAACGTGGTTTCCCGCTTTGTTGGCGGTCTTTTAACACCCTGTAGAATAAAATTATGCAAAATCTGAGAGCTTTCATTTGATGCGAGTCTCGTCACTTTTGGATTTTTTTGTAGGTGAACCAATTATTGATTAATTTACTCAACGCCCGCTAAGCTCTCACCGCTTGGCCGACAACCGAAGCCGTAAAACACGCGATAGGCCGCTTCGTCACGTTGGCCTCTCGCCTACAAGGAAAGTCACTCTGGCGAATTCGCCCGCGTCAACTTTGGGCCCAATTACCGACTGTTTATTGTCCTCTTGGTCACACTGGCGTACACTCGGACTGTAGTTGGAACAGTCGGATGGGTATAAAAAAATTAGTTGTTGCGTCTCCATAATGAGATGGATTATACAGCGTCGATTTACACCTAAGGGTGAATGGGTACCTATTGCTACAAGAAGTTCACAAAATTAAATGTACGTAATAAATTCACGGCTCCCTAAACTTATAAAAAAATATTCAGCAGTATTGACTTATTCACAGAGTCTAAAAGATCATTTAAAAACAAAATAATAGACATCATAATCAATTAATACAGGCTTTCATCACCACACATACACACACACATACACACACACACACACACACACGCACACACACATACACTCACACACCACAAAAAACAAGAGGACCATCCATTAATAAACTTCTTAGACCATTAAATAATTAAAATAATATTAAAATTAAAATCTACTAACGGATCTGTAACTCGCTGTTACATTTCATCGTTGAATTATTATAACAAAATGATAATATGTTTGTATAATTATGTATATCATAGTTATCATCAAGTTTTTGTCCAAAAAAAAATGTACTCAGAATTGATAAATGAAATGAATATTATAACCTATTAGAATTTAGTATTAGGAAAATTACTTTATAACTAGTGGTTCGCCCCGAACTATGAACTCGCGACCCCATATCTCAGCAACCCCTCGACCGATTTGGCTCATGTTCGAACTTAAAAATTATCTTTACCCGACTACCAAATTTCATGACGATCCGACTAAATTTACTCAAGTTGTCGTCGAACGAACATTCATACATACTTACAAACATACGTACATACATACATACATACAAACATACAAACGACGGATTGTTCAAGTAGACTCGGAAAACTTCGCTCGCTTCGCTCGCTCGTTCAATAATAGTGGTATTCTGTTATTGGCTTTAGTTTGTAAAATTAAGATCTAGGTATACTAGTGGTTCGCCCCGAACTATGAACTCGCGACCCCATTTCTCAGCAACCCCTCGACCGATTTGGCTCATGTTCGAACTTAAAAATTTTTTTGGCCTCATTTACCTGCCTACCAAATTTCATGACGGTCCGACTACATTTACTCAAGTTATCGTCGAACGAACATTCATACATACATACATACATACATACATACATACATACATACATACATACATACATACATACAAACGCCGGATTGTTCCAGTAGACTCGGAGAACTTCACTCGCTTCGCTCGCTCGTTCAATTATTTAAACCTGTAAAAAAAGCTGTTGATTACTCGAATAAACATATAAACATTAAAGTCATAGGTCCGGGACTGGCCCACCGGGAATCGAACCTATTCCGAGTCCATTGTTCTACCCACTAGGCCTCCGCATTTTCCAGTGAAGGCGAATAAAAATGGCTGTTTGAGAGTTAAACTAGTGGTTCGCCCCGAACTGTGAACTCGCGACCCCATATAAACTTAACAACCCCATATCTCGACAACCCCTCGACCGATTTGGCTCATGTTCGAACTTAAAAATTATTTTAATTTAATTTACCCGCCTACCAAATTTCATAACGATCCGACCAAATTTACTCAAGTTATCGTCGAACGAACATTCATACATACATACATACATACATACATACATACATACATACATACATACATACAAACGCCGGATTGTTCCAGTAGACTCGGAGAACTTCGCTCGCTTCGCTCGCTCGTTCAATTAAGTTCTTACCTTACTTCTTCTTTCTTTAGGCGCTACAACCCTTTGTGGATCTTGCCTCTCTTCGCAAGTTGGTGTATTTGTCCGTCCATCTTTATAAGGTCTTTTTCAATGTACTCTTGGTCTCTTGTGGTTCCCATCTGGCCATATGTACTTACCTACTTAAGGTGATAATCTAGGTACAACTAACGCCGCCAATGAAAAAAAACATATCTTCTTTTTGGATGCGTTTTTTGCAAAAAACGAAACGTTAAATGATAATCCCTAGGCTTAACTATTTTTAGAACCTAAGGTTTAGATTTAGTTAAGCGTTATCATTTAACGTTTCGTTTTTAGCAAAGAACGCATCCAAAAAGAAGATATGTTTTTTTTCATTGGCGTCGGCGCTAGATGTGCCTAGGTTTGGGCCTAATGGTTTGGTCAACTGTACTCCTTTAGGAATTTAGTGAATTACTGTACGAGTTTTTGTCCACAAAAGAAAATTATTTGTTCGGTTTCCAAATTGTTTCTCTGAAGGTCTGATTTTGGCCCTTAGTATGTGGAAAACTGTGCTAATGTGGAGCTGCACAAACAACAAAAGGATTGTTTATATGCGATATCAAGTCGAAAACGAACTGTTGAAATTAATATGAAAACAATTAAAGGGTAAAGGGAAAGAACATGCAATGTCACAGAAGTATTGATCTGAGATATTTATCATCAGCTCAGAATAACAAAGCGACTGTCAACAGTCTGTCGCCAGAGAGCCCTCAGCTTTATAAGCATATTATGGGGTCACCACGTCATACTACTCTGGAAAAACAGATCATTCTGGGCCAGATCGAGGCAGACGGGCGAGGGGCGGAACACGAATGCACTGGTCAGATGCCCTAAAGAAGGCAGCAGTTGGATCCATCCAGCTCGCATCTTTAAAACAAATTAACTAGTGGTTCGCCCCGAACTTTGAACTCGCGACCCCATATCTCAGCAACCCCTCGACCGATTTGGCTCATGTTTGAACTTAAAAATTCTCTTTACCTTATTTACCTGCCTACCAAATTTCATAACGATCCGACCAAATTTACTCAAGTTATCGTCGAACGAACATTCATACATACAAACATACAAACATACAAACATACAAACATACAAACATACATACATACATACAAACGCCGGATTGTTCCAGTAGACTCGGAGAACTTCGCTCGCTTCGCTCGCTCGTTCAATAAAAATGTGACAATGCATGTTTTTTCCCTGAACCCTTCTCTTCATTGATTTCACGACATTGATCAAAATCGCATGCCCTTGTCTTTTCTGTGGGCTAGCTAGGCTGACTAAGGTGAGAGGATGGTATAACTAGGTCCTGGAAAAGCCTAAAATCTAAAATCATGTTTCAAGCACTGCAGAGTGTCTTACTCCTATTGGTTACTTCATCTATCTAGTGTGAGTGAAGGTGCCACTGGACGAGGTGTTTATGAAAATGAAAAATGAAAAAGGTCTTTATTTAAAAATAGTGAAGTAACATATTGAAGATACATTGGTGGCCCCCACACTTAGGCATGGCCTGTGTTGTGGGTGCCGGATGAAGGATAGTCTCCGTAAATAAAGGCTCATTTTCAATGTCACGTTTCCATACCATATTTTCGTAAGGTAACCGAGGAAATTACGTTACCTAATATACTCTGCCAACTTTCTAACAAGGTTGTTACATTCAGGGCGTGAGAAAACAGGGTAGTCCCTTCTGAAAATGACACTAAGGGTGGTATTAATAGTCGTCTGAGATCATGTACTTGAGCTCGATCTCAAGTAGGTGAACTCAGAAATGTCAAATGCTAATGTCAATACCGTGGCTAATGTAAAACTTGAGTAGCTGTCAGCATATTAATAGACCTTTAGTTTGTGACATTGATATTAGCCAAGGCTTGACATTAGCATTTGACTTTTCTGAGATCACCTACTTTAGTTTGATCTTGAGTCGACTAAAGAAATAAATTTATGAACGCGAGTAGAATTTGTGTTTTTGTACCCAATTTAGATTCCTCCAGTACTCCTTAGATTGAAAGCGCGGTGGACTGGCACGCGTACGGTGAATGGAATGATAAAAATATCATCTCTTTTAAATGCCAAGTGTGTATTTCATTATTATTTTATTCATTGGCTTGATTTGATGCAGTCAGGATCAAATAAATCATAATTTCATTTGAATGGCTGAACCGAGTGGCGACTTTGAATGGTTGAACCTCTAAATTAGCAAATATTACTTAGTAACGTAAATTTTGGCGTCAAAGTAATTTCGTAATTAATTATTATGTTGATGAGATTTTTTTTCTTTCTCTACATTTGTGCCATACGTATCTCCTGTTCTTAAAAGATAATACCCCCTTTTTTATTCCCTCAACGTGCAGTTTTTCCACCGAAATAATCCGAAAGTAAGTGAAAACACGGAGGGGGCGTCGAGAAAATTAATGTTTGTCTAGTTAAATTAAAAAGGCCGTCATTGTGAGCGTTCTGATTAAAATCGGAGTGGTTCCACGATTTCCTTGGAAAGCATAAGTCTTTAATAGGAGTAATAATAATATTATCATCTCCCAGGCTTGGAAAATATGCTGTTATTAGCTACATGCGATCGTGGAATAGCCTATTTTAAACTATCTGCATTTTTGCGCGCTTCGAAATTTTAACGCGACGCCCTATAGTGTATAGAAGAAATAAAGGATCTCTTTTGACTCGTCTGTCAACACAAAGAAGAAGGAAACAAATTTCACCAACCTTTATGTACCTAGTTGTCTATTGTTTGTCTTGTATCTAACATAAGTACCTAATCATTTAATTTCCTCGGGTGCGATGAAAAGTTATACTTATGGATGCAAAATACTCATATTTGCGTCTCGTGATTCTGAATACAAGCACTCTACCTACGTCAAACAAAAGAGTTAGATACGTAGAGTTATAAATCCAAAGATACGCTCTAACCCAGCCTTATGCTACGCTTGCAATCTGAAATGTCTAAAATATAAATTGAAAAAAGGCAATTTACATTATCTGCCAGCAAAAAAGAATACACACCTCCAATTCATTTCTTAGCGTTTTTTTTGTGTCATCAAAATGAATCCTTTTTGCGCGGGAATTCTTTCGGCAATTTCTCGCATTATTAGCGCGCGCGGTTGCTTTTTCAATTTCCCCTCTGTTTTTGGGGATCTACTCTAAGAAGTCTATTTTTTTTAAGGCGCCGCCGTGCATACTGAATAGACCGCGCGCAAAGAAAAATGCACAAAGTCGATTCCTCTATCAAATACACTAAACAAATTGAAAATGTTCACATAATAATATCGAACGCTAGAATTAGGTGAGATAATCTAAAACAGCCAGTTTCGTGTTGACATTCATAAACGTTTTGAAGATATTTTCGCTGAACAACTATTTTTAGGACCTAAGATTTTGATCCAGATCCTAGAACCTACAAATAAAACCCGCCGCCGCCAAAAGTGGCCATTTTCCTTAAATCCAAAAATAATATATGTTTTTTTTTTCATTGGTGGCGCTAGTTGCGCCTATAGATGGGCCATAACGCATCAACATGGCAACAACTGTCAGACTAACAATACTAAGTAGGAGCCCTACACAGATTGTGCTGAACATCCCCCCCATTGAGAGGAGAGGCTATTATGTAAATCGGAACTGTACAGGTATAATTTGATGCATTTTTTCACCCCAGATTCATGAGGGGTCGATCAAAAGGCTATTAGTTAAATGAGAACTCGAAAGCTGTGCTGAAAGATCACTTAATTCAGCAGCGTCGAATAAATTGCGATGCAGATTTGGGTAGGGTCAGTTATTTAATCCACCTTTTGTTGTACAGTCGGCCACATGCTAGGATAGCCCTTTCGATTGGCCCCCTTATGCCGCGTGCAGTAGGAGCTACCATGGGGTATCCTAGACTGTGGCCGACCGTACAGTTGACAGCACATCAACCTTTATTACTCGTGTTCACTGTAGGTACTTTTTAAGTTACGGATGAATTTGCAACGAACATGTACAGGTAAACTATAACTTAAGCTGCTGTAAACTATACCTTCTTTAATTAATTGGTTTTCTAAGTTTCCCGATTTTGTGTCTATATTTATTCCCGGTTGGTGTAGATACGAGTAGGTATTATATATCTTTTTGTACTTTTTGAACATAGTAGACAGCACGGCGTTACATAGCGGCAATTAATGAGCTCATATAGCTTTATTTAACTATAATAACGATCCAAAGCTGAATTTTTGTTCTAGGCATTATTCATAGTGCTTATTGCATGATGTATATAGTCAGTCATACAAAGCGCCAAATTCTCGTGGGTTCTCTGAATTCACTGGCTAGCTAGTAAAAAAAAAACTTATAAAGCTGAAACAAAGGTGGAAATCGAACAAAAAAACAAAGAAGCGATATCTGACATCTTTAAAGATGGCGACAGATTAACTCTCAAAAGTCCGATATTTTTCCGATCACAAAAGCCCGCCTCGTGTTTTTCGACCGCTGCGTATTTATTCGTCAAATTGACTTTTCTTGTCCTGAATATTATATCAGAAAGAATAATCTAGATGGGGAAAGACCGCAGAAGATCATTGTTCTTTTATGTAACGACTGAAACTTTACTGCAACAGATTCGAGTAAAAGTTTAAGTGACTAAACACATTGAGCGTATCGACGACGTACACACGATAGCACGTCAGTCTGTAAGTACACTTTTGTTGTAAAGTCGCCCCTAACGTAACCAAGTAGAGTGCTAGCGTGTAAGCGCCTATGTGCTGTCGTGTGTACCTATAATAACGCATGTTGACTGGTGAGGCCACGCAGGAAAATTATGAATATGCATAACGCGACGTAAAATAAATCGCGTAAGATACGTTCAGTGTGTTTTGTTCACTACTCCATCATCATCAGCCCACCTAATCCCACTGTTCTTTCTACCCTTTATTCCACAACTATCAGGCTGCTGCACCCATGAAACTTCTACTGACAGGACGATGTCATCCAACCATCCGGCTGCTGCATCCGGCTGCTGCTGCGTCAATTCTTTGTCAAGTGGTCTTCTTTTTCTCTCGTGTCGAAAGCGTCACACGTCGCGCTCCCAGAAACGCGCCAACTTGGTCTGATCGCGCTGGGAGTCGCCTCCAGGACATCCTGCCAGCTGCACTGTGGAGCATCAGAGTGGGTATGAAGATGCGGCACGAAACATCTGCATCTTTCGGCAGTATATTCATATTATCTCTCGAGGTGGTCGGGTGGTTATTCTGTACTTCTTCATGTATCGCCTAACTAAATATTTCTTCAATACCCAAGAGGCTGACCCGTCGCAGTGGTGAGACATGGAACTTAAAGGGCAAATGCTTGAAAAGCGTATGTGCCACGTACGTCTTTGGTGAAGAGTTAAAATGACTTTACGACCAAAATTATAAGCGTAAAAGCACTTTTGACTATACAAATGGTAGGCAGTTGTTATAACAATCGATTTCCAACCACTTTTGTTGGAAATCAAATTTTAAAGTTCACGTAGGTATTTCAGGAATAAAGCTATTAAAAATTTGCCCTATAGAGCGTCCTATAGTAACACCTTTAAATGGCTGAATAGAGCACTTATATCATCCTCTCAGCTTTGTCGGCCTAGTCCACGAGGTTGATACGTGTGTGGAACCAATTGAACAAGTTTCTTCACGATGGTGTCCTTCACCGTTAGCGAGATAAATATGGCCGTTCAATGTTCTTAAACTAAATTAAACTAACTCCACTTTCTGACGGGTCGAATCCGGAAAGGTAAGACAACACTTAACAAACTAAGGGTTTTAAAGGGTTAACGCAGCCGGGCGGTCCCTGGGGACCGGACGTTGCGTTTTAGGGTTTAGTCAGGAGTAGTTTTGTTCTTTTCGTGGAAATTCCTTTACAAATTGTTGGGTTTGTTTACTTGTTTAGCTTTGGTGGTACGGTCGTTTGTTGAGGCGCGGTGCTTAGCCCGCGCGCAAAGAAAAATGCACATAATCGACTCCTGTATCAAATACACTAAAAAAAATGAAAATTTTCACATATCAAACCCTAGAATTAGTTGAGACCTATCTAACACAGCCAGTTTCATGTTGATATCTATAACAGATTGCAAGATATTTTGCTTGAAAAAAAGTGCGCCGCCTATTTTTATTCAAGCAAAATATCTTCAAAAAGTTTATGAATGTCAACACGAAACTGGCTGTTTTAGATAGGTCTCACCTAATTCGGAACCCAAAGTTTTTTGTTCGAAAGTCTGTTATTGGCTTAATCTTATCTTTAGACAATATTGAGAAACTAATTTCAATATTTTTTATTTTGGTTCAGTAGTTTGGATTTTACAACCTTTCAAAGATACGGTTTTATGACGTCACGCGACGGTCTGCATACTGTTGGCGGTCATAGGAACAAAACATTTTAGCGCATAAAAACAAAACTACTGGACCAAAATAAAAAATATTGAAATTAGTTTCTCAATATTGTCTAAAGATAAGATTAAGCCAATAACGGACTTTCGAACAAAAAACTTTGGGTTCCGAATTGTAGGGTTTGATATGTGAATATTTTCAATTTGTTTATTGATATAGGGATCGATTTTGTGCATTTTTCTTTGCGCGCGGGCGATTTACTATGCACGGCGCCTTAACTAAGTACATAGGGCGCGACTTGATATTGCGAAAAACGTCATCAATTTTTAATCCTTGAGATGGTGAAAAATTAAATTAATGGAAGGAACAAATAAATCAGACCTGACAGGGATGTTACAAGCTTTCCCGCCCCTTTAAAGCTTGCTACGAGAGACAACACGCAATTTGTGGCCAAAAGTTGAAAGATACCCCCCGATTTAGCACACTAATTCGCTTGGTGACCACTACTTATTGCTTTTTTTTTACTTTGTTCAACGCGTGGTGCGGTACCTTTACAAAATATGCTATCATACAGCACATTTTTTTAAAAAGCACTTCAAATCTACCTCACCAAATTTTATTGGCACAACTTCATTACCCATTCCTTTGCCTTGGGCCAAAAAACTACCCACTTACCTTCGCAATCCAGTTATCTAAAGCCGGAGTTAAAACTGCGCGGGTTAGGGCCTTAATTCACTGAGCGTAAGTTATCGCTCGCCGTGGCTCAAAGCCGCCATCTGTATTTCGCTCACGTCGCTTTATTGCTGAGCGAACACCGTCGCTCGCTTCCGGTGAACGCTTGAAAAAGCTGCTAGAATTACATAGGTACTCATGTACACACGACAGCACGTCAAAATGTACACTTTTGTTCAAAAGTCGCCCGTAACGTAACCGGGTTCTAGCGTGTAAGCGTCTACGTGCTGTCGTGTGTACTCTGCTAGCTCAGCGACCTGAAATGGGTCTTGGACTTTTCTTCTTCTTCTGAAGATGACTTGATGATGATTGTTAGCAGTCAGCTCAGCATATTTTAACCCCCGACCTAAAAAGAGGGGTGTAAAAGCTAGTGAGACATTCAACCAATCAGCGTACACCTCGCGTTTATCGGATCTTAAATTGTAGAAGAAAAACGAGGAAACCTCGGTTCTGTCCTTCTACTGAGACGCCATCGACACGTAGGAGAAAAGCGCGGAAAACCCGGTTTTCTATTAGGAACCTATCGCACGCCATTGCGTTTTTGGCGTGTCGATAGGCATGTTTTGACGGTCTTCACTCTAGGATCTACCAAGACAATGTAGCAGAACAGCAAAGCCAAATGAATGAAATACAGCGCTCAAAATCTTCACCCAGTGTTGGGGGACATTGCGTCCACTGCAGTCTTCCGCTCAGTTGATAATAGATGGCGCTCCCTTCGCGATACATAAAAGATGACAAACTGGCTGGTTTTAAGAGCTATCTGAAGTTTTCATTACTGGCCAGTATTTCTTAGATAATATTCTTGACTCTCCTCTGGCAACTCAAGAACTCACAACTCTACCAAAGGCTTTTCAACTCTGTTAAAATTACTCATAAATCTTATTCATGGCAATCCATCGCATAAATAATGTACCCATTCTTTTGGTTAAATACTCAGTAGTTATGAGTAAAAACGAGTTATTAGGAACTCATATTTTCTTCCGACTCAGTAAATACTATTTAGTACTATTTAGTAATTACCGTCTCCAATCGGGGCAAACTATGGACAACCAATCAACCAAGGCAAAAAACCAAGGAAAAAAGATACATAATAATAATTTATCTTATTTGGTTGCGTTTTTTTCCTAAAGAACGATCCGTCAAATGAGAATGTATTCTATTTTTAGGACCTTAGTTATAATTCCCAACTCCTAAAACCACCCTAAAACCTATTTATAAAATTTGCACAAGTCAAAAGTGGCCGTTTATTTCTTGTGCAGGATTTATTCATAGGTCCTAGGATTTGGGATCTAGGCCTAAGGTCCTACAAATAGTTAAGCCTAGGGATTTTCATTTGACGGTACGTTTTTAGCAAAAAAACGCATCCAAAAAGAAAAAAAAAATTGTTGTCCATTGGCGCTGCTAGTGGGCGGAAATTCTGAAAAAAATAGAAGTTATAAACTAAAACCCGACTACTAAAAGGCTTAATACAAGACCTGCTTATCCATAACATACATAGACTCATAGATAATTTATCGTAGTCGGAGGCAATCGGTTTATAAAATGCGAATGTGACTACGATTAATTATCTATGAGTCTATGTTAAGGAGTCCACTGTTCTCCCACTAGACCACCACCGCAAACTGTGAAGGAAAACATCGTGAGGAAACCCGCGGCTCAGTTGGCTCCACACGTATTGACCTGTCTTTCCTGTGGGCTTGGTCGACTAAGCTGTCAGGATGATATAGGTGCTGGGCAAGCCTACTCCATCTAAAACAATGTCCCAGGCACTGCAGCGCCGAGTGGTCTCTTCACCCATCTAGTGTGAGTGAAGGTGCCACTGGACGCTGTATAAATCATCTCATTACGTAGATGCAAAGGCCTTAGTTTTTTTTTTATGTTAAGGAAAAGGTCTATGTTTTGAAAAGGTCTTTTAAAGCCCTTTCATTTGATATCCATGACGATGGTATCCAATAATCCATCACTTTAGGGCGCAGCGCGGCCGCCATCTTTGTTTTTTTCAAAATTAAACTATCATGTCACCTGGGTGATTAAGACAAATCCAACGATACCTCATTTGTTGAAATCGGCCGAGTAATTTAGGCTCTGCGAGGGAACAGATGAACACATGAAACCTCCAGAGGGAATCGTTGCTCAGCCAATAAAAGATTTATTGTATTTTCACGCTCACTGAATATATTTACACTGCACACGTTTTTACACAGTAACAATCGAACAGCGTTTCCGCTTACAACCGAACAGCGTTTCAGCTTAGTATGTTAGCTCCACGAATCACGAACCAAGACTGCCCGTTAGAGTCGGATGGCGGCCATTTTATAACCTACCCTCCCCACTGACATTAAATTAGATCTACCTACTTGCATAAAAGTTATGCAAGTAGTTAAAACAAAGTAAACTGGCAAAACAATTAAATAAATATAGAGAATTTTATAAATCCTAGCATTAATCTATTTGAAACAATAATACAATAATACCTGCTAAAATAGTAATACGCTTGATACAATAGCGCCATCTACACTAGTCATGTTACAGTCGGCCATCCTTCTCAAACGAGTCCTCTCGTTTAGTAGGTGATCAGTCAAGTTCCTATGTTTACAATTTTATTACATACCTAGTTTACGAATTAAATGCCTATTATGATGAACATTTTTTTTAGTTTAACGTTTTACCTAATCACTTATTTTTTTTAATTATCCAAAATTAAATATAATACCTATCATTATACATATTTCATTGTGCAAAAAATATATATATTCTGTTCCCTACAAAATGGTTTATCTATTATCTAATTGTAACTTCTTACCAAGTCAAGCTATATTATTCTAACTACAAATCAAGTTACCATAATATAATAATGAAACAATAATAACAAAATTACATAGGTACTGTAATGGCACTGATGCTGTAAAGGTACATTACGAAGATGTTATATAAAAATAAGTCTCGTTGTCATTTCAAATGACATTGACTGTGTAATAATGTCAACTGACTTAACTCGCTAGCACTGGTATCTCTGATTACCATTCCAATACTCATCTCACTAGGACAGGTATCTCTGATTACCATTCAATGACTCTACTCACTAAGACAGGTATCTCTGATTACCATTCAATGACTCTACTCACTAGGACAGGTATCTCTGATTACCATTCAATGACTTTACTCACTAGGACAGGTATCTCTGATTACCATTCAATGACTCTACTCACTAGGACAGGTATCTCTGATTACCATTCAATGATTCTACTCACTAGCACCGGTATCTCTGATTACCATGCAAGCAATGTTTAATGTAAGGTCATCTCAAATGACTCAAATCACTAGTAACAGTATCTCTGATTACCGTTCCAAGTAAAAATATTCACTCTAACGCCATCTCAAATGACCGAAATTGGTATCTCTAATTACCAAAAATATATAATCTGTATAACTAGGCATCCAATTTTAAATTTAGCTACTTATTTATTATTACATTCAAAATTATGTCGTATATCATTAATGTTAACATTTCCTATAATTATTATTTGAACAAATTAGCGAACGTGATAGTTGTAAAAGTATAGATATATACCTATTCTTATATTGAACGAGCGAGCGAACCGAGAGAAATCGAGTCTACTGGAACAATCCGGAGTTTGTATGTATGTATGTATGTTTGTATGTTAGTGTGTTTTTATGTTTGTATACGTATGTTTGTAGGTATGAATGTTTGTTCGACGATAAGTTGAGCAAATTTAGGTAGTCCGACCGTCACGAAATTTGGTAAGCGGGTAAATAAAATAAAATAATGTTTAATTTAGAACTTTAGCCAAATTGGTCGAGGGGTTGCCAAGATATGGGTTGTGGGAAGTTATATTATTATGCAATTTGCGCGCGCCTGCGCGAATGGTGTTAGCAAAAAGTTACGTATCAAATGAATTAAACCACTCCATAACGTTAATAACCCCTATTTATTACCCTTCTCTCCGTCACTGGCCTCACTAAAAGTATTCTTCTTGCGACACTCGGCCTCGATATGACCCATTAAGTTGCAGAAATTACACTTCAATAATGGTTTGGGACATTTAAAACTTAGGTGTCCCTTTTGTTGACAGTTAAAACAAGTTAAATTTGGTTGAGTGGCTAGGGTTGGTGTTGATGTACTGGGAAACTCTGAAATTTTGGGTCGTGGGAATGGATTGAATTGATTGGGGTTTCGTTGGTCTCTTCTATCACTATTATCACGTTCACAAACCGTTTTGAAAAACTCCAACACTTCTTCAGGTCTTTCAAATTTAGCTGCCTGAGCTCCAACCCTGACACCCCTGTCATCTACACCATTTATCATGCAGTCTACGGCATTCCTACCGAAAATTTTGCAGCGATTTAATAAATTTATTTTGGAATAATAATAGATTTCTAAAGATTCTCCAAAACGAGCCCTTTTTCTGAGCATTTCTGATAGTAATTCGGCATAATTTTCGATCGAAGGAAAGGAATCTCTTAGCAGCTGTTTCCATTCCACCCATGTTCGCTTCAACGATGGTAAACCCTGATACCAAAGTTTTGCATTACCCGACAATTTGGGCAACGAATAGTGGATGACCTGCCTATCGGTCCATTGGTAAATTTCAGCGCATTCGTCGATTTTATTCAACCATACGTCAATTGTTTGTTCCTTTAAGAGGGGGTCGAATTCAGGAATAACGTTATTCATGTGAGATGGGAAACCTTCACGTTCACTAGATTTGTTTTGCATCATTTTAACAAATTGTTCAAAGAAAACGGATGCCGAATCATACCTTGTTTTATTGTCAGACGCCTCTTCACTTCTCTTCTGTGACTGGTGAGAATCTACCCTCTCACGACGACGCGTTCTCTCGCTCTCCAACTGGCTCTCCAGTACTAAAAGGCGTTGTCTCTGTACTTCATACTCGTCTTCCTTTTCGCGCATCCTTCTTAGGCGACTATGACTACGGCTTCGACTACGCGAGCGGGTTTGAAGATTAGTCCTCTTTTCTCGGCTAGTAATACGACTTGGCCTCAGCTGTACCTCTTTAATGACGACGTCCTCGCTACGACGCACTTCACGTAACGGACTGCGGCTGCGAGTGCGTGTGCTGGTTCGCTGATCCCTTCGGTCCTCATCTTCAATGCGACTGCGCCTGGTTGCGTGGCGTTCAGGAGTACGTAAGCGTCGTGGCTGGCGTCTCACGGAACAGATAACGCTCCTGCTGCGACTTCGGCTTGGTCGTTCAACATCTTCATCGACGCGATCCATTGTCCGAACCTCGTAACAAAACAATAGTGTGATTAGAATTTGTGCTATATTATTTTAAAATAAACTGCAACAGTAGGTTAAGGTTTTTTTTTTATTTATCAAGCCTGTGCCAAACTTTTTTGTGAAATAATTGCGTTCGTCTAATCCCTTGTTGCATCATTTTTACTAAAGCTTCATATAATTCTGTGTCAGTTATTCACTTAAGATATTCAATATTTCAGAAAAGCAAAATAAACCCTTCGTAAGGCGTGAATACTGAAGTAACGTGAACGTTCCGTGAACGGAAGGTCATCAGATTTTGAATAATAACCAATTATATAACGTACATACTTCACATTTTAAAAATGTGTATTTGATTTAATAATACGAAGGAAATAACTTGGAAATACGAAGTAAATAGTAAATACGCGTGGCTCTGCCCATACTAAACAGAATCGCCACGCTCATTAATCGCCAAATTCGATTCCCCATTATCTAACAACTTGTAATGAGTCTTTTTAACTATTATCCTTCAATTATCATATTTTACCCTGATAATATTAAGACAAGGCCAGCCCAGCTAGTGGTATCTTTAATAGTAAGTATATTTATTTGTATCGTGTGATTTTAAAACTGTTTAAGAAAAATCTTCTTATTTTATAGCATAAACCGGCTTGGGACATGCGTAATTTAGATGGCAAATATGGACTATAGAACAAAAGGAGGAAAGTGGATTATGCAAAGGAAAAAAAAAACAGGCGTTTGTGTAGTTTTAAAAATCACACGATTCACTTTCGAAGAGTGGCCCCTAGCCATCACAAAGTATGTCTGGTATATCATGCCGTCGGAGGCAATAGGTAATCAAAGAGGAACCAAATTACGTACCTTGTATCCTTTTTGTGGGCGTGTTGATCCCAATTCTGAAGGTTGAAACCTCCAGAGGGAATCGTTGCTCAGCCAATAAAAGATTTATTGTATTTTCACGCTCACTGAATATATTTACACTGCACACGTTTTTACACAGTAACAATCGAACAGCGTTTCCGCTTACAACCGAACAGCGTTTCAGCTTAGTATGTTAGCTCCACGAATCACGAACCAAGACTGCCCGTTAGAGTCGGATGGCGGCCATTTTATAACCTACCCTCCCCACTGACATTAAATTAGATCTACCTACTTGCATAAAAGTTATGCAAGTAGTTAAAACAAAGTAAACTGGCAAAACAATTAAATACATATAGAGAATTTTATAAATCCTAGCATTAATCTATTTGAAACAATAATACAATAATACCTGCTAAAATAGTAATACGCTTGATACAATAGCGCCATCTACACTAGTCATGTTACACACACAAACATACATACATGCATACATACACATATACATACATACGCTGCTAAAATCATAACCCTCCATTTGCTTCGCGTAGTAGGGTAAAAAACAGAAACCTCGCATTGCGTTATTCTTTCGCGACTGTCAACACAGTTTCATCAAATTCAGCTTAAAACGTTCACCGGAACATTGTCAGAAAGAAAAACGTTGGAAAAACGTTGGCGGTACTACCGGCTTTATTATGACATCGTTTGAAAAATTGCTTACCTTTTTTACAAGCCATTCAGATTTTTCGTATAATGAATTGAAAGACAGGAGGTGGGGCGGTTCCACTTTTGCACATTTGTTTTGGTTCCAAAGATGGTTCCAAAAAGGGGGTATTATCTTCTAAGAACAGGAGATATTAGAAAATTATGATTTATTTGAGCCCGACAGCGTCTAATCAAGCCAATGCATAAAATAATAATGAAACACCCCTGGCATTTAAAAGAGATGATATTTTATCATTTCATTCACCGTACGGGTGCCAGTACTGCCAGTCCACCGCGCTTTCAATCTGAGGAGTACTGGAGGAATCTTAATTGGGTACAAAAACTCAAAATTCTACTCGCGTTTATAAATGTATTTCTTTCCATCGAGTAATAGGATCGATCTTAGGGTGGCATTAATAGTCGTCAGCTCAAGATGGAGCTCAAGTAGGTGATCTCAGAAAACAAAATTTGCTTATGTCAAGCCTTGGCTAATGTCAAACTTGAGTAGCTGTCAGCATAATAATATTATGAGACACTAGCTTGAGCTTAACATTGACATTAGCCAAGGTCTCAAGTCGGCGATTTTGTTTTCTGATGCCACCCTTATTCTACAACTTATATTTGCCGGAGCAAGTTGAGGTGGCTCGAACTGAAAAATATAGACTGAGAAATATGGATTGAATTAAAATAGGAAATGACCAGGGCACCTGATCAATCAGGAGGAGCAACGGTTGACTAGGGCAGCCACAGATTAGTGGTCCAGAATAATAGGTCAACGGTCGATAGTTCGATTATTTTGTGAAGTCAGAACAATGGGCAAGGCAGGAAGATGGACGGTGAACAAGAACAGCAACATTGTGGCCTCCGAGAGCTGGAAGGTGGTCAATGGACAGACCAGCAACGCATAGGTCGGACAACATTGTTGTGTCAATGGTCCTTGGATGCGGATGGCGAGGGACCGTGAGAGGTGGCGCGAGGGGAAAAAGGTAGCTAGTCTAGCAGTGGAAAGATGTGGGCTGATGTTGATTATGTGATTCTGAAGACAAGGGTAAGACAATGCATAATGTCAGCTTCTGACCGAGAGCGTGAAAAGGCCTTTATCCAGCAGTGGATGTCTTGGAATAAATAGAATATTATGATGAAAAGGGAGGAGCCTGAAATGTTCTTCATTGGAACCGTAATGGATGCCGCGCGATTATGCTAAGTTGAAGTGGCATTTTTATTAATTCACTTCATTGTGTTCGTTAAGTGGTGTAAGGCCAGTGGGTAAAACATTGAGCACACAAGCCTGAGGTCACAGGTTCAAAATCCGCTGCAGAAAGTAAAGGTTCTGGACTTTATTTTATTTTGAAACTTACTTTTGCAATAGTAGTAGACATCGTGAGGAAACCTGAGAGTCTGAGATATACTCGTAAATAAATATCGTCAAAGTAAATGCCCATCCACAGTGGGGACGGGAAATCTTTCTGAGAGAAGGCCTTTGCCCATCTCAAAACTAAGGCCTTTGCATCTACGTAATGAGATGATGTATGCAGCGTCCAGTGGCACCTTCACTCACTCTAGATGGGTGAAGAGACCACTCGGCGCTGCAGTGTCTGGGACATTGTTTTAGATGGACTAGGCTTGCCCAGGACCCATACCATCCTGACGGCCTAGCTAGCCCATAGGAAAGACAAGTCAATACGTGTGGAGCCAACTAAGCTGCGGGTTTCCTCACGGATTGCCTATCTAGAGATTCATATACACTGTAAATAAGTGGCTAAGTTTCCTTGTGTCGCGTGCTTATTTTTTTGTTTGCTTACGCATGACTAGCGAAATCTACAGGGTGCACTCTAAGTCGATAGCGGAACTTTATGTAGGCTGTCTACTGATCACTACAAACAATTTGTACCAGATGGCGAAAATAATGGAGGAAAAAAAATCAGTTGTTCCATACAAAAGGTCGACTCAGTACTGCGCCAAATGTATGAAACAGCTGATATTTTTTTCGCTCCACTTTTGTCGCCACCTAGTACAAGTTGTTTCTAGTGATCAGTAGACAGCCTACTTAAAGTTCCGCTATCGACTTAGAGTGCACCCTGTATTGTTATACGTTGCGTTATTTGTAAAGCGTGACCTCAAAAGTGTGTCAGATCTATCTATCTTCTTTTTTACCCTTTCAAGAAATATGGGGCTTTGAAACTATCAACAAGTAATCGGCTAGACCTGTCAATGTAAAAATGTAGCGACTTTTTACTGAGACAAATCGATAATGTTACCGACCAAACCCGATTTCAGGAGTAATTATCCATAGGGCTAAGGCTAGACTAATTTTGACTAAGCTATACCGGTTTATCCATGCGTCTAAACTGGTTTGGCCTAGGCGGAACTGGTTTGTCCCAAAATTGGGTTTGGCCGGTAACCTAATTATATCAACCGCTCTTTCACGCTCACGCCCATACAAACTGAGAACATACAAAAAAATAATTTCTTCTGATCTGATTAATTTAAAAAGTTGTAAGAGTTTCCGAAACAATCACGAATCAAATAACAGTATCTGCTCAGATTAACTACATTCGTTTTAATTGACTGTTTAGTATTTTTTTCCAACGATTCGAGCTCTAAGTATGTAGAGTTTTACCGAATAAAAAAAAATAGGAACAAACCTAGAGTTAACTGCAACATAATTTTTCCAGTCTATGACTGGAAAAAAAAATGTTTTTTTTTTCGCTTATGTGAGCGTACTTATTAGATAGTTCCAGAACCAATACCTACCCGCACATCCCTATCCATCACCGAAGTGTATCGGCGACAGAGTGATTCAGTAAATTACTTTCAATCTCGCCGATAATTAGAGCGATCCGTAAATCAATCCCGGACTGAATGGCGGGTTTTATCGCGCGATACGGACGGGGTGACGTTTGGGCGCGGTAAGTGGTGTCAATTTAAATAAATTAGTAGTTCGGGGCGAACTATTTATTTATTTATCGTATGGCATTTTACAAAGGTCTATTACATTTAGATAAGATAAGATAAGATATTCGTTTATTGAATTGCCATAACACAGTTACAGAGTGAGCAGTGGACATTGTGTAAAGATAATTATGCAACAACAATTAACAGCAACATATGAATAGATTAAAAACGATGTGGTCGTTATGTGTCATGGTAATAAAAAGGGCTCTGAACTCAGCGTGTGCTATAGGTATTGCACAGCAAAGACCTATTAGCGCTGATTTTCATTCCGAGCCTGAAGTGAAATGACGAGCTCCAAACGAAACATGATAAAATCAATAAATAATTAAATGCACTTTTAAAACTAAAAACATTCAAGATGCAGATAGAATTGCACAATATTACAATGCTTAAAAATAAAATATGAACATTAGCCGTAGATAATAATTTTAACTTAGATTTTTAAAACAAAACAAGAAAGACCCAATAAATAATTTAAGTCGATAAAAAAACAACAAAACGCACTTATTTCATAAGCTTCAATTATTATAAATAATTCATTTAACAATTTAGAATTATTATTGTAAAAATAACGATGTCAAAATTTTCATTCATTTAGATAATTGGCTGAATTGGCGGTGAGGTTCTTAAAAGCATCTGTTGACCCGTTGTACTTCGTCAGTGGGCATTTGTATGCTATATGGTCTATAGTCTGTTACTATATACCACATAGTCCCCGTACTATAAGCTCGCGGTTACATGACAGCACAGAGTGTCAGAGTCAGAGTGTACACTTTTGTTGTAAAGTCGCCCGTAACGTAACCGAGTAGAGTGCTAGCGTGTAAGCGTCTACGTGCTGTCGTGTGTACTATACAACCTCGTATCTCGGCAACCTCTTCATCGATTGTTGTTCGAACCAGTTCGAAAGTTTTGTTCGAGGAGGTAGGTACTCAAATGGTCCCTTATTTTTTTTTTGTTTGTCATAACTTTTTTCGAGGTGTTTGAAAGGGTATACTTTCTGTGAGGTCCCATAAACATGGTGAAGATCTGATGAAGAACTTTGAAGATGGAGAACGGAACTCCTCAACGGACAGCTACACATCACTTAGGCCGTCTTGCACCACTTCTTAAATGCCATTTAAATCGACTTTTGTATGAAGATTTTAGTTAAATGCTGTTTAAACCATATTTTAGAAAGTGGTGCAAGACGGCCTTAGAATCAGTGCAATCCTTTTCACCAGTGAAGCCTTTTTTGTCTTTTATTTGGTTTATTGTTATTATTATCAAGACAATAGCCTTACAGACGAAACCCTGCCCCGTAGGTCGCAAGACGAAGCAACTTCATTAAGGTTGAAGCTAGAAAGGATTGTCGGTCCATTAATTATAAGGGCCCCGAAATGTTTAGCTGGAACGAAGATGCGATCCGAGCACTCCTTGTTAGGCACAATCAGGTGAAAGCTGAAAGATATCCCTCTTAAGTGGGCTCTTAGTTTAAAAACCATCTTTCTTTAGCCCTTTATACATCTTAGTTAAGTAGGTAACTAAAAAAAAAAAGAAGGGTTGCAAAAACATCACATTTTGTGAAAAATATACCCCAGTTGGCAGCAGACTGTCAAAAGTCTCTTGCCATGCCATCTGGATTTTTTCTCAAAAACATTATATTATTTTGAAGATATCTGTGGATTTTTCACCACTGCACCTTTAGGAATGTTTTCTTGTCTTTCTATTGTTTCTTGATTAAAGCTGACGTTTAATTGTTTCCTTAAAACAGATTCGTGAAATTTAATAAAAAATCGGAGTTTAACCCTCTGCGACTGACGTGGTCCAATTTTCACAATTCTACTGACGTGGTAGTCCACCAGACACCTTTTCAAATGCAAATATTTTTATAAAATTAAATTACGTAGCTTTTCCTTTCATACTCGTTACATTTCTAGGCTATTTGTTTATGTTAGGAAATTAACTTCAAAGAAAATAAAATACTTTTATTTTCAAAAATAAACTATTGTTATTGACTTCCCTTAAATCACTCTATGAATTTCTAGTAAGTCATTTATGACTTAGAAAAAATAACAAAATCAACTTTTCTAAAATTTATTATTAGTCATTTAAAAAGTTAACACTTTCAGTAATCATTCTAAAAAAAATTAGATACATTCGTTGGTTTAGTTAAAAAATAATCAGTTTCAAAGTCACAACTTTTTTTGTCAATTTTCACATAGTGGCTTGGAGCCATCTTGGAGCACTGGAAGCAAATTGGCTTTGAACTTGGTTTGCTTTTTATTTATTTTTCATATATTATAATTTTTTATATTATTATTATTTATTTTTTAGTTACTTTTTATTTTTGTTGGAAAAATCGAACCATGGGTCCATGGATGCGGATGGCTAGGGACCGTGAGAAGTGGCGCGAGGGGAAAAAGGCCTATACCCAACAGTGGGCAGAAGTGGGCTGATGATGATGATGATGATGATGAAATCGAAATCGAGCTTTCTGCCAATTGGCGGAACAGACTGAACAAGTGGTGGTGGAGGTGGGATATCTAACAACATTTTCTTGTAAATTATGTTCAAACAGCTTTCTGCTCTGTGGACTATACTCATAGATACTGTTTCACCGTTATACCTACGTTATCCAGGGAAAAACAGACCCAGGGTCTTTAACCTCCACGTTAAAAACTGTTTTCTCAGTTTGCGTTAGTTACAAAACACGTTGTAGTGAAGCTATGGTTTCTGTGAGTCTGTCAAGATCTAATACGTCAAATTTGACGCATTTACTACTTCTGACGTCGTCAATTTGTCTTTGACAGACGCAGACCAACGAAAAATCACAAAATAACCTAAAAAATGCTTATAGTAAGGTGAAATAAACTTATTTACTGATGTGGTAGTTTAGGAGACACTATGAAAATATAACAGTTTTACTGAGGTGGTAGTCTAGTAGACACTTACGTAAATACTGATGTGGTAGTCTCATGGACACCTTCCTCCCCCAACGCGCACGTGCGCTCTCTCCGACCGCTTACCACGTACTGACCGACCCACGAGCTCACTATAGGAAGGTACTGAGAGCGGTGCGGCTCAAGATAATAAATAACGGAAATAAACCGAATTTCATGTTTTGCGGTGTCTGTGGGACTACCACGTCAGTCGCAGAGGGTTAATAAAATACTTCAGCTTCTTCACTCGAAAGCCGTTGAAAAGCTTTTGTAATTAAATATAAGTAATTTGTGATGTTTTATAATTACCTATGGATTGAACATAATAATATTTTCCTATCACACTTAATAATTCATCATAGATGGAGTGAACATTCTACTTTATATTTTCATATCATACTTAAAAATTCATCATAGAGGCAGAACAATAATTATTATATCCGGTATGCCAAATTGCTGAAAACCCCCGCTTTTTACTCAAAAACTTTTCAGCAACAACAAAGTAAAGGCTCACACACACCACACACACGCTGGAGTAATAAAATACATTACACCGCCACGGAATGGATTAACCGTGTTCCCTACGCAACAACTCTAAATTCTACTTATTTACGTACTTAATGCTTCGCGTGTACCGCCCCCTTAACATGGTCTAGGGGTGGGTTATGGAAACTCTACCAGTGCGCCTAGCAAGATAGGCTCTATCTTTTTATCACATCTATTCGAAAAGACCTAGCTCGTTCCCCGCAAACAGGGACTAAAATAGCTTTTTAATCCCGGAGGGACACAAAGTGATTTGAATTTGGAATATGGATCTGTAAGTAAAAGTTCAAATGACTAAAGAGTTTACAGACAACATTGAAAGATACGAACAATGTATGGACAAGAAACTGGCAGTATGAAAAAATATACCGCGCGGCGCAAGCCAAATAAAACAAAGTTTGTAGAAAAATAAAAACGTCAGAAATGCATTCCGTCTTTGTTAGTGTACTAAAATTTGGATTTTACTTACTTTCATAAAATAAAAGTGTTTCTTCCTCAAGGAGTGAGAATTCAAGTGTTAAGGGTAGACGATAGCAAAGTGGCGGGAAATTCATTTTTTTTTACAGTTTTTACATTTTGTAGCTAAACTGAGCTATTTTTGTTCAGCGATTTTTCGTTCGCGGCAAGCGGTTGTTCTTTTGTTTACAATAATGAAAAGAATACTCTGTTATTTCCGCGAACGTAAAATCGCTGAACAAAAATAGCTCAGTTTAGCTACAAAATGTAAAAAACAGTGAAAATTTTGAATTTCCCGCCACGTCGCTATCTTTCCAACTTAACTCCACAGAACAGTGTGTCGGATGCCGAGCCGACGCTAATTATTCGTAAGTTCAGTCACTTCATACCACATACCTTCATACTTCATAGAGGGTGATAAAAAGTAGACTGTTAACCTCGGGAACAACAATTTTAAAGCTCGAGTACTTTGAATCCCTTGCTGCGCTCAGGATTCTACTTTAGAATCCTTCGCTCCGCTCTGGATTCAAAGAAACTCTCTCCCCTTAAAAAATGTGTTTTAGTCCCTCGGGGAAACAATCTACAATTTAACCTCAGACACCCCAACTTTTAAATGTGATTTCCCTTTTGTTCTACGACTTTTCGAAAAGCTCGATACTTTTTATTTTACTAGTCAAACGAGTGAAATTTATGAAGGAAAGCGCGCGCGACTGGGATGTGCTAGGGGAGCGATGTAACGTAACAGAGTGAGATAGAGCTTATTTTATCGAGTTTTGCGGTCAGGCCGCTACTGTAGCGACAATCCGTCGGTAAAAACAATATCTACGCGGGTTCACTCACGAAGTTTTCCTGCAACGTTACTCTCATGACGATTGCGATGCTTTATGAAAAGCTGAAACTCAAGGACCGCATAAGGGCGTGCACACACTCCCCCTAAGGAGGAAAAGTGAGACGTGTAGAGCGAATTTGCATAGTCTAGTCCGGGCTTAATTGGATCGCGTCTAAAGGTAGTAATACACTGGGATGTAAGCAGCTACCGTGCTTAGAGCCATGGAGCTTGATCCTGCGTAGTTGCTTTGTTCATAGGGCTGTCACACATTAAACTTTGCGAAATTACCTTTCCCTTCAACTGAAACACTGCTAGAGAGCTAAACGCAGTAAGTATCAAGATAACCACATATGAATTAAATAAAAAATCCATGTATGTGGAGGAAGGTACTGGTACACACGACAGCACGTCGACCTTTACACGCTAGCACTCTACTCGGTTGCGTTAGGGGCGAATTTTCAACAAAAGTGTACAGACTGACGTGCAGTCGTGTGTACAACACAGGTTTTTTGCCTACAGTGAGTGCCAAGTCCGCCCAAAAAACATAATATCTTCTTTTTTGGAACCAATTGCTACCTACTCTATCTATCTATCTATATATATAAAAATGGATCGCCGTGCATTAGTCTCGCTAAAACTAAGAAACGGCTTGACCGATTTGCATATTTACTGTTTTGTTTAGTTCACCATAGTTCAGGGTAGGTTTAAAAGCAAAGAAATATGGGAAAAGTTAAAGGATTAGCTGAAAAACGGAAGAAATAAATATTGGTAATTTTGTACTGGAATCGCCATTTTTGACGCGGAGAGTCAAACTATTTCAGGTGATACGAAGTTAACCGGGTCAGCTAGTATTGTATAAAACTTTGGTTTCCACCTCCAATAGTTTTGTATGATACATCGTTAGATAGGTATTTGTCAGCTCAATAAAAGTTGTTACATGTAGTTCAGAGTTATACTGCACTGTAAATTTTATTTCAATTGTATGAAGCCTGGCCCCACTTGAAACTATACATTTTCATGCTGTGCTGTTAAACTTATAAACACAAGAAGTTGCCACTGGTTTCTGTCCAACGAGATGTTCTTTGAGACGCCTGTCTATAGGTCACTCAGGTCCTTTCCAATTAATTCGGCAGGGACCTCATTATAATGGCAGCTCAGTCAAAATACATATAACGTGGGAATTATGATAAAACTAAGGCCTTTGCATCTACGTAATGAGATGATTTATACAGCGTCCAGTGGCACCTTCACTCACACTAGATGGGTGAAGAGACCACTCGGCGCTGCAGTGCCTGGGACATTGTTTTTAGATGGAGTAGGCTTGCCCAGCACCTATAACATCCTGACAGCTTAGTCGACCTAGCCCACAGGAAAGACAGGTCAATACGTGTGGAGCCAACTAAGCCGCGGGTTTCCTCACGATGTTTTCCTTCACCGTTAGCGAGTGGGAATTATGATAACGACCTATAAAATTGACCCACGGCGGGACAACCCTGAACTATAATCCCTTACATCTCACGCGGCGCATTAATTTGCATTACACGCGCGCGCAGTGCATGGCCCTATAAAATGCGGTAATAGCCGGCTTATACGTCATAAACGGTGCTTCGCAAGCGCTTTTCAAAGGCACGAAGGAGTGGTTCGAATTGGCTGAAAAAGCAGCGATTGCGGTGCCAAAAAAAGAAACGAATATTTGGATGTTTGGATACCTTATTGCCTATTCTTTGGGCTAGGCCAAATAAGCTGAGATCTGGCTCGGTAGCTAAATTGATAGAGCGCCTGCATGGTATGCACGAGGTTGCGGGTTCAAGTCCTGCCCCGAGCGAATTTTTTTAACCTAATAAAAATATTTATAATGTCCCAAAGCCATTTTAAGTAATAGTGAATTGTGTTGTATCTACAGTAGACCATTTTATTTAGTTCACCTAATTCAAAGGTTTAGACAATTTTAATATCAGATCTGTCTCGATACACAAATTTTGGCCGACAGCAAAAATCTTCGCGCAGAGAAAGTGGTTCCACATTCGTCTGCTCCCAGACTAGAGGCCGCGGGTTTTCCCACTACGTTTTCCGTCCACAAAAGTGCTGTGCACTCTGCAGCCACAATCACAGTTGTCAATATCGGCCGAACCATTGTCTGCTCGGCTCATTGAGTTGTGAACAATGGAATCTCCTCTTCGCAACGAGTGCTCATTGCTGTAATGACAGCCACTGCATTCGATGATATAGTGTGTGCAAAAGGCTCACTGTGAATTGAAATTGAAATTGAAAAAGTTTATTTGTCACACAAAGAAAAAAAGCACACAAGTACAAATTATAAAAATTCAATAGTTACCTACTTTTTGTGACAATGCCCAGCTTTTTGCTGTGTGTGTGAACATCATCACAGCGCTGATTTTCAGCAAATCCGTGTTCTCGATCAGAATGGTTTTAACAAAATGCGGGAGAGACATGCGTGGAGAGAGTATGCGTGAGAGGCCTTTTTGCATCTACGTAATGAGATGATTTCTTCATCGTCCAGTGGCTCTTTCACTCATACTAGATGGTTGAAGAAACCTGTGCCTGGGACATTATTTTTGATGGATTAGGCTTGCCCAGCATCTATGCCATCCTGACAGCTAAGTCAGCCTAGCCCACAGGAAAGACAAGGTCAATTGTGTGGAGTCAACTAAGCCACGGGTTGTATGGCTCTTGTATATCAGTATGCAATTTACCACTGTTTACTATACAGCCAGGTAAGCCCTATACATGGTACTTTCTTGCTTCAAGATAAGTTTTTGCTGCCGTGGGTCTTGAGTTCAGACCTACGAAATTGCCACTGTAATGTTCTCAATAATGTACTTAATAAGTATATCGCTACTGTTGAGTGTCCTCAGTTTACTTATATTATCAGATTACCTACATAACGTTTTTGTGTTTTTGCAATAAATTAACAAGAAACTTTGGGAATAAACCTCTTCAAAGAAACTACTGAATTTAATTTTAGCTGAGACACGTTTCGAACATTTTTGTTGTCAAAGAAATCAAAATTTCTGAGCACGACACCACACAACACTTTCAAAAAGATTCGGTTAACACAACAGTAGTTGCATCTTTTTCAATCTTTCAGTTTTTATTCCCATTTGCTGTTATAATTTTATTAGTCATTCAATTTGTATACAATTTAAATTTCCATTGCCACATTAACAACCGGAAGAGTTAGAAATTCAAAACGTTCCGTGAAACTAGAAACTAGATGAACGCATCCTTTTCTGCCCTGAATAGGTCGGCGACGAGGCAATATTGGACAAAAGTCGACATTATCTGCGCTGGCTGACACAGCTGCCTCTGTACAATAGACCTACCTAACGCTCTAGCTAGGACGAAGTAATAACCATTTGATATTAGCGTTGAGTAAAAGGAACACTAGATGTTAAACCACACTAACAATCTTTTGTTTTCCAAAGGCTGCTCCGGAAAATGTTCTGATTCTAGGTACATTTTGATGTTTTGCGCCGATGCTCGCACAAAAATCGTTGCATCTTCACACCTGTCCTGAGCGGCTACCACGAGTGCTTACTGTCACTGTCACTGAAAATGATAAGTTGGATAAACAACCTTACTACTAGAGTATTATGATACATGACAGACGTCCGGCAGACGTCCGGCACAGCTTTTTCGCACTCGTGGTAGCTACTCAGATGCTCCACAGTGCAGCTGGCAGGATCTCCTGGAGGCGACCTCCAACGCGATCAAGTTAACGCATTTCTGGGAGCGCGACATGTGACGCTTTCCACACGAGAGGAGAAAAACGAGGAAACCCCGGTTTTGCCCTTCTACTGCGACGCTATTTAAGGATAAGCGACTCTACTAATAATAATAAAGTAAGTGAGGAAATATGCTCTTTAGCGTGAGATTTTCACCTAACGCTCAAATCACAAAGGTCGCGTCGAACGATTCAAATTTCATTACGGAAGGACACTTAATTAAATGAGTAAATGTCGAAATTCAATTAAGTCCGGAATTCTCCCTATACCCAAATTCTTAATAATAATTTTGATGTTAATTTACTTAGGGAAGGTACAGTGAGTCAGTCAGTGGCACTTTAGAAGTACCTTCTATATCTCTATGAGAAGTAGGTATCTTTTTTCATGTAGCCTGTGTTATATCCCACTGCAGGGCAAAGGCCTTCCCCCTCTCAGCCCAGATTTTTCGCTCGTGAGCCCCTCCCACCACTCCGGCAAATATTTGTCGAGATCGTCTCGCCATTTTCTAAATATCTATTTCCATCTTCATAAAAATATATATTTTAGCCAAATTTTTATTAGTTAGTAAGTCTAATTGACATTGTTTCCTATTAGAATTTAATTATTTAATGTAAATTTTCTTAAATTTTCAGAACATTGATAATGGTTAAAATGGTTTTGTGTAAAAATGTTACGTAATCGAATTATGACGTCACTTTTAACAAGGCTTTTAGCCTTTTAAAACAATAACGCAATTACACAGCGCAGGTTAATCAAATCTGCGTTTCATACACTAACAAACAAAATTGACCTTTTTTGATAGGTACAATCGACGACACAACGCGCTAACCCTTTTTGTTCTGAAAGTAGTGTGGCTCAAATTTTCACAACGTCTTTTTTTTTTGCATTAAAACCTTATTATTTTCATGATTCTAAACAAAATTTATTTAGCTGATTGTGAGATTTGCACGAACTTCAGTTTTTTGGGCAGTAACACAAATGGTGGTTTGACCAGAAAAACAAATCAGCTTAATTTTTGTTGTTCTGTAGTTAAGAATAATGAAAAGAGCACTAAGAAAATATTGAACAAAAATATCTCAGTTTACAACAAAATTAAAAAAAAACTGTGAAGTTTATCGTCTGGGTAGGTAATGGAAATGGTAAGGACCGCGCCCGTTGATTTCCTCGTATGAGGAAGTGGCCACTTTTGGTGTCAGAGCTTTAAGGCCGCTCAAAGGGCGTCTGACATGTGTTTACGATTGTTGTTAACCATTCAGTCCACGAATTAAGATTTCCCGGCTGTTGTTGACATTAAGATTTCAACAACAGCCAGGACCAACGGTTTAACGTGCCTTCCGAAGCACGGAAGCACTCAGAAATTATTTCCACTAGCGGTCATCCATCCATAGACTGACCGCGTCCGTTGTTGCTTAACTTTGCCAATCCATTAAGAACGGCAAGTCCAACCTAGGCTGTTAGCGCTTCGTCTTATCTTTTTCTTTTTATTGGACTACTGTACCTCCTACACATTACCATCAAGTATTAGCAAAATGTTCCAGCTTCCTTGTCTGTCTCTATAAATCCGTGCAACGCCCTGAGAATAATGAGTCTTTTATGGGGACGTCAACGGGTCCGATGACATTCTTTGTCTGACTTCCCTTTGTATAGTTCTGCGAATGGTTCCCAGAATTATTATGAAACCTCACTGATGTGATAATAAAATTCCACACTAGACAGGTATTCCCATACAAATGACAGCTAATTCAGAATGCCAGTTTGAAACGTCGTCGACCGCGAGTGCCCCAAGAACTACTTTGTCACCTTTGTGTATGGACACTTTCTCGATTCGTTTAATGTATCTGTGGAGGTAATTTTCTCCTATATGTATACCTACATCTGTGGATGTATACTCGTACAAGAGGTTATTTTGAACACTTTTCTTTGCGCACGGGCTCATTCAGTATGTTCGGCGGCGGCTCCATCTGGAGATTTTGCGTTGAGGGTATTAAGCCTAAGGCGCTCATTTCCCCACGATATTAACCTTCGCGGTAAAATCAGCAAGTGGTAATGAAATCAATAGTCAAATACTGTTTTTGTTTGGACTTTTGTCGACCCGTTTTTTGTATCCTCAGGGCTACCACCGCTCCAGGAAAATGGATTAATACTAAAGCATTATAGACTTATTGTATGAGTATAACAATATAATTCTGTAAGTAGTAACTGTTGTATTATTGGAAATACAAACCATCAATTATTATCATGTGTGACTTTCCATTGTTGGCGGGACGCTTATAGAAAAGGGGCTTATAGTTGAAGATATTAGAAATTACAGGTACATCGAATAATCTGTTAATCAACTGTAAACGGTTTTCAGTTGCTTTTTAACCGCCTTCAAGAAGGCGGAGGTAGGTACTCAATAAGATACTTTATAGGCCACGTTCTTTCGTTATCTCATAGATGGCGGTAAAAAAGCAGTGTAGAGTCTTTACTAATAGCATAGATATTTTATTTTTTTAGAGGCCCGGATACGAACCAATCGAGCCATTAAGGTTTACACAAAAAAGTTTACAATATGTATAGACCACTGTATCGGCGTTGACAGCCTTGTTGGACCACAGAGGGAAAAAAAAAATTGGACTAACTATTTGATTGGTTGAGGAGCTAGGTAACAAAAAATCCAGCCAAAACTGTTGAAAAGCTAGGTATGTTTGTGAAATATTTTAGAACATAAAAGTAATATTTTGAAGGCGTGAAAACGGATATGCACAAACATACCTACATTCACCATCGGAAAAATCTGACCTTTTGAAAAATAATTCAAACAACTTATGTTCCTATTTGAAACCTATTGTGAGGGGATTATTAGGTATCAATGGATTGAGTGAATGGTAAAAGCGGAAATACTACATTTTGCTTCATCACTCATATCTAAATTTGTGTTTGGACGTATATGTACGAAGGCAACGAGCGCGAACTGCCATAAAAAAACACGTCTCGTCAGCGACATCTATAGTTACAAATTTGGAACTACAACTTATGAGCTGTCAAAAAATCACCCTTTGGTTTAATTTGAAGGAATGAACGTTTTTCAGTCATTATTTCAAAAGGTGCAATTTTTCTTTTTTATGTGTGTTACCTTACAACTTCTCCGTGAAATGATATCGATGATTCTGTTTTGGTTTGAAACGGTATAATTATTTATTTTGTAAAAGAACAATAACATAGTATTAATTTCATTATTGTGAACAACAATAATTCAGCCAATTATGTATTCTGGTCGACAAAGAAGTGCCATGCCCAAAAATCTAGTTTAGCAAATTAGCAAATTTCTCAAATCAGAAACCGGCAGTCAGTTCGATTCCACAGTCTCAACACGATGCAAAACCACATTGGGAACCTTCGAGAATACACCCCTCCATTGTTCGAACAAGCTATTCGTTTAATTATTGAATCGAACACAATGGCTTCTGCTACAGAAAATACAACCTTGCATCGATAACGGTAGGAACTACTGTCCTCTACAATGCTCGGAACATTGAAGGGGTGAGATTTCCGTACAGGAAGTGGAAGTGGTGTGTGAACTTGTTGGTACTTTATGCTTTGACCCAGTCTATCTTTTTAACCCCCGACCAAAAACAAGGAATTTTATTGTTTGACCGCTATGTGTGTGTGTGTCTGTCTGTGGCACTGAAGGCCGTAGCTCTTAAACGGGTGAACCTATTTGGATGCGTTTTTTATTATTATTTAAAAGCTTGTTTTCTAAAGAGTGTCCTGAGACATGTTTAAGGTGGAAAGATAGCGACGTGGCGGAAAATTCAAAATTTTTACTGTTTTTTAAATTTTGTAGCTAAACTGAGCTATTTTTGTTCAGCGATTTTTCGTTCGCGGCAATTACATAGTATTATTTTCATTATTGTAAAAAAAAGAACAACAATAATTCAGCCGATTACGTGTTCTGGTCTACGACAAGTTTTTTGGGCAGTGCCACTGCTTCGTAGACCAGAACACATTGCTATCGTCTACCCTTAATGAAAAGTTTTTTTAGAATTTAGTAGTTAGGGGCTATCGTATGAGGTAGTGACCAAGGGTTTAACGTACCTACCTTACGTAGCACGGAAGCGGTCAGATGTTATTGCCACTAAGCGGTCACCCATCCATGGACTGACCGCGCCCGATGCTGCTTCACTTCGCCAATCGATTAAAAATGGCTAGTCTGACTAGGCTGTGAGCGCTGGCGTGTATTTTATCTTCTGCTTAGCAAGAAACAGAAAAGAAGACATCCAACCTCCATTAGTAGCCTGCCAAGAAGAAGAAGAGATCAACCTCCGAAGGTCAAAGGGCTCAAACCCTCCAGAAGGCAGGAAGCTAGAGTGGTAGTAGCTTGTTAAGGCGATGAAGAGTTCAGATTAGAACAAAGCATAGTGGTTGAAGACTGCACCCAAAGACGAAGGGTAGCTATCTTGACTCCATCTTAAATACGTGCAGCTTGTGACCAAAATGAACAGTTTATTTTGGCATCAAGTAAAAATTTAAAGAGAAAAAACTTCATTTCTGAAAACACATTACATAAAATAAAACTCCTTTACAGTCTTCAACACGTCATCAAGGACATTTATGAAGAGCTTGCGCGCAAGAGTGTCTCCTGCGGGGGTAGCATGACTTTTATCGAGGCGGATTTATCCAACAAAATGGCGGTTTATCAGCATTTTTGACGTTTATAGTGGGTTATATATCGCTCTCGACGATTTATAACCCACTTTAGACGTCAAAAATGCTGATAAACCGCCATTTTGTTGGATAAATCCACCTCGATAAAAGTCATGCTACGGGGACTGGTGTACGTACACCTCGATTGATCGGCACCGGGTTGGTCAGTTTGTGCATGTTTGTGCATAACGCAACCCATACTTGTTTGTAAACAGCGGCGAACGAAAAAAACATGGAAGCATTTCTTCAAGCTAACCCATCCTCTAAAATCGGCACACGCATCTACTCGCGCAGCAGCTTTGTTAAAAATATTTTAAACCAATAAGAAAACAAGAAACTCCGTCATTGGTGGATAGTTTTCGCGCTATTGACGTTATTGGACGTATTATACTGACAGCGTCAAACTGACGTCTTCTCCAATTCACGTCTAATACCTACGTCTATCCAACTACTAAAATCGTGAGAGGAACCATCAGTAGACTCCGCCTATACGAGAACCATATTATTCATTTGTCAGGGCTATTGAGATCTCCATGTTTTCTTCTGCTCGCTGGTAAACAGTAAAATTGTTGACTTCGCGCTACAGTAGTGCCCCTAACGGCAAATATATAAGCGCCGGTAGCCCTCATTCAGTTGGCCTAGTTTACAAAATAGAGATTATCAATGACAAAGAAGGTAGAAAGTACCTCAAGTCAATAATGAAAAATTAATATTTAAAAATGCGAAGTCCTCGCTTACGCTTTCTATGGCGTGCTAAAAAGTGTATGGGATAGGTGTTTTTCCCGCCTAAACTAAAACGGTCTACAGGGTGTTAAAAGACCGCCGATAGACCCGAAAGGCACGCATACTAGACACCAAAACAAAGTACTTTTTCGATAAATTATTGTTGGGAAATGATTTTGGTTTTTTAGGTTATAATTTTGTTAAATATTTTATCACGCAATGGACGTGTAACGCAGAGAAGTCTTATTGCGCAAACGTTGGCATACACTGATGCTACTTATGCTTGAGGTGCCGATTTATAGAATACATTGTGGGTTGCAATGTTAACGTCGATTTTTGTAGGAAATACTCAAAATGTTGTTATAGCTTCTTGAAAAGAAATGTTATTCGAGACTAAATTAATTTCAGCAAAAAAAAAATTAATTAAGTCCGACTTTGAACCTTAATGTCTCGGAAACCGTTGATTTCCTAGGCATAGTTCCTTGGGCAAAAATGTTCGTTATGATGAGGACTATACGTGGTTTCCCGCTTTGTTGGCGGTCTTTTAACATCCTGTATAGTCTTGCCAGATACCCAATTCACACCAGATCCGTTATCAACAACAACTATTTAGCGCAAACGGGTTAATATTCATACATTAAATGTCGATAAAATGCTGATGGTATGTTCTTTATAAGGTGTGTAATAGGCACTGCGTGCGAAACTTTAGAATTGTGTTATTGTGTCTTTAGGACAAAATGTCGATGGCTCCTACGTAAACTACCGTATCCCACAAAATGGCGATTTTCATGTTTTTAGTTTTTTGTCATTAGATGATTATTTCGCATGTATCCCAAAAACAAAAACTTAATAATATTCAAAAATGAAGATTTTTTCAGACGTAAACTATCGTATGTTGATCACGGGCGCGCCGTAAACTATCGTATCGACCTCTTGCGGTAGTTTACGTGGGACACATTGCATGCTACGCCTATCGTAAGTATATCTTACCATTCTCTACGTGGGAAGTATATAGATCTGAGCTTGTGTTTTGTGATGAAGCATGTTCTTAGTAAACATGTTAAGTATTCAGTTTTGTTAGTTTTCCTGCGTTTTCTATCAATTTTGTTCAAAACTATAGTATGTAACACATACGATTACGTACGTTGATTTTTCGAGGGGGTATGCTACGCTATGTTACACATACCATTTTGTACGACGTCGATAAAAAGTGATGTGGTATCGTATGTAACACGTACGATTGTTTACTTGGTTTATATGAACCTGTTAACTATTGTATGTGTCACTTAGACTTATTTACGTTGCAATATTAGGCTGAGCTTATGACAATATCTTACAGATACAATAGTTTGCATGGAGTTGAACAAAAAAAAATAGATTTTTTATTCAAATATTGAAATAATTCAAATCGTTTATACCACTTAAAGCAGATTTGATTAATAATAACATCTTTTTTATCTTAGAAAAATATTGTTAATACAAAACCATCACTGAAATCGACTACTTATTAAACGGATGGAACAAACTAAAAATCAAAACAAAATCATAACATAAAAGTTTTCGCTTTGTGTATCGTATGGTGGAAAACAAATATACTTACTTCATGATGGTAAATTACACACTACTGTTTGGGACCTTCACTTTCACTAGAGTTATTTTTAACAAGGATTTGAAATGAAACACGGATGTGGTTTCTTATAGACTGACCAACCGTTTTTGTATGCATGCTTAAGATACGCTTTGGTTGACGATGAAATTTCAGTTACCCGGGTTTTCAATTTCCGAGACTCGACTTGGCGTAGGCAAATCAATACCAATAGAAGCTGAACACCAAACACATGAAGGTAACAAGAAATTCATTTATAAAATATATTTTTTACTGAAGATACAAACACTCCACAAAGGAGCTTCAAAACAAAGATTAAGAGATCCTCATTTGGTTCATCAAATACTCACAAAGTTACCTAAGGATTTAAAAAGGCCCAATCTTGGTGTAGTTTGCAGCAGACTTTTAGATTGAAAATCTGTTCATAGCCTGTAAGTTAATACATTAACCACTTTTTGTTTTTTCTAAAGCACTAACCCGTGCTAGGGAATAATTTAAACATTTATTTGGTAGAGCGCCTGCACGGTATGCGGAAGGTTGCGGGTTCAAGTCCTGTCCCGAGTGAATTTTTTCAACTTATTATAAATGTTTAAATTAATAAATTAAATTATTAAAATCATAGATAAATCTGTATTTATTCTAAATGAATTCTTTTGGCCAGTTGGATGGACTCAAGACTTGTTGAGAACTGTGTCTGTATGCTTGACAAGCTCAGCCGTCACCATTAATTTCATTTGGTCTAGTTCCTAGACACGCGGTGTTCATGTGCATGGTAACGAGAAGATCAGTGTTAATGGATCAGTGGCCTTTATACAGGGCGTCCCACGGCTATGCCACATGGAGGGAAAGTACCTTGAATATTGTAGATGGAATATTTTACTGAAAGAAGACATTATTTTAATTTAAAAAACAATTTAAACTGCATTCATAGATATTGAAATAATTACATGGTTGAACCGGGAATCGAAACCGTTACATGAGAAAAATTATTACCCTGTAGTTTTATCATACCGATCGAAAGGCTTCATCATAAGGATTATTTTTTGCTAAATAACATAGTGTCAGAAATAAAGGAAGACCATGAATTAAATAATGTCTTCTTTCAGTAAAATGTTCCATCTACAATATTTAAGGTACTTTCCCTCCATGTGGCATAGCCGTGGGACGCCCTGTATAGACAGTATATGAACGCTTCTAAGTATGAACACAATAGTAAGCCAAACTGAAACTCCGATCTGCGTGATGTATTGTATATTCCAAAACTTTCATTGTGCCTAAGGTACACTGTGTTTGGCTTGGCTTCTTTGACTAAGTCTGTATACTAATAGGTTAAATGTCTGACTCATCTTTGGATCACAAAGTAACCAACAACCACCACAACCAAAGAGTATTCTATCCGTCAATCTACGCCAGAGAAAATACACGTCTGAGTCTGAGTGACTGCTGCAGTCTTCTTAGGATTAGGGCATGTAATATCGGATGATTTTCGATTCCGGAACTGAGTTACGATACTACTGGTTCGATTCCGGAATTCCGGAACCAGTTCCGGAATTAGAAAAAAGTATAGGAAATAAAAAAAAAACAATTAATAGGCGTTAAATTGTTTTGTTAAATCAAATCTTTATCATAAAATTAAATAAATAAACAAAACTCTTGACTAAGTTCAATTAAACAGCCTAAAAAAAATAAAGTATTTACAGGTCGCGTCACGAGTTATGAGCGCTGACCTTGAATGCGCAGAACTAATTTTTTCGGTCTGTTTGGTGGGGTACGCGGGGGGCGACGGAGAGGCGCGGTCGCCGGCGAGCGCGGGCGCGTGATTGGTAGATCAGTCGCTCTAGCCTCGGGGTACAGTCGCACACATCGTTTTTTTGTTTCGTCGCAGAAAGAATGCCGAAACAAAATGTTTTAAAAAGCTAGTTCAGAAAGATTCAAAAAAGTTATTGAGAACCATACATATTAGATTGAGATTATTGTTCATTGATTGTACACACGATAGCACGACAGAGTGTACACTTTTGTTGCAAAGTCGCCCGTAACGTAAGTGAATAGAGTGCACGCGTGTAAGCGTCTATGTGCTGTCGTGTGTACACCCATTTTATCGTAATGTCCGTTAAAATAATTTTATAGAAAACCATTTAAAATATAACGAGTGCAAAATCCGCAAAGAATACTTTCAATCTTTAAGTTTAGTCAGTTTCTCCGATTTTTATAGTATCTCACTCAACTATAGTTCAGCTCAGCGTCAGTCTTAGATCCCGCGTGGATATTAGACAGTTTGCGCGCGATTGTACACACCTGCGCAGACATCCCCACCAGTTTCGTCGAGCGCTCATAACTCGTGACGATACCTGTAACAAAACTTTAATCTTCCGCAAGAAAAGTATTAAAAAATGTTGAAATTGTGAATAAACAATAACGCATAATATGTTTTTTCAAATGTTCTCAAAAAATTAAGGTTATGATACTTATGATGTTTCCATGCTTTGACTTATTCAAGTTAATCTGTACGCTGTGGCATGATAAAACTTAACTTCAATCATTCGAAATTATTTAAAAATACAATTAATTAAATGCGAAACCCAAAGTCGTTAAGCCATGTCAGAGACACTTTGGGTGGCCTAAAAACTCTGACACCAGGGGTGGCCACTACCTCATACGATTACCTACCCCCCAATACTTACATTTTTTCCAAGAGTTTTGATTTATTTTGTGTAGTACGAATGCACTCCCGAGCGAGAGGCTGACTGGTTGGTGAAATGGTGAATGAACGAAACGCAAGCGTCGATGGCGGCGATTTGAATTCAAACTTCGCGCGCGGTACGGTGCATTTCACAAGAGAGTACAAAATTGGTACTACAAATATGCAAATTTTATTATTAAGGTACCTTATCTTACAAATAATTATATGAATATCGGATTGCGATATTTACTTCAGTTCCGGAATTGTAATATTGTAAAAAATCATCCGAAATTCCGGAGTTACGAAATCTCGGAATTCCGGAATCCATGCCCTACTTAGGATAACTATCATGGGCTCCTAAGCTTGAAAGTTTAGGTAAAGTTTAGCTCCTGCAATGCTCCTGTTTTGCATGTCCTGAGTAAGAATAGGAAAATGGCTGATACAAGTTATCCCGAAACCCGGCACTGAAGAATAACTATGTGACAACATCATCCCAAATTTCCAAATACGAATTCCCAATACAGATTCGTTAAAATTTACATGAATTCTTAAGATTGTTCATATCGTACTAATTTACAGTCTTTATTTCTAACTGTTTTCTTCAAAACTGTAACCGGCATGGTGTTTGAGAAAAAATTGATGCGTTTACCACCTCAGTGGCAAATATGAATTTAATTTCCCAACCGTCCTTTTCGAGCTCATCAACGGATAATATCGGGGTTGGTTAGCCTAAAGTAGGCCTATTTAGAGTTTATGCAAGCCTTAAAAAAATAACAAGTAATGAGAAAAGCACTGAGGCAGAGAGTCTACAATCGGCCACTCCTACTTTATTTAAGTCTAGTACTTTTTCATTAAATATCTTGAAGTCGGAAAGAATAAATAGTTGATTCGGTCGTGAGCTTCAAGGAAACTGTTGAAATTAAAATTACTATTTGCCAGGGTGGTAAACGCCACTAATTTTACCCAAGTCTCCACCCCGGTGGCAGTTTCGAAGGGGACAGTTGGGAAAATAGGAAATATACAAATTGATTAGTGGAACGGAAACATAAGGAAGTATAAAAAGTTATTTCATGTAAATGTTTATTTAAAATTTAGGTTCTACTAAATGTAATGAATGAAGTAAATATTAATTATCACTTAGATAAACCTCTGGTCCCATTTAAAATTTTAATATTTCCCCATGTATTTACTAAATTAATGTTACATACCATACTATTTTTCATGTGATTTACAAAGTAAAAAACTGTAAGTGCCACATACATGTCATTTTACCTGCGATTTATCCATGTAAAACATGGTATGTGAAACATACGATATTTTCAGTCACCTCATCCACGCCGTAAAAAATGGTAAGATTAACATACGATATTTTCTTACTTCGTTACCCCGTCGTAAAGAATCGTAACAACAATATCTCCAAAAGTATTCAAAATACAGCTTTTACTTTAGCACATAAAAATCGAGCCCAAAATAACCTAATTATGGTAAAAAATTCAAACCAAAAGCTTTAAAATCAAAAGAACGGTTAAAGAAAACATCTTTAAATGGCTCTCCTGGAAAGTTAGCTTTTTGAACATACGGTAGTTTACGTAGGAGCCATCGATGTATTGATTGAGGTTACAAATAGCTAAAATAAATCAACAACAATAATAATGTGGTAGCCCAGTCAAGTGTGTAGAACGTTGGATAGACAAGCATGAGGTCCCAGGGTCGAATTCCGGTGCAGACATGTATTTACCTATGACTTTAATTCATTTCAAAGTAATGTACCTACCCAATTAATTTTAGTAGCACTACCACTGTTGCTAACCGTAAAGGAAAACATCGTGAGAAAATAAGAGACAGTGGGCACGCGATTAAACCCGAACTCTCTCTGTTTCCGAGAGAAGAGCTGGCGTGAAATATATTTTTTTACAGAATTCTGGGCCAATAAATATGACAGACAAAGTCACCGACACGATAAGAAGAAGTATTTTTAATTACTACTGTTTTTTTTTATTTTACGACATTAAAATAGTACTGTTTTCATTAGGTATTCTAAACAACAAACAACCTTTGCTCGAACTTCTAGTTTTTTGGGCAGTAACTACCACCGGATTGCGAGTAAAAAAAAAAATCAGCTTCGTTATAATTGTGCTTCTGTGGTTTAGAATAATGAAAATAATACAATTTTATGTGAAAAATATCTCGTTTAGCTACAAAACAGAAAAAAAAAACTGTAAAAATTTGGGCTTTCCGGTCATGCTACTTTCATGTGCAAATAAGTATTAAATTTGTACAGGCTACATCTCTCCTTTCTCTTTTTTGAAGTCTCGGTCACAGTACCTACCTATTACTAGTGGTTCGCCCCGAACTTTGAACTCGCGACCCCATATCTCAGCAACCCCTTGACCGATTTGGCTCATTATTGTATTCGAAACGGGTCGAATCGCGATTGGTTTTTAGGCAAATTAATTACCTTATTTATCCCGACGTTTCGGCCGCGTTACAGCTGCCGTGGTCGCGGGTCTACGCGGGTAATTAATTTGCCTAAAAACCAATCGCGATTCGACCCGTTTCGAATACAATAATGTTTAAATATCGCGAATCATTAAAAGCGATTTGGCTCATGTTCGAACTTAAAAATTCTCTTTGCCTCATTTATCTGCCTACAATTTTTTTATGACGATCCGACTAAATTTACTCAAGTTATCGTCGAACGAACATTCATACATACATACATACATACATACATACAAACATACAAACGCCGGATTGTTCCATTAGACTCGGAGAACTTCGCTCGCTCGTTCAATAATCACGATAAAAGAGATCATGATAGCTATTACAGTTGGATACTAAAGCCCCCATTTTCCGGTACCTCCTCAATATGTTCCCGATGAAATGCGCTCTCGAAACCAATGCCATTATGCAAGTTCGAGATTTATGTCCAGCTCCCTTTAGAATTGATGCTCTGCTGAAATTCCCGATACAATTTCAATGCGATGCGATTCAATTGTTTTGCTGCTAGGTGCTGGAATGAAATAGGAGGATACTAAAGATCCGCTTTCGCTTTGTTTATACGTTACATAAAAACTGTACTTACCAAAAAAATCGATATCTTATACTTTTAAGTTCGATTTTTATAACCCATAAATTTATAACTAGTGGTCGCCCCGAACTGTGAACTTGCGACCCCATATAAACTTAACAACCCGATATCTCGGCAACCCCTTGAACGATTTGGCTTATGTTCAAACTTAAAAATTATTTTAATTTCATTTACCCGCCTACCAAATTTCATAAGGGTCCGACTAAATTTACTCAAGTTATCGTCGAACGAACATTCATACATACAAACATACAAACATACAAACATACATACAAACATACATACATACATACATACATACATACATACATACATACAAACGCCGGATTGTTCCAGTAGACTCGGAGAACTTCGCTCGCTTCGCTCGCTCGTTCAAAAAACGAACTGTCAAGCGCGCTCGGCCAATAATAATAGATTTCGTGATCAGCGGAATGTAAACAATCAGCGTATTGTAAAAAAAAGATACCCAACCCAAACATTTATTCTAAAAAGTAAAAAAAAAAAAACTTTCAACCGCGACCACCCAAAAATTATGAGTCACTGATACTGACAGATCAGATTTTGCTCGTAATGTTAGGGTGGCATTATTCGTTAGCTCAAGCTCGAGCTCAAGTAGGTGATCTCAGAAAACAAAAATGGCTAATGTCATGCCTTGGCTAATGTCAAGCTTGAGTAGCTGTCAGCATGTTAATAGACACTAGCTTGAGCTTGACATTGACATTAGCCAAGGTCTCAAGTTGGTGATTTGTTTTCTGAGTTCACCTACTTGAGCTCGAGCTTGAGATGATGACTATTAATGCCACCCTTAGATACCTACAAGTTTTTATTTTAAGAACGTGAAATAATTTATTGGCTAATAACTAATATACCTAACAACTAATAAAAAATAAAAAACTCGATTTTAATATATTTTTTATTGTATTTGAATAATTGTAAACTTTTGGAAATAAAGGCTTTTGTTATTTTAATTAAAATGTATAAGATACTATGAACTGAAAGGTAAAAGTTAATTAAGTTAATTTACGTCGTACGCGGAGATTTACAGATAAACAAATCACTTGAAATAAGTCAAAATTATTTTTTTCTATGCAGATTCCTAACTGTTTACCTACTTCAGTCTACGTTGCTCACTAGGATCTAACGAGACCCATCTATTATGCATCGTTTAATCATCAGTCGAGAGTGCGTACTATGTAATTTACAACTGCGTAAATGTGTTGTTTATGCCCTGATATAACTGGATAGTGGGAGAGAATAAGTTGGAGTTGGAAAATTACTAGTAGTTCGCCATGAACTGTGGACTCGCGATGTGTATCTCTTTGCTAACACCATTCACGCAGGCGCGCGCGCATTGCATATAAACTTTACAACCCCATATCTCGGCCACTCCTCGACCGATTTAGCTCATGCGCAAACTTTAAAAAATATATAATTTCATTTACCCGCCTGGCGAATTTCATGATGATCCGACAAACTCGAGTTATCGTTTGTTATCAATGACATTTGTTTGTTATCAACAGTTAAACAAATTTTATCTATAAAACTGTAAATTGTATCAAGGTTAAAAAGGTTTTTTTTTTTATAAAAAATAAAATAACAACTCCGAAGTTCTTTATGGAGTTAATGGGCTTATGGGACTACACGAGAAGTATACCATTTCAAACAAATAATGAATCATCAAAATCGGCCCACCAAGAAAAAACGTTGTAAGATAGCAAACACAAAAAAATAAACGGTTGAATTGAGTACCTCTTCCTTTTTTGAAGTCGGTAAATAAAAATGTCGTTAATACCACTTCGCACATGAATAGTCAGAGGGTATTATCTCAAAAAAGTGAGTTTCGAGAAAAAGCGTTTTGAATATTTGAAAATTCGTAACATTTGATGCAGGCCACATATTTATAACTTTTTGTATTTGCGTTGTAGGTTGACTCTCTATCAAGATAATACTGTATAGCCCGACAAAATTTAATTAATTTGTATTTATGACTCTATAGCCAGTTTTTTTTTTGCAATTCTAATGTATTATTTCAAAATAATACAGGTGTTTTTACCTGAATTTGAAAATTATATCTTTTAAAGTGTATTAAAATTAATTTAAAATCATGAAAGCAGACTTTTGTTATCATTGACATTAGTTTTCTTAAGTAATCATGAAGTAAATAACAAAATAAGTCACATATTTCCCAACAAACAAACATTTGTATAAATAATTGGGTATTTCAGTCTTCAATAAAGTACTTAAACTAATACAATCTAATTTAGTTTTAGGTCGCTTATAATTAAATTAAATTAATTCATTTCAAATAAACTACTTCCTCTGTGCTATTTACTTTAAGAAAAAGTTATTAAAGGTAGTCGTTTGTAATAAAAAATCTAGGAACAATCAATATTTCTAATATTGTTCGCAATCATTTATTTGCTGGTTAAGCTACTGGAAACTTTTAATTTTTAATTTTATTTATTAGGGATAATAAACAGCTAAATACTTAGTATTAAGTAACAGGTTTTATAAAAAAAAAAAACTAATTAAATATTTAACTTATTCTGAAGTGATGTACGTCTAGGTATGTAACAAGCCAATACAGTCCCATCCGCATAAAATCCACTACAGGGTGCACTCTAAGTCGATAGCGGAACTTTACGTAGGCTGTCTATGATCACTACAAACAACTTGTACTAGGTGGCAAAACAAATGGAGCGAAAAAAATATCAGCTGCTCCATAAATAGCTGCACCAAATGTATGGAACAGCTGATATTTGTTTCGCTCCACTTTTTTCGCCACCTGGTACAAGTTGTTTGTAGTGATCAGTAGGGTATCGACTTAAGGGTCCGTATAAGGCTAACTAGCGCCACCAATGTTGAAAAAATCATATCTTCCTTTAGAAGAAGTTTCTGGAAAAATCCTAAGATGAGCCTATGCGCCATGCTTTTCTAGATTTTTAAGTGTAGATACCCTCTTCGAAATTTACTTTTAAGCTAAAAAATTTTCGATAACCGCCAAAAACGGCCGTTTTTGGCGGTTATCGAAAATTTTTTAGCTTAAGACTAGAAATTGAGTTGGGTACCCACACTTAAAAATCTAGAAAAGCATGGCGCATGAGCTCATCTTAGGATTTTGTCAGAAACTTCTTCTGAAGCGAGATATGATTTTTTCAACATTGGTGGCGCTAGTTAGCCTTATACGGACCCTTAAGGCTCGGTATAAGGCTAACTAATGTTAAAAAAATCATATCTCCCTTCAGAAGAAGTTTCTGACAAAATCCTAAGATGAGCTCATGCGTCATGCTTTTCTAGATTTTTATGTGTAGATACCCTCTTCGAAATTTACTTTTAAGCTAAAAAAATTTCGATAACCGCCAAAAACGGCTGTTTTTGGCGGTAATCGAATTTTTTTTAGCTTAAGACTAGAAATTGAGTTGGGTACCTACACTTAAAAATCTAGAAAAGCATGACGAGTAGGCGACATCTCGGACAAAATATTTTCGGACACTTTGTCCGAAATGTCGCTTTGTATTTTAAATATTTTTGAGGCGACATCTCGGACACTCTCAAAATATTGAACCTGTATCGTACAGTCAACACAGAGAAAGAGCTTTACCACAGCTGCCTATTATAGGATAGCTAAAGCGGCTTAAATGAACTGTTTTCCTTGACAGTTAGAGCCTGAATTTAAGCACTCAGATAGCATTCGGCTCATTTTTTATGAAAAAGTACTAGGCTTACATAAGGTGCTGGAAGGATAATCACCTCAGTTCTCACATCATTTTGTTCCTAACTAACCGCGCGTAATGATGTGAGAACTGAGGTGGTGATCCTCCTAGCACCTTATGTAAGCCTAGTACTTTTTCACCAAAAAGGGGAGAGCAAAGGTTGAAGACTGCATGAGTACACAAGATATGTAACATTTTTATTAGTCTCCTCATAAATAAGATCGTAGGGAGTTTTTTATCGGACTGTACAAAACAGCTTTATATGTTAGTGTCCGAGATGTCGCCTCAAAAATATTAAAATAATAAAGCGACATTTCGGACAAAGTGGCCAAAAATATTTTGTCCGAGATGTCGCCTACTCAGCATGACGCATGAGCTCATCTTAGGATTTTGTCAGAAACTTCTTCTGAAGGGAGATATGATTTTTTCAACATTGGTGGCGCTATTTAACCTTATACCGGGTCTTAGAGTGCACCCTGCAGTAAGTATTATCCATGTGACTATCCGCAACGCCCGGCAGAAAGCCGTGTTAGTCGGCACCACTCAATAATTCATCGGTCTGCAGGCGCTTAAGTCTGTAACGCAATAGCGTGTTGGTTGATAGGTTCCCAGTGGAAGGACTTCTCCTACTACTAAAGATAAAGATACATTTATTTTTCTCGCCACTTAAAAGTAGGGTAACATGGACAAGCATATAGATGAGACATTTGTGGAAAGATCAAGGTATGTAAATAAAGCCTTTGCATCTACTTAATGATATGATTTATACAGCGTCCGTGGCACCTTTATTCACACTAGATGGGTGAAGACACCACTCGGCGCTGCAGTGCCTGGGACATTGTAAACCACTCGCTAACGGTGAAGGAAAACATCGTGAGAAATCCCGCGGCTTAGTTGGCTCCACACGTATTTCTCCTACAACCAGCGAACTAATTCTCTAAAATTGGAATCAGAATATTCTTTGCTGTTGTAGAAAAGCATTAAAAAAGGACAGACGGTATCAATAAATCGTAATTGAAGCACACAACTGGGAGCCTTTAGTTAGAGGCACCAATGCGTTACAGACTCAGGCCTCAGGTCTGCAGGCCGCGAACCTGCGATATGATGCCAGCCAGTCAGAGACACGCCGTACCTACCTTTCATGTTCTCTGGAGTTAATTCTATAAATAATAAAAAAATACATTCTCATCAATTTATTTTATGAATGTACCTAAGTAAAATCCGAATTTCAGTCAACAAAATAAACAATTACGAACGAAGAAGGAATGCATTTCTGACGTTTTTATTTTGTCACAAACTTTTTTATTATTTTGCTCGCGCGCTGTCTATTTTTTATTCTGCTGCTGGTGGAGTCAACATAAAAACATTTTTTAATTTTATGATATTGGCAACATTGTTTCCGCCTTCTGCTTCTATGCTCGATCTACACAGGACGATCGCTCTATCAAATTAAATCTACAATATTGTTAACTTCAGTGCCCGCTCACCAATCTACAGGGTGCACTCTAAGTCGATAGCGGAACTTTAAGTAGGATGTCTACTGATCAATACAAACAACTTGTACTAGGTGGCGACAAAAATGGAGCGAAAAAAAATTCAGCAGTTTCATACATTTGGCGCAGTACTGAGTCGACTTTTTGTATGGAACAGCTGATATTTTTTTAGCTCCATTTTTTTCGCCACCTAGTACAAGTTGTTTGTAGTGATCAGTAGACAGCCTACTGAAAGTTCCGCTATCGACTTAGAGTGCACCCTGTAGAGCTTCAATACAGTGTTTAACCGTACCCAAGTCTGGACTATTCATTTCACCGCCAAAGCCATTTCGACCACCAGCTACAACCCCTAAAGTCCACCTCTACACCTTTCAGCTACTTTCTTGTCCATACATCGTTCATGATTGATATCTGTCATTATCTGTATTCTCTTTAGTAATTTGAACTGTTACTTACAATATTCACATTCCAAATAAAAAAAATGTTTAGTCCCTACGGGATTAAAATCACTATTTTAGTCCCTGTTTGCGGGGAACGAACTAGGTCTTTTCGATGTGATAATAGTAGATTGTTGCCCGAGGGACTAAAACACAATTTTTAAGGCGAGGGAGTTTCTTTGAATCCATAGCGGAGCGAAGGATTCTAGAATAGAATCCTGAGCGCAGCAAGGGATTCAAAGTACTCGAGCTTTAAAAAGTGTTGTTCCCGAGGTTAACACTCTACTTTTTATCACCCTCTATGAGAAAATAAGTGACTGGAACTTACGAATAATTAGCGTCGGCTCGTTATCTGACACACTGTTCTCTGGAGTTAATATTATAACACTTTAATTCTCACTACTTGAGGAAGAAACACTTTTATTTTATAAAAATATGTAAAATCCAAATTTTAGTACACAAATAAATACGAACGAAGACGGAATGCATTTCTGACGTTTTTATTTTTCTACAATTTTTTATTGTATTTGGCTTGCGCCGCGCGGTATATTTTTTCATACTGCCAGTTTCTTGTCCATACATTGTTCGTGATTGATCTCTTTCAATGTTATCTGTAAACTCTTTAGTCATTTGAACTTTTACTTACAGATCCATATTCCAAATTCAAATCACTTTTGGTCCCTCCGGGATTAAAAAGCTATTTTAGTCCCTGTTTGCGGGGAACGAGCTACGAGTAGGTCTTTTCGAATAGATGTGATATAAAAAAATATAATTTTTCTTACAACTTTTTTTTTGTCCTTTCAGTTCATTTACAAGATTCAAATCCCGCCAAACATGTAGTGCCTAATCTATAAATCACATCGCTGCAATAGCAACTTTTAATACCTTCCCTCATAACTCACGATACACGTATTTTTTAGGGTTCCGTACCAAAGTGTAAAACCGGATCCTATTACTAAGACTCCGCTGTCCGTCCGTCTGTCTGTCCGTCTGTCATCAGGACAGATGGATGGACAGACGGACAGCGGAGTCTTAGGGGGTCCTTTATCCTTTGGATACGGAACCCTAATAATGGTACGGAACCCTTCGTGTGCGAGTCCGACTCGCACTTTCCTTTACCTTTTGGGAACGGAACCCTTCGTGCGTGGTCCCGACTCACGCTTGGCCGGTTTTTTTTTCTATTAAAAGCGTAGTGATATTGGAAAGGATGACGATTAATCATCTCTAAATATTTGGTTGTCCGTCCACGTACTTAGGGTTGATAGGAGGGTTGCTGGAATCAATTTGACGCGCTATGCAGAATAGAACCAGGAGCGGGAGTTTTCTTCCGAAATAGTGGAAATATCTTGGCGTTGACGCTTTGTACTTTTAGGGTGGCATTCATAGTCGTTAGCTGAAGCTCGAGCTCAAGTAGGTGATATCAGAAAACAAAATCACCGACTTGAGACCTTGGCTAATGTCAATATCAAGCTCAAGCTATGCTGACAGCTACTCAAGCTCGAGCTTGACATTGACATTAGCCAAGGGGTGATTTGGTTTTCTAAGATCACCTACTTGAGCTTGAGATTGAGCTGACGACTATTAATGCCACTCTTAGAAGAAGTAAGTAAAATTCCAAGTTAAATAATAATTAGGCATTTGCATATATCTTATCCTCAGCCCAATGTTATGTTATAATATTAGGCTTATGATGTCGGACTCACGCACCGAGGGTCCGTGAAACAAAATTTTTAAAATTGTATGGCGGTACGGAACCCTTAGTGCGCGAGTCGGACTCGCGCTTAAACGCTTATAAATAAACTAGTTGTGCCCGCGACTTCGTATGCGTTTTTACACATTTGACATTTAATTTAAATTCGACTGCGGAGGAAAACTCAAAAGGAAGGTTTTTTTTAACCCCCGACCAAAAAAGAGGGGTGTTATAAGTTTGACAGCTTTGTGAGTGTGTCTGTATAAGTGTTTATGAGGGTGTGTCTGTCTGTCTGTGGCACCGTAGCTCTTAAATGGGTGAACGATTTGGAAGCTTTAGGTTTTTTTTTTTTATTTGAAAGCATGTTTTCTAGCGAATGTTCTTAGTTATGTTTTGTCAAAATTGGTTCAGCAATTTATTAAATATGCTTATTCGAAGCTAAAATGTCGGGGGTATTTTAATAGTTATTATTTCTTAACTTGCGGTAGCAGGGCTCAAAAGAAAGCAATAGAATAAAATAGAATAAAAACCCTAATCTAAATAATACATTTATAAATTTAATAATAAATATGTATTGTTTACATTAAGGTATCGCCCGTGATAAGATACCAGGAAGCTTAGCATAAGAATTGATTAGGAAGTAAAAGGGTTTATAATATGTATCTCCCTCGACGTAGAGTGGGATAGATAAAGTTATAAGCCCATAGATAAGGTCTTACTCATTCTCATGCTAAGCCAGCAAGCAAAGCATACGGCTAATAACTCTGTCTATCCAGCTCAACATACAGTAAACAATAGTTATTTGTTATGCAAGAATGCAAAATTATTGTTTGCGGCGAGTGCTTGTATTGAATACCGAGCGGTGTTAAAAGACCGCCAACAAAGTGGGAGACCACATACAGGGTGTTAAAAGACCGCCAACAAAGCGGGAAACCACGTATTTTCCTCATCATAAGGAACATTTTTGCCCAAGGAACTATGCCTGGGAAATCAACGGTTTCCGAGATAATGAGGTTCAAAGTCGGATTTAGCAAATTTTTTTTTTTGCAGAAATTTCGACATGTTGACACACTTTTGATTTCATATTCCTACTAATAAAAAAAAAATCACTGAACTTCGGTTAAAAGTAGTAGTTCAGTAATTTATTTTTTAAACTATAAATGTGAAATTTAAAGTATGTCTACACGTCGAGCTTTATTATCTATATCTGCAACTATATTTTATCATCCAAAGTTGAATCATTCTCTTACAATAAATTCAAATGTTCAAAAGTGCGAGCGAGATGGCTGCAGAGCTTCAGGGGAATCTTAACATACCTTTTCAAGAAGCCATATCAAAATTATGAATATTTCTTACAAAAAACGACGTTAAAGTTGCAACCCGCAATGTATTCTAAACATCGGCACTTCAAGCTTAAGTAACATAATCTGATACCTACGCTTGCGCAATATGACTTCTGTGCGTTACACGTCCATTGCGTAAAAAATATTTTTCATAATTTATAACCAAAAAAACCAAAATAATTTCCCAACAATAATTTATCGAAAAAGTACTTTGTTTTGGTGTCTAGTGGCTTTCGGGTCTGTTGGCGGTCTTTTAACACCGTGTATAGTCCTCATCATAACGATCATTTTTGCCCAAGGAACTATGCCTAGGAAATCAACGGTTTCCGAGATAATGAGGTTCCAAGTCAGATTTTTTTTTCCGGAAAAGCAATTATTTTTTTCGGAAATGTGTTCTGTATCATGTTATTAACATATCTTCTCAAGAAGCTGTATCAAAATTATGAATATTTCTTACAAAAAACGAAGTTAAAATTGCAACCCGCAATGTATTCTGAACATCGGATAGCCTAGATTGTTCCCAGAACCAGGAATTATCACGGTCCTAAATTTGACTGAAAACTGTTCAGCGGTATTCGCGTGATGAGGTAACACACAGACAGACAGACAGACAGACAGACAGACAGACAGACAGACAGACAGACAGACATAAACCGATTTTTTCGCATTTTTGTATTCAGAATAGTTTACTTAGTAACCCCTGATAGTTTTTTTCTAAAAATATTCAATGTACAGAATTGACTTCGCTAGAGTTTTATTATAAGTATAGATTAAATGACAGTGCTGCAGAGTGACGCTATAGGTACTAAATCTCGAAAGAGACAGCCACCTTTCGCTTTGGGTATACCTACTCCGAACCATTTCTCTTAACTTCGTGGGTATTTGACAGGCGAGTTCTAGGTAACGGAAATAGGTGCGGAGTTTCAATTTACGTCCTACACAAAGTCTAAACTTAGAGAGAATTTCAGTTCAATACTGTGAGGCTTTGCTACGTGCGCTACGTGGTAGCAATAAATTTATTCGAAATATTTCGCTTGTAACACAAACAACTACCACCAAAATCCATTGGCATCTCCGATCACACTAAAGGAGCAAGGTAACTCCTAACGTTTAGGCCGCAAGCAAATAATGGCGGTGCGTGTAGCGGATACTTCAAGCGTTCTATTGAGTAGTATTAGAACGCTCAATGGTCCAATGCTCGCTGCTGTAGACGCCTCAGGTTAATATGTTCAGTAGCCCAGTATGCACGCATCCGAGGAGGATTTTTTTTAAATAGGTAGTCACTTAGTGATTCATCGCCAGCTTGATCGGACCCGAGCTCGCAAAAGATTCTTTTTTACAACTTTACTTTCGTAAGCACTGCACATTTTTATCTGGGGGTACGGCAGTGCCCCCACCAAGTCGAGCTAAAAAGCGGCACGGCCGTACCATACTTTTCTCGAAGCAGTTCAGGCCATTTTCGACCCCCCTATAACTTCGTTTTGGATAAAACTAGAAGCCTGAATTTTCTGTAACCAAGAAAGCATTGTATAAATACGGAATACTTTAAATTTCATTAAATTTGAACCAGTAGTTTAAGAATTATAACTAGTCAAAGTTTCGTATTTTGTCACTCACTCACTGACCGATCATCAAAACTCTAAGGTACTTCTAGCATACATAGAAGCTTCAAATTTAGAATACAATTAGTATTTAGTGTATAAATCAAGGAAAAACTAAAATATTTATATGGGAATACAAAGTTTCATTTGCATACATGTACAATGCAAATGTAACAAAGTTACATTGTTACACTTACTTTTATTTTGTCGGAATAGTCGACATGTTTCGACCTCATCTGGAAGTCTTAATCATGCAACGCGTCGTCCGTCCCTCCTCCATGATTAAGACTTCCGGACGAGGTCGAATCATGTCGGCTATTCCGACAAAATATAAGTAAGTGAAACCGTTAAATATAAAAATCGGTTCTTTTGTTTGCTGGGCGACGGTCGTCGGCAATATACGGGATGTTTCAACCCAATTTCGATTGCCGAGGTAATTTTTATACTGTTGTTTTTTTATATTTGAAGTTATTTTTGTTTAATGATTCTCTAATCTCTAATGGTAATAGTTTATTTAATACGTACGTAAACGGCCAAATAAGCCACGTTTCTTTATAAAGTTTTACTTCACATTTGACGGCTTTACAAGTTTGCAATGTTGGCGAAATAACAAAAAAATCCTGCTCCTACAATCTCCGTGGCATAAACCCGTCCAAACTTTTAGGATGGGTCCCAATCGATGCTTGAACCATTTTTCACGGCAGTTTTCATGACGCGGCTAATGAAACTTCAGTTTACATTAGTCAAGGTGATTTTTCATCCCCCCTCTGGGTAAGTAGGGGTAGGGGAGGGGCGGTCCTGTATGTGGGTACTATTTATGTCATAAGGTTTCGTAACGTCAATTGTTGGGTTTACGAGTAGTATGCGCGCGATGAGAATGGGATGGAACCTTGTCAAAGTCAATCGAAAACATACTATATTTTACTTTGTCAAGGTTGCATCGACGCGAGTTTGCTTACCGCGCGTGTCTCAGTTCCAAAAGGTCGCATCCCATTCTCATCCCGCCCGCATTATAAAGCGATTTTATTATGATTTAGAATACGACCAAGAAAAACAATCGTTTATTTTGACCAAATACAAGGCCATGATACAACTTACTATCCTAATAAAAATAAATAAATAATATCATGTTACGTTCACTGCATACAGTCATTGTTAATTGTTCTTAGTATAAATATTGTAAATTTTATGGAAAAATATCCACGATAAAATATTAAATATAAAAAAGATCATACAAATAATCCATTGCAAAATGCTCGAGTCCTCTTTCGACCGAGATTTTACCTACCAAGTACATGTAGTTATCAATATTTTTGTACCTTTTTTTTGTCCTCTCTCGAGCGTAAACGACATGTCTCAAGTACATCTAAGTCTAAGTATCTCATCTCATCTCATTCTAAGTATTATATTAATGTATATCCTGTCCTTATGTAATCTAATTATTGTTATATATGCACATGTACACTACCCCCCCCCCCTCTTGTAGTGTTAGGTTTTTGTATTTATGTAGATAAAAGAAGTTTATGTATTGTTGTGCACTTTCTTGCGCGCTACCCAAAACACTATCTGCAGTACCAAAGGTTGACTGGCAGAAAATGTTACTTAGCATTAAGTACGCCTTTGTACAAATGTTTTATAATTATGTGCCATAAAGAATTAAATAATAATAATAAATAATAATAATAATACATGTTCTACCTTCACTATTTTTAATTTTCCAGTCCATCGAAAGGTTGTCTGGAAGGGGTCGCTTTTAGCGATAAGACCTCCATCTGTACTTTTAATTACAAGAATTTTCTTATTCTGTACTTTTAGTTTAAGAAAATTCTTGTACGATAAAGTGTTCTCTATCTAAAATGCCTCAAATACATCTTTGTACCTTTTCACTAATACATAATTGAACGAGCGAGCGAAGTGAGCGAAGTTCTCCGAGTCTACTGGAACAATCCGGCGTTTGTATGTATGTATGTATGTATGAATGTTCGTTCGACGATAACGAGTCGGATCGTCATGAAATTTGGTAGGCAGGTAAATGAGCCCAAGAGAATTTTTAAGTATGAACATGAGCCAAATCGGTCGAGGGGTTGGTGAGATATGGGGTTGTTAATTTTATATGGGGTCGCGAGTTCATAGTTCGGGGCGAACCACTAGTTATCTCCGTTTGGTTATGAATGTTGTCGGCGTGCATGTATACAATGCTTTAGTGTGCGTAAGCGCGGCAGCGGCTCAGTCACGCTCAGCCGCGCTTGAATGAAGATAGAATGTATTGATGTACTGATACTCTATCTTCATTTTCATTTGGCAAGGTGAGGTCAAAGGGTATGAAGGGTTAGGGGTAGGTTCGAGGTCATATAGGCTCTGGTAGGATTATAATACCCTCCCTTAGCTCAGGATTATAGTGTGCATAAAAGTCCTACGTGTCCTGATAACAAAATATTCCGATCCCGGCAATACCGGTAGACTGTGTCGTGGCGAGCACGGAAACTGGCTACAAAGACAAACTGCCGGTTTCTGAATTGAGAAATTCGCTAAGCAAATGGGTAAGTATCGTTCTGTCTCTGCAGATTTCACACAAAAGAGCGTGACATTAGCATTTGACTTTTCTGAGTTCACCTACTTGAAATCGAGCTCAAGTAGGTGATCTCAGACGACTATTAATATCACCATTAGGCCTTTAGGGTTAGGTGATTTACACAGTGTGCCACAAAAAGGTTCTCATAAATATAACTTTTACTATACAAGGTGTTACAAAACATCCTAACTCTTTAACTCTTTTTCAGGGTAACAGCACTAATCCGGTTACCCAAAATATTTTTTGCTCTATGACATTCCGTTGATTTTTAAATTAATAAATGTGACGCTGGTTGGTCCCAGCATCTTCCTCGTCACCTTTCTCTCCGCAACCAGAAGTTTATTTTCTTCCTTGAGAGTGAGCGTCCAAGCCTCAGAGCCATACATCAAGATCGGCCGGATTACCGTTTTATAGATTCGGATCTTGGTTTTTCTGCTTAAGAGTTTGGACGCAAGCACTTTGTGGCGAGCAGCACTGCATCGGAGGGTGTTTTGTACTCGGATGTCGATCTCCTGTTCCCTGGTGTTGGTATCAGTGACCGTGCAACCCAAGTATTTAAATTTCTCAACTCCTTTATAAACTGACTCTCCCACACGCAAGTCTTTTCTTGACTCTCTGGTGCTTCGATGTCGCTTCATGTGGAGGTATTCGGTCTTCTCTGCATTGATTCTAAGGCCGACCTTATGAGCTTCCTCTTCTAATATTTTGGCAGCTTCTTGGACCTCTCGTTCGTTCTGCCCTAGCAAAGCCAAGTCATCGGCGTACCCAATCACTTTGTGCTGTCCATTTAGCTGTACCCCGCCATCATGTGTCAACACTTTTCGGTTGACGTGCTCCAACACCAAATTGAACAACGCAGGTGAAAGGGCGTCTCCTTGCTTTAGTCCAGTTACTACGGCAAAATCGTCAGTCATATCACCGTCCACCTTCACGCGCATCTTACTTATGCTGGTAGCGACTTTTATCATTGAGACTAGTTTCTTAGGCATTTTGAATACTAAAAGTATTTTATACAGTATTTCCCTATCTACACTGTCGTATGCCTTCGTGAAGTCTACAAAGAGTGAATGGATATCTTGCGCGTATTCCCATTTCTTCTTCTTTCTTCGGTCGAAGACCAGTTGGCCGTCCCAAATACCGCTGGAGGGATGAAGTCGGCAAAGACCTGCGCGACCTACAAGCAGGCGACTGGAATGAGACCGCGCAGGACCGAGACCAGTGGCGACTTCTTGTGTATGAGGCCAAGACCCACTTCGGGTCGCTGAACGATCGGAGTAAGTAAGTAAATGTGACGCTGTGGCGAGAGAAAAGTATTTTTTTAAATTGTTGTCATTGACTTTCACAATGTTTTAACAACTTAAAGCTTTGCAAATGGTGCACTTGGGAATTATGGGTCAAATGAAAAGTAACTTTACCCTTTTAGACAATAAAAGAATAGGAATGAAAATCGGTTCCCATTTAATTTTCAAAGTCAAAAATTTGCAAAATTTCAACTGCAACGGACTATTAAAAAAAATCCAGACTCAGCGAATTCGACTCTATCAGCCTACTAACTCCCAGCCTTGTAAGATAAAATAAGTTGAATGGTCACCAGCTCTTCAGCTAATAGGCTTTTTCTTAGAGAGAGAGCTCAGTATTTTAATTGACAATTATTTTTTTCTCTTCAATTTAAGGTAGCGGAGTCTAAGTAGTCTCAAGCAATCCATGAATCCAAGCCTCAAGTTGCTTTTGTATATTGTTTAAGTGGTTCTCAATGTTATTGAAAGACAGTGTACGGAAGAAACAAGCCAAAGATACGATACAACGATGCCTATCGCGGTAGCGTCGAACGTTTTATTGTTTCATACATAATTTCTTTACCTAGGCATATAGAAATGGTTTTTCTCTATCTAGGTCTATTTTTTTAGTATACCTCGGTTATATTCTGAGCTCAATAGATTGGTTAGATTGCGCCATTTCCTTTGATTTAACCTCAGCCGGCCTTTCTGTCTAATTTTCTTACTTTATTAATTTAATTAATTTTCTGCGAAGAGAACTTATGGCACGCACGTATTTTGTTTGCAAAGTCACCCGTAACGTAAATGAATAGAATAGAGTCGTCGTACTGTCAACTGTACCTGTAAAGGACCGGACCGGAAGGACTGATGGCCTGTGATCGGGTGCAGTTTAAATATTATCCAATTTCGTTGATTTTGGTGTCAAACGTTTTTGTAGATTTTTATCTATGTATGTCGAAGCTTTTTCCTTTTTTTGAGAGAAAACATATGCATATAATTGACGACATTATTACTAAAATCAAATATTAAGAAATGATGATGAAGATCCTTAAAAACTGCAGTGATATTTCATAAAAAGGGGAACTTAAAAATAAATTATTGCAGAACCAAAGAATATCCGGCTGAATTGCACCAAAATCTCACCGTGTATTGTCCAAACAACATCATTTAAATTGCTTCCTATATCCAACTAAATCCATTAGCATCAGCAATCTCAAATCGAGATCAGCCGTGGCTGCCTAATTGAATTATTCCGACAAATTTTATCTCAACGCGTTCATCTGAGCCCGGCGCATTATCTTTTACTACCTTCGCTGCAATGCTGGCTTTAACGGTTCTAGCGCTCGATAACATATTTGCTGGTGTTACATCCTCACGATCTTTTTCCTTCACCGTTTGCGAGTGATTTTGCTACTACAAAAGTACGTAACTTTGAAAATAAACAAAATCATAGGTACATACCCGCACCGGGAATCGAACCTGGGTCTCTCGCTTCCGAGAACATTGTTCTACCCTCTAGGCCACCACCGCTCACCCATCCGGCACCCATCTAGTGTGCCATCTAGTGTGGTGCCACTGGACCTGTATAAATCATCTCATTACTTAAATGCAATTAGTTTTTAATTCGTAGGTCGGTGGATGATGGGTGAAGAGAACACTAAATGGCGCTGCAGTGCCTGGGATATTGCTTTAGATTCAGTTGGCTCGCCCAGCACCTGAACCACCTATACTTAGTCGGTCTAGCCCACGGGAAAGAATAGAATAGAATTCAAATTCAGAAATGTACGTAACTTTGAAAATAAATAAAGTCTTAGGTACCTACCTACATGCCTGCGCCGAGAATCAAACCTGGGTCTCTCACTTCCGAGTCCAATGTTCTACCTCTAGACCACCACCGCCCGTTACGATTTAAACTAGATAGCTATTTGAGTGGTGCCAAAAGTAACATTTCATTGATTCCGAATGTAAAATACTTACTTTGCTTTCATCCCCAAGCGCTGCATATTCAGAGCCCGGTGGTGGCTGCAAGCATTATCTTTTACAACCTCCGCTTCTCTTAATCGTCTCTGAATTGAGAATGTCAAATCGATAACTGAATCGAATGTATTTTACTACGACAGCGGCGTCGCTGAAATTATGATATGCTAGCGATTGGGTTTCGGGAGTACAAAGTATATTCACAGAGCTGGAAGCGCTTTGAGACACCTGTTACCTCAGTCTGAAGATGGGATTAATGTGATAGCAATAACTGTACAAGTTCATTAATTATTGTAATTTTACCTGAGGAACAATAGGTAGTGTCTTTGTTGCTTCTTTCCTGTTAAGTGTATGTTAGTGAGGCAAAGTAGAGTTTGATTTGTTACAGAAATTATTTTAGGATTCTGTAAGAAATCAAACTATCCTAATCATATTAATTGCTGATTTATTGTGGATCGATGAATAAAAGCAGAAGGAACCTTAAAATTTACAACGTTTTGCCCATCTTGGGCTTTGAATTTGATCGCATTGTTAGACGCGAACTCTACTTTGCTTCACTAACGTACACTTATCAGGAAATATCTTGATCATCAGGTAAATTGACAATAATTAAGTGCACCAGTAACTAAGTACTTGCAATGAATAAGCGTCAAATTCCAACGGAAACCACTAACTATTGCTAGTTCATCAAAATTGAACAAAACCTAGTATCCAATCTATCGAAATAAATCCAAATCTTTGGTAATTTTGTGTCAATAGTGCTCCAGTTAGGGTTTTAACCCTGTCGGCAGGTAGACGAAAGTAATTTTTCACCCGTTACCGCATTTTGGCAGGATCGCCTTTAAAAAGGATTAATTCGGTAGGTTAACGCACCCAATTTCCTGGCTGCCGGGCCTCCCTTCATTTGAGTGAACAATTTATGGTCTTGAGCCCTACTCTGTCGCTTGTGATACTCGTAGTGGGAAGAAACAAAACATTCCAAATATTGCAGTCACGGAATGGTGGCCTAGAATGGGTCAACGGTCGGTGGGTAGACCGAAAGCTCGATGGGTCGATGACATTGTCAAAACAGCGGGAAGACAATGGACTGGCTTACTGACGGGTTGGCGTGAAAAGGAAGAGGCCTATGCCCAGCAGTGGGCTTTATTTATGGGCTGGATAGATAGATAGATAGATTGTATTGTGAGAATTTTAGGGTGGCATTGATAGTCGACATCTCAAGATCAAGCTCAATAAAAATAGGTGATCTCAGAAAACAAAATCAATCGAGTTGAGTAGCTGTCAGCATATTAATAGACACTAGCTTGAGCTTGACATTGATATTAGCCAAGGTCTCAAGTCGGCTAAATAAATAGAACAGTGAATGAAATATTGCAAAAATAAATAAGCCCGTAAAGATTGAATGTGAATTATTGTGGGCAACACATAACGCACGCACGCACACATAACTTTGCATGATATCCTGAGTAGACAACAGTTCAGGTAAAGTAGGACCTACCTCGTACGTTCGAGGGTTAAATACCCATATAGGATGAGATTCCGCATGCTTTATTAAAATATTCGCTTCTCAGGCCCCGTCCTGATTGGGGGTACGGATTAATTATTGTGTTTACTTAATCAGACTTTAGGCGATTGTTAACTCATCATTATATTTAAGAGTTATCTTCTTGTCGGTGCAGAATTCTCCATGCACTTCGATCCTTTGCAACCTGTTACGTCACGACATCCACTTTCACTTTAATTTGGTCGAAGTAGCTTCTCCGTGGCCTTCCTCTACCTCTCTTTTCTTCTATCTTTCCTTCTTTAATATTAGTTATGAATATGTCGTGACGTAGTAAGTGCCCCAGCATCTTTTCTCTTCTGCATTATATTATCCTCAGCAATATTCTCCTCTCCTTTACTGTTCTTTACTTCTTTATTTTTACGACTTGCTCATTTGACACCCTTTTCGTCCAAGATATTATTATCCTCTCCATTTTCCATTGTTAACTGTGAAAGAAAATATCAATATACGATAATACGCCGCACATCTGATCTACTTCATACACTGAAGGTATTTTAAATTATTTTAATACTTTATATTTAGAGTATCGCTATAAGTCTCAAAAGTGCTATGCTATAAATTATTAAGTGTTATTGCATTAGTGTCTTAGTAACAATAAGTTGGTCCAATATTTCAATTAAATAGATAAGAGATTTCATTTTGCCACCACAGTTAGTAACCAATCAAACTATTCAACCCATTCCGAAAATCGCTAATAATTAGTTATTAGAATAATATTTGTTTTAAATCTGCATGAGGCAATTTCACTTTAAAATAAATGTAGCAGCAAAGCAATTAGACTAAAAATACAACATTCATAATGCTTAACGTTACCAAAGTGCAAATGAAAACTAAAAAATGTTCTTTCATTTTGTAATAATTATAAAAGCGTTTCAATGTAGCTCGCCACCCTGTAGGTATAAACATAGAACAGTGGACAAAGAGAAGATCGGATTTCAACAAACAATATTCTTTGTTATCATTTGTTACATCTAAGATGGGTGTTATGGTTGTAATATGTTAATGTAGGTACGTTTAAGACTTTTGCAAACACCTACAATAAAGATAGTGTGGATTTAGCTACGTCAACTGAAACTGTGTATCATTTCCTCTTCCTGAAATATAACATTTGGCGACGGGATAAACAAGGAATTAACTAATAATAGTGTTAGTTATACAATGGCGAACGCGTTAATTGGAAATTTACCAACCTTCAACCATGAGACTCAAGATTGGCAAGTCTATAAAGAGAGGTTAGACCAATGGTTTAGCGCAAACGACATCACGGAAGAGGTTGACAAGTCAGGTACAAGACGACGAGCAATTTTTTTGAGTGCACTCACAGAGAGCACGTATAAATTGGTACGTGATCTCGGGCATCCACAGGACATCAGTACCGTCTCGTATGGAACTATCGTGGCCATTATCAACAAACATTTCCAACCACGAAAATGCATCATTGCTGAGCGCCACCGGTTCCACTGTGCGCTACAACAAGCTGGTGAAGGGCTGAAGGATTGGGCAGCACGAGTAAGAAGTCTGGCAGCATATTGCAAGTTCACGGCGTTGGACGAAACACTGAGGGATCGCTTCGTGTTAGGCATGCTAGGCGGACCGGCTCGTGATAAGCTATTCATGGAAGACGCCACCAGTCTTACTCTGTCGAAGGCTATCGATATCGCGGAGAGTGTGAGCAGTGCCCGTGAGGCATCGCAGCAGACGAGTTCCTATTCACGAAATAATTCAATGTTCGGTGCTGATTTGCAAGTAAATCATGTCATGGCGTCTAATAAAAGTGCAAAAAAGTGTTCGGGGTGTGGCTACACCAATCACAGTGTAAAGCAGTGTAGGTTTTCCAAATACAAGTGTCATCGTTGCAATGAGATAGGGCATCTTTCAAAGATGTGTCCTAAAAACACTGGTAATGTTCAACATCATTATCTAGAGGGAGATGGTGATGATGGTGATGATGGTAAGTGTTTTTACATCTGTAACATTCGGTCTCGACATGGAGAAGCTATGATGCAAGTGGTAAAAGTCAACGGTAAAGAAATTAATTTTGAAGTTGACAGTGGCTCACATGTTTGCACTATATCAGATGGCTTGTATAAGAAGTATTTTTCCAATGTCCCATTAGAGCCTAATAATCTGGTTTTGAAAGTTTACACTGGGGCAGAAATCAAACCATTAGGTATTTTGCGGGTGCCCGTATCATATGAAAATGAAACAAAACCTATTGAGATTTATGTTATCAAAAATGGGGGACCTCCTTTGTTAGGCCGGAATTTTTTGTCCCTATTCAACATGCAGATATGTAAAATTAATTATTGCAGTCCATCTGACACAAGCGGCTTGGTACAATCTTTGTATGATAGATACAAATCGGTATTTGAAGACAGGTTAGGCCGTTTCAATAAATATACAGTAAGCCTGGCGTTGAAAACAGACGCAAAACCGGTTTTCTACAAAGCGCGGACTGTGCCGTTTGCGCTGAAAGACAAAATAGAAGCCGAAATAAACAGATTGGTAAATGATGGAGTTTTAAAACCAATTCAATACTCGAAATATGCAAGCCCGATTGTGCCTGTTTTAAAAGCGAACGGTGACGTTAGAATATGCGGTGATTTTTCAGTTTCGATTAATAGGCAGTTGGAAACGGAACGGTACCCTATGCCTAGAATCGACGAGTTATTTTCGAAACTGCATGGTGGGGTAGAATTCACCAAGCTGGATTTATCCTCTGCATACCTACAATTGGTTCTAAGCGAAGAGTCACAACCAACAAAAAAAAAAAAGTAAAAAAAGTAAAAAAGTATTGGAATGGAGACCCAGAACGATTCGATGTTGAGGTTATAAAATAAAAATGTTTATTTAAAATTTTTTTTTACAGACATGTGATCCTGAGTAGCTACCAAGAGTGCGAAAAAGCTGTGCCGGACGTCTGCCGGACGTCTGTCATGTATCATAATACTCTAGTAGTAAGGTTGTTTATCCAACTTATCATTTTCAGTGACAGTGACAGTAAGCACTCGTGGTAGCCGCTCTGTTGACCAGTAGGTTGCACCCTGCAAAAAGAGTTAGAATCTTTTGTAACACGTTTTACGTATTTAATTTTGTATCCATGTTGTCGCAAACTCCATGCCCGTAGAGGCTCGAGCGGTCTTTTCGCCACGATCGTAGGCTGTGCTACGAGTGCTACGCCGTAGCACCGTAGCACTTCTACGCAACACACATTCGCTAAGTGAGTTTCCGTCGTGCGGTTTGGTTCGTGCGAAATCCATTTATTTATTTGGATAAATACGTTCCTAGAGTAATATTGTACAAGTAAGGGTGGCATCAATAGTCGTCATCTCGAGCTCAAGTAGGTGAATTCAGAAAACAAAATCATCGACTTGAGACCTTGGCTATTGTCAATTCAAGCTCAAGCTAATGTCTATTAATATACTGACAGCTACTCACGTTTGACATTAGCCAAGGCTTGACATTAGCATTTTTGTTTTCTGAGATCACGTTCTTTAGCTTGAGCTTGAGCTGACGACTATTCGATTCATGTTCATATTAATTTATTGTGTATCGTGTAACAGGTTATTTACAGGTGGTAATGCCACCCTAAGTAAGATATAAACCAACACTTGAAATTTTTGGGAGAGGTCTATGTTCAGAAATGGACCAACAGAGGCTGCCAATGATGATGATGATGATGAAGTAAGATATTATGATAACACACGTAATTATTGTAAGAAATCGGGGATCATGGTAATAATTGTGGTAAGAGTTTCTTACGATTTCTTTGTGATTAAACGAACTTAAATTTTGATCATTACTTCAAGGGCATCGTTTGAACTTTTGAAGTCATTAGCTCAGACACGTGTAGTTTTGAAACTACATGTGTCTGTGATAATATCGAGAACGAAGCTCGACTGTAATAAATTACAAGAACGATATCGTTATAAAGTAGGGTAAGTTATTTTGCTTGTGAATGGAAAATTCATTTTGTATGGAAACCGTCGCACTCAGAGCTTAAGGTGTATTTTATTCTGCCAAAATATTGCTTGAGTAAGTTCCCTACGGAGGTTTCATTAGACCAAAATGCTTGGTGAGGCCGACCGAAGTACTATTCTATGCATTAAACACGAAACTTATATGAAGGAAACATTCGCGTTACAAACTTATGGTGAACGTAGCTCGATTTTCTATTTCTACGTGGCTTTTGACGTCAAATGCTTTACAGTTTCATTACTAAACGTAAGCGAATAAAGTTGTAAATAGTAGAAGTAAAGTACTTAGTAGTGGCAACATCAAACATTCCAATGAGCATTTTGTCTGTAAAGATGAACGCATTGAGTGGGGGGCTAGTGGTCTGCCAAATTATCTTTTCCCCTTTCGGGATCGCCATTCCTCAATGGACTTTGTAGATCTGCCATCGGTACGTTTAGCCAGGTGTCCTGCCCACTTTCACTTCAACCCGCGCCTTAGTTGTGTGTACTGTGAAGGAAAATATCGTGAGGAAACCCGCGCCTTAGTTGGCTCCACACATATTGACTTGTTTTTCCTGTGGGCTAGGCCGACTAAGCTGACAGGATGGTATAGGTGCTGGGCAAGCCTACTCCATCTAAAAACAATGTCCCAGGCACTGCAGCGCCGAGTGGTCTCTTCACCCATCTAGTGTGAGTGAAGGTACCAATGGACGCTGTATAAATCATCTCATTACGTAGATGCAAAGGTTTTAGTTTTTTTTAATGTATGAATCAATTGCACTGCGCTGCGCTGAACTGCGTCACAGATGCAAATTTTCCATAGTGCGAATATACATATACGCGCCTGAGTATCCGATGGATTCTGACACCGATAGATACAGTTGACAAAGAAGTGAAGAATTCTGGGTAGAGGGGCTGTAATGTTGTAAAAAAAAACACTTCAATAATAATTTATTAATCTTCTTCTACGTTGAGATAACTACTTCCAGACTCTACCGCTGCTACAGTAAACCTGAAAGTTGATTTGCTCTTAATTAAAACCCGGGCTAAGTTACAACTGTTTTGCCGAGATGATACCTATGTTAAAATACCAATTATCTCTGAAACGACAAATTTTGGAACTGGGCATTATGGGGTGAAATCGCTTGGAAATGATTCTGGAACTAAGGTTCAACAAACAGTTTGTTATCCGACAAACGGTGGACCAACCGAACATTGGACCGACAAACTATAGATTGACATAAAACTAGTGCCCTCTACAACCCTGTGTAAGTTTTTTGTAAACAGCTCACACTTTGACAAGACAATTATAGTAGCTTGGCCTGTATCTGAAGGTGGAAACTTATTATTTTATAGCTTACAACAACCGCGACGCGGTGCTCTTTGCTTCATAATCTGCACAAATATTAACTCTTTTGCTAAGGAAACTTTGGATCTTGTGGGGTTTGCTTACACTTTGTGGGAGTATCTTGTCTGTTTTTTTATTATTAATTGTTTATTTTTATTTAAGGCACAATAGGACGCACAACTAGCGCCGCCAATGACAAAAAAAATCATATCTTCTTTTTGGATGCGTTTTTAGCTAAAAACTCTCCTGCAAAATCTCAACGCGAGGCTTAACCTTCTCGCTATTTTTAGGAACTAAGGTTTGCATTCCAGATCCTAGAACTAATGCAAACGATTCTCGCCAAAGTAGCCACTTTTGGCGAAAATCGATTACATTCGCTGTTTAGCCACTAAATTCTATTCAGCTTTTTAAGGTATGATTTCCCAAGCTCATATCTGCTCTAAGCGTACCAACTAACGCCCTGCCCGGTCAAAAGGCGCCGAGATTTCGTCGAAACTCCATTACTGGGTCAAGTTAGAGTCCATTACGCCTTTGTTTAGAGCTTCCGGCCTTTCAGCCAGCGAGTGGGTCGAGCCTTTTGAATTTTACATGTGTGTGTGTGGGCTTGAGAGGAAAGGAGTGTTAAATTAGCTTGTTGAAGACGACGGGTTCTAAGTTCCAGTATAGCACAGTCATTACATTATTGTCAGGTTCTGTAATACAGTAAAACTCATTTATTCAAGCTACCAAAAAAGTCAGTACAAAATAATATTCACACACGCATCTCGAAACCTTTTGACCGGGGTGGCAAGATCCCCCAGATAGAAAAGTGGAGGACACAAGGGGAGGCCTTTGCCCAGCAGTGGGACACAAAACAGGCTACATAAAAAAAACACAAAGCAAAAATAAATAAAATAAAAAATAGCCCCCTCTGGGCGTAATACGGGTAACAACGAGATTTTAACATTCACATCTTGGCTCGGTAGAGCTCTTGCTAAAGCGCCTGCACGGTTTGCAAGAGGTGGCGGGTTCAAGTCCTGTCCCTTCGATTTTAAATTAAAGATTTTAATGAAAACATCAACTGATTTATATCGGAATATTTGGAATGATAACATTGTGCAAGAATTTATTAAGAATACAATTATTTTATCTACCTATTCTTGTTAGAGTAACTTTTGCGTCATTTAGAATTGCAATTAATGTTTGAATAAGATGTAGCGTCAGAGTGGTCCCTTTACCCATTTAGTGTGAGTGGAAATGCCACTAAAAGATATTCAATTCTTCTGCCCTAGATGCGAAGGAAAGAGTTTGGTTGTAAATTCAAGTATTTGGCAATATTCACGTAGTTCACAAGGTTCTATATATTGTTATCCAGTTACCTATAATCTGAATGGTCATTCACGTGGATCAGTATCTAAATCGGAGTCATTTATACTCAGCAAACGGTCACTCGGTACTGATCGATCAGCCATGGATGGTCGCCCAACTTTTACCCCCTGGCAGAAATATTGCGAACATTTATTTAGATGATACTCGTAAGGGTTGGCCGTTAAAGGGCATGGGTCGCGGGTTTTTTTTTCAGCCATATTTTTTTCATATAAATATGTCTTTTTTAAGCTGCTACGTCACGGGCTGAATTTAAGTGGCCAAAATGATAGCCATATTACGCAAAGAATTGGAGTTCACTAAAATTATTAAAATCTGAGTATATTTTTAATTGCTCTTAAAAAAAACTGCTGCATAACAATTTTAAGGTTCAATTTTAAATGCAAGCAACTTTTACTATGCGAACAACTTTGCATCCTTACCTAACAAATAACCATTATCGCTCGCTCTATTGTAAATGCTAACCCTTCGGTACACAGAACGCTTGAGGAAGACCCAACATACAAAAAGGGCAGGGAGGACCCAATTCCATAAGGTCAAAGACGGGTAGTTGACTGTCAAAAGCGATGTACTTTGTTTGATGGCCGGCCCGCGTGTGTTTCACAAATATTAGCTTGTGATAGTTTGAAGGGGATTGGGGTAGAGTGTGAAGTTATCGGCTGCTTTTTTAGGTTTTGTGTGTGCAGTTCTTCTCAGAAAAGATCATGTTTCTTCTTCTTTGTCTTTGATGTTATGAGACTACACTGTTTCCCTGTTTTTAACCCCATCAAACACGAGGGGGGTGTTATAAGTGTGACCGTTTGTATCTGTGTGTCTGTCTGTAGTACCACAGCTCTTAAACGGTTGAACCGATTTGGATGCGTTTTTATTTTATTTTAAAGCAGGTTTTCTAGCAAGTGTTCTTAGCGTTAACATAATATTAATGTTTATCAAAATCGGTTCATTTTTAATTTAGTAGTTATTTGGTAAGCACATCACTTAAGAATTACGGTATGCCTTTCTTATTTTCGTAATCAATCTGAGTGAAGCCCAAGGAAAGAAAAATACCGAAAAATAAATACTGTACAACCCAAGAGTCTTCATTTCTTTAGGATTTTTGGATAAACTAATTGGACAAAACAATGATCGATAAATAAATACTCACCAAGGCCAATTTCTTATTAGGGTATTTGTTTTAAAATACTTCACGCATTAAAAGCGTACATTGTATACCGAACGTCCTTACTCAGTGTGCTAAGCTTGACCCATTTTCAGTTCAACCTACAACACTTTCATTTCAGCAAAAACAACCACTTTCATCTTAAAACCGCTTAAACAAATAACGGGCATAAATCACGCCGCGAGGCACTTAAACTCCGCTCAGACCGCAGTTCTTCGGATTTCCCCACGATATAAATAGGCGGCGCTCCGTATTGAGCTAGAAGAATGCACTGCAATACGTCAAGCGCCGGCGTCGATCGCGAGCCGACCGATAAAAGTAGTGGTGGGATAGTGGAGGCAATTTATCGATATCGACAATAAATCTGGCGTGTTGTAAACAGGGGTTATTATTGTACACTAAACTTTCGTAAGCACTGCACATTTTGTATTTCGTGAACGGTTCGAGCCCTCCCCCCGCACCGGAACTGCCGGCGCGCAGTCTGAACTAGTATGGACTAGTTTCGGTTCTCATTTGTAGATCTTAATCGTGGATTGAGACGGACCTCGCGACGCCGCCGTGTCTGGTGTGGAAACCTGAGGCATTATTTATACCTTCAAAATGAAAATCGCCAATCCGCATTGAGCACGCGTGGTGATTAAGGCTGGAATGACTGGTGGCGATAGTTAGCCCTTATTCCCCCCTTAAGCTCGAACTCTCTCTCTGAGAGAAGGCATTTGCCCAGCTAATGGGACACGTACAATTGTACATCTTACATGTGAACACCGTGATTATTTGCAGTAAATAATGTTATTTCTATTTATAATTCGACGTTTTCTGCGCAATTTTATCGCACGACGCTTTCCCAACATTAATCTCTCCAGCAACTAATTTTATTGGCCAGGATTTAGGAGGCTTCCTCAAAAATACAAGATAGCTTTACATACATTCGATGTTTGTGAAGGTTCTCTTTGCTACACGGGTAGCTTTTCGAGCAAGATATTCCCGTTTTGAATCCTCATAAAGGTTTGTACTTATTTGTGTATAAATTTTGTCAATTTACAATTATTGCAAATACCTAATACGAAATCCATGTCTTATTGAGTTGAATTTTCACCTTTCTTTGTTTTATTAAATGAAATGATCAATATTTTGCAAGAACGTTATTGTAGTAAATGAACATTAATTGGTTTGAAATTATATAATTTTTACCCTATACGTTATCGCCCCATTCAACGTTGCTTATATTTACGAGTAAGTAGAACTACCGCATAAAAGTCATGGAATGTTATTGATACCACCCTGTATAGTGCTCTATCCACAATATTTATGTCCCGAAACTAGTTTTGCATCGCAAGGCCGTAAAACCTAACATTATTTTCGTCTCGTAATCGTACGTAGCACGTACACTCATAATTTATATTTCCTACGTGACACAATTATGTAAATTAAATTCAAAACGTGGGTCTTTCGCGTTTTAATCTCATTGGATCCCTTTTGTGACGGGTTTCGTCACTGTGGGTATTGTCAGCCGAGAAAATTATTTATTTTAATTTGACAGGAGACACGGCTTGCGAATTTTAAATTCTGAAGACTTGCACGGTCCACCTTAAGCCGGCTACACACGGCAATATCGGGGAAATGGTGGGGAGCACCCTAGATCGCCTCGTGTGTAGCCAAATCTTTTGCTGCTTTGAGAGTGTCGGTGGCATCTCGCAATCAACGAGCAGTCTGCTGCATGGTCGGTTACGTGCTGACTGGCAGGGACGTGTGTAGAGTAAGCTACTGCCGATTCGAACTACGAGCCGATTTCATCCCCACCACCATTGTCCCGATATCGCCACTGATTTTAGGGCCGTGGCTTTAAGATTGTGTGTTCCAGCCAGCTCCATAACTAAACAAAAGTTAAGGTGGGATCATAGCAACGTGGCGGGAAATTCAAAATTTTCACAGTTTTTAAATTTTTGTAGCTAAACTGAGCTATTTTTGTTCAGCGATTTTTCGTTCGCGGCAATAACATAGTATTCTTTTCATTATTGTAAACAACAGAACAACAATAATTCAGCCGATTATGTGTTCTGGTCTACGACAAGTTTTTTTGGGCAGTGCCACTGCTTCGTAGACCAGAACACATAATCGGCTGAATTATTGTTGTTCTGTTGTTTACAATAATGAAAAGAATACTATGTTATTGCCCCGAACGAAAAATCGCTGAACAAAAATAGCTCAGTTTAGCTACAAAAATTTAAAAACTGTGAAAATTTTGAATTTCCCGCCACGTTGTTATCGTCCACCCTTAAGTGTAGATAAGTGCACACTAGATGGCGCCCTATCGTCCGTAAGACGAGTATCAATGAGGATGGAAAATTCGCATCGGCAGTTACCTGACTCGGTAGCTCAATTGGTAGAGCGCCTGCACGGTATGCAAGAGGTTGCGGGTTCAAATCCTGTCCCGAGCGGATTTCTAACCTTATAAAAATCTTTATAAAGCAAAAGAGGTTGGAAATCACATTTAAAAGTTGACGTGTTTTAGAAATAAATCTATTTAAAAATTACTTCTTACAGACCAGACTTCTTTCGAACGAATTAGTGAATGATCTTAAACGTATTACGATTACGCTTAAGATTAAATCTTAAGCATGTACAATCTGGATTAAATGGACCAAAATAGTATACAGGGTGTTAAAAGACCGCCAACAGAGCCGAAAGGTACACATACTAGACACCAAAACGAAGTACTTTTTTGATAAATTACTGCTGGGAAATAATTTTGGTTTTTTAGGTTATAATTTTGGAAAATATTTTATCGCGCAATGAAAGTGTAACGCAGACAATTCATATTGCGCAAGCGTTGACATAAAGTTAGGCTACTTACGCCCGAGCTGCCGATGTTTAGAATACATTGCGGGTTGCAATTTCAGCGTCGTTTTTTGTAAGAAATATTCAAAATTTTGATATGTTTCCTTGAGAAGAAATTTTAAGGACTTAATACTGAACACATTTCTGCAAAAAAAAGTTTTTGAAAAGTCCGACTTTGAACCTCATTATCTCGGAAACCGTTGATTTCCCAGGCATAGTTCCTTGGGCAAAAATGATCCTTATGATGAGGACAATACGTGGTTTTCCGCTTTGTTGGCGGTCTTTTAACACCCTGTATATATTTTTTCTTTCATACAGAAAAAAAATGCGTGATATTTGCCGAGAACCCCCCTCTCTCCAACGTAAGATTTGATGAGATTTGAGACCCCCTCCCCCCTTAAACATCTCACGTAATTTATGGACGCCCCCTAGGTAACAAACACGTTAAACCGTTGGTCCCGGTTGTTGTTGATTAATAACAATCGTTAAGCCATGTCAGAGACCCCTTGGGTGGCCTAAAAACTCTGACACCAGGGGTGGCCACTACCTCATACGATTACCTACCTAGGTAACAAACATAAAAAATATAAATACGGGTCGAATTGTGTACTACCTCCTCCTTTTTCGAAGTCTGTTAAAAAACCTGTAAGAATTATGTTTTGGATTAAGTTTAACCGCGTTTTAATTGGGCACTTGATTGATGATTCATGTTTTCAATTAGGTAACAGAGACTTCAACGAGTTCCCTTAATGAATTTGAAAAGCTCAAACCAATTTCTCCACTAACATTGGCTTCACATTTTAAACTTCAAGTGTTGGAAACTTCGGCGGAAAACTTAGATTTTTATTGCAAAAACTTCCCTGCTAGATTGACCTACGGTTTCTTTTATAACAACTGGGAACAAATTTAATTTGTTAACTTGCGCGGAGTTGGCTAGCTGGCCAATTGTAGCGTTTTTTAATGCACTTGGAGCGCTTCTAATGAACTACCTAAAAAAAAAAGATATCTAGCAACATTGGGCAACGAAGACCCAAACATATTATTTTAGTTTCTGGACATGCTTAGGGTGGTAGTAATAGTCGTCTTGGATCACCTACTTGAGCTCGATCTCATGTAGGCGAACTCAGAAAAGTCAAATGCTAATGTCAAGCTTTGGCTTATGTCAAACTTGAGTAGCTGTCAGCATATAAATAGACACTTTCTTGAGATAGACATTGACATTAGCCAAGGCTTGACATTAGTATTTGACTTTTCTGAGATCACCTACTTGAATTAGATCTTATTCTTATTCTTAATTAGATCTTAAGTCGACGACTATTGATGCCACCCTGTGTGGTGATGTCTCCTTTTATAAAAAAAATTGCAAGTCTAAGCATTCTGTTAATTTATTCTCAGCATCCATAATATACATGTAACATAATATACATGGTGCAATCACTAGAATAAACCTCCGAGCCACTTTAGACATTGCACACGCTATAACACTATTCAAACTACGTGCAGCGGTGGACAACAGCCGGACAAATAATCAAACAGTATAGTCGTAGTAAAACTACACGAGTAGTTTAACTTGCCGCTCGCACTACAGGGCGCACTATAAGTCGATAGCGGAACTTTAAGTAGTCTGTCTGCTGGTCAATACAAACAACTTGTACTAGGTGGCGAAAAAAATGGAGCAAAATTTCTGCTATTTCACACACAACTCAGTGCATGTACTTGCCAAAAGGTAAAACACTGATTTCCAGTTGTTGCCCTTTAGTGCTGAGCGCGATGTACATTGAATAGTCGGATGTTAAGGTAACCTTTTTGTTACCTCTTTTATGTCTAATCGGCTACTCAATAAACTATGAATTTTAGATTAAAACACGTGCCTGGCATCTTTTGGTTGCGGAGGCTATGATGAACTTTGGGTTCACGAATAATTAATTAATCTTTCAGATGGTTTACTTGTTTCGCTTTACTGTAGTGTAGATTTGTAGAGGGACCATCGACGTATTTGCACGGGCAACTGAGCTCGCTAGTTCGATTTCCTTAAACGTGCATGGAGGGAGGTTCGCGTCCGCCTGTGGTTGTTTGTTCTTGACGTGCTGTGTTCTTGGTGTAGTGTTTTTGTTGGTCACAGAGGGTAACATCTTAGAGGAAAAGGGTGGGTCCAAAAAATCAGTGCACCACGAAATCACAATAGTTGGGGCTTAAGTCATAGATACCATCCTCACGAGGTTTTCCTTCACCGTTAGCCTACTCCATTTAAAACAATGTCCCAGGCACAGCAGCGCCGAGTGGTCTCTTCGCCCATCTAGTATGAGTGAAGGTGCCACTGGACGCTGTATAAATCATCTCATTACGTAGATGCAAAGGCCTTAGTTAGAAGTCTGTAACGTAATGGCGTGCCGATGGCATCGCAGTAGAAAGACAAAACCGGGGTTTCCTCGTTTTCCTCATACAACCAGCAAACTAATCCTCTAGATTTAGAATCAGAATATTCTTTGCTGTACTACAAAACCGTTAAAAGGACCGACACGACAGCATTGATAAATCGTAAAAAATTTAAGCCGTCAACTGAGACCCCATTTTGGCACCATTGCGTTACAGACTAAGACCCCTGGAGAGCTTGAGCATTTGACTTATTTTATCTTTCAAGGCTGGGAGTTGGTAAGCTGATAGAGTAGACTTCGCTGAGTCTGGTTTTCGTTTTTTACCAGTCGCGGTTGAAAGTTAGATTTTTTTTAACTCGACAGTATAAATGTATGGTTTGAGCCTTTTTTTTGTCGTACAAGGCTGGAAATTTCAAGGCTGCTTATTTAGACTGACTCCAGCTACAAGGTCTCAAGTCAGCAAAACCTCTTGTCAACCTTTTTCTCGCCAGAGTTGCACTAGTTTTTGGGTACTTTCTTTCTTATGTTATTAAAAATCCCTTAGCTAAAAAAAAAACTGTTACAGTTATACACAGTGTTACAGAAAGGCCTCTTATACTCATCTTACAGGTTCTGTGAACTTTGAGTTTGGAGCCAAACTAATCGGGGCAAAAATGACGGACTAGGTAGAAAAATCCTTCAAAGTTTGTCGCAAAAAAAAAAACAGCACGTATACACCGTGCTATTTTAGTGGTTTTAAAGCCGAAGGTATTTTGTTTTACTGGTGATTATTTCTGAGCCAAATTAGAAAATTTTATTCCTAAACGCGCGAAAAAAAAAATCACTTCTCCATACAAATGGTGTCGATAGGCGATAGACATTTAATTTTGTGTTGAGTGTTTTTTTTTTGCTCATTTTGGAGTATTATTTTAGAATTTGGCTCAGAATCACCAGTGCAACAAAATACCTTCGACTTTAAAACGCCTAAAATAGCACGGTGTATACCTCGTCATTAACCCTTCACAACCTATCACCCCGTATGTCCCACTCGAAGAAAGCCCCCGATAAGTACAAGTTTCAACCCTCAATCACTGATTCCTCTAATTGGTCACGCGTCTGCACTTGCCCTAAGAGCTCTTAAGATGTCCAAGTGTTTTGCCCCGAGTGTGCACAGGGCTTTATGTTTCCTGGTAGAAGCACTTCCTGGAAAGTTTTGTGTTGTTTCTAAATAACTTGTAAAGCGTCTTACAAAATAATAATTGAACGAGCGAGCTAAGTGAGAGAAGTTCTCCGAGACTACTGGGACAATCCGGCGTTTGTATGTATGAATGTTCATTCGATGATAACTTGAGTATAATAGGGTCCCGTTTGGCACCCTTCGGGTACGGAACCCTAAAAAAAGTTGTGTTCGAGCATAAGTACCTATCTCCCTAATATACCCCTTCAAATTACTAATTGGGCAAAGTTCAATGCAGGGGCAGGCACTACAAACCTCTTGCCGAGAAGCTTGCTTTATTCACTGGTTTAGCTGTTCACTGGAAATTACGATGTTGGTGATCGAATCACGAGTCTCAAGTAGAAATAGGCGGGACACCTGGCGAGGCGAGAAGATGGCCGGTGGACAAGGGCAGTGACAGAGTGGAGGTTCAGAGTAGGATGGCGGTCGGTGGGAAGACCAGCAGCCCGATGGTCGGGTGACATCGTTGGGTCGGCGGAGGGTCCATGGATGAGGATGGCGAGGGACCGTGAGAGGTGGCGCGAGGGGAAAAAGGCCAATACGCAACAGTGGGCATAGAGCCCACCTCTGCCCACTGTTGCGTATTGGCCTTTTTCCCCTGATGATGATGATGAAGGCATTTGCAGCGTCGATTCTATTATCGAAAAGTGTGTACAGAGAGCTTCGATCAAGGATAAAACTAGATACAACATAGAACTCTGAAATGTGTCTGGAAAAATAGATGCCCAAACTACCTTTGGGAGCTTATTTGCTCGTAGTCTATGCAATTAAAGTAAAACTGTACACTAATTCAATAAGGTTGACATTCGAATATTAGACGTATGTTCGAAATTATGTTTCGTATTGTTCTATTGCTGATATCATTTGTTTTTGTGGGGACAAGTTTTTATTGTGATTTTATACGTAATGCGGATTCTATGGTATTTAGTTCGGTGACGGAGAGACATGTTTTTCTGAAATTATAAGAATTGCAGCCCCCATTGAAAAATACTCGTTACATTTTACGACAAAAAGGCTCAACAATCTTCAATTTTTAAACTTAATCTTTCGTGAGAACTGCACATTTATTTTGCAATCTTCAATTATTTTATCGAACTTTTATCGAACGCGAACTCTCGGACGCAGATTGGTATTCAAAAGGGCACTCTCTTATCCGTGGCAGACTATACCATCGCCCCTAAAAGCAAGAATACTTTGCTCCCCTAAAACCTTCAAAGAAAAGGGAGCGAGAACACTTCAAGAACACTTCTCCGCACTGGCTTCAGCAATTTCAAGTTTATGCTATGTTAAGAGAATATTTATAAAACGTCCTATGTATCAATCGGGGCGTCAATGGGGGATTTTCTGACAGCTCATAAGTAAAGTTGTAGTTCCAAATTTGTAACTACAGGGTGCACTCTAAGTCAATAGCGGAACTATAAGTAGGCTGTCTACTGATCACAACAAACTACTTGTACACACGACAGCACGTCGACCTTTACTCGCTAGCACTCTACTCGGTTACGTTACGGGCGACTTTACAACAAAAGTGTACAGTCTGACGTGCTATTGTGTGTACCAGGTGGCGAAAAAAATGGAGCGAAAAAAATATCAGCGGTTCTATACAAAAGCACGACTCAGTACTGCGCCAAATGTATGAAACAGCAGATATTTTTTTCGCTCTTTTTTTTTCGCCACCTAGTAAAAGTTGTTTGTAGTGATCAGTAGACAGCCTACTTAAAGTTTCGCTATCGACTTAGAGTGCACCCTGTAGATGTCGCTGACGAGACATGTTCTTTTTTTTAACCTTTTCTATGGAGTTTCCCGCTCTTCCTCTTGCTTTACAACCCAAAGCACTTTATCCAAACTCATAAACAAGGCAGAGCAAACTGTAAGCAGTGCTGCACTGCTTTCTGATTATGGCTCGCCGTGTATAATTTAATTAGTGTAGTGGCAAAGAGACTGTATTGCAAAGACTTTATCACGTAAACCGACCCCGACGCACCTAGATGCTTTAGGGTTGACACACGCAGTGCAATTTTAAACGGGTTATCCAACCTTCCACGCCCTATATTATAAAGAAGAAAATGTTGTCAGTATGTATGTAAAAGAAAAAGTTTGTGAGTATGTATGTATGTATATAGGGGGTAATCTCCAAAACTACTCATTCGATAATAAAAATTCTTTCACTAATGGGAAGCTACGTTATTGCTTAATGCTATAGGCTATATTTTATTGTGATAACAAAAAAAATTTAGGTCTGCGCGGACGAAGTTGCGGGGAAAGCTAGTATTATGTAAAGGAGGTTGTCGCTCCATTTTTTTTTTTGCTTAATCTCAGTATTTTTTACATTGTAATTCTACCACCATCCTAATCATCCTTTTAAGAAACGGAATCGAAGGGCAAGAAAAAAATGTTTAGTACAAGACAAATATTGTTACCCTGCATAATCAATCACCTATGGAATGGATGCCATAGTGATTATTTTGTAGAATCACAATGTCCTAAACTGAATGCAAGAATAGCTTTGTTTGGCCGGCACTTTGAGAATCAGATCTTCTAGATGGGTAATTCTACGGCAGTGCTGCAATATGCAATTCCCGTGGCATTTTTTATTTAAGGGTTTTCGGATAATTTGATGTTCTCACATTGCTTTAGAACACATAAGTAACAATTTTATTGTTACATGATTATAAAATTGTTACTAATGTGTTCTGAAGTGGTGTGAGAACGTCAAATTATCTGAAAACCCTTAAATAAAAAATGCCACGGGAATTGCTCTGCCGTAGAATTACCCAGATGCATTGTAAGTTTTTATGTTCACAAGACAGCTCGTCGACCCTTACACGCTAGCACTCTATTCGGTTGTCAACGGTGACATTACAACGAAACTGTACACTCTGACGTGCTGTCATGTGTACGACGTAGGTAATTTGAAGCAGAAGGGCAGTACTTTTATTCATGTTCATTCTATTTTGTAATACATTCAACTTCCGGTATAGGTACAATGGTGGCTGTGGTGGTCTAGTAGGTAGAACAGTGGACTCTGAAGCGAAAGGTCCTAGGTTCGATTCCCGGTGCAGGTATGTATCTATGACTTGGTTTAATTTCAAAGTTACGTATTTGTGAATTTGTAGTAGCAATACCACTCGCTGACCACGAAGGAAAACATCGTAAGGAAACCTGAGCGTATGAGGCATTATACCCTCAACTCAAAAATCGCCAACCCGCATTGAGCACGCGTGGTGATTAAGCTCTCCCTTTCTCAGAAGGCCTTTGCCCAGCTAGTGGAACATGTACAATTGTACAGGCTACATCTTACTTTTTTACTTTTATAGGTACAATAAATAATTCTCAGGTGGCCTCTCTCGTAAAGGTGTTTAATAAGTGTAGTGGCAAAGATACCGTATGACAAAGACTTTATCATAGAAACTGTACCCGACGCACCTAGACTGTGACATATTAAGTTAGGGTTGTCACTACCATGATTCTGATATACTTAAAACTTTTGAAACTGAAGAATATATTAATAAGTACTATGTAATTCTTAACCCACTTGATGCTACCGTCGTTTTAAAACAACGCAAAGAAAATAAATATCTCTATGGAAATGTGGGCTGTTTAGATTTTTTTATTTATGCTAATTAATTGCTGAGTCCTTTGTCAGTCTCAATAAATATCAGTTTTGATAATTACGTATAGTATTTGTTTACAAGTTTATTGAGGGGATTTTTACAAAGAATTCTTCAATTTATATTAAGTTCTATAATTTATTCAAATCATTGATTGAAATATGATTTATAGTATAGTTATCCATGAAAAACTATGAACAATAATTAATAATTATTGGTTGGCGACTTTTGTGATAGAGTTATTATCAAATAAAGTTCATGTTGTTTATAAACGCCAGTAGTAAAATGTACTACATTGTCCATCGCATAGCTATAACTCATTTGTATCGATTTATGGCTACAGGATCATCAGGTCTGAAGCTGCATGAAATTATGGAGGAGTTGGAGAAAGACGAAGGTATTTTACCAGACACAGTCATCCACCAGAAAAATCCAATGCGGATATCATAGATTCGTCTGTGATGAAGATTCTCGTGATGAAAATCCGAAGTTACCCAGTTGCAACGAGGAGCTCAAGCTGAAATTCACTATGATTCTTCAAATAGTGAGTAGCAAAATTTGCTGCTTCATAAACCAGCAAGAAGCTAGGGAAGAATTGAGGGTGAACATGGGTTCTCATAGTACGATCGAAAATATTTTAGCCGAATGTTGTATTTTGTCGACATCGAATCACCGATTGGTCGCATCATCGACGACGGTACACTTTATCGAATGGATGAAACGTTCAGAGTGTAGTTGGAGCTGGAGTGGTGGTAGCCGAATGGGTAGAACTGTCACCCCACAAGCGTGAAGTCCAAGTTTCTAATACTGTGACCTTTTTTTTTTAATTCGCCTCTAAGTCAGTGTCCCATAAATCTACGACCACGCGTGCCCTGCCCACTGCAGTTTGAAAATTTTGCATTCAGGGTAGTTACATCATATGCCTCAGAACCTTGTTCAGGAGGTTTGCGATGAAAACGACCCATTTGATAAACAGTACCATCAATAATCCGACCAATTGGTGATTCGTTGTCGATAATATACTGCATTCGGCACAAATATTTTCGATAATATGTTACCATGGGTATCCACCATAACAGGTTATCCCCATGTTATTATTATGTTTACAAATTTTCATAATTTTTTAAATAAATAAACAGTTTATTTTAATTTCAATACCAACTCTGGTAGTAGTACATTTTGCTACCGTAGTTTATAAACGACACCGTTTTCCCGTTTTCCGTTTTCACGAAAAGTGCAGTTTTTAGTGCAGAAAATCGTAAAATGGAACAACTAAAAAAGTTGTACATTTTTGGCAAATTCCTGTCTCGAACGATGTTTGATTAAGGAAGTATTTTTTTAACGTTATACATTGTATATTTTAACTAGGTATTTTGTCGCAATGGCCCCGATTTTGGGGCAGAGTAGCAGGGACGTTGAAAATAATTCAAAGCATAAAAAAAACCCGTGAGGCAACCCTAGGTCCTTATTGTAGGTCGACTGTCGTACGAGACTAATAAATTTACATTATCAAGCCACTATGGAGTATAAGTTAATAAATTAACATGAAAATGTAAGTGCATTTTGTGACGTTACCCGCACGCGTGGTCTAAGACGGTTTTTATATTAAAACTTAGGAAGAGCTAAGCTTTTCTCATATTAAAAATCTGTTGAGTTGCTTGGCCTTTTGTAAGAAAGATTATAAAATAACAGTTACCCTACCTATATTTTAGTTCGTAGAGGGTTTTTAAATGACAATTAATATGTACGAATGATGAGTAAATTGACATTGAGAGAATTTATAAAATAATACGGTTCGCCAATTTGAAAGTGAACGTCAGAGCGCAAGCAATGTGTGTGATTTTAAAAGATTCAAGAGTTCAAGAAGAATTAAAAGTTTTTTTTTTACAGAAACTGGAGTTTGATTTCATATAAGAGGTCGTAAGAGATTTAATTATGAAATGCGCCATACAATGTGGATATTTATAAAATTCACAATACATCTTAAGACTTCGGAGACTGTTACATTTTATGAATTTATATTTTGACCATGCTTGTTTTTTTATACGTATGGTGATTTGTGTCTCTTTTTACCCTTCAGAGGAAACAGTCATGATCTATTATTCAATATTTAAATTCATATTACAATATGTTCTTAAAATAAATCCCTGTGTAGTAGTTAAAGCAACTAGTTTGTTCCCCATTAAAACTCCATAGTGAGGTATTAACCCACCGCATCTGGTGAACTTTACTTTATTACGAACTAGAATACATGTCGGGTTCACCACTTCGACGACCAAAGTTGACACACACGTTACACATACATCATAAACTGGTTACATTTTCGTTGCGACTTGTAAACTATTTTTCAAGCTCTCATTAGTGGCGGGAAAGCCCAAACTTTCAATTTTCTTTATTTGTTCCTAAACTTAGATATAACTTTACTGAAACTTTACTAAAACAAATACTGTCGTGAAAAAAAAATTCTGAACAAAGGTTCAGTTTTTTTTTCCGACAGTAGTATATTTCTTATTATTCTAAATAACGGAACAACAATAAAAACTAGCTAATTTGTTTTTTTTGGTCGAAAAACCATGGTACTGCCCAAAAAACTACGTAGTAATTTGAGCGAATCTCATAATCAGCGGAATTATCGTCGTGTTTTTGTTTATTCTAATGATAATAGTACCGTTTTCCTATCGAGACATAAAAATCGCTGAACAAAAATATCTCAGTTTAGCTACAAAATTGAAAAAAACTAAGAAAATTGTGCATTTCCCTCCACGCTGCTTTAAGCAAATCGTCACCACGCAGGAACAATTTTACTCTGCTAATCGTAAACATGATTCAACCAGCCGGTGGAGTAGAGTGACATCGGGGTGGCAAAGACAAATAAAAATTGCTAAATAGGGGTTTGGTAACTTGCCTCAAGTGGTAGCTATTCCATTCTACCTAATCTGTCCTCAACCTAAACTTAGTATAGTAACCTGTGTGTGTACCATGCCACTTGACACATGCTACCGCTGACTCTACTCGTGTAGAAATGCTTCAGTAATTTTATTTGTTCCAGATACAAAAACTAAATTTTTTTAATTGAGTCCGCGGAACGACAGTTGCTACAAAGGCTTTATCTGACAGTAGCATACTCTAGCAACTGTCATTCCGTGGACTCGATTTAAAAAGCAGAGTTTAAGGGCAATTGTTGTGCAACCGATCGACAAAAATTGCCCGTCTGTGCCGACCGTTTACCCTGTTATTTTAAACACAACGTTTCTATACCGCACGCTCAGAAACTAACTTGACACTTTTGAGCTTGCGTTCGCAAACTAAGTAATAAGGAAGTTTATTACTAATAGCATCCTACTAACGGCTATTAGCATTTTGCTTGAGGTTTTACCCACGCTCAGCCCCTCTACCCTTGACGCATTCTTTTCAATATGGCGGAATTTACAAAATTCAATATTTCACGAATTAAGACTCATTTTATAATGGTATTGTACAAAATAGTATTACCTTTGAATAAACATTACAAGAAGTATATAAAATCAAAGGATGATTAATGCCACCCTAAGTCTAGTTTGGCTTAGGCCTCCCCCCATTTCCTCCACTGTTGACGATCTCTCGCTTTCCTCATCCAGTCTGAACCAGCCAATTGTGAAAATATGTCTGACCATCTCTTGCTATATAAATAAATAATAATAATTGATTAATATATAAGTAAATAATTAATAGCAATGTTATATGTGAGATGTGAGATATTCATTTGATTATTTTTTAGCATGTCTTTTGCATGTTTGAACTACAAGTTTTAAGTTTATAGTAAAATAGTAGTTATGTTTAATTTATAACTATATTCAGTAGTAGTAGAATAAAGGCTTTTTTATTTTATTTTTATTTTAAGTCTAGTTTGATCGAAGTTTGATCGAAGTCACAGGATTTTTTCACCACTCTACAGGGTGCACTCTAAGTCGATAGCGGAACTTTAAGTAGGCTGTCTACTGATCAATACAAACAAATTGTACTAGGTAGCAAAAAAAATGGAGCGAAAAAAATATCAGCTGTTTCATACATTTGGCGTAGTACTGAGTCGACCTTTTGTATGGAACAGCAAAATTTTTTTTCGCTCCATTTTTGTCGCCACCTTGTACAAGTTGTTTGTATTGATCAGTCGATAGCCCACTTAAAGTTCCGCTATCGACTTAGAGTGCACCCTGTAGATGGCAATACACACTATTTTAGCACATGATATACCTAAACCATCTAACGACACAGTTAGTATGGGCGAAGTTTAAGGGGTTCCTTGTATGACCACGGGACCCTAATAAAAACCGGTCACGGACGGCTTAAGCCAGTCGATATCAGGCAGAAGGCATGAGCGCTTCTAATTTGCCAATCGCTGGAAAAACCCACTTCGATTCAAGGCATATAAAAGGGAACCAGCTAATAGCTGGAGAGCTGGTGACCATTTGACTTATTTTATCGTGCAAGGCTGGAAGTTGGTGGGCTGATAGAGTAGACTTCGCTGAGTCGGGGAAATATTATTTTTTGCCTGTCTCTGTTTAAAGTTCGATTTTTTTGACTTTGAAAGTGTAAATGTATGGGTTGTGCATTTTTATTATGTCGTACGAGGCTAGGAGTTTCTGGAGTTTATTTTTTCTTAGACTCAGATAAGTACACTCAATCGGCCTACCAACTCCTAGCCTTGTAAAACAAAATAAGTCGATTGATCACCAGCTCTCCAGCTAAAGACTTCAGTTTCAATTAATATTTACGGTGAAATATTAATTTCAACGGTAGCTTAAGTACATTTTAATATTCAAAATCAAAACTGTCAAAAACAAAACTAGTTTTTTAAACTCTGACAGTGCTGACATCCAAATAATGCCACCAATGTTTCGTCTTTAATTCTATGGCAATCCAAGCAATCCATAGCGGATTTGGCGTCTTGCGCTTAAGAGGAAACGCGGGTAGCCGCTGCTCCATACAAAAAGGGAGACCTGTTTCCTCCCTGGATAATTATTTTAGAAAAATATGTTTATGCCATTCAATTTATATGTACCTCTGCCCTATGTTTTCCTTTTTACTATTTTAATAAATTTTATTAAAATACCTAATTAAATAAAAAAAAAGGAAAATTTTATTCAATTTCATTAAATATTAATACATATTATTAAAATAATTCTTATCTTATCTTATCAGTATGGGGCCAGGCTGAGAGCCCGGGACACTTCGACCCAGTGGGATCTTTTGTGTCACCCCGTCCTTATTCCTGCTCAGGACGTGCAAAGACCGAGGTCATAAGCTTTAGAACGTCACCGAGGTTGAGGAACTTATATTCTTCCGGTCTAGGATATGCTACCCCGAGAAGACTCATGCGTTGACTTGCTAGAGCATCGCAGTCACACAGAACGTGTTCCATGGACTCTGGCGCCTCTTTACAGGCCCTGCAGTGGGAGTCATTGGACAGCCCCATATTGAGTAGGTGTTTGTTGGTGCCAAAGTGGCCCGTAAATGCTCCAACAATTAGTCGGACCTTACACCTACTATACCTACAGATTTTGGATACCCAACCTGTACCTGATATGCCAATGAAGGCCTTTGAATGTGCCAGTTCCGGCACACTAGACCATTCAGAAAGGTGTTTCTGTTTGGCATTTGCCGCTAGGGCCATTTTAATAGTACCTATTGAGAGGCCTATGAAGGGTTCTGGCCCGATAAAATCTCGTTCAGACCCCATCCTTGCCAGCTCGTCCGCCTTCTCATTACCATGGATTCCTGCATGTCCGGGCACCCACACCAGATGGAGTCTGTTGCGTCTGCCGAGCCTGTTGAGCGCGCTGACGCAGCCCTCGACAAGTCCGGAGTCCACCCTACAGGCCATAAGGGCTTTGAGAGAGGCTTGGCTGTCGCTTAGAATATAGATGGATTTGCCAGTGACTTTTCTATCCATATTCACTTGTGCGCAGGCACTTATTGCGTAGATTTCAGTCTGAAACACTGTTGGGAACTGACCCATGCTTTGGCTCAGCCCAAATCCATCGCAATAAATGCCTGCCCCAGTTCCCGACGACATTTTTGAACCATCGGTAAACCAAACGTGGCTGCCACCTTCGGGTCGGGGCAGTCCCTGTTTCCAGTCTTCTCTTGTAGGAAGATGGACTTCATATCTTCGGTCGAAAATGAATTTGGGAAGGATTTTGTCGCAACTCATCAACATCAACCTGTCCAAATGGTCGTCTAGATCCATCCTTGTGTGTTTGGTGTTCAGCTTGGATTGGTTCCCCAGACCGGCCGTGGTCAGTCTATGGAGAGCCATCCTTGCTTCAACCCCCACAACAATATGCAGCGGCTGGAGGTCCAAAAGTATCTCCAGGGCTGCCGTTGGCGTAGATTTGAACGCCCCTGATATTGCCATGCAGGCCATACGCTGCACTTTTGTGAGCGCCGACCTGCAAGTAACTAGTTTTGTTCTCGGCCACCATACAATGCTCCCATACGTGAGAATGGGACGTACCATCATAAGGTAGATCCATTTGAGAACCTTGGGCTTAAGCCCCCATGTTTTTCCGTAGGCCATACGACACATACTGAAAACTTTAATAGCCTTTGAGATAGTTTTGGCTACGTGCGATTCCCAGTTCAGATCTTTATCCAAGGTTACCCCTTGATATTTCACTTCCGTGGACCATTCCAATGTTGTACCGAACAGCGAGAGTTTCTTCAGCGCTGAAAGGTGCCTTTTCCTAGTAAATGTGATTACCGTCGTTTTGCTCGGATTGATAGAGAGACAGTTGGCCGTACACCATCTCTGAACAATATCAAGCGCATTTTGCATAAGACTTGATACCGTGCCGGGGAACATACCATTTACCTGCACTACCAAATCATCTGCATAGCCTACCGTATGATACGGTCCTTTGTTGAGTTCCACTAGGAGCGAGTCCACCACCAGACACCACAATATAGGCGAAAGTACACCCCCCTGTGGGCAGCCCTTGGTAGTAGTCGCGCATAGTGTATCTCCCTGCAGCGTAGACGTTACTACTCTACCTGTGAGCATGCAGTCTATCCACTTGCAAACAGTAGGTTCTATACCATGCTCCGTTGCTGCCATTTTTATAGATTCAAAGGTCGTACGATCAAATGCTCCCTCTATGTCGAGGAACGCACTGATGCACAACTCCTTGTTTTCCAAGGCAGCCTCTGCTCGACTGACTACGTGATGAAGTGCAGTCTCTGTTGACTTTCCGGGCTGGTAGGCGCACTGAAGTCCATGTAGAGGGTGTCTTTTCAGAGGTCCCTCCCTTATATGCTTGTCAATCATTTTCTCTAAGGATTTGAGAAGGAATGATGACAGACTGATAGGCCGATATGACTTGGCCTCCTCGTAGTCAGTTCTGCCTGCTTTTGGCATGTAGACTACCCTTGACTGGCGCCAAGCCTTGGGTATGTAACCAAACGCTAAGCACGCTCTGTAGAGCCTGCAGAGGTGAGGATTCAAGACCACGGCACCTGACCTTAAAAGTATTGGGTATACTCCGTCTGGCCCTGGGGATTTGAACGGCTGAAAGCTGTTCAGTGCCCAGTCCACCTTACGTTTATCCACTATCTTCTTTGCTGTAACCCAGTCAGCCTTAGTGGTGCGCATAGATTGCTCCACCTGGCTTATAGGGTCAGTTTCGGATGTGTGGATTAACCTGGAGCCTGGGAAGTGTGTCTCAAACATTACCTTAAGAGTGTCCTTCCCAGACTCAGTGAGCTTACCGTTACAGTCTCTGATTGTAGACAGTGGGTTTGCCTTTACTGTAGCTATCGCCTTTGAGAGTCTCATACCTTCCGGGATTGATGTAATACCGTCACAGTGGTCTCTCCATGCTTTTCTTTTAGCCTTGCGTACAGCAGTGCTGTACAAGGTCAGAAGTCTTGAGTAAGAGCTGAAGTCCTTCTTTATTTTCGCCTCGTTAAAGGCCTGTCGTGTCTCCTGTCGAAGCTTGGCTAGTTCAGGAGTCCACCATGGTTCCTTCTTTGCCATAACTCTTTTCTCTGGACAGTTCTGAGTCCAGGCTGTTGTAAGAGCGGTGGCAACTTTGTCTGCTTCGAATTCTATATCTACTATGGAATTTAGCATACCTTTAGGGTCTCCTAGTTCTACCTTGAGGTCACCCACGAAAGAGTTCCAATCAGTGTTCCTAGGATTCCTCCTGCATACAGACTCTACCGGGTGGGTTGTTCTGTACTGAAAGCATATGTACCTGTGATCAGATAAAGTAATTTCACTAGATACATGCCAGTTATCGATGCTTGTGCTCGCTCTATTAGAAGCAAGTGTGATATCGAGTACTTCTGCCCTCTTCGAATTGACGAAGGTAGGCCTGTTGCCTTTATTGAGAATTTGCAAGTTTGTACTCACCACGTAGTCCAAAAGCTTTTCTCCTCGGTCGTTGGTGTCTGTGCTGCCCCAAACGACATTGTGTGCATTCGCGTCGCTGCCAATGATGAGATCGACGTTTTCGCGAGTGCCATAGTTAACCAGTTCCTTCAGTAGTGATGAAACGGGTTCCTTGTCGGGGTAAGGTAGGTACGCTGAGGCCAGTATAACTGTTTTGCGTCCCTCTGCCTTGCCCATTTGGACCTTGATCGTTGTAAGATCCCTGGAACATAATTGACATAAGGGCATCGCGTCTATGCCATTCCTGACATAGACGCAAGTCCTCATATCCTTAGTAGAACAGTGATAAAAGATAAGACCACCTGTCCCATTGAGGCCCTTAATGGCTCCCCTGTAGAGATAGGGTTCCTGAATGAGGGCAATATCAAATTTATTTGACTTCAGCTGGCGGGCCAGAATGGCCGTCGCCGCCTTACAGTGATGAAGGTTTATTTGCACGAACCTTAATCTGGCCATTGTTTGGCTTGGGAGGTGGTAGCAGGGGCATCTTCAGCTCCCTTCCATTGTTCCCTCGTCCATCGGCAGCGGGGACGAGGCCAGGTCGAGCTCCTGGAGGTTACCCAGGACCTCAGATGTCGCCACGGATGACGCTGGCGAAGATAGGGGCTCCGCCAGTAGTGCCAGCAGGCTCGTGCTCGGCTCCGGCGGAACCACTTCCCTCGCCATCACCGCCTCAGCCGGCTGGGCTACCTCGTTCCGGGCATCAACACCAGCAGTCTTCTCGCTCTTATCGGAGGCCTCAAAGAGCTTGAAAAAGCTTTTGCAGACACCCGCAAAGAGGCAGTACCCAGCCGCCTTGATCACATCGGCAGACGCTTTGTCCATGTAGACGATGTGCCTGGTGTAGGCCTCTTCTACCGCCGAGTGCACCACCCGCCACTCTTCGGTGTGAAGGGTCGAGTTTAGGCGCTGGAGCATGCGCAGCACCCTTGGGGCCTCAGCCTTGACCGATCTGTATTTCCAGGCCATTTTGACTGGCCTGGGCAGATCCTTTGCGTGGACCACTTTTAGCGACAGTCCCTCCACGACAAAGTCGGTGAGGGAAAGAAGCCATTCAACGGCAGGAGACCCATGGCACAGGACATGGAGGGCGCCGCTCGACAGACCGCAGATGTCAATCACGGGTAGGGGATCGGGAGCGCTCTCAAGGCGGTCAAAAATGTCCGACCTGACAGCGCTCTCCATCTCCGGCGTGATGACCGAGACCGGATGTTCGGCCGCGACGATAGCCAGCTTCACCGCGGTTAAAGCGTCCTTAAAGGAACCCTGACGGGTCCTCTTGGAATCGCCCGCGGCGTCGGTGGCCTCGTCACTCACCTCCCGTGGTCGCTTCGGTAGGTTCCGGCGATCGGTCGAGGACGCCTCCACCTGCTGTTGCTTCCGGAGCTCCTGTCGCTTCCTTCTCGTGGCCCCGCTGGCAGTACAAGTGCGGCGGCGCCGAGTAACCTCGCTCTCTCCCCGCGGCTGATGGACGCGCCCCGTTAGGCAGACCGGAGCCTGGACCAGTTGGTTCGCATCGCACAGCAGCGGTTCGATTGCGGAATCACCAGACTGCACCGACTTTTGCACCTGACGGTGCCGAGCACCCCCACTCTCTCCCCGCTGTTGCTGGACGCGCCCCTGTAGGCAGGCAGGTGCCTGGACCAGTCGGTTCGCATCGCAGCTCAGCGGATCGACAGCAGGGACACCAGGCCCCGCCAGATGCTGTACCTTTGATAGGTCAAGGGCCTTGGGGTTACCAAGGTACAGTGACCTACTTTTGCTATTTCCAGCCTTGCTGTTTCCAGCCTCTAGACTCTGAACCCTTACGGGCAGGTCTTTTCTCGGACCTAGAACCCTTGCGGGCAGATCTCCTTGCAAGCTTTTGCCCCCCCCAGAATACGAGGGGCAGCCTGAGTTAGACTCAGGGAGGGATTCTCCGGCGTTGCCGGTACCCTCCTGGGGTAATTTACTTTTTAAACTTGCGTCCATATTTGCTTTAGGGACCGAATCCCAAGGCTGTCGCCTGATGTGTGGTTGTGTGATAATGAACCCCTCCTTCAGCTGCGTTTACCGATGGAGGGGCCGCAGGTCATCACATCCCTGCAGCGGATTGCGAAGGAAGAGGGAAAAGCAGGAGGGTTGGGATGCAGCGTGCAAGCTATGGAATGCGCCTGAGTGTTTCCGTTACGTCAGTTTCTGAGGGAATCCGACCAATAGCAGGAACGACCGCGTGCAGGTAACACTTCAGACTTACCTTGAGGGGTACGAAAAAGCCCCCAAGGCCATTTCGCATCCCACTGACTGGGTTTTATCAGCAGGATAGGTGTGCATCTAATTCAAAGGGGAAAAGCGGTGAAGGGATGAAAAGCGCGTGTATGAAGATGAATTAGACCCACCCCCTCCCATTAAAATAATTAAAACAATAGGCAGTCTGGGCTTAGGCGTTATATGATAAGGCATTATGATAATAAACCAGTTATGCTCCATCCTGCATAGTCCCATCCTTAAACAAACGTGCCCGTAATACCAAGAGCGCGTTATGCCAACGATTCGACTTCTAACTTTCGACTTTACGGATCGAATTTCTAATGAGGCCCCATACAGTCAGGTGCAGCGGATATCGGGGGCAGGAAATGAACATTTCAGGATCGGACCCCTCCTTATTTAACCGACTGCGACGAAGCCACAGAGGGTTTTATTTTTCATGTCTACAGGGCGATTTTAAATAGCTTTATTCCTGAAACAACCCCTTCGGGCGCCAGAGGTCTACTTCTCAAATGGTCAACTTCTCATCCCAACTTCTAAATGTGATTTTCAACTCTTCGACTTTGGTGAAAACGCAATTTTGTTTTTTTAAAAGGTACAAAAAAAAACTAAGTAGAAGCAGGAAAGGCTAGAAAGGAGAACACTGGCTGGAGGGGCACGAAAGCGTGCCGCGCAGGTACGAATAGAAACTTTTGAAGAATAAGAAACGTTGAATAAATAAAAAGTATCGAGCTATTCGAAAATTCATAGAACAAAATTAGTTGGAAATCACATTAAGATGTTGACGTGTTTCAGAAATAAAACTACTTAAAAATTGGTCGTTTGTTTCAAGCGTTCTTAGGATTGATTGATGATTGATACAGCAGAGCTTCCAGTGGTACCTTCACTCTCACTAGATGGGTGCAGTGATCATTTTACTGAAGTGCCCGGGACATTGTATCAAGGCTGTTAAAAGGGCTAATATGACAGCTCTCTTTTGTGTACACAAAAATTTTGAGGCTAAGCACTGACTTGCATCAAGTTTTCGAGTCTGTAACTTAACTTGTGAAAATCAAGCTTAGATACTGACTGCCAATTTCAGAATTGAGAAATTCGCTGAGCAAGCACTTACGTATCTAGTAAAATTATCAATTCAGTAACCGGGCCTGAGAGTAACAAAGGATTTTTAAAGGAAATTGCTTATCGATACTTCTATTTTGTAACTTTTTACGCAGTCGGGCTTAAAGTTAATTATTTTTTTATTTCCAAATTCCTCTTTATACATTTCTGTACGCGATTTGAGATCTTAATAAAGGTAATCGGCGAAGGATTTGCGAGGTCTCTGTAATAAACTTGAAAAAGAGCATGGAGTGTTCAATCGGATAATTTCGATACTTCTATTTTGTAACTTTTTACGCAGTCGGGCTTAAAGTTAATTATTTTTTTATTTCCAAATTCCTCTTTATACATTTCTGTACGCGATTTGAGATCTTAATAAAGGTAATCGGCGAAGGATTTGCGAGGTCTCTGTAATAAACTTGAAAAAGAGCATGGAGTATTCAATCGGATAATTTCGATGCTTCTATTTTGTAACTTTTTACGCAGTCGGGCTTAAAGTTAATTATTTTTTTATTTCCAAATTCCTCTTTATACATTTCTGTACGCGATTTGAGATCTTAATAAAGGTAATCGGCGAAGGATTTGCGAGTCTCTGTAATAAACTTGAAAAAGAGCATGGAGTGTTAAATCGGATAATTTCACGAAACTTTTTGTTCTTCTCAAGAAAGTTAATCGCACCTTTAAACTAATAGTTACTCATTTAGCTAAAGCTCTAACGGGTAATTCTTACTAAATGATTTGGTTTAGTTTGCATTATTTGGTTAGCTGACAATAAAGTAATTTGTTTTAAAATCTAAATTGCTAATTCGCACTGAATGGATGACTCGGTTTATTGTTTATTTCAAGATTCCAAAATTACCTTAAACGTAGTTTAACTACCACGTAACGATGATAAAAAACTTTCAGCTAGTGATGTGAGAAAAACTTATGGTGGCATTAAATAGTCGTCATCTTAACTGGATGTTATAAAAACGTCCTACCTATATTCTTTTATATAAATTCCTAAATGAATATAAATATGTCGCATTGTGAAAAGCAACATCAAACATCGTTCGAGCTGAAGAATCATTGTAGACGTATTTTGACAGTTGATTGTAAACAAAGTCATAGATTACTCATATAATAAACTCAAACAACTTACGTGACTTGGGTGTAGATATTTATTCCTCCAGAATAATTCAGATACAGTAATCCAGATACAACAAATATATTTATTTCAACACAATATGGGCAGAATATTCACTAGGTAGCACTGACTTCAATTTAGAAAACCGGCATAGACACGTCCGTTCCAAGCGAACGGCCGCAACCGAATGACTCAACTGACGATGCGTCCGACTATTTATAGCGCAGCTGTCACTTAGTTTGCGTATTCGAATCGATGTGGCCAGCGTTACGGAAACCAAAAACTACTTTTAATAATCGACAGTTGATTAAAAATATATATTTTATGAACAAAACCGAGTAATAATAATAAAACCTAACACTCGTCCATCCTGACACCGTGCATGTCCTCATGCACGAGCCAGAAAAACACGAACCTAACACACGGCCAATTGAGTCCTTCGTAAGTATTTTTTTTTATTTAATAACAAAAATCCACAGCAATACAGTTCTTACAATGCTTCTTATGTAAACTATTAATGGAGCCCATCACGGATTTCATTATGTAAGCAGTAAGAATAGACAAAACATGAGATATCTACCTAGTGCAAAAACTTAAGAAACTAGACAGATCTTGTAGGTGCATCTATAGCAGCGAACGGCTGTTTAGAGTAATATAAAATAGGTTAACATAAGAGAAAACATTTTAAAATAAGTAGGTTTTTGCTTACTTATAATTTTAAACAGTGGAGAATCTTAGAAATAAGCCTAAACTAACTAGCCTAAACTGACAATATTAAATTGGTTGCTATGCTAGGTATATTACTCATTAACAAAGTGTGCACGTATGCCATTAAAAGAAAAAGTTTTTACATTACCTATTGTAATTACCTACGGTTGGGTACCGTTCACATCTAATGATCCAGACGGATACGATACTTCAAGCGCACCGCTGGATCCTACGGTTGCGATACTTCAAGCGCACCGTTCACATTTTGTGATCAGGCGGATACGATACTTCAAGCGCACCGCCCAATCCTACAGTTGCAATACTTTTCGCATCTTATTGTCAGACGGATACGATACTTCAAGCGCACCGCTGAATCCTACGGTTGCGATACTTCAAGCGCACCGTTAGAAAAAGAAACATACATATACTTTCCTTGTGAATGTGCGATACTTCAAGCGCACGATTCACAAGAAAAATCCCACGGTTGCGATACTTCAAGCGCACCGTTCTTGCTGTGAATCAGATAATAAAAATAATAATAAAAATGTTTATTCATATTAGCTTACAGGTATACAACATACATTTTCTGCCAAACTATAAAATAGTTTGTTGGCAGAGTAGCTCTTATAAGTTTTATTTTAGATTAAATTAGGTTTACAGTAGGTATAGAAAATTTACATAAATCATACAGTATTAGGAACACGCTTCTATACTTTTGACAAACTGGTCCATAAGTAACTTTTTCTTCGGTCACTGGCATTTCATTCAATATAGTAGGTACTAGGTACTGCCTTGTTCTTTTTACATTGTAATTATTTTTCGATGTTACAGCAATGACATTCTTTCTCTTTACAGTCAACTTTTTGTTACTCACATTTCTAGTTGCTATTTTACATTTCTTAGGTTTTTTTTTTATGATACAATATTATTGTTTTCTAAAAGTATTGATAACTTAAATGTAGAGTGTACTGGTAAAAGTTTACATATTTTGAATAACTTATCATAATTTCCTTTACAACCTTTTTTTCGTTTTAGTATCTATTAGGGTTTTCATAATTCTTATTTGTAATGTTTTTATCTTATTCAGATACGATGTAAAAGTGCTACTGTAACAACTAAGACCATAAGATATGATTGAATCTACAAGTGCCCAATACACGGCATACAAGGTTGCCTTATTTACAACACTTTTTTTCTTTTTAAGTGGAAAAATTGCTTAGTACCGCCCTAAGTTTATCACATACCACATTTATACGGGTCTGCCAGGACATGTTTTTCTCCACCTTTAAACCTAGGTACCTGTATTTATCAACAATTCTATTTCCAGGCAACTACAATTTTGACCCTTATTATGCATGCACTCTGAATGAACCACAATTTTCATTTTGAAGACAATAAACTTATCGGGATGACGATTGCGACAAAGAACACACATAAGTTCTTTTCTTTTCTTGCGCATTTATTTTACGTTCACTCTGACTCTACCTTAACTCTACTACATGGACTCTACACTTACTCTACTAGACTCTGGATAGATTCTGCATTTATTCTGCATCGACTCTGCATCGAACCTACATCGACTCGGTTTCACTTTCCGAAAATAAAAGCGGACCGTTAATTTTACAGGGACCTTAATTCAAATTCACTAAGTTGCGCCGCTTGAAAAATAAAAGTATCTCAAACTCAAACCAAGGATTGCATAATGCTTCATAGAGTCTCACTCAGCCAAGACCAAGACCTGCCGTAGACCACTTCACTGAGCGGCCACGCAAACAGTAATCATTATCCCACCAAAAACATTCTGTAAAAACTAGCCAGGTCTCGATGGATCTGCTTGTTTATCTCTAAAAAAGTAATGAAATCTAGACAAAGTCGTGCCAAGTCTAAGGTTCCTTACTGCGATTTCTTTATTATTATAGTTAATGTTGTGAGACTTGGCCGTTGAAGGGTACACAAGCGGTTCTGGCGACAGATTGGTGCAATGGTGTCATGGAGCACCTGGTTTTGTACCCTTGTGTACCCTTCAACAGCCAAGTCTCACAACATTAACTATAATAATAAAGAAATCGCAGTAAGGAACCTTAGACTTGGCACGACTTTGTCTAGATTTCATTACTTTTTTAGAGATAAACAAGCAGATCCATCGAGACCTGGCTAGTTTTTACAGAATGTTTTTGGTGGGATTTCACTTCTTTTTGTGGAAACGAGGGCATATTGATTAATTTTATTAGATTTTCTTATTTGACACAGTTTTTAAATTTGTGTAATGTTAGAGTAGAATAAAGTTAATCGTCCGACTATTTCTTGTTGGACGAGCGAGCGAAGTCCTCCGAGTCTGCTGGAACAATCCGGCGTTTGTATGTATGTATGTTTGTATGTATGTATGTTTGTTCGACGATAACTTGAGTAAATTTGGTCGGATCGTTATGAAATTTGATAAGCGGGTAAACTAAATTAAAAGAATTTTTAAATTCGAACATGACCAAATCGGTCGATGGGTTGCCGAGATATTATTATGGGGTTGCATAGTTTAAATGGAAAGCGCGCGCGCGCCTGCGCGAATGGCGTAAGCAAAGTTATACATCTGTAACTGAGGTCGCGAGTTCATAGTTCGGAGCGAACCACTAGTGGGACGCTATAGGGTAGATTAAATGAAGATGTGTGCCACTACGCTGGATTTTTGCAATGACAGTCGATTTTTTTATGTACCAATAGTAGAAGGGGCATTACCATAATATCTCTAATAAAGCTGATACCAGCTGAGGGTTCTTCATCAGATACTTCAGACCTTAGATTTTTGACATCAAATGAAGCGGCCCACCAAGTTGAATATTTTTTGTAAGGGCGGTATATGTCGATCTATAATAGTTTGGTTGGGCTCTTGTGTTTTCTAATCAGGGTCATCAGGTACTCCAGATCTTCGATTATCCTAGTTTTTATAGTTTTCCCTTTATGTGGCCATTAAACCCTAACTCTCTACCAAATTTCAGCTCTCTGAGTTTATGGGAAGTACTAGTTCTATTATGATGATCATGAGTGAGTGAGTGAGTGTGTGTCATAAATGCGAAACTTTGCTTTCGCTTAACTTCGGAACTAAATGACCTACAGACTTGAAATTTTGGATTTTAAGTATGTGATTATAGCTTACTAGATGACGAAAATTTCTGCGTTCTGGTCTTATCCAGAGGTTCTCAAATAGGGGCCTGAAAATGCGGCGAAATGGTTCCAGTAAAGGATGGTACGGCAGTGTTTGCTTCGCGCTCGACCTGGCGGGGGCACTGCCGTGCCCCCAGATTTAGTAAACTCAAACTTTTAAATAGAGTTTAGTTTATCACTTCTATTTGGTGTTCTCATTTTAATTTTAGCATTCAGAACTTCATAGATTGACGCCTTTTCTCTAGTCAAAGGGTAGGTGTTATTTTAATATCTCTTCTTTTAATATCCCAAAATAAGCAACAGAAAGTTTTTGAAACTGGGATGAGTTAACAGATAAGCCTTTACCAAGAGGAGTTGAGAGTCACATATCACTCTCAGCCATCTTTTATTAGAGGTGGAAATCACAACAGAACGCACAGCACTTCAGAAATCACAGAGGACTCTTTACCACTTTCTATGAAGCGCAGAAAACACCAGCGCCCACAGAGCCCTCTACGATGAGGTGTAGAATATAATACACAGCGTACACAGCGTTATCTACCACCTTTCGTGTGGATTGAAAACCACATGAACAATTTATTAGTCACATACATACCCTTTACAGCTATAACCAACCAACCAACTAGTGGTATCTGAATTGATCTACAAAATCGTTTCACACAAACAACATCAGAATAATAACCTACCTACATGGTGGTACACTACACGAATTTGAAAACATCATCATCATAGGCTTAGTTAGAAGTGTTTTAATTTTGTTTTCTAGTAGTACCTATAAAAACTACTAGGTAGGTCCAAGTTTTAGTCAACAACTGTCTGAGAAGCATCCTACGAAGACACTGGCCCAACACCATCTCAAATGCCGAACTGTGGCAGATCACGAAACAAAACCCCGTAACTCAAGACATCAGGGAACGCAAGTGGCGTTGGTTGGGACATAGGTACCTGCCAAGATCCGAACACCACATCCCGTGTCTCGAATGGAAACCCGCCGGAGGCTTATGATGACCCGGAAGACCGTTTCAGACGTGGAAGAGATCCGTTCTCTCCGAGACGAAAGAGAAGGAAGCAACTTGTCCAGAGCTACCCTCCCTAGCCATGAACAGAGATGAATGGAAAGCCCTTGTTTCAGCCCCAGACTCCACAGAGGAGTAAATGGATCAAAGAAGAAGAAGGTACACTTAACCATGATCAACCGGGCTAAACCGATCTTGTCTGTGAACTAGTCGTACAATACCACCACCATCATTTCTATCCAGTCCCCAGTGACAAGCCGCCGCACGCCGCTCACAAAACTGTAGCTGTACCGTAATGGGAAAATGGGTTCCGGAATGGTCCAACTGTTTCTACATTGACTCTGTTGGTACAACGTCTATGTCTACGTCCTTTGTAATTTTGTTTAATGGCTTTCGAAAATACCTATCAAATATAACTACCAGAATGGAGTACTGACATGTGACATTTGCGGACGAACATCCACCGCAAAAAAAGGCTACATTAATCACACTCGGCCATACCAGCGAAGTCCATCAGATCAGCAGCAGTTGCCGGACATCATCATCATCATCAATGGCTATTGGAAATGACCATTACTATAGAGATATCAAAATTAACCAAAGAACCATCTGCAACGGCTCTGAGTTAACTTTTCATAACTAGTGTACGCAGTCAGTTCAAAGAGTGTTGACCGATTTATTCTTATGAATCTCAATCAAACCTAAGATATCAGGCAACCCGAGCAGGTGGGTACGCAGGCAAGTCGATAAGAGGAATATCACGTCCCCATGCAACAAGGATGAGGAGGGAATACACAAAGTGATCACTGCACTTAAGGTCACCTACGTTTTGCGACGCTACGTCTTACAGGAACCAGCGAACGAGCGAGCGAGGCTCTCACCCGAACAATCAGATGCCTGCATGTATGAACGTTAGCTTGACGACAACCAGAGCATCAATGGTCAGAGAGCGTCACGAAACCTGGCAGTTGAGTGAACAAAACCAACAGATTTTCAAGTTCGGACGTGAGCCAAATCGGCCATAGGATCGCCGAGATATTGAGCCGCAACACACACATGAAATGTGCGCGCGCACTCGCCAATGTTTTCAACAGCCAGCAGCAATCTAGGAAAGATGGGATTTAACGATCGCTCAATTTTCCTTCACTCCGGGCACCATCTCCCATTGGACAGACCCCAAATCATAACAGAGACCCTTTGTAAATGGTCAGACGCTCCAAATGTGGATACCACCACAAGGTGTTACAAATGGTAAAAACGCAAAAATATCATGGATGGATAGATAAGCAAATGACGGTGTCGGAAAAATAAACAAAGGCCTAGCGCTCCTAAAAACCATAAAACGGAGGAGGTTACATAATATTTTGGCCATATCCAGCAAGTAAAAATGCAAGGCAGCCGAAGACTTGGCGGTTTAACACGAGCCACGCTCAACTTTTCCGAGCCACAACGTCAACAATATTACTCACGAAAGTCCTCTAGCATACTGCGCATACACTCACATTTGCAACAATATAACCTATAACTTTTATTTGAATCATCTTAAGGATTTTTGCTCTTTCATTAGCATTCTATCATCATCATAAAATTGGAACTGCAACATCTCACCTTTTCTAAAGTAACACTGCGTCACGGCGCACGTGCACGGCGTCGGCAGCGAACTTCGCCCACCTTGACGCCCGCGAGCCTTGTAGTTCAACCAGCCTCAGCCTCACTCGGCCAGCCAGGGTAGTCAGGAATGGCAACGCGCCGTAGCCGGTCTTCAGTATGTTCTCCCAAGGATGATGGATTGACATAAAAATGAAAATAAAAACGAATGTTAATGATGAAAATGGAGATTCCTTCATGTTTCATGTTTAGATAAATAAAAGGTTTATCCCACCAAAAACATTCTGTAAAAACTAGCCAGGTCTCGATGGATCTGCTTGTTTATCGCTAAAAAAGTAATGAAATCTAGACAAAGTCGTGCCAAGTGTAAGGTTCCTTACTGCGATTTCTTTATTATTATAGTTAATGTTGTGAGACTTGGTCGTTGAAGGGTACACAAGCAGTTCTGGCGACAGATTGGTGCAATTGTGTCATGGAGCCTGGTTTTGTACCCTTGTGTACCCTTCAACAGCCAAGTCTCACAACATTAACTATAATAATAAAGAAATCGCAGTAAGGAACCTTACACTTGGCACGACTTTGTCTAGATTTCATTACTTTTTTAGCGATAAACAAGCAGATCCATCGAGACCTGGCTAGTTTTTACAGAATGTTTTTGGTGGGATTTCACTTCTTTTTGTAGAAACGAGGGCATATTGATTAAATTTATTAGATTTTCTTATTTGACACAGTTTTTAAATTTCTGTAATGTTCGAGTAGAATAAAGTTAATCGTCCGACTATTTATTGTTGAACGAGCGAGCGAAGCGAGCGAAGTCCTCCGAGTCTGCTGGAACAATCCGGCGTTTGTATGTATGTATGTTTGTATGTATGAATGTTTGTTCGACGATAACTTGAGTAAATTTGGTCGGATCGTTATGAAATTTGATAGGCGGGTAAACTAAATTAAAAGAATTTTAAATTCGAACATGAGCCAAATCGGTCGATGGGTTGCCGAGATATGGGGTTGTATAGTTTAAATGCAAAGCGCGCGCGCGCCTGCGCGAATGGCGAAAGCAAAGTTATACATCTGTAACTGAGGTCGCGAGTTCATAGTTCGGAGCGAACCACTAGTGGGACGCTATAGGCTAGATTAAATGAAGATGTGTCCCACTACGCTGGATTTTTGCAATGACAGTCGATTTTCTTATGTACCAATAGTAGAAGGGGCATAATATCTCTAATAAAGCTGATACTAGCTGAGGGTTCTTCATCAGATACTTCAGACCTTAGATTTTTGACATCAAATGAAGCGGCCCACCAAGTTGAATATTTTTTGTAAGGGCGGTATATGTCGATCTATAATAGTTTGGTTGGGCTCTTGTGTTTTCTAATCAGGGTCACCAGGTACTCCAGATCTTCGATTATCCTAGTTTTTATAGTTTTTCTTTATGTGGCCATTAAACCCTAACTCTGTACCAAATTTCAGCTCTCTGAGTTTATGGGAAGTACTAGTTCTATTAGGGCTCTTGTGTTTTCTAATCAGGGTCACCAGGTACTCCAGATCTTCGATTATCCTAGTTTTTATAGTTTTCCCTTTATGTGGCCATTCAACCCTAACTCTGTACCAAATTTCAGCTCTCTGAGTTTATGGGAAGTACTAGTTCTATTAGGGCTCTTGTGTTTTCTAATCAGGGTCACCAGGTACTCCAGATCTTCGATTATCCTAGTTTTTATAGTTTTCCCTTTATGTGGCCATTATAGCTTACTAGATGACGAACATTTCTGCGTTCTGGTCTTATCCAGAGGTTCTCAAATAGGGGCCTGAAAATGCGGCGAAATGGTTCCAGTAAAGGATGGTACGGCAGTGTTTGCTTCGCGCTCGACCTGGCGGGGGCACTGCCGTGCCCCCAGATTAAATTGCCAAAACACAGAATACAATTAAATAGGACAAAAATAACCTCACAAATAACCACTCGATAACAATATAATGGCTTGATTAATTGAAAGGAAATGGCTAAAACAAACCTATTTTCGTATAATTTTCATGCAAAAACATATTTACTTGAAATAATAGATTTTTACTTGAGCAAAAATAAGCCTCATGACAAGTGGGTGTGCCACTTCTGAAATATAATAAACTCAAACAACTTACGTGACTTGGGTGTAGATATTTATTCCTCCAGAATAATTCAGATACAGTAATCCAGATACAACAAATATATTTATTTCAACACAATATGGGCAGAATATTCACTAGGTAGCACTGACTTCAATTTAGAAAACCGGCATAGACACGTCCGTTCCAAGCGAACGGCCGCAACCGAATGACTCAACTGACGATGCGTCCGACTATTTATAGCGCAGCTGTCACTTAGTTTGCGTATTCGAATCGATGTGGCCAGCGTTACGGAAACCAAAAACTACTTTTAATAATCGACAGTTGATTAAAAATATATATTTTATGAACAAAACCGAGTAATAATAATAAAACCTAACACTCATCACAGATTATCCAACCAAGTTGTCGGTTCACAGATTAGAAGTTAGTTTAGTTCGATGAACGAAACGTCAAGCAAACTTTGGCAACCCTGCGCGGTTCGACCAATCAGGGCTCGCGTCGAGTTATAGCGTGACCGTCGAGTCTATTTAAGTGCGGAGCGCGCCTCAAGCGACAGTTTACGACCGTCAGCGGTCCGAGAAGGTTGTGTAGTCGGCTCCTTGCTAAACTTACCACGTTTCTGTAACTTTACTGTTCTAGTCGAATATTGCTATAGAGTCAGTGCTATTTCATAGTGTTCAAGTGTGAGTAGAACATCAAGAAAGGTAACGTGAGTACTGTTCCAATTCCATTGTATTTCCATGCCTGTATGTGTAAGCAATTACTGTGTTCCTAATTATTGTAACTACCTCTAAAGATCAAAAGAAAGAGATGTCCAGACGGGTTTTCTTGTTGCTTCTTTCCCGGTCTGTTTATGCTTAGAAGCAACGTAGATTCAGTGCCGCCTATTGCTAAATAAATTCCACTAAGCAGTTTGGCACAAACACGTGTTTTATTCCTAACCTACCTAGAGTGTCCCACATTACGCCCACAATGTCTTGTAAGTGAGTATTAACATCCTGACAGTCTACAGTATTCCCATGCCATAGCTCAATCCCTCCCTCGTTATCCGACATCAGAAGTGGGATAAAGAAACACTCAAGGTAGATTCTAATTCCATGTTGTTTCCATTTTCATGTTGACCTTGATCCTTGGGAGAACATCATGACGCTGTGTTTGAGAAGACCTGCTGGAGAGCCAGTTCCTGCATCTATGAGCCAGCCAGGCGCTGCGTGACTGCTGGGTGCGTGAAGCAGCTGTAAGGTGCGAGGCCCGACGCCGTGCCCCGGCGCAACATACCCGTTGGGCTGCGTATCGCTCAATCTGCTAAGCTCTCGGGCTTAAGAAAAGGTGAGATGTTGCAGTTTCATTTAATGACTCAGCATTCCTTTTATGGACTTACCTACCTACTTCGCTGGTGACACTATCGTGATGATGAATGATGATGATGATAGTGGAAATGTGATGATGGAGATACTGCTTACTTGTGTACTGGTTGCAAACCTCTGGCCTGCCACAACCTATATGGGTGTTGGTCCCCAGATGGTGGCGCAAAGCTGTCACGGGTGTAGTTTTCTACGTGTTTTGATGGTGGTGTGATGAGTGTGATACTGGTTACTCGTGTACTGGTTGCAAGCCTCTGGCCTGCCGCAACCTATATGGGTGCTGGTCCCCAGATGGTGGCGCAAAGCTGTACCGAGTGCGGTCTACGTAGTGTTGATGTGGAGTTGATGTGAAGTGAGTTTGACCTCATACTTTTGGTCAGGTATGACCGAGCGGACAGATACTTTGCGTTTGCTTTTCTTTTGCAGATGAGTCACACGAGGACGTGCGACGTGTCAGGAAGGCCGTGTCGCATTGTGAAAAGCAACATCAAACATCGTTCGAGCTGAAGAATCATTGTAGACGTATTTTGACAGTTGATTGTAAACAAAGTCATAGATTACTCATCACAGATTATCCAACCAAGTTGTCGGTTCACAGATTAGAAGTTAGTTTAGTTCGATGAACGAAACGTCAAGCAAACTTTGGCAACCCTGCGCGGTTCGACCAATCAGGGCTCGCGTCGAGTTATAGCGTGACCGTCGAGTCTATTTAAGTGCGGAGCGCGCCTCAAGCGACAGTTTACGACCGTCAGCGGTCCGAGAAGGTTGTGTAGTCGGCTCCTTGCTAAACTTACCACGTTTCTGTAACTTTACTGTTCTAGTCGAATATTGCTATAGAGTCAGTGCTATTTCATAGTGTTCAAGTGTGAGTAGAACATCAAGAAAGGTAACGTGAGTACTGTTCCAATTCCATTGTATTTCCATGCCTGTATGTGTAAGCAATTACTGTGTTCCTAATTATTGTAACTACCTCTAAAGATCAAAAGAAAGAGATGTCCAGACGGGTTTTCTTGTTGCTTCTTTCCCGGTCTGTTTATGCTTAGAAGCAACGTAGATTCAGTGCCGCCTATTGCTAAATAAATTCCACTAAGCAGTTTGGCACAAACACGTGTTTTATTCCTAACCTACCTAGAGTGTCCCACATTACGCCCACAATGTCTTGTAAGTGAGTATTAACATCCTGACAGTCTACAGTATTCCCATGCCATAGCTCACCCCTCCCTCGTTATCCGACAAATATATAAATTCCTTGATTGAGTGCATCATTTTAACAATCTACTACCGCATTAAGGGTGGCATAAATAGTCGTCAGCTCAAGCCCGAGCTCAAGTAGGTGAACTAAGAAAAAAAATTCACCGACTTGAGACCTTGGCTAATGTCAATGTCAAGCTCATGCTAGTGACTATTAATATGGTGACAGCTACTCAAGCTTGAGATTAGCCAATTTTGTTTTATGAGATCACCTACTTGAGCTCGGGCTTGAGCTGACGACTGTACATGTCTCACTATCTGGGCAAAGGCCTTCTCTCAGAGAGAGAGTTCGAGCTTAATCACCACGCGTGCTCAATGCGGGTTGGCGATTTTTGCGTTGAGGGTATAATACCTCAAACGCTCAGGTTTCCTCACGATGTTTTCCTTCACCGTCAGCGAATGGGTAGTAGAATGCGGTAGTAGATTGTTAAAATGATGCACTCAATCAAGGAATATAAAATAATATAGGACGTTTTTATAACATCCAGTGTACCAAAAATACAGGGGCAGAATCATAGCCAAAAAGGCAGCACTCAAAAACTTTCAAGTTTTTTGTGTCGTCTAAAATCTAAGCTTAAGTTACTAAGGTTCTAGTTAAGTATAAGTACCACTGAAACATTCACGGGTGAGGCAAAGTGTTACGAGCACACCTTTAGAGGAAAGGTCAAGGGCCTTAGCCTGTAACGCTATGGTACCATAATGGGCTCCCAATTGACAGCTTCAATTACGTTTATTAATGCTGCCGGTCCTTTAAATGTTTTTGTACTTGTAATACAGCAAAGAATATTCTGATTCTAATTCTAGAGAAATAGTTCTCTGGTTGTAGGAGAAAAACGAGGAAACCCCGGTTTTGTCCTTCTGCTGGGACGCCATCGACACGTCATTGCGTTATAGGCCAAGGCTCAGGTTTTCAGTCTAAGGCACCAGACACACAGAGAGACGTGGGATGTTGACGCGGCGTAGACGCCACGTCTCAGTTTGATGTCACTGTGATACAAAATGTATAGAAGCGTCGTGTGACGTGAAGCAAGACATACAGAAGAGACAGCGCGTGGACAAATCAAAACGTCAGGTCAATACAAAACGTCACGTCGGCGCCCCGTCTTCGTCCCACGTATCTTGTATGGCTGGCGCCTTACCACCTATTTTGTACACACGACAGCACGTCATCGTTTTTTTTCGTAAAGTCCCCCGTAACGTAACCGAGTAGAGTGCTAGCGTGTAAGCTTCGACGTGCTGTCGTGTGTACTTTAAATTAACAAAGCTTGACATATTTAGTACCTAAATTTTTTAGGTGTGATGTGAAGTGAGGTAGATTTTCAAAAGGCAGTGATTTAGTTTGTTGACTGCCGCGGTCTTGGGTGGCCGACAGAGCGCGGCCACATATATTTTTTTTGTACTTACCAAAAATAGCTATCTTACAAAAATAGCTATATTTGTGTAAGTATTAAAAAAAACACATTCTTTCGCCTACACAAAAAAGCCTGATTCTTTTCCTCCCATAAGTGAGCCAGCGGGTCTTGTGTCGCAGTAAAGTATTAATGCTAGGCACCCTCGACCAGAGAGCATGCCACTTCATTGCTATTGTTTTAACCGGCATTGTTCGGACTCGAGGGTCACGCGTACAAGATAACAGGGTAAAGTCGTACATGTTTCTTGTAAATAATTATTCTGTTCCCTTCCGTTCCGTTCCGTTCCGTTCCGTTCCGTTCCGTTCCGTTCCGTTCCGTTCCGTTCCGTACCATTCCGTTCCGTTCAATGCCGTTATTCATCGCGTACTGTGCGACAGGGTGTACTCGTATATTTTAGAGTTTTCATTGCCAGATCGTTAGTTGGCACTGATCATATTTACAGACGACGAAACTTCTAATTCATCTCAAATTGGCATCAATAATCCATTTCAATTTCAAGTAAGTTTACATACAACAGAATTAGCACCATCTATTGAGAACTTTTGGAAAAAACGTGATCACTGCGGATTGGAGATTGATTTATGTGATGACTGTTGCGGGTATGAATAATCAAGTCAATATTTTTGTAAATAAACCTCTAAAGATGAAAGGAATAGTAAAGGAACAACATTTTATTGGATGAATAAATTGTCCCAGTGTCACTCTGAAGAGAATACCCTGTTTCTTTATGTTATGAAGGGTCCAAGGAAGGCTTTTGAGGTTTCAAAGGTAGGTTGTAGGTACCTATTATGTATTGTAAAGGTCACGTAGGTCTTAAAACAAAGGTAACAAAGGTGAATCTTAAACGAGTAACATTATGAATGTTTCAGGAAAGTCATACTTAGGTTGAAATAATTACAATGTATTTTATAAAGTGTCGATAGAGTAAGAGATAAAATGCCGGAATAATTTTTATGTTAAATTTAAGTAATTGTAAAACACAGATTAAATTAATTTTGATTATTGTAAAAGTCAAATTAAAACGCAAATTTTGCCATGCCACTGGTCGTGGCCATGTTGAACGGAGTACCTAAGTAGGTAGGTAATCGTATGAGGTAGTGGCCACCCCTGATGCGTATGAGGTACCTAAGTGAATAGATAAAAAACCTGCCAAGTGCAAGTCGGACTCGCGCACCGTCGGTTCCGTATGAGTAAAACTTTTTGTGTTACTTGATAAATTTCAAATACCAATGAGCCGTTTTCAGAGATGGTTCTGGATTGGAATGCCATAAGTACAGTTGCGGTCTTACAAACCCAATACCTACCAATCTAGCTCCGAACATTAAAAACCTACAGAATTCCCTCACAAAACGAATTAATGTAGAGAAGAAAGAGCCAGACCTAACAAAGACGGAGCGGAGCGCCTTTCCATTGCCTCGCACGATAATGAAAAGATTACAAAATAAAAGAGTTTTGAATTAGTGATTGCCAGCGTCTTGGGGTCGGGAGTTTAGGTTTGCCATCTGGTACGATTTCCCTTGAAAGAGCCGTTTTCAGCATAAATTCAGCAAGCATTTTTTATATTTTCTAAAGCACTAACCCGTGCTAGGGAACTTTATAAAGATTTTTATTTTATAAAGTTAATAAATTCGCTCGGAACAGGATTGGGATTGGTAGAGCGCCTGCACGGAATGCAAGAGGTTGCGGGTTCAAATCCTGTCCCGAGCGAATTTTTAACCCTAGAAAAATCTTTATACAGAAAGCATTTTCATAGAAGGCACCTGGTACAGGCGTGGCCATAGGAGAACCGGAATACGGCTGTCAAATTTCGCTTAGCACAGATTAATTTTGACAGCCGTATTCCGGTGCTTCTTTGGCCACACCTATAGGCGCCATCTATGAAATGCTTTGTGAATTTGTTCTAAAAACGGCTCATTTTCCGAATATTTACCTATTACACTATATAGTCCAACAAAAGAGTATTGCACTATAATTGCACCCAGTTTAACGCATACATGACCTAGGTATGTATCACCAAAATGTCAATATTTTACGGTAGAGCAAAAAAAAACTAAAAAAAAAACAAATAACGGCAAAAACTAGAATTTTCTTGAATATAATATTTCTTAGGACTTGAATTTTATTTCTTTACTACTACGGTTTTAGAGATACAGTCCTAGGACAGACGAATAGATAGGCGACGTAAGCTAAGTTTGCCACCTTTCAGGTTATAGAACACTGCAGTTCAGTGAGCCATTTTCAAAGCAGTTCTTAAATGGCCCTTACAGGCGTGGTCATAGAAGAACCGGAACGCGACTGTCAAAATTGATCTGTGCTAAGCGAAATTAGACAGTCGTGTTCTTGTATGGGCACGCCTCTATGAAGTGCTTTGAATTTGTGCTTTGAAAACGGCCCTACAGGCAAAAGAAGAGGAAGACCTACCACTCGTTGGGTGGACGACATAGAAGAGGTGACCAAGAACTGGGTAAAAACTGCACAAGACAGAGACGACTGGAAGAAACTGGAGGAGGCCTAATACCGTTACCGTTACCGTTAATTTAATTTTTTTATTGTTTACTTTTACTTAAAAATTTAACGATTTTGGGAACAATAAAGGCTTTTTTATTTAGTGTCCCGATATTATGAAATTTAGGTCTGGCAACCCTAGTTACCCCCTACCTAACAAAGGATGGGGGCTAGAGAGCGGTGGAGGCACCGAGGTATGTTGTTGCTTGGTTTTCTTCAAAATAAATATGTACTTTTGCAATCGTACAAAAACAAGGAAGTTCACTGCAGGTTCCTGATTTCTCAATTTTTAAGCCCCGACCAAAAAGAGGGGTGTTTTAAGTTTGACCGCTATGAGGGTGTGTCGTTGTGTGTGAGGGTTTCTGTATGTGAGGGTGTCTGTTTTTCTGTGTGTCTGTGGCACTTACTTTTACTGTTTGTCGGGAAAGATTTATTAGGGTGGCATTAATAGTCGTCACCTAAAGATCGAGCTCAAGTAGGTGATCTCAGAAAATCTTGAGCTCGAGCTTGAGATGACGACTATTAATGCCACCCTTAGTCTACCGTATTAGGCAGATACGTACCTCACAGCAACGGGACATCTTCCAACGATGTCGTTTCCAGCGCACAAGGTAATTAACCCTTCTTCCGCGATGGAACATAAACACTCTTAGACTAGATATTACTAGTGGTTCGCCCCAAACAGTGAACTCGCGACCCTATAGCTCGGCAACCCTTCGACCGATTTGGCTCATGTTCGAATTTAAAAATTATCTTTGCCTTGTTTACCCGCCTACCAAATTTCATGACGATCCGACTAAATTTACTCAAGTTATCGTCGAACGAACATTCATACATACATACATACATACAAACGCCGGATTGTTCCAGTAGACTCGGAAAACTTCTCTCGCTTCGCTCGCTTGTTCGAACAAAAAGGGGTATCCTAGCATGTGGCTGACTGTACCTACTTTTGATAATAAACCTTACAGGTAAAGTGACACTGGGAAGAAATTACTTTATGTTACCACGCACTTGACTGCTTCGCCAGAAGTTTTCAAAACCTAATTTTGCCAACTCGGCATAATTCCTTTTACACCCATGAAAATTCCAAAATCCCGCTAGCAAAACAGTGGCTACGCATTAAAAAGTTAAGACGCGCATTCGTCGGTTTTGGATTCATTTGTATCACAACTTATGTCCCTTTTATTCCTTTATTTACGTTTTGTACCCGACCGTCCAAAGGAGGGTTATGGCCCGGTTTCTGAATTGAGAAATTTACTAAGCAAATACTTAAGTATCGTCCTGTCACGCTCTTTTGTGAGAAATCTGCAGACAGGACGATACTTACGTATTTGCTTAGTGAATTTCTCAATTCAGAAATTGGCAGTATGTTTTTTACGTGCTTGGCAGTCTTTTTAATACTGACTAGCTTTTGCCCGCGACTTCGTCCGCGCAGACTTTTATTTTAATGAGTTTTACGTTGTTTTTATGGTTATTCTGCTATTCGGGGTGGAGAGAAATCCAAAAAATCAAAAATGATAAAAATCGGTCCACCCGTTCTCGAGTTATAAATGGTGTAACTAACACCACTTTGTTTTATATAATAAGATGTACACAAGGCAGCACGTAGACCCTTACACGCGTGCACTGTATTCACTTACGTTACGGGTGACTTTGCAACGAAAGCGTAAGCGTCTACGTGCTGTCGTGTGTACACACGACAGTACGTCAGAGTTTTCAGATCAGAGTCAGAGTCAGATTATGATGAGCAAGATTGAGGGGATGAGGTAAAAAACGTATCTCAGAAACATCAAGGAATTGACGGAGTTAGCCAGCGTCGAACATCTATTTCTCTTGGCAACAAATAGAAAAGAATATGATGAGCGGTGGAGAGGCACGCATAGAAGAAAAAATAATAATTTCGAAAATCATAATAATATTTTCATCATGACGTGATGGACAACATGAGTTGTCTGACTTTGTTCATGAGGCTAGTATGTCTGAGTGTATTAGAATTGTGTGCTCAAAATATTAACAAGTCAGGAGGTGAAGTTCCAAAAAGCTTTTTTGTGCATGGCTCACGATTAATTCATTATACAAGGTGTTACAAAAGTACCTAACTCTTTTTAATACCACCCGGTGATAGGGATCACAACCTAAATTTTTTTTTTGGTCTATGACGTTCCGTTAATTTTTAAATTAATAAAATGTGAACGTTGTTGCAGGAGAAAAGTATTTTTTAAATATTGTTTTCATTGACTTTCACAATGTTTTAACAACTCAAAGCTATGTAAATGCACTTACACGCACAAAAAATATTTTTAAATTTGAGCTAATAAAAAATAAAAAGTTATGAAAATTTTTAAATTTTGAGGTTATAAAATAAAAATTGTTTTTTTCAACTTTTTTTACAGATTTGACATCTTGTTGACCAGTAGGTTACACCCTGAAAAAAGAGTTAGGTACTTTTGTAACACCTTGTATAAAAAACAAACTTTTTATGTTTTGTTTTCCCGTCTGGTACTGCTAATCAAGGGCAATTCTGAGGTCCTAACGCGTCCTTTTTCACTCGCGACGACCAAGAAATATAAAAGGGAAGTGGGAGCCGGCTTTATTACTCCCTTAGGGCCTTGGGCTCTCGTTCTACCCTGTATATATGTTACCGGCCAAACCCGATTTAAGGATAAACTAGTTTCGCCTAGGCCAAACCAGTTTATCCGAACGTCGTATGGATAAACCGGTATAGCCTAGGCCAAACTAGTTTATCCGAACGTCGTATGGATAAACCAGTTTAGCCTAGGTCAATCTAGTCTGGCCTAGCAAGAATATATAAGCTTCAGGATAAACTAGTACGGCCTAGCCCGAACTGATATTGGCGAATGATTAGGTATGAATGTTACCATATCTCGTAAACTAAGGTCCACTTGCGTCAACCAGGGTTAGCCAGTTAACTCTGAGTTAACGTCAAGATTTGTATGGAAATGTCAAGTTAACTCGGAGTTAGTTTGCTAACCCTGAGTGATGCAAGTCCGCCTAAGAGGTTTAGCGCAAAAATAACGAAATTTTCGAACCCCTTAATATCCCCAGAACCAAGCCTTTTACTCCTCTACGTGTTCTAAAAACCGACATACAGGGTGTTAAACATACAGGGTATTCCTGAAAGTGTGACAGACAGTCGAAAAAATTTTAAAACAAAGGTTAGGTCAGTAGTTTTGGTCGGCGACACACTGACATACCTCTTTTTGTTTACGAATGGTCCTTTAAACCGGACAAAACCGGACATACCGTAGACTTTTTGACTGTAGACTTTTTCAAATTCGGCCTCTAAATGCGTTCAGATAATTACGGCGGGTTTGTTAATTTTAAGAAAAAGTACTAGGCTAGCATAAATAAGTAGAATCTGTATTACCCCTACTTAAATAGGGCTAGACTAGTTCGGCCTAGGCTAAACTAGTCTAGCCCTATGCTCGTATGGAGAAACCAGTTTAGCCAAACTAGTCTAGTCTAGTCTATTTGAGTAGGAGTAATACAGATTCTACTTATTTATGCTAGCCTAGTACTTTTTCTTAAAATTAACAAACCCTACGTAATTATCTGAACAGTAGGGGACACACTTAGAGGCCGAATTTGAAAAAGTCTACATTCAAAGGTCTACGGTATGTCCGGTTTAAAGGACCATTCGTAAACAAAAAGAGGTATGTCAGTGTGTCGCCAACCAAACCTTGACCTAACCTTTGTTTTAAATCTTTTTCGACTGTCTTTCACACTTTCAGGAATACCCTGTATGTTTAACACCCTGTATGTCGGTTTTTAGAACACTTATAGAAGTAAAAGGCTTGGTTCTCTGGATATTAAGGGGTTCGAAAATTTCGTTATTTTTGCGCTAAACCTCTTAGTTTACGAGATATTGTAACATTCATACCTAATCATTCGTCAATATCAGCTTGGGCTAGGCCATACTAGTTTATCCTGAAGCTTACATATTCTTGCTAGGCCAGACTAGATTGGCCTAGGCTAAACTGGTTTATCCATCCGACGTTCGGATAAACTAGTTTGGCCTAGGCTATACCGGTTTATCCATACGACGTTCGGATAAACTAGTTTGGCCTAGGCGAAACTAGTTTATCCTTAAATCGGGTTTGGCCGGTAACATATACACTCTGTATAGTATATTAATATAGGTTTTTTGCTTAATTGTACGCTTTACATTGGAACGCATGGGCTGGTGTCAGACAGCGGAGATGATAACATACTAATTCCCACTAATTTCATCCCATTCCATCCCACTAATACAATGCAAAACTTTGTTAGTGAGTGAGTGTGTTTGTTTTTTACTTTCCGTAATTTACTTACGTAATTTACTTATTCAATACAAAGCATTTATTTCGGAATATTAACACTTCCATAGATTACAACTAAAAAATAGATAAAAATTAAATAAATTAAAAAACATCACAATTCGTACAATTAAAAAGTAACGCAGTTCATTAGAGTTATTGACTTATTGACTTGAACAGCCATATTCCGACAAAATAAAAGTAAGTGGAACCGTTAAATCCATATAAAAATGTTCAGTGCTTACGAAAGTTTAAGTTTTAAAATTGAACAGCCATATTATTGTTTTTAATAATCTGACTGGGCCGTCCGATTGTTTTGTATGGGGACAGGGAAAGTTGATAGTGAAGCTGGAGCTGGATCAGAGCTAGTGAAGCTGGAGAAAAAAAAGTAGCTAGTTACTTAGTAGTAGATAAGAGTAGTCCACCTGCAAACAGCGCTATGTGGTAAAAGAAAAAATAATCACAATTAAAAAAAAACTGTTTGTGGAAGAAGTAGATGAGAAAAACTTGATCTATTGCTCATATCTTAAAATTAACAATATTACGATTAAGATTTCATCAGAGAATCAAACTACAATATTGTAGATATTTTTTTAAAGACAGTTTTAATCTGAAGATAGACAGTTTTGTAAGTGTACTTTTAACAAAGCTGGTTTTGCAAGTGTAAAAAAATAAGATGGACAGTTTTGCAATTGCATTTATATTGTTTTGCAATTGTATGTATTCAACATAGATAGTTTTGCAATATACCAAAATAAAATAATGAGATAGTTCTAGGACAGAAAATAATAACATTGTTTGGGAAATAAACAGCTTTAATGATTGTTTTTATAGTTTTGAACCCATCTAACATTATTTTTACAACATATTCTCCTAAATCTACTTCTTCAGCCATCAAAGTATTTTTATTATCAGTTTCTTCCTCTACATTGTCACCCTCTGTAGAAAATTCTTGTAAAATGTAAACGTCTGCTAGCGAGGAATCAAATTGAAAACGACCGTAGTCAGTGAACAAATCAGGCTCATCTGTGACTTAAAACTTTTAAGATAGCGGTGTTTGCAAGTTAATGAGTAACATAGCAACTTTTGTAGGTGGAACGTCATTTAAGATAGCGACTTTTGCAAGAGTACTCAATATTCAACGCCGTTTTGTAGGAAACTTAGCAAGTTTTAGAAGAGAATGATTGATGTGGAGGAATCCATTTTTAACGGTTTAAACATTGCCGCCATAATAAAAAAAAAAACAAAAAGTCAACATAGCGCTGTTTGCAGGTGGACTACTCATAAGACCTAATATTAATTTATTTTATATTGTGACTTTTACTTTTGACGTTCAGAATGTATTTATTGCATACTGAACAAAAATTTTGAGTTTGAGTTTAAGTTGAGCCATGTGAGCTTTGCCATCTCGTGCAAAGCTCACATGGCGCCAAAAAGCCTTCCTGCGGGTATATAGAGGTAGTAAATCACAAAAGTAGCAGATGCTTCCTTTGTAGTGTTATAGTTTAGTTATGGAAGGATATTATGGCGGGGGAGTGCTGCTAAATCAATGTTTTTGTTCGCGATGTTGTTGGGTAGTTGAAGTGCCGATATTTCACTCTATGGTACATACGACAGCACATCGAACCTTACACGCTAGCACTCTACTCAGTTACGTTACGAGCGACTTTACAACAACAGTGTACACTCTGACGTGCTGTCGTGTGTACATGCAACAGGATAATACAGGGTGTTGTTTTGGCTAGTGCCACTCGACTCAGGCGATAGTTTTAGTAACGACTAGTTGTGCCCGCGACTTCGTATGCGTTTTTACACACTTGACATTTAATTTAAATTCGACTGTGGAGGAAAACTCAAAAGGAAGGTTTTTTTTTAACCCCCGACAAAAAAGAGGGGTGTTATAAGTTTGACAGCTTTGTGAGTATGTCTGTATAGGTATGTGTTTATGAGGGTATGTCTGTCTGTGGCACCGTAGCTCTTAAATGGGTGAACGATTTGGAAGCTTAAGTTTTTTTTTTAATTTGAAAGCAGGTTTTCTAGCGAATGTTCTTAGTTATGTTTTGTCAAAATTGGTTCAGCTATTTATTAAATATGCTTATTTGAAGCTAAAATGTCGGGGGTATTTTAATTTAATAGTTATTATTTCTTTACTTGCCGTAGCAGGGCTCAAAAGAAAGCAATAGAATAAAATAGAATAAAAACCCTAATCTAAACAATACATTTATAAATGTAATAATAAATATGCATTGTTTACATTAAGGTATCGCCCGTGATAAGATACCAGGAAGCTTAGCATAAGAATTGCTTAGGAAGTAAAGGGGTTTATACAGCGTGTTAAAAGACCGCCAACAAAGCAGGAAACCACGTATTGTCCTCATCATAAGGAACATTTTTGCCCAAGGAACTATGCCTGGGAAATCAACGGTTTCCGAGATAATGAGGTTCAAAGTCGGACTTTTCAAAACTCTTTTTTTGCAGAAATGTATTCAGTATCTAGTTCTTAACATACCTTCCCAAGAAGCCATATCAAAATTATGAATATTTCTTACAAAATGACGTTAAAATTGCAACCCGCAATGTATTCTAAACATCGGCACTTCAAGCTTAAGTAACATAAACTTATATCTACGCTTGCGCAATATGACTTCTGTGCGTTACACGTCCATTGCGTGATAAAATATTTTTCAAAATTCTAACCCAAAAAAACCATAATCATGTCCCAGCAATAATTTATCGAAAAAGTACTTTGTTTTGGTGTCTAGTATGCGTGGCTTTCGGGTCTGTTGGCGGACTTTTAACACCCTGTATGTATCTCCCTCGACGTAGAGTGGGATAGATAAAGTTATAAGCCCATAGATAAGGTCTTACTCATTCTCATGCTAAGCCAGCAAGCAAAGCATACGGCTAATAACTCTGTCTATCCCGCTCAACGGTAAACAATAGTTATTTGTTATGCAAGAATGCAAAATTATTGTGCTTGTATTGAATACCGTGCGGTGTTAAAAGACCGCCAACAAAGTGGGTGACCACATATAGTCCTCATCATAACGAACATTTTTGCCCAAGGAACTATGCCTAGGAAATCAACGGTTTCCGAGATAATGAGGTTCCAAGTCGGACTATATTTTTTTTTTGTTTTTTTTTTTCAGAAATGTGTTCAGTATCACGTAATTAACATATCTTTTCAAGAAGCTATATCAAAACTATGAATATTTCTTACAAAAAACGAAGTTAAAATTGTAACCCGCAATGTATTCTGAACATCGTATAGCCTAGATTGTGCCCAGAACCAGGACTTATCACGGTCCTAAATTTGAATGAAAACTATTCAGCGGTATTCGCGTGATGAGGTAACACACAGACAGACAGACAGACAGACAGACAGACAGACAGACTGATTTTTTTGCATTTTTGTATTCAGTATAGTTTACTTAGTAACCCCTGCTAGTTTTTTTCTAAAAATATTCAATGTATAGAATTAACTTCGCTAGAGTTTTATTATAAGTATAGATTAAAACTAAAAATAAGTTTTTTTTCTCCAAAAAATATGTTTTTATTAGAGTAAAGATGAAGATAAAAGATAAAAAAGTAAGATGTAAGTAAGATGTAGCCTGTATATTATGTCCCACTAGCTGGGCAAAGGCCTAAAAGAAAATATAAAAGAAAAAATATTCTTCATTGTACACCAATATAAATACAGACAAGGAAAAAAACTCAACTAAACAAGGTACAATTGGCGGCCTTATTGCTAATAGCGATTTCTTCCAGGCAACCACAGATGGAAAAAAGTGCTAGGGAATTGAGAGACGGGTAGTTGGTGCTGGGTAGAGCAATGGGAACAAAAGAGAAGAATACTAACCTCTTGCTAGAACATCATCCAATTCTACCCAGCACTACTAATACCAGAAGCGAATTACCAAAACGCACCCTCGCTCGGCGCCGCAGCGCGCAACAATCGCAGCATTTCGCAACATTCGCAGCAGGCGGCAGGCGCTTCACGCATAATTACAAACCCGCAAACGAACAGACAGTTTATACGCTCCAACTAGTTTGTCGCTCGAGTCTCGAGTAGGATAGGGTTGTGTTAACACGAGAGAAGATTATTGTTTAATTTTGAAGATGCAAAACTTACGCTTTCGTACGAAAGATGGATGGCGAGGGACCGTGGGAGGTGGCGCGAGGGGAAAAAGGCCTATACCCAACAGTGGGAAGATGTGAGCTGATGAGCTGATGATGATGATGATGAAAGAGATGCGTGAATGGACGGCATGAAAAACGGGTGGCAAATCCAAGAGGAGTCTTTATAAAAAAATCCACTCATCAAAACAGGTTTATTTGCGGGAAAAAAAGCTTTTATTAAAATGAACTATCTTTTTGTGAAATTTAACAATGGAAATATTAGCGGTGCTTAATTAAGAGCATGTTCAATAAAAACCACTCCCGTTGTTGAGGGTCAAAACAGGGTTTATGCTGGTTTTTTTTTCTTATTGAAAGCGTCGATAACGAGTGGATGAATGAAAACAATACAATTTTATTATCGTGAAACAAAAATAGAGTCAAAATAGGCTGAATAGAGGGAAAAAGAAGGCCAGGAACGAGGAAAATGACATGAAAATGAAATGACATGACATAACCATAAAGGAATGGACCGGCATCAAAACCTTGGAACAATATTCAGGAGAGCCATGATTAGCGAGCGGTGCAGGGAGCTGACTACCAACCTCCAGTAATGGAGAGGCACTTCAAGAAGAAGAAAAACTAGCTTAGCTAACAAAATTGAAAAAACTGATAATTGTGCATTTTACTGATTTAGTGCCGTTTATGGACAGACAAGAAAAGAGACACGGATGAAATCCAAATCCCCGATAGAAAATTTCAGTGCGATCTGTGTTGTAGACGAACGTGGCGCAAAACGGCCTATTTAGCCACAAAAAGTTCCAAAAATAACTACTTATCTCTAAATCTTGAACTAAAAGGAACCGAAACTTACCTAATAGTGTACCTACTACCTATATTTTCAAAGTTGTCGAAAACTGACACACACATTTCTCTCACTCTAAACCAGGAGCCTAACGACTTACTTCAACATCAATGACAATCACCATCAAGCTTTGACCATTACCGTGATCGCAACTTGTTTCACTGAACAAAATCTTAAATCAGTTCACTCAATATCCTTCAATGGGTGACTGTATTGACGTTTTGGCTAGTCTATTCTGTAAAGCAGTCGTTTTTGATGAGTTCAAAGTTTTGAAAAAAGAAACACTTTTTTTCCTTTATCTTTAAACTAATAGAAAAACAAGTCTGTCTCACAGTTAAGATGCTTATTCTAAGGGAGGCATTAATAGTCGTCAGCTCGAACTCGAGCTCAAGTAGGTGATCTCAGAAAACAAAACCACTCAAGCTCGAGCTTGAGCTGATGACTATTAATGTCACCCTAGGTCTTGATCACAATCAGTATACCTTTGAAAGGGATCGCGATAGAGTTTGAACTTAGACAATCAGGCCCCAGACTGCAGCAAGCATTACGATTCACAAATCTGAGCTTCGCAGCGGCGCGGTAGTTTGCATACATTTAGTTAATTGTCACCTACTTAGTGTTTCACGGTGACTTTCGGCATGGTGACGCTATGTCACACTCCGCAACGTATTTCGTGAAACATTTCACCGTTTCAGGCTTTAACCGCTTCGTACACGAGATTTTGCGGCGGTTGTGCAACAATAATCACAGTATAGGAGGAGCGGGTAATCATGCTGGAAAGGGAAATTTCCCGCCAAGCAAATGTTATGCTTGGGGACCGGGTCCAACTGACTATCGTTGGACGTTCTATAATAATATTATGTACAACGTGTTACAAAACATCCTAACTCTTTTTACAGGGTGTAATCTACCGGTCATCAGGATGCTAATTCTGTAGAAAAAAGTTGAAAAAAACAATTTTTATTTTATAACCTCGAAATTAAATTTTTTTCATAACTTTTTTGTTCTTGGTATTAGCTCAAATTTAAAAATATGTTTGTGGGTGTAGGTGCATTAGCATAGGTTTGAGTTGTTGAACATTGTGAAAGTCAATGAAAACAATATTTAAAAAATACTTTTCTCCCGCCACATCGTTCACATTTTATTAATTTAAAAATTAACGGAACGTCATAGAGCAAAAAAAAATTTAGGTTGGGATCCCTATCACCGGGTGCTATTACCCTGTAAAAAGAGTTAGGTACTTTTGTAACACCTTGTATACTCAGCTAGGAAAAATATTTTGCTGGCGCGATGCAGGATTGTAGCTAGTATGACAGTGCGTTTGTTTGATAGCTAGAGTATGTAGCAGTTTCCTGTGCGGCCGACAGGGGTCGCTACAATAGTAGTAGCGGAGCTTTTAAGCGTTGTATTGAGGATGCATTGAAATGCTTTAAACGCTACTAGGGGGTGTCCATAAATTACGTGAGATGTTTAAGGGGGGGAGGGGGTCGAGTCAAATCTCATCTAATCTTACGTTGGAGATACTTAAACTCTCAGCAATATTGATTACTAGTCTTAACTAGTCGTAAATAAAAGCACGAAGCAATTTTTTTATCTTTTTGCAATAAGAATCCAACGCGTCTACGTAAGAAACCCACATTTTGAAAAATCTCACGTGAGATTGGGGGATGGGGGAGGGGGTTGAATAAAATCTCACGACATCTCACCAGGGGGGGAGGGAGTAACAGAAAATAAAAAAAACACCTCACGTAATTTATGGACGCCACCCTATTTTCACTGGCAGTCCGAAAGCGACCAAGAGGAAGATGCCCGACAGGTTAGACAAAAAAAAACGCTCCTCACTCAACAACACAGTACTAATACGATTACATACACTTAGCTGCAGATAGGAACAACGGCGACGCATTGTACGACAAGGATTGCTCCGATTGAATGACCACGACCCTCAGTGATGAGGACACCGATGCAAGGCGGAGCAAACTCTACTACAGATACCTAAAATACAAGTCTTTATGTTTAGTAGCCAGTGAACACTCAAAACAATGCTGTAGCTAACCCTGTCAGGAGCACAAGAAACTCTAGGTGACAACACTATCTCTCTATAAATCCTGCGTTATGCACTCGCGCCAGCAAATTTTCTATGGTAGCTGATAATGTAAAGAAAGTCCAACTATGGTAATTTGGACTCAGCCGGTCACCAATCATACAATCTATTCGCATAGTATAAGGCTGGGTTAGAGCGTATCCATGGGTATCTCTAGCTATCCAGCTCCTCGTCAAACAAAAGAGTGAGATGCTCATAGTTATAACCCTCTTATGTACTGTCTAACCCAGCCAGACAAAACATCCTAACAATTTTTACAGAGTATTGGTCAACAGAATGTCAAATCTGTAAAAAAAAGTTGAAAAAAACAATTTTCGTTAACTAACAAATTAACATTGAAATATTTTCATAACTTTTTTGTTTTTGGTATAAGCTCAAATAAAAAAAAATGTATGCGTATGTTTGCATAGTTTTGAGTTGTTAAAACATTGTGAAAGTCAATATTTAAAAATACTTTTCTCCCGCCACAGCGTTCACATTTTATTAATTTAAAAATCAACGGAATGTCATAGAGCAAAAAAATTTGGTTGTGATCCCTATCACCGGGTGCTATTACCCTGTAAAAAGAGTTAGGATCTTTTGTAACACCTTGTATTCAAGGAGCATGATCACCCGCTTCTACGGTTTTAAGGCTCCCGCACTCAGGTGCGTTATGGCGTTTGCGTTATTGCGATATCTGTTTTGAGTACATTTTGTATTAGGATCGCCAATCGCCATGGAGCTACACACTGCTGCGGTAAGAACGCCGCAACGTTTACTCCTATAAGTTGATGAGGACTGTAAGTTCCAAGTATCCCATCTCAGATCGGCTTAAATCTAATAATATTCCAGAACTTCCACTAATCCAGGAATATACACTACACGAGGTTCAGTTTAGTTTAGTTAAGCTGGCGCATACATGGTCTGGCTGTCTCTGTCGCGTTCATTGTTATTATACAAGCGTAAAAGAGATAGTTTTATAATTTTCATGAACGTGTTATGTTTTTCTTTTCGGAAAAAAGCCCGTCCCGGTGGGGAAAAAGCGATTGCGCGTTTAGTTAAGCTGGCGCATACATGGTCTGGCTGTCTCTGTCGCGTTCATTGTTATTATACAAGCGTAAAAGAGATAGTTTTATAATTTTCATGAACGTGTTATGTTTTTCTTTTCGGAAAAAAGCCCGTCCCGGTGGGGAAAAAGAGATTGCGCTACCGATATAGCACTGATGAAGACATGATATGAGGCATATAGAATCAGTTCTTCATATGCACTTTGCAGCCTTTGATTCTATATGCATCATATGTATACCGTAGTATACCAGAAACTTACGATATCGTACATTTTCATAATGGTGGCCGAGATATAACTGTCAAAAGTTGACCAATTCTATGAAATTCTCGTCTATAGAAATGACGGTTATTAGTACAAATTGTATGGGAAGTTCACCTTTTTATATCTTCTGAAGCCAGAGTTTGTGACGTCAAAGGCCAAATGCTCCCATCAGCTACCTCAATCCGCGAGGCCGAAGGCCGAGCTGTAGAAATTTCAGCCCCGTGTCACGAGGCCGAAAGCCGAGTCCTGCATTGAGCGAAGCTCAGAGCGGCTCGAAAGCTCCACCATTTAACATTTCATAGACTTGCAAGGCTCACACAGCCACTAGTAATATAAAGTTAAAAAAAACCCAACAAGAAATCTTATCTGACAGTTTGAGCCTAAAAGAAACAATATAACATTGTCAACATGCAGTAAAAGTCGATAAGGCAAAGTTCCCCGCAAATAGGGCCCCAAATTAGACGCAGTTCCACAAATAATTAAGATAAACAGCCAAAGTAAATCCCCGTTACCTACAAGGAGCCATGCGAACAACAATAAATAACAGAAACACCAAACATAAAATTTTACCTTACGCGGCGAAAGTACCTGGGCTGCTCGAGCTGGGGGAAATGGGTAAAGCTGCTGGTAGATCCGGAGTGAAAATAGAACAGATACGGTTGGTAAAGGGAAAATTATAGTCACAAATCTAAATTCTAAGTTTTTTTTTTGGATAATTTATAGAGTTTAACCTTTACCATCGTGAGGAAACCCGAGACTTAGCTGGCTCCGCACGTATTTACCTTGTCTTTCCTGGGGGCTAGACCGAAAAATGTGTCAGGATGGTCCATAGGTGCTGGGCAAGGTGCCACTGGACGCTGTATAAATCATCTCATTACGAAGATGCAAAGGCATTTTAGTTTTAACCTTTAGGGCGCGTTTATTCGGTACGAATTGTGTAGTGCGGCTACCACGTAGCGTTCGCGCGGTCGCCACGCTCGGGTGTTCAATGATTGTATTTAATTGTGGTGACGGCAAGGGTGAACTTTGTTTACTAGGTAGCTACGTTTAAACTTCTCGAAATCCTCGCGCGGCCTCCACACGAAAATGTTCGTCTCGTTTTTCTGCGCTCTTAGCGGTAAGTTTGTATTTCAGCGTATATTTTGTTGCATGGTTAAGATAAGCCCTTTAGTTGGTTGGCTAGCCATTTACCATTGGCATTTAATTAAATAGCTAAAAGTCAACTGGCTTCAAACTTTTCACTAAGTAGCTAAACGTTTCTTATCGGTTCAACGACTTTATTTTCTTTTTAACATTTAAAGACTCTTAAGACTCTAAATTATTGAATAAGTTGACTCTTCAGCTCCACAGTGTATAATTCTACATTTCTGCATTCTACGACACCACATTTTTAAAATTATTTTTATAATATTATTGTAGAGTAGCAAAACAATAGAAAGAGGATATAACATAGGAAATTGTTTTGCCTGCCTAAGTTACTTGCAAAGCTTGGATCAATAGAGCCTCAGCCACAATCAGCGCTCCCCATATAATAATTGTGCAAGTCTGCATGCCCCTTTAGAGGGGAAAAAATACATAACACGAAATCTCGCGCTGTATTATGAAAAGGTGGCATCAGGAAATTGGCAGCATCACATCGCGCCAGTGGGCTCCGTTCCCTCTGCTTTGTGTATCGACTGCGGATATCCAGTATTCAAAATGTTACAATGGCTTTGGCTTTAGGGAGGGTGTTTTTATTTTACATAAAAAGTTCAGAATTATTTTGCTATTTATGGTAGGCATCGATGGTGTTGATGGGAGCATTTAGGTGGCAAAGTATCAATTATGTCATACGTCAACAAAGACTAAGAAGACCTACCACCGATAACTGAAATAACGATTTCCCTGAAGCTATAGCTTCACCAACGCACTGGGTTGGACATTCAAAAGTCTAAACACATTTCTGCATATTTTGGCGAGTATCTCTGGACCTGTTAAAAGTTTTTTAAAGACAGCCGCATTTATCTTCATAAGGACCCCTTTTAAGAGACTTTTGTACGCTTTACGACTCAACTTCCAACTTTAGAACCAAATATAACGGGTACATTTTTAAACAAAGATTGTAGTCACACACTTTTTGAACTTTCAGCGCGTTTAAAAAGTGAGTAAGTTCTCGTTTTATAATGGCTACAGGGTGAATTTATTATATCATTTTGCCGCTATCTCGTTGGCCTTCTTTTCTTATTTATTTGTCCTTCGGGAGGTGCCAGATTGCTGTTTTTGTTACGTCTCCCAGAGTTTTCCCGATTTTGTACGGAGGCCAAAATTGCAGCCTACCTACCTAGCGGCCTCCCTTATCTCTAAGGACATAAGCGTTATTATCTAAAAACGAAGAAAATAGTGCGTGTAGTATAGGTACGCTAGAATGTGGTAAAATAATGAATAACTCCCATTGAGGTAAAACGTCGATGATAACTCCGCATTTTAGGTTAATTTCCCATTTGTGGATTGACTTTTATTTAAAAACGATAATGCGCGCCAGCACCAACAGCATCCTAGCCGTAATTGCCGAGAGAGACGACACACGCTTCCTTAAGCAATGGTGTCGTTGTCATGTAAATAAAATAAATATAATTAACTAAACTAAGAAACCTATTGTAGTTTATAAGTTCTTTTTACTAACAACCTGTTTTGATTTTATTGTGTATTTACTAACAAATTATGGATCTCAAGTTATCTGAAATAAATTATTATTATTATTATTATAATTTTCAGCCTCTATCTTCAGGTATGTACCGAATAACTGAATTAAATTTTCAGAATGTCACGCATTTCCAAAGTAATTGTTATTCCCCTTTAAATAATTACCTACTTAGGTCTGCTCGTGCTCGTTGATTGGGAAGTTGGGAACCAAGGTTCTATCCATTACATACAAAATGTATCTACCTGCATAACGAGACGTACTGAGATTGAGGCACGTAGGTATAAGGCGCGTCTTTGGCCGTTTCCATAAAGTCAAGCTACTGCCTTTACTGTGGCGGGGTATGCTTATTCAACGTATCAATTCAAATGCCAAAACAAAGCATTTCAAACTCTTCAGCCTTACAACTTCAGCGTAATCTGGAGCGCTTCCACGATACTTATTGTGATATTGCAAATCATAGCCCTTTCATTTAAATCCGACGTTCGGCATTTAGAGTGGGCCGCTTTAAATTTCAAATTCGCTGTTATCTGGAGATAGGCTGCCAGTGACGGAAATAAGCAGAAGGTTTGTATCCATTATGTAGGAATTTATTTTACAAAAAAAAATACTTTAGAAGTAGCCTGTATAGTTCTCGCCAAACATCTAGTCCGCTCTGAAGTTGGCACACCGCGATTTGCGTTTTTATTGTAAACCTGCGCAATGCGTAGCGCGGCAACGTCCTAGCGGACTAGATGTTTGGCGAGAACTATACAAGTGCTATATGTATATCCCTAGATGGCAAAGGCAAAGCTGGGTAAAGGGCGTGCCCACTACGCTTTGCCGATTATCGCGTTCAGGTTCAACGAAAGAGCGTGGCGGGATAGCCCAATTTTTTTTTTAAATTTATTTGTAGCTAAACGAAGATTTGTTTAGAAATTTTTGTTTCACGACAGTAAAACAGTATTCTTTTCATTATTCTAAACAACAGAACAATAATAATTAAGCTGATTTTTTTTTTGTTAGAAAAACCACAAAAAAACATCTCTGCGGTGAACAAAAAAACATCGTGAGGAAACCTGAGCGTATGAAGCATTTGCCCTGAACGTGAAAATCGCCGATCCGCATTGAGCACGGGTAGTGACTGAGGATTAAGCTCGAACTCTCTCTCTGAGAGATGGCCTTTGCCCAGCTAGTGGGACATGTACAGGCTACATCTTACTGCCCAAAAAAACTAATAGTTTGAGCAAATTTCATAACGTTACGTGACGATAGTAGTTGCGGAAAGCTCGTCTCCATGCAGAAGGTTTTCTGTAACATTGCTATTTTGTTCGATAGGGGTTAGCGATGAATGGAGGCATTAGTTGGGTAGGTCTCTATTTCGCCTGCTTAATTCAACAAGTTACCAGATTTCTAAGCATTTATTACATTATACATATTATAATGATAGGTAGGTAGTTGGATAGATGATAGATAGGTAGAATTTGGTAGATGATAGAAGTTGTGTAAAATGGCACCTTCACTGACTCGAAATGGTGAGCACTACGGTTGTAGGCTTGCCGAAGCTTGGTTGGTAATGGTCAAGGCACACTTGCACATAGCGCCACCAGTGAAAAAAAAACTAAAAACGAGCCAAGCCAAGCCGAATCCTAGAACATTTTTTTTAATGGTTTTATCATTGTAAACAAAAGAACAACAATAATTCAGCTAATTAGTGTTCTGGTCATAAACTAGTTTTTTGGGCAGTGCCACTGCTTTGTCAACCAGAACACATAATCGGATTATTGTTGTTCTATTGTTTACAATAAAGAAAATAATACTATTTTATTGCCGTGAACGAAAACTAGCTGAACAAAAATAGCTCATTTAGTTTCAAAATTAGGAAAATCTGAAATATTGAATTTCCCGCCACGCTGCTATCGTTGGACCTTAAATGAGCACAAATGACACCCCAACAGAAACGTTTCTTGGAAATATACCCGGAATTATTTGAATAGGTAGTTTTATTGTGTAAAGGGGCAAATCTCTAAATAATTGGCAATTAAATATTCTGCGAAGCGGCTTTGCGGTTGAAGGCGTCATCTTTAACACAAGGCTATATAGGTTTTTCACTCGGGTTCGCTCGTTAAAAGTAGTATGGCGTTAAAAATATCGGTCGGCACAGGACTTACATAAGAACACCTTTGTCAAACCACATGTAATTTATTAAATGGCTAATAAATTAAATTGAATCGAAATTGACTTAAACCCTCGAGTTCAGGCATAATGTCGTTGCAAATTTTTTAACCTGCAATCGTCCTATGGACGGACCTGATATTAGAATAGCTTTTAACCTCAGACCGCAGCTTTTGTTCTACGACATTGGTGAAAGCGCATTTTTTTTTCTCCAAACAAAAACAATATTTTTTTGAACTATTGTTTATTTACCTCAGCGCAGCAAATAGGAGCAGGAGAGGCTAGAAAGGTGGTTGAGAGTGGAGAGACAAGAAAGCGCGCCGCGCAGGCAGCTCTGGAATGGTAGAAATGCACACTTTTAAAGGCTAGGAAACTTTAATAAAATAAAAAGTATCGAGCTTTTTGAAACGTCGTAGAACAAAAGTTGTTGGAAATCACACTTAGAAGTTGACGTGTCTGAGGTGGGGTAGGTATTCGTATGAGGTAGTGGCCACCCCTGGTGTCAGAGTTTTTAGGCCACCCAAAAGGTCTCTGACATGGCTTAACGATTGTTATTAATGAACAACAACCGGGACCAACGGTCTAACGTGCCTTCCGAAGCACGGAAAAGGTCTGAGGTTAAAAGTTATTTAAAAATTGTTCTGTATAAATATTTTGTAATGGGAAGGATCCATCTTAAAATTAAGAAAGCTGTTTCTTCTGTACAACCTACTCGTAAAAGAATACATCTGATGTGGTATTCAATTTAACGATGCTTTCCGGGGTCCCGAAATAGGGGCTTTTGGGCTCAAGGAATTTCTAATTAGATCCTGACGCTATTTTTGGCCATCAAAAAGATTTTATTTCCTGTAACATTCGACAGCAGCACAATAAAGATCAAAACTTGCCATAATACGGGGAAAAAAATCACTTCTCTACAAATATGTATACAGAGTTGTATATTGTTCATTTAACCTTAATAGCACGTGCGCTATAAGTATATCAGATACACTAAATAAATCGAGAAAGTAGATAGAGAACCTTAGAATATGGTGAGAGCTATCTAACACAGCCGATTTCGTGTTGACATTCATAAAAGTTTTAAGGATAATTTTACTAGGTAGGTAGGTAATCGTATGAGGTAGTGACCACCCCTGGTGTCAGAGTTTTTAGGCCACCCAAAGGGTCTCTGACATGGCTTAACGATTGTAATTATATTAAGATTAAGATATTTTCAACTGAAATATTATTTAAAGCTGTTATGGATAAATTCTGTATTATAAAGCTCTCACTGATTCTAAGGTTCTAATGAGTAAGTATATTATGAGAACTTTCTCGATTCGTTTAGTGTACCTATCTGATATAGTATTTATTTTTCATCTCCCGTGCTCGGAAAGTTTGCTATTACTAGCAACTTACAACCGTGTAAAACCCGAATTTAACCAATCTGCATTTTTGTGCACATCGAAATTTGAACGCCCTTTTTCTGCACGCCCCATGGTGTAGAAAAAGATAAAACACTGGCCGTTTCACTAGATGCCATATACGTTCATAAAAGCTTTAGAAAGAAGAGCCTCGTTTAGACGCGACTCTCCACGAAAGTGCCGATTTTCTATACAAAATTGTGAATGCAAATGAGGCATAGGCATCCAAAGTCACGGAATAGAACATTCAGAAACGGGGTTTCTTCTTACAGTCTTTTTAATATTTTCTACACTATATTTATTTTAATAACAGTAAATTTAAAAAATGCTCCGCTTCTGTTTTATAAAATAGATAAATTATGGGTTGGTCTGTAAAATACATTTTTTCAAACGATATAATAGAATTAATTTTTGATCTCTAGAAATTTTAGAATTTATATGGTAAAAGTTCTGAATGCACCCGGAAAAAAAAACATTCTTTTATTTACATTATTTTTGTGTCTGGATAAATAAACTTCAGGAAATAATTAATAAAACGAATGGTTTTAATACCAACGAAGCTGAAAACTTTATTGCGGCAGCCGTAACTACAAATAAAATAATTATGCTTTTATAAGGAACTTATTTGACTCACCTGTTATGCCTGTAAGTAGTTGTCTAGGATAGAGTTTTTCTCGCATGGCTAACAAAGTAATTTCTTCGCTTCTGTGAGATGAAAAGTTTTGTGTTTCGCACGAATGCAATATTATTTGCGTTTCGTGCTTCTGAATACCTCACTACGCTCAGGTTTCTTTTTTGGAACCACTCGCTACGCTCGTGGCTCAATTTTAGAAACCTTCGCTAGCTCGGTATTCAATACAAGCACTCGCCGCAAACAATAATTTTGCATTCTTGCATAACAAATAACTATTGTTTTATTTTTCTTTGCGCGCGGTCTATCGGCGTCTTAAATATTGAGTTTAGTTTTAACTTCAAAGTCTTACGGCATAAAATACGATAATTTGTAGTGTTTTGAAGATCAAATTCCTGATCACCATTTCCCAGTTTCGAAGCATTTTGATGTGTTTTATAAGAGCGCCACCATGTAACGTTTTGTCACAAAACAAAGGAATACAATCTTTAATGCTTCCCCACTAAGGCTCATGTAAATTGTTTCCGAAAAACAATCGAAACATCTTTTAAATATTCATCAATAGACGCTCTGTCTATTGATGAATATATTAAAGATGTTTCGATTGTTTTTCGGAATTGTATACATATAAATACACTCTGTATTTATATAAAATTTTAAGACTTTTACTTTATTGTTCTGCGCGTACAAAATGGTAGGGAGTAAAAATAAACGATTGTCTTAGGATTTTTTTCTTCCCGTCTTCAGGAATACGAAATAGAGGGTTGTGTTTTTTTCACAAATATAGGTACACAGGGCAATTTTTAATAGCTTTTTTCCTGTTGTACCACTAATCAAAAAGCTCGATAATTTTTATTTATTGAATGTTACTTATTCTTCAAAAGTGCTCATTTCTACCATTCCAGTACTGCCTGCGCGGCGCACTTTCGTGTCCCACCACTTTCCAGCCTCTCCTGCTCCTATTTGTAACTCTGCGCCAAAACAAATTAAAAAAATAATCTAATGTGTTTTTTTTTTTTTTATTAAATAAATTGCTCTCTCACCAAAGTCGTAGAGCAACAGTTGTTGGAAATCACATTTAGAAGCACAAGCTTCAGGGTAGAAGATTTTGTTCATGAAACATTAATAAATAATATTCTATTCTATTCTATTCTATTCTAATATTGACTGAAAACCACCAACGCAATGGACTGACCAAATCAAGACCACTGTCTTATGTACTTATCAACTCTATGATGTTTTATGTGTATTTCTTTTTGCAGTCGCGTTTTATTTTTGGCAATTAACTTTTTTTTTCAAAGAGAAAAAAACATAAAAGGATCTTTTCACTTCATCCATTAAAACTTGTGCCTCTTGTAGGTACAACTTTTTTTTCTCTCTCTCCATTTTAATAAAGCGGCTTAGAGGAAAGCTTCTTAAAACATCAATTTTTCATGTTATTGTAGCGGAGTGATTTTTTTCCTTTAATTTTTAGGGTCCCGTTGCAAGAAAACTTTTGTATACCTAGATTGAAATTACTGTAACATTTTTTCTCTTACTTAATAATTATTCGAATCAGGGAGAGACATATTTGTTAAAATACGCATTATTCGATGATAGTACTTATTCCGTGCGTCATAAGAGCTACCATATTTTGTAAGTATGTCACCGACTGTGAAAATTCTAAGTCTACAAAATTAACAAAAAGTCACATTTTAAAAGAAATTGTTCATGCCAATTAAATTGTATCATAAAAACAAATACATCAAAACAGCGATGTAACTGAATCTGCACAGAGCATATACAGGGTTTTTGATGTTTGAGGCTGGTCTTTTGATCCCTACATGAAAGAGGATCGATATTGATCTTTTGGCATTAAACAAAATGGTATTTTAGCATTTTTTTCGCTGACCGTAAATTTTCCCAAAATCTGTGAAGTGAGTTTAAAATGTCTCAAAAAGTAATGGACGGTCAAAATATCTGCCCTTACTGCCCCGACAAAAAAAAACAACATGTATACTTCTTGGTGTCCTTTTTGCGTATTTCTTGCGGAACCAAACACCAATAAAATTCTCGAAAAGCTCGACGATAAGTTTAATCGATATTTTTTCTTCTTTGAAGTTTCGGGGTAGGTTCGAACAATAGCTATGCACAATAGGGTTAACTGAAGCGTAGAATTTACATGTTAATTGGGTATTTTGAATCGTCTTCTTACATAATAATCATCACATCTTCTGGGATTTGAATCGTACCACCCTCATTACGAACGCAGCGATTTTGTACCTATTGTTTGTACCATCAGTGTGAGTGAAGGTGCCACATGACGCTGTATAAACCATCTTATTACGAAGATGCAAAGGCGTACTCTTTATTGTACACCAGAAATTAAGTTATTTTACTATTTTTTAAATATCGTGTTAGCCCACTAGTTTTGGTTCTGATTCGGAGTCCTTAATCATGCAGGGATTGTTAAAAATAATGGAGTAATGTGTCTTTAGTCCACCAGCGGCGGGTGTGTAGCAGTGCGTTCAAGTTTTCTATTGAGCGTGCATTGAGATAATTCAAACGCTGTAAACGTTGCTATAGACGACTTAAAAAAAGCTCTGCATGCATGCACCTTTAATCCAAAATTTTGGCCTTACGGTTGAACGATAGCAAGGTGGCGGAAAATTCAGAATTTTCACAGTTTTTTACATTCTGTAGCTAAACTGAGCTATTTTTGTTCGGCGATTTTTCGTTCGCGGCCATAACATAGTATTCTTTTCATTATTATAAACAACAGGACAACAATGATTCAGCCGACTAGGTGTTCTGGTCATCAACAAGTATTTTGGGCAGTGCCACTGCTTCGTAGACCAGAAAACATAATCGGCTGAATTATTGTTGTTTTGTTCTTTACAATCGCTGAACAAAAATATCTCAGTTTACTGTGACTGTGAAAATTTTGAATTTCCCGCCACGTTGCTATCGTCCAACCTTAAATATGAACTGCGATGCCGATGAAACCATCCTTTTAATCGTGAATAAAAAAATGTTTTTAATCACAAGCTAGTTCTCAAAACCTGTCATGGATTGAAAAACGAGCCCCTTAAGCCTTATGACAGAGCCTGAACAGAAAAAGGTTCTAAATTGTACTTCAGCACACTCCTTACAACTTATACCATAATTTCGTGTAACCTTACACGCGTTTAGTTACAATCAAACCGAGCAGCTTTGGACTTGTCAAAAAGTCGATGTTTTAATGCCCCGGCACAACGGCGCTACAAAAAAAAATAATATCTGTTTTTGGATTAATTTTTTGCAAAAAATCTAATCTTGATTTTAGTCCATAAATCCTAAACTATCTCATGATCTTTAAATGAAACCCACAACAATATAAAATTGCCGTTTTCGGTCACGAAACAACTGACGAGACTCGGTTTTCACCTGGAATAAATCGATGAATAATTAATAGGAACTAATGAAAGAATACGTGGAGGAACAACCAAACGAATGATCTAGCTATGAATGAACGAATGAGAATTAAATACGTCAATGCATATTTACATTAACGATTATAATGATTGAGCGAATCAATAGCTGAATGAATGTATAAGTGGGTGAATGAAAGGAAACATAATAATCCTGAACCTTTCTCCAAGTCCAAAGCCTTGCAAGTCCATGTTCCAAGGGCAAAGATTTATAGGGGTCCCGAAATCATCCGCGGACCGCACGGCAGTTTGTCATGTAACATCTGGTGGGAACCGGTTCACACCGGTACGAACCAGATCGATCGATAAAGTGTTCTTGAGAAACGAAGATGCGTTACTTGTTCAGAATTTTGTGAATCCCTTTAAAGGTAGTGGAACTCAAACTTTGTGTTGCAAAAAAAGTTAAGTCAGTGACACGATAGGGTACCCATTTTCATAGTCAATTGTTGCCCTTATGGCGTGCTTAACACAGATAAAACTACTGAAGACTGAAATGTGAAATTCGAATCGAAACATACTGAAAAAACATATTTCTTGCAGGATGAAAAGGTGCAAGAATATTCGCCGACGGAAATCTATGTTTTGTTCATTGGTGTAGCTAGTTGGCGTAGTCGAAACTCTAAAACGCATCTTTTCTCCAATATTAAGTCGGGAAAATCACTGTTTTCCTAAGTCCCTGTGTTTTAGCTTCAATTTGCGAAAATTAACACCGCGGTTGCGAAATGCCGGCCCGGTCGGAGACGCACCGGCAATGGAGTGAGTTATAGCCGGAAGAAAAGTGGGTTACGATGTTATTATTTACGACTGTAGCAGCTACAGTTCTGAGCAGCTACCACGAGTGCTTACTGTCACTGTCACTGAAAGTGATAAGTTGGATAAACCTTACTACTACAGTATTAGGATAAATGACAGACGTCTGGCACAGTTTTTTCGCACTCGTGGTAGCTACTCAGAATAGACGCTCTTCAAATGGGGTGGATGAAATTGAATAAAAGAATTTGACAAACCCTGTACTAAATCTGATTTTTTTTACAAATATTAAAGCCAAATTCAAATGTTTTTATTCAAAATCGCCACTCATCCGATGATTTATACAGCGTCCAGTGGCACCTTCACTCAAACTAGATGGGTGAAGAGACCACTCAGCCTGGGACATTGTTTTAAATGGAGTAAGCTTGCCCAGCACATCCAGACAGCTTAGTCGAGCTAGCCCACAGGAAAGACAAGTCAATACGTGTAGAGCCAACTAAGCCGCGGGTTCCCTCACGATGTTTTCCTTCACGGTAAGCGAGTGGTTTAGCTTCTTCAAATTCACAACCAAATTCAAATTCTTCAAATTGTACGTAACTTCTTCTTCTTTGCCTGGCCCTTTCCCATTTTATTTGGGGTCGGCCCTCCTTATCATGCGTCTCCAGGCAGCTCGGTCCTGGATCGTCTCTTTGTCGAGTTGGGCTTCTTTGAGGTTCTTATTAACTACGGACATCCATGTGATTCGGGGTCTTCCTCGTCCTCGGGGTTTAGATTCATTATCTAGCACTTTCCTGGTCATGTGGTCGGATGGTCGCCTCATAACGTGTCCGTACCACCGCAGACGGCTTTCTTGTACGTAACATTGAAAAGAAACAAAGTCATAGGTCTGCGCCGGGAATCGAACCCGGGGCGCCTGCCCCTGGCCTAGTTTAAAAAAATTGGACCGCTTCAATGTCTCGCTTCAGAGTACAAGGTTCTACCAGTAGGCCACCACTGCTTTTTGCGCTTGTTTCGCCACTAACCCGGCTACTATTCCACTCTATTCACTACCTACTCACTATTGCCCTCTATGCATTGTAACAAAGCCTCTTCCAGCGCAGGCGAAGCGTTAAATTAACAGTTTAGCGACGCGGGGGTCGCAATGACCCTTGCGCTAATTACAGGCATGGACACGCTCTTGATGCGAAAATACTGACATATGAAAGAGCAGTACTGTATCTGCATACGAATGACATAACATCTACTTAGGGGCTGTTTATTACAAAAGACCTTAACCACTTTGTGATCCCCCGTTCCCTCTACAACGTATTTGTTGTCATCTATCACAGTTTATGAGATACAGCCTGGTGACAGTCGGACAGACAGACGGTCGGAGTCTTAGTAATAGGGTCCTTTACCCTTTGGGTACGGAACCCTTAAAACGGGGAACGAGCGGGCGTCGGTATTCATTTCAAGAATCCGGCCGAATTATCATACTGGTTTCTTCTTTTTCTGTGCTCTTGATACGAAAATTCTAGGTACTGTGACCGACGCCCATTCTGTTGTCAGGTTCTAAGTACTAAGGCCTTTACATCTATATTAGATTAAATACAGCGTCCAGTCCAGTGAGATCTTTACTTATTGAGCGAGCGAGCGAAGTTCTCCGAGTCTATTTGAAAAATTCGGCGTTGACCTTTACATACAAGCAACTTTTGCGATGGAATCTAAGGGTAGTATTAATAGTCGTCATATTAAGCTCGAGCTCAGTAGGTGAACTCAGAAAATAAAATCACCGACTTGAGACATTAGCAATAATGTCAATGTCAAGCTCAAGTTAGTGTCTAAACTCTAATTTTTAAATCGAGTCCATGGAATGGCAGTTGTTACAAAGGCTTTATCTGTCAGTAGCATACTAGCAACTGTCATTCCGTGGACTCGATAAAAAAAATTGAGTTTATTAATATGCTGACAGCTACTCAAGCTTGACATTAGCCAAGGCTTGACATTAGCATTTTTGTTTTCTGAGATCACCTTGAGTTCGAGCTTGAGTTGACAACTATTAAGGCCACCCTAAAATTTGATACTACGTAGGTACTTTACCAAATATATGGAGTTTTTTTTTTCGAGAATTCGCACTTGGCCCCAAAGTAAAAGTTGTTTTGATCAGTTAAGGCACCACACAGGCGCGTTTTACCGGTCGGTAGTACCGCATGCGTTATATCGATATCTTTTTAAATTTTCTATTAGGAACGTTGCGGCGTTCTTACTGCAGCAGTGTGTAACTCCATGGCGATCCTAACACAAAACGTACTGAAAACAGATATCGCAATAACGCAAACGCAATAAAGCTCCTGTGTGGGGGAGCCTTGAAGCTACCTTTTTCGATGTCACAGGACCTTTCTGAAACACCCTGTAGAAGCAACTTCTGGGTACATAGCTTACTGGCTTCTCCTTACTAAAATCACCTGAAAATGGTTATGTGAAAAACTTCTCTCACCGGTAAGTAGGGTAATAAAACGAAACGGCGCGGACCTACTCCCAGTAAATGGAAATTCATAGAAAACCTGCTTAGGACCAGTTTAAGGTGAATATACAAGGTGTTACAAAAGATACCAACTCTTTTTTCAGGGTAATAGCACCCGGTGATAGGCATCACAGCCTAAATATTTTATTTTGCTCTATGACGTTCCGTTGATTTTTAAATTAATAAAACGTGAACGCTGTGGCGGGAGAAAAGTATTTTTTAAATATTGTTTTCATTGACTTTCACAATGTTTTAACAACTCAAAGCTATGCAAATGCACCTACACCCACAAACATATTTTTAAATTTGAACGAATACCAAAAACAAAAAAGGTATGAAAATTTTTCGATTTTGAGGTTATAAAATAAAAATTGTTTTTTTTAACTTTTTTTTACAGAATTGACATTCTTTTGACCAGTAGGTTATACCCTGTAAAAAGAGTTAGGATGTTTTGAAAAACGTTGTATAGGCACAACTAGCGCCGCCAATGGAAAAAGAAAAACTTTTTGGATGAGTTTTTTGCTAAAAACGCTTCATTAGGTTTTCAACGCAAGGCTTAACTATTTTTAGGATCTAAGGTTTAGATTCCAGATTCTAGACCTTAGCTCCTGGACCTTAGGTCCTAAAAATAGTTAAGCCTCGCCTAAAGTCAAATAATTTTATTCAGGATAGTACACTGACGTTTACGATCTGGTGAAAATTAAATAGTGTGGTGACAAAAAGAATGACATGATTCGAATTGCGTAATCGATATAAAAAAATATTTGTTGATTTGTTGACCTTTATATGCCGATTAATGATAACTTTCTAAAAGCGAATTATAAGAAATGAACTAAAATGCATTCATTAGTTATAAGTAAGTCGTGTTTTGGTCCAGTTTTTTGAGGAGATTTAAAGCATTCATTCCCTTTGTATTCTTTTAAAACTCTGTATACAGACGCTGGCATCAAGATCCGTTGCGTATCTAAGCATAGGTACAGTCGGCTACACATTAGGATACCCCTTTTTGTTCAATTGGCGCCCTTATGCCGCGCGCGGTAAGAGCTGCTATGGGGTATCCGTGACTGTGGCCGACCGTACATACATTTTTTTGTGACTGAGCTTATTCACACAACGAACGTAATGCATCACTATTACAATAAATATGGCAACATTATTTTGCCAAGTGACAGTTAGCATCTGTCAGTTTACTATCCTGAATAAAAAAAAATACTTTAATGAAGCGTTTTTAGCAAGAAACGCATTAAAAAATATATTTTTTTTTCCATTGACGGTGCTAGTTGTGCCTATAATCTGGGCCTTAAGGGTGGACGATAGCAACGTGGCGGGAAATTCAAAATTTTCACAGTTTTTTACATTTTGTAGCTAAACTGAGCTATTTTTGTTCAGCGATTTTTCGTTCGCGGCAATAAAACAGTATTCTTTTCATTATTGTAAACAACAGAACAACAATAATTCAGCCGATTATGTGTTCTGGTCTACGAAGCAGTGGCCACTGCCCAAAAAACTTGTCGTAGACCAGAACACATAATCGGCTGAATTATTGTTATTCTGTTGTTTACAATAATGAGAAGAATACTACGTTATTGCCGCGAACGAAAAATCGCTGAACAAAAATAGCTCAATTTAGCTACAAAATGTAAAAAAACTGTGACAATTTTGAATTTCCCGCCACGCTGCTATCTTCCAGCCTTAAGGTGATGGTAGGATAAGCATACTTTTACAGCGTGTTAAAGGTCCTGATATACTGAAGGGGATAACTAGTATTTCGTCCCAAACTGTGAACTTGCGACCACAGTAACAGATGAAATCTGTTATGGCAGTTCTGTAAAAAAAGTTGAAAAAATAATTATTATTTGGAACCTCAATTTTTTTTCATTATAAACTTTTTTGTTTTGACCCGCTGTACCAAAAAGTTACACATTTTGTAACTTGTTGGTACAGCGGTTCAAAACAAAAGAGTTTATGATAAAAAAATGTTGAGGTTACAAATAAAAAATATTTTTTTGACTTTTTTTACAGAACTGACATCCTGTTGACCCGTAGGTAAAAAGAGTTAGCATGTTTTGTAACACGTTGTATACAAAATAGATTCTTCTGTTGAGAGTCTAGCTCCACTATTCACGGAATAGCCGAACTATTTTTATTTACGCCCAAACGCCGCGCTGAGATATAAATCTAGTTGCCTAATTAGTTTTCCTATTCGTTCCGTAAAGCCATTTAACACTTCTAGTGCAGTAAGTACTGAAATTCTGACCTATTTGGAAGGAAAACGTCTGGCAACGGCAGGGGAGGTAAAAACTTTTTTAGGGTGTATAAAACCTGGCGTTTTTGTTTATTTATGCATGATTTTTTATGTTATATTATGGCTACGTTTTTGTGCAAACGAAGTTAATTTGAAGGAAAGCATAATGAGGAAACCCGCGGAATAAAAGGTTTAGATAAGAGTTTTATGAAAGGACAGGAACTTAAAATGCGCCCTTATGCCGTGCGCGGTAAGAGCTACCTTGGGGTATCCTAGACTGTGGCCGACCGTACTGGTTTTTTGGAGTAGGCTTGCCAAGCACCTAAAACCATCCTCTCATCTTAGTCGGCCTAACCTACAGGAAATACCACTAATCCGCGTGTATAACAACACTAACAACTGTGTGAACTGTGTCTAATTGCTAAACTTTTGCAAAGTTTGTACCTAGTACCTAAGGTCTATGCTTATTAAATTCTAAGCTAAACTTCACTAACAATACAGTAATTATTATGTCAACCTGTAAAAAAATCCCAAGCAGTTGACTTCCTAGTTCAAAACAAAAGTTTCTTTAAAAACAAAAACCAACGTCTAATTATTTGCATACCTTAGGTGTCTGGCTGATTTATAAGCTACCATAAACAAACTCTTTATGAAAAAAAAAAATCTTTTCTGATAAACCAGGTTTTGCAACCTTGGAGGAGTTCATACTTGACGTTCGAGTCAAAAATTCTCAGCTTTTAACTTCTTTTCACTCAAAATTCTTTTCAGAAAATATATAAATTAAAGCGTCAAATTATGCACCCCTACTTATACTGAGTCGGTAAAAAAAAAATACAGTAAATTAGCGTCACCTAATTATCATCACAATCTGCTAGACGACGACGTCTAAAGAAAAATGGCCTCTAATCTAATCCAATTAAGAAATGAAGTGAAAAGATAACGCCATGCGACAGGAAAATAAAGAAAAGTTTCACAGAAAAGATCGTTCGATATGATGTGACAACGTGATGGAAAATTACACAGGCACTTTTTTGCTCGATACTAGATCTTATGTCGTAGGCTATAAGAACTACCCACGCATGAGTGCAGGCACATTTTTTATTGCTCAAAAATAGCAGGTCAACATCACCATCCATTGCTGGTTTTATTTTTAACAGTTGAAGTTGAAAGAGAAGTAAAATAGCAATGGAAATGAGACACTGGGATTTGCTCGAATTGGAGGTTCTGTCACGCGAATGCTAGTTTATAGTATTTTTTTACGTTGAGGGTGACTAAAATGGCCACTCCAAATAGGTTATTTTAATTATTTCCGTGGTTCGCTAGAAATGTTTTTGTGACAGTTTTAGATTGGCAAACCAATCGTGAGCATTGTGATTCCCAATCGGATGTCAAAAAGTGTGTCAAAAAACTCGCAAAATTGCTATAGAATAATGCTATGAAAATATCAGGTAAGAGTATCAACATTAGTTTTTGCAACTGCAAAAACTTATGTGACATGATTTATACAGGTATACAGTGCAATTTCACGGGTAGGCGACATCTCGGACAAAATATTTTCGGATACTTTGTCCGAAATGTCGCTTTATTATTTTAATATGTTTGAGGAGAGATCTCGGACACTTACAAATAAATCTGTTTTGTACAGTCAGATAAAAAACTCCCATCGATCTTATTTATGAGGTTACTAAACTCACATGAAAATAATATCTTGTGTACTTATGCAGTCTTCAATATTTGCTCTCCCACGCAAGTGTGTCGCTCGCGTCACACATTTTATTTCATTAATTTTATGTATTTATGCTCATGCTTATACTTTTATGCTTATCTTATCTATATTATGTTGACAATATTTGAATGTATTGCCTCGTGCACCAACGTTTTGCAATCTGCCCCCACGTCTCATGTCACTGCGCAGGTAACAAAGGCTCAGCACAGCCAATAAGTCCCACTAGTTATAGTGTGTTATCAAGACGTAGCGTAGGGTAGCGTTAAATCAAATATTTTTTGATGAAAAATTACTAGGCTTACATAAGGTGGTAGGAGGATCACCACCTCAGTTCTCACATCATTACACGGGGTTGGTTAGGAATAGAATGATGTGAGAACTGAGGTGATGATCCTCCTAGCACCTTATGTAAGCCTAATACTTTTTCATCTAAAACGAGCCGAACGCGATCTGAGTGCTAAAATTCAAGCTTTAACTGTCAAGGAAAACAGCTTATTTAAGCCGCTTTAGCTATCCTAAAATAGGCAGCTGTGGTAACGTTCTTTCTCTGTGTATTATATTTGAATACTTTAGTATCTGACTGTACGCGATACAAGTTCAATATTTTGAGAGTGTCAGAGATGTCGCCTCAAAAATATTAAATATAAAAAGCGACATTTCGGACAAAGTGTCCGAAAATATTTTGTCCGAGATGTCGCCTACTAACTTTCACGCACCCTAGACATCGATTTGATTTAAATCGATGACCCTAGATGTAAATTAAAAGCGTATTACCTGTCTCTATAATTATTATTCTATTAGGATGTATGTAGATTGTATGTTTCTCCTTTATTAATATGTAGGTATCCATTTCATATTGTTATACTAGCGTTGATTTTTTTTTGTTTTTTTTTGTTTTCATTTTAAGATAGATATAAAGAACACTTTATTGCACACCAGAAATTTATTATTTACAAGAATGTTCTTAACATAATAGTACAGACGGCGGCGGTCTTATCGCTAAGAGCGATCTCTCTTATTTTATTACCCTTGAATATGTAGTCTACATGAAAGACAAGGTTATTACGTGCGGAACCAACTAAGCCGCAGCTTTTCTCACAAGAGATAAAGGAAAATATTTACTATTATAGACCGGATACAAACCGGTTAGTTTAAATAATGAAGTGTTATTAGACTTTCCTAAAATCAAAATTCCAACGGAAATGTCAATATTTATGCAAAGGAATATTTTTAATTCAAGGCAAAACCTAGGTAATTTCCATTGCAGGGTGAATGTCAAAACGCCGTTTCATTGTGACTGAATTTCAATTTGCTTTTGTCTCCCTAAAATATAAGGGCTGAGGCCTTCGCACAAAAAAAAAGAAACAAAATCAACCAATGCATTCTGCCTCAAACCACCACCATCCTAGGCACCCAGGAAGAGTTCCATTTTAAACCGCGCCGCCTATCTAGCATCACGACATCTGTTGATCACAATGAGTAACGATGGCATGCCGAGTGGGAAACACTGGCCACTTTAATTTCACTGGTTCTTTTTTCGAATAAAAGAAAGAAGGAAATGCAATGTTTTATTGTGCTGTCTGACTGGGTCTGATGAGTTTATTAGACTCTTACTGGTATTGTGTGATACTGAGTGATTATTGAAACGGATTGAATTTCCAGGAGTTAACTTTATTGTACCAAAAATTGCGGATATAGACCCAGTTTCCGTATTGAGAATTTTACTAAGCAAATACTTAAGTATCGTTCTGTCACGCTCTATTGTGAAAAATCTGCAGAGACGGAACCATACTTACGCAGTTGCGAGATATTTCTCAATTCAGAAATTGGCAGTTAGTGTATCTTGTTCTGTCTTCCGCAACCAAATAACTTTTTTTTTTCCTTTCTTGTGCCACTTTAATTTTTATCCTTTTTTCGTCTTGTGATTGAATTAATCAACAGATACTTGTGTCATGTATATATTTAGATGTTTGCCTTTCATTTTACTTTACTAGCTGTCCGATTCTTTTAGTAACTGAGTCAGCTTAGCTTGGATTTGAAATCAACTATCCAATTTTACCTGGTGTTGGTTACCTGATTGGCAATTCATCTTTGTCATATTAGATTTTCATGCTCCACATAACATACCTATTTTATTTCAATAAAACTACATCATTAATCATAGTACAAACTAGCGTATGCTTAGCATTTCTTTGTTTGAACAGTTTGTTTTAAACTAGTTTTTGCCCAAGGGTTCACTTGCAAATACAAATGTCGCTTTTAGTAATTACAAACTTGAAGTTGTTAAGTGCTTGTTGAATCGTACCAAAATAATAATAAAACACATCATAATTATAGTTCTCGCCAAACATCTAATCCGCTATGAAGTTGCCGCCCTCCCTACGCATTGCGCAGGTTTTCAATTTTCAATTAGTGGATTAGATGTTTAGCGAGAACTATGCAAAAAGCCACAGCAAGAAAATCAGTAAATAAACCTGAAAAGTATTTATTTCCCCACCAAATTGCTTTCGACTCGAAAGAAAAATAATACTTGCCTACCACCAAGATTGTCAGCGTTAAGATTTTTGGCATAAAAACCGTTTTCACTTTTGCGTATGGACGTATGGATTGGTGCTAGAAATAGAAAAATATTAATCCTAATAAACCTGTCAACCAACCAGTGTACACCATGAAATAAAATTGTGAAATCATCGCTTTCGTGAACTACATTTGACTATTTTATATACCTAGCGAGTTTTCATAGTTAACAATGCTTTAATCAACATGAGGTTTTAGTCAACCCCGGAATCAGAGTAGAGAAGTTTCGATTAAATTTTACCTTTGATGTAACACAAAGCTCCAATAGCAATTTATTATAATAGTAGATATTAAAAAGGCCAAGCTAATTAGCACCGTATTTTTGCATTAGCAAGCGGCTGCGGCTTTTCAAAGTCCTTGTTACTATGTTGACCCATGACTTTATATTATTTGTAAAGGTTTCCTAGATCACCAAAACGTGTAGCACGGTGGTAGCACTAGGTATTATGAAGTAAAGCGATTTGTAAAAGCCTACAATACCACTCGTTAGCTTGTTTTATAAGGAGCTTTTTTGCAAGGACGTGTTCCGTGGTTCCGTAGCTGAAAAAGGAAAACGGAACCATTATGGGATCACTTCATTGTCCGTCTATCCATCAGTCAAGACCCTTTTTCTCGAGAAAGCATGGAGGCATCCATTTCATAATATCAAATAATCAGGGGCCTTAGTCAGTAACGTAAGGGCGTGTCGATGGCGTCCCAGCAGAAGGACAAAACCGGGGTTTCCCCGTTTTTCTCCTACAACCAGAGAACTAATCCTCTAAAATCAGAATTAAATTCTTTGCTGTACCTACAACAAAAACATTAAAAGGACCGACAGCATTAATACATTGTTATTGAAGCCGTCAACTGGGAGCCCATTTTGGCACCATTGCATTACAGGTAAGGATGGCCCCAGGCAATCCCTTGGAGATGTGAAAAAAATAAGATTCTTAGTACTTATACGCAATCAAAAGATACGGCCGTTTATGCAGCACTTTGCCGCATAGTTTGGCACTTGCAAGACAATCAAAATCTATAGTGTGTACGAGTTTGTACGGAACCCTAAGTGCGCGACTCCGATTAGCACTTGGCCGGTTTTTGCACTAGCGCGAGTCATGCAAAATGGAGGTGTTGATATAACGCTGTTGTGTTAAATAGACCGTGATTAAACCAAGAAAACAGTCAAGACAAAAGAGTTGGGTATACCTATATACAGTATAGCTAGTGAAATATTTAATTTTATTTGAAGGTGTGTTACAGTTCCCTGCGCATAACTTGAACAAAAGTCTGTGGGATGAGTTTTAGTATGTCAAACAAAAATTAACCAATCGGGGCCGTCCGTAGCAACAGCAATTCCGTACCACCCCTTGCCCCCCGCCAAAGAGACCCAAAAATCTTCTACTGCGCAATCAAGCTAATTTTTCAAGTTATACGCACTCGCTAACTGTGAAGGAAAACATCGTGAGGAAACCAAATCATTTGAAGTATAAACCTTTAACGCAAAAATCTTTCTATCATTCTCTCAGAGAAGACCTGCCCAGCTAGTGGGATGTTAGATAGTTTTTGATAGTCAGTGCAATACATTAAACATTAAGAATTTGAATAATTACAGGGTTTTGTTCAAAATACTGAAAAATTTAAACAATGCATTACTTTTCCGAACGTCGTAGGTATTTTATTTCAGAAATTTTAATTTTTTTTTTCTTTATAATTTATAAAAAAAAACTCTAGCCCATAGAAGGGTGGTATTAATAGTCATCTGAGATAACCAGCGAACTGGAGATAACCTACTTGAGCTCGATCTCAAGTATATTATTTAGTAGATTTATAATAATCCTACTTCCTACTTATATTATAAAGGCGAAAGTTTGTGAGTGAGTGAGTGAGTGAGTGAGTGTGTTTGTTACCTTATAACGCTGAAACCGCTGGATGGATTTGGATGAAATTTGAAATGTAGATAGCTGAGACATCAGAATAACTTATAGGCTACATATTATCACGCTTTGGCGCTTAGGAGCAAAGCAAATACACAAAGATTTTCGTATAGTGGCCATTTGTATAAAAGTGAACGACAAAACCATTTACCATAGACCCTCTGTCATCACGTAGCGTTGCGCTATTTACTTTCCTAAATCCATCGAAAACTGAATAACGGTGAATTTTGATCTACCAAAAAGTCCGAAATGTCCCGCAACTATGCATTACAATCAAACGATGGGCAACAATGAAGAAGTTGTTTTTAAATATTGCTGTCATCCGTCACTGTCACAAAAATGGTATCAAGAAAGCAATACAGCAGAAATCAACATTGTGTTATTATAAAAAACAGGCAAAAAAATATTGTTTCAGTGATACTACTTACAAACTAAAAGAGCCAATAAGTAAATCCTTACTTTAAAAACTTTTCATCCAGCAGTGTTTATCAAAGATCTTTACAAAGTTGCGGTCCGACGACCGTCCTGAGATCTCTTGGCCAGACGTGATGGAATGTCCGTTCAGTGCATTGCTGAGTGCTGGTTATTCAGGGAAGAATAAGGATGCACCAAACCTCGAAGAAAACTAAAGATACGATGTTCTGACCAAAAAAACCCGCTGAGTGTACTGTGCAAGTATGAAACACATTGTAGAGTCTTGAGCGACCTTTATGCGACCTTTATGCGACCAAAGGCGCATAAAATCAGCCAGTGATGGTGTAACATGAGCAACATGACCGCTTTATTTCCACTAAGTACCTGGAAGGACTAGACAGGGGCACTTTTACATAATATTATAGTCGCCTATTCATTGCTGACAACTCTGATAGGCTTTCCACATACTTCAGAAGTTCAGACTGACGAGAAGATTGGAGCATGTGAAAATCCCCGAACCGCCTGCGTGGTGGTGTTGCCCGCATGATAGATATGTGAGGAATAGAGCCAGAAGAGGTTTTTCGTGCCAATGTTAAGCTGTACCGACAAGGTCGCTTCGTCATAACTGTCCTGATGCTCCACAGTGCAGCTGATAGGATCTCCTGGAGGCGACCCCAGCGCGCTCAAGTTAGCGTGTTTCTGGGACGGCAAAGTGTGACTCTTTCAATACGAAAGAAGAAGAAGACCGTCGATTTAAAACCGTTGTTTCAGACTATGGTATCGTAGACGCTAAGAAGACGCGTTTGGTGTTTCAGAAGGGCAGCGCATAGAAAAAAAAAACTATTCAATGTGATAGACATAATATGGATAAGTTTTTCTGATATTATGATCGTTGTCTTTGATATAGCATGATGCAAAATAAAATATATAAAAAAACTACACGAATTTTCATATAGTTTTCTCTGTTAAGTAACTTCGTGCCTGTAATACGAGTAGGTAACGCTAACTAGCTCTGTTGGAGATCTTTTACAGTTTTATAGAATGCCAGTCAGATGTTGAGACCTGTGACGTACCTACTGCATCGAATGCTGAATGCTGATATATTCATTCACACAACTGTGCAAGCAACGAGATGTACTTGGGTTTCAAACTACGCAGGTCTCACATAGGAGTCTCTAACATCGGGGGAGGCAGTGTCCATATAGGCCACAAAGGCACGAAGACTTGAGGCGAGACCAACTAAACAGAGACAACCCAGACTGAAAGTTTGCAGAAACCAGTAGCAGATTAGCGGACTCAAAATAAGAGTCGAAATATTCGAGTGTGTCTTGAAATGTAAGTAACCCACGTTCAGTCAGTTAGATGCCGATAACAGTAGGTATCTGCATCTTTACTCCGTTGAGTTTGGAAGAAGCAGATAACAACGCATGGTCCACGGGAGCGAAGTCTGATAGCGCTGGGGGTCGGTTATACAGTACATTTAATACTTCCTAGGTGGTAAAAAATGCTAGGTACAATTGCTAAATCACCACAAACTTTTTACTCAAAAAAGCTCGTAATGTGGACATTAATTCGACAACCCTCTTTGAGCAAAGTCGGACTTGCGGGCTACTTGGATTAGGCGCCAGAAAAGTTGTATGGAATTTCATTAATGTCGTGTTTTGCGGCCAGAAAAACTGTATGAAAATCCATTAATGTCGAGTTTTGTTTCATAAATAGAACTCAAACTTCAGGTGCAAAAAGTATTCGGTACTGGCAGTCGACACATTTCACAGAAAAAAAAGCGCGGCCATATTGTTTTCGGCTTTTCGCGCGTTGTTCGAAGTGATTTTTTTCTGTGTTTTTGTTGAAAAAGTGAACTCTCTCAAAGCGACGAATCCTCCGATTTAATGTGTTTAACACCGCCGGACATTCAAAAGCAAGCGAAATTAGTAATTGGAAATTTATTGCCACCGAAGTCAAAAGAAAAATACAAGCAAGCTTACCAACAAAAAGTTTGCGGAATGGAAAATCAACAGAAAGTACTGAATCTACGACAAATGGTAAGCTAATTAAATTACAATTTAATTACTATTCTAATTACTATTTTAATTACTCGCATTGTTTGAGTAAAGCACTATACAAGCCTTGGTCTGCAATGAGTGCGCTGCTGGCCACGCTATGATTGCCTCGAGCTTAGCTTAGCTACGCTCTCGGCCCTCAAGTTTGGTCATCATTGCAGCCCTTCCTGGCCGCGCTATAAAGGCCTCGACCTTCGGTCTCGGCCTTCATTCCAGCTTGTCCATCAAGGGCTGGAATGCTGACAGCACTGTGAGGGCCTTGAGCTGCGCTACGCTGCGCTCTGTCGGCCATCAAAAGCACGCCAGAAACGCACTCATTACAGATCGCGGCAGTAATGTACTATATCCTTTTTCTTTTATCCACGTGAATGAAATCGTGGGCACTAGCTATAAATTGCTAAGTAGCTTTTCCCCTGACTGACTTCGATGGCGGGGGAAAAATAGAGCTGCAACTGTTAATCTTAGTCAGCGCGGACGAAGTCGCGGGCAAAAGCTAGTAATTTATAAAATAAACTCCACTCATATTATAAGAACGCGAAATAGTGAACCAATGTACAAGGCAAGGCTAGAAGGAGGCGAAATTAAAATTCATACAACAAGACTACGGCGTCTAACTACAAAGTAACCAAAGACCGGGGCCGAATTAAAACTTGTCTCACTCACTACGACGGGCAGGGCTAGCATCGGAGCCGCGCTTATGGGTTAAGATGAAATACGTCTCACAACTAGCGCCGCCAATGAAAAAGGAATCATATCTTTTTTTTGGATGCGTTTTTAGCCAAAAACGCTCCTGCGATTTCTCAACGCGAGGCTTAACTATTTTTAGGACCTAATTTTTCTTTTCATTTGCGGCGCTAGTTGATGACATACTTATGTCATAAGCCCGATATGTTAGGCCTTGAGATTTGACATTGCGTTTACGATTTAAAAGTACTCTCACATTACCCTCTCCCAGCCGAAACGGGATAATAAAAGTAATTATTAATTTACCATGATCAGTACAGATTTATACAAAGTGTTACAAAACATCCTTTTACAGGGTGTAACCTACTGGTCAACGGGATGACAATTCTATAAAAATAAGTTGAAAAAAAAAATTGGTTGTGATCCGGTGCTATTACCCTGTAAAAAGAGTTAGGATCTTTTGTAACACCTTGTATATTTGATTGCAAGAACAAGCGATTATCCCGATGACAAATTTCAAGGTCTACCAATTCGTGCTGATGACATACAATTAACCGCAATTCAACCCATTTCGAGCCAATTATATTTTGAAGATCGCGAATCATCAAAAGTTCCTAAATATTTATTGAGCACTGACTTGCACTGGCACAGATTTTTTTAGAGCGTGCAATCTAACTAATATCAAACACATTTACTGATTTGGTTGCGTTATAGTATGCTTATCATCATAGGCAGTGAATGTGTTAGAGCACTTGCTAGATGGCGCTGATACGCTTGTAGTGACCCCCGTCGGGCGCCCAGAAAACTGATAATACTCGAACTGTCAAATCGCTACTCTAGCGAGTCCTGCATTACGCCAGCAAAAGGTTTATCGTAGCTGAGTTTAAATAGAACGTCCAACTATGTTCAGTTGGACCCGGCCGGGCACCAAGCGTAACATCTGCTTGGCGGGAAATTTCCCTTCATAGTGAGGAGCATGGTTACCCGCTCCTCCTATACGCTTTCAAAATTCTCATTTTCCCACAGATGTGCCAAGGAAAACCGCTCGTACCCATGCTAGGCGCGCGTTCCCAGTGCTGTCTTTCTTAACATTCTAATATGCTAATGGGAAGGAAACCCGCCGCTTTGAAGTGAGAATGTACAAAGTGCGACGTGTAGTCGTAGTCACAGTCTCAGCTTGAAACAAACGCAGTGGTAGCACAGAAGACTTCGTAGACTCTCGTCAAACCCGACTCTCCTCATATCCGATATATCAACATCAGCCTGTTAGCACCCACTGCTGAGTAAAAGCCTCTTCATGCTCACGCCATCTCTCCCGTTCCTGCGCCAGGCGCAACCACTGTTTTTCGGTTACTTTGGCTATGTCGTCGGCTCGTCGGACCATCTGGCTGGTGGTCTGCCAACCGATCTCTTTGTATCTAACCAAATTTAAAAGCTTAATAAATTTGTCATTTTCGCGAACCGTTTCAATTATTCTTTAAAACTTAGCGTGGCAATAATAGTCGTCATCTCAAGCTCGAACTCAATGGCGATCTCAGAAATCAAAATTTGCTAATGTCAGCCTTGGCTAATGTCAAGCTTGAGTAGCTGTCAGCATATTAATAGACACTAGCTTGGGCTTGACATTGACATTAGCCAAGGCTTGAAATTAGCAAATGTTGTTTTCTGAGATCAATCTTGAGTTGACGGTTATTAATGCCACCCTTATTATGATGAAATAATTTAAAACAAACTTGAGGCCAACTTGAGGAGGTTTAATTACCAACAAATAAGCTTAGTTGGCGCACTTATCTTACGCATTACGTATTATGTGCAAGATACCGTCAGTGTGTTTTGGCACCTTTTTTACATCGTGCAATCTTAACAATGATCTGTTTTCCTTGAAATATCAAAGGTTAACACATTCAGTGCCTTGGTTGCGTCATATCAGTGTTTTTCGTCCGGTGGGTCGCGATTTTTTTATAATTTTCGTGCCATGAAGTGTCACATAAGCTTCTGTATTTTTACATTCGGTGCCAGAGTAGTGTCAATTTTAAATTGAAATCGCGCAGGATTTGCGGAATTAAACCCTGGGTTTAGTTTCAGACGACAGAGAATAGAGTTGCAGGTTTATTTTGGATCTAGAGTAGGTACCTAGGTGACTACACAGCGTGTTGCAGAAAGATAACGTCTTACTTGAGAGGTCACTAAACTCATCAATACAAACATATTTTTAAATGGATCTAAATAAATAGGTAATGGTAAGTATAGGTGCCGGGCAATACTACTACATCAAAAAAAATGTCCCAGGCACTGCAGCGCCGGGTGGTCTCGTCACCCATCTAGTGTGAATGAAGGTGCGACTGGACGCCGTTTAAACCATCTCATTAGGTAGACGCAAAGGCCTTAGTTTTTTTTAACAAATGGGGTCAAAGACCTATTAGCTGTTTAAACAATTTTATTGGTACAATGTATGAAACAGCGGAACTACCATTTGTAAGTCGATATGGACCAACAGAGTTTTTTTTTTCTAGAGTTTTTTGTCCCATAGTAGGTACTAGTGGTTTGCTATATAGGTACAAGAATGTAAAAGTAATGATGAGTAAGATGTAATGTGAATTACTAATGTGAAGTGGTATAGATAGAACCATCGCTAGGTCTGACGTAGGTAGGTACGTACGAAGATTTATGTACAGACTTAAAAAAAGGAGTAGGTACTCAATTCGAAGCGTATTTTTATTTGTCATTCTTATTTTGTTTGAAAGAATATTCTCCCCATGTAGTCCCATAAAAATGGTGAAGATCTGATGAAGAACTTCGGAGATGGAGAACGGTATCCCTCAACCGATAGCAGCAAATACTCGGAATCAATGCAATAGCATAATAACGGTATACCTTTTCACCAGTGACGGCATTTTTTTAAATATTTTGTTTACTTTGTATAAAAGAAACGATTGTTTCAGTGACATAATAGACATATCTAATAGTACGGAAGCCGACCGCATGATCTTCACGTCACTTGATACAAAGATAAGCTCTATGGCTTCAAATAGAAAAAGTTACGCTGAGCTCGAATCAATCGGTCTTATCACTCTGAATTGGCCGAAAGGTCGAAAAAAAGGGCCACTTCCGGTGCAAAAAAACACCCGATTTTACGTGATCTGATACAAGAATGAAACTGGTGGCTTCAATTAGAACTTCTTTCGGAGAAGCAGAAAAACCAAGTCTGTCAGCTCTGGAGTGGCCGGAAGTACCTGACAGACGCCCTCAAAGATCACGATTTTGCTCCAAATTTACGTGATCTGATACAAGAATATGACTGGTGGCTTCAATTAGAACTTCTTTCGGAGAAGCAGAAAAACCAAGTCTGTCAGCTCTGGAGTGGCCGGAAGTACCTGACAGACGCCCTCAAAGATCATGATTTTGCTCCAAAATTACGTGATCTGATACAAGAATGAGACTGGTGGCTTCAATTAGAACTTCTTTCGGAGAGGCAGAAAAACCAAGTCTGCCAGCGCTGGAGTGGCCGGAAGTACCCGACAGACGCCCTCAAAGATCATGATTTTGCTCCAAATTTACGTCATCTGATACAAGAATGAGACTGGTGGCTTCAAATAGCCCTTGATTAGCAGAAACAGAAAAACCAAGTCTGCCAGCTCTGGAGTGGCCGGAAGTACCCGACAGACGGCCTCAAAGGTTGATGGGGACTACTACATTTACTTCATCTGGTACAAAAATTTAATAAGTTGAAAATGTTCATGTTTAAATAAAGGTTGTCTGGTAGATACACACTGGATCAGTCAGTTAGTAGAGTGGAGACTCGGACCTGGAAGTGTTCGCCAGAAGGATGTTACTTAGTGACCCGACCACAAGGATCGTTTTTGACATTCTCGGATAGAGATGGGCGGTGAGTAAATACTAAATAGTATTTAATGATTCGGTAAAGAAAATATGAGTATTTATTCGTTATTACTCGTTTTTACTGAGTATATACCCAAAAGGAAGAGTTAATACTTTTGTATGTACTTTTGTTGTTGGTTTACAAGGGCAGCACCATTAACCGTTAAAGCTACAGGAAAACTGTCGGAAAAAAAAGTATTTGAATTGCGGAAATATCATGAATGGCATTTACAGATTTTTAAAAATATATACAAGGTGCAAGTAAATTGGTAAATTTCACCAAACTTATTTTTTCGTGCCATATGATTTTGCTTCTAGTAAATAAGGATCAAAAGCCATGGTCAAAACATTACAAATATAAAAAATCTAAATAAAACTTAAACTTAAACTTTCCATTATACAGGGTGGCGCGTTGAGGCAGCACCATAAACCGTTATAGCTACAGAAAAACTGTCAGAAAATAAAGTCATCAGATTGCAAAAATATTACGAGTGGCATTTACAGATTTTGAAAATTATAGTCAGGGTGCCAAAAAATTTGCGATTTTGACAAAACTTTTTTTTCGTGCACATTCGATTTTGTTTCTTGTAAGCATCCAAAATAATGGTGAAAACACTGGCAATAATAAAAAAAAACCATTTCCATTATACAGGATGGCGCGTTGAGGTAGCACCATTAACCGTTATAGCTACAGAAAAACTGTCAGAAGAGAAAGTCATCGGATTGACTTTAATTTTAAATAACGAATAAATTTTAATTTATTAACATCTTTAAAAATTATTAACATTATTATTAATTATACTGTTTAGCATTATGTACTTATAATATGTGCATGCCTTAAATAGGTTGAATGTGCTGAGCTTTTAAATATCAACTATTTTAACATCTGAAATGTAACTACCACGTTCAAAGCAATGTAAAAAATATTTATGATGAAACCAGAGTGTAAAAAAAATCGGAGTGTGTGGACTTAGGTCTTTACAGAAATGACAGTCATCAATAAAATTAGTATAGTGCCAACATATTAGATGTTCATCTGTCAATTTGGTGCTGGTTGTCTGTTCCTTGATCGAAAAGAAAAAATGAAAAAATACCCCTTACAATGTGTTTTAGACACGAAGTTCAGAAAAATGGTAAAAAACGATACAAGTATTTAGCACCGTCCGCTTTTATTTTTTTTTTCGATTGCATCGACCAGTATAACTGAACCAAAGCAACAAGCACGCAAACTGGGATGCTTTTTGCGCTTTCGTTCCGTGGTCGGTAAGGTACACGGCCACGGAACCCTGTCAAAACAGCCTGACCACGGCGTTGTCTATTTGTCTATACAAAATAGGATTCATGGCCAGGCGGGCCTGTAACTTTAAATTTCTCTAACTTTGTCATTTCGTTCAACCTACCTCAAAACTCACGAATATGACTATACTCATATTCGTGAGTTTTGAGGTAGGTTGCAAGGACAGCCAGCACCATTAACCGTTATAGCTACAGGAAAACTGTGAAAGAAGAAAGTCATCGGAATGCGAAAATATTACGAATGGCATTTACAGATTTTGAAGAATATAGGTAGTTAGGTATAGAGTGAAAGATTTATTTTAAAACTTAAACTTTCGTGAGCATTGCACATTTTTCTATTAAATCACGGTTTTACTCACGTCGGTGTAGCCGACTAGTGAGTAAAACTGTGATTTAATAGAAAATTGCAAGAAACGTTGTTTTTTTGGCATAATTATTTTTACGTGCCATTCGATTTTGTTTATTGTATTGATCAAAAGTTACTATCAGACCAGCCATGGTCAAAACATGCCAAGTGCGAGTTGAACTCACGCACCGAGGGTCCATGAAACCATTTTTTTTATTGGATGGCTGCACGGAATCTTCGTTTCGTGAGTCCGGCTCGCACTTGGCCGGTTTTTATTTATATTGAAACATAGGATCGATACAAGCGATGCTCTATAATCACCAACTCACAAGAAAATGTAGAAACCAGTCGTTTGGGTATTTCTTCTTCAGCTTATTTAGCTCATCTTTTTTCCTTTGCTTGTCATTGATGTGGTATACAGACCTTATTGTTATTGCCATGTATAAAAAATAAATCAGTTTATGTCGAACCATCTGACGTATTACTACAGTCATAATGATTTTTACACTCCACACCCCTCGCGCCCTCTACCTGCTAAAGTAGCCATGTGCACCATCATCTACCTACACTATCTACACTAATCTACATCTGCACTATAATTTTATAAAGAGGAAAGATTTGATTGTTTGTTTGTTTATTTGTATTGAATAGGCTCCGAAACTACTGGACTGATTTGAAAAAATATTTTACTTTTTACCGCGGGAAAATGCTTCATTTCTACGGGAAAACGCGTTATAGGACAACGGGTAGTAAGAATAATTATCCTTTTTTACATTAACTTCTAAACGGCTGTACAACTGACAGTAAAAATCTTATGACAAGCAAAGGACAAAATATGAGCCACATAGGCTGTGAAGTAAGAACAGACAAACAACTAGTTTCTACATTTTCTTGTGCCCGCGGCACCGCTAGTTCATGACTCCAAAAAAACATAATTATCTTGGCTTGGCTGGAGTTTTTTTTATATGAGCTAAACCAAACAGGGGTTGTAAAATGTTTTACTTTGACATCTGTCACTTGGACTTGTTACCTACTTGTTGAAATTCTGTGTTTTTTTGTTTTGTTTTGGGATTTAACATTTTAGAACATAACGCTGGGCCCATAACTGGGCCTGAAAGTGTTTTTACCCTTGGTGTACCTATCAATATCTTATTAATGAATTTTTTTGTTACTCATTGTGTCCAAAAAATACATTCCGTACAACAGTCCCGAGTAATGGATTAAAGTGGTCATAAAGTCCACAAAAATCCATCAATGGATCTTTTCAATGGATTTTCGTGGACAAAGGGCACTTAACCAGTAAACAAGATAGTGCGGGGGCCAAAACAAATCATTTTGTACAGATATAAAATTACAGTTAAATCTACCGTGTAGGTGCATGACTAGACAGAACAAAAAATTACCATTTTACGTGTTCCAAGTAGTCATACATGGATGTAGAACTAGGCGGTTTTTTTTTTCATAGTAGTCATACCTGTAGAACTAAGTGTAAGTTACGAAGTATCTTTCATAGCCTGAACAGGTAAGATGGTGATACTGTACACCATACACCAAAATCCTGATCTTTGAGGGCGTCTGTCGGGTCCTTCCGGCCACTCCAGAGCTGGCAGACTTAGTTTTTCTGATTCTGCTAATCAAGGGCTAATTGAAGCCACCAGTCTCATTCTTGTATCAGATCACGTAAATTTGGAGCAAAATCGTGATCTTTGAGGGCGTCTGTCGGGTACTTCCGGCCACTCCAGCGCTGGCAGACTTGGTTTTTCTGCCTCTCTGAAAGAAGTTCTAATTGAAGCCACCAGTCTCATTCTTGTATCAGATCACGTAATTTTGGAGCAAAATCATGATCTTTGAGGGCGTCTGTCAGGTACTTCCGGCCACTCCAGCGCTGGCAGACTTGGTTTTTCTGCCTCTCTGAAAGAAGTTCTAATTGAAGCCACCAGTCTCATTCTTGTATCAGATCACGTAATTTTGGAGCAAAATCATGATCTTTGAGGGCGTCTGTCAGGTACTTCCGGCCACTCCAGAGCTGACAGACTTGGTTTTTCTGCTTCTCCGAAAGAAGTTCTAATTGAAGCCACCAATCTCATTCTTGTATCAGATCAATTCAGAACACGTAAATTTGGCCCAAAACCTGATCTTTGAGGGCATCTGGCAGGTACTTCCGGCCACTTTAGAGCTGGCAGACTTGGTTTTTCTGCTTCTGCGAATCAAGGGCTAATTGAAGCCACAAGTCACATTCTTGTATCAGATCACGTAAATTTTGAGTAAAATCATGATCTTTGAGGGCGTCTGTCGGGTACTTCCGGCCACTCCAGCGCTGGCAGACTTGGTTTTTCTGCTTCTCCGAAAGAAGTTCTAATTGAAGCCACCAGTCTCATTCTTGTATCAGATCACGTAAAATCGGGTGTTTTTTTGCACCGGAAGTGGCCCATTTTTTCGACCTTTCGGCCAATTCAGAGTGATAAGACCGATTGATTCGAGCTCAGCGTAACTTTTTCTATTTGAAGCCATAGAGCTTATCTTTGTATCAAGTGACGTGAAGATCATGCGGTCGGCTTCCGTACTATAAAGGGTGCAAATTCGATAGTGGACCCCGCATTTGTGGTTGCACATCCGTATTTCTTTTTTTTACAAAGTCACCCGATGTAAACTCAGAGGTTATTAGCATTTCATGATGTAATTTATTAATAAAAATACAACTTTTGGTCGATTCGTGCACACTTAAACATTTCAAACTCGCAAAAAGTACACTTTTTACTGTAAAATCGTAACCTCCCAAAATTAATCAAAACTTGCTAGAATAAGTCAAACATTCTCAAAAATTCCGGAACTCGAATTGGAACAATTTTAATAAGCGAAAAATTAGGGGATCCGTTTTGGCCTAAAATATACGTAGGTAGGTAAAATATCTGAGGCACAAAAACCCGCGACCAAAAGGTCGGCTTTTGTCATAGAGAAGAAGAGAGATCCTGAGAAAATTAGGGCCACATAATTTGCAACGACAAATATAAACTTCTGCAACTGATTTTGCAAGGGAAAATACAGAATCGCCGAAGACCTGGCCGCCCAAAAACATCATGGCTACATAATCTCATAGAACGATTCAACACAAGCCATATACAACTCTTCCGAGCCGCAACATCACGGGCCGAAATGGCCGTAATGATAGCCGACCTCCGATAGGAGATGGAACCAAAAGAGAAGAATAAGAGAGATGTAATAGCCTATGTTTATAAATGATGTTCCACAAGATGGACAGTGTCCAGTCACAGTGGGAAAACTGAGAAAACGTTGTACTACAAAGAACAATTAAACCTCATGTAAGTGTCTGTGTCTTAGGCCCGATTTTTCAATCGCCAGGTAAGCACTATCCTATTCTTACGATTAATAAAATTTAAAAAAATGGAACGAATTTGTATTGTTCGCATAAACTAACTGAGGATTGAAAAATCATATCTTAACGAAATACTTACCGTCTTCGCCTATAATTATTTCAATATTTTGATTTTTTTCCTGACCGTACCTAAAATCCAGGAATAGCTCGTGAGATGAAATTTATAAATAAATAAATAATGTCCATAACATAATGACGGAACCCATGTGAAATTAATAGGAAAAAAAAAATCGTAGCATGAAAAATCGTAACATGAACATGGAACAACCCGATGTGTTTATGCCACATCTTAGTTTTTTTTGCATGAATGGTGATGATCCTGTACTTCTGATGGCATACATTCCGCACATAAGAATTTAAATTTTTAATATCCTTCACGAGGTATTTTAACGAACTCATAAATATAATTAAAAACTCTCCTCGATAGGGTTAATTTAATACGGAATGTAATCAAGCGTCACAATACATTGTAAGTGTTTAATTAATGGCTTAATCGTCGATTTATGTGGGCTTATTATTAACATAGCTTTTGACCGCGACTTCGTCTGCGTCTTATTTCATTTTATTTGACAGAATCTCTAATCTACTAAGATAAAAAGTGGCTGGGTGTAACATTATGGTAAAAACATGATATTTCTATAAAAAATAAATAATAATAAAAACATTTATAACCTCAAATAGATTTATTTTCATCTAATACTTACAAATACTTACAACATATTTGATTCATTTGCATAGCTCTAAGTTGTTAAATACACTGTAAAAATCAATGAAAAGAACATAAAAAAAATACTTTTACCCCACCACAGGGCTTATTTTAATTATTTAAAAATCAACGGAGCAACAAAAGTATTTGCGATGTGATATCACCGAGTGGAATCGTGTAAAAATAATTAGGACCTTTTGTAACACGTTGTATACGAAATTTCATCCAAATCCGTCTACAGTGTAAAAGAACAATATTATCGTCCTTCCAAACATTCAAAATTTTTAGTTTGTGCATTAGTTTGCGCGAGTGTGAAATAATAATAATATGATAATAGTGTGACTTTCATAGGCAGGTACTGACTTTTTGCAATAGCTTGTGTGACTGTAGCGTCAGCGACACGAATACCTCATGTAGCTCTTATCAGTCGAACAAAAAGGTGTACCCAAGCGTGCAGCTGACTCTAGCAAAGCAACTTGTATTTAATGAAGAAGATTTATTTTAAAACTGAATTATCGAAGAATAGCGCTCTTTTCTATTTGATTTCAGCTCATTACTAAAATAATCAAAGTTCAAGCAAAAAATAAAATGCAAACGCCATCTTATTTAGTAAATCAAATCAAATTATTAAGTTAGCACCGATCTCATTACAAAATTCAAACATTCCACGTAGGTACAGCCTACAAACGCAATTTTAAACAAGAAAAATTTTGCTTAAAATTAACAAGGAAAATGAAACAAGAATCACAAAGGTCTAACTCACTGGAAACGTTATTTCTGTTAGATCTCATACTTTGATACCATTTTGTATATTTTTAGAAGTGTGCCAATGGAATCCTTCTGTCTGATCTTTAAATAGCTATTTTTGGAAACGTAATAGAAAATATTCTCTCGCGTCAAAAACGTCACACCTCGCGCTTCCAGAAACGCGCAAACTTGATCACGCTGAGGACCGTCTTCAGGAAATCCTGCCCGCTGCACTGTCAAGGGGCTAATTCTTGAGAATCTCGCATTCGACACATCTTGAATGAAAAATATATGTCATTTCGATCTCGACTGCTCCCGACCACTCGAGTCATGTCGAGCGAAAAAGGCAAACATCTCGCGGAAATCTCGTGCGTTATGTCGAGGATGACTTCGTGAGATTAGGAGATGTGACATTTGCCGCAAAAATAGATACTTCCTTCGAAATGTGTCGAATGCGAGATTCCCGAGAATTTGCCCCCAGGGTATGTATCAAGATGCGACGTTGTCTGTGAGGCTCCACATTTTTTTTTTATATTGTATTATCCCGTTTTTGTAGTAGGATCAAACACCGCGATCCAACCGCAGCAACCCAGCCTGAAGTCGGCACGAATAAATTACAAAAGTTTTTGACAAACGAGTAAACATCAAAAAGTTTAAAAGTTGCCACCAACTCTCATCTGACTTAGGCTCCCCTGTGTACACAGTTGTGTCAAACGTAAGGCTGGGAGCGGCTACGGGACTTGGTAATCTGTGTTTACGAGCCATAATTACATGATTTTTACAAGACGTATGTGACAGGCTTCCCTTGTCACATCATAAGTGGTACCTGGGTGAGCAGTCTTTGCAAGAATTCCACGAGGTAGCGCCACTTATTACATAATATTAATTATTTTGTATTTTATTTTTTACATGAAACAAGACTTGAAAAAAAAAACATGGCTGTACGAATCCAGAGTGGCTTCCCTGATGCACAGGCTGAGGAGCAGCACCAGCGGTCCCCTGAAAATTATAGCTGACAGGGTAGACGGTCCCATCCTGCGGCACTGGGTGGCTAAACACGTGTCAACCAGAGCCGTGACATTTTAAAAATTATGGACTCAATTGATTGATTGTATTGCCTAAATAAATAAATTCAATAAAATAACTGCTGTACCTACTAACATAGAATAAGAAATAATGTTACTAACCCTATGGACATTGTCTGAAATAAATATTTTGAATTTGAATTTGAATTTTGAATTTGAATCATCTGTCCTAGATGCTAAGGCCTAAGTTGCAAAAAAAAGTCTAAAATGGCTCGTGTGTACATACCTATTAATCATCCGAAGTCGAATAAAAATGCGGAATTGGGGCTAATAACCGTTACGAAATCAATAAATAAAAATCCAGATTTTACACCAGCAATCCTTTAATGTCTAATTGAATTTATGACTGAGTTATTAACTTAAACTGTTGCGCAAGAGATCAGCTAGTAAAATATACAATTACATATCTGTCAACGATTCGACCCAAATCTTGACGCCCACGCAAAATGTACAAGGCTCTATGGTTTATGCGTATTTGGTCATTTGGGTGATAGCTAGGTGTGGATAGGCTCGATTGATTGAGACTGGTTTTAGATTAGATTACACTATTCTTTATTGTACGGTCGGCCACAGTCACAGATACCCTATGGCAGCTCTTACCGCGCGCGGCATAAGGGCGCCAATAGAACAAAAAGGGGTATCCTAGCGTGTGGCCGACTTTGCCTACTAAAAAGAACATAAGGACAGACAGTATTAATATTTAGGGTACACACGACAGCATGGAGACGCTTACATGATCACGCATGTAGAGCACTCTACTCGGTTACGTTACGGGTGACTTTACAACAAATGTGTACAGTCTGACATGCTGTCGTATGTACAATAATAATTGGCGACCTTATTGCTAAAAGCAATTTCTTCCAGATGACGGAGAAATTGGAAAGGTGATGAGTGTCGGGTAGTCGGTGCAATTATGAATATCTAATCTATCTATATATATAAAAATGAATCGCCGTGCATTAGTCTCACTAAAACTAAGAAACGGCTTGACCGATTTGCATATTTACTGTTTTGTTTAGTTCACCATAGTTCAGGGTAGGTTTAAAAGCAAAGAAATATGGGAAAAATTAAAGGATTAGCTGAAAAACGGAAGAAATAAATATTGGTCATTTTGTATTGGAATCGCCATTTTTGACGCGGAGAGTCAAACTATTTCAAGTGATACGAAGTTCACCGGGTCAGCTAGTTGATGATAAAATATACACTACTTACTTACTTTTAGCTTTAATAGGTTTTTAGCTGTTCAGTGGACAGAACTGTTCCCTTCCGAATGAAAGATCCCAGGTTCAAATCCCGGACTGACATGTGGCACTCAACCCCCGATTCTTGCAAGAGTGATCAAATGTATCAGACTGTAAAAATTACTTACTTACTTTTAGCTTTAATAGGTTTTTAGCTGTTCAGTGGACAGAACTGTTCCCTTCCAAATGAAAGATCCCAGGTTCAAATCCCGGAATGACATGTGGCACTCAACCCCCGATTCTTGCAAGAGTGATCAAATGTATCAGACTGTAAAAATAATTTCCACTAACTAATCAGTTCGATATCGTGCTGCAATTTAAAATTAATATTTGATTAATCACCTGTAACATCTGATCGCTCTTGAAACAAATCGGACGTTATTGATTTAAGGATGCAATTTCCGATTTTCCGGTGGATTTTTCTAAACATTGCTGTGACAATACGAACACAACATAAAGTCATAAAAATCGGCCCAGCCTTTTTCATTACTGTGCTAATTTTACATAATGTGGCAATTTATTTAAAATTAGGAGAGAATAAATTAGGAGAGAAAGTTCTGGATCCATTTTAGGATTTAATAACTCTACATAAAGCAGAAAATAACTCACCGGACATTTCCACAACATTTAGCTTGACCCTTCGTCAATTAATTAACTAGCTACCTACCACCTACATCAATAATTAAACAGTTAGACCCACCAGGTATACCCTCAGGGCGACCCTCTCACATTTACCCTGTATAATTTGTACCCTTATCATTTCCATATTATGAGGAATTCATTCACGATTCGTCACGACTCACGATACGTAATCAAGTCGAATACTTCGCCACCGTTTTTTTATAGAGATTCTGAGTATAATATTGTTATAATCCACTGGTCTAAAAACCATACCGAGCTCCAGCAAATACTCTAGTTTATTTTAGAAAGTTCTAGGAATCATGCTAGAAAATTGCTGGCTGACCACTATTTGCTATTACATTTTACTATGACATGTGCATAGGAAGTTGTATCAGTTGAAATCTATGAAGTGCTTTGAATTCAAAACTTAAACTTTCGTAAGCACTGCACATTTTTATATCGATTTAGCGAGTTCACTTACTTTTAAAATTTTAACGATTTTACTAAGACTTCCAGACGAGGTCGAAACATGTCGGCTATTCCAACAAAATAAAAGTAAGTGAAACCGTTAAATCGAAATAAAAATGCTTTGAATTCAGCTTTAAGTATCAATTGAAAACGGTCCGGGAAAATGTTAAAAGATTTTTTTTTTAATAAATTGCGCTATCTACGTATGAAGCAGTAGGTTTCTTAGATCTAATGGTATAGTGGTAGTTAATATGTTTATGCCTTATCCATACTAACATCTCTTCAAGAGGCAAGGTAGCGAACGGCATTGCCGCTAGCGACTGACTTGGCGCCATCCAACTCTTGCGCAATCTCGTTTCTAAATTCAAAAACCTGCCTTACTTCACCTAGTTTGACTCGTATCACCTAAGCCTTTAGGTGTAAATTGCCCTCAAAGAATTGGTGTATAAGTTTGATGGTATTTTATTATATGCCAGTGTTTAGGGTTATGTTTAGTGGCTATTGTTTTTCTTTTTAGGCGTTCGCGTTCGACTTTTGAATTTGCTGTGATGGTTTGTTAAAACAAACCATCACAGCATACCTACATACTTTATTTTATTTATTATATTGAGTTGAAGCTAGGAAAAGAGCTGGATAACTTCTTAGTGTATCTACTCTCTTACAGTAAACACAAAAAAAAATAATAGTCGAGCAAAAGAAATAAAAAAATTAGGTTTGACAACTAAGATAAACGTAGAAAATAAACATTCAACCAAATTGTCATCCAAATCGTCGGAGCCCTTCTCTCGTTTACAGTAATAAGATAATCGTATCGTAGTAACATAATAATACCTACTTCGCAACGGTGTAAAAAATATACAACAAGCTTTTGCCCACGACTTCGTGCGCGCGTCTACGCGTTATAAAGTATATATTTTTATCTGTATGTTATCAATCTATTGTTAATTGGTATTATAAAATCTAGCTTTCAAACACATATTATTATTTGGCTCAGTATCCGTATGCCTACACCGAGTGATGAAAGCCTATGTTTTTATTTTATTGACATCCTAACAATACCTTTGTTTGATGAAGGACTTTAGTACGTCTACTAAACCGTGGGTCATATATTTTATTGTTATTAGTACGCACTTAAAGACCTTTTATTCCGAGGTTTTGTGAGGGCCTCATAATAAATCCCTTTGTGCGTAGCGGTCAGTTGAATGAGCTTTGTCATTTTAGCTTTTTTATACTTGAAATAATGATCACTAGTGAGCTCACTCGAATACGGAAATAATTATACAAATAATAGATATTGTAACTATAAATACCCATAGGCAATATTTGACATTTTGATAATGTTCGGAAAGTTTCAAATATTTTATTATGTCGGTTTTGTTACATTTCAATTTAGCAAACTTCGATAAAACATTTTAAGTACTTAGTTCGGTGTTTATGTTCGGTGTTAATGTTTACCTAAAATCCTTTATGTTTTTGTACACTAGCCGTCCTTCTCGACCTTTTCACACAAATTTACAGTCTTGCATACTTTCACTCTCTTGGGAGTTTTTAGGAAACTCTCTTAGTGCACCCTAAGCTCCAAATTTCGCGTTTATACCTTCAGTGTTCTTTGTTACATTATTTACTAAAGCCTTTGCGTCTTCCTAATGAGATGGTTTATACAGCGTCCAGTGGCACCTTTACTCACACTAGATGGGAGAAGAGACCACTCAGCGCTGCAGTGCCTGGTACATGGCTTGGCGTATTGACTTGTCTTCCCAGTGGTCTACTAAGCTATCAGGATGGTATAGCTGCTGGGTTATTTACAAGGTATAAACGAATAAAGACAAAAGCATTCACGTGCAATGTTGGCAAAATAATTTAACTCTACCTAAAGTCGGAACATCTGGGGGCAAATTCTCGGGTAGGTATGTCACATTCGAGATTCTACGAAGAAAAACTTAGTAACAAGTCACATTCGATATTGCCTAGAATTATCCCCCTGCTCCGTTCAAAATAGGCCTAAAACGTCCGTGACAAGAACAATAGACCAATAAAACTATGCCAAAAATAGCCACAACGCCGATTTCCATCAAGAAAAGCCGAAAAAGCTAGGACTGGGCAGCCCCGGCCCAACTCGAGCCCATATTTCACGATCTCTAGTAATTAGGTACATTTGGAAGGTCGTTAACAGTTGTATTAAGGGCCTTTAAGTGCCCCTGTTTATTGTCCTATAATTTTGTTCGGCCGTAAACAAGCTTTTGTACTGCTGTAGTGCTTAGCGATGACGTCACAACTCAGAAGTGTAGATGTGTACCTATGCCGTTTTAGAGGATGGTTTTTTTTAAGGAATTGTTCCATGTTTTTTCCAGTTCGCTGTTATTATCTGACAAAAAATGTTTTTTTATTATTATTAGGTATTTTCAGGGCTCGTGGTCGTGGTGGGGTGAGGTGACAGTTGCCTTGGATTTCATTCCTTATTTGAACTACGCTTGGCTCTGTACGTCATTTTCATACTGGGGTACCCGTAAAGGATACAAATTAAAAAGTAAGCATAATTTATTAACATATTCCACTAGTAACGTAAGGTCCGCCCACACCGCCCGGAGTTCTGCGTTCCGCGCTCAGAGTTCTGCGTTCCGCGCTCAGAGTTCTGCGTTCCGCGCTCAGAGTTCTGCGTTCCGTGTTAATTCTTATGCATGGGGTTGCTTGGAACCGTTCACACTGAAGCGGTCAGTACGCGGAGTTCTCGTGAAGCAAATCTGAGAACTCTGAACTCGGAACGCGGAACCCCGGGCCAGTGTGTCCAGCGCCTTAGTAAGGTAGAGTCATTTGTTCCGATTTTCTTCTCTATTGTCAGTATGTAGAAGTAAAATAATACAAAATTATTCAACAACCAAAGAGTGGGCTAATACAAAGGCGATCAAACCAAACATGTTACCACAGTGACAGACGAACAATTTAAAAAGACTGATCATTCGTTTAATTAAATTTAAGGTCGACGCGCTCATTTATTTTGACTTGATTATAGGGACTGCCATGTAGGAATCGTAGAGTCAGTTAAGGCCCAGTTAGTTACAATATTTTCTTAAAAGTATCTAAGAACGTTGGGCATCAAGAGTTATGTATATTTGTGAATTTATGTATTACTTATCAATATCACTTGCTAATGATGAAAAAAAAAACATCGCAAGGCAAAATACCCTCAAAGCAAAAATCACCAATCCGAAGTGGGCACGCATGGTGATTAAGCCCGAACTCTCTCTTTGAGAGAAGGTCTTGTTCCAGTTACCTAGTGGGACATGTACACTTGTACAAAGAAAAAACCTGCAAGGACTGCTGGATGCAGTTGAAATGTGGTGCTTATTACCGAAATATGCTTCAAATAAGTTATATCCAAGGAGTTGTAGAATGTGGAAGTCCTAAGCGCCATTTGTTCCTGATAACTCACGATGAACATAAAAAGAAAAAGATTAGTTGACCGAGCGAGCGAAGCACCTCCGCTTCAGCTTGGGCAAAAATGCTTTCTTGTGTCCGGATTACCGGCTGTTCCCCTCTACTGGTCGCATTTCTCAACCGATTCTCATTAAATTTTGTGACCAGGTTCTACTTCTATAGGCTCTTATTTAGTTTTTCAAAAAATTTCAAAATAGCGGTTGAATTTGTTAAAAAAACATATTTCTGCCATTTTGAAAATGTGTATACTCTCGAGTCACAGAGCTGTAACAGTAGACCTCGCGATAGTAAGGCCATATTTCGTAACTTCTCTGTATAGACAAACAAACAATAAAATAATTAAAACAGTTCGTCCGATAGAATATATCGCGTGCCATCGCCTTAATTAAAGCTCGAAACGATTCTTCGCGCTTCATCGAAACGTCGTCACTATCACACGAAAGGTCAGCTTGCCTACAACAAGAAACATAGGTACATAACTACGTACAAATACAATCATGATAATTAGGGCTTTTCATACCTTTCGTACCGATGGCAGATGGATAAAGTCCATTGCGGAATGGCGATCCCGAGATCGGTTGGCAGATGGACGACATAGCTGTAGCCGGAAAGCAGTGGTTGCATCGTGGGAGGTGGCGTGAGCATGAAGAGGCCTTTACTCAGCAGTGAGTGTTAACAGGCTGATGATGATGATGATGAAACTAAAATTATAAGTGTTTTGGTGTGCCGGGCTTTTGGTACATCCTATTCTAAGAACTGATAGAGAATTTGTACCCGACTGTATTTAATTAGCGATTGTTTGCACACAAAAGTGTTTGATTGATTGTGAAACAAACTACGAGTATACACTCTAGCTACACTAGGAATACAGCATTTTCATCCAAACTTCGTACATAAGTCGTAATCGGTGGTGCGGAGTTTATAATGGTAGTTTATAATAAAATAGGCCTTGAAAGTGCGAGTGACATTTGTTTACTAGGTGTCGATAAAATGGAAGGTGATCGTAGAAAATTGCTTTAGTAGAGCATCGTACAGTCGGCCACACGCTAGGATATCCCTTTTTGTTCGATTGGTGACCTTATGCCGCACGTGGTAAGAGCTACTATGGGGTATCCTATACTGTGGCCGACCGTACATTAAATTTTTCGTACAAGGCTAGGAGCTTCCAGGCTGGTTGTTTAGATTACTCTGATCATGAAATCACATTATTATTGGCCGAGCCCGGTTGATAGTTATTTGTTATGCAAGAATGCAAAATTATTGTTTGCGGCGAGTGCTTGTATTGAATACCGAGCTAGCGAAGGTTTCTAAAATTGAGCCACGAGCGTAGCGAGTGGTTCAAAAAAAGAAACCTGAGCGTAGCGAGGTATTCAGAAGCACGAAACGCAAATAATATTGCATTCGTGCGAAACACAAAACTTTTCATCTCACAGAAGCGAGGAAATGATTTTGTTAGCCAAGCGGGAAAAACTCTATAGACAACTACTTACAGGCAAAACAGGTGAGTCGAATAAGTTCCTTTTAAAAGCATATTTTACTGTAGTTATGGCTGCCGCACTAAAGTTTTCAGCTTCGTTGGTATTAAAACCATTCGTTTTATTAATAATTTCCTGAAGTTTATTTATCCAGGCACAAAAATAATGTAAATAAAAGAATGTTTTTTTTTCCGGGTGCATTTTGAACTTATACCATATATTTATATCGCTTTAACGGTTTCACTTACTTTTATTTTGTCGGAATAGCCGACATGTTTAAAACTATACGACAAAATAAAAGTAAGTGAAACCGTTAAAGCGATATAAAAATGTGCAGTGCTTACGAAACTTTAAGTTTTAAAATTATACCATATAAATTAAAAATTTGTAGGAGATTAAGAAAAAAATTGTAATATCGTTTGAAAAAATGTATTTAACAAACCAAAACATAATTATCTATTTGATAAAACAGAAGCGAAGCATTTTTTTATTTACTGGTATTAAAAATAAATATAGTGTACAAAATACCTTTTTAAAAGATCCTTATGCCCCATTTACATTCACAGTTTTGTATAGAGAATGGGCACGAACAATCACTTTCGCTGAAATACGCGTGTAAACGAACTATGAATGACGATCTTTTTTCGGTCGGGATCTGGCATCTACTTAATCGGCCAGTTTTTTTTTTCTTTTTGAACACCATAGGGCGCGGGAAAGACTTTCCCGGCATCGCGTTCAAATTTCGAAGCGCACTAAAATGCAGATAGTTTAAATCCGGCCTTTACACGATCGTAAGTTACTAGTAACAGCAAACTTTCCGAGCGTGGGAGATGAAATAGTTATTTGTTATGCAAGAATGCAAAATTATCGTTTGCGGCGAGTGCTTGTATTGAATACCGAGCTAGCGAAGGTTTCTAAAATTGAGCCACGAGCGTAGCGAGTGGTTCAAAAAAAGAAACCTGAGCGTAGCGAGGTATTCAGAAGCACGAGACGCAAATAATATTGCATTCGTGCGAAACACAAAACTTTTCATCTCACAGAAGCGAGGAAATGATTTTGTTAGCCAAGCGTGACAAACAATAGACATAGGTAGTTAGGTACCTACCATAGAGGTTAGTGAAATGAGTTTCCTTCTTTTTTGCTTCTTCACAAAGGAGTTTGTGGCATTGCCTAGCAACGGGTTGTTGATTACAAATCATGTCTTCTTGAAGTGTCATAAAATCAACAACCCGTCGCTAGGCAATGCTACAAGTTGAAGGAGTTCTTTATATTTTTTTATTAGGGCGTCGAGTTCAAATTTCGAAGCGCACAAAAATACAAAGCGGTTTAAAAAAGGATCTTCTACGATCGCATGTTTAAAGTAACAGCGTACTTTCCGAGCATGGGAGATGAAAAGGTTTTTTATCACCTAGAAAGTGTACATTTTTGGGTTATGGGATTTTTATTAAAATAAATAATTTCAACTAAGATTTGACTTTAATTTATTCTATTACGTATGTACTTTATACCAAAGTAGGTAAGCCCAGATTTAAAAGCTAAACATGCCACAGAGAAGTCTTAATGTTTCGTGCGCTCGAGAGGCGCATGATTATCTTTTACGTGACTCCCAAAATGATTATCTTTCTAGGGTTAAAATTAATCCAATATTAAGTTTAATAGTTACTTGAATTCATTAAGCGACCTCTTTCTAAAAAACCCTGTAGTTCCTTCCAGTGTTATTCAAACAAACTTTATGGAAATTACGCCTTTGGCAAGAAGCCTGTTTCCTTTGATACATTAAAGTCTACCCCAATTTAAATATGCCACGTTTGGTCACAAAATAAACACGTTTGAAGTTCAGTTTCTTTTTACGAGCCTTGCATAGTAGGGTGTGTCGAAATATCACTTTTTCAGAAAATGGATATATAAGTAATAGGTAAAGAAAGATCTCTTTGAAGGATAGGAAACGCAAAAAATATTACAATGATTATTTATTCGTAGTTTCTGCTTGGTCGAAATCAGTTGCCCCATACATTGATAACGTAATTACCTATCGAATTTTACAAGGGAACAGCTGATATTTGAACGAGCGAGCGAAGCGAGCGAAGTTCTCCGAGTCTACTAGAACAATCCGGCGTTTGTATGTTTGTATGTATGTATGTATGTTTCGCTTCATGGGACCTTCAAACGTCTCACGGAACCCTAAAAAGACCATCGCTCCAAGTCAGTGGCACGTACAGGAGGAAACTTGGTTGAAAGTAAACGGCTCTCATTATCCGCGATAATTAATTGGAGTTTCGTAGAAAAGTTCCCGCTCTACTTTCGCCGGTGTATTCCAGTTCAATCCTGTTTACTAGAAGATTTATGCCGGGTTTACATTATTCTAGCTCTGGAATGGATCCAGTACATCCCAGTGCCAGTTTACAATATTCCAGTTGCATTCCAGTCCAGCTATCCATTCCAGCGCTGGAATAAATGTAAACCGGGCATTACTATATTTCAACCCACTCTGCTTGATAAGGGCTACCTACCAAGTTCGAAATCTAGATTTTTTTTAAAAACTGTCAACATTTTGCTTTTCATGCCACGCTACTTTCATCTGCCAGAGTTTGAAATTCGAAGTTCAAAGTTCAAATCTGCCACATTTTGTTTGTCCCACAGCTGGGCAGCTGGTACATACGCCCCATTCCTCTCTAACCTCCAAAAAAAGGTTGCAATATCGTCCCACCATATCACTGTCAATGGCTTTGTGTTTACCTGTTGAATTATGGTTCTAGGTTTTACCTATTATGCATTTAATTTTTGTATAGTAAGTAAAGTAAACCACTCGCTAACGGTGAAGGATAATATCGTCAGGAAACCCGCGGCTTAGTTGGCGCCACAAATTGACTTGCCTTTCCTACGGGCTAGGCCGACTAAGCTGTCAGGATAGTATAGGTGCTGGGCAAGCCTACTCCATCTAAAACAATGTCCCAGGCGCTGCGCTGAGTCTCTTCACCCATCTAGTGTGAGTGAAGGTGCCACTGGGCGTTGTATAAATCATCTCATTACGTAGATGCAAAGGTCTTAGATAGTAAGTAAGTAGACACATAGGCTGATTACAAATTTAATCAGTAGGGAATCGCCCAACTTTTAGGTGTGGGGAATGCTCGTTGCAATATCAAGGCCTTGTGATTGGAATCGATACCAAAAGTTTGTCTTTGTTTGACTTCTTAATCACATACCTATACAGGGTATATCTAAGGCGGAGTTACACGAGCAACTTGGTTATTAAGGTGCCTCTACAATGGTAACTTCACCTAATGATTTGTGGTTTTTAGGGGTTGATTTGTTGGTTGAGATCGGAGTAAAGGTGTTATTACGTCGCAGGTACGCCGGGCGATTATTTAGAAAGCTTCGGTTTTAAACCTGTCATTAAGAAATCAACCTGTTTAGAGTACCTATCTATAATCCTTAGAAAAATATTATATTCGTTTTTTAGGGTTCCGTTCCCGAAGTGCGCTAATCGGGACCCTATAATCTGCTTCCACTTGTACATACGACAGCACGCCAGACTGTACACTTTTGTTGCAAAGTCGCTGTAACGTAACCGAGTAGAGTGCTAGCGTGTAAGCCTCGACGTGCTGTCTTGTGTACATTATATCTGTACTATATTTAAAGGGTTGTATCATTACTTACACAGCACTAGTGTATTGTTTTGTATGTATTGATCCAGGAGAATACCATCATCCTCATTCATCATCATTTATGTAGGTATTGAATCAAGTGGTACGGAACCCTCAGTGCACCAGTCCGTTTTTTTTGTTTATTTTTGGACTTTTTATTTTACCTTAACACATATTTACCTCATCGTGAACCAATCATACTTCTTTATTGTAGGTCTTGCATTCTTACAGTTTTTTTAAACTTTTCGTCCTTTTTATGGATTCCCTAAATGGTAAAGTTCTTCCTGTCACCTCCCAGACCCGTACCATAAAATGCCCAAAATATCAAGACTGTCAAACAAAAAGAACATAAGAAACCCGGGGCATGTCTTTAAAATGCCCACGCAAAATACTACGGCCTCAGCGTTGAAATAAATCAAATCAAATCAAATCAAATATTATTTATTCACAAGAAGGTTCATACAAGATTTACAGTGGTCTCCACACTAGGCGAGTAACCTGTATAGTGGCGGCCGAAAAGGATTAACAGTTGTTTTACGTGGCGCATGCAAACAGGTTGTTTTGAACTTAATTTAACTTAAACATAATCTATGACTTTTCAAAGCAGGGCTAAATGAAAAATTTAAAATATAATAATATGGACAGAGTTTAAACTAACGTAAAATAATTTTATTAAGATATACTTAATTTTTGGTCGCATTAGTATGATGATGATGATGATGTGTGTGCGTGTGTGTGTGTGTGTATAAAGTCTTTGAGATATTTTTTACACCTTTAAGAGACATTTTTAATGCTTTTTTAACCAAGCTCTGTACAAGACACTTAATTTACCTTGCAGCTGTGGTTGAATTTTGTTTTTTTTTACCAACTTCTTTGCAATGCAACAGAAAATGGACTTTGTTATGGTACACACGACAGCACGTGGACGCTTAACCTACACGCGTGCACTCTATTCACTTACTTTACGGGCAACTTTGCAACGAAAGTATAAGCGTCTACGTGCTGTCATGTGTACTATGTTATGATTATGGTGGATACGATAATTATTTTCTCTTCTTAGCTCTATCCCATCATCATAATTTTCAGCCCACATTTGTCCACTGAAGTGGGCATAGGCATTTTGCCCTTCACGCCATCCTCTTGGGTCTCTCGCTGCACTCATCCACGGACCCTTTAGACTTCAAAGTCTGTATGTCAGTGTAGGTACAGTGATAAAATGTAATAAGTGCTGTGGCGGAAGTTTCCTGTGGGCTAGGCCGACTAAGCTGTCAGGATGGTATAGGTGCTGGGCAAGCCTACTCCATCTAAAACAATGTCCCAGGTACTGCAGCGCCGAGTAGTCTCCTCACTCATCTAGAGTGATTGAAGTCGTCACTGGACGCTGTATAAATCATCTCATTACGCAGATGCACAGGCGGGTCAATTTCATAAGAGAAATTATTACCTAATTTTGGTGGCACTTTTTATTTTTGGTTTTTAGCTAAGTTGATGTTCTTACTGTCATACAGTTATGTAGTGGAGTAATCAACACGTAACTGAACTGCAGTAAAACATAATTTTCTCTGAAAACCCACTAATAAAAATAAATCTCTGATGAAATTGACCCAGGCCTTACTTTTGTGGCGGGAGAAACTAATGAACAAAAACCTCTTTTTTTTCACCGCCTTTTTTCAACCAAAGAAAGGGGAACGAACGGCGAGGTTTAAAAGCCGTATTTTTGCATAATAACAGGTAGTTAGTACAACAATGCAAGGTCAAGGCGCAAACAGTGCCCCCAAGGAATTTACTCCGAAGATTGTTACGATTGTCACGTGGATGTGAGAAAGGAGAAAGTACGCCTTTTGGAGGTGGCATTTCATAAAAACATTACATAGGTAATTGCTCTTCTAAATCGGTTGGCTGCGGTTTTTTCTAAAAACCCTATGCTTAACTATTTTTAGCATCTTCCCAGCGATATTATAGAAAGAGACCTGTGCGAGTTCCAGGAAGATTGGAGGGAGCTAGCGCAGGACAGGGAGAGCTGGCGTCTTTTGCTGGCGAAGGCCACGATCCACTTTGGGTCTCTGAGCCAGCCAAAATGAATACAATATTTTCCAGATTCTAGAACCTACGAATTAATCCCTCCGCCCACTTTTGGCAAAAAACGCATCCAAAAGAAGATACTCGTACGTCTTGTTTCTTTTTTTGATTCAAGTAGCATCTTAGTAGTAATACCTATTAGTTTTTTTTCTGTTAGTGCGTTTACACGACAGCAGGTAGAAGCTTACACGCTAGCACTCTACTCGGTTACGTTACGGGCGACTTTACAACAAAAGTGTACAGTTTGACGTGCAGTGCTGTCGTGTGTACTACATACTAAGACCAATAAAACGCGGCTTTTATGCCTCATCAAAAAACCTTCCCACATCAATGGCAGTCGAACGAAAAAACATTGTAAAACAGGGCGCGACTTCGCGCTCTACCTACCCGCGTGGGAATAGAGCGCATAATTGCATGAATAGGTCAGTAAAAACATACCGTAGACTGTATCTACTGTTAGTGACATGGTATTTTAATAATATTGCGTGCCTTCTCCGCTTTGGAATGGCATAAATTGTGGAGGAAACGCGCATCTGGCTACCAGCGTAGTTTGTAGAGAAATCGGTGACATGAAACATAACTTTGGAAACAGTAAAGGGTGGAAAAACGATTCTGAGGACGATCGAATGTACAAGAAGTGTTGGGTCACAAGCTACGTCATGATAATAAAAACAATAAAAAAAATTGAAGGAAATAGAGCTAAGTAGGTAAAACAATTTCACTGCATTGCCGAGTTCTTACCACTTTTAATTTTCCATCATTTTAGAACGTATTTTTGTAACATTGCGCAATTTGTTCGCTTTTAGAATTTTAACAGATTTTCTCGCTCAGATTTAACAGACTCTCGCAAATTTTTGTTTCAATTTAGGATCATTTAGCCCATTATTATTGTTATCGTCCCCTATTTTATGATGTGTGATATTTTTTCCTCCCCATATTATCAATCATCAAGGTATTACACTGTTTTGTTCCGAAAGCATTGCGTAAGTTTCGAAATGCCACTGTTTGTATGGGCAACGCAGGTTTATTTCTAATTAGAATAATTTTGTGGATATTTTGCAATAGGTAGGTACCTACCTGAGATTAATAATGGGAAATAGTTGTTGTTCCGCTACTCCCGCTACTAACCACTGTTTTGATACAGTTTTATCTTTCGGAAAATTTGTACTTTTTTTTTCGAATAATACGGGACTCATTGTGTTTTATTGTTACAGTTTTAAGGTAAGTATTGAATACGGTTTTAATGTAAGTTGTAAACTTTTTTTACGTCTGAAAAAACTGACTTTAAGGTGGGACGATAGCAACGTGGCGGGAAATTCAGCTTTTTACATTTTGTAGCTAAACTGAGCTATTTTTGTTCAGCGATTTTTCGTTCGCGGCAATAACATATAGTATTATTTTTATTATTGTTCACAACAGAACAACAATAATTCAGCCGATTATGTGTTCTGGTCTACAAAGCAGTGGCACTGCCCAAAAAACTTGTTGATGACCAGAACACATAATCGGCTGAATTATTGTTGTTCTGTTGTATAAAATAATGAAAATAATACTATTTTATATCGCTTTAACGGTTTCACTTACTTTTATTTAAAAACTAGTTGTGCCCGCGACTTCGTATGCGTTTTTACACATTTGATATTTAATTTAAATTCGACTGTGGTGGGAAACTCAAAAGGAAGGTTTTTTTTAACCCCCGACCAACAAAGAGGGGTGTCATAAGTTTGATAGCTTTGTGTGTGTGTCTGTTTATGTGTTTATGAGGGTGTGCCTGTCTGTGTGTCTGTCTGTGTGTGTGTGCCCTAATCTATACAATACATTTATGATAAAATATGTTTTGTTTAGATTAGGTATCGCCCGTGTAAGATACCAGGAAGCTTAGCATAAGAATTGCCTGGGAAGTATGGGGGTTTATTATGTATCTCCCTCGACGTAGAGTGGGATAGATAAAGTTATAAGCCCATAGATAAGGTCTTACCCATTCTCATTCTAAGCCAGCAAGCAAAGCATAAGGTTGGGTTAGAGCGTATCTACCGCAAATAACTCTGTCTATCCCGCTCTACGGCAAACAAAATATTTTTTTTTATATCAAGTTGGGCTCAGTAGAGTAAATATTTAAAAAAAGGCACAAAAAAAAATTTCAACCTCGCGTGGGTTCAAACCCAGAACATTTCGACCGCGACGCAACAGTACTACATTTCTAACATCGATAAACTTTGTCCGACCTCCACCGAAAACCACTCACAATTCCCTCCAGCAAGCATCATAAGGCTGGGTTAGAGCGTATCTATGGCTCTGTCCATCCCGCTCTACGTCAAACAAAAGAGTGAGATACCTATTGTTTTAAACCCATAGATACGCTCTAACCCGGCCTTATGCTACACTTGTAGAACTAACATTATCCGCCAAAATAAAATAAAAACAAATGACGATTTTTCATTTACAATATGCGCCCGAAATGCCAAAAGTCGTAGCGTGCTATTATACAGAGTGTTAAAAGACCGCCAACAAAGCGGGAGACCACGTATACGTATAGTCCTCATCAAAACGAACATTTTTGCCCAAGGAACTATGCCTGGGAAATCAACGGTTTCCGAGATAATAAAGTCGGACTTTTAATTTTTTTTTTCATAAATGTGTTCAGTATCACGTTCTTAACATACCTTCTCAAGAAGCCATATCAAAATTATGGATATTTCTTACAAAAAATCAAGTTAAAATTGCAACCCGCAATGTAGGTTTTCGAGAGAATGTGGTTCAAAGTCGGACTTTTTTTTTTTTTTTTGCAGAAATATGTTCAGTATCACGTTCTTAACATACCTTCTCAAGAAGCCATATCCAAATTATGAATATTTCTTACAAAAAACGAAGTTAAAATTGCAACCCGCAATGTATTCTAAACATCGGATAGCCTAAGTTACTCCCAGAAACGTGAGTTACGACCATGTTAAGTTTGGTTGAAAACTATTCAGCGGTGTTCGCGTTTATCGTGTTCATACAGACAGACAGACAGACAGACAGACAGACAGACATAAACCGTTTTTTTGCATTTTCGGATTCAGTATAGTTTACTTAGTAACCCCTGCTAGTTTTTTTCTAAAAATATTCAATGTACAGAATTGACTTCGCTAGAGTTTTATTATAAGTATAGAAGATAGATGTGCAGTGCTTACGAAAGTTTAAGTTTTAAAAAGAATACTATGTTATTGCCGCGAACGAAAAATCGCTGAACAAAAATAGCTCAGCTAAGCTTCTTCTTCTTGTAGTACCGTATCCTATCGGAGGTTGGCAATCATCTTGGCTATTTCTTCCTTTGAGGCTGCCAAACGGAACAAGGAGCTCGTGGATTGTTGGTACCAATGGATTGTGAGTTAAGCTACAAAATGTAAAAAACTGTGAAAATTTTGAATTTCCCGCCACGTTGCTATCGTCAAACCTTAAGAGCTGTATCAGGACCTTAATCGACAGTGGCGCCAACTAGTGCACTTTCGAACCTGATATTATGGTTGTTTTTATACAAGCCGGGTAATTATGAGAAGCTACTTTTATAGTTTTCAACTACTTTCCCCACGATTTCGGGGTGTGATATGTAAAATCTCTAATGAGGTACTAGAGTATGATGATTGCTCTATCATGATTGAGGAAATTATTGACCAGAGACAATTAGCTACCTCTCTACAGGGTGCACTCTAAGTCGATAGCGGAACTTTAAGTAGGCTGTCTACTGACCACTACAAACAACTTGTACCAGGTGGCGAGAAAAATGGAGTGAATAAAATATCAGCTGTTCCATACAAAAGCTCGACTCAGTACAGCACCAAATGTATGAAACAGCTGATATTTTTTTCGCTCCATTTTTTTCGCCACCTAGTACAAGTTGTTTGTATTGATCAGTAGACAGACTTCTTAAAGTTCCGCTATTGACTTAGCGTGCACCCTGTAGAACTATGGCACAAATAAGTGTGGAAATTATACTAATTGCACAATAATTGGAATGTTACAGATATGTCTACGCGATACAAAAATATTATGCACCATCTGATAGTTTTAATTGATTGTTAGAAGTAGAAACTATTGTGAGAAAAATAACGAAATTAAATTCATTGTTCCTATGTAGATTATGTTACTTTCGCTATATCGTTTCGCTATATTGATAGAAAAACTTTTATAAAAGGAAAAATTATGTTTTTTTTGTCATAGTTTGATAGCACAGCCTGCCACTGGGTACCTACTTGATGTTATATGAAGAAAAATACTGTGAAGCAACCCGCGCTTTAGTTGACTTCGAGCAAATTGACCTTATTATATACCGTATGACACAATAACAACATGGCATTATTATAATAATAAAATATAATCAAACTTTCGGATTTCCTCAAGATGTTATTATTTTTAATTACAGTATTTTAGAAGAGATAGACCCTTGACTTAGGCCCTTTGCTACTAATCATCAAAGTAACGTATTGGACCATTTAGCCATGTATTTCGAAAGCGTTTCATTCAACAAGTCCCAAATGATATGATAGAGTTGTAGTGTGTATACCCCACTATTATGTAACTAAATAGGAGCATTCCACCATTTTGTTTGTAAAACTGCCCATAAATTATGCATGTATTGTAAATACTACGTTTTGCTTGCTGGTACGCTCGCAAGATATTTTATGGCGGTCGCCGTTTTTGTTGTTTAGATTAGCACCTTATAGTTAGGGAGGCGAATAGGGGAATTTTCGGCAATACTCGAGCGTGGCAGTTTAAGATATGAGAGATACCTTAGACCTAATAGAACAACCTTGTAAAGTATTTAGCTCTATATGTAGTGACGCGCGCCTACGATAGACGATCAGATTAGTAAAAAAAAAATGGATAGTCTGAAATACTCGAGCGCGTCAGATTAAGATATTGGGGGTTGATTTTAGTGTTTAAAGACTAAATTTAACTAATCTGACGATAAGTCCTTGACGCCGCCGAGTTATAGGGTCGCGAACTTGTAAAAAAAAACGTTTCCGGCATTCTCGTGCGCGATTTATTTATTTTTTATTTTGAAAAATATAATCTAAAACTTACTAAAAATACAAAATCTGCCGGTTTCCGCATGACCGGAAGTGTGCAGGAGCCATTTCGTCTTCCTAAGAACGCGTTACGGCATATAAGTCGCGAACGATACATTTTACAAAAAAAAAGTTTAAATAAACAAAAAAGGTAATTTTATTTTACACAAAAAAGGTCTCTGTACATTTTTGTCCAAAGTTAAAACGTTTTGACTTGAAGCATCATAAAAACTCAAACTTTTTCGGTCAGATTAAGAGAACCCACCAACATTTTTGTCACATTAAAAAAATATGCTTTCAGGATACCGAGATAAACCTCCCCTATGAAAATCTGACGCGCTCGAGTATTTCAAAAAAACTTTTTTTTTTGCATTTTCAAAAATTCATCGTAACTTATCGTCACGCCGAAATCGTCAGTTTTTTTAAAGGGAGCTTCCTTGGGGCCTACTTAACACCCCTTCCGAAAATCTGACGCGCTCGAGTAATTTTTTTTTTTTTGCATTTTTGACTACTTTATATGCCTACCCCCACCACGCAAACCGGCAGAATAGTATACCGTTGTTATCAGAGGCACTCGGGGCATACGTAGTATGAATATCTGACGCGCTCGAGAATGCCCAAGTAACTGTTTTTTTTTACATTTTTGAAAAACCGTATACGCCAAACCCACCGCTAAAATGGTTTTTGCCATACGAGCTTTTCTTTTCGAAATTATTTTATCTTTCGATTTTGATAGGTCTCGACGGCGCCGTTGAATTACGCCATTTAGCTACCTCGCCTCCTAGTACACTCTACATTTTCGTTGTAAAGTCGCCCGTAACGTAACTGAATAGAGTGCACGCTTGAAAGCAACGACGTGAATTCAACTGTAAAAAAATATTGAAAAAAAGAAGAAAATGTTTATTTCGGGAATGTAAATACAGCTCAAAATAGGGCACAAGATAAAAAAAAGCATAAAAACACAAAACCCACATACCTACACACACAAAACTACACTAAAATAAAGTTAAACTAACCATAAACTACAAGCCAAATCGGGGTTAAATGATTTCTCTACATTATTTTTTCTTTTCGGTTTTAGCTCTGTATGGCAATTGTTTTGCCAAAATAATGTAGCAAGCAAACAGTCGGACAAACAAATGTTTAATATTAGTGTTGATTTAATTTAAAAAATACCTCTGACACAATATTGCCTAGAGGCAGCAACGCGTGCCACAGATAAAGCGTGATCACTTTTGGTGGCTCACAATTTCATGAAAATATCTTCCGTTTTAGGGTCACCAATATATTCTTCGATTTCCAGATGGTACTCCTAAGCATAGTTGACCTTATACTTCTTTATAATTAGACAATTTGAATGTTTTTCTAAACCATCGCTTTAAACATTTAAGTATAGACTCCAAAGGCAGTGGTTAAACGAATGCAAAAGAAGAAAATTAAATGAATGATTGTATAACTGGCTACTTGAAGATTGTTTCGTTTTGTGTTTGGGATAAAGGCCTCACGCAACCTTTAGAAATAAAAGCTTTAAAAAATACACAGATTTTATTTCTTGGAGGCAATTTGTGTACGGATACCTTGGTGTCACAAGATGGACAGAAGGACAGTCAGCATAGGCGGAGGTCAAACTCAAATATTTTTATTCAGTATTCAATAAATACACTGAACAATTGAACATCGAAGTCATAGAGTAATAGGGTCTCGTTTGGCACCTTTCGGGTATGGAACCCTAATGCCCGTTTTCACCAACGACCCCTAATTTTAAAATGCCTTTTAACGAAAGTTATTTGCACCTCTGCAAGTCTATGGGGCATGGATGAACGATCATACACACTCAACTCATAACGCTTGTGAGTGGAATTCGTATGGTCCTTCATCCACGACCCCTAGACTTGCAGAGGCGCAGATAATTTTCGTTAAAAGGTCTTTTAAAATTAGGGGTGGTTGGTGAAAACGGGCATATGTCACATTGTATAACATTTCCCTCACTAATTTCAATCGACCGCTCAATAAACATGATGTGAAAATAAGTAAAAGCCAGATTAGGATAAAACAAGAGAACTAATCTAAAAAAAAATTCATTGTTTTCGTTCCCAGTTCGCTCCAATTTGTCTCTCCTAGCTTTTTTTTGAGACAAAAACGTTTTGCAGCATCTTGCGAAGTAAATATTATGTATAATTAGGGAGAGAGCATATCTGCATGGTTTTGATTACGTCTCCTGCAACGATCGCGCCGACATTGCATCGTCGTTTGCAGTAGCTACGTCATAAAATAACCAAGTATATTGGCAAGACCCAGACTTACACATGCGGGTTACAAACTTACATACTATTAGACTAGTGGTTCGCCCCGAACTATGAACTCGCGACCCCATGTCTCAGCAACCCCTCGACCGATTTAGCTCATGTTCGAACTTAAAAATTCTCTTTACCTCATTTACACGCCTACTTTTCGTCCATGTTCGTTCGACGATATCTTGAGTAAATTTAGTCGGATAATTTGGTAGGCAGGTAAATGAGGCAAATAGAATTTTAAAGTTCGAACATGAGCCAAATCGGCCGAGAGGTTGCTGATGGTGTCGCTAGTTCACAGTTCGGGGCAAACCACTACTTTATGTTTTCCCGCAAAATTAACCGGTTTTGAGGCCTACTAAGTGTGCGGTTTTTTTTTACAGAATAAGCACACAGAACCTCCCGGTTTGAGAGCAAAAAGAGTCTTTCTATGAACTGCAAGATGCGTAATCAAGGGACGTCCGAGTGTAGATGACACGCTACATCGTTGGAATTTAAATATGGACGCAAGATTTATTCTTGCAGGCCAGGAAGAGGTTGGAATGCCCAATCGGATTATGGCTAGTTCGCCTAGAGGCGAGCTTTGGTTTTGTGTAAATGGGACAACAGAAAAACTAAGGCCTTTGCATCTACGTAACTAGTGGTTCGTCCCGAACTGTGAACTCGCAAACCCATATCTCAGAAACCCGGTTTGAGAGCAAAAAGAGTCTTTCTATGAACTGCAAGATGCAGAATCAAGGGACGTCCGAGTGTAGATGACACGCTACATCGTTGGAATTTAAATATGGACGCAAGATTTATTTTTGCAGGCCAGGAAGAGGTTGGAATGCCAAATCGGATTATGGCTAGTTCGCCGAGAGGCGAGCTTTCGTTTTGTGTAAATGGGACAACAGAAAAACTAAGGCCTTTGCATCCACGTAATGACGTAACTAGTCGTTCGCCCCGAACTGTGAACTCGCAACCCCATATCTCAGAAACCCCTCGATCGATTTGGCTCATGTTCGAACTGAAAAATTATCTTAGCTTCATTTACCCGCTTACCAAATTTCACGACGATCCGACTATATTTACTCAAGTTATCGTCGAACGAACATACATTTACATACATACATACAAACGCGAGATTGTTCAAGTAGACTCGGAGAACATCTCTCGCTTCGCTTGCTCGTTAAACTACCTATTCTCTAATCTGTGGTAGGTACGAAGCAGTGGCCACCCCTGGTGTCAGAGTTTTTAGGCCACCCAAAGGGCTTCTGAAATGGCTTAGCGATGGTTTTTTCCTGAGGGCTAGGCCGATTAAACTGGGAAGATGAGTTTAGGTGGCTGCCTAGTCCATCTGTTCATTAATCCGGCTCTAGCGCCGGTGCCGTGTCTAAGGCCGGCGCACAGTCTTGTATGGCAGTCTATGAGCGTTTGTTGACGATGCCGGGTGTAGTCAACTGAATGAAGCCGACCTCTGACTACGAACCGGGTTAAAACCGTGTACGTAGACAAGCTTTATACATGTCCCAAGCACTGCAGCGTCCGTTTTTTGTGAGTGAACGTTGTAAAAATCATCAAATGTAAGGTTTCAAGTCAGATTCTAAAGCCTAACTTGCCTAAGTATAGAAATCGAAATAGAAGGTGTATTTTTAGCTTTCAGTGGCTGTACATAACTAATCAGGCTTGCGATTTCCACCTCCAATCTTGTCTTATTACCTCGACAATAGAAATGCTGCTTTTCGACTGAAAATTGCGGAGTCGTGATCAACAGCTATAAACTGCTACAATTGTTAAAAGTTAGACTGTAAACTTTGCGTTCTACGATTTGTTAACTGGCTGGTTAAAGAGCTGGAATTAACGATTAGACAGACAGCATTAATTCACATTGCTAGTGGATGTTTTTGACTGCGTGAAATTCACAGAAATTAAAATGAACACTACCTGAACTGTATCCCCAGGGAAAAGCATTTTGTTTCATTACTAAAAGGCAGATTACTCAGTGTAATTAAACTAATTTTGAGCGGCACAAAGCTTTACGTGTGTCAATAGTCTAATCTGATTGAATCGACAATCGAAGTTGGTGGCTACTCCAAAATAGCAAAGGTTATTTTAAAAGTTATGTTCACTTTTATTGTAGGATTGTAGTTTAACAACGCTACTCACATTCACACCATCTACAAATAGGTGACTCACCACCCGAGCTACTTTTGGAAAAAGTTAGTTGTGCTATTCGTACTAAGTGCGATGTTTTATTTGTAGTATAATGTCGGCTTTGAAAGACTTTTATTTCTCAATATAGTCAGTCTCCAGTCCCCAGCGTCTGAGGCATAGAATTCAACCTATAGCCACCCAATGCAATCTTCCATTATCCATTATCCATTATTTTCGGTCTTCGGCTTTTCTCATCCATTCCTTACCTATAACTTTGCGGTTTCTGCCCTTATATCTACTCCTCGTTCTGGGTCTCCTTTTCAGTATTGTATTGCATAAGATAAGTCCGCTACGGAAAAACAAAATCTTGAATCATGTTGCCGATTCCTTATTACGATATTGTGTATTGATTTTATGGTTTCAACTCCTTACGTGATAGCCGACATGTTTCGACCTCGCCTGGAAGTCTTAATCAATAATCATCGAGTAGAGACGATTGTTCTCTCACTGCGGGCTCGTGGACGTTGCGCCCGCGACGAGAGTCTAAACATAAACGATGTCGGCTAACAATAATAATATTTAATGTGCAGTGCTACCGAAAGTTTAAGTCGCGTAAGATATCATATTCACACCGAATATGGACTCCTTGAACTTATCATCCAAGGGAAGGTACCAGGCAGGAGGAGACCTGGAAGACCCAAGATATCATGGCTTGAGAACTTACGCTATTGGTTCCAACTATCCACGAGCTCCTTGTTAAGTTTGGCAGCCTCAAAAGAAGAAATAGCCAAGATGATTGCCAACTTCCAATAGGAGCACCAACAGCATCCTGGAAGTTATTGCAGATAGGGCTGATTGCCATATCTATGGACATTGGGTCCGTACACATATGTATGGGTCCAATAAGCACCTTAAATGAACGAGCGAGCGAAGCGAGCGAAGTTCTCCGCGTCTACTGGAACAATCCGGCGTTTGTATGTATGTATGTATGTATGTATGTATGTATGAATGTTCGTTCGACGATAACTCGGTGTCGGATCGTGATGAAATTTGGTAGGCAGGAAAATGAGACCAAGAGAATTTTTAAGTCCAAACATGAGCCAAATCGGTCGAGGGGTTACTGAGATATGGGGTCGCGAGTTCATAGTTCGGGGCGAACCACTAGTTAATTAAGTTTTTAGAAATAAATAATTTACTAACATAAATTAAGTCTTATGCTAACAAACTGTATGGATCCTTTCTGAAATAAATATATTGAATTGAAATTGAATGAATTGATAGGAGACGGCACTACAAGAAGAAGAAGATATAATTATAAGGCCTACTTTTGACGTGTGACAGAGTAGCAGCCCTGGCTCACAATCGAAACTGTGTCAACGACGCCGCCGGGATAATGTCAATACCGCTTAGCTGCGAGACGTGTGTGGAGCGGGCTTTACGATGCGATAGGTACGATACGATGCGATGGCAAATGAATGGACGGATAGACGGTGAAAATCGTGACGGAGTGTTTTTTTTGTTGAAAGTTTTTGTTGTGTGCTCGCTTTGAGTTATAGTGATGAATGGCTTTGTTTTGCTAGCGATTTTGTTCTTTATTTGGTTCTGCAAACACCTTTAGGGTGTAGTCGTCTGAAATCACCTAAACTCTAATTTTTAATTCGAGTCCACGGAATGACAGTTGCTAGTATGGTACTGACAGATAAAGTCTTTGTAACAACTGTCATTCCGTGGACTCGATTAAAAAATTAGAGTTTACTTGAACTCGATGTCAAGTAGGTGAACTCAGAAAAGTCAAATGCTAATGTCAAGCCTTGGCTAATGTCAAACTTGAGTAGCTGCAGCTGTCATCATATTAAGACGCAATAGGACGCACCACTAGCGCCGCCAATGAAAAAAAATCATATCTTCTTTTTGGATGCGTTTTTTTGCTAAGAACTCTCCTGCGATTTCTCAACGCGAGGCTCAACTATTTTTAGGACCTATGGTTTGTATTCCAGATCCTAGAGCCTACGAATGCAATCGATTCTTATGTCCGGATTAGGTTGTTTTGAACGTTGCTACCTTGCAAACATCTTGCCTTGGTTTTTGACGGATATCCCGCACCAAAACCGACTCTATCTCAATTTAACATTGCACATACAGTTACAAACTACACCTGAATGCCCCAGCTCCATTTCATGCAGCTGTATGACTTCTCAGAGCTCCCTCGGGACCTGTACCGTTGGCCATTCGAGTGAAATACAGCCACTAGTAGGGCTGCCAGGCGTCTGGGTATAGCGGGCAGGGATATGGGCTTTATTATCTAAATATAACATCCATCTATCGTGATTATGATAGAGAGAGGTGCTTTAAAATGTTTTAATTTACCGGGTTGCCGATTTTTTTAATTTTATTTAAAGTTTGAAAATAGGTTCACCAGACGTCTTTTGCCACCGCTTTAAAGTCCTAGCTCCTGTTAACAATAATTTGTCGAATCTAAACAAATCTGCCGGGGATGGAAATGTCCCAGCATACCAAAAATTTTTGCTCTAGTGCCATTATCCGGGGATGATCGGGGATACGTTTGTATGGAAAAAAACACTAACGTGATTATCCTCTTAACGGTTTGGATCGAACTACTACTTAATCAAATCCAGAATCGAGAGTGTGTAGAGAAAATTCATTATACGATGAAAAACAGCTTATACCTGAAACCATAAATAAGGCATCCCTGTACTACTATTATAAATATTCTATAGACGATCGCCTTAACGGTCCTTGGTGGACATGTAACCTGCTACAAGTCACACGAGTGGACACGATCGATCAAGAGTCTAATACGCGTTAACGGACTGTGCACTGTGATACCATCTCTGAGAGGAGCCTGTAAGATTATGGGTTTGGAGGAGGCATAGTATACAGGGTGTTAAAAGACCGCCGACAGACCCGAAAGGCACGCATACTGGACACCAAATCAAAGTACTTTTTCGATAAATTATTGCTGGGAAATGATTTTGTTTTTTTAGGTTATAATTTGAAAAATATTTTATCACACAATGGACGTATATCGCACAGCGGTCATATTGCGCAAGCGTTGGTATAAGTTTATACTACTTACACTTGAGGTACCGATGTATGACTTTGAACCTCAATATCTCGGAAACCGTTGATTTCCCAGACATAGTTCTTTGGGCAAAAATTATCTTTATGATGAGGACAAAAGATGGTTTCCTACTTTGTTGGCGGTCTTTTAACACCCTGTATACAGAGGATAAATGTCTTACCCCTTCAATAAACGCAGTTTCCGTTCAATGCGAAAATAATATTTTTTATCTCCCAGGCTCGGAAAGCAAGATCGTGGAAAAGGCAATTTTAAACTATCTGCATTTTTGCGCGTTTTGAAATTTGAACGCGACGCCCTATGGTGTTAAAAATAAATAAAGAAACTCCTTTGACTCATCTGTCAAAGCAAAGAAGAAGAAACCCAATTTCACTTACGTGCATAGTTGTCTAATATTTTTCTTGCATCTAACATAATCATTTACTAAAAGTGAAAGTGAAAGTGAAAGTGAAAGTGAAAGTGAATAGTGCTTTATTGCCAAAAATAAATAATCTAGATTGTTTTAAAATTAAACATTACACACAGTAGATTTTAAAACTCTGCGAGATGAAAAGTTGTGTGTTTCGCACGCACGGATGCAATATAATTTGCGTCTTGTCCTTCTGAATTACCTCGTTATGCCTAGGTTTATTTTTTTTATCTACTCGCTCTACGCTCATGGCTCAGTTTTAGAAACGTTCGCTAGCTCGGTAGGTATTTATACAAGCACTCGCTGCAAACAACAATTTTGCATCCTTGCATAAAAAATAACCATTTCTTGATTCCTTAATGTTATACATTTTTTTAAGAAGTGGCCTGCCCATTTAATATTATAAGAATACCACATCTATTAGGTAGGTAGTACATAATATTCTTAGTCACAAGTCCCTGTCATTCACACATCCGCGCACCGGAGTGGTCTCCGGAAAGCCGCCGGACCGGACTAGTTTGACAAATTATTTGTGTTTTTTTTAGGGTTCCGTACCCGAAGGGTGCCAAACGGGACCCTATAACTCTGTCCGTCCGTCCGTCTGTCTGTCTGTCTGTCTATCTGTCTGTCCGGCCTTTGGTCTGTATAACATTAAAGGGCTGCATCTTTGGAACCGTAATAGGTAGCCAGTTGAAATTTTCTCAGATTATGTGTTTTTATGGCGGATTACCCAATAAATACAAATTCAATAATAATAAAAAGTAAGGGGGCTCCCTAAACAACAAACGTATTTTTATACTTTTTTCTCTATCGCAAAAACGGTAATTAAGCATGTAATTTAATTTTAATTTTATAATTTTAGTTTGTATGATAATTATGGTTGTACTGATTTACTTTTTGTATTGTGTTGTTGCTTTTGAATAAAATACATATCTATCTATCTATATATCTATCTAATACACATAACATACTAACATTAAACTTTTCATCAAACAAATCAATTTTTTTTAGTTAATTAATAAAAAACGGTCAAGCGCGAGTCGGACTCACGCACCGTATATCCAGTTTTTTTAAATTGTATGTCGGTACGGAACTCTCAGTGCACGAGTCCGAATTGCACTTGGCCAATTTTTTTTTAGTCTAAAAGGGCTTGCGGTCGCTGGGCGTCATCCGAGATGCGATGGTGAAAGTCTCTGGATACGGATACTAGCTAACGGAACATTTCTGTTGGAGTATTTTGTTTTTTTTTGTATTTTGTTGTTTTGTTAAACATTTCTTTATTGAGACGATTCAGAACAATCAAAATATTATTAATTGGCCTAAGAAAAAAAAAGTAAATGAAGTAACCTAAATACTTGACTTGGCACGTAGATTCTGTTGAAAAAAATATATATATATATATAAAACGATGTAGGTGTGTTAAATCTACTAAATTGCAAGGGATCCTTGTAGGCTAGGCCTGTATCTCGAAAACCAGTTAAAATCATAATAATAATTAATATTAAACAAAAAAAGTTATTTACGTACTTGATACAATAAATATTTCTGCAAAAATCGGAACATTGGGTGATTTACAGAAAAAAAAAGATACATTGTGCTGGGCAAGCTGGGAAAGCGTCCGAGTGGTCTCTTCGCCCACCTAGTGTCAGTGAAGGTGCCACTGGACGCTCTGTACAAAACATCTTATTAAATAGAAAGGCTTTAGTTTATTGGTACAGTCGGCCATAATTATGATAGTCTCAGATACACCTTTTGGTTCGATTGGCGCCCTTATGCCGCGCGCGATAAGAGCTGCCATGGGGTAGCTGAGATTGTGGCCGACCGTACTTAACTATCTAGTATGTTAGAATAACTCTTAAAAATCATGTAAAATATGAAATTAAGAAAATTCTTCGCCTTAATAAGCGTTCGTCACAAAATGGACATAAAGCTGAATAATATGGAACAATTAACGGTAGATCAGAATCACTGATAATTGCTTCTAAGTCTGTGACACTTATGTCACAGACTACAGAGGCTACCAACAGAAGGTGAGATCAAATGAGAATGGGAAAAATATAAATAAGAATAATTGAGAACTCTTAAGTGTATTTTTGTGTGTTTGTTCCTCTATGAGGGACCCAAGAGGTGCAGCACGTTACATAAGCTGTCAAACGGGCCTTTATGTGTTGGATATCCCCACGTACGCCGGCTAAAGGACCGGAACTCTAATAGTCCCATGAATCTTTACGATAGACATACATATTTATAATAATAATTCTTTATTCCAGGTAATTCAATCCAATACCCAAGTGGAGAAAACTTCTTCGAGCCCTATGGCCCTCCTGAGGGATTTAAGTCAAAGTAAGTCAATCCAATACAAAATTAAAATTAATAAACATACACACTGAGTGGTAGACAAGATAGCACTTTCGTTGCAAAATCGTCCAAAACGTAAGTAAATAGAGTGCACACGTCTACGTGCTGTCGTGGTACCAACATCAACCTCTTTTAACAATTCAATACAAACTGAAAAGCAGTTCTTTTACATTCTTTCTAATTTGTGACTGAGACAAAAACTGGTTTATTTATTTACTAGTTGTGCCCGCGACTTCGTATGCGTTTTTACACATTTGACATTTAATTTAAATTCGACTGTGGAGGAAAACTCAAAAGGAAGGTTTTTTTTAACCCCCGACCAACAAAGAGGGGTGTCATAAGTTTGATAGCTTTGTGTGTGTGTCTGTTTATGTGTTTATGAGGGTGTGCCTGTCTGTGTGTCTGTCTGTGTGTGTGTGCCCTAATCTAAACAATACATTTATGATAAAATATGTTTTGTTTAGATTGGGTATCGCCCGTGTAAGATACCAGGAAGCTTAGCATAAGAATTGCCTGGGAAGTATGGGGGTTTATTATGTAACTCCCTCGACGTAGAGTGGGATAGATAAAGTTATAAGCCCATAGATAAGGTCTTACCCATTCTCATGCTAAGCCAGCAAGCAAAGCATAAGGTTGGGTTAGAGCGTATCTACCGCAAATAACTCTGTCTATCCCGCTGATTCCCGCTCTACGGCAAACAAAATATATTTTTTTAATATCAAGTTGGGCTCAGTAGAGTAAATATTTAAAAAAAGGCACAAAAAAAAATTTCAACCTCGCGTGGGTTTAAACCCAGAACATTTCGACCGCGACGCAACAGTACTACATTTCTAACATCGATAAACTTTGTCCGACCTACACCAAAAACCACTCACAATTCCCTCCAGCAAGCATCATAAGGCTGGGTTAGAGCGTATCTATGGCTCTGTCCATCCCGCTCTACGTCAAACAAAAGAGTGAGATACCTATTGTTTTAAACCCATAGATACGCTCTAACCCGGCCTTATGCTACGCTTGTAGAACTAACATTTTCCGCCAAAATAAAATAAAAACAAATGCCGATTTTTCATTTACAATATGCGCCCGAAATGCCAAAAGTCGTAGCGTGCTATTATACAGAGTGTTAAAAGACCGCCAACAAAGCGGGAGACCACGTATACGTATAGTCCTCATCATAACGAACATTTTTGCCCAAGGAACTATGCCTGGGAAATCAACGGTTTCCGAGATAATAAAGTCGGACTTTTTTTTTTTTTCAGAAATTTGTTCAGTATCACGTTCTTAACATACCTTCTCAAGAAGCCATATCAAAATTATGGATATTTCTTACAAAAAATCAAGTTAAAATTGCAACCCGCAATGTAGGTTTTCGAGAGAATGTGGTTCAAAGTCGGACTTTAAATTTTTTTTTTGCAGAAAAATGATCAGTATTACGTTCTTAACATACCTTCTCAAGAAGCCATATCCAAATTATGAATATTTCTTCCAAAAAACGAAGTTAAAATTGCAACCCGCAATGTATTCTAAACATCGGATAGCCTAAGTTACTCCCAGAAACGTGAGTTACGACCATGTTAAGTTTGGTTAAAAACTATTCAGCGGTGTTCGCGTTTATCGTGTTCATACAGACAGACAGACAGACAGACAGACAGACATAAACCGTTTTTTTTGCATTTTTGGATTCAGTATAGTTTACTTAGTAACCCCTGCTAGTTTTTTTCTAAAAATATTCAATGTACAGAATTGACTTCGCTAGAGTTTTATTATAAGTATAGATAGAAGATTTATTTATTGATCCAATTTATTTGTGGGAAAGAGCGAGATAAAACATTCATCGGATTCTTTGCTAATCATGTCATACTTTTCTCACTTAGGTACTTGGACAGGGCAAGATTAGATAGAATTCGGTTTGTCTAGGTGACATTTTCCCATGGTGGAAGGGTAAAGTGACATTTTAAGAATAAAGAATAATTTATTTCTTTGAAATTTTACATAGGTAGTTTTACATAGCACAAAAAAAGACGTTTTAAATGATTTATCATTCACACAATTTTAGCATCTGTTGCTGCACTAGCGCCCACTCATCTATTTATCTAAATTAAAACGTGTGGTTGTCTAATAGTAGTATTTTAACAAAATATTTCTGTAGGGTAAACTAATTAATAAACAAAAACACAATAATGGAGAAAGTGTGTGAAAGGCCTCTCTTTTTGTGGTGTATGTAAGTGTGTGTGTGTGAGAGAGAGGGTGTGTGCGAGGGTGTGTGTATGTATGTATGTGTACAGTACCAAAAAAGCTCAGAAACTTTGTTATACAATTTAAAGGCTATTATTTAGATTTACAAATTTACAATACCTCTACTTAACGTTAATAGGCATGTTTTCAGTACCAGCATAATTTAGGTTCAGGAGCCATTTTGTGGTTTCAATTTTACATTTAGTTTTAGGAAGACTGTAGATATTTATTTGTTTGTTTATTTTGTTGTAAAGGAAAGGGCCACAAAATGGTAGAAACCGTTTCGCGAAAGCGGTATTAAAATCACGATCGTAACTACAGACATGATGATTCCTTCTCCTGTTTAGATTTTTTATGTGATGGTAAAGGTAAGGTCGGCCACAGTCACAGATACCCCATGACAGCTGCCATGTCGAAAATATAGCGTGTGGCCGACTGTACACTAGCGCCGCCAATGAAAGAAAAAGATATCCACCGCTAAAAACGGCTACTTTTAAAGCATACGTCTCAAAGTTAAATTTCATTCAAATCCATTCAGCCGCTTCAGTGTGAAACAATAGCAAAGAACCACACAAATTTTCGCATTTCGATATTTTTCTCTTTTGTTAGGGTTTTTATCAGAAGATGGTTTGATGCAACACCTGTAAAATTTCTCTTTTCAAGCAATTACCTATTTCTATAAATATTTTAACAAATCGTGAGCACAACGATTAACGTTTATTTTCGGTGCCACCTCATACTTATAATTCGTTTAACCTTTGAACTTAATAAAGCTCATCCAAATAGCGCTTTCAAATAAAACCGAAAGGCCATTAGAACATTAAATTAACTGTTAATATTAAAGAGAGCATTTAACAACATTTACCATAGCACACGGTTAGATTGATGGCTATGGAGTAATTTAAATAACATACGGCAACACATTAAGGTTTCGACTTGATGGAGTTGAGCGTGTAGCGTAGCGATTTAGTACCAAATCACTAAGATTGCCTTCCGCGACTCTTTTTCCATCGCGCGCGCGCCGGCACTGAACAAAACCTATACAGGGTATTACAGAAAGGTCCTGGGCCCTTAGCCTGTAAGACAATGGTGCCAAAATGGGCTGTCAGGTGACGACTTCAATTACGATTTGCTAACGCTGTCTGTCCTTTTAGTGTTTTTGTAGTACAGCAAAGAATATTTTGATTCTAATTCTAGAGGATTAGTTCTCTGGTTGTAGGAGAAAAACGAGGAGAGCCCGGTTTTGTCCTTCTGCCGGAACGCCATTGACCCGCCATTGCGTTACAGGCTAAGGGCCCTGTTATATCTCAAACTGCGGGCTGTGAAACCTCAATCAATAAATTTGTTAATTGCTAAAGTTAAATTTGTTTTTTGTTTGAATTAAAAACAGTTAAAAATAAAGGATGTTCGAAAGACCCTGTAACACTATAAGGGCTGTCCCCTTTCAGTGTTGCAGGACCCTTCAAACGCCCTTTATTTGTAACTGTTTTTCTTTTTAATTAAAGGACCTTTCAAACATCCATAGTAAAAGAACCCACCAATACCAGGTACTTTTACTATGGGGCCAAGCGAGAAATTTCGAAAAAAATATCACCTGCTCCATACATTTGGTGCTGTACTTATTGAATTTTAGTATGAACAGCTGATATTTTTCGCACTTGACCCCATACTAAAATTGCTTGTATTGGTGAATTAAACGACCTCTTTCGGTATCACAGGACCTTAAAAACACCCTGTATTTCCCACTTATCCTATCACCCTGCGCACACCCTTCCAAACAGATCACTACCATCGGAACTTCTTTCAATTTATTATCAGAGACGCGGCCGCTAATGCGCACCGTTTAACTGGAGCACCTTTGCAAGACCAGTATACGATGACCTGCAATTTTGTGCTACAAGTATGATGGAACGTAAACCAGAAGTTCAGGAGGCAGGGATAATGTTCAGTGCAAAAGGTTAACCAGAACTTACAAGTGGTTTGCTCCGAACAGTGAACACGCAACCCTATAGCTCGGCAACCTCTAGACCGATTTAGCTCATCATGTAATTTTATTTACCCGCATACCAAATTTCATAAAGATCAGACCAAATTTACTCAAGTTATCGTCGAACGAACATTCATACTCGTACATACAAACGCCGGATTGTTCCAGTAGACTCGGAGAACTTCTCTCGCTTCACTCGCTCGTTCAATTATTATTATATCCAAGAGTTTATATCTATGTATCCAGCCCATGAATAAAGCCCACTGCTGAGGATAGGCCTCTTTCCTTTTCAGGGCAACCCAACCCCCACGGTCCAATGCCAATCTTGTCCATTGTCCTCCCGCTGTCTTGACAATATCATCGATTCATCGAGCTTTCAGTCTTCCCACCGACCGTCGACCAATTCCAGGCCACCATTCCGTGACTGCCCTAGTCCACCGTCGGAGAGCCTAAATCTGCAAGATTCCGCTGGCTTGGTCACGTAGAAAGAATCGAAGAGGATCAGGCAGTAAAAAAAAATTATGAAAGGAAACATTCTGGACGTCGACCAGTTCAACGGACCAAGTATAACACAGATTGGCAAAGTCTCAAATTTAAAAGACTTGCCCAATTTCAGGTGGAAGATCTTCGTATTTTGGTTGCGGGAAATATTAATTTCTTGTTTCGGAAGGTACGGATATCAAAATACTTTGCGAATGTAGCGTATTGTGTGGCCATTGTGTTTGTAGCTTTTATTATTTTTCTTTACATCTTTCGTCTATGCCTGTCATGTGCTGCATAACTGCATTGCATGTGTTTTTGCACTTTGACGCTAAGTACTGAGTCAATCTTCTAATAGTGAATATATTGTGCTTTAGAGCAGATGTATGTTACCGTCATTGAAGGAAATCCGCTTTTACGCGGAATGGCAGATGAATTGCTTGGAAAGGAGAGTTATGTGTTTAAGCTAAGAGTTGTGTATGTGTCTATGAATGTGCTAATGAATTGGTTTGCCTGCTATTATGGATGACGTCCTGATAGTCTAGGGTTTGTATAATGATACCCGATTCCCAATAGATATTAAATATTTTGACATTAATTATTTCTTATTGAACGTTTCCGTCCTTTAACCAGAATGGTAGACTTTTTATCTGTTTAGTGCCGTAAGATCAATCACAGTTTAAACTCAGACCTTAGATTAAACCTCGCATTTTGTATGAAAATTAATCGACAGATTGGGTTTAAACTAGCCTTTTTGGTTTAAACTGTGATTGATCTTACGGGCCTTAAGAGGCGCTTAAGTGGTAGATAGATAGCTAGATAAAGAACTATTTATGGCACCAAAAAATATAGAAAAATTCTTAAAGCTAAAAGTAGAAATGGGCAGTCTCATGATGTTTCTGAGCCACGACTTTCTTCTACAGCTGCCATAACTATTAGCCCAGCAGACATTAACGATCAACAAAAAGCTAATGAAACTACCCAAAAGTATGTGACGTCAGGTTGCGATAGATACTGCTCTAACAACATTCTTCCGGCACGTTGTTGTTAGAACTCGTTTTAATTAATGAACTGTAACACAGTTTCTTTAATTATCAGTTGGGTGGATCCAGATTTTTATTTATCCGTGTCCATTACGGTGTTCTTTCTCACGCCATTTGTTTTGTAGGTATTTCGGTTTAGGCAAATTGTTTAAATAAGTTATGTAGCAAATTGCCATTACCTACACCCTCACGTTTTTATTCTTGAAAGAATACGCAGATACACCAACTTTAGGTGATTTTCAGGATCATTCCATATTACTAAGCCTATACCGCCCATCCGTCTCTCTGTCCTAAAAAGGTCTTAAGGATCATAATATACCTATTGAGGTACAACTAAAGTAGCGTGGCCATCATATTTTATTTGCGCAAGTTCGACAATTACTTGGCAGCTCTTGTTTTTGTTCGGTCAGCCAGAGTCTAGGATACCCCATGGTAGCTCTTACCGCGTGTGGCATAAGGGCGCCAATCGAACAAAAATGTGTGGCTGACTGTATGATGCCAGGGGACCATCATCCCTCCCTTACTGTCGGATATTGTTATAAGGTTGTCTGGAAGAGATCTTTTAGCTATAAGGCCGCCATTTGTACAAAATTTTTGGTGTGAAAGTGATCTGTAAAGAGTTCTCTATCTATTGTCACGGACTTGCCCGAAATTCACACGTTCTCGGGGTCTCCGACCTTTCAACCGGGTACCGGGTACCGGGCCCGGGTAGGCACGTGATCTGGGCACTAAATAATAATTATTTAATTTGTTCCCCACCCGTGCCGAGCCCGCTGTTGTGGTTTCGCCGACGGCGAGGCGGGAGTGCTGATTTTTTTGTCGAATAATTTTCCTTTTCGTGAAGGAAAACATGACAGTCTGCGCCAATTCCATCAACGCCCAGTGGGCAGAACGTTGGACGCATAAGCGTGAAGTTCAAATCCTGAGGTCTATTACTGTGTTTATTTTAAAGCACAACCCTGCTAATATTACAAATGCAAATGTAAGTTTGTTTGTTAGGCTTTCACGCTGAAACGGCTGAACGGATTTTGACGAAATTTGGAATAGAGATAGCTTAGTTATCAGAATAAGACAAAGGCTACATAATATGATCACGCTTGTACACTTAGGAGCAAAGTAAAGCACATAATATCCTTTTTCTGTAGTCCGCGCGGACGAAGTCACGGGCAAAAGCTAGTATTCTATAAAATTTAGAAGCAATACCAATCGCCAACCGTGTAGGAAAACATCGTGAGGAAACCTCGAATAACGCCAATCCGCAGTGTGCACGCGCGGTGATTAAACCTAAATTCTCTCTCTGAGAGAAGACCTATACAGGGTGTTAAAAGACCGCCAACAGACCCGAAAGCCACGCATACTAGACACCAAAACAAAGTACTTTTTCGATAAATTATTGCTGGGAAATTATTTTTGTTTTTTAGGTTATAATTTTGAAAAATATTGTATCACGCAATGGGCGTATATCCCACAGAAGTCATATTGCACAAGCGTAAGTATAAGTTTATGTTACTTAAGCTTGAAGTGTCGATGTTTAGAATACATTGCGGGTTGCAATTTTAACGTCGTTTTTTGTAAGAAATATTCATAATTTTGATATAACTTCTTGAGAAGGTATGTTAAGAACTAGATACTGAATACATTTCTGCAAAAATAAAGTTTTGAAAAGTCCGACTTTGAACCTCATTATCTCGGAAACCGTTGATTTCCCAGGCATAGTTCCTTGGACAAAAATGTTCTTTATGATGAGGACAATACGTGGTTTCCCGCTTTGTTGGCGGTTTTTTAACACCCAGTATATGCCCAGCTAGTGGGCAAACCTAGGAATTCTTTGATGACTCCCTAGAGGCTAAACGGCTGGACGAATTTTGACGTGTGAGCTGCAAAGAGGTAAAATGTCGTAAAAGGGTTTTCTTCAACATTGCATGCAAAGACCTCTTCTTTGCACCCGCATCTAACAAATCGTGACGGCAAATAATTCGCCAACGTTTGTTTCAACAAAGAAATCTCAATCTTACACTCTCTCACAGAAGACTGATGGCCGCAGAACCTTCTAGATCTGGGTTTCCCGACCTTATTTAAGGACGGACCCCAGGTACCACCAGCCTTTGATCCGCGGATAGGTTTGTCATCCCCAAAAATAGAAAAGCCGGACTCAGGTCCACATTTAGCCACACATTTAGCGCTGAAAGCCTGACACACTGCTTTTAAGTAAAATAAAAAATTTTAAACATTTATAATAAGTTGAAAAAATTCACTCGGGACAGGACTTGAACCCTGCACGGTATGCGGAAGGTTGCGGGTTCAAGTCCTGTCCCGAGTGAATTTTTTCAACTTATTATAAATGTTTAAATTATTCCCTAGCACGGGTTAGTGCTTTAGAAAAAACAAAAAGTAAAAAATTTTACTTTTATTCTGTAGTTCCTAACCTTTTCAGTCCCGCCACCCCTTTCATCTTTCTCCCGTTGTCGTGGGTCCATTTGACTCTCAAAATCGCTAATGCAGGGTTTTTGTGAGTCTATTTTGCTCTTTAAATCTCTAATGCAGGGTATTTGTTTACTGTACCTACAATAAAAATATAAAAAATAATAGCTGCATACCAATGTCTAAAATCCTAGAACGTCTCCGCAGCAAAATTTTCCGCGGACCCCTTTAGGCCCCAGGTTGGGAAACCCTGATCTAGACAATCTCGTGACTGTCAAAAGTAAATTTGTCCTCCCAGAGAGTGATGGTTGACAATAATTTAAGCAAAACAAAAGAGTCAAAAAATTATACGCTCCTTGTTTCCTTGTACGTTCTTTGTTTTTTGCGTCCACCGCATAGAGTACACACGACAGCACGTCAGGCTGTAATTTTTTGTTGTAAAGTCACCCGTAAAGTAACCGAGTAGAGTGCTAGCGGGTAAGGGTCGACATGCTGTCATGTGTACGTTATGCTACCGGTTTACCTGATAACGCGTCAAAAAGCGCGCTAACACGTAGTTATGGTATGGATAACCGGGAGTTAATGCGCTAGTTAACGCGTTAAAAGGAGGAACGAATTTTTTCGTCGATTTCTAGCTGAACTTTTTAGCTCTTACGAAATGCTACAAATATAAAATGTTGGCAATGAAAACGAGAAGTAATTTTTGAGAAGGAAAATAATTAAACGAGTGAAAGTTTTCGTGATGATAAAATTTTTTGAAGTCACCTCACCTCACCTCCCGAAAACCCCTTTTTTGGTCACATCATGGAATTGAAAAAGCTTTTACGTTTTAATTTTATACGAATCCTTAGGGTGGCATTAATAGTCGTCGACTCAAGATCGAACTAAAGTAGGTGATCTCAAAAAAATCAAATGCTAATGTCAAGCCTGGCTAATGTCAATGTCAATCTCAAGATAGTGTCTATTTATATGCTGACAGCTACTCAAGTTTGACATTAACCAAGGCTTGAAATTAGCATTTGACTTTTCTGAGTTTACCTACTTGGGATCGGGCTTAAGTAGGTGATCTCAGACGATTATTAATACCACCCTTAGATTAACTATCAGTGCAATAGCTTAATATAATAACAGTGTACCTTTTCACCGGTGACGTCGTATTTTTTTATTTTGTTAATTAGGTATGTATTATTTTAACAAGCAATTTACATCCTAAATATTATTTTAGATTCTAGCCTGTGGAGTCTGGAGTGAACCAGCCCCCACCTTATCATAATATTACCTACGCATGGGGAAATAGAAAATAACGAGTTACCAGAAATTGTTATTTATGTTCAAAGTCGCGTTTGGATTGAGTTTTTTTGACATTTTCAGAGTAAGAATAAGAATAAGAATAATTTATTTTAGCAAAATGCATGCACAATATACATTAGTATTATGAATTAAATAAAATGAAATTATAGAAAAAATGTATAGTTTGGTACATTGCAAATCTACTTCATGATGACGTAATGCATGATATTAATGGTGATCCCCACACTAGGCCTAGCCTGTATCGTGGGAACCATAAAAAGTGTTTTACTTAATATACTTTAAAAAATCAGCAGTCATAGGCCTCCCGCTAGTATGGGATTTGAAAGTACACACGACACCACGTCAGAGTGAACACTTTTGTTGTAAAGTCGCCCGTAATGTAGAGTAACCGAGTAGAGTGCTAGCGTTTAAGGTTCGACGTGCTGTCGTGTGTACACAAGACAGCACGTAGACGCTTACACGCGTGCATTCTATTCACTTACGTTACGGGCGACTTTGCAACGAAAGTGGAAGCGTCTACTACGTGCGGTTGTGTGTTGTGTAGACAGCACCTCGATGCTTACACGCTAGAACTCTACCCGGTTAAGTTACGGGCGAATTTACAACAAAAGTGTACGCTCTGACGCGCTGTCGTGTGTACATTGATACGCCTACGGGCCTGATTTTCACAGAATTTTCCGTGTTAGATTTCCTTATTTATATATAAAATGTATATTATTACTATTTATAGAATGCCGCTTTGGGAATAGCTACGGCAAATGGTTTCGCAGAACTTGAAGAATACAGAATAAAACATTATATGTTATGAATATTCATACTAGAGTGTTTGGGGAATTTGGCCTCGCAGTAAAGTTTGCATCCCATTAAATGTTTTTCAGGGGCACAGTGACAAAAATGACGTATATTCCGGATCAGCTGGACCTATCAAATCACGAATGTCAAAGTTCTCAGACGTATGCACAAAAAAGTAGAACTTGTCCACCAACAAGGTATCATCAAGCAGCGAAAGGTTCATACTTAGGCCACATTTTAAGACAAAAATTATACCAGCTGCTACATACAATAATGATAGGCAAAATAGAGGAAAAAACAAGACCTGGAAAGAGGAAAATGACATGCCTGTGGAATGGACCGGCATCAAAATAGTGGAACAATTATTATTCAGGACAGCCATGAACAGAGAGCGGTGCAGGGAGCTGACTGCCAACCTCCAGTGATGGAGAGGCACTTCAAGAAGAAGTGACAAAAAACCTTTTCATCTCCCATGCTCGGAAAGTTTGCTGTTACTAGTAACTTACGATCGTGTAAAGGCCGGATTTAAACTATCTGTATTTTAGTGCGCTTCGAAATTTGAACGCGACGCCGGGAAAGTCTTTCCCGCGCCCTATGGTGTTGAAAAAGAAAAAAACACTGGCCGTTTAAGTAGATGCCAGATCCCGACCGAAAAAAGATCCTCATTCATAGTTCGTTTACACGCGTACTTCAGCGTAAATGATTGTTCGTACCCATTCTCTATACAAAACTGTGAATGTAAATGGGGCATAAGGATCTTTTAAAAAGGTAAAGTCACGGAATAGAACATTCAGAAACGTGGCTTCTTCTTATAGTCTTTTCAATATTTTGTACACTATATTTATTTTTAATACCAGTAAATAAAAAAAATGATTCGCTTCTGTTTTATCAAATAGATAATTATGTTTTGGTTTGTTAAATACATTTTTTCAAACGATATTACTAATTTAATTTTTTATCTCCTACAAATTTTTATTTTATGTGGTTTTTTGGGCGGTAGATGTGAAAAAAGCAACATCGTAAATTTTGGCTCTCTTAATTTATTTAATTTAAAAATACAATAAGTGTTAAATAAGTGATAACTGAATGTTATAAATACTAGTGGTGGACATTACCTGCCAGTAATAGATCCTGTCGGTGAAAACACTGCTAAAACACTAAAGCGCAAGTCACTTCAACACCATGGACACACAGCTACAGTTACAGGACTCTTTAGCTGACATGAAGGCTATGTTCAATGAGCGGATGGCTGCCTTCGAAGAAGATCTGCAGAAGGGCTCAGCTGCTCCATCATCAAGTGCAGGGAGTCTTGCCACAGAGTTTGCCAGCTTCAGGGCCTTTGTCATGAAGGCCTTGCAACTCATCCAGCAGCAACTGGACGTATTGGCGCGAGAGACGGACCACTTGGAGATGCGAGGCCGCCGAAAGATCCTGCTGGTTCATGGTGTGGCCGAGGAAAAGAAGGAGGACCTTGCTGCAGTGGTTGTGGCGTTAGCTACGGACAAGCTGGGTGTGGCCGGCTTCACAAGTGACGACATCAGCCGTTGCCATCGGTTGGGTCGTGCTACCAACGACAGATGCAGACCAATCGTCATTAAATTCCGTGACTTAAGTATCCGGGACAATGTGTGGTTTTCCAAGTCCAAGCTAAAGGGCTCTGGAACAACTCTGTCTGAGTTCCTAACCAGACGGCGGCACGAGGCCTTCATGGCGGCTCGAGAGCAGTTCGGTGTGAGCAGCTGCTGGACGCGGGACGGCATCGTGCACATTCAGGCGCCGGACGGGTCACGGCACAGGGTCACATCGAAAGGCGAGCTTGCTAACATCCCAACATCCGATGACAAACCTACTAAAGTCGCGGCTCCGAAGACTAGCTCCAGAAGGGCGCTGCAGAAGCCGGTAGAACGGTCGGTTAGATCTTCGCGGAAGTGATAGTTCCGGTTGTTTTTGGTTTCGGACGTTTCATTCAACCTACTTTTAGTAATTAATCTTCTCAAAATATTTTTCCAAAACAACCTCCAATGTTGTAAGATTTATCTGTCAGACAGCTGTCAATTTGTTTCTCTTTTTTTTTTTTTTTCCCCAGAATAACTTTACATGTCATCGGGTACGTTCCGTTTTTGCTATAATTTTGTCAAACTTTTATTATTTTTTTCTGGTGAGTTAGTTTTTGATTTTGTTATTATTATTATTTCCTTTTGCTAGTTTACTTACTCACTGATTTGTTTTATTCAAATGTTTTTTGTTGTTTTCTCTTCCTTACTGCTGGCAGGTGGACGTTTACCAAATTTGTACCTACTTTTTAGGTAGCTTTATACCTACATATATTATATTTTTATTTATACCTATATATTTACATACCTATTTATTTAAGTTTATATTATCTGATATAAGTTTATATATTATCATTAGTATAAATATTTAAAATGCAACACGCAAACCACAGTGACGACAGTGACCTACATTATCAATCTTTTTCTTCCTCTGATTCTGATGGATTAAACAGTAGTGATAGTTTTCATAGTTTACCTTCACTAGCTGACACACTAGAATCTCATTTTTCTCCCTGTAAGAAACTTTTTAATGTTATTCATATAAATGCCCAAAGTATTCCGGCACATTTTCCTGACATGCTCGCATCTTTAAATTGTAAAAATATTCATGCCATTCTCGTCTCAGAATCCTGGCTAAAACCGTGTCTCCCCTCTACCTCTTACTCCCTACCAGGATTCCAGCTCATACGGAACGACCGTGCAAATGGCCACGCTGGCGGGGTTGCAATATACCTCCGTTCACATATCCCCTACACTATCATTAGCATGTCAGCACAGCCCCCTCCCTCCAATGCAGGTGAACATCTTTTTTAGAAGTCATTTTATCCCACACTAAAGTTTTACTTGGTGTTTATTATAGTCCGAACAAAAATGTTAACTATTTCGAATCTTTCGAAAGCCTATTAGAAAATTTTATCCCCACTTATAGCCACACTATAATTATGGGTGACTTTAATACGTGTCTCCTGAAGCAAGACCATCGTACCAAGACCCTAACATCTCTCCTCCGCGCGAGCAACATGCATATTCCCCCCCTTAGTGCTACGCATCATTTTCCTAACTGTACTCCTTCTCTTCTCGATATTATGGCAGTATCATCACTTGCTCATGTTGCTCAGCATGGCCAATGTTCAGCCGACGCTCTATCCTATCATGATTTGATTTACTTATCCTATAAAATTCGTCCTCCCAAAGCTAAGCCGAGAGTCCTTCAGCAGCGCAATTTTAGTAGCATGGATCACAACAAGCTCCGGGCTGACGCCACAAATATTAACTGGTCATCTGCAACATCGGCATTATCTATCGATGAACAGGTCAGCAAACTGAACACATTGATCACACAGCTGTATGATATTCATGCCCCTCTCCGTGCTGTAAAAATGAAACACACTCCAGCGCCTTGGCTCACAGACGACTTAAAATCTCTATTAACTAAAAAAGCCCAGGCCAAGTCAAAATTTAAGTGTCGCCCAACCGACTACAATAGGGAAAAATACACTCTTTTACGGAATCGCTGCAATAAGATGTGTAGGGATGGACAACGACGCCACATTCATGACTCCGTTGAAAACGGTGATCCAGCTAAGGTTTGGAAATTTCTTCGATCACTAGGAGTTGGAAAATCTCATCAAGATCCAATCCCTAAAGATTTAAATGTTGATTTACTTAATCAACACTTTTCCTCGGCGCCTACCTTTGATGGTTCTAAAAAAGCTGAAACGCTAAACTATCTTTCATCACTTCCAACTCCTGATATTTCTGCTTTTAGTCTTAGTCAATTTACTGATTGTGATGTTAGGAAGAACATCATCGCCATCACCTCGGGTGCTGTCGGCAGTGACGGTATCAGTCGTAACATGTTATTGCCTATCCTTGACATCATCACTCCCGTCATTACCCAAATCCTTAACGCCTCTGTAATTTCCGGGCTCTTCCCGACAGCATGGAAGGAAGCTCAGATTACTCCTCTCCCTAAAAAGGCCAATCCCTCCTCTTATTCCGAATATCGTCCCATATCCATCCTACCATTCCTGTCCAAAGTTCTTGAACGACTAGTGCACCATCAACTTAGCCATTTCCTCACCAAGCACAATCTCCTCAACCCTCTCCAGTCTGGTTTCCGTCCTGGCCATAGCACCGTTACGGCTCTTATCAAAATCACTGACGACATGCGCTTAGGTATGGACAGCGGCCAGTTGACTGTTCTATCGCTGCTCGATTTCAGTAATGCCTTCAATGCTGTTGACTTCGACATATTGATGGCATTGCTTCGTTCTCTTAACATATCTCCAACAGTTATTGATTGGTTTCGTAGTTATCTACATGGGCGCCGGCAACGTATTCGTATTGAAGATTCTTTCTCTGGGTGGTGTGGAATATCTGCCGGTGTCCCGCAAGGTGGCGTGTTGTCTCCTCTTCTCTTTGCAATTTTTATTAACAGTATCTCTCGTCAGCTATCTTCTTCCTACCACTTATATGCAGACGATCTCCAAATCTACACGCAGGCTACTGTAGATAACCTCATTGATGCTTTATCCACAATTAATAGTGACCTAACTAAGATATCGGATTGGAGCGTGTCATATGGGCTTAAAGTTAATCCAAACAAAACTCAAATTATACTGATTGGTAGCCCTTATTACATTTCAAGGGTTGACCTGGACTTACTTCCTTCAGTGATGTTCGATGGAGTACCGATCCCGTTTAGTCCAGTGGTAAAAAACCTTGGCATCATGATGGATAGCACGTTATCCTGGGCACCGCAGCTTGAAATGGTAAGCCGGAAGGTTTTCTCCTCTGGTGGCTCTCTTAGACGTCTTCGTAATTTTCTTCCAACTGCTACTAAAGTTGCGTTAGCGCAATCACTCCTCCTACCGATTCTCGACTACGCTGACACCTGCTATCTTGATCTCACCGAGGAGCAACTTAATAAACTTGAGCGTCTTCAAAACTACTGCATCCGGTTCATATTTGGTTTACGCAAATATGACCACGTTTCTCATTTTCGCTCACAGCTCAAGTGGCTCCCTATTCGCCTCCGTCGGAATACCCACATTCTTTCTCTTCTCTACACAATACTGTTTAATCCAGCAAGTCCTTCCTACCTTAAAGAGCGGTTTAAATTTTTACATACAGCCAACAGCTTCAATCTTCGCTCATCGTTCAATCTTCGTCTTCATACTCCCACTTACAGTACTGGTTTTTACAAATCCTCTTTCACTTTTCAAGCAGTCCATCTCTGGAATGCTTTGCCAGAACCAGTGCGGAAGGCCAAGTCGCTACCGATTTTCAAGGCTTTGGTTAAAAAATTCTACCTCACTGGTGAAGTGTGAAATTGTTGCATTTATAAAAATTTTATAGTATGTATCTCTTTTAGTTATATATATACAACTATTTTGGTATAGTATGTAAGGTATTTGTATTTATTTATTGATAAATTTATATTTATTTATACTAGGTACTTACTTGTTTATTTTATTTTACTTATTCATAATTACTTGTGTGCACTAATTTCTAAGTATTACATAAAATTATATCCTGTGTTTATGTAATTTAATTATTGTTGTTTATGTACATCTACTACCTTCTCTATTTTTACTGGTCCAATCCGTCCCAAGGTTGTCTGGAAGAGATCGCTTTTAGCGATAAGACCGCCGTCTGTACTATTAGGTTAAGAAAAATCCTGTTAACATTTAATTTCTGGTGTACAATAAAGTGTTCTCTATCTATCTATCTATCTAAAAGTTCAGAATGTACCCGGAAAAAAAAACATACTTTTATTTACATTATTTTTGTGTCTGGATAAATAAACTTCAGGAAATTATTAATAAAACGAATGGTTTTAATACCAACGAAGCTCAAAACTTTAGTGCGGCAGCCGTAACTACAGTAAAATATGCTTTTAAAAGGAACTTATTTGACTCACCTGTTTCGCCTGTAAGTAGTTGTCTATAGAGTTTTTCCCGCTTGGCTAACAAAATCATTTCCTCGCTTCTGTGAGATGAAAAGTTTTGTGTTTCGCACGAATGCAATATTATTTGCGTCTCGTGCTTCTGAATACCTCGCTACGCTCAGGTTTCTTTTTTTGAACCACTCGCTACGCTCGTGGCTCAATTTTAGAAACCTTCGCTAGCTCGGTTTTCAATACAAGCACTCGCCGCAAACAATAATTTTGCATTCTTGCATAACAAATAACTATTTTACGAAAACTGATTTGATGTCTTAAAATAATTGTTCTCAAATAAGTTACATAACTATGTTTTGATAATAATAAAGTAATGTCATCTTACGTTTGGGACGAAATAAAAATAAAAATGTGATGGTTTAAATAAATAATATGCGAGACAGATTATTTAAAAACATAGGTACCTAGATAAAAATTTAATATATTATTATGATCACGTACCTAAAATGTTGCAAAGTAAACAAAACTAAAATGATGTCTTGCGAATGAACTTTATTACAAGTTAAAATATTATTATCCGTAGCCAAGGTAGGACCTTTTACGAAATCTTTCCGTTTATTTGACTTTACAAAACGGTAAGTTTAAGTTAAATTCGAGTTGGGCTTTCGAGTATTGGTCCAGGTTAATTTGGTTGGTGCTCGGGTTGTTATTCTTGTATTATAAAAATATGTAGCCTGTACAATGTACACACGACAGCACGTCGACCCTTACACGCTAGCACTCTACTCGGTTACGTTACGGACGACTTTATAACAAAAGTGTACACTCTGACGTGCTGTCGTGTGTACATCACATGTCCCTCTAGCTGGGCAAAGGCCTTATAAAGGAGAGAGAGTTCGAGCTTAATCACCACGCGTGCTCAATGCGGGTTGTCAATTTTTGCGTTGAGGGTATATGCCTCATACGCTCAGGTTTCCTCATGGTGTTTTCCTTCAACGTCAGCGAGTGGTATTGCTAATACAATTTCCCAAAATATACGTAACTTTGAAATTAATAAAATCATAGTCGCATGCCCGCACCGGGAATCGAACCTGGGCCTCTCGCTTTCGAGTCCATTTTTCTACCCACTAGGCCACCACAGCTTCTTCTTGTATTTTGTCATTTGCCGAATAAGCCATCTGCGTTCCTCGTTTCGATGCGTCCAGCCCAGCCATTAACAAATATTCGCATTCATTATATTTTTTTCTTAGTGTTAATTTAAAGTCTCGTAGAAGCTATCTCCATTGCGAATTTCTTCAAAAACCATCTAGTCATTCCAGCATGTTAGTGGTGTTATAGGAGTAACTGTCGTGTGTCGTGCTTTCGTGTGTACTCATTACAAAACCATTTTTTTATACGCAACGAATTTATGAGAGGCGATCAGTGAGATGGTATAATTGATCGATGAAGATTAACGAATACCTAGTATCAATGATAGTTATTTAATTTAATGTGCTTACCTCACAAGCAAGCCTACTCCATCTAAAACAATGTCCCAGGCACTGCAGCGCCGAGTGGTCTCTTCACCCATCTAGTGTGAGTGAAGGTGCCACTGGACGCTGTATAAATCATGTCATTACGTAGATGCAAAAGGCCTTAGTCTAGTCACATTAAATCCTCAGAATAACAGCCCCCTAGGTCAAGTTTCACAATTAACGTTTATCTTTTAGCGAGTTGACGGCTGAGTAATCAAAACCTTAAATTGACGGAATTTTGTGCGTTTTCAAATAAGTTCGTGACCGAGGAGGAACAAGTAAGACTTCATCTCTTTACCTATTGGGTTAACTGTATGATTTTCCCACTATTATAAATACAAGATTGTGTGTCTGTTACTCTCACGCTGAAACGGCATAACATCTGAAACAGGGCCTTTTTGAAATACCTTGTATAGTACAAAAGCTAGTAGTAAAATATTTTCACTGATAAAGTATGTAAAAGATTTCAATTTTAGCTAGAAAATCAAAGTATAAGTTCTATCAAAGACTATATTTTACTGTCTAAAAGCTATCAATTAAACAAAACACTAATTACAATCAAAGGCTAACGACCGCTACCGATTTTAACCTTTTTTGGACCATAAAAAAACAAAGCTCGAAATAAAAGCGGCATGGCATCGATACGTCGATCGCACTCTGAGGGATCGTAATTATACGCTTTGTGGGCCGTCAAACAATACAGTAACAGGGACCTTAGCCTGTAACGCAATGGTGCCAAAATGGGCTGCCGGTTGACGGCTTCAATTTTTCTTCTTTTGGTGCCATCTACTATCGAAGGTCGGCTATCATTGCGGCCACTTTGGCCCGTGATGTTGCGGCTCGAAAGAGTTGTGAGTGGCTTCATTTACGATTTATTAATGCTGTCGGTCGTTTTAATGTTTTTGTAGTACACACGACAGCACGTCAGACTGTACAGTTTTGACTGTACTGTTCAGTTTCTGTACTAGTCGGCTACACCGACATAATACAAGTAAGTTTAACCGTTTACGAAATACAAAATGTACAGTTTTGTTATAAAATCGCCCCTAACGTAACCGAATATAGTGCTAGCGTGTAAGCGTCGGCGTGCTGTCGTGTGTACAGCAAAGAATAGTCTGATTCTAATTCTAGAGGTTTACCTAGTTCGCTGCTTGTAGGAGAAAAACGAGGAAACCCCGGTTTTGTCCTTCTACTGGGACGCCATCGCTACGCCATTGAGTTACAGGCTAAGGCCCCTAGTATGCTCTGTCTGACCAACTTGGTGTGAGCTCCGTCCGTTGCGTATAAATTTCAAAAAAGTTACCGTTAAATAAAGCTGACCGCAAATTCGGAACGGGGCGGTGGCGCGCATAGCGGAGCGTTCAAGCGTTGTATGAAGCATGTATTAGAACGCTTCTAACGCTGACTGTGAACGCTGCGTGCTAGCGTGCACGCGCCGCAGATTCGAATTTGAAGCAAAATTACTCCTAAATCGAATTTGAGTTCAGAGTAGCTACCACGAGTGCGTAAAAGCTATGCTGGACGTCTGCCGGACGTCTGTCATGTATCCTAATACTATAGTAGTAAGGTTGCTTATCCAACTTATCACTTTCAGTGACAGTGACAGTAAGCACTCGTGGTAGCTGCTCTGTTGCAAAGATGTCGGACGGTCTTGTGTTTTTCTCTAGTTCCATTATTCAGGGAGGAAATCGTGGACTACGTTTTTATGGAAAAAACACTACTGTGATATCCTCTTAAGCCCCAGGGGGCAGATATTCGGGAATCTCGCATTCTACAGTCATTTCGTCCATTTGCCAAAAATTCTGGGATTTTTCACAGACAGAAATTTATTCTGGGAGAAGTGTCTAGGCGCATCCCGCTCTGTCTACAAAGTAAGACTCTAAAATACAAAGTATTTAAAACACTTCGACAGACGGAAACGGCGTCGAGCAAAGTGATTTATAAAGTAGTCAGATGTGTGTGCCGATAAGGATCTTTGTTTGTCTCGATACCACAACATAGACATGTACAGAGGATCCGAAGTGCTTTTAGCGTAGGTATCTACTCTCAAGAAAGAGAGCCTTCCAAGCCACAGGTTTCTTTCTATAACGCGCCGCACACACCGCCCGGAGTTCTGCGTTCCGCGTTCAGAGTTCTGTATTCCGCGTTCAGAGTTCTGTGTTTCGCGTTCAGAGTTCTGCGTTCCACGTTCAGAGTTCTGAGTTTTGAGGACTAGCAACTGTGCAGATTTTTTTTCGGTACAAGCACACTGAAGTGGACATGCTACTGCACCAAATGTATGGAAACAGAATATTTGTTTCGCCCCCACGGATAAGTAGCCGTCCGTCTTACCACCCTGTAGAACGCTACAATAATTGGAATAATTTAAACACTGGATAGTTTGGTAGTTACTTGTAACAAACTTTGATTTACAAATTGCTTTCCTTTTTTTTAATATTAGGTATAAAGAAAAGTAATAAAAGCCGCAATTATTATTTTACCTTTTTCGACAAGTGGAAGTTTTGTGTCATTCTGTATTTTTGATACCGTGGGCTGTATCTGTGGTTATTGTTTTTTTTGTTCATTGTACTTAAAGCTATTTATACAACAATAGAAATTTGGGGTCCTGCAGTCGAATAAAGGACCCTTATAATCTAATTTATTTATACGGTTCACAACTTTAGAAAATCAATTTCTAAAAGCAGGGAAAGAGATTAAATTTTACCTCATTTTATTATCAAACACAGATGTGGTAACGGGAAATGATAACATGTTCCATACAACAAATTACAAGAAATAAACCAATAACCTACGAATAAATCCCACACAACTCAAAAGTTACCGTATAGTTCTTGTTCGGGATTTATTCGTAGGTTCTAGGATCTGGAATCTAAACCTTAGGTCCTAAAAATAGTTAAGCCTAGAATCTAGGGGTAAGAATAAAACCCGCCGCCGCAAAAAAGTGGCTACGGAACTTTTCAATGCATAAAACACTACTAAGTACGTAGCTAATGATAAATCCCAAAGATAAAATGTTGTACAGTTTTTGTAGCGTATGATTGGTCCCATTATTGATTAGTAGATTAATGATCTGCGGCATCGATTGTATTCTCTGTGCTCTAATGAGCCTTTTTAATTCTATGTCTGTTGTTAAGGGGTAGTTTCATCAATATCAAATGATTGTTTAAGTCGCTAATAAATAGTGAAAAATTACAGATTTTAGCAACGGGTGATTCAAACAATATTTTGTTAAAAGAATTATTTCAATGGACCTTTTAACGGCCCCACGAGACTTCAATTTTATTTTACAGCGTCCAGTGGCACCTTTACTCACACCTCACACTAGATGGTTGAAGTGACGACTCAGAGTGGCTGCAGTGCCTGGAACATGTTTACATGTACCATCTCACTACAAAATAATATAGTACTTACCTCTTCTAAGAATAGATCAAATATTAAATAGGTTATTTCCTTAGAACTTGCTTCAAAGCATTATAATGTATTATTGTCTCAAACAAGAGCATCTAATAATATGAACTCGCAAATAGATTAAATTCTATAAATAACTATGTCTCCGCTCTGTGCGAGCGATTTCTGAACAATATTATAATAATATTTAAGTAAGCCAAGAATTTGAAACATTATTGTAGTAATACTACCTACACCAGCTTAGTAAATAAGTTTCAAATTGAAATTAATTTTATTGACACAAAAACCACAATCAAGGTAATAAAATAACAAACATTTTTGATACTTATTCGCTGGCTGATGATTGATACATCAATAGATGATACCCTGTCTCCTACACTAGGTTGCCCTGTATTTTAGGAGTCCAGTGAACACAAGGGGAGTGTAGATAGATAGAAAGGTCGAAAGCAGAAAGTTTGTAGTTTTTTCCTGGCATGTTATTAATTCCGGGGCCAAACCACTACCTAAATAGAATATGTAAAAAGTGTAATGAACAAAGTTGTAGAGAATTTCATCAGCTTTCATTATGTAGTAGAACAAATTTTCCTAAGACGCATCGTATTCAGATGTAAGTAAGCATTAAACAAAAAAATTGGGACCTTCTTCGTTAACTACACAAGTAAAAGTCGAATGAAATGAGCTGCGTAAATGTATAATTTATTATTTAGAGTGTTGTCTTGGTCAGTGACACCCGACTCAGAGAAGATAGTTTTATAACTAAAAGAAAGTTTTTTTTATGGAAGTTTTTTTTCAATATTTTCTTAGGTTTGCACGAGCACTACAAGGTGTTACAAAAGTACCTAACTCTTTTTACAGGGTAATAGCACCCGGTTATAGGGATCACAACCTAAATATTTTTTTTTTGGTCTATGATGTTCCGTTAATTTTTAAATTAATAAAATGTGAACGATGTGGCGGGAGAAAAGTATATTTTAAATATTGTTTTCATTGACTTTCACAATGTTTTAACAACTCAAAGCTATGTAAATGCACCTGCACGCACAAACATATTTTTAAATTTGAGCTAATAAAAAAAACAAAAGTTAGGAAATAATATAAACATTTATAATAAGTTGAAAAACGCACTAGCACGGGTTAGTGCTTTAGAAAAAACTAAAAGTTATGACAAATTTTCATTTTTGAGGTTATAAAATAAAAATTGTTTTTTTCAACTTTATTTTACAGATTTGACATCCTGTTGACCAGTAGGTTACACCATGTAAAAAGAGTTAGGTACTTTTGTAACACCTTGTATACATAATTTAAACACAATTTTTTTTTTAAACAATGGAAAATGTAAAAACTTTATAAAAAGAGTGTTAAATCTGTTAAAAAAATTGTGGTTAAATTAAGTATGCACCTGCACGCACAAACATATTTTTAAATTTGAGCTAATAAAAAAAACAAAAGTTAGGAAATAATATAAACATTTATAATAAGTTGAAAAACGCACTAGCACGGGTTAGTGCTTTAGAAAAAACAAAAAGTTATGACAAATTTTCATTTTTGAGGTTATAAAATAAAAATTGTTTTTTTCAACTTTATTTTACAGATTTGACATCCTGTTGACCAGTAGGTTACACCATGTAAAAAGAGTTAGGTACTTTTGTAACACCTTGTATACATAATTTAAACACAATTTTTTTTTTAAACAATGGAAAATGTAAAAACTTTATAAAAAGAGTGTTAAATCTGTTAAAAAAATTGTGGTTAAATTAAGTATTTTTGTATTTGCATTGTTTAATTTGTTCTATGATAACTGCGTCTTCGCGGCCTACCTCTGCTGCCAGCAGACGGACATTGAAGTCGAGGTAGGCCGCGAAGACGCTGGCGGGACGATCTCGTCAAATACATGCCGGAGTGGTCTGAGGTGGCCCAGGACCGAAAAGTCTGGACTGAAGTGGGGGATCGAGGCCTTTGCCCAGAAGTGGGACCCTAACACGGTACCGAGGATAAGTAAAAAAAAAAAAAAATGATTACTGCGACGAGCGGCCACCCCCGGCCGCTCAAAGCGCGCGCAAAGTGGCCGATAATGCGAGGTCGGCCGCAACTATAATGCCCACAATTTAGTTGTAGTTGAAAGACGTCTAGCCCTTAACAAGATATCACGTCTGCTTTTGGCCCGCCGCTACGCCATCACGCTGCGAGCCACCAGCTAGGTATGAAATGAAGAGGTTGTAATCAAAATAAATGGACAGAGGTGTAACCGCATTACATTGAACTCAACATGGACGTAAAATAGCAATATACACTTTCGATAATGAATAAAATAAGAAAACATTTACTTACAAAAACTAACAACTAGAAAAAAATAAAACTTGGAACCTTTATGGAATTTTTCATTATAATCAGAAATTCTTTCTTACTATAGCGACTCCATAGGGACTCCATGGTCGAATACTAACTTCAAATAAAAAAAAAAATAGGCCTATCCTAAGATTCATGGAGTCTTCAGACAAGAATCAAGGAATTAGAAGTGCAAGAAGAAATTATTTCCTAAAAATTAGAAGGTAAGTACAATAGATACGAATAAAACGTTGACAAAATGTAAAAGTAAAGAAATAATTACCTTATAAATCCGCTTACAAGAGTTTATATTAAGACGAGATTTTTTTTAATACACCCATAAACAAAATCTGCTTATAGCCCATTGAAATAAAAAACAAATTGTATATTCATACGTTTAGTCGGCATTCACCGCTTTGTATCGAAGAAACCGCCGTCGTCGGTGTTTGTAAGAAGGCCATTGAATCAAGAAATCCGGACCCACAGAACAGATGTCTGTCGATTACCTACTGGTAATTTCACAAATTGCCCTTTTCCTCTCCTTGCGCGTTTGCGTGCTGAGACATTTCTTTGAGCTCCGTTGTCACCTCGATATTATTTTTGCCTTCCAGCAGTTGAACAAATTTAACCCTTAGGTCTTTACGATCAAGGATCATGCGAGGTGTGCGCGCAATTTGGTTTTTCGTCCCTGGATTTTTTTGCCCCTACTAACTTTAAAATTTGCGCAGATGGACCGCTTGGTTCAAACAATTAAAGTATTATATTTAATAGTCGTCATTTCAAGCTTGAACTCAAGTAGGTGATCTCAGAAAAGTCAAATGCTAATGTCATGTCAAGCCTTGTCTAATGTCAATGTCAATCTCAATATAGTGTCTATTAATATGCTGACAGCTACTCAAGATTGACATTAGCCAAGGCTTGACATTAGCATTTGACTTTTCTGAGTTCACCTACTTGAGATCGAGCTCAAATAGGTAATCTCAGACGACTCTTAATACCACCTTAAGATTACCACAGACACTGAAGAAGCAAAGTTCAAAGTAGTAATAGCCATTAAGTGAAGCTAATCATTTCCTTTCGTAACACTTATTTACGAAAAAAATATTCACGAAACAACTACCTAGCACCTTTTTAAATAAAACAATGCATGCTCTTCGGCTGCCACAAATAAGTTTGGTGAAGAAGGACAGAAAATAAATATTATTATCGTGGAGACCGACAGAAAATATCCCGGCCGCGGAAAACCGTTAGTAACCGACACACCACCACCACACTGCATTCGTTATTTTAATCTGTGTTATGTCAAATACAGAACACTAATGTAAAAAATTGACACGCCTTATCACATCACTTTCAAACGATATTCAATAACTGTCCATTAGAATATAGCTTGAAGGCTTGCCTTCTGTTTCTTACTTAATTCTTGCTAAGTAGCCTTGTTGTTTTTGTTTTTTTTTTCAACGTATTTAAGGCCGCTTCTTCCTTGAAAGTTCAGTTTTTGATACTATATGATTGTTTGTCTTATTATTGTAATTATGGTTTTGAGTTCTAGGTCATGCACGTGAGATCTTTTGCTTCCATTTTTTGCTGTTTCACCTTGTTATTTAGGATTTTTCTAAGTAATGAAATGTTGTATACAGCGTCCAATGGCACCTTCACAAGTGGAGTGACCACTTGGACGTTGCAGTGTCTGGGACATGTTCTTAGATGGAGAAGGCGTGCCCACTGCCCAGCACCTATACTTATAAGCGGTCGTAATCCATTAAGTAGAAGACCCAGGTTCGAATCCCAGTGCAAGCATGTACATATGAATCATCATCATCATTATTAACAGCCCACATTTGCCCACTGCTGGGTATAGGGCTTTTTTCCTTCACGCTACACTTGTAAGTAATGCTCGTAATATTACAAAAGATATTATCACACAATGGTGTCATGAAATATTACGCATTACATGAAATTAATTAGGTAACTGTACTGCAATGAAGTGTTATGTTTCATGAAGTGTCATGTTTCATGAAGTGTCATGTTTCATGACGTGTGCTGAATTGTCAAGTTTCATGAGGTGTCATGTGTCACTTTTTGGGGGTCATGATATTATGTAATATCACGCGGTATGAAATATATCATGTTATTAAAGTGCACTGTTTCGCGCATATCTACTTCACGCCATCCTCCTTGGTCTCTCGCCACATGCAATCCCGGACCCTCTGTCGCTGTACCTATGAATAATAAGGGTGGCATTAAGTCGTCAGCTCAAGCTCGAACTTAAGTAGGTGATATCAGAAAACAAAATCAATCGAACTTGAGTAGCTGTCAGCATATTAATAAACACTAGCTTGAGCTTGACATTGAATAAGCCGACTTGGGACCTTGGCTAATGTCAATGTCACGCTCAAGCTATTCATCGGTTGATTTTGTTTTCTGAGATCACCTACTTGAGCTCGAGCTTAAGCTGATGACTATTAATGCCACCCTAACATACCTTTGGAAATAGGTAGCTCACCCCTTCTGATCATCGATTTCGTTGCCAGAATATGAAAGCAGCGTGAGGTCAGTACACATGACAGCACGTCGACCCTTACACGCTAGCACTCTACTCGGTTACAACAAAAGTGTACAGTCTCACGTGCTGTCGTGTGTACCTATCTATATGCGTTGATCCAGTTCGGTAATAGAATATCACCCGCGTTTAGATTGAGTTGGTAGCCATTCCGCTCCGCCGATGCAATTTCCTATATTAGTCAGTCATGGGAATTGGTAAAGAAGGCGATCTCTTCCGGAGTTCGCTTTTCTAGTTTCATCATGATTTTATTTGATCACTTTCGATCAAATAACTCTCGCCACTCTCGCCGGCACCAACTGCGTCTGCGGCACCCACCACCTCATACAGTGCCCAGACTCTCCATTCACGTGCACCACCGAAGACCTGCTGAAAGCGACACCCAAAGCCATAGCAGTCGTGAAGCACTGGCTGCATGCCTTATAATACTTTTGATACTCTCTCACGAATAAGAAGATCATGATTTAATTTTTTTCCAGCCAGCTCTTGCAGGGGCGGGTACAATTTTGACTGTGCAATTTTGTTATAAAGTTGCCCATAATGTAACCGACTATGGTCCACTTGCGTCAACCCGGGTTAGCCAGTTAATTCCGAGTTAATGTCAATAATTTATGTATGTATGGAATAATTGTATGTCAAATTAACGCAGAGTTAGTTTTGGCTAATCCTGACTGACGCAAGTCCGCCTTAGGAGAGTTGCTGTCAACTGTATACGTTAATACACGAGCAAGTTTAAAAATGTTTCGCACAGATTATTTTTTTTCTTTATTAATGCACCTATGAACCCCTTATGAACCACAGAGGTACGGAGAACCTCCTATCATTCTTATCACCGCAGATTTGTTTTGATGTTATATAAATTTTGACACTATACATGTAACAATACACGGTACTCCTTTTTATCTTTATTTACGGGTTTGGTACACAATTTGACCATGTCACATTATGACACTTTGCATTATTATTTTAGTTGGACACTAATTTCGTCATAGATTTGACATGATTGATTCTGACATCTTCGGACTACAAAATCGCGTTTATTGATACCAATGTAATAGAGTCAATAGAGCTGTGAGACTGAATGGCTTTCTATGTTTTGGATAGAGACTGAATGGGACAGTTTTTGGCGATTTTGGGTATGAAAAGGCATTTCGGTGGCTTTGGTGGATCTGGCAACATTAAATGTTTTATAAAATTGTGTTCTAGCTTTGGTCACAACGAAGATACAGGGGGGTCAAAATTCCCGCGAGTTGCTTCCAGAAAAGTATGGTACGGGGTGCCTCTGTAAGTATTGCTCGACTTGTCTCGCCTCACGTGTTTTTCCCAGACCACCTTTGGATAGACAGGAGGATATAAAGGGCGCCACATGCCAAACCTTTAAAATAACCCAAAAAGAGGTCTGGAAAAAACACGTCGTGAGGCGAAACGAAACGTCCGACGGAACGTAGAGACAAAAAATCATCTAAACAATGTCTCAACTACCGCAGCGTCCGAATAATTACTTCACTATCTAAGTATCTATGTAAATCTCTATTATTACACTTGATTATAATAATTTTCCCTTCGAACAACATTAAAGGCAATTTATATTATACAAAGCAATTTCAATTTCCTTCTGCATACATAATAATCCAAAGGAATCAGTAGCCATTACGGCACAATCTCTCCAGTGCTAAGACATAAAATACATTACGGAATTATCAGCGATTCTAACACGAAAGTAGAATGACTACTGAAGCAGAGGTTCTTCGTTTATGTAAAAACATCGTGAGAAAACTTGCATTAAAAAAATATATACAGGGTGAATTTTTGAGACGGGGCAGTAAGGGCAGTGAGACGAACCAGATTGATTTTCCAATCGATTCGCCCAACATTCACAAATAAATAAATAAAACGAGAAATTCATCATGTAAATAATTGCGCCATCTGTTTGTGAAATTGGGAACTACGTTGTCAATTTTCAACTAATCAAATAAATATTAATAAGAAAATCATAACGCCATCTATGGGGCAAAGAGGGAACTAATCAATAGGCGACATCTTGCGGAAGGAGGAAGAACTACTTCAGCAGTATTAGGAATGGTTTGAATTTACTAAGTTTAAAAAGCGAAGTACTAGGATTCATTGAGTTGAAAACGCGAAGTACCACTAAATTTCCTTTACTGGGTTCCTTACATTTAATTGAGAATTATCAAGGCAATATTATCAAGGCCGAGGCCAAGTGTAGGTAGATAATGGCGCGAGATTTGTCCAACAAACGGCCATCGCATATTCAAAATTCGAATGTAGTGATACGTTAATGGAGTTTTCGGGATTTGGAAATAAAATTTGGTATTGACGGGCCGCCATCATGGAAATCCCTTGCACTTCATGCAGGTTGACGTTTACGGGGTTTTCATTGAAACCTAGGGATCTCTTGGAGAGTGAAGTGAAGTTGTTTCATGAGGAATATCTCTCACCCTTTCCCGCTTGAGACATGTTTCATATATTCTAGCTCATTCTTTCAGTTCTATGTTTTACTTTAATGGAGGAAATGTCGTAATTTTCTCTCACTCTTTCACACCTATGTGATAATTAGTATAGGACTATCTTTATTTTCTTCTTCGAACTGAAGTAGTAGTTTTTCATAGGGAATTTTTGGAGCATGGGAGAAGCGGTATAAAACGTCCAGCGCGGTAGCGGGAGCGATTATTATTCGTCGGATTTTCCTAGTGAATTTAACTTTGGTGATTATTTCAAATAACTGAGAGTCTTGTTGTTCGCTTGAACCTTGCTGGTTGCATTTTTGAGTTGCCAAAGTGTGTCAGACTAAGAGCCAAGGTACCCCTTGGGTTAGTACGACATTTTTGATCTTGTGGTTGATTCCCTGGCGACAGATTTCTTGGGAAGCCTCTGCTTGATTATATTTGGTAATTTGATTATAGCGATTAGCTCGGAGAGATTCTAACGTGGTGTTTTCGTGGTTCTATGAATTGCGGAGGCATAGCGAAGGGATTTCTATCTGCGCAGAGGCAATTAGTTATCGCGGTCGAAATAATTGATTGTTTTTGAAGTTCGTGCTTTTGTAATTTAACTTAGTTGAGTGTTGCTGAAATAGTATTCTTGTGTCATGCTAAGGTGTGCCTTGGAGATGCAGGAATATTATGGAAGTGACTTTGTTTTATTTTACGCAAAGAACAATCAATTATATTTTAAAGTTTTGTTAGATTCACTAGTGAGGCAATAACAGAGACATGGTTCTTTGTTAGAGAATAGTGTGTAGCCGCTGTCTCCTCGTTTTTTATTATTACGAGTTGCTAGCTACTCGGGCATTGGTTTATTTAGAGCGAGCGCTTATTTGACAAAACTCTGGATACACCCTTGCGTCGCAGCCTTATTTATATATTTATCTATACACAAACATATAGGGAATTGTCAAGTTCATGGCGTGATCCCAATCCTATTGCTCGAACTTGACACTTTTGGGTTATAGGGACACACTTAGGTACACACCTAGCTGCGAACCCACAGCGCTTTCTCTTAATTTCACTCTGCTAGCAAATCTTCATTGCACAATCGAAGATTTGACATCACACACTACACGTTTAAAGTAAATGTGAAGCTGAATGCTTCTAGCTTGTCTCAACACAGTAGAAATTGCGGGGATAGAGGGATAGGCTGGGCGATAGACACATTAGGCTAGGGATCGCGTTTTATTGGGAGTCAATAACTTAGTTAGGCAATTTAACCTTCCAAATAACTTCTTTATTGAATTTTGCATCGGTTTTAGCTTGGGGAATGGGTCAGTGTTTTGTATTGAAAATTATCCGAGGTCAAGCAAAGCAGTACCTTAGTCAATCTTCATACCATGTGGGTGAAATTGTCTAGCAAACAAGGATTGTTTTTGATATGATTCAGTGTCTCCGTTTCACGGGTTGAAATTTGGTGTAACATTCGATCCAAACCTTAAGATAACTTACCTTATGAATATTCAGCACGATGATGGTAGGAAATAAAATTATACCAATTTATAATTAAACTCAATAAATAGAGTTCTGTTCAGTCTAATAAAAAGAGACTAACCTGATAATATAAAATTATAAAGTGTTATAAAACATTTTCATAACCATTATAAATAAATATTCATCTTCGCATCCGAACTGCCTAGCAAGGAGTTTGAGCTGTGAACCTTTTAGAAAAATCTAATGGGAAATATTTGAAGGTAGAAATCTAAAAACTACTTTTCCAAATAAATGGAATTATCTGTTAGGATCAGAGCTATTTAGTGAAGAATTAGTTCTATTGACTTTTTTAATTTGCCTAAGGGTATATTTTTATTGAAATTAAAACCTTTTTATTCTAAAATTTATGGAATAATAATTTGCTTCTCAAGTTGTAAATTCTTGCATTGTGAAATGATAGAAAAAGAAAGTCTATTCGTTCACAAAATAAAGTAAAATTAAGATTCATATTATAATAATGTAAATTTTGCAGAGAATTTGCCTGTATTTTATTATTGGATTTGAAACTTAAGTAAAATAAATACTTACTAATATTTCTTGTTCAGCACAAGAATGAAGTGCAAATGAACATAGAATTTACTCAATATTAAATGTAAATTTCAATAGAGAAATTAATAACAATTTATGTCCAAAAGAGATGACATAACTTTGTTATATTATAAAATCTTGAAGCACACATGTGAAGTTTCTTGCTGGTTCTTTTCTTCATGATAAGTGCTTTACGAACCAGTGGTACTCATAAATTATTTCAATGAATAAAGTAAAGTTAAATGTAATAAAATTATTTTGGAGAAAAAAAAGTTGGAGGGAAACCCAATTCCACAAGAGGTGAGGTTTACTAGGTTCAGCGGGTCGGAGCTGTCCTTTTACCAACAAACAAAAATGTTTGTATGATTTTTAGCATACAATTAATTCACTTTATCGAATTTCTAATATTTATCTTTTATTTCAATGGAAAAATGTCTGAGTAAAGTTCACAGTATTTAAATGAAGTCTCAGTATAATTTAACTACTAAGAAGTTGATAATGAGTTTCAATCTAGTAGTAAAAGAAGGCAAAATACTTTAATTTAGCTAATTAATTTCCTTTACTATCTTTTACACTGAATGAGTAGGGTACTTTTAACTTTGCGGCATACATACCTACGTTATTGTCCTAGTAAGCATCGCACTAATAGTTGTTATATTATGCATTATAAATTCACTTTAATCTATCTAAAAGCTTCCTTTAGCTAAGCATTATAATTCTGACATTAAGGCAATTAAAACTAGAAATAAAGAAGGCAGGGTAGGTTTATTCATTTAATTACTTACGTTTGTTTGATCACTATTACTTTTCTACAACTAATCACTTCAATATTCTATTATTTTTCACTGATAGGTTTGTTATCACTATAGCCAGCTTTCCAAGAGATTACATACTTTCCCTAGTAAGAGTCTTGGTTAATTCGGGTTCATAATGTAGGTCCTACCACTAGAACGATCATGTCAAAGGCCATAATTAATTTTAAATTCACGGATTAGTTAGTTACATTATTTCTATTTAGTTACATTATTTATGTGGTTCCCGCGAAATTTATTTATGTTCTGTTAGGTTTAGTAACGTAGGTCGAATAGAGGGGGTGGTTACAATCTGTGGGGCCGCGATCAGGATTTATCTATTTATTTATATTATTTTAGGTCTCTTGTAATGCTGTGGGTTACAATGGGGTGCCGTGGCGTAGGATCTGTTTATTCTATTTATTTATGTGGTGCTCCATTTGAGCACACAATTTGTTGTCGTGTGGGTTGTGAGAGGTACGTGATTTCTTGGAAAGTTGACTTCAATTCACTAGGTTACTTATTTCACTAACACTTTTGCACATAGCGTCTTGTTTGTCTTCAGACGAGAGCTTCGAGGTTGTAGGCAAAGTCAGATTCTTCGTTTTTCATTTGCTAGATGACTCTTCTGAAAAGAAACAACATTGGGAGTTTAGTTGGGTTGGTCAAGTCTTTAAACGATTAGCGAGCAGATTTTACGTGATGGGGGGCGAAAGCCCATGTATTTGTTTCTATTTAGTTACCTGTTTAGCGTGGATAATAGATTTCCATGGGTTTCATGTCTAATTCGATTCTTGATTAGTTTCTCTTGATTTGCAGTTTTGCAGCATGTTTTCTTCGTTACTCGACGTGTTGAAGTTTATATTGGTCGTTAATTCGGGCTTCTACGTTGAAAAATAGGAAAATCTTCTAGTTATTTGCAGATTTTTGACACGTTGTTTGTTCATGTATTGCATTAGCTTGTCGTGCACGAGCGTTTCACAAAATGGCGGCCGTCGGGCGACACCGCGAGTACCGCGACACCGTGGCGCCGCGCTGGCTGCCGTGCGCTGCGCTGTGTTGTGTTGTTTGAGCGAAAAGGGGCGATTCTGGAGTGCAACTGGTAGATGTTGTATTGTTGTGGGCGATATGGCTTGCGAGGAGAAAATCGGTAGGCTAGTTGTTGTTATTCATTTGTATTTTTATTGTTATACTAGCTTTTGCCCGTGACTTCGTCCGCGTGAACTGTAAAAAACAGGGTTTGTACTTTGCTTTGGTCTTTGGTGTGGAGGACAGATGGTTTATTGCCTGTGTGTTTTACTGATAAGCTAGTGTCCCTATTCAAAATTTCATCCATATTTGTTGAGCCGTTTCTTTTAAATTAACTTTATTTAAAATTTCATCCATATTGGTTGAGCCGTTTCTTAAAAATAACATTATTTAGAATTTTATCCATATTTGTTGAGCCGTTTCTCTAAATTAGCTATATTAAAAATTTTATCCATATTTCTTCAGCCGTTTCTCTAAATTAACTTCATTTAAAATTTCATACATATCTGTTCAGCCTTCTCTATAAACTAACTGGTTTTCAAATTTCATCCATATCTGTTCAGTCTTTTCTATAAACTAACTGGATTTCAAATTTCTTCCATATCTGTTCAGCCTTTTCTATAAACTAACTGGTTTTCAAATTTCATCTATATCTGTTCAGCCTTTTCTATAAACTAACTGGATTTCAAATTTCATCCATATCTGTTCAGCCGTTTCATTAAACTTAGTGTATTTCAAATTTCATCCATATCGGTTCGGCTGTTTCTTTAAGCTATCTGTATTTCAAGTTTCATTCATTTCCGTTCAGCCGTTTCAGCGTAAAGGAGTAACATTTGACTTTTATGAACTAACTATAAATAATAATTCCATTTAATGACGTTTAGCCAAATTGAGAAACAAGAAAACAATTAAGATTACATTGCGGATTTATTGTAGGTAGATTTACCGTAAGAAACGAGAATAGGCCCTCTATATTAATTTTTTTAGGTCTATGTCATCCCACTTTAATTTGCATTCATTCAATCATTCACTCAAGTCAGGGCATTCACAGACAAATTTTTCTTTTTTTTTTTTGTTCTAGCTAGACACAGATTAAAAAAATAAATAAGTGAGAGCTGTCAATATTGTCAAAAGATTATTGGGATGTTTTTGGAAAATATTTACCTTATTTTTCGGGTCCACAACCAGGTTTACCACGTCTTTCCGAGACACATTTGGCCTCGTTACATTTTACCTATGATTAACTAAGGGACCTAAGAGAATAATGTAAAAATTCACAGGGAAAATAGCTTTTGAAACAAAATGAAACGGCAGGGTTTTCTATCATGTAATTAATTTACTATCATAATAAGCATTGCACTGAGTGCTGCGCTGAGTGGTCTCTTCATCCATCTGTGGGGGTGTCACTCACTGGACGCTGTATGAATCATCTCATTGCGTAGCGTAGACGAAAGGAATTTGTTTTAGAAAATTATTTTCTCTAGTAGTATTGCGGACTCTTGAAGGTTCTCTTCATCTCTTCATGGCGGCACTATTTATCTTGCTAAGTTCAATTTTTCTCTTTCACTGGACTTTGGATCTTGTCGGAGTCTCGGGTTTTTGTGGTAGAAGTTGTCGTGAACAATGTAGATTCATTTTCTTTCTTGTTGAGGGTATTCTGAAAGAGAGAGTAACGCAGAAGTTAGAAAAAGCAAATTCATACGGACGGGGGGGCGGACTTCAGTTTTTCGAGCGGACTCTGGTATTTGTAAGTTCGGGGGGGCGATTTTGTTCTGATCTATGATGGCCTAGGGGTAGAGCGATAGACTTGGAGGCGAGAGACTCAGGTTTGGTTACCGCAGCGGGCATGTAGCTATAACTTTGTTTTTTTCAGGATTGCAGGTACCTACGTTTGTGAATTTTTGTGGCAGTGCTACTCGCTAGTCATTGTGAGACAACCTGAGCGTAAGGGAGATTATACTTTTAGCAATAGACGCCAGTTTGAGTGGTGATTGTGCTCGAACTCACTCTCTGAAAGAGAAGGTCTTTGTCCGGCTGGTGGGAATGTGCAGTTGTACGGGTTATGTCTTGCTTTCTTACCTTATGTTAGCTTTCTTTTGCTTGCGGTTGGTGAAAAAACAGGCACGTTGAGATTTCGTTTGTAGCTCATTGTCCAATTTCAGGTTGCTTTGTTGTCTTGAATTTGCTCATTACACCGTTCCCGCCGACGTATTTGTGCGTAGTAAAGACGAATGGAGATTAGGGGATGTTCCAGGGCACAACTATTGAGGAATATAATAAAGAATAAGCTAGTTAATCGCGTGAAAATAAACTTTGTTTTTGTTTTGTCGTTTGGTTAAACTTGACGTTTGGGTTGGTTGACACATCCGTGAGGTTGCGTTCCGAAATCACAAAAAGTTGTCGCATGTTCTCTTTCACGAACTTTTGAATTTCTTTGTCATAAAGTTTCTTCTTTTCTTTTGTCGGGAGCAGACTGCAGATCCACGTTGTGTAAAGTATTCAAAGATTTCATTCGAACAAATTGTTCTACCTACTTTTAGATTAACTTTTCGCGGTGTTTTCTCTCACTCTTAGGTTGCTAAATCTCATTTTAAATTATCTTGCCAGCGAATATTTGTGTACACGTGAATTTGTGACACCAAGCTGGGAAACCCTCGACTGATTTGGCTTGTGTTCTAGTTTAGATATTCTTTTGGTTTCTTTTGCCCGCTTACTAGATTTCATGACGATCGGACCAAGGTTGCTAAAGTTATCGTCGAACGATCATACATGCGGACGTTCAGGCATTCGGGTGCCGGATTGTTCCAGCGGACTCTGATAACTTCTATCACTTCGCCTCGCTCGCTCGTTTAGCAGACATTCAGACATACAGGTGTCGGATTGATCCAGTGGACTCGGAGAACTTCTCTTGCTCTTGCTTCTTAGCTCACTCGTTCAACAAACTTACAAACATACAGACATTCAGACATACGGGTGCCGGATTGTTCGGGTAGACTCGGAGAACTTATCTTGCTTCGCTCACTTGTTCTTCAAGCTAGAAATTGTTAGTTGACGGTGATAAGACGGTGCGCCTGCTACGATCGTGCTGGCAAACTTTCCCAAGCAGTGAGTTTACGTTAATCAGGCGCTTCGATGTTGGTACATGATGGTCAAATTTGACAGGGTAGGATCTCTCTCTCATGCTAGGCGTGCAGCACAATCGTTTGCAGGGTATTATCAAAGTTGTCAATCTCAAATTCAGTTTCTCAAGTTTCGTTATTTTGTTTTGCTTAGATTTTACCCACAGTGTAAACTTACTCGATTCTAAGTCGGTTAATACGAATATAAATCAAACACAATACATACTTACATGTTCCATATCTGCTTATTTGTTTAATCAAACGAATCTAAAGTTAGCATGCTATATTTTAACAACTGAAACTTGCTTACTTGTCTGTAATTAGTGCAATAATAATTAGTGTACAGGACGCACGTAGGGAGTATTGGAAAACGGGTTGTCTCAACATGTAATATCTTTTAGCATTTAGGATCGTGTAAATTAACCAAATTCAGGCTTGTTACTAGATCCTTATTTACTTTTCTTTCACGCTAGCTTTTAACCGCGACTTTGTCCGCGCAGACTTGGTTTTTCCGTTATCACGAAAAAAAAAAAAGAAATAGCCTAGATCTAGCACTCAGCGATAGATAAGCTTCCTATTAGTGCTAGAATTAAAAAAAATCGGATCAGTGGTTTCGAAGATTGCTCCTTACATACATAATAACGTACACACGATAGCACGTTAGAGTGTGCGCTTTTGTTGTGAAAATAGCTTGTAACGTAGCAGAGTAGAGTGCTGGCATGTGGGGATCGATGTGCTGTCGTGGTACAAACTTTTCTTCTTCATAATAGCGTAGTTAGACGGACAAAGCGGAATTATCAGACAACGGTCTAGATTTTAGATGTAACTTAGCACGGGCTGTGCTATATTTTGGCTAGTATTAGTAAGGAGGTACGATCACAGACTTATAAAAGAGCTTTCAGTTTTGGAAAACGGAGTCATTAAATTATTTTTAAACGTTTGAACTTTTCTATCGGGTGGAATAGAATGTTTCAGTACCTAAAGTATTTTATTATTTCAGTACCTAACGTTATTGAGAACTCTTACATACTATGAAAAGCTGTGATAGTCACTTTTCCAGCGTTACAAAATTAATATACACAGCCACTGTAGGTAGGTAGGTCGATTAAAACGTTCGATTGTCGCATTCCATTCCATTTCGTCATTTGAAGACGCCACATACCTATCATCCAATTGATTAATTCGCGTAGACCGGTAGCTAAGTAGTTAGCGAAATAGATAACGCACTGGACCGGCGATCCGAAAGATGGCGGTTCGAAACCAGCCTCTGGAAATCAAATAGTTTTTTTTCTTGATTCAATTTTTCTTTTGTGTGGATAAACTTTTATAATATTCAGAATTTATTAATTCTCTACAGATTAAGTTGCATGTTAGTTATAGGATAGCTATAGGGTCGCGGAATTATTGCATTAGTGTTACATTATAGATCTAGAGCTGTGTACACGTCATTTCAATAATCTCAAGAACCTTAATAAAATTGAAATTGATTGATTCAATTCGGTGTTGAATCACTACAGAAATTGAATGTTATTTGGGTCTATCTGTATGGTCATTAGGGTAAAAGATTCTAAAAGCTATTCGAGTAAAAATACATTCTTGTATGTATGTAGGTACCTATGTTTTTAGCAAGCATTTTTTTTTATTGAACTTTTGGGCAGGTGCAGATTATGCTAAGTACTTATGCATAATCTAGGTTGATTACAAAGTAGGAATATTAACTCTTCTGTCATAATCATCATTATTATGATTCAAATAATATGTACCTATCATCTGAGAGATTAATTAATTTAAGAACTTTTTATAAGGAAAATGAGTTTGGGACATGTTATGTATATTGCAATTTCAGGAATATTAACTTTTCTATCATAAACATCATCATTATGATTCAAATATTTATCATCTAGGAAATAATTAATTTACGATCTTTATTCGTCCTGCACTTCATTCGGAAGATATGTTTGGAATGTTATGTGTTACAATTTCATTACAAAGTGTTGGTAGAATGAAATTAAAACCAAGGTTTGAAAGTAAGTAGGGTCGGGTAGTAAATAATGGACCGGTGACATATTAAATTATTTATTTATTATTGCGATATTTACGACTGGAATATTATTGGTATAAATTGCACAATTGCATTGCCTGGCGCAGGATCGTGAGAGCTGGTGTGAGCATGGGGAGATTTTTGCTCAGCGGTGGGTGCAAGCAGGCTGATGATGATGATGAAATTGTAGGGTCAGGGTGTTTTATTATGGACCACTGAAATAACATTTTATTATTGATCTATCTAATTAATTAATATTTTTATATCGAAAACCGAAGGTTGTCGGTTTGCAATACCTATAGGGTTAAATAGCATATAATGGACCACCAAAGTTTTTATTATTATTTTTAAACCTATAAATTATCTGGAAGAAATTGTTATTAGCAATAGGGTCGCCAGGTACCTATATTTTGATATTAATACTGTTTATCCTTATATTGTGTTTTAGTGTAATAAAGAGTGTTCTATTCTATTCTAAATTACTAAAAGCTCGTTGAGAAAAATAACAAGTAAAAAGGTTGTACCTAGTATGGGGTCTGGTATTAGGAAATTGAACGTTGAATTTAATTGTTGAATCATATTATTCAATTCACTTTGGGAGAGTGAAGTGATCATTGGTATAAGACATTGTTGTGCCATTGAATTGTATAAATCACCTCGTTGCGTAGATGCAAAGGTTAATTTATTTAAGATTACTTATTTTATTAAAAATAGTTTTATTTTATTAAATCAATTATTATTGGAGATAAACGTTTTGGAGTTTAAGATAGGAGTCCAGTGATGGATCATTGAAGTTAATTATATTATGTTTTGATATCTTTGCAATTGATTTTAGTAAAATGGAGTTATGAAAATAAATAATTAGTTTGTTTAAGAAAGATCTGGTATTCATAGATTTTTAAAGAAAAGGAAGACCTAGTGAGTTTATTAAAGTTTTCCCTGAGTTTTGTGCAAAGTGAATTATATTATCTTTATACTTAATGGTAAAACAGTTTGGGGTTTGTTGTTATAACAAATGAGCCAGATATAAAAAAAAAACACTGATTCATTTGAATACATTACTGTAGTATAACTTTGGTTTACCGCTTCTTCTTTACGTGGGCTTGTGATTCAAATAAGTGGCGTAGAAGAAACGAAAGAGAGAGAATGAAAAGGTGAATGGTGATTCAAGAGATGTATGATTATTATCCTGACTAAAATATATTTATCGACTTGACTGACTATTACTTTAATATTATATTATATGTATGTTAAAAAGGGCTTAATTGAATCAAAAGATTTCCATACGGGAAGAAGCCAAGTTTATGAACAAAGAAACTTTGATACACACACACATTAACAATTACCTTCCTATAAGAGATGGGCATAGATTGTAGATCCGTCACTCAAGAGACACGCTCATGCAAAGCAGGCTTATATGGAGGTCTAACTCTACATGCAGCCACTTGATTTGGCAATCATTTTCCCCACACTAAGTCGTGCGAATGGAGAATCATCACAAACTATTTAATATTCTTGGTGTCAATAATTAATAAGAATTTTATATTTTGCTTGGGACACGTTGATATTTTGAAACTTTTCTATTGGAATAAAAAGTTTCTGGTTTTAGAATTGTTGAGATAACATGGCTAAAGAAGGAGGAGAAGAATATTAGTTTAATTTTTCGAGATTTGACATCAGGCTGATTCTCCTTTCACATTATACTTTAACATACACCAAATTTTAAGATGCGATCTTGTTAAATGGATATCGGGATATGGGGCGGAAGAACTTGTATAGTAAATTATCAATCTTAAAGGATGGTCGGGAGAGGCTACTGTCTCTAGGTCTATAGAGGGGGAAGTTCGTTTATCGAGCTGCGCAGTACAATGATGAAAACGGAGGCTTCATGAAAGAACCTTCTTTCCTTATGAAAGAGAAGAGATTCACAACCTTTTCTTCCCTCATAACAATGGACTCCGTAAATCTTGGGCGAGAAGTTGCTTTACATGATTCAGACGTCAGCTGTTCTGTTATTCATATTCTGAGGTGGTTGACTATTATTTGGTTTAAAATACACACCACACACAAAAAGAATACAGCAAAGGGGAAGTGTTCATAAACTTTGATAGAGTCATTTGTGAATGTCATTTAATTTCTTTGGGGTAGAAGTTTGCTTCAGTTCTTCACTTGCACAATCTTCGGGGGGCGCTGAGACGAACCAGATTGATTTTCCAATCGATTCGCCCAACATTCACAAATAAATAAATAAAACGAGAAATTCATCATGTAAATAATTGCGCCATCTGTTTGTGAAATTGGGAACTACGTTGTCAATTTTCAACTAATCAAATAAATATTAATAAGAAAATCATAACGCCATCTATGGGGCAAAGAGGGAACTAATCAATAGGCGACATCTTGCGGAAGGAGGAAGAACTACTTCAGCAGTATTAGGAATGGTTTGAATTTACTAAGTTTAAAAAGCGAAGTACTAGGATTCATTGAGTTGAAAACGCGAAGTACCACTAAATTTCCTTTACTGGGTTCCTTACATTTAATTGAGAATTATCAAGGCAATATTATCAAGGCCGAGGCCAAGTGTAGGTAGATAATGGCGCGAGATTTGTCCAACAAACGGCCATCGCATATTCAAAATTCGAATGTAGTGATACGTTAATGGAGTTTTCGGGATTTGGAAATAAAATTTGGTATTGACGGGCCGCCATCATGGAAATCCCTTGCACTTCATGCAGGTTGACGTTTACGGGGTTTTCATTGAAACCTAGGGATCTCTTGGAGAGTGAAGTGAAGTTGTTTCATGAGGAATATCTCTCACCCTTTCCCGCTTGAGACATGTTTCATATATTCTAGCTCATTCTTTCAGTTCTATGTTTTACTTTAATGGAGGAAATGTCGTAATTTTCTCTCACTCTTTCACACCTATGTGATAATTAGTATAGGACTATCTTTATTTTCTTCTTCGAACTGAAGTAGTAGTTTTTCATAGGGAATTTTTGGAGCATGGGAGAAGCGGTATAAAACGTCCAGCGCGGTAGCGGGAGCGATTATTATTCGTCGGATTTTCCTAGTGAATTTAACTTTGGTGATTATTTCAAATAACTGAGAGTCTTGTTGTTCGCTTGAACCTTGCTGGTTGCATTTTTGAGTTGCCAAAGTGTGTCAGACTAAGAGCCAAGGTACCCCTTGGGTTAGTACGACATTTTTGATCTTGTGGTTGATTCCCTGGCGACAGATTTCTTGGGAAGCCTCTGCTTGATTATATTTGGTAATTTGATTATAGCGATTAGCTCGGAGAGATTCTAACGTGGTGTTTTCGTGGTTCTATGAATTGCGGAGGCATAGCGAAGGGATTTCTATCTGCGCAGAGGCAATTAGTTATCGCGGTCGAAATAATTGATTGTTTTTGAAGTTCGTGCTTTTGTAATTTAACTTAGTTGAGTGTTGCTGAAATAGTATTCTTGTGTCATGCTAAGGTGTGCCTTGGAGATGCAGGAATATTATGGAAGTGACTTTGTTTTATTTTACGCAAAGAACAATCAATTATATTTTAAAGTTTTGTTAGATTCACTAGTGAGGCAATAACAGAGACATGGTTCTTTGTTAGAGAATAGTGTGTAGCCGCTGTCTCCTCGTTTTTTATTATTACGAGTTGCTAGCTACTCGGGCATTGGTTTATTTAGAGCGAGCGCTTATTTGACAAAACTCTGGATACACCCTTGCGTCGCAGCCTTATTTATATATTTATCTATACACAAACATATAGGGAATTGTCAAGTTCATGGCGTGATCCCAATCCTATTGCTCGAACTTGACACTTTTGGGTTATAGGGACACACTTAGGTACACACCTAGCTGCGAACCCACAGCGCTTTCTCTTAATTTCACTCTGCTAGCAAATCTTCATTGCACAATCGAAGATTTGACATCACACACTACACGTTTAAAGTAAATGTGAAGCTGAATGCTTCTAGCTTGTCTCAACACAGTAGAAATTGCGGGGATAGAGGGATAGGCTGGGCGATAGACACATTAGGCTAGGGATCGCGTTTTATTGGGAGTCAATAACTTAGTTAGGCAATTTAACCTTCCAAATAACTTCTTTATTGAATTTTGCATCGGTTTTAGCTTGGGGAATGGGTCAGTGTTTTGTATTGAAAATTATCCGAGGTCAAGCAAAGCAGTACCTTAGTCAATCTTCATACCATGTGGGTGAAATTGTCTAGCAAACAAGGATTGTTTTTGATATGATTCAGTGTCTCCGTTTCACGGGTTGAAATTTGGTGTAACATTCGATCCAAACCTTAAGATAACTTACCTTATGAATATTCAGCACGATGATGGTAGGAAATAAAATTATACCAATTTATAATTAAACTCAATAAATAGAGTTCTGTTCAGTCTAATAAAAAGAGACTAACCTGATAATATAAAATTATAAAGTGTTATAAAACATTTTCATAACCATTATAAATAAATATTCATCTTCGCATCCGAACTGCCTAGCAAGGAGTTTGAGCTGTGAACCTTTTAGAAAAATCTAATGGGAAATATTTGAAGGTAGAAATCTAAAAACTACTTTTCCAAATAAATGGAATTATCTGTTAGGATCAGAGCTATTTAGTGAAGAATTAGTTCTATTGACTTTTTTAATTTGCCTAAGGGTATATTTTTATTGAAATTAAAACCTTTTTATTCTAAAATTTATGGAATAATAATTTGCTTCTCAAGTTGTAAATTCTTGCATTGTGAAATGATAGAAAAAGAAAGTCTATTCGTTCACAAAATAAAGTAAAATTAAGATTCATATTATAATAATGTAAATTTTGCAGAGAATTTGCCTGTATTTTATTATTGGATTTGAAACTTAAGTAAAATAAATACTTACTAATATTTCTTGTTCAGCACAAGAATGAAGTGCAAATGAACATAGAATTTACTCAATATTAAATGTAAATTTCAATAGAGAAATTAATAACAATTTATGTCCAAAAGAGATGACATAACTTTGTTATATTATAAAATCTTGAAGCACACATGTGAAGTTTCTTGCTGGTTCTTTTCTTCATGATAAGTGCTTTACGAACCAGTGGTACTCATAAATTATTTCAATGAATAAAGTAAAGTTAAATGTAATAAAATTATTTTGGAGAAAAAAAAGTTGGAGGGAAACCCAATTCCACAAGAGGTGAGGTTTACTAGGTTCAGCGGGTCGGAGCTGTCCTTTTACCAACAAACAAAAATGTTTGTATGATTTTTAGCATACAATTAATTCACTTTATCGAATTTCTAATATTTATCTTTTATTTCAATGGAAAAATGTCTGAGTTAAGTTCACAGTATTTAAATGAAGTCTCAGTATAATTTAACTACTAAGAAGTTGATAATGAGTTTCAATCTAGTAGTAAAAGAAGGCAAAATACTTTAATTTAGCTAATTAATTTCCTTTACTATCTTTTACACTGAATGAGTAGGGTACTTTTAACTTTGCGGCATACATACCTACGTTATTGTCCTAGTAAGCATCGCACTAATAGTTGTTATATTATGCATTATAAATTCACTTTAATCTATCTAAAAGCTTCCTTTAGCTAAGCATTATAATTCTGACATTAAGGCAATTAAAACTAGAAATAAAGAAGGCAGGGTAGGTTTATTCATTTAATTACTTACGTTTGTTTGATCACTATTACTTTTCTACAACTAATCACTTCAATATTCTATTATTTTTCACTGATAGGTTTGTTATCACTATAGCCAGCTTTCCAAGAGATTACATACTTTCCCTAGTAAGAGTCTTGGTTAATTCGGGTTCATAATGTAGGTCCTACCACTAGAACGATCATGTCAAAGGCCATAATTAATTTTAAATTCACGGATTAGTTAGTTACATTATTTCTATTTAGTTACATTATTTATGTGGTTCCCGCGAAATTTATTTATGTTCTGTTAGGTTTAGTAACGTAGGTCGAATAGAGGGGGTGGTTACAATCTGTGGGGCCGCGATCAGGATTTATCTATTTATTTATATTATTTTAGGTCTCTTGTAATGCTGTGGGTTACAGCAGGTACCTTAAACGTTATAGATACAGGAAAACGTGCCTATGAGACCTTGCATAACTTTTTGAGATATTACGAACTGCATTCATATATTTTGGAAAAAAATGTACAATCAGCGAAAAAAAATGCTAAAATACCCAACTTTTTTTTTTATGCCAATCGATCCTCTTTTATGTAGAGATCAAAAGACTCTAAGGAGCCAACTGAGGTCTGAGACTTATAATAAATTTATAAAAAAATCTTTAATTCTTCCTTGGAGCACAGATGAAGTCTTCTGTCTTACCATACGACGGCGATACATTGTAAAGTCGCAATCTTACTGTAGTGCTAGTAGTCGATACACGTTTCAGTTCGATTAGCCGCACCTCTATTATGATTGTATCGTAGTGATGGGCATCTTCTGGATGGAATTAAATAACAACAAACCTGACTGCATCAGTCTAAGCAGGCGGGACCATCTGCTGTTTGATCCTAGAATTGATTTCGGGCTGCTTAGTCTGATGCAGTCGGTATTTTTTTTGTTGTTTAACAGTTTTTTTTATTTATTTCTTTTTAGTTTGTCTTTTTTATTACAAACTATATATTTTTGCAATCGTCATTTAATGATCTTGAATTTGATACCCATATTGTCGGGGTACCAAAATATCGACCACTTTAAAACCTAGCAAGGAAACCCTTACTTAACTGCGCAAGATCGCCTAAAGTGGGAAAAGTTTCTTTCAGCCCCGTGTTAATCTGTGCTAAGCGACATTTGGTAGACATATTCCGGTTCTTATATGGCCACGCCTGTAGGCGCCATCTATGAAATGTTTTGTGAATTTGTGCTGAAAAAGGCTCATTTTATTTGATAAAAATACTTTTGTCTGCAACTGTAGTATGATCGATATAGATAAAATGGCAGCCACGTAGCCCCATCCCTACGACAGACCGCAGGTGCGGCGCCTATATTACGGCGAACCGAACTCGACACGTGATAACTGGAAATGTCGAAGCTTTTTCCTTAGCAATGACTCTATTGTTGATAGGTACGACTAGTATTACAACTCGAATAAGTGGTATAATCCGCGCGGAATGAGAATGGGACGCGAATTTTGGAACTGAGGCGCGGGCGATAAGCAAACTCGCGTGGAAGCAACCTTGTAAAAGTAAAATAATGTATATTTTCGAAAACAAACATTATTGTAATTTTTGAGACGTCGACAAGGTTCCATCACATTCTCATCGCGCGTGGTAAATATCTGTTTATATCAGGATTATATTTATATCTGTTTGTTTCATCATCAGCCCACCTCTGCCCACTGTTGGGTATAGGCCTTTTTCCCCTCGCGCCACCTCCCACGGTCCATCACGCCATCCGCATCCATGGACCCTCCGCCGCCACAACGATGCCATCCGACCATCGAGCTGCTGGTCTTCCCAACGACTGCCGTCCTCGTCTGGGCCTCCACTCTGTCACTGCCCTTGTCCATCGGCCATCTGTTTGTTTACCGACTTCAAAAGAGGAGGAGGTACTCAATTCAACGCGTGTTTTTTTAGGCACGAGCGTAGCGAGTGGTACAAAAAAAGAAACAAGCAACTTTTTATCTCACAGATGGAAGATTGATGGAAGATAAATGTATTTGCACTTTCACTGTACGACAGCAAAGTGGAAATTTTATAGAATTCATAATACAGTATGTCCGTGGACTGCACCGCGTCACTGAAACCTGTGATGCATTAAATGACGAATAATCCACAGAGACCATTATTTTTTTCCTAGTAATTTATTTTAGAAAATAAATGATGCTGAAATTTTGTATGAGAAATAATTACGCACCCCGTAGAGCAAGTACCTATTGCGCGTGACATAGCTCTGTCCGTGAAATTTGGCAACAATGCAAAACACCTGTTTGACCCGAATTGACCCACCCAACAGCCCTTGTCGCGCGCCCGCGCCGACGCTTTATACTGGGCCGCCATGTCGTTGCAAAGTCGCCTGTAATGTAATTGAGTAGAGTGCACACGTACATCTTTCATTTTCACGTGTAATGTACATCTTTAATTTTCACGAGTAATTACGATTCTCATAACACTAATTATAAATACGAAAAACCGCAAGAAGACCCTAAACATTTATGGAGTCTTGGTGAAAATTAATGAAGCTTAGCTAGAAAGTTAGATTGCCGACTTACTTACCTAAATTTTTTGTATCTTAAAGTGACCGCCGCGTACTCCGATACACTTTCACGGATACGTTAGCGTATTTTGTCGAAAGCAACCACGATACGATATTTCATATCCACTTCACTAACAAACTCCTTACGAAACACCAGCTGTTTCACCCAGCCCCAAAAAAAAGTCCAGGGGCGTTAGGTCAGGTGAGCGCGGAGGCCATGCCGAACCTGCCTATCCACTGCTAGCCAAATAATCTGTTAAATCATGTCTAAGTATTCACTTGCACTGTAATCAATCACACGCAAGAGTTTCGGCCGAGAGCCGGACATGCGCGTGCGTTCGCGGATCAAGCGGAACTGCGGAACTGAGGTCAAGGACGAAGGACATTTTTTTGTAGGCGATGCGCCGTGCGTGTGAGAGGGACAGCGTCTTCGGTGCATTTGACCTAGCTTACGTTTTAGAAACCCCATTAGGCAATTTTCTTTCTCTCACTCTGTTCATCTACCTAAAGCGTGATAGACAGCGGTGCACCGAATTATCGAAATTAGATCGCGTAGATGAAAGTGGTTGCCGCTTTTGGCGTCGCGATACACAGGTTGATGCATTATGAATTTAATTTGCTAATGTTTATTTTGAATAATGAGTATTTTTATTTTTTTTTAATTTTTATTATATGCTATTCGAGTTCCACTAATGATGCTTTACCACAGAATTAAGTGCCGCGGTGCAGTCCGTGGACATAGTGTATAAGGCCTCCACGATACAGGTACACCCTAGTGTGGAGACCGCAGTAATACTTCGTATTGAACGCCACGTTGCCACATGAGCCCTATCAAAATACACAATTACTATAAGTACCAGTGTCCTCAATGGTACATTATTATAGTGCACAAAATGTGCTTTTTAGTGGTTAAATAAAAAAATTTTTCATTTTTAATTTTTTCACAGAGAGAGGAAATTATTAAAAAAAAACAGTAGACGATATTAGTGAAATTAGTCATCTTCTTGTAAATGAGAGATGAGTCAAATGAGTTCCTTTATTTATTTACACCATAGGGCGTCGCGTTCAAATTTTGAAGCGCGCAAGCATAACTTTTGTTTCATCGTATCATACTCTAAGGGTGGTATTCTAGAACGCTACTTAAACTCAGTTTAAACAGAGTTCAGACTGTCGATAAAACAGTGCATGTTTTGATATGAAGGGAGCGATATTCAAATCAAAACATGCAATGTTTTATCGACAGTCGGCACTACTAAACTCTACTTAAACTGAGTTTAAACAAAGTTCAAGGAACGTTTTAGTTTGAACTGAGTTTAAACAGAGTTTAAGTAGCGTTCTAGTTTGAACTGAGTTTAAGTAGCGTTCTAGAATACCACCCTAAGATTTTCCGGGCTTGGGAGATAAAAAAAATATTGTTACAGGAAAAGTATGAACTGTTGATTGAACTCAGGATGGTAATATCCGCATAAGAGGTAGTAAAATAGTCGTCTAAATATCAAGCGTAGGAAGTCTTAATCCTTGCCCATTTTAAAACCGAGAGCGCACTTAAGATATTAAGTTCACTATAAAATTACTTGACTTGCCTATTTGCAACATCGCCCACCAGCTTCCGTAAAATGGTCAAAGTAAATATCCTCATTTTATGAAACAGAAAACGTGAATTGCGACTTGCTTGCTCCCACAAATGTTTAAGAAATAAAACGTTCACTTGAACAAAAATCTTCTTCTCTTGTGTCAAAAGCGTCGACGTCCTATTCATGCTTCGCACCCTCAAAAGGGCGCTACCTTAATCGCCCTTAGGGCACTTGTCCACTGCATCGATCCGACACGACACGACACGACACGATATTTTGTCGGCGCCGATATAACGTTAATAAAACTATGTTCCCTTGTCCACCGCACCGACACCACACAACACGATATCAAGGCGCAGAAAACGCGATTTTCAACGCGAAAATTGCCGAGATTGTCCTTAATGGCTTGAACAGTGCCACATCATCATCAACATCATCATCAGCCCACCTCTGCCCACTGTTGGGCATAAGCCTTTTTCCCCTCGCGCCATCTCTCACAGTCCCTAGCCATCCGCATCCATGGACTCTCCGCCGCAATGACGACGTCGTCATTCCATCGGGCTGGGTCTTTCCACTGATCGCCGTCCAGTTCTCGGCCTCCACTCTGTCGCTGCCCTTGTCCACCGGCCATCTTCCCTTCTCGCCACATCTTCCTAAAATGTTTCTTCCATCTCCAAATATACTTCTGTGCCTTTCCGTTTTGTGGTTGCACTTTTAATGCACGAGCATTTAAAGTAGCCGCTCTCTTTACGATATCCGGCGGGGTCCAGTGGTGATGACGTCACGTCCTGCGGTGGCTGTGTAGAGTGGTTCCCTTGGTTTTACTCGCGTTTTAACCCTTTCAGACCTGAATTATGGTTTTTGAAACTAGCAATGTGATTTTTTTTTCTGACTAGATGTACGGACACTTATGAAGAATACGAAGAAAAAGCTGATAAAAAACTATATTTTTGTAGGAAAATTTAGTTTTCTTTTAATGTGTACAATTGAACACAACCGGCCTAAATGAAAAGAAAAATCTATTAGGGCACTGTATGAAAATCGAATAAAATCATGTTTTTATTATGAAATTAAAGTATTTACTTATTACATTTTACAGTCTTGACAGCATGAACTTTAAAAAAATCAATAATTATAGGAAATCTAACAAAAAAAAATGTCTTTGGTTAGACATAAGTGAACATTGCGCTTCATGAATTTGATGTGAGACTTTCCACTACATCCAGGATTTTTGCAGAGAGTAGGTAATTTATAGTCATGTGCCGGTAAATGTCCTTCGCCATTCTTAGCAACTTCCGATTAGGGGTGTTTTTCTCCCAGTCTTCTGGGTATTATTGTAGGCAGTGGCACGGGACTACAGCTGGGTCTTCCCCTCTTGGCTGTTGGGACGTATTTGTTTTTATTGACCAATCTTGCTGCCAAACGTTGACTGAATTCCAGGAGCTTCATCTGCTTTTTTTTCGGTATACCAAGCACATCACATTCCAGCTGGTACTCCCTGAAGGATTTAACCACTGCTAAGTCAGACGCATGGAAAATGGTAAGATGGTAAGTTCAGCAATAAGTCTTCGGGCGCGGTTGGTTCGGCATCATCGGTATCAGCATCATAAGAATGTACTCACTCTGGCTTAGAGCTATGCGATCTGCACCCAAACGCACAGGCCTAGATGACGACGATGCTGGCACATCATCTGTTTCATCGTCAGAAGAAGACATGTCAATATCTGAAAGATTGCCCCTTTCCAGAAACAGTAGCTTCCCGCGATATCATTATTAGTTTTTTCCATGCAATTCAACATGAAACAAACCAAAATATACTTTAAAAAATCCAAAACGAATAATAAATAGGCAAAAGAAAAATGCGCGGGAATACAATATCAAGCAACATCTTGCACCGTATGTCTACAATTGAACACATTACGAAAATATCTCAATTTTGGCACAAATACCTACAAAAACAATAAAAATATACATGCATTCAATGCTCCAAATGATATTCTATTCAAAATAATTTAATTGTTGCCCAGATTTTATGTTTTTACACTGATTTGAAATAAAATATATTTACTTACCCACACGCACGCCGGCTTTCGCGAAGTCCCGTCGAAAAGTGACCGAGACGTTCTTGATTTCAATACGCGATGGCGTTACTTGTATCATTTGCATGAAGCATAAAGTGACCAAACGAATACAACAGGATTGAAGTGATAAAATATTTTGCCTTAGTTTTTATAATGAAAACAATATATGTGTACAATTGTACACGTATGGTCTGAAAGGGTTAATGGCTATCCGAGACAAATTATTCGAAATTAGTCAGTGCTAAAACCTTTTGAAATAGGAACAAATTTTCAACTCTAGAATTAGAAAAAGATACAAGCTAGCCACGATAACTTTACTAAGGCCCACAATATCAAACGCAGTTTAAACCAATAAAAAGGTTATTTCAATCTTATATTAAATTGAACTCTATTGCTTCGGAATATAGGCCAAAACTAATGTTTTTTTTTTAAGTTAAGACCAATATTATAAAGGGTTAAACCCTTTATTAAATGTTGACTTAATTTCGATTCTTATACAAAAAGTTTTAACTATGATTGGATGTTGATATCGATGCCAAAGTAAAGTTATGGTCTATTTTTTAGGAATATTTTTTGCACTCCGTAAGCAATATTAAAATTGAACTCCAAACTAGAGGTTTTTTTTTCCTGCCACTTGATACCAGCGACTGCGAACAAAATCAAGCTTTACAAACACTCCTATTTGGGCAGCCGAAAAACTCTGACACCAGGGGTCGCCCACTACTTCATACGATTACCTACCTACTCCGACGCTACTATCTTATCCTATAATTATTATTATTGAAGTCAGTAAATCAATGCAGTTATTATTTTTAGTGCGAAAGCGTCATAAATAAAGTGCTCGGTGCCGATCGCAATTATTGATCTCCCGTACGAAGCCGTTTCCTCTTGGCATAATTTGAATTAATGGCTAATGCATTTACACCGAGAGCAGAACTATATGATATAGTTTATTTCCAACAGAGATATGTAATGTTATTTTATAAACAAATAAAGTTAGGATCTTTTGTAACACCTTGTATTCCAGGCACTACTGAGTGGTCACATCACCCATTTACTGCAGGTAAAAGTTGCCACTAGGGTCAGTACAAAAGCATCTGCAATAAAATTAGTTTATTACCCTTTTTCATTTGAATAAATGATCAACTGAACACGAGTCAGCACTTTCGTTAATTAAACGTTGTAAATCGTTCTAACATGCGCTATAGCAGCAAAATAAAAAAAAGAAACAAGAGCCATTTGGTACATAGAATGGGCAGAAAAAAAAACAATATTTTCGCCGCTGTCTGCCAATATATCGGGCGGTTGAAGGTAAAACGGTACAAGCGGAAAAAAACTCTGTTTGCTGATCAGCCACCGTGTATCACGTGTGTGCAAGTTCATACAATTTTTAAAGATAGGTTTGCTGCAGTAAAAACATTTCTATGCTGCAGTGGAAACAGTGAGTCAAGTAAGAAACAAGTAGTAAGTAATATAACTAATAAGTATTTTTAATTAAACAATTGATTTATGAATAGATGTAGGTATGTGCGGGATGACATCTGCCACCGAATAATGGTACTACTGCCTTATTGGTTCAGGCCAAATTGCTGATAATAACTCTGCGATGTACATATTTACTATACATATTTTTATGTGTTTAACGAAATATTCACTTGTTTTAGGCAAAATTAATAACCTTATTATTTAATTTTGCCTTAAACCAACCGCGATTCGACCCATTTTGAAAACAAATATGGGTTTTACGAAGTTGTTGGGTATTGAATGTACTTGTTCAGTCAGCAACATGCCAGAATACACATTTTAAATAGATCGTTGCACTTATGCCACGCGCGATATAAGCTACCATGGTATATATCTTAGCATAGCTTTCGGGCCTTAGAGATAGTCATAGATCCCGACTTTATCAAAAATATCCGCCACGAAGTGTCAAGCCTCGCCGCCGATAATTTGAAAAAATATCGCTTACACCATTTCGCCACCTGCACGCTAGAAAAAAAAGGTCCACCTAACACGCAGCCACCTAATTACCCGTGCAAGACACGTCCACCGACAAAACGGTAGATCGTAATTTTTACGTGTTACGATAGCAATTTGACATTTATTGTGGGCATTAAGGAGAGCAATATCGCAAACACAGTCGCCATTTTGTGCACGAGGTGAATCCATAAAATGGCCGCTTAGCGACACTGTTTTCATTTGTTTGTATTATTTTGCAAGTTTACGCGTTGTTTAGTGTTTGTGGATTAAGGTCAAAATATAGGAATAGACCAGTAGGATACATTAACCAAATCATTGCCGTAGGTACTGGAATGATGTAACCTCCGCAGGACCACTGGCCAGTTAGTTAGCAATTTCGAATTTAATAGGCTGTTTAAAGTAATATGTCTTAAGGTTCGAAATGTATTATGCAGCGAGCGGAAGATAAGTATTATGACTCACACTAGATCCGTCACTAGGAGCGGACGGAAGTGTAGGTATATTTTCTCTAAGTAATAAATCGGAATGATTGAATATCGCGTTTAATTTATAGTGATTTAGCTAATTGTACCATTTACATAATTGTATTGTATTTTTTGTTGGCGTTCCTTAAATAAATAAAATACAAATACAAATTCAAAATAGAAATATTTATCTTTTTACAATTTTTTCCAAAATAATAAAAATAAAAAACTTTTTGGTCGCGCACAATAAATAAAAATAAATGCCAAGATCGATCGGTAGGTATCTAGGCTGCTGAAAATTATTTCCACAAACACGAGTAAGATAATTGAATGTTCATAAGCTAACGGAAAGTCTACGATCAAAGGTTATGAAAACTTCCGGCATATAAGATAGTTTTATGAATTATTGAGCTAGTTCGCGAAACTCTATCGCGAGGCTCTGTAGGTATTTCCACAGATCTAGAAAACAATGTTATAACTGTTAGGTGGACTTGCGTCAAGCGGGGTTAGCCAACTACTTAAGTCTGGGTTAATTGGTCATTTCCATACTTTAAGATGAAATACGTCTCACAACTCTAGTGCCGCCAATGAAAAAAATAACATATTATTTTCTTTTTGGATGCGTTTTAGCAAAAAACGCTCCTGCGATTTCTCAACGCGAGGCTTAACTATTTTTAGGACCTAAGGTTTGGATTGCAGATCCTTCCAGATCCGAATGCAATCGATTCACGCCAAAAGTGGCCACTTTTGGCGTGAATCGATTGAATTTTAGGTTCTAAGATTTGGAATCCAAACCATAGGTCCTAAAAATAGTTAAGCCTCGCGTTGAGAAATCGCAGGAGCGTTTTTTGCTAAAACGCCTGCCAGATATACAGGGTGTTAAAGACCGCCAACAAAGCGGGAAACCACGTATTGTCCTCATCATAATTAACATTTTAGCCCAAGGAACTATGCCTGGGAAATCAACGATTTCCGAGATAATGGGGTTCAAAGTCGGACTTTTCAAAACTTTCTTTTTGCAGAAATGTATTCAGTATTTAGTTCTTAACATATCTTCTCAGGAAGCCTTATCAAAATTATGAATATTTCTTACAAAAAACGACGTTAAAATTGCAACCCGCAATGTATTCTAAACATCGGCACTTCAAGTTTAAGTAACATAAACTTATACCTACGTTTGCGCAATATGACTTCTGTGTGTCACACGTCCATTGCGTGATAAAATATTTTTCAAAATTAAAAACTAATAAACAAAAATCATTTCCCAGCAATAATTTATCGAAAAAGTACTTTGTTTTGGTGTCTAGTATGCGTGGCTTTCGGGTCTGTTGGCGGTCTTTTAACACCCTGTAGACACAACTAACGCCGTCAATGAAAAAAAAATCATATCTTCTTTTTGGATGCGTTTGATAATGAGTCAAAGAAATACACCACGGTGAGAGGTGGCGCGAGGGGAAAAAGGCCTATACCCAACAGTGGGCAGAAGTAGGCTGATGATGATGATGATGATGATGATGATGATGAGGGTTGCGTTCTAATTTCGAAGCGCGCAAAACTGCAGATAGTTTAAAACGGGCTTTTCTCTCATCGTAAGGAGAGCTCTTTTCCAAAATGCACCAAGTCCAAAAAAACAAAGGCAATAAAATATAGATAATTAGGTATGAGTACAAGTGAATGATCTTTGTACGTTATGTGCGTGAATCGTGAAATTTGATAAATGAAAATCGTACTTACTTAGTGCTATTTGTTAGATTTTTTTTAAGGGTCGAACCGTCTTGTGCCAAAGACAAAAATGAACAAATTTTCTAACGCAGTAAAAAAAACAGACTTAGTACGTTTTGGAAAAGAGCTCTTCATGTTACCAGTAATGGCATGCTTTCCGATCCTGGGAGATGAAATAGTACTTATTTTTGGTGTCTAGTATGCATGCCTGTCCGGTATGTCGGCGGTATTTGAATCAAGCTACTGAATTTAAAGAGCTTCAGCAGCTTGATTTGATAATTTAAAAAAAAATCACTCTCTAGGTACTTAGGTACTTAAAGAGAGAGATAAAGAGAGCATTATATCACATGCTTTTGACATGGTTATTTTACGATAGGCGTGTAGAATAAAGCTGAGAAATTTTACATCATAATCGTTTGTCGGTCTTACAATACCTCCGCTGGAGTTGCCTGCAGGCTATACCTAAAGCCTCCTCTAGTGCCTAACAACATATATTCAAGACGCAGTTGCATCTTGCAGCCTCCCGTTCCAAAGACCTCTCACGTACTCCGTAATAAGGCTAAAGTGTGTAGGTGGTAACGCGCACAATTCACATACAAATTGCGATCCCTGCTCGCTCTCGTGAATACATTCACATCGGATATCTTTATACCCATAGTTAGAGAGCTGGTGACCAATCGAGATATTTTTTCGTACAAGGCTAGGAGTTGGTAGGCTGATAGAGTAGACTTCGCTGAGTCTGGGAAAAATATTTTTTTGGCACGGTCGCGGTTGAAAGTTAGATTTTTTCGACTTTGAAAGTTTAAATGCATGGGTTCAGTATATTTTTTTTGTCGTACAAGGCTAGAAACTTCTAGGTTAGTTGTTGAGACTCCGTTGAACAAGAAAATATTTGTTTTTTTGGCCAAGCGTGGTTGAAAGTTTGATTTTTATAACCCAAAAATTCACACTTTCTAGGTTATAAAAAACAATATTTCTACCGCGTTTGGCTAAAAATAAATAGTGATTTCGTGATCAGCGGAGACTAAAAAGGCAGCCTAAAAACTCCCAGCCTTGTAGACAAAAAAGAAATGACTCAACCCATACATTTAAACTTTCAAAGTCGAAAAAATCTAACTATCAACCGCGACCGGACCAAAAAAATATTTTTCCCAGACTCAGCGAAGTCTACTCTATCAGCCTACTAACTCCCAGCCTTGTACGAAAAAATATCTCGATTGGTCACCAGCTCTCCAACTACCACTTGGAGATACGGGGAAGTAAGGCTGTTGCGTTTATGCAGCGTGGGCGGTAAGTATCATCTGTGCGATGAAATATCTTAGAAATGCTGCGATGCGATGTAAATGAAGAGTACAGGAAAAGAAGGGTATAGCTAACTAGCGCCACCAATGTTGAAAAAATCATAAAGTATCTCCCTTCAGAAGAACTTTCTGACAAAATCCTCTAATCATCTGATGCGCCATGCTTTTCTAGATTTTATGCGTAACCCGCAGATTTTTCGAAAGTCGAAGAATCGAAAGATTTTATACTTTTAAGCTAAAAAATGCTTAAAACCGATAACTTTTTAGCTTAAAAGTAAATTACGAAGTGGGTGTCTACTTCAAAATCTAGAAAAGCATGGCGCATCAGATGATCGGAGGCCTTTGTCAGAAAGTTCTTCTGAAGAAAGATATCAGTTTTTCGAGCGCTAGTTAGCCTTACACGCACCCTTAAGTTCTCAACGCGAGGCTTAACTATTTTTAGTATTTTTATTTTTATTATACAAGGTGTTACAAAAGTACCTAACTCTTTTTACAGAGTGTAACCTACTGGTCAACAGCATGCCAAATCTGTAAACAAAGGTTGAAAAAAATAATTTTTATTTTATAACCTCAAAATTGAAAAATTTTCATAACTTTTTTGTTTTTGTTATTAATTACTTTATTAGCTCAAATTTAAAAATATGTTTGTGCGTGTAGGTGCATCTACATAGCTTTGAGTTGTTAAAACATTGTGAAAGTCAATGAAAACAATATTTGAAAAATACTTTTCTCCCGCCACAGCGTTCACATTTTATTAATTGAAAAATTAACGGAACGTCATAGAGCAAAAAAATATTTAGGTTGTGATCCCTATCACTGGGTGTTATTACCCTGTAAAAAGAGTTAGGTACTTTTGTAACACCTTGTATGTTCTTCGTCGCTAATCAGGGGCCTTAGCCTGTAACTCAATGGCGTATCGATGGCGTCTCAGTAGAAGAACAAAACCGGGATTTCCTCGTTCTTCTCCCACAAACAGCGAACTAATCCTCTAGAATTAGAATCAGAATATTCTTTCCTGTACCACAAAAACTTTAAAACGACCGACAGCATTAATAAATCGTAATTGAAGCCGTCAACCGGGAGCCCATTTTGGCACCATGGCGTTACAGGCTAAGGCTCCAGAGTAGCTACCACGAGTGCGAAAAAGCTGTGCCGGATGTCTGCCGGACGTCTGTACTTACTTACTTACTTAAATCCTGTTATCCCTCAGGAGGGACATAGGGCTCGAAGAAGTTTTCTCCACTTGGGACGATCTTGCGCAGTCGGACGTCTGTCATGTATCCTAATACCTACTTAACTATTAAGTAGTAAGGTTGTTTATCTAACTTATCACTTTCAGTGACAGTGCCAGTAAGCACTCGTGGTAGCTGCTCAGGTTGGATATGGTCACACTTTTTGGCCCTTTACACGCTGTTACACCAAAAACCACCTATTATAAGTTTTCTATTAAATCACGGTTTTACTCACTAGTAATTTGTCGGTGTAGCCGACTAGTTTCGGTTCTCATTCGGAGACCTTCTTCACACCGACAAATTACTAGTGAGTAAAAACGTGATTTAATAGAAAAAATGTGCAGTGCTCACGAAAGTTTAAGTTTATTAATAAGTTTTCTACGTCGTTCCCAAAGAAACCTCCGTCGTAATTTGTACGCGGCTGCATATCGACAGACATCTGTGTCGCGCGAACTTATCGCGATGCAAAAATCTCTTTGAATGTTGCCGGCATTGGTAGGCGGGCGGTGTCGCAGCGATAATATCGTGTGTGTCGCGGCTACCTATGTGGTGCGGTGGCGAGCAAAGAAATTATGCACTACTCGAGCAAGCCAACTGGGTACGATTGGCGACAGTCACAGATACCCCATGGCAGCTCTTACCGCGCGTGGAATAAGGGCGTCAATCGAACATTGAGGGGTATTCTAGCGTGTGGCCGACTGTACAGTGTACGTGTCAACTAGACAGCCGATATAATCCGCGCGCGATGAGAATGGGATGCTACCTTGTCAAAGTAAATCGAAAATGTACAGGTAGCGTCACGAGTTATGAGCGCTGACCTTGAATGCACAGAACTCATTTTTGGGGTCTGTTTGGCGGGGTACGCGGGGGGCGACGGAGAGGCGCGATCGCCGGCGAGTGCGGGCGCGTGATTGGTAGATCAGTCGCTCGAGCCTGGGGGTACAGTCGCACATATCGTTTTTTTATTTCCTCGCAGAAAGAATGCCGAAACAAAATGTTTTAAAAAGACAGTTCAGAAAGATTCAAAAAAGTTATTGAGAACAATACATTAGATTGAGATTATTTTTCATTGATTGTACACCCGTTTTATCGTAATGTCCGAATAATTGTATAGAAAACCATTTAAAATATATCAAGTGCAAAATCCGCAAAGAATACTTTCAATCGTTAAGTTCAGTCAGTTTCTCCGAATTTTATAGTATCTCACTCAACTATAGTTCAGCTCAGCGTCAGTCTTAGATCCCGCGTGGAATTAGACATTTTGCGCGCGATTGTACACACCTGCGCAGAAATCCCCACCAGTTTCGTCGAGCGCTCATAACTCGTGACGCTACCTGTAGGTACCTACTGACGCGTCGAAGCAACCTTGTCAAAGTAAATATAGTAATAGTGAACTTAACAATACCAATGACCACATGCCGCTAAAAATTGTGAGAAAAACTCACTTTGTATTGCATTGTCTATAGCAACGTGGCGGGAAATTCAAAATTTTCACAGTTTTTTACATTTTGTAGCTAAACTGAGCTATTTTTGTTCAGCGATTTTTCGTTCGCGGAAATAACAAAGTATTCTTTTTATTATTGTAAACAACAGATCAAAAATAATTCAGCCGATTATGTGTTCTGGTCTACGACAAGTTTTTTGGGCAGTGCCACTGCTTCGTAGACCAGAACACATAATCGGCTGAATTATTGTAGTTCTGTTGTTTACAATAATGAAAAGAAAACTTTGTTATTTCCGCGAACGAAAAATCGCTGAACAAAAATAGCTCATTTTAGCTACAACATGTAAAAAACTGTGAAAATTTTGAATTTCCCGCCACGCTGCTATCATCCCACCTTAATGTGGACTTGGTGGCCAAATATTTTACTCCACCGAAAGTATGGTGGTATGGTCAACGATTTTCAAAATTAGATATTTTACTCCACCAAAAGCTCTGTCCCAGATATTGATGTTCCGTTACCGGGAACATTGCCAATCGCGGGGAACATTGCCTGGGAATTGAACGGGAATTTTTGAATTTGAATTTGGAACTTTGCTCTACACTTTGGATATTTCAATATTTGTTTACTGAATTGTGAATGGTTTTGGATTCTTTATAATATCTAATAATAAGTTACTAAACACATAATTCATACGAATTTGATAGGTAGTACGGATATAAGATGCATTTTTTTAAATGAAATACCAAAGGACAAGACACGTTACAAATATGCATGTCACTTGACTAATCAACGCGATACTTTAAGAATTAGCATGAATTAACAAAAAATATGCCACTGGGAATTTATGGAAACATTGGGAAACTTTCCGGGAACATTGACATTGCCGGGAGTGGGAATGTTTCCGATCGTACCTACATCAATAGTCCCAGACACTAGAATAGTCAGTATTTGTCGCAGGAAGTAAATGGTATGATTTTAGTGGCTCCAAGTGTATTCATTTTAATATATCAACATTCGCAATGCACTAGCAGCAAACGTGTCAAACAAACATGAGGGCTTTGAAGATTTCGATCTAGTAACACTTTGCTGACCTGATTCAAGCCTTAATCGCTTAGAATTCTTTTTTGTGCTTCTCGGTCGTTGCTTTAATTCTACAGCATGTAACAGAAATAGGTGAAATAGCCAATATTTACTTCCATAATCATTAGCAATATCCACATTACAAACGCATTATCTTGTATTTAATTAGTGCTATTTAACCGAAGAACCCTGTGCTACGCACCTGGTACCCAAATTCTGGCACAATTTTCAGTTTTTTCAAAAAATCTATCAATATACTAATAACTACCACAAAAAAATCTTTAAGGAAGTGTTGAATACTTTTTCTTTTAATATCTGATGCAGAGGATCTCCCTGGTGGTTCAGCATGGTAACTCTGCTAGCGTCATGGGGACCTTTGGATTTGATGTGGCCCGGGGTGGTTTATTTGAGTAGGTATTGGCTTATTGTTATTATTATTATTTTCTTTGTCATGTTTTTTGTTTATTTTAATTTTTTGGACGAAGCATAATGTGAATTTTAATGAATACTTTTATATAAATTAAATGACAACTAAATGAGTTTTAATTTGAGCCCAAGCCTGAGCAGGTCCATTGATTGTAGAGTACAGCCGGTCAAAACAAGGCATTTTTTTTGTCAATATTACATTAAATCTCATTAAATTCACTGCAAATTCTTTCTCCATGACTGACTCTAGGATAATAAAATTCTCTAGAAAAAAAAAACTCAACTAGTCACAGACGAACACTAACTACAGGGTGCAATCAAATTCGATAGCGGAATTTTATGTAGACTTGATCACTATAAACAACTTGTACTTACTAGGTGGCAAAAAATATGGAGCGAAAAAAAAATCAGCTGTTCCATACATAAGGTTGACTCAGTACTGCACCAAATGTATGGTACAGTTGATATTTTTGGCCCAATTTTTTTGCCACCTAGTACATGTAGGTTGTACTGATCAGTAGACAGCCTTCTTAAAGTTCCGCAATTTAATTCGATTGCACCCTGTAGTTTGTTAGGTATAAAAAATTCTTAACCAATGAAAAAGGTTTTTGATGTCAATGTTATGAAGGTATATTAAAAAGCCTAGTTTTAAAACTTTAGCGTAGCTATTTCGGAGTTATTGCAGTTGTGCATCACATTTCGATTCCGTTTCGGGATAGTTATGAGTCGATTCCGAACTTTATCATCGATGAATTCCAGCGCCGAAGGTAGTAAAATAAACAATGCATTTTTAGATGGGTTTATGTTTTATGATTTTTTTTAACCCTCTGCCTCGCAATACATTAACATGTCTTGAGACTTAAGCGACTATTACTAAAGCTCGCTCGGAATACGTACACATGTGTACTTGGCGCGTTAAGAACAAGATGCTCTATTTTTTGGGTGATAATAAGCGAGTGCAACCGATCCGAACCAATTTTCCGAGCGAGCCGAAGAAAAGTTTTCTGGACTAGGTAATTAGTCTGGATTATGCACCGACGGAGTGGCAGACCATTGCGGAGATGGCGGGATAACCTCACAACAACCACAGGGTTACCCTTGACGCTGTTAAATTCATATTTATAGAATACGTCTTTTAATTAATTTCTCTTTAAACTCGCATAGTCATGCTTTTCTAAACTTTGTAATTTTTATTCAAAGGTAAGACTATTTTGTAGGTACCACGACAGCACGTCGACCTTTGCACGCTAGCGACTTTACAACAAAAGTGTACACACAACTCTGACATGCTGTTGTGTGTACAATAAAAATATAAAATGCGTTTAAGGGGCTGGGCACAGTGAATTAGCCCGCGCGCAAAGAAAAATGCTCAAAATCGATTCCTGTATCAAATACACTAAACCAATCGAAAATTTTCACATATCAAACCCTAAAATTAGTTGAGACCTATCTAAAACAGCCAGTTTTGTGTTGATATCCATAACTATCCATAGATTGCAAGATATTTTGCTTAAAAAAAAGTGCGCCGCCTATTTTTTTTCAAGCAAAATATCTTTAAAACGATTATTAATGTCAACACGGAACTGACTTTTAAGATAGGTCTCACCTAATTCTAGGGTTTGATATGTGAATATTTTCGATTTGTTTAGTGTATTTGATACAGGAATCGATTTAGTGCATTATTTTTGCGCGTGGGCGATTCACTATGCACCGCGCCTTAAGGGTCCGTATAAGGCTAACTAGCGCCACCAATGTTGAAAAAATCATATCTCGCTTCAGAAGAAGTTTCTGACAAAATCCTAAGATGAGCTCATGCGCCATGCTTTTCTAGATTTTTAAGTGTGGGTACCCAACTCAATTTCTAGTCTTAAGCTAAAAAATTTTCGATAACCGCCAAAAACGGCCGTTTTTGGCGGTTATCGAAAATTTTTTAGCTTAAAAGTAAATTTCGAAGAGGGTGTCTACACTTAAAAATCTAGAAAAGCATGGCGCATAGGCTCATCTTAGGATTTTTCCAGAAACTTCTTCTAAAGGAAGATATGATTTTTTCAACATTGGTGGCGCTAGTTAGCCTTATACGGACCCTTAAGTTCGTGACATACTAGAATATTATAAATTGAAAAAAATGCGTCAAGGGTACAGGGGCAGAGATGGGTGGAAAGTGAAAGCAATACTACAGGGTGCACTCTAAGTCGATAGCGGAACTTAAAGTAGGCTGACTACTGATAAATACAAACAACTTGTACTACGTGGCGAAAAAAATGAAGCGAAAAAAATATCAGCTGTTTCATACATTTGTTGCAGTACTGAGTCGACCTTTTGTATGGAACAGCTGATATTTTTTTAGCTCCATTTTATTCGCCACCTAGTACAAGTTGTTTGTAGTGATCAGTAGACAGCCTACTTAAAGTTTCGCTATCGACTTAGAGTGCACCCTGTAGTTATTGTGTTGTGATGCTATTGTTTAATCCAGAACACAGTTATTATACTAACCTCTCAAATTAGTCGGCCTAGGCTACAGGAAAGACTAAGTCAACAGGCGCTGCGTAAACTAAGCCGCAGGATCAAACTAGCAACATCTTAATATTTTATGTTAAAATGAACAATCCACCGCATACTCTTAACATAAAAAAAAAAGGTCGAACTAGCACTTAAAACAACACCTATAAAAATATTTAATCAACAAAAAGGGAAATAACCTGTGGAAATAACTGTCACATCTGCAATAACCTCAAATAAATACGGTTTTTTTTACTCTATGACCGACTCAATGGAAAAAGTTCCAATTACGCTGCCAATGCCGAGTTTTCGTAGCTCTGCAGTGGAAGTGCGAGCGAGACGGAGATGTGGAGCTTTAGTAGGTGGGAGAGGGAGAAGGCTCTTATTGCACCGGTAGTGAGGAGTGAAAGAGATCAATAATGAGACTCGCGATGAGTTGAAAAGGGATTTCAGATTAAGGTCGTTCTTGCGTCAAAGATAAGGTTTGCGGGAAAACTCTGCAGAATAGTTTGCAATTGTTTGGAGGAAACTTAATGGTTTTTGACAGTTTATGGCGGGATTTCTTTGGAAATGGAAAATGGAGGAAGTTATTGTTATTTTTATGTTTTTCCATCGAAAATGGGAAGCGTCCGGACGGCTTGACTCTGTTACATTGATTGTTACGGATATTTATTATGCGTGTAAAATTTTACAGAGGCTGTTTTAGTATAACATCTTTGGGAAATAAATGAATAAACCTTCGGAGAATGGACCGCCCCATATTTGTCTGTAAATTGATAAAGTTTTTGTATGAAGTAATAAAGCTTAAAGAATAAGACCACACTAATAAAACATTTAGTTTCATAAGCACTAAAGATCATCACTAAAGATCATGCAGTCATCATAAATTATTAACTATAAATTTAATTGCATTTCCTTTACGTACATATAAACAATACAAACTTTGACACTTATAGAAAACGTTATTAGCATCCACCAATTTGTGACACTCATGATCACAAATTTAGCATAACTCCCCAATCAAAATCCACCGAAACAGTCCACAACAACACTCAAAACCGTACATCGGACCGTCTTGTCTATCCTCGCTCTTACTCTTTGACGCAAGGCTTGGCCAGGGCTGCTCAGCTACCTTCAGTGCCTCGCCGGTCTTTGGGCGCAGCGTTCTATCGCTTGACGCTTCGAGCGCGCTCTAAAACGTCACGCGGCTTTTTGAAAACGATCCCAAATTCTTACGCAAAAAAACCACTAAGTGACAGTTGAAGTTCGGGGGTGAAGGGTTAAAAAAAGGATGATTTGTGTGGCTCAGTTTTTTCTCGAATGTGAACGAATTTCAGCGGATAATTTCAGTACTAACAGTTGCATGTTCGTAAATTTTCACGTCGTTGACGGCGTCGTTGGTGGGACGTGTTTTTTTTGCCGCCGCAAATGAAATAAAACAAAGTATAATAGTGGCGTATTTGACGCTTTTTACCACAGTCCGTAAAACTTGTGTGTTGGTTTTATTTTTATTCAACTCCGAGTGATTGATTACTGAAGTGGCAAAAAGGATTAAGTTGAATGTTCCGTTTCGTGACGCCGAGTCGGTGTAAAAAAGGTTAGTGAAATCGTGTTTATCTTGATCCTGTATTTCGGGGTTGCCCTACCATTAGGTGGGTGGTAAAAGTGATAATAGAAAAATACTAAGGGTTGTATTAAACTGGGCTGAATAGCTAATGTGCTACAGTTCACCGATATAGGTTAAACAGACATTGTGCTGCCTTTTTCCATCGAAGCTTTCAATTTTCCGTTTAGCCCCTCTATTTTGTTTCAAGGCCTTCCATTTTCTTTTCACGGATAGTTGAAGAAAGTATGTTATAGGAATTTTGTGATAGATGAAATAAAAAGAAAATAAAATTAGGTTTTTTATCGAATTGTACTTACTTGTGAATCGTAGTTCTAACATATTTTTAATGTTTTGGCTCTTAAAGAATGCAATAAATTCTTGATTTTATGTGGGCTACAATAATTATCATATCGTTATAAAAATTGGTGTAAAAATTAATCAGCTGTTTTATACAAATAAGATACAATCAATGTAATATGTGTGTGGCAGTCGTCTTTTGCAACTTAAACTTTCGTAAGCACTGCTAATTTTTATATTAATTTGACGGTTTCACTTAAGCAAGTGAAATTGTTTTTAACCCGTTTATTTATTGATCCGTAGAAATACTCATCAGTGTTAAGCTTATATGATTAAAAGTAATGTACAAAATTAAATGAATTGAAATAACTTTGTTCAAAAGCCAACAAATAAAAATGTAACATGCAGTTTCCTGCTGATTCACAAAAAAATTACAAAAAAAATGTTTTTGTTCTAAGTATACATTCAAATATGGTGATGAAAGATCAAAATATAATTAGTTAACCAATCGGTAACCATGCGCCATATAAAAAGAAATCATCAAGGGCGGAGGGGCTGTACCCGAGTGAGTTTTTTTAATCCTTCAAAATCAATATAACAAAAACTATTTTAACAACACTAACATCAAAGAAATACATACAGCGAAACATAGAACCACCTTTTTTTTTAGTGGGTAAATAGCCTTCTTAGCTCTATTAGCCGTCTAACTCGACACGTGTAACTATCGACCGGCTAACTGCAGTGTCTATTATTAATTCACATTAGATTAACCCGGAAACTTATTATTAACCTATTCTAGAGAACCCTTCATTTTGGGTCAGGTAGTTTAAAACGTTATTTTGGGACAGGTTCTGGGTTTTTATGATGGGGTAACCCTTTGCCGCCTTTAAACTAAAAAAGTCTGAGAAATTATAGGGTTATCTTGATGTTATTAAGGAAGACGTCATCACATCATACATAATATTATGTTTGTGTTTAAAATTCTTGATATTCAGGTTTATATTTCGATATATATCGCACACCCAGATCAACACTGCACTAAGTCAAAAAAGCACTTATTTGGGAATCGACTAAAAACCGTTTTCTCATGTTATCATGAAGAGTCATGCTACTGTCTTTGGATTTTATGTTGTGAATCAAGTGCTTATCAGTATCGTATAAGCCAATCACTGTTAAAAGTTTACATAAAGCGTAAATACTGACTTTTCAAGTTAATCCAGTGTTGTTAAATTATTTAACTAATAAAAAAAATATTATTTCGATTTACTCGTTTCTTGCTGATTGATTCTGAAATAATGCAGTGTTATCCTATCGTGTAATGGTTTAATGTAAATATTCAAGAAAGAATCATCTGTTTCAATTTCGAGAATGTATCTATAAAACTGTAAATAAAACAACAAAGTTTAGTGGTCTTAGGTAATAAGACTCTATTCTTGGGATTGAGTTAATAAAATTGGTCACACTCTCTTCTACTTCAGAGTCTATTCTGTGCTGATTCCCATGCTTCCCACGAGCATCAGCATCTATCATTAACCAAACCATCATCTATTTTCTTTGAAAGGGCTTTCTTAATATAACTGCCACACACATAAATGCTCAGCGTAGCCTTAAAAAATATTTGCAGTCCTTAGGGTCTGCAAATATTTTTTCACACCATTAATTTCGAAATAATAAGCTGAATTCAAAGCTCTTAATTTTTCAGATGTGATGTAGGTACATACCTATATTTTAGTATGATTTCTTGCGTATGCCTGATGACGACGTATTCTCTTTGCCTCTCTAGGTAGTTCCCCCAGAAGTCAAAATTATTTTAAAATCTCCTTACCTCCTGCCTTGCCATTTTGTTTATTTTAGATTTTATAAAGATATTATTGTCGATGATATTGGTGACCAAGTTGCAAGTCTTAGGTGGAGATGGGCGAGGCACCTGGCGAGCCGGGAAGACGGTAGGTGGACCAGGGCAGTAACGGAGTGGCGGCCGAGAACGGGCCGTCGGTCGGTAGGCAGACCAGCAGCCCGGTGGTCAGTTGACATCTCTAAGGTGGCAGAGGGCCCGTGGATGTGAGCAGCGAGAGACCGAGAAGGATGGCGTGAAGGGGAAAAGACCTATACCCAACAGTGGGCAAATGTGGGCTGAAAATGATGATGATGATTATTATTATTGCGCAATGTTTTAGCAATATTTGATTTCCAGCCAGCTAGGTTTCGCACTTGTTTTTGTCTTAACTTAGGATCACTTTGAGCTGTTGGAGCAGGATCGATGACAACCAGACGTTGAAGGTTCATGAGTCAGGACAGAATTGAAAACAACTCGGGTATCCGCTGAGGATGGGCCTGGTCTATTGGATTCACCATCAGACGAGCTGCTGGAGCTTCATATCGATGAGCTGGAGTCTGATGAGGTACTCGAGTAGGAAGACGAAGGCACTCGTCTAGGTATTACAGATGGCCGGGTTTGTCTTTAAGACACAGTAAAAGTAGGATCCGCATCGCTTTCATTATCCTAATCAGGAGTTTTTGAAGATGCAATAGGTAATGCTGCGAGATCTGATGCTGCAACAGAGGATACCGTGAAAGCTGATGCTGCAACAGGTGAGATACCGCGCGATCTGATGCTGCAACAGGTAATACCGCGAGAGCTGATGATGCATATTTTGAATTCTCAACTTCATTTTGAGCACAAATTTCTATTTCCTTTGTTGAGAAGTTGACCCGGCTTCATCTGTGGTTACTATTATTGCTTTTCTAAGCAACAACAGACCCTGACCCTTCATAGTCTGCCAATTAACCAACAATATCTGAATTAATTCATCAATACTGCATTATCTCAAAAAACATGTTAGATCTTCAAGTGAATAAATAAAAAAAACAAATTATAAAAACTTTTCTTTTAGTTTAGAGTATAAGTAATAATTCTGAGTATTAAAAAAAAATGTATTGCGATATTTACAGAAATTAGAACATTATTTAGATCTACCATCAATAGTGTATTATTTAAGTAATTTTCACCTTTATCAAACAATACTGAACTATTTTGGAATAATTAAAAAAAAATAACATGCCTTCGTCACCAATAGAGTATTATTTCGAAATACTATCGAAACAGCAAAAACAGGAAATTCACCAACACTGTATTATAACTAAATAATTTGGAGTAATGTTGTAGTCGCACTCAATAATACTGCATTATTCCGAAATGAATCAATGTTGCTAACGTCACTACATATTGTTCTCACAGACGTACAAGTCGCAACTGGAATTAGATTCATATTCGTGGTACGACTCAGCAGTCATTCATTCACTAAAAGAGACTTACTGCGACATCTGTTGGCTGTTTTTGGAAATATAAATATGACTGTCTTTGTGGTATATGCGGATTTTTTTTTCCTATTGAACTACATTAAAAAGTCGATTTTGGGATTTTTCGACTTAATTCAGTGTTGTTCTGGGAGTGCGATATATGTATGTACATACTACCTCTCTAGATATGTATGTATGTAGAGGTACTGGCTGGGGACCGTGAGAGGTGAAAAGGCCTATACCCAACAGTGGGCAGAGGTGGGCTGATAATGATGATGATGAAATTAAATTAAAAGAGTGGGATAGAGATATCGTATCGATATTATGGCGCTAATGCTACGCCATTTGAAGCTTTTTTATTATTATTTGAGTTTGTTGGAGTTCCGTTTTAAGACGGAACGCGGGTAGCCGGCTGCCCCATACAAAAAATACAAAAAGGGAGACCTGCCTGTTTCCTCCCTGGATAATTTTATTGTTTTAGAAAAAATATGTTTATGCCATTCAATTTATGTGTACCTCTGCCATGTCCCTATGTTTTCCTTTTTTTATTTTTTTTATTATTTTAATAAAATTTATCTCCCCAATAGAAACAGGTCTCCCCTTTTGTATGGAGTTGAGGTTACCCGCGTTCCCTCTTAAGTACTGAGTAGTTAATTTTTTTATATTGTATTGTTTCATATATTTTTTTTTAATTAAAAATACTTGAAGATTTTTACCGACGAACGCCTAATTTAATTTAAAAAAAAACCAGTATGGTATCTGTGGGTGGAAGTTATCAGAACACTAATTTATGGTACAACTCAACATATGCCACCAAACTCTGTGGTTATGAACCAATTACTGTAAAGTAGAGTATTATTATTTATTCTGCGGTATTATCTAGTAGTAATTCGACTAAATTGCCCAAATAAATTACTAACCACTAGGTGCGTACCTATGGGTCGACGATATTGTAAAGATAATCGAAAATATTAACTTCTGACAGGGGATTGGTTTGAAAAGGAAGATGACTAATATCATTTTCTTAAAAGCCACTAACGCTGCTGTCAACCGGGAAAATCCCTTTATTTGCTAGAAAATAGCCCTTATTGAAATCAATAATCTTTCTTTTTGACATTATTAATAACTAGCTTTTGCCCGCGACTTTGTCAGCGCAGACTTTTTTTCTCGTGAAATTTATCCGTGTTTTTGCCTAGTGGTTATTCTGCTATTGGGGCGGAGAGAAATCCAACAAATCAAAAATCATAAAAATCGGTCCACCCGTTCTCGAGTTATAAATGGTGTAACTAACACGACTTTGTTTTATATATTAAGAAGATGGGAATACATAGATATAACAGCGCCTCGAAAATAGCCCTTATTGAAATGAACCATATTTTTTTGACATTTAAAAACGGTTATTTTTACGGTGGATATTTTAAAGAATACAGGGGTTGTAAGCTTTTAAATCTGTAAGCCGTACTGTCAGATTTAGTCTGATAAGTATCCCGCCACAAACAAAAATCGGATCACTAAACTCCCACCCTGTAGGCGCCCAAATTTTAAGGATAAATGGGACCAACAGGTGCACCGCATAGCCTCTGGCTTTGTTGCTCTTAGTTTGTTACCTTTTTTGTTACCAAGGGCACTGCACGGGTTCCTCAACAGGTTTCTCGAAACCTGGTTTTTGAACAGGTGGGTCAGAAGTGGTTTTGGACCTGTCGCTTGGGTGTAGGTTGGATCCTCAGTATTGGCGAGGCTTTATCTGCCTTTGAAGTGATGTTTGTGCTCAAAATTGGTTTGCCAATTTTATGTTATTTTATAAGGTTAAAACTCAATAATTGGTATGTAAGAGGTTGCGGGCTCAAGTCGTGCCCGAGCGATTTTTTTAACCGAACCTTTTAATAATCATGGTAATGTCACAGGTTTCTCTTTTACTAGAAAAAACAACAAATGATACACAAGCATGGTAAACAGCATCATCAGTTCTGCATAATATTATTATCTCTCTTTGTTTCTCAGTAAAGTTCCAGTCCACTCCCGTAGGTTTCTTATTGGCATTCAAATGTCACATGAGGTTTTAGGTAAAGCACACAAGTCGAAAGAGGGGACAAAACAAAAACAACAGGAGCAACGTAGCTCTAATCTAATTCTACTAACTTTATTTTCGTCCATCGATGTTTTGCTCTTAGTTAGCTTTGCACAACTGATTATGTTGGTCCAGTTGCTAATATATCTAGTATGGAATGGGAGTTCACCAGAAAATACTGCTTGGGCATAAAACTAAAGGTATCCGACTCGATGTTTCTCCTTTACTAAACGTAATTTGATTCCAAGTCCATTCTTTGAGCTGTGCTTAGAATAGTTTGTATTTGAAACGTCCCTCTTTGGACATTTGCGATGTAAAAGAGTCGGGTATTTGCCAAGTATACGGAAACTGAATATGAATGATGATTTTTGATCTCATCAATACTTACTTCTTCTTTGTAGTGTGCCTCACGGTAGTACAGTCAACGACACGCCAGGATATGCCTTTTTAACCGACTTCACAAAAGGAGGAGGTACTCAATTCCACCCGTAGGTATGTTTTTTTTTATGTGTGTTAACTTGTTGTGTGTAGTGTTGAAAAAAGTTCTTTTTTCAAGGTCAACGGATTTTGACGATTATGTTTTTGTTTGAAAGGGTAACCTACATCCCTTGTAGTCCCATAAAATGGTGAAGATCTGGTGAAGAACTTCGGAGATGGAGAACGGAGATGGAGCTGTGGGCAGAGGTGGGCTGATGATGATGATGATGAGGTACGTTTTTGTGGTACGCACACTCTTACTAATAGTATAATACATGTTTTGCAGCTAGATTTAGACCCTATACAACCGGCTACACTTTCCTTTGTGCGTTATCAAGTAGTTAAATGAGGTTCATAAGCGAATACGCCTTGTTGTCGCAGCATGAACAAACTCAAATGACACAGAAGATTTGCTTCAATATGATATTTTCCTTAATCGTGAGGAAACCAGCAGCTTTATTGACTCATGTGTACAGTTGACAGCACGTCAGATTGTAGCTACAGTCAAATTAATATACCAGTGGTTTGCCCCGAACTGTGAACTCGCGACCTCATATCTCAGCAACCCCTCGACCGATTTGGTTCATGTTCGAATTCAAAAATTATCTGTGTATCATGTACCCGCCTACCAAACATGACGATCCGACCAAAACTCAAGTTATCGTCGAATTTACATTCAAGCGTCGCCGCCAGATTGTTTAAGTGTGATCGTCATAAAATTCGATAATTGGGTGAATTAAATTAAAATATTGTTCAAACTTGAGCCAAATCGGTCGTGGGGTTGCCGAGATATGGGTTTGTAAAGTGTAAGCAATGCGCGCGCGCCTGTGCGAATGGTGTAAGTAAAAAGTTACACATCGCGAGTTCACAGTTTGGGGCGAACTACTAGTATTATCTAGGTAGGTAAGTGTCTGCGTGTTTCGATGGCTCTAACCATCTGTATTGTTCTAGGCGAAGGCTGTAGCACGTAACTTTGCTAAGTTAACGTGAACTTAGACTATATTGCAGCTGTGGACCCATTAGGCCTTAGTTATTGAGTCTGTTGTACAACTTAAGGCGGCTGTAATTTAATACACACTACGAACTATTTAGTCCCACTGTTACTATTTATTTTCCGCAGTCCAGTCTTTGAAAGACGATGATTCTGTGCTCACAGAAAAAAGTTAAATCCCTATGTCACTTTAACGGATTTGATACTCGTTTTTAGTAACTTTTTTCTTTTTTCAAATGTATTGAGCTCATGTATATCGAAGAAAAAAAATCACTATCATTAGTTTAAAGGCTAGACGCGCACTACGGTTTTTTTTCGAGGACTTGCCTTTGACAGAGTTTGAGGTGGAATGTTAAAAAACCTAAAATGAACAGAGATGACAAAAACTGGCTTATCACTTTTCAACTTTTCACAATGTTCCTGAGTGCAGTTATTATTTTGTCCACCGAAGCCGTAACCGTCACGTAACCGATAATGAGATGACAGCGCCGAAGTAACAGTCCATACACGGTTCATCCACCGCACGTCTGTTACCCCATCCAAAGTAGTTCCCCCCGAACTGTGAACTCGCGATGTGTCACTTTTTGCTAACACCATTCGCGCACGCATTGCATATAAAATTTACAACCCCATATCTAGGCAATCCCTCGACCGATTTGGCTTATGTTTGAACTTGAACTTTTTTTTTTACCCGACTACCAAATTTGATGACGATCCATTAAATTTACTCAAGTTATCGTCGAACGAACGTTCGCCGGATTGTTCCAGTGGACTCGGAGAATTTCGCTCGCCTCGCTCGTTCAAATAGAGTCCAATATCCTTAGCCAAGAAAGTATCAAGTTGCAACTGCGCATTTAAGCGGGATCACAGTTTGCCACTTGCACATATTTGCAACACAAGCACTGGTTCTCACAGGAAACTGTCAAGGTTGTGAATTAAGTACCGGCACCTATCTTACATTGTGCATTAATTGTGTTTCCGTCGTAGTGCTGAGTGCAAAATTAACTTGGACGCATTAATGCGTTTAAGTTAATTTTGCATGAAAAGCTCTAACTTTTTATTGATATCTTTCAGTTGAATTGAGCCATGCCTAGAGGCCTTTTGGGCGGCCTAAAAACTCTGACACCAGCAGTTGCAGACATCCATACGATTACATACCTTACCTAGTTGAGTTGAAAATCAATTAGATGGCGCTGCTAAACGGCAATATCATCCACAATTATCATCCAAAAATCATATTTTCAGAAATAATGGATATCCATTATTTCTGAAAATATAAAATTTAATCCATTCATTAAAATATAATAGAGTTACGGCAAGGTTGTAAAAATAAAAAAAATGTATTGAGGAAACAATGCAAAATACAAAATGTACCACACGCTACAAAATGTCACAGGAAAGCAAAATGAAAAGCTACAAAAAAAATCTCACAGGTTGTCCTATGACTATTTTTTCAGGAATATTACATCTAATTGTGGTGAATGTCAAATTGAATTGAAATTGAAATTCATTTATTGACACAAAAAACACAATCAAAGTTAATAAAATAACAAATATAAGTAATAATTATTTGATACAAATTCGGTGGCTGATGATTGGTACGGTCGGCCACAATCTCAGATACCCCATGGCAGCTCTTACCGCGCGCGGCATAAGGGCGCCAATCGAACAAAAAGGGGTATCTGAGACTGTGGCCGACTGTACATAAATAGATGATACCCTGTCTCCTAAACTAGGTTGCCCTGTATTTTAGGAGTACAATCAGTCCCCGATATATAACCCACTATAGACGTCAAAAATGCTGATAAACCGCCATTTTGTTGTATAAATCCGCCTCGATAAAAGTCATGCTCCCCCCGCTGGAGAAGAGGAGAAGAAACACTGTGGATAAAATCAATTTGAAACTATTGTTTTCACCTTGTTACTTATTACTGAAACTACTTACCTACCTACTAAGTGGATAACGCACAAAGGGAAATAAAAGCACAGGCACAACAAACCAAGTTTATGTTACTCTTTATAGCTTATTGAAAGGTTTTATTAGGCTGATTGTTACGGTTGTATTGTAAAGGGTATTTAATCGTACGATCTTTAGGTAGTAGTAAGAACTATATTTCATTTGCACTATTACCATTAGTCGCTAACGGTGAAGGAAAACATCGTGAGGAAACGCGAAACTCACAAATCCGCATTGGGCAGTGTGGTGATACGGCCCGAGTTCTCTTTCTCTTTATATTTCTCCCTCACTCTGAGAGAAAGCCTGTGCCTAGCAAATGGGACGTGAAATAATTATAAAGTTTTTTACTATTTGAATAGTTTTTTAGAATTCCAAACTGACCGTTGATCTGTGTGAGGGATTGGAACTGAAAAACGGGGTTTTTCGGGAAAGAAGATGTTTTTTATTGGACTCTTGGAGGCGAACTGACAAACATCAAATTAGAAAACGACATAAAAACAATAATTTTGAATATAAAAATAGTTCCAAAAAGGGTTAATAACAATCTGGGGGTCTACCGGCTATGACGAAGCCGATTACCATTGGCGAAAATTGAATTTCGATTTTTAAAAATGTACGGCCACGCAGTTCATTTTACTGCCACCCAGTTAATTTTTCATAAATCGAACTTCGATTTTTGCCAATGGTAATCGGCTTCGTTTTAGCCGGTACACCCCCTGTTTATATTTTGAACACAATGGTCAATTAAGTGGCGTGGCGGGTAAGCCCAAATTTTCACAATTTTTAATATTTTTTGTAGCTAAACTGAGTTATTTTTTGGTAGCAATTTTTGTTTCGCGATAATAGTTTTTTTTTTTTCATTATTCCAAAAAAAACAGAACAACATAATTATTAAGCTAATTGATTTTCTAGTTGAAAAACCAGTGGTATTGCCCAAAAAACTTTAAGGTATTGCCCAAAAAACTTTAAGTTTGAATAAATCTTTTATTCAGCTGAATTATTGTTGTTTTTTGTGGATAATAATTAAAATAAAAGGTACTGTCGTGAAACAAATATCGCTGAACAAAAATAGCTCAGTTAAGCTACAATAAATAAATAAACTAAACTAAACTAAAAAACTGTGAAAATTGTGCATTTCCCGCTACACTACTTTCATTGACCCTTAAAGAAGTAAGTACCAATCGAATGTGATGTCTTATAATAAGTAGCTATTTGCTATTGGAAAGTAATAGTTAGAGAGTTGGTGACCAATCGAGATATTTTTTCGTACTAGGCTGGGAGTTGGTAGGCTGATAGAGTAGACTTCGCTGAGTCTGGGAAATAGTAGATTGTTACCCGAGGGAGTAAAAGACAATTTTTAAGGCGAGAGTGTTTCTTTGAATCCAGAGCGGAGCGAAGGATTCTAGAGTAGAATCCCGAGCGTACCGAGGGATTCTAAAGTAGAATCCTGAGCGCAGCAAGGGATTCGAAGTACTCGATCTTTAAAAAGTGTTGTTCCCGAGGTGAACACTCTACTTTTTATCTCTCTCTATGAGAAAATAAATGACTAGAACTTACGAATAAATAGCGTCGGCTCGGCATCCACACACTGTTCTCTGGAGTTAATATTATAACACTTTAATTCTCACTACTTGAGGAAGAAACACTTTTATTTTATGAAAGTAAGTAACATCTAAATTTTAGTACACAAATAAACGTTACGACCGAAGACGGAATGCATTTCTGACGTTTTTATTTTTCTACAAACTTTTTTTTATTGGGCTTGCCCCGCGCGATATATTTTTTCATACTGCCAGTGTCTTGTTCATACATTGTTCGTGATTGATCTCTTTCAATGTTGTCTGTAAACTCTTCAGTCATTTGAACTTTTACTTACATATCCATATTCCAAATGCAAATCACTTTTTGTCCCTCTGGGACTAAAAAGATATTTTAGTCCCTGTTTGCGGGGAACGAGCTAGGTCTTTTCGAATAGATGTGATAAAATAGTAGATTGTTACCCGAGGTACTAAAACACAATTTTTAAAGCGAGAGTGTTTCTTTGAATCCAAAGCGGAGCGAAGAATTCTAAAGTAGAATCCCGAACGTAGCGAGGGATTCTAAAGTAGAATCCTGAGCACAGCAAGGCATTCAAAGTACTCGAGCTTTAAAAGGTGTTATTCCCGAGGTGAACACTCTACTTTTTATCACCCTTTATGACAAAATAAGTGACTGGAACTTACAAATAATTAGCATCGGCGTCCGATACAATGTTCTCTGGAGTTAATAATAAAACTTTAATTCTCACTACTTGAGGAAGAAACACTTTTATTTTATGAAAGTAAGTGAAATCCAAATTTTAGTACACAAATAAACAATTACGAACGAAGACGGAATGCATTTCTTACGTTTTTATTTTTCTACAAACTTTTTTTATTATATAATTTTTTATACTGCCAGTTTCTTGTTCATACATTGTTCGTGATTGATCTCTTTCAATGTTATCTTAAACACTTTCATTTGAACTTTTACTTAAAAAAAAAAAAAACTAACCAGGTACCTCTTGCTTCAGAGTCCACTGTTCTACCCACTAGACCACCACCAGAACTTTTACTTACAGTATCCATATTCCAAATTCAAATCACTTTTCCCTCCGGGATTAAAAATCTATTTTAGTCCCTGTTTGCGGGAAACGAGCTAAGTCTTTTCGAATAGATGTGATAAAAAATATTTTTTGGCCCGGTCGCGGTTGAAAGTTAGATTTTTTCGACTTTGAAAGTTTAAATGTATGGGTTGAGTCATTTCTTTTTTGTCTACAAGGCTGGGAGTCTCTAGGCTGCGTTTTTAATCTCCGCTGATCACGAAATCACTATTTATTAATAGCCGAACGCGGTAGAAATATTGTATAACCTAGAAAGTGTGAATTGTTGGGTTATAAAAATCAAACTTTCAACCACGCTTCGCAAAAAAAAAAAAATTTGTTCAACGGAGTCTCAACAACTAACCAAGAAGTTCCCAGCCTTGTACGACAAAAAAATATACTGAACCTATACATTTAAACTTTGAAAGTCGAACAAATCTAACTTTCAACCGCGACCGGGCCAAAAAAATATTTTTCCCAGACTCAGCGAAGTCTACTTTATCAGCCTACAAACTCCCAGCCTTGTACACACGACAGCACGTTGACCTTTACACGTTAGCACTCTACTCGGTTACGTTACGGCTGACTTTACAACAAAAGTGTACGAAAAAATATCTCGTTTGGTCACCAGCTCTCCAACTATAAAGGAAGATGGTTATTACCTTTATTACCCAGGTTGTGCCTCACGCGTGTTCCGTATATCGTGAGTATTACATACTTATCTTAATTTTTGTTATTTCTTGGCATGACTGCTGTTAGTGTAGTAAGTGCGAATGAGTATAAACGGGTAAGGCCGAGTGTTATTATGTCTAAATTCAAAAATTCACACTTTCTAGGTTATAACAAACGAACTTTCAACCATGCTCGGCAAAAAAAAAAATCTTTTTCAACGGAGTCTCAACAACTAACCTAGAAGTTACCAGCCTTGTAAGCCAAAAAAAACTGGAGATTTCCCAGACTCAGCGAAGTCTACTCTATCAGCCTACCAACTCCCAGTCTTGTACGAAAAAATATCTCGATTGGTCACCAACTCTCAACCTAATATGTAATGCCATATTTATAAGAAAAGTCTGGTTGAAGATCTTTACAAAAGTAATTTGTCGTAACTTGAGGCTAAGAGGAAGGCTGCGGTCACAAGTTATATTATGGCTTTAGATTTTACGTCAATCACGTTTTCTTTAAAGATATTGAAGGTGAGTTCCGTACCAATATTTTTTAGCTGATAGGAGGTATATTTGACATCAAATTGTTTATTTTGTATTGATTTTAAGGTTTCACTTTATACGATTTAACGTCTGGCTAGCCGAATTGTTTCGGCCTCATCCGAAAGTCATCAGTAGTAATTTGCAAATTTGCATCGCTCGTTATCGACATCTATATAGTTCTACATTGCTTGTTTTGTCGTTTTGTCCCGCTTAAGGTTCAACAAAAGTAGCGTGGCCGAAAAGTCCAAATTATCCGTTTTTTTAGGTAAGTTGAGATATTTTTGTTCAACCATTTTTGTTTCACAACACTAAAAACTTATTCTTTTCATTACTACGTAATATTGTAACTCAATAAATATCAATAAAAATATTTATTGCTTTTCTTTAGCAATTTATTCATAACTTTACTTATGAATTATCTTTTACTCATAATCTTTGCGAGCATCAACACGTAACTGCAGTTGAAACTTTTTATCTGAGATTCTACCTTTTCAGATTGTGTTATTATTCAAGCTTATAACATTAAAGACCATCTTTCCAGAGTCTTTTATCATAAATAATCATTCAGGGGGTCTACCGGCTAAGATGAAGCCGATTACCACTGGCGAAATTAGAAGTTCGATTTATGAAAAATGAACTGCAATGACCTGCCACCCTGTAAATTTTTCATAAATCGAACTTCGATTTTCGCCAATGGTAATCGGCTTCGTTTTAGCCGGTGGACCCCCAGATCTTGATTAAACAATTCCTGAGCAGCTACCACGAGTGCTTACTGTCACTGTCACTGAAAGTGATAAGTTGTATAAACAACCTTACTACTAGTATTAGGATAGGTACATGACAGACGTCCCGCAGACGTCCGGCACAGCTTTTTCGCACTCGTGGTAGCTAATCTGATCATGGCGTTAGAGAGTTTCATGCATCGATTTTACTTAGACATTATAAAAATCTATGTTCAGGGAATTGGCGAAAGCCAAAAGCACTATGATGAAGTAGTTTTTAATACTCCTTTATCTGAAATGCGAGCAATTTAAATCACTGAAAATTTACATTGATTCAACGGTTCATCATAATATACAGAAAAGGTGGACACTAAAATGAAATTGAATAATAATTTTAGGGATAGCCAAACGTTCTTTCTGTTTTTTTGAGCAAGAGCGCGTCTAGAGCGCGAATCAATATAAATGCGCGGGAAAAACACAACTCTACTTTGCCCAATCGCCGCTTTCAAACAACAAATTAAACTAAATCATATCACCTTACGACACGTGTCGTAAAAGCCATATTTACAACAACGAACTGCCTCAAACCAAACCGCTGAACCCTAAAAATATTCACAACAAGCCATCAAGAATGCCGAAACTTAGCGCGTGGGCGGACGAGTGGATTTCACTTTTTGCCCCTCCACCATTGATACGACAGAAGTATTACTCAAAGTTTCTGTATAGTTTAGTGAAAGAGCAATCATAGATTGCCAAAGAGGACGGAGATTGGAGAAAAGTGGCGCAGGACAGAGAGAGATGGCGTCTTTTGGTTGCGGAGGCCAAGATCCATTTCGGGTCGCTGAGCCAGCGTAGTAATAAGTAAGTATAAGGGCCGCAGTTAAACAAAATCATATTATCTTCGTTAGACTCACACATTAAAGGTCCGTACAACGTTTTTTTTGTTATTGTACGGCGGTGCGGAACCCTCAGAGCGTGAGTCCGACTCGCAACTCACACTTAGCCGGTTTTTATCCCTTGGCGGCACTAGTACGGGTAAGTTTTCCCCATTATTTTATGGAAAACAGGGAGCTTACACTCTGAGCCTCCCCCCTTAGCCCCTATTTATAAGACACAATCTCCACTATTCAACGGTATAAACACTGCACTCCCATACAACTCTCCTCAAACGTGTATTAATTACCCCTATAATGACAGTGTCCTTCTGTCGCGCATTTGTTTTGGGTCTCTTCTAACGGAGCCACGTCTTTCGCAACGTCTGAACTGAACCGGGTGAATACTGATCGAGAAGCGCCATCACGTATGTTTATTGTGAATCAAGCGCTCGAAAAGCTTTAGTAGAAACTGAAGCACAGGGTATCCTCACTCACTCACTGAGTCTGGGACTCGCACGCACCGAACAAAATTCTTGATCGAAGCTTGCACCACTAATTTGTAGCAGTACAGAGTAATGCATCCAATGGCACTTCCGCTCACACTATAGCTGGAGAGTTGGTGATCAATCGACTTATTTTGTCGTACAAGCCTGGGAGTTTCTAGGCTGATTGTTTAGACTCCGCTGATCACGAAACTTCGTTTTTTATAACACAAAAATTCACATTATTTCTAGGTTATTTAAAACGAACTTTCAACCGCGCTCGGCCAATAATACTGAAATTTTCAAATTACTACGAGTATAAAAAGAAGCTACGATATTTTGTTTCCTATGGTTCGCTAGTTTAGTTGAACGAGCGAGCGAAGCGAGCGAAGTTCTCCGAGTCTACTTGAACAATCCGGCGTTTGTATGTATGTATGTATGTTTGTATGTTTGTACGCATGAATGTTCGTTCGACGATAACTTGAGTAAATTTAGTCGGATCGTCATGAAATTTGGTAGGTGGGTAAATGAGGCAAAGAAAATTTTTAAGTTCAAACATGAGCCAAATCAGTCGAGCGGTTGCTGAGATATGGGGTCGCGAGTTCATAATTCGGGGCGAACCACTAGTTTATATTAGTTTGATTATCTCTAGATTCAAAGTTTTTCAGGCATTTCGTAATGTCTTTCTGGATATAAGTAGCGCTTAGTTTCATTCGATAGTGTTGGGAAACATTATATTTTGATGTGGTTTGTTTAAATTGAAACTCCAATGGTACAATAGAGTACGTGGGCGGTGATTGTAAAGGATTTTTTAATTAGATTCTGTTTCTTTTTTCGTATGGATAGAATGATGGAGTATTGTAGGCTTTTTTGTAAGCGCGTCTATTCTAGCATATTTTTTTAGGAATTTACAAGACATGATCAACATTATAGGTACTTAACAAGACAAGACATGATCAACATTGTAGATACTAAAATGGAAATTATTGTGGGAACAATTTGACAAACAAGAATGTCAATTTGAAATTTCTCTAACAATTTGAATGTTTGCAATTTCAGTAATATGAAATTCATTTTATAAATAATTTATCTAAATAGGTGTAAGTCCGAAAAAAAGAAACAAGAAAAATACCTTGTAGCGTGAGCGGGAAGCTCGATTGCCCAGGAACTAATAATATTTTTTGTAACTGACATGACATAAAAAAAAACATTGCTTTTGCCACGTGTCAGATGATAATTTTCATTCTAATCATTTTCTAACTTGACAGAAATGTCTAATCTGCTCTATAATCCGATGAACATTGCGCGGTATACCTTAAGGTTTTTTCTTATATTCAACTCTATACCCTCATAGCATAAATCAAAATGATAATAAAATATAAGGACTTAACATATAAACCGACACTTATTTATGATTTCCATGCATCTCATTATCCCACGCATTTTTTCGCGATGAGAAATTCGACCGATATTTTGTGTTGTCGAGATTCCCATTTCTGTCCTTATAGTGTAGGTATACCTTTCGTAATTTTTTTCCAAAACTTACGTGAATAAAAAGAAGTAAGACAACATACCTACATTTATTATTTCCTAATCCACCCAGTAACAACTGTCAAAAAAAATGATATGGGTCGATGGAATTTGGCTGAGTGGATTTTTAGCGGTTTTCAGACCAACATTTATTAACAACTTTGAGAGCCCTTTTGTATTTCTGATATGAGATATAGGAACTGATGATAAGGATGCCTTTCGGCTTGATAGACTTTATTTAAAAGTTATGCTTTAAAAAAATCTATCTATTTCTCATTTCGATCTGCCCACAATCAATAAAATAATAGATAATACAAAACATCTTCGTTATCAAATAAAATGATTGAATATCAAAATAACAGATACCTAGGTTGTCTCGTATACCAAAGATCGCAATAAAGTTTGGCAATATTTCAATCGAACCCAGCATTTTGAAATTAGCAACGCTTTATGATTTTTGCGTAACAAATGATGATGCTGATGGAAGGTTTGCGTGCCAAAATCAAAATAGGTACTATTGTTCAAGATAATTAATATTTGGATTTGCAATTTTTAATTTGTACGGGTATTATCTCGCAATGTTTGGTGCGGCTTGATTTATTTAGGATCGCGTTTTTAAATATTTATGACGTAAAATGTAGTAAGTTCTTAGGGCTACTGCTTAGAAATCAACTACCTAAATAATAGTCTACATTTCACAAGAATGCTGTCTTCATTTAAGGGTCAACGAAAGTAGCGTGGTGGGAAATATTTATGGGTAATTCTTTATTTTGTATTTAAAATATTATGTTCTTTGAATTAATACCTACAAAAATTTAGAAATTAATCTACAACCTCTGCATAGAGTCTAGACTTAGGAATTTAGGATAGACCTAAACTTACTTACTGGAGGCCTATTTTGGGGAATCTCAAACACACAATCATCAAAATTTTTCTTTCCTGCGACAGTTTCGTATTTTATCCGATAATCAGTCCTCGGCCAGCCATTGCTCTACGCTGCGACATTATTGAAGTAAAAAACGTAATATTGAAAGACATAAATGCCACTTACGACTTAATCTCCGCCCCCAATCATTAAAAAATGTGGGCGATAGATAACAAAAATACCAATATAAAAATATTAAATACAGTCTCCGTTACAAAAAACCGTTGTTAACACAATAAATTACAGTTTTTTTTCTCCAGCTAGATAGGTACACTCTCGTGTATTTTACCCCAAAATGGGAGGTAGAATAATAATTCATTTATACGAGCAATAAATGTCGAAGTTTTTCGTAAAAACTAGCGGTCGCTTGTGTTTTTTGGCCACAGGGTATCTGTCTGCCGCGCTAATATACTCTTTCCTACCGCGTTCAATCCACGCAAAAAATACAGAATGTTTACCGATTGAAGGCGGTATAAAGGCTGTTTCAGCTAGAGTAAAGAGCATGTGCTAAATTATAAATCCTCCGATGTAGATAATGGAATGTCGCTGGAGATACGGTCTTTGCGGATATTTCCAAAAGAGCGCTAAGGGAAATTGTATCAGATTATTTTTAATAGGTTTACGTAAGATTTAGGGCCAAAAGAAAACAATAAAAGTCACGGTTAGCGAGTCTCTAGGATACCCCATGGTAGCTCATATCGCAAACTGATGCTTGCACACTCTATACACATGCTTAAATCAAACAGAAAGGCGTATCTTAGGGTTTGTTAACAGAATTTACACATAATAAAAAAAGTAAGTAAGATTTAGCCTGTACAAGTACCTACATGTCCCACTAGCTGGGCAAAGGCCTTTTCTCATGATTCTTGGCTTCATTTTACAAAAACAGTATTTTGGTGGCATTATTCATACAGGATACATCCCGTCATTATATTACCAAGAAGAAAAGATTCACTGTTTCTTACAACGAAACGTTCCAACGTTGAAGCGTTCATTATTAAACGTCAGGAATTAGCATTCCCTCGATGAAATTAACATAAACAAGTTTGACAAGAGTGACATGTTATTTTTTGTCGAAAAACATCTCTGTATTGCGATGCGATAGTCAATGACTTCTTTATATGGAATGCAATGAATTTTAATGTGTCATTTACGACACAAAAAAGAGTTTTATGTATTTGCTGCAATATAGATTTAGTGCTAACAATAAAGCATAATATTTTTTTTCATCTGAAATGCTTAAATGTAGAGACTTTCCTTTTCTCACCATTATAATGCGAAATTCCCGTCAAACATGTTTTTTCTACAGTAAAAAATATGAAATTGACAGATTGACAGCTCATATCTGAAATGCTTAAATGTAGAGACTTTCCTTTTCTCACCATTACAATGCGTAATTCCCGTCAAACATGGTTTTTCTACAGAAAAAATATGAATTTGACGGATTGACAACTTATATCTGACCAACACTTAGCATTCTCAAGTATCCGCGGTATAATTTACACCGCATTTGTCATTAAAAAAATATAAGTTGTAGCCTGTACAAAGTGTAGGTATACTAGCTAGGCCTTATCTCAGAGATAGAGAGAGTAATATAAGGGCCAAATCACAATGCTTGCCCGCTATGGATTGGCAATTTTCGCGGTGTATTATGCTTTAGGGGCTCAGGTTTCCCCACAATATTTGTTTTTTCAAAGTTAGTGGGTGATATTTGCTACTACTAATTCACAAATTTCCGTAACTGAAAAAAAACAAAGTCATACGTACATACACGCCCGCATCGGAATTAGAACCAGGGACATCACAATTGTGTGCCCAACGTTCTACCCACTGAACTGCCACCGCAATGTGTCATACGTAAGATACATTTTCTCTTAAGAGTTTAACGTACCCGAGAAAACAGGAAAGCGGTTCGCCTACAGATGCTTTGAAACGAGCGAAACATTGCAAAAAATTAAACGAATTCTTCGATCCAATACGCTAATTCCGACCATATCCAGAAGATACTAGAGACGCATTTATATCGCTCGGAAGCTTACGCCCTTTCGCTGAATAAATGATGTCGTTGAGCTGCCACGCGACTGGTGGCTACAGAATAATGGTGGTTACACACATTGATTTAAGATTGAGGTTTGTTTATCTGTTTCGTATCAGTTACAGCCTTTTGCTTCGGAGAAGTTTCGAGCCACGCGTAAGGTACTCTGCTTCTTCCAACTGGTTTTCAATGTTGCTTGAGTTTTCTTTTTTCTTTTTTTTCTTGTTGCAAAGAGATATTTTTGTCTTCTTTGCCGGGAAACAGCAATGCTTATTTTGCGACGCGAAATGTGTATTTTTTGTATCCAATTCTAAAGGTGAGGGGGATTGTTGTTTTGAAATCAATTTCGAAGCGTTATTCAGCGGTTTCTGGACGAAACGAACTGACATTTGACTTTATGCAGTTACAGGCGGTTTAGGTTACACAATTGAGGTAGGAACTCTATAATCATCTGGTATAATGATAATGACAACCTTTCAACTACATTTATATTGACGAAATTCTTCACAAAATTGGTCCGCTAAGGATGTTTCTTTGTAGGGTTCTGTAGCCAAAGGGTGTCAAACGGGACGCTATTACTATTCGCTGTCTGACTGACCTTTTTAGGGCTCTATCGTTGGAACCGTTAAAGGTAGCCAGTTGAAATTTACACAGAATATGACTGAGTTTTGTGGCGGATTATAACAAAATAATAATAAGGGGGATCTTTTTCAACATGCGTGTTGTTTCGCCGTAATTTTGTTTTAAAATTATAAATGCATAATCCCATCAAAAATATTCTGTAAAAAACTAGCCAGGTCTCGATGGAGCTGCTTGTTTATCTCTAAAAAGCACCGAACTAAATCCCATAGAATCCGCATTACGTTTAAAATCACAATAAAAACTTGTCCCCACAGAAACAAAAGATATCAGCAATAGAACAATACGAAACATCATTTCGACCATTCGTCTAATATTCGAATGTCAACCTTATTGCATTATGTACAGTTTTACTTTAATTGCATGGACTACGAGCAAATAAGCTCCCAAAGGCAATTTGGGCATCTATTTTTCCAGACACATTTCAGAGTTCATGTTGTATCTAGTTTTATCCTTGATCGAAGCTAAAAAGTAATGAAATCTAGACAAAGTCGTGCCAAGTCTAAGGTTCCTTACTGCTATTTCTTTACTATTATAGCTCAAACATCACCAGTTTTTTTTTTCTTTTTAATGCTTGCTGATCTGTAGAGATGTAACAACTCATGAAAAGTCTATGACAAGTCTATAACCCCTTATAATGGTGGCATCCAATCGTCAGGTTTATTCTGCCAATTAGCACTAGCTTTTTATTATTCGTTAAACGATAATTAAATGCCACTTGAATGCCACATTGACATTTTATCTTCCTTAATCAGCAATCATATTGCATTAAAATACTTTCCTATTTCTTTACCGTCGTCAATGTCAGTTACTTCGCTTTTCATGTTTTTTTTTCCTTTTCGAGTAATAATAAAGCAATTTTTTTATTGGTTATACACAACCTCAAACAGTTTGTTTTGAGAATCGTAGCACGTCGACCCTTACACGGTAGCACTCTACTCGGTTATATTCCGGGCGACTTTACGATAAATTTGTACACTCTGACGTGCTGTCGTGTATACCAAAGATATAGAACATATATTTGGTATACACGACAGCACGTTAGAGTGTACAAAAAATAAAAAAAAAGTAGGTACCCAACATTTTACTCATATAAACTGAAGCATGGAAATTATAACACCTTAATTGAACTAAATTCAATGACAGATAAACACCCCTAGCATGAAACGTCGAAAGGACTAACGCCCGATTTCTGTAGGAGTGATCAAATGTAGCATGCATGTTAATCTCATGTCAAACTAATTTCAGTCAATCACGTGCCGCTATTTTGCATTTATCTTCGATTAATCACCTTTTGATCGCTACATATTTTACTTACTTTTAATTTGTTTTCTTTTCATGATTTCTTTTATCTCATACTTTATTTACCAAGACGGTGGAATCACTGACTGCCATGATACAGGGTAACCTAGTCAGAGTTACAATAATTTTATGGGTCCGGACTCCGGACAGTTAGTTGTTTGCTACCTCTTGATTGTGCAATGTGCATGCACTTACAAACAATTTTTAAGTAATTTGATAGCTGTCTATGACATAATTCTTAGTATTTATAAATATTTTTTCATCATACATTGTATCGCGCGCTATCGACTTCGCTAAGACCCTTCATGCTAGCCGTGCCGATTTGTATCACAAATCGCCTTGGGATACCGGGCCTATTAAAATGGAAGTGGGAAAGAGAGGGTGAGGTCTAATTTATTGATCTATACCCGAGATGAGATAGCCTACGTACAGGGTCGTTTTAATATTGATGGCCTTGTGGCTTCGTGGAATGGATTTTGCTTTAGTCGGTGAGCCGTTTTGCTTTGTTTTAGGATACATTATTTTCCTTTGTTTTGTTATTTTCCTTTAACTTTGATTGGGAAACATTCAAAATAATTGTGTAAAATAAATGTATTGAGAGATTTAAAAAAAACTCTCGGGAGAGGACTAAAGAGCGTGTAGCAGTGCCTACAGACAAATCTGTAGAAAACTCTGTTGCTATCTCGCGTGCGCAAATACTGAGCGATAGGGATAACCTGAAGAGAAAATCTACAAAATCGAGGTTTCGTATTCCCCACTTTCCTCTCTCAAATCTGGTCCGATAAAAAAAAAACACTCAATCGAACTGGCTAAAATTAGAAAAAAAACATCGCACGTAGGTACTTTTATGGCATTATTTTTTTTATGGTTTTCCTTTTATTTAATTTACCATTTAGAGAGATTTTGTCATAAAAGTACAGGGTGATGTTTTTTTTCAAATTTTAGCCAGTTCGATTCCTGGTTGTAGCAAGCGTATTTAAAAAAAATCTATAAATCCAGTTTTGTTTCTTTTCAAAAATAAAGTTTCCTTTGTCTGAAATTTGCTATCTCCATTCTATATAGAGTACTTCGCCCTACGGGTGGCATCAAAAAAAATTATTCCACCCTATATACCTAGAAGATAGGTACTTTTTAAGTTAGTACTTATTTTTCCGTTTTATTTATTAAACATTATTTTATTTATCCATCCCTGGAGAGGTAGGCAGAGTTGTTTAATGCCTACGTTGCGTTGAAAGTATTTATATCTAACGTTTTAAGGTCGAAAATTGCACAGCAAATGGAGGTTCCAGATTTGAAAATTCAGGGTACAAGCCACACACAACTTTAATGAAAAAAAAAATCTTCTTTCCTTCCTCATTTATCTGTGAACAAAAAAAAACAAAACCAACAAACTTATTAGCGTATCGTTAACGCGAGAGCAAACGCCGAAAAAACAAATAAGACAAGAATGTATACCAATTTGTATGGAGGAAATCGAAAATTTTCCCATTTATTTTTTCCTCCTTCTTGCGAAATGAATAAGTGAGGCTGTAGATTTGATTTTCCCGGCTCTCTTTCAACGTTTTGCCTGTTTGCCTGTAGTATGTGAATGTTATATCTTTCACACTACGTATAACCTTATTTCCTTTGATATTGAGTTAGGTTTATTAGAGGAAACTACTGTTGTTGCGGATAAATGGTATAAACACCGTTATGCTCATAAAGCTTGCATATTTATGACTTTTTTGACTTTGAAGGTAACTAACTGGTAACTAGGTAACTATGAATACTTACCTAAGGGTAGTTGCTAACGTTTTAATTTCTACTTTCCAACCAACCGATGCCTTTGCATCTACGCAGCGAGATGATTTATACAGCGTCCAGTGGCACCTTCACTCACACTAGATGGGTGAAGTGGACACTCGGCGCTGCAGTGCCTGGGACATTGACAAAATACCAAGAAAAACTACACCTATCACTACTACACTATCTTCACATCAATCTTTTTGGATAATTTCTGCCACATTTCTAGTGGAATATGTACTCCACTTACATCAGATTGCTGAAGTGACCACTCGGTCCAACACGTCAATGGACAAAGTTTTAGAAAAATCTGAGAGGATGGTCGAGAGAAGGTTGACGATGTTGGTGATCGAATTGCGGGTCTCAAGTGGAAATGGGCAGGACACCTGGCGAGGCGGGAAGATGACCGGTGGACAAGAGCATTGACAGAGTGGCGGGCAAGAGTTGGACGGCGGTCGGTAGGCTTGCAGCTCGATGGTTGGATGACATCGTTGTACTCACCTGGGATCCATGGGATACATCCATCTGATCCCGGGATCGGTGGATACAACTCCGTATCGGCAGAGGGTCCATGGATGCGGATGGCGAGGGACCGCGAGAGGTGGCGCCAGGGGGAAAAGGCCCATATCCAGCAGTGGTCAGAGGTGGGCTGATGATAATGATGATGATGAGAGGATGGCTTAAGCTAGCTTACTTCATCTATATTGAGAATACTCAAAGAATAACCATACTGATTTATTAATTTAGGCCCGGTTTCTGAGTTGAGAATTTTGCTAAGCAAATGGGTTAGTATCGTCCTGTCTCTGCAGACGTAAGTAAGTGCTTAGTAAAATTCTCAACTCAGAAACCGGGTCTTAGTGTCTCAACAAGATTGATTCTTATGTTAATAGCGATCTTGTCTTATTTCGATGAATATTTAGCTTTCGGTCTGGTGATTGTAAAAATTGAAGGTTGTGTAAATGCCTTCACTGAACTGTTTTATTATAACTAGCAGTAAGATTTTCCTTTTTTTTTCGCATATTTATCGTAAGAAAGAAATCGGTACAAGGTTATATCTTCCAGTCTAGACCGTCTCGAATAAAATATTGAGCATAAACAGAATACTGCGAAATATTAGAAAGTTATTTTTTACACAAGTACGTTTGTGCCCTCGCAGACTCGCGAAACCTTTTTCCACAAGTCAGGCATCGACAAAAAATATAAAATGACGGCAGTCAAGTGGTAGGTAAGTTAAGCGTTGAATTTTGAATTTCCCGCCACGTTGCTAACGTCCACCCTTAAACTAAAACTAAAAAGGCAAGAAATATTTCTTTTTTTTTTAAATATGTTGACCTTTGATGCATTTTTTTCAATATAACTTTTTAAAAATTAAATATTTCACGAATTAAGGCGCATTTTATATTTTTATTGTACAACATACCTAGTCTTACCTTTGAATAAACATTATAAAGAATCAAAGCATGACTATGCTAATTCAAAAATAAATTTATTAAGTCACTATGAACGCAATAGCAATAGCGTCAAGGTTAACCCCTCTGATAATGTTTTTGGAGAATACTTACACGATTAGATAATAATTATTAGAACAGAAGGCAAGTAGCAAAGAACTTGCTTCTTCTTCTTTTCGTGTCGATGCTTCTTGCTATATTGCTCTGGATCAGTATGTAGCCAGGAACTTGCTAAAAGTGAACTACCTAATAAGTTTTTATTTGGATATTTACAGGAACAAGGAAATTGAAATAAAACTAGCTTAATAATCTAATAACTTACCTACTATTTACAAGTAAAACACCTGCCCCAGGTCGGTTCCCCGTGGTAGGGATACCACGGGGCTTTTTATTTAATAAATTTCTTTTTGAAAAATTAATGCCCAGAATGCCGGCGAAATGTTGAAGATGAAAAAATTAATCGCCAAACACCCTGTATCTAGCACGATGCGTCCGGTCGCAGCGTCCGCGCTACACACCTGTCGCCCGCCGCCAGACCGGCGCCCGCGCAGCCAACCAGTCGGTCGGGTTTACATTGCCGAGGACCTACTGTGTCACAGTAAAACAGGCCTTAAGGTGGGACGATAGCAAGGTGGAGGGAAATTCAAAATTTTCAGTTTTTTACATTTTGTAGCTAAACTGAGCTATTTTTTACAGCGAAAAAATTATTGCCGCGAACAAAAATAGCTGAGTACAAAATGTAAAAAACTGTGAAAATTTTGAATTTCCCGCCACGTTGCTATCGTCCAACCTTAAACTAAAGCCGCGTTTTCACAGTACGGTAGGTAATCGTATGAGGTAGTGGCTACCCCTGCTGTCAGAGTTTTTAGGCCGCCCAAAGGGCTTCTGACATGGCTTAACGATTGTTATTAATCTACCTACAACAACCGGGACCAACAGTTTAACGTGCCTTCCGAAGCACGGAAGCGCTCAGATATTATTGCCACTAGCGGTCCGGTTACCCATCCATGAACTGACCGTGCCCGATAGAATTGATGATGATGGTGATATCCTTTTATCTCTAATCTGGGATATAGGGCTCGAAGAAGGGATCTCCATTTTTCGCGGTCTTGTGCAGCAACTTCTAGCTCCTTCCAGACGAGTCCAGTTGATGCTGCCTCTTTCTCCACTGAGCGCTTCCAGGGGCCTTAGCCTGTAACGCTATGGCATGTCGATGGCGTCCCAGCAAAAGGACAAAACCGGGGTTTCCTCGTTTTTCTCCTACAACCAGAGAACTAATCCTCTAGAATTAGAATCAGAATATTATTTGTTGTACTACAAAAAAGAGCCCATTTTGGCACCATTGCGTTACAGGCTAAGGCCCCTGGTAGTAGAGTACCGAATGAACCGAGAGGAAAGCAAAATCTAAATTAATCTGAATAGGACAATGCTTAAATTACAATTCCATAGGCTCGATAATAAAATAATAATACCGTAATAATTTAGTTTCAAAACTGTCTATCTACAGTTTAGATTCTAGAGGTACACATCGTTTTGGCGAGATTTGAGCTATGTACATTGTGTGCGTTTATGTAGAGATTTCTACATGTTAAAACAGTTTTAGATAATTTTTATTGCAACTGCTTTTTTATGATGCATCATACGATGAAGTTGCAGTTTGCCTTGTAAAAAAGATAATACCTAAAAGATAATATCTATTCCAATATTTTGTACTTTGTTCCACATTGTACCTTTAATTTGATACCTAAATTCTTGATGCTGAAAGTGTAACTTGTTCTTAACGCACTCTAGCACAAAGCTCAGTTCTCTTCGACGTGACTTCTTCAAACTATCTACTTGGTTTCCTAATCTGGCCATTTAATTTCGTCCCGTTTTTAATGTGAAATTAATGCAAAAACTTTTAGTTTAGGCGCCGCTTTATGTATAATTAATAAATTCCAATATGCAGATTAACAAAGTGGGGCCAGGAAGTAAGCTTTTAGCGAGGACCAAAAAAGAATAAAATAGCTCGCGATTAATGTTTTTCGGTCCATATTTTTCTCTATCTCTCTCTCTCTCTCTTTTTTGATTTCTAGAGGGCGAAGAAGGCATGAAAGATAAACTCAAAACACAATAAAATAAAATTGTGTTCTCTTATCTCATACTGCAACTTATCCTTATACATCCCCGTGCCAATAAAGGTATCCTTGAAAAAATGCAATGTTTCCTTGTTTGTTTCGGTATCGGTATTCGGAACTTTGTGATGATGGCAATGTATTCTCTCAATACAAGTTTCACCAAAATATGCTAACTTTTGCACACTCTATTTGCTATCCCTGTCTCTGATTTTATCTGTGTCCATAAGTACATGCTTTTTATTTTTATTATCAATCTTAGATTTTCATAGCTCCAATCTTACAAAAGGTAGGTACATTAATATTACTATACAAGGTGCGAATACAAAATGGAATAGTTTCCTATTTTAGGACAGGTATTTTGCTCGCCAAACATTAAACTAGTTTGCTTAAATATTATGCCTTCAAAACTCGCAGATAGAATGGCTTTTTACGGCTTTAATTTATGATTTTAGCATTATTTCTATGCGTATAAATCATAAAAGTTAATGGAGAATTTACATGACGTGACCTTTAACCTCTTGTGACTGAAAGCGTTCGGATTCCTCATTTTTATTCGATTGTAGGATCTATGTCGAGCGCTTTAGGCGTTTTATTTGAGTAAAAAAAGTTTCATGTCCTTTAAGTAGAGACTCAAAACTAATGGCCACATACAGGATTTCACATTTCCTGCAAGCAAATTAATAAAAAAATACAAACATAAATTTTGAAATTCGAACCATAATTTTAAAATAAATACGACACCTATAAAAGCAGCGTATCCGGCAGCTTTTTGAAGGTGCATTGACCTTCAAAATCAATGAGAAGGTTTTTTTTTGTGGCCATATACAAAGTGACTTCGGGGAAAAGAGAAAGAAAGACAGTTAGATTTTATAAGAAGGTGCTTCAATACAGGAAAAAAAAAGATAATATTTCCGTTGCAAAGGCGCACTTATTCCCAGCCAGATATGGTTTGTAGGTGTTTAAGAGGTTGGAATTTCAAACCTGCATTGAAGCGGAAATCAAGATCGTTCGACTTCGTTTTCCTTGTGTCTTTTTAGGGTTTCGTTCAAACTTTGGGGAAGCCTTAGAGCGCAGACGATCATTTTTGTGCGGCTGCGTTTTGTGAGGTTGCCGCGTGGCACAATTCGTGTCAAAATGCACAATTTTGACAGAGTTTTCAATTTTGTAGCTAAAGAGAGCTATTTTTCTTCAGCGACAAGGCAATAAAATAGCATTATTTCATAAAACAAAACAACAATCATTCTGCTGATTATGTGATAGTACGGTCGGCCACAGTCACAGAAACACCATGGCAGCTCTTACCGCACGCTGCGTAAGGGCGCCAATCGAACAAGAAGGGGTATCCTAGCGTGTGGCCGACTGTACCACAGGTTTTATCGTTTAAAAAACAAAACCGCTTAATTGTTTTTGTTTTTTTCTAAAGCACTAATACCCGTGCTAGGGAAATAAATAAAATGATAATATTTAAAATGTTTAGCTTAATTGTTGTTGTTCCGTTGTTTCGAATAATGAAAATAATACTATTTATAAATTGTCGTGAAACAAAAATAGCTAAATAACAAAATGTGTGGACTTTTCGAGAATAGACACACTGAGATGTAGGTGCGGTCAGTGAAATACTCATTACTCAGATACCCCATTTTTATTAGATTTTTTACGTTGAAGATTAGGTATGTGCCTCAAAATCTCAGGTTTCCTCGCGATGTTATTCTTCATAGTTAGCGAGAGAGAAATTTGTAAAAGAAAAACAAAAATCCATTAAATGGAATCATTTATAGAATACTGTGCGTGTTAGGAATTATTTAAACTAAAGCGTAATAATATTTAGTATTCCCATTAAATCATGAGAAACTACATTGCCATATAGATTCAGCATCTATTACCGTGAATAGAAGGCTCAAAATGGCTTGGTAAGTGAATGAGTAGCAGTGTAGGACAGAAGGCATATTGGTTTTATGGTATGCTTATAAAGTAGATGCATGTTGGGTTCTCTGATGAGTTTGAATTAATTTTGTGAGTGCATCCAGACATAAGGGTGCATTCATATTGATGTCCGTTTTGAAATAGTAACAAAATATCCCGACCATTTCGTTTCGTACAAGTCACATTTACTAAAGAGGTACGTCAAATATAGCTGTATAATTGTACTTAGAGTACTGGTAGAGAAGAGACATTTTAAAATCATCCATTGCCATAATATAATAAAATAGTTGAAGATGTATTAAAAAACTAGAAGGTGATATGATATCTTGATTAGTTGATATCTTTGATTAATTACACAAATTTTTTTTTGTTCACATAAATCTTTCGGCAGAAATATTCACTCATCACTTGTTGATGATACCAATGAGTCAAACTGTGAATTGAAAATATTCATATTCAAATAAATTGTGTATCGTGTAAGTCGTGTAACAGGTTGTTTATAATAGGTGGTTAGTATTTATAATTAATTATTTTAAGTCAATTAAATGACACCCAGTTAGCGCACTGCAACATAACAACATTTTCTGTGCATTGAAATTTACGTTGAAAACAAAATGTCTCAAGAAATACGTCTAAAAGGTCACTTCCAGAGTGTATCGTGGAAAATACATTAATTAAATAATATACCTGGAAGGCGCAAAGAGGACCTAAACAGAAGTAACAAACGTCTCTCTTACAGAGATTGAATAGAGAGTCAGCATAGAGTGCAGTGTAGACGCGCCTTAGGAACTGATTGATATGTTTTGAGCGTATCTTTACACACATCAGCAGGGGTTTGCAGCCACTGGATGTTTTGGAATGATTTCGAATCAATATGCTAATGAGGTGCTAAACAAAAAGCGTTCAATGTAAATACTGCCTATTTTGTAGTAATACATAGTGCTTATGACGAGAACGGAGCTTCGTGTTTCTAAATAGCTGAATATTCTGACGGGGCCATGATCAGCAAAACTGTAAAGGATATTTTTGATGACTTGACTTACTTGACTTAAATCTTGTTTATTTCTTTCTAAAGATCTCAGGGCGCCGCGTTAAAATTTCGAAGCACGCAAAAATACAGATAGTTTAAAGTAAGCTTTTCCACGATCGTATTTAGGTAACTAGAAACAGCATACTTTCTGAACCTGGGAGATGAAAAAAATATTCTTCAAAAATAATTATGGTACGCAATTTAATTGCTATTTAATTTAATTGTACTTATAGACTAAAACCTGTGTTTTTTTTTGTTACAGGTAATTGATAACATCCTACAAATGACCACACTTCAACACACATTATGTAAAGTGGGTAGTCAATATCCACTGGAAAAGTGGACATGCCACAAGACGCTGTTTATATAATCAAGGTAGGCTTTAGTTTTTGTTTATGTTCTCTGATGGCTTATTTAGCCATTGATTGCCCAATCCAAATCATTTATCACAGCTTTCTTGTTTATTTACTTACATTTAATTTTGCCTGATTGGTGAGTAAAATTAATGATCCACATAAAGAAAAATCAAGGAGGTATCATCAGCAAGAAAATGAAGTACTGAAGTTGCTCTTATTGCTTGGGACTTATGTGCAAATATCGTACAGCAATATTCGTGACTTTCCTGTAGCTACCTCAATTTTAAAACGAGTTTTACATTTGATTCGTTAGCGTCGACATATCAACTTGATTTAGGCAGGATGATGTTTCATTACTTCCTATTGGTTTTTAGCGGACTGCGCAAGCAAAAGAGTTTGATGTTATTCGCACGTATGTGACACTTAAGTAGTAGACAATATTGTTTTTATTATAGTCACCTACGAGGGATCAAAAAGTAGTGAGTACGACATACTCCTTAGAAAGAAAAAAAAAATACTGTCAGGCATAGCTCAGATACATTATTTGTAATACTATTATTAAAGAAAAAAATCCTCGATTTTTTCTGATTTGTTTTCTTTGTGTCGGAACGTGTTCTCAAAAATGAATAAAAAACGAAGTGCGAACCGTTATTAAATACCCTGTGTTTAAAAAAAATAACGACGCAAGAGAATAAATCCGATTTGGAGGCAACATTAGGAGAGTCTGCTCCGCCGTATTCCACTGTCGCAAGGTGGGCTTCTCAATTTCGAGTAGGGAGAACGAGCACGGAAGACTCGCACTTCGTTTTTCTCCATTTTCGAGAACACGTTCTGACACACGTCGTTCTCACTACTTTTTGATCCCCCCTCGTAGATGCTAAACGACTTTAAAGATTTTGATGAAAGACGAGTCCGAGAGTCGAATTAGAGATAAATCACGTCTACGTTATAAAAATATTAAAAAAAAAACAAAGGGTGACGCTTTGTGTAAAAAAAAAAACGAAATATCATGATGCATTACGATATAGCTAGACATCTTTGTTGAACGAGCGAGCGAAGCGAGCGAAGTTCTCCGAGTGTACTTGAACAATCCGGCGTTTGTATGTATGTATATTTGTATGTATGAATGTTCGTTCGAAGATAAGTTGAGTAAATTTAGTCGGATCTTCATGAAAGGTAGGCGGGTAAATGAGGCAAAGATAATTTTTAAGTTCGAACATGAGCCAAATCGGTCGAGGGGTTGCTGAGATATAGGGTCGCGAGTTCAGAGTTCGGGGCGAACCACTAGTAACAGGTCCTAACAATAAAATTAAACCACCTTTTTGTTTTTTTCTAAAGCACTAACCCGTGCTAGGGAATAATTTAAACATTTATAATACCTAAGTTGAAAAAATGCGGGAAAAATGGTTGCGGGTTCAAGTCCTGTCCCGAGTGAATTTTTTCAACTTATTATAAATGTTTAAATAAAATTAAAGTTAGGATTTTAAAAACTAAAATTTTTACACGTTTTACAAGTTGCTACCTAATATAGAAAAGCGGATTCTACAGTCAGAAGAACTTGATAGTGACTTCAGAGGTCAACGCTGAAAGCAGCAGCGGATATCAGAACTGGCCCCGTCTAATACAATATCCTAATCGGCTGATCCGTCCGACTCACGGCACAATCACGATGACCGGATTACGCTGTGATATGGATATCGGATATTGAACACTGGCATTATGGACTTGGCTGAGTCTTGGTTGGGTCAAAAATATTTTATTCACACACGAATCCACACAATAATGAGCCGTTTTTACGGCTGTCAAATTTCGCTTTTTCTGAAGATATTATTAATCTGTGTAAGCGAAACTTGACAGCTACTTCCCGTTTCTTGTATGGCCAAGTCTATGAGCGCCATCTACCAATGGGCTTTGAATTCAGCTTTTAACTGTCAGTTAAAAACGAGCCATTGATTCAAATTCACACAATGCTTCGTCAAATAAAATAAGTCAGACCTGATGGAGGAGTACCTAAACTCAAAAAACCAAACTTAAATTAAAATTCATGAAAAATACCGCCCCGTGCTTGTGATACATCCGAACACCCAACACAAAGGTTCCTAGCATTTTTCCGCTGCACTGCCCGGAAAATCCTCTGCGCGATATTTAATATCTTCTTGTTCTACTCGTTGTTCGGTCTCCTATCGAAGGTTGGCAATCAGTTTGGCTGTTTCTCCCTTTGAGACTGCCAAACGAAATAAGGAGCCCGTGGATTGTTGGAACCACTGGCGTACCTAAGTTCTCAAGTTATGTTATGGATCTTCTAGGTTTCCTGCCTGATATCTTCTGGTATCTAACTGTGACAACGATTTGATCTATTATATCGTTATAAGTCAACATATTACCGTAAAACAAGTTTTAATACAATAATGTTGAACAAGTCTAAAGTATAAGCAGTCAATTTGTACTGTAAAACTGCACAGTGGCGTAGCGAGAAGCGTATCCAATAAAAGTAAATCATGCGACTATTGTTGAGTTGATGGCCACTTGTCTTGCTTTTTTATTGAGTTCCGTAACAAATATCACAGTGAGGCTTTCATAGTCTTTTTTGTTTCTTGAACAAGTTAGACAAGTTCTTTCGAGCTTGAAAATAATATAAGTAGATAAGTGCAAGTCAATACTAGTGCATCACGGAATATACAAGGAAGACCCTTAGGTATACTCCACCAGATCTTGGTTGTACTAACAAAAATTTTATATGGAAGCAATTTTTATCGTAAAATTGGGGATGTGGTCAGCATTCCTGTAAAATGAGTTGTTTTCACGGCTGTCAAATTTAGCTTTTTCTGAAATTATTATTAATCTGTGTAAGCGAAATTTGCCAACCATGTCCCGGTTATTCCATGGCGGCATCTATCAAGGGATTTGAATTCAACTTTTAGTTGAAAATGGTCATTGAATATAGGCGTTTTAAAGCCGCATGGGTTTTGTATTTTAAATTTTAAACTTCTAATTCATGTTGTAGCAACCACTCTTCGAAGTGTAGACCAATTACTAACTTATCAAGTTCACTTCTTTTTTGCACAACCTGTCAAACTGTCTAAATTTTATTTTATTTTACCAACCACACTTCCGATGACAGAATTCTTTGTAACTTGATGTTCTGTTTTTGCTTCATCGATACTACGATGATGTGTCAGTGTCACAGAAGAATAGAAGTGTAGATTTATGTGTAAATTAAAGGGACCGACCAGCACACTAGTGCTGCCTAATCAAAGGGATCAAAGAGGAAGAAAAAGTGCCGCCTATAAAAGAAATAAGTAAGACTTGATATGTATTATTTTATTTTGGACACATTTTTTACAAAAACAGATCGTTACAGCCCAGTTCTGGCCTTGTTTATTTTTGAAGCTTAGATACCTACTAGAACTACGAATGAAACCAAAGGCTTTCACATGTTGAATTAATATGTTTTTTGATAATATTATCTTAGGTTTGCACGAGCACTATACATAATTTAAACACAAAGTACCTAGTCGATTAACAAAATTTGACATACAAGACTGCTGTCACCTCAGTCTACCGCGACCACGAGCCCTGCAAATGTTTATTTTATTTTATTTAACGAAGTAAGTGAAACCGACATAGCCTTCTGTCCATGTTTTTTCATAGACCCGCGATCTAGCAGGTTGTTTTTTTAGTTGTTGTTTTTTTTTCGTCCACCATCGACGGTCACGTCGTTAAACAGCCAGGCTCTCTTGTTTGTGGGCGATTAAACGGATGCCAGCCACATCCGTTCTCAGAAGGTTCGGGCGCGGAGAAAAAAAGCTTTCAAAAAAAGTAAGACAAAAAAAGCTGGCCAGTTGCTAATGTTTTGAGGAATGGCTCCGTAGCTTAAGCCCAATTTCTGAAAGAGCGATGAAATATAATAGACGATAATAAAATAATAAAAAATAAAATAAATCGATGCATATTTAGTTTTAATTTTGTTTTGTTAATAATGTTGTTTTTAGGTTAATTTTAGTTTTAATTTAGCTTTTAGTTTCAGCGTTTATTAAAATTACGAAGAAAAAATTCCCATAATCTAAATATTAAATTTATTGAAATAACAGACTCGAAGATTCAAATAATTAAAATTAACAAAACATAAAAAAACGATAAACAAAAAACTGACAATAAGGTACATTGTTACACAGTGATTTGCCAAGTGATTTGCTGCTGTCTTAAAAAGAGAGCTATTTTGTTACGGAACCCTTAAATGAGAGCAACAGTTAAAAACTAAACTGTTTGCGTTTCGGCGTAACTAGTTGATTGCTTCGCGTGTTTTGTTCTCAAAACCATGCGTGGAAGGGTTACTGTGCATGTAAGAAAATCAAAGGATCTTGTTTATTTATTTTTAAACTAAAAATCTTTTTCTAATTACCTTCTTATCAAGCAATTGCAAGTTATGAAACTAAAGTTGAAGCGTGAAAGAAAAATATCAACAGCCATTTAAATAGAGCTTTCCAAATCATATTGTTCTGTTGTTTCGAGTTAATTATTTTTTGGTGGCTTGTGATTAGTTCAAAACTTCATTTAGCCATAAAATAAAGAAATACAGAAAGACAGTAGACAGTATACACATAATTAAATTATTATTTTTAATCGCGACAAGGAGGTACACGAAATGCAATATTTATGACAACAAAAATTGGAGATAGGTATAACCGTGGATGACATAATAATAATATGTACACACGACAGCACGTGGACGTTTACATACTAGCACTCTACTCGGTTACGTTACGGGCGAGTTTACAACAAAAGTGTACAATGTTTTTTATACTTTTTGCTCCGTCGCAAAAGCGGTAAAATATGCAAACATCAAATTTGGCATGATTATAGGGCTTACTTTATCGTATAACAACAAATAATAAAAAACGGCCAACTGCAAGTTGCACCGGTGCGTACCTACACCCAAATTTTTTAAAATGGAATGGTCGTACGGAGCCCTCAGTACCTACGCGAGTCCGACTCACAGTTGGCCGGTTTTTCTCCATGATCTTATAATAATTCCCAAGTGTCAGATTGCCTTGAGTCATAAATCCGCAGTCTTTTTGTACTGTCTTTCTGTTTTTTTTTTATTCCAGTGATCGAAATCTAGTTGACTTGACGGGCCTATAATTAGAACTGACTGGCAAATGATACATTTTGGAATGATCTAGGGCTCAGAATACAGCGTATTAAGAATCCCCTGAAGCTCTGCAGCCCTCTCGCTCGCACTTTTCAACATTTTAATTCATTGTAAGAGAATGATTAAACTTTGGACGATAAAATATAGTTGCAGACATAGATAATAAAGCGATCGACATGTGGACACACTTTTGATTTCATATTCCTACTAATAAAAAAAATATCACTGAACTTCGGTTAAAAGTAGTAGTTCAGTAATATTTATTTTTTAAACTATAAATGTGAAATTTAAAGTATGTCTACATGTCGATAGCTTTATTATTTATGTCTGCAGCTATATTTTATCGTCCAAAGTTGAATCATTCTCTTACAATAAATTAAAATTTTTAAAAGTGCGAGCGAGAGGGCTGCAGAGCTTCAGGGGATTCTTAAGACGCTGTACATAGTGAATAGCCCGCGCGCCAAGAAAAATACACAAAATCGAATCCTGTATCAAATACAATAAAAAAATCGAAAATTTTCACATATCAAACCCTAGAATTAGGTGAGAGCTATCTAAAACAGCCAGTTTCGTGTTGACATTCATAAACGTTTTGAAGATATTTTTGATGAAAAAAAATAGGCGGCGCACTTTTTTTCAAACAAAATATCTTGCAATCTGTTATGGGTATCAACACAAAACTGGCTGTTTTAGATAGCTCTCATCTAATTCTAGGGTTTGATATGTGAACATTTTCGATTTTTTTAGTGTATTAGATACAGGAATCGTTTTTGTACATTTTTTTTGCGCGCGGGCTAATCTGCAGATTTTCTCGCTTTGGTCATAATAAATAGGTTATGGGTTAGTATTCCCTGAAGAGGAAGACACAGATAATTTCGTATGATCAGCCAACAGCACTACCTGTGAAAAAATAAATATATATATTTTTTAAATGGAAAAACAAAACCTCAATCCAGAAGGGATGTACTGCTACATCGATAACGTTTCCTAGCGCAATGGTGTGTCGATAGGTTCCCAGTAGTTCCCAACTAATACTGTAGGATTTATTCTTTGCTGTGCTAGAAAAACATTAAAAGGACAGACAGCATTCATAAATCGTAATTGAAGCCTACAGCTGGGAGCCTATTAAGACACCATTTCTTTACAGACTTGGGCCCATTGATCACTACCTTAATGTATCTTTTTTAAAGTCTCTCAATTTTTCTAACAGTTTCGCGAGTGGCAAAAGTCACACACATTTTTTTATAGTAAACTAATAATTATTACGGTAATTTACAACATAATCATCTAACCAATTCAGCCTGTTTCTAACCCAACAGTGATTTATTGCACTTTAAACTTTATAAAAGTAGTTTATTAACAATTTAATTACACATTTTTTTCCAAATAGGGCACAACACATCGTAAATAAAGTCTACGTAAAACAATATTGCCCAATAACTTTTTTGGTGACCCCTGGTACCAAACCATTAAGTTTTATAGTACGGCCACCAACGTACAATTCTTGCTGAAAAAAGGTATTTTCCAATAGATTCCACAGTTTGATCTCATTCGATAAGTATCTTAAGATTTCTTCCACCTCTTCCTTCACTCTCATCGGTCTGATTAGAAGTCGCTAGATGCGAAAGAAAAAATCTTGAGAATACCTGAGTTTTTTATGTATACCCCTAAGGGCGCGTTTATTTGAAATGTATTGTGTCAAGCGGTTACCACGCGGCCTTTACCCAGGTATGGCTGGCTGGGTGAAGCCTGGGTAGCCAGCCATACCTGTACACACGATAGCACGTCGACCCTTACATGCTAGCACTCTACTCGGTTACGTTACGGTCGGCCAGTCACAGATACCCCATGCTCTTACCGCGCGCGGCTTAAGGGCGCCAATCGAACAAAAAGGGGTATCCTAACGTGTGGCCGACTGTACCTACCACTCGTCCAGGCGACATGTTACTTTTAACAAATTTTAGTAGGATTTATTAATTCAATTCCAATTAGAGATCAAACTGTTAGAAACAAAAGTGAATAGACAACCCGTAATAAATATCACAAATAAAGTAGAGACCAGAGGATGTTTTAAAATGAAAATATTAATTGAACTCGAAATTATAAACTGGATTAAACTGTTGTTTATGGATCGCAGCTTATTAATAAAGAATTTGGGCAATATCCAGGCATAAGGTTGCCAACTAACCACAAGATACACTCTTATTGAAATCGACAAAAGGTCGAGAGTAGAACGGACAGTTTGATTAATAACGGAGTGCACAGTGAGCTTCAAAAGCGATTAACTCGACATTGGCCCAGGTTCAATATCCGGAAAAACAACATGTCTCCTGCATTTTTTATTAACTTTTTTGGGGATCAAAAAGTATTAACAAAACGTCACCCCCAAAAGTAATATGTAGGTACATTGTACAGTCGGCAACATGTCAGGCTGTATGGATTTGTTGCAAAGTCGCCCGTAATTTGTTGGAAAGTTGGGCAGAATAGCATGACTCTAACACTTTTAATATAGGTACCCAAGAACCAAGAAAATTTTTCCCAAAATAAATTCGTTGTCCTAATATAGGTATTATTTGGGATAGAAGATAAGGGGAACTCAAAAATAAACGTCCAAGAAACAAAAAAATCATCGCACCGTTCTTTCAATACTTTGAAGTTTATTCCCCTGATTAACATCGTGTCTTTCAAAGTCGAAGCTCATCTGACTGACAAACGTCATTTCAATCTATCTAAAGCAGTGGTTCTTAACCTTTTAGTGATGGCGGACCATTTGACAAAATTTCTGTCTTGCCACGGACCACCAACAGTTCTTGAGTAATACACGTAAATGTAAATTAATAAGAGGTTATTTTATCTATAAATAAAACACGAATACAATTATTCAAAGCTTAGCGTGTTTTGTTTGGATTTTTTTTTTATAATCATCATCTTACTGTACAATTCGTAACAAAATAAATACTTTGTTATCAAGACACATACGCGCGCAGCGCGCCCGAAAATTCACCAACTTTATTACCTACATTTATTAAGCAATAATAAATAACCGAGCCTATTGTAAATAGGATAAATGTAGCTACCCTTTTTCTTATTAGAGATTTCCTTTATTGTAAATCGGACAAACGCGCCTAGTGTGCTAGAAAATGTCTAGATTATACTATAACTTTCTTAGAGCTTACCCTTGACATGTAATGAATGCGCGCGCAGCGCGCTCGAAGATTCACTGACTTTATTACCTATATTTATTTAGCAATGATAACCGAGACTGTAAATAGGATAAATGCGCGCGCGGGCTCCGAAATTCACTGATTGCACCTACCCTTTCTCATAACAGAGATGTCCTTGGTTGTGAATAAAACAAACGCGCGCAGCGCGTCCGAAAATTCTGCGGTTTTTTTTACACTAAATTATGCCTTCCAAAAACACTAAATGGCTAAGAAAATTTTCGGGTGGCTTCGCGGACCACTTCGGGTACCTCCGCGGACCACTGGTGGTCCGCGGACCATAGGTTAAGAACCACAGATCTAAAGGGAGCGCAAAAGCCGAATTCAGAGTTAGTTAAGAACTCGGTTAAAACTAGATGACCGTTTTTTGCTAATCGAACTGTCAACGTTGCGTCAGAGTAATGATCCGAGGTGTTAAGAAACAAAGTATGCTTTTCCTGAAGTGACATTTGTGTTTTAACGCAGAATTTTAAATCTATCATTAATTTTGAAACTGTTTAAAATAAAACAAGCTTTCCCCGGCAACTTCGTCCGCGTGGACATAATCTATTATTTATATATTTTTTTGTTATGTGTACTAACAATGAGCCAATTTATTTAAAGTTTTACAGTTACCTTCGAAAGAGTACAAAAGATGGGCTTATTAAAGCCAATCTTCCTTTTGTAGTTTGGCATGTCTTGGCACTTGAAATGTGATTTGTCAAAATGGTCATTTTTATTCCTTAAATCAAAGTTTAAGTCAAAGTGAACCTTTTAGGTGCCTTCCACAAGGTACTATTAAATTCATGGTCGAATGATTTAGAGTAATCAAACGCCTACGTAATCTTTTAAACGCCGCTAAATTATACCTAGGTATGTTAATGTTTTGACTGCTTAAATGAGGTTATAGATTATCATATAGAATACTTACTGTAACGTTTAAGTAGCTAGGTAAATTGTGTAGTAGATATGGACGTAATTAGACCATTTATTAAATCGATCACAATCACAAATGGTTAGGGAATTTTGTGAAATGTCAAGCAAACACATTATTTCCCGTGAATGATCTTTGTCATGTAGATAAGGCAACATAACAAATTATTCAGTATATTGCTTTTTTACTGAAACAAAATTACAGACTTAAGCCGCAGATTTAGTGGGTTTATATTGTTATAGAAACGACTAAATAAAAAATTGGAAAATTCTCGATTTTATTATTTCAACTAAGAATATCTCTAAACGGCTACACAGATTTTGGTAAAACTAAAAACACTCTCAATGAAGTCACATTTTAAACGAAAAAATTAACTAAATTAGAGTTATACCACGACTCTTTTACGTCGGGGTAAAGTCATCGCTGCGTTCAAAGGAAAGAATGTTAAAAAAAAGTTTCATGAAGTTTAAATATTTTTTTAGGAAAACGAGATTCTTACCACGATTTATTTTGTTGGGTTGCCCGATATTTCGGCATCGTTTCAGGCACCATGCTCACGGGTAGACTGAAATTTTTTTCTCGAGTGTCAAACACCTAGGCGTTTTACTGTCACGAGAGGTCAATTAAACGGCTACATACTTTGCTCTAGATGTAAAAATATATTCTGCACCTAAATAAAATCACGTCTAGACAGAATAATATGCCTAATCCGGGTACTGAAATAGAACAGTCCGGATGGTTCGTTCCCTTTCCTCTCTCATTCATTCTGAAGTTTATTCCCAGTAAATATTTTTGACTGACTCTAAGGTAGGGATTTCAAAACGAACTTATTTTATGTAACATTTTGCGTGTCTCACCACTGGCCAAAGGATGACTCTTCCCTATAAATAGTTATGGGTGAATTCATACTAGGTTCCTAAAATTACACTAATATTATAGATGCTAAAGCTTGTTGTTAGTTGCTTTTTCATGCGGAAACGGATCGACGGATTTAGATGAAATTTGAAATGTAGATGGCAGATGGTACAATGGTAGCTTACAGTACCATAACACAAAAGATATAATTTAAGAAGTCATAAAGTCGCGGGCAATCATAGATTTTTCATTGGACGCACTGAGCTGCAGGATTGACAGAAATGAGTACTCACAAAAGTGTAGGGTGCATATCTTGGGCCTGTACCTATTTAAAATATATGAAATCTGTTCCATGGCCTATGCCCAGAAGTGGGCTCGATTTCGGGCTGGATTGAGAAATATGTATGGAGTTTTTGGGGTTGTGGCAGAAAAGTCGCCAGTGCACATGCACAATGGATGGTACGGGAGCAAGCCTCGTTAATGTAGCGAACAAGGCGATGGGGTCCTAAGTTAAAAATACCCTGGACTATTGTGGTACTGCAATGACGCTAATGGCTGATCGACTCACACATACTGACAGTATTGAAGGGTAGGTAGCCAGAATAGTATTGTCTTGAAATACTCCTGCTCTGATTGTCTCAAAATACTCCTGCTCTGCTGCAGTCTCCCTTCAGTTCAGTTTGGTTTCAGTGCGTGGTTTTGTGAAGTACATTGTGTGGCTTTCGTACTAGGTACAGCTGGTTTTGTGTAAGTGATATGATTACAAGCCTCCAACCTAACCGAGGGGTGATATACGTTTAAGGTGTACGTCTGTGTATCTGTCTGTAGAATCGTATCTAAGTCATGAACCGATTTAATTTAATTTTTAATCTGTTTGAAATGCGAGTTGATCGAGATTGTTCTTAGCTTTAAAGAGTGCTCTCTTTCTCTATATATATCTCTCTATTTAAGTATATTTCAAGAAAATCTGTAAGTGATTTTGTATCTTGACCTCTTTTTAGCAAACAAAAAGTAGGTACGTGCTTGGCGACTTTTAATACTGATTTCACCTGTACGAGTATTAGAGGTATGCGGCTTAGCATCTAACTAAAGCAATCGATTTTTTTATCTAAAAGATTAAAGAGCTAACGTTATAACGTTAGCTCTTTAATTCTCTCTAAGTATTTAAATGTCCTATTAGTACTAAGGCTGGCTGAGATGTCTTTTTATAAAATATCCAGGTCATCAGAAAAAGCCTGTTAATTATTCAAGACACGTCCTAGATAAAGATCTCAAAGTGAATTTCCTAATCTTTATTAATCTTTAAATCTAATTAAGCGACGCACGTCCATCGTAAATTCGGTGTTAATAATTTTGTCTCACACTCACGAGATTTTGAAGATAAGAGAAATGTGCGTGTGAATATTGAACACTAATTAGAAGAAACGGCGATAGGTATTTTTATATCACTGTGTTCATCAAATGTCGAGAATATGACATTATAGCTGGAGATCGTGGTGACCATTCGATTTATTTTATCGTACAAGGCTGGGAGTTGGTAGGCTGATGAACCACCAACTCCCAAAAAATCCCAGACTTCGCTGAGTCTGGGATGTTTTTTTAAATATGTTACCGATGTAAAAACCTTTTTGTGACACCCTTTTAAACATTAATATGTACGGGCAGTACCTACAATCTACATGTCTTGCCTGCGTTTCTTTATTTTGACCCTTCTTTTTTTACGCAAATTCCTATACAATATACACCAAACCACAAAAGCCATAAAAATGGGAAAAATACTGAACTATTTCACATAACCCAGCCATCAGAAGCCATTGAATAGTAAACAGTAATAAAAAAGACAACATTTTAATGACTTGGGAACTGATCCCTCGTTGCACAAGATCACTGTAGTTTTGGTTACCTATCTGTCAAACTAAAAAGTAAGGAACTAGAGATCACCAGTAAACCCATTGGATGTAATTGTAACCTGTCATACTTGTTCCAGAAAAGATTACTCTAAACGTGAAAATTAAAATAATGGAGTACAGAAGATCGCCTTTGGTTTCCATATAAACCACAGATTTAGTTGCGCGATTTAGCACAAATCGCTGTCAAATTTGATACTTACTTGGAAAAATCCCTATTGGTTGAGTAAGCGTACGAACTTTGCCAACGGGGGCAGCATTTATTTCGTCGCCATGTGCGTTCGTGGCCACTACCTCATACGATTGCCTACCTACATACCCACCCTGTTAGTAATAATAAAGTGACATTTCGAACAAAGTGTCCGAAAATATTTTGTCCGAGATGTCGCTTGCTCTGGAAAAAATCTCACTCACAAATTTTGGAAACTTTGAATTTCCCTAAATTGTTATAATGGAAATACGTTGCTCGCGTAGAGGCAGATCTGTCTCTGTTCCGTCATTATTCCACTTTGTTATTTATATCACTGAAAGATAGATGCTTAACGTTGAGTTGATCTTCTGTAACAAGCTCGATTATTTTAAATATTACTGGGATTCAGGTCTTATTAAGCCAATTACAATTTACTGTGTAGCATCTAATACCTCTGAGTAATTTTATTGATCTCATCTTTTTCTCCGCAATCATAGCTGATGAATCAAGATGACCCACAAATTAACACTAATTTGTATCAAATAGCAGGTCTTATAAGCTGGTGGTTGTATATTATTAGTTGGATGATTGGGTTGACTTGCTAAGTATGGAGTTTTGCGGTATTTTTGTATCAATTATGGATAGTTGGATGATTATAGTTTGGCATGTAACTATTATAGACTTTCATGCGGTTTACTTACCTAACGGAGCAAATACCAGTTTCACTCCGAAGAGTTTACTTTAGTAAGCACCTTTATTATTTGTGAAAGGGTTCGTTCTAAAACGTGCAATAACTCACTCGTTAAAAATAAAATGACAGAGCGGCATATCGAGAAAGAGAAGAAAGGTTCTGATTTGGAACGCTTGCGACCCCTCATCCGGTCCGTAAGTACCGAATCTCAAAACGCCCTGATTTCATCGACTTATATACGTGAGTGATCTTTGAATGACAGCTGCCAGGCGAATTTTAACGATATCGTACGAGCAGAAAGAATTTCGTACATTGACCTTTTCATACGCGACCCTGTCACTCCCGCGTAATTAGATTGCCGTCTCGCTCGTACAGAAGCAATGCCTGACCGAAATGGACTTTATCAGTGTGATTATTGTACAGTCGGCCACACGCTAGGATAACCCTTTTTTTCGATTAGGTATGCCGCGCGTGGAAAGAGCTGCCATGGGTTATCTGTGACTGTGGCCGACCGTACTACCCGAAGGCATTGAAATACGCCAGGAAACTGTCAGAGTGACGGCTCGGTTTTCATCATCATCAGCCTGTTAAACCCACTGCTGAGTAAAGACCTCTTCATGCTCACGTCACCTCTCACGATCATGTGCCAGACGCCACCAGCACCACTGCTTTCCGGCTACTTGGGCTATCTACCTCGGACCATCTGGCACGTGGTCTGCCAATCTCTTCCCCTCACGAGTTTTACAGTTCCTGGCTTATAACTTGAAAATGTCAGAAGACAATTTTTGGGTCTCTTTGGTGGGGGACAAGGGGCGCGACGGAATAGGCTTTTTTTGGGGTTTTTTTTGTTGTTTATGAAGACGTCTCTAGATGGCGCAATTCTTCTCACCATAGAAAATGGATATGAATAAATGTTAAAGTCTGTCCACAGACTGTCTATTGGTCTGTGCCGAGGTTTTTTCACCCCGCCGCGCGCCGCTTGCTTGCTCTTGCTAGTAATTTTTGTTTCACAAATTCACAAGTGTATCGGATTTTCATTAAAATAATACCTACTTAGAAATTATAAGTGCTTTTGTACATCTTGTACAAGTCATGTATGGGAAGTGTTGTTTTTTGGGTCGAATGGAGAAACCAGTTTAGCCTAGGCCAAACTAGTCTAGCCCTATTTGAGTAGGGGTAATACAGATTCTGCCTATTTATGCTAGCCTAGTACTTTTTCTTAAAACTAACTAGCCCGCCGTAATTATCTAAACAGTGGGGATGCATTTAGAGGCCGAATTTGAAAAAGTCTACATTCAAAAAGTCTACGGTACCTATGTGCGGTTTTATCCGGTTTGAAGGACCACTCGAAAACAAAAAGAGGTATTATGTCAGTGTATCGCCAACCGAACCTACAGACCTAACCTTTGTTTTAAATATTTTTCGACTGTCTGTCACACTTTCAGGAATACCCTGTATGTTTAACACCCTTTATGTCGGTTTTTAGAACACCTATAAAAGTAAAAGGCCAGCTAGGGAAGCACAACTTCAAGATAAAAGTTTTATCCCATTATGGGCTATCCCTGTCTTGCTTTATTTCACCGCGTGAAGCGAGATGCCGCTACCCGATAGCGGGATTAAACTTTTATCATGAAGTTGTGCTTCCCTAGCTGGTTTTGGGGTTAGAAACGACTATTATGGCGTTGTTATACGGGTCATTCATCCACTGCACTAAGACTTGTATCGCCATCAGTAACATATTTGAGTAAAATCGCATTATCCGCTTTACCTCGCTTATCCATTTTGCCCGGGCTTCCCCTATAGAATACGCGCTAGCTAGATTTTTCATGTCAAAAAAAATATTAGATTTAGCTTCTTCAATAAAATTATTATTAGGGGTCAGGTCAAGCGGTTGGTCAGGTGATTATTTTCCATCGCAACTTAAACAACCGACGCGCGCAGACTTATCTGGCGTTCTTTTGGTTATCTGTGATCTAGTTTGAAATTTATTCTTACTATAAGACAGCGACATCTAGAATTTTTATTATAACTAAATTTGACACAAGGAAAAAACCCTATTGCTATTGCTTCGGACGGCCCCGATTGGTTAAATTTCGTTTGACATGCGCGAACTCATCCCCACTACGCAGACTTTTGCTGAAGTTATGCGACGGGAATTGTACACACGACAGCACGTTGACCCTAACTCGCTAGCACTCTACTCGGTTACGTTACGGGCGACTTTACAACAAAAGTGTACACTCTGGCGTGCTGTCATGTGTACTTGGTTTCATTCGGGCCAGTTTTGGAATTCTCACAAGTGAAATGAAGATTATCATTACAGGTTTTGGAAAGGACAGCTGTGTGTCGTGTCAGAAACAAACAAGGGTGACTGAAATTTCGTGCACTAAAGTATGTATAATAAAACAAACCAGCCAGTTCTAACAACTAGGTGGAAGTTTAATTACCCTTTAAACTAACGTTAACAAAGGATCGCGGCGAGGGAAAATATTCTGAACATTTTCGCATTCGGCCAAACTTCACAACAACTTTTCTACCTCATTAGCCTGGTGAGCGAATTCGTGTTACTTTTTGTCCGTAATACTAAAAATCCACTGGAACCATGGTGTAGGGAAAGGAGGTGCTCTACTTAGCTAAAAAAGATTGTTTGATGAAGAGTCACCATCCTAATGGTCTGTTTCAAACTGACAGTTAAAAGCTGAATTTAAAACCCTTGATGGCGCTCATAGGCTTGGCCATACAGTAACCGGTATGTGGCTTTCAAATTTCGCTTACACAGATTAATAATATCTTCAGAAAATTCGAAATTTGACAGCCGTGAAAACGGCTCATTGTTAGCGTTGCGTGTAGTCTTGAATCTATAAAGCACTGCAGTACCTAAGTGTAAACAAAAAAAAAACATCTTGGAGGCGATATTGACCCGTTTTCCTTTGACAGATAAAACTGATTAAAAATGGCGCTGATTGACAGAGAATAATAATTTTATTGCAGCAGAGGTAAGAAAATAGGTAGTTTTAAAACTGGCTTGAGAGAGAGAAATATAGGTACCTATATGCCCGCACCAGGAATCGAACCTGGGTCTCTCGCTTTCGAGTCCATTGTTCTACCACTAGGTGACCAAATCATATTGATAATACCTAGCATGCTTATACGGAAGCCAAGAAAAGTATTCCGTTGAGAATAAATTTCATAACCTGTAAAGGAAACTATTCGACTTTAAAGGGTCTTACTTTGTCGACAAAATGGCGGAATTTCGTATGCGGAAAATTTCGAATATCTTTTTCTTTTTGGAATATCTTTGCGTTAGAAACTGTATGGCAGAAAATTCTCTCTAAGCAGTGCAAAACTGGACAAAAATGGAAAATGGAATTTATAGGTGGCCTACGTCATTAATAACTGTTTAAGTTAACTGATTTATAACTAACACAGGGTGATATTTTTTTTATGACATTAGTCTAGTTTATTTACAAATAATGTAATGTAAGATGTTGCCTGTACAATAATACATGTCCAAACAGTTGGGCTAAGCTAAGCCTTATCTCAGAGAGAACTCATGACCACTATGACTTGGCGCTTATTTAAAGTAAAAAAAAAACTAGCTCAATTTTACTTTGTAAAAGAAGCTTCTAGGGTGTTTGAGTGTGATTTGAATTTGGATTCACAAAACCTTTGGTTTCCACACTCTCATTGTTTCAGCAGTAATTTACGGCCCTTTATTTAATAAACTAACCCCCTATTCTCATTTGTTTCAGGTTGAAAGCTGGGCACATAAAGAACTCAGCAGCGCGGCAGCGACCTGAAAAAAACACACCATAAATCACCCATTGCAACCAATTCATCATAGCACAAAATAGAAGCCCAAACATGGCGCCCAAATTCAATCAAATCAAAATAGAACGGCCCCGCCTAAAACTCAGACGAAGTTGAAGGTCTTAAAATTAGAATGTGAAAAAAAAGACGATGTTCAAAGTGCGCGGGTGAAAAACCAGTTGATGAAACAAGTGAAAAATGTCGAACAGTAAACGTAGGGTAACCGTCAGGGGTGCCGAACCTTTGTTCCTTTTGCTGCGGACTCGGGCGTTGTGCTCCAATTTTGTTGTGAATTTAGTGCTGTTTTTCTCGTTGTGTTGTGTGTGCGGTGGTTATCAGGAGCAGAAGTTTGCGATGGAGCCGCAGGATCAGGTGGGTTTTGCACTTGTTATTTACGACCTTTTGCGCTTTGTTTATTTCTAGTTGAGTGGCTTAATTATTATTTCGTCGCGGAGCTAGCAATAATACAATTTTTAACACTTAAACGAACACTCAAACGTGCAATATTGTTATTTCTGTTGCTATTGTGAATTATTTGAAGTAAGAACTCGCTTAAACTGAAGGAAAACATTGTGAGGATATCCGCAGATTAGTTGTCTATTAGTATTTTTTGTGGACTAAATTGCGAAACATAGTTTATTGGCAATTTCAAAACAATATAAAATTTATTCACGAGGAATTTAGTCTGGCTAAACCTTTTTAGTGTATTCAATTTGATTAAAATCCAATTTATTATTAAATTCTCCCCATCCAAACTTTCAACTTAAATAAACCAAGTCTCTATTATCTGCTGATCAATACACCGTACAAAAGTTGGTCCGTATTATTAAACTTTAATCAGCTCCGAACAAAACTCTGAACGTATGATAGGCACCATACAGGTTTGTATTAAAGTTAGAAACACTTTGATGCTTCACTTTATAACGCAAGAAAGGAGTTGCCTTTGAGCACCTTTCTTTCGGACAATATTGAATTTCTAGCAAAAAAAAAACCTAATGTTTGGTAAAGATAACGGAAACACTTCGATGCTTCACTTTATAATGCAAGAAAGGATTTGCCTATTTGAGCACCTTTATCTCAGAGCACCTTGAATTTCTTGCAAAAAAGAAACTGGTTAATCTTTGTTGGTAATATTTACTTTAAAGTAATTTACACTACATTAACGATGTGATACCTTAATGAAGGTTTTTTTTTTAAAATAAGTGTTAATACCTACACAGATCCCCCGATTTTGTAGATTCGAAAGTCGCCCTTAAGTAATGCTTTTGATATTTATATAGGTAATTGGTGTTATAGGAAAACCCATGGCCTAATTTACTCAATATACAATAACTTGTTAAACAATTAAAGTCTGATAACATATTAAGGCGCGGTGCATAGTGAATAGCCCGCGCGCCAATAAAAATGCACAAAATCGAGTCCTGTATCAAATACACTAAACAAAACGAAAATTTTCACATATCAAACCCTAGAATTAGATGAGACCTATCTAAAACAGCCAGTTTCGTGTTGACATTCATAAACGTTTTGAAGATATTTTGCTTGAAAAAAACATTTTCGATTTTATTAGTGTATTTATTAAAGGAATCAGTTTTGTGCATTTTTCTCTGCGCGCGGGCTAATTCACTATGCCCAGCGTATTAAATAGGTGCTCAAAACTTAGGTGCTCTCCGAACGCTTGCATTAATATTGCAATTTATTTATTGATAATCGAATATGTTTGAAACTCAAACCGTATTGATATGGGTGCTCTATTATAACTTCTTAACAAGCCAGTTTGGAGTTAGATCGATTCTCCTTCGAGCAAATGGAGGATGTTTCGGATATTATGCTGAAATTGATATCTTTGGAATTGTGCGAGAGAAATGGATATCTCGTTAGATATAACTCAGAAGGAAGTGTTCAATACCTCATCTATTTCAGGAAGGAAATTCAATATTAAAATTCAATTTTCATGATAAACTTTTAATTTTATAATAAGTTGAAAAAATTCACTCGGGAAGTCGGGACAGAGCAGCTACCACGAGTGCTTACTGTCACTGGCACTGAAAGTGATAAGTTGGATAAACAACCTTACTGCTAGGATACATGACAGACGTCCGGCAGACGTCCGGCACAGCTTTTTCGCACTCCAGGACTTGAACCCGCAACCTCTCGCATACCGTGCAGGCGCTCTACCAATTGAGCTACCGAGTCAAGTAACTGACGATGCGAATTTCTTCAACTAGTCTCCGTCCACTGGACGGGGGACGCCAAACATGATAGCATTTAAAACAGGGGTTCCCAACCTTTTTTTGTCTACTGCCCACTTTAAGAATAAATTATCGAGTCGAGAGCTCAGTCGGTGTCTAAGAGTCTTCCTAGCTAGGTAGATGAAATTATAAATCGACCCCAAAGCCCTACACAACGCCCCCTTTTTTTTCTGGGTCTCTTACCGCCCCCCTTTAGGCCTGCAGCGCCCACAAGGGGGCGTTATCGCCCACGTTGGGAAAGACTGATTTAAAACTACTTCTGAAGCGAAGATACTATATTTAGATATTGTGAGGAAAAACGCGGTTGCAATAATTTAGTTTTGCAACTTCCAGTGATTTAAGACCGATCTCACTCAGACTAACTTTTTAGGTTTCAAAAGCCCGAATACTAAAGCAACAAATCGAGGTTAAATCGGCTGCATTGACTTACCGACTTCAAAATGCATTTCTAAATTTAATCCCCTCTAATAAAATTTTATTATGATTGTGTGTATGATTGTAGTTGCAAATAAATGCTCTTTGCTGACTTACTTGCTCTTGTTTCGACAGACGGCGGTGGTGGGCTCCAGGGTGACCCTACCCTGTAGGGTGGAGAAGAAGTCGGGCCAGCTGCAGTGGACGAAGGACGACTTCGGCCTCGGCCTCCACAGAGAGCTGAGTGGCTACGACCGGTATAGGATGATCGGGAGCGACGAGGAAGGTTAGTTTGGATTAGATTTGATTATTTTAAGCTTATGATAAGATTGGGATGATAACATTGTAAGGACCGTTAAGAGACCATTGACAAGATCAGCTTCTGAACTAAAGGGTCAGCAAAAAGGAAAAACCCAGCAAGCAGTATATTTTGATAAATAGAAAGATAGATAATTAGATAATTATATAACTACGGCAGCTGTAACGCGGCCGAAACGTCGGGATAAATAAGGTAATTAATATGCCTAAAAACCAATCGCGATTCGACCCGTCTCGAATACAATAATTATATAACTTTTTGTTTTTTTCTAAAGCACTACCCGTGCTAGGGAATATTATAAATGTTTAAATAATTATAATAATAAGAGAAAAAAAAAAAGATTCGAAAATTATTTTGACTCTCAATAACTCGGTGAATCTGACAGGGTTATGATAGAGCATCAATTAAATGGAATTCATTTGCTCTGGAAGATAATACAAAATAAAAATTTACAATTCATTAGAGTTTGAAAGCCAAAGAACAGTATGGAAATGGAGTGAACATACAAAAATCCTCCCTTGGTAAAAAAGAAAGAAAGACTATTCTATATAGAAATTTTTATACAAACCACGATTAGATTTTCTTATTGAAGACACACAATATCTTTTGGCACCATTGCAGGCGCCAAAGTTACGGGTTGTTCGAAGATAATTTTTTGAGCTAAGAATCCAATTTTCTTACGATAGTGTCCTTTATCATAGCACCTGTAACATTTAGGTATTTAGATTCTAGATAGATGCCGCACGTATCGACGTATTCGACCTTATCAACACTCGGTATAAGCCTGTAGTTAACCGACCCAATATTGACTTTCGCCACGTAATAGAACTAGAAAATGAGGTCCTATCTACCTTTACCAACAAAAACTAGGGCTGAAATTGGTGGGTAATCTCGACAAAGCCTCGGCGTCGAATGAAATCGGCTTTCCCCATGTGAGAGAAGGAGACAGCGATACCCAATTAGATCCAAGGACGTTGGCTTAGGTGGCTACTCTCTTACTGATTGTGTCGCCCTAATACCTCTGATGGAAAATTGCATAGAAAAAAAACCTTATAATGCTAGACATCCAGTGTTAGAGGCGCAAAGATAATGCCTGCTGTAACCCGTGTCATTAAAGAAAAGGTTTAGGATGAACTTCAAAACACATGCCCTCTCACTCTCATTAATACAATCAAAGTGACCCGACGCTAATTTTGAAGTCCATCCTAAGTCTTGGTTATAGGACTTATAGGTAATAAAATTATGAAGCGCACCGCGACTTCTTTCGCGGCGCGTAAAGAATTCGACGTGAAAAATATGTCGCAAAAGCTAACATACAGCTAAAAGGCTACCTTACGCGACTGATAAGATTTTGAAGTCTACTAGCGACAACCTACTAAGTACAAGACTTGAGTCGCGTTTTTAACTGCACGCGGCTAGTTAAGAGTTTATGACGCAATATTAAGGATGCCGAATTCTGGACCAAAACCGTTTAGATTTAAGGGTCGACGTTAGCAACGTGGCGGGAAATTCAAAATTTTCACAGTTTTTTACATTTTGTAGCTAAACTGAGCTATTTTTGTTCAGCGATTTTTCGTTCGCGGAAATAACAAAGTATTCTTTTCATTATTGTAAACAACAAAACAACAATAATTCAGCCGATTATGTGTTCTGGTCTACGACAAGTTTTTTGGGCAGTACCACTGCTTCGTAGACCAGAACACATAATCGGACAAAAAACGGTGAAAATTTTGAATTTCCCGCCACGCTGCTATCTTCCAGCCTTAAGGTAAGGAAATTCAAAATTTTCACAGTTTTTTACATTTTGTAGCTAAACTGAGCTATTTTTGTTCAGCGATTTTTTGTTCGCGGCAATAAAACAGTATTGTTTTCGTTATTGTAAACAACAGAACATCAATAATTCAGCCGATTATGTGTTCTGGTCTACGACAAGTTTCGCTGAACAAAAATAGCTCATTTTAGCTACAACATGTAAAAAAATGTGAAAATTTTGAATTTCCCGCCACGTTGCTATCGTCTACACTTAAATATGGGTTTTGCCATCGATACGCTAAGAAGAGGGGTGATTCACATAGATATACTCACTTTTTAGTACGGGGTTAAAACTGTAAATACGTAGTAGGGGCCAACATTAGGGTGAACTCAATCAATTAGATTAAGTTAATAATTAACTAATCCCAACGTAGGAAACCTTTGTGGCCTGATTCCGCGTCTGCTTTCGAGTTAACGTTTACTTATTTAACCGATTGCTTTGTGGAACTGATGAGTTTGTCAATAACCGAGGCGTCAAATGGATTTGGTAGTTAGGGGTAGAAAGACGAACAAAGTGGAAGTGGGTGGGCCCTATACAAGGTGTTACAAAAGATCCTAACTCTTTTTACAGGGTAATAGCACCCAGTGATAGGGATCATATCCTAAATATTAGTTTTGATGGAAGACATTCCGTTGATTTTTTTATTATTAAAATGTGAACGCTGTGTTTAAAAGGGGAACTATATTTTGTGTCATCAAAGTTTATATTTGTCATCAACTTGTATCATCAAATTAATAGATCTATCACCACGAAATATTTTCATTCTCAGAAAAATAAAAAGTGTCGCCAGGTATAAATTACCAAATTAATGTCAATTTGTTCGCAGAAAAAGAGATTGATTATCTATATAATTGTAGTGCATCCATTGAATAAAAACTTTGTTCTCAGAATAATAGGTTTATTCCCAAAATAACAGCTCCGTATTCAGAATAGTAGATCTGTCATCAAATAAATTGATTATCGTCCGCAGATTGCGACTTGTTTTTATTTGTCATTTTGTCATCAGTACAGTAGTTACAAATTATTTCGTTCAATTCTCCAAATAATACTATTCGTTACCAATTTAATGGTTCAGTTCATAAATTTTATAAAAAAATGATCAAAGGGGCGGAGCCAAATTGGCGCGCTATGAAAATTTACCAATCATGCGCAGCGATGGGTCGTACACACGACAGCACGTCGACCTTTACACGCTAGCACTCTACTCGGTTGCGTTAGGGTTTTTGGTTTTAATTGATTTCCCAATAGTTTTTTTATATTATCATGGCATCAAGTTGTGGTGAAGATGATGCAACTCCTCCAATAATGTTATCATAGCTCGTTGAGAAATCACTAGTGGAGAAAGTGCCGGTACAACAATAGGTACACACGACAGCACGTCGACCCTTACACGCGTGCACTCTATTCACTTACTTTGGTGACTTTGCAACAAAAATGTACTGTCTGACGTGCTGTCGTGTGTACAACCAGTATACAAGTACCTAATGTAAGATAGTAGTTAAATTCATAGATACAAAAACATATTTTTTCTGGATCTTTATGATTTTTTTAAGTTACATATTTCATTTTGTTGATGACCGTTTTTCCTTAATTTGATTATACAGTTATTAGGACAAACCTATTAAAATAAGTACAAACCTATTTATTTGATACTTGATAAAATATCCCGATGATTATATGTGATTTATTATAAAATTGTTTTTATATTGTTTGGCGACTACACTTTGACGACAGATCTATTATTTTGCGGACAAACCTTATTATTCTGCCGTGCTAAGAAGAAATTCGGCTAAGCGACAAATGGCCATTTTTGAGTTATCAACATGGGCGTAATAAGCAGACAATTCCGCATCGACCCATCTTGGAATCATATTTTTATCGTTATTCGTTTGAGAGATAAGCTAAGCATTTTCGGGGTTAAGTGCAGTGTTTTTTGGGTTTTCATAAGAAAAAACGTAGTTATCTTACATTACTAGACAAGAACAAGGTTAAACTACTTAAACTATGATGTTACTTAGTATTATTAATAATATTTTATAGGCTATACTACAGAAAAAAACCGCAAAATACTTATACTTACATAAAACGCGGCTAAGCAGCTTAAACTTTTTTAATACGTAGTAAAATATTTAATACAAAACATGACATCATAAGCAAGAAAGCGGCAAAACAACAATCATACGAAAAAAAACCGCAAAGTGACTTTTGCGTATTTTTTTCCTATTATTATAGTGGTATTAATGAATCGAAGTCCTTATAAAAAACACGGTCACGGTGTTTTTACTTATGATAATTGTAAAATATTTACTACTAAAGCTGAACAGAACACGGCTAAAGCACAATACTACGTAAAAAAGTGGCAAAGTAATTTTCATCGACCGGTGGGACACTGGATCGCGGGGAACGCCGCGGCGGTGCGGCGGTGCGGAGAGGGGCACAATGAAACATGATCGATTAGTACGGGTGGTAACACCATGAGAAGCGCGCCTACACATGCATACGGCGCACCGCATTTTTTGGCGCCAAATCTTAACATACGGTAAGTCAGTAGGTTTAATAAGAAGGGTATCTCTAACAGTAAGCGTAAAAAAGCCGAGCAGAACAAAATAACTAGACGGGTATTACCTACTTAAAACTTACTTCATTCATGTAAGTAAAGTTTGTATTGCGGCTTAGTACCTATGTCTCTTCAAATTATAAATTAATTTATTTTAATCTTACTAGTTAGGCAAAGTAGTGGTAGCCCAGTAGGTAGAACAATGGACCCAGGTTCGATTCCCGTGTGCACTCTATTTACGTACGTTACGGGCGACTTTGCAACGAAAGTGTTAACGTGTACGTGCTGTCGCCTGTCGTGTACCTACGAATTTGTTTATTTTCAAAGTACCTACCTACTTGGTGTCGCTAGCTGTGAGTGTTCAGGGGCCTTAATCTGTAACGCAGTAGTGTCTCGATAATTTTCCAGTTGTAGGTTCCGATTACGATTTATTAATGCTGTCTGTCCTTTTGATGTTGTCTTTCTAGTTCCTACAGAGCAAAGAATATTATTCTGAATCTAATTCTATAGTTTCAATTTGCAGGTTGTAGGAGAAAACCGAGGAAAACCCAGTTTTTTCCTTCTACTGGGAACCTATCGACACGCCTATCGACTTGAGGTCGCTATATTTTTTTTCCAATAGGGTCCTTGCACCTAAAATCTTGCACATTCAAAGTAAAACATATTTCTTTGTCCTAACTAAAGTTATGTTTGCCTTAAGGCGCTGGACATAGTGAATTAGCCCGCGCGCAAAGAAAAATGCACAAAGTCGATTCCTGTATCAAATACAATAAAAATATCGAAAATGTTCACATATCAAACCCTAGAATTAGGTGAGACCTATCTAACACAGCCATTTTCATGTTGATATCCATAAAAGATTGCAAGATATTTTGTTTGAAAAAAAGGGCGCCGTTCAAGCAAAATATCTTTCAAGCAAATGTTTATGATGTCAACACGAAACTGGCTGTTTTAGATAGGTCTGACCTAATTCTAGGGTTTGATATGTGAACATTTTCGATTTGTATCTTGTATTTGATACTTACAGGAATCGATTTTGTGCATATTTTTTTTTGCGCGCGGGCGATTCACTATGCCCCGCGCCTTAACTAAGTTATAACGACCACTTAGTGAGTAAAAATATTTGTTTTTGAGTTTTGATTTGTATAAATTGCACCGAGGAAAAAACTTGGTGCAATTATGCCAAACACAAGAATGTCAACGCCAACAACCTCAACGTCACGTCAAGGTAAAAGAAAGATCAACTGTGCCGCTCGTGGAGCCGAAAGTTGTGAACAATTTGGAGGAAAGGCGGAAAAAAATTGCAACCAAAAACTAAGAATGGAAAAAGTATATTGGCCAGGCTACATACCATAGATTTAAAAAATGCACGTCTAGATTCAGAGAATGCATTAATATCGCACGAAATATAAAAACAAGATGACAACAAAATAAAAGTGAATAAGATTTAATTATTGCTATCGAAGAAGAACTGAGTGAAAATGAGAAAAAAAAATCTTCTAAGCAAAGAAAAAGAAAATTAAACAAAATTGAACGGAAAAAAAAGAAAAAGAGCAGCATATCGAAAATTACATAGGAAAAGAGGACGAAGAAAATGGGATAGACGAACACAAACAAGAAAGTAATAAAAACAAAAAATACACTGACTTATTGGAGCTCCACAAAATCTGGAAAACTTAATTGTCAAGTAACATAAAAGATGTAACTTTGTAAGTAATTTTATTTTATTTGCTAAAACGCAACGATGATGCGTAGATATCTATTACAAATTACAATTGAACTGATGATTTTGCATAAATAAAAGATTTAAAAAAATATGTCATTAGTTTTTTATGTCTAAACTTCCATTAAAAGTTGGCTTTAGCCCCAATTATTTCCAAATAACTTAGTTATTTAACGACATTTTACTAAGTAAAAAGACGGTTTCCCGTAATAGATGAGTACTTTACCGTCTTTTTAATAAGTAATTACACATAACTTTTAATTTAAAAAATATAATACTAACAAAAAAGGCGGCTATGTTACTTAACGGCTGTATTACGTTTTAAAGTTTAATTACTTTTAAATCAAATAAGAAGCTAAACAGCGGCTAATTCACTTTGCCGTTTTTTTTCTTATGATTAGCCTTTAACTTCTTAGGCTAATAATTTTACTATAAAAATCATACGCAAGACAGCGGCTAAGGTATACTTAACGGTCTTTTAATGTAGTATTTATATAAACAGAATAATTAAATTGCTAAGGAAAACCTGAAATTTGCTATTTTAAAATACTCATATTAACTTTTTTTTAACGTTAATAGTGCAGATAGATGCTAAATAATATGTTCTACTAAACAAAATTGATAAACTTGAACTAATTATGAAAATAACTTAGAAACTCAGTTTCGCGACGTTTTTGCGTTTTTCTCGAAAGTCACTTTTGTCGCTTAGCCGAATTTCTTCTTAGCACGGTAGTATTTAAAACATTCAAAACATAATAAATTGATGATAGCTTAAATCATACCCGTTTAAAAGTATTCTTCAGATATTGATTTCATTGACATTCACAATGTTTTAACAACTCAAATGCACCTACACACACACACAAATATTTTTTAATTTGTGCTAATACCAAAAACCAAAAAGATATGTTTTTATTTTATTTTGAGGTTCATCATACATGTCTGAGTACATTTGTGAATTTGTTGTAGCAATACGGCAAGCTAAATATGAAAGAAAACATCGTGAGAAAATCCGCAGATTTGTTGACTCCGCTGGTGTTGACTGTGGGCTAGACAGACTGAAATGAAATGAAATGAAATAGTTTATTGGTTAAACAAAGGTTGCAGGTGACAATGTCCTGGCTCCCAAACTAGGATTCCCTGTGCTATGGGAAGCCAGGCTACTTCTTATGTGTTTTGTGATATTGTTATAGGTACCTAATAAACTTCACTATTTACTGTTCACAAAACTAAAAAACTAAAAAATAATAAAATAACAATAGCAGTTTTAGTTATAGGGCTCTTGTGAGTAAGTGAGTATGTGTGTGTCTGTGTGTGTGCGTGAGTGTGTTTGTGTGTTTTCGTGAGTGTGTTTGTGTGTGTGCGTGTTTGTGTGTGTGTGTGTGTGTGTGTGTGTGTGTGTGTGTGTGTGTGTGTGTGTATGTATGTGTGTGTGTGAGAGTGTATGTGTGAGGGTGGGTGTGAGGGTTTGTGTGTGAGAGGGTGTGTGATTGTGTGTCTGAGGGTGTGTGTAAAATGAGTGATATTATGAGAGAACAAGGAAAAATATAATATACTTAGAACATTGTATTGTGTGTTTATTTATTTGGGGGCATGTTTATAACTTCTGTTTCGTCGTAGTTGTTGGGGAGTAACCAAAGGAATAGTGTGTTTTTACATCGGTATCTAGGTAGTGTAATTAAATGTTGTGATTTGTTGATTTTATTGTATAAACGAGGGGCTTTAAAAAAGTAAAAACGCAAAGCAAAAGCAGTATCGGCTTTTGGTATGTGCCAGTGGTCGTATCTGCTAGATCTAGTCGATGATAAACGAGTTTTTAGGGATGTTGCGTGAAATCTGAGGAGTGTATTTTGGATGTGTAATTGTCTTACCGTAAGTACTTTTATGTCTTTGTACAGTTGATCTGTTGGGAAACGATATGGCTTTGTAAACAGAACTTTGAGTGCGGCCCGCTGTGCTCTTTCGAGTTTAAGGAGAACAGTTTTGCATGCTCCTCCCCAAGCCACTACACAGTAACTCAATATGGACTGGCAAAGGGCAAAATAAACTGTCTTGAGCACAGGAATAGGTGCAACTGCTCTTAATCTCTTAAAAATAAATAAAAGTTTCCTAACTCTAGATGAGAGTGATTTTGTTTGGTTGTTCCAGGTTAGCTTGTCGTCAATCTCAACTCCAAGATATCTTATGCTTTGTGTACGTGTAATTGCTTCACATGAGCAGTTAAGGTTATTGTGACATTTGTGTATTTTGAGGGTGAAGTCGTGTGGTTCAGTTTTTTTCGTGATGTGGAAACCTAGAAATTTTGTTTTTGATACATTTAGGGTGAGAAGGTTGCATTGTAACCAGTCTGCTACACTGGCTAGACCCTCTTCTGCCTTTGTCTTAACTTCGTACCAACTTTTGCCCCGGAAAATTAAAGCTGTGTCGTCAGCAAATGCAAGTATTTTGGCCGACCCTGCATCCAGCTTACATAAATCGTTTATGTAAGCTAGAAACAGTGTCGGCCCTAAGACACTTCCCTGAGGAACTCCAAAACATGTGGTCTGCGTGCTGCTTTGGGCATCGTCTAGTTTAACACTTTTCAGTTCAATGGCTGTAGAGTCGTCATTCTTCTTAACGTAGATTTTTCCCGATTTTGTCCAGCAGTATTTGTAGTTGTGGGCACGCTTCAAAGACCTTCCGTGGTAATACATTTTAGCTGCCTTCTTTGTTAGGTAGTCTGACGCATATATGGGCAGAGAGCTTTCAGCGAAACCTAGATGTGATCCGTTTAGAGGCTCCTGTTTATGGTTCAGGTTGAACGTTTTTATTGCATTGAGTAGTTTGTCTTTTGCTTGAGTGCTTCCCATTTCGATTAATAATGATTGATTCATTTTGTCTTTATTCGGGAGACGGTAGGAGTCCGTGATGAGACGGTCTTCTTCCTTGAGACTTACTGCTTCAAACAAGTGACGAGCTATTTCCAGCAAGTTTTCACCTTTTTGGACAGGCACGTTTTTGATCTCTAGACTTTTGGCACGTAGTTTCCTCTGGAGGTCTTCTATGTTATCTTCCAGTTCCGAAATATAGCCTTGTGTTTCACTCTTTGTAGTGCTGAGCTTGGTGTCTATTTTCTTCTCTAAGTTATCAACTTGTAATTTCATCGCGTCATACTGGTCTGACACAAATTTGACAGATGTTTCCAGAGTTGTTTGTTTCTGTTGTATGTTATCGTTTTGTAATTTGATTACTTTGAGCTCAGAGTAGATCTTGTCGAATTGGTTTTGTTGATCGGATTTCATTTCTTTGAGCATTTCTAGAAGTGCATTTTTGTAAGGTGTAACCGTTGCCAAGCTATTATCAGCTTTCTTCCGAGTTGTAACAAAGTCCTTGGGTGGGGATTCAGCCGATATATTAGCCAAGTCCGAATTCGGCATTTTGTCTGGAGTCGTCACGAAAGTGTTGTTATGCATAGTTGCAAAGTGAAAACACCGTTGCAGGCGTCAGTACTATTTAAAGTTATGGGGATAGAAAAATAAAATTCCGAGATCAAATCCGCCGTGGGTGAGGTTTGAACTCGTGCCCCACCGATCTGCAGGCGAGCGTAGTACCGTTGAGCTAATGCGTTGTTACGATAACTCGCGAAAATATTGGTTCCGGTCCAACGATCGGCGCCCAGCGGCATATGCCACTTGTGTTGTGACGTAGGAAACCAGTTCACTTTGCTACACTGCCACAAATGAACTTAAGAACACCCACAGTTTAGATTTATTCTAGGTTTTGTTTTGCTTTGTTTAAATACTGCTTTTAGGATACAGTTTGAGTTGCGTGAGATACACAGGTCGATATATAAACAATCACTGCACTGGTGAGAATAGGATTAAGTTGATGAAAGACGGTTTGAACGCGTTTTTGGAATAAAAACTGGGCGGTCGTTTGGAAACACGTCTAACTCGTGCGGTGCGCGGTAAGAAGAGGAAGCTATCAGACTAAGCTATCAGATGCTAGGCAAGCCTACTTCATCAAAAAGGCAGTGCCTGGGAATGTCTCTGCAGCGCCCGAGTGGTCACTTCACCCATCTAGTGTGAGTGAAGATGCCACTGGACGCTGTTTCATCTCATCACGTAAAAGGACAAAGTAAAACAAAGGCAACAAAAAAAGTCGATAGAGTACTTCTGTCGTAATACCCTGATAGAGTACTTCTGCCGTAATACATTCGTTGACAGTCCTTTGATTGATCTGCCTATTTGTATTACGCATTGGCGTGTCTATGATTATCTGTAATGCGGTTTGATATTCTGATTAGCTGTATGATTTATTAATTAGAGACTATACCTAACGATGCATCTGATACAGCTAGGAAACCTGAGCATCTGGAGGGTGTAGCAGTACAGACGAATTTTGACTGTTGTAAAATCTGTTGCTGTCTTGCGTGCGCAAAATTAAATACTGAGCGACAGGGACGACCTTAAGGCGCTGTACATAGTGAATAGCCTGCGCGCCAAGAAAAATGCACAAAATCGAGTCCTGTATCAAATACACTAAAAAAATCGAAAATTTTCACATATCAAACCCTAGAATTAGGTGAGACCTATCTAAAACAGCCAGTTTCGTGTTGACATTCATAAACGTTTTGATGATATTTTTGATGAAAAAAAATAGGCGGCGCACTTTTTTTCAAACAAAATATTTTGCAATCTGTTATGGGTATCAACACAAAACTGGCTGTTTTAGATAGCTCTCACCTAATTCTAGGGTTTGATATGTGAACATTTTCGATTTTTTTAGTGTATTTGATACAGGAATCGTTTTTGTGCATTTTTTTTGCGCGCGGGCTAATTCACTATGCCCAGCGACTTAAGAAAATCTTCAAAATAGAGGTTTGGTATTCCCCACTTTCCTCTCTAAAACTGGTCTGATTAAATAAAAAACCTAACTCAGGACAAAAAACTAAGTACTTGATATTGGACTGTTTTGTTTTTTAAATTTAAAGTTGTTATATAGGTTTACCAGACGTCTTTTGGCGCCGATTTAAAATATGCATTTTTTAAATTTTCGGTTGGTCTTAGCTCCTGTTAACGATAATAATTTATCGAAATAATCTAAACAGTCCGACATGCTGGGGGTAGAATGTCCCAGCAAACCAACAATATTTGCTCTAGTGCAATTATCCAGGGAGGAAATTATTGGGGGCTACGTTTGTATAGAGAAATCTCTATTGTGATATCCTCTTAATGATTTTGTATTTCTTTTTGACAGGTGACTACTCATTGGATATCAGGGATGTGACACTTGAAGACGACGCCAAATATCAGTGTCAAGTCAGCTCTGGCAGTAAAGGTAAGCATTATAGATACAGAGTTTTATAAGAGCCCGGGACAAGACTTGAATCCGCAACCTTGAATCTTGAGTTATCGAGTCAAGTAACTGTCGATGCAAACCCAACGTCATGGATACTCATCTTACGGACATAGGAAGCCATCTACAGGGTGCACTCTAAGTCGATAGCGGAACTTTACGTAGGCTGTATACTGATCAATACAAACAACTTGTGCTAGGTGGCGAAAAAAATGGACCTAAAAAAATATCAGCTGTTCCATACAAAAGGTCGACTCAGTACTGCGCCAAATGTATGAAACAGCTGATATTTTTTTCGCTTTATTTTTTTCGCCACCTAGTACAAGTTGTTTGTATTGATCAGTAGACAGGCTACTTAAAGTTCCGCTATTGACTTAGAGTGCACCCTGTAGTGTTATAGTAGGTAATAATGTTTTAGAAAATACAAAAAGGGTTAAAAGGTAAGTATGTTTCAAAGCTTCTCCCTGAGCCTTAAGTCTGGGGTGGTATTCTAGAACGATACTTAAACTCAGTTCAAACTAGAACGCTACTTAAACTCTGTTTAAACTCAGTTCAAAGTAGAACGCTACTTGAACTCTGTTTAAACTCAGTTTAAGTAGAGTTTAGTAGTGTCGACTGTCGATAAAACAGTGCATGTTTTGATTTGAATATCCCTCCCTTCATATCAACATGCACTGCATCGACAGTCTGAACTCTGTTTAAACTGAGTTTAAGTAGCGTTCTAGAATACCACCCTAAGACAGGTTGTTTTTCGATAGGTTCAAAATATTTAAAGATTTTTTTTTTATGTTCTTGAAAATGCCATGCCATGCCCTTGGTGCAGAGCAATAACTATGCGATATTATTGGTCGATAAGACGTATATAGGTACGTATACGCAATGCAATAAAGCGTGTACATACGTAATAAAAGAAGGCTTTTCGTTTTGATTGTTACAATTTATATCATTATAAAAATAACGAAAAAGCCATGTCATAATTACAGACATTAATAAATGTATTTTGTATGTAGTACGATCTTATAACACGTAATTTTAAAATTATACCCCAAAAATATCGTATTTTGTTGCTTGTATAAATTATGGCCAATACCACAGTAACCTAGTTCCCTAGTTCTAGGCTATTGAATGGCTGACTCCACTTATTCCCATTTCAGTACTACTTTTAAACCTCGAAAGTTTCCAAAGGTTCAATCATCAATATTACTTCATCAATAATAAATAATTAAATAAAAAACTTCATCAATATTACAACGAAAATTGTTTCCAATAACATCCCGAAAAACCTCCATCCAATAAGGCTCCTCGGAAAACAATATAATAATCCAAACTACCAGCTTTCGGTACACAATATCCGTAATTTCCTTTATTAAATATAGGTACCTCTTGTTAACTCCAGGTAAATCCGCTCCCACGATTTTTCGGTTAACCAAATATACCACGAGTTATAATATGGTATAATTTGAACGATAAATCATGCACGAAACTGTACACCGGTTTCTTTCAACCTTTTTCGTTATGGGCCCTTAAGTAAAAACAAAGTCGATGCACTATACTATTATATTTACAGGAACACATGCAACAAAATACTAAAATCTCTAAAACGCAATTATTATCAAACTGAATTAGAGAAGAATAAAGGCAATATGAAGGCTACTTGGAAAATTGTTAATGAAATTTCTAATCGAAAACAAATAAACTCAGTAAGTGTTGAATTACTAAAGATAAAAAATACTCCTGTTGAATCTCTTAACGAAGTAAACAAATATTTCACATCTGTAGGGTCTGATCTGGCCACTGCAACAATGGATAAGCTACAGCAAAATGAGCCGACGCTTGCAGCGACAGCTTTGGCGACTGACACTCCAACGAATTCACTAGTTTTAATGCCAACGGATCCAGAAGAAGTTGAACGTATCATCCTCAACCTAAAAACGAATAGTGCCTCCGGATGGGACAACATTCCGAACAAAATTCTAAAAGCATTTAGTCACATTCTCAGTACTCCTATAGCATACTTTTGTAACATGAGCTATGATTCGGGGTTCTTTCCCACCATCCTAAAAACCGCAGTAGTTACTCCGATCCACAAAGCGGGTGACAAGTCCCAGCCTACCAACTACAGGCCAATATCTCTGCTGTCTTCCTTGTCTAAAATTATAGAAAAACTAATAAATCGTAGGCTAATGAATTATCTCGAGTCTAATAAACTGTTGTCTGACAACCAATACGGATTTCGTGCTGCACGATCCACAGAAGACGCGGTACTGAGACTAACCAACAGTATAGCGAAACACTTAGATGACGGTTATAAATGCCTGGGTGTATTTTTGGACTTGCAGAAGGCATTTGATACGGTCTCTATACCGATCCTGTTGTCACGCCTTGAAAATCTCGGAATCAGAGGGCTGCCTCTACAATGGTTCGCCAGCTATCTGACTAATAGGAAACAGTGTGTCAGAGTTGAGAGACATTATAGTGACTACGAATTCTGTTCCTACGGGGTTCCGCAAGGTAGCACCCTAGGCCCGACATTATTTCTTATATATATTGACCAACTTTGCCACATGAAAGTCGTTAATGCTGAAATCACTATGTTTGCAGACGATACAGTTTTGCTTTTTTATGGTAAAACGTGGGAATTGCTCAAACGCCTAACGGAGACAGGATTAAGTAGAGTCACTTCATGGTTGGAGGATAGTCTTCTCTCTTTAAATACCTCAAAGACTAAATACCTCTGCTTTAGTATGACTAATGCTTCTAGCCCAAGTGATGTTTACAACATTACTATTCACACTAGTCCATGTAATAGAGGCAATGATCTTATTCGTAGTCCCTGTAGCTGTCCAAACTTATCTAAAGCTAGTAACATTAAATATTTAGGAATAATTATTGACGACAAACTGCAGTGGGCACAACAGATCACATCTGTTGCAAAAAGAATCAGGAAATTGATATATGTATTTAAATCACTTAGACAAGTTGCAAGTAACAAACTCCTAATGCAGATATACAGCTCCCTATGCCAATGCATAATATCGTACTGTATTTGTTCATGGGGGGGTGCCTGCAAGACATTTTTAATAGAAGTTGAGCGTGCTCAACGTGCAGTGCTGAAGGTGCTTTTATACCTTCCCTATCGATTTCCTACTACTGAGCTCTACATTAAAGCACAGGTGCTCAGTGTGCGCAAACTTTTCATGTACCAGTGTCTCCGCCGGTTTCATAAAACTGCCGCACCACAACTCATGGACATGAATAAGCGAACCGTCAGATGTCTAGTCAAGAGAGCCACGAGTGCCTTTGCAAAAAGACACTACATCATAGCCCCACGATTGTACACCATAGCTAGCAAGAAAGTAAACTTAAAAAAATGTAATAATCATGCAGTTAAGAGAGTCATCATCAACTGGTTAGCCCAGTTTGACTATGACGCAACAGAAACACTACTAACTCCAATGGTCTAAATGTTGGCAACATTTAAAAACATGCATCACACTATCATACATTACAAAAAACATCTATACACACATTCTTTACTCCTACATCCATCACACTACAAACCAACGAACACCCACCCTAACACACCCTCCTAGCAGTATGTACTCTTAACTGATCCCAAGACTCTGTCGCAGGGCTAGGAGGTCAAACACTTTACCTTTAATTCTAATGTGGTTTTTTATAATTTTCATTTAACTTTTTTAACTTTGTTTTTTTATCTTAATTATTACGTCAGTAATTATTGTACTACCTACCTCGTGTATTTTAAGGAAGGCACTGGTTCCTGAAACACAGGTTACCCTTCTTCAGGAACCAGGGATTTAATATTTGTGACACTGGTTGTGCAATAAATTTTATTTCATTTATTTCATTTTACTATGGTCGATGCACAATCCGCAGTGGGCACGCGCGTGGTGGGACATTTGAATAGGTACTGCCGGGTGGCAGCTTGTGAAACGACAATTGTAGTAGGTACGGTCGGCCACAATCTCAGATACCCCATGGCAGTCCATGAATCGAACAAAAAGGGGTATCTGAGACTGTGGCTGACTGTACCTACTGGGCTACCACTGCTCTAGCTCTAAATATTGGTATAGGGCATTTGATAAAACGACCTATTCGATGAAGTGTACCATCGATGATCCGACCATTTGGTGATTCGTTGTCGTTGAAACTACATTCGGTGAAAAGACATTCGATGATACGGTGCATCACGGCTTTTACTGTATTGCGCGCTCTCAAACTCGAAGTGGTCCTTGATTCTAGCTAGCATTAAAATAAAAATAAATATAAACAAATAAATAACAGTAATTGTAAGCTTAGAGATAAACGTCAGATTTTTACAGGAGCGATAAAATGTACGTTAATTTTATTTCAAACTCATTTCAGCCGATCTCTTCCCACAAAATTTAATTAATATTTGATTAATCACCTATGGCTCTCAGCCATCGGGCGTAAAAGGCTCGCGGCCCACATCTTTACAAGGACTGCCGTACACAATTAAGTATTCCACGGGAACACAAGAACAAACAATTTCCTTGTAATTTTTCTCGGGAGCCGTATGGTTAAGAAATTGTTGTGGTTGTACCTATGAACTTTATGTCCTGATGGTTCGGCAGACGTGTTTAAATATCAGTTTCAAAGCTTTAAGATTTATATCGATTTAATGCGATAAATTTAATCGAATAAATACAAACACCCCGTTAGGCATACAAAATGCAAAAAAAAAATAAGCCATCTTTTTTTTCGAAAGGCAACAAAATAATAGAAGTAGATTTCACTAATACTTCAAAGCTTTTAGCTTCATATCTATAAGTATAAGAATGCAATACCTACCTACATTTTAACGAATATCTAAATAGATTGGAAGTAGATTTTCACTATAAAGTGAAACGAAACAGCAGCTTATAGCCTGTGTTACGAGGCTGTTTAGAGAATAATTTTAGCAAACACAACAACACAATTCTTTGAGAGACTAATTTCGAAAAAGAAGTACCCCAAAAGTAAAACTAAACAGTTCACCTGTATTACGAGGTTTCTTAGTGCACAGATTTTTCGCCTTCCCACTAAGGTATTCCACTACGGTACCCTAAAAAGGCCGTCGTAATTTGTTCCCCAGCTCATAAGGAACAATATTCTTGGCACAGCAGCGGCGCGCTTTTGAAAATTGTGTTTGCTTTTAATAAATTGAAAATCTTTTGCCCGCCGCCATTCTTTTTGGCCTCGCCAAGAAACTTCAGTAGGTCGCAGCTTCAGTGTGTGTCGCAGGAAAGCTGTAATAATAATATTTGTCAACTCATAAGTATTCTAGAAAAGTTACGTGCTTTTCCCATGCTCTTGCACTTAACTCTTTTAGGCCCGTAATATCAATCACAGTTTAAACCAAAAAAGCTAGTTTAAACCTATCTTAGTTTAAACCCTATATTCCTGTTGGAGTTTCTTTGCCATGCGCCAAGAACGATCAGAGCTAGTGAAGCTGGAGAAAAAAAAGTTGCTAGATACTTAGTATTAGATAGATAGAATATACCTACTAGAAAGAATTACAAGGAAACTTACAACTATTTAGAGGTACAATGGGCGGCCTTATTGCTAAAAGCAATCTCTACCAGACAACCTTTCTTAGATAGGTAGTAATAAGTATCTGATTTATATATGTTTTTACTTTAGATAATATTTTGACGTTCAATGTAAATAATTTATTTGTGGCATATTTAATAAAAAACTTTGATTTTGATTCTGATTCTGATTCTATCTGTCGTTTAATTTTCATACAAAATGCGAGGTTTAATCTAATGGTCTGAGTTTAAACTGTGGTTGATTTTACGGGTTTTAGAGGAGGATTTACCTCACAAGTACAATCCTTTTTATTAGACGCCTCCGATGCGTCCTTATAAGGATCCAGTGGTACGCGGACGCTGCAGTGCCTGAGACATAGGTATTTAGATGGAGTAGGATTGCCCAGCACCCAGAGTAAAGCGGAAGCCACCTGACTACATCGGAAACGAGGCGCTGCGTCTATCCATACCCGGGCGGAGATCCAGAGGAAGACCGAAAACCAGGTGGGTGGACGTGGTCAACAAAAACCTCATAGAATGCGGGGCCTCCGAAGACGACACCAAGAACAGGGCGAAGTGGAGAGAGAAAATAAGGAAAGCTGACCCCACCACCATGTGGGACTAAAGCTCGGAAGAGAGAGAGAGGATTGCCCAGCACCTACCTATCCTCTCAGCTTAATTTCCCTAGACTACAGGAAAGACAATATCAATACATGCGGAACAATTGTCCCAGGCACTGCAGCGTCCAAGTAGGTAATCACTTCAATCATCTGGTGTGAGTCTGGACGATGTATAAAATCACCACATTCCTTAGGGAGGCATTAATATTCGTCAACTCAAGATCGAACTCAAGTAGGTGATCTCAAAAAAATACATAATGCTAATGTCAAGCCTTGGCTAATGTCAATGTCAATCTCAAGATAGTGTCTATTAATATGCTGACTATTAACCCACTTACGCCTACCGTACCTTTAAAGATACATCACAAACAATAAAATATTAAAGATAATATAAGAAGAATTATTTTTATCCTAATGCAGTTATCCGTGTTTGAGACCTTACTCAGCCATTATGAAGTGATAATCGTGACCTGCAGCTTATATTTGTTTTGCGAAATGTATTTGAAGTTTGTTATAAATATAATGAGTAATTCAAGGTAATTAGATAAATAGTTTTATGACATAAACTATTGATTTCTAATATAATAACTAATATTTGGTTTATAAAGATAAATGACAAACATAAATTAAGACTAATTTGTAATATTATGTCTATTAGGTCTATTCACTTACTTGAGATCGATCTCAAGTAGGTGATCTCAGACGACTAATAATACCACTCTTCGATACAAAGACATACGTTTTTATTGGACTTTACAGTCAACACTCTCCTATGAAAATACGGGAAAATTCTATGCGGTTTTGCCTTTATTCATACGACTCAGAATGGTGTCGCAGAGAGCGGAGTTCGCAAAGTTAAATACTGGAAAACTAGCAATGTAGCCCCCGCGCCACGCCATTTCTACAGGAGCAAGGGTTGATAAAAAAGAAAGTTGCGCCATTCTCTTTCTGCCATTAGTGTCTTGTAAATTAGTTCCTTTTTTGCCGCCATCCCTCTTGCTGCGAGCTCTGTGTTGTGCTCCAGAGAAGTTTTGGACATAAATATTCATTTTCTTCTGCGTGTCTTGAAATGCGGTCTCGACGGGTCAGAAGGTCAGCGATATCTTGTGTTGTGATGGTTTTTGGTACTATTGCACACACTGCGCTTGCCACAAAAAACTGCATCGCGCAAGCAAAGTTTCTATCCTAACTGAATAAAATAAGCTATGCTCATTTGGACCTAGCCAGTTACCAGGCAAAACATCTGCCTGGGTATACAATTACGGAGACTATTTCTCTCAGAAAAGGCCATGAGACATTTGTGTTTCATAGAAAAAGTGTACCTACGGTTGTAAGTACGCTGACCGAATTCGGAACATATTACCAAAGGGTATAAAAAGTAGGTACTCGTAACGCCCTGCGTGGTACGTAGAGATTACTGAATGAAGTGGCAATTATTGTCTCTACCTAACCCTCTAGGATACAGGAAGATACTATACTCTATCCACGGAGACAAGTTAATACAGCGTTCTCTCTGTTGCTTATACCATACAAATGACAAAGACAAAAAAAGACAGTGGGCGTAAACCCTTTTGAATGCTCGTACAGACTGCGCTTCTTTTTGCGAGAGTATTTAGCGAATTTGTATTTTTTTTGTGACTGTTGTTTCTATAAATAAATGCAGAAATAAAAACAACAAGTGTCGTGTAAAAGCTAATTATCGTCTGCGATGAATCATTCACTAATTTCTTGAACAACCGTGCCAGAGCCAATTTTCATCAACAATGAACAATGAGTCCAAAGAAGACGTCAGGTCACGGAACAATAACTATACGGATAAAATATGCACAACAAACATCGCGTCTGCACAGTACGGGTACCACGAACAGACTAAAATGTACACGTACGACTCTGCACACTGCATTTACCGTCATCGCTGACGTTTCCCTATTAACTTGTCTCGGTGGATAGAGTATAGTACAGGGAATACCTAGATAGTTTACAAATATGTTGGAGTCTCGCATGTGTTCTATCCCTCAAACACTGAGCGAAAGGGACAACCTGGTGCCCGTTTCATATAAATACAATAATTAATAGTTTATTATGACAATTCGATTTTCATGTGATTTTCATTGAGTGATCGGTAAGTAAACAAACCTTTTTTGTAACCTTCCTCATGTCAAATCGGCTACTCAATATAAACGTGCACCTGAAGAAAATCTACAAAATTGATGTTTCGTATTCCCCATTTTCCTCTCTCAATCTGGTCTGATTTCGAAAAATGTTTCATCTCTGTTATCACAAGAAAGTATTTGATGTCGGACCGCATTGTTTTTTGAAATTCTAAGTTGCTGAATCTGTTTACCAGACGTCTTTTGTCGCCATGTTTAAATACGCATTTTTAGAAGGTCCTAGCTCCTGTTTACAATTATTATTTATCTAAACGGTCCAATACGCCAGGGGTGGACATGTCCCAGCACACCAAAAATGTTTGCTTTAGTACCATTATCCGGGGAGGAAATTGAAATCGGAACGTCTTGTTTTTTTTTTAAATTTTATGTTGTTGAATCTGTTTACCTGACGTCTTTTGTTGCCACGCTTAAATACGCATTTGTGGAAGGTCCTAGCTCCTGTTAACAATCATTATTTATTTATCTAAACGGTCCAATACGCCAGGGGTGGACATGTCCCAGCACACCAAACATTTTTGCTTTAGATAACAATCATTATTTATTTATCTAAACGGTCCAATACGCCAGGGGTGGACATGTCCCAGCACACCAAACATTTTTGCTTTAGTACCATTATCCGGGGAGCAAATTGAAATCGGACCGTCTTGTTTTAAAAAAAAAAATATGTTGTAGATTCTGTTTACTTGTCACTACGTTTAAATACGCATTTTTGGAAGGTCCTGGTCCTGTTAACAATTATTTATCTAAACAGTCCAATACGCCAGAGGTAGACATGTCCCAGCACACCAAAAATGTTTGCTTTAGTACCTACCATTATCCGGGGAGGAAAGCGGGGAATACGTTTGTATGGAGAAAGCACTACTGTTATAAAATATCCTCTTGTGCATGAATGTTAGGTTCAAATATATGTCGCCGTGGGCAATACGGAACGCATAAGGAACGATCTTCGAACTGTGGCTTGGTGGTTTTCCATTCAATTCGGAACGCCATCATGCCATGATGACAGATGTCAAGAGTTCTTTAAAGTCTACATGCTGCGACATATACATTTTCATACGAAAGAGGCACAAGAACTTCTGTTTGCATTCCCTCCTTTTGCCAAAACTTTTCGCCAGCTCAAAGATAAGAAACAATTCGACTGTACCATTCGAAACGAGATCAAATTTACTTAACGCCGTCTAGGTAGCGATCAAAGAGGGCCGCGATTACTTAAGAAATACAAAGTTAACTCTAAATCTCGAGACAAAGGCGGAATTGCTCGTAAGAGAGGACTTTGCAAAGATAAGAGTATAGCAGAGGGATTATAAGGTTGGCTGTTCACCGCGAATCAGCAAGCAGACTAATTCAATTGTTATCCTTAGGCCGCCCTGTTCAATATCAGCATAATCCTACTAATCCTGTCCTTCCTACTATCCTACTTCCTACTATCCTACTAAAAACGAGAAAGTTTGTAAGTATGGATGGATGTTTGTTACTCTTTCACGCTGAAATGGCTGAACGGATTTGGATGAAAATTGGAATAGAGATAGCTATAGGCATCAGAATAACACATGGGCTACATATTATCACGTTTTTACACTTAGGAGCAAAGTAAAGTACATATCTTTTTTCTGTAGTCAACGGTTTTTTTCTAAAGCACTAACCTAAAGTGGATAAAAGTAACTCTAAAGCTGGAAAATTCGCATCGACAGTAAAGTTACTTGGCTCGGTAGCTCAATAAGTAGAGCGCCTGCACGATATGCAAGAGGTTGTCGGTTCAAGTCCTGTCCCGAGCGATGTTTTTTTTACTGAGGGCCAATTTAGAAGAAAAAAGGCAAAAGGGTTCTTTTACAAGTGGCCGCCGAAAGACGCTAGATGCGAATGTTCGCAAAGAGACATCAGCTTTCAGGGAAAGTGAATTTATCAAAAGGTTAAAGGACGTTTCTCTCACAAAGGGACTATGGAAATTAATTTCATGGGCCCTATTCGTTAGCATTTGAATGGGCGCGGACCTTCAACCTCTTTGCGGATCGAACCGCTCAACGATGCCACGAAACCGATCTGGCAGCGTCGCTTCAACCTCTTTGGTTTAAGGTTGGACGATAGCAACGTGGCGGGAAATTCAAAATATTCACAGTTTTTACATTTTGTAGCGTTGCTATCTTTCCACCTTAATATTCGAATATCGCAGATTATATATTCGAATATTCTAACTGGTTTATTATTCGAATATTCGTATGCAAGCCCTAGACAGCGGTCTTGAAATTGAAAAAAAAAAGACACATATATTTAAAAAAAACATTTATTAACCGAGTTGTGTAGAAAAGTATAGATAAATCTCACTTATTTGTAAAAAAAAAATATAATATCTGGAAATAAAGCGGGGTAACTCTAGGGCCTCAAGTCTGTAACGCAGTTGTGTCTCAATGTGGTCTCGATAGTTTCAGCGTTGTTGTATAAGGAAAACAAGGAAAAAGCGGTTTAGTTCTAACATTTTGTGAACCTATCTGTGACTCGAAACACAACTTTACTGCATTACAGATCTGGCGCCTATGCCTAATACTATGCCTATGTCGTCTGGACGTAACGTGAATTCCAACAATAACCTAGAAACAAGTAAAAAATCGTTTAAATAGACCGATGTAAAAGATCTCAGTTTGGCCTTTGGGTATGAAAATCTTAAAATAATAAAGAGGTAATGTACCACTTATTTAGTCTTTCTGGGTATCCGACTAAAAGGTGGCATCTAGAAATAAAAGAAGCGATAGCAAGTACCTATTTATTACCGCTGACTCAGTCGCTCCGCTTAGCGCCCATTCCGTGGCTTTCGGATTGAACCTCCTGCTATTCCTTCAGCGGCTTATTATAAATTCCCATAAATGTCTTACGATATAATACTGGAGCAAATTAATTTAAGTGAATACTTAGGTCAAATTGGGGATGGGAAATATGGAAAATTAATGGAAACGGTTAGTCTTTTGACACGTTTGCGTGTGGGCGAATTGGCCTTATTTTCAGGCGTAAGTTCTAAAATAAACTGATCCTTTTGAAAATAACCAAACTAAATTGTTATGTCTATGATAATCGTTGTACCTAGAAGCCACAGCCAAAGTTACTATATTACTGTATATATACCATTACTGCTATAAAAGTATAGCAAAATACAACTTTCTAGTTTAATTAGCCAGTTTTTTGCGTTGAACCCAGGTGCAATTTATCTGTTAGAATTCTAAATCCTACTGGCAATTTGTTATTAAACAATCACATAAAAATACTAAAAAGAGAACCAAAAAAACACAAGAGAGTGTCCATCAATGTTTACAATTTGATTAATTACTGCGCGCTCTCCCGTTCCATCGTTGCTTTATTTACGTAAAAATAAAACTAACAAAAACCTTCTTTACGCAGGTGAACCCGCAATTAGGTCACGGTATGCCAGACTGACGGTCCTTGTGCCACCCGAAGCGCCGAAGATCCTGCAGGGGAATTACCTCACTACCATCGAGGACAGAAAGGTGAAATTGGAGTGCGTCTCCGTGGGAGGAAAGCCGCCGGCCGAGGTAAGCGTTTAGGCGTTTTCTAGGTTATTCACAGGGCTGTATTTAACATATTGGGAGGTCTTTAAGACAAGGGGCCCCTCGCAAGACATTGGGGATCATCGCTCATGTGGACTCAGCTCTTATGCCACTTAGGATCCTCCCTCGTTTTAACCTGATGATTCGAGATATAGCAAACAAGACAAACACGCGCAGTGCATCAGAAAATTCACCGATTTTTCCCTTTTTCACAATCAAGTTGTCAGAAGAATAAACATAAAAGTAAGCTAACAGTCTTAGGATGAACATAATAATATCCGAACCAAAGATGAAGGTGCAAGATTGGCCAAAATAGAAAACTGTTTTGAAAGCAATTTTTCCTGATTAGGGATTACAAGAACTGATGATAACGATGATGAAGTGGCGTAAATGCCAGAAAATTTTGCTTTTTTTTAATAAGCCTCTTTAGATCCGGGGGCCCCATGGATCGAGGGGCCCCGGGCAGATGCTCAAAGTACTCAATGGTAAATACGGCCCTGGTTATTCTTGGCTCTTTGAGTGAGGGAGGATGTTTTTGATGTGAAATGATGTTCTGGGCAGAACGTTTGAGACGTTTTCAGGCCGTTTGTTTAAGCTCTCAGTTTAATGCCAAGACTGTAATAGAAGGCATGTTACCGGGTTACCCTAAAACTCTAACCCTACGTTCAGATGAGATGACGGCGTTCAGTGACACCTTCACTCACGCTAGATGGTGAAGTGACCACTCGGGCGCTGCAGTGCAGTGGACATCAGCTGTCAGCATGGTATAAGTGAGCCTGCCTACTCTATCAAATCCTGGCTAACTTACTCAATCTTGTTGCCTAACTTAGCACACCAATGAACGCGTTAATGCGCAGGTGCAAAACTAGCATAAGAGATACCTAACTCTCGTTACCGCATTCTTCTTACTTAGCATAATCGGGTAAAAAGAACTTATTTCTTCCTAATCATTTATAAAGAGTACACTTAAAACCGTTCAACACAGATTTCCCATCAGAGTGATAAAGGCGCGTGGTCTCGCGATGCCTCTTTGTCTGATTCTGCATCGTATTCAATTTAACACCTAATTGTGTTTAGTCCCGCGGGTGACATAGCTACAAACCTCGCGGACCCTATTCGCGATCATTCGATACTAGTGGTTCGCTCCGAAGTATGAACTCGCGACCCCAGTTACATAGTGCCATTCGCGCAGGCGCGCGCGCGCTTTGCATATAAACTATATAACCCGTGCCATTAAAGAAACGATATATAAATGGCGGACACTCTCGCGCCCTCTCGCTTTAATCATATCTCCGTCTATACTCACACGTAACGTTAGCAAAGTCATTTTAGGCAGTCCTGATTAGTCACCTACGCTTGGCTAATAAAACACGCCAAAATACGTTCGCTTCATATTGATTTTTTAATGTTTGTCGAGTTATTTCAATATTTTAGTTTACGTTAAATGTTGTTATTTGTTGAGGTTTGTATTATTTACTACGTTTTAATATTTTTGATCTTATTTTCATAAAGATTGTTGTTTAATCTAATCACAAACCCAACGTAGGTAGAACAATTACCTAATCAATAAAGAAAGCATCGTAAAACAATATTTCCTAACCAAAAATGTAAGAAAGTTTTAGGTATGAACCAAAATCGTATTTTCGTAACCTCTTTTTCAGACCTTACCATAGGTACCCGCCGCCATTTTCATATCGTTTCTCTATTGGCACGGCTTATACAACCCCATATCTCGGCAACCCCTCGACCGATTTGGCTCATGTTCGAACTTGAAAATTCTTTTCATTTTGTTTACCTGCATACCAAATTTTATAACGATCCGACTAAATTTACTCAAGTTATCGTCGAACGAACATTCATACATACAAACATACAAACATACATACAAACATACATATATACATACAAACGCCGGATTGTTCCAGTAGACTCGGAGAATTTCGCTGGCTTCGCTTGCTCGTTCAATAATACTATTGGTTCGCCCCGAACTAAGAACTCGCGACCCCATATCTCGGCAACCCCTCGACCGATTAAACTCATTTTCGAATTAAAAAATTATCGTTGCGTTATTTACCTGCCTGCCTCATGACCATCCGACTAAATTTACGCAAGTTATCGTCGAACGAACATTCATACAATACATACATACAAACATACATATATACGAACTACAAACGCCGAGTGGTTCCAGTTGACTCGGAGAACTTCGCTCAGTTGTTCTATTAATTTATATCAATTTCTTTATGCGAAATGTCACATAAAGAAATTGCTGTAAAATTAACATTTTTGTTTATAACACCACTTACAAGAATGGTGATTTTTACAATAAAATTTTAGTAAGAGCATCGCATAAAGTAACTAAGTCGAATGCTTCTGAATAGAACCCATAACCACACGAGGGGCATGGATCCCGGGAAGAAACAAATTTAATGAACGCTCGATGTAAATAGCTAAAGCCCCGACCACACATTACGAGGATTGCGTCTCTTGTGTCGCGCGCTTTATATAGGTACAAATGACAGCACGTCGACCCTTAAACGCTAGCACTCTACTCGGTTACGTTACGGGTTACTTTAGAACAAAAGTGTCCACTCTGACGCGCTATCGTGTGTACACAAATAAGTACTGAGTAGCATGCTACTGTTTTTTGCGGTACTGTTCCAAGTATTAACACAATTTACACTAGTGGTTCGCCCCGAACTACGAACTCGAGGGGTTGCTGAGATATGGCTCAGCAACCCCTCGAACGATTTGGCTCATGTTCGAACTTAAAAATTCTCATTGCCTCATTTACCCGCCTACTAATTTTCATGACGATCCGACTAAATTTACTCAAGTTATCGTCGAACGAACATTCATACATACAAACATACAAACATACAAACATACAAACATACAAACATACATACATACATACATACATACATACAAACGCCGGATTGTTCCAGTAGACTCGGAGAACTTCGCTCGCTTCGCTCGCTCGTCCAATTACTACTCATTTATTCAATTCTTTTTCACATAAATTAAGGACTTGGCATCTTCGTAATGAGATGATTTACACAGCGTCCAGTTGCACCTTTACTCACCTGAAGTTACCACTTGGACATTGCATTACTTGGTCGCGTAGCAAGAGGCTGGGTCTATAACTCTCGATATACGTCAAACAAAGGAGTGAGATACATAATATAGTTATAACCCCCTTATGTACTGCGTAATCCAGGCTCATGCCAAGCAAGCTGGACATGTTTTTGTTTAGATAGAGTAGGCTTGCTCAGTACCTATGCTATCGTTTTAGCTTAGCCGGCCTTATTAATTTATTAGCCGTTTTTATTTTATACTTACAATACAAGTTAACTTTACTAGAGGCAAAGTTTTTTCTCATTACTCCAACATGTCTACCGTCTAATAAGGGCTTTAGACCAGAGACAAACGAATGTCGATGTACCTACAGTAAGTAAGTAAATAGCTAACCCAGATTGCGCGAGTGTAATTATTTTATTTTCCTCGCGTGAGTAGGAACCACAGTATATTATTATGAATATAACAGTTGTTATAAAATGTTTTTTTTACCACTTTGTGTTTTTTCTAAAGCACTTACCTGTGCTAGGGAATAATTTAAACATTTATAACATTTCATTGTGGGTTCAAGTCTTGTCCCGAGTGAATATTTTCAACTTATTATAAATGTTGAAATGTTTTTTTTTTCAACTTTTTTACAGAAATATCATCCTGTTGACCAGTAGGTTACACCCTGCAAAAAAAGTAACGAACTTTTGTAACACGTTGTTACGGTCTTAGTTATAACCCGTGTTACGTAGTTTACCCTCGCCATCTATAGGTAGAGTTTTTGGTGAACCTGTCAGTGTCAAGTGGCTGTCAATGAAAGTTGTCAGTTTCAAAGACATGGGCGAGTTATTCTTCGGTCCATTTCCATACCGTGCCCGGACGGATGGGGTGGGCGTTAATTTGATGAAGATATTTCGTCCTAGGGTGCGTTTGTGAATTACCCTACTCGTTTTTCCGCGCAGCTTTGCTTACTCGTGGCATTTGGCAAGTAAGACAGTCTTTTATTCCGAGATCTCAACTGGAAAAAGTAAGCGTGGAGGACAGTATCTGAGTTATAAGGACGTCCTGAAGCGTCAGTTGGTTGCCAGCGGTATACCACCTAAAGAATGGGAAAAGATTGCCCTTATTCGGCTTGAATGGCGAAAATCTGGTCAAGATGGCACTAAAAACTTTGAGGAGGCTCGGCTAAAAGATGTTTAATCCAAACGCCAATATCGCAAGACCCACCCTTAGCCCACATAGAACTACACGTACACTCTATTGGGCTCTGACACCTGCGACCGAGTCTTCAAGACAAAACTCGGCTTCTCCAGCCATATCCAAGCTCACGCAAGGAATCTTTGAGGTTCGCCGTCGACGGATACGTCGTGGAGGACATCATCATCATCATCAAATGCTTCGCCCACATAGCATTTTTTGGTAGCCGTTACGAAACTTGTCGACACTGAAAAGCCGACACCAGTAACATTTTTGGTCGCTGCTACGACTTTGTTTCGGTCGCTGCGACAAAAATGGGGAAGATCCCGACACGGTAACATTTGGTTTTTAAGTTACGACGCTGTATGGTAACATTGCGACGGCTATTTCAGAAATCATTTGTTCATTCGTCAATTCATTCATTCTTTTCAACCTACAAGAAACAAATAAGTTAAATGTCATTGTCAAAGAAAACTCTGTCTGTTTCACCATAATCATTTTGACAGCGTAAGTTTATTTTTGAAATTAATTAGTTTTACACGTGTTGTGATAGTATGATATTAGTGGGAAAAGAAATTTGTCGTATTATTTAACAAAATACATCGAAAATCATCGATGGGCCATCATATAATTGTATTTTAACAAGTTTATTGAAATGTTTGCATAGTTTTCACTGCAAGTTTTGTTCATTTTCTCGACTCCAGACCTTTTAATTTAATCAAACTGTACACTTTTTAAGCTAATAATATGATATTTCATCAAAAATTGTCCATAAACTTACAAAAACATTTATTTTCATAGTAAAATTATTCTAGTCGTATTTGGTAAAAAAGTTACGACACTGCGTCGACTTGCAGACACAAAGTTACTGAATTTATAATATGGTGTCTCTCACTTTATTCTTTCCAGCGGTTCTAAAACTGTTGACACAGATCAAATATAGGGTCTTTCCAAAATAGTGTAAAATATTTTAAGGGGTCATTGTACTCATCAATACAAACAACTTTTACTATGGGACATAGTAAAATTTGTTCGTATTGATGAGTACAATAACCTTTTAAAATATTTAAATAAAATATTTTAAAATATTTTGGAAAGACCCTATATTTGATCTGTGTGCTTTGAACAATCTTGCCAAATACAATGATCGTTTTTACAGGTATTACAAAACACGTGAAATGAACAGGAAACATCCAGCTCTAAAGTCCGTCGAAGGAGATTTACTTAATGTAAACGCTGATTTTGAAATGATGGAATACAAAGAAAATATGATTCAAGAAAAAAAACAACCTGCATTGAATCCTGTTATTGAAAACACCAAATTATGGCCCGGTTTCTGAGTTGAGAATTTTGCTAAGCAAATTGGTAAGTATAGTCCTGTCTCTGCAGATTTCTTATAAAAGAGCGTGACAGAGCGATACGTAAGTATGTGTTTAGTAAAATTCTCAACTCAGAAACCGGGCCTAAGTGAAGCTACAGATGCTATCGAAGAAAATGTCTTAAGCGAATATATAAATAAAGCTGAGACAAGTTCCAATGTTATCGATATTCCAATGTCGCGCTCTTTTGTGAGAAATCTGCAGAGACAGGACGATACTTACCCATTTGCTTAGGTAGCGAATTTCTCAACTCAGAAACCGGCAGATATTATATTATAAATTAAGCAATCACTTATTGGATCTTCATTTCGTCTCACAAAATCGTTGGTTTTCCTGTAGTAAGTAAGTCGATGCGTGCCGGAAATAACGTTTTTTCGGCTGCTTACTCATACTCGTACCTAGTTGGCATACAATTCAGATATATTTGAGAACCAGGTGTAGCTGGTTGATATTTTTACGCTTATTCGGTAACATTTTGTTTTGGAACTATGACGTAACATTACGAAACTTTGTGTACATGAATATCATTCCAGTAACAAAGTTGCCACTCCGTTACAACACATTTCATCTTTGATTGTTCGCTTGTTGAAAACTCAACGCAATATGTATGAAATAAAGTTGACATAAATCCGTACATATTGTGTTGACTCATCGACTATAAAGAGTTACTGAAACACTATCCGGTCAAACTGTGTAGACACTGTTACAACACATGTAAACCAAACTGAAGTCGTCTCAAATGCATACATATTTTGTCGACACAACGACTACAAAGTGTTACTGAAACACGTTCCGGGCAAACTGTGTAAACACTAATACCACACATATAAACCGAAACGCACACAGTCGCAATGTTTCGAAACAATAACGGAACTTTGTCAATCTGTTACTGACTCAAATATTTTGCGACCAAAAAATGCTATCTGGGCGAGTAATTTGTCACACTAATATTATTAATGTGAAAAAGTGTCAGTGAATGTGTGTGTTTGTTAATTGTCACGCTAAAACGGCTGGTCAGATTTGGAATTAAGTTACCTTATTATTGAAAATATAGGTTACCTTATTATTGAACTCTGCGCGGATGAATGGTGGTCAAATTGATTGAAAGACATCATAACCAGAGGACTAACTATCGGAAAGTACTTTTTGCTTCCTAAACCTTATGATCCGCAATGGAAAAAGAGTTTTTTAATTACATTAAATACTCATACCATTTTGATAGAGCACCGCCTCAGCCATTTTGCGGCTTTGAAATCAAATTAAAACAAGATGAGCTATTTGCTTATCCCAAATTAGAGCCAGAGATCTGTTTGCCGCTACTCAGCTTGATTTTAATCAGAAATCTCTTAGAAGAAACCCTATTTGAGAATCTGTCCGTCTAAAATGTGGTTCACTGCAAGTTCTATTTCTAAGAAGACTGAACAGAACGTTTTACCTGAGTATTTAGTTACGAGTTTCCTCACTTTTTAACCCCCGAACCAACAAGAGGGGTGTTATAAGTTTGACCACTTTGTGTGTGTTTGTCCGTGGCATCGTAGTTTGTAGCTCTTAAACGGCTATCAAACGGTAATTTTTTTGTTCATTTTCATATTTCATTCCGCATCTTTCACTCAAAGTGACACGTCTGAACACGAAGTGAAACAAAAGTGTCGAATGAAATCATAAGCGAACCGATCCAACCATGTTGGATATTGACATTCGGCATCTTTCACTCCCACTCCGAATGAACGAAAAATGAACAGTCTAAACACAGAATGAACATTCGCTCGAATTCGCCATTCATCACAAATTAAATAAACTCCACGCACGACTTCATTCGACGCCATATTGACAGAAAAGAGTGATGAACTATCATGTCAGTCTATGTCACTCTAGCTTAGATGTGTGAACATGCAATGAAAGAAATAAAGAAGCATTCACTCGAGTGTGCATTAATTCGAATGAACCGTCTGATAGCCCCTTAACAGCTAGTTAATGCACGAATAAATGGGGGCTGGCGAGAAAAATAACGCATTAACACGCAGGTAGAAAAGTTAAGTCACGGGCAATGTTAATTCACATGACAATTTTAAAATCTCAAAAGATTTGGCAACGTAATGTCATTCTCCAAAGTTGGCTTTGGTGTAAATCAATAATTATTAATATTATGCTCGTATTATGAACACCAACTTCTTGTTACGAAAAACTCCAACTTTTTTTGCAGGATGTAACCTACCAGTCAACAATGTGACAGAATTACTCTGCAAAAAGAGTTAGGAGTTAGGACCTTTTGTAAAATGTTGTATTTATTCAGGTACCAAGACATTTGCAAGGATTAAAATCATTTTAGTCTGGTGAGTTTCACTAAGGCTTTAAGTTATCTTGTAACGTAAAGTTCTGAAGGATCAAGATGGGTTTTAATAGTTCTTTTGAGGGATAAAAGATTCTATTTACGAGGCTTCAAATTGAATTGAAAGTTTCGTCGTAATTTATTTACTGGGTTGAATATAGACTCGAGGAGATTCAGGTCTTTAAATTCAGCCATTTTAACCATTGTGTAGACTCTGTCTTAGCTTGGTGATAAAATCTAATGAGAATAATGTAATTACTCTGATGTATAAAGATCCGTCTTATACTAAAGCTTCGTCTGATAACGCTCTGTAACTAATATAAGCATAAAATAGGGGTAAAGACGATTTTAGTTTTTTTTTTAAATTAATGCCGTTTTTATCTGTGATGCGTCGTATTTTACACATTCCATAATATCTCACAGATTGAAAAGGTAATAATAATAACCAGATTGGAAAGGTAAAAATAATAAATGTAAAATTATGCTTGGATTTCATAAAGGTCGGGTATGGCGAACCAAATAAGTATCACCCAGGTTGTGGTTAACCAAATTAGTATCGCCAATTCTTAGTCTCAATCTGCTTGATGCCTGACTGAATGCGGTGGTTTTAGGACAACACCTTACGCGTGAGTCTCATCGGGGATAAATAGAGATTTAAAGAGTTTTTGTTTTGTTTTAGATAACTTGGGTGGATGGCAATGCAGGCGTCATCACTGAAGGAGTAAATTATACTGTGGAACCACATCCAGATGGACAGAGATACACAGCGAGGTAAGTTGTATATTATACAAAGTGTATCCAAAAGTCCTAACTCATCTTATAGATGAATAGCACCTAGCTTAGTGATAAAGATAAGATTCCAATGTTATTTTGCTCAATGACGTTTTGTTGATTGACATTGAGGAACATATGGAACTTTTAGGGTGGTATTCTAGAACGATACTTAAACTCAGTTTAAACAGAGTTCAGACTGTCGATAAAGCAGTGCATGTTTTGATATGAAGGGAGGGATATTCAAATTAAAACATGCAGTGTTTTATCGACAGTCGACACTACTAAACTCTACTTATACTGAGTTTAAACAGAGTTCAAGTCGCGTTCTGGTTTGAACTGAGTTTAAACACTGTTTAAATAGCGTTCTAGTTTGAACTGAGTTTAAGTAGCGTTCTAGAATACCACCCTTAAAGTCGTAAAGTTTTTCATCCGTCTTCAGTTCCAGTTTCTTGCTATACCTTCATTATCATCATCAGCCTGTTGAAACCCACTGCTGAGTAAAGGCCTCTTCATGTTCACGCCACCTCTCACGATCCTGTGCCAGACGCAACCACTGTTTTCCGGCTAATTGGGCTATATCATCGGACCATCTGGCTGGTGGTCTGCCAACCTTGCTATATCTGTTGGTGATCAATTGTAGCCGAGGTACCTAATTTGGGATAAGTACCAGGTGTCTCTTACTGTGCGCGGCATACTTAAGTACTTCTTACTTACTTCCTTTGGCGCTACCCTTTTTAAGTCAAGACCTCCTCCACAGTAAATTTCCATTTGTCTCTGGCTCTTGCCTTTTTTCTGAGGTCTTCTTCGATGCAGTCAATCCAACGCTTTTTAGGCCTGTCTCTGGTCTATTCTGTTGTGGTTTCCATTTGATCGCAAAGGTCGCAGCCGCAAGCGTAATGCCTTTGCAGCTCTGGTGTCTGGTATTCTCTCAAGATGACCGTTCCATCGAAGACTCTCTGACTTACAGAACCTGATAATAATAATATGATCTCTCGCTCTATGAGCGATTAAGCGCATCCAGCTCTGGGTTCATATCGCGCGCGGCATAAGTGACTAATGTAAATGAATTATCTTTTGGTTCTGATGTTTTTTTTTGTTTCAGATCTATCCTGAAGATGATTCCTAAGAAGGCCTACGAGAATCAGACTTACACCTGTCAAGCACAGAACACAGCTGACAGAGCCTACCGATCTGTCAGTATACAAATAGAGGTAAGTTTTAATTACATACATTAGAAAGAACTAGGCCTTTACATCTATTTTAAATGGTTTATACAGTCGCAAGAGTCGTCTTGTTCTCCATGATTAAAGTCTCTAAATGAGACGGTTCTCAAGTCGGCTACACCAACAAAATAAAAGTGAGTTAAACCGTTTACTTAATAGAAAAATGTGCAGTTCTTACGAAAGTTTAGGTTTAGAGGCATTTCCACTAACTGGATTAGTGGCCTCTCTAACACTAGTACTGGAGACTGTTTAGATAGAATAGTATCAGTATGATCACCTCAGCATAGTCGGCCTAGTCCACAGGAAATACAACGGAAATCAGCTCATAGAGCAGCAAGTTGTGTGGGCATATTTAAAATTAGCTAAACATCTCCAAAGGCCCAGAAAACAGTACCAAACAAAACTTTATTTTTTTAACACACAGTCACATACGTCTTAATTCGTCAAAATATCCCGAAACCACACAACGATCGGCCAAAAAGTTCCGGCACTGTAGACACTGAATACATAAACAATATCCGATAAGGCAAACTAGCCCGACCCTTATAATAAATGCCCAATACCCGCTATTGTTTTGTTGAGGCGTTCTTGTTATTCTGTGCACGATTTTTTTCTGTTTCACCCCTTTTTTCCTCGCTCAAATTTTTGCTCCGTTTGCATTCAGGCCCTCATACAGGGTTTTTATTAAATTGATCTATCTGCGCTTTTACGCGTAAACTAAGTGACCAAGCAAATAATTAGGTTGAATATCGGAAAATATCGAACTCAAATAGGTGATCTCAGAAAAGTCAAATGCTAATGTCAAGCCTTAGCTAATGTGAATGTCAATCTCAAGATAGTGTCTATTAATGTGCTAACAGCTTCTCAAGTTTGACAATACTAAAATTACTAATAGCAAAGGCTTGACAATACTCGTATTTGACATTTCTGAGTTCACCAACTTGAGATCGAGCTCAAGAAGGTGATCTCAGACGACTATTAATGCCACCTAGTGTAGCCAAGACCAAGCAAACTCTTGGCTTCATCGCATCGTGATGACTGACCTAGCGTGGAAGTTAAGGTGAGTCAATTCGATTCGAGTACTTACAAAATGTATTTTCATAAAATGTGTTAAAATCGTTCATATTATATACTGAAATAATATCTATCTGCAAGGATTTGCCTTTTCATTTGCGCGAAATTACATTTCCTTAAAAAAAACAGTAAATTATCGATTTTATTTGGACTATTGTTTTTTTTTAAGTTTTTTTTTTTAATTTAGGCTTTGGCATCTACGTAATGAGATGATTATACAGCGTCCAGTGGCACCATCACTCACACTAGATGGGTGAAAAGACCACTCAAATTATTTACAAAGAAATAAATAATTTTAATTACGTGCAAATAAAAGGGCAAAATGTAGACTAATTTCAGTGTATAATAATTATGTACCTATGGTTTCAACACAATTTTGTGTAAACATTTTTTTTAAGGAATCGAATCGAATCAGATGGAGCAGTTACTTTATGAATATCAAAAAAGAGGAAAAGATATTGAGCATTGAATATATTTTATAATAGAAAACCTTATATTAACCTTTTTATTTTAAAATGTTTGTATTTGACACTAGGGCGTTATTTTATAGCTTTTATACAAATCTGCAAAAGGCCCGAGGAAGACGTTTAAACGAATGCACTTCTCAAACAATCCCACTCACTCCAGCAGCGGGTAAGAAGTAAACGTGGCACCAAAGCTCACGAAGCGTATAGAGCTAAGAATAAACAAATATTGTTTTTCGGCGACCGGCTTTTTGTGTGTGGCCGTGGATTTCGCCTGCTTTTTTCAGCGGGAAGTTCGAAAACGGGATGTGTTTAAAGTTTTATGGGCTCGGAATTGTTTATTTGGACCGCGTTTCCGTTCGATTTCGATGAAACTGTTGAACAAAGAGAACTTATTCTAGTGAACCGTATACTCAATTTTAAAATATTTTGCTATTAAAATATTTCATGTCAATTGCCTTTTCCTTTAAATGAATGACACATTGAGTAAAAAAAATAAGCGCAAAATAACTGCCGTTGGTTTGATTGTACGTCAAATTAGTGCGTATTGAAAGTTGGTAGAAACAATTTTTTAACTACATTTGAAAATTCTAATCATAAAGGATTTTAGAGGAGGCAAAGTACCTATTCGTTGAAAACCAAAGTTGTTTAAGAACCACTACAATTAAATAAAATTATTACTACTTTTAAACGACACTGTTTTTTGTTGTGGTTATGATATTAGCTACATTCTAATTAAACTGTTAGCTAAATACAGCTATGGATCGCATAAGACGCCATACGTCTCACAACTAGCGCCGCCAATGGAAAAACAAAACATTTCTTTTTTTTGGATCCAAACCTTAGGTCCTAAAAATACTGAAGTCTCGCGTTGAGAAATCGCAGGAGCGTTTTTTGCTAAAAACGCATCCAAAAAAAAGATATGATTTTTATAAGGCGGCGCTAGTTGTGAGACGTATTTCATCTTAAGATGGACACGTTAATGTGATGTTGTTAGGTAGGCATGTCCATGTTCGCTGATTGGGGATGATCGATTAGCGAACTTACATGATATAAGATGGTTTGGTTCTATAAAGCAAGCTTGTTAAAATCATCTAAAATCAGAGTCGTTTTGTCGGTTGAAGAATAAACTAGTCGTGATTCTGAACCTGGTGTTTGTTATCATCGAGTAAAACCCATTCTGTTTTTACAGAAAGTGCTTTGTAATACCCGTACTGGAGAACTTTTTGCCGTTTGAAAAAATTTAAAAGGTTACTACTATTAATTACCACCTACTAAAAATTCAACCACGTTTGATTCAATAAAAAAAAAAATGCTTATAAATCATGTTTTCAAGACTTTACAAGGGATGGCGCATTGATCGTAAGGACAAACTTTTCTTACAAGTTTTCAAACCTGTTACATTAAAAAGTGGGGAAAACGTCGTGAGGTAACCTGAGCGTCTGATTGTACCCATACTCAACGTAAAAGTTGGCTAATCATGGGTTGGCTAATCTGCAGTAAGTAGTCTGGGCACACGTGGTAATCAAGCCGAAAACTATCTCTCTATCTCTCTGAGAGAAGGCCTGTACTAGTAGAACATGTCTGAGAACTTGCTTAGGTACAGTCGGCCGCACGCTAGGATACCCCTTTTTGTTCGATTGGCGCCCTTAAGCCGTGCGCGGTAAGAGCTACCATTGGGTATCCTAGACTGTGGCCGACCGTGCCTACTAAAGTTACATACTGGGGGTCTACCGGCTAAGACGAAGCCGATTACCATTGGCGAAAATCGAAGTTCGATTTTTGAAAAATGTACTGCCACCCAGTTATTTTTCTGCCACCCAGTTAATTTTTCATAAATCTAACTTCGATTTTTGCCAATGGTAATCGGCTTCGTCTTAGCCGGTAGACCCCATGTACTGCATAGTTACATTTTAATATCAACCTCAAAATTCAAAATCTTCCTCCGTATTTGCGAACCCCATTCGTAACTCGCGGACGAAGCCAATCTGCAAAAGGGCCTCGGAGGCGGAATTTCTTATAAAATATTGAGATGGAATTTGAGACATAGGTACCCACATACTTGTGATGCAGTGCCGTTTTACTGGAGTAGGTACATAGCTTCAACTTTGTAAAGTTTGTTTTCCTTTGGATACGTTTTCAATTCTAACCTCAACCTGCGTAGCGCGTTAACATGTCGTCAGGCATGACGTCAAAAAAGCCATGAGCAAATTGCCACATCTACGTGATGCCCGACTTAGCGCACTAATTAACGCGACGTTAACGCGCAGGTGATGTAGTAGCATAACGATTTACTAAAAACATGAAATTTTTTTTTACGTATGGTAAATGGTATGTGCTTTGAAATGTGTAAGAAAAACTTTGGCATAAATATTATTAAAATGTATTTCTATTGATGCACCTAGAAAGTCCAACTAACGTTTAAATGCGTAGAGCAGTTTGGGACTTAAGTGCGTGGGTAGGTATTATTAATTTTGATGGATGAGACTTCTTGTTTGTAAATATTTTTTATTCTATATTTTTTCGTGGAGCAGTTTGAGACATCTACTTGGAGAACTTTGAAACTAAGTCCAACGCGTAAAAATAACCCTGTAAAAAATCATCATCATCATCAGCCTGTTGACACCTACTGCTGATTAAAAGCCTCTTCAGGCTCACGCCACCTCTCACGATCCTGTGCCAGACGCAACCACTGCTTTCCGGCTAGTTGGGCTATGTCATCGGACCATCTGGCTGGTGGTCTCCCAACCGAACTATTTCCCTCTCGAGGTCGCCATTCCACAATGGACTTCATCGTACTAAGAGGACCATCAGTGCGTGTGTAGAAAATATTAATGGTATTTTGTAAAGGCACTTTTGCTACGAATTGACATATTTTTTTAAGGCTGTGGATGTTCATAAAAGCTTCCTTACACTTAAGCACCCTCAAATTGACTTGAGACGTTGGCTGAGTTCCGACAAGGGGGTGGATGCAATATTTTTAAGTGCGTATGAAACTCGATATTATGTAGGGGGAGAGAAGATCATTCCAGAGAATCTACGTAGGTACACTTGTAAGAAAATACGTTGGTCTGTCTGTTTGTTGAGACGCTCCTTACGGACCCTATTTATAAACTCGATCCCTTTTATATTAAGTTTTTACCAAGCGTTTCAGCCCTTGTAAAGTCTTGAAAATATAAACATGATTTATTCACAGAACAGCGATTTGTTTTTCGTCGATCATACTAAATACGCAGCCGTTTAAAATATCGTAAAGATAAGGTTCTATAATTATGGTCTATCAAATTTTTTAGGGCCTATCAGAGTTCTATAGGGTCTATCAAAGTTCTATGTGGTTCATCAAAGTTCTATTGGGCGCCACCACTCTAAAAGGTAATAGGTACCTACTTCAGAAAAGTTCCACTTTCGTTAAAAAGCACCTAATGGATATTGAGGCCATTTTGGAGCCAAGACTATAATATAATTTGGTGCCAAATAAACATTTTACTTACTTACTTAAATAAATAGCGTAAAGTTATTCAAATACAGTTTCACATAAATTGAACGAATCCGCGTGCAAAAGTTGGTACTTTAGTGATCTTTAAATGCACATTCAGTGTCTTCCACTTTCCCCTTTTCCGTTTACGCAATCGAACTGAAATTGTGCAAAATTGGGGTACGATCAAGTTCTCTTGAAAATTGCTTGTTAAGTTTATTTTACTTCTCCGACATTTTGTACAGTCAGCGACGTGCTACGATACGCCTTTACGTTCGACTGTCGCACTTGTGCAACGCGTGTTAGGAGCTACCATTTTATATGCAGATGGACTTAATTAATTAAATGCGGATGACAATTCCGAATGTGAAAATAAAGTCAAAATCTGAAAGATCGCCCTTTGGATGCCTGGAATGTAGGAAAACTCTTACTACTAACTACTGACTGAAAACTAGGAAGAAATATTAATTAAAATAGCGCCGCCAATGGAAAAAAAATCATATCTGCTTTTTGGATGCGTTTTTTGCTAAAAACTCTTCATTAGAGTATCAACGCGAGGTTTAACTGTTTTTAGGACCTAAGGTTAATATTCCGAAATTTTTATCTGAAAAACAGTTAAGCCTCGCGTTGATACCCTAATGAAGAGTTTTTAACGAAAAACGCATCCAAAAAGATGATATGATTTTTTTCCATTGGCGGCGCTAGTTGTGCCTCGGTTTTTTTTTTGTTTCGTTCCTTTGTTTATCTTTGTCAAAATTAAGTACACCAGCCCAAAATATACCAAACGTACCTATAACAGGCTCTCGTGATCGGTAAAAGTGGAAATTTTTATGGGGACGGGACCGGACATCAAAACCGTTTGTTTATCATGTTTTTTTCTCTCGATCGCCGTAAAATAAGAACCCTTTTTACTGGCAACCCAATTACTTTTTACGAGCAGACGGGCAGCGGTACTGCACGCCTGAGGTGGCTGTGAACTTGTCAAAGTTATCCATTTTTCAATTTTTTCTATAAAAATAACCAGCTCTCAGTAAAGCTCCGTCTTATAACACTACAACGAAGAGCGCCATCCAAGAAAATAGACGCCTCTGATTGGTCGATCCCATCCGAGCTTTTACATTTTAGCGAGCTTGTCTCTGGCTCGGATGAGATCGACCTATCAGAAGCGTCAATTTTCTTGGATGGCTCTTTTAGTTTTAATTTTATAACACTGTGAAAACGCGGCTTAAGAGTAAGATTTAGCCTCTAAGGCCTTCTCTCAGAAAAAGATTTCGAGCTTAATCATCACGCGTGCTCAACGCAGATTGACGATAGAGGTCATCATCCATCATACATCGGTCTATCAGAGTTTTCAACATCGCTTTTTTTGACAAGTTTCTTATGTTAGTGGTCGGTATTTACGTCGTCCAATATGGCCGGTTGATTTTCGTATTCGAATTTAGTGGTATTATAACGATTTTAATATACGCACAAGAGGTCTACTTTGTAAATGTAAAAGTGGGGTTTTTCGCCTTTTTTGGGACTTTTGTTCCGTAATTTATTCGATCAAAACACTATAAACACACCATACTAAACTACTTTCATAAACTAACCAACAGGGTACAAAATTAAGCTGTATCGTAATTCTGAACAAGGTAATATTTGGCTACGTACTTTACTAATATGACATGAAAACAACGGCCAAGCCAAATATTTTGACAAAGGTGTAGAGTTTGTGAAGTTAGGGCTTGTAGAGTTAGGGCGTGTGGAGTTAGAAGCTTGGCTTTACATGAGATCTGATAGCTTTTTGACAGTGCGAGGTGTATTGTCTCGTCTTAACAATTTTTTACATGAAAATGTTTTTGGTGGGATTATATTTTAGTGCTAGGCACTGTAACGATTTCATATGAAACCAGATTATGTTACGCTTCCCTAACTTTACGGAGCTGTCTTTGCGGTAGTCATTAATTATTTAACGACATCTTAATTAATGTCCTAAGCGATGCATGGCATAAATTAAAAGAAGCTTGTACTGCCTCGATGGCTTATGTAGAGTCCCATTATTGAAGCACTTGACTTTTTAACCGGTTTTTTTTTGACTTGTTATATTTATTAAAAGCAAAGAGTGTGAATGACAACGTGATAAAATGTACAATCCGGTTAAAAACGGTTTCAAATACCCTAATATTATGTCATTGTGTAGCACAGCCAATAAAATAAAATAAATTACTTTTCAGATGCGTTTTTTGATAAAAACAAGCCGTTAAATAAGAATCCCTAGGTCTTAAAATTTTTATAACCTGAGGCCTAAGTAGATTCCAGATCCTAGAACCTACAAATGAATCCCACCACCGCCGCCGAAAGTGGCAGTTTTTGCTAAAAACTAATCCGAAAAGAAGATAATCGTGATTATTTTTTCGTTTGTGGCGCTAACAAAGCTGACGATTTCTTCACAATGTTTTTCTTTTCGCGGATAGCCATCAACGCAGTTGAGGATTTTTTCACGATATTTTTCTTTCAAAGATTCGTGGTATTTCGCGTCATGATTAACTACTGTAAAAGGGTAGTCAGGATAGATTTTAGTGCCACTTCATCGATTTTAATATAAAGCCAGATTATGAAACGCTCCCAAAACGTAACGGCCTTCCCTTTGCGGTCGTCGTAAATTATTTAATGACTTTTACAACTTGGCGGTTTATTGAAAATTTATTGAATATTCCATCCCACGTGGACCCATGCTCCTTGACAAGGAGTGAGCTTTTTAATTAAGATAGGTTACACACTAGAATAACACATTGGTCCATGCAAACTTAGAAATGAATGTCAGTAGGTATGAAGTCTTGGACTACACGGGAAATTCATAAAAAAAATATGACCAAAATCGGTCCACCTAGAAAAAAGTAACAAACATAAAAAATATAGGGGTCGAATAGAGTACCGCCTCCTTTTTTGAAGTTGTTTAAATGTCATGGACCAACATTAGTTTGATGTCATAAATAACATAAATGTCATAAATAACAATTTGTATGACTTTGACTTCGGTGTAGTAGCCATAAAGCTTCAAAGAATCTCTAATTTTAAATAAGAATCCACTACCGCCGCCAATGAAAAAATAATCTCCTATTTGGATGCGTATTTTGCTAAAAACGGGCTGTCAAATAAGAAAAACTGCCACTTTTGACTTATGCGGCATGGTCCTAGAATCTAGAATCTAGGCCTTAGGAGCTAAAAATAGTTAAGCCTAGGGATTCTCATTTGATAAGTAACTCGTTTTTTGCTAAACTCGCATCCAAAAAGAAGGTGCCTTGACCATTAACTTATACCAAAGTTTCATTGAATTATTACAGGAAAATATACTCGAATTAATCAAAGCTTACTTGTCGGTACAAGTCCTATAAAGCTGAGAGCACTTTGAAATATTAAATACCTAGTTGGGTATTTCCTTTGAAAATAATCATTGGAAACATTTTCCATTACTTTTTCTTGGAACGATCTCAAAGAAGCTCTTAGCATTTTGCTCTTTGGCACGCTCTACTACATTGTTTAAAGAAGTCATGTCAATATTTGCAGTTATCAGGCAGGAAAATCCTGAAAGAATTTTTAATTAGCTTAACCGTTATGGTTACAGGAAAATGTTCCGAGGAGACTATCCATAAATTATTGAGATATAGATAGATAGAGAACATTTTATTGTACACCAGAAAATTATATCTACAAGAAATTTTGTTAACCTAAAAGTACAGATGAACTGCATTTACAGCTTTTGTAAAAAAAATACAGTCAGCAAAAAAATGCTAAAATACCAAAATGTTGTTTTGTTTAAGGATGTTTAAGGAGTCAACTGAAGTTTGAGTACTAGAAATGTCAGAAATCGCCAAAAACATCCTCCATACATTTTGTACGGAAAATAATTTTGCAGACGGAACGTTATCCTGTAACTATAATGGTTTAGGTACTTGCACTTACCGCCCCGTTTTAAAAATCCACCATGGAGATGAAAAGGCCTAGCTTTCCACAATGCTCAAGACAAGACTTAAGTCACTTGAAAGGGGCAAAATTCTTACATTAATAGCTTCCTTAGTGCACACTTAATGTCAGTAACCCGTCAAGTACCAATGAATATAAGAGCCACGGACAAAATGGCTGGGACATGAAAAGTAATAGATTTCTTATGGGCCTTACGGAAGTTATGTTCGCATTGTCCATCTGGATATTATGAGGGTAAAGCGGATTTAGGGCGGTAGATACTAGATCGTTCCGGTTCAATCCAGTTTAATCGAGTGTTCAATATGGTTTTGAACTAATAATATTGCTGTGGTAGCACGTGCAAGTGTAAAGTCCCAGGTTCAAACTCGGTGCACGCATGTACCTTTGAATTAAGTTTTTTTTTATTTGTAGTAGCAATACAAGCCCTTAGATGTGAAGGAAAACATCTTGAGGAAACCCGTGACTTAGTTGGCTCTTGTAGACTAGGCCTGCAGGCCTGTAGACTAAGCTGAGAAGATGGTATTGGTGCTAGACTACCTACTCCATCCAAAATATATCCCAAACACTCAGTGTCGAAGTAGACACTTCACTCATCTAGTGTGAGTGGAGATAAGTAGTTGCGTGTTTAAAAAATCATCTGTTATCATGCACGAGCCTAAGACACTTTTAAACTAAATATTTCCAGTGCGGTTTCAAACTACCTATTCCGGTGTCCTCACTCATATTTTTACCATGTCATCTGAAATGAAATTAAATGAAAAAAAAGACTGTTTAAAAAAACTCCAATTGAATAAAAACAAAAGCGGTGCGAATTCGAATTACAAAATTGCGCTTTAACAAAAATGAAAATGAAAAAAAAAAGTGTCGCTTGCTGAAAATTGCGTACCATTGCGCCCGCCGACATTGCAATATTTTATGCACACAATCATTCTACAGTTGGGGACCATTAAAAAGTCAGGTTGGCTTTAAAATCTGTCCCTCATATATCAAGCAAGAGTCATTGTTGAATCGGCAAAGGCTGACTGTACACCCAGTTCAGCGTTTCTTCTACACCTAACCTTTTACATTGATTTAACGGTTACAATTTATTTAAAAACCGGATAGCCGACTAGTTTCGACTTTGTCCGGAAGCTTTAGTCATGGAGGAGAGACAATGCTCTCGCCGAGACTATCGTTCTCTCACTGCGGGAGACACTTGCGAACGCGGAAAGTTGCAGATATTACGAAAGTTTAAGTTGTAACAAACAATAAAGAAAAGATTTCAAAAAGCAAGCACCCTTTTACTTTAATTGGGCGAGATAACGTGCAGTTCATCGGATAGTTTATTTGTTTTTTTTAGCACAGATTACTTTCCTGCAACATAATTATTTTTACAAAAGTTTACAGCTGTTTCCAGCTAATTGCTGTTGCAGTTTCCATCAATTCTTTTCCATATCACCAAAAGAAGGTCTTTATAAAAAAGTGAAAAATAATAATTGGATACCAATATAAGATTTTTTTTAGCCGGCAACAAAAAATACTAGGTATGGACGCAAAACGATGTCTTTTCAGCAAGTTTTAGCAAAAGCCTTGTTTGTCGCCAGTCTGCGTGACAATTTATGTCTGCTTTTTCGGCTAGTTGTTGTCGTCGACAGGATTTTGTGCTTTATTCGTTTCCTCGCACTTTATTTAGAGTGCAGCCACTGTGTTAAATTACACGCAGTTGGCTGAAATATTTCCGGTCACCGAAACTACAAAGCAATTTTATGCCGACATGACACGTTTTGTAATGTAACCCGAGACTGGTAGAAATAGTGGTTTGGCGTAAAATGTGACCATTAAAATAACAGAAGTGAAATACCTACCTACCCGGAGTAATAGTAATAGTAATAGTAATAGTAAGGATAGGATAGGAGTATCAAAAGGATTGCTACAAGACCTGCTTATCCTTAAGGGTGGATGATAGCAACGTGACGGGAAATTCAAAATTTTCATAGTTTTTTACATTTTGTAGCTAAACTGAGCTATTTTTGTTTAGCTATTTTTCGTTCGCGAGAATAAAACGGTATTCTTTTCATTATTGTAAACAACAGAACAACAAAAATTCAGCCGATTATGTGTTCTGGTCTACGAAGCAGTGGCACTGCCCAAAAAACATGTCGTAGACCAGAACACATAATCGGCTGAATTATTGTTGTTCTGTTGTTTATAATAATGAAAGGAATACTATGTTATTGCCGCGAACGGAAAATCGCTGAACAAAAATAGCTCAGTTTAGCTACAAAATGTAAAAAAACTGTGAAAGTTTTGAATTTCCCGCCATGCTGCTATCTTCCAACCTTAAAATTACTTAGCTATCAGTTGTTAAAAGTGACAGCTGTTAACAGTCAATTAAGAGTAGGGACTTTAGTGTCCAAGAAATTAGGGGTTAGACTGATATTTGAATCGTGTGATTAGGGGTTAGACTCATATTTTAATCGTGTGATCTTAAAACACATGTTTTCTTTTAAAACCAAACGGGACCTTTGTGTGGTTATAACAATACTTACACTTCATAGTAAAACCGGTCAATTAACGCGCGGGTGCTCGGCTAAGTGTACATAAATTATTTTTAAATTATTGTTCACAGGTCAAATACGTTCCAGTAATCAGAATAGTTGTGAAGAATGGCAACATGAAAGGAAAGATTCTCGAGGGCCAAGATGCTGTTATAGGTGAATTAATTTGTTATCTAAAAAATTTTCAGAAGCCCTATTGCTAAAATTTTGACAAGATTGCTGAAGCTCTGGCTACATGAGTAGTGATGCACGCTTGAAAACATTCTCACTCCCGGTAATGTTTCCACTGGAAATATTTCCGGAAACTTTCCGAAAGTTTCCCAATGTTCCCATAAATTCCCGGTATATATTTTTTTTGTTATATGGTTAATCATGTGACATGCATATTTGCATAAGTGTATTGTGTCCTTATAATACTGCCTTAATAGGAGACTGAATGAAATCCATCTGAAATCGGTACTACTAATCAAATTCGTATGAATTATGTGTTTAATAATTTATAATTTGTCGTTTAGAGAATTCAAAACCATGTGAAATTCAGTAAACAAAAATTGAAATATGTAAAGTTTAGAGGAAAGTTCCTATTAAATTCCGAGTTGGGGGAATGTTCCTAGTGATTGGCAATGTTTCCGGGAACGGAACATCAATAGATGAAAGTATCCCGAGCTACGAGGCGCCACTACGCCTTCGTTTTCTCTGTATTATTATTTGCACTGATGTATTTTCACAAACTGATGTTTTGTTTTTCAGGATGCAACGCAGATGCTAATCCCAAGAACATGACATACAGATGGTACTTAAATCACCAACAAGTTATTGGCAACAACAATTCAGAACTGGTAAGAAACACTCATGATAATCGCTACATTGGTATAACCTGTGTCATAAAAAAACCCCAATTTTTCTTCAAAACATGATGAATTTAAAAAAACTTGCCCTCACGCTCTAATTAATATAACCAAAGCGAGACAGCGTTAGCTCTGAAGTCCATCCAATTTTTTTTCTTTGATGACACTGATGTGTTACAGAGAGGTCCTGTCATAGCAAAAGGGCTCGCTTAAGGCGCTATTTCACTTAAACCGGCACTTTTTGAAGTGTTGTACCTACTTATCAAACGTAGAATAGAATAGAATAGAATATTTTTTATCGTACTAGAAAACATTTTAAGGACATACAGTGTTAATATATTAATGGTACAAATTGGGGACCTTATTGCTAACAGCAATCTCTTCCAGGCAACCACTGATGGAGAGATTGCTAAAGAGATGAGAGACGGGTAGTCGGTGCAATTATGAATATTCTAATTGATGACAAAATAGACACTATACTTAAAAGTAAAGTAAACGTATTTACTTAGGAATTTCAAGGCTTGGGTTTTTCTATCCAGAATAACATACTTCATAACACATCAAAAAGGAAACCGGTAACCTTTTTAGTAAATTAAACTTTACTATAAAGGCAACAACTCAATATAATAAAGTTATCAATTTACTTTTCGTATAAATTAATTACTAAAGCTAACCGTCCTTTGTTCTCAGGTAATCCGAAACATATCAAGGGACTATAATGGGATTAAATTGAAATGTCAAGTTGAAAATGCGATCGGCAGGAGCGAGGAAACAATCGCCATGGAAGTGGCATGTGAGTATCAATTAATTAATCAGCAATTCTGTAGGGTTCACTTTGTAGTTGTAGCACTGTATTGTTATACAATATTCCCTAATTTTTATCAAAATATTGTCTATTGGAAAGGTTAAAAGGTAAATAGAGCTGGATAGCTGGTGACCATTCGACAATTTTTTTCGAACAAGGCTGGGAGTCTGTAGGCTGATAGAGTAGACTTCACCGAAAAATATTTCTGGGATAAAAATTTTTTTGGCCGATTGCGGTTGAGAGTTAGATTTTTTTTTACTTTGAAAGCTTAAATGTTTTGGTTTGTAATTCTAGGTGGCAAATGACGTATTAGGCTGTGGTTTGTGTGGCCTGAGAGAGGTTCAGTTGGAGTAGGTTTGCATTCATAGGATCTTACTATCCTCTCTACTTGAGAAAAATCAACACCTACCATGGAGACAGCTAATGGTTAAGGTTCATCACAATGTTTTCTACGGATAGTTAACGTAGTTTTAAACTTTGAATACATAAAACAAAAACGCCTGACAATTCAACAATAATTTGATGATAAAAAATGTTTTTCAACAATAGATGCGCCGTCATTCAGAAATTTGCCCAAAGACGCGGAGGGTGAAGTAGCCTCTCAAGTCACTCTCCACTGCGACGTCGATGGGTATCCTACTCCAGAGATCATCTGGCTACATAAAGAAGAGGACCAAGATATTGTAAGTATTTGCGACGGAGGATCAGCCTGTAGTATGTAGTTTATATCACAAATTATCCTTATCAGCAACATCACACACTTCTGCCCCATGGTTGGGTGTAGGCACAGACATAATATAGAATAGAAGCAACGCTCACCTCAAACTGTATAAAAACCAAGCGTGTCACATTTTTCGTACCTACCACAGACATATAAGTCGGTGTAGGCCTTTTTTCCTCTCGCGCGACCTCTCACGATCCCTCGCCATCCGCATCCATGGACCCTCCACCAAAATTTACAGGGTAAACCTACTGGTCAACAGAATGACATTTCTTCATTTTTTTTAAACAAATTTTATTCCATAACCTCAAAATATAAAAATGTTCAGTTTTACATAGTTCTAAACATATGATTGCATGATATATTGTATGATATTCCATGATAGGTACATTTGTATAGTTTTAAGTGCATAAAACATTGTGAAAATCAATTAAAACCATATTTATAAAATATTTTCTCTCGCCATAGCGTTTACATAATACCTATTTATTTAAAAATTAACGGAACATCATAGAGCAAAAAATACATTTGGGAGGTGTTCCCTATTACCGGGTTCTAATACCCTGTAAAAAGAGTTAGGACCTTTTGTAACACATTGTATAGTAACAAATATGTCTGATGATGGTTTTATTTTCGCAGAGAGTGGGCAAAACAGCAAACCTCACACTGACCGTGGATACTCATACAATCGGAAGGTATATTTGCAAAGCTACCATTGAGGGATACCCTGAGATTATCGGCGAAGCCAATGTTTTCATCAGAGGTAAGATTGTCAACCTTTGATAACATACAAATATTTTTATAAGGTTAAAAAAAACGCATGGGATGGGACCGGACTTGAACCCGCAACCTCTTGCATACCGTGAAAGCGCTCTACGATTACCAATTGAGCTACCGAGCCAAGTAACTGTCGATGCGAATTTTAGAACTTTATTGTTACTCGTCTTACGGACCATGAGGCGCCATCTGGTGTGATAGTTTGCACTATTCTCCAACACCCAATGCTAATTATATTTATTGACTTATTTTTCGTTCTGCATGGGGTAATAATTTCCCATTTGATTACTATTTTAAATACCTAACAAAACCTTTTCAGGACCACCAAAGATTCTATCAAACGCAACGCAATTTGGTTCCCAAGGTGACAGTGTTAAGATAGAATGTGCAGCGTTTGCGATACCGAAGATTGACAGCATTGTGTGGACATTTGGGGACAAGGAAATCGATACCATTCATGATCAGGTATTGTGAGAAATGGAATTACAGAACTTTCACGATGCTACAGATGTGCGAAATGCGAATGTCTATGCAGGATGTTGTTTTGGTCAGCAGCAGCAACTCACAAAACATTAAGAACTTTGACTACAGGGTCTACCTTAAAGTCTACTCAATACATATATTTCTTACATTCGGCATCATACTAAATGGACTAACTGTTATTTCTCGCGAATTTCACAGTGACTTTGAGGGTGAGCGTCATTAGGAAAAAAACTCTGGCATCGTGGGTCTACTCCTGGGCGTGACAGATTTATTAAAGAAGGATGAATCCTACTTCTTGAACCAGGGTTATATTATCAGCCTTCTATGCTTTACACCTTCTTAGGCAGCCTCTATTGTCTTTTACACCTTCTAAGGCAGCCTCTATACAGCTTATTGTCTTGGTCAACATCATCCGTTACAGGGGTGGTGCTATGATGCTATTCATCGGTCTCTTTCCACTCTGGTGCACGGTTTTCCTACAATCAGAGACTAGTTTTATCCATCTCGCCTGTCCCGCTCATCCCCACTTTAGTTTGACGATTCATGTGCCTCACTTTGCTTACTTTTTTGTTGTCTACAGGACTTCGCATTTCAAGAAGACCTGCAAGAAGGTGGCATAGTCAACTCTACCCTTATCATTCGAGAAAGTCAGCCTAAACACTTCGGGGTATACCGGTGCAACGTGTCTAATGAGTATGGAAGTGATGGCCTGGAAATCGTCTTGAAACCTACAAGTAAGTAGCACGTAATTAACACTTTCACTTATGTATTTCCCGAATTTGAGCTGTTAATTACATGACCGTGTACCGAACGTTATAATAAATATGAAGCCGCACAAAAGTGGCAGACGTCGGAAAAAGCATAACGTCTTTGAAGTGGAAGTGGGATACCACCAGCCAGATGGGCCGATGACATAGCCCATTTAGCCGGGAAGCAGTGGTTGCGTCTAGCACAGGATCGTGAGCGGTAGTATGGGCATGAAGAGGCCTTTACTCAACAGTGGGTCTCAACAGGCTGATGATGACATACAATGACACATTAAAACAATTTTAGCTCAGGTGAAAAAATTTTTTTTACAATCTCAATTGGAGGTCAAAAATTGAGTCGGTAACAAAAGGAACTTATTCATTTATTTTTTCGATAACAGTGTCCTCGGATTTTTTGTTTTCTAACTTGTAAGTGGGTTGAAATGTTTTTCTTTCCATTCCAAGTTTTACAAAGCATTTAATTTTTCTCTCCTTCATTGTTTGTGATTTATATCAAAACTTTCTGAAGCAGTAGAAACAAATTACTGTAGGTTATACTACAGGGTTGAATTTCAGTACGTATCACTAATCTAATAAATATGTAATGAATTAATGTTTGTTATTCTTAGGCTATGATAGACTGAATTGATTTGAATGTTTTTAATTAAAAGTACACACGACAGCACTTCAAAGTGTACACTTTTGTTGGAAAGTCACCCGTAACGTAACCAAGTAGAGTGCTAGCGTGTATGGTTCGACGTGCTGTCGTGTGTATATACATATAACCAACTAATATTAGACAAAGTCGCGGGCAAAAGCTACCACGCCTTATTCTGGTATTTGCAGTCTCAAACTGTATACCAATTTTAATCCAAATCTTTCTAGCTGTTTCAGCATGAAGGAATAAGAAATATCCAAACATCCATGCAAACTTTAACATTTAGGATGAACTTCAAAACACTTGCCCTCTTGCTCTAATTAATACAATCAAAGCAAGAAACGCTAGTTTTGAAGTCCATCCTAAATGTTGTCTTTAATGACACGGGTTATACAGAAAAACCTTTATATTTTGTTTCAGAATCCTTCCCACTTCTGCTTATCCTGTTTGGCGTGACGTCAGGCACTATAATGGTAGCCACAGTGGTGATGCTCGTTATACTATGCCAAAGGAAACAGAGGAAGAACAAACAGACGCAAGTGGTGAAGAAGCCGGATGTTACTGTAACTTCGGAACAGCTGTTCAAGGAGAACGATAGGAATTCTAATATTAGCGATTTGAAGTTGGAATTGCGGCAGGCAAATGGGAGCTGTGAAGTGGTAAGTCATTTGATTCTTTCACAAAGACAATTTAAAAAAAACGTGGCTATTAAGGGTGGTATAAATACCTAATTGTCCGAGATCACCTACTTGAGCACGATCTCAAGGTAGGTGAACTCAGAAAAGTCAAATGGTAATGTCAAGCCTGTGCTAATGTCAAACTTGAGTAGCTGTCAGCATATTAATAGACACTATCTTGAGATTGACATTAGCCAAGGCTTGACATTAGCATTTGACTTTTCTGAGATCACCTACTTGAGTTCGATCTTGAGTCGACGACTATTAATGCTACCCTAAAATACCTCTGTGAAAATAAGAGGCCTAGTTTTATAGATGCAAAGTTATTATGACTGCAAAGGCCTGTAATGGCTAAATTATAGATTCCCCTTCCACTACCATTATACTTTGAACTGGAAGCTACCAAATGAAACCAGCAGGTAATGACCGAAATTCTCAGCCTTACGTTTTTTTTGTAAGTACTACGTATCTTTTTGCTAATTTTCTTTACCTTTTGAACCTATTGAAAGTGAACATTTTTGTATTCACTTACATCTCTAATGCGACACTTTTTATCTAATGCGTTCTTTTCTTTTCCCTTTCCCTTTCTTTTTAGACTCTTGGCTTTATTTTAAATGGGCTTAACAGCGTCCACGAGATCACTTCCCACATCTAAAGGTTCCACGGGACGCCGTAAACTCATCGAACAAAGATGTAATTTGTAAACCTTTTTCCCAGGACTACTCAAACACTGGTTCAGACAGCACACTCTGCTCCAACGCCAAGCTAGGTGGTGGGGTACCTTTGGCTGGATCAGTTCCTCTAGCTTCGACTGTGGGGCAGAACAAAGCTTACCAGCCTTACAGATATAGCAACGACTACACTGACCCCGTCTATGTGGACTGTTATAAGGTAAGGAGTTTTTAAATTTGATTCTGTTGGCACCATTGACCGTTCATTGACGAATATAAACGTTACCGGAAACGTTTGAAAACCGAATCTATCATTCCACTTGAAATTTGAAATTTGAATTTGAATGAGGGCTTTTTAAAAGGCTCCCGGGCGTCTAGTGAATAAAATCGAACTGAGCACAGGGCGTCTATCACTAACTTGCAGAAGGATTTTTTAAGCGTGACTATGTCCTCTTTTCCCTTATTCATCGGGGACATAGCTAAAATAATAGATCACTAAACTTCTCGCGGTTTTCCGTGGCTTGATGGTGGTTGATCCTCCTCTCATACTCTTATTACACCGCCCTGATCTGGTAATACGCCCATGATATCTTTCTAGAGGTCGATATTGCTTTCACAAACGCAAAAAACGTGCGTAGCCTCAAACATACGACGTTTATTATAAGAGCTAATCCTTGGGAATATTGCATTAGTCTCATTTGAGATTCCCGAGAATTGCCCCCTTGATGTCCATCGATTTTAAATTGTGTTCATCTTATCATGGTATATTTTTATTGTTTTGCACCACCTTATAAACTCCTTCTTCTCTAGACAAATGGCTACAGCAACGGGTATCAAACCTACGTCCACTACGGTCAGGACTACACGCCAGGGTCACTGCGGGTCCAGTCACCCTCCCATCCTGGTGACAAGCTGACGCCCAACCGGTAAGTTCATTCATTCATTCTGGCTGGCTCAGCGACCCAAAGTGGATCTTGGCCGCCGCAACCAAAAGACGCCAGCTCCAGCTCTCCCTGTCCTGCGCTAACTCCCTCCAATCCTCCCCCTGGAGCTCGCACAGGTCTCTCTGCTACTCAGGTATGTAATTCAGCTAATTCTGCTTCGTCTACTTCTTTATCTTTTACTTCTTCTATAGTGTCGATGGTGTCTTTGTCCTCGGCACACATTGACCTAGAGATCGTTTCTTGGAGACTGCATACTTTAAAATACTTTTGCAATCTTGTTTTGCAATTGCTTTGTCATAAGTCTACGCCCGGTCTAGTCGACGACCACCTTTTGTACAATACGCGCCACGAAAGAAGAGACTTGACTGCGCCTTCCGCACTCTTTCACCACCCCGATGACGTCCAGTCCCGTCCCGCACTCAGACCTCATACCGCTAAAGAGACCTATAAATCGTCACTAAATGGTGTCTCAAGTCTCATCTTTCGAGGCACGTATTGTACTTAACTGACCGCAGCTTTTTGTGCTTGAGTTAGGTACCTATGTTGTCCCTGTGTGTCCCAAGCTGAGGTACGTAGTTGCATCACCACATCGTTATGACGCTCCGGCGAACGGCACTGTTTGATGTCATACAAAGGGTGGGCGGAATGGACGGCACACTTTACTATACCTAGGGTGTAGGTAATCGAGTCGTATCTACGAAACAATAAAATGTTTTTACCAATAAATCAAAAAGAGGAAAAGCTTACTAATTACAATAGATTAAAATTGGATTACTAACTTTGCGGTGTTCATATCCCATTATCGATACGTCGTAGCTATATTTTCTCTTCCACCCAGTTTATGGTGCGATATAAATTCATGCACGTTTCTACGTAAATGCCACTGTTGTGGGCGTCGTAGCTACTCAGCGATAACCTTGAACTAAGTTCTGGGAAAAGTATTTTAGGAATTTAATTCAAAACAAGGGCTTGGTTAGCAGCCATTATAATAATTATTATGAACTTTAGATCAAAGGATGGCATGTTAGTGAGACTGACACCAGGGGCTTAAGTCTGTAACGCAATGGCGTGTCGATGGCGTCCCAGTAAAAGGACAAAACCGGTGTTTTCTCGTTTTTCTCCTACCACCAGCTGACTAATCCTTTAGAATTGGAATCAGAATATTATTTGCTGTAGGTACTACAAAAACATTAAAAGGACCGACAGAGTTATATTTTTTATTATTGTATGTGTATGTTGTGGTGTTTTAATAAAAGTTATTTCTATTCTATAAATCGTAATTGAAGCCGTCACCTCCGAGCCCATTTTGGCACCATTGCGTTACAGGCTCAGGCTTCAGCTATAGCGTCTTTACTATGGACGATTCACAAAGGATTCTATGCTGAAATGTCAGTTACTCTAGGTATAAAATAATTCGACTCGAGAAACCTTTTTTTTATTGTGGATCTGTGAGTGATGAATTATGGTGTGAAAACATTTTGCAATCCTGTGACTTTATTCCATTAAGTTTCTTACTCTATTTTCACCAAGGCCCCTAATACCTTGCTATGGTCTCTTGACATTATAAAACAATCATTAAAAGTAATAAAATAAAATAAAATTGATTGACCCAAACACAAATGCAATTTACAATAGATCTTAAATTATTGGGTATCGAATTATTACAGTAGGTATTGATTTAATCAAATATCATCAGTAAAATTATCACGTTGAAATTTAAATAGATCTTGGTACCCTGTCTTCTAAATTAGGATAAAAATCCTGTGTCTTAGGAGACAGTTTTCCAGATATTAGTATGAACCAGATGATACCCGTGTATCATTTCAGCATCTAGAAGTTGTTGGTCGATATTTTTGAAAATTTTACTATTAACATATGTTTTGTTTATATGAATTTAAATAATTTAGCACTGTGATCGGAAGATCAGTTGCTACTATATAAATTAATTAAAATTATAGTAATTAAAATATAATTAAATTAAATTTGATTGGTTAATAAAATATAACATTAAATAAGTTGTAATTATGTAATGTTGTGAATCAATGGGGTTTTTTCCAGGCATCAAAAATATCCCGAATAACTGTCAAAATCAGTCTATTAATCTGCACAGATTTAGTTGCGCAATAATTCGCGAATCGCTGTCAAATTTGACACTTGGAAAAATCCCTATTATAATTATAACAGTATTATGGTTACAAAACAACAACAAAAGTAACCGAGAACAAAGTAATGGAGTTACTTGGCACATTAAACGACAGCAAAACTACTTCACACCACGCTTAAAACTGACTTCGTCGTACACACGACAGCACGTCAGAGTGTACACTTTTTTTACAAAGTCACCCGTAACGTAAGTGAATAGGGTGCATGCGTGTAAGCGTGTACGTCATGTCGTGTTTACTCCGTAGAGTGTGTGCTGACCCAAAGTTTCACGTGGTACAAAACTGTTTGTCCGCTTCGAAGGACTACTCAAATCCTTTCATTGCGTCCTTTGATTGGTCCCTGATTTGGGTCCCTCGAATGGTCCCTCAGTTGGTTCCATGAGGATCAGAGTCCAAATGGGCCACTCAATTCGCCGCCTCCGGGGAATAGTATGGTAATCGCAAAATGCAAATTTTACAAAAGCAAAAAACTCTTTTTTCTCAATTATCTAGAAAATACAAGGTGTTACAAAAGTACCTAACTCTTTTTACAGGGTAATAGCACCCGGTGATAGGGATTACAACCTAAATTATTTTTTTTTGCTCTATGACGTTCCGTTAATTTTTAAATTAATAAAATGTGAACGATGTGGCGGGAGAAAAGCATTTAGTTAAATATTGTTTTCATTGACTTTCACAATGTTTTAACAACTCTAAATGCACCTACACGCACAAACATATTTTTAAATTTGAGGTAATAACAAAAACAAAAAAGTTATGAACATTTTTCGATTTTGAAGTTATAAAATAAAAATTGATTTTTCCATTTTTTTTTTACAGATTTGACATCCTGTTGACCAGTAGGTGTAACCCTGTAAAAAGAGTTAGGCACTTTTGTAACACCTTGTATAAGATTATTTTCATTTATTCATTCAAATGTTGAAAGAAAGCCAATTTTTTTACAAAAACCCAATTAAAAGACCATTAGACGGACCAATCTAGGGACACAGTTCAAGGACCATTGGTGGGACCATTCGAAAGGAGGACCATTCTAGGGACTCATCTAAGGACCCATAGAGGGACCAACCTAGGGACCTGAATAGACCCGATAGAAAAATCATTGAAGAATGGAGGATTTTTAGTCCTTCGAACGGGACAGATAATACCTACGTACATATTCTAAACCGTATTCCCTTCCCACAGGTCTGTAAATGGCAGTCTGCCGAGAAGCGTGGACTCTTCCTCAACGGTCCAGTTCAACCCTGGCAACGGATCGCAGAGCAACTCTCTGCAGAGATCCATTGGGAACAAGAGACTGGATAGTAATAATGACTTAAATAGCGTAGGCGTTGTTTGTAGTGAAGGTGAGTTTTTACAACGTTTGTACTTCATCATCGTCATCAGCTTGTTAACACTCACTGCTGAGTAAAGGCCTTTTCATGCTCACGCCACCTCTCACCATCCTGCAACCACTGTTTTCCGGCTACTTAGGCTATGTCGTCGGACCATCTGGCTGGTGGTCTGCACACCGATCTCTTCCCCTCTCGGGGTCGCCTTTCGGCAATGGACTTTGTCCATCTGCCGTCGGTTCGTCTAGCCAGGTGTCCTGCCCATTTACACTTCAAAGAAGTTATGCGTTTTCCGACGTCTGCCACTTTTGTGCGGCTTCTTATTTCAACGTTCGGTACACGCCCCAAGAGCTTTATACCAAGCATTGCTCGTTTGTACAATTCGGAACCCAAAGTTTTTTGTTCGAACGTCCGTTATTGGCTTAATTTTATCTTTAGACAATATTGAGAAACTAATTTAAATATTTTTTATTTTGGTCCAGTAGTTTTGTTTTTCTGCGCTAAAATGTTTCGTTCCTATGACCGCCAACAGCAGACCGTCGCGTGACGTCATAAAACCGTATCTTTGAAACGTTGTAAAATCCAAACTACTGAACCAAAATAAAAAATATTAAAATTAGTTTCTCAATATTTTCTAAAGATGAGATTAAGCCAAAAACGGACTTTCGAACAAAAAACTTTGGGTTCCGAATTACTTAGAAACTTCACCAATGAAGATACAGGGGCTCCAAGGTGCTACAAATGTTGCTTCAAGAAAAGTATGCCTTCGTTTTGATCGACTGTTATCATGTTAAGAGTCTGATTTTGTTTCCTATAAATTCGTAAATTCGTCTAAATTAGTACGACATCGTCGTAATTCACCCTCTGAAAAAAGCGACTATAACGAACGATTTTTTTCTTACAATTCTGTTATGTCTAGTTATAGTGCGCAAGACCTTTGAATTTAAGCATGGGATATCTTTCTACTCTTTCATTGTAATCTGTTCTAAAGTATGCTTAAGAGGGCAGAAGTGACCATTACGCTTAGCGCGAAAGAATAAGAAAAGCATACAGCTGTTGTCCAAGAAAGCAGAAGAAGCGTGATGTCCAAGAAGCACTTCATTCGCCCTCCACTCAAAACGCTCCATTAGTGACTACGTACCAACACTTCTAAAGAGTGAACTTTCATTCCAGTAAATCGGTTACCTAATGGTGGTTTGATACCGGGCGTCGACGTGAGATACGCGGCGACGTATGGCAACCCACATTTGAGAGCTGGCGGTGGATTAGGTGAGAATAATAGGGAGAATATTACCAACATGTCGTTTAAAGGTTCCCACCACATAGGTGTGTTTTATCGGTAGGTAAGATCGGATGCGTTCTTGCGATATACATATGTTTTCAGTACATTTTGAATTATGAATGCCATTGCGTTCTTACCACAGCAGTGTGTAACTCCGTGGCGATCCTAATACAAAATGTACTGAAAACAGATATCGCAATAAGACAAACGCAAAAACGCGCCCGTGTGGGGGAGTCTATAAGTGCTTGTATATCTAGCCAGGTGTCCTGCCCACTTCTACTTCAAAGAAGTTATGCATTTTCTGACGTATGCCACTTTTGTGCGGCTTCTTATTAGGTATAACTTTCGGTATACGGTCCATTTGCCCATAATTGCAATTAACACATTAGTTTTTCCTTGATTGTACATATGACAGCACGTCGACCCTTACACACTAGCACTCTACTTGGTTACGTTACGGGCGACTTTACAACAAAAGTGTACAGTTTGACGTGCTGTCGTGTGTACCTAGGCCTGTCTTTTTCCTTCAAACAATTACTCAAGGTACAGATACAGTAAATTAATACCCAATTTCGTTTCAGGGTTCACGTCGCAAGTAAACACGGCGAAACCTGCATCTACCCCCGCCCCGCCTCCTTACTCTTCAGTTAGGAGCTCCGTGGTATTGCCTTCAGGTTAGCTGCGTTTTTCTACCATTTTAGTAGTATCTGGTTCCAGCAATATTTAATTTTATACAGTTATCCATTATCCATCCAGTGGCACATTCACACTCGATCGGCGAAATGACCAATCGGACGCTTCAGTGCCTGGGATATTGTTTAAGATAGAGTAGGCTATCCGCAAAGCAAATCACATTAACAGCAATATTACTACTCTCTTTCTAGGGTTCCGTACCCGAAGGGTGCCAAACCGGACCATATTACTCTGCCTACGCTGTCTGTCTGTCTGTGTGTCTATCCTAAATTTAAAGGGATCTTTGGAACCGTAATAGGCAAGCTGTTGAAATTTTCACAGATTATGTGTTATTAAGCGGGCTTACGCACCGAGGGTCCGTACAATCCATTTTTTTAACTCGTATGGCGGTACGGAACCTTCCGTGCGCGAGTCCCACTCGCACTTGGCCGTTTTTCTGTATTCCAAGCGGACCGAAAAGTCGTGCACTACGTAACTGAAGATACACTCAGTATGTCTTACCTTGGCACTAAGGTCAATAAGTCAAAGGGTCAACAGGTCATTAATAAGGTCAAAATTTGTCAACAGGCTCATCATCCCATTCCATAACGTCTCCGACGAGCCAGGCGTCTCCCATGAACGCGACGAGCCCCATCACCACGTCTACCATGTCCACCGATAGTAATCAACCACAGGCAAGTTCTGGAGAAAGTATTATGGCTCTGCTACACCTACGCCATGATTTCTATCTATCTATTTACCAGCCCATAAATAAAGCCTACTGCTGGGCATAGGCTTCCTTTTCACTCCAATCGGTCCAATGCCAATCAAACGGTCTAATGCCAATCAAACGGTCTAATGCCAATCAAACGGTCTAATGCCAATCAAACGGTCTAATGCCAATCTAACGGTCTAATGCCAATCAAACGGTCTAAAGATTATTATTAGAAATATAGTTTATTTTAATTATCCATTGTTTTTGACGGCCGACGTGTCAATGTTTTTTTTTTAGAATAGACCCTCTGAATAGGACCATTTACCGGTTTACTGTAAAATACTTTTCTTCCAGACAACCTGTCATACTTATTTGCGGTCATTTGTATCTTAGATTGGTGTAGCGACATCGTCCACGACGCCGCAGTCTCCAAGTGCCCAGTACATCCTAGCCCCATCCAATAGAATCATCAGCAACGCCACAGTTGTCACTAAGAAAGGTAAGCACTTTTGGGACTTTTGTTACTTTTGGTACGATTGGTACTTTTGGTCCCAAAACGTTGTCACTAAGATACTTAGTAACGCCACTGTTGTTGGTGTGGCGACATCGTCCACGACGCCGCAATCTCCAAGTGCCCAGTACATCCTAGCCCCATCCAATAGAATCAACAGCAACGCCACAGTTGTCACTAAGAAAGGTAAGCACTTTTGGGACTTTTGGTACTTTTCGTACTTTTGGTACGCTTGGTACTTTTCGTAGTTTTGGTACTTTTGATACTTTTGGTAGGTACTTTATTTTTAACTAAACAAAGTAGCTATGGTCTAAGCCTAAGCTCTTATCCCCTCTGATATAATAATTAGTGACGCCACCCTTGTCACTAAGAAAACGCAGTTTAGGCACTTTATGCGCTAACCAAAGTACGACTTATATTTTTTACCCCTGACATAAAAAGAGGGGTGATATTAAGTTTGACCGGTATGTGTGTCAGGGTGTCTGTGTTATCTGTATGTGTAACCGATTTGCATGCGGTTTTTTAAATTTGTAAGCAGGTTAAATGTTCTTCATCATCATCATCATCAGCCTGTTAGCAGTAAATGTTCTTAGATAATGTTTTATCAAAATCGGTTCAGCCGTTCATATATGCTAATTTTTAAGTAAATGTCAAATTTAAAATTTTCAAAGTAGATATTTGCGTGCTTTCTTTCTGTGTTATCTGTATTACGAGTAGGAATATTATGTCAAAAGAAATAACAAAACAAAGGCACAAAGTTGACTGAAATACCGTTCTCTTCCACAGGTAACTGCCTTCAGACACCATTAGCAACGCACGTATAACCCAAGGTTCTTCTCGTATGAAAACGCTGAATCTTCACTTTTATACTGTAAAAAAAAACTTTTTAGGTGACTTTATGTACAGGCTCTTGAAGCAAGCTTACTTACTTGTTTGGGTGTTTTCTAAGGGTGACATTAAATAGTCGTCAGCTCAAGTAGGTGATCTCAGAAAACAAAATCACCGACTTGACACCTTGGCTAATGTCAATGTCAAGCTCAAGCTAGAGTCTATTAATATGCTGACAGCTACTCAAGATCGAGTTTGAGCTTGACATTGACATTAGCCAAGGGGTGATTTTGTTTTCTGAGATCACCTACTTGAGCTCGAGCTTGAGCTGACGACTATTAATGCCACTCTAAGGTTATTTGATAAGATATCAGGATGCAAGACCAGTTACTTCTAGCTTTTTGTTAGGCCTCAGCATAATTTTGATGATTTATCGTAAACCAGATCACATATTGTTTTTGTCAGCCAAGTTAGATACCATATCTATCGGCGGTAGAAACTTCCATTTCAATGTGTCACGATTATACTGTCAAAGGCAATTTTTTTATCGAGTTCAATTCTCTACTTCTCAAAGACCTTAACGCTTTAACCACGACATGTTATACATAACAGAGCTTTCAAATGACACTAAGACTTATAGACATTGTATGATTCTTTAGTACGCCGCAATTGCGGCTGTGCAATTTTATAACCTAGCAAGAGCCATAATCATTGACAAAATTGACAGGACTGTTTGGTTGCTTTGTTTCGATCCCCTGGTAAAACTGTGAGACACAGCTGCTGCTGAACAAGAGTAAGCTCAAAAGAAACAAACTGAAACTGAAAAATACTTAAGAAGCGGCAGAACCTTGGCTTGCCATACAATACGATTTTCAATGGCCAATATGTAGATGTTAATGCACGTATGAAAACTTACTAGGTTTTTTGGTACTAAAACGATTGATTTGACCATCGACCATTATATAACCTAGTAACCTAGAAGTTCTAAAGTGGTCGATGGCTCATACTAGGTTTAATGGTCATTTGAGCATGTTTTTTCATGGAATTGCTAGGTTTTTTTTAAACGTATACTTTTGTTTAGAAGACGTTTTTTGAAATTTTGACAATGCAATTTCGTGGACAATCATCTAAAATTATGCATTAAACCAGTTTTTCACACATGTCGCTTCCCACATTTTGAAATTGAACAGCCGATTTATTTAGAGACATGAGTCGATATCGATTGGCCTCATTCCTGTGCAAAAAACATTACCTAATTAGGTACTTAAGTTTGATTGATCGTCTCTATTTTGTGATGTAAACCTCCTGCAAGGTTGTGGCTGAGTCTTGCGTGTATTCTGAACCTAGTATTTATTTCATTTTCCCTCTCAATTATGTCAGTCAATTCTAATCGTATGAATCAATTACAAAACGACCTTTTCGTTGAGAAAACAAACGAAATTAGACGTCAATTTCATAAACATTTCCCACTGAGACTGGTCTTTTAATATAAAAAAAAGTATATACCGTAGTAGACGTAAATGTTGATAAAAAAATGTAAAAAGTTGTTTTATTCACTTGTGTCAAAAGTGATACTTTTTGTAAAAATAAAAATACTTTTACAACTAGAATAAAATGTTTCAGTGAATATTATTGTAATTATTAAATTGTTAAAACTATACATAACTATCATGGCCTTTTAACCTATCGACATGCATTATTAAAGTTTATAAACTACGGCTTATTTATACAAAGATTTAGCTAAATTTGTATACAGTAAATAATCAACTTTTTGCACGAATTTGTTTTAAACTAGATATTATTATTATTATATTGTGGCTACCTGTATGTTGAAGCGTTAACTTGCAATGTGGCCAAGAAAATCAGGGGGCTTACCCTTGACGCCATTGGGTTCACATCGACGAAGTTTTTTAATAAAATAATAGTCATGCTTTTTATATTGGTATTTTGTAATGTTTATTGAAATACTACAAATATAAAATGCATGTTAATTCGAAAAATATAGAATTTTGCAAATTGCCCCATATTGAAAAAAAATGCGTCAAGGGTACATTCAATCATCGCTAACTCGCGGCCACATAAAATAGCGTGGCAGGTTAACGCACTAAGTAATGCGGTAACGGCAAGTAGAGCACTTTACGACCTTAATTTCTTAAAAATACATATTTTTTTAAAGATAGTTTAAAGTGGTAAATATTTTTTTTTTTTAACATTGTATTACTTCTGAAATAGAACTGAGCATGAGCACCCATCGATTACTAAAATTAAAATTAAAATCTCTAATTATAGTTTTTTAGACTTTATTTTATACGAAACGTGCCATTTTCATAATCTCATACATATCCTTACGAATAGATTTAAAAACTATATCAGCACAGATCAGATCTTCCATGAAAATATTATTTTTATTTAGGAAAATATAAATTAGATTGTCTATTACATTAAATTTATTGCATTTCCAATGTTATTTATTATAGACTTTGACAATTTTTTCAAATTTGCTTTTATATTCATATTTCACTCAGTGCTCAATGTAAAACATATGCCTAAAGATTCATTGAAATTTCGATCTAAGACTGATTAGACTATCAAAAATGCATGAACATTTATTTTATGTTAATTACCAGTTCAAAGTTTATAATTATCTGACATTAAATTGTCTTTATTTGTATATTTTTTACGCAATGGCAGCATTAAAAAAATCTCGCTTTTAAAAACATCTCATCCATCCATATTAAAAAATATGTGTAACTTGTTCAGTGATTAATTTATTTTTTTATTTTTATTTTGTTATTTTAATAGTTTATCTTCAATTAAAAATCAGTAAGCAACACACATTTTTTCAGAAATTAGGTACCTTCGAGTATATTATGTACTTTATTTCTCTTGAAGCAAGTTATAAATATTTTTTACATTTAGAAATCTTTAAAACAGCATCACTAGCTATTATGATCCTTCTACAAGTAAAAAACTACGATTTAGAATATAAAATTATTTTTTTCTGTGATACATAGAGGATAATGTGTTTGTAAGATATCATTGCTATAAACTATTGTAAGTAAAACTAAACATTGTTAATAGTTATCATAATTGTAATTAAAATATTGAATTATTGTAAAGCTTTTCAAGAACTATGTAAACTACTTTATAGTTTAAAATAAAGGGTGTTTCGTGGAGTGAGAAAAGAGTGTTTGTATGTGACGAAAAAAAACGAATAAGTGAATAGTAAATGTTGTACAAAATACTTTTCTAAATAAAATGAAACTTTGGCCTATGTAATACTTGACGTTTGATTTGAGAAATAATTTTCCTTTCCCGACTCTCAGGCCCGGTTTCTGAATTGAGAATTTCACTAAGCAAATACTTAACTATCGTTCTGTCACGCTCTTTTGTGAGAAATCTGCAGAGACAGGGACGATACTTACGTATTTGCTTAGTGAATTTCTCAATTCAGAAACCGGCAGTCAGACATTGCGACAAACGATTTTAGGGTTCCGTGCCCGAAGGGTCTCAATCATCAAAATACTCAATCCTGCCAACTATGTATCTCAACTTTATTCGGATATAGTATAAGTAGCTCGTTACGTAGAGGACCTGAAAACTAATTTTGACGAAAAAGGTAACAAAAGAGCTCGCGGCAGACCACCCGCCAGCTAGATAAATGGTTAAATAGATAGAGAACACTTTATTGTACGCCAGAAATTTATTATTGATGGATGGATACCTATTATGAACAAAGCTAAGAAAAAAACACTTGCACGGGCTGATCCGCATCACGAGTGATAGGACTCAATGGAGAATTCTTCTCTCCGCCATCTTTAATGGGAATCGTCATTTTTAATTCTCTAAATCGAAAATATAGTCAAACACAAGAAACTAATTTGAATATTTTCTTAATTTTTTATGTAAATATTTTTTTATTAATTATTTAAAATTTCTAAAAGTTTTGTGTATCACGTCACCACTGGCATTATGTACTTAGTTCATTGCATTCATTCACGCTTTTAAAAAATAAAAATATGTTGACGTTTGACAAATTTTAATGTCAGTGACAAGTCAACAAGAAGGTTATTTTCTCAGTTATTTGATACTTTTGACAGTTGTTTTTTTAAATATTTGTAGGCAATGGAACTACCGCATTAGAGGCTATGATGACGTCATCGAAAGAAAAATGAAGTAAACATTTTTGGCGATAAATATTAATAATCCGTTTTAATTTTACTTATTTAAACCCCTAATAGTAATCAGTATCCCTTTTCCTCGAAATGGTTTTCAATTTACGGCAATCGATGCCTCACTGATCAATGCCCATTGATGGTCACAATCGTCAGTATCGAGCGAACAACTGGATGGATAGACCCAAAAGGTAGTGCCTACGGTAGTAACTTTATTTAATCGTATGACTGCTGCTGTCACAGTTTTTAACGCCTCTCATGATTTACTAAGTTATTTTCTTCTTCTTTGATCCCTTAACTTCTCCGCGGAGTCTAGATCCGACAACGGCTTTCCATTTACCGAGCAGCTCTGACCAAGTGGTTGCCTTCTCTTTCGTCTCAGCTTCTCTTTCGTCTCAGAGAGAACGGATCTCTTCCACGTAGGGACGGTCTTCCGGGTCGACGTGAGCCTCCGGCGGGTTTCCAGTCGAGAGCCACTTTCGGGATGTCTACGGAGCGGGTTGCCTGCTCACACCCCGTAGTGTCAGTTGTGAAGAGGAGATGTCAAATGAGTATACAACCGATGAGGTTCACGGTCTATATTGCACTAAAAAATATTAATTTGTACAGTTTGGATGACGCATGTAGGCGCTCATACACATGGTTTAGCCATAGAGTTCATAAGAACCAAGAGGCCGAAGTTTATTAAATTTCCAAATGTATGTAACTTCAAACTATCGTGCTTCTATGTATACCTGATAACTTTGACGAACAAGCCCTTCCGTAAAAAGCTCGAGACGAAAATAATTTCCCGAACCTACTTACCTTTTTTACAACCACGCTCACAAATTTACCTTCTTACTCACCAAACGACCAAATAAATGGCAGCATAATCGATCGTCAAACCTGCCATATAAAAGACCTAAATTTTTACAACGATCCACAAAAATTATATCCTACATCCTACCTGGGGTCATAACGTAACCGTTATCCCAATTTTCTCACCTTCGCCTTGGCAAAATTATTAAGAGGAAACGCGGGTAGCCGCTGCTCCATACAAAAAGGGAGACCTGTTTCCTCCCTGAATAATTATTTTAGAAAAAATATGTTTATGTTTTCCTTTTTTTTCTTATTTTCATTATTTAAATAAATTTCATTAAAATAATTAACTAAAATAAAAAAAATTAAAGCATAGGGACATGGCAGAGGTACATATAAATTGAATGGCATAAACATATTTTTTTCTAAAATAATTATCCAGGGAGGAAACAGGTCGCCCTTTTTGTATTTTTTGTATGGAGCAGCGGCTACCCGCGTTTCATCTTAAGCCGGGCAGCATTCACATTGGTGATGCCCGCTCGTTTGCCTTTGGTGTTTTGGCAGCATGGCTATAGTCATGGTAAAGCAATCGAGGCCTGCCCGGCTAGGCTGCTAGGCCAGGCCGCGACGCTACTTTTATCTTCGTCTACGCTTATAATCTAATAATCCGCGGGGGATGAGAATGGGATACGTACGACCTTTCGGAACTGAGACGCGCGCGGTAGCACACTCGCGTCGAAGCAACCTTGTCAAAGTAAAATAAAGTATATTTTCGTTTGACTTCGAGAAGGTTCCATCCCATTCTCATCGCGCGCGGATTATAGGCGGATTATACTCGTAGGATTAGAGATATTCTTTCTACGGGTACCTAGTCATGTTAGTGTCAAGTCTTTTCGCAAAATGCGACTCTTGTCTCATGATCATGATCCCATAATACACAATACACTCATGCACATCCTTAACACTTCAAATAGCAAACCATAACAAATCGGCGGCATGCGAAAAAATCAAAAGTGAACGCAAATAACGAACGAAGCCTCTCCCGAAAAAAAAAAGCGCGCCCGCTCTGCCTATTTGTTGGTCCTGATATGGAACGAATAATATAAGCTTGTTTACTTTGTACATCGTCGATTTCCGTTATAAAGCCTCCATATAGCGGGCCTGCCTGGAAATTGAAAATCCCGCGCAAAGCGGCCACACATCTACGTAGATACTGTAGCTCTATCGGTGAAGCTAAGCGCTTGAGGTCTAACGATAGCATGGTAATGAAAAATTCATTTTTTTTTTTTTATTATTTGAAGCTAAATTGAGCTATTTTTTCCGAGATTTTTCGTTCACGTCAATAAAATTGTATTCTTTTCATTATTGTAAACAACACTCAACAATAATTAAGCTGATTTTGTTTTGTGGTCGACAAAGCAGTGGCACTGCCCAAAAAACTAGTTTTTTACCAGACCGCCCGAATTATTGTTGTTCTGTTGTTTGCAATAATTAAAAAATAGTTATTTGTTATGCAAGAATGCAAAATTATTGTTTGCGGCGAGTGCTTGTATTGAAAACCGAGCTAGCGAAGGTTTCTAAAATTGAGCCACGAGCGTAGCGAGTGGTTCAAAAAAAGAAACCTGAGCGTAGCGAGGTATTCAGAAGCACGAGACGCAAATAATATTGCATTCGTGCGAAACACAAAACTTTTCATCTCACAGAAGCGAGGAAATGACTTTGTTAGCCAAGCGGGACAAACTCTAAAGACAACTACTTACAGGCAAAACAGGTGAGTCAAATAAGTTCCTTTTAAAAGCATATTTTACTGTAGTTACGGCTGCCGCACTAAAGTTTTGAGCTTCGTTGGTATTAAAACCATTCGTTTTATTAATAATTTCCTGAAGTTTATTTATCCAGACACAAAAATAATGTAAATAAAAGAATGTTTTTTTTTCCGGGTGCATTCTGAACTTATACCATATAAATTAAAAATTTGTAGTAGATAAAAAATGAAATTAGTAATATCGTTTGAAAAAATGTATTTAACAAACCAAAACATAATTATCTATTTGATAAAACAGAAGCGCAGCATTTTTTTTATTTACTGGTATTTAAAAATAAATATGTGTACAAAATATTGAAAAGACTATAAGAAGAAACCGCGTTTCTGAATGTTCTATTCCGTGACTTTACCTTTTTAAAAGATGCTTATGCACCATTTACATTCACAGTTTTGTATAGAGAATGGGCACGAACAATCGCTTTCGCTGAAATACGCGTTTAAACGAACTATGAATGAGGTTTTATTTTCCATCGGGATCTGGCATCTACTTAAACGGCCAGTGTTTTTTTCTTTTTCAAAACCATAGGGCGCGGGAAAGACTGTCCCGGCGTCGCGTTCAAATTTCGAAGCGCACAAAAGTTCAGATAGTTTAAATCCGGCCTTTACACGATAGTAAGTTACTAGTAACAGCAAACTTTCCGAGCGTGGGAGATGAAAAAACTATTTTATTGCCTTGAACGAAAAACCGCTGAACAAAAATTGCTTAGTTTAGCTTCAAAATAAAAAATAAAAAAACTGTGAAAAACTGCTATCGTTGGATTTAAGAGCTAAGCTGTTTGTGCCAGAAAATAAATTAGAATGCACGGAGAATGATGGGAACACGTAGGCCTAGGCTATCAAGAAGATCGATTTCTCGGCTTTAAACTTTTTTTGGTGGAACCTAAGTGCGGTTAGTTCGATATTTTAGTATTTTGTCTAGGCTTTCCTTCGAGATACTCGTACCAACTCCTTCTTTCTACGCAAAGTCATCTTAGTGTCATGATTTGAATAACAAAACAAAACACGACACGCAAAACGCGAATAAAGTCTACAGTAATTTTGTCATCTAGGGACTTAATATTGTCACGGGCGTCATATTAGAAAAAAAAATAGACTTATTCCACACTTCAGGTTCGCGGCTCGAATAGAGTCATTCGAGCCGCGAACCACTTAGTAGATGAATTTTTACCGCAATTTTATTGGCCTTTTAGTATACGAGTAAGTCGTTGAACTAATGAAAATACTGCTGCAAACAACCTTTCTTGCTGTTTTTACGTGATACGCGTTTAACCTGTTGGCTCGTCCATAGAATACACTTTATTGTACATTAAAAAAAAACTGGTATTTACATAGAATTTTCTTACAACTACTTAATGGATATACAATGGGCGGCCTTATTGCTCAAAGCAATTTCTTCCAGACAACCTTTTCATTATTGTCCATATTGAGCCACTGAGCCTACCTTCCGTTCAGCTCGCTCGGAATAGAGACACATGTGTCCTTAGCGCGATACCAATAGGTTGCTCTAATTTTGTGGGCGATAATAAGCGAGTGCAACCGATCCGAACTAATTTTCCTAATTTTCCGAAAATAAAGGAGGGACTATATGTATAGTCCCGTTTTCGAGCGAAAGAAATCGAGAAATACCAAAATAACAAAGTGTAAAGATTTTGCAGCGCTTTTGCTTCTTTCAAGGGGTTGGTAACAAGCATAGAAGGCTCACAGATAGTATTTGGATTCCTCCCATTTCCCTTCTGTGAAAATTTCTGGGTTTTTTTGCGCTGCGTGAAGGGATGAAAAATAAATGCCTCTTTGATGTGTGTGTTTGTTTGCTTATTGATATTGGCTTCTTTCCACGAGTTATTTTTCTCTACATCGAGGACTACATCGCGAAAGGATTCTTAATTAATACAACTGAGAGAGATACTTTTTACTGACTTGCGGTTTATTTTTGTAAGAAGCCGTATTTATTTTCAGCTTGCCACTTTTTACCTGACAAATAGGTACACCTATTTGTCAGGTAAAAAGAGCCAAAAAAATATCAGCTGTTCCATACAAAAGGTCGACTCAGTACTGCGCCAAATGTATGAAACAGCTGATATTTTTTTCGCTCCATTTTTGTCGCCACCTAGTACAAGTTGTTTGTATTGATCAGTAGACAGGCTACTTAAAGTTCCGCTATCGACTTAGAGTGCACCCTGTAGAATACTGATTTGGTTCGATGTACTCGTACTTACCCACTTATTCCGCGCTCAATAAGAGCTACCGAAACTAGCCGGCTATCCCGAAATAAGGAATGATATAAAAATTACAAAACGAAAAGGCACCAACAGTTTGCGACATAAAAGAGTAGAAATTAAATGGCAACAATTTTTCATAGTAAAGCCGACCACTTTTCGGATTTACTATGAAAAATTGTTGCCATTTAATTTCTACTCTTTTATGTCGCACTGTACAAAGTAATATTTTTTTTTTGCAGAAACTTTATTGTTTTAATTTTGACTCCCAACGTTTTCTTCTTCTTAGCGTGGAGATTGGCTACAGCTCTTCATATTTTTTTCTGTTCATTATTGTCAAGCGAAATAGATGTTCAACACTGGCTTTCTCCATTCTCCTTCCATTCAAAAGTTTTATTCACATCAATCTTCATTAATTAGGCCAGCATAGGACACATAGGACAGTAACTTTTGGGCCCGCACACCCCGTTTAGTTTGTTTTTTAGTTAATCTCCCAATGTGAGTTAGTTTTGTGTTAGTTTTTGGGCTTTGTCCCGTCCCGACAAATTTAGAGAAGGGATTTGTAACTTTAAATCCGTTTCTCTATGTTTAATTCGTGTGTGTAAAAGATAACGGTGTAGTGACTGCAGTTTTACGAGTCTGCTTAATATTAGTAAGTATATAGATAATTGACCATCAATAACTATATTTATCTTGGCTTGAGAACAAGATAATAATATTATCATGGCTTGAGAACTTACGCCATTGGTTCCAACAATCCACGAGCTCCTTGTTCCTTTTGGCAGCCTCAAAAGAAGAAAAATAGCCAAGATTATTGCCAACCTCCGATAGAAAACGGCACTACGAGAAGAAGAAGCTTGATATAATGAAGCTCTGTATTAATTGTGGTGGCATATGTGTTGTATTTGTGCAAATGTGTGTAAGTACATGTATGATACACAATGTTAGTATCTAAACATTAAAGTGCGTTTCGGAGATTGGTGCACGATATAAATTAAAACTGGAAGTTGCATTTTATCGTCGTTCTTTTTTTATCACTCCCTTGGTTAAACATTTTTGTTTGATTAACGCACTTACACCGCTTACAATAAGGGCTACACAGGGGTATTCTGGCGTGTCGTTGACCGTACAAATAAAGAGAACACTTTCATTTACATATCTATGTAACCGCGTAGCTTTTCAAAGTGGTGGCCACCTATAAACATGTTAAGTAAACGTTTGCCTTATTTTTTTCTTTCAGACCAAAATAAAGAGGGCCATATAGTTTGGAGCTGAAATTAAGTAGACAGAAGGTTTGTAGTAGCAAGTTAGCAACACTACTTGCTAACTGTGAAGAAACACAAATAGTGACGAAGTATGTGGCTTAGTTAGTTACGGTTCGCCGTCGATAAAAGGGCCACTATAATAAATCTAGTAGTGTTGGAGGGAGGTGGCCGCCACTCTGCCACAGATTTTGTATACCGGCCATCTTTTAACCACGCTGGGTGCCCTGACCATTTCCCATTCTCACCTGTGATTCGATCACCAACCTTCGTCCAGGGGGTCTACCGGCTAAGACGAAGCCGATTACCATTGACGAAAATCGAAGTTCGATTTATGAAAAATGTACTGCCACCCAGTTCATTTTACTGCCGCCCAGTTAATTTTTCATAAATCGAACTTCGATTTTCGCCAATGTAATCGGCTTCGTTTTAGCCGGTGGACCCAAAGTACCGTCAGAATGTTAGGCATGCTGTAACTTCAAGGGAAAAAAGCGGTGGTAGCCTAGTGGTAGAACCACCGGTAGAACATTGGACTCGGAAGCGAGAGACCCAGGTTCGGTTCGACTTTGTTTCTTTTCAAAGTTACGTACATTTGTGTATTTGAAGTAGCAAAACCACTCGCTAACGGTGAAGGAAATCATCGTGAGGAAACCCGCGGCTTAGTTGGCTCCACATTTATTAACTTGTCTTTCCTGTGGGCTAGGCCGACTAAGCTGTCAGAAGGGTATAGGTGCTGGGCAAGCCTACTCCATCCTAAAGCGCCGAGTGGTCACTTTACCCATCCTAGTGTGAGTGAAGGTGCCACTGGACGCTGTATAAATCATCTCATTACGTAGATGCACAAAGGCCTTATAACCTTCTAAATGGTTCTTCTGCCAGCCCCTTTCAGCAGTTCGAGGCCGGCAGAAAACGGCCATAAAGGCAACACTATAAAAGCCATTCCCCGTATCCGAGCGCTGCTGGGAATTGGCATCTATTCTAAAATAGCCGCTTTATTGTGGCCGCGGTCGTGAAATATTCACTATCAGAAGTCTAACTTGTGTTGGACTAGCGAGGAGAAGAAAACATGGAGATCTCACTAGCCCTGAGAAATGACCTAGCATATTGGTTCTCGTATGGTCTACAGATGGTTCCTCCCATTGTTTATGTAATTCGATAGACGTGACATAAAGAAGACGTCAGTTTGACTTGGTCAGTATACGTCCAATAACATCAATAGCGCAAAAACTGTCCACCAATGACGGAGTTTCTAGTTTTTTTATTGGTATAAAATATTTTTAACAAAGCTCTTTGCGCGAGTTTAGATGCGCCGAACTACAACCCTCACTACCCCGAAGCCAGAGCAATAAGAAGAGGAAGGCAGGGACACGAGAGTAGGCACCAGCTGACCCGAGATAACCTCAACATATGGTTAGTTAATCTTTTGTAGTGAACATTTTGTGCCTTCGATATTTGCCCAAAACTATGACATTTCCGGTGATCTTCAGCATATTGTACTGCTGGTTTTGTACGTAAGATCCCCAGAAGGGATACGCCTTAAACGAAGGCATTGTGAACGTTATGATGTCTCTATTGCGTTTATAGCGTTTAGAGCACGCCCAAGTTAAATGCACGCCCAAGAGAATTATTCTTGAACGCTCTGCTGACGCGCCGCCGTTTCTATAGAATTCGGAAGGCAAAGTTTTTTGTTCGATAGTCCGTTATTGGCTTAATCTTATCTTTAGACAATATTGAGAAACTAATTTAAATATTTTTTTATTTTGGTCCAGTAGTTTTGTTTTTATGCGCTAAAATGTTTTGTTCCTATGACCGCCAACAGTATGCAGACCGTCGCGTGACGTCATAAAACCGTATCTTTGAAACGTTGTAAAATCCAAACTACTGAACCAAAATAAAAAATATTGTAATTAGTTTCTCAATATTGTCTAAAGATAAGATTAAGCCAATAACGGACTTTCGAACAAAAAACTGTGCCTTCCGAATTCCTATAGACAGCTTAAGTAAGTAAGTAAAGGTTGTGAGTGCAGACTCAGAATACGATACATCAAACTATCGGTTGCCTTATTGAAATGGCTGAAATGGGGTCATTAGCTATATTATAAGGCCCCAAAAACCAGTGGGCCATTTTATAAAACGTCAAGGCATAGTTTATTATTAAAATTCGATGTTCGTACCTACATTGAGTAGTCGGTTTTAGTAGCCGTACTTTTTTTCTAACTTTTCTCATGCCTAATTAATTGACTACGCAATATTCATCGGACTTTCATAGTAACATTTTCATTGTTAGTTTTATAAAAGGGCACGTAGTTCCGCGTGCCTTTGTAAAATCACCCTGTATAAAAGCCAAGCCAAGCCATTCTTAGGGGCCTTCCTTACCCCAGCTACCCCAAACCACGGGTTATGACGCCCCGTACGGGCACATTTGGGTATTGTTTCCTAAATTGCGGCTGACATTTCGATTCTTGATTATTTGTCTCCGGAGCTCGTATTTACATATCAGCCGTACAGTTTTTGGGCGTCTACTCTGGTATTCTTATACAACACGTTTTTGTTGGAAAACACTTAGAACAGTGGTTGCCTAGTGGTAGAATCATGGACTCGGAAGAGGGAGACCCAGGTTGGATTCCCGGTGCAGGCTTACCTATGACTTTAATTTATTTCAAAATTTCGTACATTTGTGAATGTATAGTATCAATACCACTCGCTAACGGTGAAAGAAAATATCGTGACAAACGTGTGCAGGGTATGGAGGGTTTATTACTAGTGGTTCGCCCCGAACTATGAACTCGCGACCCCATATCTCAGCAACCCCTCGACCGATTTGGCTCATGTTCGAACTTAAAAATTCTCTTTACGTCATTAACCCGCCTACCAAATTTCATGACGATCCGACTAATTTTATCAAGTTATCGTCGAGCGAACATTCATACATACATACAAACATACATACATACATACATACAAACATACAAACGCCGGAATGTTCAAGTAGACTCGGAGAACTTCGCTCACTTCGCTCGCTCGTTCAATTAGCGCACCTCAAAGCAAACCCTTCAACTTCTAAATGTGATTTCTAACAACTTTTGTTCTTCAGGAGAGGCTGGAAATGTGGTAGAGAGTTTTAAAACTTTTTAACGGTTTCACTTACTTTTCTTAGCTGTCCGCGCGGGCGCATCGTCAACGAGCCCGCAGTGAGCGGATGAACGCCAAGACGAACGCGTCGTCCATCCTTCCTCCATGACTAAGACTTCCGGACGAAGTCGAAACATGTCGGCTATTCCGACCAAACAAAAGTACATGAAACAGTTAAATCGATATAAAAAAGTGGTAGAGAGTGGTAGAGAGGCATGAAAACGCGTAGCGCAGGCAACGCTGAAATGGTACAAATGCAAACTTTTTGAGAATAAGAAACGTTTAATAAATAAAAAGTAGGTATCACATTTACAATATGACGTGTTTCAGGAATAAAACTAATTGAACGAGCGAGCGAAGCGAGAGAAGTTCTCCGAGTCTACTTGAACAATCCGGCGTTTGTATTTATGTATGTTTTATGAATGTTCGTCCGACGATAACTTGACTAAATGTAGTTGGATCGTCATGAAATTTGGTAGGTGGGTAAATGGGGCAAAGAGATTTTTTTAAAGTTCGAACATGAGCCAAATCGGTCGATGGGTTGCTGAGATATGGGGTCGCGAGTTCAAAGTTCGGGGCGAACCACTACTTAAAAATTATCCTGTACTTATATATTGTTTTCATGTATCCAGTGCGTACGTCAAAAGCAGGATCTTCAGTAGGTCCCCATCGACATTTTGCCTCACTATTGACTATCTTTTAGCGTACTTTATGAGTGGTATTTGGAGCAAGGTTCAGGGATTGGCTTTCTAACAAAAGCTAGGGGCTTCCTCAAGTACCCACTTTTTTGGCGAATCAAGCCCCTTTTCTGCTGTATTAGCATATTTTCTTGGCCGGTAAAGAAGGTTTTTTACATCTTCAATTGGCTATGCTTACCTTTTATGAAAATAGAAGGATAATTATGTAAAAAATGTTTGTAAACCAATAAGAAATAATAAAAACCATTAAAAAAAAAAAAAAAATCGCAGTGATGATTGGGCTACTGTTTTTTTTACCGACTTCAAAAAGGAGGAAGTACCTATTCCATTCGACCAGTATTTTTATTTTATTATGTTTGTTGCCTCAGAACTTTTTTCTAGGTGGACCGATTTTGATGATTATTTTAGTTGAAAGTTACTTCCCGTGTGGCCCCATAAAAAATGAAAAATGGTGAATATCTGATGAAGAACTTCTGTACAGGGGGTTTACCGGCTAAGACGAAGCCGATAACCATTGGTGAAAATCGAAGTTCGATTAAAGAAAAATGAACTGGGTGGCAGTAAAATAAACTGGGAGGCAGAACATTTTTCAAAAATCAAACTTCGATTTTCGCCAATGGTAATCGGCTTCGTCTTAGCTGGTAGACCCCCTGGGGAACGGAACTCCTCAACGGATAGCAGCAGCTGCAGATCTCAAAAACAGTGTACCTTATCACCAGTCAGTCGGTTTGTTAATTAAATATGTTATTCAATCTAAAATGTAGAGACTTGCAACACTTGAGCCACAGCCATTTCCTGAAGTAAGCTTAAACATTTCAGCTTTAATTTTTTTACGGAGTTTTTAATTTGTGGTAAGCTTTCTAGGTGTATGTCAGGTGTTTTTATCACAAGCGATAATGGGTGAGTAGGCGCTTTAGCATAATAATATTATGACGAATGCAAGCCTTCTTCTTTGTTTGTCACAAAAAGCCAAAACAAACTAAAAATTCTATAGACCATAAGAACAAGCCTTCAACCCGGGCGCTGCGTTCCAAATTCTTTAGGGTTCCGTACCCGAAGGGTGCCAAACGGGATTACTCTGCCTAAGCTGTCTGCTCGTCTGTCCATCTGTGTGTCTGTCGGTCTGTTTATCAAACATTCGTAATAGGTAGATAGTTGAATTTTTTACTCGAGTGTGTTTTTGAACGAGCGAGCTAAGCCAGCAGGTAGGTAGGTAATCGTATGAGGTAGTGGCCACCCTTGGTGTCAGAGTTTTTAGGCCTCCCAAAGGGTCTCTGACATGGCTTAACGATTGTTATTAATCAACAACAACCGGGACCAACGGTTTAACGTGCCTTCCGAAGCACGGAAGCCACTAGCGATCACCCATCCATGGACTGACCGCGGCCGTTGTTGCTTAACTTTGCCAATCGATTAAGAACGACTAGTACAACTAGGCTGTGAGCGCTAAGCCAGCGAAGTTCTTTGAGTCTACTTGAATACGCCGGCGTTTGTATATTTGTTTGTATGCATGTTCGTTCGACGAAAACTTGAGTAAATGTGATCGTCACATAATTTTGTAGGCGGGTAAAAGAAATTAAAATAATGTTTAAATTCAAACATGAGCCAATCAGTCGAGGGGCTGCCGAGATATTATTATGGTGCGCCTGCACGAATGGTGTTAGCAAAAAGTTACACATCGCGAGTTCACAGTTCGGGGCGAACTATTAGTTATGACGGATTAGGTTAACAACAAATAATAAAAAATAGGGATCCGTATAATCATGACGTCATGTTTGTTGCACATTTTTTTTCTGATGGTATCGTACGTTGGTGCGGAACTCTCGGTACACGAGTCTGATTCTCACTTGGCCGGTTTTTTCCTCCCCTCAAGATGCGTTCGTAAATACACGAATAACGATAAGACACAAAAAAAGCATCATTCGTCACAACAAATTGAGGTTTTGTCTCGCTTTTACGCCGCTCTGTGTCTCGGTCGAAAACCCAGTAAAATACTTTTTACGTCGTCATAAAGATACTACGTGATATTTTTTCGGCAAAAATTCGCTGTGCGGTGTCTCAGGGTGGCTTTAATAGTCGTCATCTCAAGCTCGAGCTCAAGTAGGTGATCTCAGAAAACAACCGACTTGAGACCTTGGCCTATGTCAATTTGTTTTCTGAGATCACCTACTTGAGCTAGAGCTTGAGCTGACGGCTATTAATGCCACCCTTAGCTGGGTACTGGGTGAGCATGTTTTGAGTATTTGCGCCTGTCGCATCGTCTGGGTTAGTTTCTGGGTGAGCCAAGGAGCTAAAGCCCATGTGAGATGAATTTTATAGCGTACAAATTCCTCACTTTCCTTAAAGGATTTACAAGCCAAAACTCACTATCCCACCGGAGGGGCGGGGAATTAAAAAATCGCCAAAATCAACTAACGTATCTATGTACCAATTAATGGACGCCCCCAAATACAAAGTCCATTGAAGTCAACTAATTAAAACGATTATTTCTCAGTTCTCACTTTTATGCATCTATTTATATCGATCCTTGTGAATAATCGAATACCCGTGCGTGAATATTTTTTGTGATGAATGTACTTTCTTAAAATTTTGCCATTGCCGCTATCAAATTGTTAAGATAGCAAATTATAATAAACTGTCTCAATATTTAGAATAATGTCTCAAAATCTTTTAGTTTGTCCTATAAAGTGTAACATAAATCGTTTCCACGCGAAGACGCAGACAAAAGCTGGTGTAAAATAATTAGAAATCAACCATAAGTATTCTACAAATCAAATTGAAATGCAATGGACCGTATTCACTATTAAGCAAATGCTTTCACGAAAATTCTCCCACTTGAAATTACGCGCGCCCATTGTTAGAGTATTCATTTAAATGTTTATCTGAAACAAATGAAATTCCAAATTGAACCGGCGAAATATCTTAATTACGTATAATCGAATACGGACCCTCTATCCCTCTCGCACCCGTAGGGCGATCCCCCTTGCGCAGTTACACAAATCCTAATTAGAAACGGCCCAAATAAACTGGACCAGTTAGTTTGGCCTATTCCTCGGTGACCCAACTTTTAGTTCTCTGGCAGATAACTTTGGCAATGCACATTTGTTTGGGCGGATATTTGCAGCGACCGCTAATTTTATAGGTATAATACTGAAACTAAGCGAGAGTTAGACGTTTATAATGACTTGTTGTCTCTCCCTTCAGAGTCCATTGTTCTACAACTAAGCCACCACCACTGTATCGCGCTAAATCACTCGGGAGTTCGGGACAGGACTTAAGCGCGCAACCTTTGGCATACCGTGCTTTCGCTCTATAAGTGGGCTACCGAGCCAAGTAACTGTCGATGCGTATTTCGAAAAGCTGTAAGATTAATTGGGAAAAAGATAAAAGCTAGGGTTTATAAATGCAGCCGATGTTGACCAATGGTTTTTGTCGGCAAATATGGCAATTTTATTGGGTGCTAAAAAAGGATTCAACGGGAACAGACCGCCAGCAACGAAGGGTATTACTATAGATTCCCTATAGAGGGCGTAGGCAACCTTTTGTTCTTGCGGTGTTATATTACCAATTTATTAATTGAGGGTTAATAGGCTGCCGTCATTGGTGGCGGATCGAAAGGGCATCGGTTGGCCAAGGGTTTCTTTTTTTGATCCGTCGATGCATCGTTTCCAGTCAGCGACACGGATATATCCCTTTTTGTTCGATTGGCGTCCTTTTGCCGCGCGCTGTAAGAGCTGCCATGGGGTATCTGTGACTGTGGCCGACCTTACCCATCTAATGCCGCTCCGCATGATTTGTTTCACCTGGCACCTACCGATGGCAGATGGACAAAGTCCATTGCGGAATGGCGACCCGAGAGGGGAAGATATCGGTTGGCAGACCACCAGCCAGATGGTCCGACGACATAGCCAAAGTAGCCGGAAAACAGTGGTTGCGCCTGGCGCAGGATTGTGAGAGATGGCGTGAGCATGAAGAGGCCTTTACTCAGCAGTGGGTGTTAACAGGCTGATGATGATGATGATGATGATGATTTGTTTCTTGTAAAACAAAAAAAAACATTACATGTTTTCAACACTTTTCACTTTTCACGATTAAAATCCAAATGGCGGATTGAAATAAAGCCTACACAAATTAATTTTGCTTTAATGACGCATGAAATACGGTGGAATTACTCATGATGATATTACATGCGAAATAAGAGCCAGAAATTAAAAGCTTATGGAATCAAATTAATATTTTGTTTCAGTCCAGGGACACCACAAAGGCATCTTTTGAACTTGAATCTGGGGGCCAATTCTCGATAACACAAAAATCGCTAATGTCGAAGGAAATCTCGAAGGAACGGAACAATTTCTAAGTTTGTAACTGCGTATGAAGGTCACTTAATTATATAACTTTGTGTAAAACGGGCCGTGATAATGACACCTTATTGAAAATGATGAAATCTTCGATCAAGGATAAAACTAGATAGTACAGCAGATACTCTATCTCACGAAGTCCGTTTGGTTATGAATGTTGTCGGGGTGCATGTATACAATGCTTTAGTGTACGTAAGGGTGGCAGAGCGGCTCAGTCACGCTATTTACTTATTACTACTATTTGCTCGTATTTAAGTAAAACGGTACACTAATGCAATAAGGCTGACATTCCAATATTAGACGTATGATGTTTCGTATTTTTATATTGCTACTAGCATTTGTTTCTGTGGGGACAAGTTTTTATTGTCGTTTTATACAGATTCTATGGGGTTTAGTTTAGTGGATAAAATCAAAAAATTTGGTGACCCGATCTTGTTCAGATTTTGACCAATTTGTATTGTGATAAGATACGTTTCAATCACAATAGAATCCTATTTTTTGTTATTCACTATCTTAACGCCAGATACTCCTTTATATTTAAAATAAATACATGTCGTAATATTTGTACTTCCCTTGAGGACTAGAACAGGTAATCTACCTTTAAAACAATAACAGCTTTATTATAAGCGCCCGTTTAATGCACTATAAAATTTTCAGGTGCATTAAACGTTTTCAGCTATAAAATATTTAATGGAGCAGCCGTACGCAGCCCAGAAGCCAATTCACATACCTCGCACTTTCACACACACTAATTCACAAATATAACTTAAATTAATATCTAGTTAATATCATATTTAATATCACATTAAATATCTAGCGCCGTCAATGCTAAAAAAATACGAGCAAGCTGTCTACTGATCAATACAAACAACTTGTACTAGGTAACTAAAAAAATATCAGTTGTTCCACACAAAAGGTAGACTCAGTACTACGGCAAATGTATGACACAGCTGACACTTTTTTCACCTAGTACAAGTTGTTTGTATTGATGAGTAGTCGACCGCCTACTTGAAATTCCGCTTTCGTATTCGAATGCACCCTGTAGATGGGTTAAGCGACCACTCAGAAGCTGGGATATCTAAAAACAATGTCCTTGGCACTGGCCTCCTCCTCCTTGCATCGGTATCCTCATCACTGAGGGTCGTGGTCATTCGATCGGAGCAATCCTTGTCGCACGATGCGACGCCAGTTGTTCCTGTCTGCGGCTATATGTATGGCATCGTATACTGTGGTGTTGAGTGCGGAGCGGACTTGGTCGGTCCACCGTGTCGGGCATCTGCCTCTTGGTCGTTTTCCGTCGATTTTGCCAGTGAATATCAGTTTTTCTAAGTTGTCGCTGTCTTTCCTGGCAATGTGACCAAAGTATTCGAGGATCCTACGTGTGCAGATGGCGGAGGCACTGGCCTAGGACATTGTTTTTAGATGGAGTAGCTTGCCCAGCACCTAACCATCCCCACAGCTTAATCGGGCAATGGCATCAGAAGAGCACTCCAATTTAGGTCAAAGCAATTAGGGCTGTAGTCTTATTTTGCACCGGTGCCAAAATTTATATAGAAAATAAAATACAAAAAGCCTAGCATTGCCGCCAGCGGGCCCTTGCGTTAGATTAACTGGCGCTAAAGGTTGAGAGCCCCTGGACGGGAGCCAATTCGTTTAGAACTGAGTGATTTATGTGGACGGGGATGGTGTCTTGTAGTTTTGCAGATCTTGTAGACTCAATGATGACAAACAGCCAAAATTAAGCAAAAAGGCATTCAATCATTACACACTTGTAGGTATTTACTTACCTGTGTACTTTATTTTGATCAATTATTCATACTACTTTGTATTGTGTGCACTGATTCATAAGTATTATATTAGATTACAACTAGTTGTGCCCGCGACTTCGTATGCGTTTTTACACATTTGACATTTAATTTAAATTCGACTGTGGAGGAAAACTCAAAAGGAAGGTTTTTATAACCCCCGACCAAAAAAGAGGGGTGTTTAAGTTTGACAGCTTTGTGAGTGTGTCTGTATAAGTGTTTATGAGGGTGTGTCTGTCTGTGGCACCGTAGCTCTTAAATGGGTGAACGATTTGGAAGCTTTAGGTTTTTATTTAAATTTGAAATCAGGTTTTCTAGGGAATGTTCTTAGTTATGTTTTGTAAAAATTGGTTCAGCTATTTATTAAATATAAATCTTAAATGTCGTCGTTCGTTCGAAGCTTAAATGTCGGGGGTATTTTAATTTAATAGTTATTATTTCTTAACTTGCGGTAGCAGGGCTCAAAAGAAAACAATAGAATAAAATAGAATAAAAACCCTAATCTAAACAATACATTTATAAATTTTATAATGAATATGTATTGTTTACATTCAGGTATCGCCCGTGATAAGATACCAGAAAGCTTAGCATAAGAATTGCGTAGGAAGTAAAAGGGTTTATCTGTATCTCCCTCGATGTAGAGTGGGATAGATAAAGTTATAAGCCCATAGATAAGGTCTTACTCATTCTCATGCTAAGCCAGCAAGCAAAGCATACGGCTAATAACTCTGTCTATCCAGCTCAACGGTAAACAATAGTTATTTGTTATGCAAGAATGCAAAATTATTGTTTGCAGCGAGTGCTTGTATTGAATACCGAGCGGTGTTAAAAGACCGCCAACAAAGCGGAAAACCACGTATTTTCCTCATCATAAGGAACATTTTTGCCCAAGGAACTATGCCTGGGAAATCAATGGTTTCCGAGATATTGAGGTTCAAAGTCGGATTTTTCAATTTTTTTTTTGCAGAAATGTATTAAGTATCTAGTTCTTAAGAATCCCCTGAAGCTCTGCAGCCCTATCGCTCGCACTTTTCAACATTTTAACTGATTGTAAGAGAATGATTAAACTTTGGACGATAATATAGTTGCAGACATAGATAATAAAGCTATCGACATGTGGACACACTTTTGATTTCATATTCCTACTAATAAAAAAATATCACAGAACTTCGGTTAAAAGTAGTAGTTCAGTAATATTTATTTTTTAAACTATAAATGTGAAATTTAAAGTATGTCTACATGTCGATAGCTTTATTATCTATGTATGCAACTATAGTTTATCGTCCAAAGTTGAATCATTCTCTTACAATAAATTAAACTGTTGAAAAGTGCGAGCGAGAGGGCTGCAGAGCTTCAGGGGATTCTTAACATACATTTTCAAGAAGCCATATCAAAATTATGACTATTTCTTACAACAAACGACGTTAAAGTTGCAACCCGCAATGTATTCTAAACATCGGCACTTCAAGCTTAAGTAACATAATCTGATACCTACGCTTGCGCAATATGACTTCTGTGCGTTGCACGTCCATTGCGTGAAAAAATATTTTTCAAAATCATAACCTAAAAAACCAAAATCATTTCCCAACAATAATTTATCGAAAAAGTACTTTGTTTTGGTGTCTAGTGGCTTTCAGGTCTGTTGGCGGTTTTTTAACACTCTGTATAGTCCTCATCATAACGAACATTTTTGCCCACGAAACTATGCCTAGGAAATCAACGGTTTCCGAGATAATGAGGTTCCAAGTCGGATTTTTTTTCGGAAGCAAATTTTTTTTTTCGGAAATGTGTTCTGTATTACGTTATTAACATATCTTTTCAAGAAGCTACATCAAAATTATGAATATTTCTTACAAAAAACGAAGTTAAAATTGCAACCCGCAATGTATTCTGAACATCGGATAGCCTAGATTGTTTCCAGAACCAGGACTTATCACGGTCCTAAATTTGACTGAAAACTATTCAGCGGTATTCGCGTGATGAGGTAACACACAGACAGACAGACAGACAGACAGACAGACAGACAGACAGACAGACATAGACCGATTTTTTTGCATTTTTGTATTCAGTATAGTTTACTTAGTAACCCCTGCTAGTTTTTTTCTAAAAATATTCAATGTACAGAATTGACTTCGCTAGAGTTTTATTATAAGTACTAGTTGTGCCCGCGACTTCGTATGCGTTTTTACTCATTTGACATTTAATTTAAATTCGACTGTGGAGGAAAACTGAAAAAGAAGGTTTTTTTTAACCCCCGACCAAAAAAGAGGGGTGTTATAAGTTTGACAGCTTTGTGAGTGTGTCTGTATAGGTATGTGTTTATGAGGGTGTGTCTGTCTGTGGCACCGTAGCTCTTAAGGCGCTGTACATAGTGAATAGCCCGCGCGCCAAGAAAAATGCACAAAATCGAGTCCTGTATCAAATACACTAAAAAAATCGAAAATTTTCACATATCAAACCCTAGAATTAGGTGAGACCTATCTAAAACAGTCAGTTTCGTGTTGACATTCATAAACGTTTTGAAGATATTTTTGATGAAAAAAAATAGGCGGCGCACTTTTTTTCAAACAAAATATCTTGCGATCTGTTATGGGTATCAACACAAAACTGGCTGTTTTAGATAGCTCTCACCTAATTCTAGGGTTTGATATGTGAACATTTTCGATTTTTTTTGTGTATTTGATACAGGAATCGTTTTTGTACATTTATTTTGCGCGCGGGCTAATTCACTATGCCCAGCGCCTTAAATGGGTGAACGAAAGCTTTAGGTTTTTAAAAAAAAATTAAAGCAGGTTTTCTAGCGAATGTTCTTAGTAATGTTTTGTCTAAATTGGTTCAGCTATTTATTAAATATGCTTATTTGAAGCTAAAATTTCGGGGGTATTTTAATTTAATAGTTATTATTTCTTAACTTGCGGTAGCAGGGCTCAAAAGAAAGCAATAGAATAAAATAGAATAAAAACCCTAATCTAAACAATACATTTATAAATTTAATAATAAATATGTATTGTTTATATTAAGGTATCTCCCGTGATAAGATACCAAGAAGCTTAGCATAAGAATTGCTCAGGAAGTAAAGGGGTTTATATGTATCTCCATCGACGTAGAGTGGGATAGATAAAGTTATAAGCCCATAGATAAGGTCTTACTCATTCTCATGCTAAGCCAGCAAGCAAAGCATACGGCTAATAACTCTGTCTATCACGCTCAACGGTAAACAATAGTTATTTGTTATGCTAGAATGCAAAATTATTGTTTTCGGCGAGTGCTTGTATTGAATACCGAGCGGTGTTAAAAGACCGCCAATAAAGTGGGAGACCACATATAGTCCTCATCATAACAAACATTTTTGCCCAAGAAACTATGCCTAGGAAATCAACGGTTTCCGAGATAATGAGGTTCCAAACCGCATTTTTTTTTCGTTTTTGTTTTTTTTTTTCAGAAATGTATTCAGTATCACGTTATTAACATATCTTCTCAAGAAGCTATATCAAAATTATGAATACTTCTTACAAAAAACGACTTTATTATTGCAACCCGCAATGTATTCTGAACAACGAATAGCCTAGATTGTGCCCAGAACCAGGACTTATCACGGTTCTAAATTTGACTGAAAACTATTCAGCGGTATTCGCGTGATGAGGTAACACACAGACAGACAGACAGACAGACAGACAGACAGACAGACAGACAGACATAGACCGATTTTTTTGCATTTTTGTATTCAGTATAGTTTACTTAGTAACCCCTGCTAGTTTTTTTCTAAAAATATTCAATGTACAGAATTGACTTCGCTAGAGTTTTATTATAAGTATAGATAGATAGATAGATTATTATAATTTGTAGAGTCAACATCTACATTGACCCTTTAATCTGTGATATTGCATACATAAAAATTCACACCAATGTCACAAGAAGTAAACTAAAACGTACACAAAAAGCCTGACAAACAAGTCATAAAATATTTAAAATAAAATGTAATTGATAGAAATCATTCACTGCATAGGTAGGTTCTCTACAAGTTTGTATGAGAAATTTTCACACAATCAAAGTCGCGGGGTAAGGCTAGTTACCTAACTATTTGCAGTTCATAATGCCCAATCACAAATTGTGGTTATGATTCTGCTAAATCAATCTAATTTGCTAATGGTTTCTCGAAACTTAGCCTAAGCCAATAACTAAGTCACGTCTGTGTTGGATTCAATGAGTTGGCAAATCTTTGTATGTTTAATCGTCTGGAATCTATAATATTGAGACTAATTATTTATACAGCGCTTGATAGATAAACCACAGTAGATAGAACTATAACTTTGAGATTCTGAAGATAGATAGGAATTACCTAAGTGCCAACATAACGATAAAAAATTAAAATACCCCCGACATTTTAGATTCAAATGAGCAGGTCACAAATGGCTGAACCGATTTTGATAAAACATATCTAAGTACACTCGCTAGAAAACCGGCTTTGAAATTTAAAAAAAAACCGTATCAAAATCGGTTTAGCCGTTTAAGAGCTACGTACGTATGGTACCACAGACAGACACACATACACACACACACACAAACACATAGCGGTCAAACCTATAACACCCCTCTTTTTTAAATTTTTAATTGAGTCGTTATTAAATTACTAGCTTTTGCTCGCGACTTCGTCCGCGTAGACTTTTTTTTTCTCGTGAGTTTTTCCGTTGTTTTAATGGTTATTCTGCTATTCGGGGCGGAGAGAAATCCATCAAATCAAAAATCAAGTATCGGTCCACCCGTTCCCAAATTATAAATGGAATAACTAACACGACTTTGTTTTATAGATAAAGATAATGCAACAACGTCTGCCCGTAATCAACCGAGATCTTTTGTTGAAAGAATGGCTGTTTCTCACCCGATAGATAGGACCATTTAAACTTGTACCGAATTAAACTTGTCCCACGTCATATAATGTAGAGTTCGACATGGGACGAGTGAAAGATCGATTTGTTTTTGCGGGCAATAAATGAGTTGCACAAAGCCAATTTAATTGCCTGGGGCGTTCCTCTTGCGGTCACAATAATTTTCTGCTTACTGCCAATCGGTCAGAAGGCGTTATCATAAATAACAGTTAATGACCTGACCGCGAACATTGGTTCGAGCGAAAACTCTGTGATTTTGGGCAATATTTGGGTTCGAGAGTGATAAGGGTCAGCGAACATTGAAAATAACTAGTGGTTAGCCCCGAACTGTGAACTCGCGACCCCATATCTCAGCAACTCCTTGACCGATTTGGCGAACTTAAAACTTCTGTTTGCCTCATCAACCAAACCAACCAACCCGCCAACCAAATTTCATGAAGAGCCGACTAAATTTACTCAAGTTATCGCTGAACGAACATTCATACTTACATACATAGTACATACACCCTTACATACAAACAAACGCCGGATTGTTCAAGTAGACTCGGAGAACTTCTCTCGCTACGCTCGCTCATTCAACTGTGGAAAAGGAAAAGACTGGATGAAACAAAACCCAAGACCGACAAGAATGTAGTGGCCATAGGTTGAAGAAGAAGAAGAAGATGCAATAACGAAAATCATACGAAGGGCAACTTTCTGGATGTCAAACCAGGGGGTCTACCGGCTAATATGAAGCCGATTACCATTGGCGAAAATCGAAGTTCGATTTATGAAAAATTAACTGGGTGGCAGTAAAATAACTGGGCGGCAGTACATTTTTCATAAATCGAACTTCGTTTTTTGCCAACGGTAATCGGCTTCGTCTTAGCCGGTAGACCCCCAGTTGGACGTTCCAAATATCTCTGGATTGACGAATCAGTTTTGCTTAAAGTCTCAAAGTGGCCGGAATGCACAATAATGATAGTATTTTTTAATTTATGTGAGCTATTTTAGTTCAGCAATTTTTGTTTCAAAAACAGTATTATTTACACTATTCTAAACAATAAAACAACGATAAGATTTTGAGATTTATCTGCTTAAAATACAAATTTTTTGGGCAGTAAGTACTCGATTTTCGAGAAAAAAAAAACAAATAGGCTTAATGATATTTTGTTGTTTTGTTATTTATAATGATGAAAAGAATACTGTTTCATAATAAATTTTCGTGAAACAAAAATCACTGAACATAATTGCTCAGTTAAGTTGAACCTTAAATAAACTTATGACATCTCAATAAAAAAGGTTAGATTATGAGTGTGTTTGTATAAAAAGTCGGTGTGTTTGCGGCGGCGGCGGCGCGCTGTTACGATGTAATTACGTATTTGATGCGGTTGGAATTGTCTTTTATTATTATTGTCTTGTCTCATGCACAGGGGGTTCCAACAAGTTAACTGTGATTGTTTGGCATCATATTCTCACATCCTAGCGTCTCTTTTATATAATTTCGGGCATTCCCATTTAATTTTATGTTTACAGGGTGTCCCGTTATTCAACGTCAAGCGGGAACTGGGTGAAAGGGCAGGTCATAACGGTACTGGGAAAAATAATAAATAAAAATCCTGGTCGCTTCGTTCAGAAATTATGGTATTTTTTGGGAAATTTTGAAAATGGTCACCTCAGACCACATATTGAGGTGATGTCGCATTTCTAATTTCACCGTGTTTTTTTTCACATTATCCTTTATAATCATGCTATCAAATCGCATTGATAAATCAAACAGTAAGAACTAAAGAGTAAAGACAGAGAGATCAATAAAATATACAGATACATGGTGGAAACGAGAGAACGATTCGACGAGACCCAAAAGAGAATAAATCTCATTAAAAATTATCTTATCCTATCGCCACTTCCGATCCAACGAAGAAGAAGCGCCACCCTGTATCTAAAATCTTCACACTTACAACGTATTGCCGCGGCCGCGCCACAATTGAATTAAGATAGTGTCATTACGCCAGTCTCCGGGAAGCTGGTCCGTGTGAGATTAAAACATTACTCTTGGGCCGCGTTTACACTACTTTCATTGCAGATTGGAGCGCTCACAGCCTAGTTGGATTAGCCACTCTTATTGCCGATTTCTGACTTGAGAAATTCACTAAGCAAATACGTAAGTATCGTTCTGTATCTGCAGATTTCTCACAGAAGAGCGTGACAGAACGATACTTAAGTATTTACTTCAATTTAGAAACCGGGCCTTAATCGATTGGCGAAGTTAAGCAACGTCGGGCGCGGTCAGACCATGGATGGGTGACCGCTAGTGGCAATAATATCTGAGCGCTTCCGTGCTTCGGAAGGTCCGTTAAACTGTTGGTCCCGGTTGTTGTTGATTAATAACAATCCTTAAGCCATGTCAGAGGCCCTCTGGGCAACCATAAAACTCTAACACCAGGGGTGGCCACTAGCTACTTCATACGATAGCCTCACCTAACATTGCTGATTTGCAGCACATTTTGTTGTTAAAGTGGTAAAGTGTAGTAAAATCGTGAAGATCTGATGAAGAACTTCGGATATGGAGAACGAAACTTCTCTACAGACCGCAGCAGATCACTCGGAATCAGTGCAGTAGCTTAGTAACACGTACCTACCTTTTCAACAGTGAAGTCAGTTTTTTTGACGTGATAAGACGTGATAACGTCTTTAAAATCGTTTTAGTCGGGTGACATGTTCAGAAACTTGTGTCACACCAAAACCTCACGAGCGCGATCGCAGGTATAACTAGAGAGAGACGGACCGATCTCCCGTCTCATCTCGAGCGCTGCCAGTCATTCCGTGAAACTTGTCACGCGGAATCCTCACGAGCGGAGGCTGGCATAGCGTTCGAGTGAGTGGACCGATCTTCCGTCTCTCTCACTCTAGCGGCATACAAACGAATGGAGATTTTCTATCGCCCGAGCTTAATAACGTATCCCCAAACCAAGATTGAGATCAATCCTAGATTGTTCTCTAACCAAAGATCGATCTCCAATCCACGTCCCAAAATCAAAAAGGGACACATCACATGCAATCTATCTGTTGTCTCCGATAGCACGGCAATCTCTTCCCTCCCGAACGTTCCGTTCTATGCATATTATGTCATCCTTCACATCGATTTTGTTAAAACTTTTAAGATAAATTTGTACTGAATTACAAAAATATAAGCAATTTATTAACTTTTATGGTAAGTAAATTAAATAAAAACTTTTTTCGTATTGAAATGTGATCATTCTAAATACTATTATTCAGATTTTAAAACAATAATGGTTACGGTTCAATAGAATGGAACGTAGCTAGCCAATGTCCACATGTTGAACACAGATGTGGCAGCAGCAGTCAGTAGAGCTCGAGCTCCGGGTCCAGCGAGACAGCGGGAGACCGACCGACCCGGGACCGCTCAGGCCAGGGTGACGGTGAACAATAGATTTTTTATGTATGAATCGAACGAAATATTGCAGTTTACTGTTGGAATGATAGCTCTTATCGTGCACGGCCAAAACGGGCAGGTAGCCTTAGTGTCTTACGTAGAGTAGTGTCTGTTGGTAAGTACTGTATCTAGGCTCTGCCTTACCCCGACGATAGATATTACACTATTCGCAATAGGGCCACAGTTTCCGTCAATATATTTCTTAGGAAAACCTAAAGCATCATCGAGAATAATTTCATCATCGAGTTTTTTCACTATCATCACTCCAATGTCAAGACAATATCAATCAGAATTCAGAACACTACCTAATAACTGTCACATCGCTCGAGAATATTAATAATAGGTGAATTATTCATGCGAAAACAAAGACAATCCATGGATTACTATGGTAATCCAACTGTTTCCTAGGATAGCAAAATTAGATTGACGATGCCGATCGATAGACCGCCAAGACTCAAAGATCGGTTATTAGGACACCCCAACTGTCATTTACGAACAGAGGTCGATCCCTAATCCGTGATCCTTCCTCCCACAGATGGTTTGAGTTCACAGATTGCAAGTGCAATCCATAGATCGCTTATTGACACGGTTCAACTACAAAATGGATTGAATCCTCAATCTTAGATATCCAAATGTGGATCGGGATTGGTTATTGGGCTCGGGCGTATATCACCAATAAGACGTTATCACGTAAACATCTCGATCGTAAACCTACTTTACAAACAACCAATTTTTTTTATAAATGCTAAGTTTCACAAGCCGTATGAAGAACTCGATCTAAAAACAAATATAACAATGAAGTTTGTAAGCAATCGCTATGCAATAGCAATGAAGTCTCAATCAAAGTAAGTGGCTATGTAAATGGGGGCTAGAAAGAAGCTAGAATAATTTAATAAAAAAGAAGTTCTGATAGAGTTGCGTTGAGTGGAGTTTGATTTGTAAAAAATGTTTCACTAAAAAAACTTATTTTATTGCAGAGAACTGATGCATGCCCAGATAATAAATAGTTACCGATAACAAAACCATCGATTAACTGTGCACACACCACAGCACGTCAGAGTGTACACTTTTGTTGTAAAGTCGCCCGTCATCGTGTAAGGGTAGACGTGCTGTCGTGTGTACTAGAGATACGGATTCACTAAGCCTTTCCGAATACAGCCACTCAACCAAGTTTGATTGAATGGCCTTGGAACCAGTACAGAATGTATCGTATTTATTAACCCTTTTTGGAATTCGTCAATTCAAAATTATTGTTATGTTTTTTTTATGTTCGGATCAGTTTAAAACAGGTTGTCTAATACTAACCATCTTCTCCCAAATACCTCGCATTTTAGTAATAATCGTTAATAGTATTTGTAGGTATGGCTTTTATTTAATGCGGAGCTTTCATCACGGTATTAGCAAATACCTAGAATGTATCAACCGTGAAAAGTCAACATTATACAGGGTGTTAAAAGTCAACCAACAAAGCGAGAAACCACGTATTGTCCTCATCATATTGAACATTTTTGTCCAAGGAACTATACCTGGGAAATCAACGGTTTCCGAGATAATGAGGTTCAATGTCGGACTGTTTAAAAAACTTTTTTTTTTGCAGAAATGTATTCAGCATCTAGTTTTTAACATAACTTCTTAAGAAGCCATATCAAAATTATGAATATGTCTTACAAAAAACGACGTTAAAATTGCAACCCGCAATGTATTCTAAACATCGGCACTTCAAGCATAAACTTATACCTACGCTTGCGCAATATGACTTCTGCGCGTTACACGTCCATTGCGTGATAAAATATTTTTCAAAATTATAACCTAAAAAACCAAAATCATTTCCCTTTTAATGATTCGCGATATTTAAACATTATTGTATTCGAAACGGGTCGAATCAATAAGTCGGGTCGGATAAATAAGGTAATTAATTTGCCTAAAAACCAATCGCGATTCGACCCGTTTCGAATACAATAAAATCATTTCCCAGCAATAATTTATCTAAAAAGCACTTTGTTTTGGTGTCTAGTATGCGTGGATTTCGGGTCTGTTGGCGGTCTTTTAACAACCTGTATTTGAAACATGGAGCGAATGTACTCGCTATAAATAGGCACCGTAAATATTACCTACCATTTTAAAAAGGGTTTTTTTTTATTTATTTAGATAAAAGCAATTTTTCCGCAAATATGTGAGCCGATTTTACGGTTGATGCGAGCGTGAGTGGATTTTTAGCAGTCGATGCAAAAAGAGAGGTGTTAGACATAAGACTAAGTTTGATCGCTATGTGTAAGTGCGTGTGAGGGTGTGTGTTAGGGTTTGTGTGTGAGAGGGTGTGTGTTTTTGTGTGTGTGTGTGTGTGTATCTGACTGTGGCACCGTAACCGTAGCTCTTAAATGGGTGAACCGATTTGGAAGCGGTTTTTATTATTTGACAGCAGGTTTTTTAGCGAGTGTTCCTAGATAATTAGGTACCTATGTTTCATCAAAATCGGTTCAGCCGTGCATGAAATATTCTTATTTGAAGTTAAATGTCAGGGGTTTTATAATAATTGAACGAGCGAGCGAAGCGAGCGAAGTTCTCCGAGTCTACTGGAACAATCCGGCGTTTGTATGTTTGTATGAATGTATTTTTGTATTTTTGTATGTATGTATGTTTGTATATATGAATGTTCGTTCGACGATAACTTGAGTAAATTTGGTCGGATCGTTTTGAAATTTGGTAGGCGGGTAAATGAAATTAAAAGAATTTTTAAATTCGAACATTAGCCAAATCGGTCGAGGGGTTGCCGAGATATGGGGTTAAGTTTATATGGGGTCGCGGGTTCACAGTTCGGAGCGAACCACTAGTTATTTGAATGTACTTAGGAGTTAGGTACTTAGAGAACAGAGGCGTTGTTGGCCTTACAAAAACCTAGGACGTGTCGCGTCGACATTTCCGTTTTCAAAGAAAACAGGCGGCGCGTTGTGGTTGCGTTGCGTTAGAGTTTGTTTAAACAGTGGTTGTGTAGTGCAGGTACATGCAGTGATGCCAGTATGGGCGGAATGTCCCCAAAATTGTGGGTTATCTACAGTTTGGAAGGATGTTTGTGGAGAAAAAACTTGGCTTTCCTTAGTTAGTGTGTGTTATTACTAGTGGTTCACCCCGAACTGTGAACTCGCGACCCCATATAAACCTAACAACCCCATATCTCGGCAACCCCTCGACCGATTTGGCTCATGTTCGAATTTAAAAATTAATTTAATTTAACCACTTTTTGTTTTTTCTAAAGCACTAACCCGTGCTAATTTATTAATTTAATTTAATTTACCCGCCTACCAAATTTCATAACGATCCGACCAAATTTACTCAAGTTATCGTCGAACAAACATACATAAAAACATACATACATACATACATACATACATACAAACGCCGGATTGTTCTAGTAGACTCGGAGAACTTCGCTCGCTTCGTTCAATAACCTAAAGGCCAATGCTTCAGATTTCACTGAGTACTGCAATGGAGCTGCAAACGACTTCTAACTTTGTTTGTTTCTACTGATCCCGGTAGCGGTGGAGACAACCCGCCCGGGATACGTGGATGCATCCATCTGATCCCGGGATCATTGATGCAACCCCGAATTTAGGGGGAATTTCAGGGAAGCTTAGGTAGAAAGTGGTGGTGGTCTAGTGGGTAGAACAGTGGACTCTGAAGCAAGAGGTCCCAGGTTCGATTCCCGGTGCGAGCATGTATCTATTACTTTGTTTAATTTCAAAGTTACGTACCTACATTTGTCAATTTGTGGTAGCAATACCACTCGCTAACGATGAAGGAAAAATATCGTGAGGAAACCCGCGGCTTAGTAAAGTTGGCTCCACACGTATTGACTTGTCTTTCCTGTGGGCTAGGCCGACTAAGCTGTCAGGATGGTATAGGTGCTGGGCAAGCCTATACTCCATCAAAAAACAATGTCCCAGGCACTGCAGCGCCGAGTGGTCTCTTCATCCATCTAGTCTGAGTGAAGGTGCCACTGGACGCTGTATAAAGCATCTCATTACGTAGATGCAAAGGCCTTAGTTAGTCAGGTAAAACGCGAGACAGACGTCTGGCAACACTGGGTACATACTTCTTGCTCGCATAGGCCCACGTCTTGTTTTCCCTCCTTGAAATATTCACGCCGGACTCAAATGAAAAACGGGTGTGGCTACAAACCCTTTCTACTGGCGCGTGGCAAAGATTCTTTGGGGAATAGATATGTATGACAGATTATTAAGGGTTTTATGGTGACGCACCGAATATTTCTAACAACTGTAATTTTATGGCTATCGTCTGTTTTGTGTACCTTTTTAAATAAAAAAAAAAAAAAAAAAAAAAAAAAAGAAAACCACACGCAAGCAAAACAAGGACCCAGCTAGTGGGAATGACGCTGTATCTTATTTTTTAATTCCATGAGAATTATTTTCGACTCAAAGGCGCTGAAAATACAAAATTATAATGGCAAACTAAAGGGTGGTATTAATAGTCCTCTGAGATCACCTACTTGAGATCAATCTCAATCAGTTCAGTTCACCTAGAACTCAGAAAAGTCAAATGCTAATGTCAAGCCTTGGCTTATGTCAAACTTGAGTAGCTGTCAGCATATTAATAGACGCTATCTTGAGATTGACATTGATAGTAGCCAAGGCTTGACATTAGCATTTGACTTTTCTGAGATCACCTACTTGAGTTCGATCTTGAATTGACGACTATTAATGCCACCCTATGAGTGATGAATGTTTGTTCGACGATAACTTTAGTATCGTTGATGGGATCGTCATGTTTGGTAGGCGGGTAAATGAGATAAAAATATGCCAAATCGGTCGAGGGGTTGTGCCGAGCTATATGGTCGCGAGTTCACAGTTAGGGGCGAACCACTAGTATCTACGTAAACCTGACGTAAGCTTTTCTAGGGGTAGTATCTTTCAGTTTCATAATTAGTCTATGACCTGGTTGCGACTGTATCCGGAACTACCGGCTACCCGCAGTGAACTATGTAGTAGGTAATGAATTAATTATAAAATTAATTTTATATGAGCATACCGGTTACGGCACACCCGGGGATAGTGGGATTTTTTAATTATGTCCAGGGTGGACGTTAAGCAATGAGTTATTTCGGCTGGTTATGATTCGAAATGTATTTTGTGGAGAGGGGCGGAAAATGCTACATTTGGTTACAGATTCATGATTTAATTTTATTGATTTATTTTTTCGTTTCAAAATAGAATATTCTTTATTGCACTAGAAAACATTTTCAGGACATACAGTATTAATACATTAATGGTACAAATTGGCGACCTTATTGCCAACAGCAATCTTTTCCGGGCAACCACTGATAATAGCTACTTCCTCGATCACAAGGAATGATCGGAAACGGAGAAATGACATTTTGTGTAGTTTTAGTAAATATTTTGACCTCGAGTATTATCATTTTTTGATTTTCGCTAACTAAGGCCTTTGCATCTACGAAATGAGATGATTTATGCAGCGTCCAGTAGCACCTTCACTCACACTAGATTCAATTCAATTCAAATTCAAATTATTTTATTTAAACAAAACGATATGGGAAAACATATTAGGCTATAACGATAAGCAAAAACTGATGGGTGAAATGACCACTCGACGCTTCAGTGCCTGGGACAATATCACGTGCTAACGGTGGAGGAAAGACATCGTGAGGAAATCCGCGGCTTAGTTGGCTCCAAACCTATTTTCGCTATCGGCTAGAATAATTGTCTGTTTGTGTGTCTGTCTGTGGCACTGTACAGTCGGCCACACGCTAGGATACACCTTTTTGTTCGATTGGCGCCCTTATGCCGCGCGCGGTAAGAGCTGCCTTGGGGTATCTGTGACTGTGGCCGACCTCTTAACTGGTGAACCGTTTTGTATGCGGTTTTTTTTTTATATTTGAAAGCAGGTTTTCTAGCGAATGTTCTTAGGATATGTTTTATCAAAATCGCTAATTTAAAGCTAACATGTCGTGGAGATTATAAAATTTTAATTTAGTTCTTATGATGAACAATGAACGTAGCTCAGAGTGGTTAATGGCTGACCATGCTAAGCCAGCTAGTTATCATAGAAAGCGAATAATTAATTTACCCCGATGAAGGCATTGCGCTAGGTTCTAGCTAACTAGATAATTTGTAGCTTATGAATAATATGAATTACGCAATGTAAATACCCAGTTAGCTAACTATGTAGAGGTATATTTGTTTGTAGACAGAGATTCTAACACAATAATTTCTTCTCACAAATATAAGTAGAACCGCAAGAAAAGGGAATAACCGAAATCCTTTTGCGAATTGCTTTTGTGTAGTAACCACACAGTTTGTTATTGTAGGACAGGCCTTGGAAATATTTTAGTGGATTTTTCTCGTGTTTGGTGGAATGAGAAAACATTAGGAAGACTCTGGTTTTCTCCTAGGACTCTGGTTATGTGAAAGAATGTGAAAGGCTAATCCTCGGGAACCTCACCTATGACACATCTCGAAGATCTCGGCTGCTCCCGACCACTCGATCATGTCAAGCGAAAAAGGCAACCACCTCGCAGAAATCCCGTGCTTTTATGTCGAGGATGACTTTGTGAGAGTAGGAGATGTGACATTTCCCGCAAAATGAGATTTTTCCTTCGAGATGTGTCGAATGCGAAATTCTCGAGAATTAGCCCCCCGAGCGTCTGAGATACCAGCCACACAGAAGAGACGTGGGACGAGGACGCGGCGTTTTACTTTGACATGACGTGTTGCTTTGTCCGCGCCCCGTCTCTTCTGTATGTTTTACGTCGCGTCGCTTCTATACAATTTGTTTGACAGTGACATCAAACTGACCTCACCGCGGCTTCGTCCCACGTCTTTTATTCTGTGTGTCCTTATGTTGCAATAAACTTTTTTGAATTGAATTGATGTCTGGCGCCTGGGGCACAATATCCTCAACGTGAAATTTGCCATTTGCACAGATAGTGCGACATATACATTGCACGGGCTACATGAGTCTTTTAATTCATCTTCCATTAAAACTCTGATAATAGCTGCATAGTTTACATTTTGCAGTTTTGCCTGCATTGATGCATTTAGAAATCTCCGAGTGTGTGACAGGCCCAGTACCCTTTCAAAACACTTTATGTAATTTTTATTGCCGCCTCAGTGAGTCCCGAATCCTCCACTCCCACGGTCACACTACCGTATAGAAACGGTATTAACACATCAGAGCTTATCACGCGATGTGTCATGTTGCAGCACATGTGTTCATATTGTTCGATGCCGCTCGCAGTCCGTTATTTACTCTTTCACTCGCCAATTTCCCACTAAGGGGATGGGAAATCCGCTAGCTAATCGAGTAAGAGCAAAACGTGCCATTTTCGGACTTAAGGCTGGAAGATAGTAGTGTGGCGGGAAATTCAAAATGTTCACAGTTTTTTACATTTTGTAGCTAAACTGAGCTATTTTTGTTCAGCGATTTTTCGTTCGCTGAAATAACAAAGTATTCTTTTCATTACTGTAAACAACAGAACAACAATAATTCAGCCGATTATGTGTTCTGGTCTACGACAAGTTTTTTGGGCAGTACCACTGCTTCGTAGACCAGAACACATAATTGGCTGAATTATTGTTGTTCTGTTGTTTACAATAATGAAAAGAATACGGTTTTGTTCTCGCGAACGAAAAATCGCTGAACAAAAATAGCTTAGTTTAGCTACAAAATGTAAAAAACTGTGAAAATTTTGAATTTCCCGCCACGTTGCTATCGTCTACCCTTAAGGCGATTACAGACGCCTTTCTACACCGTGCAATTTTAGTGGTTTTAAAGCCGAAGGTATTTAGTTGCACTCGTGATTATGAGGCGAATTCCAAAATTTTACTTTAAAACGAGCGAAAAAAAAAACACTTTCCAATACAAACGGCTATCACCAATCGACACCATGTGTATGGAGAAGTGAATTTTTTTTTCGCGCCTTTTGGAATGAAATTTTGTAATTTGGCTCGGAATCACCAGTGCAACAAAATACCTTCGGCTTTAAAACCACTAAAATTGCACGGAGTATAATAATAAAGCTAAAAAGCCTACTCTCATAATTATCCTGTTTAGTTTTTAATCCCCGACCAAAAAGATGGGTGTTATAAGATTGACAGCTATGTGTGTGTCTTTGTCGGTCTATGATTCTGTAGCTCTTAAACGGGTGAACTGATTTGAATGCGGTTTTTTTTTTATTCGTAAGCTGGTTTTCTAGCAAGTGTCCTTAGATATGTTTTATCAAAATCGGTTTAGCCGTTTATGACATAAAATACCCGCAACTTTTTTAGCTTCATAAGCATATTACGCTTATTTGAAGCTAAAAAGTTGGGGGTATTTTTAACTTTAGTAGTTATTAATCTACAGGGTGCACTCTAAGTCGATAGCGGAACTTTAAGTATGCTGTCTACTGATACTACAAACAACTTGTACTAGGTGGGGAAATCAAAGCAGCGAAAAAAATATCTGCTGTTTCATACATTTGACGCAGTACTGAGTCGACCTTTTGTATGGAACAGCTGCAATTTTTTTCGCACCATTTTTTTCGCCACCTGGTACAAGTTGTTTGTGGTGATCAGTAGATAGCCTACTTAAAGTTCCGCTATTGACTTAGAGTGCACCCTGTAGTATTACCTACGCCATAATTTTGGCAGATGTGGGTAATAAAAAAAAAAGATACCTACACCGACATGCGTGGCGCACGCTGTGCCCTAGGGGTCAGCAATAGACAACTCGTCGGACGACTGAGGGTGAGGTGCGTTAAACTGGCGGGGCCACCTGGTAGTTTTAGGAAAACCAAAGGAGTATCGGTGGATTTTAAGCGGATAGCCAGCCGATGTTCTTACTATGTAATAGCTACACCGCAAACTACGATTCAAAGCACTGCATGCAAATAACCCAGCGAATCGCGCAAAAAAACCCGAAGCCATTTGCCATTTTTATTTTTTTTAGCCTTCACTTTAATCACCATTCGGTAGGATTTGACGAAAAAATATTTATTTCGGATAATTTAGCGCCAAATATCTTTTTTTTTTAAATCTTATCCCAGTGTCACAATCAAGACGAATCTAATGACACCTCACAATAAAATCCATCAAGCCGTTTAGGTTACAGAGCGTGCCAAAGAAATATACACACATTACATAGATACATACACCCTTATACATTCATACACCCTTACATACAAATCCCAGTCACTGCAGCGCCTGTCTCTCCACCCATCTACAGGGTGCACTCTAAGTCGATAGCGGAACTTTAAGCAGGCCATCTACTGATCAATACAAGCAACTTGTACTAGGTAATGAAAAAAATGGAGCGAAAAAAATATTACCTGTTCCATACAAAAGGTCAAAAGCCAAATGTATGAAACAGCTGATATTTTTTTCGCTCCTATTTTTTCACCACCTAGCACAAGTTGTTTTTATTGATCAGTAGAAAGCCTACTTAAAGTTCCACTAACGACTTAGAGTGCACCCTGTAGTGTGAGTGAAGGTACCACTGGATTGTGACTGGACGCTGTATTATAAAGGCTCCCACCACACAGGCTTATTTACATCTGATTATTTACATTACATTATAGATTACATTACATTATAGCTTATTTACATTATAGACATCTGTTTTCAGTACATTTTGTATTAGGATGGCCATGGAGTTACACACTGCTGCGATACTATAGCCGCACCGTTCCTAATACAAAATGTACTGATAACAGATATCGCAATAACGCATGCCGTAGTACCGACCGATAAAACGCGCCTGTGAGCCTTTAATCATCTCAGTACATACGTAGATGCAAAGATCTTTATTTTTTTTACATACAAATACACCGTGCAATTTTAGTGGTTTTAAAGCCGAGAGTATTTAGTTGCACTGGTGATTCTGAGCCAAGTTACAAAATTTCATTCCATAATGCGCGAAAAAAAAATTTACTTCTCCATACAATGGTGTCGATTGGCGATAGTCGTTTGTATTGGGAAGTGTTTTTTTTTTCGCTGGTTTTGAAGTAAAATTTTGGAATTTGGCTCAGAATCACGGGTGCAACTAAATACCTTCGGCTTTAAAACCACTAATATTGCACGGAGTATACTACACTCGAAAAACATAACCCTCCTTCCGGGGCAGTCGGGCAAAAAGTCCCGCAACTTTAATTGAGTATAAAAGCGCGCGGTGCGCTCAAGTTCTCCACACATCGGGAAAGTCAGTGTAAACCACAATCGAGATAACGAGGTAAGTTCAAGCAGGTTTGCTTAGAAATCACTTAGATCCACTTAGGAGTTCGCCTCGCAGAAGTCACGGTGTAGGACTGTTACAGTAGTTCCGATCGGTGTTTGCACACTCGTCATATTTTTGTACACTCCATAAAATCGTAAGTGAATTCGCCATTGGAATAATAAATATGTAAATTCGTCACAAGTCTTTACAACTTTTCAAGATAAGACATGATCTAAACGTATCAAAATCAAATACCTACTGTAATTTATAAAGAAAATATTACTGCTTATTTCACAACGATTGGTTGAGTAAGTGCGAGGAGTTTGTATCGGTGGCAGCGTTTATTTTCGCGCCACCAAAAAGGGGTCGTGGAGGAATTTATTTCATGAAAAAATAGAACTGTGGCGAATTTACACCAACCGAAACAAACATCTCTGAGAGGTCAAACTGAGTGTAAAATGTCTTTTAGCAGAATCACAAAGCTCATACAATTAAAGTACCGTGAAAAATGCACGAAAAACAAATTCGAAATGCAAACCCTTACACCGTAACCTAGGGTACCTAATAATCTAAGTTCAACCTTAATCCTCTAAATCTTAAAATTTTACTTCTGAAAGATAGTGTAAAATAAAGCGATTGTGATCGTGATTCTTTTAATGTCGCTGGTTCAACGCTAGACTGTTTTGCCCAATATGCAGCTCTTCTTGTCGTGGTCCACATGTAGAATCATCATAAGTGGCTGATGTTGCGCGCCTTACGATGCCACGCCATTTCTCTCGGTCAGAGGTTTCTCGGGTGCATTCACACAGTGTTTTTCCCACAGTCGTCTTGATTTGGTCACTCCATCGCATCCGTAGTTTTCCCCGCGTTCTAGTCACCCTTCCCTGCATTACAATGCGCTCAATGGAGTTGTTGTCTTGTCGGGATACATGGCCAAAAAAACTCAAGATACGACTTTGTACAGCTGAAGAAGCTTAAGTAATGTAGCTACTTCAACGATAATAAAATTGTTAGTGACTGAAATCACAAATTCATTCACTCAATATCATTTAGTTTGTATTTTCGTTTTGACTAGGGTAAACCACCCAGTAACTGACCGTTTAACGACCATCTCGCAGATATGTGCCTATAACTACGTCAATTTGAAAGATTTTTTTGATTTGTCGACATAATATAAGCAAGGAAGAATGAGGCTTTTAAAACAGGTAGGAAAGACATAAGCCAACCTGTAGTTTAAATTAATTAATAAATACTTAAATAAAATCATGTATTTTACCAGTAACTGTCCACAAAAATCCAAAAACTGACCGCGTTCAAGCCAATAACTGACCACCTGAATTAAACGTCTATTTAAACCGAAATCGAATGTTTTTGACCACAGGCATTTTTGCAGGCCTTTGTTTAACGAAAAGGAAAAGTAAAGGATACGAAATATTTTATAATAGAACGCAATATCTTTAAAAATTACGAGATATGTCATTGACCTGGGAATAACACTTGGGGAGCTATAAATCGTGAACTCAGGATTCAAAATTATACCTTGCTTGGTAGCTGAACGCCTATATAACGTTTAATATGATAGTTAAACATTTTGTCGTATCGTTAATGGATTTAAGAGACAAGCAGGGCATGTTTTTAAATTTTGTGACATGAATGTGACCATAATAACACTATAAGTTTATCAATAAAGATTCAAAGACAATTTGTAGTTAATTTAATGGAGAACATTTTGTCCATTTAGGGTTCTCTCGTAACATTAACATTTCTCGCGAAAAATAAAAAAAAACGTCTATGAGTGCCAGTGAAAAGGGAAAAAAAAGGAGAGAAAGGGTGTTTCTACTTCTAGCTCGAATACAAAATATCTTCCTTTTTCCTGGGGAATCCTTCCAAACTGAATCCACGTTGATTATCAAGGGGAAGATAAAATTGTATCTGTCTTGACTTAGATTTTTTTTGGGGGTTAGAAATTTTATAAATAATTCTGCTCCGGGGTACCCCAAACGCTTTTGCTGCCAGCCGAACGGAGCCTTGTTTATTTTGCACAAACGCTATAGCGTTATCAATGCTTTGTTTGGAGTATTGTCGCTTCTTCATCTCTGCTAACCCTGTGAAAAACCACAATCATTTCATGGCCAGTAACTGGCCAGTACAACATTTAGTAACTGGCCACCCATGTCAGTTATTGGAAAGCTAAAAGATAAATACCTGGATTTTTGGTACGTAAAACTATGACTTACGATCTTACAAATAAAGTTAATTTTAACTTAAACGGGTGTATTCGTTGATTTGACCATAAACTGACATGGGTGGTCAATTTCTGGAAAAGTGTTGTTTTTCGTTCTAGTAACTGACCACCCTTGCTAAAACCACAAATAACGAAACTGCTTTTAAATACAAACAAATTCAGTGTATAGCACAATATTTCAAACCAAACTGAAGTATTTTTTATACAAAATAAGCCAGTTTTCATGAAGAAATAAAATAACGTAAAATACACTCACCTTAAGGATTTGCTAAGGCGTAAGTGCGCTGAGTGAATTTCGCACCGCGACTGGATTTCACATGTCCATCAAAGTCCACCTGGTGTTAAAAACAAGGTACTTGGGCACTAAGCAGACTGCCAACATACCTTCCAACTTAATTTATTACTAATGGAGGGCATTGCTTGTCTCAAAGCCTTATTTTTTTAGATTGAAATTTGTGTGGTCAGTTATTGGTGTATGGCCAGTTACTGGATGGTTTACCCTAACTGTTTTTAAAAGTAATTTAAAAAGTTAGAAAATTACATTTAAATGCTTTGCCACGATACGTACATTTAAAAGGCATCCTGATAGAAAAGACGTCATTGCTTTAACCAGACACTGTGCCTCTAGTCGTCTCTACACCCCCAGAAGTTGTTATGATAGGAAATGTTGGAGTGATAGCAGTTTGCTCTAGCAATGCCGCTGAGTGGGGTCCGATCTGTGAAGATTTGCCTCTAAGTTGGCGGTTCTGAGGAGTTGGAGTCCTGTGTCAAATGGTTACGTAGGTAAGTTTTTCTGAGGTCTGATTGCGTAACTTCAACACCAATCGCGATTCCTTTAGAACACAGTCGCGGATACATCACATAGGTGGAACAATAGACCACTGGCAAGCATTAAAATTTATGAATGTCTTAATAAGTAATATCGTGTTTACTGCTGTGTGTGGGAATTTCACAAGTTAAAAATCTCAGGCCCGGTTTCTGAATTGAGATTTTCACTAACCAAATGCTTAAGTATCGTTCTGTCTCTGCGGATGTCACACAAGAGAATGTGACAGAACGATACTTAAGAATTTGGTTAGTGTAATTCTCAATTCAGAAACCGGGCCTGAATCACTTACGAACAGTACGTATATTATAGTCATACAACGGGTGTGAGATTTCCTTCACGCAGTATCCTTAAAAATATAATCGCGATCACGATCACCTATTAAAAATGATCGCCATTGATGCAGAATTTAAACAATTAGATCCCTTCTAAGTCCGGTCACATGCAGTCGGAATTTCGTTTTGGATTGTCCGAGATTTCATACACAAACTTCGATTCGGAATAAAAATGGAACGGAAAACTCCAGTAACTGTATGAGTGCGATAGATCCTTGTTACCAGACTGCCCAAGTGCCCAAAAGGAAGGTTACATTTTTGTATAGAATTGCTGCGTAGGGACCAGACACTCAGAAGACCATGGGATTATTACGCGGCGGAGTGGATGCAAGGTCACTGCCATGCCATGCCATAGATAGATAGAGAACTGTTTATTGCACAACAGAAAGAATATTACAGATAACTTTTACGACAAAATTTAGTGCAAATTGCGGTTATGGCTAAAAACTATCTCTTCCAGACTAGCGCCTTATGGATTGGTATTTTAAAACGAATTTCAAAAACAGAATTCCGACCTTATACGTGTATTTTTCGTCGGAATAATTATGAAGAAGAATCGATATTGGTTCCCTACCATTGTCTTGAGGGCGAGCGTTTTTCATTTCAAATTCGAGTTCGAAATTTTTAGAGTCGATTCGAACTCTCTCAAAACAAAGAATGAAGTTACTTAAAACGTCCACTTGCCGTTCCATACATTATCTCCCCCACACACCTTTCACCATCCGATATTTCCATTCGATTTCATCGGACTTAAGAATTTCCACTTAACTCGAAAACTCCTATTGTCAATAAAGGCTGGAATCGAATTTATATTCCATCAAACCTTACCGCCTCGAGTGAACCCAGTTAGGTGTATTAGCATATTGGAATGAGTCACTCTTTATGGCCTTATAGGAAGAGGTTTAAGGCGTGGATGAACGAGGCGATTTGTGTAGCACGATTATTGCCTACTGATACCACTTTTTATGATGGAAAACATTGATGACTATTTTTAGGATTGTCGGGGTAAATGGTCTGTTTTCAACCCCCGACCTAAAAATAGGGGTGTCATAAGTTTGACCGTTTTGTGTGTCAGGGTGTCTGTGTGTGTGTCTCTCTGTGGCACCGTAGCTCTTAAAACGAGTGCACCGATTTGGATGCGGGTGTCAGTAACCAAAACAACACCCTGTATATAAATGTCTATCGACCTAACATGCGTATAATTTTACAATAAGAAAATTGTGTTAGAAAACTTTGCGCCTACTTTAGATTCTGCCCCACTTACGAAGGGATTTGGGCTTGGATGGAAAGAAAATATTGTTGGATTTTTATGGATTTAGGCCTGGATTCTGTTTTTCAGCAATACGATTACAATTTTATCATGAAACAAGCTTTTGCCCGCGACTTCTTCCACGATGATTTAGTTTTTTCCCGTTATCACAATAAAAAATTGCCTTATACAGGGTGTTAAAAGACCGCCAACAGACCCGAAAGCCACGCATACTAGACACCAAAACAAAGTAATTTTTCGATAAATTATTGCTGGGAAATGATTTTGTTTTTTTAGGTTATAATTTTGAAAAATATTTTATCACGCAATGGACGTGTAAAGCACAGAAGTCATATTGCGCAAGCGTAGGTATAACTTTATGTTACTTAAGCTTGAAGTGCAAATGTTTAGAATACATTGCGGGTTGCAATTTTAACGTCGTTTATTGTAAGAAATATTCATAATTTTGATATGGCTTCTTGAGAAGGTATGTTAAGAACTAGATACTGAATGCATTTCTGCAAAAAAAAAGTTTTGAAAAGTCCGACTTTGAACCTCATTATCTCGGAAACCGTTGATTTCCCAGGCATAGTTCCTTGGGCAAAAATGTTCCTTATGATGAGGACAATACGTGGTTTCCCGCTTTGTTGGCTGTCTTTTAACACCCTGTATAGCTATAGCTCCTAAACTCAGCAATAACGTAGCTTATCCCACTAGTGAAAAAAAGTATAAAATCGGATTAGTAGTTTTGGAAATTACCCCCCCCCCCCATACATACATACATATTTACAAACTTTTCCTGATAAACTAATTTCGCCTAGGCCAAACCAGTCTAACCTATGCTCGTATGGACAAACCGGTATAGCCTAGGCCAAACTAGTTTATCCGAAGGTCGTATGAATAAACCGGTATGTCCTAGGCCAAACTAGTCTAGCCGAAGCTCGTATGGAGAAACCAGTTTAGCCTAGTTTGGCCTAGGCTATACCGGTTTGTCCATACGAGCTTAGGTTAGACTGGTTTGGTCTAGGCGAAACTAGTTTATCCTTAAATCCGGTTTGGCCGGTAACATAGATAACAAGTCATATTTAAGGTTATGATTATTCTAAATAGCGAGCAAACATACATGGCAACATAGTTAGTAGATGTTGCGTGTAAATAAGTAATTTTATAAGTAATAAATAAAAAATACCCCGGACATTTTGGCTCAAAATTTGCATATCTCAACGGCTGAACCGATATGGATAAGAACACTCGCTAGAAAACCTGCTTTCAAACCAAACCCATATTGGTTCACTCGTGTAGAGCTACGTACGGTACCACAGACAGACACACAGACACACACGCACACACAGCAGTCAAACTTATAACGAAACACCCCTCTTTTAGGATAAATTATGAGAGTAGAGATGTACCGAAAGGTTATTTTAGGCAAATGCAAAAATAAGTTTGAGTTTAGAAATATTTCAACTTTAACCAATACATTTAAAAGTCTTCAGAGTGATGATATAAAATAATATCCTCGAATTTAATTTATTCTTAAACGCCATCTGTAACTGAATGCATTTCATTAAAGTCCTCACTAAAACGGTCCTTTTAGACCGAGCAAACTCTAACAGAAAATTGTTGAAATAAAAAAAATAAAATATCTGACCAACATTTGAAAATTTTCCAAGCATCAAATATACCTGGTTAGAATAACTTTCAAAATCTGTCTATTAATCTATTGTTTCCATATTTCCATCGTTTCCAGATTTAGTTAAGCGATTTAGTTAGAATCGCTGTCAAAGACACTTGGAAAAATCCTTATTCAGATACCTCAGTTTTCCTAAAAGAAAACTACTGAATAAAAGTTCAACCTAGATTAACAAAGCGAAATACGAAGAGTATGTACTTTTTTTCTATTAAATCACGGTTTTACTCACTAGTAATTTGTCAGTGTAGCCGACTAGTCTCGGTTCTCATTCGGAGACGATTCGGCTACACCGACAAATTACTAGTGAGCAAAACCGTGATTTAATAGAAAAATGCGCAGTGCTCACGAAAGTTAAAGTTTAAAAAAGTATGTACTTTGACACAATTAACATCTGTTTTCCGACCATATTGCCAGGTTTGGCAAAATTTTTTAGTAACGTTATTTGTTGCTTAATTTTCGATAGTAACAGTACAAAAAAGGTAAAACCTTAGCCCTTTGCATCTAAACAATGACATTATTAATACAGCGTCCAGTGGCACTTTCACTCATACTAGATGGGTGAAGTGTCGACTCGGACGCTGCATCACATGGACATATTTAGAAAAAGGTGATATGTTTAGATCCCATTCGTTCGATGTAAACGTACCAAAGGACTGACACCATCTTCCGAATTTGAATTTTAAAATAGAGCTCCAATTATTATTATCTAAAGGAAGTGACCTCCTCTCAAGGTTACTTATGCCACTGTATATAACTGTGATTTCAGTTATTCTGTGAAAAAGTTTAATATCCGGTAAACTATATCCCACCAAAAACATTTTCATGTAAAATGTTGCCAAGACGAGACCATACACCTCGCACTGTCAAAAAGCTATCAAATCTCATGTAGAGCCAAGCGTCTAACTCTACACGCCCTAATTCTATAAGCACTAACTTCACAAACTCTACACCTTAGTCAAAATATGTGGGTTGGCCGTTTGGCAGAATGGAAAACTGTTTTGAGAGCCCTAAAAAACTAAGGCCTTTGCATCTACGCAATGAGATGATTTATACAGCGTCCAGTGACACCTTCAGTCACACTAGAACGATGAAGAGACCACTCAGCGCTGCAGTGCCTGGGACATTGTTTTAGATGGAGTAGGCTTGCCCAGCACCTATACCATCCTGACAGCTTAGTCGGCCTAGCCCACAGGAAAGACAAGTCAATACGTATGGAGCCAACTAAGTCGCGAAGGTGAAGGAAAAACATCGTGAGGAAACCCGCGGATGAGAGCTCTATGCCCCTGATAAAGAATAACAGTACCTGATGATGACGATGTTTTTCCCAAAAATAAACCAGTTTTGGTGGTAGACGCGTGAGTGGATTTTTTTGTCTGTAACGCCATCTGGTTTCGATATTCTGAACCTATGATAAGATGAAACCGGATTTTCCTTGTTTTTTTCTCCTTCAACTCTGAGCCTCTCCAGACATAACTTCGTTATAGACCTAAGGCCCTGGAAACCAAATACAGTCGGCCACACGCTAGGATACTCCTTTTTGTTCGATTTGCGCTCTTACGCAGCGCGGTAAGAGCTGCCATGGGGTATCTGTGACTGTGACAGTACAACCGTGAGTCAAATATTTAGCTTTCTGAAGACAAACGGGATTCAAGGGGGCATTTTAACGAGTTAAACTTTACAAAAAGAAAACTGGGAATCCCCAGGGCAATTGGCCCCTTAGCCAGTAGCGGATTGAGGGGGCGAGGGCTAGGGGCTCCCAAAAGCACAAAACCAATATTTTAGGGCGCACTCAATGGTTTGGCATTGAAGTGTATTTTTTCATCAATCATTTTTGTTTTGACAATAGTGACTTTTCAGGCACGCTGACGTGTGTGCCCCTAGCGTACACTTACACAAAAGAATACGAGTTATGAAAATTACTCCAACTTAAATAACTAGTGGTTCGCCCCGAACTGTGAACTCGCGACCCCATATAAACTTAACAACCCCATATCTCAGCAACCCCTCGACCGATTTGGCTCATGTTCAAACTTAAAAATTCTCTTTACCTTATTTACCTGCCTACTAAATTTCGTGACGATCCGACTAAATTTACTCAAGTTATCGTCGAACGAACGTTCATACATACATACATACATACAAACGCCGGATTGTTCCAGTAGACTCGGAGAACTTCGCTCGCTCGTTCAATAATAAAAGAAAGAAGGAAAATACATTTATAAAGGACACAACTAAATACTCAAAATACAAAATCCATGATCTAATTAATTACATGTAGTTACTAAACAGCCATAAGACCAATACCTACTTATGTATGGGTGCGAAGCTTGGATACTGACGTTAAAAGAATAAAGTAAAATTCTGAGAAAAATCGGCGTCTTATGGTTGCGGAGGCCAAGATCCAGTTCGGGTTACTGAGGCCACCAGAATGAATTATTTAAATGCATTAATTTTGACCAACTAAAATGATCTCAAACTCACTAGTGTTGATAGAAATGATCTTCTAACCACCTGATTTTTTATCGGGAGCTCTACAAAATATACCCTATAAGCTGGAGCGAGCCCTCCCCCCAAAATCAAAATCCTGGATCCGTCCCTGTCGTTTGCCTTAAAATACGAGGAAGTTCCGAAGAAAAGAGTGGGTACCTACTTATTTTATGGGAAAACTTTCCGATTGATAAAGACGGATTACGTTTTTAGCACGATGTTTTACATTCGCCCTACGCATTTAATACTTCCACCCAAAATAGCGTTTTCTTGCCTAGGGTATGTCCTAAGAGGTGGAGCTAGGTATGCTATGGGTTGCATCACGATGATGTTATTCTTTACACAAAAATGTACAAATGTACGTAACTTTATCTCAGTTAGTAATTTTCTAACGAAAAGCCTTATTTGCTCTCGACGGAAACAAATGCCTTTGATTTCTCCAAGATAAACAACTTTATGCCCTTTTAACAGTATTTTAAGCGCAGCAGGAGACAATTTTACTTTAACTCCGCTGGAGTTAAAAAGTTAAACAACCTTCGAAACAAAAGAAGCAAATAAAAACAAAGCCCAAAAACGATCCCCTTCAGAAGACAGGTACTTAATAATATTAATAAAATAAAAAGTTCAGTGTGTCTACCTCGAGTTTCAGTTTCTGATGACTATTAGACTGTATTCAATGATGTCTTTTCTGTACACCATTATGTACTTGTAATATTTGCATGCCTAAAATAGGTTGAATGTGCTGAGCTTTTGAATATCAACTATTTTAACATCTGAAATGTAAAACTTAAACTTTCGTAAGCACTGCACACTGAAACTGTTAAATCGATATAAAATCTGAGATGTAACTACTACGTTCAAAGCAAATAAATATCTTGAATCCTTACACAAGAAATGGTGCTTCGAGTACCTATCAATGCGAAAGTTTATGGACTTTTGTCACTCTTTCACGCTAAAATGGCTGGACGGTTTTGGACGAAAATTGAAATAAGATAGCTTACACATCGCAATAACACTTAAAAGGAAACGCGGGAAGCCGCTGCTCCATACAAAAAGGGAGACCTGTTTCCTGCCTTGATAATTATTTTAGAAAAAATATGTTAATGCCATTCAATCTAGGTACATGTACCTCTGCCATGTCCCTATGTTTTCATTTTATTCTTATTTTAATTGTTTAAATAAATTTTATTAAAATAATTAAAATAATAAAAAAGGAAAACATAGGGACATGGAAGAGGTACATATAAATTGAATGGCATAAACATATTGTTTCTAAAATAATTATCCAGGGAGGAAACAGGTCTCCCTTTTTGTATTTTTTGTATGGAGCAGCGGCTACTCGTGTTTCGTCTTAAACTATAACTATTAGGTTCTAACTAGCCTTTGCCCGTGAGTTCACCGCGCTGTCACCGAAGTTTTATCTCAGTCTGCGCGGACGAAGTCGCGGGCAAGCAAGCTAGCTAACTAAAAAAGTGATAGTGTTTCTCTCTGCGAGAGAAGTTTGCAATGGGACAAACTTTTTCAAAGTTACATAGACACTTCTTTTTGTACAAATTGTTGCACAACAACCAAAAGAAGAAAAATATAAATCTATTGTTGTTTCGGTATTGAGGTCCTTCCCCTTTGAGCATTTTAAATTACAGTCTTGAAATTGAGGCTAAGTTTTGCGAGTAATCAATCATATTTTGTCCAAGCAAAACTATCGATCATAGTGATTGATAGTTTTGTTAACAATCAAACAATCTTTTTTTTTTCAAAAGCGTTTTTTTTCATCTGTCCATCGCCGCCGTTCAGTTATACGTATATTATATTTTCCCCCAATGAAGGTATGAACTAGCTGATGGCTTTCTTGATGTGGACTACGTAACAGCAGGGCAATTTTTAAATACCTTTTTTCCTGAAAAACGTCAACTTCTAAATGTGATTTCCAACAACTTTTGTTCTACGACTTTTCGAAAAGCGCGATACATTTTATTTATTGAACGTGTCTCAATTTTATGTTTTAAAAGTGTGCATTTCTGCGCTGCCTGTGGAGTGGAGGAGCATGCGCGTTTCATGCTCCTCCACTCTCTACCGCCTTTCCAGCCTATCCTGCTCCTATTTGTTACTCTGCGCCTATTTGTTCAGGTAGTCTGTACAATTCGGTACGCAAAGTTTTTTGTTCGAAAGTCCGTTATTGGCTTAAACTTATCTTTAGACAATATTGAGAAACTAATTTAAATATTTTTTATTTTGGTCCAGTAGTTTTGTTTTTATGCGCTAAAATGTTTTGTTCCTATGACCGCCAACAGTATGCAGACCGTCGCGTGACGTCATAAAACCGTATCTTTGAAACGTTGTAAAATCCAAACCACTGAACAAAAATAAAAAATATTGAAATTAGTTTCTCAATATTGTCTAAAGATAAGATTAAGCCAATAACGGACTTTCGAACAAAAAACTAACTTTTTATTATTATTTAGATTGAAATTATCTTAATTCGATTGAACTCAGATGACGGATACTCCTTAGACAGGGCATCTAGACATCAAATGGACAAAATTGGGCTTTCACGGGGTTGCACGTCTTGGGAACAACCCGTATTGAGGTATTTATATCGTCCACTCTACCTGCCCTTATTGAGTTAGACAACTCCTCGACCGAGGAAAGAACTTTTAAAAGTAAATACATACAATAGAACCAAAGTGCTAAGTTGGTCAGTGCGTTTTCACATTGGACGGAACGACACCGATTTTAAAAGATGTATTTTTTATAGTTAAGAGTTATTTATTATTATGGCTTGGCGTTGGCACAGGCTCCAAGAGTTGCTTCATCATCATCATCATTTCCTGTTATCCCTAATCATGGACATAGGGCTCTGAAAACAGTTATTTATTCTGGCCGATGTTACGCCTTCAACTCAAGCTCGCATATGCTCGAGTTGCTTTTATGAATCAGAAATTGTAGTTAGTTTTTTGTGGTCTCTAATTATTATATAAGGTGTTTCAGAAAGGTGCTGCGACACTAAAAGGGTTCGCTTAACTCACCGATACGAATTAAAGTACATGCCCGCATCGAATATCCGGGAATCGAACCTGGGGGTCTACCGGCTAAGCCGAAGCCGATTGCCATTGGCGAAAATCGAAGTTCGATTTATGAAAAATTAACTGGGTGGCAGTAAAATGAACTGGGTGGCAGTACATTTTTCAAAAATCGAACTTCGATTTTCGCCAATGGTAATCGGCTTCGTCCCCCAGAACAATGGACTCGGAAACTAGAGACCCAGCTCTAGGCCACCACCGCAAACACATAATAATTTATTTTTCATCTCCCACGCTCGGAAAGTTTGCTGTTACTAGTAACTTACGATCGTGTAAAGGCCGGATTTAAACTATCTGCATTTTAGTGCGCTTCGAAATTTGAACGCGGCGCCGGGAAAGTCTTTCCCGCGCCCTATGGTGTTGAAAAAGAAAAAAAAAAACACTGGCCGTTTAAGTAGATGCCAGATCCCGACGGAAAAAAGATCCTCGTTCATAGTTCGTTTACACGCGTACTTCAGCGAAAGTGATTGTTCGTGCCCATTCTCTATACAAAACTGTGAATGTAAATGGGGCATAAGGATCTTTTAAAAAGGTAAAGTCACGGAATAGAACATTCAGAAACGCGGTTTCTTCTTTCAGGTTTTTTCAATATTTTGTACACTATATTTATTATTTAATACCATTAAAAAAAAAAATGCTTCGCTTCTGTTTTATCAAATAAATAATTATGTTTTGGTTTGTTAAATACATTTTTTCAAACGATATTACTAATTTCATTTTGTTATCTCCTATAAATTTTTAATTTATATGGTAAAAGTTCAGAATGCACCCGGAAAAAAAATCATTCTTTTATTTACATTATTTTTGTGTCTGGATAAGTAAACTTCAGGAAATTATTAATAAAACGAATGGTTTTAATACCAACGAAGCTCAAAATTTTAGTGCGGCAGCCGTAACTACAGTAAAATATGCTTTTAAAAGGAACTTATTTGACTCAGCTCTTTCTCCTGTAAGTAGTTGTCTATAGAGTTTTTCCCGCTTGACAAAATAATTTCCTCGTGAGATGAAAAGTTTTGTGTTTCGCACGAATGCAATATTATTTGCGTCTCGTGCTTCTAAATACCTCGCTACGCTCAGGTTTCTTTTTTTGAACCACTCGCTACGCTCGTGGCTCAATTTTAGAAACCTTCGCTAGCTCAAGCTAGTTCGGTTTTCAATACAAGCACTCGCCGCAAACAATAATTTTGCATTCTTGCATAACAAATAACTATTATTCTCTCATCCTTAACGGGTCAGCTACTGTGAAAGCCACTCTGTGTATAATTTATACTTCTTCCAGTGTCTTTGTTGAAAAATATATATATATATCCTCCTAGCCGTGTTCGGCCATAGCGACTGCATACAGGACTCCCATTTCTTTATGGTTGAGGGTTTCGTTGGTGTGCCCTCAGGTGACTGGTGTAGCCGAAAGTGCGGAGACTACTAGTGCAAGGCAATGTGTTGAAAAATAACGTTTTGCTAAGTGGTGTCGGTCTAATGGAGTATTTTATGAACTTTCTAATGTTTGGACAGGTAGCTTCATTGGTTTCGTTGAATGCCGATACCTATACTACCTACTAATATAGAAATAAGTCCGCCATATACACTACAGGGTGTTAAAAGATGCCTAGTATACGTGCCTTTCGGGTCTGTGGGTGATATTATAACAACCTGTATAACTTTTCTAAAAAAATTACATAAGGTTTTCTTGTGTGCAATAAAGTAGTAGGTAAACCGCTAGGATTTTCTCAAGCTTTTCGTGAAAATAAACACGTTTGTTACTCTTTCACGTTAGAACGGCTGGGCGGAATTGATTTTTAGATTGTTGATAACACAACGACAATTTACTTTGTCTACGAAGTCTGCGCTGACGACGTCACTTGCGAAAGCTACTTCAAACATTTTAGATTCAAATTAGCATATCTTATAAACGGCTGAAGCAATTTTGATAAAACATATCTAAGAACACTCGCTAAAAAACCTGCCTTCAATTAAAAAAACCGCATCCAAATCGGTTCACCCGTTTAAGAGCTACGGTGCTACAGACAGACACACACACAAACACACATACATAGCGGTCAAACTTAATAACGGCCATCTTTTTGGGTCAAGGGTTAAAAAAGACCCTGACTTCTTGACTTGCACAGTCCACAACCGCCGATTTTTTATTCAGAGCAAAGCTTGTTGGTTCCCAAAAGTATATACGGATTGGCTTGAGTAAGTTCCCGACGGTACAAAGAAACTGGTGGATTTGCCTAGTGAAACAATAATGCACAAAGCAGAAAAGGTAGTGCATTTAGCGCGGAGTAACGAAGGCGGAAGGCGAGGAGGCGTGGATGCGGCGATTTAATTTTGTTCTCGAACGAACGAAAACATCTACCCAGCCAGGTTACCCCGACACGACAGAAGCCGTATGTACTGCGTCAGTTGTGCAATGCCGCAGGTCTCTGACAGCGCTGACACAGCACTGGTACCAGGTAGACGCGATTTGCAAAGGATTGGAACACCTGCTCGTAGGATCGGTAGGGATGGGACTAGAATCAGCCGGCTAATGCAGCCTGAACCTAATAGGATAGTCGGAGATTAAAGGATTTGAGCATAGCCCCTTCTCATGGGGAGTCAGTACTAGGCACTAATCTGTCTTCTTGTGTTGATTCTGCATGGTCGGCAATCTGCATCTTCTCGTTGCATTTTCTGGGGTGCGGCGATTGAATTTTGTTCTCATGGGAAAAATATTAACTTATAAATAACGCACCTATACAAAAGATTTGATAATAAAGATTAATTGGTGTAGTATCCCGTGCAGAGACAAAGTAAAAAAAAAAACATCATTGGCCCCATAGAATCTAAACCAAATACTTACATGTTTTGTAGCTTTATTCGCTGCGACGGGCTTATGCACCAATGCAATACCTTCAATAAGTACCTACGTGTTGTGTCATCGTTTGTTTTTCATTGAGGTTTTTCATTCCAAGGACTTTTCTTTTATCAACATGGCGGTCTGTAGTTTTGCTCTTTGCAAAACTGAATTTTGAAACCACTAAATCTCCGTAAGTATATCGTTTCAGACATTTTTCATAAGAATGTTTTCATCTTATTTTTTTTTCCTCCATCTATTAAGGTATGTTTCGTTCTTAGCTGGAAGATTTTCGACTCCATAGGAAAATGTCAGACTGAAAACTTTAATCTCCATAAAAAAGCGGATCTTGAAACTCTGATATCTTCCTAAGTATATCGTTTTCGACATTTTTCATACGAAGATTTTCGTTTTAATATTTTATTCATTCGTCTAAGCTAGGTTTAATTCATGGCTGAGAAATCGGCATTTTTTTATAAAATGGCGCCGCGTCACTGCAATGCAATGTTGGATGCTCTTTTGAAGGAAAATGAAAAGTGGCCAGTACTCAGCAATGGAGTGATTTCACACTACCGAACCCAGTGAATAAAACTTTTTGCATTTGGCTGCAAGTGCTTTGTCTATCTGACATCAGTGCCCCTAGCAGTTTTCTTCTAATGCCGCATCCAAACCAGCTTCCTTCATCCGTGCACCCACACAGACATTCACTGAGGCAATTTCTGTAAAGTGTGGACTGCCTTCTTTGTGAGTCACAGTTGTCTTATCCGCCTCTAAGTCTGCGTTCCCGAAATGCACACGACTATAAGTACGTAGCGTTTATACAACGTGTTCTAAATAAACTTAAAGCGTCAAGTTATTAGTTGTTGTTGTCCTTTCAGACTATTATAGGTTATTTTACTTCACCAGCTTAATCAACAGATAAAGTATTGAATTGAAATGTTAAATCCATCACTATAAAGTATTTTTCCAACTGTAAATTATCTAAATAACGCGTATTTATGAATTGTAAAAACACAACAATTTTGAAAATGCGTTATTTTAAAAATATCTCCGATTCAAAAACATTTCGAGTGACGGAAAAAAACATTTTAATAAAAACATTTTTTTTGCTTATTTTTTTTCTATTTAAAACTACTAAGGATATTTCCATCATTCGGTACAAATATTTTGCCGAGGAGAAAATGCGTTATTTCGATAACACGTTGTAGGATAGGTTGGTGTAACGTTTATACCTCAGTTTTAGTATCCTTTGTAGCATCATGATCTCTTTGGAGAAATCTAGCAAAGAGATGTAGGTACGGTCGGACACAATCTCAGATACCCTATGGCAGCTCTTATTGCGCGCGGCATAAGGGCGCCAATCGAACAAAAAGGGGTATCTGAGACTGTGGCCGACTGTACCTACGCTCCCCTTGCGAGTGGGCGTAAAAATAAAGTTAAAATCGTTTTTATTATTGACTAGCTTTTGCCCGCGACTTCGACTTATTTTTTTTTACTTAGTTATATGCCTATATCTTTTCCCGGTATCGATGACAGCGCGAATGACATCGCAAGAAAAATCTATCCATCCAAACAAACATCTATCCATCCAAACTTTCACGTTTTTAGTATTACCGTTTATTAGCGTTTAGTATTTTCACGTTTATAATGTACCGTCCGTGTATGTACAACTATCGATCTCCATCCAACAGGTCATTCGCCACATTTGTATGGAAACCATCATCCACTTAAATGAACACCCGCGTACATAAATGAAATAAGTCTTCTTTTGACAATCCAATAGTTCACGAAGCGCTTTGGAAGGTCAGTGATGTTTTTTTGGTTTTCTATAGAGCGAATTTTTGTCATCGAAAACGTTGTAAATTATCATAAGGGTCGCAAAATGACAAAACAATCTTCTCTTTGCATGTATTCTAATAACTCCGAATTCCATTAGTGTCCCAGCCCATCCCCACTTTCCAAATTAGAAACAGATTCACGACAACAAACAAGCACCAATCAAATAGAACTGCAATAAAATTAAGTCTCCCCAGACCACCCCATCCTAAAAAGGCCAACGCAAACTCTGCACTGTAATTTGGAAAATATTACCCCCACGGGGGTAAGCAGAGCTATGAGAGTGTAATTTTCGGCCACGCTGCGGTGCAGTGGCTTAGGGTTGGAAATATTCAAAAGGTTTACTTTACGTTGGATCCGCACCTTCGATCCTATTATCTTATTAGCTTTTAATAAAGGCTCGTTATCTTAAAAAAAATATTTGCAGTAGAAATATTTTCCCCACATTTCGTATTTTTTTTAGCTACCTGCATTTTTCAAAATTTTTACCAGTTTGATGTCTACGGTGGCACCATTTTCTTTTCATTTTTATTTCTTGAACGTGTAAAAACTCTACATAGTTTTACTGACAAATTCATTTCCCAGCGAACACCTCTTTCGTACTTTTAGTTCGACTCATCATTAGACCACCAAAAGCAACATAGAAATTTCCGGAATACTGTAATTTCGTCCAATGTATTCCTCTGAATTTTAACACGGGGGTAGTTTGATAAAGTCCCCCGGAGGCGTAGTTTGAAGCTACCCTTAAATTTAGGTAGCAAAAGACGGACTCAGGCTTAATTTAATAGGTACCTCTTTGAAATAGACATACCTACCTATATTATTTGAAGCATTTATGATTCAAGGCGTGTAATTGAAACCCCTAATGATTTGATGAAATAAAAAACCAGCCAAGTGCAAATCTGACTTCCAGACCGAGGGCCCCGTACCACCATAAGATAATATCCGTGCCGTATATTTTAAATAAAATAAATCTGGTTACAAAGGGTTATTTTTGAATAGTTTTATTCCGGAAACACGTCAACTTGTAAATGTGATTTCCAACAACTTTTGTTCTACGACTCTGGTGAAGGCGCAATTTGATTTTCATTATATGAACTTTATAATATTTTGTACGATTTTCACAGGCTACTTATTATGGTTCTAAAGCCTTTTAAAAGAGAATGGCACACAGACAGCATAGGCAGAGTAATAGCACAATACAGATAAAGAGTAATAGGGTCCCGTTTTGGAAGCTTTGGGTACGGAAATCTAATTGAAACCTACTTAACTTTGATTCCGCTTATTACTATTTTTGATTTGATAGTCGATAAAATTTTCAGTTCACTTTTGACACCTCCGAAGCCAAAAATCTGTGTTTCATTAATGTAGGATTGATTTTGAAAATAAATAAATCCTCAACATAACTACATAACATAACCTATAAAAGGACCAAACCAAACTCTTTTTTTACTTTGGCATAAAGAATTCAAGCGATTTGGGTTCAAGTCGCAAGTTTTGCGGGTCCCAGGAGAAATCGCCGATGCCCAGTAAAAAGACGGCTGTTTCCCAAATAGGACTGACAGTTGAGCCTGGGTGAGTGAAATTATTTTCTTTTTAATTTTTGTAGTTGCAACGATTTGAATTTGGAAGCTTTTACCGGCGGCCAAACGATAAGGTGTTTTTACACTTCAAAAACTTTCTTCTGCGTCAGTGTCAAAATATCGGGTGCTCAAAATAGAAAAAAAAAACTCGCTGCATCCGCAATTTTCATGTCTTTAAAATTGTGATATAATGTGACGCTGACTTAAAATATTATTATCACTTAGGAACTACATGCTCTGAAAGTCTATTAAAAAAATTGCCATTTGTTATTAATTTTAATTTTCTGTCCTAAGTCCGTATGGACTTTTATTTTTATGTACTTTCACGATGAAATTATGTGTATATTCTACCCCGAAGCTTATTATAAGATAAGGGGTGGGGTTTTACTACCAATGGGTACAAAGAACCAAAGAAAAGTGTTCAAATTGGCTAAGAAAAGATTCCGTAGTTAGGTATGTGGGTGGGTACTTAAATATTTTAGTGCCTCAAAGACACTAGAGACCAAATTGCGGTAACCTTTTCTTTACTTCCTTTTTATGGCCCTTTTTTGGAGGCATACTTTGTTTTATGTGGTTTTTGCCTCAGTTTTTTTTTTGTTTAGATTCTTACTTCATTCAATACCTTACTAACAACTCCTGACAACTAAACTACCTGTACGTATGAATTAGGGAAAGGTTGCGATCATTAGACCAGCGCTTTGATTGGACCACTCAATTGTTTTCTAAACTAGTCAGACTAAAAAGTGCCCGTACGGTTTCACGGCCTAATCCTCACCCCCCTTGCATCCAGATGTAACCTCAGTCCCGCCGTCGCACTCGGCGATGAGTCATGTATGAGAGTGTGATCCCGACGCTCAGAATATTAAAACTCATGCAACTAAAAACTGATGTATGGATAATATCATTTGGCTTATTGAGATCTCGTTATCAAATAAAGTTACGAATAGGTTTGAGATTTCCTAAGTGGTTGTAACTTTTGACTAAAAGGCATCTTTTCTTTTTTCATTGTTTGTGATTTGAATTGATATCTAGTTGCTATCAATGGACCACACAGCTGTTCTATCATCGGACCGGTCCAATCATAGCAACTTTTAAGTGTCGTAAACAATTCGCGTTTAATAAATTGTCCAGTACTTTACGTCACAATAATTATTGGGTTGTTTTTTATTTCTTCAGTACTTTTTACATTGTTGTTCGTATTTTAGAACATTTTCATGTTGGTTGTGATTAATTAATTAGTTGCTATGTTTGGACCACTGGCACATAATGCTCTAAGTCCATTGATGGCAACCATATGGTCCAATTAAGGCAACCGTGGTCCAAAGAAGGCGCCTACCTAATAAATTTATTTTTTAGTTTGTTTCCTAAACTGTTACCTCGAGGCGCTCCTGGATAAGACTGATGTTAAAAAAGTTGATGAGTAATAGAAATTGTACAGTGGTTTCATTTCAACTCGTGAAATATGGACTACAAGAGATCAGTGTTAGGTGTGTTGCGGGGCGGTATATTTGGTTAATGTTGTTTTTGTTTTGACCTTTTTTGTGTATGTACTTTTGTGTGTTTGTTATGTTTTTATTGTCTTGCCCAATATTTTGACGAAGCTTTGTGAATTTTTTGTATTTTAATATTGCATGTAACATTAATACCACAATAAACATAGAGATCAGAAAGTTAAGTGGTCCAATCATCGCAACCTTCCCCTTTACTTTATAATAACTTCATTGTTCTAAACTTTGTTTACATATTGCAAATGCATTCTTCTTTCTTCACACAATAATAGCATGCAAAAAGGAGCCAAGTTCTTCATAATAATTTTGCTTGTTTAGCTATTAAATTATTAAAATAATAAATAAATGTTTTTTTCTAAAATACCCTATAAGCCTGTATCATATTATTATCCTTTTGAAAATATTACTGAAGGATAATACTTCGAAGAATGTGATATTAGATTTCCGACATAAATAACAATTTATACATAATATACACGTATTAATATAAAAAAGGGGAACGAATAAGTACGTGATTATACACCTACCTATTTAGCCCGTTGCATACCATGCGAACGAAAGCCAATCTCTGGCAAAAATGTGCTCTAACATTTTTTTATCAAACTAGCAGGAACCCGGGACTTGATTCGATAAAAAGCAACCTTTATTATCTGTTAACAAAAATGTTTTGCAAAAATATAAATGGTCCGACACGCCAGGGGTGGACATGTCCCGGCATACCAAATATGCTCTAGTGCCATTATCCAGGGATGAAATCGGGGACTTCGTTTGTATGGAAAAAACACTACTGTTAAGTTCGGCCTTGTTCGTTCGCTCCGTGTTCCTTCTGCTCGCTATAAGGAAATCAAAGTCAAGGCAGAAAATGACTCAAGTTGATACCTATCCAAAAAGTAATAAGATTATCTTGAAACATAATAATGATCTGATTTTCCTCGACGGCATTGGGACGTGAATTTAAGAAAACTTTTTGTTGATCGGATGAGGCACATTTTTCAAACCGACCTGAAACTGTTACATACTTGAGATAACATCTCTTCTTATAACTACGTGATGAAAATTTTAAATTATCCCCGACATTTTTTCGACGAAGTTTTTGTGAATTTTATTGTAATCGATTGTATTTTTTTATATATTTTTGCACGATTAAATAAATTTTACTTAAGAAGCATCGCGTGGTAATTAAGCTCGCACTCTCTCTCTAAGAGAGTAGATAGCCCAGCTAGTGGGACATGTACAATGGGCATCGTCAAATCCTATTTTTATTCTATAAATCGAAAATATAGACAAATATAAGAAACTAATTTGAATATTTTCTTAATTTTTTATGTAAATATTTTTTTATTAATTATTTAAAATTTCTAATAGTTTTGTGTATGACGTCACCACTGGCATTATCTACTAAGTTCATTGCATTCATTCACGCTTTTAAAAAATAAAAATATGTTGACGTTTAACAATGTCAGTGTCAAGTCAACAAGAAGGTTATTTTCTCAGTTATTTGACACTTTTGATAGTGTTGTTGTTGACGAATGTATTTTTTAAAATATTTGTAGGCAATGGCACTATCGCATATAGGCTACGATGACGTCATCGAAAGAAAAATGAAGTAAAAATTTTTGGCGATAAATATTAATAATCCGTTTTAATTTTACTTATTTAAACCCCTAATAGTAATCAGTATCCCTATTCCTCGAAATGGTTTTCAATTTACGACAATCGATGCCTCACTGATCAATGCCCATTGTTCAGACTACATCTTACTTACTTACTTATAGAAGAAGAAAAAGAATAAGAAGGCTTCTAACAACCACATCCATCTGAGCACACCTACCGATCCCTTCCAAGCTGCGGGGAAAAAAGAAAATATTGCGCAGCGTTCGAGGCGCTGACATCTGGCAACATTTGGCTCGTCGTTTGTCAATGTACCGCTAAGGAGTGAGGCGTTATTAGCAACGACAAATGGTCGACAATCGCTTATCTTCGCGGCCAAGATGAACCTCCAATAGACCCTTATGTTTATCTTGTCGAGTCTATAAGCGCAAGGTTTATTTGGAATAATTAACTACCAAAAAAAAAACGGCTTCACTGTTCAAAAAGCATAAGCTATTCCAATGATTCCGAGTGATTTTCTGCTGTCCGTTGAGGAGTTCCGTTCTCCAATTCCGAAGTGCTCTTCCGGCTCATAGATCCATAATTCTTCAAAAAATTTGTTAATTTTGATGCTTAAAAAAAACTTTTATTCTTTAACCCCTCGCACGGCACTGGCATAGCTCTGACCTCACACAGATCGCTAATGAATGTTAATGATATTATATTACAATAATATCGGCAAAATAATTATTGGCAAAATATACACAGCCTCTTTACTGGCAACCTTTATATTCTATACTCGGACTCTTCTTTTTCTTTTACTCTTTCTTTTGTTTTTTATATTGATTTTCTCTTAGCCTCCAACTGTCACGCAATACACATTTTCTTCAGAAATTTTACTATTTTTTATTGAGTATTTTTTATTTTTTATTATCATCAAATTCTCTTCATCGTATTTGAGTTCCTTTTGACGACACACCCCTGAACGGGAAAAACCTTCCTCTCAACGTTGTTCTTAAGGCTCGCCTCGTTATTCAACAACGGTCCTGCGGCTTGTTAATCTTTTAATGGAATTAACCCACGCGCAGACGTCGCTTGCAAGAGAGATGAGGCTGGTGCCGCTTTGGGCCAAGGGTCTGAGCCTTTTGGGCTGTAAGGGGTCAATTTCATCGGAGAAATGATTACCTAATTTTGGTGGCACTTTTTATTTATGGTGTTTAGCTAAGTTGATGTTTTTACTTCATACAGTTATGTAGTGGAGTGAAACTACTTAAGGCCTTTGCATCTACGTAATGAGATGATTTATACAGCATCCAGTAGCACCTTCACTCACAGTAGATGGGTTAAGAGACCACTCGGCGCTGCAGTGCCTGGGACATTGTTTTAGATGGAGTAGGCTTGCCCAGCACCTATACCATCCTGACAACTTAGTCGGCCTACCTAGCCCACAGGAAAGACGAGTCAATACGTGTGGAGCCAACTAAGACGCGGGTTTCCTCACGATGTTTTCCTTCACGGTTAGCGAGTGGTATTGCTACTACAAATTCACTAATGTACGTAACTTTGAAATTAAACAAAGTCATAGATACATGTCCGCACTGGGAATCGAACCGGGTACCTCTTGCTTCAGAGTCCACTGTTCTACCCACTAGACCACCACCACTTTAGTGTGGGGTAATCGGCACGTAACTGAACTGCAGTAAAAACACAATTTTCTCTGAAACCCCACAAATAAAAGTTGCCACCAAAATTACAGCCCGGGGTGTCTAGGCCACCGTTTCGTTCCTTGCATAATTACTTAGCTTTTGTTACTTAATTATCGCAAGGGTAAAGGGTTTTTAGCTGAATGAGACTCGCCTAACTATTGCGTTTAAAATTGTGAACGGTAATGAATTTTTAATTCTTTTTCCTTAAAATTTTAATTATATTTTGCATTTGTATTTAATTTATTTGCAAAAACCACACACACTTCTAGGCTAATAACTACGTATAGAGGTCCAAAAAGTGTATATTGGGGCAGTAAAAACACAATTTTCTCTGAAACCCCACAAATAAAAATTGCCACCAAAATTAGGTAATTATTTCTCTGATGAAATTGACCCTAAAATACATAGTGAAATATCTCGAAAATAGCCTGGTGAAGCATTCAAAACCTAATTGGACTAGCCATTCTTAACCGATTTCTACAGTTAAGACGAGGGTACCCACTAGCGCCGGCAAATAAAATCATATCTTCTTTTAGATTGCGTTTTTTTTTTTTGCTAAAAACGAGCCGTCAAATGAGAATTCAGATCCTAGAACCTACGAATAAATCCCGCAAAAGAAGAAAAACGGCCGCTTTTAACTTGTGCGGGATTTTTACGTAAATAAGTTAAATAAGTTAATTAAGTTTTTTTTTTTTTTTGGATTTGGAATCTAGGCTTTAGGTCCTAAAAATATTTAAGCCTAGGAATACTCTCGTTTAAAAAAAAACATCCAAAAATAATGTATGTTTTTTTTTCATTGGTGGCGCTAGTTTGCCTTGATGATCACCTTAAACTATATTGGGCGGGGTCATAAGTCTATAGATAGGTCACTGCTTGTGGCAATATCATAATGACTAAATACGCCGATATTATAATGATAGTCATACAATTATAGCTTACTGAGTGGTATGAATTAAAGTACACGCGACAGCATGTCGGAGTGTATATTTTTGTTGTAAAGTCGCCCGTAATGTAATTGAGTAGAGTGCTAGCGTGTAAGGGTCGACGTGCTGTCGAGTGTACATGAATTTCAGTGATTGCTTTGCTAAGGCCATGCTGCAAAAGAAATAGGGTGTTTATAAAATGGGGCCAAACAGCAGTACAATTAGGGTACAAACCTGCAGCCCGGGGTGTCTAGGCCACCGTTTCGTTCCTTGCATAATTACTTAGCTTTTGTTACTTAATTATCGCAAGGGTACAAGGTTTTTAGCTGAATGAGACTCGCCTAACTATTGCGTTTAAAATTGTGAACGAAAATGAATTTTTAATTATTTTTCCTTAAAATTTTATTTATATTTTGCATTTGTATTTAATTTATTTGCAAAAACCACACACACTTCTAGGCTAATAACGTATAGAGGTCCAAAAAGTGCAAATTGGGGCAAAAGTATCGTGTGGTTGGTATGCCAAATATAAGTTTGCGACATCTAAAGTCAACTAACTTTTCCCATCTACAGGGTGCACTCTAAGTCGATAGCGAAACTTTAAGTAGGCTGTCTACTGCCAAAAAAATGGAGCGAAAAAAATAACAGCTGTTTCATACATTTGACTCAGTACTTTATTATTTTAGTATTTTGCAGTACTCAGTCGACCTTTTGTATGGAACAGCTGATATTTTTTTTGCTCCATTTTTTTCGCCACCTGGTACAAGTTGTTTGTAGTGATCAGTAGATAGCCTACTTAAAGTTCCGCTATTGACTTAGAGTGCACCCTGTAGTGTGAGTGAAGGTGCCACTGGACGCTGTATAAATCATCTCATTACGTAGATGCAAAGGCCTTAGTTTTTTTAACTTTTCGTAAGCAAAAAACTAACACTTTCCATACATAGGTACGGTCGGCCACAGTCACAGATACCCCATGGCAGCTCTTACCGCGCGCCGCATAAGGGCTCCAATCGAACAAAAAGGGGTATCCTAGCCTGTGGCCCATTGTATATTTTTGGGCTGATCCTCAGTGTGCAGTAAATAATATTCCAAATAAACAAAAAAATATATTCCGATAGAACTCACCAAACAACTAACAACCTGAGAAAAAAGTGTGTTTAAATCTAAGTACTACCTAAGTTTTTAAGATGTAAGGTGCAATGTTTAGCACATAACCATGAGCACTTACTTAGATCTTTTCGCCCAAAATGAAGTATCAAAAGGCTCGGGGATCCCCGTATCAGCTTGACCCGTGCTTGACCCTCATTAGATAAAGATCTCAAAAACGTAAAAGGGGTATGCGGTACGTTCCCAAATCACCCATATGTAGCTGGTCACTTAAGAAATGTTTGGAAAATAAATAATGTGGGTCACAAAAATATATTCAAATGGTATCCCTAAAGATATTTTTTAAATATTAATATAAAATATTTTTACAAATTAATTAAATTGCAGACCATATTTTTAAAAATGGCTGCATATGAAAAAATTTCATAAAAAGAAAAAAATATATATAAAATTTAATATTCAGGCACTTTGGGTGTGTAATATTTTTACGTTTTTTAACATGATAATAATTAAGGCAATTAAATAAAGTTACCTGCACCGGAACGCCCCTCCAAACCTTTTTGAACCCAAAGAGGTTCTGAAAACGAATGAATTAATTTCCTCTTACGATTTTATGAAGGGTTTACATCACTTCTATTGTAAAATGAAAAATTTTGTTTTTAAATGTTCTCCATTTAACTATCTTTTACTTTATTTCTTTCCATCGTGAATAAAAGTAGAAAAAAAGTTGTTGTAAATCACAAATGTAGTACCTAGTTGACATGTTTCAGGAATAAAGCTATTTAAAAGTTACTCTATAAAGCCTGCAGGAATTTTCTCAAAATGTTTTCCTTCACCTGTTAGAGAGTGGTAATAAGTAAGTAGAATATTAGAGACACAAGTGAGAGGTCTCAGGTTCAAATCCCGACGCGGACCATAGCTTTAGTTAACTAGCTTTTGCCCGTGACTTCGTCCGCGCAGACTTGGTATTTTTTTCCCGTTATCACAATAAAAAGTAGCCTATAGCACACAGTGATAACGTAGCTTCCCATGATTCCCTGATTGGTTCGACTTCGGCTCATAGGCGCCCTGAGGGTATTGGAAAAATGTTTACGCCAACCGAGCGGTTAATGAAATAAATTTTAAAATCAGATATGTAGTTTTTTACCCACTACATACAAACATACTTTTCCTCTTTATAATATTATAGGTAGTGTAGATCAAGTAAATTTGTGAATTCGAAAATCATACAGACTAAGTGTAAACGGGGCATAGAATCTAAAGGCGTGTTCAACCCGCGTCGTTCTACAAATTCCTCCTAATTAGGCGCTTGTCACGTCGCACCCTTTGACTTTTTAATTTGTTTATTCGTTACAACGTCAATTTAGGGGTTTTCCAACGTTCATCAGGGACCGTTTTATTTCTGTCGGTTTTCGTGGCATTTTCACTTATCTGACTGTTAGACCGCCAATTCGGAAAAGCTCGTGTGTGAGAAACTGTTTAATTTGAGTAAGTTATTCACTTAAATATTAATTTATTATTTCAATTATACTGTTAGTCTCTCGGTTCTAATGTAGGTGATCTCAGACAACAAAATCACCGACTTGAGACCTTGGCTAATGTCAATGTCAAGCTTAAGCTAGTGTCTCTTAATATTATTATGCTGACAGCTACTCAAGCTTTTGTTGTTGTTCGGTGATTTTATTTTCTGAGATCACTTACTTTAGCTCGAGCGTGTGCTTAAAAGTTTAAAAATGTTTGATAATTTGCTAAATTTATTATTTTATCCAAGAAAAACTACAATTAGCTTGTTGAATTTCGAATAGTTTTGAAATACCTAAAACCACGGTTATTTTTGCTAAACATGATTTTGATTTTCAAACCCCTTTCTATTTCCGTATCAATTTATAAATAACACGTGCTTCTTTTCGGCTTCTTTTCAAGCGGGATACTGAAACTGTATTGAGGTATACAGCTCAATACCTCAATACAACTTTGCTCACTACAGCCGAGCGCTTCTATTGTCTAAAAATTCCACTCAACCTCCGAGCGTCAAAACATTGGAAAAAAGCCCTTTATGAAATGAACAATCTTTTTTTTTTACATTTATAAACGTTTATTTTTACGGTGGATATTTTAGATAATACAGGGGTTTGGTCGATCGCTTCGCTGCACGCGCCGCCGCCGCGCCGCCCGTTCCAAATTAGCATGAATGCAACAAAACTTTGCAATAAATACTTTTTTCATCTCCCACGCTCGGAAAGTTTGCTGTTACTAGTAACTTACGATCGTGTAAAGGCCGGATTTAAACTATCTGCATTTTTGTGCGCTTCAAAATTTGAACGCGACGCCGGAACAGTTTTTCCCGCGCCCTATGGTGTTGAAAAAGAAAAAACATAAGTTTGCGACATCTAAGTAGATGCCAAATCCCGACAGAAAAAAGAGCCTCATTCATAGTTCGTTTACATGCGTATTTCAGCGAAAGTGATTGTTCCAGCCCATTCTCTATAGAAAACTGTGAATGTAAATGGGGCATAAGCATCTTTTAAAAAGGTAAAGTCACTCGCTACGCTCGTGGCTCAATTTTAGAAACCTTCGCTAGCTCGGTATTCAATACAAGCACTCTCCGCAAACAATAATTTTGCATTCTTGCATAACAAATAACTATTGTTTTTTCTATAGCTCTAACCCGTGCTAGGGAATATTTTAAATATTTAAAATAATATGTTGGAAAAAATCTCTCGGGACAGGACTTGCAATAAATGAATGTTTGCAATAAATAGTTTTCACTTTCAGTTTAAGGCTCCACACAGGCGCGTTTTACCGGTCGATAATATCCTATGCGTTATTGCGATATCTTGATAATTTTATTGAGATGATTTATACAGCGCCCAGTGGCACCTTCACTCACACTAGATGTTTTAAGAGACTTCATTATAAAGTCTGTGGAAGAGACCACTCGCCGCTGCAGTGCCTGGGACATTGTTTTAAATGTTATTTTCATTAAGGTTTTTATCGATCGCCAATTTACAGCATATCATATCAGTTAGGGAGTTTTATATACATCGAAAGAAATAGTTTTCTATGTCTGGGAGAAATAGATTTCAGTGAAAAGACCCCCATTTGTGTATTTAATTATAAACCTGCTGTGAAAAATGTTGCTGTTGTCACAATATATTTTTCGTCACAATTCAAGAAACAAAATCTCTCAAACCTGACGCATCATTCCTTGCTCCATTTACATCAGCATAAATCAATCCTTACGCCCGAAATGCAACCTTCACACCCGCACAATAAAGCCCATTTCAAATTCCCGGGGCAAATAGTTTAATACCAACGCGCCCGGCGTGCAATGAAATTTCAACCGTGCAATTTGGGTAATAGAGTTGATTTATGTTCGCAGCACAGAGAGTCGTTGTCCGACCAAGATAACAAAGCTGAAATTTGCATAGAAATAAACAAGGGATGATTTCCCACGATTTATGGACGCTCAGTGGTAGGGCAGTATCGGTCCTCCGAGATCTCGAAATGTTGAGATCTCGCTCGCTCTACGTGAAGCTTCAACAGTATGCGAGATCCCGTGAGGTTTGCGAGTTTGTACACTCAACTCTTAACGCAATTTTTCAATAATGCGCCAATACGTAGCGGTCGACACCACGATTTCGTAAAAGGTGGAATGTATGTTTTAGATTACTTCAAAAAGGACTAGATACTCCATTCACACGTAAGTTTTTTGTTTGTTTTTTTTTTTTGGTAGACCGATTTTGATGATTCTTTTTTGTATGAAAGGGTATACTTCCCGTGTGGTCCAATAAAAATGGTGAAGGTCTGATGAAGAACTTCGGAGATGGAGAACGGAACTCCTCAACGGACAGCAGCAGATCACTCGGAATCAGTGCAATAGCTTAATAACAGTGTACCTTTTCACCAGGGATGGTTTTTTTTTTGTTATTATCATATGACGTAGCCTAAAGTGAAATTTACTAAGTGTAGAGGGGCTCAAGTGCCTTAGTCTCTTCGGCAAAAATGTTTGTTATGATGAGTACAATACGTGGTTTCCCGCTTTGTTGACGGTCTTTTAACACCCCGTACATTTTCAAATTAAACGTTTTTTTTTTTTGCCGTAATCATGGATTTTTTTCATGCTTGCGAGATCTCGGTAACAATCTTTTGTGAGACTTCACTCTCTATGGAATAGGCTTGTAATCATAGTAACTAATGAGTGGCAAAGTCAGCGTTTTGTCCGATACTTATCTGCCAATGCATATGTAATTTTTGGGGGCTACAACGTGCCTAAACTGCTATTTGCCTAAGTAAGTCGTGCATGGTTTTGCTTCCCCCATTTACTTATGTCAAATATGAGGGGGGAAGTTATACCACTGATTATCAAAATATTCCTTTAGACTTTTGTTTTTCGTATTTTCTGATATTAATAGATTTTTCATCTCCCAGGCTCGGAAACAATGCTGTTAATACATACATACCAGCGTGGAAAAGCCTATTTTAAACTTTTTATCTTTATTTTTGCACGTTTCGAAATTTGACAGCGACATCCTAAATGGTGTATTGGTGTATAAAAAGAAATAGGTAAAGGAACTTTGACTTGGGTTGTTGATATTATGAAACTTCAAGAATACACGATTTGTTACATAATATTTAGCTCCGCGGTTATTTCGACATGATTGTATTATAATAGGTTTCCTGCAAATACAGAGTGTATAATTACCTATATAATTTATGGAAACCTTATAACTATGAAACTATAATATGGAAACTATACTATAGAATTTCGGGAAACTCATTTCACCAACCTTTATATACCTAATAATAATAATAAATAACTATTGTTGGAGTGAGTAAGAAAAAGCTTTTAATATGAAGATAGCTTATAAAAATAACACACAGGCATTACTCCCGCAACTTTTTGTGTGCTGCCATCGATAGCAGGGATTTTGATCTTTAGAGCGATGCCACATGGGCGTTATGTGTGCGTTGCGTTAGCGCTACGTCGACTGAGCGGTGACGCTCGGTCGATCTACATACAGGGTGTTAAAAGACCGCCAACAGACCCGAAAGGTACGCATACTAGACACCAATACAAAGTACTTTTTCGATAAATTATTGCTGGGAAATGATTTTGGTTGTTTAGGTTATAATTTTGGAAAATATTTTATCACGCAATGGATGTATAACGCAGAGAACTCATATTGCGCAAGCGTTGATATAAACTTTTTTTACTTACGCTCGAGGTGCCGATGTTAAGAATACATTGCGGGTTGCAATTTTAACGTCGTTTTATGCAAGAAATATTCATAGTTTTGATATGGCTTCTTGAGAAGAAATGTTAAGCACTCGATACTGAGTACATTTCTGCAAAAAAAAGTTTTCGAAAAGTCCGACTTTGAACCTCATTATCTCGGAAACCGTTGATTTCCCAGGCATAGTTCCTTGGGCAAAAATGTTCGATATGATGAGGACAATATGTGGTTTCCCGCTTTGTTGGCGGTCTTTTAACACTCTGTATAAATCTGAACGACATGCGAGGGAGACGAGGTGGGGAAGGGATCTGCGTTGAAACGACGGAGCGGCCGCAGTATTTAATAGCATATTATTATCTGTTTACGCAGCGCCGCAGCGCAGCGCTCGTGTGGCAATCACTGCGTTGAAATCATTCACAACGCCCACTGTGGCATAGCTCTGAGTCTGCGCAGACAAAGTCGCGGGAAAAAGCTAGTTTGTTATTAAGAGCACGCACTCAAAACATTTACAAACTTCACAAAATTGTTTGTTACTAAAAAAATCGCAAGTTTATCGCTGAACTTTCTCCCAGTCAAAACTCCAGGGGTCCGACAATTTGAATAGGGAAAGTTTACATCATAATCACTTAAGTACTTGCTTAACAAGCTTACTTAAGTATTAGCCTCTCAAACGTGATGGGCAAAACACAGAAGGTCAACTACGGGTCATCATACATACCTAGTTTGACGCCTATACGTATTGCCGTTTTTACGATACAGCAAAACCAATAAAGACACGTTTGTGTATGGGGACTTTACTCTAATTACTAGTGGTTCGCCCCGAACTGTGAATTCGCGAGTGTAACTTTTTGCTAACACCATTCGCGCGGGCGCGCGCGCATTGCATATAAACTTTACAACCCCTTATCTCGGCAACCCCTCGAGTAGACTGATTTGGCTTATGTTTAAACTCAAAAATTCTTCTAACTTCATTTACCCGCTTTTCAAATTTTATGACGATCCGACCAAATTCACTCAAGTTATCGTAACCATACAAAAGCCGGATTGATCCAGTAGACTCGGAGAACTTCTCTCCTTCGCTCGCTCGCGTTTTATTATTTAATTTTTATTATTTGTTGCGCTATCAACTAAAATAACACATATTTTGAGAATATTGCACCTATTATTACAGTTCCAAAGATACCGCCTTTTATATACTTAGATAGGACAGACGGATGGACGGACGGACATACAGCATAGGCGGATTTGTAGGGTAAGGAACTTACATAAAAACTACACGCATAGTAAATGCGAAACCTAGAATGTATGTAATTTCATACTGATGGAAGTCATTCTACAGAGCCCAGAGCCAAACTATTTGCTAAACATTGTTGTTTTTACGAAGAAACCTATACGCGTTTTGGTCTGCTGCCTTTATTTTAGTTTGTGACCTAAGTATTAAGTGTGTACTTAGGACCGTTGAAGATTTAATCTTGAGAATATTTAGATAGGATAAAGGAAAAGGGTGTCCCTTTTGCATTTCTGCAGCAAGTTTGTCGAACAAAATTCACATAAATGTAGAACTTTTGTCGCAAAGTTGGTTCGACTTGGTGATTGTTGTTGTACCACAGATTATTTTGGGGACGAAACACAATAATGTTGTAACTATTATACAAGGTGTTACAAAAGATCCTTATTAATAAATATGTGAACGCTGTGGCGGAAGAAAAGTATTTTTTAAATATTGTTTATTTTTTTAACATAAACGGGCTTTTATAGATTTAAGTTATGAAATTAAAAAAAATTACGTACTTACTTAAGAAATTTCTTACTTTAAGAGCTATACTTCATCGCCTTACTCGACAGTGGCGCCAACTACCGGGTGCACTTAAGTCGATAGCGGAACTTTAAGTAGGTTGTCAATTGATCAATACAAACAACTTGTACTAAGTGGCGACAAAAATGGAGCGAAAAAAAAATCAGCTGTTTCATACATTTGGCGCAGTACTGAGTCGACCTTTTGTATGGAACAGCTGATATTTTTTTCACTCCATTTTTTTCGCCACCTAGCACAAGTTGTTTGTATTGATATTAATCAGTAGATAGCCCACTTAAAGTTCCGCTATCGACTTAGAGTGCACCCTGTAGTGAGAACTAAAACTGTAGCCCTCATTGACGCACTCGCGCTACTATGGGGTACCCTATCGTGTCACTGACTGTATCTTTGACTAATAAAACATTACCAACCAACATAAACAATGCCGAAAAATCCTCTGGAATTAACCCAGCTACTCGCCATTGTCCTCAAGTTATTTTCCCGCCAAACAAATATTGTAAAAGGCAGCTGATCCTTCGCTGCTTGTTCAATGAAAAAACCCGCGAAAAAATATAACGCGCTCACTCTTTTGGAAGACAAATGGCGCCTTCAATAGATGAAAGAAACAATTTAGGGGTCCGCAGATAGTTTCAATGGAAACACCCTGCGGTATGAATATTATTTGTCATCCTAGTTGCATTTAATGAAACTACAGGGTGCACTCTAAGTCGATAGCGAAACTTTAAGTAGGATGTCTACTGATCAATACAAACAACTTGTACTAGGTGGCGACAAAAATGGAGCGAAAAAAATATCAGCTGTTTCATACATTTGGCGCAGTACTGAGGTGACCTTTTGTATGGAACAGCTGATATTTTTTTCACTCCATTTTTTTCGCCACCTAGTACAAGTTGTTTGTATTGATCAGTAGATTGCCCACTTAAAGTTCCGTTATTGACTTATTGGCACCCTGTACAATTATATTAACAATGTACCGGCTAATTTCAAATAATGATAATGATAATAACTCATTTATACAAAAACAATCAAGGTTATAAATATACTAAATTATAGAAAGCTTAACACTTTTATTTTGAAGAAATCCATAGTGTTAGTTATGTGACTGTAGGTTTTAAATAAAAAAAAACTCACCAACATAGATAATAATTTGTGGAAAAAATTTAAACCAAAATCAATTTAGGGTGGCATTAATATTCGTCTGAGATCACCTACTTGAGCTCGATCTCGAGTAGGTGAACTCAGAAGACATAGACATAGATATTTTTATTGGTAATATTCATTACAGGTCAGTACATTTTCGTGTCTATCAAAAGTCAGAAAGTCAAATGTTAATGTCAAGCCTTGGCTAATGTCAAACTTGAGTAGCTGTTAGTATTTTAATAGACACTATCTTGAGATTGACATTGACAATAGCCAAGGCTTGACATTAGCATTTGACTTTTCTGAGATCACCTAAATTAGTTCGAGCTTGAGATGTCGACTATTATTGCCACCCTAAATCGCATAGCAAAAAGTTTTTTCTACGCTTGTTGGACGTGAGCACTGTAGCCAGTCCCTTATGTGCTACGAAAAACAAGCTCTACGTAATGCTACGAGCGTATGTAGAGGTTGCATTAAAATAATAGATTATTTTATTTATAAGACCTTGCAATGTTACGCTATCAGCTTAGTTGGCCTGGCCTTCAGGAAAGAAATGTAGTTCTGTAAACTAGTAGTTCGCTCCAAACTATGAACTCGCGACTCCGTATCTCGGGCATTCCCTCGACTGATTTGGCTCATGTTCGAAATTAAAAATTATTTCTGTGTATTTACCCGCCTACCAAATTTCATGACGTTCCGACCAATGATACTCAAGTTATCGTCTAACGAACATTCATACATACATACAAACGCCGGATTGTTCCAGTAGATTCGGAAAACTACTCTCGTTTAGCTGGGCTCGTTCAATAAAAAAAAGTTTTCTTGTTTTAATTAATTGTCACCTTAATTGTGAACTACAGAACCCAGAACAATTTCTGAGAAACGACCACTTCTTACTCAAGAAAAAATTTATGAACTTATAACATCGGCTAATGGACCTACAAGGATCTAATTGAACGCGACTAACAGACTTCCCTTAATGCAAGTTATCCCTTACTGCAACGCCACTAAGGTGATATTCGAATGAAAACATCGTTTGCTACGTTCATTTAAATCTTTGTCGGACTTTTTTGACCACATCGTATGTGCTTGGTGATGTAAGATTTTTTTTCTGAATAAGATTGGGTATCGTTGAATATAATATTTTGTGATAGTGTTTAATAATGGTATCGTTGAATAAAAGAACACAATAATTCGTGATGTATTGGTAAGGTCGGCCACAGTCACAGATACACCATGGCAGCTCTTACCGCACGCGGTCTAAGGGCGCCAATCGAACAAAAAGGGGTATTCTTACGTGTGGCCGACTGTACTTGACTTACTCAATTATGATTTAGGAGAATCCTCGAAAATACTCATAATATAATAAAAATTCAGTCTGGCTTTTTAAAGGTTTTATAAAGTAAGCTACTTAACTGTTTCTTTACAGTGGCATAAAAGCTAATAGGAGAACAAAGTACACGAGACTAACTATAATGATACACAATGTATTAAAAATATTAGTGATACTCTTCCACTCATTCATGAATGTATTATCTTTAACATCCTCTTCATTTTGATTGTTTTGCATAAGCGGCATTGGCTGAGAAGAAGTCAGTAGAAAAACGTACTTAAACGGACTGTTCAAAAGTCTAGAATGAACTAATGAAAGCCATTTCGGTGGACACACTTTCCTGACACGCAGCAAATCCATAAAATATATCATTAAAAATACAATCAAAGATAATACGAGAGAACCATGTACGAATAACAATATTGATGGTTTATCTACACTGCTTTGTGGGACATAATAACTTAACTGGGTCAAGAAAATGAACTGGCAAAGAATGGTAAAGCAAATCACTCCAAAACGGTTAACATTTTCCACACCCAACACTAAAGACGTTACTGTAAGTGTCACTAAAACAAATGATGGGTACACTATAATAGCTGCAAGCCCTTTTGCTTCTCTGCCGAAAGTTAGAGTCAAAAAAATTGCGTTTTCTTTAGCAGTAGCTAATCCCGTGGTCATATTCGTAACTGTAGTTGTTACTTCGCCGCATTGTTCATCAATCAAACTCCAGCCCGCACTTTCTTCTGCTCCAAACACTGTTTTAGGTCTTTTACCTAAGAGTTTAAAACGTACCTTAGCTCCGTAATAATCTTCGTAGGCACCAAAGAATTTCAAGGTACAATTTTGGGTGTCAAACGGCCAGTTTTTCAATTGTGCATTACAGGTCATCTCCTGTCTGATTTTTGGCGCGCATGTCACTACACCATCGTTCGTGACTCTACAAGTCATGTAGTGTAAATCGCTTATGAATTCCTCTGAGGGCGAAAGGTTTAGTTTGCTGAAAAATGGTGTCCATATTTTGAAAGATGTTATCACCATAGCTGTTATATTGCCGTAATCCATTGGGTCCCATTTTAAGCGCTTGTCCCACCATGTTAATGATACCATGCTGTCTAGCATGAATAGCTCTAATGAATCTATGAATCCGAAGTGCTTGATGAAAAAAACTACGTAAACCAGTGATGCGGTACTGTTATCAGTGCTGTTAGTAGGTTCCAAATTTCGGCCATGGCAGGCGATTTTTTCCTCCAGTTTAGCTTCCCAGGATCTTTCCAGATTTCGCCGTTCTGGAGGACACTCCGACTGGGCATTTGCGAAAAATATCGCGCACAAGAGCAGAAACGGTGAACTGAGCAGGCTCATGTTTAGAGCCGGACTGATTAAAATATTCGCGATGAAGATAACAATATTGTTGTATGTAATTTGAGCCAGGCAACGCCCCTGACTGGTCTAAGTTTACAACTTTGCCTGGTCATGAATGTTCCTACAAAATTGACCTTGTGAACGTACACACAAACACTATATCCAAGACGGGTACACCGAGAGTTTCGCTATACAGTTCTGCAATCGTTCCTATCAACTGTTTTTGTTTTACTATTTTGTTCTTGCTGCAATCTGAAAATAAGTCAATGCTGATGAGTGTTAGAAACAAAGCATTTTTTTAAATTGTTTTATCTTATACATTGTTTTATCTTATCATATTCATTGTACATTTTTCTACTGAAATAAGTTCGCCGTGTACACTACCACTTTCTTTTATGTAATTTATGTTATAATTTTTTTTCATGTGTGCAATAAAGTATAAGTATAAGTATAAGTACATTCTAGTAGAATAATATAGAAACGCATTCAGTAGCACATTCACTCACACTAGATGGGTAAAGTGGCCATTCAGGCCCTGCCGTGCCTGGGACATTGTTTAAGATGGAGTAGGCTAACCCAGCATCTACATAATATACCATCCTGACAGCTTAGACAGCCTAACCCACAAGAAAGCCGTGTAGCCAACTAATCTGCGGGTTTCTTCATGATGTTTTTGTTTCCACGTTGAATGCAAAAAGCAATCGATTCAAAAGTTATTGCCGATGGGAGTAGATGAAAAACAAAACCCACTCCAACGTTAGTATTCGTACAAAGGATGCAGTTTTGACTGTCATTCAGACCAGGTTTGTGATTTAGCGGACGAAAGCGTTATCAAACTGCGCTCGAGATGTACTTGCACACTGGGTTACCAAAAATTTAAGGGGCTTCTTGTACTTCTGCACGGTTAAACTTACTTGTATTTATGTCGGTGTAGCCGACTAGTTTCGGTTCTCATTCGGAGACCTTAATCATGGAGCTGAGACGGCCCTAGCAACGCCGTGGCCAGTCTCAGAGTACGCGCCACCAGGCGCTGCGTGCGTCGACAGTTCCTGTGCGGGAGGACCCAGGTCGGGTATGGCTTCTTATGGGGCTTATGACAGTTCAGCCACCATTTTGTGCATTCTTTTTGGGAAAAAATCTGGTTTTACTTACAGTTTAGGAAAAGAAATAAACTGAAAAACCATCTCGTCTAGGCTATTAATTTAATCTCTATACCGCAATCAATGTAATCGCCCACAGATAAAGATCAAAATAAATGCAGGTGGCTGGATTTCAGTATACTACTACTTATTGAAATAATAAAAAAATACTTTATGCCTTCTATTTGAAAATTTCAAGAATAAGTCTCTAAACTCGCAAGTTCTGAGACCTGCAGCAACCCAAGTATGTACGCACACAATTCCTATCACGTGTCAGCAGAGTCTGCAAAGCTCTACCGTGTGCACCTGGCTATAGCAGTCTTACTAAGCCGTGCCTCTGCTGGTCCCCTGTCCACCATACTAACACTAGGTCCCTAGAAGCCACCAGAATAAATAGAAGTGAAAAAAGGAGAGTTTGGTTACGCTGACAGCATTTTGAACGTTTTTAACGAATCCAATGTTTTGTGAGGTGTACTTATAGCTTGCTGTGGTGATCTTTGGTCGCGTGCATTTGGTACGGCTTTGTAGGCGACCAAATGGTGGATTTAGTTGGTTTTCAGTAGTCGACCGCGCTTTGGTAGCCTACAATTTAGTGGTGGATCATAGGTTGTGATCCGGATACGCAAGGGATTAAGCAGAAGTAGTTAACACACCAGACATGATCATTATGTACCTACTTGTAGGCACACTAGTACAATTAATAAAAACAAACCGTATGTTCTTTTTCGATATTTTTTTTCTAAAAACAGACCGCGAACACTCTTTCTGAAACCTGGTTTTATCTCTTTGATATAAGTTCCTAGATTATATTATTATGATGATTATTAATTATGATCTAATAAATAAAACCTGCACAAGTAAAAAAACTGGCCAAGTGCCAGTCAGACTCGCGTACGCAGGGTTCTGTACCATTGTCTATAAAAATGGCAAAAAAATCACGTTTGTTGTATTAAGCCCTCTTAAACATTTATTTTATTCTGTTTTTTTTGTATTTGTTGTTATAGCTGCAACAGAATTACATCATCTCTGAAAATTTCAACTGTCTAACTATCACGGTTCATGAGATACAGCCTGGTTACAGACGGACGTGCAGCGGAGTCTTAGTAATAGGGTCCCGTTGGGCACCCTTCGGGTACGGATCCCTAAAAATAAAATGTTGAGTGACACAGTGACCATCTCGCCGCGCTGGGATCTACACTATGTTTAATATTGATTGTATCATACAGGTTGTTTGACAAATAGCAACGAAAGTCTGCACTATAAGAAAAATATTGCTTTTGGGGTTAGTCGGTACAGTCGACGCCACATCAATTTGTACGCACGTGCTTTAAAGTCAATTATGATACGGGTGACTTCGCAATGAAACTTTCAAAATCGAGAGAAGTATTCATCATTATTCGCTAAATTTCCTAAACCACAATTTAAATAAATCAAATGAGAAGAAAAAACCAATTGATATCAATATAAATAAAACAATATAACAAATTGCCAACAAAAAAAAAAATCCCAAAGCGCAAGCAGACCAATTTTTCATTAGCATCGCACCCCTGTAATATAACGTCTAAAAAAACATTCTCAGTAACAATGTGCGAGGCCTTAAACGAAAAGAGTTTCCTGAGATGCTTTGGAAAATAATAAAATACTGGTCCAAAATCATTTGGTCCCACTCAGCTAAAGTTCCTAAAAAGGTCGAGTGTTAATTTTGTGAAATCACAGTTTAATTTCCAATGTTAGAAGGAAATATTAAGTTTGATTGAAATTCCGATTTCATAATTCTAGTGGAATATCCTCGGACCATGGCAGTGACAGAGTGGCGGCCGAGAACTAGACGACGATCAGTCGGAAGACCAGCAGCCCGATGGTTGGACGACATTGTCACAGCGGCGGAGGGTCCATGGATGCGGATGGCTAGGGACCGTGAGAAGTGGCGCGAGGGGAGAAAGGCCTATAGAGGTGGGCTGATGATGATGATGATAATGATCCGCGGACCGGAGTTTTGTTTTAACAATTCCGCAATTTTCCCAAAATGGGCCGAGTTTTCCCCGGGACGAGTCGCCACGCAATTCTTTCTCCAGTCGCCTTGCGGCCTCGAGCGCTGAAGATAAAATAAATTTATTGCCAAGATTAAAGGCGACAGCCGCCCGATTGTTTGGAACTGTGTCAATCTGGACCCAAACGCGCGGTTTGGTCCCAAGTGACCCATTCGCATCACTCAGGTACAGGCTGACGAGAAAATTTAATAAGACGTATTAATGTGTGAAAATTGTGAATATTCTGTACAAAAAATGCGTACAGTTGCTGGTCAAAACCGGTTTATTTGTGGGAAAATAGCTCTTATCGAAATAAAAATATCTCTTATTGTCTTTCCTGTGGGCTAGGCCGACTAAGCTGTCAGGATGGTATAGGTGCTGGGCAAGCCTACTCCATCTATAACAATGTCCCAGGCACTGCAGCGCCGAGTCGTCTCTTCACCCATCTAGTGTGTGTGAAGGTGCCACTGAACGCTGTATAAATCATCTCATTACGTAGCTCTTATCCAAAAAACTAAGTATATTTTTTTTATTTCGATCCATCATGATCTTCATAATCCCATCACGATCGTAACATATTACGTAATAGTATTACAAATTTTGTCCAACCATCGCAGATCGCGGTATGATTTCTCAAAATTTGTGCGTAAATCAACTGGAATGAAATGAAATGAATGGATGTATGGAACCCTCTCCACGCGAGTTTAACTCGCACTTGTCTAGCTCGACGCAAGCCTTTAAAATGTCTTTTTTAATGCAACGTTTGGGAGTGGACCCAACGGGGAGTCCCCGGATTGCGCCCCAGCTACTTGTTACGATTGAACGCTCTGTTAAAATCGGACTTTTCCTCTGTGTGGATTTCTTTTTTGCGGAAATTGAGTTAGGCCGTTTTGCCTCGGAACGGTCGCGGGCATTATCAGTGGGAGAGACTATGATTTATGAGAAGCTTTCTTGTAATGGAAGGTGTAGGGATTTGTTGAACTTCGCTGCAAGAACGTAGCTTAAAATACAGGGCAATTTTTAAATACCTTTCTTCTAAACGTGATATCCAACAACTTTTGTTCGTACCCCTCCAATTTGTAACACCGCGCCACAAATTTTTACATAAATAATAGGTATTTACAAAAATAAAATTTAGTATAATAAAATAAAATTGCTCTTTTCTAAAAAAAACGAAGAACTAATGAAGAAATTCGCATCGACAGTTACTTGACTCGGTAGCTCAATTGGTAGAGCGCCTGCAGGGTATGGGAGAGGTTGCAGGTTCAAGTCCTGTCCCGAGTGAATTTTTTCAACTTATTATAAAAAGTTTAAAATAGGTATTTACAACCGAGAGGTTGCGGGTTGAAGTCCTGTCCCTAGTAAATTTTTCAACTTATAAAAAGTTTAAAATATCGACGTATTTATTTTATTTTATTGAAATATTCTCGGTAAAGTCGTTAAAAGTTAAATAGGACAAATCTCTCGAGATTTAAATCGTTAAAATTTCACTGCATTTTTTTTTTAAATTCATGAATGGATTCTGGTAAAAAACATGCATACGTACTTATAATTAGTCCATTTCAGCGCACACCGTATTGTTTGGCCGGAAACAGAATTTTACTGAATACATCCTCATTGACTTTCTACTTATGAAGTAAAAAAAACAAATGGTCCACTCATTTATAAGCTTCCACAACCAAAAGTTGCCAACTGCGACCCTATTAGTAGTAGTAGTAGTATAGTATTTAATAAAGAACCAAAGCACACAGTTTATAATATATAGGCTTGCCCAGCATCTAAAACAATGTCCCAGACACTGCAGCGCCGAGTGGTCTCTTCACCCATCTAGAGTGAGTGAAGGTGCCACTGGACGCTGTATAAATCATCTCATTACGTAGATGCAAAGGCCTTAGTTTTTTTAAATAGCAGGAAAGAGAAACTTACTTACTACTTATTAGCTACCCATATCCTAAATTTCCTAAAAAAACTGCGTGCAATGGCCAAAAAATGGGTTCTGCCTAAACATCATTTTATTATGTTACTAGTTGTGCCCGCGACTTCGTATGCGTTTTTACACATTTGACATTTAATTTAAATTCGACTGTGGAGGAAAACTGAAAAGGAAGGTTTTTTTTAACCCCCGACCAAAAAAGAGGGGTGTTATAAGTTTGACAGCTTTGTGAGTGTGTCTGTATAGGTACCGTAAACTGGGGTGAATAACAACATGTTTCAAGGTTTAATGCCATATATTTTTGCAAACCCGAGCTGAATCCTTCAAGTAATAACTTATAGATGCGAGTCTTGGATAGTTCTTTCGTTTCTAGTGACCCCAATACGTTAAACAATTTGTTTGAATAAATTGTCCATTAAAAGATTACGTGTTGCAATTCAGACTTTGACCGGGGTCAATAAAAACGAGATATGGGGTCATTAGCAACAGTTTTAAAATGTATGAGATGTGTTGTTATTGACCCCATAAGTCGTTGGTATTCACCCCACATGTCGTTGTTAGTGACCCCACATGTCGTTGTTAGTGACCCCATAGCGCGTTGTTAATCACCCTTTTGGCAATAAAATACTACCCTCTAATTTTAAGTGTACAGAAACTCCTAAAATACTCAATATAAAGCTTATCTCTTTGTCGTATCCTGTTAACGATGAACAAAAGCCATAGAATACCACAGAAAAACTGATCTTGTTGCCCTTTTTCCTGCCGAAAATAATAAAGTTTTTTTCCACAAAATTTCGTTAGCAAACTGTCAGTTTCAAAATGGCCATTTTTTTTTACTTACTTTGACAGCTGTCATCAAGTAGTGTTGTCAGAATAAATAAAAAAAGTATTGACCATAGACACGTAACTTTTTTATTGAACAATAGGCATTAGATTTTGCTTAAAAGTATTTCTTTACTTTATTCTTGAAAGTGTTGTTAAACACCCCTGTAGTTGCAAAACACCCCAGATTACGGTATGTGTTTATGAGGGTGTGTCTGTCTGTGGCACCGTAGCTCTTAAATGGGTGAACGGAAGCATTAGGTTTTTAAAAAAATTTGAAAGCAGGTTTTCTAGCGAATGTTCTTAGTAATGTTTTGTCTAAATTGGTTCAGCTATTTATTAAATATGCTCATTTGAAGCTAAAATGTCGGGGGTATTTTAATTTAATAGTTATTATTTCTTAACTTGCGGTAGCAGGGCTCAAAAGAAAGCAACAGAATAAAATAGAATAAAAACCCAAATCTAAACAATACATTTATAAATTTAATAATAAATATGTATTGTTTATATTAAGGTATCTCCCGTTTATATTAAGGGGTTTATATGTATCTCCCTCGACGTAGAGTGGGATAGATAAAGTTATAAGCCCATAGATAAGGTCTTACTCATTCTCATGCTAAGCCAGCAAGCAAAGCATACGGCTAATAACTCTGTCTATCACGCTCAACGGTAAACAATAGTTATTTGTTATGCTATAATGCAAAATTATTGTTTGCGGCGAGTGCTTGTATTGAATACCGAGCGGTGTTAAAAGACCGCCAACAAAGTGGGAGACCACATATAGTCCTCATCATAACGAACATTTTTGCCCAAGAAACTATGCCTAGGAAATCAACGGTTTCCGAGATAATGAGGTTCCAAGCCGGATTTTTTTTTTCGTTTTTTTTTTTTTTCAGTAATGTGTTCAGTATCACGTTATTAACATATCTTCTCAAGAAGCTATATCAAAATTATGAATATTTCTTACAAAAAACGACGTTAAAACTGCAACCCGCAATGTATTCTGAACATCGAATAGCCTAGATTGTGCCCAGAACCAGGGCTTATCACGGTTCTAAATTTGACTGAAAACTATTCAGCGGTATTCGCGTGATGAGGTAACACACAGACAGACAGACAGACAGACAGACAGACAGACAGACAGACAGACATAGACCGATTTTTTTGCATTTTTGTATTCAGTATAGTTTACTTAGTAACCCCTGCTAGTTTTTTTCTAAAAATATTCAATGTACAGAATTGACTTCGCTAGAGTTTTATTATAAGTATAGATGGGACGGATATAGGGGTAATTCCATGTCCACAGCGCTGGTGCTCTGCTAGAGCCCAGAGTTAACTTAAAATTTTTTTTGTTAACTCTGGCTCAGCAGCGCTGTCTCTTTCTTTACCCATCTAATGTGAGTGAAGGTGCCACTGGACGCTGTATAAGCCATCTCATTACGTAAATGCATAGGCCCTAGTAGGGAATGCGCTAAAAAACTTTAAAAATGTTGATCGAAGCTGGGCCTCTTGCTTTCGATACCCACTAGATTGTGCCACCGCGCCAAACTACAGAAATAAATTGAAACTGTAGAAACTAAAGTTAGGTACTTCAGAAAGTTAATTTTAATGTCTATTTTCTATGTTTTTCATTGTTTATCTTTAGGTTTCTTTCCCATCTCGATAAAGTAGTTCTTCTGCACACCATTATTTTTTCTCGTTTCCAATTTATATGTAAAATATTTTTGTTTGCATAAAATCGTCAATCACCATAGCGATAAAAGTTTTAAATTACTTTTTTTTCCGTCCGTCCAGCCTACACTGTTATCAAACCACTGCTGTGCGAAACTTTCGACTTGACATTTTTTGTTCGGTCATTGCGGCAGATTTATTATCCAGAAAAAAAAGGTAATAAAAAACCCTGGGTCCAAAAACCATCGGGGTTTTTTATTACCTTTTTTTAAATATTGATGAAATATTTTTGAAATATTTGAATAGTTGAAATATTTTGATTTATTCATAACTTACACTACCGGTTGCACTCAAATTCGGCGGGTTATCAACTCATCAATACTAACATTATTTACTAAGTGGCCAAAATGGGGCTCGAACGAATTTTAATCTGCCGTTGACTGCATAATTAAAATGTTAACAGCTGAATGAGAATGAGGGTACCACGCTCAGATTTACCGCTAGGGGCGCTAGTGTAGCGCGAGGTCAAAAATGACACTGTTTCTATGGGCTACGCGGGTTTATTATTTCTAACGAGAATAATGTTATAAAGATTTTTATAAGGTTAAAAAATTCGCTCGGGATAGGATTTGAACCCGCAACCTTCTTGCTAGCGAATTTTTTAACCTTATAAAAATCTTTATAAAATTCCCTAGCGCGGGTTAGTGCTTTAGAAAATACAAAAAGTGAATAATGTTGTGAATATCTTGCAATACCTACCCGAGATTATATTTTATGGCAAATAGCTACATTGTCCCACTAGTTTAAGGCGCCGTGCATAGTGAATCTCCCGCGCACAAAGAAAAATGCACAAAATCGATTCCTGTATCAAGTACACTAAACAAAATTTAAAATGTTCACATATTAAACCCTATAATTAGGTGAGACCTATCTAAAACAGCCAGTTTCGTGATGACATTCATAAACATTTTGAAGATATTATATTGCTTGAAAAAAAACAGGCGGCGCACTTTTTTCAAGCAAAATATCTTGCAAACTGTTATTGATATCAACATAAAACTGGCTGTGTTAGATAGGTCTCAACTAATTCTAGGGTTTGATATATGAACATTTTCGATTTTTTTTGGTGTATTTGGTACAGGAATCGATTTTGTGCATTTTTCTTTGCGCGCGGCCTAATTCACTATGCCCAGCGCCTTAAGTTATCGTATAAGGTAGTTGCCACTCCAGGGGCCTTAACCTGTAATGCAATGGCGTGTCGATGGCCTCCCAGCAGAAAGACAAAACCGGGTTTCCGGGTTAAATCAACATCAACCGGGACCAACAGTTTAACGTGCCTTCCGAATCACGAAAGCTAAATCTTAGAAACATTTTATAATATACCTTGTCTTGTTTTTTTTGACTTGTATTCAGTCTACAGACGAAATGTAAGGATAATTTTTATCCTTTTTATTTGGTTTTTCTAAAACAAACAGCTGGCTTTATTATGCCGCTTTAAGCCATAAACCCATGATAATAATTTTCACAAAATGGCCGAGGTAATTTACTTTCTTATCACAGCAGCTTTCTACAAAGCTTCTTCATTATTTTCTAAGCCACCCGGTATGAAGGAGGACCCCTTCAGAGGAATGTCAACCCTATCAAGATGGCCATAGCAGTTCTATCGCCTCGGACACATCTTGATCTTTCATTTTGTTTAGTTTCTCCGTGGTCGTTGTTTTTTTACAGACTTCAAAAAAAGAGGAGGTACTCAATTCGACTCTTTTTTAATGTTTGTTACTACAGATTTTTTTTTCTAAGTGAACCTATTTTCAAGCAAAGGTATACTTCCCATGTAGCCCAAAAAAATATGATGAAGAATTTCGGAGATGGAGAACGGAACTCATCAATGGACAGCAGCAATCAATCAGATTCAGATTCATGCATTTATTTGTAGGTACTTCTTGTCACACACAATAATTCATAACAATATCAGAAGCAAAAACCCATTACTTAGATTACAACAAATAAGAAAAATTCATAAAAACTTAGAGCTAACCAAATATTATGTAAGTACACAGGTGTGCCGCAGCAGTACAAAGTGGCCGTATTAACTACAATTAATAGTTTATTATGACAATTCGATGTATATTGCGTAGCCGATTTGATATGAGGAAGGTTACAAAAAAGGTTTGTATACTTACCGACCACTCAATGAATATCGAATTGTCATAATAAACTATGAATTGTACTTTTATGAAACAGGCACCTGCTCGAGATAACAGATCGCTCGGAATCACTTGGAATCAGTGGAATAGCTTATAACAGTGTAGGTACCTTTTCACCAGTGAAGTCGGGTTTTTATTTGTTAATATTCTTTTATTCTTATAACGCTATTGTTGTGAAAAACGATTCTACCTACACTTGTCGTAGTATCTTCATACTGCAAAAGCCAACAATCATTTTGGTGTAGCAATGCCACTCGGTAACGGTGAAAGAAAACTTCAAGATTGTAGAGCCAACAAGAATTTTTCCTTTCTATTTTTAAATTAATTGAATAATGTACAATTGTTTTTTTTTTTTTTTTTTTTTTTCTAAAGCACTAACCCGTGCTAGGGAATAATTTAAACATTTATAATAAGTTGATAAAATTCACTCGGGACAGGACTTGAATGAGCATTTCGTCTGCAAAGATGAACGCATTGGGTGGTGTAGATAAGTGCAAACTCATCACACCAGATGGCGCCCCCCGTCCAGTAGACGGAGACTAGTTGAAGAAATTCGCATCGACAGTTACTTGACTCGGTAGCTCAATTGGTAGAGCGCCTGCACGGTATGCGAGAGGTTGCGGGTTCAAGTCCTGTCCCGAGTGAATTTTTTCAACTTATTATAAATGTTTAAATTATTCCCTAGCACGGGTTAGTGCTTTAGAAAAAACAAAAAGTGGTTAAATGTAGTGGCAACATCAAAATTCCAATGAGCATTTCGTCTGCAAAGATGAACGCATTGGGTGGTGTAGATAAGTGCAAACTCATCACACCAGATGGCGCACCCCGTCCAGTAGACGGAGACTAGTTGAAGAAATTCGCATCGACAGTTACTTGACTCGGTAGCTCAATTGGTAGAGCGCCTGCACGGTATGTTTTTTTTTTGTTAAATGCTTTAAAAAGTTGCATAAAATATCATTGATTCTTAATAAGCATGCAATACAATGTGAAATCCGGGGCGTGCTGAAAATCAGCGCTGTGTTGATGGAGGCACACACATGATTTAGCTGAGCACCGGTTTTATCATTGGCTGTTTGTTCTTTAATGTTGTCTATTTTGGTGTTTTAAAATGATAAATAAACTTTTTTCACTTTCACTTTCACCCTGCAGTGGGACATCACACAGGCTACATACAAATAAAAATTAATACCACTAACGGAAAGGAGGTATTCAAATCAAACATAGGTATACTAAACTTGTTTCTGCTAACCAGAACCGGTCTCGACAGCCCAAAACCGGTTTGTGCCGGTGCTAACCCGTGCGAGGCGGGTCGTAATCTAGGTGGATTGCCGCACAAGCGTCCGGCCTGCCGCCCTACAGGTGGTCTTATGGCTTGGAGACATTGGTTTCCAGTTGGGATTGTTTCTAGCTCAAAATTAAAGACCTATTGTAACTAGCCTTTCCGAAAATGGGCTAAGAGGAAGTGTTTTCTTAATTTTGATAATGTTAGTTATTATGGGATTTCTAATTATGTGGGTCTATGTGTACCTAAAACTTTGTAATCCTATTACAGTTTTGATTGAAAACGTAAGTAAATTTTTTTTAAGTATATTAGTTGTGTAGAAAACAACACTTCAATAATTTAAACTTCTTGATCGAAGCTTATCATTATTTTGAGGAAAAACATCCAACAAAATTATGAAGGACTAATTCATATAAATATGCAAGTTACTCCCTTACACATTATTTTCGTCAAAAATGTTCCAATTTCAAACCCAAACTTATCAAGTTGATTGCCATCAAGATATTCGTCTGCCATTAGAAAAGCGGCTGAAAAATGTTTGATAGTCCGCAGATTTCTGCAGCCAAAAAATATCCTTCTTAAGTATACAAAAACTAGGTAACGAAAAAAAAATCCCGACTACTAAAAACTAATAAACATGTCTTAAAAAAACAATATTTGAATACAGTTTTATTTACATTCTTCTCAATCGCAATACAAAACTATCCGTGACAATTCCATTGTATTTTTTTTAAACACAGGAAACATTTTATGGAATACAGTTGGTTTAAAATACCCGTCGGTATGGGCCGGCCAAAGTAATAAATTTATCAATTTGACCGACACTTTTGGTCATTATTCATAATTATCGGTCCATAGTTAATTAAGTTGCCCGTAATATAAGCATTCCACGATTAGCGAGTGGTATTGCTACTTAAAATTTACAATCCTACTATCCTATCCTATCCTTCTAATATTATATACACGAAAGTTTGTAAGTATGGATGGATGGATGTTTGTTACTCTTTCACGCTGAAACGGCTGGACGGATTTGGATGTTTGGAATAGAGGTAGCTTAGACATCATAACTACACATAAGCTACATATTATCACGCTTTTACACTTAAAAGCGAAGTAAAGCATATATCCTTTTTTCTGTAGTCCACGCGGACGAATTTGCAGGCAAAAGCTAGTAATTAATATAACAAACATACGCAGGTAAACTCAACAATATCATGACTTGCGCAAGTCAGGCAAAAAAAAAACAGCCTACTTCCACGAACAAGCAGAAAAAACCCTCCCATAATGAAGTGGAGGATGCTATTATGGAAATTGAGAATTGCGTCCATTACTTTTTGAGCGCGACAATTTTCGTGTTTGTAGCGATTTTTTTTCGCTCACGATTTCCGTGTATTTTTTTGGCGCAAAACGATTCTGCTTATTTGAAAACGAAACAGCCAAGTTTTACAGAAAATTGTGCAAATCATAACACAAACACTAGTAAATAGGTAAGTAAGTAAGATGTAGCCTGTACAATTGTACATGTCCCACTAGCTGGGCAAATGCCTTCTCTAAAAGAGAGAGAGAGAGAGAGAGAGAGAGAGAGAGAGTGAGAGACAGCTTAAGAGGGTGCAGAAGCATTATTTTCCCACACAAACGTAGTTCCGGTTTAATTTCTAAACTTCAGGCTGGATTTTGCTGAAACTTGGTTTATATCAGTAGATGACCAATACCGAAGTTTGTAAATAGTTTTTATAATAAAAAATTAGCCTGAAAGAAATTAGAGCAATGCGTTTTTCGCGCCGAAAAAGGGGTTACTTTCAGCTGTTATTTACTTACATTATAACACTGCCTATTGGAGTCTAACTACCTTGGAAACATCAATTATGTATTGTACTTGTCAGAAAAAAAAAAGATTTTTGAAATAGCTAATAAAATGTAGAAATGGCAGCGGAACTACGAAAAAATTTGGGAAAATAGATCTATTACATTACAACTACAACTAAATACTCGCGAAAGGACACGAACACACGTAGACTCATACAGGCCGCATTGCCTCTCACTTTTCCCGCGCCCCGTCTCGCTCTGGGTGAAACAGCTATAGAAAACAGTGTTTCACGCGCTTGGCCGTCACTGAGTTCCCACGGTCCTGAAGGGGCCTCTTAATCACCACGCGTGCTCAATGATGGATTGGCGATTTTCGCGTTTGAGGGTATAATGCTTCATACGCTCCGGTTTCTTAAAGATGTTTTCCTTCAGCGTTAGCGAGTGGTATTGCTACTATAAATTCACAATGTACGTAACTTTGAAATACTAGGTACAACTAAAAACAACATCGTTTCGTATTTTATAAGTAAAGAAACAAACCTGCCAATTATTAGTTTTAAGTGTGTGCAGGTTCAATGAACACCTTCTTTTCTATGTCTTTCTAAATCAAAGACATACGATTTAGAAAGACATAGAAAAGTATGTCTTTCTAAATCCGCTTACATAAGACGCGGGAGTGGATTTTGTAGAGAATAGAGGCGCTGTACACACGACAGCACGTCGACCCTTACACGCTAGCACTCTTCTCGGTTACATTACGGGCAACTTTACAACAAAAGTGTAGCTCTTACGTGCCGTCGTGTGTACTTCATTTTAGCCAGACCTTCTATTTCCACTAATCTACATCGAGTCCTTGTAATGAGTTTCGATGTAAAAGGGTATTTCTCCCGTTCCAATTTATTTGATGCTGTTTACACTTTATTTATATTGGAATCGTATTTGTGTCGGTTCCTTTTGAGCCGCTGGTTTTTGTGCGAAACACAATTATGGTATTGTTCGATGATTTTCATTCGTTTAGTGGAGGCTTTGATTTCGACGACAAAGTGTTTTTGTTAGGGTATCAAAAAATAAGGCATCCTTAATAAGTTGAATATCACGGATCAGATGTGGGGAAAACTTTGTTAGGTATAAGGAAAAATGATCATGTGGCATTAATAGTCGTTAGCTCAAGCTCGAGCTCAAGTAGGTGATCTCGGAAAACAAAATCACCGACTTGAGACATAAACTAGGAACCACATGAATTGAAGCTAAAATGTCGGGGGTATCTTTTTATTATTTAGTAGTTAAACTATGAAGTTAACTGGCAGGATCACAATACTTACAAAAAACTTCGGGTTTCCTCACTAAAAGCTCGCTAATAATAACAAATAGTTTCTCTTCAAATAAAGCAATGCTGGATTAAGACAAATGAGCTCTCGAGGGCATCGGATCGTCGAACAAGTAAGGAAAGTTCCCGCGAAGTATCGGCAAAAGATTTTCAACGGGCAGTTGCCTTTGGGTCTTGCGTTTTGTTACTATCAAAAAAACTATTTTAGGTATTCCTTCACGGTTTCCGGAACTCGAATGTTGATCAAACATGAATCTTAGAATAAATTACAGCACAACTTGAAAAAAAACCTTTAACCCCACTACGGGCTTTTTTATTTTTCATAAGCACTTATCCGTGCTAGGGACAATATATTTTTTTAGACATTTATACAATTCGTTCACCACACACAGCACTTGAAACGGGTTGAAAAATTCGCATGGACGGTAGCTCAATCGGTAAAGCACCTGCACAGCATTTAAGAAGTTTGCGGGTTCAAGTCTTGTCCCGAGCAATGGTTTTAACCAGCAAGCAGAGCGACCAAATTAAATAAACGTTTGAAAAAATTCCTGCTTTGAAGTTCGGCGAATAAGTACCAAATGATGTATAACTCATTCTTGTGGTAGTTTAGGCACTGTACTACTGCGAATGGCAAAAATCAAATACGGAGACCCAAAGGGCATAACAGAAAATTTCCGACTTGTGAAGAAAAATATATTTCCAACTTGCAGACTACAGAGATTACGTCCAAATCGACAGTGAAAGTTTAATCCTGAGAAAAAAGATGGCGAGAAAACTATTATTTCTTTTGCTCTTCTTTTTTTCTCTCTCTGTCCTAGAAATGGCTTAGCTATTAGCCATTTTTCCTGAAAAAAACTTTGCGATGTGCTTTTTCCGGGGAATGATTTTTTTTTCAACAACAATGTATTTTTAATTGTACAGTCGTACTTGTATTTTTTTATTATTGAAAAATTTCAATAGGAATTTCATAACGCCGACTTATCTGAAAGGAATATATTATGATAACCATTTTCACTTAATTGGCCCCACGTTTTACGTCAAAAAATATCGACTTAATAAAATATACAATATCCGCATCGCTCACTGCATTTTCCAATTGTTATAAAATGTTTCATTTAGCCCAGGCTTCCCCCATGGCGGATTCCCGTCAAATGGGATTTTTTCCCGTGGCAAAGATTGTTAATGGCAGAAGGTTAACTCAGTTACTATATGAATAGTTTGTAGCGGTGCTTGTCCCGTAGGTACAGAATGTTGGATATGTCAGTGGGATATTGTCAAACCAGTGATATTATAATTTAACTAGTGAAATTACATTTACCCAAAACTTTGTCAACCGCCTCCATTTCATACAATATCACGGGCTCATTTCAGTGACATTATACTTTCACTAGACTCACGCAGTGATATTGTAAAGCAGTAATCATTTGACAATTTCACTGTTTGTGCAAGGCCATTAAATTGTCAGACGGTCAATGATTGATCCGTTTTCAATCCCTGCGACAGATATTTAAGCTTGAGATCCCAGGTTTGAATCCCGTTGCGTGCATGTAGATACCTATGACTTGTTTATTTCAAAGGTACGTACCATTTGTGAAAATTTTATTACAATACCACTCGCCTCCTGTGAAGGAAACCATCGAGAGGAAACCTGAGCGTGAAAATCGCCAATCTGTAATGGGCACGCGAGACAATAAAATTATTATACAGGGTGTTGTTTTGTAAAGTTACACCCGGCTCAGGGGTGATTATTTACACGACACTAAAGCCAGAAAAAATATAAAAAAATAAAAAAAAATCAGTGAAAAATACCCAAAAATAATTAAATTGTGGCCGCCCGTACTATTACACTAACGCTAGCAGCGAGTCGGGCGCAACATCGCGTGCGCGCTTTGAGAAAGCGGGGGTGTCCGCACGTCGCGGTTATTATAGAACAACTTGAACAAGGTGATTTAGGCATCAAAAAATTTTTAGAAAAAAAAAGAACTTGTTTTTAGTTTCAAGCGTTACTCAAACTATCGTCCCTTACTCGGGTGTTACTGACCAAAACAACACCCTGTATAATCCAAAGTAAAAACATAATTAAAACTTTTTGTTAACTGTTTCCTGTTTATAGCAAGTTACCGAGCAACTGATAGTGTTAGTAGCTAAATATTTATCGCCAAGGTCAAAAATATTGTGAATATTAGCTGGTAATTACTGCACTTTGAATGCGCATTCTAGCAAAAAGATATTTTCCACTCTCGAAAAATCTCCCTTCGTGATTTCGTCTATCGATTTGTGGTCTTTCCTAGCGGCAGAATATCAGAATAGCCTCTGCATCCTATAAATTAACTATAAGTTAACTAACTAGGCCTTAGTTAGTGAACGGCCGCGGAGTTCAATATTAGAATTGAACTCCGCGGCCGTTCACTTGGAATTAAATTAGCTACCTACACAAATTAATACTCGTACACTAGGAAGGCTGGGTGTGTGGCCTTAAATTTGTATGGAGCTGATGCAACTTAAAAGACTATACAGGGCAATTTGTTAAAAGGATTTTTTTCTGAAACACCCCAACTTATAAATGTGATTTCCAATAACTTTTGTTCTACGACTTAGGTACTCGTAGATGAAAGCGCAATATTAAATTATTATAAGTAGGTACCAACTTTTAAATTATTATTATTTATTAAATTTAAACTAGTTTGTAAAACAATGGATCTCAGTTATCTCAATAATAAATATATCATTATAATGTAGCAACTCTATATTATTATATTCCCGTTTGTGGAATTCATCCAATCAGCGGGCGGCTTTAGATTTCATGAAGGAATGTTTTCTGTTAGGTTTATCAACGGCAGTATTAAAGGCAGTCACAAAACAAACAGATAAAAACATCGATTTCAATATAATGCCCCTTTTTTGACATTTTCGACCTCCCAAACAAATAAAATTTTTTCAGGCTGAAAGGAACGAAAATAAATGCTTTTTGTAAAAGCTATAGCCTCCTGTAACATTAAAGAAAAGGTCTGAGATGAACAACTAAACACTAGTTTTGATCGTAAGTAGTTTGAGCGTTTGACAATTTATTTCAGAAAGTTTCTACAGGGAAATTTTTAAATAGCTTTATTCCTGAAACACGTCAAGTTCTAAATTTGATTTAAGAACGCCCTGAAGCAGCGATTTCCCATACAAACGTAGTTCATTTAATTTCTAAACTACAGGCTGGATTTTACAGAAACTTGGTTTATATCAGTAGACCACCAATACGGAGGTTTGTAAATAGTTTTTATAAATAATAAAAAAATAGCCTGAAAGAAGTTAGAGCGATGCGTTTTTCGCGCCGAAAAAGGTGTTACTTTCAGCTGCTATTTACTTACATTATTACACTACCTATTGGAATCTAACAACCTTGGAAACATCAATGATGTATTTGTAGTTGTCAGAAAAAAAAAGATTTTTGAAATTGCTAATAAAATGTAGAAATGACAGCTGAACTACGAAAACATTTGGAAAATAGATAAATTACATAACAACTACAACTACATACTCGCTAAAGGACACGCACACACTCATACAGCCGCATTGCCTCTCACCTTTCCCGCGCCCCGTCTCGCTCTGAGTGAAACAGCTATAGAAAACAGTGTTTCACGCGCTTGGCCATCGCCGAGTTCCCACGCTTATACAGGGAACTCTTAATTTCGGCATTTTCAGCGCTGCCTTTGCGGCACGCTTTCATGCCCCTCCCGCGTTCCCTCTTAATATGCTGACAGCTACTCAAGTTTGACATTAGCCAAGGCTTGACATTAGGATTTCACTTTTCTGAGTTCACCTACTTGAGATCGAGCTCAAGTAGGTTATCTCAGACGGCTATTAATACCACCCTTAGATTGACAAGGCCTACTGTTTTAATGTTCAGTTTGTGCGTCGAGTACGGTTTGTTTATATTCAATAAGGATTTTCATTAGAGGCATCCTGCAGCGTTTTATGTCTTGGTGTGCCGCGCTCCTTCAGCTGATTCTTGGAACTTGAGCGTCGGTGGTGATTATACAGGGTGTATCAGAAAGGTCCTGTGACACTGAAAGGGGTAGCTTAACTCACCAATAAAAGCAACTTTTAGGTTCTATGGGACCAAGTGCGAAATCTCGAAAAAATATCTGCTGTTCCATACCTACTAAACCAAAGGTAAGAAGAAGCTGTTCTTTTTTATATTTCCCACTTTGCCCCATAGTAAGCAGAGGTTATTTACCTCTACATGGTTCTGCATTGCGATCCGAATCCGAACCGAATTCAAATATTGCTTACGCACCAAGCTCGATCTCTGATAATAGTCGCATGCGCCACACTACCCCTGCCCCGCTTTTCGGACCTACGTCGAACCGCGTAGACCTATACCTTCTGATGCTCTACAAGTCTAAAATAATTCAGCTGACAGGATCTCCTGCTATTCATTATCTATTATCCGCTATCGCCATGTTGCTTTATTTCACCGCTTGAAGCGAGATGCCGCTACACGATAGTGGGATAAAACTTTTACATTGAAGTTACATACGTTGTGCTTCCCTCTCTGGAGGCGACACCCAGTCACGTTGGCGCGCTTTTGGAAGCGCGAAGTGTGACGTTTTCCACACGAGAAAAGAAGAGGCTATGAGATGATTTATCCAGCGTCCGGTGGCACCTTCACTCACACTAAATAGGTCTTGCCCTTCGGCACGCAGCTAGCTACCGCATCGCGACTGTATCGATATGAACGCGCGTTTGAATCGCTTCTGCATCGCTTCATAAAGTCGCCGTGGGCGAGGGCTCTAACCGCCACACATACTGGTATTTGCACGATCTACGCGGCCAAAAGTCCGATATCCAAATAACAAAAACAACCATGCAAACGAGTCCCACGAACAGAGTACAAACCTGACACCACTACCCATCCTCATTCTACCCGCCAACGCGCAATCCGAACGCGTAACGTCAACCTTTGAACCGCCTAAGTTTAACACAGCGTAAGAATATTCTTACGCTGTGTTAAACTCTCTAGTTTGTCATATGACAAACTACGTATTAACAGACATCAACATAACCAGGGGCGCGAACTAGTCTCAAATAATCCGGACGCGGCGACAGAGAGTCCACTAATGAGCCCGATTGCCGCGAAATCACGAGCTTCGGGCTACAATTGCGCGCCGCTGACAAATTTAGCTGACAACAGTCGGGGCGCGGGCTACTCACGATTACGACCGAATGTACAACATTATTGTACACACCAGCAGAGCATATACCGGCGGGGGCGTCCGAGATATGGACGGTGTGGAAGGGCCTCAACCGGCTCATAGCTGGTGTAGCACGGACACGGGACGACCTGAAAAGATGGGGATTCCTGCCACCAGACGCCAGCACCAACTGCATCTGCGGCCAGATCCAAAGCACCCAACATCTACTACAGTGCTCAGACTCTCCATTCACGTGCACCACCGAAGACCTGCAGTGCTGAAAGCAACACCCAGAGCCATAGCGGTCGTGAAGCACTGGCTGCATGTCTTATAATTTATGTACGGAAGGCAACACGCTAGGATACCCCTTGGCAGCGGCGTTCAAATAAGTTGGATTTTAATTATGTTTAATGATCAAGAGTGTTTATATTTTTAATTTTGTTAGAATGACATTGAATAACTATAAAAATAAAACTACTTCACTGACGAGGAGATACACTGTTATTAAGTTACTTTACTGATTCCGTGTGATCTGCTATTGTCCGTTTTGGAGTTCTGTTCTATAACTCCGCAATGAAGAATACCATCAACTTTTGATTTTTACCTTACCATACACTCTATTAAAAATGGAAACATTAGGTTAAAAAAAATTTTGATACGTCTTATAAGTTCTCAAGATATTTAATTTTAAATCTAGCTGTGCGACGGGCGCGCGGTCATCGGCCGCTGTGACGTCACAACTCAACACGCACCCGACACATACAGCCCTTTGAATGAGTGTTACGGTGTGTGTTGAGTTGTGACGTCACGCGAGTTTGCCGCGCTCGTGCGAAAAACTCCAAAAGGACGGAAACTAAAACCGTCGTAACTTTAAAACTACTGGCTCGATTTGAAAGAAACAAAAACAATTGTATTTCTAAACTTTTAGGCCACACGATCATAAAGTTTCAAGTGATTTAACAGTCCCACGGACATTCTTCATTCTACAAAGTCCGAAAAAAGTATAGGTACCCTTCCAAACAAAAAAATAATCAAAATCGGTTCACCTAGAAAAAAGTTCTGAGGTAACAAACTTACAAAAATACGGGTCGAATTGAGTACTTTTTGAAATCGGTTAAAATCATCATCATCATCATCATCATCAGCCCACCGCTGCCCACTGCTGGGTATAGGCCTTTTTCCCCTCGCGCCATCTCTCGCGGTCCCTCGCCATCCGCATCCATGGACCCTCTGCCGCCATAACGATGTCGTCCGACCATCGGGCTGCAGGTCTTCCTACCGACCTCCGTCCAACTCTTGGCCGCCACTCTGTCAATGCCCTTGTCCACCGGCCATCTTCCCGCCTCGCCAGGTGTCCTGCCCATTTCCACTTGAGACCCGCGATTCGATCACCAACATCGTCAGCCTTCGTTCGACGACGGATGACGACGTTTGGTACGCGATCCACGAGTCTGAGGCCTAGCATGGCTCGCTCCATAGCCCTTTGTGCCACTTTTATACGGTGCATGTTATTCTTTGTAAGCGTCCATGTTTCGGCCCCGTATGTGAGGATGGGCAGAACACACTGGTTAAAGGTACGAGTCTGAGGCCTAGCATGGCTCGCTCCATAGCCCTTTGTGCCACTTTTATACGGTGCATGTTATTCTTTGTAAGCGTCCATGTTTCGGCCCCGTATGTGAGGATGGGCAGAACACACTGGTTAAAGGTCTTGGTCTTTAGGCATTGTGGGATCTTTGACTTGAAGACGTCGGCGAGTTTCCCAAATGCAGCCCATCCCAGCCCAATCCGTCGCTTGATCTCCTTTACCTGGGATTCTAGGCCAAAAGATAAACGATGTCCAAGGTAAACATACTCATCTACTACCTCTATGGGGCAGTTGCCAACGATAATGTCTGGCACAGATAGAGTATGGTTAGTCATGATCTTGGTCTTGGACATGTTCATCTTAAGGCCAATCCTCAGGGATGCTTCATGCAATTCTGCGAGCATGCACTCGAGATCTGCGGCGTCTTCGGCCAGGACGATGATATCATCGGCAAATCTTAGGTGTGACATAAAAGCGCCGTCGATTTTGACACCCTTTTCGCTCCAGTCGAAAGTCTTCATTAGGTCTTCTAAGACGTTAGTGAAGAGTTTGGGCGAAATAGTGTCACCCTGACGTACGCCCCTGTTGATCTTCACAGGGTCTGTTAAATCGTCGTAGCCTACAGTAGCCGCACCTGTAGAGTAGCGGACCGGTACAGCTCCCGGAGGATGTCCACATACCTCTTATTGACATTACAGCGATGGAGAGAATGAAACACTGCCCAGTGCTCGACACTGTCGAAAGCCTTCTCGTAGTCGACGAAAGCGAAGCATATGGGCAGGTTGTACTCATGGCATTTCTCCATCAGCTGTTTTATCGAGTGTATGTGGTCCATAGTCGAGTATCCACTCCGGAAGCCGGCTTGTTCAACCGGTTGGTACTCATCGAACTGGCGAGTCAGTCGGTTGCATAAAATCGGTTAAAATGCATGCATATTATTGTCTATTCTGAGTAGGCCCCCACCCGACAACGACCGACTGTCTCTCTGATTTATAGAGGTTGCCCGGGAAACGGCCCGCTAAATACTCGCTTATTTGATACAAACTAAGCCTTTGCTAATACTTTGGGTCTTTACATAATATTTTAGATGGAGTACTCTTGCCCAGCACCTATACCATCCTGACAGCTTAGACAGCCTAGTCCACAGGAAAGACAAGTCAATAAGTGTCCCAGGCACTGCAGCGCCGAATGGTCTCTTCATCCATCTAGTATGAGGGAAGGTACCACTAGACGCTGTGTAAATCATCTAATTACGCAGATGCAGAGGCCTTGGTTTTTTTTTAGAAGCCCCATTACAGTATTAAACTTCGGTTATTTCCACAATTTTTTTGTTAATAAAATCACCTTGACGCGGAGAGGAACAAACGAAAAACAAACTTTTGCATTTATAGTATAAGTTCAGATTAAACTTCAAGCTCAAGGGATAAGTTTCTTTACTTTGGACTTGGGTTGGTCTTTTAATATTCTGCATTTAGCCCGTTGAACTACGTGAGGAGAATATTTGGAGAGCCAGCGTGCGGACGGTGTAATGAGGTCACCGATTTTCTGTCGTTGACATTATAAGTCTGACAATAACAACACAAAGGTAGGTAACAAGACGGTCCGTCATGAAATAGCACAGAACAATCAGATCAAATAGTTTTTCTTTACATCAATGTATTCGAAAATGCATGAAAATAGTTTCGTCATGTAATTCCGGCTTAACAACACAAAGGTAGGTAGGTAATCGTATTAGGTAGTGACCACCCTTGATATTAAAGATTTTAGGCCGACCAAAGGGCCTCTGACATGGTTTAACGATGGTGGTAGGTAAGAATACTCGATGCAGACCATCCGCTTCTTTTCTTCTTAATCCATTCCTCATAGATGATCGCGACCATGTCTTGCTCACTTGGATTGGGAACAGATTTCCGTCATGTGGATTGGTCTTTATCGCATCAGATCATAATCTGGTTGGTGCCCTTCCCCTGGCGCGTTTCCATTCACCTGGCACCAACATCTGTGTCTCAGACCTCATGCTAAATATTATTTCTGGCTTTTAAGATACAGATCTCCTAGTTTAAGAGTCAGGGCTTGCTGTAAACCCATTTCTTTTTATATGTGCTATAAAGATATTTGAATTTAAATATGATCAAAGCTACGGAAAATTACCTGCGCGAGCTGATCCATAATGAGAAATGAATATTACCAATAAAAATGTCTAGGGCCCGGTTTCTGAATTGAGAATTTCACTAACCAAATGCTTAAGTATCGTTCTGTCACATTCTCTTGTGTGACACCTGCAGCAACAGAACCATATTTAAGCATTTGGTTAGTGAAATTCTCAATTCAGAAACCGGGCTTATGTCTATGTCTATGTCATATCGCGAGTGACAGAAAACAATGGAAAAGTCTGTTCTTCGCTGCTTTCAAGTTATGGTCCCGATCCTCAGCGTTGAGGGAACGTGTGTATTTTATGTAATAAAATAATATTCATGTTTTCCTGAAATTTCCTGAATTCCCGAAAATCATCTGCTAAGCGTATGAAACGGGGTCCGCAAGTTATGAGAATGTGGGGACGAAGTCACGGGGGTATGATAGTAGCCGGGCTGTAAGTACCTCATGTAACTGAAACAATAATAATTTGTCCTTTACTTCTCTCAACGTATATTACAAACAAAGCCTCTACCTCTTATTAGGTTATTTTCAAATGGAGTGTCCTTAGAGATAATTTAATTTTGATTAAATATACACGAATAGTTCCCTTTAGTAATAAAGCTATTGGTCCCAGGTTGGTGGTTTGGTTTTTAACATAGTTTTGCTATTGCTATTTAAAAAGTTCTACTTTACAGCTTTAAGTCTACCACTAACATATTTTCTGCCTGGATTGTAATGATTTGTATCAAAAATACATTAAAATTAGCTAGTACTATCTAATAATCTTTAAATATTTTTCATCTGAAGCATCATCATCAATTCCTGTCATCCCTAATCAGGGACTTAGAGCTCTTAGGGTGGTATTAATAGTCGTCTGAGAACACCTACTCGAGCTTGATCTCAAGTAGGTGAACTCAGAAAAGGCAAATGCTAATGTCAAGCCTTGGCTTATGTCAAACTTGAGTTAGCTGTCAGCATATTAATAGATACTATATTGAGAATGACATTGACATTAGCCAAGACTTGACATTAGCATTTGACTTTTCTGTGATCACCTACTTGTGTTCGAACTTGAGTCGACGACTATTAATGCCACCCTTAAAACAGTTTTCCATTCCGGCCGATTTTGCACCTTCACCTCAAGCTCGGTTAATCTCATCGCAAGTTGCACTGATCAACCTAATACTGATTATAAATAGTCCACGTGGGTAGGGAATGGGATGCGACCATTTGGAACTGAGAGGCGCGCGGTAAGCAAACTCGTGTCGAACCTTGTCGAAGTAAAATAAAGTGTATTTTCGATTGACTTCGACAAGGTTCCATCCCATTGTCATCGCACGCGGATTATACGGGGGCCCGCCGTCTCTTCCATGTTCCAGTTGGACACCATTTCAGTGCTATTTTGGAGGGGTGGTTCTCGCATAGTATGACCTATCCAACGCCACTTTCGCAAGATTGTATAGGTAAGTCTGTCTTTACTTATAAAAAACTAAAAAGTAATGTAATTATACTATTGCGTAAATGCGTCAATTACCATAACATGCGGAACGGCACTAGCCCTCAGTCGCGGTAGATTCTGTCAAAATGCAATTTTATTTCGGGCGTTCGGCGTTACTGCCGTGTCAGGTAATAAATTAGAGCATGTGCGAAATATACCGATACGTCGAACTTCAATAACGAATAATTGAGACAGAGGTACAATCAGCGACTTGCTAGGATACCCCCTTTTGTACGACTGACGGCATTGAGGCACAAGAAATGTTTGGTTAGGGTTTTCTTATCGTTTCTTTTCCTATCTGTGTGTATGTGTCTCCCTCTTATTTTTTCAAGCGCGATATGTTGCTTTAGGTACGATAGAGGTAATAATATATTTGGTGTACAATGAAGAAATACCTATACAATCTATCCACACGAGCAATTCTTAACCCATCATGGTTCCCTTCATGGTGACGTCAATTAGGTATTATTTGACTTAATTTACATCGTTGTTTACGCCGGTTTGCCGCCCCAGTATTTTCAACCCAAGTTTTTCAAATAATTGACTAAACATACAACGCAAAACTAAATTACGTTTTGAAAATACATATTGACAATAAAAACGACTGTTTCTTAGATAAAGCTTTTTTTGTAATGAAAAATTCTCAAAAACTTCTCTCTCAGTTAAGCCATATAAGCTGTACTTTCACGGCAATAAAATTTCAGTTTGTGCAAATAGGGCGCTGCCATTTTTTTATTGTTTTTTTTTTTAACAACAGATCTTATACCGCGGGCGGGATAAATTTTTGCAAGCGAAAAATAAATCCTCCGCCGTAATGAAAGTTGCGAAATTATTTATTTTATTTTATCTGACAGTTAATTTATTGATGGAAGTTCTCCTTGTTTTTGGGAAATGAGGAAAATAATAAAGTATATATAAAAATATAAAAATTACAATATTAATGGACGTCCCCTTAGCTCTTAGGTGAAGTACTAGCTTTAGAATTTAAATAAGCAAATGTATATCTTTAAAGACCCCAGAAAGGCAAAGGCCATGAATCATGGGCCCCGGAGGCAAAACCATCCACAATATGATATCTTTGGGGCCTCTCCTGGGAGTATGGGGACAAAACTAATATGTCACGACAAAATATTAACTTGCTTGCGGCATCAGAGGCCCTAGCATGGAAGTCGTAGACTCAGCTTTTGTCTACGTCTACTCTTTGTAGCTATGAAAAAGATGAAGCCTGTACAGTATGCTTAGCATGGTCGTTTTGACACTCTCTCGAACTCGAGTGACAGACGTGCCATGTCTATTGTGCGAGCATGGCAGGCGGGATTTGAGATGGCAATAGATTAGGGTCATGTCGAGCAGAAAGTAGATATTGCAATTTTTAATAAAAATATTGTATTTTTGTCTCCATCGCCATGTTGGCGTAGAGCCAACTCGAGCCCGACCGACCAGTTGACAGTTTTGCATAGAGAAGGGCCTATCTCGGGCTTACCATGCTGCACGTACAGGCATTGGGTCGTCTCTCGACCCATTTATTGTGATTGAAGGTGCCACTGGACGCTGTATAAATCATCTCAATCCGTTGATGCAAAGGCTTAGTTCCACTAGTTGGGCAAAGGGCAAAACTCTAATAATTTGAATTGCCTTTAAGTATGTACTGTGATGGAATCTTAACAGTAGGTACACAACTCCCCCCCCCTCCCCCCCTGAATCTACTGTAACAAGAGACATTCCATGCATTGTTATGTTCTGTCTAGTTACAGTTTTTGATGATATTATTGTTTGAAATGAGAGAAGTAGCGCCATCTATTTTTTTACCAGTGTAAGGTCCCGTTCAGAATGGAAGGGATGTCCACGCCCAAATCGGGAGGGAATGAATTAGGAATCGAATAGAAGTTGTGTGTACAGAATCAACGACTCGACGAGCATGCACGACATTGTATGGAGGCGACGTCCGACTTAGAGTGCAACTTCGGTGTGATTGCCGAGATTACTGTTCTATCGCAGGGCTGAAATTTACATTTTTCAGAGAAGTGAACTTTAGGGAGCCGATAATAAGCATTTAAATCACATGACGCTTTCGATGGAAATTCACCAAAATTCATAAAACTGTCACGTTTTTTCATTCGCTCTCACGAGAAGAAACGTGTAGAAACCCGATTACAAGGACCTTGTTGCTTTGTAATAAAGGTTAATATTAAATGGTCCTTAAAGTAAGGTTGTCAGAAATAGAAGAGAAGATTATTTACAATTTCGTCAAACGAAATTCAACGCTATTCCAAGCAGCCTAGAGCAGTGCAAATTTAGATTTGAGCTGACATTTTCCTGTGTCTTAGTTATACGTTGTCATTAAATACACAAATTTATTGGCCTTCTGACAGCTTACATGTTCCAGTTTGCAACGTGTTGACAGAAAATCAGGCGGTTCCCGTTAGGACCCTGTAAGATTTAAATTAGGTTGTATGAAAAAGGGCTCAAACGATTTTACAAATCTAGATTTACTTTTATTCGATTAATGACATCAGTAAGGGAAAAGATTTGGTGTCCTTGTAAAACAAGTGCGATATCAAAGATGAACTATACTGAATTATCCACCATTAGATTCTTCGGCACACGAATTACACAAGCTATTATCTGTCTTAATTTTAATAACTTAGAACTTTATTAGCGATTACAGTACAAAAGGAATGTCAAAGGGTCTAGACTGAAACAACCCAACATTTCAGAAAAAATTTGGTAATCTTTATGGATTTAGAAGGGCTTGGGTTTTTTGTGCCATTTCTAGCTCGTCCACTTCAAGTCGTAAATTAGGGGGTCATAAAATAGACTATTTATTGCTTTCCTGTGGGAGGAGCTTAATTCTGACCGAGCTGTGAAGGGAAATCAGGGAACAAAATTGGGCAGTGAAGTTTTAACCGCGAAAGAGTAAAGTCAAACTTTGAAACCTGAAAGGTCTAGACTTTCAGTCCCAGAGAAATCAAGTAAGCTTGAGTCCTGGAGGCTGACCGCGCGCGAAACGTTAGTGAACAGTGTGTGTATAAATTATTTCACCCTATTCGGTGGACTTCGCGGAGTGATTCAGCCAGAAGGCATGTTTTTCGAATTTTAGTGTAAAGGTAAAAATACGTTGAAAGAGTGTAGAATCGAGGGGCGTCCCTGTCTGTGCTTTTGTTCCGCGAAAGTGTTTATAGCGCGAGTTATTTATAATTATTCAATTATTTATTAGTGTATTGTATGGTATCTAAGTACTGTATTTATTATATTCTAACAGTTTTGAATCCCTCATCCCTTTAGCAAGGAGCAGAAGGTTTCCCCTTTACTTGTCCGTCGTTTTGTTTAGGGCAACAGCTTTGTTTAGAACTAGGACAGCTAGGACAGGACAAACGACGAAGATGGACTACGGCTTCATAACAGAACTAATACAGGTTTTCATCATCGACGGCTCAACAACTTGAAGCAGAGAACGAGATATTATATTTTTCCCAACAGCAGCGTCGCGACTTGGAGGACTGTCTGAGGCGAACTTCTATGTGTATCACATATAATCTAGGGGCGACACAGCAACAGCAGCCAGAAGGAGTCTTCATACAATTAATTTTCCACAGGTTTAACAGAATATTGCGGCGGAGAATCACGACTACTTTACTTCAGTTTTTCTCTAGGTGTCGATTAATAGTCATATCAATGATGTTTGTGGGTGTACGTCCGTACCTGTAAAAGAGTGGGGTGGTTCCTCTACGGTTTCCGGTTGTCCTTGTAATGACGTGTCATAAAACTTGCGTACGTAGGTTATCCTGGTCCACAAGCTCGGGGGTTACGGAGATACATTTCCAAACATTACGATATGGTTATGAAGTTTATTGAACTAACTCCTGCGAAGATTACGATAGTTGGACGGGGCTTTCACTGATGCACATCCTATCGGACCTGTAAAAGAGTGGGGTGGTTCCTCTACGGTTTCCGGTTGTCCTTGTAATGACGTGTCATAAAACTTGCGTACGGCGGATTTTCCTGGTCCACAAGCTCGGGGGTCACGGAAACGCATTTGTGAAAGTTTCGATTTAATTATCTAAATTTTCTAAAAGGGAAATAGTGTGAAGATGATTGAATGTGTGTGATTGCTATGTAGATGATTATAATGAAAGAGGTTAGAAGGATCTATAGTCTATTGCTTGGATTCTGTCAGGAGCGAGTTTCCAAAGGTCGAGACTCGTTGGCGCAGGTATGGTTGGAAGGGAGCCTGCGATCCTATCATTAGGACTAACACATTCTTCTATTTCTCATTTTGAGATCTAGAATCCTCCCAAACTATTTTTATTCCACAGGAAGAACGAGTACCGGCGAGATACCTTATTATCTTATTTTATTATTGCCCTCTCTCTAGATCAAATATTTCATATCTAAGTATTTTATACCTCTTTTATTATATTTATTTAACTCCGTTATTCGCGAGTGAAAGTGATTAGACGCGATCGTCTATTATGGCCTTTTTGTGAAAAGTGTATCGTGTCGATATGCATAATAGTGTTTAAAGGGGAATACAGTGCTCAACATTTACAAATTAGCCCGTCGCAAGTATTGAGGCCTTTGTCTCGATGCTGACTTCGAACTCGATCCAGGGCCGTTTCCAGACGCTAATCGAAGCTAAGTAGCATGCCTTTAATACAGATAGGTTACTCGTGTGCGATATTATACTTTTTCGTGTTCTGTCTTTACCTTTTCAGCGATTACTATCCAACTTCTTAATTTAATGACTTTACCCATTTACTTACGAAATTAACACACACAGCGTATGATCCTTTTATTATCAAAACTAGACGATCACAACTATTTTATTGGCCAATTATTTGAGAACGTTTAAGGTTCTGTTAACTTCACTTATTTGTATTTATGTATCTATTTTATTTAATGTGAAGGAGTGCCCACCGTGTATGTTTTATGTCATGCCGGGACACGCTCTTCTTACAGATGTTGCCTGTGACCAAAGGATTGAGTCATTAAATTTTAACTAGTTAAATAATTGGTTAAAAACTCAATTAAAAGAATCGAAGTTACTACGGCACTAAATTTTATCAAGAGTTGGGAAAGGTCAAATAGGAAATTGAACTGGTTACTAAGAAATTAGAGACGTAGGGGCGTATCATTTAATTGAGATATTTTTAAATGCAGAAGCGGGTACCATTCGTTTACTTAATGATGCGCGTGACCACAGAATTTGCACAATAAATACATCGGATAAAAAGTCTAAGAAACTAGGGGCGTTTCAGCCTGTGTTTAGTTAGATACTGTAAGTTTTAATCCCGATTTATATCAGACGAAGTTTATATGAAGCGGTCCTTCTGCTAAAATGTTTATAGTTTGTTATTGTTTGTGATAAGCCCTGCTATGCGCTGGCGCAACGTTACTATTTCACAAATGCAATCTATTTTTAGAAACGAAAGAAAAAAAAGGGACCCAACGGAAAGGACACGCGCTTGCAGGTAGAATTTGTCACAAAGTTTAGCCGTTTTGTGTTTTGAATAATTATTTAGCGTGTACTTTTATCTGATGCATTCTTGTAACGTTATTGGTTTGACGGAAAATTTATGGGGTCTGTTAATATAAAAGAGAGTATTGGTAAAACAATACCATTCTCTGTTTTCTTTAGAATCACAATTTTATTTTATTGTATAGATTAGACATGTGATTTTATTGCATTTTATCTGCGTTATTTGCGCGAATTTCCACCTTGAAATTGGTATGGATACTCTATTACCCCTGTAATCTATATATTTTTAATCTCTTTAAAAGTTTTGCATTTATTACTTATTAATTACCAAAAACATGCTAATTGTAGTAAGTAATTAAAACAAAAACGAAAATCTCCGAATCAATATCTTTCAGCGCCCTCTATAGGAGAGTTGGAGAACTTTCCAAGAGCGTTGCACTATGCGTTTCAGGAATTCCAAATGGTCCAAACGAACTCAAAGGTATCGAATTAGTCGAGAGGTCCTTGAAGTTCACAGTATGCTCACGGGACGTCGCTGGCTTCGCATAGCAGTTATGGCGGGAGTTTCGGTTGTGTAGAAAAAAAAAATGGCTGAGGTTCAATGTAAGTCAACAGCTGTTTCTTCTAAACATCTGATTCGTTTTTTTGTGTTGTTTTGGTTTCATTCAGGGGTTGCTGACTTTGAAAAAATTTGGGTTACCGTTAGGGCTCAGTTTTTTCCATAGATGCATTCAGCTGACTACTAATGAGACACCTGTTTTTACTACACTGCGACGATTCATTGAGAGTTTTTTTTGTTCAGTGATTGGAGTTGCATACAACATTGAGTACTGATTTCTACGGATTCTAGCATGAATAAACAAAACTGTTTTGTTTAGGAATCAATGTTTGGGTTAATTATATTTGGTGTGTGTATCTGCCATGATTCTAATTAATAATTTAGTGAGTTGAACTGCTCTGAGAGACTGATGAAGATCTATTGCCTAGGACATGTTTATAGAAGTAATCTGTTTACACGGTATACCTACCTAACTTAACGGTAAAGGAAAACATTGTGAATATCTAATAAACTTCAATGGAGGTGTATCAACGAGCAGTAATTTTGATACATATTTATTAAGTACCATCTGAGTGACCTGTTGTTTAATAATTAGAAATTGAATGGTACATTAAATAGCGGATGAATGTGTGTGTGTGTGGATGTGCGTGTGTTTTTCTGTGTGTGAGGGTGCATTGTGTGTGTATGTTCTGTAATATAAGAGCGTATGTTGCAAATATTGATAGTTTCTCCAACAGTGTTTTCCCTGCCAGAAGCTTTGATAGAGTGATCGAAATCTAGGGGCGAGGAAGATAATAATATCTTTACGACTTTGTTTATTTATAAATACTTTACATAAATGCTGAAGAAGTAGAAGAATAAAAAGGAGATTACTTTTAATTTATCGGAGGAATGTATTTCTACGGGTTCTGCTATGAACAGTCACGAACGTGTACTGGTCGCAGACAAATGGAGCACTTAAATAATACTAGGTTGACAATATCCTGGATACATAAAGAGCGGAGAACGAGGAAACGCCAGCAGACCTACTTATTATCTTTTCAGAACATGTAACGACAGCCAATCTACTATAATTTTATGAAGCAGAGAACGCGGATTCATTCAGATTTTCCACGAATAAATGTATGCGTGATAATTGAAAGCTGTATGAATGAGATTGTGTATTAGTTTTGAATGTGAGATATATTGACAAGGTGATGATTTTGATGTATGTATGTATGCAATATGAAGTCTTAGTTACTTACTAGATACTAGAAACATGCGGTCCAGGGGTGCAATGTCTCATAATAGCGAGTGTATTTGATTACAATTATCATCTCGTAATACTAGTGTAACGAAAGGTTGTACAATAACAAACTGCCCTAGGTCTTGATGAGAACTCAATTAGGAACGGTTTATGTTTCTTCGATAAGGTACCATTTAAATCTAATATCTCACTAGATTCGATAACGTAGAAGCCAAAGGGTAGAAGATTATCTTATTAGAAGATTCATATTGGAAAAAAAAAATGAGAATCCAATATGAATAATGTGAAAAATACAGACATCGAGATAATTATATTACCTATTATGATTATTTCCTGTTTTGTCATAAATGCCAAAGAACAGCAAATAAGCAGGGGCGTTCTGTAACAAGAGACATTCCATGCATTGTTATGTTCTGTCTAGTTACAGTTTTTGATGATATTATTGTTTGAAATGAGAGAAGTAGCGCCATCTATTTTTTTACCAGTGTAAGGTCCCGTTCAGAATGGAAGGGATGTCCACGCCCAAATCGGGAGGGAATGAATTAGGAATCGAATAGAAGTTGTGTGTACAGAATCAACGACTCGACGAGCATGCACGACATTGTATGGAGGCGACGTCCGACTTAGAGTGCAACTTCGGTGTGATTGCCGAGATTACTGTTCTATCGCAGGGCTGAAATTTACATTTTTCAGAGAAGTGAACTTTAGGGAGCCGATAATAAGCATTTAAATCACATGACGCTTTCGATGGAAATTCACCAAAATTCATAAAACTGTCACGTTTTTTCATTCGCTCTCACGAGAAGAAACGTGTAGAAACCCGATTACAAGGACCTTGTTGCTTTGTAATAAAGGTTAATATTAAATGGTCCTTAAAGTAAGGTTGTCAGAAATAGAAGAGAAGATTATTTACAATTTCGTCAAACGAAATTCAACGCTATTCCAAGCAGCCTAGAGCAGTGCAAATTTAGATTTGAGCTGACATTTTCCTGTGTCTTAGTTATACGTTGTCATTAAATACACAAATTTATTGGCCTTCTGACAGCTTACATGTTCCAGTTTGCAACGTGTTGACAGAAAATCAGGCGGTTCCCGTTAGGACCCTGTAAGATTTAAATTAGGTTGTATGAAAAAGGGCTCAAACGATTTTACAAATCTAGATTTACTTTTATTCGATTAATGACATCAGTAAGGGAAAAGATTTGGTGTCCTTGTAAAACAAGTGCGATATCAAAGATGAACTATACTGAATTATCCACCATTAGATTCTTCGGTACACGAATTACACAAGCTATTATCTGTCTTAATTTTAATAACTTAGAACTTTATTAGCGATTACAGTACAAAAGGAATGTCAAAGGGTCTAGACTGAAACAACCCAACATTTCAGAAAAAATTTGGTAATCTTTATGGATTTAGAAGGGCTTGGGTTTTTTGTGCCATTTCTAGCTCGTCCACTTCAAGTCGTAAATTAGGGGGTCATAAAATAGACTATTTATTGCTTTCCTGTGGGAGGAGCTTAATTCTGACCGAGCTGTGAAGGGAAATCAGGGAACAAAATTGGGCAGTGAAGTTTTAACCGCGAAAGAGTAAAGTCAAACTTTGAAACCTGAAAGGTCTAGACTTTCAGTCCCAGAGAAATCAAGTAAGCTTGAGTCCTGGAGGCTGACCGCGCGCGAAACGTTAGTGAACAGTGTGTGTATAAATTATTTCACCCTATTCGGTGGACTTCGCGGAGTGATTCAGCCAGAAGGCATGTTTTTCGAATTTTAGTGTAAAGGTAAAAATACGTTGAAAGAGTGTAGAATCGAGGGGCGTCCCTGTCTGTGCTTTTGTTCCGCGAAAGTGTTTATAGCGCGAGTTATTTATAATTATTCAATTATTTATTAGTGTATTGTATGGTATCTAAGTACTGTATTTATTATATTCTAACAGTTTTGAATCCCTCATCCCTTTAGCAAGGAGCAGAAGGTTTCCCCTTTACTTGTCCGTCGTTTTGTTTAGGGCAACAGCTTTGTTTAGAACTAGGACAGCTAGGACAGGACAAACGACGAAGATGGACTACGGCTTCATAACAGAACTAATACAGGTTTTCATCATCGACGGCTCAACAACTTGAAGCAGAGAACGAGATATTATATTTTTCCCAACAGCAGCGTCGCGACTTGGAGGACTGTCTGAGGCGAACTTCTATGTGTATCACATATAATCTAGGGGCGACACAGCAACAGCAGCCAGAAGGAGTCTTCATACAATTAATTTTCCACAGGTTTAACAGAATATTGCGGCGGAGAATCACGACTACTTTACTTCAGTTTTTCTCTAGGTGTCGATTAATAGTCATATCAATGATGTTTGTGGGTGTACGTCCGTACCTGTAAAAGAGTGGGGTGGTTCCTCTACGGTTTCCGGTTGTCCTTGTAATGACGTGTCATAAAACTTGCGTACGTAGGTTATCCTGGTCCACAAGCTCGGGGGTTACGGAGATACATTTCCAAACATTACGATATGGTTATGAAGTTTATTGAACTAACTCCTGCGAAGATTACGATAGTTGGACGGGGCTTTCACTGATGCACATCCTATCGGACCTGTAAAAGAGTGGGGTGGTTCCTCTACGGTTTCCGGTTGTCCTTGTAATGACGTGTCATAAAACTTGCGTACGGCGGATTTTCCTGGTCCACAAGCTCGGGGGTCACGGAAACGCATTTGTGAAAGTTTCGATTTAATTATCTAAATTTTCTAAAAGGGAAATAGTGTGAAGATGATTGAATGTGTGTGATTGCTATGTAGATGATTATAATGAAAGAGGTTAGAAGGATCTATAGTCTATTGCTTGGATTCTGTCAGGAGCGAGTTTCCAAAGGTCGAGACTCGTTGGCGCAGGTATGGTTGGAAGGGAGCCTGCGATCCTATCATTAGGACTAACACATTCTTCTATTTCTCATTTTGAGATCTAGAATCCTCCCAAACTATTTTTATTCCACAGGAAGAACGAGTACCGGCGAGATACCTTATTATCTTATTTTATTATTGCCCTCTCTCTAGATCAAATATTTCATATCTAAGTATTTTATACCTCTTTTATTATATTTATTTAACTCCGTTATTCGCGAGTGAAAGTGATTAGACGCGATCGTCTATTATGGCCTTTTTGTGAAAAGTGTATCGTGTCGATATGCATAATAGTGTTTAAAGGGGAATACAGTGCTCAACATTTACAAATTAGCCCGTCGCAAGTATTGAGGCCTTTGTCTCGATGCTGACTTCGAACTCGATCCAGGGCCGTTTCCAGACGCTAATCGAAGCTAAGTAGCATGCCTTTAATACAGATAGGTTACTCGTGTGCGATATTATACTTTTTCGTGTTCTGTCTTTACCTTTTCAGCGATTACTATCCAACTTCTTAATTTAATGACTTTACCCATTTACTTACGAAATTAACACACACAGCGTATGATCCTTTTATTATCAAAACTAGACGATCACAACTATTTTATTGGCCAATTATTTGAGAACGTTTAAGGTTCTGTTAACTTCACTTATTTGTATTTATGTATCTATTTTATTTAATGTGAAGGAGTGCCCACCGTGTATGTTTTATGTCATGCCGGGACACGCTCTTCTTACACTACCCTTGGCAAAGGGCCTTCCCTCATAAGGCAGAGAGTTCGGGCTTTCCACGGGTGCAGAATGAGGATTGACAATTTTCACGATGAGGCTATAATGCCTCAGATGCTCGCATTTCCTCCTCAAGTTTTTTGTAGTCACAACATAGAAAATATTGTCAAAATTGTGGACAAAACCGACCCCGGCTAGGATGCCAGCTGTCACACGAGTTTGATCAACTTTTGTCCGCGAGATAGGTACTTACTCCATTCTTTAAGAAAAACCCACCTTTCTTCTAGTAAGATTTCCCTGGCGGTGCAGCGGGGAAATGCCACTACCGTCATGGGAATACCGCCCCGCGACACACCTGACGCAAAGGTTTGCGTCAGGTGTGTCGCGGGGTTGTATTTTTGATGAATTTTTATTTTTATTTTTTTTTTTATTTTTTTTATACTCGTTTTTATAATGTTTTTTTGACGAAGCGTTGTGTGAATTTTCAAATTTTAATTCTGTGTTTAATAATTTTTTGACAAATAAATTTTCTGGAGTCCTCATAACATACTTATCTTTTGTAGACTTGCCTTTTTGCACATCATTATCGCCTTTCACAGCCATGTTAGCATTTGCGAGTTGCGACACATTTCACGCCGAAATCTATTTCATCTTCTTGTAGTGCCGTCTCCTATCGGAGGTTGGCAATCATCTTGGCTATTTCTTCTTTTGAGGCTGCCAAACGGAACAAGGAGCTCGTGGATGATTGGTGTCGGGAAGTTCTCAAGCCATGGCATCTGGGGCAATGGCGAAATCTATTTGAGCCACGACTTAAGTCACGTGACTGAAGGCTGGCCAGTGACCACTTTGAATGGAATGTGTTACCAGGGGGCTAATTCTCGGGAATTTTGCATTCGACACATCTCGAAGGAAAAATCTCGTGTCATCTCGATCTCGACTGTTCCCGACCACTCAACTGACGTTTAGCGAAAAATCTCGCAGAAATCTCGTCCCTTATGTCGAGGATGACTTTGTGAGAATAGGAGATGTGACATTTGCCGCAAAATGAGATTTTACCTTCGACATATTGTGTCGAATGCGAGATTCCCGAGAATTAGCCCCCAGTGCCTCTGCCAACCCCTTCGGCGGGATGTCATTTTAAACATGAACCTCGGCTTTCCCGATGTCGGGAATGACGGCCCCAATGACCGCACTCCGATTTTATTGGCACATAGATTTTCCGAACGATTTCAACAAACAACCCGAATGCCGCCGATTTATCGACGTTGGGGGGTCAGAATCCGTTTTTTATTGGTTTGGGCCCTGTAGAATTTCGTGTTTTGACCCTGGTATGTACCAGCAGCACTGCAGCCCACACGCTAGGATAGGTACCCTTTTTTGTTCGATTGGCGCCCTTATGCCGCGCGCGGTAAGGGCTGCCATGGGGTATCTGTGATTGTGGCCGAACGTATATGGTTTTTGTAAAAAAAATATGCATATCAAAACTATAGAATACAGATACACTTTCAAATACAGTTACTTTACGGATTTACCATAAAGTTTTGAGATTTGCCATTGACAGTCAGTTTTATGGCTTTCACACACATGCGGTCGAATAAAAAATTAGGATAGGTACCTACTTACATGCTAGTTGACAGGTTAGTCAATTAATGTTTAAAACCATATTTTGTATGAAATTACAAGCTTGCCACGTCACAATTAAGCTAGTAGTAGGTACTTTTAAAATGTTTCATTGATTAAAAATTATTAATTGCGTTTTTGTAGAAATGTGTTACAGTTTCGATGTTTTGCGATTTTTTTTTCGATAAAGCATTTTTAGAATTTATTGTTAATGCAGTCAACATCCTTATCATAGGATTTGACAGAAGCCGAAAGAGGCCTCCAATAAGCCCTTGTGGTAACGTTTAGACGAAGGAAAACGATCGAATCAAGCTTAGTGGTGGTTAAAAATCTTTATAGTGGTGGTTAATTTTGTCTAGAAAGAAAACTATATTCGAATTAAATTATGTGTGAATATCGCGAATCATTAAAAGTCATTCTTAACTTCATCTAACCTTCATAAAATAACGAATAGACTTTTGGCCCTTTTGATGTAGGGATAGTTACCTAATAATATTTTTTGATAAGGCCAGAACTTAAGGGTCAAACGTGACCATGACCGTTTTTCCAAATAAATGGGGGTTGAAAAGGGGAATATTTGCGAATAATGGACGGATATTTTTCTATTCTCCCACTATATGACTTAAGGACCTATGTTGTACAATGTACACACTTTACTTGTGTTTGAAGACCTTGTGCATCAATTCATGAAAATAGTGCCAATTTGTTGGTAAGTACTATGTATCTTTGTCTTTTGTATTGAATGATTGATAGCTGTGATTATTAAGGGGAAACGCGGGAGTCCTCAACTCCATAAAAAAGGGGAGACCTGTTTCCTCCCTGGATAATTGTTTTAGAAAAAATATATTTATGCCATTCAATCTATACAGGGTGTTAAAAGACCGCCGACAGACCCGAAAGGCACGCATGCTAGACACCAAAACAAAGTACTTTTTCGATTAATTATTGCTGGGAAATGATTTTGGTTTTTTAGGTTATAATTTTGTAAAATATTTTATCACGCAATGGACGTGTAACGCAGAGGAGTCATATTGCGCGAACGTTAGCATAAACTGATGCTACTTATGCTTGAGGTGTCGATGTTTAGAATACATTGCGGGTTGCAATTTGAACGTCGATTTTTGTAGGAAATACTCAAAATTTCGATATGGTTTCATAAAAAGAAATGTTAAGTACTCGGGACTTAACCTAGGTATTTCTGCTAAAAAAAAATTTTGAAAAGTTCGACTTTGAACCTCAATATCTCGGAAACCGTTGATTTCCCAGGCATAGTTCCTCGGGAAATAATGTTCATTATGATGAGGACTATACGTGGTTTCCCGCTTTGTTGGCGCTCTTTTAACACCCTGTATACGTATTTACCTCTGCTATGTCCCTATATTTTCCTATTTTTCTTATTTTTTATTTTTTATTGTGACCATTTGACTTATTCTAGAATACAAGGCTGGGAGTTGGTAGACTGATAGAGTAGACTCCGCCAAAAAAAAAAACCCAGGCTCAGCGAAGTCTACTATATCAGCCTACCAACTCCCAGTTGTGAAATGAGTCGAATGGTTACCAGATCTCCAGCTATAAAGTAAATGCTGGTAAAGAAAGAGAAAGAATTTGTTTCAGATGGTGTAAAGAGAAAACTATCGTTTGTATTGATGAGTTAAAAAAACCCTTATTTTTTGGCTTATTGAATGAAAAATTGCCCTACAGTAGAAGGCACATAACAAAATAACATAGAAATAGAGTATAAACCGCACGGGATGAGAATGGGATGCGACCTTCTGGAACTGAGACGCTCGCGGTAAGCAAACTCGCGTCGAAGCAACCTTGTCAATGTAAAATAAAGTCTATTTTCGTCTGAACGCGCGCGGATTACGAGATACCATCATAGAGTGGTGCCAATAAAGTAAAGTTTGTGAACATGACCAATTTTTTTAAGATTTTTATATGGTAAAAAAATCGCTTGGGACAGAACTTGAACCCACTACTTCTTGCATACCGTGCAGGCGCTCTACCATTTGAGCTACTGAGCCAAGTAACTGTCGGTGCAAACCCAACTCATTGATACTCGCCTTACAGACGGCCAATTTCCCGAGCGAATTTTTTTCAACCTTATAAAATCTTTATATTATTCCGTAGCACGAGTTAGAGCTTTAGAAAATACAAATAAAAATACCCATTGTTGTTGTTTAACTATTAATTGTATTCTGATGTCTTCTGATAGTAATATGTTTTATCTTATAATTTTTTTGTCTGACGTTTTAACTAACATAATTTAATTGCCTGATCTGACATTTTAATTTGATTTATTAATAATGTTTATTAATAATGTTTTATCATGACGAAACTTCTATATTTTAAGACGTTGTATTTTTACCATGTTCTCGCAAATAAATACTTTACTTACTTACTTACTTACATGACCTTAGAATCGGTCTGGTCGGTACGCAGCCAAGATCTACCAAGTTTCTCAAAAGCAATTTTATTAAACAAAGTTTCAAGTCCAAAGAATTCTACGCATTTGACCTTTAATTACACATTGAACTGAGTCGTAAGTCGAATAATAACAAAATACCTAGAAGCCAGAAAGTTTGTTAAGGTTTACATCAAACAATCATAACATTTCAGACATATTATTAATCCTTAAAGTCGCACTATGAATTAATGAAAAAAATATAGATTAAGGTCACATACAGGCCCGAGATCCGGAACCACTAGTGGATTTAGGGCGGGTCTAAGGGGCTCAAGCCCCCCCAAAAGCATCTGAGACAGTCTAAAAAACAAAATGTTGTATGCCTTTTTAACTTGAAAACCTACGCTCATTGGGTTCAAGCCCGCCCCAAACCAAAATCCTGGATCCGCCACTGTCCGGAACCCTAAAAATGTATGTTCGTGATGTAATTTCTGTGGTCTAGGCTGGCTGGCTAAGCCGATAGGATGGTAAGGCCGGCCACATACAGACGGAACTTTTCCGTAACGGAAAAACGAATCCGGATTCCGAACGCAGTAACTGCATACAAATCTATGAAAATTCCGGATGGAAAAAGCCGTATGTGTTTGATAAAGGTGCTGGGTAAGCCTACTCCATCAAAAACAATGTCCCAGGCAATGCATCAGAAGGTGATGTTGCAGAATTGGAGGCACCGCTGGACGCTGTACAAATCATGTCATTACGTAGATGATAGTAAATCTGCGCAGACTGAGTCGCTGGCAAAAGCTGGTTGGGTATAAAGTAGGCAATACGTCGTAGCAGACAGCGCCGCCGGTGACACGGGTAGACAACCCGACTTCGCGGGAAATCTGATGGAAAATGATTTATATACGCGCGAGTTTTCTAGTACGAAGGTTGTGCCCTACCTGGACTTAGAGGTTTTGCCTCAATCCTTACACGAAAACTTTTGAACGTTTGAAGCGCTGTTTTTTCGTCATATATATCTGGGTGGAGTACCTAGGTCCTAGATGCTAGAAACATCTAAGTCCCGGATAAGGAATCTGGAAGACTCGTTATTCTGGACTTTTTAATTATTATTCAAGAAGAAGAACGACCACAACGTAACCATCCGTTTTCAGTTAAACGTTGGTTTTTGCATAACTTTTAAGGGCCAACGAAACGTCAAGTGAGAACTTAGCCGTGAAAGTGCTAGGTGTGATTTCTTTTAGATTTGCGAAGCAAAGAAAATACCTAGAAAAGTTTCGAAGCCTTTAGTAGTAGGTAGGTTTCATAGAAATCCGTGTGACTTTTATTAATATTATTTCCACGTATTTGAGTCATTTCGCTAGACTTTAAGTTCACCTGAAGTTTATGGGAAAACCGATTTGTGAAAACGATAACGATAATAATAAGTGAGAGAGGAAAAAATTATAATTATTGTTTCTTTATTAACACAGATTATATTATACATAGGCTAGGCTGACTAACCTGCCAGGATTTTATAGGTGTTGGGCAAGCTTTCTCCATTTAACAATGTCCCAGGCATTGCAGCGTCCATCACCATACATACCTAATATAGTGTGTGTGAGTGAAGGTTCCACTGGGCGCTGTATAAATCATCTCATTACGTAGATACTAAGTTTAGTTCCATACACGGTGGATTTTTGAGACGAGGTGGTAAGGGCAGGAACAAAATGTACGTGAGAATTTTTTTTGCTATTTCTAACATCGAAAGACTTTATGAAGTCAACTGAGGTTTAAGTACTAGAAATGTTAGAAATCTCAAAAAAACTTCCCACGTACATTTTGTAGGTATGAGGGAAAGTTTTTGCCGGTTTCTGTTATTTCTTGGCTCCTTAGAGTCTTTTGATCCCTTCATGAAATAGGATCGATTGACATAAATAAAAAAAAAATGTATTTTTCCCGAACAAAATGTATGGGGAAAGTTTTTCGTGAATTCTGTCACTTCTGTCAATCTTAGGTTTGTAGAACTCCACAGGAATACAGAATTCTGAACCTTCATGAAAAATTACATATTTTGTGAAGCCAACAGTACCTACGTTCACGACGACCAGTCGAAATATCGCAGAGCTATGTAAAATGCGAACGAAAAGAGTTGACTCGCAAAGGTGTCAGTTATAATGAGCTCATCTTTTGCAGACCTGTGAATTTATACTGTAAAGCGATATTATTAGTATTAAAGTACGACGTTCACACGACAGCACGTCGACCCTTACACGCTACTCGGTTACGTTACGGGTGACTTTTCAACAAACACTCTGACGTGCTGTCATGTGTACACAGGGTCTTGATACGAAAGGCTGACTTTTAGAATACACATACATTATCTCGGAAACAGTTGATTTCCCAGGCACAGTTCCTTGAATTAAAATGGTCGATGAGGACAATACGTAGTTTACAGCTTTGTTGGCGGTATTTCAACGCCTTGTATATGGCGCTTCCAACGGTGTCGAAATATCGGGTGCCCAAAACATGAATCTAATCGCCTATGAATGTCATTTTAAAAAAAACTACCCATTGGGCTACCTCCACTCTGCAATGAAATAAATAAATCGCACTCTCCTTCTGGCTTTCACGTAGTGGGGCAAGTGGGGTAACCTAAACATGCCCCGCCGGGGCAACTTTGCGAATAAATCGATATACAAAGTGCGAAGTTATATCGAAGCATCTAAAGCGAAAGTTTGAAAGGACGTGCTAAAAACTGGGCCAAGTGGCCTGGAAAGGTTTTAGCGGAGGTGCAGAGAAACAAGGTATGTTTTTAAGGCTCCTCCACACAGGCGCGCTTTTAACGGTCGATAATATCGCATGCGTTACTGCGATATGTGTGATCCGTACATTTTGTAACGTTGCGGCGATATTATAGCAGCAGTGTGTAACTTCATGGCCATCCTAATACAAAGTAGTGTTAAAAACATATATCGCAATAACGCATCGCCGATAAAAACGCTCCTTGGGGGCGCCTATATCACCGCCGACACACACACTCATAGCGGTCAAGCTCGTAACAACCCTCTTTTTGGCTCGGTGGTTAAAAAACAACACGCATCAGACCATTTCTTACACTTCAGCAGTTTTCCCACAATGTCTTTCGCAAGCTTCGATCAAGGATAAAACTATATACCTAATATAACTCAGAAACGTGTCTGGAAAATTAGATGGCCAAATCCTCTATGGGTACCTACCTACTTATTTGCTCGTAGTCTATGCAATTTAAGTAAAACTGTACACTAATGCAATAAGGTTGACATTCGAATAGACTGAATATGGTCGAAATGATGTTTCGTATTTTTCTATTGCTGCTACCATTTGTTTCTGTGGGGACAAGTTTTTATTGTGATTTTAACCTTTATGCGAATTCTATGGGATTTAGTTCGGTGTTCTTAAGTGACATGCAAGAAGAAACACCGTGTCTCTCTTTACCGCGTTACAGCCAGCTAAAGCCATTTCCAGTTGCGGATAATAGCTACTGTACAGCCACTGAGTCAGACTTGGTGCTTGTTGAAAGAAATGGTGACCTAGTTTCAGGTTGCTAAGAATTTAAGGTCCATACATAGGACTGGGCGGTTTGGTTCTAATAACTGTGAACCTATTGCAAAACTACGATAAACTTTTCATTCGCAGGCTCGGAAAGTACGCTGTTACCTTAAACATGCGATGGTAGAAAATCCTGTTTTAAACTATAATAATATTGCATTCGTGCGAAACACACTACTTTTCATCTCACAAAGCGAGGAAATTATTATGTTAGATGACGTAGGTAGGTACATATAAACAGGTTAGTGAAATGAGTTTCCTTATTTTTTGCTTTGACAGAAGACTCTGAGGCGTTGCCTAGCAACGGGTTGTTGTTTAACAAACCGTGTCTTTTTGAAGTGTCACAAAATCAACAACCCGTTGCTAGGCAACGCTACACGTTAAGGAGTTCCTTATATTTCTTTTTATTAGGACGTCGCATTCAAATTTAATTGTTATAGACGCATTTAATTTTGTTTGACTAAATAAAGCCCATTAAAAACTTTCCATTAGAAAAATGAGAAAACCAGACTCACCCCGCGAAATAAAATTAGATTCGCCAAGTTGTTCGCCCGTAGATATATAGACAGAGCGCAAAACTGAAATATATTTTCATTTGCAGGATAAAAGGCGGGAAGTTTCCCAAGTAAGGGAACATTGTTAAACAGCCACCCTATTCCGTTGACGCCGGGCGGCGGGGAAGCGGTTTTGTTTCGGTTCTTATTAAAGGTGACAAAATATATTTCAGTGAGATAGGTACTGGGCAGTGGGCAATCTAAAAGGTCAATGAAAGTAGTGTTGTGGGAAAGTGCATCACAGTTTTTTCAATTTGGTGGCTAAAGTGAGATATTTTTGTTCGGCAATTTTTGTCTCACGATAATAAAATTGAGATGTAAATTGAGTTTTATTTAGCAATTTTTGTTTCACGATCTTTTCATTATTCTTGACAGCGAAACAACAATATTTAAGTTGATATGTTTTATTGGTCGAACAACCACTGGTACTGCCCAAAAAACTAGAAGTTCGAGCAAATCTCATAATCAGCTGTATTTATGTTGTTTGGTGATTTATAATAATGAAAATAATACTGTTTTATTGCCGTGAAACAAAAATCGCTGAACAACAATATCTCAGTTTAGCTACAAAATTGAAAAACCTGTGAAAATTTTGCACTTCCCGCCACGCGACTTTCGTAGAACCTTAATCCAACTAAAGTCTAAGTAGCCGTGTGGGAAAGCCCACGGCAAGCAGTGGTTGCGTCTGGCACAGGATTGTGAGCGGTGGCTTGAGCATGATAAGAGGCCTTTACTCAGCAGTGGGTGTCAACAGGCTGATGATGATGAATCTAACTAAATAATGTAGCGCCCAAGTGGTCACGGCACCCAGTTTGTTTTGATTTCTGTCTTAGACGCAAAGGCCGGAGTTTCAAGCGAAATCCGGAATTCCAGGTAGTTAACGAAAACGAAAATGAAACCGAAACTGTGAAATTGGCGTGTCTTCTACAAAAGTTTTATAACAGAATAGGTCTTTTAGCTAATCCGAACAAAAACAAACGCTTTCTTTCCCGAATAAAACGGTTTTTCGTCCGTTTGTTGAGCTAACTTGAAAACGTTATTGTCTCAATACAAAGGTTTGTTTAAACAATTTTATAACTTGCCTAATACAATACAACTTTGCTTTGACCGCCAATGAATTAGGGTTAAAGACAAATTAAAGTTTAATCTTTGAGAAATGCTCAATCAAAGGAATTATTGAATTAATTACATCTTTGTTATAAATTATTGTATAAATTTGTAATCGAAGAAAAGAAATAGTACAGTTTGTCTGTAAAACAAATAGCACAATTTGATCCCTTCGCTTTTTTGCACAAAATGTTTTAAGAACCTGAATTTTTGTCGGAGATTTCAGCCTTGACTTCATTTCTTGTAATGAATTTAAGTATGATAAAATGTGTACACCATGTATAACAAAGCCTCTTAAATAAAAGCACCTTTAAGTGACTTGGTAAATTTCCTTCCTTACAAACAAAAATCTCCCTGATGTATCTTAACCCTATACTTGACATTGTGAACTTAAATGCACATTCCGTTCAGATTTTTTTTCTCGCAAATATTTTTGTCGAATCGTTTATATTTTTATGCGAACATATTTGGTGAATGTTCTTGAATGCTAGAAAAAAAACCTTCATCCTATTTCACTTACCCTCCGTCAGTGGTGAGCAAAATGGCGAAAGGTCCGTCGGCTCCCAGAAACTTCAAGGTTTTAATCGGTTTTTATGTAGAGTAATATCACTTATTCAACAAAAAATGTCTCAGTTTTACTTTTTACAAACCCTAAGCTATTGGTATGTAGTAATATTTTTGTGAAATATGTTTGAAATTTTTCGTTATTTACTACTTTTGTATAGTGTGCATTAAAATTCACACCGCCTGATCTATAGGGTTGCACAGTTACCAAATAATGTATCTTATAATGCACATCGCCAGTAACACAACCCCTTGTTCGTTAAAATGAACTAGCATCAATTATTTTATGAAGCATAATACCGTAACGCAAATAACACCTATAACCAAACTACATCTCTTAGCTTGCACTACTTTAGTTTCAGAGTCCTAGATCACAAAAAATCCTTTCTTTGGTACCCAAATCCTGAACTAAAACTGATGAAAAAACTAGAGAATCTTCGGAAGGTTAATTCAAAATTTGAGGGTACATTCCTATGCTAGTATGCAAGTATGCCTTCGACGATAGCTTCCCTGCACGATCATTGAGTGTCTTCAGTTGGAAACATACACATCTCCGTTAGTGATGACGGTGAATATTGAGAAATGTATTCAATTGCTGCCGACCATAAAGAACCAGTCTCACAACATCCACAACATATTTTACGTTCAAATAGATTGATTAATTGTACCCCAGACTCACCCTCAATACTTCAAAGTGATCCTGAAATAATACCACCTTTACCATCAGTTTATACCTCAACGTCACAGTCTGTAGGCTTGAACTGCAGCCCTGGACCTGTACCATTTACGTGTTGATCGTTCTAAGAAAGCCTGGATAATCGTGAAAAAAAACTACTCTGAAAGTGGCAAAATTGTTCCCCAAATGGGCTAAAGTTAAGTTACTAGAAAGAGCAGAAATAAAAGACACGTTACTTGAATCTATTGATCTTCTGAAGTCACTGTTTGATTACTAGAAGAGGTGTAGTAGTTGCTGCTGCAGTTTGCGTCTACAGATGGTGACGTTGGGATATAAACTGATGGAGAAGGTGGTATTATGTTTAGGATCACGTCGAATAATTAAAGGTGTTAATTGCGTTATGGTACTATGCTTTATAAAATAATTGATGCTAGTTAATTTTAACGACCTCGGGTTTGTGTCGCTGGCGATGTGCATTATAAGATACATTTTTTGGTACCCCACAGACCAGGCAGTGTGCATTATAAGATACATTATATGAAACCTGTGCAAACCTATAGACCAGGCAGTGTGAATTTAAATGCACATATTATTTCCTGAAAACTGAAATTCAGAGATTTTTTATGACATTTTTCCTGACGTCCAAATAATCCAATTATTATGAAAAATAACCAAAAGCACGTTTTTTTTAGGATAAATATCTCTGCCAAGTATAGGGTTAAAAAGTATACAAGCAAAAAAACAGGCGTAAGCAAAATAATACTTAACATTTTCTTTAGTGCCCATATTACTGTTTATTCACGTCATGCCTCAAACGGAGGAAAAAAATGCTCAGAAGCCTTGAATAAAATCTTTCGTGCTTTATATATTCCGTGTGTCGTGCCCGTGAATTGAAACGCCACAGAACGATATATACCATGTTCTGTATAAATCAAATATTATTATAAGGTTTCACAGAAAACCCAAAGGTGTAAACTAGATTGTTGTGAGTGAGCCGAAACTGCCGGCAGAGGTTTAGTCATTTTCAATTTAATATTATAAAGAGGAAAAGTTTTTAATTATGTATGCATGAATGTAGGGGGTAATGTCCAAAACTACTCATATGATTTAAAAAAATATTTCACTAATGGGAAGCTACATTATCGCTGAGTGCTACAGGCAATTTTTTATTGTAATAACGGGAAAAAAACTAAGTCTGCGCGGAAAAAGTCGCGGGCAAAAGCTAGTTTATTATAAGGTTAAAAATTCGCTCGGAACAGGACTACCTCCGGCATTGATCTGGAGCCTTAGCCTGTAACGCAATGGCGTGTCGATGGCGTCCGAAACACAACCCGAGGGGGTTTGCTCGTTTTTCTTCTACAACCAGAGAATAATCCACTAGAATTAGAATCAGAATATTCTTTACTCAAAAACGCTCGTAATGTGGTAATTAATTCGACAACCTTCTTTGAGTAAAGTCGGACTTGCGGGCTACTTTGATTAGGCGCCAGAAAAGTTGTATTTTTCCTTGAACTTGGCTTGACACGCTACCGCGTGTCTAGATGGAATTTCATTAATGTCGTGTTTTGCGGCCAGAAAAACTGTATGAAAATCCATTAATGTCGAGTTTTGTTTCATAAATAGAACTCAAACATCAGGCGCAAAAAGTATTTATTTAGAATTGGGCTGTATGGATACTGGCAGTCTACAAATTGCACAGAAAAAAAAGCGCGGCCATATTGTTTTCGCCGTTTCGCGCTTTGTTCGAAGTGATGTTTTCTGTGTTTTTGTCGAAAAAGTGAACTCTTAAAGCGACGATTCCTCCGATTTAATGTGTTTAACACCTCCGGACATTCAAAAGCAAGCGAAATTAGTAATTGAAATTTTTATTGCCACCGAAGTCAAAAGAAAAATACAAGCAAAATTACCAACAAAAAGTTTGCGGAATGGAAAATCGACAGACAGTACCTAATCTACGACAAAAGGTAAGCTAATTAAATTACTATTTTAATTACTCGCATTGTTTGAGTAAAGCACTATACAAGCCTTGGTCTGCAATGAGTGCGCTGCTGGCCACGCTATGATTGCCTCGAGCTTAGCTTAGCTACGCTCTCGGCCCTCAAGTTTGGTCATCATTGCAGCCCTTGCTGGCCGCGCTATAAAGGCCTCGACCTTCGGTCTCGGCCTTCATTCCAACTTGTCCATCAAGGGCTGCAATGCTGATCACGCTGTGAAGGCCTTGAGCTGCGCTACGCTGCGCTCTGTCGGCCATCAAAAGCGCGCCAGAAACGCACCCATTACAGATCGCGGCAGTAATGTATGCTATTGCTGTACTACAAAAACATTAAAAGGACCGGCAGAATTAATAAATCGCAATTGAAGCCGTCAACCGGGAGCCTATTTTGGCACCATTGTGTTACAGGCTAAGGCATCGGTTCTAGCCCCCTTTCTGCTTTTGCCCTCTTAGTGTGATTCCCATTTCTCATAGTATTTGTAGAGATTTGCCCTCTTTTTGAAAAACCCTACATTTATTCTAACTTTGCCCACTTTCTGAGTTTGCCCCTGATCACGGGCCATTGCTCTATCTACCAATTGAGCTACCGAACCAAGTAAATTAGAATCGATAGTTACCAAACATCAAAATTAACGCGCAACAAATTACTAATTTTTATTTTTAGTACCCTTGACATTTTAGTTAAAAATAAATAAAACCGCATCCAAATCGGTTCACCTTTTAAGAGCTACACGGTGCCACAGACAGACATACACACATAGCGGTCAAACTTATAACACCCCTCTTTTTTGGTCAGGGGTTAAAAAAACATACGCAAGCAATTGAGAACCTTGTCCTTATATTTAAAGTCGTTTAAAAATATTTACCGATCGGGCTGAACGAACGTAGAGCATGATATGTTTCAATTACTGTGCTTTAAACTGCTTTTAGTTTGTGCCCCTATTCTTTTAAGTTTCCTTTTACCGAAAACATACGAAAATATTATGTATTCGCCTTCTCACTTTTATTATTCGTGCTTCTTTTGATCTTAACTTTTTTGTTTCACTTTTGTGTGTGTATAGATATACTTTTTGTTGCCAGTTAGCACTTCGGTAATTTTAGTACGAAGCGGTCTGAACATGTATCTGGGGGCACTTGGCCATTTCTCTTCCGTCATAATGGGCGTAAGGTAAAAAATGTATTCTTTCTGCAAGTTATTTTAGTAACGAAACGGCCAAGCCACATATTTTGACTAAGTTGTAGAATTTGTGAAGTTAGGGCTTGTAAAGTTAGGGCGTGTAGAGTTAGAAACTTGGCTCTATATGAGATCTGATAGCTTTAGGACAGTGTATGGTCTCGTCTTGACAACATTTTTTACATGATAATGTTTTTGGTGGGATATATTTTGACAGGAAACTAAGGCCGCAAATTCATAATGGTGGGATGTAGTTCTAATAAAAGTCTACCTATATACTTGCGTGGTTTGATGTGTCTATAGCAGATATTCATAGAGTTTGAAGCGAAGGCTCAAGGAATGAAAAAAAAACATATCTCCTTTTTGGACGCGTTTTTTGCTAAAAACGAGCCATCAAATAGAATCCTAAGGCTTAACTATTTTTAGGACCTAAGGCTTATATTCTAGATCCTAGAACCTGCGAATAAATCCCGCACAAGTCTAAAGCGGCCGTTCATTTTTTGAGCGGTATTTATTCGTAGGTTCTAGGATCTGGACTCTATGCCTTAGGTCCTAAAAATAGTAAAGCCTAACGATTCTCATTTTTAGCAAAAAACGCATCCAAAAAGAAGATAATAATTCATCATCAGCCCACCTCTGCCCACTGTTGGGTACTTATAGGCCTTTTTCCCCTCACGCCACCTCTCACGGTCCCTAGCCATTCGCATCCATGGACCCTTCCACGGTCTTCCATCTGATCGCCGTCCAGTTCTCGGCCTCCACTCTGTAATAATAAGATATCTGTAAGATAATAATGATAATGATTTATTTTTCATGGGGCGTTAGTGTGCCTTGACCATTACCTTAACCCATGTTACTTTGAAATACTACAAACATTAATTTAGGCTCAAAACAAGACTCCTTCTCGGTAAAAAAAGTAGTATGGTGTCATTTGCTTTGTGAAATAAAACCTTTTTACGATAATATTCATAAACTTAGATCACAGATAAGGTAAAGCGTTAAGGCGCTGTACATAGTGAATAGCCCGCGCGCCAAGAAAAATGCACAAAATCGAGTCCTGTATCAAATACACAAAAAAAAACGAAAATTTTCACATATCCAACCCTAGAATTAGGTGAGACCTATCTAAAACAGCCAGTTTCGTGTTGACATTCATAAACGTTTGGAAGATATTTTTGATGAAAAAAAATACGCGGCGCACTTTTTTTCAAACAATATATCTTGCAATCTGTTATGGGTATCAACACAAAACTGGCTGTTTTAGATAGCTCTCACCTAATTCTAGGGTTTGATATGGGAACATTTTCGTTTTTTTTAGTGTATTTGATACAGGAATCGTTTTTGTGCATTTTTTTGCGCGCGGGCTAATTCACTATGCCCAGCGCCTTAAGTTGGGTTTCAAATTAATGACACTATCGATTCAATGTTCGATAATACATTTCTACACCTTTTTAGTAGTTTTATTCTGTGTTGTCTTTTGGATCAAATTATAGAGTTTAATATAGCTTTATGTCTGCAATGACAGATTAAGATCTTTATCAATTGTGGTTTCGTATAGTACTCGTAATAAAGAATGCTTGAAGACAAGAGCAAGAAATTCCCCGAAATTAAACTATTGCCACTGTCAGTGAAAAACCTTTACAGCTAATTAGCCTTTACCCGCGATTTTGTCCGTACACACTTAGATAAATACGTTTTTTTCGCGCTATCAAAGTCAGTGCGGACGAAGTCGCAGTAAAAAGCTAGTAATTTATAGCGTCAATATTATTCTGGTATTTTATTGAAATCTGTTGTAGAGTTTTGCCTGAAAGAGTAACATACAAACATACAAACTTTCGCGTGTATAATTTGAATATTAGTGTGATAATAATTGATAATGATATTGTGATAATGATAGCACTATGAAATGTGATAATGATTGCTTTACAGTTTATAGGTTCAAAATCATGGTTAAAGGCAAAAATACAATAAAGGCTATCGATAGTTTATTCAACACTTTTTAAATACAGGCAGGCTGAATAACTCTCGCAACAAAGAGTCCGATTAGTTAACTAAAGTTGCAATAAAATCGCCAGTAAATTGCACCCAGAGGTATTTAATTAGCAAACTTATGGGCTGTTTGCGTTAAACGCTGCGTTTTGTATGCGAGAATGCGCGTTGCTTTTAATTAATATTATGCTTTGTGAAAATATATTATTAGTTTTTTTTATTGTGCGACTAGCTTATGTCCATGACTTCGTCTGCGTGGACGACAGAAAAAGATAAATATTAGTATTATAATGGCTCTTTATGTCCGGTCGGCCACACAGTCATAGATGCGCGCAGCATAAGGGCGCCATTCGAACAAAAAGGGTATCCTAGCATTTGGCCGACTGTACCTATTTGGATTTATTTCTTGCTGTGCTCCTAAGTGTAAAAGCATGATAATAAAAATGTAAGCTGCAAGGATGGCATAGGTGCGGAGCAAGCCTTTTCCACCTATAAAAAAATATCCCAATTTAGGTAAAAAAACAACTTCGTAAATTGTGCATTATCCCGCCACGCTAAAAGTCACTCCATAGCCTACCTGCGGTGTGTTTCTATGTAGAGATAGAAAGAAGAGATTTTCTAAAAGCACTCCCAGTTACGGCGAATCTAGATCTAGAGATAATGCCAGTAGTGGGTGCTGCCAACAAAAAGGATTTTTCTCAAGAGTTGTCATACAGGATACAGACCGCGTCCTTCCTAGCGTGCATTGTAGGCCGGGTGGCTGATAGACAGAAAACTCCATTACAAGATTGCAGGTTTTTAGGAAAAGTTTTATTTAAATCTTTATAAAGTTTCCTAGCACGGGTTAGTGCTTTAGAAAATTAACATTTTGTAGATGCGTTTGATGTTGAAATTTTGCAAAATCGATCCCATCCTATCTGGGACTTTTAGGGCAAAACTTTTTTGGAGTATTCTATACCCGTTAAATATGTCTACTTTTTATAAGTGTCGGTCCGGTGCACAAACGCTAATATTATAAAACTTTTACTTAGATAATAAAACTACATTTTTATTAGATTGAACACCCGTTTAATTTGGTTTTTACATTTTGCCGTAACATTGTATAGTGCTCGAGAAAGGAAAACATTTCATACACAGATCTTGATGAATGCGTCTTAATTTTATTATGTGTATTGCCATACCACAGAGTACAATTACATAGAAACGGCAATCACTTGTGACGATAGACAAAATACGCGATGGCCGACAACTTTCAGGCGTGTTCTTATGGTACTTGTGTTATGGTTTCCCGAAATATAAAATATAAGTTCGGTGAAAATTATTTTAGTAGGTACTGGCCTGGCCACCCTTTGTATCAGAGTTTTTAGGCCGCCCAAAAAGCCTCTAACATGTCTTATCGATTGTTATTAATCAACAACAACGTGCCTTCCTAAGCACGGAAGCGCTCAGATATTATTGCTACTAGCGGTCCATGGACTGACCGCGCGCGATAGGAGTTTGCCAATCAACAAGGCTGTGACTTGTGAGCGCTTCATTTTAGTGAACGGCGGCGTGTGATTTTGACTGTGAAGTGAAAATATAATCCAGCTCCCGGCCAACTAAGTTCTATGAGAAAAGGATAACTTCTGACAAGTGTAGCGTGGACTTCCCTCGGCTTTCGCGGAGTGAAGCTTTACCTAAGGCTCTGCACATAACGGTGTGTTACTCCCTCGTAAGAGCGACCAATTTTTCAGGACGTAACCGCACTGAAAGTGTGCAGTTTTCTTGTTATTGTTTTGTTTTCTTTTTCTTATCAATAAAACCGCAGCAAACAGGCCGATAAGAAGAGTTGAGGCTTAAGTCTTTAACACAATAGCGTGTCGATGTCATCCAAGTAGAACGATAAAAACCGGGGTTCCCCCATTTTTCTCCTACAACCAGCGAACTAATCCTCTAGAATTAGAATCAGAATATTCTTTGCTGTACTTCAAAAAAATTAAGGACCGACAGCATTAATAAATCGTAATTAAAGCCGTCAACTGGCCCATTTTGGCACCATTGCATTGCAGACTCAGGCCCCAGGTGTGGTCTGAGCTCTCGGCTCAGAAAAATCTGAGCTGATAGATGGGTGACCTTTACCTCGCATTATAACACTGTTATACACGCTTCATAAAAAATCTATAATACGAGTACTAGCCACAACGTTATATCTCGTACTAAATTGAGCATTGAATTCCAATCGTAGCTTAATTATGTAGAGACAGAGTCTGTTTAATATGATCCTCTTTATATACAGCTATAAATTATTGGCTATCAAAGTCTATCGCCCTAAAATATCTACAATAGCTACTGGCTCTAAAAATTGCTACCAAAATGATTGCGGTTTGTTTACCTAGGTATTTACAAACCTCAATAACTTTTTTGAAAGTGGAAAAAATCTGCTGTTTCATACATTTGATTCGGTACTGAGAGTCTACCTTATGTATGGAATAGCAATTTTTTTTCCCCAATTGTTTTTCGCCCCATAGTAAAAGTATGCATTAAATATGGGAGCACCGAGTAGATTTTTTTTTACTTTATCATTCTAATTTACGGATAAAGTATACCAATCCATAAATCACCGTGCGTACAAAGGTCACAATCTAGATAATAAATCAGACCTCCATCATGGACTTGGCCTAACAATCTTCTAAGTTAGTTCAACGTGTGACTAATTGGTCTCCAATAGCGTGACGTCATAGCTTCCATTGGCGATATTAACTTGATTTGGCCTCAGTGGAGGCAGTATTGAATTTTCATAGAAACGGCCGAACGCGCCTTAAATTTCGATCACCGAATACCTAAGGCATGTATTGAAATGATCTGACCTTTCAGTACTTTTTCGTCAAATACTATCTTTAAAAAAATCGTCAATTACAACCGACTAAACACTTACCTACACGTTTATCTCATGGTGTATCGTATGGGACCAAAAAATGTGAAATACCCATTAAACCAACTGAAGGCAATACAAAAGTCATCCATTATTATCCTGACTACACCCCTCTTGATTCAAGTTGTGGAAGTCCCTTAAGCTTGGACGTCGGCCATCTTGACAAATGGCCGAGGAATTGTCTTGACCCTTGTTTGAACTCAATTTGGAGGGAAACCTACTCAGGGTAATGGTCAAGGCATACTAGCACTAGCCAATTTTTGGATGGGTTTTTTGCTAAAAACGAGGCATCAAATGAGAATAATTAGGCTTAAACATTTTTTCCGACGAATAAATCTACGAATAAATCCCGCACATGGCCGTTTTTTTTTCTTGTGCGGGATTTATACTACGGTTCTACGATCTGGAATCTAGGCCTTAGGTCCTAAAAAAGTTAAGTTTATGGATTCTCAGACTTGACGGTCCATTTTTAAGAAGATTCCTCTTTTCCAATTTATTTCTGTTCATTTTAACGTTAGAAAATAAGTTGGACATAATATTTCTAAGACCTTTTTAGAACCAATACAATAAAGATCATGTTCTCAACAGGGTGGGAGGCCTAAAATAAACAAAAACATCTGAGACAATTTGTCAGAGCATTATAAGGTCTGTCCGAAAACCGTCATCGATACGTCCCGAGGGTGAAAACAATGATATTGAGAACTCTTTTGGTATTCCCTTCCGTGTATTCCCGTTGCGATATTTGTATTTGAAAATAATAATATTACATCATGGGCACTTAAAGCTGGCGTCCACTAGAGGCGGATCGGGCCGGGGCGCATCGTAGGATCGCAACGCAAAAACCCGCCTGCCTGTATTTATATGAAACAGGGTCCACTAGCGGCGGACTGCGCTGCGGCCCGCCTCGCCCCGATCCGCCGCTAGTGGCGCTGTTTCATATCAATACAGGCAGGTGGATTTTTGCATTGCGATCTTGCGGTGCGCCCGGGCCCGATCCGCCTCTAGTGGACGCCAGCTTTAAGTGCCCATGAAGCCGGGTCTCACGTAACATACCTGTAATAATAATTTTACATTGTCCAACATTGATTAAACTTATGTCAAATGAAACGATGAGCCGTTTTATTCTGAACCAGTGACAAACACACTCACTAACTCTTTTCGCATCTATAATATTAGTTGCATAGTAGGATATAAATATGCATAGTAAAATAAAACTAAGGCCTTTGCATCTACGTAATGAGATGATTTATACAGCGTCCAGTGGCACCTTCACTCGCACTATTTGGATGAAGAGACCACTCCGCGCTGCAGTGCCTGGGACATTGTTTTAGATGGACTATGAGGTAATAAATAGGATGGAATGAAATTTGGCAGTTTATTTGGACCTTTTACGTCAAGTTTAAAAGGTTACCTGCCAATGTTCTAACATGAACGAGAGTGCGCCCTCAAGATGCCAAGCGTTTCAAGTGACTTATTGATACGTGTCGACAGGGGGCCCGACATTTGTCACTGTCCAACGTTTGACTTCTCTGAAAGAACTGTGGGGAATATGGTGGAGATATTGACTCTTTGTACAGTGATGGTTCGACAACTCACTTAGGCGGACTTGCGTCAGTCAGGGTTAGTTATAAAATTATTGACGTTAACTCAGAGTTAACTGGCTAACCCTGACTGACGCAAGTGGTGTGACCCATTTTTTGTGTTTTGTGTGTAAAAGCGTTTTCTTGAGGTTAATTACAATGTAATATTCAAATCTTCCACGTGACAATATTAGTTTTCATTTGACTGTACATTAAGACACTGTACTGTATTGTACATTTTTTCTGCCATAAGACGATTCTGTCCAAAGCCGATTCTATCCAATCAAGAATCTGCCGAAAACAGATTCTGCCGTACACCGACGACGGAGGGAAGTGGACCTTAGGCTTTTGCACTTGGAACTATACATGTGCATCTTCTTAATGATTCAGACAGCGTCCAGTGGCAGCATCACTCACACTAAATGGGTAAAGTGACCTCTCGGACGATGCAGTGCCTGGGACATTATTTAGGCTTGCCCAACACCTTTGCCTACCATCCTGACCGCTTAGAAGCTAAGAAAGATACGTGCGGAGCCAACTAAGTCGCTGGTTTGTATTCCTATATAAATGACTAGCTTTTGCCCCCGACTTCGTCCGCGCAGACTTAGTTTTTTTTCTGTGATCACAATAAAAAATGGCCTATGGTAGCACTCAGCGATAACATAGCTTCCCATTAGTGAAAGAATTTAAAAAATCGGATGAGTAGTTTTGGAGATTACCCCCTACAAACCTACATACATACAAATACTTACAAACTTTTGCTCTTTATAATATTAGTGTAGATGTAGACTACAATAATAAGATGACTTATTTTTAAAAAGAAAGAGTAGCTCGAGGACTTGCGGACAAACGTAGATAAAATAAAATATTGTAGAAGTAAACACGCATACTTTGTTGTGACACCCGAGAGTTACTGTGTATGGGATGCGAAATGGGTGGTCATTTCGGTGGATATTGGATTTTTATTACAAAAATCCTATTCGCTCCTTTCCATTTTGATGCGCTTCCATTTTGAATAACAATAATATGAAATAGCTATATTTTTTTTACAAAATTTTATTGAAGTATTTTGCTTCGAACAAAAATACTTTATGTATTGTCCTCTATTTTTTGTTTGTGTGTGCAATAAAGTATAATAATAATAATAATACTTTAGTTAACTTAGGCCTTTAATTTTTTTTGTAAAACTATGTATCTACAGTAGGCCAATTGTAAACAAGAAACTGTGGAAAGAAATCTTGATTAAAAGTAACAATGTACACAAATAATTCAGATTAAAATCATGCGAGCGGGTGCGATTTCAGTGTGCATTGTTAATATTACTTTCTCTGTACTAACTCTTCATTTAATTTCATCATCATCGTCAGCCTGTTGACACCCACTGCTGAGTAAAGGCCTTCATGGTCACGATCCTAAGCCAGACGCAACCACTGCTTTCCAGCTTCTTGGGCTATGTCATCGGACCATTAAATTTAATTTATCTTATTTTAATAAAGGCTCAAAAAATTAATATTTATAATTTCAATTTCGATTGTCTGTGCAATTGTTCAAAGAGGCAAAATATTCAAGCTTTTCATAATTTGTAAACATTAAAATTGCATCAGCATGGAGGCATTTAAACAAAAAACAATTAAAATAATTGGTATCACTGAATAAAGTAACAGCTTTTCGCCGAACCAATAAACAAAAGCAATAAACTAAATTGACTTTCCTGATCACTGCTGAAAGAAAGGCTTTCGTGCTTTTGGGGCGAGGCTTTAACGGAATTTAGTTCTAACATTTTTAATGTGTTTTTAGGATTCCGTACCCTGTAAAGTTGTATACTTTATTTATTTTATTGATTGGGATGATGCTTTAGCTTGTAGGCCACCAAAGGCTGTTTTTAATAAAAAAACGTTAATATGTTTGTATGATTAACAAGTTTCAAAACAGTTATGGTTACTTCGTACCTTAATTGAACTCTTTGGTCAGATTAATATATATATTTTTAAATCCAATAGAAATTGCAAAATAACCGATCCAATTTTAATATACCACTCACCTGCTGCTATAAATCACAAACTGTCATAGAAACGCGCGAACGAATTGAACGGCAACAACAAAACCTATTGTGCACAACAAGCATCTCTAAATCCAAGTCGTAGGGCCGAAATTCCCTTGCTCAAAGTGTAGTTTTAATTTTGTGCCGAAGTGCTAAACCACAACTCATTGAGAGCGAGAGAGAGTAAGGAAGAAATAAAACCATAACAAAATGCTCAAAAAAGGCCTTTGTTTCAGCCGTTAAGGGGTGTAAAATTGTATTTAATCGCCTTCACCCCTTGAGTTTTGCCCCTATCGTAACAATACCCATACTTCCATTACTTTCAAAAAGGGAATTGGTACACAAGACAGCACGTAAACGCTTACACGAGTGCACTCTATTCACTTACGTTACGGGCGACTTGTCTGATTTTTAATTCCGTAGAATTCTGACAGCTGCCATTTTTTGACATGTCAGAGTATACAAACATTTTTGGCCGGGCACATTTTTCAATTTCAATACGAGTCTGAACATCTGAGTCTATACATTTTATTTGTCAGTGAATGTACCCATTTTTATTAAGTGCAGAGCTCCAAAATAAAAGGGGATTTCCGGTGAGTGATAATTACGTCCCTTTTCATCACAAAAAGTAAAAAAGTACAAGGAAATAAAACATTATTTTATTAAAATCTCTAATCATCATTAATACTATTATCAATATCACACTAATGAAAATCAATCAATGTGACAGACGCGGCGTGACAGCATACTTTATTTTTTAAAAGGTTAAATAAACCTGAATTCGTATGGGAGTGTTTCCAGCTAAAGATTGAAATAAAGTAATTAAAATTAATTCGATATATTGTTCGTGATATTGAACTATTTGGTACTTTTGTATCAGTTCACTTGAGTAAGTAAATATTAAGTTTTATCTTTTTCTAGGTAAAATATAAAAAATATCTAGCATTTTATTTTTTATTGTCCTCAAATGGGTCAAATTTTTCCCTTTTTCGGTAGAGTGCTTTTCTAGTAGCAACACTTAAGAAATGTCAGGATTCTACGGAATAAAAAATCCGACTTTAGGTATGATCATTCCAACACCGGTTTGCGGGATTATACATTCTCAATTCTGCAGGATAGAAAGATAATAACATGATTCTTACAAAATAACAATCCACAATTTGGTAGCAATGTGTCAACAACCATCCATCCATCGAGTCGTTCTATAAATGATATTAGTGTTATATGTGCATTCTGCGTTTGACTCACTTAGAATCAAACGCGGATTCATACAAGCCATGGGGCCAAGTGAGTCAAACATGATTGTGCCAGCTTTTGGACCAAACCACACAAAAAACATGGTTTACTAACGGTCGGCCACAGTTACAGATACCCCATGGCAGCTCTTACCGCGCGCGACATAAGGGCGCCAGTCGAACAAAAAGGGGTATCCTAGCGTGGGGCCGACTGTACCAGCAATTCGGCCAAGTTAGTCCTGACATGATTTGGTAGGTACGGTCAGCAACACCCTAGGACATCCTATGTTAGCTTTTACCGCGCGTTCAAAAAGCGTGTCACTGACTAACTTAATCAGCAATAGGGATTTTTCCAAGTGTCAAATTTGACAGCGACTCGCGAATTATCGCGCAACTAAATCTGTGGTTTGTATGGAAACCACAGATTAAAAGACTGATTTTGACAGTTATTCGGGCAATTTTTGATGCCTGGAAAAAATCCCATTGGGCCAAGTGAGTCAAACACGGATTGGTACGAATCATTGGGCCAAACAAGTCCAAAACATACATACAGCGGCAGCGGTAAAGGGCAGCGAATGAATGCCAAAAGAAATATGGGAGAGGGCTGCTTTTGTCGGCGGCTCCATAAAGCTTTGAATTCGATTGCGGGTGTGTTTTGAAATAAATAGCGTTATTTATGTTTGGTTAGTGCATCTGACTAGCCTTGGAGGGTTAAAAGGGGTGAGGCTAATTATTACCTTTACTTTACATTGCAGAAGAGGTCGCGTGAGGGGGAAAAGGCCTATACGCAGTAGTGGGCAGAGGTCGGCTGATGATGATGATGACATTGCAAAGGTTCTCTGAAAGAGATAGCAGTTCGCTATTATAGGACAATGTAGTTTAAGAAAATAGGTACTGGTAAATTCGAAATGTCCACTTCAGACAAGAGGCAATTTCTCGGTAAGGTCAATAAAACAAACAATGTTCTTCGACAATCACGAATTGTTTGGCCTACCTCAGAAATGGCCTCTAGTGAAATATGTCGCGGTTTTTAAAATGTATACTTATTAGGTATTACTAATTATAAAATGGCAGTGCCTATACTATAGTATAGTGTCGATATAATTAATTGTGTTTGATTTATTTTAAGTATAATTAAATTTACAATTTTTAATCTCATTTGAATTTATTAAGTAAGTGGTTTATTATGGTATATGTCTGTATACTTCTGTTGATTTGTTACACTTTATTATTATGCTTGATTGTATTGTATATTTATGCTGAATTTTATTGTAATTTTAGTTTCAGTATCAATTTAAGTAAAAAGAAATACCTATGCTAATTTTATTAACTGAAGAGCTGCTGACTTTGCTGATTCTCGTTGCGTCACACATTTTAGGCTCCAACCGAAAACCAGCGCTACGAATTTTGCTTTCCAATCTTCGTAGCATTATGCTGAGTTGGAACCTTTTTCTTTGCCATAACACATTGCGCCAAATGTGAAGCATGTAATTTAATTTTAATTTTATAATTTTATTTTGTAACATTATAGTTGTTCTCATTTACTTTTTGTATTGTGTTGTGGCTTTTGAATAAAATACATATCTATCTATCTATCAAAAGCAGATCAGCAAATGCAGGTGTTTTTTCGTAGCTTTGGTAATTTATATCCGTCCATCTAGCGGGAGGTTTACCTCGAGCTCTCTTGCCCTCCCCTTACCCGCCATAGTTTTACTAGAAAATCAGAGCCCAGTGGAAGGTTTTTTGGACCACACCGAACTACGAAGGTTGTCTGGAAGAGATCGCTCTTAGCGATAAGACCGCCGTCTGTACTATTAGGTTAAGAAAATTCGTGTAAATAATTAATTTCTGGTGTACCTAAAATAAAGTTGTCTCTATCTATCTAACTACCATCCAGCCAATACGCAGTTATCCTATATTTCAAAGCGTCGTCTCATCTGCCCAAGCTACTCCGTGCCAACAACTTAGTAATATTACCTCGACCGATCCATCAAGGTGTCGTTCCAACGAGCTCACTTTACACAGCACGCGCTCACACTCGTGCACCGTTTACATTACTCTCACTCTCACTGCATGTGCAGAGAACAGTCTGAATTAGTGTATCAATTGAATAAAAAACCGGCCAAGTGCGAGTCGGATTCCGTACCATTATCTATAAAAACGGCAAAAAAAACACGTTTGTCGTATAGGAGCCCCCTTGAATATTTATTTTATTCTGTTTTTTAGTATTTGTTGTTATACCTAGCAGCAACAGAAATACATCATCTGTAAAAATTTCAAGTGTCTAACTATCACGGGTCATAAGATACAGCCAGGTGACAGACGGACAGACGGACGAACGGACAGCGGAGTCTTAGTAATAGGGTCCTTTACCCTTTGGGTACAGAACCCTAAAAAGGGTTAGCGTGTCGTTGTCTGCGAATAGATCGAAGGTTCGATGAGTATAGGCCTCTCAGCTTAGTCTACCCACTGGGATACTAAAGTCTAATCGTTAATTCAATTAAGTAAACTGACACACTCTAATGTGACTTTGTAAAAGTATGTTTTTTTTTGAGTTAGCTTAATTTTAACACCCATCTACTTTTTAACGCCAATCAGAATAAAGGTTACTAATAAAGGTCCGCTAATCCGCTAATTTTACCAAAGGGGCGATGGAGCGCAGCATGCATCCAAGTGTAAAGAGAACCGACAGAGTCAGAAACACTACCCTGCGCCCCAAAACCCAAATTATTGATGTTGGAGCTGCGACCGCTAGGCTCAAATGGAATTGGGCTGGCCACGTCTGCCGCATGAGCCAAGACAGGTGGCCAAAGATCGCCACCAACTTTACTGGGTCCCACATGAAGGAAAACGAAGGCGCGGCAGGCCTAGGCGACGATGGCGGGACGACCTAAACAAGTTCTTGCCCGGATGGCCGGAGGTGGCACATGATAGAGATGTGTGGAAGACAAGAGGGGAGGCCTTTGCCCAGCCGTGGGACACTAACATCCAGGCTAACTAAAAAAAAAAAGAATAAAGGTTTAAAATATGGATAGACTCGACTTCTTCACACGACGAAAAACGTAGAAGGCTTCATGTAAACGCGCGATTATACGCACTCCGCGGGGGCGTGATGGAAAAAGAACCGTAAAGACAAAATGGTTCTAGGCTGATGGGAAATTTTTACAATGGCAGCGTGGGATATCGAGCAATGGCTGGAAAATACGGAAACGTAGCGGAGCGAAATACCATTATTGATATTTAAAATTGTAAATATTTATGTTTTCTGTTTTGTACTTCCTATGTATATCCTCCTATTTACCTACTGGGGCAATTTGATGGTCGCATGTATATTTTTTAGCCTTTAACCGCGGTGGTGGCCTAGTGACAGAACATTGGACTCAGAAGCGAGATACCCAGGTTCGATTCCCGGCGCAGGCATGTAGCTATGACTTTGTTTCTTTTCAAAGTTAGATAAGTACATTTCTGAATTTGAAGTAGCAAAACCACTCGCAAACGGTGAAGAAAATCATCGTGAATTGACTTGCCTTTCCTGTGGGCTAGGCCGACTAAGCTGTTAGGATGGTATAGGTGCTGGGCAAGCCTACTCCATCTAAAAACAATGTCTCACGCAGCGCCGAGTGGTCTCTTCGCCTATCTAGTGTGAGTGAAGGTGCCACTGGAAGCTGTAAAAATCATCTCATTACGTAAGCAAAGGCCTCAGTTTTTAATGCTAGCCTTTAGTGGGTAATATGGGCTAAAAATGATGATGGTGATGAAAACAGAATAAAATAAATATTCAAAGGGGCTCCCATACAACAAACGTGTTTTTTTGCCGTTTTTATACAACGTGTTACAAAAGATACTAACTCTTTTTACAGGGTGTAAACTGCTAGTCAACATAATGACAAACACAACTTTTTTTTTTAAGCTCAAAATTGTAAAATTTTCAAAACTTTTTAGTTTTTGGATTTAGCTCCAATTAAAAAATATGGTTGTTTGCTTAGCTGTATTTTAATAGCTTCAGGCTGTTAAAACATAGTGAAAGTCTGTGGAAACAGTATTTTAAAAAAACTTTTCTCCCGTCACAGCGCTTACATTTTAGTTATTTAAAAATCAACGGAACGTCATAGAGCTAAAAAAATATTTTGGTTGTGATCCCTATCATCAGGTACCATGACCCTGTAAAAAGAGTTAGCATCTTTTGTAACACCTTGTAGATAATGGTTCGGAACCATTCGTGCGCGAGTCCAACTCGCACTTGGCCAGTTTTTATTATCTCAAAAGTATCTAGCTTCGATGATATTATCTCGGTTTTGGTTGAGTGCAATGTTTTACTTCCTTTCAATACAAAACATCTCTCCAGGTAAACTTTCATGCGATAAACAAGAGAAAGGTTTTTTTAACCTGCTACCGTTTTCTATCAATACGTAGAGCTCTACAAATAATAAACAAAGATAAAAAGTTTAAAAATAAATGGAAACCTTCCATTGAACTCTGTGTTTGACGTCATTCCGATATGAAAATAAACGTTCAAGTATCGTGTGTTCGCTTTGTTATAGAAAACTTACGTTTTTATCTATATTTTTTTTAAAGTAATGTTTTTTTATACTATCACAAAATTTTGCAATTTCCCGGTCGACCGAAAACGAAACCAAATACCAACGACGAGCGGCTTTCTTGGTCCTTAATATCTAGGGAAACTTATGTTTTTATCTATAGGTAGGTACCTACCTTTTTTCAAAAGTCAAAAGTTTTCTTAGTTATCACAAAATTTTTCGCTTTTGCCAAAGTCGTAGAACAAAAGTTGTTGGAAATCACGTTTAGAATTTGGGGTGTCAGCTATTTCAAAATTGTCCAACCTTCAGTTTGATCCGGGAGGTCCCTAGGCATAACAGAAGCCAGCTATCTTAATGTGCCTTAAAGCTTACTCAGCTGGTCGTAGGTGGTCGTATCAATCATAGTCGGTGCTGCCTCGACAGAACAAATCAATAACCTTTAGAGGCACCTCTGAACTGGTGACCCTGGACCTTCGTACTGTTTTCACGCCGGCAGAGCTGGCCAGATTCGACTGTGAAAGGTGTTTACTTTCTTCAAAGGTGCGGTAATGGTTGTCTTGTGTTTGGAAGAAGTATTGGATTGGTTGGAGAGGTGAATGGATGCACTTGAACAGGTAGGTATTAATTTTAAGAAATTTTAGCAGTCCGTCTATTTAAAAGGGAAAAGTGTAAAATGCCTATAGTGGGCCTTTATCAAGTTCGGAAGTTCGACATTTCAAGATTTTTTAGGATTAACTTATTTCACAGTCTATAAATCATGGTGAGATTATACAGTGTGTTAAAAGACCACCGAAAGACCCGAAAGCCATAATACTAGACACCAAAACAAAGTACTTTGTCGATAAATTATTGCTGGGAATTGATTTTGGTTTTTAAGGTTATAATTTTGAAAATTATTTTATGACGCAATGGACTTGTGACGCACAGAAGTCATATTACGCAAACGTAGGTATAAGTTTATATTACTTATGCTTGAGGTACCGATGTTTAGAATACATTGCGGGTTACAATTTTAACGTCGTTTTTTGTAAGAAATATTCAAAATTTAAATATGGCTTCTTAAGAAGATATGCTAAGAACTAGAACTAGAACTAGAATTTAAGAATAAAAAAAAAGTCCGATTTTGAACCCCAATATCTTGGAAACCGTGGATTTACCAGGCATAGTTCCTTGGACAAAAACGTTCATTATGATGAGGACCATACGTGTTTTCCCGCTTTATTGACGGTCTTTTAACACCCTGTATGTGATATCTTGACATTATCGGGATTGAAATTGGGGCTTTTGATCAAAGGTTGTACATAATTAAAAGTCTTTTTACACTTAAACATTCATAAGCACATTTTTAGTTAACTAATCCATACTTTTTTTATTTCTTCACTTTACACCCTGTAGAACGTTTTTTAAAGTTAAAACTATTAACGAAACTAATTGGCTATACCGACATCAATAATTGGTGAAAACGTTTACGGAATACAATATAATCAAAATCTGTCTGTACTAAAATATTTTTCTTCCGTAAGGTTAAACTGACAAGGATGCCTCTTTCATACTGGTATTTTGTAGAAATTGGTGTGAGAGCTCTTTATTGCAAACTTACTAAGTTAATATCGATACAGAATTACAGATATAATTTCAACAAAAGTTTGTTCCCTAGACTGTGGAGACCCTTCGGGGACCCCCATTCCTTTTAGTATTTCAATCGTCAATAACACAAAGTTGATAAGACACACTCAATTGGACAACACACAATATAAATAAGGGTAAGGTCAGAAACTTTACACAGGCAAGTCTCTTATCCAATAAAGTTTTGTCCTAGCCCTGTTTGTATTTATTTAGGACGAAGCACTAATTTTAAGGATAGTATTACAATAGAGGAATACAGAAAGAGCACGCAGCTTCACGGATATAAAGGGATATAAAGGGCAATTTTTAAATAGCTTTTAACCTCGGACAACCCAACTTCTAAATATAATTTCCAACAACTTTTGTTCTACGACTTTTCGAAAAGCTCGATGCTTTTAATTTGATTAAAGTTTCTTATCTTTTAAAATGTGCATTTCTACCAATCCAGCGCTGCCTGCGCGGCGCGCTTTCGTGCCCCTCCACTCTCAACTACCTTTCTAGCCTCTTCTGCTCCTATTCATTACTCTGAGCTAAAAAAAATAAAAAAAAGATATTTGAAAAAAAAAGCTCTTTCACGAAAGTCGTAGAAAAAAGTTTTTTATAATCACATTTAGAAGTTGGGGTGTCTGAGGTTGAAAGCTATTAAAAAATTGCCCTGTATAATTTAACGTATGTAGCTCTAGTTCTTATACTTAGTCTGTAAGCTAATTACCAGATGATATCTGTTTTTAACTGTGTGTTTTGGCTAATAATAAATGTATTCTCTTTCTTTCTGTCACTAATACAGAAACATAAACCTATACTTGAACTAAGGCCAGCAAGAATGGGTTAGAGCGTATCTACGGGTTTATAACTATATGCATCTTACACTTTTATTTGATGTAGAGTGGGATAGGTAGAGTTAAAATAAACGCATGGATACGCTCTAACCCATCCTTATGCTAAGCTTGCTGGTGGGCATCTATGGGTCGATCATCTAAATCGCGTAGGTATCGCCTGCGCGGTGAGGGGAAGCGGGGCGTATGGCTGTGCACCCATGCCCCGCGCCATCCCAAAATGATGTTATGGCTAGGCAAGCCTAATCTGTCTATACCAGCTATAAAAAATATACAAGGTGTTAGAAAAGTACCTAACTCTTTTTACAGGGTAATAGCACCCGGTGATAGGGATCACAACCTAATTTTTTTTTTTTTCTCTATGACGTTCCGTTAATTTTTAAATTAATAAAATGTGAACGACGTGGCGGGAGAAAAGTATTTTTTAAATATTGTTTTTATTGACTTTCACAATGTTTAAACAACTCAAAGCTATGTAAATGCACCTACACGCACAAACATATTTTTAAATTTGAGCTAATAACAAAAACAAAAAAGTTATGAAAATTTTTCAATTTTGAGGTTATAAAATAAAAATAGTTTTTTTCAACTTTTTTTTACAGATTTGACATCCTGTTGACCAGTAGGTTACATCCTGTAAAAAGAGTTAGGTACTTTTGTAACACCTTGTATAGGTATCATTGTGTTCAAACTGTAAAACCAAACGTAACAATAACTTTAATGTTTCCTTCAACACATAAATATGTTAGATACAAATTTCCATTCGCAATTTCCTCGAAGCTTATTTTCTAGCTTCCCATAAGCGTTTTTCTCGGTAGTAAGATATCTTCTTAGCTGTTTTCCCCTTTGTTGTTGGAAAACACATTTAGAAGTTGACGTGATTCAGGAATAAAGCTATTTAAAAATTGCTTTGTATTGCCCCATTGCAAATCTAGATATTAGAGCGAGGCAGCACAAAATAGGAGGAGTTGATGTCTTTAGGTTACCGAAGGTAAGATACACTTTGCTGAACCAGCAACGCTGAAAAATTACGTTAAATAAACTCCTTTTTCATCTCCCACGCTCGGAAAGTTTGCTGTTACTAGTAACTTACGATCGTGTAAAGGCCGGATTTAAACTATCTGCATTTTAGTGCGCTTCGAAATTTGAACGTGACGCCGGGAAAGTCTTTCCCGCGCCCTATGGTGTTGAAAAAGAAAAAAACACTGGCCGTTTAAGTAGATGCCAGATCCCGACTGAAAAAAGATTCTCATTCATAGTTCGTTTACACGCGTATTTCAGCGAAAGTGATTGTTCGTGCCCATTCTCTATACAAAACTGTGAATGTAAATGGGGCATAAGCATCTTTTAAAAAGGCAAAGTCACGGAATAGAACATTCAGAAACGCGGTTTCTTCTTTCAGGTTTTTTCAATATTTTGTTCACTATATTTATTTTTAGTACCAGTAAATAAAAAAAATGCTTCGCTTCTGTTTTATCAAATAGATAATTATGTTTTGGATTGTTAAATATTTTTTTTCAAACGATATTATTAATTTCATTTTTTATCTCCTACAATGTTTTTATTTATATGGTAAAAGTTCAGAATGCACCCTTTTATCATTCTTCTATCATTATAAATCAAAGGGAAAAAAAATCATTCTTTTATTTACATTATTTTTGTATCTGGATAAATAAACTTCAGGAAATTATTAATAAAACGAATGGTTTTAATACCAACGAAGCTGAAAACTTTAGTGCAGCAGCCATAACTACAGTAAAATATGCTTTTAAAAGGAACTATTCGACTCAGCTGTTTTGCCTGTAAGTAGTTGTCTATAGAGTTTTTCCCGCTTGGCTAACAAAATCATTTCCTCGCTTCTGTGAGATGAAAAGTTTTGTGTTTCGCACGAATGCAATATTATTTGCGTTACGTGCTTCTGAATACCTCGCTACGCTCAGGTTTCTTTTTTTGAACCACTCGCTACGCTCGTGGCTCAATTTTAGAAACCTTCGCTAGCTCAGTATTCAATACAAGCACTCGCCGCAAACAATAATTTTGCATGATTGCATAACAAATAACTATTTCTTGCAGTTTAATCTTCTTCTCCAAGATTGGCAATACGCCAGTCAAATTAAACTCAAAAAAAGCGTTTTGAAGAATTAATTTCCAGAAAGCTGGATATCATTTTAATACCTTCATCTGGTCCTAAATGCGTGTAATCTGAGTTTGCACCATCCCAGGAGGTGAGCTAAACTTTTGGGGGCCAAAAAACCGCGAAATTTTCGCACTTTTTTCAGATTTCTGCTTGTAGCTCGGAAACGGTACGTTGGACTGAAAATATCGTTATTGCAATATTAAAGAGGGTTAAATTTTGCGTCGAATGGTCATCTAAAACTTCAAATTAGGTTTAGTGGTATAGCCGAAATCAAAACTTGTGAACCGGGTATTTTTTTTTTTTACGTGCAAATTTACTTTTTGCTACTTTCAAGACCATATTTCTTTGAAACTGATTCTCCTATTGAAAAACCCAAAAAATAAAAGTTGTAGCGAATAAAATTTCACGTTATATGGACACTTCAATTAAAAAAATTAGTCATCTATACCTACTTACAATAAAACTCTAGCGAAGTCAATTCTGTACATTGCATATTTTTAGAAAAACACTAGCAGGGGTTACTAAATAAACGATCCTGAATCGAAAAATGCAAAAAAAAAATCGTTTATGTCTGTCTGTCTGTCTGTCTGTCTGTCGTAATGAACACGATAATCGCGAATATCGCTGAATAGTTTTCAGTGAAGCTGAATGTAGTCCATTACTCAGGCGGCTTTAGGCTATATTATATCACGCACTGACTTTTGGCACTAAATAAAAATCGAAATACCTAACATGAGAAATTTTTATTGTGACTGTTATTCGGGAAAGCGAACTTAACGTCTAATTTCCCATATTAACTTTTAGCAGTGTTACTGGTTCCATTTTTGTTTAGGGTAGTGATGAGATAAAATAAATAGAAAGATAATTCGAATACTACAACTAAACAAATCAAATTGCCATACATTATTCGAAATCGATTGTTCGATTTAACGATTTAACGATTTTTTTTCCCTACACTATTAACATTTATTGTTTACCAACTTTTTTTTTTTGTGGTATTTTTAAATTTTTTTTATTGGTAAGAGTTTCCAGCCAGTGTAATTTTTTTCGAACGATATTCCACACTCACGCTGTGAGAATTGCTTATTTTATTGTATTTATAAATAATAATATAAAATATTTAATTCTCTGGCGAATATTATTTGCAAAATTTACAGTATGAACTAACTTTTTACTTATACTTTTTATTTGTTTTTTATTGGCTGTTTGAGCTCAATCCTTGCTAAAACCCAAAAAGATGGACTGCAAAAAAAATTAACTCCCGCTTCTTTTCGGACTTTTGTAATGTTTATCATTACTTTCATTATGTGCGTGGATGACACAGAATTATAACAAAAAGAGGGAAATTCAAAACGATGCACAATTATACCAGCGAGAAAAAGGAAACACTCAAACACTCGTGGTGTTCACTGAAACGATGGCTGCAATCATGCCGAAAGAACAATTTCTGTCCAACGACAGCAACAAAGAACGGCTTATCTCCATGCTGACTGAAAAATTAGTACATCAGGGGTTTGAAGTGAGGCAAGTCATTGTCAATACCGCCAATGAAGTGGCAGAGGACTTTGCGACGGTCATAATAATCGGAGAGGACACCGATCTATTGATCCTATTAACCGCCAAATCATCAAATTCCTCAAACATTTACGTCATGAAACCAGGAAAGGGGACCTCTGAGAACACGTTCTACTCTCCTAGGTACTTCAACTTCTCTTCTGCTGTCAAACAGAACATTTTGTTCCTACATGCAATCAGTGGGTGCGATACAACATCTGCATTCTTTCGCCAAGGAAAGTTGAAATTTGTCAAGCTCCTTGAAAAGAACACGGCTTTACAGGAAGCTGTCAAGGTTTTCCACCATGCAGATACTGATCCTAAGGATCTCATTTCAGCAGGTCAACTATTCCTGGCAGCCCTATATTCACCTAAGGCCAATGAGTCCTGCTTGGACAAAATCCGCTACGAGATATTCTCTAAATCCCTCATGAAGCACACATTCAATCTGGCCTCTCTACCCCCAACAAATGCAGCCGCCGCCCAACATATTCTGCGAGTCTACCTCCAAATCCAGGGCTGGTTAGATAGACCAAAAGATCCTCTCAGCTGGGGTTGGAGAAGGACAGACCTTGGCCTGCTCCCCATCAAGAACACCAAGGATCCAGCTCCAGCTGAAATCCTCAAGGCAGTGTCCTGCGGATGTAAGAAGGGGTGTACAGGGAAGTGCAGCTGCCGGAAAGTAGGTATGAAATGTTCTACAATTTGCCTCAACTGCCACGGCCAGTCATGCTCGAATTCAGCACCGTTCGAGGAGGCTCTCATGCCGATCGCCATAGAAGCAGAAATAGTTGAGGACAGTCCCTTTGAAGATGATGCCGAAATAGAGGGCCTCGACTTGCCATCCCAGCTTGAGAGCTTCATAGATGAAGGGCCATCGACATCTAAGAAAATGCGAATTTGAATGCTGCCTTATGTTGTGCTGCCTAACTACATATTTTATCAATGTCATGTCCATTTTATATGTTTCTAATGCTTCCTAAAGTACTAATTAAAGATTACTTGCGTAAAAATGTTTTTCATTCACACTACTTCGAATCTCTACTTTTCTGATTGCGTCCTTAAAAATTTGCATTGAAATGTTCCTCACCCTCAAAATGCGTTAAATGTAGACCTCACACCTCATATTTACGGAAAATGCGCAACTTAAGGGGACTTGCAAAAAAAAAACGATTTTGAAATGATGCAAAATTTAGTCTTACAAAATGACTGAATTTGAAAGTTGAGGTGTCTATATAATGTGAAATTTTATTCGCTACAACTTTTATTTTGTGGGGTTTTCAATAGGAGTATCAGTTTCCAAGAAAAATGGTCTTGAAAGTCGCAAAAATGTAAATTAGCACCTAAATAAAAAAATTACCCCGTTCACAACTTTTGATTTCAGCTATACCACTAAACCTAATTTGAAGTTTTAGATAACCATTCGACGCAAAATTTAACCCTCTTTAATATTGCAATAACGATATTTTCAGTCCAACGTACCGTTTCCGAGCTACAAGCATAAAACTGAAAAAAGTGCGAAAATTTCGCGGTTTTTTGGCCCCCAAAAGTTAAGCTCACCTCCTGGGACGGTGCAAACTCAGATTACACGCATTTAGGACCAAATGAAGGTATTAAAATTATATCCAGCTTTCTGGAAATTAATTCCTGGATTTTTTTTAATTTGACTGGCCTACAATGAGTTTGGCTATTTTTAACCCCCGACCGAATTTGACCGCTAAGTGTGTGTGTCAGTCTGTGTGTCTGTCTGTGGTACCGTAGCTCTTAAAACGGGTGAACCGATTGAAATGCGGTATTGTTTATTTGAAACGAGGTTTTCTAGCGAGTGATGTTTTATCAAAATCGGTTCAGTCGTTTATGAGATAATTATAATATTAGTATGCTGATTTGAAGCTAAAATGTCAAGAGTAAGCTATTTTTTTAAATTTAGTATCTATTTCCTTTCCAAACGGAGCTCGTAATTGTTGGAACCAATGGCGTAAGATCTCAAGCCATGATAATTGTGTCTTCCAGGTCTCCACCCGCCTGGTATATTTAATTAAATAAAAATATTATAATTATATATTGGATAATAATATTCTCATGCGCAGATTCAATCAGTTTCGTCAAAGTAGTGGTTCTGTGCTTCTGTGTTCAGCGACACAGTCCATTGTTTCGTGCCATCGCAATATCGGCAGATGATAAATAAGAAGCTGAATATTGTTTAACTTCGTAGCTTTGTCGCTAAGTTTGTATGGCTTTGGAACCACGTCAGCAAAATACATTCAAGTTTGAACACCGTCTATTCATAAAGGTAGATTAATAGGAATCTCTGACCTTTCTTTGTGTTTGAAACGTTTGTTCACTGCCTAGCCTAAGCGTCTTCTTCCGTCTCCTATCGTATTCTTGGTGTCTCAGGTAATTTAAATAATAGGGCTCTCTTACTATTTACTTTTATTTTGCATAGGTATTTTTTAACGTTTTAAAAAAAGGGTGTAATAAGCTTGATCGCTATGTGTGCCGACCGTTAGAGAGCTGGTGACCAATCGAGATATTTTTTCGTACAAGGCTAAGAGTTGGTAGGCTGATAGAGTAGACTTCGCTGAGTCTGGGAAAAATATTTTTTTGGCACGGTCGCGGTTGAAAGTTAGATTTTTTCGACTTTGAAAGTTTAAACGTATGGGTTCAGTATATTTTTTTTGTCGTACAAAGCTAGAAACTTCTAGGTTAGTTGTTGAGACTCCGTTGAACAAGAAAGTATTAGTTTTTTTGGCCAAGCGTGGTTGAAAGTTTGATTTTTATAACCCAAAAATTCACACTTTCTAGGTTATAAAAAACAATATTTCTACCGCGTTTGGCTAGTAATAAATAGTGATTTCGTGATCAGCGGAGACTAGAAAGGCAGCCTAAAAACTCCCAGCCTTGTAGACAAAAAATAAATGACTCAACCCATACATTTAAACTTTCAAAGTCGAAAAAATCTAACTTTCAACCGCGACCGGACCAAAAAAATATTTTTCCCAGACTCAGCGAAGAGTACTCTATCAGCCTACCAACTCCTAGCCTTGTACGAAAAAATATCTCGATTGGTCACCAGCTCTCTAACTAATATAAAGAACTTAACATCCAAAACCGCTTTTCTACAATATGCCAAGAAAAACTCTCACCTTTTTTACACATAATGCGGTCTCCTAAGCATAAATCTAGACAAGCTCATAATCTTGGGTCAGGCGAATGGGAAACGCGCCAGGGGAAGGGCACCAAACTTTACACATAATGCGATCACCTAGGAATAAAATCTAGACAAGCTCATAATCTTGGGCCAGGCGAATGGGAAACGCGCCAGGGGAAGGGCACCAAACTTTACACATAATGCGATCTCCTAGGAATAAAATCTAGACAAGCTCATAATCTTGGGCCAGGCGAATGGGAAACGCGCCAGGGGAAGGGCACCAAACTTTACACATAATGCGATCTCCTAGGAATAAAATCTAGACAAGCTCATAATCTTGGATCAGGCGAATGGGAAACGCGCCAGGGGAAGGGCACCAAACTTTACACATAATGCGATCTCCTAGGAATAAAATCTAGATAAGCTCATAATCTTGGGTCAGGCGAATGGGAAACGCGCCAGGGGAAGGGCACCAAACTTTACACATAATGCGATCTCCTAGGAATAAAATCTAGACAAGCTCATAATCTTGGGTCAGGCGAATGGGAAACGCGCCAGAGGAAGGGCACCAAACTTTACACATAATGCGATCTCCTAGAAATAAAATCTAGACAAGCTCATAATCTTGGGTCAGGCGAATGGGAAACGCGCCAGGGGAAGGGCACCAAACTTTACACATAATGCGATCTCCTAGGAATAAAATCTAGACAAGCTCATAATCTTGGGCCAGGCGAATGGCAAACGCGCCAGGGGAAGGGCACCAAACTTTACACATAATGCGATCTCCTAGGAATAAAATCTAGACAAGCTCATAATCTTGGGTCAGGCGAATGGGAAACGCGCCAGGGGAAGGGCACCAAACTTTACACATAATGCGATCTCCTAGGAATAAAATCTAGACAAGCTCATAATCTTGGGTCAGGCGAATGGGAAACGCGCCAGGGGAAGGGCACCAAACTTTTTACATAATGCAATCTCCTAGGCATAAATCTAGCCAAGCTCATAATCTTGGGCCTGGTGAATGGCAACGCACCAGGGGAAGGGCACCAATCAGATGGTCTGATGCGATAAAGGCAGAGGCTTGAGAAAGCATCCAGATGATGGAAGACCGTTCCCATTGGAAGTGAGTACGACATGGTCGCAATCCTCAGCCATGATAAATCGATAATGAAGAAGACGAAGTATTCAATTCAAAACATTTCATGTCAAAGTTACAATGCTAATCTTGGGCCAGGTAAATGGCAAACGCGCCACGGGAAGGGCACCAACCAGATGGTCTGATGCGATAAAGACAGAGGCTTGAGGAAGCATCCAGATGATGGAAGACCGTTCCCATCGGAAGCGATTGGTGCCGATCCTCAGCCATGAGGAATCGATGATGAAAAAGACGAAAGTATTCAATTCAAAATATTTCAAACATGACTTGCCGATAAGCATATTGAGTTGCCACGAAAAACTCGCGGCGTAATCTCAAAGTTTCCAGTTTCTCCTCGAATCGAATTCCAGATTGTTTCCAGGGGAGAAAATATTGTTTTCGATTCACAAAGAGTTTTGTCGCGAACGCAAGTTTGTTTGCGACGCTCTTGGGCCGTTATAAATGTTGACAATTTGCTAACTTGGAAGTAATTTCATATTCTTTGTTCCTGTTCGGCTGTTTCGTAATACTTTAATTCTCGTGTTTTGTGTTTGTACAAGTATTAAATTGCTAAGGATTATTGAGACTTTACAATCCTGTTGTACCCAAGTGAATATTGGATTTGGATGGTGCCGTTAGCTATACTGTAGGTGTTGGCAAAATATACACAGTTTCTTCACTGGCAACCATTTTATTGTATACTCGGACTCTCCTTTTTTTTATGATATTTTTATCTTCTTTTGATTTTCTGTTAGCCTCCAATTTTATTGAACGAGCGAGCGAAGCAAGAGAAGTTCGCCGAGTCTACTTGAGCGAGCAATCCGGCGTTTGTATGTTTGTTTGTATAACTTATGTATGTTTGTATGTATGACTGTTCATTCGACAATAACTTGAGTAAATTTAGTCGGATCGTCATGAAATTTGGTAGCAGGTAAATGAGGCAAAGAGAATTTTTAAGTTCCAACATGAGCCAAAGGCGAGGGGTTGCTAAGATATGGGGTCGCGAGTTCATAGTTCGGGGCGAACCACTAGTTACCGTGTCTACGAATCGCTCGCTGTGATAGTCATTTATACAAGATGCGAAAAAATTCAAACCTCCTTAACAGCAAAAGTTAGACAGTGGAAAATGTCAACCGAATTTTAATTGACACGGTGCGAAAATTCCAATAACGCTGACTGGCCATTTGTTTTTGGCCAACAGGGCTTTTGCTTCATTTAAACGAGATGTCTAATTTTCAGGCTGAAATTGGTAGCCGCATCCAGTTTAGGCATTGTTTTTAACGTCAGATAAAACACGTTTGCGAAATTAATATCATAATGACTTAACCGTTTGCAACTAAGTTTTAGCCTGTATTACAAGTGTACAGTCAACAGCACGTAGAAACTTAGACTTTAGTTGCATTGCAAAGTAGCCCATAACGTAACTGAATAGAGTGTACGTGTGTAAGGATCTACGTTCTTTCGACTGTACCTACATATCCTACTGCTGGGCAAAGACACAGCTAGTGGGATATGTAGCTAACCTAACCCTCCCACAGACTAGGTATATTTATATGCTTTCGTGCTTTCTTATTTTAAAAAATATGGCAATACGCTACTTTAACTCACGAATTGTATGACCGGGTGATCATGCTCCTCGACTATAAAGATAAATTTCCCACCAAGCAGATTTTGTGCTTGGGGCCCCGCCGGGTCCAACCGACCATGGTTGGAAGTTGTTTATATATACTCAGCCACGAAAGATATTTTGCTGGTGCGATGCAGGATTAGTAGCGAGCAGAGTAGTTGCTTAGCATTATGTAGCAGTTTCCTGTACGACCGATAGGGGTCGCTACAACCTTTTTAACCAACTTCACAGTATTGTTGCTATCCGCTAAGGGCTACCGAATCCGTGCAAATGTAAGTCCGTTTTGGATTCCACCCCTGACATGTGCCACAAAAGGTTTTTCGACAATAGCTCATCAGAATTGACTGACGCGGCAACACCTCGATTTGTGTCAACTTGTGCGTATAGGTACCTATTGTTTGACCCTAGGCGCAACTTAGTATTCAAAGTGAAAAAAAACTTATCTAGACCTTAAGAAGTCAATAGCCGACAATAAATACTAAAAACAAAATGAAGATGTTACTCTATAAAATCTCTAAAATGAAAAAATCGATAATCAAATTTAATGTCAAGAAATACAATACAAGGTGTTGTTTTGTAAAGTGACACACGATTCAGAGGAAATTATTTACAAGATACTGAAGAAAAAAAAATGAAAAAATTGTCTCTGAAAAATACCCAAAAATCATTAAATTGTGGCCTCAATAGTCAAAATATCGTCCCTGGTCATATGCAAGTGAGAAGCCTAGGTAATTTCCCAACCTTTATTCAGCTGACGAGCACAACTGACTGGTGTCCACCTAGTCCGCCCGCGTATACAGTCTACTTATTTCCCACACGCGCCGCACTATATTTTGTGATTGTAGGTTTCCACACAGTAAAATTCTGATTAATACTACTGATTTATTTACTTAAAGGACCATGGTTACATTGGGCCCACTGACAGTTGACACTTGATGAAAAATTTTACATTGTCCGACCTCAATAAAATTCATGTCAAATGAAAGCTCTTGAAGAGTACTTCAATTTATTCTATGGCAGTTTAGTCAAAATCGAGCGCGAAAATGGTGTTTTGGGCACATTTGTCCCATTTTATGAAGATTGTCCGACCTCAATAAACTTCATGTCAAATGAAAGCTCTTGAAGAGTACTTCAATTTATTCTATGGCAGCTTAGTCAAAATCGAGCGCGAAAATGGTGTTTTGGGCATATTTGTCCCATTTTATGAAGATTGTCCGACCTCAATAAACTTCATGTCAAATGAAAGCTCTTGAAGAGTACTTCAATTTATTCTATGGCAGCTTAGTCAAAATCGAGCGCGAAAATGGTGTTTTGGGCACATTTGTCCCATTTTATGAAGATTGTCCGACCTCAATAAACTTCACGTCAAATGAAAGCTCTTGAAGAGTACTTCAATTTATTCTATGGCAGCTTAGTCAAAATCGAGCGCGAAAATGGTGTTTTGGGCATATTTGTCCCATTTTATGAAGATTGTCCGACCTCAATAAAACTCATGTCAAAAGAAAGCTCTTGAAGAGTACTTCAATTTATTCTATGGCAGCTTAGTCGAAATCGAACGCGAAAGTGGTGTTTTGGGGATGGTGGGCATATTGGGCCCACTGACAGTTGACATTTTAGATTGTCCGACCTCAATAAACTTTATGTCAAATGAAAGCTCTTGAAGAGTACTTTAATTTATTCTTTGGCAGCTTAGTCAAAATCGAGCGCGAAAGTGTTGTTTTGGGCATATTTGTCCCATTTTATGAAGATTGTCCACTTTCGCGCTCGAAGTCGACTAAGCTGCCATAGAATAAATTAAAGTGTTCTTCAAGAGCTTTCATTTGACATGAGTTTTATTGAGGTTGGACAATCTTCATAAAATGGGACAAATATGCCCAAAACACCACTTTCGCGCTTGATTTCGACTAAGCTGCAATAGAATAAATTGAAGTACCTCTTCAAGAGCTTTCATTTGACATGAGTTTTATTGAGGTCGGATAATCTTCATAAAATGGGACAAATATGCCCAAAACGCCATTTTCGCGCTCGATTTTGACTAAGCTGCCAAAGAATAACTTAAAGTACTTTTCAAGAGCTTTCATTTGACATAAAGTTTATTGAGGTCGGACAATGTAAAAAGTCAACTGTCAGTGGGCCCAATATGCCCATCCCCAAAACACCACTTTCGCGCTTTATTTCGACTAAGCTGCCATCGAATAAATTGAAGTACTCTTCAAGAGCTTTCATTTGACATGAGTTTTATTGAGGTCGGATAATCTTCATAAAATGGGACAAATATGCCCAAAACACCATTTTCGCGCTCGATTTTGACTAAGCTGCCATAGAATAAATGGAAGTACTTTTCAAGAGCTTTCATTTGACATGAAGTTTATTGAGGTCGGACAATGTAAAATGTCAACTGTCAGTGGGCCCAATATGCCCATCCCCAAAACACCACTTTCGCGCTCGATTTCGACTAAGCTGCCATAGAATAAATTGAAGTACTCTTCAACAGCTTTCATTTGACATTAGATTTATTGAGGTCGGACAATCTTCATAAAATGGGACAAATATGCCCAAAACACCATTTTCGCGCTCGATTTTGACTAAGCTGCCATAGAATAAATGGAAGTACTTTTCAAGAGCTTTCATTTGACATGAAGTTTATTGAGGTCGGACAATCTTCATAAAATGGGACAAATGTGCCCAAAACACCATTTTCGCGCTAGATTTTGACTAAGCTGGCATAGAATAAATTGAAGTACTCTTCAAGAACTTTCATTTGACATGAAGTTTATTGAGGTCGGACAATGTAAAAAATTTCATCAAGTGTCAACTGTCAGTGGGCCCAGACTTCATACTAATGTGCCCGTGGTCCTTTTTGAAACAAGACTCGACAGTAATGGATTTTTAAAGGCTATTATTTTAAAGGCTAGAGATTTTTAATGCTGGCCCCTAAACACGACAATAATGAAATTCTATACAACTTTGCTGGCAAGTTCGACTTTGCTCAAAGAAGGTTGTCAAAATAATGACCAGATTACGAGCGTTTTTTAGTAAAATCATTTAACAATATTCACAAAAACTTCGTCAAAAAAATAAAACAAAGGTTTTTTTTTTTTCAAGTCACCGATAAAAAAAACTCACACTAGAATCCCACAAGCTCAAATAAATGTCAAAGTCCTATGAACTTTTTTTTTTCTTCCCTTTTATTGCAATGTAGTTTCGAGTCTAGGAAAAATGCATATTCTTTGTCAACTTTTTCGGGTAAAACCCAAAGGCAGGAGCGAGGCCAAACCCTGACTTGTTCCATCACAATTTCGCAAAACATTCCTTTCAATATTTTCCTCACATTATTCCCAATATCCGTCCTGTCATTTTACAAGAATGTGGATGGATGTTATTTAGTTGAGGAAAAACCGTTTTTAAAATTTTCGGGGATTCGCACTCCCCCTCAATCACTATTAAATAAATAGGTGGCGTCAAAGCAAAATATTAACATAAAAAACCCCACTGCTTAAAAGTAATAAACAAGCCCTGCAATAATTAGGCTGAAGTTATATTTGACTGGCGAAGCGACCGCAATGCGTCTTTCACTGGGTAGTCTCAGCCTAAGAAAAATACTATTTGCAAGAATATTGAAGGCATTTAAAAAGAAACTAGGTAAGTACTGCCTTCTATAGATTTCAGTTTATCCCTGACATTAAGATATCAACTCAAGATATTCAATTCAATAAGCAAATAACTCCCAAATGAAGTTTAAATAGCAGAATTGATATGTTTGTTTGCCCAAATAGCTCCCGTGTATATTTGTCTGTTTGTATATCATCTTAAATGATTGCTTTGTGACTGTGTGTTCAGCTCGACTTAATGTTATTCATTCATTCATTCTAGCTGGCTCAGGGACCCAAAGTGGATCTTGGCCTCCGCAACCAAAAGACGCCAGCTCTCCCTGTCCTGCGCTAACTCCCTCCAATCCTCCACCTGGAGCTCGCACAGGTCTCTCTCTACCGCATCTTTCCAGCGATATTTGGGACGTCCGACCGGCCGACGCCCTACGGGACGACCCTCATATGCTCTCTTCGCAGCCCGATCTGCTTCCATTCTCTCGACGTGGCCGAGCCAGCGGAGTCTTGCGGATTTAGTCTCTCCGATTATGTTGGGCTCGGCCAGCAGGCCAGCAGCAGCAGCGGCTCGACTTAATGTTATGCGTACAACATTTTTTTTGTGCTGATTTTTCCTTTATTTGTTTGCTTTCCAAGACGCTGCAAGTAATCATGAGGCAATGTCTGGCTTATTTAACTTATTATGGAAACTAAGTATACAAAATTTATTTTTAATGGGGTAGGCCAGATTTTTGCTGAGAAGATGGCTGTTTAGCGACCCCTGTCGGGCGCACAGGAAACTGCTACATGTCGCTGTCAAAACACTACTCGCTACAATCCTGCATCGCGCCAGCTTATTATTTCTCGTAGAACGTCCAACGATGGTCAGTTGGAACCGGCCGGTATAACCCGTGTCATTAAAGAAAACATTTAGGACGGAATTGAAAACCTAGCGTTGTCTCTCTTTGACTGTATTAATTAGAGCGTGAGGGCGAGTGTTTTTAAGTTCAACCTAAATGTTTGGTTTAATGACACGGGTTATACCCAAGCATAACATCTGCTTGGCGGGAAATTTCCCTTTAAAGTCGAGGAGCATGATCTCCTCCTAAAGCTGGATGCCACCTAGAGCTAGGAAAATCTATTCTGTCTAAAAAGTGTTCAAAGAAATTAATGTAAGGTTCCTTGCGTAAGGTTCAGACGATCACACGATGGACGATTACCTATCTGTGGGAGAAACAAGGAAAAACTGCAAAACAAATCAAAATCCCAAAGCGACCAAATCTAGCAAATCAACGCCTAAGACCCTATGCAATTTGGCTAAACAGAATCAAAGGCGCTATGAGAGGAAGCCTGTAATAATCTTATTATACGGATTTCCGTGGGATTAAGATAACCAATAGCCTTTGGGTTGTGGTCCAAGTGAGGAAAACTTTTGGTGTTGCAATGGAGAAGGGAGGTTCCTTCTTATGTGTTGATCTGGAGCCTGAATCTCAAACGCAATGGTGCCAAAATGGTAAATTAGTAACTGGTAGCTCTACATGCTATCAATTTCACCTCGTGCCAGCAAAAAATCACAATATTATACATAATATTGTGATTTTTCTACAGCTACAGCTGAGTAGATAGTCAAAAACATCAAAAAACATCTGCTTGGCGGAAAATTTCCTTCATCTACCATTGTACTCCAGGCTAAGGGTCCACGCTTCCTCTACCTCTTATTCCTTGGCCCACTTCCTAAAATCGAGAATGTCTGGTAGGTATAAATGCCTGAGATGCCTCTGAAACAGCAAAGCCTTGGGACGAGCCAATTAAGTGAGCTTGAATTAATAAGAACATGGTGGCTGAGTGATTGAAATACTGCTAAAATCTCGCTTTCACTTGGAATAGCTTCGGCAAAAAAAGGACGTGATAGAAAAGTACTGTATCACAAGTACTTATGTATTTTATTGACGTTGTTGTTTTGTATAAAATTATAAGTCTCATCTTGCGTGGCACGTATTGTAAATATTGTATTTTTGCCTCTTTTTCCACAGGGAAGCAATCTAGGCCCAAAGGCTTTTAAACGCTGCGCCAAGCGAACGATATTTCAGTATCGCATCCTTCTATTTAGCGGCGCCGTCCACAAATCTTAATAAGTCCCCACAAATCAGTTGGTCTGACATGCCTCCGCTCCCACACCGATGCTCAGACAACTGTGAACTTGCCGTACGGTGCTGCAAGAAGTACCGTTCCAGATAATTATGTTGCCCTAAAAGGGACTTACAAAATGGCGAAAATTCAGGTTATCCAAAAGTAAGATAAGGCCTATGGGTACCTCAAGGTGGAATTTAGTTTTTAAGCCAAAAGGCATGTTGATTGAAATACACTTGGCGGTGCTCATAGGCCAAAACTAATAAATTTGTAAAACAAATTTATTTTATCGTAAAATAAGTCGGAAATGAGGCGCGAGGTGCAAAGATACGAGGTGGCAAAGTTGAAATTCGGAAAGAGCATAATTATCAAAATATATAAAATACTCCAGGAAAACCCCTCAGGCATTTTCAATTTGCCTATCCAGGTAACCTCTCTTTTCTACCAAATGACTGTACTATAAGTAGGTACATAGCATGAGCTTTGATCTTATTGATCAGGGAATGTACCTATTAGTTACACAAAGTCTACTTTTTTTCAAGCAGATGTAGTACTTATGTACTAATGCAAAATACTACCACATCATCTCGTGTAAAACTGTTCCTTCCAAGACAATGTAATTTTTTTCTTCTTCTTGAAGTGCATCTCCATCACTGGAGGTTGGTAGTCAGCTCCCTGCACCACTTTCTGTTCATGGCTGTCCTGAATAATTGTTCCACGGTTTTGATTCCGGTCCATTTCTTGATATTCCTGGCCTTCTTTTTTTCCTCTATTGTGCCCATCATTATATTATGGTGCACGGCAGCTGGTAGCTCGTATCTTTTTTGGGATAATGTAAAGTGTTTTTTTTCGGTGCCGAAACGGAAAGCTTTTCTAAACATTTCGAAGTGGGTGTTCTGTCTCATTACTCTGTGAATGTGAACTACCTGCAACTATTTATCTTGTAAAATACGACTGAGATCGCTTCACGGCTCTCCGAGCGGGTTCGAGAATTAACCCCCTGAATATTTATTTATGGGGGTGTATTTTGCGCTTTTGAGGATTGAATTGTTATGGTTTTGTAACGAGTCCTTTTAGGGCGCTTGTGAAAATGCTACTATTAAATCATGTACGTTACATATTTGAAGATTATTAGTTTGAGAGAGGCAATTCAAATTTTCCCGCGTTCGTCGGCATTTTGGACCCACTACACCACCTTCACACCGATCTTGTCTATGATTTGCTCTATGATCTGCTCTGTCAACCAGCGTTTTGCGTGTAACGGAGCGCGGCCATGTTTTGTCATTGGTGTCAAATTTTTCATTCGATCGGCATACAACTTGTACTTTTTCTGGAAATAACAAGTTTTTAATTCAAAACAAGGATAAATCATGTAAGTAATTACCACGAGAATAATAAAACGGTGTTACCGTTCGGATAGTACGTAAATACAGCTTAAAAAAGCTTTTTTATACCAAAATAGGACCCACGCTATGCGCACGATATTTTTCGAGAAATATCATTGAATACGATACGATATAACCCATAGGGTGAACAGTTTCGTACATCTAACATAATACATAAGTTATTTCATGTCATTAACATCAACATTGTCGTTTTACATTTGACTTTGAGGTTGTTTGCCGGTTACCGATACAATACTTACTGGTAACCTTTTCGACGTAAGTTATTATTACTAATCGAAATTTGGAGTTCCTGAGGGACTAAGCAGAAGACTAGCGTGAATAAACGCAAACCCTTGTAATAAAGTGTCATTAGGGTGTAGGCATAACCTTTTGCAACCAGTTTTAGTTGCCAGCGATGGAGAAAGAACGGCCAAAGTCGCCACGGCGGCGAAGCAGTAGCTCATCGAGCACCTCATCGTCGGCCACATCGTCGGCCACATCTGGAAGCTCGCGGGCTAAGAAGCGGTCGCGCCGCAGCCACCACCGCCGCAACAAGAGAGGCGTAAAGAGGAGTCGGCAACTGCTGGCGCTATCTGGAAGAATCAAAGATCTGGAAGAACAGATAAAGACAAAAAGTGACTCGCAGTCAAGGTATGGTGACTCGCAGTCACACTGCAACATGTCACAGTGCGCCGAAGACTGTGTAAGCTTGTGTGCAAGTGAGGTCGAGCTGCCACCCTCACCTCAATTTGGCTTTCAGCTGGGCACGACATTAAAGGAACCCGCAGTTCCAAAATCGGATGCTGCTTTACTAAAGCAGCTGGTGGACGTACAACATTTTGGGGAGAAGGCATGGCAGAATGTGAGGTACGCCGAGGTACAAAAATTGTACAATAACACACCCGGCTTCGTTGAACTGGAGGTGAATGAAGAAGTCAGAGAGTATGACTCACTGAAGCGCCTTGCCCACGCCGACAAGGCATTCGCGGCTATCACAGCGGGCATCCTCAAACAAAACGAGGCGTTGAGGAAGAATCTTCGAGAACTGGCACAGTGGGCACACCAGACCGAAGTCCTGTCAGTGGAAACCCTGCAAACGAAAGTGAAAGAGACGTTCTCGACTGGTGAATATTTTAAAGTATCATCCGACCTCCTGCAGCTAGTATGCGGCCATAGGGCAGAAATAATTGAGATGAGAAGAGATGGAATAACCAACAATGTTCGTGATCCACTGGTGAAAGCAGCCTTAAGGAAGATACCTCCAACCTGCGAGTATTTGTTCAAGCCAGAAACATTTGCCACGACTTTGGAGAAAGCAGGTGGAGTACGAAAGGCCTTCCTACCTTTGAACAAGCCAAGCAGCATCGTGGCTTCGCAAGCCGGAACAAGCAAGGCGGTACGCCACCCCACGTAGGGGTCGGCTAAGTACCAGGCACCCCCGCAGGGTGCCGGATACAACATGCACCCTACACGTGTGCACCACAACCAACCCTCGCAGGGTTGTAGTCACGCCTGGCCTGATAATCGATTGGATGGTGACCGTCGCACGGTCTACACAAGAGGCTCGTTTCGTCCCCGAGGAGGACGCCAAGACAACAGGCCCCAGGAGCGTAACGAGAACCGTAAGCGACCAATGCCTACTTCCAACTTCAATTCCAAGCGCCGTAAGTATTGACTGCAACTTGTTCAGGGCGGGACAGCTGTCGAGTTATCAAGGGCAGTGGCAACAAACGGGGGCTCCAAGCACATTACTTCAACTAATAAGAGGGTATCGCATACCTTTTCTTCAGAGACCACCACTGGTAATTCCAGAGTTACAGAAAAACACATACAGTACGACAGAGACCGCATCAATGTCTACTATCATAACTCAAATGTTGAAGCAAGGTGTATTAGAAAAAGCTCCTCAATCCCCAAGCTTTCTATCGACCATGTTCCTTGTGCCCAAAGGAGACGGCAAATATCGCCCCATATTCAATTTAAAAGCCCTGAACAGATATGTACTCGCAGACAAGTTCAGACTAATAAACCAGTTTCGTATCCCAGATTTTCTACAACCACAGGACTGGCTTTGCAAGGTCGATCTTTCACAGGCCTACTTCCATCTGCCCGTAGCCCCAACACACAGACGGTTTCTAAGACTGGTATACAAAGGAAAGCTATATCAAATGACTTGTCTCCCATTCGGCCTCAGCTCAGCGCCGAAGGTTTTTGCCTCACCGACAAACTGGGTCGCACAAACTCTAAGAGACCAAGGAGTGCGGATAGCGGTATACCTGGACGACTTCCTGTTGGCCCACCAGAACAAACGACGATTAGAACTTCACGTCGGGCTATTAGTAGACAGACTACAATTTCTCGGCTGGCAAGTGAATTTCGAGAAATCCCTGATTTCACCTCAGAGAAACCTAACCTTCTTGGGTATTCAATGGAACCCTTGGACAAACGAGAAGTACTTGCCAGAAGAAAAGAGATTACTGGTGACTGCCAAGGTCTCTCTTATGCTGAGGAGGAAGAAAACAACCCTCAAGGAGTTGCAGAGCATAGTCGGTCTACTGAACTTCGCGAGTTTCGTAGTACCTCAAGGCAGGCTGCACTTTCGAGCCCTACTGCAGATCCTCAATCACTTTATAAAGACGCCTACTCTAAAGCTACATCCACTGTCAGAGGCGGCGTTACAGGATTTGACATGGTGGCTGGACAACTGTCACCTGTTCTCTCCAATCCACCTAGAACCTCCGTCGCACTACCTGACCACGGATGCTTCAGATCAAGCATGGGGTGCGCAGCTGGACAGTCATCCCCTATCAGGCACATGGACAGACCTGGAGCAGCAGGCGCACTGCAACCAAAAAGAGATGCTCGCAGTGCTAAAGGTACTGCAGTCACACGGGCAGTATCTGAGTCGATCCACTGTCCTAGTCCAGTGCGACAACCGGACGGTCGTAGCCTATCTGAGGAACGAAGGCGGAACCAAGTCGCTCCCGTTGATGGGCCTAACCGCAGATGTATATCGCCTCCTACATCAATATCAAATCAACCTCAAGGTACATCACCTACCCGGCAGATACAACAGCCATGCGGATCACCTGTCGCGTCACCGTTTACCGCCGGAGTGGCATCTCCTACCGTCTTGCACCCAGATATTATTCAGGAAACTCGGAGTCCCAGATATAGATCTGTTTGCGTCAAAGAAATCACATGTTGTCGCCAACTATGCGTCGATGGACTTAACGGATACACAGGCCCTATTTCAAGACGCGTTCTCGCAGGCGTGGAATTACCAACTAGGGTGGATTTTCCCTCCACCCTACCTGATTCCCAAAATATTGATCCACCTCAATACGTCGAGCGGAACATACCTACTTGTAGCTCCACGATGGGATCGTGTTTTCTGGCGGGCAGATCTGAAGGCGAGAGCGCTAGCTGCCCCCTTCACAATTCGCGACCTCAGCCGATGCCTAGTGGATACAGTGACAGGCTTACCACCACCCAACGTCCAAGAGATGACGCTAGAAGTATGGAAATGTGGGGGTGGTCTAGGAACATAAGTGACTGGAGTGAGGACCAAGTGCAGCTTCTACAGGCGTCGTGGCGGGCATCTACACGCAGGACGTATAAAGTAGCATGGAATAGATGGCTAAATTGGACGAGCAGTCATAACTTCAATCCTCTGAGACCAACTGGCTCCATTCTAGCAAGGTTTCTCGCTGATCTTTACCTTGTCGAGCGTTTATCGTATAACACTATTATACTACACAAGTCAGTTGTTTCTACCCTAAGTGACCCTGACGAAGCTGGTAGATTGAGCTCTCACGCTCTTGTACAACATATCCTAAAATCAATTGCTCTGAAAAAACCTCCGATCAGAAAACCCCCTATTTGGAACATAGATGTTTTAGCTACCTTCTTGAGCAATATATCTGTAAACGAAAATAGTTTGTTTGCTGTTTGTAGGCATACGGCGGTACTACTTTTATTATGCTCGGGCAGACGCATACACGACTTGACTTTGTTGGCAGTAGATCAAGAACACTTTGTGGAGGACAGCGAGGGTATAACCTTGTGGCCTGTTTTTGGCTCAAAAACTGATAATCATGATCAAAGACAATCAGGCTGGAGATTATTAGCTAATCCCGGAAAAACGAATCTTAACCCTGTATACTGGATAAAACAAACAATTAAAATTCTTGAATCTAGGCGCAAAGCAGCAGACTGCTCAAATCTGTTTGTTAGCATTAGAGGCCAGAAAAAAGCTGCCAGTCGTACCGTAATTGCTGGATGGATTAAGACTATTTTAGCTGAAGCTGGCATAACCGCAACACCTGGTAGTATACGATCAGCCGTTGCATCAAAGAACTGGGCTGACAACTTCCCACTTGATGAAATTATGTCTAGGGGGAACTGGCGGTCGGAAAATACTTTCGCTCGCTATTACAGGCGTCAAGTTATGCCAGCTCCGATCACAAGCAATGTGACACGTATGTTTAACCCGGTGGCTTAATAATAATTGTGGAAAGCTGGAGATTTAATTTGATTAATTATTTTCTTTCTGTTGTATGTTTATGTTGGGTGGTCCAACCACCCTTCGAATAATTAATTAAATGCAGGAAGCATGTTCTAAATATGTTGTGGACAAGAATAGTCTTCAATAAAACTTGATTAATCGCACATAATCATTCTTTATTTTTTATAAAGAAACAATGGCTCTCACATTGATCGCACATTAACAAACTTTATCTACTTTATCTACAAGAAAAGGACAGAGTCTACGACTATCCCATCTTGTTTTAATGAAAGTATGTTTTCAATCACACAGGGAACTTTCTACCGGATTACCACATCACATTGGTGTCTCTGCTCTATCACCAGGCGATAACAAACACGTCTCAAACTAATAATCTTCAAATATGTAACGTACAGGATTTAATAGCGGCGTTTTACCTTAGAATAAAACGCTTATTAAATACTTACCTTACATATTTGAAGATTATATTTAATTTATGCCTGGTGGTTTTCGACTCAATGACAAAACATGGCCGCGCTCCGTTACACGCAAAACGCTGGTTGACAGAGCAGATCATAGAGCAAATCATAGACAAGATCGGTGTGAATGTGGTGTAGTGGGTCCAAAATGCCGACGAACGCGGGAAAATTTGAATTGCCTCTCTCAAACTAATAATCTTCAAATATGTAAGGTAAGTATTTAATAAGCGTTTTATTCTAAGGTAAAACGCCGCTACCATGTCTGGTCAACTACATACATTTTAGATTTAGTGCAATCTATGAAAAAACAGATGTCGCTGCAAGTCTCATTGGAATTGATTGAAAGATAAATCTTATAGTAAATGCTATTTAGTCCTTTCCGCTTATTTTAAATATTTTTTTTTACATTTATTAATTCTGCTTTTATAAGGAATAAATTAATAACATGCATATTTTAGAAAAATACGAATATAGTTTTAATTCGACCGCGACGCTACGTGATAACGTGACTGACATATTAATACTGCGAATTTTACATAGATGGCGTACCTTCAGGCACCTACAACTGCTTGAAATTACATTCCGTTTCAACGTACAGTAAGCTCCATGTTAAAAAGTACTCAGATACGGATAATATCTCAAGGGGTTCATCATTGGCAGACGTATGACTTGCTGCTCACTAAATGGGCCACCTAAACTAAATATGCCGCCGCTTATGAGCCTATACTAGCCCTGGACAGCAAAGCGGCAACATGGTTGTAAGCAGGTGATCAGGGTGTCGAGAGGTGTGCGCCGATTTCTACCCAGTGACTGTAGTGTGGTAGCCACAGTCACAGTGCCAACTCGCGTCCTATGCATCTTTCACTTCCATCCTGCGAGCATGTAGCTCTAACGCCCCACTCTGGACGGCCGGCTAAGGCAAGCCAGAGGTGAGAGTCTTGCGGCCCCTCTTGAAGTCCGCTTCGGACAACCAGGTAAAGGTAAGCCGAAGACGAGGGGCCTGATCGACTCTTCGAGGATCTCGGGTTCATGGTGTCGATAGTTCACCAACAGCCCGCCACAAGTAGCCATTATTATTACAAAAAAGAAAAGACGGCAATGCAATGGCGTGTACACACGACAGCACGTCGACTCTTACACGCTATATAGCACTCTACTCGATTACGTTACGGGCGACTTTACAACAAAACTGTATACTCTGCCGTGCTTCATGTGTACACACGACAGCACGTCGACCTTTACACGCTTGCATCCTACTCGGTTACATTACGTGTGACTTTACAACAGAAGTGTACACTCTGACATGCTGTCGTGTGTACACACGACAGCACGTCGACGCTTACACGGTAGCGCTCTACTCGGTTACGTTAGGGGCGACTTTAAAAAAAAAGTGTACAGTATGACTTGCCGTCGTGTGTACAAGTAGCGTCAAGCACGACGAGTTATGTATGAGCGCTGACCTTGAAATCATTTTTTGGGTCTGTTTGGCGGGGTACGTGAGGGAGGGGCGACGGAGAGGAAGCGAGCGATCGCCCCGGGCGGCGGCGGAGAGCGCCGGCTAAGATTTAAGATTGGTAGATCAGTCGCTCTAGCTAGCCTCTAAGTACAGTCGTGCACATCGTTTTTTTGTTTCGTGGTAGAAAGAATGCCGAAACAAAATGTTTTAAAAGGACAGTTCAGAAAGATTGAAAAAGTTATTGAGAACAATGCATATTGGATTGAGATAATTTTTAATTGATTGCACACCCGTTTTATTGTAATGTCCGTTAAAATAATTTGTAAAACCATTTCAAATACCTATACCGAGTGCAGAATTCGCAAAGAATACTTTCAATCTTTAAGTTTAGTCAGTTTCTCTGATTTGTACAGTGTCAATGTACCGTTCCCGGGAACATTGCCAATCGCTGGAAACATTGCCGGCAATGTTCCCCAACTGGGAATTTACTGGGAACTTTGCTCAAATCTTGAGATATTCCAATATTTGTTTGCTGAATTGTACATGATTTTGGATTCTCTATACACCAGGTAATGAATTATCAATAAAAATCCCATAACTTTGAAAACTGCCAGCCCATTGGGAATGTTTCCGGCAATGTTTCCAGTTTATTTCCGGCAATGTTTCCCATTGGGAATGTTCCCGGCAATGTTCCTGGCAATGTTTCCCGTTTATTTTCGGCAAAGTTTCCAAGCAATCTTTCTCGGGATATTTGTTGGTAAACTTTACCATTATTTATGCAAATATCGATGATCTTGTATAGTTCTGTGATGAATTTTATGTTATAGATAATGGAACAGTCGCCCGCAACGTTTTAAACAACTAAAAAGGTTACAGTTTCCCTTTATGATATGTCATAAAGTACGAAATTCTGGATTTAAACAGCTAAAACTTAAAATCCTAACCAACCACACACTACCATAACCTGCCAAGGTCGAGTCGGATTCGCGCAGCGTTGGTACCGTAGCATACATGCATAACATGAACTAAGAAGAAAAAAATATGATTTATTTTTTTATTTTTCCTCATAAATCGAAAATTATACAGGTGGCATGTGTGTTCAGCCATTTTATGTCGTTTCTAAGAAATGAGGGTTTATAACTCATTGATAACTCAGTTTAAACTCTTCCCGCACAGTCGGAGTTTAAACATGGTTTAAACTCTTCTAACTAACAGTTTAGTAGAGCTTATTCATTAATCTTAGAGATTACTTTATTAGGCTAATCAAATCAGTGAAAGTGATCATGATGCTCGCTCAATGAGATCTACCCGATAAAAGTATCAAAACTTTAATTGCTCATATCTCCTAAACGGCTAATGCTAGACCCATGTTCATGGTACTCTAAGAAAAGGGCTCGACGAGATCTACCCGATAAAAGTATCAAAACTTTAACTGCCCATATCTCCTAAACGGCTAATGCTAGACCCATGTTCATGGTACTCTAATCAAAGGGCTCGACGAGATCTACCTACTTTCATCGGGTACATCTCGTCGCGCCCTTTTATTAGAGTACCATGAACATGGGTTAGCCTTAGCCGTTTAGGAGATATGGACAGTTACAGTTTTGATACTTTTATCGGGTAGATCTCTTCGAGCCCTTTTCTTAGAGTACCATGAACATGGGTCTAGCATTAGCCGTTTAGGAGATATGGACAGTTAAAGTTTTGATACATTTATTGGATAGATCTCGTCAAGCCCTTTTCTTAGAGTACCATGAACATGGGTCTAGCATTAGCCGTTTAGGAGATATGGGCAGTTAAAGTTTTGATACTTTTATCGGGTAGATCTCGTCGAGCCCTTTTCATAGAGTACCATGAACATGGGTCTAGCATTAGCCGTTTAGGAGATATGGACAGTTAAAGTTTTGATACTTTTATCGGGTAGATCTCGTCGAGCCCTTTTCTTAGAGTACCATGAACATGCGTCTAGCATTAGTTGTTTAGGAGATATGGACAGTTAAAGTTGTGACACTTTTATCGAATAGATCTCGTCGAGCCCTTTTCTTAGAGTACCATGAACATGGGTCTAGCATTAGCCGTTTAGGAGATATGGACAGTTAAAGTTTTGATACTTGTATCGGGTAGATCTCGTCGAGACCTTTTCTTAGAGTACCATGAACAAGGGCCGTTTAGGAGATATGGGCAGTTAAAGTTTTGATACTTTTATCGGGTAGATCTCGTCGAGCCCTTTTCTTAGAGTACCATGAACATGGGTCTAGCATTAGCCGTTTAGGAGATATGGACAGTTAAAGTTTTGATACTTTTATCGGGTAGATCTCGTCGAGCCTTTTTCTTAGAGTACCCCATCGTCTAATTCATTCATCTACCAAGTTTCATGGCTTACCTGGGGAAATGTATCTATACATCCCGAGTTTACAGTTCGGGGCGAACTACTAGTATTAATAATTTGGAATATTATAGAAACCCGCGATCAGTCAATCAATTCAGCCCACTGTTGACCATTGTCAAGGAGCATAACATCGGTAGCCAATGGTTGAAGACAAAAAAACACAATAACTCTGAGTTTCATTGAAGATTGACTTCACTAATATATGTAAATCATATGAATAATTCACTTTTATTGGCAATAAGTAGGATTTCATGGAATTGTTAAAGAAAATACCGATTTTATGCAGTTTATATATGGCAACACTGTAAGGAAAGACGCTTATGAATTGTCACGTGATTAACGAACGCGATATTTCAAGAATCAGCATGATTGACTACACTAATTCAACGTGTTACAAAACATCCTAACTCTTTTTACAGGGTGTAACCTACTGGTCAACAGGATGTCAATTCTGTAAAAAAAAGTTGTAAAAAAACAATTTTTATTTTATAACCTCAAAATTTTAAAATTTAATAACTTTTTTGTTTTTGGTATTAGCTCAAATTTAAAAATATGTGTGTGGGTGTAGGTGCATTGCATAGCTTTGAGTTGTTAAAACAATGTGAAAGTCAATGAAAACAATTTTAAAAAAATACTTTTCTCCCGCCACAGCGTTCACATTTAATTAATTTAAAAATCAACAGAACGTCATAGAGCAAAAAAAAATTTTTGGTTGTGAATGTTGTGATCCCTATCACTGGGTTCTATTACCCTGTAAAAAGAGTTAGCATCTTTTGTAACACCTTGTATATGTAAATCATAAAAATAATTCACTTTTATTGGCAATAAGTAGGGATTTCATGGAATTTTAAAAGAAAATACCGAGTTTATGCAGTTTCTATATGGCAACACTGTAAGGAAAGACGCTTATGCATTGTCACGTGATTAACGAACGCGATATTTCAAGAATAACCATGAATAATAAACAAAAAAACTACTGGGAATTTATGGGAACATTGGGAAACTTTCGGAAACTTTCCGGCAATGTTTCCAGTGGAAACATTGCCGGGAGTGGCAATGTTTCCAAGCGTACATCACCTCAACTGTTAGTTCAGCGTCAGTCTTAGATCCCGCGTGCATGGCTATTAGACATTTTGTGCGCGATTGTACACTTGCGCAGAAATCCCCGCCAGTTTCGTCGAGCGCTCCTAAAGTCATCATCATAAATTAATAACTCGTTTACGCGTGACGTGAGAGCGAGAGAGAAGCCTCGCGTAGCACACACACACACACAACACAATCGTATGTCATATATTTCACATACACACTCACGTACGTTTCGGCACTATACACGACATCATGCAAATATGACCGTTACCTTAATTAAAATAAAGACGCCAATACGAGCAGAGGGGTTACCCTTGACGCTATTGCGATCAAATTGAAAAAGTTTTGAAATTAATTTCTCTTTGAATTCGCATAGTAATGCTTTGATTTTAAATACTTTGTAATGTTTATTCAAAGGTAAGGCTGTTTTATTCAATAAAAACACAAAATGCGTCTTAATTTGTAAAATATAAAATTTTGTAAATTGCGCCATATTGCGGCCGTATTGGAAAAATGCGTCAAGGGTAGAGGGGCAGCCTGGCGTCGTGTGGAGCGTGGACACACACACACACACACACACACACAAACTCGTCTATCTCGCAGACATTCTCTTGAACTTTATCTTAAAGCAATAAAGGCAGCAATGCAATGAGAAAATAAGTCTTGTGCTCGAGAAAAAATACTTTCATTTCTTGCGGACTGCGGTTACGTGTGCCGGAAGCCGGAAATGATCTTTTGCAGTTAGATTTTATGACAAAAAATATCTTAATATACGAGTATAAAACAAAGAAAGAGTCGTGTTAGTTACACCATTTATAACTCGAGAACGGATGGACCGATTTTTATGATTTTTCATTTGTTGGATTTCTCTCCGCCCCGAATAGCAGAATAACCATTAAAACAACGGAAAAACTCACGAGAAAAAAAAAAGTCTGCGCGGACGAAGTCGCGGGCAAAAGCTAGATAGATCACTTCTACATAACACACACATACAAACTCTCATTAAGTTATGTCTGCGGAAAAGATACAGTGCCACAAACTTTTCTTGGCCGGTAAGAGCGTCGCTGTCGTCTATGTATTTGAGAGCTAACTGACAATGACAGTATGACTTTTCAAGTAGTACCAATTTCAGCCGCCAGCCAAGAAAAGTTTGTGGCACTGTATTGTGCTAGAGCGGCGGTGAGCGCCCTCGAATATATCGCCATCTAGCGATCTATCTGAGAAATAGACCTTGCTAAGTGTCGTATTAGTACCCAATACTCACCACTGGCGCTGTACTTGCGCGAATAAGGCTGGGAATTTTTCTTGTATGGCGTTGACCCTCTATTGTATTATATGCTCTTTGCCGCTACTAAGGCCTTTGAACCCGCGGCTTACTTGGCTCTACCAGTATTGACTTGTATTTTGTTATATTCCTGATTGCGTGTATGTGGGTTTATATGGCACTATGATAAAACAGACTTTTAATTGCTTTAACCTTTATTACGAATTAATTTGATATAAAAAGATAGGTACACAACTGCGTTTGACTGAGGCAGAGAGAAGAGAGAGACCATAGTGTTGTGTCCACATGACACTCTCCCCCGCTTAACTAAAACATTGAAATAGTGGAAAAAGTACTTAAGAATCCCCTTCAGCTTTGCAGCCCTCTCGCTCACACTTTTCAATATTTTAATTTATTGTAAGAGAATGATTCAACTTTGGACGATGAAATATAGTTGCAGACACAGATAATTAAGCTATCGACATGTGGAGTAAGTTTTGATTTTATATTCCTAGTAATAAAAAAAAATCACGGAACTTCGTTTAAAAGTAGTAGTTCCGTGATATTTTTTTTATTACTAGGAATATAAACTCAAAACTTAGTCCACATGTCGATAGCTTAATTATCTGTGTCTGCAACTATATTTCATCGTCCAAAGTTGAATCATTCTCTTACAATAAATTAAAATGTTGAAAAGTGTGAGCGAGAGGGCTGCAAAGCTGAAGGGGATTCTTAAGAGCCCCCTTCAGGACCGTGGGAACTCGGCGATGGCCAAGCGCGTGAAACACTGTTTTCTATAGCTGTTTCACCCAGAGCGAGACGGGGCGCGGGAAAAGTGAGAGGCAATGCGGCTGTATGACTCTACGTGTGTTCGTGTCCTTTCGTGAGTATGGAGTTGTAGTTATAACGTAATAGATCTATTTTCCCAAATTTTTTCGTAGTTCAGCTGCCATTTCTACATTTTGTTAGCTATCTCAAAAGTCTTTGTTTTCTGACAAGTATAATACATTATTTATGTTCCCAAGGTAGTTAAACTCCAATAGACAGTGTAATCATGTAAGTAAATAACAGCTGAAAGTAACCCCCTTTTCGGCGCGAAAAACGCATCGCTCTAATTTCTTTCAGGCAATTTTTTTATTATAAAAAACTATTTGCAAACCTCCGTATTGGTCATCTACTGATATAAACCAAGTTTCAGCAAAATCCAGCCTGTAGTTTAGAAATTAAACCGGAACTACGTTTGTATGGGAAATCGCTGCGTAAGTGCTTTCTTAAGCTACATTTTCATTAATGGCTTGGTCACAGGATGTCATTTGAGTGACATGTCTTTTCCATCTCATGCCCTCTACATCAATAAAGTAAGTGACGCCAGGTATGGACTCATCCACAATCGTACCCAAAGTCCAGGGTTTACTTCCCCTTCTAAAATCCCGTGCCATCACTTTTTGTCCTACCTTAAAATCTACATTTCTATTCCCCTTATTAGACTCTACAATAATATTTTGCTAATTTACTAAATCCTGAAATATTGGAGTTGGTCTTAATAATGAAAATCAACTTCTTATTTCCCTCCCCAACATTAAGCGAGCCGGTGACACCCCTGTCGACTTGTGAGGAGTGACCCGATAGTCTGACAAAAATATACCCATGCCATAATCAAGTGCTTTGCCCGCGTGGGTAATCCCATCCTCGTCGCCAACTTGTTATATTCCTGATTGCGTGTACGTGGGTTTAAGCTTACTCCATCTAAAAAAAAACAATGTCCCAGGCACTGCAGCGCCGAGTGGTCTCTTCACCCATCTAGTGTGAGTGAAGGTGCCACTGGACGCTGTATAAATCATCTCATTACGTAGATGCAAAGGCCTTAGTTAGTACGTGGGTTTATATGGCACTATGATAAAATGCACTTTTAATTGCTTTAACCTTTATTACGGATTAATTTGATATAAAAAGATAGGTACATATCTGCGCTTGACTGAGGCAGAGAGAAGAGAGAGAACATAGTGTTGTTTCCACATGACTTCTTTCCTGTGAGCTAGTAGGCTGACTAAGCTGTCAGGATAGTACATAATAGTACTATAGGTGCTGGGCAAGCCTACTCCATCTAAAACAATGTCCCAGGCACTGCGTCGCCGAGTGGTCTCTTCACCCATCTACTGTGAGTGAAGGTGCCACTTGACGCTAAATAAACCATCTCATTACGTAGTATGTTTTTTTTTTTGTTTTTATGCCTTTGATTCTACGTAACCCCATTTCATTTCATTCCACTTATATTATTGTATTCAGTGCTAATATTATAAATGCGAAAGTTTGTGAGTGAGTGAGTAAAATAAATGAATGAGTGTGTGAGTTTGTTACTCTTTCACACTGAAACGGCCGGCTGGACAGATTTGGCTGTTTGGAAAATTTATCTTCTTTAACTTATAAAAAAAACAGAAATGGGAATAGGGTATTTCACATCAGATCTGATAAAACATCTTGAAAGAAGACTTTTTCATAAAATATTTAGAGACTCTATTAATTAAATGCTAGGATGATTTTTCAGCCATTAGTTCGCTGGTAGTTACAGGAAAATGCTAATTCCAATTCTCGCTATAGCATTATTCCAAAACACTTCGTTAAGACTGGACTAAGTAGGTACCTAAGTGCTTAATTAAGAGAAAAGATAGAAATCTCCGGAGATTCACTTCGAAGTGAAAATAAAATCCTTGAACGCGATGAATTACCGCGCTACGGGCGTTTGGGCTTTTATTTTTCTCAAATTTGATTTTTTTTTTTAAATAGACATAAAAATCCTTTTTTGATCCTTTTGTTAAAAAAAGATATCTGTTTGTTTTTTTAAATAAATATGTGGTATGTTACAAAAAGGTCTGGTTTAACTTTAAAGTCTCACATATGGGATATAAAAATACAATAAAATAAAAAAAATACTACTCATAAAACCCTAAATCCAAAAACAAAATATCTACCTGCACCAATGTCTAAGGCTGGTATTAATAGTCCTCTGAGATCACCTACTTGAGATCGGTCTCAAGTAGGTGAACTCAGAAAACAAAAATCACCTACTTGAGACATTGGCTTATTAATAAACCTATCTTAGGCGCGAACTTGAGTCCTCGATTTGAGTAAAGAATGAACTATTTGAACGAATGATACCATTTAAAGTTCAAAATGTGGTCAAAAAGCTTAAACCCAACTCAAAAGTACTAGGCGCCCATACATTATAAAGAGACTATTCGAAAGGCACAACCTGAGTTTGACCTCCTTTTGGTCCATAAAATTGTCCATGGTCCGGTGTTATTCAGTTGTCAACTTGTCATTTCTATAATAGTCCAGGATTCCACAAACATAAAAGTGATGTTACAAGATATAACACGAACTCTACTCCAAATAGGTACTCGATTATAATAACTAGTGGTTCACCTCGAACTGTGAACTCAGGATAACTAACTTTTTGCTAACCCCATATCCACTCTTCGTCCGATTTGGATTTGGATGTTAGAATTTTAAAAATCTTTTAATTCCATTAAGCCGCCTTTATATTTTTATGACGACACAATCATTCCTACATACAAACATACAAACATACTTCGATCGCTCGTTCAATATGACGACACAATTTTGTAGCGGCACCCTGGTCTAGACAAAAAGGAACAGATCTGACTCGCTTCAGCCATTTTTATTCAGCATTGTTATTCGTTACTTTGGCAACAGAGAGCTTGATCTTGAGTGAGTAACTCAGCATATTAATAAAGCAGCGCTTACTTGAGACCGATCTCAAGTCCTCGACTTGAGTCAAGAATGAACTATTTCAACGCTTGAGTAAAGAATGTACTAGGCTACCATACATTAGAAAGAGGCTAGCCACAACCTCAGTTTGACCTTCAAAGAGGTTCGTAAGGTGAACAACTTTTTTCACGGTTTTCAGAACTGTCGAATAAAAGAAAAAACTTTTTCTACTGTCAAACATCAGTCAAACTACGAAAATAATTATTATAAAAATGTCTCGTAAATTCTTGTGATTTTCAGTATATTGAACGTTTTAGTCGGTTATGGATAATAAGTGGCGCCAGAGAGGTTATTTTCAATATTTTGGCCGAAAAATATCATGCCGGAAACTTCCAACAGAGAGCTTCAGTTCATTCGAGCTTCCGTTATTCGAGCTTCCGTTTTTCGAGCTTCAGTACCTAGCGGACCCAGTTGGATGACCTCTACAAACGAGTTGCTGACAAGACAGGTATTTATTCACTATAATTGTATACAATATACATAGTTCACGATACAAGTTACAGATATCGTCAGTTAGGTCTTTAAAATACCCCATCATCAACGTTTTTTGCGCATTTTATATAACTTTAGAGGTTATGTTTACGTAGAGAAAGTAGTAATTTGCCAAGCGAATTTATAATAAATTATAGAGCGACTGCAAACCTAACGTTTGATCGTTGCGCACATCATTCTACTACATTAATGTTTTATTTTGATTACAGGAAAATCAAAAAGTGCCTACTGTCCGACGCATAATCGACGAAGTTAGGGCGTTATGATAGGAGGGATAAAAACCAAGGCAATTTTACAACACCAGCGTTGGTCCCGAAACCTGGAATAATGTGTGGAGAATGAACACATAAAATGAGGGGAAGAATACTCGACTCAGCGCAAATTCATGTCAGGTGTAGAAATTTTAGATGATGATTAGGAAACAATATTGTATTAATAAATATGTTACAACTCTCCCAGGCTTGTTTATTTTCCAATTAGAAAAAAATTAGATAATTATGTAACATTAATGAAGTTCTTCCCTATTCAGATTTATCTTCAAGTATCAACTTAATTTACTGAATACCTACTACTCGTATGAATGATACCACACCCTCAAGTTTTCCCTACTATATCCGCTTTATATTTTATGCATGCCTAGTAACCTCTATGGTCCAACTGGGCTTTGAAGGCCGGCAAATTGTCTTAAAAAAACTAGGTACGAGTAAAAAGGTTTGAATTGTATGTTGTGCTGCCATCTATATGATATGTATCATACTACATGAAACTTTCTGTCACCAATCGCCTTAGAAGAGATTCCGGATGTTTATGCACGCCTAATACCTTCAGACCATTGACATGACGTCATTCACGTTACAGCACTCAAATTCTATTGTACACACGACAGCACGTCAAAGTGTACACTTTTAGTGTAAAGTCGCCCGTAACGTAACCGAGTAGAGTACTAGCGTGTAAAGGTCGACGTGTTGTCGTGTGTACGTGCGTTTCACGAAATAATTCCCTTGGATTGTACAAAAATAGTCCCTATTACATCGTAAGTAAGGAAAGAGTTGAAATATACTTTCTGCCTTTTTATTAGTGTGTGGTGTAGTTTCTTACAAGATTATGGGAGTAGTATTTCTTTGAAATTAAAACTTAATTTTGACAACACTTCTGTATTTGACCAAGTACAAGCTCGTAGCTTCTGATTCTACCATGCCTTTATAGGTAGTATTTGAGTTTTAGATGGTGACGCGGTGGTGGCATAATGGGTAGAACAATGGACTCGGAATCGAGGGATCCTGGTTCGAGTCCCGATGAGGGCATGTACCCTACCCATGACATTAATTTATTTCAAAGTCGCATACATAACACTCCCTGACTGTGAAGGAAAACATCGTGAGGAAACCGGAGCGTCTGAGGCTATATACCAAACTAAACTCAAACTTAGTACCAGCTTATTTTTTTAAACCTCAGCTCTTCGGAGTTCTTTCTTGGTAATATGACTGTGAGGCTCTGAACTGCTGGAGTTTTGCAGCTCGAAGAACTCGGGCTGGTAGAAACACTTTTCTGGCTAGTCATAGCGATGTGGTAGAGGTGCCGGTCGAATGACGACGACAAATTATTTCACACCACAAGGTCCCTTTACACGTAACTTCCGATAACGACGATGGTCCTAAGTATATTGTTAAGCTGCAACTTCTTGCGGTAGGTTCGCTTTGGATGCGCGCTGACTAAACATCATTTTTGTATATTAATTATCAAAGAAAATAACTCCCCTTCTTGCTTTGCGTAGTCGGGTGATGAAAAACACGAACTTGAGTCGGCTATCGCCTGCACTTGGAAATGACAGTCGCAAGTCTGGTCTCAAGTAGGTGAACTCACGTAAGATGGTGTCTATTAATATGCCAGCGACTCCGGTCTCAAGTAAGTGATCTTACAGCTTCTTAACATTTTATGCATGCCTAGTACTCTAAACCACGTTGTATTGAAATTGAGACGTCACGGACTGTCAAAAGATGAATGACTCACTCAATTCCGAGCTCAAGTCGGCTCTATTAATATGGCGTCGACTCAAGTAAGTCGACTCACTCAAGTAAGTCGGCTAATGTCAATGTCAATCTCAAGATCGTGACTATTAATAAGCAGACAGCTACTCAAGTTTGACATTACCCAAGGCTTGACATTTACCTCCTTGAGATCGATCTCAAGTAGGTGAACTCAGACGACTATTAATACCACCCTAAAACCATTATGCAGTAAAACAGCTCATACTTCTTACATCTTAAGTTTCTGTACCTCTTATGCTTACTCGGCGGCCGATGCGAAGTGACAAAGGAACAAACTGAAACACTTTTGTATGTTTTCACAATAATTGTTAATGTTGAGTGTTAAATCCCGAACAATACTATTGTTCATCTAAAGCAATAACTGTATTGCTCTATTTCTCTCCCATTCCAGGTTACAAAGGTTATACTCGACAACCTAGGCACTAGGGAGCGAAGCGTCGAGTGCATCAGAGTGTTCAGACCTAGAGATGTCTTTATACCGGTTTTCATCGCCTTCGTGATTTGATTGGCGATAAATCTTTTATTTTTTAAGTCCTGAAGTGTTTCGTTCAAAAATCTACATAAGTATTATTAAAAACTTTCTGGCAAAACGGCAGTAGAAAACATGCCCAAGAAAGATGTAACAGTGTTCCGCAGCGATCTATCTTTGAACCGTGACTATTCCTTTTTTAATAGTGCATATTGCAAAAAAAAGCCTGACGTAAGTAAAGTTAAATAATTTAGGTAAATAGAAAGACGTTTAGCTCCATACGTTTTGAACGTTTGGAGCCAAACAAGCAACGGACCTACTCACAAAGCTTTCGTTCACGGTAAACGAGTGGTATCATATTTAAATTGAGACTAAAGAGTGGCTTCTGTTCATTCGGCTTAGTCGACACGAGCTCCATATTTTCTTCACGAGTAAGATGTCAGAATGAGAACCAAAACTAGTCTGCTATTCGATTTAAATAAAATACGGCAAATTACAAAAACGGTGCAGGCTTCATCATCGGCATGATTTTCAGCCCTCATTCGCCCACTGCTGGGTATAGGCCTTTCCGCATTCTGATTGCTGTCCAGTAATGTTCTCGGCCTCCACTTTGTCATTGCCTTCGTTGAGTGAAAAACAGGTCTCACGAAAATATTTTCATAAATTTCATTTCAATATTATTTGTTCGTTTGCGAGTAATTATTATTAAATTGTGCTCTTGTTTCGTCAGTCACTCATTCGGGCCACTGACAGTATACCAGCGTCACAGGCTGACAAACTGTCACCCGTTGCCACATGCGGAGTCAGTGACCCTCTTGGACACTACAATACACGCCGTCACCCGAACCGTAGGAACCCGAACCGTAGCACTGATATATTTTTAATTTATTGTGTCCTGACTCAATTATTGTATATATGTGTTTGTTGTGGTGTTAAAATAAAAAATAAATAAAATTTATAAATATTATAAATAAAGCCTTTTTAAATCGAATAGAATACTATTCAATTTAATAAGGCAACACAGTCTCCATCCTAAACGGTCCAAGTACAAAGGCGTCCGGTCGAAGTAACGCGGTGCGCGCTGAATCCACAACGAGATGCCAATCGCATAATCGCCAGATACCGGCGGCGGCGCCCGGTGGCATTGTATTGGAATATGCCGTAGCACAGTGGTCGATTTGTACGATTTAGGCGGCCAAAAGTCCATTTCTCAAAGTTAACTTATAACAAAACTAATTGATTCCCGGAAAAATAGACACCCCGACTGCCCAAACCCCACCCCTCCCCAGTTCCTAGAACTGCGTGCGCGCCCCCACAGGTAGTCGGAACTTGATCGTCGCGCAAGCTGTACGCGTTCGTTCTCGACACTCTTAGCGCAACCGATATTCTAAAGTGAATATTTCATTGGATATTATTCAGTTACAAGTGAAAGTGATGGAAGTCGAAAATTCAGGTAAGCTCCTTCAAATATAATTTAAATTAAGATAAGGAATATCAATATTTAGTGCACTTACAACGTATCAAAGATCGCCCTTTTTCGTAGAAAATATTATCATTTTTTTATTTTCAATAGTAAAAATGTTGTACTTCCGAGACCGTCCGAGTTAAATTCCTTATGGTTTCTAATAGTATAGCTCTTTGAGCAGATAACCACAAAAAAATAGCCACCACCTTTGACCACTTCGCGAGAAAAATAATAATTCATTAACTTAGGCAGAAAGTGAGAAAAATTCATTTTTTGTTTCTTTTGCGTTAAAATTCCTTTTCGTTGTTCTAGGTTCATCAAGTTACTCGGGCATGGAGGTAGTAACTCGCAGATATCTTTTTGATAAGATGATTGAGGAAAACTCTCCATCAATAAACGACAAATTGGAATACTTACAAAATTATTTGTTAATGTCTTACGGGGACTCCGACGAAGACAAAAAGTATATAAATCATAAATTTTCATATTTTAAAACAGAAATAAAAAAGAGATGGTCCAAAGCACGCAACACGCTAGAAAAATTTCTTATAAGCAATGATGCATGGTTAGCAGGAACGTTCGAGATGCCCATAAAAACGCATAATAAGTCAGGACGACCTAGCAAAACATTCAGTGAATGTAGTGAAAGAACTAAAAGGAGGAAAACAGAAGAAGTTCGCTCCTCTGTAGGCAAAGAAGTGATAGTTCACGCAGCGCAAGTAATTTTACAAAAAGAAGGAAAAAGAAACGCCTCGCAAGTCCTAAAAGATATTACAAATTCGCCTGCAGCCGCAAACGAATGTAAAAAAAGACATTCCAAATCAAAGGCACAAGATCCCCTTACGCCTCGGGAGGCACTGCGAATGTGCGTGGACGCTGATTTGACACGAAGTCAATATGAAATTGTGCGAGCAACCAACAGAAGCTTTTACCCGTGCTACGAATTAGTGTTGAAGGCTAAACAGGAATGTTACCCACCCAAAGAGACGCTACGAGTGACCGCTTCCTGTGCTGAAAGTGATCTACAATCTTTGTTAGATCACACCGTCACGCGATTATCAATTTTCCTCGAAGAAGTACTAATGACTCTTACAGAAACTGAGAGAAATTCCTTGCAGATTATCTGCAAATGGGGTTGTGATGGTTCACAACAAGCTCAATACAAACAAAAGTTAATGAATGACGCCGACTCGGATGCAAATATATTTTTGAGCTCATTCGTGCCTCTACAAATTGTTTGCGGCGAAGACAAAACAAAAATGGTTTGGCAAAACCCGACTCCTTCTTCACCACGATATTGCCGCCCGATACGATTCAGATTTATAAAAGAGTCTACAGACATTACAAAAGATGAAATAAATTACGTTCGGGACAGTGTGAAGTCCCTAAAAGCCACGGAATTGGAACTGAATGGGCAAAAATTCTCGGTTAGCCACAGTCTTAAAATGACCATGGTGGACGGCAAAGTTTGCAATGCGGCGACTGACACCAAATCAACAAGTAGATGCTACATATGCGGAGCCACTTCAAAAAACTTTAATGACTTAAGTAAAAAAAACGAAATTCACCCAGAATCGCTTGAATTTGGCCTATCAACTTTACATGCCAGAATTCGATTATTCGAGAGTATTTTACATTTAGCTTATAAATTGCCCGTTGGGAAATACCGTGAAAAAAGAACCAAAGCAGAAAAGATGCTAGAACAACAAAAAAAAAAGAGATTCAGCAAAGATTCAGAGAAGAAGTAGGTATCTTGGTAGATATGCCAAAATGTAATTTTGGTAACACAAATGACGGCAATACTAGTAGAAGATTTTTTGAAAACCCACATCTGGCTGCTGAAATAACGGGAATAGACTTTAATTTTATTTATAGAATTAAAGTTATTTTGGAAGCCATATCAAGCGGTCACAAAATAGATGTCCCGAAATTTGATGAATACGCCATGGAGACAGCAAAACTGTATGTAGAATTATATGGTTGGCATTCTACGACTCCTACCATGCATAAAATTTTGGTACATGGTGGAAAAGTTATAGAAAATTCTCTAGTGCCTATTGGTCAACTTTCGGAGGAAGCTGCAGAAGCTCGTAATAAGCACTTTCGCTCATACCGTCTAAACTTTGCTCGAAAGTTTTCACGCGAAGACTGTAACCTTGATATTTATCACAGGTTACTCTTGACATCAGATCCACTCATCAGTTCAATGAGAAAAAAAAAGAAGATCCGATCAAAACCATTTTTGCAGGAAACTTTGGAGCTTTTGCTTCCTGCAGAACCAAATACAAAAGGCACTTGTGATAAATGCATGGAAAGTGACGGTGAGGAAGAATTGTCTTTTAAAGAGTAACATAACAATTTGTATGTTAAACTTTCATAAAATATTGTCTTATTGTTTATGATTCGGTACCTAACATTGTAAGTAACATTTAGTATAATAATGTGGTAATAACTGTTGACCATTTAATTTTAGTGTATACTGTATTTTTTTGTCATCCATATTTTATTTTCAATTTAAATAGGCATGCAGACTGTAGAGAATAAACATTTTTTTTTATGTACGGCCGTCTTTTACTTAACAAATTGTGATAATTCTTAACCCAAATATCAAAAACTACTAAGCCGATTTTGATAATTCAAATGAACTCAAAATATATATTTTACACCAAAGGGAGATTTAAAGAAAATTTAAAAACATTGGCGCTATTTACAAAAATATTTTCACAGAAATGTTTTTTTGTATAGAAAAATACGCTTTCAATGAAACGAATAGGGATAAACATATATATTCACTCTAAAATACCAGATTAGCATTTGTTGTCGTATTTATTACTGAAATAAAGCATAAAATAGTTTTGGCCGCCTAAATCGTACAAATCGACCACTGTGCGTAGTTTATCTTCAGAGTACAATTCAATAGCCTATCTGATGTAGGTATATGCGATTAGCGCGCGCGCCCCTCTCTCCTTAGTAATATACGGACTACTGAACCACACAGTTGTGTTTTCTTTATACCGCCTGACAGCTCATTGGCGACGAGGAATGGGAATTGAAAAAGGCGGGTCTGTTAGGCCGTGATTTCATGACTAAATTTAAATTTTCCCATTCTTCTTCTTCTGGATCGGTCCCTAATTCTGAAGATCGTGATCATATACAATGGTTCTCCACTCATCACGGTCATGGGCGCGATGGGATTCGTACTGGATGGATCGACCTGCTGCCCTCTTTAGGGCATCGGACCAGTGCATTGATGTTCTGCCTCTCGCCCGTCTGCCTTCCATATGACCCAAAATTATCTGCTTTTCCAGAGTATGACGTGGTGACCGCACAATATGCCCAAAAAAACTGAGGGCCCTCTGACAGACTGTTGTCAGTCGCTTCATTATTCCGAGCTCGTTTAGAATAGAAATATTGGTTCCGAAGGGAAATAAAACAAAAGTAAGTACTTGTAGGCTGAAAAAACTGACTCTTTCATCAACATTGAAACATCTGGTTCTGTCGTCTCTGAACATAGGTTGGTAACTTTTGGATGGAGAGACCCTAAGTAACTGTAACCAGTTACAGGCTCTCTTTACACTTTAGGTAAGAAGGCTTGCTTACGTGTGCCGCACTGTCACACTTGTAATCTTGTAATGCACTGACGCACGTCAATGCGTCACGATGTTGTGTGCTTCTATTTTTGCCATGCTAAGGGTCGCACATGGAGGAATAATCCGCGTTACGTACGGTTGAGCACAGTTACAGGTACTCCATGGCAGCTCTTACCGCGCGTGGCATAAGGGCGCCAATCGAACAAAAAGGGGCATCCCAGCGTGTTGCCGAATGTACCAAGCGGGCCCGAACGCGCAGGTAATTATTCCAAGGATGCTGCCGAGTTACTCTCCTACTCTATTCCTATAATGTGCCCATGGATCCCCGAGTTATCGCCAGTACGAGAGCCGATTTCGGGCGAACTGAGTGATTTTTGGTGAGTAGATCAAACGGGGCAATCTGCATAGCTTATTGGTGGCGTAAAACGTGGTTTCTGTGACTGATTTATTGTCTTGAGTATGTACGCTTGCACTCGCTACTCGCTAACAATTTACAGTGAAGGAATACATCGTGAGGAAACTGGCTTGAATATTTGTTGGCTTAAGTATGTACGCTTCCACTAGCCACTCGCTGACAGTTTAGGAAAACATGGTGCGGAAATTCTTGACTCAGTTGTATTGACTTTGTCTTTCCTATGGCTAGGCCAACTAACATTACCCCAGGCACTGCAGCTTCCGAGTGGTCACTTCAACCATCTAGTGTGAGTGAAGGTGCCACTGGACGCTGTATAAATTATCTCATTCCATAGATGCAAAGGAATAAGTAATACTATCAGTATACAATTTAGGTTAACAGATTTGGCTTTCCAGGCAAATATCCAGACCATTTAGTTTGAATTCGCAATGTGATGTGGTCAGATGAGTAACGATGTTGGAGTCTAGGGTTTCAATAACAGCGTATTTGATATATTGACGCTACGAACGCGCTACGAATAGTGTTAGCATTGCAGAGACAGCCGGTAGTAGGTACACTCAGCATCAGAAAAATCGCACCTTTTGCAGCAACGACTTTGAAAAACTTTAATTCCTTCAAATGCAACCAATTGAGAGGTACTTTTAGGTATTTTTAGGTACAAATTGAATGATAATAAAACATTTTTACACTTATACTTTCGTAAGCACTGCACATTTTGTATTTCGTAAACGGTTAAACTTACTTGTATTACGAGTATGTCGGTGTAGCCGACTAGTTTCGGCTACACCGACACAATACAAGTAAGTTTAACCGTTTACGATAATAAAATAGACTGTTTTTTTTTAATTAATTTGTGTTCTTACAATCATTAAAAATGTTCGAAAAGTGCGACCTAGAGGGCTGCAGGGGTAAGTATACAAGACGGCACGTAGACGCTTACACGCGTGCTTTCTATTCACTTACGTTACGTACGACTTTGCAACGAAAGTGTAAGCGTCTAGGTGCTGTCGTGTGTACACGCCATTTTTAAATTCTTAGGATGGAAAATGTATTGTTTTACAATTTAAAGTGTTTGTCCGTACAATACGAGTAGAACAATAAACGACAGACCAGGCTTTTGTCCGATTGCTACGGGTTACCATGGGGTATTCTAGCGCTGAGGGTACCTAGTCCGACGTCGGACGAAGGTAGACGATATAGGTGATAGGATCTCGAGTCTTAATGGAAATGCGCAGGACAACTTTACTGGCGAGGCGGGAAGATGGCCGGTGGACAAGGGCAGCAACAGAGTGGCGTCCAAGAACAGGGCCCTTAGCCTGTAACGCAATGGCGGGTCAATCTTGTCCCGGCAGAAGGACAAAACCGGGCTCTCCTCGTTTTTCTCCTACAACCAGAGAACTAATCCTCTAGAATTAGAATCAAAATATTCTTTGCTGTACTACAAAAACATTAAAAGGACAGACAGCGTTAGCAAATCGTAATTGAAGTCGACACCTGACAGCCCATTTTGGCACCATTCGGCTGTCCCAAAATGAAAACAAGCAACCCATTTTTTCGCATTTTTTTTTTTTTGCATTTTTGGGTTCCTTGTTTCCAGGCGCACAATTCTCTATAAAAAATATATAATTTTATGTACTGGTTTTTGAGTTATTACAGAAATTAGTTTTCAAGTAACTCATTTCCGTAAAAAAAACCGAGCTGAAATCAAGCAAAAAGTTGATGACCAAGTTTAAAACAAGTAAGTTTTTAGGAAACTCTGCTTCTTGCTTGTTTCTTGCTTTGTTTAAGTATTTACTTGTTTTCAATTCAAAATATACGTACATCATGACTATTCATGACCAACCTAAAAGCAAGCAACCCTTGAGTTGCTTGTTTTTAGCCTTGTTTACTTTCCCCACGCTGTCGAAACTCGGTGATGGCCGGTCTATAAAACGTCAGATGCGTTTGGATTCAGAATAGTATTACAAGATTATAATGTCTTGTAATTTGCTAAAGTGATAAAGAAACAAAATTAATGCAACATAAAAAATATGCGTAAGTACTTATTTTGTGTTTCCCATCTCTGTAAACCTTACCTCGGTTCGCTGGCAGTGAGGATGGCCGAGGATAAGAATCTATGGCGCGCCCTCGGAGAGGCTTAGGTCCAGTGGTGAACTAAATAGGCCGATGCCCGCACTGGGAATCGAACCGGGTACCTCTTGCTTCAGAGTCCACTGTTCTACCCACTAGACCACCACCGCACTCGTTACGTACATTTGTGAATTTGTAGTAGCAATACCACTCGCTAACGGTGAAGGAAAACATCGTGAGGAAACCCGCGGCTCAGTTGGCTCCACACGTATTGACCTGACCTGTCTTTCCTGTGGGCTTGGTCGACTAAGCTGTCAGGATGGTATAGGTGCTGGGCAAGCCTACTCCATCTAAAACAATGTCCCAGGCACTGCAGCGCCGAGTGGTCTCTTCACCTATCTAGTGTGAGTGAAGGTGCCACTGGACGCTGTATAAATCATCTCATAACGTAGATGCAAAGGCCTTAGTTAGGCCGATGCTGATGATTATGCCTTCTTGTCTAGACTTTGACGGTGGTCAGATTGCCTTAGGTACCTATTGGTGTAGAAGTTACGCTGCTCAACTAGCAAAATAGAGGTCCAGGTCCAGGTCCAGGTTCAATACCTGCAGGTGGCCGCACATGATATGTACGGCCAACGTCACATCAGTGAATACACGCGTGCTCTATGCTCATTTGCGTTACGGGCGACTGCAATGAAAATGTTTCCACCGATGTGACAATATGTACAGTACACAAGACAGCACGTCGACCTTTACACGCTAGCGCTCTACTCGGTTACGCTACGGGCGGTTTTGCAACAAAAGTGTTTCAGTGTTGGTGCCATAATAAATATATTTTTTATTGATAGGCAGACAAATCACCTAAAGTTCCACAGGACATTTCTTTGCTCTGGAGCGCCCTGCACAAGGTCCAAATTTACTTAATTAGTTGATAGGCCATTCAGGACTAATTCTAAAGATCATTCAAGTTAGTAAGTTCTACAAGTTTTCTTAATTTACGAAAAGAAATTACCATAACCAATACAAACTTTTAAATGTCGCGCCACTACTTACTGCGATGATAAAGTTATTTGTCTTTTGCAGATTACAAAAACTTGTTGAAGTAGGTAAAATAGTTCAGTATGATGTGTAGAATCACCTGGACAAGACTAACACCTACTTGGTTGGTTTTCGTATTGTTTCATGTGTCATCTATTAGTTTTGAACCACCCTGAAGCTGATTAGGTTTCTTTAGCTAGGCTATTGTTCTAATCTCACTCAATTTTCTTTCAGATCACCAGTAGCTTCTGAAAAAGTAACAGATGTTCAATATGGTTCAACATAAACACCAAAACGCCCAAATGAAAATATAAAATAATTATGTTATCTTCTTCCGTCTTTTCAATTTAGAGGTACAATAAATTATTTAAACCGTGTTTTTTTTATTCATCCTTGGTCTATGAAAAAGTTTGGCTTATGTATTTTATTAATGGCAGGTTTTACAATGCACATAAATACAAAATCATATATAATAATAAATATTAATGGCACGATCATTATGACAAAAAAAAATTGCTTAAATAAGAGATCGCGATGTCACATTTTTTTCATAATTATCATCATCATATTTGTTCATCATCAACCAACATCATTATCACGATCTATCCTTGTCTGCTCACTTACTCGGTAAAGAGTAAAGGCTCTTTGTTCGAATAATTTGACATCACCAGACTAAAATCAAGTATAGCACACTTACTTGTTTTCAACATTTGACTTTTTCAATAAATGAAAGAAATAACCATTCCGATTCAAGTATCTGCACTTACTTTCTTCTTGCTTTAATCAAAGTATATTTTTTTCTATAATTACCAAGCTAAAACACATTTTAGGCTGCCTAGCTGAAACGGTTTCAGATTATCATGAAAAAAAGGAAGTACCTGGTTCTTTTACTCTCTAGGATTCTAACGATACCTCAAAATCGTGTCTAGGACCTATAGTTTTTCTATAAATCGCATTATTAAAAAAAAAACGTTTTTTGGCTCTCCTGTAAAGTTGCCAAAAATCAGTTGCTTGTTTTTAGGTTTTCGCAGCCGCATTGTGTTACAGGCTAAGGGCCTTGGACGACGGTCTGTGGGCAGACCAGCCGCCCGATGGTCGGACGACATCGTTGTGTCGGCGGAGGGTCCATGGATGCGGATGGCGAGGGACCGTGGCGTGAGGGAGAAAAGGCCTATACCCAGCAGTGGGCAGAGGTGGGCTGATGATGATGATCCTAGCACTGACCGTACCTCTGTGGATAAGTAGATATAATTTTCACTGCGCGATTGTTTCTGACTAGTAAACTTTTAAACGTCTAACTAACTTTCAATTTCTAATAGCAGTAAGTTTTAATTACTTGCGATATTCACTCGTAACTTGGTTCAATACGGGTCAAATCGAAGTCAAAGTCAAAGTTAAATGTTTTATTCAATATGCAGTAAAAATAATATCACGGTTATTGCGGCGGAGGCTTCATGGATGCGGATGGCAAGGGACGGTGGCGTTAGGGGAAAAAGGCCTATACCCAACAGTGGGCAGAGGTGGGCTGATGACGATAATGATGACAATTACCATTCACTTTACCAATAAAAGTCACCGCTTCGACGTTTCGAATCAAATTAAAAACCCACCAGTGAACAATTTATTTCGCGTCAAACATGAAGCCAAAGTGATTTACACTTTTGGGCTGAATATGGATAGGTACGGTCGGCCATAGTCACTTCTCATCTCAAGGGCGCATAAGGGCGCCAATCGAACAAAAAGGGGTATCCTAGCGTGTGGCCGACTGTACATACATTACTGAAATTATAAAAGTAAGCAACCCGCATGCCCCTAATTTGAGCATCACTCGCTTATCTCCATACGTTATCTCTTTTCACAGTTTTGTACCGTCAGCAAAACAAGCGTTAGTGGCCAAAGTTACTGTTCATGTTTTATATTGTTAATTTAACTGAGGATGAATTTTCCAGAGCACTTCTGATTTAACAAGAAATATCATTACCCACCAAAAATATTTTCTTGTAAAATGTTGCCAAGACGAGACCATTACACTCACATACACGCACACTCACAAGTCCTCACGCCAAAGACCTATAAATATATTTAAAAAAATTACAATCCCATTTAATTTAATTTTAATTTAGTTTTTATTTTAATTTTAGTTCAGTTAAAATTTAGCTCAGTAGGTCATAGTTTAATTTAGTTTTTAGTTTAGCTTTAAAATTCTTAATCTAGCTATTTTAAGTAAACTCTACTTGCCGGTTTTTAATTTGTATGTTGAATTGTATATAAAATGAATCATTTATTGGCCCAAGATCAAAATTGTAATTTAACCTAAATACTTAACTTGTGCTGTTGATTCTGTATAATAAATAAAATAAAAAAATAAATAAAAAATTATATCTCGCACCGTCTCGTTCACCCAAGCTTCTAACTCTACAAGCCCTAACATCACAAACTCTACACCTTAGTCAAAATATTTGGCATTTGATGGTTGCATTTTCGACATTCTCGAGAATAGCCTCCTGCAAGACTGAGATAATTAATTTAAATATCTAAATTGATTTTGTATTATGTTTAATTTATTATATTGTTTTCTGTTTGCCTAAAAACCTTGGTGAAATGACTTTGTGAACTGTACTGTTATTCGCGAGATGAAATTATCACGAGCCCAATTTCACCCAAAGTACCTACTTGTGCGTAAACAAAAACAGGTGGTACACAAGACAGCATGTAGACGCTTACACGGGTGCACTCTATTCAGTTACGTTACGGGCGACTTTGCAACGAATCTACGTGCTGGCTTGTGTGCTAGAAAATTTTATTTTTCTGTTCTAATTATTAAGTTTAATGAGGTAGATAGACTAGCAAGTATGCCTACTACTCTTGAAACTTCAACACACATGATGACATGGAAAAAATATTATAAAAAGAAAATGTTTTAACCGATTTCAAAAAAGTAATGAAATCTAGACAAAGTCGTGCCAAGTCTAAGGTCCCTTACTGCGATTTCTTTAGTATTACAGTTAATGTTGTGTGACTTGGTCATTGAAGGGTACACAAGCGGTTCTGGCGTCAGATTGGTGCAATGGTGTCATGGAGCACCTGGCTTTGTACCCTTGTATACCCTTCAACGGCCAAGTCACACAACATTAACTGTAATACTAAAGAAATCGCAGTAAGGGACCTTAGACTTGGCACGACTTTGTCTAGATTTCATTACTTTTTAGAGATAAACAAGCAGCTCCATCGAGACCTGGCTAGTTTTTTACAGAATGTTTTTGGTGGGATTTCACTTCTTTTTGTAGAAACGTAGGCATATTGATTTATTTCATTAGATTTTCTTATTGGAAACAGTTTTTTAATTTGTGTAATGTTCGAGTAGAATAAAGTTAATCGTTCGATTATTTCTTCTTGTTAAATTGTAAGGATAAGTATAAAAGCCAGTCTAGTCTTATCCAGAGATTTCCTTTAATTTTATTTATATGCGTATTAAAAGCAGAAGGGGAGGCATTCGCCCAGCATTAGGACGCTATAGGCTAGATTAAATTAGAAGATGTGTCCCACTACGCTGGATTTCTGCAATGACAGTCGATATTTTTATGTACCAATAGTAGAAGGGGGCATTACCATAATCTCTTATACAGCTGAGACCAGCTGAGGGTTCTTCATCAGATACTTCAGACCTTCGATTTTTGACATTAAATGAAGCGGCCCACCAAATTGAATATTTTTTGTAAGGGCGGTGTATACCGATCTATAATAGTTTGGTTGGGCTCTTGTGTTTTCTAATCAGGGTCACCAGGTACTCCAAATCTTCGATTATCCTAGTTTTTATAGTTTTCCCTTTATGTGACCATTAAACCCTAACTCTGTACCAAATTTCAGCTCTCTGTGTTTATGGGAAGTACTAGTTCTATTAGGGCTCTTGTGTTTTCTAATCTGGGTCACCAGGTACTCCAGCTCTTCGATTATCCTAGTTTTTATATTTTTTCCTTTATGTGACCATTAAACCCTAACTCTGTACCAAATTTCAGCTCTCTGAGTTTATGGGAAGTACTAGTTCTATTAGGGCTCTTGTGTTTTCTAATCAGGGTCACCAGGTACTCCAGATCTTCGATTATCCTAGTTTTTATAGTTTTCCCTTTATGTGGCCATTAAACCCTAACTTTGTACCAAATTTCAGCTCTCTGAGTTTATGGGAAGTACTAGTTCTATTATGATGATCATGAGTGAGTGAGTGAGTGAGTGAGTGAGTGAGTGTGTGTCATAAATGCGAAACTTTGCTTTCGCTTAACTTCGGAACTAAATGACCTACAGACTTGAAATTTTGGATTTAAGGTATGTGATTATAGCTTACTAGATGACGAAAATTTCTGCGTTCTGGTCTTATCCAGAGGTTCTCAAATAGGGGCCTGAAAATGCGGCGAAATGGTTCCAGTAAAGGATGGTACGGCAGTGTTTGCTTCGCGCTCGACCTGGCGGGGGCACTGCCGTGCCCCCAGATAACAGTGTACCTTTTGACCAGTGTAGTCGGTTTTTAGGGTTCCGTTACCCTCAAAGGGTAAAAGAACCCTATTACTAAGACTCCGCTGTCCGTCTGTCTGTCCGTCTGTTCGTCCGTCTGTCACCAGGCTGTATCTCATGAACCGTGATAGTGAGACAGTTGACATTTTCACAGATGATGTATTTCGGAACCCTTCGTGCGCGAGTCCGATTGGTACGGTCGGCCACAATAGATACCCCATGGCAGCTCTTAGCGCGCGCGGCATAAGGGCGCCAATCGAACAAAAAGGGGTATCTGAGACTGTGGCCGACTGTACTTGGCCGGTTTTTTAATTTTGTTAATTGTATAGGTATGTATATTACTTTTTCCATGGGCTGTATGCATGAGATTTGTCCTCCTATCCAGCCCAAAATTCATGCATTTGGGGAACATATTTATCTAGAGATGGATAGAATCTGTACTTTGATATAAAACTCGCCGCCAAAATTCAGCATAAATCAGCGAGGCACGAGGATAACTAAATTTCGTACAGGTCTTGGCGGCTGGCTTACAGCCAAAAAGCGGTGTCCTAAAGTGGTAGTGCAACGAAAGTTTTCGTTGCTCCCCTAATATATCTCACTTGACGACTACTGCACGATTTGATTCACGCTGGTCCGATCGTTTCATCCATTTCTTGGGTATTCCAAAAAGTACTTCTAAGAAGTGTCAAAAAATGACTAACTATTTGTCCTTCTCAAAGCGTTTTAGAAACAATATCAAAGACTATACTACATACTTGACAGGTAGAGCATACAAATCACCTCGCGCCTAGACCTTATTTTTTATAGAACAAAAGTTGTTGGAACTCTAATTCAGAAGTTGACAAGTTTCAGAAGCTATTTAAAAATCATACCTATAGGCGCACCATTTATAAGAAGAAGTATCTCGTCCATCATCTAAATGAGAACCGAAACTAGTCAGCTATATCGATAAACATAATTAAGTAAAGGAAACCGTGTTATAAATTCAAAACTTACTAAAGGGAGGGAAGGGTGGGATTTTATAACAGCTACATCGAAGTATAGAAATGTGCATTCACTGATAATACAGCAGCAGCTAAGCTTTGTCCAAAGTCACAGACGGGTAGGTAGGTAGGTAATCGTATGAGGTAGTGGCCACCCCTGGTGTCAGAGTTTTTAGGCCACCCAAAGGGTCTCTGACATGGCTTAACGATTGTTATTAATCAACAACAACCGGGACCAACGGTTTAACGTGCCTTCCGAAGCACGGAAGCGCTCAGATATTATTGCCACTAGCGGTCACCCAAACACAGACTATACTTTATTCATAATTTTTAGCCCATATTTGGCCACTGTCGGGTATAGGCCTTTTCCCCTTCATGCCACCCTTCTCAGCCTTTCGCTGCTCGCATCCACGGGCCCTCTGTCACCTTAGAGATGTCATCTGACTACCGGGCTGCTGGTCTGCCTACCGACCGATGTTCTCGGCCGCCACTCCGTTACTGCCCTACTTTATTAACGTCGGCTAAAATTAAAAAAAGAAGAAGAATGTTCAAAAGTCAAGTCTAAAGCGAAATCTAACTAGCTGCGCTCGAATTGTGGTTCGAACTTAGCGTTTAGACGACTCCATACATCTGTGTCGTGCACACTCACTAATTACTGGGGAATTTTTGTCGTTAGAGAAGTTTTTACGTTTCGCGAAGAACGTGCGCTGAAGCCGAGATAGCTGGGGTGTAGATTAAAATGGAATGAAAGTGCTGCTCGGTAATGGGAAAAAAACCTGACACCTAAAATGTTGCCATGATAACCTTAAACAATGCACTCGAAATCGGGGACTACGCTTGTATGGAGAAAAAACTACTGTGATAGGGTCTGATACGTAGTTTATATCCTCTTAAGGGATATCCTAGCGTGTCCGTACGAAACAGTTCTTCTATTTTCTATTGTTCGAGTCAGAATAGTTTCGGGTTGCGGCTGGCATTTTTATTTTATTTGGGTTGTTTTAATAGTTTTTATTCTTTCCCGGTATTTAACCTATTTGTACGATTTCTGGCTGAAATACGGAAGTGGCAAATGGTTGCTTGCGAAATTTTGTAATCTCACACAAGCCAGGTGTATATTATGGGTAAAGTAAACGTCATAGTAGCACGGTAGAATACTAACTATGATACTGACCATTCAAAAGGAAATCGTGTAGCATAGTCTATACCAATTCTACTTCCTCTTCTTCTTCTTCAGCCTGTTGCCACCCAATGCTGAGTGTGCCACCCAATGCTTCCTTTGCACTCCATTCCAATGCTACATGAGGCTACAAAATAAAATTATTTGATAGATTTATCATGGCTTGAGAACTAACGCCACGAGATAGAGATAGAATTTATCCCTCCGGTCCGTAAGGACTGAATCTCAAAACGCCCTGATTTCATTGTGACTGAATTTCAATTTGCCTTTGTCCCATAATGACTGAAATTCGTAATGACTTAATTTCAGTTTGTCCAAATCGTTGTTGCAAAGTTAAAATCTTTTATGTGACATTTTTGAGTTTCCGACAATAACGATAAAAACTGCCTTCTTGCTTGATGCAAGCTCATACATAGGATAGGATACAAAAAAAGTTGTAGGTGATGAGAAAGTTGTTTTCAATATAAATGATCATATATGAATAAGTTAGGTCCGCTTGCGCCACCCAGGGTTAGCTGGAAATGTCAAGTTAACTCGGAGTTAGTTTGCTTACGCTGAGTGACGCAAGCCCGCCTTATAGTCGATAGCCCTTAAAATTCTACACACGAAAATGCAAAATTTGGGAAAAACGTCACATCAGAGGTTAAGAGGTCTTAACTTTGCAACGAGGATATAAATCATATTATCATAGTAGTGTAGGTAATAGAGATGAAAATAGAAATATATTAGTCGGCAGTAAGGGCGAGCCCAAGTAGGTAGTCTCAGAAAACAAAATTGGCTACTGTCAAGCTTGATTAGTTAGCTGTCAGCATATTAATAGACACTTACTTGAGCTTGACATTGATACATATTAGCCAAGGTCTCAAGTCGGTGATTTTGTTTTCTGAGTTCACCTACTTGAGCTTGAGCTTGAGATGACGACTATTAATGCCATCCTAAAAGTTCGATGGGAGGACTAAAGTTCGGCGCATCTCCAGACATCATGGATTAAACTTCGTACCGCAAAAAAGGTCATAAAGTATGCCTACTTGGCAATCCACTCGACATAAAATAACATCAATATGTCAACATAACTCACAATGTCATATCATCAACTGCGAATATACGACGCGAATGTTGTAAAGAATTTCATAGTCGTCCTTTTCGAGTTTGGCGCAAGTTACAAGGATTGCACGGAACTATACAGGGTATTATTTCAGACTGTAGAGATACATACAACATGTTACAAAAGGTCCGAACTCTTTTTGCAGGGTGTGCCCTTTGGTGGAATGACATTTCTGTAAAAAAAATTGAAAAAACAATTAACATTTTAAATACCTACCTCAAAATTGCAAAAAGTTAAATGGTCTTTATCCGCATTTACCTACTTCAAATTTATACACATGATTGTGTGCGTGCATGAATTTGAATAGTTTTAAGTTGATAAAATTAATGAAAACCATATTTTACAAAATACTTTTTTCCTGCCACCGCGCTTACAGTTACTTTATTTAAAAATCAGCGGAACGTCATAGAGCAAAAAAATATTTGGGATTTGATCCCTATCACCTATCACCCTGTAAAAAGATTTAGGACCTTTTGTAACACCTTAATATGTAGGTCGTTCCATACTACAATTTGAGAAAAAAATATTGGCTAGATACAATGACATTCTAATTGGAATGTCATTGGCTAGATACGTTTCTTTTTTTTTCTTCATTTTAGTATATTATAATTACTATTATCTTTGTTAACTATTATTTTCAATGACCCTATTATCAAAGAGCATAATAATACCTATTATTTTCAATAATCTTTTTATTATGAACAGTGTGCTTATACTGTAATTAAAAAAAGGGTTATTTGCGGGTTCTTTTGGTTGATTACGTTAAGTATGACAAATAAGAATAAGATAGGAAATTACGGGTTCAAGTCTTGTTCCAAGCTTAACCTTAAAATAGATCTTTAAATATGCCTAAGAACATGTTTCAAGTTAACACAATAGCTTACATCTTGGCCCAGAAACGATTATGCGGCCATCTGATATACATATTTCTTTATGAAACCTTAAGGTCCTAAAATTCGATGGCCAGACCCTTTCAGGGGAACCCCAGGGGTAATGTTTTAGAAACAGTTTTTTGTCCTTTTAAATTCGCGCATGCTTTTTGGTCCCGGGTTCACAACTAACATTGAGAAAGGAAAGTTTTGTTCGTCTGTTTCAACTACGAAGTACTTTGTAAAACAAAGTTCCACTAGCAGGGCAGTTATACACCGTGCTATTTTAGTGGTTTTACTTACAGCCGAAGGTATTTTCTTGCACTGGTGATTCTGAGCCAAATTCCAAAATTTTACTCCAAAATGAGCGAAAAAAAAACACTTCCCAATACACAATGTCTATCGCCAATCAACACCATTTGTATGGAGAAGTGAATTTTTTCTTCGCGCGTTAAGGAATGAAATTTGGTATTTTGGCTCAGAAACACCAGTGCAACAAAATACCTTCGGCTTTAAAACCACTAAAATAGCACGGTATAGAGATAGATAGAGAGAAAGAGAGAGAGAGAGACAGAGAGAAAGAGAGAGCTTTATCACCAGCCCGTAATGATGCGCAACGCGACTTATTTCGCGGCGCGAAAAGACTTTTTTAATACAGTTGCTCAAAAAGTGGCGTATTGCAGGGACGTATAGCGTTCGTAATGTGGGCTATTCTAGACTCGTGTTTTTTTTTTTACCTTTCCCGAACTCGTGCGTTCTCTTTGTCTATAAAAAGAAAACCCAACCATTATTTTTTTACTAAAAAAATTCATAGAAGTTTTTATGATTCATGCAAATACGTATATTTCTAAAAAGCAGCTACTAATTTGTTTCAATATCAGATTTAATGATTTGATTGAATGAGTTTGGTTAGGTTTCATTTCATTTCATCTCATTAAATTTCATTTTCATTTCATATCAATAAAAAACTTCTACTGAAGACTTGGCTGTATGGGCATAGTTCCCTTTGCCTCCCAGAATGGGTGAAGAAAAAAAAACTCTGCTTATATTCTACGGTTGGCGCCATTTTTCAGAAATTTTCTTTGCGAGTTTAGTTGTTCGTTGCACAAAATGAGTAATTGAGTTTATTGTGTTTTTATTATTTTATTAAATTGCTTCATTTTTTCGCAACTGTATTAAAAATAGTCGTTCAGTACACGTGCAGAACCGTCATTGCAACTTGTTCCGACTGTCAACCCTCGCCTTTGGCTGCGCCTCGGCTCGGGTAGCCATTTGTCGGAACTCTTTGCAATGACAGCCTTTCCACATTGTAATGAAATATACTATGACGTGAAATATGTCGCAAAAGCTGACATGGCCCGCGACTGATAAGATTTCTTTCGAAAGCAAAATCAAGTGGTCCTTTATAGGCCATTTTGTGTTGAAATTGGCTTCCAAAGGTAGTCAGGTATAAAATTCGATAGGAATTTTAGTATGGCAAAAAAAATGCAATTTTTTTAATTCGTCTTTTTGGCCTAAAATGATTACGAAATCATCAAAAGCTATCAATAAAGTCAAAATAAGATGATTCTTTTAACATTTTAGGTTAAAAATATGAATAAAAAATAGCGTTTTTTTTTGCCATACAAAATTTCCTATCGAATTTTCTACCTGTTTACCTTTGGAAGCCAATGTCAACACAAAATGGCCTATTAAGGACCACATTTTTTTTTACTAATTGGCCAGTTGATAAACAACAAAACTTTTTGAAACTACTTTGAAAGTACAGAACATCCATTTATGTTTGCTCCGTACACCTCAAATCTAAAATTTTCACTTTCGACTCTTATTTTGGTAACTTGGATGGATGTTGTATAGTTGATTTTTTACGTATGAAAGAGACATTCAAGATGATTAGGTATGCCACAAAAGAAAAAAGTGCAAAAAATAATACTGGGAAAAAGTTATGACTATCTTTAGACGTTCCGGAAGGAAATTCGTAAAAACATATTAAAAAAATCATAACTTCTACACCACGAAAAATCGCTGACCATACATGGGGTATTTTTGGATAGCCGGAGGCGCGAGGAATCTAAAAAAAAATTCTTGACGTCGTTATTTGGACCACCCTGTATAAGTGACAAGTACAGTGTAGACTCATGGCTTCCCTTAGACAGAAGGAGTATCTCACGGGCAAGCGAAGATAAAATTGCTTACCGGCCTGCTATCGGGTAGTCGTAGTTATATTCCTCGCGACGGTTAGCGAGTGGTTTTGCTAGTACACATTCACAAAATAGATACCATAAAACGGGGTGAATAGAAACTGGGGTGTGAATAGAAACAAGGGATAGTAAAATTACTGGTGAACTACCAAACAGTGGACAACAGTACTAAACAGAGACTGGTTTCAGTGTGTTTCTATTCATACTCTGTTTTCTATTCACTCCTTTTTACGTTAGGTACGAGTAGGTTTAGCGTATATTATGGTAGTGGCCACCCCTGGGGGTCAACCGGCTAAAACGAAGCCAAAAATTGAAGTTCGATTTATGAAAAATTAACTGGGTGGCAGTAAAATTAACTGGGTGGCAGTAGGTACATTTTTCAAAAATCGATCTTCGAAAAATGATTATCGGCTTCGTCTTAGCCGGTAGACCTCTTGGTGTCAGAGTTTTTCGGCCGCACAAAGACCAATGAAAGGGCCACCAACATTAGAAAATTGACAAATTAGGTACTTCAGATGCTGTAAACTAAAATTCAAACAAAAGCCGCGGTCGTTCACTAGTTTGAAATAATATTCGGGAATATGTTTACTAAAAGCTTTTTCTGTTTAATACTCGTGCCGCTTTAATTATTTTAAGTGAAACCTTTTTTGTTGCTCTGTTTACCTATTATTTATTTATTGTTTTCTGATAAAAAAAAAGAATGGCTGTTAAAATGCTTTTTACGAGAGAAATGAAAGCAAAACCTTGTTCTTTTATTTACCTTTAGATTTTTGTTTAAACATAAATAAGTAATATTTTCATCTACATTCTACAGGTTGTTCAAAGGGTTCAAAGGCAATTTTTAGAGTTCCGTACCCGAAGGATGCCGAACGGGACCCAATTACTGTGCCTACACTGTCTGTCCGTCTATCCTAAAAAAGGGCTGTCTGTTTCTTTGGAACCGTAGTATGTATTCAGTTGAAAATTTCACGGATTTTTATCAAATGTATGTCGGTATGGAACCCTCAGTGCGCGAGTCCGACTCGCACAAGTCGCACATGGCCGGTTTTAATGCAAGCCTAGACTTTAGTGTTTTAAACAGATTAATTGGATTAATTATATTTTGAAGAATCAAAGGTATAAAATATTATGAAAATATTGGCGAGAGCGTAGGCATTTGCGTCTAGGACAGAATTATACAGCGTCCAGTGGCTTCTTCACTCACACTAGATGCGTGAAGCGACCACTCGGACGCTACTGTGCACCTGAAATACTGTTGACGTGTCTATCCTGTGGGTTAGGCCAAGTAAGCTGATAGAATGGTTTATTTACTGGAAAAGCCTACTCCATATAGCGCAGTGTGTAGATTATTAAACGCACTAAAAAAATACCCTCTCTCCTCACGCATATCAGGTAAAAAATGTGATCCTTAGATGCCAGCCACACAGAAGAGACGTGGGACGAGGACGGGGCGCGGACCCCGCGTCCGTTTGATGTCCCTTTCATACACAATGATGCGACGCAAAATATACAGAAGAGACGGGGCGCGGACGCAAAGCAAAGCAAAATGTCACATCAGCGCCCCATTCTCGTGCCACGTCTCTTCTGTGTGGCTAGCGCCTTACAATGTTTTGTTCGTGTTCCGTTGTGTGTGACACATTCATGATCAAATCTGGCGAGCCCATCGACGTGATACGGGTGGGCCTAAAATGGTGCTTAAGCTTAGATTGAGCATCCATAATTTTCCGATGTCTTTAAACTGGAAGTGGGCAGGCACATTGATGGTAGATAGACGAAATCCAATGTGGAATGGCGACCTCAACATGGGAAGAGATCGTTTGGCAGACCAGCAGCCAGATAGTCCGTTGAAATAGCGCAAGTAGGCGGAAAGCATTGTTTGCGTCTGGCACATGATTGTGAGAGGTGGCGATGGCGTGAGCATGAATTTGAATTTTGCCATATAAACAGTGTAGACAATCAAAGGACCGGGTTAGCGTGACAGAGAGGGTCCTATGCCCAACATTGGGTGACCTTTATGAGCTGGATATAGATCCACGTCGATATCCATAATATCTGGAGAGCTGGTGACCAATCGACTTATTTTGTAGTACAACGCTGTGAGCGTCTGGGCCTGTTGTTTAGACTCGGCTGATCACGAATTTTTTTGTCCGGTCTCTGTTAAAAGTTTTATTTTTTTTACTTTGAAATTATATATGTTTGGATTGAGTTTTTTTTTTCGTACTTGTACGCCTTGGCTGGGAGTTTCTAGTCTGCTTATTTATGAGATTGCGAGTTCATGTCCTGTCCGAGTGAATTCTTCTAACTTATTATAAAATATTCCATAGCACGTGACGGGTTAGTGCTTAAGATAAAACAAAAAATGCTTATGTAGACTCCGCTGATCACGAACAAATGTCCATCAATAACAATAACGTTAGACAAGCGGCATTTTAGCTGCCCAACCTATCACAGAAGCCGTAAATATATGCGCATACATTTGTTAAGTGTCATGCTAGGCCTATCGCTCGCTCGTACCTACTTGATGTAGGTACATAACCAACTAGTGTGTAGCGTAAACTAACCCCTATGCAAAAATTTTTATTTCCAGATTGACATAATATGATAAAGTGGATTTTTTTGAAATTAAAATGTTGGACTTTTTTAAACACGCTTTCCGAATAAATTGACATCGTAAGTCCCCTACACCAGCTGGCTTAGCACAAAAATGGGTAAGACCGTACCTATCTATGGGTTTATAACTATATCTATCCCTATCTACGTAAATCAATAGAGTAAGATAGTTATAGGTAAACCCATAGACACGCACGGCCTAACCCATTCTAAAACCTATCGCCGGATACCTATAACTTTTTTGTGGTTTTATTTTACTTTGAATGATTCGCGATATAATTTGATTCAGGTACGTAACTTTATTAATAATGGACGGTAAACAATAAACCGACCAAGTGCGAGTCGGAATCGTGCATGGTTGTTTCAGTTCCAAATAATCTTAGGACAGAAAAAGTAGATACAGTCAGCCACAAGCCAGGATACCCCTGTTTGTTCGATTGGCGCCCTTATGCTGCGCGCGGTAAGAGCTACCATGGTACCCCATGGGGTATCTGTGACTGTAGCCAACCGTACTCCTATAATAATAGGGTGACCTGAGCGTAGCGAGGCATTCAGAAGCGCGAAACGCAAATACCATTGTATCCGTGCGAAACACACAACTTTTCATCTCACAGAGCGAGGAAATGATTAAAAACAATAGACAACTAGGTAAGTTTATAAAGGTTATAACTTTCCTTCTTCTTTGCCGAGACGAGTCTGTGGCGTTGCCTAGCAACGGGTTGCTGTTGGGTTGTTGATTTCTTAACATTTCAAGAAGTCATTTGTTACATTAACTGCCGGTTAATGTAACAAATGACTTCTTGAAATTCGCTAAGCAAATGGGTAAGTATCGTCCTGTATTTGCAGATTTCTCACAAAAGAGCGTGACACGACGATAGTTAAGTATTTGCTTAGCAAAATTCTCAATTCAGAAACCGGGCCTAAGCCAGTCATAAAATCAACAACCCGTTTCTGGGCAACGCCACAAGTCAAAGGATTTCCTTATTTCTTTTTATACACCATAAGGCGGCGCGTTCAAATTTCGAAGCGCGCAAATATGCACATAGTTTAAAATAGGATTTTCTACGATCGCATGTTCAAAATAAAAACACACTTTCCGAGCTTTAGAGATAAAAAAATATAAATTAAAACTAGAAAACATAATAATGAAAACTAGAAGAACTATTCTTCTACTAGAACTTAGTTTGTGCCCATGCGTTTACGCGATGCAATCCCGGGACCGTTTGACGAGTAAACACGGACTGTGTGCAACTGTACACAACTCTACACAACTGTGCAGGAGTGTACACATGGTACTGTTACAGGGTAAAAGTTGCAAGCTAAATATTCTGAACGCATTTCACTTGACAATCTATGAAAGGTAAAAAAAGTGGTTATTATTGGGTCGATGACATTGTTAAAACAGCGGGAGGACAATAGACTAGATTGGCATGAGACCGAGGGGGTTGGCTTGAAAAGGAAGAGGCTATGCCCAGAGTGGGCTTTATTTATGGGCTGGATAGAAAAGTTTGAACAAGTTACAGTGTTATACTCGTATTATAAGTGATTCGGTTTGCAGATTTAGTTCGAATTTTAACGTACAGTGTTTCCTGGTGGATCCCGCACTAGGCAATGCCTGTATCGTGGGATCCAGTAATAGCATTTCACATAAAGTTTTATTAATTGTTTACTAAAAACTATCCTTTGTAAGAATAAGTATCGATGTATCTTGAAGCGTTTCGATGTACACACGTCAGCACGTCGACCTTTACACGCTAGCACTCTACTCGGTTGCGTTACGGGCGACTTTACAACAAAAGTGTACAGTCTGACGTGCTGTCGTGTGTACCTACACTCAGTACAGCATCTAAGCGCATTGCTGCACGCGCCGCCCGCCGCGCCGTTTCGAATTTTTAACCTAAAACAGCGCCATCTAGGTGAATCCTGTCAAAGCTATATTTAACACTAGAAAAATCGCGATTGCTGAAAGGACTTGTGATCCCGCCAGTACTCCTCCACATTCATCGCGCAGCACAGACGTGCGTCTTCGTGCAAACAGCGCGGCGGCGGCGGCGCATGGTTAGGTTAGGGCGAGGCCCCATTGGTGCATTGCCCTGCGTTGCGTTGCGTCGTCGCATCGGATCGACGATTCGACGCATTGTATGCCACAACTGCGTTGCGACGACGCACGACGTCGTGACGCAAGAGGGTACACACGCCGTCACATATGCGTCTCAGTTCAGCCTTCGCAATGGACAGATACAATCGTGTCCGTAACGGCGACACAACGCATCGCAACGCACCAATGGGGCCGCGCCCTAAAGGCGGGCGTGCACCACGCATCGGTTCTAATAAAGCCGTGGGAGATGAATCTGAGGAGCGTGGTATCTTGAAGAGACGGGTCAGCCAAGTTCGGGGCGTCTATTCGTGCATGTTGTCCATCGTCAAAACAGTCTTTTTGCAGGAAAATAGCTCTTATTGGAATGGGTGGTTCTTTTTTCGGGAATGGGTACAGAGACAGGAAAGAAAAGTGCTGTCTGTATATACGTAGATTAGGAAGGAATACGTCCAAGATAATGTGGTGTTACCTACATGTATTTTGTTCCATTGAATACATTTCCGCCGTTCAACAGTCGTCCTGTTAGCTCAAAGAATATAAAAATAATGGATTTAAGTTTCGCTTTACATCCAAAAACCAGTGTTTTATTACCTACTTGTAAATAAGAGTCGTCAAATCAAAGCTTTGATTAGGTATCTTCTGTAAAGCTCCAGTAACATTTTGAAAAACTTATGCAGCTCTAGATAGCCAATTCACTCGCTGGGAATTGGGGTAGAGATGTGGCATAGGACATGTTTACGTACACACGACAGCACGTTAGAGTGTACACTTTTGTTGTAAAGTCGCCCGTAACGTAACCGAGTAGAGTACTTGCGTGTAAGCGTCGATGTGCTGTCTTGTGTACCTGTTTAACCCAGTACCTATCACTAATCACTGGTTACTGAGCTTTTGACTATAATTTAATGTATTGTATGGGAAAGGCGCGAAAATGGGGAAAAAACTAAAAGGTGTGCATTTAATTTTAGAGTTTCATTAATTATAGTCATCATCTCAAGCTCGAGCTCTAGTAGGTGAACTCAGAAAACAAAATCCCTGTCTTGAGACCTTGGCTAATGTCAATGTCAAGCTCAAGCTAGTGTCTATTAATGTGCTGACAGCTACTCAAGCTTGACATTAGCCAAGGCTTGACATTAGCCAATTTTGTTTTCTGAGATCACCTACTTAAGCTCGAGCTTGAGCTGACGACTATTAATGCCACCCTTAGTGCAGCCTTTACTTTATGTATGAAACAGCTGTTTATCTTTTTGACTTGTTCGTTTTATTGAGTAAAAAGACTACTCAACATTCTGCTAACGAATTCAATTCCATCCTCTAAAGATCCACTCAAGTATCTATTCGTGTTTCCAAAGCATTTTTAGCAGCAAGACAGCTTAACAATTTACAAACAATACTGCACTTCGTTCTAGATTATTCCCTATTCCTCGCGCTTTAGAACGCAGCGCGGAAAACACACAAACTTAAAACAAATGCAGGTTGTTTTCGGTCGGGAACTTTCTCCGCGCACGAAACAAAAAGCCAACACCTTTCAAGCTTGTTTGCAAGTCTAGCGAACGGCGTAGTGACGGACGCTCCGATTGCAGTGAAAACAGACGTAGCTTACGTGCTCTGGGAAGCACAGTGCGATTGCGTCATGGCAACGGAAGAAATTAGAATAACGATTTTTTAATTAATTAGTATCGTTCTTTCTCTGAAGATTTTTCACAAAATAACGTGACTGAACGATACTTAAGAATTTACTTAGAACCTAAAATTCTCAATTCAGAAACCGGGCCTAAGAGTTCTTATAGAAGGAGAGGGTGATAATGCTCCTCACTATAAAGGATTTCCCGCCAAGCAGATGTTATGCTTGGGGATCGGCCAGGTCCAACCGATCATGGTTAGAAGTTGTATACACCGTGGAATTTTAGTGGTTTTAAAGCCGAAGGTATTTAGTTGCACTCGTGATTCTGAGCCTAATGCCAAAATTTTACTTCAAAACGAGTGAAAAAAAAAACACTTCCCAATACAAACGGCTATCGCCTATCGACACCATTTGTATGGAGAAGTGAATATTTTTTTCGCGCGTTTTGGAATGAAATTTTGTAATTTGGCTCAGTATCACCAGTGCAACAAAATACGTTCGGCTTTAAAACCACTAAAATTCCACGGTGTATTTATGTACTCAGTTACGTGAAATATTTTGCTGGCGCGATGCAGGATTGGCGGCGAGTAGAGTAGTTAACTGTATGTAGCGAGTAGGTAAATCTTAGGCCTGATGCTAGTGAAAGTCAACGAAGAAGCTATTTTGATTTACCGCACTGGCTTAAGAGGAAACGCAGGTAGCCGCTGCTCCATACAAAAAAGGAGACCTGTTTCCTCCCTGGATAATTATTTTAGAAAACATAGTATTATGTTCATGCCATTCAATTTATATGTTGTACCTCTGCCATGTCCCTATGTTTTCCTTTTTTTCTTATTTTAATTATTGAAATAAATTGTATTCAAATAATAAAAAAGGAAAACATAGGGACATGGCAGAGGTACATATAAATTGAATAGGTTACCAGAGTAAATTAATGACCCGGCCCTTTTGACTTGATTGGTAATTTTTTTCGCATTTTTTTAAACATATATTTTAAATCTTTTAACGGCAGATTTGTATGAAAATTGCAATGAGTAGAAAGGTGGGTACTTCGCTGTGTAGCTGTACTGCAGTCGCACCTCACCGACGACGTAGACAAAGCCGCCCGGGAAATGGAATTTTCAAGTAGAGAACGCGTCGTGACGACTGCGCTAGCTGTGTTATTGGTCATGTCTGAGTTTGCCGTGCTAGTTGCCTGGCAGAAGAACCTACTTATACTAAACATACATTTTCATCTCCCATGCTCGGAAAGTTTGCTGTTACTAGCAACTTACAACCGTGTAAAACCCGAATTTAACCAATCTGAATTTTTGTGCGCTTCGAAATTTAAACGCCCTTGTTCTGCATGCCCCATGATGTAGAAAAAGAAAAAACACTGGCCGTTTCACTAGATGCCATATAATTTCATAAAAGCTTCAGAAAGAAGAACCTCGTTTAGACGCGACTCTCCACGACAGTGCCCATTTTCTATACAAAACTGTGAATGCAAATGAGACATAGACATCTAAAGTCACGGAATGGAACATTCAGAAACTCGGTTTCTTCTTACAGTCTTTTTAATATTTTGTACACTATATTTATTTTTAATTACAGTACATTAAAAAAATGCTCCGCTTCTGTTTTATCAATTAGATAATTATGGGTTGGTTTGATAAATACATTTTTTCAAACGATATAATTGAATTTACTTTTTACCAATAGAAATTTTGATACAAACAATAATTTTGCATTCTTGCATAACAAATAACTATTTCATCTCCCAAGCTCGGAAAGTACTCTGTTACTTTAAATTAAACATGCGATCGTAGAAAATCCTGTTTTAAACTATTTGCATTTTCGTGCGCTTTGAAATTTTAACTAGACGCCCTAATAAAAATAAATATAAGGAACTCCTTTAACTTGTAGCGTTGTCTAGCAACGGGTTGTTGATTTTATGACACTTCAAGAAGACACTATTTGCTAGGCAACGCGACAGACTCCTTTGTGAAAAAGCAAACTAATTTCACCAACCTATATGTAGGTACTGTAGCAGTTGCTGCGCTACCCTATATTAATAAAACTAATATTACTTTGAAGTAATCCTATATTAGCTATTTTAATAATAAATATAAACACTTAATTCCGCGCCTAGTGGCGGATCTAGTCTTAGTGACATTCCTATTTACAACATTCTAACATATTATTTGAAAAGCCTCTCTAATTTGAATATTGATATCGGCCAGTATTCCGGCGGAGGTTACAATCATTACAGTACCTATGTCTATTGTTTTTCTCGCATAGCTAACAAAATCACTTCCTCGCTTCTGTGAGATGAAAAGTTTGGTGTTTCGCCCAAATGCAATATTATTTGCGTCTCGTGCTTCTGAATACCTCGCTACGCTCAGGTTTCTTTTTTAGAACCACTCGCTACGCTCATGGCTCATTTTTAGAAACCTTCGCTAGCTCGGTATTCGATACAAGCACTCGCCGCAAACAATAATTTTGCAGTCTTGCATAACAAATAACTAGTGGTTCGCCCCGAACTATGAACTCGCGACCCCATATCTCAGCAACCCCTCGACCGATTTGGCTCATGTTCAAACTTAAAAATTCTCTTGGCCTCATTTACCTGCCTACCAAAATTTCATGACGATCCGACTAAATTTACTCAAGTTATCGTCGAACGAACATTCATTAGTACATTACTGCCGCGATCTGTAATGAGTGCGTTTCTGGCGCGCTTTTGATGGCCGACAGAGCGCAGCGTAGCGCAGCTCAAGGCCCTCACAGTGCGGTCAGCATTGCAGCCCTTGATGGACAAGCTGAAATGAAGGCCGAGACCGAAGGTCGAGGCCTTTATAGCGCGGCCAGCAAGGGCTGCAATGATGACCAAACTTGAGGGCCGAGAGCGTAGCTAAGCTAAGCTCGAGGCAATCATAGCGTGGCCAGAAGCGCACTCATTGCAGACCAAGGCTTGTATAGTGCTTTACTCAAACAATGCGAGTAATTAAAATATTAATTAGAATAGTAATTAACATAGTAATTTAATTAGCTTACCATTTGTCGTAGATTAAGTACTTTTTGTCGATTTTCCATTCCGCAAACTTTTTGTTGGTAAGCTTGCTTGTATTTTTCTTTTGACTTCGGTGGCAATAAATTTCCAATTACTAATTTCGCTTGATTTTGAATGTCCGGCGGTGTTAAACACATTAAATCCGAGGATTCGTCGCTTTGAGAGTTCACTTTTTCAACAAAAACACAGAAAAAAATCACTTCGAACAACGCGCGAAAAGTCGAAAACAATATGGCCGCGCTTTTTTTTTCTGTGCAATGTGTCGACTGCCAGTACCCATACAGCCTAATTCTAAATAAATACTTTTTGCACCTGATGTTTGAGTTCTATTTATGAAACAAAACTCGACATTAATATTTTTCTGGCCGCAAAACACAAGACATTAATGAAATTCCATACAACTTTTCTGGCGCCTAATCCAAGTAGCCCGCAAGTCCGACTTTGCTCAAAGAAGGTTGTCGAATTAATGTCCACATTACGAGCTTTTTTGAGTAAACATACATACATACGTCCCCACGCACGCCGTAGTACTACAATCCAATTAATGTGATATTAAATTATTTTTACATTTTGTTTCATTTCACATTGAATGTTTTCTTTTCGCCGCTTTATCTTATTTCAAGTTTTTGTGCCTCTAGATCATTTTGGATTTTTTGTAGTTTATCTAGTATTTCTTCCATTTTAAGTTTTGTATAGGAATATCTTGTAGTTTTGAAGTAAAGCGTCCTCTATTGTTGCATATAAGGACTTTTTGGTTTATAATTTTGAACACTAGATGGCTCTGATAAATCATTTTTAGTCACGCCCTCTGTTAGGAAGTAGAAAAACAATATAATTGTTTTTTTTTTTAAATAGATGGCGCTGTTTTGTATTTTCTAATCTGGTTTACTTTGGATTTGGTTATTTTTGGATTTATTGGATTAAAAAAGAGTTCTTGTTACGGATTTTTTCGCGACCCGTCAAAGTTTATTTTTATCGTTTCCACTGAGTTTTACGTCCGATATCCACAATATTGTTTCCAAACAGAATTTGTATTTTTAGTTCACTTTTGTTAGTTTTTATCACTGGTTTCACTGTTCACTGATTAGATTTACGTTTTTATCACTTTTAAAATCACTTTTTAGCACTATTTTAATGTTACTGAGAGGCAGAAGTGGCGCCCTCTCTCATCCCATATAACATTAACAACCCCATATCTCGGCAACCCCTCGACCGATTTGGCTCATGTTCGAACTTAAAAATTCTCTTTGCCTCATTTACCTGCCTACCGAATTTCATGACGATCCGACTTAATTTACTCAAGTTATCGTCGAACGAACATTCATACATACATACATACATACATACATACATACATACATACATACATACATACATACATACATACAAACGCCGGATTGTTCAAGTAGACTCGGAGAACTTCGCTCGCTTCGCTCGCTCGTTCAACTATTGGTTCGCCCCGAACTATGAACTCGCGACCCCATGTAAACTTAACAACCCCATATCTCAGCAACCCCTCGACCGATTTGGCTCATGTTTGAACTTAAAAATTCTCTTGGCCTCATTTACCTGCCTACCAAATTTCATGACGATCCGACTAAATTTACTCAAGTTATCGTCGAACGAACATTCATACATACATACATACATACATACATACATACATACATACATACATACATACAAACGCCGGATTGTTCCAGTAGACTCGGAGAACTTCGCTCGCTTCGCTCGCTCGTTCAATTAAGATCCAGCAAAAGTAGCGTGGCGGGATATAACATATCTACAGGGCATTTTTTTAAATAGCCTTTTTCTTCAAATACCCTAACTTCTAAATTACCAATCACTTTTGTTCCACGACTTTGGTGAAAGCGCAATTTTTTTTTTCGTATATTCTTTTTTGTCGCACTATAACAAGCAGGGGCAGGAGAGGCTGGAAAGGTAGTAGAGAGTGGAGGGGGCCCGATAGCGCATCGCGCAGGCAGCGCTGTAATGTACACTTTCAAAGAAAAAAAAAACATTCAATAATTATAAACTATCGAGCTTTTCGATAAGTCGTAGAACAAAATTTGTTGGAAATCACATTTAGAAGTGAAGTTACAGGAAAAAAGCTATTTAAAAAATGCCTTGTAGATATGCTACGGGGGCAGATTGAGACATTCTTTTGCCACTAGTCACACAGTGTCTGAGGCGCGGCAAAGGAGGCGGACATCCGTTTCCTTATTCCGTGTTCCTTCAACAGGGTATGGCGAGTAAGCGTGCCTCTTCTGATGGCTTTTTGTGCGTCTTTGTGCCTTTGCGTTATTGAAGGCTGTAAATGTGCCTAGACTCTGAGGTGGCTCGAAATTACGGACATTATATTTCCAATAAAAACTTAGGTGCGGCACTACAGTTAGGGTTGCCAACAACCGTACTTTAAAATAATGATTACCTATTTGTATACAAGGCAATTTTTAAATAGCTTTTAACCTCAGGACACCCCAACTTCTAAATGTGATTTCCAACAACTTTTGTTCTACGACTTTAGTGAAAGCGCAATTTTTTTTCCATAAAAAATATTTTTTTCCAACATTTTTTTTTATTGTTTTTAGCTCAGAGTAACAAATAGGAGCAGGAGAGGCTAGAAAGGTGGTTGAGAGTGGAGGGGCACGAAAGCGCGCCGCGTGCAATAAAACGACACCCAACTAGGTATTAACCGTATTACACAACTTTAAGAGCCTTTTCTAACATCATACGAGAACACAACCCTCAACTTGGTATTTTCACCAATTGCACAGAGCAACTGGGGAAATCTCAGTGACAATCAAGTTCCCGCCTCTTTTGACATCTGTCATTCATCTGTCATCATGGCACGATGGCGTTCCGAATTGAATGGAAAGCCACTAAGCCGCGTTTCGAAGATCGTTCCTTAAGCGTTCCGTATTGCCCACGGCGTCATAATATTTATATTAATCAACTTAGACAGAACCCAAGAGGTTGTGCTTATCAATGGCAGCTTAGAGAAAGAGGCTCAGTTAATTCTTATACATCAAAACGTCATCGCTAGTCTTTTGTTATGTTACTCAGGTTTAAGTAAATAACAGTCTGCACTGAAGCGTTTGGTTAGGTAATCCTAAAGATTGTGCGTTTAGTTATACAACACTCATTACAATGGAATAATCAAATAACAAACTAAGCAGATCTAACGATTCCCTACAACGTAACAATTCCTGGCAACAGTCAGTAATTAGAACATCATTGTACAGAGTGAATTAAAGCTGTAACAATGTAACATTTACGGCCTTGTTACAACCACTATTTGGAAACCGTAACAAAGGTTACAACTTTCGTGCTTAGACTAGTTAGCAGTTATAATCCGCGCAAGATGAGAATGGGATGGGACCTTGTCAAAGTAAAACGAAAATTTACTTTGACAAGGAAGCTTCGACGCGAGTTTGCTGACTGGTCCAGTAGTTCCAAAAGGTCGCATCCTATTCTTATCGCGCGCTGTTTATAGATAAAACTAGCGTGCCGCCCGGCTTTGCACGGGTGCAAACAAGTTAAAAAAACAGCCAAGACCGAGTCTGACTCGCGCACCGAGGGTTCCGTACAAACTTATAAGAGGTTTTTTTTTTTTTCATCTTAAATCGAAAACTACATACAAGGTGTTACAAAAGATGTTAACTCTTTTTACAGCGTAATAGCACCCGGTGATAGGGATCACAACCAAAATTTTTTTTTGCTTTTTGACGTTCCGTTGATTTTTAAATTAATAAAATGTGAACACTGTGGCGGGAGAAATGTATTTTTATAATATTGTTTTCATTGACTTTCACAATGTTTTAACAACTCAAAGCTATGCAATTGCACCTACACACATAAACATATTTTTAAATTTGGGCTAATACCAAAAACAAAAAAGTTATGAAAAAATTTCAATTTTGAAGTTATAAAATTAAAATTATTTTTTCCAACTTTTTTTTACAGAATTTACATCCTGTTGACCAGTAGGTTACACCCTGTAAAAAGAGTTAGGATGTTTTGTAACACGTTGTATAATTACATTGTAAAAATAAAAAAACTGCATTTAGCTTGCGCAATTCCACTTGGCCTAATACCACTTACTTACCCAGCGACCCGAAGTGTGTCTTGGCCACAAGAAGTAGCCACTGGTCTCTGTCCTGCGCGGTCAAATGAAAATTCAAAATTTAAAATTAATTTTATTGTCAAAAATTACGTACTTGTAGTGCGGATGTGGTGTTTGTGACAAGGGTGTTCTTATCCGTAAGTAGGCACCAATGTAATTTTACCAATTAGGTGTAGCAAAAGTAAGTCTAAGTATGGAATACGTTAATATAACCTGCATAATTATTCATCCAAAAATTCCGTGACATTGTCCTATAGTAACCAAATCTCATTACACAAACCTTATACTCGTAGTAAGCAATCAAAACACTACACTATAAACAAGAGTCAAACATCAAAACATCATTAAACCCGAAACATCAAGCTACTACAAATTGGTGTAAACTTGCAACATGCAAGGTAGGTGACACATAATTGTTAGACACAGAAGCTTTGCACCAAACTTAGGCCTTTTTTGGGTTCCGGACCTCAAAAGGAAAAAGGGAACCATTATAGGATCACTTTATTGTCCGTCTGTCTGTCTGCCAAGACCTTTTTCTCAAGAATGCATGGAGGTATGAGGTTGATATTTATATCAAAATACTCAGATCTGCAGTCCCTTGGAGCCTCCGGACCTCAAAAGGAAAAAGGTAACCATTATAGGATCACTTTGTTGTCCGTCTGTATGTCTGTCAAGACTTTTATCTCAAGAACGCATGGAGGTATGAGGTTGAAATTTATATCAAAATACTCTGGTCCGCGGTCCCTTGGAGCCTAAACATCAAGTTTCTAAGTTAACGGAATCAAAAGATACGACATTTTGTAGCTAAACTGAGCTATTTTTGTTCAGCGATTTTTCGTTCGCGGAAATAACAAAGTATTCTTTTCATTATTGTAAACAATCGGACAACAATAATTCAGCCGATTATGTGTTTTGGTCTACGACAAGTTTTTTGGGCAGTGCCACTGTTTCGTAGACCAGAACACATAATCGGCTGAATTATTGTTGTTCTGTTGTGTACAATAATGAAAAGCATACTTTGTTGTTTCCGCGAACGAAAAATCGCTGAACAAAAATAGCTCAGTTTAGCTACCAAATGTAAAAAAACTGTGAGAATTTTGATTTTCCCGCCACGTTGCTATCGTCTACCCTTAAAGACGCATCGATGCAGCCGTGTACTCTGGACAGGTATAATGTCTTTCTGTTCATTCCACACTATCTGCACAGACAGTTGATAAGACAGTCATAAACAGAATGCCAACTAGTTCCACTCTCGAGCAACTAGCGTGCAATCTAATTGCAATTTGGCAATGACGTAGCAACACCTGCAATGAATTTGGCACATTGTTGCTGCAATTGCAATGTGAGACTTGCTGTCTAATGTAGTTGCTCTACGCTAAATGGTTTGAGCGCCACACACACGTACTGAGCAGAATCTATAGGACTAAGTTTGCAATTTTGACCACTTTTTTTTTCTAAAGCACGAACCCGTACTAAAGTCTAATTCTTTATTCAGGATAGTAAACTGACAAATGCTAACTGTCACTTTGCAAAATAATGTTGCCGTATTTATTGTAATAGTGATGCATTCCACTCGTTGTGCGATTCAGCTCAGTCACAAAAAAAAAGCGAAATACGAAATTCCGCATGGTAGCCCGTGCGTCAGGAATTCTGGACGGAAAAAAAAACGTTCGGAATGCAATATTTCCATAGATCATTTAAAAAACACAATTTTTAACGCATTTAACACTCCTCAGAAAAAGTGGACCAAAACACACTTTCTCATTACTAATTAATAAGTTTTTAGTTAATTTCATATAATAAGCTTTTCATCAATCGGCCTATAAATCGATTATATCGATTACGCAATTCGATTCATGTCAAACTTTTTGTCACCACACTATTTAATTTTCACCAGAGACTGGCCACACCGTAAACGTCAGTGTACTATCTTGAATGAAGAATTAGACTTTAGGGAACATTTTAAACATTAATAATAAGTTACAAAATTCGCTTCGACCATTACTTGGGTCGGTAGCTCAATGTCCCGAGCAATTTTTTTCAACTTATCATAATAAAATTGTTTGCAATTGCAATCAAGGTAAAGTGAAAGTGAAAGGTATTCTGGTAATAGCTGGAGAACTGGTGACCAATCGACTTATTTTGTCGTACAAGGCTGGGATCTTCTAGGCTGGTGGTTTAGACTCCGCTGATCACGAAATCACTATTATTATTGGCCGACCGCAGTTGAAAGTTCGTTTTTAGGGTTCTGTACCCGAAGGGTGCCAAACGGGACCCTATTACTAAGACTCCGCTGTCCATCCGTCTGTCTGTCTGTCCGTCTGTCACCAGGCTGTATCTCATGAACCGTGATAGTTAGACAGATTTCCACAGATGAATTCAGATGATATTGTATTTCTGCTGCTGCAAATACTACCAATACAACAAATACTAAAATATTTTTTATTTATTCAGTTTTTTTGTGAAGATTGTTTGATTGGTTGTGAAGTTTCCTTTGGTATTCAAACCAAGATCAAGGCTTTTGTAGCGGCATAATATCTTCCCACTTCGTAACCTGCTGAGCAAGGGCTTCTTTTTTGCACGGAAATTGTTGGCTAAATCCAATCTCATCTCCTGAAATCCCCAAAATAAATTGGTTGCCAAACACTTTCAAGGTCCTTTTAAACATTTCACTCTGAAAAAACATCCACCCTTTTTGATAATAAGCTTTCTTTCCTAAAACTGACGTTAAACTGAAACTGTCACCTGAGTAAATTGTGTATATGTTACCGGCCACACCCGATTTCAGGACAAACCGGTATAGCCTAAGCCCGTATGAATAGGCATCGCGCGCGGAGTATTGGTACATAAAATGCTCGTGATTGATCTCTTTGGTCATTGGAATATTAAAATTTACAAACAATGCCAAATTCAAATCATTTTGTGTCCCATGGAATTAAAAAGCTATTTTAGTCCCTGCTTGCGGGGAACGAACTAGCTTTTTTCTAATTACATCTATTAGAAAAAAGCTAGTTCGTTCCCCGCAAACAATAGTTATTTGTTATGCAATAATGCAACATTATTGTTTACGGCGAGTGCGTGTATTGAAACCGAGCTAGCAAAGGTTTCTAAAATTGATCCTCGAGCGTAGCGAGTGGTTCAAAAAAAGAAACCTGAGCGTAGCGAGGTATTCAGAAGCACGAGACGCAAATAATATTGCATTCGTAAGAAACACAAAACTTTTCATCTCACAGAAGCGAGCAAATGATTTTGTTAGCCATGCGGGAAAAACTCTACAACTACTTACAGGCAAAACAGGTGAATCAAATAAGTTCCTTTTAAAAGCATATTTTACTGTAGTTACGGCTGCTGCACTGAAGTTTTGAGCTTCGTTGGTATTAAAATTATACGTTTTATTAATAATTTCCTGAAGTTTAATTATCCACACACAAAAACAATGTAAATAAGAGAATGTTTTTTTTTCCGAGTGCATTCTGAACTTTGACCATATAAATAAAAAAATTCTAGGAGATAAAAAATGAAATTAGTAATATCGTTTGAAAAAATGTATTTAATAAACCAAAACATAATTATCTATTTGATAAAACAGAAGCGAAGTATCTTTTTATTTACTGGTATTATAAAATCAATATAGTGTACAAAATATTGAGAAGACTATAAGAAGAAACCGCGTTTCCGAATGTTCTATTCCGTGACTTTACCTTTTTAAAAGATGCTTATGCCCCATTTACTTTTACAGTTTTGTGTAGAGAATGGCTACGAACAATCACTTTCGCTGAAATACGCGTGTAAACGAACTATGAATGAGGATCTTTTTTCTGTCGGGATTTGGCATCTACTTAAACGGCCAAGTGTTTTTTTTTTTTCAACACCATAGGGCGCGGGCAAGACTTTCCCGGCGTAGCGTTCAAATTTCGAAGCGCACAAAAATGCAGATAGTTTAAATCCGGCCTTTACACGATCGTAAGTTACTAGTAACAGCAAACTTTCCGAGCGTGGGAGATGAAAAATATTTTTTACCTGACTTGTTACTCGTCCTGCATAACTAAACGGAAGACATAGACTTTTTGATAGGGCATGGTTCGATAATCTTTTAAGGTCCAATTTTTCAATCCCCAGATAAGCACTATTCCTAGGAATAATTTGAAAATGAAGCGAATTTTGTATGGGCTATTCTTCGAATAAACTAACTGGAGCTATAACTGAGGAAGGCCTAATTTGAATAAAGAATAAAGATTCCATCTTTTCATAGACGCTACCCAGATGCTAATGCTCCAGAACACGATTAGTTTAGTTCACAACATAGCAAATACAAAATTCTCGCGTAGCGAGTTCCAAATTCAAAAATTCAATTTGTCTTCCAAAAGAAAACTTGTTCCCCTGAGCTTGTGCTCCATACTTCGCCAACGCAACGGCGTGATTTATTATTCTTGCCACTATACAGGGTGTTGAGGAAAGGTCCTGTTGAACTTTACAAAGATTCTACGCTCATCGAAACATTTTTTTTTTTTTGTGGAGGGTAATACATTCTCACATAAAATTTCCTGTTCCATATAACACTCCATAATCATAGCAACACATGTTTGAAACAGTTGATTTATTATTTTTCAAGCTTTGGTAATATGCTAGTTAAAAAATATCTTCTATTTGTTAGTGTTCTTATTATTATACGTAATTAATCAACACTTTCACGGATTTACCAACATTGAACACTCGTTTATAATGTAAAAAACTGATAAAGAATTTGTTAAATTCAGGCAGGCAGTGTTAAACGGTCAAGCCATTATTTTGACTAAGGTGTAGATTTTGTGAAGTTAGGGTTACTCCTACAGTTAGGGCATGAACATTTATTTGGTGGGATATCTGTGTTCACAACGAGTCATACCCTCACGAGAAAAAATACTAGTCTAACATAAAGTCCTGGGCGCCTGCTGCCTAAAAAATGCCTGATTCACTTATTGAGACAGGTTAAATACCGATTCAACTTTTTTTTAGTTAGCCTGGATAGTGTCCCACTGCTGGGCAAAGGCCTGCCCTCCTGTCATTCACGCATCTCTATCCTGTGCAAACTCTGGCTAGATAGCCAGATGGGCAAGAACTTGTTTAGGTCATCCCGCCATCGTCGCCTAGGCCTGCCGCGCCTTCGTTATCCGTCATGTGGGACCCAGTCGGTGGCGATCTTGGCCCACCTATCTTGGCTCATGCGGCAGACGTGGCCAGCCCAGTTCCATTTGAGCTTAGCGGTCGCAGCTCAAACATCAATAATTTTGGTTTTGGAGCGAAGGGTAGTGTTTCTGACTCTGTCTGATTCTATTTATTTATGCATTTTTTTCTTAAAACTAACAAACCCCACGTAATTGTGTGAGCAATTAATATCACCCTTCCTAAATATTTTAAGTCACGCGGCGAAGTAAAGCACTATGGCGAAGTAAAGCACTTACTTTTGGCCGAGCGCGGTTAAAAGTTCGTTTTTTATAACCTAGAAAGTGTACATTTTTGGCGTAAACAACCAACCTAGAAGCTCCCAGCCTTGTACGTCAAAATAAGTCGGTTGGTCACCAGCTCTCTAGCTATAATACCTTGTCAGAGAGCTGTTACTATTAGCCAGACGTTGTAGGTTCAAGTCATGTCTCGAGCGAATTGCTAACCTTCAGATGTGAGGTTAGCAAATCGCTCGGGACATGACTTGAACCAGTTACTCATGTCTGAGGAACCAGGGCTATGACTACTGTTCTGGGGCATACCTGCCAGCGCAGAGGATTTCCCTGGCGGTGCAGCGGGGGAACGCTGCTAGCGTCAAGGGAACCTTTGTGTCGAGTGTGTCGCGGGGCGGTAAAAGTAAGATGTAGCCTGTACAATTGTACATGGCCCACTAGCTGGGCAAAGGCCTTCTCTCAGAGAGAGAGTGCGAGCAGAATCACCACGCGAGCTCAATGCGGATTGGCGATTTTCGCGGGGTGGTATTTTTGATTAATTTTAATTTGTGATTTGTTTATGACCCGGTTTTTGAGTTGAGAATTTTACTAAGCACATACTTACGTATCGCTCTGTCACGCTCTTTTATGAGAAATCTGCAGAGACAAGACGATACTTACCCATTTGCTTAGCAAAATTCTCAACTCAGAAACCGGGCCTTTGTATGTTTTATTTTAAAGCCTGACTTACCCCTCCTTGTTTTGACAAAACTTTGTATTTTGGAATCAATTGTGTTTTGTGTATGAATAAATAATTAGGTACCTCAGATTGGCAATGCATCTTTTACATCTGCGTAACTCGTCAAGTGATTACTTCCAATCCTTCACCGGTATTCCTCAGAAGCGCATGCGAGGCAATCGCGCGCCCTCGCTGCCTGGCAAACAAATCAGTGTAGTTCAAACAATCATAAATCACCTTCTGCCTTCACTTCAATAACGCTACGCCCCATGTATGGAACTGAAGAAAGGAAAGTATCGCGTGGAGGGAGCAGCTTGCATTTTCTCGATAATCTTAGGGTGGTATTAAAAGTCGTCTGAGATTACCTACTTGAGTTCGATCTCAAGTAGGTGAACTCAGAAAAGTCAAATGTTAATGTCAAGCCATGGGTAATGTCAAACTTGAGTAGCTATCAGCATATTAATAGACACTATCTTGGGATTGACATTGACATAAGCCAAGGCTTGACATTAGCATTTGACTTTTCTGAGTTCACCTACTTGAGTTCGAGCTTGAGTCAACGACTGCTAACGCCACCCTTAGAGCTTTACATCTCAATACTCAGTACTCAATATTTATTGCAACCATAAATGAATAAGATCTTAAATTACATTGTAACATTGGGGAACTCGTCGGGCACATCAAAACTTAAAAGCTAGGTAAAAGTAATATCTTAAAACGGTAGTTATTGGAGATATTTTATTTTATAACTATACAAGGTGTTACAAAAGTACCTAACTCTTTTTACAGGGTGTAACCTACTGGTCAACAGGATGTCAAATCTGTGAAAAAAAGATGAAAAATACAATTTCTATTTTATAACCTCAAAATTGAAAAAAATTCATAATTTTTTTCTTTTTGTTATTAGCTCAAATTTAAAAATATGTTTGTGCGTGTAGGTGCATTTACATAGCTTTGAGTTGTTAAAACATTGTGAAAGTCAATGAAAACAATATTTAAAAAATACTTTTCTCCCGCCACATCATTCACATTTAATTATTTTGAAAATTAACGGAACGTCATAGAGCAAAAAAAATATTTATGTTGTGATCCCTATCACCGGGTGCTATTACCCTGTAAAAAGAGTTAGATACTTTTGTAACACCTTGTATAGGTTGGTATTTAATACCTAGAACCATTTATTTACTTATCTACTTACTTAATATAATTTTGTAATTTTGGTTTACACCTATCATTTTAGATAAATATCAAAAGTTAGACCTACTCTTCTAATCTCTTGTAGTTAAAAAAGAAACTAAAGCCTTTGCTTCAATGTAATGAGATGATTTATACAGCGTCCAGTGACACCTTCACTCACACAAGATGGGTGAAGAGACCACTCGGCGCTACAGTGCTTGGGAAATTGTTTTAGATGAAGTAGGCTTGCCCAGCACCTATACCATCCAGACAGCTAAGTCGACTGCAGGAAATACAAGTCAATACGTGTGGAGCCAACTAAGCCGCGGGTTTCCTCATGATGTTTTCCTTCAGCTTAGCGAGTGGTTTTGTTGCTTGAAATTGAAATAAAAGTTTATTAATCACAAAACAACAACAGTACAAATCTGGATAAAGTCTTATAAATAAATGTTTGTGATGTGATGAATAGGAACTAGCTCAGCTAAAGGCTGTGAATCTGCACTGCGCTGATTTTCAGTCAGGCCCTGTTCTCACTGGCGATTTCCAATGGTAGGGGTACATAATTAGATACACAAATTCAAAAATGTACGTTTGAAAATAATAAATAGTTTAGGTAGATATAAAGGGTGTCCCGTAATTCAACGTCAAGCGCGAACTGGGTGAAAGGGCAGGTCATAACGATACTGGGAAAAATAATTTAATCTTCGTTTAGAAATTATAAGCAATTCTTAACAATTTCCAGCTTCCTTTAGAAAAAAAAAAACCTTCATCTAAACATCTCTACAACCCTTTTCCCCAACAAAGAATTTAATTTTGACCCAACACATGAAAAACTAAATGTTAATATTATAGAGGCACAAAGGAAAATAGCTCTTTGAAAAGCTCCTTAGGTCTGAACGGATTTCAGCCGATAAATACACACAGAAGGCCTTAAAAGGTCAAAGAATAAGTAAGGCCAAAACACACTGTGCGTAATATCTTGTACGACTCATTTTACTCGTATACAGGGTGTTTTACAAAGGTCGTAGCGAAGGGGGTCTCTGAACTCATCAATGCTAGTGGTTAGGCCTTTGCATCTACGTAATGAGATGATTTATACAGCGTCCAGTGCACCTTCACTCACACTAGATGGGTGAAGAGACCATTCGGTGCTGCAGTGCCTGTGACATTGTTTTAGATGGAGTAGGCTTGCCCAGCACCTATACCACCCTGTAGTGAGCACTAAAACGGTAGCCCTCATTGAGAGGTATAGGTGCTAGACGAGCCAATTTACTCCTTCTATTCGTCACTGGTGTAATTATTCTAGACCACCAACATCATCAGCCCACCTCTGCCCAATGCTGGGTATAGGCCTTTTCCCCCTCACGCCACCTCTCACAGTTCCTCGCCATCCGCATCCATGGACCCTCCGCCGACACAACGATGTCGTCCGACGATCGGGCTGCTGGTCCGACCGTCGTCCAGTTCTTGGACGCCACTCTGTTGCTGCCCTTGTCCACCGGCCATCTTCCCGCCTCGCCAGGTGTCCTGCCCATTTCCACTTAAGACTCGAGATCCTTTCACCTATATCGTCTACCTTCGTCCGACGTCGGATGACGACATTAGGTACCCGATCCATGAGTCTGAAGCCTAGCATGGCTCGCTCCATAGCCCTTTGCGTTACTTTCATACGGTGCATGTTGTTTTTAGTGAAATTATTCTAGACCATCGGGCAAAAAGTGAACCATTCCTGAAAAAGGTCCAATGCTTGCTGGCGATTATGAATAAAACATTGCCATGTTAAAGAGACCCAAGTATAAAGAATGTGTTTATGATAAAAAAACAACTTTCACATAAATAAAAACGCTCACCCGGCTTCATGAATCTTCAGTATTCATTCCAACCATTGCCTTGCTTTGCCAATTAAGAATGGCTAGAGTAATTTCTTGTACTTAATTTATATTGAAGTTGCTTTAAAAAAAAAAACCTAAACGCATTTTGTACGAAGCAGCTTATCACTTCACTGAACTTATCTTCAGTACGTAGGTGCTGAAGTTTTTCCTTTTCCATTATTATAAAAAGTTTTTCCTTTTTGTATTTCCTAAAGCTCTGACGTGCTAAGAAACATTATAATATTTAGAGCGCCTGCACGGTGTGCAAGAGGTAGCGGGTTCAAGTCCTGTCCCGAGCGAATTTTGTAACCTTATACAAATCTATGTAAGTTTTTCCTTCAGAAAAATTGCACATAACAAGCAAAACCCTACTGAAGACATAAATCAAACCCATTGCAAGACTTACAAGAAACAAATCCACAATGTAAACATTTAAACAAGGAAATAAAAGCATAACGGAAAAAAATAAAACGTTACAACCCTTAATTTCAAGCGGGGGTAAAAAATCGCGTAATAATTAAGTGGGGTCCAGAAAAGATTATTAAAACACTCTTTTAGGCGGACAAAGTGCCTGATTGCCCATCGAGGGTTAAATTAGGGGTTCATTAGATTGTTCTTTTTAATTGTCCGGTTATAAATAAGCTGTGGGTGTGGGTATAATCGGTTCTAATAAGGCGTATCCATTAATCTGCCTTTTAGGACAAGAATTGAACGGAGAACGAACGGAGCTAGGAAGGCACAGAGGAAGGCAAATTTTCAGGAAAGACAACTTATAGAAGTTTAATACAAGGTGTTACAACAGATCCTAACTCTTTTAACAGGGTAATAGCATCCAGTGATAGGGATCAAAACCCTCAATATTGTTTTTGCTCTATGATGTTCCATTGATTTTTTTATTAATAAAATGTGAACACACTGTGATGGGAGATTTTTTTAAAATATTGCTATGCAAATGCACCTACACACACAAATATATTTTTTAATTTGAGCTTATACCGAAAAACAAAGAGTTTTTATTTTGTATTTATAAAATAAATATTGAAAAAAAAATTGAAAATTGAAAATATTTATTTCAGACTTAATAATTATGTACATAATTAAATTAAGTCCATAGAGTTAGTAAAATACAAGCCTATGCTAAGTGTTAGTAAAATTTATAATTTTTATTTGGGTAGACATGTAGGGATGACCAATGCTTGTACATTGGGCTATCCAATCGGTCAGCGACCGTCCTCAGAAGAGTGTTAGAGCTGCTCGCCACTCTAGACATCAGGGATGCTATCCGCTTGCGCACAACTGCATGAACTGCATGCATATTGTTTTCTTAATTTTTTTTACAGAATTGACATCGTCTTGACCAGTAGGTTTCACCCTGCAAAGAGAGTAAGGATGTTTTGTAACACGTTGTATTATTATAATATAAGATAAGGTTGAAAAATTCGTTGGGAACAGCACATGAACCGTTACAGCTACAAAATAAGGTATACCTATAGAGGTAAATACACCTTAATATTGTAGCTGCGGCTTATAAAGGGGCGTACACACGCGTGACGCCTCAACGTCACCATATTCAATTTGCAACCTCATCAACGTGATATGCCGGCGCCGAATTCCTTTCTCCGTATTAGCATATTAAAATGAGGTCTATGGAGGGCCGTGTATTGTCGTACACATTGTGGGGTGGATACGTGTGTTTGGCGTGCGATTTTTACGTGGAATATAAATGGGTTTGATGCCTATGGTTGTGGTAAAACATCTACCGGTTGTAGATTTTTTTTTACAGATTTTTTTCTGTAATACAGCTACGTAAGATTCCATGTATTGGTTGGAGCAAAAGAAACACAAATCTTGACAGTTTACACCTTCACTTACTTTAGGCTGTAAATTATTTTAACCCTCAATTTTTTTTTTACATTACCCGTTGATGGATATAGATGATTCAAATTTATTTATTGTACACACGACAGCACGTCGACCTTTACTCGCTAGCACTCTACTCGCTTACGTTACGGGCGACTTTACGACAAATGTGTACACTCTGACGTGCTTTAGTGTGTACAACAAAACAAATTATTTACGTCGGATTTCTTAAAGCGCATCAATACACTATTGGCGGTCTTATCGCAAAGACTGATCTCTTGCCTGGCTACAGAAAATTGCAAAGAATTTGCAAAGACATTACTGCAAATTACAAATCCCCTCACAAGTCCACATCCTCCTTTTGCCGATAATTTATGGTTGGCTTGAGCTTGTCATTGACATTAGCCAAGGTCTCAAGTCGGTGATTTTGTTTTCTTAGTTCACCTACTTGAGTTCGAGCTTGAGATGACGACTATTATTGCAACTAGTGTGCAACTCATCTATCTACCTTTGCGTGCAATGTGTAGCAACAGCTTAGTCGACCTAGCCCACGGGAAAGACAGGTCAATACGTGTGGAGCCTACTGAGCCGCGGGTTTCCTCACGATGTTTTCCTTCACAGTTAGCGAGTGGTATCGCTACTACAAATTCACAAATGTACGTAACTTTGAAATTAAACAGCTGTCAGGATGGTATAGGTGCTGGGCAAGCCTACTCCATCTAAAACAATGTCCCAGGCACTGCAGCGCCGAGTGGCCTCTTCACCCATCTAGTGTGAGTGAAGGTGCCACTGGACGCTGTATAAATCATCTCATTAAGTAGATGCAAAGGCCTTAGTTAGAAGCAACAATAATTCACCGCAAATAAACGGACAGTAGAAAAAAGAAGCAACTAATTGTAACCGACACATAACAAACTGTTATTGTCTCAATAACTATAAACCTTACGGGTTTCGTGAGTACCATCTTATTTATGGGCCTAGTAGGTGGCATTCACACCGAACAAAAGTGAACATTTACTGTCGGTGACACACCGGGATATCCCTTTTTGTCCGATTGTCAGAATTTTGCCGGTAAGTGTTACCAAGGGGTAGGTATCCTAGAGTATGCTGACAGTATTTAATTTCTTTCGTTATTAAATTGAACCCAAGACCATGCTTTAGCCATTCGAACAAATTTATCGCAATGGCGTGTCAATAGCGTCCCTTTAGTTAAGGACAAAACCCGGGGTTTTCTCATTTTTCTTCTACAACCAGCGAACTAATCCTCTAGATTTACGTTAGAATCAGAATTTCTTTGCTGCACTGCAAAAACATTAAAAGGACATTAATAAATCGCAATAATTGAAGCCGTCTTACTGTAAAAATCATAGGGAGAGCACTGCTTACAGGTTTTTACCTTTTTAGGGAGCAGGATACCTTTACCTTTACCTAGTACGAGTATACTATAAGGTATTTATGTAGGTACATTTTTTCTGAAATAAAATCTTATCTTATCTAACTGGGAGCCCATTTTAGCATCATTGCGTTAGATTTAGGGAGCTTAAGTTTTTCTAGCTATCGTTGTGGTCCGTGTGTCGCGCCGTATGTTCCACTGCGCTGACAACGGGCCGCACCGGCACCAACTACGACCGGCCAGTAAAAGGACATCCGTACCCGCGGGAGCTCCTAGAGCTGCAAGACTCCAGCAGCTCGGAGCCCTACCTGACCACATCGCCAAGACTGCACACCCAAGACCCGGGGGCTGATGCCTCCGGAGAAGACGCACGGGACAAGATTGCCAACTCAAAATCCGCACCAGCTCAATAGACGTGAACAAAATCCATGTGAATAAACCTGCTAAACGCTGGTTACCTATAGCAAGAAAAGCGCTTACTCCGCCCTCTAACGACCAATGATGGCGCAGCGTAACTTCCAACGCTAATGTTGATTGTTTCCCCGCTAAATTAACCGAGTTCGTTGGGACGCGCAACTACTTATGAAGACGAACTGTTGTTGAGTCGCAGTTTCAGGTGGAGGCAGGCCTTTTGGTAGGATTTAGGCGATTTTCTATTTTTGTTGATGCTGTGCTTCACCATTAAAACATATCGTGAGGAAACGCGCGGCGTAGTTGGCTCCACACGTGTCTCTCCTAGGCTCTCCTAGGCCGACCAAGCTGTCAGGATGGTATAGGTGCTGGGAATCTGAAAAATGTCCCAGGCACTGCAGCGTTGAGTGGTCACTTCACCCATCTAGTGTGATTGAAGGTGCCACTGGACGCTGTATAAAACATCTCATTGCGAAGATGCAAAGGTATTTAGTTTGATGCTGTGCCATTTTAAAATCTAGCAAGAGCCATTTTTTCTTTGTACATAGCTAGTTTCGTAACTCAGTTATGTACGAAGAACAAGGGGACAAATTTTACAAAAGAGCCAAAAAACGGTTTGGTTACTTTGTTTCGATGCCCTGGTAAAACTATGAGACACAGCTGAACGAGAGTAAGCTCAAATGAAGCGGCAGAACCTTGGCTACGATTTCATTTCTCTATGGCCAACATGTAGGGTTAATGCACGTGTGAAATCACTTATTAGGTTTTTTGGTTTGTTTTGTTTTGACAATTTAAAAACCAAAGAAAGAGCCATCGACCATTTTAAAACCAAGTAAGGGAATTTCCCTTGCAAGGTTTTAAAGTGGTTGTTGTCTCATAGGGGGTTTACAAAATGGTTTTTTTAGCCTGTTTTTTCATCGTAGTGGACTTGCTAGATTTTTTTTTATTAAACTTATGGGATCATATTTTTGTTGTCCGTCTGTCTGTCTGTCTAGGTATATTCAGTTTTATTTATTTAACATTTTTGTTATTTAAAAATTACCTTGTATATTTTTAGATTTAAGACCAAAAGTTGACCACGTAGAAAAAGTTGCTAACGACCATCTATCTATCTATAAGTGGTAGAAAGTTTTAAACCTCTCGTGTGAGAGTTTCCTTCTCCGTCTTCGGGTGGTATTAATAGTTCTCTGAGATCACCTACTTGAGATCGATCCCATCCCAAGTAGGTGAACTCAGAAAAGTGAAATGCTAATCTCAAGCCTTGGCTAATGTCAAACTTGAGTAGCTTTCAGCATATTAATAGACACTATCTTGAGATTGACATTAACATTAGCCAAGGCTTGACAATAGCATTTGACTTTTGTAAGATCACCTACTTGAGTTCGATCTTGAGTCGACGACTATTAATGCCACCCTAAAACTTCTGGAGTGAGAGTTTCCTTTTCCGTCTTCGTGTGCTAAATTAAACTAACTTAGCGGCAAAAAACAAGGAAACACTCCGGACCAAAGATCGATCTTCGCTCCCTACCGCTCGAAGTGATAAATGCACTCTGTATTTTTTTTAAGCTTCAGGGCAAAAAACATTTGCAAAGATACGACATACAGGGTGTTAAAAGACCGCCGCCCGATTTGAAGGGCACGCATACTAGGCCCCAAGACAAAGAACTATTCCCGTAAATTATTATACTTATAGGCGTTTTTTGTAAGAAATGTGAGAACTCGATTCTGAAAACATTTCTGTATTTTAGTATGATTTGGACCTCTTAGGCGGACTTTCGTCACTCAGGGTTAGCAAACTAACTCCGAGTTAACTTGACATTTCCATACAAATTTTGACGTTAACTCAGAGTTAACTCGCTAACTCTGGGTGACGCAAGTGGACCTTAATCTCAGAAACCGTTTCACTGGCATAGATTCTTGGGCTAAAACTTTCGTTGCGATACGGGTAATAATAGGTACAGTAAGACAGCACTTAGACCCTTACACGCGTGCACTCTATTCACTCTTACGTTCCGGGCGACTTTGCAACGAAAGTGAACGTCTACGTCAGGTCTACGTGCTGTCGTGTGTACGTGGTTTCCCACCATGTTGGCGATCTTTAAACACCCTGTATATTCTACGGTCGCAGCGTGAGATTTCGTGTAGTTCTTATTACAGTGGATACAAGGGATAGCACATATTTTGTTGTCGATGGTTAGTTTTGGACAGTAGAGTTACAAAATAGTAGGCGAGGTTGTTCGTTCCTCTCCACACGTATTGATTTGTCTTTCCTGTGGGCTAGGCCGACTAAGCTATCAGGATGGTATAGGGTGCTGGGCAAGCCTACTCCAACTAAAAACAATGTCCCAGGCACTGCAGCGCCGAGCGGTCTCTTCAGCCATCTAGTGTAATTGAAGGTGCCACTGGACGCTGTATAAATCATCTCATTACCTACGTACAAAGTTTTTTGTTTTTATTTTATTCACCAGTGACAAAGTCGGTATTTCTGAACGAGCGAGCGAAGCGAGAGAAGTTCTCCGAGTATACTGGAACAATCCGGCGTTTGTATGTTTGTATGTATGTTTGAATGTGTGTATGCTTGAATGTTCGTTCGATAATAACTTGAGTAAATTTAGTAGGATCCTCATGAAATTTGGTAGGCGGGTAAATGAGGCAAAGAGAATTTTTAAGTTCGAACATGAGCCAAATCAGTAGAGGGGTTGCTGAGATAATATGGGGACGCGAGTTCAAAATTTGGGGCAAACCACTAGTATTTTTTATTGTTTATTTTGTTGCACATTGTATCGCACCACTTTCGCACCCGACTGTACTGCCACTATGTAGCTCTCCGCAAACAAAGTGCGCTGGTCGGAAAACAACCGGCGAGCGAAGGGGTTGTACTACCTAGCAGAAAAACTTTTCATTTCCTCTCTAACTGGACTGCGTTACTAAGCTGTGTGGTTTGGGTCTGCAGGACACTGCCAGCGATGCGCAAAAAAAGGGAATTAGGTGTTACTAGTGGTTCGCTCCGAACTATGAACTCGCGACCCCAGTTACAGATGTGTAACTTTGCTTACGTCACTAGCGCAGGCGCGCGCGTGCATTGCATATAAACTATACAACCCCATCTCGGCAACCCCTCCACCGATTTGGCTCATGTTCGAACTTAAAAATTATTTTTCATCTCCCACGCTCGGAAAGTTTGCTGTTACTAGTAACTTACGATCGTGTAAAGGCCGGATTTAAACTATCTGAACTTTTGTGCGCTTCGAAATTTGAACGCGACGCCGGGACAGTCTTTCCCGCGCCCTATGGTCTGAAAAAGAAAAAAAACACTGGCCGTTTAAGTAGATGCCAGATCCCGATGGAAAATAAAACCTCATTCATAGTTCGTTTAAACGCGTATTTCAGCGAAAGCGATTGTTCGTGCCCATTCTCTATACAAAACTGTGAATGTAAATGGAGCATAAGCATCTTTTAAAAAGGTAAAGTCACGGAATAGAACATTCAGAAACGCGGTTTCTTCTTATAGTCTTTTCAATATTTTGTACACATATTTATTTTTAAATACCAGTAAATAAAAAAAATGCTGCGCTTCTGTTTTATCAAATAGATAATTATGTTTTGGTTTGTTAAATACATTTTTTCAAACGATATTTTTAATTTCATTTTTTATCTCCTACAAATTTTTAATTTATATGGTATAAGTTCAGAATGCACCCGGAAAAAAAAACATTCTTTTATTTACATTATTTTTGTGTCTGGATAAATAAACTTCAGGAAATTATTAATAAAACGAATGGTTTTAATACCAACGAAGCTCAAAACTTTAGTGCGGCAACCGTAACTACAGTAAAATATGCTTTTAAAAGGAACTTATTTGACTCACCTGTTTTGCCTGTAAGTAGTTGTCTATATAGTTTGTCCCGCTTGGCTAACAAAGTCATTTCCTCGCTTCTGTGAGATGAAAAGTTTTGTGTTTCGCACGAATGCAATATTATTTGCGTCTCGTGCTTCTGAATACCTCGCTACGCTCAGGTTTCTTTTTTTGAACCACTCGCTACGCTCGTGGCTCAATTTTAGAAACCTTCGCTAGCTCGGTTTTCAATACAAGCACTCGCCGCAAACAATAATTTTGCATTCTTGCATAACAAATAACTATTAATTTCGTTTACCCGCCTACCAAATTTCATAACGATCCTACAAAATTTACTCAAGTTAACGTCGAACGAACATTCATACATACATACATACAAATATACATACATACATACATAAATACATACAAATATACAAACGCCGGATTGTTCAAGTAGACTCGGAGAACTTCGCTCGCTTCGCTCGCTCGTTCAATTACTAGTGGTTCGCCCAGAACTATGACCGAACTCGCGACCTCAGTTACAGATGTGTGACTTTGCTATCGCCATTCGCGCAGGTGCGCGCGCTTTGCATATAAACCTGTACAACCCCATATCTCGGCAACCCCTCGACCGTTCGAACATAAAAATTCTTTAGTTTCATTTACCCGCTCACAAAATTTCATAACGATCTGACTAAATTTACTCAAGTTATCGTCGAACGAACATTCATACATACATTCATACATATAAACATACATACATACATACAAACATACAAACGTCGGATTGTTCCAGTGGACTCGGAAAACTTCGCTCGCTTCGCTCGCTCGTTCAATGTATTTATTTATTCATTCATGCTGCTTTGCTCTGGCTGGATCTTTTACATAGATTGAGAGGTGGTGACCACTCGAGATAATTTTGCGTACAAGGCTGGGAGTTGATAGGCTGATAGGGTAGATTTCGCTGAGTCTGGGAAAAATATTTTTTTTGGCCCGGTCGCGGTTGAAAGTTAGATTTTTTCGACTTTGAAAGTGTAAATGTATGGGATCATTATTATTTTTTTGTCGTACAAGGCTGGGAACTTCTAGGTTAGTTGTTGAGACTCCGTTGATCAACAAAATGCATTACAGACAGTCAGATAGACGGACGGATAGCGGAGTCTTATTAATAGAGTTCCGTTTTACCCTTTGGTACGGTACCCTAAAAAGCGATGTGCTTTGGAATAATATTGCAGAAACTGGCAAAGCGCGAGTCGCACTACAGGTCGGTCTTTCTTCTAATAATTATTGTTGTTATGACCACTACCAGTAGCTTTATGCAAGTGCTTTGTGAATTTGTGCTGAAAACGGCTCATTAGCTCATCGCCTTGGCTGGAATATGAACTTAACAGCTCAAGTTATTAAAGTCAACCCACCCCAGGGCTGTATTTATAAATACACTTAATTAGGTTAATTAGATGCGAGCTATTTCGGTTAAACTGACGTTGATTTATTAGCATTGCTTCCTTCCTGTGTTTCGTATGATAGGAAACTAGCATGGTTGTAAAAATTAAGCAGTTTGGGTATGCCATTAGAGCGAATATTAGGCCTAGGACTACCACAACAAGTACCACCTCTTTCAAATTATTATATGAGGCAAGATACCAAGCAGAAGGAGGCCAGTTGTGCTCCCCTACCAGGAAGGGGATAAAAGGAATTCAAAATAAAAGTTTCATCCCACTATTGGGTATCGGCATCTCGCTTCACGCAGTGAAAAGCAAGATGGCGATAGCCGATAATGGGATAAAACTTTTATCGAGACATTGTGCCCCCCAACTAGCTGGAAGACCAAAGATATCCTGGCTACAGACCCTGCGCAAATGGTTTCAGCAGAGTAACGGTACATTGTTTCGTTTGGCAGCTTCGAAGCACGAAATATTCAAAAATGATCGCCAACCTCCTAGGTTTTTCCACAATCTGTTCAATCTGTTTTTTTGGCACAGAGTAACAAATAGGAGCATGAGAGGCTGAAAAGGTGGTACAGAGAGGCAGCGCACCAACTTTTTAACCGAATAAAGAAAAGATTACTGCTTATTTCGGTGTCGGTGGCGGCGTTTATTTTCGCACCGCGGAAACGCGCCGCGTTCGGCGTTACCATGTTTTTGGAAGGAATCCGTGAGCGAGGGGTTTAAAATGTATCGATCTACGGGAAAAGTCGTAGAACAAAAGTTGTTGAAAATCACATTTTAAAGTTGACGTGTATCAGGAATAAAGCTATTAAAAAAATGCCCCGTACTTATAGGCAAAGTTTTAGCAGTGGATTTTAGTTTTCGTTATATTCGTTCAGTGATACCACCTTAAATTTTTTAGGCCCACTTGCGCCAACCAGGTTTAGCCAGTTAACTCTGAGTTAACGTCAATATTATAGGGAAATGTCAAATTAGCTTAGGCTCCATAGAGTTCCTCACATGTTACAATGTTATTTAAGATCTTGTACACTTATGGTTGCAATAAAGTATTGAGTATTGAGTTAGTTGGCTAACCCTGACTGACGCAAGTCCGCCTTACTACTCAGCTGACATACACAACATGTATGGAAGCAAAACTAACCTAACCCAAATACCGTGCCCGTATAGAACAATGGTGGCCCGTACCATTCGCACGGCATACAAGGCAAGACGGATTATCGCAATCAGAATACCTTTGCTCACTGTTGTGAGGAGGAGGATTAATTTGCTCATACGTCTGTCGGGCCCTACTCTGACATTACTAGATTTGATGATGATGACATCCTTATTATCCCTTATCACTACTATATATTAATTTATTGATCATGTTTCAATTTCTAATAGGTACATAGGATCAAAAACATAAAAATATTTGTACTTACAGAAATCTTGGTGACACAAAATATTACAAAGACATTTGCAAAACAACTTAATAAAAGATTTAGAGAAGAGTTTGAAGAAAGGATGGGAACTTAAAATTAATCTTAAACTAAGCCTCCCTTATCAGGGACATAGGGCTCGAAGAAGAGATCTCCATTTTTCGTGGTCTTGCGCGGCAGCCTCTAGCTCCTTCCAGCCGAGTCCAGTTAATGCAGCCTCTTTCTCAAATGAGTGCCTCCAGGTAGTGCGGGGGCATCCCGTCCGTATCTTGCCAGTAGCTTGCCACGTCAGTCCTTGTTTGGAAAGGTGACTGTCTGGTCTCCGCAACGCGTGTCCGATCCAACGCCATTTTCTTTAGAGGATTTCCTTGTGTAATGGCTTTTGGTCAGTCAGCTCCCATAATCTTACATTGGATATGGTTCGTGGCCAGTAGATTCCCAGTATGCGCCATCAACACTGGTTCACAAAGACCTGGAGTCTGCTAGTGACGTCGTTTTTGACGAGCCACGTTTCACACCCGTACAGCAGAACTGATTTGACGTTGGAGTTGAACATGCTGATCTTGGTGCGTCAAGTTATTATTGAGGACGTCCACACTTCTCCATTCTCCATTATCCATCGGTAATGGAGAAGTGTAGTTTAGGTAGGTACCGGTAATTCTGTAACAACGGAAGAGATCACGAGGCAGAACACCGACTTGATGGACAGACCAGCTCAAAGAGGATAAAACCACAAAATTCATGACAGTGGCGAGAGTGGCCACTGATAGAGATCAGTGGAGAAAATTCATCCATTCCCGGAATTTCACGAGCATTGATCACGATCTTCAGACATGAAGGACCGACTACAAAGAAGACAATTCTGTAACAGGCGGTTAATCAGACATTTGACACACCGAAAACTTAGCTTGGAAAACTTAACTTAGAGAAGTTCTCCGAGTCTACCGGATCAATCCGGTTTTAGTACGTCCGTATGTTTGTATGTATGAATGTTTGTTCGACGATAACTTGAGTAAATTTGGTCGGATCGTTATGAAATTTGGTAGGCGGGTAAATGAAATTATTATATATTTTTTAATTCTGTTTCCTTGAATGAGGTAGGTATAGTTTCTGTGTGGTCTCATAAAAAATGGTGAAGTACTTTGGAGATGGAGAACGGAACTCCTCAACGGACAGCAGCAAATCACTCGGAATCAGTTCTCAGTGAAGTTTGTTTTTATTGTTGCAAAATCTTGTACGTTTTCCTTTTATTTTGTTTTTTTTTTCACAAGTTACTTTTCATCTTAAACCAATTTCACAAAAAGGATCCCAGTAGAGGCCCTGTCTAAACGGCGCTAACATTATGAATGTGTCGTGCCGTGCTTGCGTTCGTTGCGTTGCGTTACGTTGCGAGTGATTTTATGCCGTATTATCTCTGACAGACGATTCAAAGTTTGTTGTAGAGTTCTCTGGGCTCATAAACTAAGTCTAGACGTCTAATTATTAAAAATCTAGTCGCACACAAAAGATTTTAGGATGCAGATATTAAGACTGTGCAATTTATTCACGGTATTTAGGTACAGTTGACAGCATTACACGAGTGCACTCTGTTCAGTTCCGTTACGGGCGACATTACAATGAAAATGTAAAGGTTAACGTCATGTTGGCTGTTGGCTGTACCTATATCTTTCCACCGCAAAGTGACACCATGGGTGATTATTTGCACGACTAAAAGCCATACTTTGGCGAAAATTCAATCTTCTTCGGTGGCATAAGTGCTTAGTCAGTCACTGACACCTCAATCTCCTCAGACTGACGGACGGAAGACATGATCAGCGGTTTTTTTGCTATCATCAATATGGCTGTTTATGCGGGTTAGTATCAAATGGTCTAAAACGCAAGTTTAGTCGTCAATGGCTAATCAGTTATCAGAAATTATTTGGACCGATTTAGCAGTTTAACAAAATTGGAACTGGAGTTACCTTTAGCCCCGCGAGAGACGTAGCTTTGAAACTGATTTTGATGTTGGTTTCATTATTTGAAAGCAGGTTTTTTAGCGATGGTTTCTAAACATGTTTGATTAAAATTGGTTTAACCGTTTAGGTATGAGATATTCTAATTTAAAATTAAAAAGTCGGGGGTTTTTCTATTTTGTAGTAATCTAAGAAAATTAAAGATTGTTAAACAATACAACAAACTTAACACCTCACCCACCCTAATTATGAAAAAATACATGGACCCTAGTAATCAAAACACACACAAGACATGGCAACAGAATGAAAGCCTCGGAAAGACAATAATACCGTTCTAAACAAATGCTGACAAGATGGTTCAAACAGGTTAAATTGAGTCCATTTTCCTGATCCATACAAATAAAGTATTGTTAAATCGAACCGAACGAAGTCATCTGACGTCAGACGAAGGTTGATGATGTTGGTGACCGAGTTTCGAAGCTTAGGTGGAGATGGGCGGGGCACCTGGTGAGGCGAGAGGATGGCAGGTGGACCAGGGCAGTGACGGAGTGGCGGCCAAGAACGGGACGACGGTCAGTAGGCAGACCAGCAGCCCGGTGGACAGACGACATCTCTAAGGCGACAGAGGGTCCGTGGATGCGTGTATAGTCGTGCAAACCTAAGAAAATATTAACTTCATTATAAGTCTATCAAGACTGATTGTGATCGCTAGTTTAGAAGGCACACAGGCCGGCAAATAATACCTACCAGGACTAATCAGTGTCTACAGTAAATAAAATACATAATCTGATTCGGTATTATCACGAAGCTACAATCCTAAAGGTACGACTTTGCATTTATTTTAAGGCAATATTTCTGGAAATAATGCGTTACTTTTTTTTGCACAAAACCAAAACTTAAATAACAATGGGATAAATTATATTACGTACACACGACAGCACGTCGACCTTTACACGCTAGCACTCTACTCGGTTGCGTTACGGGCGACTTTACAACAAAAGTGTACAGTCTGACGTGCTGTCGTGTGTACAAGGGCGGACTTATTTCAACAGAAATTTCTTCTAACCAGCCAAATAAATTGTGAAATATTGTTCTGACGGCGGGATAGGCCATTAAAGTAGAATTAATACAATTAATTAAAACTGTAATTGACATACAAGTAAATGCTAATATACACCCGAATGGTGACATTAAAGAAAAACCTAGGTACCTACCTAATATTTAAGTTTAATAAGATGCCATGACTTAAAGCTGATAATATGGCCCGTCTTGTGCTGCTGTAGTATTAACTCTGTACTTTGGGAGCCGAGTAAACAGACAGGGCAAGTATTTACATTAATTTATTTCTCTCCTGTTTTCATTTCCCAACGGTTGTTGAGTAAAATTCGTTTTTATGAAAAATAACGTTACTTCACGATGGCGTTAAATTAAATTTTCAGGAGTGTGTATGATACTGGATTGGTCCCTCTGGGACTTGGTAGCTTGGACTCTCGGGCATTTTATTTTATGTTTGAGTTCACTAATAACTCCTGTCCAGTCCCCGTAGCACGACTTTTATCGAGGCGGATTTATCCAACAAAATGGCGGTTTATCAGCATGTTTGACGTCTATAGTGGGTTATATATCGCTCTCGACGATGCTGATAAACCGCCATTTTGTTGGATAAATCCGCCTCGATAAAAGTCATGCTCCCCCCGCTGGTAGGCACCTGTTCAATTGAGTCCAGCATTCATGAGTTAGGGTCGGACACAAGATCTCTGTTGGCCACATTAGATTTGGTAGGATATTACCATAATTATACTGAAAGGGCTTCATTAGCACAAGCTAAAACTGTTTTCTTATTACAATTGTACACCTAGGGTGGCATTAATAGTCGTCGACTCAAGATTGAACTTAAGTAGGTGATCTCAGAAAAGTCAAATGCTAATGTATTGTCATGCCTTGGCTAATGTCAATGTGAATCTCAAGATAGTGTCTATTAATATGCTGACAAGCTACTTAAGTTTGACATTAGCCAAGGCTTGACATTAGCATTTGACTTTTCTGAGTTCACCTACTTGAGATCGTTCCTAGTACCTAGTTGATCTCAAACGACTATTAATTCTACCCTTAGTTTTCGATTTATCACGAAATTGTTATCGCCAATAAAGCGCAGGTTATTTTCCATCAGTGGTTGCCTGAAAGAAATTACTATTAGCAATAAGGCCGCCAATTGTACCTTGTTTAGTTAATTCATTTTTCCTTGTGTGTATTTATTTTGGTGTACACACGACAGCACGTCGACCCTTACACGCTAGCACTCTACTCGGATACGTTAGGGGCGACTTTACAACAAAAATGTACAGTCTGACCTGCTGTCGTGTGTACAATAAAGAATATTTTATCTTTATAAGGGTCCAACAAAAGGGTCGCGCAGGCCCTACCCCTCCACACTGCCGGTGGTTGGGTAATTTAGCCAGCACTGTAGAACCGGGTCATCTTTTTTAATATCGTGTCACAGGTGAATGTAAACCGTACTGCGTTAAAAATAAAGCGTAATATTTTCCACCTCACTGCCGGCAGCGTGCGCGAGATAGTAAAAATCATAGTTATGGACTTGAATGCTTTTTAGACGCGCTTGCTCTTAGGCTGGTATAATTTTTGGGTAACACTGGTGTAAGTAGTGTTCAGCTGTAGTAACTGGGGGTCATCATCGTCGTCATCACCATCATCATCATCTTAATTAGATTAGATGTGTTTCTGTTTAAAAAATATCGTTTTTAGGGTTCTGTACCCAAAGGTTAAAGGACGCTATAACTAAGACTCCGCTGTCCGTCCATCTTTCCCTCTGTCACCAGGCTTTATCTTATGAACCGTGATAGTTAGACAGTTGAAATTTTCACAGATGACGTAATGTTTGCCGCTATAACAACAAAATACAAAAAATAGAATACAATAAATATAAATATTTAAGGGGACCCCCATACAACAAACGGGATCTTTTTTCTTTTTTTATAGATAATTGTACGGAACCCTTCGTGCGCGAGTCCGACTCGCACTTGGCCGGTTTTTTGTTAATATATTTGGTTTAAATAGGTTGCTTTTATTAAGTAGAATGTGATAGGTAGTTTAAAAAGACCTTTCTATATCAGACAGTACTAAAGCCTAAGAATATTATCAAGCTAAGTATGTTATTTTTATCACGATGTCAATAATAAACTTAAAATTTTATCGCTTCACATAGGAACTCAAAAATACACCTCCATAAGCTTAAACTTCACATAAACCGCAATAGAACATGCGCTTTCATTTCATTTTACGACTGTATCGTCAACGCGAAATGACGCCATTCTGCCAATTTGGTCTTTACGGCCATTAACATAAAGGTCAGCCATAAAGGGGAACATGGTCTTTCAGATGTCAGTACGGTGTATTGTTGAAAATAGTTGTAGGGTAGAGACATAAATATGTTAATAAGACCCTCTATACTGCGTTTGGATTGGCGTGGTAAAAATAGTAAACACATTTGGTTTTTTTCCGAAAGCACTAACCCGTGCTATGGAACACTTTAAAGATTGATTATAGGGTTAATGAAAAAAATATGTCTCGGGACAGGGTTCCATCCTGTCCATATACAATATACAATAAATAGTTCTCCACTCATCACGGTCATGGGCGCGCTAGGATGCGAGCTGGATGGAACCCCCTGCACTGCAGCCATCTTTAGGGCATCGGACCAGCGCATAATCATTGATGTTCTGCTTCTCGCCCGTTTGCATTCCAAATAGCCCAAAATCATCTAGATTAAGACGTGATGACCGCATAATATGCCCAAAAAGCTGAGTGCCCTCTGTCTGATGACTGATGACAGACGATTGTTATTCTGAACTCGATCAGTATGGATACGTTGGTTCCGAATCGCTACCGGATTGTGAGCATTTTCCTCCAAAACTACATCTCAAATGCATCGATTCTGCTACAGTCGCAGCTTCTCACGCACCATGTCTCGAGTATTAGAGGCAATACGTGAAAAACGTTAGGTTAGATTACCCCGTAACACATAGGTCCTTCTGACACCAGAGCGGATAGGGACATTAGACAATAAAGTACGACAATAGATCGTTTTAAATTGATTTGTTTATACAAAATATCGTGCACAATGAAACTGACTATACAGCGAAACGTATGAGCCCCAACTGAGCTTGGCGTGCCTCAGACCAATTTCGCATATAGCTAGCTCGCGCTTTAGGCCCAGATAAGGACCTACACTCTGGATATGGCGTTTAATTAATGCTTCTAGAGTGATATATTTTCGGTGTTTAGGTTCTTGGGGCTAATTCTCTGTAATCTCGCATTCAAGACGTCTCGAAGGAAAAAAAACTTGTCATTTCGATCTCGACTGCTCCCGACCACTCGAGTCATGTCGAGCGAAAAGGGCAAACATCTCGCAGAAATCTCGTGCCTTATGTCGAGGGTGTGAAAGAAGATGTGACATTTGCCGCTTAGTTAAAATTTTCCTTCGAGATGGTGTCGAATATGAGATTCCCGAGAATTAGCCCCCTGCTTTGAATAAGGCCCTGGGGCCTGAGTCAGTAGCGCTATGGTGCCATAATGGGCTCCTGGTTGACGGCTTCAATTACGATTTATTAATGCTGTCGGTCCTTTTAATGTTTTTGTAGTACAGTAAAGAATATTCTGAATCTAATTCTACAGGGTGCACTCTATGTCGATAGCGGAACTTTAAGCAGGCTGTCTACTGATCACTACAAACAACTTATACCAGGTGGCGAAAAAAAAGGAGCGAAAAAAATATCAGCTGTTCCATACAAAAGGTTGACTCAGTACTGCGCAAAATGTATGAAACGGCAGATATTTTTTTCGCTCCCTTTTTTTCGCCTCCTAGTTGTTTGTATTGATCAGTAGACAGCCTACTTAAAGTTCCGCTATCGACTTAGAGTGCACCCTGTAGAGGATTACTTCGCTAATTGTAAGAGTTAAATGAGGAAACCCCGGATTTTGTTCTTCTACTGGGTTGCCAACGAAACGCCATTTCGTTACAGACTTAAAACCCTGATTTGTCGGGTGGCCGTCGCTAAAGTGGGAAACCAGACACAAATATTTATACAGGGTGTAATAAAGTATTACACAGGACCTTTCTGAAACTACCTGAAGAGGATGAAGAAAAATTGTTTATTTCTTTATTTATTCCTGAAAACACCATTCTAAAAGGCACTTAAAAGGTGAACAAAGCCAAACCTTGGCTGTTGCCATGAGCCACCCAGACTACATAATTCGGGATTAATCCTCGGGGCATTTACCCACCCGGAGTAAATGTAGCTCTAGTGAAATAAAACACAACACATCTCGGACCAAGTTAGCAGGTAATTTACTTTAACTCTTAACGACCGCTGTGGTCCGATATAAACGGACAGAAAAGCTTTACTGCACCATTTGCCATCAGAACGTCAGTCATTCCCGAGAACTCATGTTGACCTAAGAAGATAAGCTTCTTCTTGTAAAAGGTAAGACTTTGAAATTTTTGCAAGAAATCGGCCACCTGTAGGTTCTCGTAATTGCTTACAGTTTCAGTCAGTTAAAATGCAGAGCTGGCTTGTGAATAAAATTAATCGCCATTATTTAATATTAAGGGTGGACGATAGCAACGTTTCGGGAAATTCAAAATTTTCACAGTTTTTTATATTTTGTAGCTAAACTGAGCTATTTTTGTTCAGCAATTTTTCGTTCGCGGCAATAAAACAGTATTCTTTTTATTATTGTAAACCACATAACAACAATAATTCAGCCGGTTATGAGTTCTGGTCTATGAAGCAGTGGCACTGCCCAAAAAACTTGTCGTAGACCAGAACAGATAATCGGCTGAATTATTGTTGTTCTGTTGTTTACAATAATGAAAATAATAATGTTAATGCCGCAAACGAAAAATCGCTGAACAAAAATAGCTCAGTTTAGCTACAAAATGTAAAAAACTGTGAAAATTTGGAATTTCCCGCCACGCTGCTATCTTTCAGCCTTAAATTAAACTTTTATAAAACTGCCAGTGACTGGCGAAAAAAAAGTTTGAACGTTTTGGTCTTGCTTTTTTGGCGCAAAGTACGAGTTTAACTTATTAGTTACTAAATTCAATATTTAAAAAAATCCGGAGCATTTTTATTTACAGTGCCACAAACTTTTCTTGGCCGGCGGCTGAAATTGGTACTACTGTCAGTTGTCAGTTAGCTCTCAAATACATAGACGACAGCGACGCTCTTACCGGCCAAGAAAAGTTTGTGGCACTGTTACAGAATATCTCGTAAACGGTCGAACCGGTTTTGATACAACATGTTTAAAAAATACCTGAAAACACGACTTCTGTTCGTTTTAATTTTAACCCAAACTGATAATAACATTTGTGGAGAAATATAAACCTGCCCGGTAATTAGCGAACACATAATATTATCTTAACCGAAGGGTCTAAACCTTTTTCAGGGTCAGTGTACCGGTGAAGGTCCTTTGGCGAGGTTTTTAAGTACCTTCGAGTACATAAAGGGCCTTTACAATTTCTACATAATAGGATCATAAATCACCTGAAGGCTTTTTTCTTGGTGAATGAATAATAAGATTATAGGTATGGGCTTGGTCGAATACAACCACGTCATTTGGCCAGAACTAAAAGTAAAAAAAACTTAAGTACTTACGTAAATGCTGATCATATCTGAGGGTTTCCTCACAAATATTTCTCCCTGGCCGCCTGTTAGCAATTATAAAACAAACCAAGTGCGAGTCAGACTCGCGCATAAAGGGTTAAGTACCATATCTGTAAAAACGGCCAAAAATCAGGTTTGTTGTATGGCAACCTGTAGAAAGGTATTGTCATACTTATTAAACTGTAAATAATAATTTTAAAGTGTAGTTTAAATTACCCTGAATTTCAACTTCTATTACATACGATCAGAAATATCGTTACAAAAAATTCAACATTTTGAGAATTCAACCTAATGGTCCGGAAGGACACAAAGCTTGGTGACTCCAAATATTACAAAGGCAATTGCAAAACAAGTTAATAAAATATTTATAGAAGAGTTTGAAAAAAGGATAGGAACTTAAAATTTATCTTAAACTAAGGCCCGGTTTCTGAATTGAGAATTTTACTAAGCAAATACTGAAGTATGGTTCTGTGACACTCTTTTGTGAGAAATCTGCAGGACGACAGGACGATACTTGCTTAGTGAATTTATCAATTCAGAAATCGGTAGTAAGCCTTAAAAGTAAAGTGTGAAGTGACCAGTCAAGTGAGGACATTAAAACACAATGTCATCAATAATCTAGCTAGACCACTAGTCCATGGTTAATCAATAAAGGCTAATCACCACCTGAACACATCCATTAGTGTTAGCCTATAACATGGCGGTACGAAGGTGCTAAGTGGGTTATGAACATTGAGTAGGTACGTAATATTATCTATAAGGTTGGACGATAGCAGCGTGGCGGGAAATTCAAAACGTTCACAGTTTTTTTTTATTTTGCAGCTAAACTGAGCTATTTTTCTTCAGCGATTTTTCGCTCGCGGCAACGACGGTTGTCTGGCTAAGATCGCTCTCTTAGCGATAAGACCGCCAATTGTATACAATCTAATTAGTTTAAAATAAACAATGTAATTAATCTTTGGTGTACAATAAAGAGTTATCTATCTATCTATACACGGTGTTAAAAGACCGCCAACAGACCCGAAAGCCACGCATACTAGACACCAAAACAAAGTACTTTTTCGATAAATTTTTGCTGGGAAAAGATTTTGGTTTTATAGGTTATAATTTTGAAAAATATTTTATCACGCAATGGACGTGTGACGCACAGAAGTCATATTGCGCAAACGTAGGTGTAAGTTTATGTTACTTAAGGCGCTATACATAGTGAATAGCCCGCGCGCCAAGAAAAATACACAAAATCGAGTCCTGTATCAAATACACAAAAAAAATCGAAAATTTTCACATATCAAACCCTAGAATTAGGTGAGACCTATCTAAAACAGCCAGTTTCGTGTTGACATTCATAAACGTTTTGAAGATATTTTTGATGAAAAAAAATTGGCGGCGCACTTTTTTTCAAACAAAATATCTTGCAATCTGTTAAGGGTATCAACACAAAACTGGCTGTTTTAAATAGCTCTCACCTAATTCTAGGGTTTGATATGTGAACATTTTCGATTTTTTTAGTGTATTTGATACAGGAATCGTTTTTGTGCATTTTTTTTGCGCGCGGGCTAATTCACTATGCCCAGCGCCTTAAGCTTGAAGTGCCGATGTTTAGAATACATTGGGGTTGCAATTTTAACGTCGTTTTTTGTAAGAAATATTCATAATTTTGATATGGCTTCTTGAGAAGATATCCTAACAACTAGACATTGAACACATTTCTGCAAAAAAAAAAATTTTAAAGTCCGACTTTGAACCTCATTATCTCAGTTATCTGAATAAATAAAGATATTATTATTATTATCTCGGAAACCGTTGATTTCCCAGGCATAGTTCCTTGGGCAAATATGTTTGTTATGATGAGGACAATGCGTGGTTTCCCGCTTTGTTGGCGGTCTTTTAACACCCTGTATATCAATAACATAGAATTATTTTCATTATTGTAAACAACAGAACAACAATAATTCAGCCGATTATGTGTTCTGGTCGTCAAAGCAGTGGCACGGCCCAAAAAACTTGTTGATGACCAGAATACATAATCGGCTGAATTATTGTTGTTCTGTTGTTTACAATAATAAAAAGAATACTATGTTATTGCTGCAAACGAAAAATCGCCACACAAAAATAGCAGAATTTAGTTTATTAATTAAAAAAACTATGAATTATTTTAATTTCCTGCTACGTTGCTATCGTCCAACCTTAAGGTTGAATGAAAGTAGCGTGGCAAGAAAGGCCAAATTGACAGTTTTTGAAATTTTTGGCCTATTTGAAAAACCTGCGCGTAGCGATGTATTCGGAAGAACGAAACACACAACTTTACATCTCACAGAGCGAGATAATGATTATGATAGATGCACCAAAAACTATAGACAACTAGGTACATAAAGGTTAGTGAAATGAGTTTCCTTCTTTGCAAGTGACAGATGAGTCAAATTGAGTTCCTTTATTGATAAAAATGACTTTTGCCTGATCGTATGATACTAGTAACAGTCTACTTTCCGAGCCTGGGAGATGAAAATATTATAAGTATTATTGCACTCTAAAATACACTTCTTTAAGGTGGGACGATAGCAACGTGGCGGGAAATTCAAAATTTTCACAGTTTTTTACATTTTGTAACTAAACTGAGCTATTTTTGTTCAGCGATTTTTCGTTCGCGGAAAAAACAAAGTATTCTTTTCATTATTGTAAACAACAGAACAACAATAATTCAGCCGATTATGTGTTCTGGTCTACGAAGTAGTGGTACTGCCCAAAAAACTTGTCGTAGACCAGAACACATAATCGGCTGAATTATTGTTGTTCTGTTGTTTACAATAATGAAAAGAATACTTTGTTATTTCCGCGAACGAAAAATCGCTGAACAAAAATAGCTCAGTTTAGCTACAAAATGTAAAAAACTGTGAAAATTTTGAATTTCCCGCCACCCTGCTATCTTCCAGCCTTAAGTGCTCTTTACGGATCATTATTACATTGATGCGGTTTGTCTCCCATGAGCTCTCCATTTTAGTTAGAGAGCTGGTGACCAATCGAGATATTTTTTCGTACAAGGCTAGGAGTTGGTAGGCTGATAGAGTAGACTTCGCTGAGTCTGGGAAAAATATTTTTTTGGCACGGTCGCGGTTGAAAGTTAGATTTTTTCGACTTTGAAAGTTTAAATGTATGGGTTCAGTATATTTTTTTTCTCGTACAAAGCTAGAAACTTCTAGGTTAGTTGTTGAGACTCCGTTGAACAAGAAAATATTTGTTTTTTTGGCCAAGCGTGGTTGAAAGTTTGATTTTTATAACCCAAAAATTCACACTTTCTAGGTTATAAAAAACAATATTTCTACCGCGTTTGGCTAGTAATAAATAGTGATTTCGTGATTAGTGGAGACTAAAAAGGCAGCCTAAAAACTCCCAGCCTTGTAGACAAAAAAGAAATGACTCAACCCATACATTTAAACTTTCAAAGTCGAAAAAATCTAACTTTCAACCGCGACCGGACCAAAAAAATATTTTTCCCAGACTCAGCGAAGTCTACTCTATCAGCCTACTAACTCCCAGCCTTATACGAAAAAATATCTCGATTGGTCACCAGCTCTCCAACTATTTGTTTCATTGCTCAGTCTGATTATATTAGTGATTACCGATTCGTAGCTCCTTAAAACTGAAATCAACTCATCAATTATAGATATCGATTACAAAGGAATACCAGCTACTCTAAAGTAACCTCATTTATTCAACCGGCTCTCTATTATTAAAGTGGCTTTTGTTGTACCTAGAGGTATACCGCATTTCAACTAAGGCCCCTACAGGGTGGATTTTTGAAACGGGGTAGTAAGGGCAGGTACCTTAGCCGTTATAAAACTAAGGCCTTTGCATCTACGTAATGAGATGATTTATACAGCTTCCAGTGGTACCTTTACTCACACTAGATGGGTGAAGAGACCACTCGGCGCTGCAGTGCCTGGGACAGTGTTTTAGATGGAGTAGGCTGGCCCAGCACCTATATCCTCCTTACTAGTCGGCCCACAGGCCCAAGACAAGTCAATACGTGTGGAGTCATCTAAGCCGCTATAGTGACACGAAAACTTTCCTAGGAGACCATCCATATGAACTGAATTCACTGATTTTGAAAAAAAAATACGGTCATCAAAAAAATGCTAAAATGGCAAAAAACATTTTTGTTCCTGCCGTTTAATTTTTCTAGGATCAAAAAACTCCACGGCGACAATTTGAGAAAAACTTTCCTCATAAATTATGTATGAAAAAAATGCTACTATTTGTTTCGTGTTAATTAATCGATCCTATTTCATGAAGGGATCACACTACTGCCAACTGAGAAATTTTAGAAGTCTCGAAAAACTTCGGCGAGCAAAGCGAGAGAAGTTCTTCGAGTCTGCTGGAACAATCCGGCGTTAGTATGTTTGTATGTAAGTATGTATGAAATTTTTTGGAAAGACTTTTAACCTGATTATCTCGGAAACAGTTGATTTCCCAGGCATAGTTACTGTTCCTTGGGCAAACATGTTTATAGTGATGACGATAATACGTCGTTTGCCGCTTTATTGGCGGTCTTTTTAACACCCTGTATAATTTACAACATAACATTATGTGACTCTTGCTAACTTTGAAGGAATACATCGTGATGAAACCCGCGGCTTAGTTGACTTTGCACGTGTTGACTTGTCTTTCCTGTGGACTAGGCCGACTAGGCCGAGCTGTCAGCTCTGGGAAAGCCTACTCCATCTAAACAATGTCCCAAGCTGAAGGAGACGCTTCGCTTGCTTCGCTTAATTCGCTTGCATCTCTCGTTTGGTCCATAATCTTCTCGGATGCAACGGCCTAAGCTTCTCAAAGTTCTTTGCCGTCAAAATGTTGTGCGCATCTTTGTTCATTGCCTGAGAATAACAGCCAAAATTGGGGTACCGTAGGCGAATGAATGTTCGCGTTTTGAGACGGAACCCTTTCTAGTTACACCGTAAAGGCATTAACGCTGCGGCCGCCGAGCCTTGCAAATGAGCGCATTAAGGCGCGGCTCGTTGGGCTGGCCGCACACTGAGAGAATACGTCGAAATATTGAAGATAAGACCACCTTAATTGAACGAGCGAGCGAAGCGAGCGAAGTTCACCGAGTCTACTGGAACAATCCGGCGTTTGTTTGTTTGTATGTATGTAGGTATGTATGTAGGTATGTCTGTATGTACGTTTGTATGTATGTTTGTATGTATTTATGTATGTATGTATGTATGTATGAATGTTCGTTCGACGATAACTTGAGTAAATTTTGTCTGATTGTCATGAAATTTGGTAAGCAGGTAAATGAGGCAAAGATAATTTTTAAATTCAAACATGGGCCAAATCAGTCGAGGGGTTGCTGAGATATGGGGTCGCGAGTTCATAGTTCGGGGTGAACCACTAGTTTACTCAGTATAGTAAGGATGATTTCGATTTCTAATTCTACTTCTAATTTCGGTTCACCCGTTTAAGAGCTACTAAGGTGCCACAGACAGACACACACGCAGACACATACACACACATAGGGGTCAAACTTATGACATCCCTCTTTTTTGATCGGGGGTTAAAATAAACTTACAGACTTGGGGTCCATTGAGCATCGCCCCTAAAAGCAGCCACCACTATGCCTTTGAGCTGAGAATCGTAGCGCGAAACTGGGGCCTTAGCCTGTAACACAATGGTGCTAAAATGGGCTCCCAGTTGACGGCTTCAATTACGAATTATTAATGCTGTCGGTCCTTTTAATATTTTTGTAGTACAGCAAAGAATATTCCGATTCTAATTCTAGAGGATTAGTTCGCTGGTTGTAGGAGAAAAACGAGGAAACCCCGGTTTTGACCTCTCACTGAGACGCCATCGACACGCCATTGCGTTACAGGCTAAAGCCCTTGTTTGCCGCTTCGGAAGTAATTGTTTCGAGAAATTTTCATCGAAAACCACATTTTGGGGAGTTTTCGAGCGACCTATTGTTGCATTTCGTGAGTTATTCGGGCTGTTTTATTAGCTTCATCTCTCTGACAAAACTGTTAGAGACAGTCTCTAGTTCAACAGGGTGCACTCTAAGTCTATAGCGGAACTTTAAGTAGGCTGTCTACTGATCACTACAAACAACTTTTACCAGGTGGCGAAAAATATGGAGCGAAAAAAATATCAGCTGTTTCATACATTTGGCGCAGTACTCAGTCGACCTCTTGTATGCAACAGCTGTTATTTTTTTCGCTCCATTTTTTTCGCCACCTGGTAAAAGTTGTTTGTAGTGATCAGTAGACAGCCTACTTAAAGTTAGCTATCGACTTAGAGTGCACCCTGTAGTATACAGTAAGGCCTTTACGGGCACCACAAGTAATTTTTAGTGGTTCGCCCCGAACTATAAACTCGCGACCTCATATCTCGGCAACCCCTCGACCGATTTGGCTCATGTTCGAACTTAAAAATTATTTTAATTTGATTCACCCGCCTACTAAATTTCATAACGATCCGCTCAAGTTATCGTCGTATACATAAACACATACCCACATACATGCATACATACATACATACAAACATACAAACGCCGGATTGTTCCAGTAGACTCGGAGAACTTCTCTCGCTTCGCTCGCTCATTCAATTAAAAATTACTTGACAAAACTGTAATTCAGTCTTATTTACACTGGAAAGGGTCTCCAATTTCGAACAACTTTTGTTCTACGACTGCTGAAATCGAAATTTTATTGTTCCTAGATTTATAATTGAATCGGTGATTGCAGAAAGGGCATTAGTGCATATTTAGACGCATCGAAGATTTGTTCTTCGGAATATTCCATAAACTTCAATTTCAAAAGTTCACTCCCAAGAACTTATGCCCTTTCTGTAATAATCGATTCTATTTTTTTTAACAAAAAAAAGTCGCGTTATGGTACAGCGCCACTATTATGTAAAAAAACACCCAACCGTCGAGCGTAACAACACTCGAAAATAGCCCTTATTGAAATGAACAATCTTTTATTTGACATTTAAAAACGGTTATTTTTACGGTGGATATTTTAGCTAATACGGGGGCAGAGTAGATGCACGAAAGCGCGCCACGCAGGCAGCATTGAAATGGTCAAGTGCAGACTTTTAAAGTTTAAGAAACGTCCAGTTATTATAAAGTATCGAGCTTTGCGAAAAGTCGTAGAACAAAAGTTGTTGGAAATCACATTTAAACGTTGACCTGTTTCAGAAATAAAGCTATTTAAAAATTACCCTGTACATAGGAGTAATTTGCAACTCACACATTCCGCTTATGTGTACTTTTTGAGACACCCTGTATAACTCCGTTTGAAATTTTAAAGAGATTAATTAGCATTATGCAACAAGAGGTACACCAATGAAAAAAAACATAATAATAATATATTCTATTCGGAAGTGTTTTTTGCTAAAAACGAGCCGTTAAAGGAAAATCCCAAGGCTTGACTATTTTTAGGACCTAAGGCCTAGATCCCAGATCCTAGAGACTACAACAAAATCCCGCGACCGCCAAAAACGGCCAATTTAAAAAATTGTTAAGCCGTCAGTTTCATGTTGATATCCATAACAGCTTGCAAGATACCTATTTTCGCTAAAAAAAAAGCGCGCCGCCTATTTTTTTTCAGCGATAATATCTTTAAAACGTTCATGACTGTTAATACGAAACTGACTGTGTTAGATAGTCCTCACCTAATTCTAATGTTATAATAATATAATGACTGCGTGCTTTTTCGATTCGTTTAGTGTATCTGATATAGGAATTGGGCGTGGGCTATTCACGGCGCCTTAAGCCTAGGATTCGGCGATAAAAGATTTTATTCGTAAGATTTTAACAAAAAACGCATCCAAAAAGAAGAAAATAAATTTTTTTTTTCATTGGCGGCGCTAGTTGTGCCTAGGTTTGGGCCTTAAAGGCTCGTTTTTAACAAAAAAAAAAGTATCCAAAGAGAATATTAAGATTTCTTTTTCACTGGTGGCGGCGCTAGTGTACCATGCCCATCACCCTGATAGTGCTAGTCCAAGCGCCGATGTTTTTTTTTTGCTGCTTATTTCACGCTTGCCCGGGCTTAGAGCGCTAAGTGGGGCATAGTATTAGTTTGACGCTGAATTTAAAAGAAAGAGCAACTTTTTCGCCTTCAAAATGTTTTTTTTTTTTTATTTTGTCGGGTAAGATAATTGTCTGAAAAAAGGGACATGCACCTAATACAGTGCAATTTTAAAACTGTCCATACTACTAAGGTGGGCAAAGGCTTTCCAGGGTGTTACTCCTTAAATACTTTTCTACCATAATAAATAGTTATTTTCATCACCCAGGCTCGGAAAGTATGATGTTGCAATAAACATACGATCGTGGAAAATCTTATTTTAAACTTCCATTTTTGCGGGCACCGAAATTTTAGCCCGATGACCTATGGTGTATAAAAAGAACTTCTTTGACTCATCTGAAAGCAAAGAAGAAGGAAACTCTATTCACTAACCTTTATGTACCTAGTTTTCTATAGTTTTTCTTGCGTCTCACATAATCTTTTCCTCGCTCAGAGAGATGAAAAGCTGTGTGTTTCGCACGGATGCAAATAGTTATTTGTTACGCGAGAATGCAAAATTATTGTTTGCGGCGAGTGCTTGTATTCAGAAGCACGAGGCGCAAATAATATTGCGTGCGAGATTTGAACCTGGGAAAGGTGCGGGCGTGTATCTATTGTTTATATGAAAGTTGCGCAAATTGTAGCATGCCACATCTTTACTATAAGAATAAGATAAAATGTTATTTAATGTGCACACACCAATAAAAATAAAGGCAGGAAAAGATAAGTAACTAAAACGGTAAGGAACTTACTATGGTTAATAGGAAACCAAACAAAGTTTTTTTTTTAATAAGTAAGTAACCGAATTCTTACCACGATGTGGTTTTTATATCGATTTAACGGTTTCAATTACTTTTATTTTGTCGGAATAGCCAACGATATTGTTTTTATTTTGTGCACCCGATCACGTCTGAAAATAAATACCAAAGCTTCAAAAGTAAATATTAAAAATCCGCTGGTGCTTAATACCACTAAGCAAGTGAGCGAAACTAGAACTAAATAAATCACTCCATTCAACCACTTAGCAATTCATTAGTGAACACGATACTTTTAACTCTCCCGCTCTCGAGTGTAAAGGGAAAAATACGATGTCCAGGGAGGTCCGCACTGGCAACAGCTCGAATGAATTAAACTTAAGAATCCCCTGGAGCTCTGCAGCCCTCTCGCTCGCACTTTTCAACATTGATTGTAAGAGAATTGAGAATGATTCAACTTAGGACGATAAAATATACTTGCAGAAATAGATAATAAAGCTATCGACATCTGGACAAACTTTTGATTTTATATTCCTAGTAATGAAAAAAATAATAATCACTGAACAGTAATATCTTTTCTATTAACAAGAAATGTGAAATTAAAAGTGTGTCCACATGTCGATAGCTTTATTATCTATGTCTGGAACTATATTTTATCGTCTAAAGTTGAATTATTAAATTACAATCAATTAAAATGTTGTGCGAGCGAGACGGCTGCAGAGCTCCAGGGCCCTCTTAAGGTTGAACGATAGCAGCAGGCCGGAAATTCATTTTATTTTACAGTTTTTTAAATTTTTAAACTAAACTGAGCTATTTTTGTTAAGCGATTTATCGTTCACGGCAATAAAATAGAATTATTTTCATTATAGTAAACCACAGAACGACAATAATTCAGCCAATTCGGTACGCAAAGTTTTTTGTTCGAAAGTCCGTTATTGGCTTAATCTTATCTTTAGACAATATTGAGAAACTAATTACAATATATTTTATTTTGGTTCAGTAGTTTGGATTTTACAACGTTTCAAAGATACGGTTTTATGACCTTCACGCGACGGTCTGCATACTGTTGGCGGTCATAGGAACAAAACATTTTAGCGCATAAAAATAAAACTACTGGACCAAAATAAAAAATATTTAAATTAGTTTCTCAATATTGTCTAAAGATAAGTTTAAGCTAATAACGGACTTTCGAACAAAAAACTTTGCGTACCCAATTATGTGTTCCGGTCATCAACAAGTTTTTTGGGCAATGCCACTGCTTTGTCAACCAGAACACATACAATGGGCTGAATTATTGTTTTTCTTTTGTTTAATATAATGAGAAGAAAAATTTGTCTTTGTTGCCAAATTAAAGAAGTTTAATAATAATAATAAATTAAGTATTGTTGTAGTCCAACGGTGCTAGCCACCTTGTGACACGCAATTTAATTTCCCGGCTAAGCGGCACACTGCATTGACCTGTTAGGACGATAACCTTTCAAGAGTGAATAAAAAGGGAAAACTAAATCGCTCTTAAAGTAATTAAATGTATTGAAGTTCTGCTTTGGGTTTAACAAATGTTAAGAATATAGATAATGCTTAGTACAACCACATACAATTGCCAGCAAGCTACCAAATTGGGTCAAATTCTAGTTTTTGGATGTTTTTAAACTCATCCTTGACATCTCAATCTTGGTCTTAAGGTCAGTATTGGTCAGAACCTAGATCCTAAAACCAAAGACCACAAATCTGTCAGTTCTCAAAAAAGGCATTTAAAGAAGTTCATCATCATCATCATCAGCCAGTTAACACCCACTGCTGAGTCTCTTCATGCTCACGCCACCTGTCACGATCCTGCGCTATTTTGCGAACCACTGTTTTCCGGCTACTTTGGCTACCTATGTCGTCGGACTATCTGGCTGGTGGTCTGCCAACCGTTCTCTTCCCCTCTCGGGGTCGCCATTCCGCAATCGACTTTGTTCATCTGCCATCGGTTCACAAGACAGCACGTCGACGCTTACACGCTAGCACTCTACTCGGTTACGTTACGGGCGACTTTACAACAAAAGTGTACACTCTGACGTGCTGTCGTGTGTACGTCTCGCCAGGGGTGTCCTGCCCACTTTCACTTCAAAGAAGTTATGCGTTAAAAAAGTTAGGTGCCGCTAGTCACTCTACCATTTATTAGTGCAGATTTTTCTTTATCACCTTCGAACGTCTCTTTCCAAAACGTAAATTATACGGCCCATGGTACGATGTTGACTTTACAATGTGCCTAATGTTTATTTTATTACAACGGCCTCTCCATGTGAGCAGGAAATGAAAAACAACTTAACACCCCATTTTATCGGGGTAGGGTCCAAGCTACGGGCGAACAGAAAAGGGCGCACTTTTGTAACAGTGATTTTTTTTAACAATTTATATTTATAGAATAAACCTTACTTGCTTTCATAGTAGACCCCTTTTATTTATTTTTTTCAATTTTGTTTTACGTAGAGATATTATTAAGACTAAATGGCTTAGTCACACTGAAAGTTATACACTAGAAAGGTAATCCTATGAGGTAGTGACCACCTCTGGTGTCAGAGTGTTTAGGCCGTCCAAAGGGCCTCTGACATAGCTAAACTATTTTGATTAATTAATAACAAACGGGAGTAATATTTTTTTATTTATTGTGAGCTACTTTTTTTTTACTTTTTCTTTTAAGCACACCAAGCTTCCACCACTAACCTAGTCGAAGTGATCCGTTGTTGCAGTTGATCCGGTAATTTTTTTTTTTTAAATGTTGCACTTGTTGAATTTAGAGTACCTGGTGAAAAGTAAGTTAACTTTTACAATCGATTAGATTTTTGATCGAAGTCCATCCATCCATTCAGTCGGTTCCTCAATGCTGAGGATCGTGACTGAAGGATCGTCATTGAAGGTGGTGGAGGGTAGAGTTCTCCATTGCGCTCTATCACTCGCGATGTGGGTCAGTTCGTGCAGGTGTTTTTGCGTGTTTTTGGTTATAATATCCGTCCATCTAGCGGGTGGTCTGCTTGGAGCTCTCTTTCCCTCCACCTTTCACCTTTCCATTTGATAGAAGATACCTACTTAAAAACGAAACCAGGATAGAACAATAAAACCAGGATCACCCGGATACTTAACAATGATACCAGGATCTCATGGCTTGTACCACACCCAAATTTCACTACGCTTTTATGGGCGGTAATAAAGGAAATCGAACATATTTCTCGCTAAATAGCTTCTATTTAGGTGTTTTTTGGCGTCGATCCGTATTTTATGAAGCTGTTCTATTATTAGGCGGAAGATTATTAATACTCGGGGTATTTTTTCGACCCTAAAACCGATTAATAGAAACCTCCACTGTAATAGAATGTGATATTCATAAGATTTACCAAGCATTGCGGATGACTGCGGAGTTGACGTGATTGACAACTTCGCGCACTTGTTGAATAGTTGATGTTTGTGTGATCCGATTGTTTATACTGTGAGTTTGAGGGTTATACTTTAAGGGTTATCCTTTCTTATAAGTACACTAATTTATTTTGATAAAGTAACTTAACTTTGCCCAGAAAGGAATCTAATTCTACTTTATAATTAGGCTCTCAAATTCTAGTCACAAAATTCAGGAATCTACCAGTGGAAAGGTCTTTTAATCCGTATGTCCTAACTGGTGTAAGGCTTTTCGTAATATTTACAAACATTCCTTATTTGGTTTCTATAGTGGAATTTTTCCTCTATTTTTTTACAAAATAAGAATACAAAATAAGAAACAGCGATCAATATAAAACGAAATCAACGATACAATTCCACAGACAGACACACAGATACACACTTTAAACTTATAACACCCCTCTTTTTGCATCGGGGGTTACTAAAAACTACAAAAAATTCTGGAATCTTCGTAGAAGTGAGGTTTGTCCCACTTAGGTCGCCTTCTGATACATCCAGGCAGGCAGGTAGTAGGTAAAGGCAACCTTTTGTGGTCTTCAAAAGGGTACTTCGTTATTTATTCTTATAGCGCACAACCACAAACGACCCTGCCCTTTGGACTAATTAAAAGGGTCCAGTTATTTCATATTCCGCACTTTGTAACTTTGAACTTTGTTAATTTCGTTTGAAATTCGAATGCGCCGCTTTGAAGGCTCTTTTTGGCGCGCAAATTAAATTGTTTTTGTTTTTCTTGGTTTTTTTTTTCGGTGGTAGAAGAGTTGAAATAGCCAATTTCCTTTTTGGTTCCTAAGTTTTCGGGGCCATAAGATTTTCTTTTAAATACTTTGAATGTGTTAGCTTTTGGAAATGGAAAAAAAATCATATTTTCTTTTTGGATGCGTTTTTTGCTAAAAACGAAATGTCAGGTACTCAACGCGAGGCTTAACTATTTTTAGGACCTAAGGTTTAGATTCCGCTAGTTTTTCCTACTTGAATTTGACATTGACATTAGGAAAGGTCTCAAGTCGGTGATTTTGTTTTCTAAAATCATTTACTTGAGCTGACGACTATTAATGCCACCCTAAGTTTTCTCAGCACACCTTAGGCTGAGTTTGTCATAATAACATTTGCAGTAAAACCGCATTTGGCAATGTCTCTGACAGCTTCGTTACCAAATGAAGAGGGTTCGCCTGACTGCCCTAGATAAGATGGCAGCCCCAGGTGGTCGGACTTATGGCCTAAATAACCACTTGACCTGGTAAATCGTACAATTTACTTTGTTTAATGGTTACCTAATAATAATAAAAATAATAATAATGTCGCTTCCCGCGTCCATCTCTATATACACACGACAACACGTCAGAGTGTACACTTTTGTTGCAAAGTCGCCCGTAACGTAACCGAGTAGAGTGCTAGCGTGTAAGGGTCGACGTGCTGTCGTGTGTACGCTTAGATATCTTTTAGACTACGACACGGATTTCACGTAGTTTCTTCCTGATAGTTTATAGGTAAATACATGCACAAAAAAATTACAAAAAAAACCGACTTCACTGGTGAAAAGATACACTGTTATTTTAAGGTACTGCACTGATTCCGAGTGATCTGCTGCTGTCCGTTGAGGAGTTCCGTTCTCCATCTCCGAAGTTCCTCATCAGATCTTCACCATTGTTTATAGGACCACACGGGAAGTATACCTTTTCAAACGAAAAAATAATCTTCAATATCGGTCCACGTAGAAAAAATTCTGAGGTAATACAAAAAACCGGTTGAATTAAGTAACTTCAAATTTTTTTAAATTGGTTATAAATGTTCGTGCGAAGCCAGTGCGGCTCGCTAGTCCCTCTATCCCACTATCTCATCCCACTATCCCATCCCATCCCATCCCACTATAATTAGGTATATTAATATTATTAATATTATAAATGCGAAAGTTCGTGAGAGAGTGAGTGTGTTACGCTTTCACGCTGAAACCGCTGGACGGATTTGGCTGAAATTTGGAATGGAGACGGCTTAGATACCAGAATAACACATAAGCCACATATTATTATCATGCTTTTACACTTAGGAGCAAAGTAAAACACGTATCCTTTTTTCTGTAGTCCACGCGGACGTAGTCGCGGGCAAACGTTAGTAATTTATAATCGGGAAAGTTTTTATGTATGAGAACTTACGCCTAATGGTTCGAACAAACCACGAACTACTTTACTCGTTTGGTAGCTTCAAAGGAAGAAACAGTTAAGATTAATCAACCTTCGATAGGAGACGGCACTTATTTTATACTGGTACTTCTAGAAGAAGAATGTAATTTTATTGCTATTGGTGAACATGATCTTTTGAAACTTTTCAAAGCAAGTTTTAAATCGCCTCATATTATACGAAAATCGTGCGCTAAAAATCATACGATGAAAACTAGCTCCCTGCAGAGCCAATGCTCTTCCTTCGGATGAAATTCCAATGGTCCGTCCACGCTCTAATAGAAAGCCAAACGGGTAGAAACTAGAAATACATTGATGGTGGACTCGACTCGACAACTTTTCATTCACGGACCGCGTCGTATCTCCCCCTCTGTATTTTGATGTCAAACGAAGTCGCGTCTCGAAATCGCACTCCGGGATTTCGCTGCGGACAAGACCTCGGCAGGCAAAAAGTACTGAAATTGAGACCTAGCTAGAACGGGGCGCACAAGTGTGCTAGGCAACCATCGTATGTGATGAGCCATTGTGTTCTTTATAACGCGCAGAATGCTGTTGTAATTAATACTTAGATAAAAAGTAAGATGTACAATTGTACATGTCCCACTTGCTGGGCAAAGGCCTTCTCTCAGAGAGAGAGTACCTAATACTTAGATATTAGATATTTTTCTCTTCTTTTCCATCCACCCGCTAGTAACTGTCAAAAGATGATTAGCAACTGCCAGAAGATGACTTTTTTTTACAGATCGACTTCTAGGGTAATTCATTATTGTGACCCCACACTAGGCGGTGGGCCGGGGTGCTTAAGAGGCCCCTGTAGGACCGTGGGAACTCGGCGATGGCCAAGCGCGTGAAACACTGTTTTCTATAGCTGTTTCACCCAGAGCGAGACGGGGCGCGGGACAAGTGAGAGGCAATGCGGCTGTATGAATCTACTTGTGTGCGTGTCCTTTCGCGAGTATCTAGTTGTAGTTGTAATGTAATTGATCTATTTTTACAAAATGTTTTCGTAGTTCAGCTGCCATTTCTACATATTATTAGCTCTTTTAAAAATCTTTTTTTTCTGACAAGTACAATACATTATTGATGTTCCCAAGGTAGTTAGACTCCAATAGACAATGTAATAATGTAAGTAAATAACATCTGAAAGTAACCCCTTTTTCAGTGCGAAAAACACATAGCTCTAATTTATTTCAGGTTTTTTTTTTATTAGAAAAACTATGTATAAACCTCCGTATTGGTAATTTACTGATATATGATATGATATACCAAGTTTCAGCAAAATCCAGCCTGTAGTTAAGAAATTAAACCTGAACTACGTTTGTATGGGAAAATGGTGCTCTTGCGCCCTCTTAACACAAATCAACAATTTACAGGTGGCGTGTTTTCACATTTCCTAACCAATCCTACTATCCTACTAATATTATATTTGTGAAAGTTTGTAAGTGTGGATGGATGGATGGATGTTTGTTACTCTTTCACGCTGAAACGGCTGAACGGATTTGTATGAAATTTGGAATAGAGATAGCTTAGACATCAGAATAACACATAGGCTACATATTATCACGCTTTTTCACCTAGGAGCAAAGTAAAGCATAGATCCTTTTTCTGCTAAAACGGCTGAACGGATTTGGATGAAATTTGGAATAGAGATAGCTTAGACATCAGAATAACACATAGGCTACATATTATCACGCTTTTACACTTACGAGCAAAGTAAAGCATATATCCTTTTTCTGCTGAAATGGCTGAACGGATTGGGATGAAATTTGGAATAGAGATAGTTTAGACATCAGAATAACACAAAGGCTACATATTATCACGCTTTTCAACTTAGGTGCAAAGTAAAGCTTGTATCCTTTTTCTGCTGAATCGGCTGAACAGATTTGGATGAAATTAATTTGGAATAGAGATAGCTTAGACATTAAAATAACACAGGCTACATATTATCACGCTTTTACACTTAGGAGCAAAGTAAATCATATATCCTTTTTCTGTAGTCCACGCGGACGAAGTCGCGGGCAAAAGCTAGTTATAAATTATTTTATTAATGCTATATTTTAGTTTTCAATAAGCACCTGTGTTTGTTAATGGCTTATAAAATAACAACGAAGGATAAATAGTTCAGAAATTGTAGAAATGGTAACGGCCTGATGGTTGTAGGAACGCTCCTTTCGGAGTTAGAAATAATATTTGTAGTGTGCAGCTTGACACCGGTCCTTTGATGGCGGCCACCCACTGAAACTGAAACTGTGTCCGACTGCGCTAGTCTATAGCAGTGCTCTCAAAGAGTACAGGGACGAATTTAGAGGCAAGTTTTTAAAGTGAAATCGCCTTATAGGAACATAAGATTTTGGTATGACTGTCTAGCACTTTATTATTTTCAAAATGTTTCTGAATTATATTATATAAAGCTACAAAACGGTGACGGATTGATTAACGATATATACGTTTTCTTGGAAACGGTAAGATTTATCGAAAAATTTTGTACGAGAGAAATTTAGAGAAGTATCGAATTACCGCCATCCTATGAATTAGATTTTTAAATTTCAAATTTGGAACGTTGGCCGCCATTTTTAACTTTTTTGTTTACCGGCCGATTTGGTTCAAATTTGGAATAGACATGTATCTTTGCATCTACCTTCATATAATTTTGAGATTTTTTCGAAATTTGAAATTTCCCCAAACAAAATTTGGAAAAAACCGTTTGTATGGGAAAACAGCCTCTGGGAAAAAAAGTCCCCAGCCATGAGGGAAAGAGATAGCGCTACCGATATAGCGGCGATAAAGAGTCGAGATACGCCTCTACAAGAAATAACCTACACCTCATGACATTTCAAGATGGCGGCCGAAATATAGCTGTCAAAAGTTGTCAAATTTTGTATGAAAATCCGCCCCTATACAAAACGTATGAAAGCGACGCTTTGTAGTCGGAACCGCATGAGAAATGTGCCTTTTCTACCCGACCGAAGGTAAATAACGCTTTTGTTTTGAGTTCAGAGGCGGAGGCCGAAGGCCGACGCCGTATGAAATTTTGCGAGGCCGAAGGCCGAGCTCCGTTTAACGAGGCCGCAGGCCGAGTCCCGCGGAGAGCGAAGCTCGGAGCGGGCCCAACTCTCAAGCCCGACGGTCCTATCCGCGAGGCCGAAGGCCTCGCCGCACAAATTTACTGCGAGGCCGAAGGCCGAGCCGAGTCGAGCGAGGCCAACGGCCGAGCCCCGCGTTGAGCGAAGCTCAGAGCGGCTCACCCACCCTCCCACGCATCGTCCAACCCCCCCGCGAGGCCGAAGGCCGAGCGGTCGCTCTTGCTCGGCGAAGCGAAGCGAAGCCGAGCCGGGGGTTGGCACGCGTAGCGTGCAGGGGGCGTAGCCACCTAGTCTATATATATAAAAATGATTCGCCGTGCATTAGTCTCGCTAAAACTAAGAAACGGCTTGACCAATTTGCATATTTACTGTTTTGTTTAGTTCACCATAGTTCAGGGTAGGTTTAAAAGCAAAGAAATATGGGAAAAGTTAAAGGATTAGCTGAAAAACGGAAACAATAAAAATTGGTCATTTTGTAATGGAATCGCCATTTTTGACGCGGAGAGTCAAACTATTTCAGGTGATACGAAGTTCACCGGGTCAGCTATACTTTATACAGGGCAATTTTTAAATAGCTTTATTCCTCAGACACCTAAATGTGATTTCCAATAACTTTTGTTCTACGACTTTTGTGAAAGCGCAATTATTTTTTCATAAGAAAATCTTTTATTTTATTTTTATTATTTTAAATTGCAATAGGAGAGGCTGGAAAGTTGGTAGAGAGTGGAGAAGCACGAAAGCGCGCCGCCCAGGCGCTGGAATAGTAGAAAATGCTCAATTTTAAAGAATAAGAAACGTTCCCTAGTTCCGTAGTTTTGGTCGTATGGATCTGGATCAACTTAGGGAAGACGCGCTGAGTACCGACTGGTCTGTGGTGGCTGGTGCAGGTACTGTCGATCATCAGATTGCCATTTTCAATACTCTACTCACTGGCCTTTATGATGTTCACGCACCAGTTAGAGCAGTTAAGATTCGTCACCTGCCTGCACCTTGGCTGACAGATGATATCAGATCTGCCATGCACAAGAAGTCAGCTGCCAAATGTAGATACAAGATGAAGCCAACCGACCACAATAAGAACCGCTACCTATATCTGAGAAATTACTGTAATAAGGTGTGTAGGGATGCACAACGACGCCATATTCATGAATCTGTTGAAAACGGTGACCCAGCAAAGGTCTGGAAATTTCTTAAATCCTTAGGAGTTGGAAAACCACGTCAAGACCCAATTTCTAACGACCTCGATGTCAACTCTCTCAATAGTCATTTCTCTTCTGCTTCCCACTTCGATGGAACTATTAAAACTAACACATTGAACAATCTTTCAGCAATTCCAGCTCCTGATTTTTCTCCTTTCTGTCTAAGTCAATTCTCGGATTGTGATGTTAAGAAGAGCATAGTATCAATTACTTCCAGCGCTGTAGGGACTGATGGCATCAGCCGAAAAATGATAATTCCCATCATTGATGTAGTTGTTCCTATTATTACAGGAATATTGAACACATCAATTCAGTCTGGTGCCTTCCCGTCTGCTTGGAAGGAAGCCCAAGTGACCCCGTTGCCCAAAAAACCGAATCCTTCCTCGTTTTCCGACTATCGACCCATTTCCATCCTTCCATTCCTTTCCAAAGTCCTTGAACGTTTGATCCATCAACAACTTAGTTTATTCCTTAACAAAAATCGCCTCCTCAACCCACATCAATCTGGTTTTCGTCCGGGACATAGCACAGTTACTGCACTTGTTAAAATCACAGTCGACATAAGAACAGGGATGGATATCGGCCAAGTCACCATTCTCACGCTACTAGACTTCAGCAATGCATTTAATATGGTGGATTTCGACATCTTACTAGGAATACTGTGTTCTCTTAACATATCTCCAACGGTAATTGACTTCTTTCGTAGTTACTTGCGTGGGCGTCGGCAACGTATTCGTATTGATGAAACTCTCTCTGATTGGTGCGATACTACAGCCGGTGTCCCGCAAGGTGGCGTGTTGTCTCCTCTCCTCTTCGCAATTTTCATAAACGGCATCTCCAAAAATATTACTTCTTCCTACCACCTTTATGCAGACGATCTCCAGATTTATTCACATAGTCCTGTGGATAGGTTGCCCTTGGCTATTACTGAAACAAATGCGGATCTTGATAGAATTTCAGAATGGAGTAGATCTTATGGCTTGAAGGTTAATCCCTCCAAGACACAAGTTATCGTGGTTGGCAGTCCAAGAATAGTTTGTAAAGTTGATTGGGAGCACCTTCCTCAAGTTCAATTCGACGGTGTAGTAATCCCATACAGTGAGAGGGTGAAGAACTTGGGGGTCATGATCGACAGGTGTCTGTCCTGGGTACCACAGCTAACGGAGGTGAGCCGGAAAATATTCGCTTCAGCGGCTTCTCTGAGGAGGTTGCAGAATTTCCTACCAACAGCAACCAAAATTGCGCTTGCCCAATCTCTGTTGCTTCCTATCCTCGACTACGCTGATGCCAGCTATCTTGACTTAACCCAAGAGCAACTTAATAAGCTTGAGCGCCTCCAAAATGTTGCTATAAGGTTCTTATTTGGTCTTCGCAAATATGACCACGTCTCCGAGTATCGCGCTAAGCTCAAGTGGCTCCCCATCCGCTTCCGCAGGAATGCTCACCTTCTATCTCTTCTTTACTCTGTATTGTTCAATCCTGCCGCCCCCGCTTATCTCAAACAGCGTTTTATATTTCTTAAGGATGTCTACAGCCGGACTCTGCGATCAGCTCAAAGCCTGACACTGTCGGCACCAACTCATACCACAAGCTTCTTCGCCAACTCATTCACAATCACAGCTGTCCGGCTGTGGAATGACTTACCGCTACCTATAAGGCGCTCTCCATCCCCAACCTTTCTCTGCAGTAGTTATTCTAACTATCTGAGTATATTATGTTTTTTCCTTAGGTAATACGTAGTTAATTCCTTTCTCACTTTAAGCTATACGTATAAGTAATATATTATTTATGTTTATGTGTATGTACAATATTAAACTTATATATTTATATTTTATATTTGTGTTTGATCTATGTATGTTTATGATTACTTCTAAGTAGTGTCTTTTTTTTGTCATCAATTAGAATATTTATAATTGCACCGACTACCCGTCTCTCATCTCTTTAGCAGTTTCTCCGTCAGTGGTTGCCTGGAAGAGATTGCTGTTAGCAATAAGGCCGCCGATTTGTACCATTAATGTATTAATAATGTCTGTCCATAAAATGTTTTCTAGTACAATAAAGAATATTCTAATCTAATCTAATCCCTAAATAAAAAGTATCAAGCTTTTCGATAAGTCGTAGAACCAAAGTTGTTTGAAATCATAATTAAAAAGTCGACTTGGTTCAGGAAAAATGCTATTTAAAATGAGTTTTTCTAAATACGCCCCTGCTCATATCCTGTTAGAAACATGGTGCGTCTAGGCGCACTCTGCGGTGTGTTTCCAGATACCGGACTGAAGAGGAACACTCAATACACCTACTCAGATATATTAGTTAGATATGCAGTTAAAGGGACATTGCCGGAAAGTCCCTTAAGGGTGGACGATAGTAACGTGGCGGGACAAATTTAAATTTTTCATCGTTTTTCACATTTCGTAGCTAAACTGAGCAATTTTTGTTCAGCGATTTTTCGTTCGCGGCAATAACATAGTATTCTTTTCATTATTTTAAACAACAGAAAAATAATTCTGCCGATTATGTGTTGTTGTTTACAATAATGAAAAGAATACTATGTTATTGCCGAGAACGAAAAATCGCTGAACAAAAATAGCTCAGCTTAGCTACAAAATATAAAACACTGTGAAAATTTTGAATTTCCCGCCACGCTGCTATCTTCCAGCCTTAAGCAAAAAATCCGGATTTTATTGTGCATTTCGCAAATAAATGAAAGAGTTTGTGAGTGTTTATTATGCTTTCACGCTGAAACGTCAAAACTGAGATTGGCTATTTGGAACTAATCTCAGAATCACCAGTGCAAAAAAATATTTTTTTAAAATTATAATAATAATGTGTGTACATAAAATGTATCGAATTATTGTATGGAACAACAGTTTTTTTTTTCAGATTTTGGCGCTAGCCCAGTTGCATGTATTGATGACTTCAGTGATTCCTTTCAGTATGAAATGACCTTTTCTTAACACGCTGTACAGTGGAACTTCGATAAATTGCAACTGCAGTTTTCTCAAGTGTAGCGTCATAAATATTTCCACCAAACTAAACTAACCAAGTCGACATAAATGAGGCCATATTTCTCCACCTCGATCCACATTACTACCATACTAGCTAAAACGCTGAAAAATGTGCTTTCCACGGATTTATGCACCATGCAAAACGTACCTACGCACAAGCAGCTTAAGTCACACTAATATAAAAAAAACTTGAACGTTTGTACATTTTTTTTGTATACTTGGTGTTTCGAAAGGTCCTATGACACTGAACGGGGACATCGACGACTCTAAACATTTTATCTTTATCTTTATCTTTGACAGGTAGAATCAGGAGGAGTGCATGAAATTTGACGCGCGACAGATTAAAAAACGCTGTCACATTTTTGAAAAAAAAAAGTCTGGGTGGACGAAGTCGCGGGCAAGGGCTAGTAAATAATAATACGGACTAAAGCTAGCGGCTGAGTTGCACTTGACTTATGTGTAAGTAACACTGCTTGTATTTTTCACGTTTATACTTTAAGCCCTGACCACACTGCACCCATAGTGAGGCATGGCTTCGATGCCTCAAGCACATTGCTTGAGAGGTTTTTGACACATCAGCACAAAGCCTTCTACATTTTTCACCTAGGTGGTTCGCCAACCGCGATTCTACCCGTTTCAAATACAATAAAGACGCGTTTTTATCGGTCGATGCGTTATTACGATATCTGTTTTCAGTACATTTTGTATTAGACACTGCTGCGATAATAACGCAATGGCCTTCGTAATACAAAATGTACTGAAAACAAAGATTTCGTAATAATGCATCCGGTATTATCGACCGATAAAATGCGCCTGGAGAGCATTAAGGGTAGACGATAGCAAGGTGGCGGGAAATTCAAAATTTTCACAGACTTTTACATTTTGTAGCTAAACTGAACTATTTTTGTTCAGCGATTTTTCGTTCGCGAGAATAAAACCGTATTCTTTTCATTATTGTAAACAACAGAACAACAATAATTCAGCCGATTATGTGTTCTGGTCTACGAAGCAGGTGGTACTGCCCAAAAAACTTGTCGTAGACCAGAACACATAATCGGCTGAATTATTGTTGTTCTGTTGTTTACAATAATGAAAAGAATACGGTTTTATTCTCGCGAACGAAAAATCGCTGAACAAAAATAGCTCAGTTTAGCTACAAAATGTAAAAAAACTGTGAAAATTTTGAATTTCCCGCCACATTACTATCTTCCAGCCTTACTGTGTGAATATCCAGATTCATTAAAAGTGAATATCTCATTACGTATCAATGTTTAGTGAGGAATTGAAGCGTATACCTCGTAGAGTGTGGTACCTTTAGGTACGTGTTACAAAGCTTTATTTCACGTTGAAGGAAAATAGTCCACAAAGAGTTGGAAATAAGAGTGCTTTGTAGGCAATAGCCAAGAAGGTTTGTAGCGACGAAATTATTTATGAGTGTGGCAGGTTTCAATTACGGACTTTGACAAGTCACTCTGCATTGTTTATTGATTCGTTTTCGTTGATTTTCGAGTCGAGGGAATATTTTGTGCTTTTCATTTCTTTGATATACCTGTCATATTGCGTGTCTATACAGGGTGGCCCAAACATAGACGTCAAGCGAGAAAATCTAGATAGCTGACACCGAGGGCTACCCGAATCACCCCCATGTATGTTCAGCCATTTTTTGTCGTTTAGAAGTTATGAGGCTTTTAAGGTTTTTTTGAAAAAAATTACCTAGCATTCGATTTTATTTTGTAACTTTTTTTTCTTTCGTCTTTTCAGCACATTTTTTTATTCTTTAGAGTCTCAGATAAATTATCTATCACCAAAAAAATAATGATCAGCTATGGACTTTTAAAAGATACCGCAATTATGATCCAAAGTCCAAAAATTTTGTTTTCGTGAAAACATCACTGAAATAGTTAGTATGGGGAAAAAAATAAGTAGAGGTCTGAAGGACTTTTTATTGATTTCAAAAACTTTCCCAAAGCCTCATTCTTCAGAATAATACAAAAAACCTGTCACTTTATGGGACTTTTATTTAAGTAATTTGTGATCAAAGTCGAAAGACTGGAGTTGGGAGAAATTTTATTTCAATCGATTTTCATTTATTTTGGTCGATTCGGACAAAAAACATTGCGGATCGGCTTAAAATCATCTGTCAGTAGGATCTGCATTAGAAATTCACGAAAAAATAAAAAAATAAAGTCATTTAATTTTCAGACTTTTTTTATTTTTTTTCTTTAAATTTATTTTTTCTTCATGTTTTGTAAGTAAATTCGATAATAAAATAATTTAAAATTCAAATAATGAAAAAAAAAATAACAAAAAAAAAGAAAAATATTTTATGGTATTTTTTTTATTTTTTTCGTGAATTTCCTATGCAGACCGTGCTGACAGGCAATATTAAGCCTACCTGCAATGTTATTTGTCCGAATCAACCAAAATAAATGAAAATCGATTGGAATAAAATTTCTTCCAACTCCAGTTTTTCGACTTTGATCGCAAATTACTTGAATAAAAGTCCTATAAAGTGACAGGTTTTTTGTATTATTCTAAAGAATAAGACTTTGGGAAAGTTTTTAAAATCAATAAAAAGTCCTTCAGACCTCTACTTATTTTTTTCCCCATACTAACTATTTCAGTGATGATTTCACGAAAACAACATTTTTGGACTTTGGATCAAAATTGCGGTATCTTCTAAAAGTCCATAGCTGATCATTATTTTTTTGGTGATAGATAATTTATCTGAGACTCTAAAGAATAAAAAAATGTGCTGAAAAGACGAAAGAAAAAAAAGTTATAAAATAAAATCGAATGCTAGGTATTTTTTTCAAAAAAACCTTAAAAGCCTCATAACTTCTAAACGACAAAAAATGGCTGAACATACATGGGGGTGATTCGGGTAGCCCTTGGTGTCAGCTGTCTAGATTTTCTCGCTTGACGTCTATGTTTGGGCCACCCTGTATATTCTATTAGGTTTAGTTTATTACTTTTTGTGTAGTGTACCTAGTGTTCCTTTTTTTTAATGCAATGTAATGTCTTTTAATATTCCATTCAACCTGAAATTATACGTTATTAAGTACAACAAATTATTAAGTTCCAAATCTCCTACTATCAGATAATTTTCCAAGGAAAATCTAAATCAATACCACAAAAAACTTAGGTTTTCGCATTAAGAGCGATGCCTAACGGGCGTTGTGGCTGCGCTGCGTCGTCGCAACGCAATGATTTCAACGAAGTGAATGCCCCACGAGCGCTGCGTCGGCGTAAACAGATAATGCTATTAAATACTGCGGCCGCTCCGTCGTTTCCACGCAGATCCCTTCCTTCCTCTCCTTGTGCGTTGCGCGTGCGTTGCGATGACGCAGCGCAGCCACAACGCCCGTGTGGCATGTCGTTCAGATTTATATGTAGAACGACGGAGCGTCACCGCTCAGTCGACGCAGCGCTAGCGCAACGCACACACAACGGCCGTGTGGCATCGCTCTTGGGGCAGATGATTTTTACATCATCCAGTGGCACCTTCACTCACACTAGATGGCTGTAGTCAAAATTCGGACGCTGCATTGCCTGGGACATGTTTTACAAGCACCAGGGGCCTTAGCCTGTAACGCAATGGTGCCAAAATGGGCTCCCGGTTGACGGTTTCAATTACGATTTATTAATGCGGTCGGTCCAGTGTCGGCACTTTTAACGTTTTTATAGTACAGCAAGGAATATTATGAGTCTAATTCTGGTTCGCTGGTTGTAGCAGAACAACGAAAAAATCCCAGTTTTGTCCTTCTACCTGGGACGCCATTGATACGCCATTGTGTTACAGGCTAAGGGCCCTGGTCTTTACTATCCACTCACCTTAGACGGCCTAGCCCCACAGGAATTTCTAGTAGCAATGCCACTCGCTAACTTACTGTGGAGCAAAACATCGTAAGGAATCTCGCGGTTTAGTTGCCTGCATGCGTATTGCCATTTGCGATTAATAGTTAGACAATGGCCCGGTTTCTGAATTAAGAAATTCACTAAGCAACTAGGTACTTAAATATCTTTCTCTCTGGCCCGGTTGGCCCGGCCCGTTCTGTCACGCTCTATTGTGAGAAATCTGCAGAGACAGGACGATACTTACCTATTTGCTTAGCTAATTTCTCAATTCAGAAATCGGCAGTCTGCAGTTTTCTCACTAAAGAGCGTGACAGAACGGGCCGGGTATTTACTTAGTGGAATTCTCAATTCAGAAACCGGGCCAATTTCTCCCAACTTTTCCTATAATACTTTAACAAGGCATTCATGAATTACATCCTTATTACATGCACCTTATAGTAGGCGACAGCACGTCAGTGTACACTTTTGTTGTAAAGTCGCCCGTAACGTAACCGAGTAGAGTTCTCGTGTGTAAGGGTCAATGTGCCGTCGTGTGTACAAGGTGTTACAAGAGATCCTAACTATTTTTACATGGTAATACAACCCAATGGTAGGGAAAAAAGGTAAAAATAGTTATTTGTTATGCAAGAATGCAAAATTATTGTTTGCGGCGAGTGCTTGTATTGAATACCGAGCTAGCGAAGGTTTCTAAAATTGAGCCACGAGCGTAGCGAGTGGTTCAAAAAAAGAAACCTGAGCGTAGCGAGGTATTCAGAAGCACGAAACGAAAATAATATTGCATTCGTGCGATACACAAAACTTTTCATCTCACAGAAGCGAGGAAATGACTTTGTTAGCCATGCGGGAAAAACTCTATAGACAACTACTTACAGGCAAAACAGGTGAGTCAAATAAGTTCCTTTTAAAAGCATATTTTATTGTAGTTACGGCTGCCGCACTAAAGTTTTCAGCTTCGTTGGTATTAATACCATTCGTTTTATTAATAATTTCCTGAAGTTTATTTATCCAGACACAAAAATAATGTAAATAAAAGAATGTTTTTTTTCCGGGTGCATTCTGAACTTTTACCATATAAATTTAAAAATTCTAGGCGATAAAAAATGAAATTAGTAATATCGTTTGAAAAAATGTATTTAACAAACCAAAACATAATTATCTATTTTATAAAACAGAAGCGAAGCATTTTTTTTATTTACTGGTATTATATAATAAATATGTGTACAAAATATTGAAAAGACTATAAGAAGAAACCGCGTTTCTGAATGTTCTATTCCGTGACTTTACCTTTTTAAAAGATGCTTATGCACCATTTACATTCACAGTTTTGTATAGAGAATGGGCACGAACAATCATTTTCTCTGAAATACGCGTGTAAACGAACTATGAATGAGGTTTTATTTTCCGTCGGGATTTGGCATCTACTTAAACGGCCAGTGTTTTTTCTTTTTCAAAACCATAGGGCGCGGGAAAGACTGTCCCGGCGTCGCGTTCAAATCTCGAAGCGCACAAAAATGCAGATAGTTTAAATCCGGCCTTTACACGATCGTAAGTTACTAGTAACAGCAAACTTTCCGAGCGTGGGAGATGAAATAGTTATTTGTTATACCAGAATGCAAAATTATTGTTTGCGGCGAGTGCTTGTATTGAATACAGAGCTAGCGAAGGTTTCTAAAATTGAGCCACGAGCGTAGCGAGTGGTTCAAAAAAAGAAACCTGAGCGTAGCGAGGTATTCAGAAGCTCGAGACGTAAATAATATTGCATTCGTGCGAAACACAAAACTTTTCATCTCAAAGAAGCGAGGAAATGATTTTGTTAGCCATGCGTGACAAACCATACACATAGGTAGGTAGGTACCTACATAGAGGTTAGTAAAATGAGTTTCCTTTTTTTTTGCTTCTTCACAAAGAAGTATGTGGCGTTGCCTAGTAACGGGTTGTTGATTACAAAATAATCATGTCTTCTTGAAGTGTCATAAAATCAACAACCCGTTGCTAGGCAACGCTACAAGTTAAAGGAGTTCCTTATAGGAGTTCCTTTTTTTTTATTAGGCCGTCGAGTTCATATTTCGAAGCGCACAAAAATACCAAGTGGTTTAAAAAAGGCTCTTCTACGATCGCATGTTTAAAGTAACAGCCTACTTTGCGAGCATGGGAGATGAAATAGTTATTTGTTATGCATGAATGCAAAATTATTGTTTGCGGCGAGTGCTTGTATTGAATACCGAGCTAGCGAAGGTTTCTAAAATTGAGCCACGAGCGTAGCGAGTGGTTCCTAAAAAGAAACCTGAGCGTAGCGAGGTATTCAGAAGCACGAGACGCAAATAATATTGCATTCGTGCGAAACACAAAACTTTTCATCTCACAGAAGCGAGGAAATCATTTTGTTAGCCAAGCGGGACAAACAAAGTAGACAACTACTTACAGGCAAAACAGGTGAGTCAAATAAGTTCCTTTTAAAAGCATAATTTACTGTAGTTACGGCTGCCGCACTAAAGTTTTCAGCTTCGTTGGTATTAAAACCAATCGTTTTATTAATAATTTCCTGAAGTTTATTTATCCAGACACAAAAATAATGAAAATTAAAAGAATGTTTTTTTTCCGGGTGCATTCTGAACTTTTACCATATAAATTTAAAATTTCTAAAGGTAAAAAGTAAATTCAATTATATCGTTTGAAAAAATGTATTTATCAAACCAACCCATAATTATCTATACTTATAATAAAACTCTAGCGAAGTCAATTCTGTACATTGAATATTTTTAGAAAAAAACTAGCAGGGGTTACTAAGTAAACTATACTGAATCCAAAAATGCAAAAAAAACGGTTTATGTCTGTCTGTCTGTCTGTCTGTCTGTCTGTCTGTCTGTCTGTCTGTCTGTCTGTATGAACACGATAAACGCGAACACCGCTGAATAGTTTTCAACCAAACTTAACATGGTCGTAACTCACGTTTCTGGGAGTAACTTAGGCTATCCGATGTTTAGAATACATTGCGGGTTGCAATTTTAACTTCGTTTTTTGTAAGAAATATTCATAATTTGGATATGGCTTCTTGAGAAGGTATGTTAAGAACGTGATACTGAACATATTTCTGCAAAAAAAAATTCAAAGTCCGACTTTGAACCACATTCTCTCGAAAACCTACATTGCGGGTTGCAATTTTAACTTGATTTTTTGTAAGAAATATCCATAATTTTTATATGGCTTCTTGAGAAGTTATGTTAAGAACGTGATACTGAACCATTTCTGAAAAAAAAAAAAAGTTCGACTTTATTATCTCGGAAACAGTTGATTTCCCAGGCATAGTTCCTTGGGCAAAAATGTACGTTATGATGAGGACTATACGTATACGTGGTCTCCCGCTTTGTTGGCGGTCTTTTAACACTCTGAAAATGTTAGTTCTACAAGCGTAGCATAAGGCCGGGTTAGAGCGTATCTAAGGGTTTAAAACAATAGGTATCTCACTCTTTTGTTTGACGTAGAGCGGGATGGACAGAGCCATAGATACGCTCTAACCCAGCCTTATGATGCTTGCTGGAGGGAATTGTGAGTGGTTTTCGGTGGAGGTCGGACAAAGTTTATCGATGTTAGAAATGTAGTACTGTTGCGTCGCGGTCGAAAAGTTCTGGGTTTGAACCCACGCGAGGTTGAATTTTTTTTTTTGTTTTTTTTTAAATATTTACTCTACTGAGCCCAACTTGATATTAAAAAAATATATTTGGTTTGCCGTAGAGCGGGATAGACAGAGTTATTTGCGGTAGATACGCTCTAACCCAACCTTATGCTTTGCTTGCTGGCTTAGCATGAGAATGGGTAAGACCTTATCTATGGGCTTATAACTTTATCTATCCCACTCTACGTCGAGGGAGATACATAATAAACCCCCATACTTCCCAGGCAATTCTTATGCTAAGCTTCCTGGTATCTTACACGGGCGATACCTAATCTAAACAAAACATATTTTATCATAATTGTATTGTTTAGATTAGGGCACACACACACAGACAGACACACAGACAGGCACACCCTCATAAACACATAAACAGACACACACACAAAGCTATCAAACTTATGACACCCCTCTTTGTTGGTCGGGGGTTAAAAAAACCTTCCTTTTGAGTTTTCCTCCACAGTCGAATTTAAATTAAATGTCAAATGTGTAAAAACGCATACGAAGTCGCGGGCACAACTAGTCTAATTGATAAAACAGAAGCGGAGCATTTTTTTAATGTACTGTAATTACAAATAAATATAGTGTACAAAATATTAAAAAGACTGTAAGAAGAAACCGCGTTTCTGAATGTTCCATTCCGTGACTTTTGATGTCTATGCCTCATTTGCATTCACAGTTTTGTATAGAAAATGGGCACTGTCGTGGAGAGTCGCGTCTAAACGAGGCTCTTCTTTCTGAAGCTTTTATGAAATTATTTGGCATCTAGTGAAACGGCCAGTGTTTTTTCTTTTTCTACATCATGGGGCGTGCAGAACAAGGGCGTTTAAATTTCGAAGCGCACAAAAATTCAGATTGGTTAAATTCGGGTTTTACACGGTTGCTAGTAACAGCAAACTTTCCGAGCATGGGAGATGAAAAATCATTTTTTTACAGAAATGTTATCGTGTTAACCAGTACGTTACAAAACGCTGCAAAAAGAGTAAGGACCTTTTGTAACAACTTTTATGAAACATTTTCGTACATTTCTCATTCTCGTGCGGTGAAGTGGTAGCACAGTGGTCACAACAAAGACCGAGGAAAAATGTGGCGTATCAGTCGAACAAACAGATAGGGCGAGACAAATTGTTGAGCGTATGTTGTGTAACCGCTACAGTGCCCGGGGGGAGTTAGAATAGGACAGAGATGTGTTCCACAGCCGATGGGAGAAGATACGTTGGAGCTGGATTTGGAATCAAACTCAAACTCAAATATTGTTTTTCTTCTTCTTCTTCAGCCTGTTGCCACTCAATGCTGAGTGTGTAGGCCTCTTCCATTGCACTCAATTTCTTTTGTTTTTCAGTATTCAATAAATAATCGTCCCCGTAGAGCGAAAAGTCACTAAAAACACATTTTCCGAAAATTACTTAGGAATGCCATCAAAATTACATTTTTATTCTCTTTTTTTCAGTCTTATTGCCGTATCAATAGGACGTTTAAAATTTAATCAATCATTTAAAAGTTAGAATGTGCTAAAACTCAATAAATAACCAATTCAACCTCTACTTGTAAGGCTTACTTAACATAATAATATAATACCTAAACATACTTTGTTAATTTACGTTCTCGCAATGCGATGAATTTTGTTTTTACTCGTAGAGAAGAACTAACTGACCAATGTACTCTTAGTCGTAGTCTGTCAGAGCCAAGTGCCAGAATTTCGAGTACCACATGAGTAGCACTATAGCACAGGATTTTCAGAATTGCATACGGCACATACTATTCTCACAATATATTAATCAAAATCGCCGATACATACGCAATGGGCATTTATCAGTGAGGCATCGATTGTCGTAAATTGAAAAGCATTTCGAGGAATAGGGATACTGATTATTAGGTGTTTAAATAAGTAAAATTAAAACGGATTATTAATATTTATCGCCAAAAATGTTTACTTCATTTTTCTTTCGATGACGTCATCATAGCCTCTAATGCGGTAGTTCCATTGCCTACAAATATTAAAAAAAATACATTCTACAACTGTCAAAAGTGTCAAATAACTGAGAAAATAACCTTCTTGTTGACTTGGCACTGACATTTGTCAAACGTCAACATATTTTTATTTTTTAATAGCATGAATGAATGCAATGAACTTAGTACATAATGCCAGTGGTGACGTCATACACAAAACTTTTAGAAATTTTACATAATTAATAAATAAATATTTACATAAAAAATTAAGAAAATATTCAAATAAGTTTCTTATATTTGTCTATATTTTCGATTAATAGAATAAAAAATAGGATTTGACGATGCCCATTGTAATGTGGATATTGATATTTTGTCGATATTGGCTACTCTATTAGTATACGTACATGTTTTCTTAGTAACGTGTCTCAAACCTCAAAGGCAATCTCTGTCTGACACGCGAACGTATTGTGGATTTCCGTTCTCAGCATTTTTTCCTGTACTTATGTTTTTATATTGTTGTATCCTTGTACTTCGTATTCTACGCGAGCGAGAAAGAGAGGGGAAAGAAAATATACAAGCTATTTTGCAGCACCACACTAAAGAAATATACCGTAGTTAATATACATGCAAACGCACTACGAATAGTGCAGTAAAAAGAAAATAATTTTCAGTGATGAAGCACATTTTGAAATTTTTATTTTAAATATTAAGTAGTAACGCGTTGCTCCATTTATATATCGTTCCACAGTAATTTATCGGAACAAAAACCAATTTAAATAGAAAATAAATGTCAATAATGGCTCTCCTAAATGGAGGATCGCCGTTGGCTCTCCATATTCTTCTTTATTTCTAGCCATGAGAAATTTAAATCTTCAACGCAAGCTACATTCATCCATTTTTTTATGTTTGTGAGCCAGGACTTTCTTTGACCCGTATGTTTTTTTTTTTATTTGTTATTTCAGAACTTTTATCTAGGTGGACCAATTGATGATCTTTTTTTTAAAGAACTAGTATACTTTCCCTGTGGTCCCATAAAAAATGGTGAAGATTTCATGAAGAACTTCGGTGATGGAGAACAGAACTCCTCAACGGACACCAGCAGATCACTCGGAGTCAGTGCAGCAGCTTAATAACAGTGTAACTTTTCACCTGTGAAGTAATTTTTTTATTTTTGTTCTGCAAAAATTTAACATGGCACTTCCTCTTCTCGCCTCGAATCTAGGTTCTTCTTGGAACTTGTGTATGGACGGTCGGTCGTACGTAGGATTACCCAACCGAGCGGGCATGAGCGAAGGAAATTATTTCATGAATACGACTAAGATATTCTACTGCTCCATACCAAGCAGCACACGCATGTTCGTGCGAAAGAACGCAATAAATTGCGGCGCAAAAATCCAAGCGCGACTTTCCTTTTCGAGGCAAAATATGGGCTGATTTTATGTGGTTTTAGGGTGGTATTAATCTGAAATCACCTTCTTGACCTCGATCTCAAGTATGTGAACTCAGAAAAGTCAAATGCATACCTTGGCTAATGTCAAACTTGAGTAGCTGTCAGCATATTAATACGCTATCTTGAGATTGACATTGATATTAGCCAAGGCTTGACATTAGCATTTGACTTTTCTGAGATTACCAACTTGAGTTCGATCTTGAGTCGACGACTAATAATTAATGTCACCCTAAGTTCAATTGGTACCTACGGTAGAATGAATGTTCTCTGAATTGTTTGAGTCGAGACATGTTTATTCTTTTCAGGCAGTCAGTATAATATTATTTTTTGTTGAATAACTTTCCTTTTGCTATTGTATTTCGTGTATCCTCGCCAGTTTTCGTGGAAGCTCTTAGCTTTGGCGTGTGTAAAATCTAGCAATAACTTGGGTAGGTTCCTTGTTACTAGGCCGTTGTTATTTAATATTTTGATGTATTTTCCTCCGTAGGGCATTTGGAAACTACAGGGTGCACTCTAAGTCGATAGCGAAACTTTAAGTAGGCTGTCTACTGATCAATACAAATAACTTGAACTAGCTGGCGAAAAAAATGGAGCGAAAAAAAATATCAGCTGCTTCATACATTTGGCGCAGTACTGAGTCGACCTTTTGGTTAAGAATGGTATATTATAGGTTAAGAATGGCTAGAGTCCAACTTGATGATTCTGAGTACTTCCAACAGAGAATGCTGTATCTTTTTATATCTATGGGACCTGAAGCGTTACTTTCACTCTGTTTCAATCTTATCTCGGACGAGGTTCGGGCCCGCGAGCTATTAATACAGGCTATTTCATAGCCTAGCTATGGCAGCAGATACCTTCATAGAGTACCCTAAGCCTATTATTTTTCTATTCGAATTATTGATTGGGCTGACTGTACTCAGTTACTAATTGTCATCCACTTTCCTCAATAAAGATTTTTACTTTGTTTAGAATGACAATTCAGTATTTTATCGATCACTGAACAACTCTTTCTGAAACTGAAAAATAAAAGGCCCACACACTATGTAAAGTTCGCCTCACAGCGCCCATAGTGAATACCTACGCGTCAAAAAATACAACGTTCAAAGCAACAAAGAAAAACGGCAACCAAAAAAGTCAACCGTCACTTCTCACTGTTAAATTTAGGGACAGAGATGCATTTAGGGAAACGAAAGGTGGCAACAATTTTATTTCGCTTTTGAAGTAATAAATAATTACTTACTTAAAACTAACCAACGTAAAAGTTAGACTGAAGTTAGTCAGCATCCTTCAAATGTCAATTTGAAAGGGATCGCGATAGATTCAAAAGTTAGACGATGAATATGCTTTTTTAAACTTTCGTGGTTTTCAGCAGTTTCCTGAGCGCCCGACAGGGGTCGCTACAGTAATATCGGGAACTCCAACAAAATAAATCGTGGTAAGAATACAGTTTTCTTACAATAATTAGACAATTAAGCCCCTGGATGCTCGTGTAATCAGATGCTCCTCAAGATCCGAGCCTGTGCAGCGGTGAACTGCCCAACAAAAGTGTTAGAACCAAAGTGGGTGGCCGAGAACAAAAGTGGGCAGAACAAAGTGTTCCGAACAAAAGCCGCCCGATATTGTCGAGGGTGCTTCGCGCCGCGATACCGAGGGCTTAGCCTGCGCACTGGACAGAGATAGAAGATCAACTTCTTTTAAATACATTTAGTTACTCATACAAGAAACCCAAACAGAATTTCTTATGGAATGCTTTTTGGAACGTGGTGTCCAACAACTAGCGTTCCATCTAAATTCGGAACGCAAAGTTTTTTGTTCGAAAGTCCGTTATTGGCTTAATCTTATCTCTAAATAATATTGAGAAACTAATTTCAATATTTTGTATTTTGGTTCAGTAGTTTGGATTTTACAACGTTTCAAAGATACGGTTTTATGACGTCACGCGACGGTCTGCATACTGTTGGCGGTCATAGGAACAAAACATTTTAGCGCATAAAAACAAAACTACTGGACCAAAATAAAAAAATATTTAAATTAGTTTCGCCAATAACGGACTTTCGAACAAAAAACTTTGGGTTCCGAATTGTCCGCCGACGAATATTAATCTCTTTACGGCCCTTCTTACCCGACTGTCCAAAGGAGGTTTATGTTTTTTACCAGACTGCTGTCCAAAGGAGGGTGTTGTTTTTCATCATCATGTATCTATGTATGTACCTATGTCCGTTCCTATGTTCCCACCTACATCTTAAACGCCTGAACCAATGAGGTGTCATTGGATTGGTCTTGCCGCTGCGGGTGTCGAATTGAATAAAGTGTTTGGTACCCCTGCAATTAAAGGTATTTAAATGACGATTGCGAAAATGTGTTATTTGTGATGGAAAAGACAAACTAATAAAAAAAAACTGTAAAATAACAAAAAAAACCGACTGTATCACAGTCTAAGCAGGCGGGACCAATCCAAATCAGACCCGTTCAAACATCTAAGACTGTGAAGTGATGCAGTGGGGTTTTTATAACTGGTTTTTTAAAATTTTTAGAGTAATGAAAACAATACTATTTTACTGCCATGAAACAAACATTGTTGAAACAAACTGAAAATAAAAACTGTGAAAATTGTGCTTTTCCTACCTCGCTTCTTTCGCTGAACCAAAGCTGGCCACATACAGACCGAATTTCAAACGGAAAAAATCGATTCACCTACCTCACACATAAGGTTTTTTCGTCCGGAATTTTCATGATACTACGTTCGAGCAGTTACTACGTTCGGAATCCTGATTCGTTTTTTCTGTTACGGAAAAATGTAGTCTGTTTGTGGCCGGCCTAAAGCCAATCTTCTGTATCACAGTTTGGCAGCGACACAGAGATGGGCTTATCGTGCTAGCTCAGAGAGCACCAACTACGTCCTTGAATGGTGATCCTCTTGCTCACTTCATCCTCAAAGCTTTGGGGGTCTCCAATGTGTGACTTCGACCAAGCTACCTTAGGTGACCTGAGCATCTAACCATCTAGTGGTTTGAAGTGATTAAAGTGCAACTAGGTTAGGAGTTTCGTTATAAAGAGGCAGATACCTTTTTAAAACTATTTTAATTTAGTGTCGCTTTGATCGACACATCCACTGTCATCTGCACTTATGTTTGCCAATGTTCATGTAATTTTGAGATGAATTTATTCACCTAAAAACATATCTTTTTTCACTTTTTTTAACACAAAACACATTACAGGACACATCACATAAGAAAAGACATGTACAAAGGTGAGCTTATGTCTGTAAGAGATTTCTTCAAGCAAACCTATGTTCCCACAGCGACGATACTTAATACATAAAAGTATAATCCGCGCGAGATGAGAATGGGATGCGACCTTTTGGAACTGAGACCCGCGCGGTAAGCAAACTCGCGTTGAAGCAACCTTGTTAAAGTAAAATAAAGTAAGTTTTCGATTGACCTTGATAAGGTTCCATCCCATTCCATAGCGCGCGGATTATAACAAGGCAGATTCAAATCTGGACCGTAGTCCAAGGACTCGAAAGTAAAAAGTCAATCCCAACTTAATCTTCGCAATCCGCATCTGATCACGTCGGATTCCGAGAACTAGGACCGCTATCAGTGCACCAACAAATATCTCCCAGCCACATCAATCTATATGATTAATCTGGCACCGACGACGCACGTACGTTGGCCGCTGGCCAGCAGGCTTTGTGCTCGCCCCGGATTAATACCTGTCCTGAGATTACGAGATGATATTGTGCCTGCTATATTGTAGCTGAGGGTGGTAGCTTCGTGGGTTGAATGGTGGTCTTTCGAGCGTGAGGTCCCAGGTTTGCTGTTGTATCAGATTTTCAATAATTTATTTTCACCTATAGCCTTGTCAGAGGCCCTTGGGAGGCATAAAAACTCTGACACCAGGGGTGGCCATCACTATCTCATACGATAACCTACCTACCATTTTCAACTATAATATTAAAGATATGTTTAGGAGAAAATTTTACGCCAACCGAGCGGTTAAATAGTTTTCTACTCTACTTAATATTAGGGTGAAAGAAGTGGTACTATCAACATATTTTGATTGGCATAACATTTGATTGGCAAGCCAGACGATATTTTTTTGTTTGAAATCCTTACAAACCAGTAAATTAATAAGCACAGTGGGATCCCACTAAATTATGTTTTCTATGGATGATTACAACAACCCAATTATGACAGGACTTTTTTGTAACACGCCATATGAGCCGACTCTACCAGGTTAGAAAGTTTATAAAACCGCACTGGAGGCTGGAGGTCTGGCCTAGTGCCAAGCAAGATCTACACCAGCGTGTCTCAAATGGTGGGTGAATGCTCAAAACAAACTTTTGGTAAAAGTTTCAACTTCTGTAAGACTTTGTCAAGGCACACTAGCGCCGCTAATGAAAAAAAAACATATCTTCTTTTTGGATGTATTTCGCACCTACAAATAAATCCCGGACAAGAAAAAAAATACCATTGGGTTCTAGGTTCTAAGATAAAAAAGTTAAAAGTCTAGAGTTCCTAGAGTGAAATTTTAACGGCTCGTTTTTGACAAAAAAACACATCCGAAAAGAAGATATTATTATGTTATTTTAAATGGCGGCGCTAGTACCCTCCTCTTAAGGTTGGACGTTAGCAACGTGGCAGGAAATTCAAAATTTTCACAGTTTTTTACATTTTGTAGCTAAACTAAGCTATTTTTGTTCAGCGATTTTTCGTTCTCGGCAATACAACAGTATTCTTTTCATTATTGTAAACAACAGAACAATAATAATTCAGCCGATTATGTATTCTGGTCTACGACAAGTTTTTTGGGCAGTGCCACTGCTTCGTAGACCAGAACACAATATAATCGGCTGAATTATTGTTGTTCTGTTGTTGACAAGGGCTTGAACTCTGCTTCATTCTTGAGAACTCTCTCCAACTTGACTCATACAAATGACTTCGATTTAAAAAACAAAATAAGATCAATATATTTATTACATTATTATTCTACTAGCTTTTGCCCGCGACTTCATCCGCGTGGACTGCAGAAAAAGGATATATGCTTTACTTTGCTTCTAAGTGTAAAAGCGTGATAATATGTAGCTTATGTGTTATTCTGATGTTTAAGCTATCATTATTCCAAATTTCATCTAAACCCGTTCAGCCGTTTCAGCGTGAAAGAGTAACAAACATCCAACCATCGTATACGTATATCCATCGTTATAGTAGGAAGTAGGATTAAATGCATGGGCTATGCCGGCAGGTATGCAAGTATTTATCTCTGCTCTTTCCAAGGAATTTAATCTCATTCTTACTACTTATTGAACGACCCTGTATATCCATTTTTCTTCTCAGTCACGGGTAAAGTGGTTAAAAAAACTAGTTTGGGAACCGCTGTTCTAGACACACCGCAGTGCAATGCTCCAGACAATACGTGTACCAGCTTCAATAAACTTCACTTAGCGCAACGTTTTCATTAGGACTAAGGCATGCTTGATGTAGTTCCGGAATTACTGCACTTGTTTTATGAAAATAATCTACACTAATATCATAAAGAGGAGAAGTTGTTAAGTTTGTATGTATGTAGGGGGTAATCTCCAAAACTACTCATCCGATTTTTTTAATTATTTCATTAGTGGGTACGTCATCGCTTTCATTTTCATAATGGGAAAAAAAACTAGCCCGCGACTTTGTCCGCGTAAACAACAAAAAAAGGATTGTACTTTACCTTACATTCACACACAACGAAAGTAATCAAAGTAAGTAGGATCGAATAAAGGACAGTGATTTGGACTCTTTTATTTTATTTGAACGCAAATGCGAATTTTAGGTTAGTAGAATTTTAGAAATCTAACATATCGGTGAACACAATCTCTCAATCTAAAAGCGAAATCGCATTTAATTTCCATTGAAAGAACCTTTTCATTACAACAAAAAAACCTTACTACCTTATCCACTATTCTTAAACTCACAAAAATATGTCTTCCATCTCTTTTTAAAACCAAGCACCAGAGAAAGATACTAAAGCCTTTCTTCCACACAGAAACTAGGCTCTATGCTAATATGAATTAAGCGCAGAGTGAATTGGCGTAAAAGTAGGTGAATTAGGGATTCCATTACCATGGCTGATATGATTAATGGCTGTCCAGCGTTAGCAGCGATTAAACTTTGTTAGGTAATTGTTCGGTGTAGCGATACTCGTTTCCCGTTAGAAAATTGAGTTATACACGGTGTTATAGAAAGGTCCTGTAATACTGAAGGAAGTAATAGGAAGAAATAAATAAATTGTATGTCAACCAAATTAGAGTACCTGCGATACAGGGTTTCCTAATGCAGGGCTCACTGTAAGTAAGTAAGATGTAGCCTGTACAATTGTACATGTCCCACTAGCTGGGCAAAGGCCTTCTCTCAGAGAGAGATTTCGAGCTTAATCACCACGCGTGCTCAATGCGGGTTGGCGATTTTTGCGTTGAGGGGTATAATGCCTCATTCGCAGGGCTCACTGATAATCATAAATTGTGTAAATCTTACAGTAATAAAAAATAAATAAAAAATTGTATTTTTTTTAAGTCTCTTAGCTCACCAACACGAACTCTTGTTACTGTGGCGGGCTAGGCAATTTCTTCAAGAAAACTCGGGAGCCAAAATTTGGTATTTTCTTTACATTTTTATATCTGAACAATTGCGTGCCACAAGGCGTAACAAACTAGACTGACGGTTGTGTCAAACAAAAGTATCAAGATGAGTAATTAATTTTAGAATTTTGAATTTTGACCATAAAGTTTTGTGCTCCACATTACTGACTATTTAGACGTCAAATAAACGGTTCGTAGAAAGCTACGCTTCGTAGGGGGCCTACGCGGCGTAGCATTGCTACGCGCTACGGGCGAGATCCAATGGTATTTTACGAGTAGTTGCGCTATCCATACGAACCTTTGTGTTACTTGCTCGTAAGTTTTTACAATTTTGTAGCTAAACTGAGCAGTTTTTTGTTCAACGGTTTTTATTTCACGACAGTAAAATAATATTGTTTTCATTATTCTAAACAACAATAATAATTGCGGTGATAATGAGATTTGCTCGAACTTCCAGTCTTTTGGGCCACTGCTTTGTCGATCAGAAAAACCAATGAGCTTAATAATAATAGTTGTTCTGTTGTTAAGAATAATGAAAAGAATGCTATTTTACTGTGAGTGCAATGTAAATAAAAAATCGCTCAACAAAAAATATCTCAGTTTAACTAAGAAAAAACTGAAAATTTGGACTTTCCCGCCACGCTACTTTCGTTGAACCTTAAGGTTTCACTGGCTGCGGAGGTTCTAATAGGAGACTTTGAAGATATCTGTATGTTTGAACTCATCGCACGACGAAAACGCATCGCGCCATCGTACGATCGCTGCCAATTAGGACGCCGCCTTAGCCTTATCTATGAGATGAATTCTAAAATGGACACAAAAACAGCCAATATATTCGATTCATAAGAGCGTAGTCGCAAAAACCCTGTTACATCTTTTATATCAAAGAGAGATGATTTAATACAGTTCAATATTGTAACCTTCATTGTTTCTAGATTTTGCCTTTTAAGGTCAGTTTAGGCGTTGTGCCACTACTGTTTCTTAGGGATTAGGCCGGCTTTCTATATCAAGTCCCTTAGGGATCAGGATGGTATATGTGTTGGGCAAACCTACTTCATCTAAACAATGTCCCAGGCACTGTAGCGTCGAGTGGTCTCTACATCCATCTAGTGTGAGTTACGGTGCCACTGGACGCTGCATAAATCATCTCATTACGTAAATGCAAAGGCCTAAGTAAAGTAGTTGTATGGGTTAGAATAGTGAGTTAATCCGACATATTTCTATCTGAGCTATTTACTTATTTTTCCCCGAAAATACCAAATAATATCTTAAATTATTCACTATCCGGCCTTTTATGTAAATCGGGCAGTGTAAAAAAGTCCCTTTGATGTTGTGATGTGAATTTATATTCATATCACACAGTTTTAGGCTGAACAGAAACAGTAAGGTTTAGTTTTCGGAGAAAAACTCGAAGGTTTTGCGTATTTTCTTCTCTTTTAGGACTTTTCTAGGATAAGAAGCGTTGGTAGCACAAAAACCCGGTGTCTAGCCATTTTGCCATTCATCATTTTGTTATTCTGGGAACCAATTCTCGTGAAATTTACACACGCAAATGTCGCAGGAAATTTTTAAGAAGAGAAACTTCGACATATCCAATCCTCTGAGGATAGGATCTGTTCGAAGAAGAGAAAGAGAAAATCAAGATCTGAGGTAAAATAACTGTTAACGTAGTGTACTCGTAACTTCTTCTACTTTGTTACACGTAAGTGCCTATTTCCTTTTTAAATGGGAAACTTCACCTTAAAATAAGTACCCAACATATTTTGCATCCAGCTCGTAGCATCAAAGAGGTAAAGAGAAGGCAAGATGTAGCAATAACGCCTTTGTAATTTCGCATCAAAAAGCAATGCACGCTTCCTGGGTGTCTGCGAGCTACTAAGTTCAGTTTGGAGTAAGTGCGATTTTTTTTTAAATGTCGTGACCAATGCAAAATGTATTGGTTTTTTTTTAAAGGTTTTAATTGTTCTGTATAAAAAACGCTTACTTATAATCTCATTGATTCTAAATAAGCATTCAATGCATGTAAAAGCCGGGGAGTACTGTTGATGCATGCACACACAGCATTTAGCTGAGCACATTAGTCGTTTGTTCTTTAGTGTTGTCTATTTTTGTGTTTTAAAATGATAAATAAACTTTTTTACTTTCACTTTTCACTTTTTTACTAGGAAATGGTCTGTGGGTAATAATAGATTGATGATGCTGACGCTGACCAATGTCAAAATAAAACGTCTTTGGCTTCGCTATTTATTATAGCTGGTATATAGGTACTCCAGCGAACTTATGCTCTAAACGGCAGCGCCATCTAGTGAATGTGCGGCGAAACTCAACAACGTCAAGTGAATGTCAATGAAATGCCCTGATTCCTAAAAAAATACGAAAAAGCTAACTTTTTTCATTCGTAAGTACAAAAGAGGTTAGTACTTCTATGGTTGATTGTTCGCAAAAGCCTATTTGTAGCTTCGTGTTAAAACATCGTTTTACGCGAATTAATAATAAAGGAGGCGCTAATAAGGATATTGCCGGCACAAAGACACGCGATTTTGAACCGTAATTGTACGGGAAATTGCCCGAAAATTGTGTACTTAAAGTTGAATAAATATATAATCACTTTGTAATCATGAAAGTCGGTCACGCGTTGTGAAGGATATTAGGATACTTACTGTTTGGTCTAATAGAAAAGGAACTTTCGAGTACTTTGATCCCTAATAAGTTGATCGATCGTTTATCTGCTTTTCAACAATGTCATATTTCGTTTTAATTTCGGGAACCTAATTTTTCGTAAGTATATGAAGTAGTTTATTTCAAGTATGTACCTTCCTACCTACATATTTTGAATAGGATTGGGTACAGAATAACCTATGGTTTTAGTTTAATTTCAAAGCTACGTTATTTGTGGACCTTCTCTTCACGTTGGACTAGGCCTCTGAAATGATGGTAAAGGTGCTAGGCAAGCCTACTCCTTTAATAATGCAAAGAGGCTTTTACTCAGCAGAGGGTGTTAACAGGCTGGTGATGATGATGATGCCAAAGCTATTATCTTCTTTTTAAATCAAAAGTTAAAAACAGAACGGTAGAAACAAACGATAGAATATACATCGTTCAGAATGACAATGCAGGATAAACAACTGAACGGGTGCATTCAGACTGACCGAGCAGTTCCCCGAGGATGCTGCGCGAAGAAAATTCTCCTTCAGATTACCCCGGTTTGGCTTGGCAAGAAGTAGATGCGAGTATAGCAGAGAGCTGACGGTCAACCTCCATCAGAGTAGACTGAAAAGGCACACTAATAATAATTTTAATATAAGTCTTAACTGGTGAAAAGATACACTGTTATTAAGCTATTGAACCAATATGACTGATTCGATGCTGTCTGTTAAGGAGTTCCGTTCTTCGTCTCCGAAGTTCTACATGAGATCTTCACTATTTTTTTATGGGACCACATGTGAAGTATACCCTTTCAAGCAAATTCGGTTTACGTAGAAAAAAGTTCTGAGGTACCTAACACACATAAACAAAAACAAAAACAGCCAAGTATGAGTCGGACTCGCGCACGAAGGGTTCCGTACCATTATTGAACGAGCGAGCGAAGCGAGCGAAGTTCTCCGAGTCTACTGGAACAATCCGGCGTTTGTATGTATGTATGTATGTATGTATGTATGTATGTATGTATGTATGTATGAATGTTCGTTCGACGATAACTTGAGTAAATTTGGTCGGATCGTTATGAAATTTGGTAGGCGGGTAAATGAAATTAAAAGAATTTTTAAGTTCGAACATGAGCCAAATAGGTCGAGGGGTTGCCGAGATATAGGGTTGTCAAGTTTATATGGGGTCGCGAGTTCACAGTTCGGTGCGAACCACTAGTCTATAAAAACGGCAAAAAAAAGAAGAAATAAGGCAGCCTCAAAGAGCTGTTCGGTCAGTCTATACACACCCAATGTGGAACATCACAACTCGGTCACAAAATCACAAACGATCGGAACACAAAAGGCCAGGCTAGGTCACGCTAGCGGATGCGCCGCAAAGTTTGGATGAAATACACCAGGCAGAGGTCCCATTGTGTAAGTTCGACTTCTATCACGATTCCTTTCAATTTGAAATTTGATGCAGTGGCTATGCCTAAATAAAGGCCTTTGCATCTACGTAATGAGATGATTTATACAGCGTTCAGTGGCACCTTCACTCACATTAGATGGGTGTAGAGACCACTCGGCGCTGCAGTGCCTGGGACATTGTTTTACATGGAGCAGGCTTGCCCAGCACATATACCATGTGTGGAGGCCGACCGTACCTAATAATTCCAGGGTATGCACACGGTCAGCAGATAATTATTAATTCACAAACAAATCTACTCAAGAAAAATATAGGGTAGATGCTATAGTAATTGGCCCCTTCAACTTCAATAATTTAAAATAAGAAAACTACGACGTTCACAAGCGCGAGAGTGAGACGAATGGATTCTTCGTATTTCTTTTATTCAAATAGTTTTCACTTATTAAACTAGGAGGCGTTAGTTTTTTTCCCGCTGAGCTCGTCCTAATGTTGGTGTAAACAGTGATGATTTTGCCGGTGATTTTAGCAAAAAATTAAGGTAAGACCTTCATGTAAATAATCATAAAGGCATTGTTTTTTGACTTTTCTTTCGTAACACATATTGAATATGTAGAACATAAGCTGTGCTATCGTTTTCCGGCAGTTTCAAGTCCAATATCTTGATTCTTGATGTTACCTCAAAATTACACCCTGGCTAATTACTATAACCGAAATCTATCAGTTTTAGTTATTGGCCTCCCTGGCCAATTACTGTGATTTTTTTTTTTTCATAATCGTGCTGCTAACTTTATAGTCATCTTTGTTACGTGTGGAGGAGTTCATAAATTCATTTAATAGTGTTCTATGACAAGTGGTTCAGTATTTGGCCGGGGGGCCAATTACTATCGCATGCTATGCCAATTACTATTACTGCCATGTCAATTACTATAACATGCCTTGCCAAGTACTAGTACATGGCATGCCAACTACTAGATCATAATTAATATAAAACAATTATTTTATTTTTAGACAATATTTCAACATGCCGAATTCCCATTTTGCTCAAAAGATATGCTTGAAAAAGCATTAGATAAAATAGCCAAGGTGCAGCTTCCAAGAACTATGCAACTTAAAGTTCATTTAGCCCTCAACCCTACCTCACAGAAAAAAAGAAACAAGATATAGAACACTTATTTTAATGCGATTTGGATGCAGTTTTCTTTATTTGAAAGCAGGTTTTCTAGCGAGTCTTCCTAGATATGTTTTATCAAAATCGGTTCAGCCGTTTATGAGATATGCTAATTTGAAGCTAAAATATCGATGGTATTTTTAATTTTTTATTTTGTAGTTATTCTCACGCAGTTATACTTTCTCAAAAACCTAGCAAAAATGAATCTGAAGATGTTTCTGTTATTTAGAAAGCCATTAGAGAAAGTAGAGGCATTGAAACATATTATAAGTATTGCTTTTCCGCTATAAAAAAGGTGGCCAATAACTATAACAAGGCTATGCCAATAACTATGACAAGGAGGCCAATTACTGTATCTTCGCTCATTTTTTAAATATTATTTTCAAATAACTAGTAAACGTGCTCTTAAATTTATGATAGTTATTTACATTTTTATAAATATTATTAAATGTTCTTTTCACCAAAAAAATCTTATTTTTATGCGAGTGTTCAAAGTATTATTTTTTCTAATTTTGAATTTTTTTAAATCCTTAAGTGGCCAATTACTATAGCATCTACCCTACCTCTAAAATAAAACTCTTCCAAAAGTTTGTATATTATTTATTTTCAGTAACGTGGAGGGGTTACAAACTTGAGAACCTATTCCTACTAGGTACCTATGCATTTTTTTATGCAATAGGAACTTTACTGCCAACATAACAACGAAATAGGTTGTAATTGCATACTGGATGCTAATTCTGATAAAAAAACGCACCGTTGCTAGTCCTCAAAACCATTTTTTCTGCGGGAAAATAGCTCGGTCGAAATAAACAATATTTTTTTCGTCAAACCATCCATATTATTTGCCGTAATAAAGTATTTTATTTATAACTTTATGCAATAAGGTAATAAAGCATATAAACCAGTTTTGAGGTCTAGCAACGGTGCGGTTTTTTTTTAATCAGAATAAGCACCCAGAATGCAATTACAACCTAAGTAACTATTTCGTTGTTATGTTGGCAGTAAAGTTCTCCTAATAGGTACCTAATAGGTAGACATTTAATACAATGTTACTGGCCTCAAGTCCCCCCAAATTACTGAAAATACGTACCTTTTTTTATACAGAATAAGCCCACTAAACGGACTTTCAGGCTGCAGCATAAACCCATTAGAACTTGAACTCAAAGGTAAAGTAATTATAATAAAAAATAATCACCAAAGCCCATGTGATGCACCCATTAAGCCGACTCAGGCAGTTAGTTCTCATAGTGAACAAACAAGTCACATTCATTTGAAACTCTGCGAGTGCTCGCGAGTTTTTAGCGCGATCGTAGATTTAGAGAGATAGTTAGGATAATTTTAAACGGCTTTAATAGTTTTATAAACAAAAACCGGCCAAGTGCGAGTCGGACTCGTGCACGAAGGGTTCCGTACCATTATCTATAAAAACGGAAAAAAACACGTTCGTTGTATGGGAGGCCCCCTTAAATAGTTGTTTTATTTTTAATTTTATTATTTCAAGTGAATATATAACTAAATATTATGTGAATATTTCAAGCGTCTACCTGTTACCGTTATCAATGTCGAGCAAAAACGAGCAAAAATCACGTTTGTTGTATGAGAGCCCCCTTAAATATTTATTTTATTCTGTTTTTTAGTATTTGATGTTATAGCGGCAACAGAAATACATCATCTGTGAAAATTTAAACTGTCTAACTATCACGATTCATGAGATACAGCCTCATGAGAAAGACGGGCGGATAGACAGACAGACGGACGGACGGACAGCGGAGTCTTAGTAATAGGGTCCCGTTTGGCACCCTTCGGTTACGGAACCCTAAAAATGCTTTTTTCGAATTAATTATATGAGAAACCGGGTTACAGTAGGTATATTTTGTGAGGTTTACTGCCGGTTTCTGATTTGAGAAATTCGCTAAGCAAGCACTTAAATATCATTCTGCCACTGCGGATTTCTCACAAAAGAACGTGACAGAACGATAGTTAAGTATTTGCTTAGTAAAATTCTCAATTCAGAAACCGGGCCTTAGTCGGGTACTTTTTACCACCTTCAATGCGAGCAAAGCAATATCTTCTAAGTAATAAACCTCACTTTTCAAAATTAAATAGTTTTCAATCTACGGGAAAAATCTTTTCAAGCGAGAAGATAAGTTGTAACAAATCGTGCAACTTCATAGACTTCATTCAGAAGTTTGAAACTTATGTATTTAGTTGAGATTTTATCATTGAAATAAAGTACTAAATATTATTACAGTTCAGACAGTTTAAGCTTGTAGAATGATTTTATTTATCATTGCAATATTATATTCTTCGAATCTGAGAAAAACTTATTTTTAATTACGAGTAGTTTTCTACCGAGACTTCGTCAGCACAAACTTAGACAAAAAGTTGTTTATAAATAAATGTGTCGCCATTTTGATCGTAGGCATTTTAGGTGTCGACATTTTGAATTAGTTCCTTTTAAAACTGCGGTTTCAATGATTCTACCAATTAAGTAATGATGTTTTGGCATTAAGACTTTCGGCGTTTTAGCATCGTTTTTCGCTGACTGTAGTTTTTTTCCAAGATCTTTGAATGCAGTTAATACAAAAATGGTAGGTAGGTAATCGTATCCTACCTACCTAATACAAAAATGTATGGATGGTCTCCTAAGAACATTTTATTGTAACTATAACGGTTAAGGTAGATGTCCTGACCGCCCCGTCTCAAAAAATTCCGCGTCCTTATCAACCAATAAAACATCTAGCATCTAGTTTTTACTTCATTCAGTCATCTATGATCAGCTGTTAACCTGGATGATGTTACAAATGTCTTTGTTTGTTTTCAAAGATATGTGCATTTTGTGAATATCTAGTAGCAATACCACTCGCTAACGGTGAAGGGTAAACACCGTGAGGAAACCTGCGGATTAGTTGGCTCCACACGTATTGACCTTGTCTTTCCTGTGGGCTAGGCCAACTAAGCTTTCAGGATGGTATAGGTTCTGGGCAAGCCTACTCTATCTAAAACAATGTCCCAGGCACTGCAGCGCCGTGTGGTGTCTTCACCCATCTAGTTTGAGTGAAGGTGCCACTGGACGCTGTATAAATAATCTCATTACGTAGATGCAAAGGCCTTAGTTTTATGTTACAAAGTGTTTTGCCCCGAAATAGAGCAAAAAAAACGCTTTCAGTAAGCCTTTAATGTAATTCGCCTTTAACAATAATCCTTAAGAGAAAGTTATCAGGACGGAAAAGGGTGCCTTTCTTATTGTAGGCGGACTATAAGGTTTTTGATAAAATATAAGTAAGTATTTTGTAGTTGTATTATTTATAGTTGAGTAGTTTTGGACAAAAGGTCGAGAATAATGGCGATGGGATTCTTTTAACTACTTCAGCTAGTAAACAAGTTACTAAAGAAAATAAAATATTAAAGTATAATTTTTGGTAGATACTACAGGGTGCACTAACTCGATAGCAGAACTTAAGTAGGCTGTTTACTGATCAATACAAATTGCGACTTGTGATTGCACTAGGTGGCGAAAAAAATTGAGCGTAAAAAAAACAGCTGTTTCATACATTTGGCGCAGTAGTGAGTCGTGATTTTGTATGGACCAGTTGATATTTTTCCATTTTTTTAAGCCAACTAGTACAAGTTATTTGTATTGATCAGTAGACAGCCTACTTAAAGTTCCGCTATCGACTAAGGCCCGGTTTCTGAATTGAGAATTTTACTAAGTCAATACTTAACTATCGTTCTGTCACGTTCTTCTGTGAGAAATCCGCAGAGGTAGAAAGATACTTAAGTACTTGCTTAGCGAATTTCTCAAATCAGAAACCGGCAGTTAGAGTGCAACCCTGTAGAAAACGCCGTATTGCCCTGCCACGAAATAAAGTAAAGACAAAGTAAAATGCAAAATTTCCCGCTCTCCTGTCGGGGTGTCACTCACTGGAACAAGACTTGCGGCAAATGGCTGTCATTAAGCGGCAATTATGAAAAATGGGCCAGAATTAATGAGCTTGTATTTTTCTTTTTTGAGGGTAAATTTTATGTCGAGGCCGTTAGAGGGTTCTCTTCTGTGGCTATTTTGGCTTGCTTTGCTAAGATTTTTGCTTTTGTTTACTCAAAAAATAATTATTATGTAAACCAGTGTGATTATTCTGTAAATCGGCACAGTTGCTAGTCCTCATAACCGGTTTTTTGCGGGAAAATATAAATAAAATTTTTTTTTTTCGATACATTTGTCATTATTATTATAAACAATGTATCACTAAAATACATCGATTAAATACAATGACATATTTAGTCGACGACGTTTAGAAGAAATAATACGAGAATATTTTTGTCAATCGTACTTTTTGTGCTTTTCCCTTTAGCGTTCATACAGACGAACGGCACGTGCTGCTAACTGCAAGCGTCGACGGCAGTCGTCGAATGCCGTCGACGGTCAGTCGACGGCAGTAAAAGCGTAAAAACCCGTCGACGGCTGCCGTCGACTGCCGTCGAATGCCGTTGACGGCTGGTGTGGCGTGCCATACAGCATGGCCGGCGTGTAAATAGCCTCACCAAGGGGTCCCCCAAGCGGAAAGAATACAAAGTATAAAAAATATTTTTGGGCCTACTAATAGCCCCACCAGGGGGGAAACCGGAAAAATTATGAGCGGTTGTCGCTGGGGTGTGGTGTGTGTCAATAGCCCCACTAGGGGAGAAAAGTGGAAAAAACGAATGCTGTTGAAAGTACTAGGAGGGAACGAGCGGGCGGAGCGTATGTTGCCGCCAGCAGCCGCGCAACCAATCCTAAGAATCAAAGCGGTACGTACCTGGAGTGTAGTGCAGCAATCGGACGCGGCGGCAGAGCCAGCCAGCGAGTGTGGCCACAGGCGCAGAACACCAAAGTCTTGTGTTCGAGCAGGGTAATGAGCGGGTGTAGACAGCAGCGGGCGGAGGCGGATTTACAAGGTCACAGCGGCGGTTAGTATGAATTACTTTTGCGGAAAAACACGACACATTTTTCACGACTTTTCTTCATGACAGAAAAAAAGCAAAGACAAAATGTCAAAAGTCACATTCAAATCGTTTTGAACACCAGATTTTAAAATAGTTCTGTCCCAAAAAGGTTGTGCGCTGGTAGTGCCATCTGCCTTACTTTTGGCGCACGTCCGCGGAGATAGGTGGTACCAGCTTCGAATCCCATGATTCGAAGCACAGCTATAAGCAGCTCAACCAACGGCAGTCGACGGCAGCCGTCGACCCTTGCAGTCGGCACGTGCCGTTCGTCTATATGAGCCCTAAGATACTTTTTCGATACGTTTTGTTTTTGTTTTCGATACGGTTTTTTTTACGATAAGAAAAAAAAATGTAGTACATTATTTTATAGAAAAAAATAATGTATTACTAAATTTTTTTTTCAGCAACTTGTTATTAACACACTCACTGTGCATTGGGCGCGTTATCGTATGATTATCAACGCGTTAACGCGTCAAAGGCAGCGAATGTGTTAGAAAAGACGTTCCACAAACGACGGATCGCTAAAAGAAGGACAAAGGACAAAAAAATCACGTCCATTAGTAATCGTGACGTGAAATAAAGAAAAAAGGAAGCGGTGGGAAAAAAAATAAGTGTAGCAGTTTGAAAAGGAGTCATGGTGTTTTCTTCCAAAGATAGGCGGTTGTTGGGTATAAAAATGGACTCAAAAGCGAGAGACCCAGCTTCGATTCCCAGTGCGGACATAATACTTTCGACTTTGTTTATTTTCAAAATTACGTTAATTTTGAATTTAATTTAGTAGCAATACCACTCTCTAATGATAAAGTAAAAGAGTCATTTTCATCAGAGAAATTATTACCTACCTAATTTTGGTGACACTTTTTGTTTATGATTTTTAGCTAAGTTGATGTTCTACTGTGTACAGTTAAGTAGTGAAGTAGTCAACAAGTAACTGTACTAAATAAAGAACATAATTTTCTCTGAAACCCCACCAATAAAAGGTGTCACCAAAATTATGATGAAAATTATAGAAATAGAAAAGTCTTTATTCGGTACAACATTACCGAAAACATCGTAAGCGCCAGTGTCACTCGAAGAAGAACACCGTATCTGCGTAGACCGAAGTAGCAAGGACGCCTGGACGAAGATGACGGGAGCAAGACATCTTGTGATTACCGTAAAAAGCTTTTGCCCTACTACAGCGATGCGAAACGCAGAGTTGTGATATTTTTAGGGTTCCGTACCCGAAAGGTGCCAAACGGGACCCTATTGTCTATCCGTCTGTCCATCCGTCTTTTCTTTAAATGTTTGGAACCATAACGGGTAGCCAGTTGAAATTTTCACACAAAATGGCGGTACAGAACCCTCAGTGTGCCTGGCGCTGAAGAATCGCCTATTCTTCAACGTATTCAGGCTCATAAAGATAGTTATTTCTAAAAGTACGTAAAAAAAGTATACTTACATTAAAATATCATATTTAATACCTACCTTGTTACCTACCTTACCTTATTCTTACTTTACTTTCGAAAAAAATAAATTATAATTTTCCGAAAGATAAAACTGTTTCAAAGCAGTGGTTAGTAGCGGGACAATAACTGTTTGCCATAATTAATTTCAGATATTGCAAAATAGTCACAACATTAAAAATTAGAAATAAACCCGCGTAGACCATATAAAGTGTTATTTTAGGACCCTAGCGGCAAATCTAAGCGTGGTAGCACTCATTCACATTTTGTTTTCGTACATAATTTGGTTTAGATTTAAATATTCAGTGGTTAGTCTGACAATCAGTCAGTACCTTGTTAGTAGGTAACTTTACTTTTAAATGGTTGCCAATTAGGTCAGTCAAATTTTAAAAAAACCAGGAATTAATTTCCAGAAAGCTGGATATCATTTTAATTCCTTAATTTGGTCCTAAATGCGTGTAATCCGAGTTTGCACCGTCCCAGGAGGTGAGTTCAACTTTTGGGGGCCAAAAAACCGCGAAAGGCTATAGCAGGCTAAGGGAACAAAATTGGCCCACGAAAGCGATCTGGCTGATTTTTATGGTGGTGCACCGGTTTAAGCCGAGGTTACTGTGTGCCAAAAATTAGCCCTCGATCTTCTCTTGTTTTAGAGATATTTGACATAATACCCAATCATCAAGGTATTTTTTAAACTAATATTTTAGGTAATCCACGCAAGCTAGAATAACCAAATAAAATTACAATGAATGAGGATAAAATAAACTATTAAATGCAAATTTTACGGAGGGCCCTACTATTAAACTTCAGTCAAAAAAACATAGTTATTTTGTTTTAGTACATTTTTTTTACACTTGCCGCGGAGGTATATCTCCCAAAAAAAAAACTAAATAAGCTATTAAAAACCTCTACAAGTGCATACAAAAACATTTTAAAAAATCGTGATTCGTCATGTCAAAAAAAAATATTTGTAATACAACTATGTTTTTTTTATTGAAGTTTAATAGTAGGGCCCTCCGTCAAAACATGCATTTAATAGTTTATTTTATCCTCATTCATCGTGATTTTATTTGGTTATTCTAGCTTGCGTGGATTACCTAAAATATTAGTTTAAAAAATACCTTGATGATTTGGTATTATGTCAAATATCTGTAAAACAAAAGAAGATCGAGGGCTAATTTTTGGCACACAGTAACCTTGGCTTAAACCGGTGCACCACCATAATAATTAGCCAGATCGCTTTCGTGGGCCAATCTTGTTCCCTTAGCCTGCTATAATACCCTTTCGCGGTTTTTTGGCCCCCAAAAGTTAAGCTCACCTCCTGGGACGGTGCAAACTCGGATTACACGCATTTAGGACCAAATGAAGGTATTAAAATGATATCCAGCTTTCTGGAAATTAATTCTTCAAAACGCTTTTTTTGAGTTTAATTTGCTTCCAAAAATAACAGTAACCCAAATCCCCTTTTAAACTCCATCAAAAATAGCTCAGAATAAAAACAAAAAACAATAACGCTTCAAAAATAAATCTCTTTAATGCAGCGCTTTTATTTTCCAATTTATATGTTTGTTTCTAATTACGATCGATTAAGCCAACGTAGGAGGGGCGAGTGGTTAGAGAGTAGAGTTTATGCCATAGAAGTTCAACTTTGGATTAAATTCACTTCAAGACTACACTATCGTGTAACTGGAGTGTACCTTATGTACGGAATAGTAGAATAATCATTTTTTTTTAAATTTGTTTATTTTAATGAATAAAAAAACAGGACCTGCTTAAAGTTCCGCTATCAAATTCAAGTGCATCCTGTTGCGTTATGTATGAGGCATTATACCCTCTCGCTCTAAGAGAAGGCCTTTGCCCAGCTAGTGGGACGTGTACGATTGTACAGGCTACATCTTACTTATTTTGAGCCATACATTTCGATGGCTCCTACGTAAACTACCGTATGTTCAAAAAGCTAACTTTCCAGGAGAGCCATTTAAAGATGTTTTCTTTAACCGTTCTTTTGATTTTAAAGCTTTTGGTTTGAAATTTTTACCATAATTAGGTTATTTTAGGTTCGATTTTTATGTGCTAAAGTAAAAGCTGTATTTTGAATGCTTTTGGAGATATTGTTGTTACGATTCTTTACGACGGGGTAACGAAGTAAGAAAATATCGTATGTTAATCTTACAGTTTTTTACGGCGTGGATGAGGTGACTGAAAATATCGTATGTTTCACATACCATGTTTTACATGGATAAATCGCAGGTAAAATTACATGTATGTGGCACTTACAGTTTTTTACTTTGTAAATCATATGAAAAATAGTATGGTATGTAACATTAATTCAGTAAATACATGGGGAAATATTAAAATTTTTGATGGGACCAGAGGTTTATCTAAGTGACAATTAATATTTACTTAATTCATTAGATTTAGTAGAACCTAAACCTAAATTTTAAAGAATCATTTATATGAAATAACTTTTTTCACTTTCTTATGTTCCATTCCACTAATCAATTTGTATAATAGTTTATCTATTTTCCCAACTGTCTCCTTCGAAACTGCCATCGGGGTGGGGACTTGGGTAAAATTAGTGGCGTTTACCACCCTGGCAAATAAAAATTTTATTTTCAACAGTTCCCTTGAAGCTCATGACCGAATCAACTATTTATTCTTTCCGACTTCAAGATATTAATTAATCCAATTTTTTTTTTTTTTTTTTTTTTTTTTTATACTTTATGAAAAAGTACTAGACTTACATAAAGTGGTAGTAGCCCATTGAAGACTCTCTGCCTCGATGCTTTTCTCATTACTTGGGTTTTGTTAAAGGCTTGCATAAACCCTAAAGAGGCCTTCTTTAGTCTAACCAACCCCGATATTATCCGTTGATGGGCTCGAAAAGGACGCTTGGGAAATAAAATTCATATTTGCCACTGAGGTGGTAAACGCAGCAATTTTTTCCCAAACACCATGCCGGTTACAGTTTTAAAGAGGACAGTTGGAAATAATGACTGTAAATTAGTAAGATATGAACAATCTTAAGAATTCCTGTAAATTTTAACGAATCTGTATTGGAAATTCGTATTTGGAAATTTAGGATGATGTTGTCACATAGTTATTCTTCAGTGCCGGGTTTCGGGATAACTTGTATCAGCCATTTTGTTATTCTTACTCAGGACATGCAAAAGGCTAAGAGCTAAACTTTACCTAAACTTTCAAGCTTAGGAGTCCACGATAGTTATCCCAAGAAGACTGCAGCAGTCACTCAGACTCGGACGTGTATTTTCTTTGGCGTAGATTGACAGATAGAATACTCTTTGGTTGTGGTGGTTGTTGGTTACTTTGTGATCCAAAGATGAGTCAGACATTTCACCTATTATTATACAGACTTAGTAAAAGAAGCCAAGCCAAACCTGTACCTTACGCACCAATGAAAGTTTTGGAATATACAATACACCACGCAGATCGGAGTTTCAGTTTGGCTTACTATTGTGTTTATACTTCGAAGCATTCATATACTGTCTATACAAAGACCACTGATCCATTAATATCTTCTTGTTACCATGCACATGAACACTGCGTGTCTAGGAACTAGACCAAATGAAATTAATGGTGACGGCTGAGCTTGTCAAGCATACAGACACAGTTTTCAACAAGTCTTGAGTCCATCCAACTGTCCAAAAGAATTCATTCAGGATAAATACAGATTTATCTATGATTTTTAATAATTGAATGTATACTTACAGGCTATGAACGGATTTTCAGTCTAAAAGTCTGTTGAAAACTACCCCAGGATTGGGCCTTTTTAAATCCTTAAGATCTAAGTTTGTGAGTATTTGATGAACCAAATGAGGATCTCTTAATTTTGTAAATGAATTTCTTGTAACCTTCAGTGTTTGTTGTTCAGCTTCTATTGGTATTGATTTGCCTACGCCGAGTTGAGTCTCGGAAATTTAGAACCCGGGTAACTGAAATTTCATCGTTAAGCGTATCTCAAGCATGCATGCAAAAACGGTTGGTCAGTCTATAAATAATGGTATCCGTGTTTCATTTCAAATCCTCTAGTGAAAGCGAAGGTCCCAAACAGTAGTGTGTTATTTACCATCATGAAGTAAGTAGGTATGTTTTCCACCATACGATACACAAAGCGGAAACTTTTAGGGTATGGTTTTGTTTTGATTTTTAGTTTGATCCATCCGTTTTATAAGTGGTCGATTTCAGTGATAGTTTTGTATTAAAAATATTTTTCTAACAAAAAAAAGATGTTAATATTAATCAAATCTGCTTTAAGTGGTATAAACAATTTTAATTATTAACGATCTAATTATTTTTGTTCAACCTCCATGCAAACTATCGTATCTGTAAGATATTTTCATAAGCTCAGCCTAATATTGCAACGTAAATAAATCTAAGTGACAGATACAATAGTTAACAGGTTCATATAAACCAAGTAAATAATCGTACGTGTTACATACGATACAACATCACTTTTTATCGACATCGTACAAAATGGTATGTGTAACATACTATAGCATACCTCCTCGAAAAATCAACGTACGTAATCGTATTTGTTACATACTATAATTTTGAACAAGATTGATAGAAAACGCAGTAAAACTAACAAAACTGAATACTTAACATGTTAAGTAAGAACATGCCTCATCACACAACACACGCTCAGATCTACGTACTTCCCACGTAGAGAATGGTAAGATATACTTACGATAGGCGTAGCATGCAATGTGTCCCACGTAAACTACCGCAAGTGGTCAATACGATAGTTTACGGCGCGCCCATAATCAACATACGATAATTTACGTCTGAAAAAATCTTCATTTTTGAATATTATTAAGTTTTTGTTTTTGGGATACATGCGAGATAATCATCTAATGACGAAACACGAAAAACATGAAAATCGCCATTTTGTGGGATACGGTAGTTTACGTAGGAGCCATCGATTTGTGTCGTATTTATTTTGTGACGCAAGGAGGGAGTGACTCGTCAGAATGCAAATGTATGTAAAAATTATGACGCCATTTCGCTATTGTAACCTATATTTTGTGTTAACATACTTGGGGTTATTTAGTTTTAGTTATTTCCAAATTGTTTATCATTCGCGGTATTTAGGCTATAATATAAACTTTTAATGATTCGCAATGTTCACAGCCTTACAAAACAACCGCGATTAAAATCATCATCATCAGCCTGTTGACACCCACCGTTGAGTAAAGGCCTCTAGATGCTCATGCCACCTCTCACGATCCCGTGCTCAGATAATGGAGTGCTTACAATGCAAATTCGACCGAAAAACCGCAAATCAATTTGCACAATTGATTGTACATCCTGTGTATCCTGTAGAACTGCCGTTTTACAAAACAAGTAGCCGAAAGGTAATGGTGTAGTATATTTTTAGAACCGGCTCATAAAGCCCTTTCATTTGATACCACACACGACAGCGTGGTAGTGGTGCATTACCACGCTTCTTTAGTTGAACCTTAAGGTGGGATGATAGCAACGTGGCGGGAAATTAAAAATTTTCACAGTTTTTTTTTTACATTTTGTTGCTAAACTGAGCTATTTTTGTTCAGCGATTTTTCGTTCGCGGAAATAACAAAGTATTCTTTTCATTATTGTAAACAACAGAACAACAATAATTCAGCCGATTAAGTGTTCTGGTCTACGAAGCAGTGACACTGCCCAAAAAACTTGTCGTAGACCAGAACACATAATTGGCTGAATTATTGTTGTTCTATTGTATACAATAATGAGAATAATACTTTGTACATAAGAATAGTACATACGACAGCACATCAGACTATACACTTTCGTTGTAAAATCGCCCGTAATGTAACCAAGTAGAGTGCTAGCTTGTAACGGTCGACGTGCTGTCGTGTGTACACCTACTCGTAAGTAATCTTTATCGTACGGATAGTCTGCAGATGGATATTGGATAAGCCAAGTTTGGCAGAGACAACAGAAAAAAAACTCAATTTCTCAAGAATTATTGTGTCAAACGAAAAACATTATTTAGGTACAAAAGTAATTTTAAAAAAGAATCGCGAAAAAATTGTCATGTATCCCGGCACTTTGCAGTACACCAACTTTTCTTGTCACGAAACCAAAGTACTGTTGGACAAAAATAAACTTTGCTAACTCAGACCTAAGTCTCAAATTTGTTTTTTTTTATTTTCGTGGTTATTTTAGGACATCTAAGAAACTAAGGAACCTCAATGCATGAGTCCGAGCGCCCTCATAATACTTACACATACCTCTATACTTACTCTGTGAAAATCTGTGAGAACTGGCTTTCTAAAGATACAGCCTTTTTGGATAGACATCCTTTGGGCACCCTTTGGGCACGAAACCCTAAAAAAGATTCTGCAACTGTGCCGAAACATCGGAGTCGTCAAAAATATTAAACTGTGGTGAGGATCCCGTTTTCTCACATAGGGTATAATATCTCAAATAATTATGTTGAACGGCCTCGTACTGGCTGGATTTGTACTGCGAAGGAAAACATCGTGAGGGAACCCGCGGCTTAGTTGGCTCCGCACGTACACCTTGTATTGTCTTTCCTGTGGGCTACGCCGACTAAGCTGTCAGGATGGTATAGGTGCTGGGCGAGCCTACTCCATCTAAACGATGTCCCAGGCACTGCGGCGTTCGAGTGGTCCCTTCATCTAGTCACTGGTGTGAGTGAAGGTGCCACTGGATGCTGTATAAAGGCCTAATGCCTGCTTCCACCAACCAGCCCTAATTTCCAAAGAAGCGTTGAGAGTTTAGTTCGTATGGTGCTTCATCCATGACCACTAATCGAATTCGATAGCGAAACTTCAAGTAGGCTGCCTACTCATCAATACAAACAACTTGTACTAGGTGGCGAAAACATGGAGCGAAAAAAATATCAGCTGTTTCATACATTTGGCGCAGTACTGAGTCGACCTTTTGTATGGAATAGCTGATATTTTTTTCGCTTCATTTTTTTGCCACCTAGTACAACTTGTTTGTATTGATCAGATGACAACCTACTTAAAGTTCCGCTATCGACTTAGAGTGAACCCTAGACTTGCAGAGGTGCAGATAATTTTCCTTAAAAGGTCTTTTAAAATTAGGGTTGGTTGGTGAAAACTGGCATTCGTTTTTCTTGTTCCCGTCTGTACTAACTTTCGGCGTCAACTCGTCGAGTGGAATGTCATAAACAAGACGTTGCGGGCCTGTGGTTGAATGAAAAAGTTCTTTTTCGCGTCTAAATGAAGGTCCAACGTCTATCTTGTTACAAGGGGATGCCCCGCCCAAGGAATCGGGTCGCACGCAATGCTGTGGAAGTGGATGGAGCTGCTACAACTTAGGGCCTAGTTAGTGTTTAAACAATGTCCCAGGCACTGCAGCGCCGAGTGGTCTCTTCATCCATCTAGTGTGAGTGAAGGTGCCACTGAACGCTGTATAAATCATCTCATTACGTCAATGCAAAGGCCTTAGTTAGTGATTTAGGAAAAACAAAATAATTTCCATCAAACTTAACTAAACTCTAATTTTTAAATCGAGTCCACGGAATGACAGTTGCTAGTATGCAACTGTCAGATAAAGCCTTTGTAGCAACTGTCATTACGTGGACTCGATTTAAAAATTTGAGTTTACTTTTTTTAAGTGAACGTGCAAATATTTATACTTATCTTAGTGGATCACTTTTTTTTTATGTATGACATAAGCGCCGAGTTGGGTACACTTCGGCGAAGGCACGGTAGAGCGCAGTATTTTGTCTGACTGACACCTGACATATTGTGAAATCTACTCTGCCCTGCACTGCCCTTAACTGCATTGCTTGCATCTCAGCATAATAATATACCTAGCTAGTCTATATCACTGCAATTCTATTTACAAATAAAATATAATATACAGGGTGGACTCTAAGTCGATAGCGAAACTTTAAGTAGGCTATCTACTGATCAATATAAACAACTTGTACTAGGTGGCGAAAAAAATGGAGTGAAAAAAATATCAGCTGTTCCATACAAAAGGTCGACTCAGTACTGCGCCAAATGTATGAAACAGCTGATATTTTTTTCGCTCCATTTTTGTCGCCACCTAGTACAAGTTCTTTGTATTGATCAGTAGACAGCCTACTTAAAGTTCCGCTATCGACTTAGAGTGCACCCTGTAGTATGTATTTTTTATTATTCACAATATGACATCAGCTCTGCCCTGCACTGCGGTTAACTGCATTGCCTGTGTCTCAGCTTAGCATATACCTAGGTTAGCTAGTTTATATCACTACAATTATATTTAGAAATAAAATACATAGTGGGTATTTTTATGATTCACAATGTAAATCGTAACGTAGCTGTGGATTTGCGTTCTTTCTGTTCATAAAACATGGACACAAAAGTTTGTAGTGTAGGTGCTAACCACTCTCTATATTTATCCAAAGAAGCAACAGCAGAAGTCACTCCTCGCAATTATGAAGTGAGTGTAGCATCAGGTAAATAAAAGAACAGTGTGCTTATTCTGTAAAAAAAAACCACAGATGCAAGTCCTCAAAACGGGTTTATGTGCGGAAAAATATTTAATTTAATATATCGACAAATAATACGTATTGTTAGTCGAAAAAAGATAGTTCATTTTTATAAGAACTACTGTGCCGCAAATAAATCGGTTTTAAAGACTAGCAACTTTGCGGATTTTGGTCACAGAATAAGCACACTTTTCTGTACAAGTGTAATTTTATTCTTGCCTTTGACCTGTCTTACACGCCAGAAATAAACGAAAAGTCAAAGGAGCGGTGAGTGGGTATATTTTTACCACAAAAAATAGAGAGACTACCACTTATTTTTGCTAAAACTCTCTCTTACATTAATTAATAATAATAAGGACTCACTTTTTGTTGGCATTACCAATATTGTTAGTTTCCATGTTGAAAACCCTGAAATTTCAACATTTCCGACGATTGAAAGTGTGTGCTATCGCTGCATTATTTTATTGTGTGAATAATGCAAAATGAGACTTTCAATAACGAAATAACTTATTTACCCCTAAGGCTATAAATCCCATAAATATGATTCTTCGAGCCGGATGTGATCAAGCGCCCATACGGAGTAAAAAGATCAAGGTAAAAGAGATCCTGATTGAGGTTGAAATTAGACAATCAAACCTTACCCCAATTCAAACAATTAGACACTACAGGGTGCACTCTAAGTCGATAGCGAAACTTTAAATAGGCTTTCTACTGATGAACACAAACAACTTGTACTAGGTGGCGAAAAAAATTGAGCTAAAAAAATATCTGTTGTCGACCTTTTGTATGGAACAGCTGATATTATTTTCGCTCCATTTTTTTAGCCACCTATTACAAGTTGTTTGCATTGATCAGTAGACAGTCTACTTAAAGTTCCGCTATCGACTTAGAGTGCACCCTGTAGATATCACCACTGATGGCGAGTTGGTAGTGGCGGACAAACGAGTCCGGAGGCATAGCATCAGTGTGGCCGCCACCGCAAACGTGTTGCGGTTTGGACAGCCCGTGTGTGTCCCGCGACAGGGGTGGCCAACATTTTGATGGTGAAGCGGAAATCAGGGAGAAAGAGTTGTACGAATAACTGCTGATTTCTGAATTGAGGAATTCACTAAGCGAATTCCTAAGTATCGTTCTGTCTCTGCAGATTTCACACAAAAGAGCGTGACAGATCGATACTTAAGTATTTGCTTAGTGAAATTCTTAATTCAGAAACCGGGCCTTAGACACTAAGTACGCGTTTTTATGAACAAAGATTGACCAATACAACTAAAAGCAGCTTTATCGCACGAAAGTAAAATAAGAGATAGTAAAAATACACTTGGATGTGGAACTCAAGTGCTTAGGTACCTAGTAAAAATACTGGAAATGTGAAGGTAAATTATTGGAAAACATTGAAATTGAATAATTATTGATACCGCGATGACGTTTGATCTAAAAACAAAACTTTATTGCCATTAAATGTTTTGAAACAATTTTCGGTAAGCCTACTATCGATCGATGTCACTTATAACAAAAATCTCAATTTTTAGTCATTCTTTTTTATGAAGACGGTGTGGAACTCTAACAGTAGACTTTGAGCTCATATTAAAATCATATTTATATTAAAATCTTAATCATATTAAATACCTAAACTCTTTCAATGTTTCCAACCTCTGGCCAAAAGCACAGTAACAATATTAATTCTACGCCTGAGATTCCTGTTCAGTCATGTGCAGTAATTATTATATCATATTCAAACCAGTTGCGAGTCTTTCAATAAAATAAACTATGTGCTTTGAATAGCTTTTATAGCATTTATAGGCTATACAAGGTCATTGAATCCATATTTAGGAGCATGTAGATATAAAGCAGACGAAAATACGAGTGTGTCTCTTTCTTTTACAGATTTATGAATATCTATTAAGTATCTACCTACCTACCTGCCGTTTTAAATAGGTTTTTTACTTAAAACACTTTTAGGAGGCGGTTGAAAGAGTCACTAACTTAATATAATTAGGTATATTTTAGGTATTATTTATTTTTGTGCACGTATGTTTACCTGTTTTATAGATTTAAGTTCCTAACCTGCAAGGTTTGGTGGAAAAAATCTCTTAAAGAGATAAACTCGCCTTTGCACAATATGTTTTTTTCTTATTTATTGTGTCTTGTAATGTGTTTCGTGTGCAATAAAGAATAATTAGAATTAACGGGGTGTTTTCAGCATCAAATCATGGATTATTTTTTAAAATAAAACAAAAAGTATACTCAGAAGGAAAAGTGTATTATTCCGTAAAATTAAATAAATAGTGTCAGCTCAGAACGTTGCATGCATTTCTGTCGGCATTCAATATCTGACAATCATGCATTTTTTTTTTACTTTTCTTTTAAGATACAAAACTTTTTCAACATTATTTCACACAAATTACACTAAAGAATGGATCTACATTTTTCAATTATTTTTCTTTTAGAAAATGCAACTCTAAATTGTCAATGTTTTCTATATCACAGAAAAATATTATTAATTGAGTTGTTTTAATGACTATGCTTTATTTCACTATCACTTATTTTCTCCGTAATTAAAGGCTTTGAAATGGCTTTTTTCTTTTACATTTTACAAAATATTTTTCTTTCAGTCTCATTTTATTATTTTATTTTATTTCAAATACTTTACAGCAATGTAAGAGTGATTGGAGTATTTTTCAATTAGTACAGTATTTGCAGATTTTTCATTCGATTTACAAATTGAGCAAAATACATTTACATAAGGTACGACATGTTATACAAAATAATAAACCCTAACTCATAATTATTGCAAATATTTAATTTAAATATCCTTAAAACAAAATAAACATAATGCCATGCTTGAATCTTAAAAACAAAAGTCACTAAAACAAAATCTACAAAGAAAACTCAATACTATTTACAGAGAATATATCAGTCGCACTTAATATTTATTTTATTTATTCAGGAACACATAATTTATGTAATTTATTTTACATTTGATTTTATACAAATCTTCCTCGAAATTTGCTACACGTGAGTGGCTTGCGAAGGTTGAGTACCGTTACCTGAAAAAATTAAAAAATGGCTTGTATCATTCCGTTTCGCGAGGTTTTTTCAAATAATCTTCGCAGAAAGTTAATGTTATTGCTATTGTTCACTTTTTAGAAAAACAAAAAGAATTCTGTAATTTTTATTACATTTTAGAATATCTCTTATATTAAACATTATTAAACATTATTGAGATTTTAGTCAATAAATAAATCGGGTTTTGGAACCCATTCCCATTTTACGTACCTATGTACGTATATTATACTGTACAGTGTACAGAGTTGCCATTTGTGTAAATAAGTTGAGTTACGTATTCTTTATCCTAAATTATTTTATTATATTCCAAATATGTATAGTTTGACGTCAGATGATGAAGGATGATGATAATGGTGATGAATTTTACTCACCAGACGGTATAACCACTGAGCTCCTCACGGAGGAGTACGGCGGAGGAGCCGGAGTAGCAGCCGGCTTGGCCGTGTGCACTTGACCACCGAAACCTGGAGCAAGAGGAAGTGAGAAAGAGATACAATTATCAATACTTAACATACTTTTTGGTGGACATACGATCGCAAACTTGCGCTATCCGATGACAAGACGCTGTTTGCATCTAGCGCTAGCCGGATGGAAGAACTACTTCTAAAAATGGAGCGCATCAGCCTATAATTCGGTCTAAAAAACCGTAGCCGGACCAAAATGATGATTATGGACTGAGCCAACAACAACTTGCCCCACATCACTTAAAATTGCAAACTGCGAAGTGGTCCAATCATACATTTATTTGGGTGCACTGGATCTCAAATAATGGGGGCTTCAGTGATGAAATTAATCGTCGTATTGCAATAACCAGATCGGCAATGGATAAGTTAAATAAGCTATGAAAGAACCGCAACATTACCACTAAGACCCGGCTCGTGTACACACTGATGTTCCTAATTTTTCTTTACGCCGCAGAATCATGGACACTCCGAGAAATCGAAAAGGGAAAAATAGACGCTCTGAAAATGTGGTGATGGAGAAAAATGCTTGGAGTATCGTGGACGGAATTCAGAACCAATTAAACGACTCCACCCTTAGAGAACTCGGCATCAAGCAGCGCCTTTCAAGTACTCTACAAAGTCGCCTCTTGAGATTTTTGGCCATGTATCCCGACAAGACAACAACTCCATTAAGCTGACAACAGCTCTGACAAGAGTGCAATGACGAAGAAGTAGGATACTTTTTTCAGTCCGTCTATTTCCCCGCAACGTACCAGAGTGCTTACTGTCAATGTCACTGAAAGTGACAAGTTGCATAAACAACCTTACTACTATAGTATTAGGATACATGACAGACGTCCGGCGGACGTCCGGCACAGCTTTTTCGCACTCGTGGTAGCTATACAGGTATCAAGTTGAAATCCAATTTCACAAGCACTTACCAAGAGAGTTTCTTAAGTAGGGGTTTCCGTAGGTGGCTGCGTATCTGACGTCCACTCCGCCGTTCGTCAGCCCTTTGATGTTGGGCTGTGCGTAGATCGGCGTCGGGGGCGCTGGCGAGAGGAAAATACTATTATACACAAGTTATACCTAAAAATACTATTATACACAAGTTACACCGAAAAATACTATTATACACAAGTTACACCTAAAAATACTGTTATACACAAGACACCCAAAAACAGCCTTCGGAAAGATTATTAAGGCGCCGTGCATAGTGAATTAGCCCGCGCGCAAAAATAAATTTACAAAATCGATTCCTGTATCAGATACACTAAACGAATCGAAAAAGTAGGTACACGCATAGAACACTAGAGTTAGGTGAGAGCTAACTAACAGAGGCAGTTTCGCGTTGACATTCATAAACGTTTTGAAAATAATTTCGCTGAAAAAATAGGTCGCGCTTTTTTTTCCAGTGAAAATTTCTCGCAAGCTGATATGGATATCAACATCAACAGCAACAACTTTGTTAGATAGCTCTCACTTAATTATTATTCTATTGTTCACTTAATTATTATACGTGTACCTACTTTTTCGATTAGTTTAGTTAGTGTATCTGATACAGAAATCGATGTTGTACATTTTTCTTTTTCGATTCGTCTTCTTCTCACTCTCGAACACCTGACTACTTGGGTCTATCACCAGTGACTTCTACCAGTCATGACATACGCCTGCGATACATGGACGCTCACTGATTAAACCAACAGGCTAAAAGTTGCACAAAGAGCAATAGAGGGCTATACTTGGAATATCCCTCCCTGACAGGGTACAAAATACAGTGATCCGCACCGCACCAAAGCTACCGACATCTGCAAACGGGGAGCGATATGGCAGGACAACATGTACGTATGACACCAAGAGAATGGAAGATGGAGCCGAAAGGTTTTATCATCAACTCCGCGTGCAGGAACGCAAAGCAAACTAACTTCACGATCAAATCGGCTAAGATAAGATAAAGATAAAAAGTTTAAAATTATTAATTAAAAAATCACGTAGATTTTACAGAAGGTATAGATACTAGATGGAAGAAACATGAAGACTGTTTGACTATCCTTTGATTTTCCAATTTTTTTGACGAAAGTTTTGTAAACGTTGAAAATTTTTGCAATGCGCCCTTTTTCAATTTTTTAAATCAAATATTAATTTGTAAAAACATGTGACATTTTATTGTTTGCCATCGCGTCTTGTTATCCTATCCACCTAATAGTTAGTGCCACTACTTACCTTTTCGTTGAAAGTGTATGTTTTGACCTTTAACAAAGCTGGTAACATACGAGACTTTTATGTAACATTTTAAAATACGGTGCGATTAAGTTTGAGCTCACTGTGCAATCTAGATAATTACAAGTATAAATTGTCATGAATATTCACACTTCGGCTGATAATAATGTGAATAAATTAGATAGATACGGTTCGTTAGAATACTTTTATCGTGTGCAATAAAAATATCATGAATTTTAACGATCTTCTAATTTGAGCAAAAAATTGTCATGTAGTTGACCTTGCGACTACTGTATACTTTAGACTCTGAGTAGCTACCAAGAGTGCGAAAAAGCTGTGTCAGACGTCTGCCGGACGTCTGTCATGTATCCTAATACTATAGTAGTAAGGTTGTTTATCACAATAAGCACCCGTGGTAGCTGCTCAGATTCTTAATATAATATTTCTTGCTTCTAAAAACGAAATGATTGTCTTTCAAGCAAGAAGTCCCAGAACTCAATCTAATATTTAAAGTACGAGTACGTAGTATTTTTTGGGATGGAAAGTCGGGACAGGTACTAACTTTAGACAAAACAAAAGAGAAGAAGAAGCTACTCACTGTCAGTCCCAGTAGGCAGACCGAGGTGGTTGATAGCGTCCGTTTCGTCCACCGATTTGTTCGTTCGTTTCAACGAGTTGCTTTGGGACCCGTTGCCGTTGCTCAGAGGCAGCGTTGAGGCTGTGTCGATGCTCCGAGTCAGGGAGCCTTGGAGGGATCTGGTGAAAGAGATGGATGAATAAGATAGATGCGATGATTGAATTTGTAACCTTTGCTTCTGCATAAACTCTTATAAACTTCTTGAAATGTTGTGAAAGATCGTACCTGTTAGCACTAGGAAGATCATGATGATTAGGAGACTGGACCCTCAATGAAGGCGGCGGTGGATATCCTTGGTAGTCGTACAGGTAACCGCCTAGACCCGCATTCTAGTGTAGAAAATAAAAATGGGTTTTAGACTAAATTGGTGAGCATAATGTGGACCATGAAGATACGGCAAAGTATAGACACAACTACAGGGTGCACACTAAGTCGATAGCGAACTTTAAGTAGGCTGTCTACTTGGACCGAATGGCAAAAAAAATGGAGCAAAAAAATATCAGCTGTTCCATACAAAAGGTCGACTCAGTACTGCGCCAAATGTATGAAAAGGCTGATATTTTTTTCGCTTAATTTTTTTCGCCACCTAGTGCAAGTTGTTTGTAGTGATCAGTAGACAGCCCACTTAAAGTTCCGCTATCGACTTAGAGTGCACCCTGTAGTAGTTCAAAATTTTCCTTGGTTTTGGATGTGCCGAGGTAATAAAATACGAACCGTCGGAAAAAATTGTATACATCCTTACAAAGGTGTTGATTTAACCTTTTACACCAAAAGAGATTGAAAATCTAAAATATTGTTATTAAAATTTAGGACCCTGATTGTGCATTCAAAAGCACTGAACCCTTATACCAGGAAGAACATAAAGGAAAATGAAAAGTCAAAAGATTATCACAAATAATGCAGGGCCCCAAATTGCCATCAGAGTATGAAACTCTAAAATAAAAGACAAAGGAAAATAAGACTAAAGAGAAACTAACCGAAAATCTTAAGTCAAAAGACAAAACCGACCTTAAAATAAGCGTCATTGTAGGCTGGATCACTGTAGTCGTTGCTGTATCGGAACTGCAACCGAGGATCATCATGCCTGATAGGCAAGGCCACTGGACCAGCCAGTGGTAGACCACCAGGCAACTTTGTGGTGCTCGTGTCTGAACTGGTGTAATCCTAGTGGATTGGAGAGACAACAAAGTAAGTAATCGTATGAGGTTCAGCATTACAAAACATCAATACTGTGGCCACTACAGTATTGATGTTTTGTAATGCTCGTGTCTGAACTGGTATAGTCCTGGTGAATGGGAGAGGTGATTTGAAAGATGATTTAGAATGAAAGAAGGATGTTTGTATGTTGATGTTGATAAAACAGAACCAAATGAAACTACATTGTAAGACGATAGCAATAAGGCACTACGAGTATTAATCAAAAACTATTTTTTAAAACAGATCTCGATAAGTGTAGGTAAAATGTTTGGTGTCAAAGAAACAAAACTCATTGACCGAGGTCACGACTAGGACTTTATTTACTCCTTTTATGTGTTGCATATTATTATATTTTATGAAGAGTCCGTTAAACCTTGCAACAATTTCTTGTACCTAAAAACTTAAAAAAAAAACAGAACAGAATCACCAAAATTTTTGGGTCGTTTTTGACCCAAAGAGTGAAAACAATTTAATTGATAGATTGTTCTGTGGGAAAATCAGAGGGCACATGTGGGATGACAATGATGGTAATATTAAAATACTCACCAGCTCATAAGCCCCGTCACCATGCGGCAACTGCGGCTTCAAGTCGCTAATGTTTGAGCTCCGATCGCTGTCCTTGTACATGTCCCCCGTAGTCACCGTGACGTCTGGTTTCTCGTTGATCTTCTGCCCGCCGTGCCTTCGCCTCCTATGGCAGACCACCAGAAGCACTATGAAGGCAGCGAAGATCACGATGCCCGAGGTCACGCCGGACAGGATTATGAAGAGCGGGAGCGTTTCTATTGAGGTACAAGAGTTTTGGTTAGTTTACCACTGATAGGGATGGTTGAAATGATATTCAATTAGAAGAGTTTATCAATGACTAGCAGGTACCTAAGTAGATACCATCAACCATAGTTATTTTTGCCTAATTTGATGGTAAAGGACAAAACATAATCGATTTGCTACGCCACCAAGTTAAGATGGAACAATAGTGTCTGTTTTTTGTTCTAGGGTTTTCACTTAATTTTTATAACATACACAAGACTGCCACAATGATAAAAAATGTGGTGTTTTCTTAGAGGGTTAAGTCTTTTAGTATTTCGAGAAATTTATTACCCGAAGAGAGTTTATTTTGCAAAACATGGAAAAGTGAGTGATTTTTATAATACAAGCATTTTTCAAAAGAATTCTGTGTTCTACACTAGTATGCGTTTTTTTAGTCTCACAAAATACTGAAAAGATACCTAGGTTACTTACTGATAGGCTTCAAAACGATCGCTGCATTCGCATTCCCGTATTCATTGGTGACACTACAGTTGTATACTCCGTAGTGTTGCGATTTGCTAGCCCTTATCACGAGGCTGTATTTCAGTATGCCATCTGGCAAAGCTTCTTCTAGCATGGCGTAGTCCTAAAAGAGAGGCAAATGTTGATTTTGTTGATATTTGTTAATTTCTGAGAGTATGTTCTTGACTAACTTCACAAATAATTACGATCCCTTTTAAAGTTATTGTGATTATGATCGTGATCGGGACTTAAGAATAACCAAAAAAAAATTGGGTCATCTTTGTCACCGGATCCCGATACCATCAAAATATTACGATCATCACATTCACAACACACCCGTTTTACAAGACAGCTTTTTTTAAATAAATACGGAGTAAAACTATAGGGTGGGTGATTGGTGTTGCAATTACAGATTAAAGTTAGAGAAAATAAAAACAAAAATTAAAAGTTAAGGCCTCGAAAGACGAGATAGCCAAACTAAATAAAGAGTTATCTATCTATCTAAATACTAAGCCAAAACAATAGTTGACTGCATGAAAACAAGAAGAGATACAGGGAAAATCTTAAATTTCAGAAATACTTACAGGATCCTTGATCACACTGATCTGCCGACCCTCGAAGTACCAGCTGATGTCATCCGGCTTAGGAACAGAGAAGGCTATGCATTCGATTCTAACGCTCTCGCCTTCGGATCCAAACTGGGTCCGGTTTGATATTATCTTTGGTGCACCTGAGGAAGTGATGCAAGTTTTGATGATTTCGGTAGAAATGCATAAGAATTTTATAACGATCAATAGTTTTTTGAGAAAAGTGGAGAGGAAAAGAAAACCAGGAAGAATAAAAACTACATGCTTATCTAAACTGGGTTTGGTTCGATTTATCTTTGGTGCGGCTGAGGAAATGATATCAGTTTGATAATTTTCGTAGTGCTGGTCAAAGAGTTGCATTATCTAATATTAAGTCGGATGGTCACCACTTCACCAGGCGGTTAGCGGAGTCTAAATAAGCAGCCTAGAAACTTTCAGCCTTGTACCCATATACTTTCAAAGTCAACAAAACGCGACCGGCCAAAAAATCTGTTTACCAGTATCAGTGAAGTCTACTCTATTAGCCTACCAACTCCCAGCCCTACACAATAAAATAGTTTGAATGGTCACCAGCTCTCCAGCTATAATCTATCAGCCTGCCAACTCCCAGCCTTGTACGATAAAATAAGCCAAAAATGGTCAGCAGATCTTCAGCTATAAGTAGACTGATAAATCTACAAACCTTTGATCAAAACACTAGCTTCGCTCTCAATGTCCGGGTATCCTTCGACGGACGCTTTGCAGATGTACCGTCCAGCCGTGGTGGTGTCCACCTTGACTGTTAAGCTTGAAGACTTCCCTTTGACCTGCTGGAATATATGGCATGTTCAAATAAACTGCTGCTATTTTAACAGACAAAATATGAGGCTCGGTGTATGGAACACGTTTTATATGCAAAGTCTTCTCGGGATATTATAAAAAAGGGAAGAACATAGGATTCTGGTAAGTTTTTACGACCTCGGTCTTTGCACGATATGAAAAGGACTAGGGATGCAGGTCATGCAGGTGATACAAAAAAAAAACAAAGTGATACATAGACTTTAAATAAAAAAAAAATTAGATAACATCAATTACTGGACGCGAATCAACGTATTGACTATTATGTATTCTGAGGCATTGGGGTAAAACTAAAAACGTTATATTTTCTGCAAAAGTTATGTGCATTGAAGCTTGAAACAAACCCGTAATGGTTTTGCAGAGAAGAACATGGCATGTCCTATAATCACAGACGACATTGATTCAAAATATCCACAAAGTAGATGAGGAAATAATAGAGTAGATGACTTTCCTTTCACGTTTTGAAACTCTCTCTCTCTCTTACTCCATGGTAGTCACTTACCCCGATGCGGCCAGGTTCGTGTAGCAGCCACCTGACTTCCGGTTCAGGATGTCCCTCCACGTCACAGTGTAAGGTTACAGTGGAACCAATCTCTGCTTCTATGTTCTGTGGCCTCGTACGGAATGATGGTGGAACTGTAAGAGAGGTGTTGGGTTAGGGAAGCCAGTTGAATTGGCACCTAAGGGTGTTGCTTCTGGTGTCTTTTGTTTTAATAAGATTCTTAGAGAGTGCTGGTGTATTAATTGTCCCAAGTTTGTCACGATCAAATTATAAAATTGAAAGCACAAGGAAAAGTGAAACCAATCACTTTTTTATTTAAATGTAAATGCAGTTTTGCTGTAAAATTTTGCTACTAAGCGTTACTTAAAAACAGTAGACGGAAAAATATATAGTTACCGAGATATTTGTATTCCAAAATCGAATAAGAACAGCAGTAGGGAAGAACTTAAAAAAATCGATATCTCAAAATGTTTGTTCTGATGGGCACCGTTAATTCTGTGGTCGAGTAAAAGTTTATGGAAAATTCTAAAAATATTTTCAAATTGTTAAAATATTCGCTTGGGACATGATTCTCATCCGCCACCTCTTGAATAACGTGCAGGAATGCGTGTATTTGTGAATTTTGAAATCTTATAAAAATGTTTATGATGTTCCCTAGCACGGGTTAGTTATTATTTTAAAAAAATATAACTTATTTTAGGTGCACTTACAAGTAACTTCTAACTTCATTGAATCTCTGCCCTTCCCAACTGAATTGCTGACTTCACACGAGACTTCAGCGTTGTTATACCTTCGCGATACATTGAAGATTATCTGAAAGCAAAAAACATGCTATAAAAGTAAGAATACATCTACGCAAGCAAACATGATATGGTCATAATTATTCAAACACATTGTGTTTGAAATTGCACATTGTGTTTGAAATTGAACTTAATCCATAAACTTACAAGGTTACAAAAAAAACACAGATTTCAAATTTTGATAACACCCTGCAAAAAGAGTTCGGTTAGAACCTTTTGTAACACGTTGTATTTATAACATATTTTTTCTCAAAATTTGACGTTGTTTAATTCATATCTAAACTCAAATTTTTAAATCGAGTCCATGGAATGACAGTTGCTACAAAGGCTTTATCTGTCAGTAGCATACTAGCAACTGTCATTCCGTGGACTCGATTTAAAAATTAGAGTTTAGGGGTAATTTTATTTCTTGATTATAGTTTAATGTTAAAAGGGTCAAACTTAAAACAGTATTTTCAATCTCAAAATACATTTTATTTGAAAGTAATTCATTTATTCATCTATTCTACTACCCCTTTTTGTAGCCGTGACCTAGTTCGTGCATTCATGCATAATAAATAGGGTTTACTTTGGCTTGACTGCCTGTACCGTATTTTATATACAGGTTGGTCACTGTTTGGTCAGGGTGTTTTGATCTTCAGGGACTTTAAAGATTTATTTAGGGACTGTTCTTCGGAATAATCCGCAAAACTTTAACAAAAAACTTTTATCGAACTTTCAATTAACCCTCAAAAAGGAATAAAAAGTCCTTCCTGTAAGAAACACTCTTTAAAAACCTCAACAGTTATAGGAACCAGTAAGTGGTCGTTTCACCCGTCTAGTGTGAGTGATAGCGGCAGAGGTCAGAGAAAAAAAAACAGCATTACAATGTTGTTGCTGTGTATCTAAAAAAAATAGAAGTTAAAAACTAAAACCCGACTACTAAAAGGCTTAAAACAAGACCTGCTTATCCTTAAAATAGACTCATAGATAATTAATCGTAGTCGGAGGCCATCGGTTTATCAAATGCGAATGTGGTGTCCTCCGACTACGATTAATTATCTATGAGTCTATTTTAAGGATAAGCAGGTCTTGTTTTAAGCCTTTTAGTAGTCGGGTTTTAGTTTTTAACTTCTATTTTTTTTTTGAGCTTTTTAGTAAGTCATTTGGACTATCACCCAGAATAGAACCAAGAAGGGCAAAAAAAAACACATTTTGGAATTTTTTGTTCTATTTGTTATGTTGACGCTACGTGTGTTGTACATTTTTGAAAAGGTTTTTTAAAGCCCTTTCATTTGATACCCATGACGATGGTATCCGATAACTATTATTTTTAGGTCCACCACTTTAGGGCGCAGCACAGCCGCCATCTTGGTTTTTTTCAAAATTAAACGATCCTATGTTACCTGGGTGATTAAGACGAATCCAACGACACCTCATTTGTTGAAATCGGCCGAGTAGTTTAGGCTCTGCGAGGGAACAGATGAACACACAAACATACATACCCACATACATACATACATACATACATACGCTGCTAAAATCATAACCCTCCTTTTTGCTTCGCGTAGTCGGGTAAAAATAAAGAAAGAACTTAGTAGACTTCCTACTAATGAAAATTTAATTAAAGTTTCAGCATTGGAAAATTGCGAAAGTTGCCCATCTGGAAATTGGAATCTTGAATTTCCTAAAGCTACAAAACAAAGTTCCTATAGTGGTGACAGAAAGTTTGGGACAGTTGATTCCGTTTTGGTCTTCACAGCAAAAATATTTTCCAGAAACAAAGAATGAGACTCCAAACTTTTATATTTTAATTAGTCAGTCCGTCGCCTCGTAAAATCTTTAAAGTTGGTAAAACTACGAACCACAAACTTATTTGACTACACAATATTAACGCGAAAGTTAGTTTTTTATGATTAATTGTACTCTTTTGGCGTCAGAGCGAAATAAATGGAGAACCGTAAAATGAAACCAGCCACGTCTTACTCCTAGAAAGTATCTGTGTGCAAACTTAAGACTAGTGATAACCGCGATCACACCCATACAAACGAAGAAGTCGTTTTGCTACCCCTAAATATTATCCGATTTCGTTGAAATTTTTAATAGTATCGTTTTTTAGAAATTAAAAATTTCTCAAAAAGTACTCTTTTGGCTATAAAAAATTTTTCAAAGAGGAAAAAGCTTAGACATAGATTAATCTACAAAAACGATTGACACAAAAATCTATGAGGGGTCGCAAAACTGTTATTTTGTTTGTGAGCGCGATTTTCAGTGATGCGTGACTTCAGTCGGACGTCAGCATCTCTGTCACTTGTATTAGGCGAGTCTTCAAATGTCACCTCTCCCGAACACTATAATGCATATAATGCCTAATCGTCTCCGCAATGTACACACGACAGCACGTCAGAGTGTACACTTTTGTTGCATAGTCGCCCGTAACGTAACCGAGTAGAGTGCTAGCGTGTAAGGGTGGACGTGTTGTCTTGTGTAGGTACATCGAATTGCCAAATTGTCATAGAATAGAAAATTGTCATTGTCAGTTTTATAAAATGACCCGCCGCAAGCATTAGAGCGTAACGTTACGAAAAAATCTTTTTAAATATCTTGCCATCTCAAAGATTTGATTATAGGTTGAAAAAATAATTATCTCGGGACAGAACTTGAACCCGCAACCTCTTGCTAACCTTGAAGGTGATCTTCTAATAACTAATACAACGCATTGGGTGATGGAACTTAGTGCAAACTTCTCACATCAGGTGAAACCCTTCGTCCACAAGACCTTAAGGTTGGACGATAGAAACGTGGCGGGAAATTCAAAATTTTCACAGTTTTTTACATTTTGTGGCTAAATTGAGCTATTTTTGTTCATCGATTTTTCGTTCGCGGCAATAACATAGTATTCTTTTCATTATTTATTTCATATTTTCATCATCTTTACATAACAACAATAATTCAGCCGATTATGTGTTCTGGTCTACAAAGCAGTGGCACTGCCCAAAAAACTTGTCGTAGACCAGAACACATAATCGGCTAAATTATTGTTGTTCTGTTGTTTACATTAATGAAAAGAATACTATGTTATTGCCGCGAACGAAAAATCGCTGAACAAAAATAGCTCAGTTTAGGTACAAAATGTAAAAAACTGTGAAAATTTTGAATTTCCCGCCACGTTGCTATCGTCCATCCTTAAGAGATACTTATTGTTTAAAGCATCGACAGTTACTTGGCTCGTCAGCTCAATTAGTGGAGCGTCTGCTCTGCGAGTTATGAAAGAGGTTGCGTATTCAACTCCTGTCCCGGGCGGTTTTTTTCCAAACTTATAATAAAATCTTTAAAAGGTTCTCTAACAAAGACTATTTCTTAGTGTTAGTGCTTTAGAAAAAACAAAAAAAAAACTTACCATCTCCTTAGTGTAGTCTCCGATGACCGGGTTTTCATTCTGGTACCACCGGTAGGCCTGTGGCATTGGGTTAGCATCCACTTCGCAAGCTGTCCAACACAGTAATTTAGGCTTAATATTGTTTTTAAGGTACCTTTTTCGATTTAGTTCGTAACATAGCGATTTGATAAAGATGGTAGAATCTTACATTGATGACTAAATTGATTCGGACGCAAGCACAGTTAGTCTAGAGCTTGCAGGTTTTGGAGGTAGAATATGCAAGCTTGAAAATTAATACAACATACTCCTACATAACAGGTAGGGTTCATTTCCTAGACTATACTGACAAAAGGCACTGCATATTTTATAAGGATTTAAAGGTTTCACGGTTTCAATTGTTGGTTGTCTACTTTATCGGTATCAGTCTGTCATTTATGTTTATATTTTTATTTTAAGTTAAAGAAAAACTGAAAGATAAAACTCACCTATCCTTGCTTCAGTTCCTTCAGGAATTTTGCCATTTATGGCTCCTGATTTTAGTGATATCTTCACCTTTGGTGTGTACTTGACCTGAAAGGAAACGCAAATATTAAATTGGTACATTTAGCACGAAATTTTAATGGAACAGAATTTAGTCTTATCAAAGTTTTTTTCTTCAAGTCCATAATTTGGTGCTCCTAACTTAGGCTTGGCATTATTTGTACCAATTCCAGTGCTGAAATTAAATTCACAGTCGACACTCGTGCAGCGATGGGAAAGGAGATTGGCAAAACAAAAAGGATGACCGGCCAGTAAAAGGACGTCCGTACTCGCGGGAGCTTCTCGAGCTGCAAGACTCCAGCAGCTCGGAGCCCCACTGACCACATCGCCAAGACTGCACACCCAAGATCCGGGCGCTGATGCCTCCGGAGAAGACGCACGGGACAAGAGTACCAACTATAAACACGCAACGCGGTCAACGCGAGCAGACCACTGACGATGAAACAAATGTGACATTTTGAACTCAGTAGGTGTAGTTACAAACCTCAATATGCACTGTAGCCATCCTGTAAGCGCGGTCGGCAGTGTTCTGAGCCTGACACGTTATTGTCTGATTGTGGTGCTCCACGCCGGGCGTTAACCGCAACACCGATCTGCCAAGAGGGTGCGAGGTTGGTTACACTGTTAGGAGGTGTCTATTGCATTTGATATCATAGTATTGGGTCACGGGTATAAAAATTGGTGGATGTACAAATACAAATTGAATTATTAGATACTGATTGTTTAGAGCCAATCAGTATCTAATAAGTCAAAAGTCAGGTTAGTTATACTGTTAGGAGGTATTTGTTGCATTTTTTATAGTATTGGGTCACAGGTATACAAACTGGTATTACAAATGGTGGTGGTACAAATATAAATTGACTTATTAGATACTGTTTGTATAGACGTCGGAAAACGCGGTCTTTGAAGTGGAAGTGAGCCGGCTAGGCGCACTGATGATAGTTGGATAAAGTCGGTTGAAAGACAACCAGCCAGATGATCCGATAAAAGCAGTGGCTGCGTCTAGCACAGGATCGTAAGTAATAATTTTGCAATGAATGGCGGATTTTTTGATAGCTAAAAAAAATATAAAATAGTTCTAAAAGCTGTGCAGATGGCGTTGATACGACATGTTTTCTATCACAAAGTAAATTAGTTTCTATCACAAAGTAAATTAGTGCTTACTACAGCGAAAATACTTCTTTACTTCATTGCTCTGTGACTTCATACTTCATCGTCGTAGCCGTCATTCCATTTTACAGTACATGAAAAAGGACACGACTTTATTAATGTTCTTGTATGAGTGAATGGTAAATCCAGAAACACTTCATTTTGCTCCACAACGAATGCCTAAATGTGTTTGGATTTGGGCGTATGTACGAAGGCCAACAAGCGCGAACTGGCATAAAAAAAACATGTCTCGTCAGTGACATCTAGTTACAAATTTGGAACTACAACTTATGAGCTGTCAGAAAATCCCTTATTGATGTGAAAGTCAGAGGGAACAAAAAGTTCAACATTGAAAACTTAGAAAGAAATAAATGAAATACAAAAACAGCGCATATTACTATTCCTTTTTATAAAGAGAACCATGTTCTTTTTATCATGGCAAAATTTTTTTATGTATTTTTACCTTGTTGTAAACCTTTGTCCATCGGGTAATAGTTCTATCTTATTTTTCTCCACATTTTTCTTTATTAGTTCCTGGTTTCCGTTGACCCAGTTAATCTGGAACAATACACAACACTATGAAGTAAACGTAAATATAAGGATTGGGTTAAAGAAAGAGGTTTAAAAGAATTTCACAATATTTCACAATATTGGGCAGGTACTGGTTCGGATAACCAAAGGTAGCGGTTTCGAGTCTTGTCCCAAGACTGTGTTTTTAACCTTTACTACTTAATACATACATTGGTTATAATACATTTACTATAATATTTCCCTGGAACAGGTTAATGCTTCAGGAGAAAAAAACGAGAAGTGGTTAATTAGGAAACTTACGAGTCGCAAACGGAACAAAAAGCCGCAGAAAAACATAAAACACAATGAAAGAACTAACTAAAGTGGTGCAACTCAAAAACAATAAAAGAGTGATGTAAAAGGGTTGTAAGTGGAAAAGGCTAATTATTTTTAACTGCACTTTGCCGTCGTATGGGAAATGACGACAATAAAAATACATGATTGGAAAACTGAAATGGTAATTCATAATTGACAGTAAAACTTACACTAAGCTACGGTCAACGACACGCTATGATATCCCTTGTTCATTCTTTTTGCGCAGTGCGTAAGTGCGTCAATCGCCTAAAAGGGGTATCTCAAGAGTGTGTTGTTGAACTTACAAGAGACTATAATTAAGTGCCAAAAATTTACAAACTTCACAAATAAAATAGCAGAAAAAAAATGTTTCATACCTCAGCAGCGGGTTTTCCCCCGACGGAGATGCATTCTATGTCTACAGGGTGATCTTCGGTGGCGTCTATGAAGGCACCCTGTATTATACGGGGTGGCTCGGGCGCCACAAGGATCGTTAGCCGGGCATTGCTGGAGCGTATCGCTGGCTCCCCTGTATAATGGAAAATATTATATTTTTGTACGGTTAAGTATTGTCTGTTTTTTGCGTGAATAAACGCTATTCTCAGGTTTACCTAAAGAAGATGTTGTTTAATGCCTCTAAAAACGTTGTACAGCCCCTACGTATATGTATTAGCATATTATAGTGTAAAGTACCTACTTAACTTACCGTTCAAGCCTGAGCTAACTTGGCATTGGTATATAGCATCATCTTCTAAAGTTACGTCCCTTATGTCTAGTGAGTAGTCTCCTGCAACAAGGAAAAAAGTTTATTAGTAAACGATAAAAGGTAAGATAAAAAAGTTTTTTTTTTTAATACCACATAAATTATACAGATAGTTACAGTTTCAGTGATTGTAATAATGGTTAATGGTTAGAGTGCAGTACAGTAATGATTTATCCGATCGTCTCTAAGCTAGATTTACATCTGTGTTGTGGAGGTCTAAATTACACACCATAAAGGTATCTTATATTCTTCTTCGGCTGAATTATTATTGTTTTGTTGTTTATAATAATGAAAACAATACAATTTTATTGTGGTGAAACCAAAATCGTTGAACAAAAATTGCTCAGATTAGCTAAAAAAATAAAAAAATATGTGAGAATCGTCACGCCGCTCTACTTTCATTTACCCTTTTCAAGCCAATACGTACTCGAAGATTATGAAGAAAAAATGTACCCTCCTATTGGACTTTGCAGCAGTCGGGTAAAAAGTACAAATGGCGGCCTTATCGCTAAAAGTTATTTCATCCAGACAACCCTTTAGATGGACTAAGTGCGAAACAGAGTAGAGAGTTAATGCATGACGTACAATAAATAACAGTCATGAAATAACCAGTAAAGGTAAGTATTGCAGATGTCAACAAATTAATCCAGAAGCAATAGGTTCTACCTACACCTACCTACATACCTTACTTTATTAACCATGTAAGTACCAATGTTTACCTAACTATGTTCATAGTCGATGAAAACCATTTTGTCATCAAATCATGCTTTGATTTTCTAACAACTCATGTGAGATAATACCTGCCGATGCCAAAATATTTGTTTAAAAATACACATCGTAAGTATTACCTCTGTTCTAGCCAGAGCAAAAAAAAGTAGTACAGTTAATTTGCATCGTACTTACTAATACCTAGTTAGATTAGAGCTAACGTAACTGTGAAGAAACCAGTAGAACCAGAAAATCATACGCCAATTATCTATCCAGCTACATAATATTTTCCCTTCGCTAACCTTGTGGAAAAATATCATAGTTATTTACTCGTAGTTATTTACACGATATTAAAATATTTAAAGGTTAAAATATAGGGTGCTGCTAAAACTAGTGGTTCGCTCCGAACTATGAACTCGCGACCCCAGTTACAGATGTGTAACGTTGCTAACATTCGTAAGTTCGCTCGCTTCGCTCGCTCGTTCAATTAGAAAAAAATACCCCCGATATTTCAGATAGTCTCAAATTATTATATCTCATAAACGGTTGAACCGATTAGATAAAACATACTTAATTACCTAAGAACACTTGCTAGAAAACCTGCTTTCAAATAATAAAAAACCGCATCCAAATCGGTTCATCTGTTTAAAAGCTATGGTGCCACAGACAGACACACACAGCTGTTAAACTTACGACTATAATACCCCTCTTTTGGGTCGGGGGTTAAAAATAGAAATTGAATTACCAAACAGCTAATTCAATGGGACTTTTTCTTCAAATTTCGTCTAGTAATCTGGCTCAAGTGACCAATAAAATTCGAACGCTCTAGCGTTTGTAGACAATCCAGAAGTAGGTTAGCTTTTCAATTATCGTCAAAATCGTCTGTGACGGAAATATTTACCTATTACCAAATCTATCACTTCACACTTCCACCCACTATTGTAGTCCTCTTGTGAGCTACTTACGTACTGTTCCATTTATACATAGAGAGTAATAATAATTAGCAGATTTGTTCCAAAGTGCTCGTCTCGGCACGGATGGACAGGCCTAAATTTACCTTGAAACCAGAGATAGCCACTCTTTTGAACTGCATTTTGCTACATTTCGTTAGAAAATGGAGTTAACCAGAAGTGCTTCAGATTGTTGGTAAAACTATAACCGTCCAAATCTAGCAATGATAGGCGTAAAATATGTAAACCGTCCAAATCTTTCCATTTATAAATATTTTTAATATTTATTGCTTATACAGAATCTATTGGAGTTTTTTTTTTGTTCATGCAAATGGTTAGCAGTTTTTCTTTGTTCGTTTTTTTGTTACTGTTATGTTTGTTACGACATTTTATGATGTTTTGGAACGTAAATAATTGCGTTTTTTCTACTTAGGAGCAAATATCAGAAGAACTTCACGGAATGGTTTGAAATTATTTGTGTAAAATTACAATCAAAATCAAGAGAGCTTTTATCCCGAATCTAAGAAGAACTAGCTGCAGTCCTAAGACTGCAGCTAGTTTTTAATAAAAAAAATGAAACTTCTCATATTTTTATGACGAATGCAGATTCGAGGACTTAGGTATAAGATTTCGACAATGGTTAGGAAATATTACACAAATTGACAGAATCTACTATAATGTTACTCTCAGAATAAAACACGTAGATGAAACGAAGTATTGGAGAAATGCTTCATGTTGGATTTCCAACCTAGCTTAATTTTTTTTCTGCGCTTTCATTTCAAAATTGACGTTATTCTCGTAGCTTTATTTGCTGCCACATGAAGGCAATAACTATTCACTATCTTTCTTCAGACTTGCCATGCAAAACTAGAGAGAAGCAAACATTTTTAATCAAGAAAAAGGCGACTGACAAGAGATTTTCCCTGACGCCTCATTTATCTTTTTGCTTTATTTACTTTACGTCCACTGAAGCAAGCATAGTAAGCAATTCGTTTTTGTTTGACTTTTCTAATTACCTTTCCTACTTTGATAGGTGCTAAAATATTCAGTTGCACTTGATCCCTCAATCGAACCGAGCCGAGCCGGGAAGTCATAACAGGGGATCATGTCAAGGAGTTACAGGGAGTCATGCTGGGGTGTCATGATATGACCCACTGACGTGACCCCCTGACATGACTCTATGACCCTCAAACATGATCATCTATGATCCCCTAATAATATGACCCTCTATATTTTATGATCTACTCGTAAGTAAACGGAATAATTATGTTAGAATAGGTAATTTCAAATGTAGTTTGAACTGAAAGAATCTAATTACAAATTCCTTTGAAGTAATTGGAATTGAAGGAATGTAATTAATAATTAATAATAATAATTAATTAATCTAATCTAATCTACTTTGGAGGAATTATTAATTGGTAAATGGAATTCCAAGAATTGGTTATTTGTACCTCAAAGCAAGGGTGACGAAATGTAAATGGGTCGTGAGGTGAGCGAAATATTACCAGGGGCCTTAGCCTGTAACGCAATGGTACCAAAATGGGCTCCCAGTTGACGGCTTCAAGTGTGATTTATTAATGATGTCGGTCCTTTTAATGTTTTTGTATTACAGCAAACATTGAATATTCTGATTCTATTTCTAAAGGATTATTAGTTCACTGGTTGTAGGAGAAAAACGAGGAAACACCGGTTTTATCCTTCTGCTGGGAGGCCATCGACACGCCATTTTTTTTTTTTTTTTATAAAATACAAAATGTTTTATTTCATCAACAAACTTAATTTTAAACTACATGACAGTTGGAGCTTCCTTTTAAGTAAAAAATACCCGTGCCAGGAAGCCCCGCTTTTCCATTTCTGGGTATCGTTAAATTAAGTATGTAGGGTTAGCTTGATTTTAAGTTTTTTTTTTAAACATTGCGTTACAGGCTAAGGCCCCAGGTGCATAGTACCGACAAAAGTTTGATACTACGGAGAGGTCGATGCCACCGCCACTGACTTGGTGTAAATAAATGAATACGCATGTGCGGATGCCAGGGAAATGGCGGTTTTGTTTTAAAACTGCTATTGTTACTTATACTTCTGCTGCTTAACGTAACAGTCGTAAATGATTTCGATTTTTCATTTTGATGTAAAAGAAATTTATAAGGTTTGAAACTTTTAGTTTTTTCTAAAGCACTTACCCATGCTAGGGAACATTTACTTGGTAGTCACTTGGCTCGGTAGCTCAATTGGTAGAGCGCTTGAAAGGGTTGCGGGTTCAAGTCCTGTCCCGAGTGTTTTTTTAACCTTATTAAATATTTAAAAAATCGTTTTGGATAGCTAAGAGAGAGAGAGAGAGAATTTCTAACTACTTATTTTTCTAGAAATTTGTAAATTTTATCGGTAACTCATAAAACACTCTAAATTGTGGTAAGATTCCCATTTTCTCATAATTATGTCAATTTACGGTGGGTCGCAAAAACGATTACATCAATAGTTTGAAGATAATTTAATTGGGTAAGTGACGATCTGACTCACGCGTTGCATTTTTTTTTATTTGCAGTTTGTCTTCCGACTCAGCTTATCGCTTTGCCTCCTAGTTCGTAGCCACGTTTTTATTTTCACTGTGTACCGATCTATTTTTTAAGTGGGCAGTCGGTATTTGGCACGATATTTTGATGTTTTAGGCTCGCCCGCCCGAACGTAATGAAACATTCTACGCCGGCTGCTCGCTTTGAAACTCTACTAATATAAGGCAGCGATTTTTTTCTCTAAGGGCATTCACAAACGATTGCGCACATATTTCCAATCTTTCAGTAAATAGAATGGATTCTCGCATGAAAGAAAAGCAATTAATGTGGCGCTTAAAAAAACATCGTAAGGAAAGGCCAGTAAAATGGACGGTTTTATACTGGCCGGCAATGATTCTGAAGTAAGAAAGTGAGTGATCGAATGAACTTACATACCTACCTATGACAAATACTCTTTAGGGGTGGTATTAGGCCCAAACCGAGGCACAACTAGCGCCGCCAATGAATAAAAAACATATCTTCTTTTTGGATGCGTTTTTTAAAAACTCTTCATTAGGTTATTTTGTATTTGTATTTGTATTTAGTATATTTATTATTGGACCAGAGCACACAGATTACAATATTAGGTTTAGGCAAACAGTTGAGAAACTTACTTACTACTTATTTGCTACCCATCACCTTAATTTACTAACAAAACTGCGTGCAATGGCCAATAAATGGGTTCTGGCTCAGCATATGCTATGGGACAGATATAATCCCATTCCCATAGCGCTGGTATTCTGCCAGAACCCGGAGAAACCAAAAACTAAAACTAGGAAAAAATTAAATTAAAGACTATTTTGCATACCTACTGATGGAACGAGTGGAACGCCAAAAAAAAAAAGGCAAACAAAAACAAAAGCGAAACCAAAACAAATAGTACGGACATCATCATCAGTGGTCGTCTGCTACTGCTGCTTGGCCGCGCAGTAGTAGGTGCGGGTTTTGAGTTACACTCTTGTCCCGTGCGTCTTCTCCGGAGGCATCAGCCCCCGGGTCTTGGGTGTGCATCGTTGCGATGGTGGTCAGTGGGGCTCCGAGCTGCTGGAGTCTTGCAGCTCGAGGAGCTCCCGCGGGTACGGACGTCCTCTTACTGGCCGGTCGTAGTTTGGGGCAATGTGGTGGAGGTGCCGGTGCGGCCCGTTGTCAGCGCAGTGGAACATACGGCGCGACAGACGGACCACAAACTCCTCCAAACTCTCCACCACTAGGTCCCGGGCAATGACGTCATTGCGGACGTAGCGCCCGGCCCCCACTATGGTCCTCAGGGCAATGTTCTGCTGGGCCTGCAGCTTCTTGCGGTTGGTCGCGGAGCACAAGACGTACCACGCAGGCGCTGCGTAGGTGAGCCGCGAGCGCACGTACGTCTTGTATATCCCCAGTTTGGTCCGGGGTGGGAGACGCGAGGCTAGCAGGGGGCGCAGCAGTGCTCTCGCTGCTCTGGCTTGGCGGATGACGTGTTCCACCTGCCCCCCCATGCGTAGCTTGCGGTCGATGGTGCACCCCAGATATTTTACTGAGGGGCTCCACGCGACGTCCTGGCCACGAAGCCGCAGGATTTCCTCGGTCTTCCGGTGGCGGCTGGTCATCATGGCGGCCGTCTTTCCCACGTTGACGGCCATGCGCCATTTGTCCAGCCATTCCGGAAGCCGGTCCAGCAGTTTCTGCATTTTCCCGACGGCGGCAGACACTTGGCGCGAGGAGGCGAAGTAGGCGCTGTCGTCGGCAAAGAGTGCCAACTCGACGTCCGCCTCCCCGTCTGCTAGTGCGCCCTTCAGCGTCGGGATGTCGTCCGTGTAGGCCGCGTAAAGACACGGCGACAGGCAGCTGCCCTGAGGCACTCCGGCGCAGATGGGATGCTCCGGGGAGAGTGCGTCCTCGACGGCCACGTGGAACCGCCTATCCGTTAGGAATGACGCCACTGTCCTGACAAGAGCCTGTGGCGCGGTGGTATTCGTGAGCTTGTAGAGGAGACCGGGGTGCCACACGCGGTCGAATGCCTTCTCGATGTCGAGAAAGACACTGACAGTATGACGGCCCCGGTTGAGCTCGAAGGCCATGTGGTGCAGAACTCTCGTCAGCTGGAGCGTCGTGGAGTGGGCGCTGCGGAAGCCAAACTGCTCATCCCGGAACGGGAGATGCGGGCGCAGCCTCCGCAGCAGCAGACGCTCGAACAGCTTCGCTGTGTGTGACAGCAGCGTTATAGGGCGGTAGCTCGCGGGGTATCGGCGGTCCTTGCCTGGCTTGGGGAGGACTATAACTCTCCCCGATTTCCACTCACTCGGGAAGTGTGAGGTCCGTAAGATGCCGTTGTACAGCCGGTTGAGCGCCACTAGCACCCGATGGGGTAGGTGCTGGAGCGCGGCGATCGGAACGCCATCTGGGCCTGGCGCTTTCTTCTTTGGCAGCCTCATGACCGTCTTCCGGGTTTCAGAGGGTGAGATGTAGTAGTCACCCGAAAGTGGAGACTCTGGCCTGCCGAGGTAGTCCCGTACACTCTCCTCCACATGCGCTAGGTGGTCAGCAACATGGGAGGCTGCTGGGTGCGGCGTGAATTGGATTTCTAGGTGATCTGCCAGAATCTGCGCTCGGTCAGAGGCTGCGTAACAGCGCTTGCCTGCGCTGTCGAAGAGAGGGCACACGGGTGTTGGTGCACCAGATAGCTGTTTGCACAGTTGGTGGACCTTGCGTAGGGTAGTATCGTCGGCCTCGTCGATCTTTCGGTCCCAGGTAAGGCCGCGATACTCCCGCATCTCAACTGTGAGGTCTAGTGCACAGCGGTTGAGGTCCCGCTTCACCCGCGGGCAGCGCGTGTGGGCCCAGAGACGTTGCAGTTCTCGTTTTCGTCGAAGTGCAGCCTTCAGATGTGAAGGCAGCTCCTCCCTCCGGTTGGTAGTGGACGAAACGGGAATCTTCGCTGCGTCTTGGGCGGACTGGATAGCTTCACCGATGCGCTTGGCTGTCGCTTCGACCTCGGCGGCGGTGGTGATAGGGTCCGAGAGGGTGAAGTCCTCCAGGGCGCAGCGGTACTTATCCCAGTCCACCTTGTGGCGTGGCGCTCGTTGCACCCTACAGTCCGAGTTGAGGCCGACGGTAATCAGTATTGGGAGGTGCTGTGTACCGAGTTCATACAGCACCTCGACATCGAGTGGGAAGGGTAGGCCCTTGTGTGCTACCACGTCAATAACGTCGGGCCTCTTTTGCGGGTCTGTAGGGATGTTGGTCGGAGCTGCAGGCCCCACAACCTCGTATCCTTTGAGCTCCGCGTCTTCGTACAGCTTTCGGCCATTGGACGACACTAGGCGGGAACCCCAAGCCGGGTGTTTGGCGTTGAAGTCCCCCGCGATGAGTACGGACAAGCAAGACAAACAGTCAAACAGCACAGGGCCACAGAAGAACATGACAGCCATGACAGTCGCCCAGAGTGCCAAAAAAGAAAAACATATACACGTCACGTTGGTTCATATTCTGTGATGAAAATAAAATTAAATGAAAATAAAATGAAAAAAAAAAAAAAATAATAAAATCAACAGTTATCAACGTGAGGCTTAACTATTTTTAGGACCTGAGGTTTAGATTCCAGATCTTAGAACCCACGAATAAAATCTTTTATCGCCAAAAGTGAACATACTAAGCGCTAAGTCTAAGACGTTCTCTGGACTTGCCAAATGCAACTGAACAAAATATGCACCTTTAGGAATTACACTTGCGGCCTAGGTAAGGGAATAGTAGGAATAGCCTATCCTTCTTTGTCGCTCCCAATCATCTGGTACCGATTATTCGGCCTTTGTATTAACTAACTTTTTTAATTAAGACACTTCACTAGCGCGATGCAGGGTTCCGCGATTTCAGGTCACTACAAAAAGTGCCATCTATTAGCCACACTGGGATCTAAACCAATATGAAGCGCACTTTCGCATTTTTCTCGTCAAAACTACTTAGCTAGAGAGCTGCTAAAAAGAAAGAGATATAACCTTACCTTCTTCTCCACACGGCTTCCTAGGATCACAACTGAACTTATTCAGCCTTTGTATTATACTAAGTTCGGAAGAAACTTTGCTGGCGCGATGCGGGTTTCAAGTCACTACGAGCGCCATCTATTGGCCACACCGGGTACTAAATCAATATTCAGCATTATTCTCGTAAAAAATACTTGGCTATAAAGAGAGAGAAAGAGGTTTTACCTTCTTCGTCGCTCCCAATCATCCGATACCGCTCGTAACCGCTGAGGTTTCTGTGGGTTCCCAAACCGAAGCCGTCTTTGGTCCACTGAAGGGCACCTGCTTTGTTCTCCACCCGACAGGGTAGCGTTACCCGGCTGCCTAGGATCGCGGCCTGGATGGGGAAAAGAAGAAAAATCTACGTTAAACAGTGTAGTCTAAGGGTCCATTTCATTTATTTTTTACGGAGACTATTTTGATCAACTCTAGGGAAGATATTTATTCCGTGATTTTTATTTTAACTACAGGGTGCACTCTAATTCGAAAGTGAAACTTTAAGTAGGATGTCTACTGATCCATTCAAACATAGATTTAAAACAACTTGTACCAGGTGGCAAAAAAATGCAGCGAAAAAATATCAGCTGTACCATACAAAAGGTCGACTCAGTACTGCGCCAAATGTATGAAACAGCAGATTTTTGTTTCGCTCATCTTTTTTCGCTACCTAGTACAAGTTGTTTGAATTAATTTGTAGACAGCCTACTTAAAGTTCCGCTTTCGACTTAGAATGCACCCTGTAGTTGACTTGACAAAGTTTGTTCTGTCCAATGAGCTTATACAAAAATCCCATAGAAAAAAAACTTCAAGTTTTTCCAGATTTTCCGGGCACCGTTTATTTTTCCTAAAGCCTTACATTAAAAAAAAAAAATTGGCTGATAATGAAAATTAATCTGTGCTAAGCGAAATTTGACAGTCGTGTCCAGGTTCTTCTATAGGCATCACGCCTTTAGGCGTCATCTATGAAATGCTTTAAATTTATGCTTTGAAAACGGGCCATTGGCACGAAACATTTAATTAGCATGTAGGTATCATAGTTAACCTTACCAACTGAACTATAATATCTAAATTATGCACAAAATTCACAATGTATCATCGCGCTGAGACGACAGTGAACATTGAACAAGTTTGGACGACCTCCTCTAATTTGCGACAGCGATCCGATTTTATTGACACATAAAATAACCCATCGCCGATTGGGTGGATATAAATGACAAAAGAAAACCGATATTCAATAATCGAATGCACGCATAAAAATATTTTTCCAACCAAATAAACTTGTTTCAATAGAAGTGGGCGCCATAAATATAATTATTAATGCCCTGTCGGGACTGTCAACGGATTTTAATTTAAATTTATAAACATGATCTGATTTTAATTATTTATTTTCGACGTCCGTGGCGCCGCCATAACAGAAGTCTGCTCAGAAGCACAGCTTCTTCGGAAATTCCTGTTTGTAAGAGGCTTTTTTCCTGTGTCAAAAGAGTTTGAAAGCTTGTGGCATAGTGCCAAATCGCCATTTCATTTTTTCTCTAAATCACATCAGAAAATTAAACATTTGAATTAACCCCTCTGGTGGCAGAACGACAAAATTTCGGCTAGGTTAGGTTACGGTGTAATGTAACCTAACGTCGCCGGCACCACGAGAAGGTCGCCCTGCCAGTCAAGGGGTTAAGGACATTTAAAAATGTCCTAGTGTCAGCAAAAAAATGTGGATCACCACTCTTTCACCCTCTAGGTCAATGACATTCTAATACAAATAGACAACTCATAGGCGCTCGAAAAAGGTAACTGCAATATTGTGCTTAAATTCAGTGTAAGCACAATATTTTCATTAGACGTTTGATGACTACGCAGCTGACAACATGCCAAAACGTGGTACAAAAAAGTTCCGAAATAACACCTTGACGATGCGAAATAAAGATGGTGTGACCTACCATCGATTAATTAATATTATTTACATATGATCACAGAAAAAAAGGTACAAATATTAAGAGGAAACTATTAAATTTTCAATAAAAACCATTGATTGTAAACAAATGTTCCTGTTTCTTTCTCTCCCGCGGGTCAGAAAGAGATAGACAAAATGATGCTTGAAGAACATAGTCAGAAGAGAAAACAATAGAGACTCCTTTTGTAAAGTAAAAATTCTAAGGACTAACATTTTTCGCACAGTTCTTGCTCTATCCTTAGTCAGTTGAAAAGGGGCAGGCATTTTCACTAACATGACAGTTCGACCTGCCAGTTTACTGAGTTGGATGATGGGATAGGCTTTAGTTAAAATAATATAAAAAACTACCAGGGGCTTAAGTCTGTAACACAATGGCGTGTCGATGGCGTCCCAGTATAAGTAGACAGAAAAAACAGGGGTTTCCTCGTTTTTCTCCTACAACCAGCGAACTAATCCTCTAGAATTAGAATCAGAATAATATTTCCTGTACTTGAAACAAAAAAAAAAGGACCGACACAGCATGAATAAATCGTAATTGTTGCTGTCAACTGGGAGCCCTTTTTGGCACCGTTGCGTTACAGACGCAGGCCCCAGGCCCCGCCACACTGATACACAAATACTTCATCCTCTTCATTCGCAGAAGACCAAAGTACAAGATATCTGGCTAGGCGGGGGTACCAACGGTGGACTAGGGCGTCACGGAATGGTGGCCTAGAATGGGTCGAGGGTCGGTGTGTAGACCGAAAGCTCCATGACATTGTCAAAACAGCGGGAGTTCAATGGACGAGATTGGCATTAGACCGAGGGGGTTGGCGTGAAAAGGAAGAGGCCTATGCCCAGCAGTGGGCTTTATTTATGGGCTGGATAAATAAGTAGATTTGTATCACCTGGTTTTTTAAACTTCGCTGTTATTATTTTCCTAGAAGCTATCGAGCTATTCGAAAAGTCGTAGAACAACATTTGTTGGAAATCACATTTAGGGGTTGATATGTTTCAGGAAAAAACCTATTTACAAATTATACTTACCTGCCTGACTTTCATAAACTGTTTAAAATAATATCCGCAACATGGCACAGTTTTTTTTTTCCCCATAACAAAAAACTAAAATAGGCTATTGCTACTCCACTGCTATCTTTATTCCAATAAACTTCAAAAATCAACTTACGTAGCTTCAAACTGCGTGACTGATTTACATTTCCGCTTGGTGACACAATACATTTTGAGGGCTTGAAGTGTCAGCAGCTATGTAGAAACAAAAAGTCAGTCGAAGCATAATAGGGTGAAATTAGCGTGTGCCATGTTTCGACTTGGTTATTGTACGGAACAGTTTGTCCATTTGTATTGGAATGTCATTGCTCTAGGTACACAAAAACTTTCAAACACCTTTAGTCGATTAGGTACGGTCGGCCATAATCTCAGATACCCCATGGCAGCTCTTACCGCGCGCGGCATAAGGGTGCCAATCGAACAAAAAGGGGTATCTGAGACTGTGGCCTACTGTACATACACTGGCAGTAACTACTTTGTTTTTTAATAAACCCGCCTATTTTGAGTTATCATTTTCTCAACACAATTTAGCTGAACAATTAAGATATTAGGACTGCCAATAATGTATTTTTTTTAGTTACGTAATTTAAACTGTCTTTCTGTTGTATTTATTTTGTTGAGCTTTTATTCGCATTTTACTGTAAAGTTTTCGTTTTTTTTTTCGAAATCTAGCCCGGATTATAGAGCCTGCCTGCATTCCAAATGCGTGTATTTTAATCCTTATTAATTAATGATTTTTAATCAGGATTGTATAGGTTATTTCATGTGATTTATTGTTGATGCCACGATTTACACAAATACGTAATAGTGATGGAACGAAACACAATAACTGAGCAATAAAGAGCAGCCATTTTGAAATCTTGCCATTTTTTAACAAGTACCTATTTAAAATGTTTACTCACGTCAATAGTTGAACCCGCAACCTCTGATTCACCGCATCCAATGCATAAAGCTTTTGCCATTATCTTGACTACGCCCAGGGATATCAGACGATTCTAAAGGACTATGAAAATGTAAAATGCAATTATATCTAGGTACATAGAAATAGTTTAGACACCTTCAGCGCGGTACGACTTCTCGTACAAGACTTTCCACTGGTGCGGAGGCGAAATTGTATGGCTTGGCCGTTTGCGCATATGGATTATCTATGGGTTTTTTTCAAGTTAGAGTGAAAGGTCCTAGTGTATCGTGATTAGGTACTTTAGCCGTAATATTTTTATGAATGAAAACGTTCGAGATCACGTAGCGACAAATGCAAAAAAAAACTGCATCTAGCGCGTTACGAGATCTATAAGTTCTCGTAAAGGATTCGTACGAAACCTGGTGTTAAATCAATTAGTGTTGTGATAGCTTTCAGGGAGTGCGTTGCTTTTTTGTTATCATGGATCAGAGAAACGGGAAGCGCTCTCATAGAATATTAGAACTGTCGTTCAATAATTCTGAGGAACGTGAAATCGGTATTGAGAACAATAGTGTTTCAACTAGTTCCGAAAGGACTTCTAGTCCTAAGCCCCAGACTCTCTTGCGAAAAGTTTTTCAACGTGCATCAACAGCCACACGTATTTGCACTAGTCCCAGTACTGGACAAACATACCAAGAGCTTAACAGTGTAACACCGCCAGCATCACCGTGTCATCAAAATAAGTACGCTAATAAAGAGGTGAGTAGGTAGTTTTGATTTGCACAGTGCACACATATCAAACTACCCAAGCAATCCAATTCAATCGATATTGTGTGTTTTTTGGATTTAGTACATCACTAGTCAATTATCGACTTTTTGCAAGAATTGTCGTTACGAGATACAAAAGGCGTCGTATTTTTTTCACAATCTAGCGCATTACGAGGTTTTATACGTCTCGTATTATTTTTTGGCAATTTTCCTGTGAAGAAATTCAAATATCTTTGGGCAAAGCTACATACTGAACAATGCATTCATTCTCTATCGGCTGATAACAAAGAAAAAAAAATATCATGAGTTTTCATTAAAATATTCAATTTCAAAGTCAACAACACTTACGAGACTTAAAGAGCCTCGTGCCGTCATTAGAGCAGATACATTACGAGTACTTTTGAGTCTCGTAGCGCCAATGTGGCAAGTTGCATAAATCGGTCTCCGCGCTAAAGGTGTTAAGTAGGCGTAGATGGAAACAATGTCCCAGGCACTGTAGCGCCGAGTGGTCTCTTCATCCATCTAGAATCTAGTGCGAGTGAAGGTGCCACTGGAAGCTCATCTCTTTACGCAGATGCAAAGGCCATAGTTTTAGTTGTTTTAGTTAAGTAGGTACAGACAGTGTTTATTTAAGTTTTTCTAGTCATTTACTTTGTATAGTAAAACAAAAATCTTTACGACCTCCTTGAGCCAGCGCTAAGTTAATTTCATCCTAAAATAAATGCACACTTAAGTGGAAATAAATCAAAAGCCGAATATGATGAATTTACAGATCTAAAAGCGTTACTGTCAACATGGGAGAAGATAACAAGTAAATGACAAGGAATTCTCTTCCGGGCGTGTCACTATTGATATTATAATAGAAATATCATCATAGTGATTACAATTTACATGAATAGACTTCTTATTTAAAACAATATAAAAACCATCTCTGAATGCTACTTATCAGCTTATTTTTTTGTCATTATAATAAAAAAGAAGCTGTAAAATTTTATCTAAAAACATTGTAATTCAACAACAGCGAGTAATCAACTACAAAGAGCTAAACTGAGGCCGTCTGTAAAACATGCAACAATAGGTCATCTCGCAGAAATAATTTAAAATGAAACCTTTTTTTTTCGACATAACTTCTTGACATAACGACTTGCAGCTTGGTGCAAAATTGACCACTTAACTAATTTATTTCCAAAATATAAGATCCTATTTCTGCAAGAGCGATCAAAATATATAAGAGACCATGTCAAACTCGGATCAGCCAATCTTAGATTAATCACCTGTTAAATGCGGAAATTGAACGTAAGTAAGTGAAATAACATCTTGATTGTAAGCACTTTCATCGGAAGAAATAACAGAGCTAAGTTTCAACCACTTCCTTCATTTCCGGGAAGGAATCACCCTTTTCTTTCTTGTAGTTCATTCCATGGGGGGTAAGGGGATATTTTTAGCCCATCGTTTATACATAGGGGAGTCACGATAATGGATTAAGGATAGGACTTTCAGCAGCACAGGGCGAGACGACAATGTAGGGGAATCAATTAGTCGAACTTTGAACCCACATCCTGTAGGAAGTAAAGGAAAATATAAATAAACTAAATACGAACATTTCCGTTTTTCGATGAAAATAAACAACGAAGGCGCACTGGCGCCGCAGATGACCTGAAGATGACCTAGATCCCTGATCATATGAACCTTAAGGGTGGCATTAATAATCGTCGTCTCAAGCTCGAGCTCAAGCAGGTGAACTTAGAAAACAAAATCACGACTTGAGACCTTGGCTAATGTCAAGCTCAAGCTAGTATCTAGCTACTCAAGCTTTCATTACACTTTATTGCACAAAATAAAAACTTAAATAACAATGGTGAGAAATTACATACAAGGGCGGACTTATTTCAATAGAAATTTCTTCCAGCCAGCCAGCCAAAAGCTTGACATTAGCCTAGGCTTGACATTAGCCAATTTTGATTTCTGAGATCACCTACTTGAGCTCGAGCTTGAGCTGACGACTATTGATGCCACCAATGCCATAAAAATAAAACCTGCTTTAGACAAAAGTGGTTACTTTTGGCAGTAGAAAGTTACAATAACATGAAGTAGGTCCTAGATCTTAAAAATACCTAGCTAAGACTAAAAAGGACTAGGGTTATCGTGAGAGGTGGCATGAGCATGAAGAGGCCTTTACTCAGCAGAGGGTGTTAGAGGCCTTTACTCAGCAGTGGGTGTTAACAGGCTGATGATGATAACGATAAAGACTAGGGTTGATAACTTGAAGGTTCGTTTTTTTATGTTTTTTTTTGTATTGGCCTATCTATACCAAGAGCGTGTCGACACCAGATCCGATGTTTACATGATACGGAAATCAATATTTTTTTTTTTTCAGTTAAAAAACGAGTTTTATGTATAACACGTGAAATTAAAAAAAAAAATAGGACGGAGTTAAAAACCTAGCGTTGTCTCGCTTTGACTGTATTAATAAGAGCGAGAGGGCGAGTGTTTTGAAGTTCATCCTAAACGTTTTCTTTAATGACACGGGTTATATGGTCAACTAGACGCTGGGATAATCTCACAGTAGATGTAGCTAAACGTCAGAAATGTATTTTCTTTCTGCTTTGCATAAGCGAGTAATTTCAACGCCCTGTTTTTTCACTCGTGGCAATCATTAGCATTTACTAGGACAAAACTATTGGCAACTGACCTGTTTTAAAGAATGCGCAACGTAACAGGTGATTAAATGACATTCCTATTTTGTAGTCAGCTGGACAATTTCAAAACATAATAAGGGGGGCACCAGACTTTCAAAAACTTACCCTTGCGACTTGCTGGGGTTTGAAATGGTTTTTTGCGCCTTTCGGCATTACTCCTGTGTCTTCAGTTTTTACCCTACTTCAAAAAAGGAGGAGGTACTTAATTCAACCCGTATTAGTTTTTTTAGGTTTCTTACCTCAGAACTTTATTCTACGTGAGCCGACTTTAGTGATGATTTTCCTTAAAGGGTATATAATTCTAATGTGGTCCCATAAAATAATGTTGAAGGTCTGATGAAGAACTTCGGAGATGGAGAACGAAACTCCTCAAGGGACAGCAGCAAATCACTCGGAATCAGTGCAGCAATGATGAATAGCAGAGTATACCTTTTCACCAATGAAGTCTTTTTTTTATTATTATGTAATTTTTTTATTATCGAAATCTAATTTCAAATGTTGTTTTACAATGACCTTTTTACAATGAGGATCGATGCTTTGTGGGCTGGCCCGTGTTTCTTACTAGGTTTTGAAATTGTCCAGCCGGAGTTGAGCTTGGAGTTTTTGTCAAGGAATTATTTCCTAAAGCATAGAGACTAGAATATTATTATGAAGGGACGTGCTTTAAGAGACATTCCAAATAGATATTGACAGACGTGCCTGCCTAACAGACAGACAAAGGGATGACATTGTTCTTAGTGAGGAATTTGGGACAAACGTTGTCTATTTCTAGTTGTCACACGTGAAATTGCTTTGTGAGACGATTGGGCACTTGACAACAGCATTCATTTTGTTTTTCAAATACTCTGCGTATACATTATAGATAGATAGTTCACGTCTTAGCTCAGTTATAAATCCCTAGACTATTAATCTAGGGCAGGCATGACGGTATCATTACTACATATCGCTTCCCATACACTTTGTAGACTGCGCATGCTAGACCCACTATTTAAAGGTATAATCCGCACGCGATGAGAATGGGATGGAACCTTGTCAAAGTGATACGAAAATTTATTTTGACAAGGTCGCATTGATGTGAATTTGCTTACCGCGCGCATCTTAGTTCCAAAAGATCGCACCCCATTCTCATTGGATAATATACTAACCTTTTTGGTGCTTTTTACTTTCTCCATGTGTTGTTCTCCTTCATCTTTTAGTCAGCTTTGAGACAATAAAAATTATTGGTCTGTTTTGGCAAAATACGAAGTTTCCTTTTAAAATCAAGAGCTAGCGATACACAGCATCCTCCACTCATCGCGCGCGCATTATAAAGAGATATTTTCTGAAAAGCAGACGTTATGCTTGTAAACCAGCCAGAGCCCAAGTGATCATGGTTGGACGTCCAATACATTACTAGGGTCAACTTCGATAGAAACCTTGCTGGTGCGATCAGAGATGGGCATATACCCGAATATGCACCCAAAGTGGGTAGATAGGGTATATACCCACTTTTTTGGGTATATATGTACGTCCCCAGTTATCTCACGCACACTCACAAGTCCTCACGCAAAAGACCTATAAATATAAAAAAAAAAAATTACAATCACATTTAATTTCATTTTAATTTAGTTTTTATTTTAATTTTAGTTCAGTTAAAATTTAGCTCAGTAGGTGATAGTTTAATTTAGTTTTTAGTTTAGCTTTAAAATTCTTAATCTAGCTATTTTAAGTAAACTCTACTTGCCGGTTTTTAATTTGTATGTTGAATTGTATATAAAATGAATCATTTATTGGCCTAAGATCAAAATTGTAATTTAACCTAAATACTTAACTTGTGCTGTTGATTCTGTTTAATAAATAAAATAAAAATAAAATAAATATCTACCCATTTTTGGGTATACCCGTATATACTCCCAAAAATGGGTAGATAACTTTACTGGGTATACCAACTTATTTGGGTAGATACCCCGTTGTCGACCCATTTTTGGATGCATTTTCGGGTATAATACCATATCTGGGCGCGATGCAGGATTGTAGCGAATAGCGTTGACTATGGCCGTTTTCTCTGCGACTGAATCCGGCTCTACACCTTCAGGGCATAAGCGATACGAAGGGTGGTATTCTGGAACGCTACTTAAACTCAGTTCAAACTAGAACGCTACTTAAACTCTGTTTAAACTCAGTTCAAACTAGAAAGCCCCTTGAACTCTGTTTAAACTCAGTTTAAGTAGAGTTTAGTAGTGTCGACTGTCGATAAAACAGTGCATGTTTTGATTTGAATATCCCTCCCTTCATATCAAAACATGCACTGCTTTATCGACAGTCTGAACTCTGTTTAAACTGAGTTTAAGTAGCGTTCTAAAATACCACCCTAAGTTATTGCGTACCTATGCGATGAAAAAAAGTGAATAGAGAGCTCAATTTGGAAGGCAAATTTTTTTGTTCGAAAGTCCGTTATTGGCTTAATCTTATATTTAGACAATATTGAGAAACTAATTGAACGAGCGAGCGAAGCGAGCGAAGTTCTCCGAGTCTACTGGAACAATCCGGCGTTTGTATGTATGTATGTATGTATGTATGTATGTATGTATGTATGTATGTTTGTATGTTTGTATGTTTGTATGTATGAATGTTCGTTCGACGATAACTTGAGTAATTTTTGTCGGATCGTCATGAAATTTGGTAGGCAGGTGAATGAAATTAAAAAAAATTTTAAGTTCGAACATCAGCCAAATCGGTCGAGGGGTTGCCGAGATATGGGGTTGTTAAGTTTATATGGGATGAGAGAGGGCGCCACTGCTGCCTCTCAGTAACAATAAAATAGTGCTAAACAGTCATTTTAAAAGTGATAAAAACGTAAATCTAATCAGTAAACAGTGAAAGCAGTGATAAAAACTAACAAAAGTGAACTATAAATACAAATTCTGTTTGGAAACAATATTGTGGATATCGGACGTAAAACTCAGTGGAAACAATAAAAATAAACTTTTTCATCTCCCACGCTCGGAAAGTTTGCTGTTACTAGTAACTTACGATCGTGTAAAGGCCGGATTTAAACTATCTGAACTTTTGTGCGCTTCGAAATTTGAACGCGACGCCGGGACAGTCTTTCCCGCGCCCTATGGTTTTGAAAAAGAAAAAAACACTGGCCGTTTAAGTAGATGCCAGATCCCGATGGAAAATAAAACCTCATTCATAGTTCGTTTAAACGCGTATTTCAGCGAAAGCGATTGTTCGTGCCCATTCTCTATACAAAACTGTGAATGTAAATGGTGCATAAGCATCTTTTAAAAAGGTAAAGTCACGGAATAGAACATTCAGAAACGCGGTTTCTTCTTATAGTATTTTCAATATTTTGTACACATATTTATTTTTAAATACCAGTAAATAAAAAAAAATGCTGCGCTTCTGTTTTATCAAATAGATAATTATGTTTTGGTTTGTTAAATACATTTTTTCAAACGATATTACTAATTTCATTTTTTATCTCCTACAAATTTTTAATTTATATGGTATAAGTTCAGAATGCACCCGGAAAAAAAAACATTCTTTTATTTACATTATTTTTGTGTCTGGATAAATAAACTTCAGGAAATTATTAATAAAACGAATGGTTTTAATACCAACGAAGCTCAAAACTTTAGTGCGGCAGCCGTAACTACAGTAAAATATGCTTTTAAAAGGAACTTATTTGACTCACCTGTTTTGCCTGTAAGTAGTTGTCTATAGAGTTTGTCCCGCTTGGCTAACAAAGTCATTTCCTCGCTTCTGTGAGATGAAAAGTTTTGTGTTTCGCACGAATGCAATATTATTTGCGTCTCGTGCTTCTGAATACCTCGCTATGCTCAGGTTTCTTTTTTTGAACCACTCGCTACGCTCGTGGCTCAATTTTAGAAACCTTCGCTAGCTCGGTTTTCAATACAAGCACTCGCCGCAAACAATAATTTTGCATTCTTGCATAACAAATAACTATTACGGGTCGCGAAATAATCCGTAACAAGAACTCTATTTTAATCCAATAAATCCAAAAATTTTGCTAATTGCTAAGGTCCAAAGTACCTACACCAGATTAGAAAATACGAAACAGCGCCATCTATTTAAAAAAAATGTTATTCTACTTCCTAACAGAGGGCGTGACAAATCATTTTTATCAGAGCCATCTAGTGTTCAAAATTATAAACCAAAAAGTCCTTCTATGCTACAATAGAGGTCGCTTTACTTCAAAACTACAAGAGAGTCCTATACAAAACTTAAAATGGAAGAAATACTAGATAAACTACAAAAAATTTAAAATGATCTAGAGGCACAAAAACTTGAAATAAGAAAAAGCGGCGAACAAGTTACAGAAAACATTCAAAGAATGTTTGGCGAAAAACTAAAAATGCTAGAAGAAAAATCTGAAAATCTTGAAAAACGAGTGGAAAATCAAGAGCAAAGACTGTAGGGGTTGGTCCAATTCTGTACCTCCCAGGAACCACACGGGGGTTATTATTATTATTATGTTTATATGGGGTCGCGAGTTCATAGTTCGGGGCGAACCACTAGTTTAAATAATGTTTATTTTGGTCCAGTAGTTTTGTTTTTATGCGCTAAAATTTTTTGTTCCTATGACCGCCAACAGTATGCAGACCGTCGCGTGACGTCATTAAACCGTATCTGTGAAACGTTGTAAAATCCAAACTACTGAACCAAAATAAAAAATATTGAAATTAGTTTCTCAATATTGTCTAAAGATAAGATTAAGCCAATAACGGACTTTCGAACAAAAAACTTTGTCTTCCGAATTACCTATGTTTTCTTTTGACGTGAATGTCTTTCGTTATTTTCGAAACAAGAAAATGCGAATGACCGTAACGATACTCAAAGTTAAATCGATCAACTCGTTAAAGTGGGTCGTAAAATTCAGTCTTAATGCGACCTTGATAAAGTTTAATTTAATTACGCCGGAATTAATGTGTTATCTGAGAAGATAAATAGTTTTTTCGGCACTTTAAAGATGTTTAAAGTCGTAATTAAAGTTTTATGGTCTGTAGACAACAAGTTACCGACAATGTGTCCAATCAGACTTCGTAAACTTCCTTCGATGAAATTAGGTAACTTTATGACCTTCTTTGTAGTCGGTTCTTCATGTCTGAAGTCGGCCACATGCTAGGATACCCCTTTTTGTTCGATTGGCGCCCTTATGCCGCACCCAGTAAGAGCTGCCATGGGGTATCTGTGACTGTCGCCGACCTTACTTTAGATCCGACATGTTTGTAGCAAATGCTAACCTAAGATAGAAAAAAGAAGTGGAAAAAAGGATGAAACAAACAACTTAAGTACCTGATCCTGCGGCTCCATTGCGAAGCGCTGTTCCTGGTAACCATGGCAACCGCTCAGCAGCACAATGGCCGACAGGAACCAAATGCCGACATCCGCCCCCATGCCTGCCCATTTCCGCTTCCCGTCCAGTCTGTAACACGTTCTATTTTCGAAATTTGAATCATCATCCCCCCGACGCACGCGCAGACACCCGCCGTCTATATGCGGAGTTCCGTTTTCGAATTTTCGTTTGTATTCTGCCGCCATAGTGTCCGTCTGGTCCGAATTGGCATGTTGGATGTCGCCGCCGTTTGTCAGTATAGGCCTCGGTTGTCTGCAACAAAAGAAAGGGCTGGGTTAAAATTAGCTGTTGTTACAATAAACCTTGTAGTGTTTTCGCATGATTTTTGCAGTGTTTTGTCCCCATTTTCAACTTTCTCATCTTTGATTTTGCTTGATTTATTCGAAATTTCCTTCATCATACTTTTACTTTTACTAGTACCATTAAGGTAGGTTGGATACAATTTCCAGCCAGAATCATCGATTTAAATGGCCAAAATACAAAAAGTTCCTGGGATATTTTTGGATTGAATATAAACGATATTTGTAAGAAGACCTTTTTGATAATAAATCATTGGAAGAAAACCTAGCAGGCAAGGTAATAAAAGATGAGAATGTGGCTTCTGTTATCGTGAAAAATAACAAACCTTAGATACCGATCAAAATGCGGTAGGTAGCGACCTCGTTAAATTCGAAGAATTCGGTTATTTATTGTTTGACATCAAGATATAAAAAAAATATCAATATAGGTAGACATTCAAAATATGAATCAGACTATTACCTACCGATATTTGATACTTTTGGTCAGTATAATGTTCTATCTTCTTTACAACAATAAGCAAAATTTTTGGGCCATTAGTTTTTTCTTCTTCGAGTATCCACTATCCATCCAGTAGATATTTTTACAACTGTACAACAAGAGTCTATGAAGACGAATTTTAAACGAAAGTTTAAAATAAGATGTAGAATGTACACATGACAGCACGTCAACCCTTAAACGCTAGCACTCTACACGGTTAAGTTACGTGGCGACTGAAACTACTTAGTAGTTTGGCGGAATTACTGTATTATGTTAAGTTTTTTGGCCTAAATAAACATTTACTTACTTACTTACTTACTTACTTACAATTTTTGAGTTGAGATGCATCAGACGCTTAGGTTTCCTCAGGATTCTCCTTGATGAGTGGTATTGCCGCTACAAATTCACAAATGAACGTTAGGTACTTTGAAATAGTCATAGCAGCACCGGGAATCTCAGGAGTCAGGAGCGCTTCCGAGTGCATTGTTCCACCAACTTGATAGCGGTTATCCGCTCATCAAAAGAAATAAAATTATGTGAAAAAGGCAGCAAAAATGTGGAAACTGAGTCAAGCTATCTTGTAAAGATTTTTTTTATGAGGTTAAAAAATTCGCTCGGGACAGGGCTTGAACCCGCAACCTCTTGCATACCGTACAGGCGCTCTACCAATTGAGCTACCGGGTCAAGTAACTGTAGATGCGAATTTCCCAACAATACTCGTCTTACGGACGATGGGGCGCCATCTAGTGTGATAGTTTTCACTTATCTTCACCACATAATAGAGCCCCTGCATGTTATGCAAGAGGTGGCGGGTTCAAGTCCTGCCCCGAGCGAATTTTTTTACCTTTAAAAAAATCGTTATAATGTTGCCTAGCACGGGTTGGTGCTAACATAGAAAAAAACAAGCTATCTTGGTTTGATTTTCACCAAGTAGCATAGTAATATTTCATATGAAATATTCTTCATGATAATATGTTACCGATATTTTAGTACGCCCTGCTGCGTCTAATATAAAAATAACATGAATTGCGAATCGTCGAAGATAAAATGTAAATAACTTTGCATAGATAATGTGATAATTAATAAAACAGTAGGTATTTTATTACGTTGTAGACCTGTTTCTGTTTGTTTAGTCTGTCATTTGCCCGGTGTCTTGACCTTTTTTAATGCTGGGGATTAAGTAGGTAATACATATTTCTAGGGTGGCAAACTCGAGCTCAAGTAGAACTCAGAAAACAAAATCACCGATTTGAGACCTTTGCTAATTTCAATGTCAAGCTTTGCAAAATTGCCCGTAACGTAACCGAGTAGAGTGCTAGCGTGTAAGCGTCTACTTGCTGTCATGTGTACGTAAAGTACTGGATAAAGAATAATATTAATTTATATAGTACTTTCATGCCTGTTGGGGCGTTGATCCCTTACTAGACGAACCCGTGTGTAGTGATCTTGCTGGCTTAGCACAACAGTTGGTCAGGCCGCTTATAAATATAAATTTAAATGTAAGTGGGCCATAACATACAACGTGTTACAAAAAATATCCTAACAATTTTTACAGGGTAAGTAACATTTAAAAAAATAAAAGTTGTAAAAATGTTGTTTGTAAAGTTTTGCTATTTGGTTTTTAGTATTTGAGAATGATTACTAAGTCCTAAAACTAATAGTTTATTGTTAAAATCTTGAAGTTGCTGACAAGAGTATAAATTAACGTTATTTTGACTTGTGTTTCAAGAGCTTACTGCCCTAGGATCTTATAGTTAGTCGATAAATTAAATAAGTCAATGAAAACAATATTAAAAAAATGTTTTTCTCCCGCCAAAGCGATCACATTTTATTAATTTAAATATCAACGGAACGTCAGAGCGAAAAACATATTTAGGTTGTGATCCCTATCACCGGGTGCTATTACCCTGTAAAAAGAGTTTTTTTATCCAAGTCTGAAGCGCGGAAGAGGTGGCGGGCAAAAGCTAGTATGTAATAATATATTGCACAAAAAACCGTCCACATGGCCACGGCATGGTGTGAAGCGAGCTTTGTTGACGTTTTACGATGAACACACAACTGTTTGTGGCGTTTATTGTACAAATGTTTGTACAAACAAACCTTGTATGGGTCTGGATGTGTGAAAAACCGGATGCTTTTTTGCATCACATTAGGTTTTTTTATATCTCAGAAGAGGTATGGTCTTATTTTGGCACAAGAATGGACCTAGTTGCATGTGTGGATTGTCACAAAGGATGAAATGCTGAGTGCAATAGCCCGAAGAATTACAAATATAACTACAGGGTGACTAGTAAAAAGATGTATTTCTGGTCATGGTAGAGCGAAGAACAAAACAAATGGATTTTATTTTATAACTTTTTTTTCTAACCTCGGTGATTTTGAAGATATTTCACTTTTTATTGTTTTAGAGATAAAAAAAGTACCTAAGTATACCAATATTATAATACAGTGGAACACATTTCTTCTTTATCATATTAAGAAAAAAACGCACGACAGCAGGTCAGACTGTACACTTTTGTTGTAAAGTCGCCCGTAACGTGACCGAGTAGATTGCTAGCGTGTAAGCGTCTACGTGCTGTCATGACGTGTACATTAACTACCACCTAATATAGTTTTCTAACACACAAATATAACTTTACAACCACAATATCCGTTACTACTTTACTGAATGAAATTCATGAGAATTGACACGTAAAGGACTGAAATACTTAAGGGGAAGGGAAGTACAAAGACCTAGCGGCGCGCCTAATCGACGCTTCGGGAGACCAGAGGGCTGGCGCGTACCTCGGCCAGAGGATAAGCCTGGCCATCCAAAGAGGCAACGTCGCCAGCGTTCTGGGCTCACTGCCGCGGGACAGCGACCTTGGGCAGGTCTTTTACTTGTAAATATTATGTTTAGTGTAGCTTTAGTTTGCGTATATTTTTGAACGAGCGAGCGTAGCGAGCGAAGTTCTCCGAGTCTACTGGAACAATCCGGCGTTTGTATGTTTGTATGTATGTATGTTTGTATGTATGTATGTATGAATGTTCGTTCGACGATAACTTGAGTAAATTAAGTCGGATCGTCATGAAATTCGGTAGGCAGGTAAATGAGGCAAACGGAATTTTTAAGTTCGAACATGAGCCAAATCGGTCGAGGGAACTATAAACTCGCGACCCCATATCTCAGCAGATATGGGGTCGCGAGTTCATAGTTCGGGGCGAACCACTAGTATAGTTCAAATTTAATTATTATCAAATCAATATAGGGGAAGGTACAAAAGACAGATCAAGATTTTGTTCCAAGTGTTTTTAGGTAGAACACACGGAATACAATTTATATTCTCGCCTCACCGCATCTTCTCAGTATCGATGGAGAGAGTTCGGGCTATAATTTGTGACTCAGTTATTGTCTAGACTTGGTATAGGTGCTGGGCAAGCCTACTCCATCTAAAACAATGTTCTAGGCACTGCAGCGCCGTGTGGTCTCTTCACCCATCAAGTGTGAGTGAAGGTGCCACTAAACGCTGTATAAATCATCTCATTACGTAGATGAAAAGGCCTTAGTTTTATTGTCTAGCCGTATTAAACTCTTTTCGCTACCATACCTACCTATATTTTGCGATAAACTCATACATTTATTTTGCGTAAATTTAAATAACGCTACTATATTTTCTGTAACTAAAGTTTATATTTATCTTGTCACCAATATCATGTCCCTATTTATAATTTCTGTCTCCAGCAAATATTTCTCCCATCACATTGATAAAAACGGTGTCAAAGTTTTCAACTTTTGCAAAACTATTTACGTACCTACTGTAAAACGGTGTCAAAGTTTTCAATTTTTGCAAAACGAAAACGCATCCGTAAAAAAACTAAAGCAACTAAACGTTTACTGTCTCTACTTGCCTCGCTCTCTCACTCTCTCTCTATCTCTTTCACACTCCTATAGTATAGGGAGGGTCTTCAAAACTAGCGTTGTCTCGCTTTGATTGTCTTAATTAGAGCGAGAGGGCGAGTGTTTTGAAGTTCATTCTATACAACATATTATGTTTAATAACCCAAGTTAATAAAAGCGGCACATCCCCTTAACGCATAATTATCTAAAGTGCTGTTGTAATTATAAAAAGCCGGCGTTGTAATAATATTTGGTCGCCACATGGCCACAACAATACAGTCGGCCACAGTCTCAGATACCCCTTTTTGTTCGATTGGCACCCTTATGCCGCGCGCGGTAAGAGCTGCTATGGGGTATCTGAGATTGTGGCCGACCGTACCAGTATGTTAGTACCTACTGATAAAGTTGAAACGGAATGGTTTCACACAGCAATGTGCGTTTTGCGCAAATTGAGTCATAGAAAATGTCGTTTAGAGCTTGCAATTTATGGATCGGGTACGGTCGACCACAGTCACAGATACCCCATGGCAGCTCTTACCGCGCGCGGCATAGGGGCGCCAATCGAACAAAAAAGGGTATCCTAGCGCGTGGCCGACTGTACATAGGTACACCGGTAATTTTAGTGCGCTGTGATGAGAACGACCTATCATGAGCGTCATAGTTGTCATTTTAGCTGACTCGTACACACGGCAGTACGTCAGACTGTACACTTTTGTTGTAAAGTCGTCTGTAACGTAACCGAGTAGAGTACTAGCGTGTAAGCGTTTACGTACTGTCGTGTGTACAAGCGCATTTTGACTGTAAAAACGAGGCTTAACTTAGTAGCTATTTAACTGATACACTGGTGGAACCCATACACAATTTTATGATTTTTGGGTATTTTTCACAGTTTTTTAATATGTTTTTTCAGTATTGTGTAAATAATCACCCCTGAGTCGGGTGTCACTTTACAAACCAACACCTTATAGAAGGAAGAAGATTACGGATCTTACCAAGATAGCTATAGAGCTATCTTGGTAAGATCCGTAATCTTAGGCGTATAATCGCCGATCTCGAAGCGGTGAAACTGGCACCGAGTTTAGTTTCCATTGAAATCAATAACTTTGTGTATGAACTGGGTCTGCAGTTAAAAAGTCTAATCGTAGAGTAGGTGGTCTTTCATGCTAGACCCTTTGTATATTTTGGCAATATTATAAAATACTAATTCAATTTTAATTATGTTATTAGTTTAATTATGTAAATCGAAGGCTATAAACAATCATTAAGTTTTAAACCACAACACGAAATGTCCTATTGTGAAGACGATAGAATTAAATCCCCATATTTATCGGTAAAGTATAAAACTATAGTAATGGTTGGTCTCATTTACAACTGTAAATGTATGAGATTGGAGGTTACCATTGCCTCAACGCTTACTCAATAAGTTCAAAAGTAGAGTCCACCAGAACATAATTATCTGTATCATTACTCGATAGAATTACTATGATATCAATAGAACTGTCGCCATGTGCTTTACATTAATATCTCGTTTATATTTCAACACCACGAGGACAGAAAAAAAAGAAATAATAGTACCATTTTCGCTATTTAACCGACTTAAAAAAAGGAGGCGTATTTTTTTGTGTCGGAACTTTCTTTTCGTGAGCCGATATTGAAGATTTTTTGTTTGTTTGAAACCCCGTGCCGCTTAGTCGGTTTTTTAAGCAAATAATTTCTAGAATATTAACAGGCTATTAATTGACTGCTAACAGCTATCGTTTGCAAAAATGTATCCAAAAAATTTAAGCTCAGATAAGATAAGACAAAAACCTCATTTCCTAACAATACTTTTTGATGCTCATTCTTCACCAGACACTGTTGAAAGAAACCTTCTGTCTCCTTCTATTTCGAGACTGAAGGGACCCCACCGCGTGTGGTCCAATAAATTTGACATTTGACATGTCGCGTCGTGCGGTTTTGACAGTTGTCAATTAGGGTTGACATGTCACTGGGCTGACAGCAGCCCGATATGTGTTTTTTTCTGTAAGTTAAAGTTAGATCGAGTTGAATGAAATAGCAGGCTACTTAACCAGTGCTATATATAGTTTATTTTACCGCACACTCGTTACAGTATGTTTAACCTAAGTAGGGCTTATGCCCAAACTCTTCCTCTGAGAGAAGACCTTGTAGAGCTTTCACCGTAGAACAAAAGTAGTTGGAAATTACATTTAAGCCCATATCAATCACAGTTTAAACCAAAAAGGCTAGTTTAAACCCTATCTGTCAATTAATTTTCATACAAAATTCGAGGTTTAATCTAAGGTCTGAGTTTAAACTGTGATTGATATTACGGGCCTTAGAAGTGGACGTTTTTCAGGAATAAAGCTATTAAAAAATTAGGTAGGTATATCGGGGCGTGAAAAATTATGGAAAAATTAAACAGTTTCAATTTGAAACATTCACACGTTGTTGTTTGAAACTTTCAAACAATAACGGTTAATATCGGGATTCTTAAAAGTTAATGCATCCCACTAAGTTTAGTCCCTTTAGGAGGTGTCTGAAGTCAGTTCTAGGCTGTAAATATTTAACTCCCTGTCTATATCTGTACCTAAAGCCCGTTCTCACTAACAGAGATTCTGGTTGTAACTCTTGCTTGACTGTTGTTCAAAATCTATTTATACTAAACTAGCTTTTCGCCCACGACTTCGTCCGCGCCGACTTATAAGAAGTTACCTACATCTTTCACCATTATCAAATTAGCATGAATATACGTAGAGTCATGGGTGTGTAAGCTATAATTATCTATTCCAAAAGTCACCCAAATACGTCGAGCAGTTCAGCGTGGAACTGTGTGTTTGTGACCAAATCAGTAAAATATCAAGTGAATCTAACAAAAAAAAACCTTTGAAAAATCTTTGAACCGTTTTGGCCGTTTTAGGGTTATAATTTTTTTTTTCTTCATATTTACTTGGTTAGTAGTTTTGCTACAAAACGCAGTATGGAAATCACCATCGCAATCGGGTGCCATATTTTATTTTAATTACTTGTTCTAATTAAATGTAGGTAAGTACCTTTTTTTTTTCTTTAAACTAATACTATGAGACTATGCGGTACTATGAGAATTTGCCCCAAAAAATTTGTGTCTGGAGTTTGGAGACAGTTTTATTGCATTGCAGTTGTCAGATCACCCGTGTAGAGGGACCCTTAGACCATTGACCTCTAGTGGAGGTAGTGGAATCAATTCCGAACAATGCTTTTTCTATAAATATCTAAAAATGTGGGGTTGCCGCGCATTTCTCAGTCTGGGCATTTTGTTCTGCGTTATTTTGTTTTTAAGGCGCTGTACATAGTGAATAGCCCGCGCGCCAAGAAAAATGCACAAAATCGAGTCCTGTCTCAAATACACTAAAAAAATCGAAAATTTTCACATATCAAACCCTAGTATTAGGTGAGACCTATCTAAAACAGCCAGTTTCGTGTTGACATTCATAAACGTTTTGAAGATATTTTTTATGAAAAAAAATAGGCGGCGCACTTTTTTTCAAACAAAATATCTTGCAATCTGTTATGGGTATCAACACAAAACTGGTTGTTTTAGATAGCTCTCACCTAATTCTAGGGTTTGATATGTGAACATTTTCGATTTTTTTAGTGTATTTGATACAGGAATCGTTTTTGTGCATTTTTTTTGCGCGCGGGCTAATTTACTATGCCCAGCGCCTTAAACCTATACCTACGTTTAGGTGCTGGGCAAACCTACTCCATCTAAAAAGCTATGTCCCAGGCACTGCAGCGCCGAGTGGTCTCTTCACCCATCTAGTGTGAGTGAAGGTGCCACGCTGCATGTATAAATCATCAGTCTCATTACGTAGAATTGTGGATGCAAAGGCCTTAGTTTTTGTTTTAAAACGGGCGGGAACTTCTAGTACGATTTCGATCAGGCTTCGGGTGACATTTCCACTTACGTGAATGAAGTTGCAATTAAAATCAAAGCCACACGTCTTAAGCGCCTGAGATTCCGGACCTCATGCGTTTGGCATGTTGAATCGGAGCCAAAATTAGCCCTTAGTTGCTGTATCTTGGGATCATGGGACGTATGGGATGAATTTGAGTAGGCTTGCAAGTAGGCTTATTCTTCAACATTCAGTCAGATTAGTCAGCCTTGTCAGAAGAGAAAAGCCGAGAGTTTCATCAAGCTGTTTAGTCAAATTTGCAACTTACACTGTGAAACATGTTCACGGCTTGAACGTAACTTTTGAAATTAAAGTAGAAACATAGTAAAGGAGCAAATGGGTACAGCATCTAGAGTGAGATAGGCCCGGTTTCTGAATTGAGAAATTCGCTAAGCAAATGGGTAAGTATCGTTCTGTCTCTGCAGATTCCTCACAAAAGAGCGTGACAGAACGATAGTAAAGTATTTGCTTAGCAAAATTCTCAATTCAGAAACCGGGCTATAGAGTCCTTACCACGTGGTTCACTTTTGTTTATGTTAAAGCACTTGAGTTTTCACAATAGAGAGTATAAGTATCATGCTTTTCATGCCTATGTAATTCAGTCAGAACGTAAACCGAACCGTCATTAGGCGAGAATGAAGAAATTTCTTCTAATGACGATTCCTTTTCACAAAAAGTGTTGCAATATCAAGTACTAAGTACCTACTTACTCACCTACTATTTTAGGAAACGCATCACTCACGCGCAGGCTAAAACTTAACACCGAAATTAAGGCCAGGTAGGCCCTGAAATTAGTTTCAGTCTTTTCATCAAATTTTTAGGTTAATCACCGGGACAGCTGTGGTCCATTTAGTGATAAATCTGCCTGTACACGTGTGATCATGCCATTAAAAAGTAATTAAGAGAAAGCACGCTTAGAATTTAAAATTAAAATCGGGATTAATTCTGAAAAAAACATGGCCGGAAAATTGTACACGTCGACTTACCGTAAAATCCGCGAAAAAAGAAGAAAAATCCACACACAACAGGTTTTCAAAGAGTAACAAAGGCGCGCAGAACTGCCGGCGACATTAAGAAAAATAAAAGTTCGAAATTTAAACGCGGACCGCCATTTTTAAACAAGGAATTTTCGAATTTCGAACAACGCGAGACGCGGCCGAGACGTGACTAAGGCCCGTCGCAGAACGTGCGCTTAGAAATATTTCGGTGTTATATTTTTAGATGACGCCCCCTTGTTTTAAATGTGCGTGCTGTCTGTTTCATGAACTTCATGTGGAGTGTACCACAGATTAGTTATGCGCTCGTAAAGTTCCGCTGAGCATCCGGTGGCGCGAGGACTGGTGACTTTTTTGCAGTTTTATGAATTTGATGACCTAAAGATTATGTTTGGATGTTTGTCGAGTGAGCGAGTGACACTTTTCAGTTGGCTGCGATGTACGAGTACCCAACAATTTAATTTTTATCAAGGAAAAAAATATTGGTGGTCTAAAGGAAAATTATCATGATATCGTAAAAGGGCTGTCTCTTCCTTTGTTGCTCTAACTAGAGTATTATAAAGAGTAGTGTGTCAAAATATCGTAGATCCTTTTAACGCGCAGACAAGGGACGAAAACTTTCATGCGGCGACCACGCGGACGCATTATAGGCTTCGATCAATAGGACACAGGACTAATTATATCCAGGATTCCACTTCTTCAATACTTTGAAGCGTTTTCAGACAGTGAGTCTTGTCTGTATTTTACCTTACTCTTTGACAAAATCTAAGTGCGTGTGCTACAAAACCATTTGCGATACTCACGCACACGCATGTGGAAAATAATATTATTTTTAAACCCATACTTGTATGGACGTGTCTGTATGACGCCATACATAGGGAAACCACGTATGTGTAATAATATTATGTACTCTGTAGTGAAATTGTCTGGCAAAACCACGTGGCTTTTACAATTCTTGTTTAAATGTGTGTAGATTATTTTACAAACAGAATGTAGAACAGCTAAGTTTTTGTGGTAATGGCCCGTTTTTAGTAACCACTTCGTCTAGAACTTAAGATTGTAAGTTATCGTTAATTGCGAAGTGTTCAATTATACGTGTACCATGAGTCTCCATTACCCCCCGACAGACTTTCCATACAAACGCAGTTCTTTTCCCTTTTCCTTTTTTTCGATTGCCGCTCTTATACCGCGTGTAATAGGAGTTATTATGGGATATCCGAGCGTTTTCAGACCATACCAAGTCTCGATGTACCCAACAATGTGATATTTGCCAAGTTTCATTTCAATGCGATATTTAATTGGAAACCAAACTGTGTTTTCTATGAGAGTTTTATGAGCCTTCTCTCTTTTTCTCTCTCTCATTTTGTCTCCTAAATCTCTTTATGTCCTAGAAGTGGGTCAAAAATAAGAGAAAAAACATTCAGCAGCAGATGACTGCAAAATGAATCGTCCATTCACGGCAATTTACCCGATTTGAGAAAACCCCTGTCGATCCGAGGCACCCCTTTAAGCCGACTTACGTATCTAAATTTATTCACAGCAACTCATTGCGGAATTAAACGCTAAACCGAGCTGAATCCAAAAGAAAACCGAAAACCGAACGTTTGCGAATCCACCTATCCACTTGAATCTAGGACGAATAAATCTAAGCTCTACTACTCTGCGAACTGAGACCATATTTCAGCGCGGGCGGCGGATGCCATCAATTTTAAAGCTTAATCCGTGTAGTTTTAGAGTGCAATTCTGTTTGTGCAGTCCGCGTTTGCTGCAAAAAAAACTGCAGTGACGGCAGTCTGCCTAGGAACAAATTTAGCGGGAGACGTCGAAAAGCGTGTAAAAAGTAAACTCACCGTTTTGTTAGGAGTTTTTTTCGCAAGGTACGAAATATTTCAGCCAGCATCAAGTCGAAAATTTATATTGTTTTCTTTTTTCGAAAACGTTTTAGTTTTTCGCGCGCCGGAAACTCCGAACGTAACTGGTCGGGTTTATTTTTGGGAGGTGTGTTTTTCGGCGGTTTTTAACTCGTTTAAGACCGATTTCGGGATTGGTTTTCTGTATCGAGACGTTAAGGCGCTGGGCATAGTGAATTAGCCCGCGCCCAAAGAAAAATGCACAAAATCGATTCCTGATACAGATTGCAAGATATTTTGCTTGAAAAAAAGTGCGCTGCCTATTTGTTTTCAAGCAAAATATCTTCAAAACGTTTATGAATGTCAACATGAAACTGGCTGTTTTAGATAGGTCTCACCTAATTCTAGGGTTTGATATGTGAACATTTTCAATTCGTTCAGTGTATTTGATACAGGAATCGATTTTGTGCATTTTTCTTTGCGCGCGGGCGATTCACTATGCCTAGCGCCTTAATTCACTTACTTGAATGTCGAACGAAGTCAAACCATGATTTTATGTGAGCCCATTTACACACGGTGTCTGATATTCCCATTATTATTTTGAAAAAAAACTAAAACACGTCACAGTCACAGGCGAACATCCAGCTCTATTAGCCATATGGCAGTGTTTAATGTGTTTTATTTTGTTTGTTGTAATATAATTTTGTGGCCATACGAATAGTAAAATAGATTATTATGTTATCTAAGATACTAGCCTTTGTCCGCGACTTCGTCCGCGCAGACTTTAATTTATTTCCCGTTATCGACGTCAGTGCAGATAGTAAAATACAAGGTGTTACAAAAAGTCCTAACTCTTTTTAATATCATTTTGAACTATCTTAAAACTTGAGTTCTGTAGGTGTCTTATTAGATTTATAATTTGGATACCAGGGTTGCCATTCTTCTTTGAACTTAATCCAAAAACAACAATGTTTTGAAATTTTTTCACGTTTGAGGTTACAAATAATTTTAAAAAAACTTGTTTATAATATTAGTGTCTTCGTCTGTCTAATATTATTTTTTTATTTAATTTAAGATACTATTTAGCTAATAAAATAAATGAATGTTTGTCATGGCTGCCACGATTAGGTTTTATTTCAATTTAATGCACAACTGCAGTAAAGTAATAGGTATCTTCCAGAGAACATAACCCATAATAACTCTCCCATTTTCTGCTGACGGTATAAGCCGCGTTGTTTCGAGTTAATTCGGTCTAATTACGTTTTTATTGCGGCTTCCGACTCAACTGTGACGGGAAATTAGAGTTTGGAGTTTTCTTTTAGTGTCCGAAATTGTAAAGCCACGTATTCACTACTAGATTTAAGGCTCCCCCACACAGGCGCGTTTTTATCGGTCAATGCGTTATTGCGATATCTGATTTTAGTACAGTTTGTATTAGGATAGTCATGGAGTAACACACTGCTGCGATAATAACGCCGCAATGGAACTAAATCGTTCCTTACACAAAATGTACTGATAACAGATATCACAATAACACATGCGATATTATTGATCGATAAAACGCGCCTTAAAGCCGTGTTTTCAAGGTCAGTGCGATCGGAACGAGTGTACTTATGATTGGCAATTTTCATCAGAGTGCACTAAAATGGCCGGTGTACACGATCCACGAGGCAAAATATCAGCTGATCCATATATTTAGAGCACTAGGTATCGAATTTTAGTATGGAACATATTTAGTGCACTAGGTATCGATTTTATATGATAATTTTTTCGAGATTTTGCATTTAGTCCCATTGTGAAAGTTGCTTGTACTGGTGAGTTAAGCGACTTTTTTCAGTGTCACAAGACCTTTCTGAAATACCCTGTATAATTTATATAGCGTCCAGCTCTTCCACTCACACTATATGGTTGAAGTGACCACTCGGATACCGCAGTACTTGGGACATGTTCAGAAAGCTAAATAATAGCCAAATTGTTAGTAAATACTGTGATTCGACTTCTTTGGAATGAGCCGTTTTCGGCACTTATTCACAAAGCATTTCATAGATGGCGCCTACAGGCGTGGCCATAGAAGGACCGGAATATATCTCATTAAGGCCCAAACCGAGGCACAGCTAGCGCCGCCAATGAAAAAAAAAACATATATTTTAGGGTTAGATTCCAGATCCTAGAACCTACGAATAAAATCTTTATCGCCAAAAGTGGCCACAAAAGGCGATAAAAGATTTTATTCGTAGGTTCTAGGATCTGGAATCTAAACCTAAAATATATGTTTTTTTTTCATCCATTTTCCATTCCATTTTCCTAAAAATAGTTAGGCCTCGCGTTGATACTCTAATGAAGAGTTTTTAGCAAAAAACGCATCCAAAAAGAAGATATGATTTTTTTCCATTACCTAATAATGAATCAAAAGCTCACGACTCCGCTCCGATTCGATACTAAAAATCTCATTATTCAGAAGCGTAGGTAAGTAATGCGAACGCTTGGCAAATATTAAATAGCTTATTCATATAGAATTAATTAATAAGTAGCACTCGTAATACTGCCTCATACCATACGCACCGATACGCGTATTTATAATCCTTAAACCGGGGCGTCTACTCTTAAATTCTTTAAAATATTTCGTAAATTGATTTTATTTTCGTTTGACAAATAATTAATGTTTAAATGTTTCCCTCTTGCCCGTACAACAAAATACAAGACAAGACCATACCACAGATTAAAATGTAAAATAACAGACTATTTACAAAGATATGTCAATAAACTAATGAATTAGACGTTTAGATAGATTAGATAAGAACGAATTGAGCATTTTGATGAAGAAGTACTTGATCAAAGGTTCAATTGGTAGAGCAATGAGACGTTATAACCGACATTACAGGACCATTAGAATATATGTGGTGATGCCGGCCGTGTTTAATAAAAAGTTTTTGTGAATATTATTTCCAACAATAAGCGCTTAACGACCTAAGGATCATTTTGATTATCTTTCCGAGTAGACGCCCCGTTTTGAATCAACGCTTCTACCAATCTACGCCATATTAATAGTCCTTATCTTGCAACGATCAAAGGTCATTATCGCTCGATCTAAACGTGAAATTTTAATGGCAAAAAGACTGCTACCGAAGGCTTACATTTTAATAAGTTGAGATGAAATGTTTCGATAATTACAAACGTAATTAGTTATGTAAATATTGATTAGATTCTTACTGACTCGTTTCGGGTTGAGGTAGCAATTTGCAGGTAGATTGAATGTAATAGAATATTGAGAGAAATTAATTATTTATATCTTAATTATTTTATTTTGGGCAGGTTAATATTGTGTTACGTTCTTTAAGTGGCCGCATCTTGAAGAGATGTGTATTTTTTTTCGTTGTTACTAATATTTAACAGTTTTAAGTCCAGGTTTTTTTTTGTAACCTCAATAATTAAGTACTTATGTTTTTTTTAGATTGCAATAAAAATTGTATCGTAGGAAAAGTTTTCAAAACTTACTATTATAATACAACAAAACGGTCTTTGTCTGTTAATACAATTAAGTATTTTAATTAGATACATAATTTTGTAGTATACATGCAGATTTTTAGTACCTACCTAGTAGTATTTAAAAGAAAAAACTTTTTTTTCCTTGGTTAAATTTCTTACAAACTTCAAAATTAAAAGCTTAGTTTATACTGTCTATCAAATCACCTCTGAAGAGTCTGAACTAATTAGTGAATAAAATTGTTGTTAAATTTTGCTATTGAACATATTTTTTCCGAAGAGCTCACCCTTAACAAGAAATCAGATACTTTCGCTCAAACAGGCTGCACAGAGAGTTGGAATTCCAAATTTAAAAGAAAAAAATATATATTTCTCAAGTAATTAAAACTAATTGGTGGTCAAACCGGTGATAAATATTAATACGAGTTTACGAACGAAAAACATCGAGTATGGTCAAAACTGCATCACCACCTTACTTTGATCCCTAAGCCTTGTTAATATTAAAATATGAAGGATCCTTTATAAATTGGTCGTATAGTTTGACCAAATGTATATAAAAACCTCCTTATAAAATAAACCAAGGTTTTTTTTTATTGACAAATGAAGGATAACATTTCAATAATTTATTCGAAAGTATTGACTTTAAAAAATGTCATTGCATGTGCATAATTATGTAACCACTTTACCCTACATACAAGGTGTTACAAAAGATGCTAACTCTTTTTACAGGGTAATAGCACCCGGTGATAGGGATCACAACCTAAATATTTTTTTTGCTCTATGATGTTCCGTTGATTTTTAAATAAATAAAATGTGTACGCTGTGGCAGGAGAAAAGTATTTTTTAAATATTGTTTTCATTGACTTTCACAATGTTTTAACAACTCAAAGCTATGCAAATGCACCTACACACAAACTTATTTTTAAATTTGAGCTAATACCAAAAACAAAAAAGTTATGTAAAATTTTCAATTTTGAGGTTATAAAATAAAATTTGTTTTTTTTCACCTTTTTTTTACAGAATTGACATCCTGTTGACCAGTAGGTTACACCCTGTAAAAAGAGTTAGGATGTTTTGTAACACTTTGTATAGGTAGGTATATTACCTAGGACCTAACTTAACTACGGCACTCTCTCCTTGTGCTCCTTTCTTTGCCTAATATCCTTTAAAAACGAGATCTATTTTACCTCAAATTTAAAATCAAATCAATATATTATATTTTTAATTTTTTGAGAACTCTGTTTTATCGGGTTTTGGGGTCTTGACGCTATTGCGTTCATATATATGTCCGGGAATCTAAACCTATTTTATAGACTTGTCCATTTTATGAGATTATCATCAAAAATAAAAACACAACTTGACAATTCAGCTCGCACCATCGGCGAAGCCGCCACAGAATAGCGGGACTGCTGATTTGACACTTTACTTTTTAAACCTTGTGGTTAGTGTTGCCATAGATTAACGCCAGAGCCACAGACAAATAAAAGGATTGACGTTTATCTATGGAGAAGACCGCGACTACACGCTCATTCTCCGACACGGCCATACTGACAATACGCGCGCTCTCGCGCGTTCCAAACCTTCGGACTAAAACTAGAGACCGTTTACCAAATGCCTTGTATCTGATCACAAGGCATTACCTTTATCCCAGGATTTACCGTCTCCATCCATTAAACCACAGACGTCAGCATTACCATCTTCGTCCATACAAGACGTTACCTTCTTCGTCCATACCAGACGTTACCTTCTTCGTCCATTAAACCACGGATGTTACCTTTTAATTACCAGTTTTATTGCCTTGTCAATCTGACCACAGGCGTTACCTTTTACCAGTTTTACCTTTTAATAAACCAACAAAACCACAGTTGATTACCGTTTCAGACACATTAAAACTCATTGTTCCACAGTAGGTACCTTAACAGGTTTCAACAATTCAACCGACCTTTTCAACAGTTCAGCAGTACCTAGTGTAAATCATCTTTCAATGGTCAACACACAAAATAGCTTCCAACTTCAAACTCAAAGCGAAATGAAATAGCTTTCAACCGCAATCTCTCAAGGCGAAGTGTAACTTTCTAACTGGCAAGGTGAAGCGCAAACAACAAATTCCAACCGATAACGCAAAGCGTAAACAACAGCTTTTAACCGACAAGGCGAAGCATAAACAGTGGCTTTCAACCGAAAAGGTAAAGCGTCAAACAGTGGCTTTCAACCGAAAAGGTAAAGCGTCAACAGAAGCTTTCAACCGACAAGGTAAAGCGCCAACAGTAGCTTTCAACCGACCAGGTAAAGCGCCAAAAGTAGCTTTCAACCGACATGGTAAAGCGCCAATAGTAGCTTTCAACCGACCAGGTAAAGCGCCAACAGTAGCTTTCAACCGACAAGGTAAAGCGCCAACAGTAGCTTTCAACCAACAAGGTAAAGCGCCAATAGTAGCTTTCAACCGACCAGGTAAAGCGCCAACAGTAGCTTTCAACCGACCAGGTAAAGCGCCAACAGTAGCTTTCAACCGACAAGGTAAAGCGCCAATAGTAGCTTTCAACCGACCAGGTAAAGCGCCAACAGTAGCTTTCAACCGACCAGGTAAAGCGCCAACAGTAGCTTTCAACCGACAAGGTAAAGCGCCAATAGTAGCTTTCAACCGACAAGGTAAAGCGCCAACAGTAGCTTTCAACCGACAAGGTAAAGCGCCAACAGTAGCTTTCAACCGACAAGGTAAAGCGCCAACAGTAGCTTTCAACCAACAAGGTAAAGCGCCAATAGTAGCTTTCAACCGACCAGGTAAAGCGCCAACAGTGGCTTTCAACCGACCAGGTAAAGCGCCAACAGTAGCTTTCAACCGACAAGATAAAGCGCCAATAGTAGCTTTCAACCGACCAGGTAAAGCGCCAACAGTAGCTTTCAACCGACAAGGTAAAGCGCCAATAGTAGCTTTCAACCGACAAGGTAAAGCGTAACAGTAGCTTTCAACCGATAAGGAAAGCGCAACAACAGCTTTCAACCAATAAGGTAAAGCGTAAACAATAGCTTTCAACCGATAAGGTAAAGCGTAACAACAGCTTTCAACCGATAAGGTAAAGCTTAAACAACAGCTTTCAACCGATAAGGTAAAGCGTGACAACAGCTTTCAACCGATAAGGTAAAGCGTGAACAACATGATAAAGCATAGAAGCTTCCAAATTCAAACACTCACAAATGAACAAAATGTTTCTAGGTGACATAACAGCTTGCAACGACAGATAAAGCAAATCGCAACAATTTCCAGCCACCTTACATCAATTCGTAGGTAATAGATTCTATCAGGTTCAGAGAGTTAAACACACAGAAACAGTTTGTGAAATAAAAACAAAATACCAGGCGATATTATTTATTTTGTAGGCTGAAGTAGGTAGGTAGTGTCTCAATCCGTGCACCGTTTCGGCCTCCCTGACCTTATACTTTATTCAATTATGATTTCAATATTTTAATCCACACTTAGGTACCTAAACCTAGTGATTTTATGTTCAATGCAATCTAAATCGCAAAACACTGTAGGTATCAAACAAATCCGTCAGCTAAGGATACCGACTCAGCTTCACGCAATGCAATAAAACAAGACAAACTTTAAAGTTATAATTACTGTGACTCGCCTTCGATGTAAGGTAGGTAAATTTTAATGTACCAGTAAGTAGGTACTTACTCCGCTTAGACAATTTTTAAATCTTTTACTCGAGTTATCATCACAAAGCTCGCATTTCAAATAAGACTGGGATATTGAGTGGTAGGCAATATTACATTTTAGATTGTCCTTTTGTTAGTCAAATGATCAAATCAGACAAACATTTTGATTTTCAACCCTGGTCATCACATGACTAGACTCTAGACGTCTAGACAGAAATTGATCTGTAAACCCAATCATAATTTTAGTTCACAAATATCTACAAAGAGAACCAAACAAGCTTTTCAACAATGTAACGCACACCTACTATACCTGTAAGATGAATTTCATCATACCATTTTATCCCTGAATAAAAGTATGAGAGCTAAATCTGGCTTTTATATCATCCCATTCCAGTTATCTATAGAACAGGTAGACCTTGTTAAATTGTCACAAAAGAAAACTGAATTTTAATTTTTACAGTGTGAGTTCTTACAGAACCTTACTTTTAGCAAGTAGGTATGATGCCAACTAGGTACATTATCCATAATATTTAAGAATTCTGCTTAAAACTTTGATTTTTGTAAACTAAGGAAGATTTAGGTTCAATAGGTTATTGTTGTTAAATCCGACTGCATAATAGGTATAGTTCTCTTTGATTAGTTCCTGTAGGTATTAAGTCAATGTTCAAATTGAAACATTGCATGTCACACGATGATATCAGATAATAACAATAATCAAAACTCAAGAATTTCTGCAAGCCGATGAAATAAAGTAGTTTCACAAAATTATCCGCTGTACTTAACGTAGAACAAGTACCTAAATGTTTTGAAAACTACAATATACTTTGTCGTTTCTCGATTAACACAGCCGTCAAAGACGGGGGTTGGCCCAAAATATGATTTCACACTCAACTTAGGCCGGTACCAACACAGGTACCACTAAAACAGGAAGAGTTTACCAATAATCCCTGACTTTGACATTTGGGGGTTTAGCGTTACACTCACACGCACTCACTGACCCCACGCCCACATCTCAGAAAGGGCAGGCAGAGGCACCAACTCGTTAGATGTTCTAACTCACTATACCCAAACGTGATCACCAGAAACTTTTAATTAAGTATGACACCATAGTTTACAGCTGAAATCTCGGTGCACTTATGACAGAGGCGTTTCTCCAACTTTGGAAGAACAAGCGGCGAGCTCTTTAGGAGCCGTTCAGCCCTCAAACCATTGCAACGCTTACTACATACTCACGAATTGACGATCAGAACTTGGTAGGTAGGCAGGTTACCATTTTGACCAGAATTTTCACCACATTGTGACGGACTGTGAAATATCATCCACAATCACTTCGGGAGCCACACGCAGACTTGAGGTGGTGGCAAAACATAGCCAGCGATAAGGCGGACAGCATATCCGACCGAATCCTGTTTACTGGTAAAGTTTCCGTCTCAAGGAAAAGCGCAAAGCACAATCCCACCGCTGCTGTCCGGGAATCTAAACCTATTTCATAGACTTGTCCATTTTATGAGATTATCATCAAAAATAAAAACACAACTTGACAATTCAGCTCGCACCATCGGCGAAGCCGCCACAGAATAGCGGGACTGCTGATTTGACACTTTACTTTTTAAACCTTGTGGTTAGTGTTGCCATAGATTAACGCCAGAGCCACAGACAAATAAAAGGATTGACGTTTATCTATGGAGAAGACCGCGACTACACGCTCATTCTCCGACATATATATATATATATATATATTTTTTTATTTAATTAACTTCGAATTCACATAGTCAACCTTTGATTTTATATACTGTATAATGTTTATTCAAAGATGAGGGTATTTTGTACACAAAAACATTAAATGCGTCTTAATTAATGTAATATTGAATTAATTTTGTCGATTATATAATAATAAAAATAATATTGAAAAAATTGCGTCAAGGGTAAAGGGGCCGTAGCTTTTACAGCTGCACTGAAATCTTTCGACTGGCTACAAACTACCTTAATATTTTTTACTAGCTTTTGCCTGCGACTTCGTCCGCGCAGACTTTTTTTTGTTCCCGTTTTTGGATTTAGTTCAAATTCAAACACATGCTGTGTGCGTAAGTGCATTGGCATAGTTTTAAGCTGATAAAACACGATGAAAATCAATAAAAACCATATTTAAATTTTTTTTTTCTGACAAAGCGTTTACAATTTTATTAATTTAAAAATCAATAGAACGTCATAGAACAAAAAATAAATTGGGGTGTGATCCCTATCACCTGGTGCTATTACCCTGTAAAAAGAGTTAGGATGTTTTGTAACACCTTGTATCATCATCATCGTCATCATCATCAGTCCACCTCTGCCCACTATTGGGTATTGGCCTTTTCCCCCTCGCGCCACCTCTCACGGTCCACACCTCACACCTTATGTATAATATTACGAAAATTAAACCATTTAACATTTGCCACAGACAAAAAGCTCCCGCTAAAAGAAGAAACCAGTTCGTTATCTTTGCAAAGTATCAATAGTCAAATTAAAAATGTGATACAGATATCGATCTCTGCTAAGACTGGATGTGCTACTATGGAATACTAAATACACAGTATTAGTGAACACAGAAGGTTGTCTTAATGAAGAAATGTAAAAATACACTTTGTTTGGAATCAATTTGTTCATTATTATGAAAAAATAATATCTTTAAATTAATTCACAAAAAAAATATATTATAGATTTTGGTATCGGGTGCAGGCTCTCTGGTAGTTTCATATATTATTAAAAAAATAGTTTAAAAATAGCTAATTTACATTTGTTAATTGATGTTGATATGGGCAGTGGTTTGGATAAAAAAAAGTATAACCATTGTAATCAATCAATAAGTAGAATTTGAAGACCGACCTTCTGGATCGTACATATTTTGTATTGATGTGCTATCATAGAATACTAAATCCGCTACTGCAAAACATTTAGAGTATCAGCGCAGGTTAATAGGGGTCAAATCGGCACAGTTTCGAATTAATTCCAAATAACTTTTGGACAAAGTGGCCCCCTATATAAGGTCGTAGTCATTAACCATAATATTGTCTAATAAAATGTTAAGCTGTTGCGAGGTGCAAAAAACGTTTTTTTTAGATGGTAATAATATAGGCCATTTTGTCTGTATAATTATTTGTCAGATTGGTTAATCTAGAAATGGACGCAAATTTTGAGGTTTGATAATTATTGGACTTACCTTACCTTAAAGTAGTAACTTGTTTTTGTAAAAGTTATTTCTAGGCTACCTAGTTTAGATTATTTTCCTTTTAAATTAATAGTCAAGAACCACATTTTACCTTCAGAGTCTGATTTCTCCTTAAATTTAGTACCCTTTTTAACCCATCAACGACTTAGATGTAAAGTTAATAATTGTTTTTTTGTAAAGGTATTTTTCAGGAAGCCTAAATCAAGCCACACAAAACTGTGAAAACGTGGCAAAACAAATTTAATTGATGTCAAAACAGATCAGAATCAATAATAGACGTATTCGTATGCAAATATCCGTGGGCCGCCCACCTAACCGTGTATTTTATTGGCTGAACATCAGTATAATTGATAGGCACTGTTTTGGATAACAATCCGCGCACGCTTTGCAAATCTGAGTGCCACATGATATCACATGGAGGGGTAATTTTTAAGCCCCGATACAATAAGAGGGGTGTTATAAGTTTGACCGCTAAGTGTGTGTGTGTCTGTCTGTGGCACTGGCACCGCAGCTCTTAAACGGGGGAACCACAGACATCGATTTGTTAGCGAGTGTTCTTAGATTATGTTTTTATCAAAATCAGTTCAGCCGTTTATGAGATATGCTTATTTGAAGCTAAAATGTAGGGGGTGTTTGAATTTTTTTATTTAGTAATTATATTATAATAATTGAACGAGCGAGCGAAGCGAGCGAAGTTCTCCGAGTCTACTGGATCAATCCGGCGTTTGTATGTATGTATGTATTTATGTATGTATGTATGTATGTATGTTTGTATTTAATTATGTATGTATGAATGGTCGTTCGACGATAACTTGGGTAAATTTAGTCGGATCGTCATCAAATTTGGTAGGCAGTGAGACGAAGAGAATTTTTAAGTTTGAACATGAGCCAAATCGGTCGAGGGGTTGCTGAGTTATGGGGTCGCGAGTTCATAGTTCGGGGCGAACCACTAGTATTAATAGGGGTTGGAACCTACAACACAGATAGATTCTTTCTCGAAAGAGTACCGCGAAAAAAGGGACTTGAGACACGCAGTGGCGATTTATAGGTCTTTTTAGCGGTATGAGGTCTGAGTGCGGGAAGGGACCGGGCGTCATAGGGGCGGCGGAAAGAGGTGGGGAGGCGTGGTCAAGTGTCTTCTTTCATGGCACGGAGTAAAACCACATAAAAACACAAACATAGTTTTAAAGCTTTAAAGTGACACAAGGTGGAACGATAATAATGACTGATATAGACCCACTGAAAATAAAAATAAACATTAAATAATGTCCTTATTGATATAATCAAGCTAAGAAAATTGCTCAACCCGTTCAAACTGGCAGGTACTACTCTGCAGACTTTGCATGTAATAATACCTGTTAGCACTGCCTTAAAACAGGGGGCTTCTTAAAAAAGTTCTTTAACTTTTTTAAGAAGTTCTTAGCGTAATTTTTGCAAACAAAATTACGCTAAGGACTTATTAAAAAAGTTAGAGAAGTTCTTAAAACTAAGTATCTAAGTTGGTGAAATCGGGCATAATTCTCGGGAATCTCACATTCGACACATCTCGAACGAAAAAACTCATGTCATTTCGATCTCAACTGCTCCCGACCACTCGAGTCATGTCGAGCGAAAAGGCAAACATCTCGCAGGAATCGCGTGCCTTATGTCGAGGATGACTTCGTGAGAATAGGAGATGTGATATTTGCCGCAAAATTTTCCTTCGAGATGTTTCGAATGCGAAATTCCAGAGAATGCCCCTGGAAGCCTTTCTACTGTAGGTAACTTTCTCTGCCTCAGTCTCGTCAGACTGTAGAATCTCAACTCAATTGTCCGTCTCTACCGGTCCAAAGCCATTTTTGAACGAGCGAGCGAAGCGAGAGAAGTTCTCCGAGTCTACTGGAACAATCCGGCGTTTGTATGTTCGTATGTATGTATGTTTGTTTGTATGTATGTATGAATGTTCGTTCGACGATAACTTGAGTAAATTTTGTCGGATCGTCATGAAATTTGTTAGGCAGGTAAATGAGGCAAAGATAATTTTTAAGTTCGAACATGAGCCAAATCGGTCGAAGGGTTGCTGAGATAAGAGGTCACGAGTTGATAGTTCGGGCGAACTACTAGTTAATTATTATTTAATACTTTGTAATACGGCCTGAGCACAAAAATATTACTTACATTATCCTTCCCTCACCCTATGCTAAGCCTGCCAAGATTAAAAACAATCACGTGTTAGCTTATCCCTGACGTAACCTAAGACATGACAAAAAATTCCACAGCAAGACAACCCATCTTGTTAACACACTGTGTTATGTCAAACGCCCTATCAAGCCTTTGGATCGGACGCCTTGCAAAAGGTACAGCAAAACTAGAAAGTACAGAAAGTTAACTCGGTAGATGGCTATGGTCCCAAAAAGTTGAGTACCCATTGAATACCCTAAGGCGGACTTGCGTCAGTTTGGGTTAGCCAATACAATTATTGACGTTAACTCAGAGTTAACTGGCTAACCCTGGTTGACGCAAGTGGACCTTAGGAAGGCACCCTTGAATTAAGGTACATTTGTACAATTATATCCGGAAATAAATTACTTACTTAATTTTTAACTTAAACTTGCTTTACTAGTGGTTCGCCCCGAACTGTGAACTCGCGACCCCATATAAACTTGACAACCCCATATCTCGGCAACCTCTCGACCGATTTGGCTAATGTTCGAACTTAAAAATTCTTTTAATTTCATTTACCCGCCTACCAAATTTCATAACGATCCGACTAAATTTACTCAAGTTATCGTCGAACGAACATTCATACATACATACATACAAACATACATACATACATACAAACAAACACCGGATTCTTCCAGTAGACTCGGAGAACTTCGCTCGCTTCGCTCGCTCGTTCAATTCGGAAGGCAAAGTTTTTTGTTCGAAAGTCCGTTATTGACTTAATCTTATCTTTAGACAATATTGAGAAACTAATTTAAATACTTTTTATTTTGGTCCAGTAGTTTTGTTTTTATACGCTAAAATGTTTTGTTCCTTTGACCGCCAACAGTATGCAGACCGTCGCGTGACATCATAAAATCGTATCTTTGAAACGTTGTGAAATCCAAACTACTGAACCAAAATAAAAAATATTGACATTAGTTTCTCAATATTGTCTAAAGATAAGATTAAGCCAATAACGTACTTACGAAGAAAAAACTTTGCCTTCCGAATTAGAAAAATTCTTACTTATTATTTCTTCCGCGTAAACGAAAGGTACGGAGTGTTCCTTCTGTCGCTCGATAGCTGCTTCGTCGGATCGATCTATAGAGGAGATAGTGACAATAGATAGTTTACACTTCATTCGTTTACTTAATGACTTGTAGCCTTGTAGCATTTGTTGGGCTCTTGTCTTTTGTCTGCAACTTGAAATTAGTCTTGGTGGCCTGCCGAGACGACAGCCCCGGATCTACGATTTTTTCGAACCGGAGCAGAGACTTTATAGTGGCGCCCCCTCTCTCCAGCGTTTCAGATAAATTACTTAAAAAACTCACAATATTCATGTTTGGCATTTTTCGTAAATAAGAACTATTTAATTTTGCCCTCTTTATTATCGATTACAATAACTTTTAAATTTTTGTGAATGCTGCATGCTAGGCACTTTGTGGAACAATTTTTTTTTATTTTTTAACTTTAATAAATTATGATTTTGGTGCACCCTGAAACTGCCGCCCGGGGCGGGTGCCCCGGTTTGCCCCCCCATATATCCGGGGCTGCGAGACGTTACGATGCATAATCTTCTAAAAGACACATTTCATGGCATTTCATTCCGCGTGATCTTACATTACACGAGTATCATGACACCAAACACGACACATGATATTCTTCTTTGGTAACTGGTTACCATGGTTACCAAAGTGAAAGAAGGGGATAATTCAGCACACGTCATGAAATATGACAATTCATGGCATTTCAGCACACTTCGTTGCAGTACAGTTCATTCATTTCATTACACCAGATGATATGAATTATGACACATGGCATTTCAGCACACTTCATTGCATTACAGTTCATTCATTTCTTAACACCAGACGATATGAAGCATGACACATGAATTTCAGTAAGTAAGTGTGCTGGAATGCCATGCATCATGCTTAATTCTCTCATGTAATGCGTAATATTTCATGACACCGTTCAGTGATATGTCTTTTGTAATATTACGAGCATTACCTAAACATGTCTACCCTCTAACGACTAGTGCCATCTGGATTTATACAAGGTGTTGTAAAGTGTTGTTTATTCAGCATCTAAGTATGTTAATGTCTTTAATTCCTTAGTCGTTAATTCCTTAAGCTTGGATTATTCCACTGTACCTATTGTATTATTATTCGGTTGTTGACTGGACAATAAAGCATTTTGATTATGATTATGATTAAGTGACATCTAACTCAATTCACACTGATACAATTCAATGATACTGAAGCCAAAAAAATTATAATAAAAAAAACAGCACTGCTGTGGTCGAATCAAAAGCCGTTATCTATAACACAACGCCCCTCTCTAGTTTTTCAACATTTCCCCGGTACAACCCGGCACACCCTCCTATCTATGCAAATTGTATCACACACCGCAGCTTATGGCGAGCAACCATTTTGCTTTTTTTTACACACACACACACACACTCGTTATGTTATGTCCCATGCGGACGAGATTAAGCTAATACCTACAGGTACTCTCCGAGTGGTCACTTCACCCGTCTAGTGTGAGTGAAGGTGCCACTGGATACTGTATACAGCGTCCATAAATCTCATTATGTAGATGGAAAGGCCTTAGTATCAGGTGCCTCAGTTTATAACGCAATGGTGGCAAAATGGGCTTTCAGTAGACGGCTTCAATTACGATTTATCTATTAATGTAGTCGGTTATGTTTTTGTAGTACAGCAATGAATATTCTGACTCTAAATTCTAAACTTCTAGAGGATTAGTTTTCTGGTTGTAGGAGAAAAATAAGGACCCCCTGTTTTTTCCTTCTTCTGGGACGCCATCGACACGCGATTGCGTTCCAGATTTAAACCCTAGGTTGTACAAACATACAAAACGAGCACGAGTTACAACATGCATGCTCCGTGAGTGCAGCTTTATTTGCAGTTTGGTCGCAATTCAATTTGACAGTTCTATCCCCACTATCACGATAGCCTCGGGGTTTTCACTGGCAAATTGATAGCAATTAACATCGAATCGGCGACCCAGTTACATAATCCAGGCAACAAAGACGGGGAAGTTTTCAAGAGAAGCCCCACAGCGGACCGCCGATGTCAAAATCTTATTAACTGCGAAGAAATGCGGCAAAATAGGTACCATCGAAGTATCAGCTAGATATCCCGCGAATATTTAATTGTGAAGGTTTGTGAGTGAGAGGGTGTGTATGTATGTGTGAGAGGGTGTGCATGAGAGGATGTAAGGCTGTGTGAGGACTGAGGGTGTGTGTGTGTGGTGGGTATTTTTTATTATTTCACGCTGAAAAGGCTGCATTGATTTGGATTCGATATTTTTCCTTCTATCACCACTAAAACAGTAACATAATCGAGATGTGTGTGTGAGGGTGTTTGTGTTTGTGTTTGTTACTTTTTTACGCTGAAATGGCTAGACATAATAAATTATATCCTATAATGTTATTCTGGTGTTTAAGCTATCTCTGTTCCAAACATCCAAATCAATTCAACCGCTTCAGCGTACACACACACACACACACACACACTCACACCCTCACTCACTCACTGATTCATTCACTCACTCAATCACTCACAAACTGTCACTATTTTTACATAAATGGGATGGGATATACTACTGAAGGGTGCACTTATTTTACATTGGATCGGCCTCACTAAAAAAACCCTTCTGTTAACTTTGCATTGAGGCATCAAGTCGAAGAGGTCCTTTTAGGCACAGTTCGTTTGTTTTCAAAAGAAACCTTACAGCTACTGATTGCCTTACCTTTTCACCCTCAACAGAACTCATGTAAAGGACCTACCTACTACTTGGAGTTACCTACTTGGAGAAATTCGATGTTCTTTTATTGGTTTTAGCTTGTGCTTTATTTTTAACCCCCGACCCAAAAAGAGGGTTGTTATAAGTTTGTACAATGTTTTCCCTTTTTTATATCCCTTCTTTAACCGACTTCAAAAAGGAGGAGGTACCCAATTCGAGCTGTGCGTTTTTATATTTTTCTTTTATGTGTGTTAACTCAGAACTTTTTTCGACATGAACCGATTTTGGAGTTTGAAAGGGTCCTATAAAAAATTGTAGTTTAAAAGTTTGGTGGACCCATAAAAAATAGTGAAGATCTTTGGTGATGAAGAATGGAAGTCCTCATCGGACAGCAGCAAATCACTCTAGTACTAGTACTACTAGTGTTCTTACTAGTACTACTAGTACCGCTCGATAGTCCAATATCGATTGTCCATCGATAGCCTATCGATAGTTCAAGAAAACACGATGGTATCGATAGTCAATCGATAGTATCGATACCATCGATAGTCTATTCGATATTAAAGAGCAATACTATCGATAGTATCGATACTATCGATAGTTCATTGGTTTGCAGCGACGAAACTATCGATAATATCGATAGTATGCTGTATACCGATAGTATTGCCTGTAGAAGAGACATCGATACTATTGATTGTCCTATCGATGGGGTACATGTTTTTGGGGTCCGACAATCGATTGCAAAACTATAGATTTTTCGGCAACACTAGTTCCTACCTTTTCACCAGCGATGTCAGTTTTTTTTTATTCTTTTGTATTATTGTTCGATTGACGCACTTATTTCGTACAAGGTACGATCCACCATGGGGTATCTTACGGCGGTATTAATAGTCGTCTACGATCACCTACTTGAGCTCAATCTCAAGTAGGTGAACTCAGAAAAGTCAAATGCTAATGTCTAGCCTTGGCTAATGTCAAACTTGAGTAGCTGTCAGCATATTAATAGACACTATCTTGGGATTGACATTGACATTAGCCAAGGCTTGACATTAGCATTTGACTGTTCTGAGATCACCTACTTGAGTTAGATCTTGAGTCGACGACTATTAATTCCACCCTTAGCGTATCGCTAAACGTATGTAATATTTATTCTCAATATTTAAGGCGCTGGGCATAGTAAATTAGCCCGCGCGCAAAAAAAATGCACAAAAACGATTCCTGTATCAAATACACTAAAAAAATCGAAAATGTTCACATATCAAACCCTAGAATTAGGTGAGAGCTATCTAAAACAGCCAGTCTTGTGTTGATACCCATAACAGATTGCAAGATATTTTGTTTGAAAAAAAGTGCGCCGCCTATTTTTTTTCATCAAAAATATCTTCAAAACGTTTATGAATGTCAGCACGAAACTGGCTGTTTTAGATAGGTCTCACCTAATTCTAGGGTTTGATATGTGAAAATTTTCGATTTCTTTAGTGTATTTGATACAGGACTCGATTTTGTGCATTTTTCTTGGCGCGCGGGCTATTCACTATGTACAGCGCCTTAAATCGTGTTGAGAAGCGTGCTACCAATAAAAACGTCTATTAAAATTAATGTAATTTGCAATAAATTAATACAAATCCAGACACAAGAGAATTATTCAACAGAACAAGTATTTTATGTAAATTCAAACCACAAAAGTTATTATTCCTTTCAAAATAAAACTGTTTGGTTTTGAGTTAGATACTACATTGCGTGTTATAGAAACATTACGTTTTTTTTTATTTCCACACCGGAGTTAATCTGTTACTCTCAAACTCTATACTAGTTTAAGTGCGTATTTACTAAATCACACATAATTTTGAGCATCTCAATTTCGAGCACCTAAACAAAATATTATGTAGTTTGTGAACAAACTTCAGGTTTAAATGGACATACAAATAAATACCTATTCAGTAAGAAAAAATAACACTTACTTACTGATAATGATAAAAAAATAAACAATATGCATACCTTCATATAAATTATGCTCCAACACGGATTGAATTTTCAAGTTTTTAGGGCCACATCAGCTCAAATTCAAATCTCTAAATACCACTGTAAAATGTACCTTCATCTATGCTTTATCCGTTTCAACTGTCGTATTTCAATTTTTACTGGAACCGAGCGTTTTAGAAAAAACTAAAGGAATGCTCCGACAAAAGGTGCTCGAAAATAAATGGTGCTCTTCGTCGTAACACTATTTACGTACAGTATCACCACGAAACAATGATAATTACCGAGTATTTGGCTATGCGTTCCCACGGAGGCGTAAAATAATCGATTAACTATCGGCATTCCTTTGTTTTTGACGCTCTGACGCCTCTGTTGCCGTGTAACCTAGAAAAAACAGCTAACTTGTAAGCATACTGAGCAAGTTCTTTGTTTACACTAACTTTTTTTTTTCTACAAACCAATCAAAAATTTACTGGGGAGCCAAATCACCAAAGTTGCAACGCTCTATATTTGAACGAGCGAGCGAAGCGAGAGAAGTTTTCCGAGTCTACTGGAACAATCCGGCGTTTGTATGTCAGGGTGTAGGTGTGTGTGTGTACCTATGTATGTATCTGTATGTTCGTTCGACGATAAATTGAGTTAATTTAATCGGACCGTTATGATATTTTGTAGACGAGTAAATGTTTTTTTTTTCTTAGTTCGAACATGAGCCAAATCAATCGAGGGGTCGCCGAGATATGGGGCCGCGAGTTCACAGTTCGGGGCGAACCACTCGTATTATATCTTTCAAACTTACTAAAGTAAGATGTAGCATTATACGCCACATCAAACTCTAAAGAACGTTCCTCTGTCTCTATTGAGCTTCTTAGAACGGGATAGACAGTTCTGTATCAAGCTATTCATGCAGCTCATCCTTTGCCCGTTAAAACTTCAAAGTTAATTACACGATTATAATTTTTATGCCTCTTGCTTTGCCGTGAAGCAATTTTCAAGCATCTAATTTAATGGTCTCATAGTTTTGCTTTTGGGAAAACAATCTTCCAACGAATCGCTCTATTAATTTGTTCAACGGTTTGCGAGCAATTTCAATACAGCCAGCTATGCATTTAGTTTGTAAATCTTTTGCCTATTAGGTATACGTAGCTTCGCTCGAATTGAGAAAAACTACTAGACGAAGAAACCATGTTGCGAAAGTGGCGTTGGACAAGTAACTATGCGAAGACCAAAAAACCACGTCTCAAATAGCACTGAGTGGCTAGAATCCACTCCACAATATCTTTTATTGTGCACTCTTTTCTAACGCTGAAACTGTAACTTTTCGTTACTCAATTGTTTTTATTTGCTTCTATTTCAGTAACGAAACAAAAATGTGCCCGTTTACTCACGATTCGTCTCTAATTTTCGTCGCAAGTTTTAAAGGAAAAAGAGTTGAAAATCGGGGCCCGAGTCTCAAAATTAAGTTCGTTACCTTTCGTCGCATAAAAAGTCACTTCATATCACTTTGTTCTTTTGTGATTTTGTCGAACTGCCACCGATCTCGTGCTGAGCCAATAATGAGTAAACGAAGGCAATCTACAGTTATCAATTCTTTCCCCAAATTCTGTAAAAGGTAGGTACAACAAGCCACTAGTAAACGTGGTACAAAATCCTCTAGTCTTAGGCCTAAGCTAAGCTAAACTATCGCATACTGCATCTGTATACAGGGTGGATGTTTAAAATGGGGCAGTAGGGGCACGGGCAGGAATGTTCTTAGGAGACAAATTATAACTTTTTAAGATATTCTGAACTGATTTTGCTCATCGATTTTGGAAAAAAAACGCAGTCAGCGAAAATAAAACTAAAATTTGTTTTTTTTATGCCAATTGGTCCTATTTCGCGTAGGGTTCAAAAGACTCTCAGGAGCCAACTCAGGTTTGAGTACTAGAAATGATAGAAATCGCCAAAAACTTAGCTGGGGTTACGATCCACATTTTAGGATTGAGTATCGTAATTTGCTTTTGCTAAAAATATTCAATAATATGATACGCTTCGCTAAAGTTTTATTCTAAGAATAGATATCGGACTGTACTTTGGAAAAAATGTGCTAAGACAAAAACATTGACATAGACGCGTGACCAATGTCGCATAGTTTTTTTTTTGCACTGTCAAAGATTGATTGAGTGCTAGTATAGACTAAGAAAACACTGTTTTTTCAAGGCAAATAGATAAAGATAAAATAAGATAAAATATTATTTATTGAACACATTGGTTGGTTAAGTTTATTTTTGTTTTTTGTATTTATATTAATAAATACAAAAAACAAAAATAAACGTAGCTAAACAAGGTGCAATTTGGCGGCTTATTGCAAAATTAACATTTAATAGACAGACGAAAAAAGGCTTAACTTTGGTCATCGAATCCTACCAAATAAACTTGCGGCCTAAGTGGATTCTATTATTTAACCGATTACACTTGAGAGCATTAATTATTAAAGTAACTGACTTTTACAATACAAAATGTCTATGGACTGAATTAAACACTTACGCGTTCGATTGTACGTAGCGTTTAAAAAGTTTAATAATGATTTTCTATTTGGGCGATTACACCAATTTTCCGCTCGATTAATATCAAGATTCGAGTCGTTGCCAGCAGGGATCCAAGGCGGAAAGTGTAAGTAAAAGAGGTATTATCTTCTGAAAGTGACACTAACTGATTCCCTCATAATGGAAACCAGCGCCATGGCAGGCCAAGGCGAAGTAAGTCAGTAACTCTTTATTTGAGAGTGCGGAGATGGCAGGATGATCTCGAACTCATTGTTCCGAGTAGCAAGCAGTAGGCCAAAGTTGTAATGGTAGAGAGGCTGACAAAGGCCATTGCCCTGAAGTAGATCACATAAAAGGCTACATAACAAAGTGACAGCCGGTCGGTAGAATTTGAGGCAGAGAGGGTGTAAAAGGATCATTCAATAACCAATAAATAATGTTCTTTAAAATTTTATTATCAGTTACGCATTATAAGCAATACCTGCAGTACAGGTTTTTCGGCACCATTGATAAAAAAAAAAACTATCATGGAGTAGCAAAACCTCCACTTCGCAGCGTTTTTGTTTTTGGAAAAATGTGTAAAACCATCAAGATATGAAACCGCTGATAAACATTATTCGCGGATAATTTTTAATCACTCTATAGAATACTATTGATACATCTCTGTGACTTTGATCATATCAAAAAATGCATCCTTAGACATGTACCGACCCCTATCGGGCGCTCAGAAAACTGCTACATACTCGAGCTGTCGAACGTTACTCGCTACAATCCTGTATCGCGCCAGCAAAATGTTTATCGTAGATGAGTATTATGCTTGTATGTATAGAACGTCCAACTATGTTCAGTTGGACCCGGCCGGTTCCCAAGCATAACATCTGCTTGGCAGGAAATTTCCCTTTATAGTGAGTAAGTAAGTAATTGAGGAGCATGATCACCCGCTCCTTCTATAGACACTTAGAGTCTATATTGTTTTTCTGTTGATTGCAATTTGCAATAGTTTACCAGGTTTGCGTGTACCGGGGCGGCAAGTGAATGCTTCTCTTCTTTCTTTGCATTAATTTCTGAACGTGCTTTTACTATAAAGCCTGAGCTTATAGGTTTTTCTGTTTGAGGATTTTGGATAGAAAATATTGTTTTCTCGATCGCCTGTTTCTTTAAGGATATAATGTAACATTGGCCGTAAAACAGAAAATATGTTATTCGAAATAAAAAATATAATTTTCGTCTCTCAGACTCGGAAAGTATGCTGTTACTAAATAGTATAATACAATGAGACAAAAGGTTTTTTAGCGTTTCAAATCTGTCTTTTGCAGGAAAATAATTTGACTAACTTTTTCATCTCCCCAGGCTTGGAAAATATTATGCTGTTACTTTAAACATGCGATCGTAAAAAATCCTTTTCATCTCCCACGCTCGGAAAAATTGCTGTTACTAGTAACTTACGATCGTGTAAAACCCGAATTTAAACTATCTGCATTTTTGTGCGCTTCGAAATTTGAACTCGACGCCCTATTAAAAAGAAATCTAAGGAACTCCTTTAACTTGTAGCGTTGCCTAGCAACGGGTAGTTGATTTTATGACACTTCAAGAAACACGATTTGTTAATCAACAACCGTTGCTAGGCAACGCCACCGACTCCTTTGTGAAAAAGCAAACAAGAAGGATACTCATTTCACTAACCTCTATGTAGGTAACTTGGTACCTATGTCTATTGTTTGTCACGCATGGCTAACAAAATCATTTCTTCGCTTCTGTGAGATGAAAAGTTTTGTGGTTCGCCCCGAACTTTGAACTCGCGACCCCATATCTCAGCAACCCCTCGACCGATTTGGCTCATGTTCGAACTTCAAAATTCTCTTTACCTACCAAATTTCGTGACGATCCGACTAAATTTATTCAATTTATCGTCGAACGAACATTCATACATACATACATACAAACATACAAACGCCGGATTGTTCCAGTAGACTCGGAGAACTTCGCTCGCTTCGCTCGCTAGTTCAATTATTTGCTCTCGTGCTTCTGAATACCTCGCTACGCGCAGGTTTCTTTTTTTGAACCACTCGCTACGCTCGTAGCTCAAGTTTAGACACCTTCGCTTGCTCGGTATTCAATACAAGCACTCGCCACAAACAATAATTTTGCATTCTTGCATAACAAATAACTATTATTAAACTTTCTGCATTATTGCGCGCTTCGAAATTTGAACGCGACGCCCTATCTATGCCATAGGGCGTCGCGTTCAAATGGTGTATAAAGAAATAGGAACTCCTTTGACTTGTGGCGTCGCGTCGTTGCCTTGCAAGGGATTGTTTATTTTTTGATACTTCAAGAAGACACTTTTGTTACATTTAGCTCCGCGGTGTATCTAGAAAAAGCCTTACAGAAATCCAAAAATATTGTAGACTGGTCCACCCAATTCTTTACTAATATAATCAGAAGACCAGACGGTCAACCAAAAAGCAAAATCTTCTTTTACAAACTGCTAAAGAGATTATAAGACGCGCTACTGACACTCGTACTGCTAAACAAATCTACAAATAACATGAAAGCACTACTTGACTCTACAAAACAATTTTAGTTCTTACCCCGCATGAAATAAAGAGTTTCCAACAAAATAAACTATGTACATCAAATACCAGAAAACACGCAAGACGCAACTGCAATTTAGTTCTTACGGGTGTAAGAATAGAGACTATAATGGTATAGGCAGACAGGTATAAAATACGAAAACCGGTAGGCTGTCAAGCAACGTTACTACTTGTTTGCCCATCGGACAACAGAGTCGGCGACAGGTTTGCAAACTAGTCGATAGATTCTACTTCAATGAGGGCTACCGTTTTAATGCTCACTAGTTGGCGCCACTGTCGAGTAAGGTCTCGAATAATAGCTCTTATAGTTAGGACGGAAGTTAAAAAAATGTACTTACATTAAAATCATATTTAATATCTACCTTTAAACTCTGACACCAGGGGTGGCCACTAACTCTTATAATTAATTAACTCACTAACTGACTAACTAACTAACCTTAAAACTGTACCCGATTAGCCCCATGTTGTTCGAAACAAAAATAGAACACAATTTTATTTTCCGAAATATAAAACTGTTTCAAAGCTGTGGTAAGTAGCGGGACCACTACTAAGTATTTGTCCTAGACGAAACGCGGATAGCCTGCTGCTCCATACAAAAATTACAAAAAGGGAGACCTCATATTTTGTGTAATTATTTTAGAAAAAATATGTTTATGCCATTCAATTTATATGTACCTCTACCATGTCCTATGTTTTCTTTTTTTATTATTTTAATAAAATTTATTTAAATAATTAAAATAAGATAAAAAGGAAAACATAGGGACATGGCAGAGATATAGATTGAAAGGCATAAACATATTTTTTTTTTCTAAAACAATTATCCAGGGAGGAAACAGGTCTCCCTTTTGTATGAAGTTGAGGTTACCCGCGCGTTTCCCCTTAATTAATCTCAGGTATTCAGGTATTGCAAAATATTCACAAGATTATTCTAGTCTCTAGCTACTTAGACCAAATTAAAAAGAAGTTGGAGGTCGGGACATACCAGGAGGTGATGGAACTGGCCTGTGGCCGGAGTGCATGGAGAGTGCTGCACCGACAAGAGTCTGACTCTTAAATACTTAAGGCGCGGTGCATAGTGAATCGCCCGCGCGCCAAGAAAAATGCACAAAATCGAGTCCTGTATCAAAACCACTAAAAAAATCGAAAATGTTCACATATCAAACCCTAGAATTAGGTGAGACCTATCTAAAACAGCCAGTTTCATGTTGACATTAATAAACGTTTTGAAGATATTTTTGATGAAAAAAAATAGGCGGCGCACTTTTTTTCAAACAAAATATCTTGCAATCTGTTACGGGTATCAACACAAAACTGGCTGTCTTAGATAGCTCTTACCTAATTCTAGGGTTTGATATGGGAACATTTTCGATTTTTTTAGTGTATTTGATACAGGAATCGTTTTTGTGCATTTTTTTTGCGCGCGGGCTAATTCACTATGCCCAGCGCCAATAGTTAGAAATAAAACCGCGTAGCTCATAGAAACAGTGACATTTCTGACCTTACGCAACACTAGCGCCCCTAGCGGTAAATCCAAGCGCGATAGCCCTATTGCTGTGACTCGCCTGTCAAGATATATATACAAGTAAAGTAAGGTTGTGTGTCTGTTAATTTCTCTCGCTAGTGAAAGAAAACTTTGCCAGGAAATCTGCGCCTTAGTGATAAACCTCACTGAGCGTATCTTGCGAGTTGTGACTCATTTTACGACGAGCGTTATACAATACAGGATGGATTTTTGGGACGGGGCAGTAAGGATAAGATAAAGATAAAGATAAAATATTCTTTATTGTACACCAAGAAACATATACAGACAGGAAAAAAGTTACTTAACTAAAAAAAGGTACAATTGGCGGCCTTATTGCTTACAGCAATTTCTTCCAGGCAACCACTGATGGAGACAAAATGCTAGGGAGTTGAGTGACGGGTAGTTGGTGCAATTATGAATATAAACTACTTAAAAGTAATCATAAACATACATAGATCATACATAAATACAAAAAAAATACACATACATAAACATATTATAAATTCAAAGCGAGAAGGACTATTATGAAATTTATATACCTAAATATTAATAAAGGAGGAACATACAATCTAGATAATAGAATAATAATATTATAGAGACAGATAATACGATTTCAATTTACTTTTAAAAATGGTTGGGGTTGGAGAGCGCCTTATAGGTAACGGCAGATTATTCCACAGCCGGACAGCAGTAGCAGTAAAAGAGTTGTTGTAGAAGCTTTTGGTATGTATTGGTGTCGACAGTGTCAGGCTCTGTGCTGATCGCAGTGTTCGGCTGGAGACATCACTAAGAAACACAAAACGCTCTTTGAGATAGACGGGGGTGGCAGGATTGAACAATACAGAATAAAGAAGAGATAGAATGTGAGCATTCCTGCGGAAGCGGATGGGGAGCCACTTGAGCTTAGCGCGATATTCGGAGACATGGTCATATTTACGTAAACCAAATATGAACCTAATAGCAATATTTTGGAGGCGCTCAAGTTTGTTAAGTTGCTCTTCTGTCAGGTCAAGATAGCTGGCATCGGCGTAGTCGAGGATAGGAAGCAATAGTGACTGTGCAAGCTCAATCTTGGTCGCAGTAGGTAGAAAATTGCGTAATCTTCTCAGGGAGGCTGCTGAAGCGAATATTTTCCGGCTCACCTCCGCCAGCTGTGGTACCCAGGACAGACACCTGTCGATCACAACCCCCAGGTTCTTCACTTTCTCACTGTAAGGAACATATACACCATCAAACTGGATGTGGGGAAGCTGATCCCAGTTGATTTTGCAAATCATTCTTTGGCTTCCGATAATAATAGCCTGGGTCTTGCTAGGATTTACCTTTAAACCAAAGGATTTACTCCAATCCAAAATACAATTTAGATCAGCATTTGTCTTGGAGATAACTGAAGGCAATTCATCGACAGGCGATTGAGCATAGATCTGGAGATCATCTGCATAAAGGTGGTAGGAAGAAGTAAGCTTTTTGGAGATACCGTTGATGAAAATAGCGAAGAGGAGAGGAGACAACACGCCACCTTGCGGGACACCGGCTGTAGTATCACACCAATCAGAGAAGGATTCATCGATACGAATACGTTGCCGGCGCCCTTGCAAGTAACTACGAAACCAGTCAATTACCGTTGGAGATATATTAAGAGAACATAATATCCCTAACAAGATGTCGAAGTCCACAGTGTTAAAAGCGTTGCTAAAATCTAATAATGTCAGAATAGTGACCTTACCATTATCCATGCCTGCTCTGATATCGTCAGTGATTTTAATAAGAGCGGTGACTGTACTGTGGCCGGGACGAAAACCTGACTGGAGGGGATTAAGAAGGCTGTTTTTAGAGAGAAAAATGCTGAGTTGGTGGTGGATCACCCGTTCGAGGACCTTTGAGAGGAATGGTAAGATGGAGATAGGACGATACTCGGAGAAGGAAGAGGGCTTGGGTTTCTTAGGCAAGGGGGTAATTTGGGCTTCCTTCCAGGCAGTCGGAAAAACACTGGAGTGAATAGATTTATTCAGCATTACCGTGACGATAGGAACGATAGCATCAATGATGGGGACGATCATTTTACGACTGATGCCGTCAGTTCCAACAGCGCTAGAAGTGATTGATATTATGTTCTTCTTAACATCACAATCGGATACTTGACTAAAACCGAAAGGAGAACAGTCAGGAGTTGGAAGTGTAGAAAGAATGTTTAGCGTATTAGTTTTAATTGTTCCGTCGAAGTTGGAAGCAGATGAGAAATGACGATTGAGAGAATTGACATCGAGGTCGTTAGAAATTGTGTCCTGACGCGGTTTACCAACTCCTAAAGACTTGAGAAATTTCCAGACCTTGGCTGGGTCACCGTTTTCTACAGATTTATGGATATGGCGTCGTTGTGCATCCCTACACACCTTATTGCAGTGATTTCGCAGACTTTGGTAGCGGTCCCTATTGAAGTCAGTCGGTTTCATCTTGTATTTTGATTTGGCTACCGCTTTTCGATGCATAGCTGATTTGATTTCGTCTGTTAGCCAGGGTGCCGGCAGGTGACGAACTTTCACAGCTCTGACAGGTGCATGTAAATCGTAAAGGGCAGTGAGAAGAGTGTTGAAAATGGCGATCTGCTCATCAACAGTGTCGGCCCTAGCCACCACAGACCAGTCGGTACTCAGCGCGTCCTCTCTGAGTTGATCCAGGTCCATGCCACCAAAATTCCTTTGCATTAGTATCCTCGGCTTAGCTTTAGGGGGACAAATTTTATAAGTAAGGACAGAATAAGTAATAAGTAATAACAGAATAAGTAAGGACAAAATAAGGACAGATACCTTAACCGTTATAGTTACAGGAAAACGTTCCTAGGAGACCATCCATAGCTTTTTGAGATGTTATGAACTGAATTCATAGATTTTGGAAGAATGAACAGTCACCAAGGAAAATTATTTTTTTAAACCAATCGATGCTCCCACCGCGCTGCGCCAAAAACGGCCACTTTTGGCGTTGGCGGGATTTATTCGTAGGTTAAAGTTTGGTATAAAATAGGGTGTATAGATGAGTGAAGTGACCCCTTCAGTGTCACAGGACCTTTTTGTAACACCCTGTAGATGCTTATTTAGAGGGTAGGTAAATGTCACATCAATTGACAGTCCAAACCAGAGCTGCACTTTTAATTTAAACGTACGCAAAGAAAAAAACATTGGTCATTCTTATTATTAGTACAGTCACAAACAACTTGGCTGTCTGAAGACTAACGAACTCGTAGGTGTGCAGTTTTGTTTGTTTGATTTTCACACTTAAGTTGAGGGAAATAAAAGCTGCTGTGCTGGACTCTGAACACAATCCAACAGATATAAAAGACAGAGGACAACATTGTAACAACATTGACAATCTTTTTGCTTATCTTCAATTAAGTAAACAGTCTCAGAATCAGAAGTTCTCAAAATAGTTTAGTATAATTTTTTTTTTGCACAATGTGTGATGTCCGGTTTTATTATTATCTGACACGTAGGTATACCGAAACCTGACAAATTACGATAGCGGTAATTGTTTTTTTTTTAATTTATTGTAATAGAATACATTTTTTGTTTGTTGGAAACTAATTAGATCCGTAAATGTAGTTCCCTATTTAAAAATTATCATACTGCAAAATTTATAAATTTTTGACACATCGCTAATTAAAGATTTAGGTGCGTCATAAATAGGATTCCCCTCAAAAACTCTACTCTGTTTAGCAAAACAAGATTGACCCCTCAGAGTATTTTTTTTTAAATTTGATACGTCCTGAAACCAATTTGTTCGGTCGGCACTTTAAAATAGACCTCAAAAATGTTTATGAATGCAAAGTTATGTCCATTCCAAATCAAAAGTACAATTTTGGCGCAGTTGACAACCTCTGACAATGGAATGAATGAAACTGAAACGCATTACATTTGACATTCACGTATTAAAACGAAACAATTTTAATTTTCCGTCAAGACTGAGTGTCCCGGACATTCCAAATGTTTGTCATAAAACAGCCTAATTGACAATTGACGCTAAACGATGACTGGAAGTAGAATGGCCTTTTAAATGGTCTTTTTCTGACTAATAAATTGACCAAAATTGTCATATCAAGTTTCGTTTAGAAGCACAAGAGAATAAGTAATTGGAATGGATTGAGTAGAAGTTACCTGCATTTGTGAATTGGTCGTACCAATGCCACTTGCTTACTTTTAGGGACTCGATATACAAAGCGGCCAGGAAGCGCGCCCGGCGCTCGCCCTGTAAAATGTATGGCGCTCGGCGCGCCCCGTGCTCGCCCTGTAAAACGTATTACGCTCGGAAGCGCACCCACCGCTCGCCCTGTAAAATGTATGGCGCTCGGCCGCGCGCCGGGCGCTCGCCCTGAAAAATGTATGGCGATCGGCCGCGCGCCGGGCGCTCGCCCTGTAAAATGTATGGCGCTCGGCCGCGCGCCCGGGGCGCTTTCTATATCAAGTCCCTTAAAGAAAACATTGTGAGGAAACCTGCGATAACCCGCCGTTTGTTCTGCATTGTGTTGACCTTTTAAATATAATTATGGCATACCTAGTTGCTGGATAAGCCTTCTAAAAACAGTCTTAGGCACTACAGCGTCTGAGTGGTCACTTCACTCATCTAGAGTGGGTGAAGCCGCCACTGGACACTCTATTAATAATCTAACATAGATGTAAAGGTTTAAGTTGTTTTTATGATTATGCCCAAAGGTCACTTAGAAACAATAATCCTACATTATTAGTCGTAAAATTATAGCATTTAAATATTTTAACAATCGTTTCTGGGTACAGTTGGCTAGCAGGTAAAAGATGAAAATTTTAACATTAGCCAAGGTTTCAAGTCGGCAGGATTTTGTTTTCCGAGATCACCTACTTAAGCTCGAGCTTGAGCTCACGACTAGTTGTGACACCACTAACTAAACAAAAGTAGTCCCAAATAAGTCTAGTTATTTATTTCTTACTATGCAGTGACTAAAATTCATCAGGTTTTTTTTTGTGTGGGTGTATCACATTGGCGCTAGGAGTGGCGCTAAAATCAAATTCTTTGTTTTTTCTATCAAATTAGGCAAATATTATACGAGGTATTTCCTGCAGCGGAATGTACCTAATAACAATAAATAAACTCTAGGCTTCGGAATCGTGATGTCTGTCACAAAAACCACGACGTGATTTTTGTCGCAACTTAGAACTCTACAGAAGTATCGGTTTGGCTCAGCCTAACTCCGAAGGGTAAAGAAACTCAAGTGTCTGTTTGTTACACTTTGGCCCGGTTTCTGAATTGAGAATTTTACCAAGTAAATAATTAACTATCATTCTGTCACGCTCTTTTGTGAGAAATTTGCAGAGACAGAATGATACTTACCCATTTGCTTAGCGAATTTCTCAATTCAGAAATCGGCAAATTGGCCCGGTTTCTGAACTGAGAATTTTACTAAGTAAATACTTAACTATCGTTCTGTCACGTTCTTTTGTGAGAAATCCGCAGAGGCAGAACGATATTTAAGTACTTGCTTAACGAATTTCTCAAATCAGAATCCGGCAGTTTGTTGCACAAAAAGAAAAAGATACAAGTAACTAATAGAGATGTGAGACATTATGTACGGTCGGCCACAATCTCAGATACCCCATGGCAGCTCTTATCGCGCGCGGCATAAGGGCGCCAATCGAACAAAAAGGGGTATCTGAGACTGTGGCCGACTGTACAAGGGCGAACTTCATTCCATAGATTTTTTTCCAGGCAGCCCAGAATATAGTGATCTTTGCTCGAAACAAAATGGTCTAGACACGCGGTAGCGTGTCAAGCCAAGTTCAAGGAAAACCGGTGAGCGCACCATGTGTATATTTATTAGAACCATTTGGACCCACTTTTTACCCCTTCATAACTCTTTATCTGTACACATTACAGTAAACAGTAGAGTCAAAAGGCATACTACACTTTATCAGTTCCGAGAACTCTGTTCGTTTTATTTCGTACATACTCTACTCTAACTCTACCAGTGCAATGCTGCCTATATTGTTACAGTTAGTAGAAATAGCAATAGTTCGTTTTCTACCGTACTACCTCTTCTATAAAACGGTCTATGCAACTTTTTTATAAAGATATCAAAACTCGAGTTAGGGTCTGTATTCGAAGTGTCTTACGGAGCAAAATCTCTACTGATCTCTTCTAATATTTACTAATATTAAGGCCACACGCTAGGATACCCCTTTTTGTTCGATTGCCGCCGTTATGCCGCGCGCGGTAAGAGCCGCCATGGGTTATCTGTGACTGTGGCCGACCGTACTGCTAACACATATGGACTTTGTCTGGAATAAATTATTTGAATTGAATTGAATAAACCAACGTGGAGATAATTTTATCAAGCACTTGTCATAACTTGTCATGTAAAGCATACAGTTCCTCCTACTATTAGATTAGTATTAGATGAACCTTCTTTACATTTCACAAGCTAGGACTGTTATTAGACGCCATTTTTGGCGCGTGGGCGGACGCGTTTGTGCGTGAGGCTCCACGACTGCTAAAGTTGTATGGAATTTTTGTCTAACTCATGATAAATTGGGAACAAAAGAGTTCGCCATTACCTTGAGACAAGACAAAGAGGCGGTTTGGGTGGAGATTGATGTAGAGTTGGCCTACGTTGGAAGGTTGCGTGAACAATTTACCGTCTTTCAGGTCCTACCAGTCTATTTATAAACTCTAGTTATTTCTACACTTTTGTCGAATAGTACGGTCGGCCTCAGTCACAGATACCCCATGGCAACTCTTACCGCGCGCGGCATAAGCTAGGTATACAAATTAAGTACCAAATGTATTTATTTATTCAAATTAAACTATTAAATTAAATTGTTAAAGTAAATTAAATTAAAAATTAAAATCAAATTATTAACCTAATATTAATGCCCCACTAGGACAGATGTGTTTGTTTATTCTTTCTGTGCATGAATTATTATGTTTTGTCTTAATGTAATGTAAAATGTAAATCTCGCCTATTATGGCCCTGAATGGGCTGAAATAAATGATTTTTATTTTATTTTATTTATAAGGGCGCCAATCGAACAAAAAGGGGTATCCTAGCGTATGGCCGACGGTACCTCTAACCATTTTGTCGAATAGTAATAGATGGAGGGCGTGAGGGGAAAAATGCCTATACCCAACAGTGGGCAGAGGTGGGCTGATGATGGTGACTTCTAGTAAACTCTGAGGTCGAAGTGGCAGGAAAAGACACGATGAGAAAAGCCCAAGACCGGAAAGAATGGAGTGTAATGGAGGAGACATTATGTTAAAGAAGAAGAGAGGGAAGAACAGAATTTAGTTTAGGCGGAATAGCACTGACACTAAAATTAACAATTACAAATCAAAGATTAAATGCACATTCCTTCGAGTCCGTGTGTTACTTGGTTTTATTGGTACCGGTACCAATCAAACAAAATACAAGGTGTTACAAAAGATGCTAACTCTTTTTACAGGGTCATGGTACCTGATGATAGGGATCACAACCAAAATATTTTTTTAGCTCTATGACGTTCCGTTGATTTTTAAATAATTAAAATGTAAGTGCTGTGACGGGAGAAATGTATTTTTAAAATACTGTTTCCATAGACTTTCACTATGTTTTAACAGCCTTAAGCTATTAAAATACAGCTGAGCAAACAACCATATTTTTTAATTGGAGCTAAAGCCAAAAACAAAAAAGTTTTGAAAATTTTACAATTTTGAGGTTATAAAAAAAAAGTTTTGTTTTTCAACTTTCTCTTGCAGATTTGTCATTATGTTGACCAGCAGGTTACACCCTGTAAAAAGAGTTAGTATCTTTTGTAACACGTTGTATAATATTATTACAGTACTCCCAAATCAATAATGCGCATACAGATAGCGAAGATCTGTACGTGAGTGGTCGTTACCGGTACCAATAAAACAAAGTAACTCACGGACTTGAAGGAATTTGCATTTATGTTCGTTGGTCCCAAATAATTATGTTTTTTTATTGTTTTGTACAAATCACAACAACAATTTATCGAAATGTACTCTATTGATTCCGTGTTTTGGCAATTTAGTCGATCTGTTATACATAATAATATTATAATGTGCTTTAAAGACAAACCGTTCAAATCATTATTAATTTAGCAGCCCAAAATGTAAACACAGGTATCCAGTGATCCAAAAGACTCAATACACACTCAACAGCACGTATCTAAGAAATTTACTTACACTTTAGTTGTAAAATCGGCCTTAACGTAACTGAATAGAGTGCACGCTTTAAGGGTCAACGCGCTGTCGACTGTACTACATCATCATTGCTACGGGCGAATAAAGTCTTCAAGATACATTTTATAATGTTCTCAAGCATGTATCCGGATTAAGAAGATACAGTTTGACAGTCGACAAGTTTATCTATCGATTTATCCACGGATGCTTACCCACGGCATTGCAGTACCCAGTCGAAGATTATTTAATTTTAAACTGATATTATAGACTTTAAAACTTGCCTCTATTGCAATCTCTATATTGCATTTGATTACTTTACAAGGGACGGTCGCAACTTGGCTGAAAATTTTGACCTAAATTAGTATTCAAGGTGTTAGAAAAGATCCTACCTAACTCTTATTTTATGCCTGTGATTTTTTTTTATTTGGAATAGAAGTTCTTCACTATAATGTTCGCTCACTACATATAAGGCTATAAATTCACTAGCTTTTTCCATTGAATTCGTCCGCGCATATAGACAACTTTTTAACGAAGTCGCGGGCACAACCTAGTAATAACTTCATTTAGAATCTATAGACTTGTTAGGCTTGTATTTGATTGCGCTACTATAAATAAATGTAATTCTTGTTTTAAAACGAGAATATGGAAATAAAAACTGAGTCAAACCGCACAGTGGCCATAATTGCATTTACTAAACATCTGCTTGGACCGAATCCTTTTTTGTTTATACAATTATCCCATTACCTTCATACTGCTAATGCCACTATAGATAGGGATTAAAAAGAAAAATCTAGCTTTATGGGTCTACTCTGAGTACAAAACTTTATTCAGCTAATATTGATGGCTCGCGCGATATCGAGTTGCGACGACCCATTTCTTTAAACAGTAACGTTAGTATGAAAACTTCGTCATTTGCGTTGCAATAAACCAACTTGACGTTTATTTTCTGAAAACGAGACATCGATGAATCGAAATGTATCCTAGCACTCTCTTAATTCTAATCTCGGTATAATAGTAGGTACTCTACAAACTCCAAACTCAACAGTTTTTTATAAAATTGTATTTTTGACGAACTTTTTTCTTTTCAATTTAAACAAACTTCTGCCCGCGACTTTATCCGCGCAGACTTCGGTAAACAAAAAAGGATTTTTTTTTAAATAAAATAAATGTTGTCTGTGTTGATTCAGAGTAGGTATAGGCTATCCAGCCTTTTCTGATATGAAAGGGTAACAAATAAACATACTTGCAAACTTTCCCATTTTGTAATGTTAATAAATGCCCTACGATGATCTAAATTTTAAAGATATTAATACCGAATATACATCCATATTCCTTGGGTCAACAGTGACCGACCGCCGTCGATCCCCAGTAGGCCTAACCCGAGACAACCGAGAAGCGGTCCATCGAACACCTGTCCCAATTACAATCCCGACAGGTATCGGGCGGGAACGGGTTTGGGATAAAAACCGCCGCTCCCGCCATGTTGGCAGCCCTGCGAGATGCTGGGCGATTGGGGTTCCTTTGGTTTTGGGGAGGTTGTTACACTAAGGGTGGTATTAATAGTCATCTAAAATCACCAACTTGAGCTTGATCTCAAGAAGGTGAACTCAGAAAAGTCAAATGCTAATGTCAAGCCTTGGCTTGAGATTGACATTTACATTAGCCAAGGCTTGACATTTGACTTTTCTGAGATCACCTACTTGAGTTCGATCTTGAGTCGACGACTATTAATGCCACCCTTAGGCGGACTTGCGTCAGTCAGGGTTAGCCAACTAACTCTGAGTTAATATGACATTTCCATACAATTATTGACGTTAACTCAGAGTTAAGTGGCTAACCCTGACTGACGTTCGTGGACCTTAGGGGTTACTTTTGATACGTTTGATACACTTAAATTTGGTTTAGAATAAAAACTGCCCGCCCGCCCAGTTGGCAGCCCTGCAAGATGCTGGGTTGCTTCGTTTTTAGGGTTGATACTTTTATAATCCACTAGGTTTTGCCCGCGACTTTGCCTATATATTTCCCCGCTACACATAGCACATAATATAATATAATATGCACATAATAATAATGGAAAGAATACCTACTATTTTATTTTATCGTCGTTGCACAAAAATATCTCAGTTTAGCTATAAAATTTATAAAACTGTGAAAAGTTTGACTTTCCCGCCACGCTAATTTCGTTGAACCTTAATACGGAGTCACCTAAGCTGCGGGTTTTCACACGATGATGCTCAGTTTAGCTTCAAAATTAAAAAATAATAATAAACATTTTGTATTTCACGCCAAGCTACTTTCATTGACCCTTGAGCTTTTCCTGAAGCTTTTTACTTTAGACTAGAATGATTGAGGTCATATATGATTATGTTAATAGCAAGAGAGGTGATCATGAAAAGTGTAGCTTAATTTAAGTAAAGTAAGCAATTTTCTCTCCACTGTATGGTAGAGCGCCTAAGGCACTAGCCGCAAAATTGTCTTTTGCTCAAAATGTTAAAGTGGTCCTCGTTTGAATCTTAACTACCTACGCGTATGATTATGGCACGAATGGAGATCTAAAAGAGTAGGTAACTTCATTTTAAGCAAAGTTAAAAAAAGTAAATATAGTAAATTAGAATGAAAAAAAAAATATCGAAGCTGAAATATTTTTGTAATCGACTCAAGATACCTGGAATCTAAAGGTTTATTATAAGGTAAAAAAAATACTGGAGACAGGACTTGAATATTATTATAGTACGAATTTAGGGCTTTAGAAAAAAAAGTGCATAAACCTACCTAAAATGATTAAGCCCCAAATGTGTTTTTTAAGCTTTTGGGCGCCCAAATAAACGTAAAAATCCCTTAACAAAGGATCAACGTAATAAAATTACCCCATTTTTCACTACGGAACCCAAAAAGCTCAAGGCGCCAAAGACTTTGCCACAAATTGTCTTTTTAGAGCGGCCGGCGGCGTACCAGCTACCAGTTAATGTCTTTTTTGTACAAACTTTGTTTTTGAGCATCTGATTGAGATTAGCCCGAATTTTGGAACTTTGAGATGAATTTGATTGAGTTTTTTGTCTCAAAAAGACTTTCTTTGAAGCGCGGTATGTGGGTAACGATAATTTAGTTGTAGATAAGGTTTTTTAGGGCTAAGGTTTTGGTAAGATAATGTTGGGTTTGTATCGATGGTATCGTTCTCGGAAGAAATTACCAGAATTTAAAAGAGTTAAGACGACGTACGTCTCACAACTAGCGCCGCCAATGGAAAAAAATCATATCTTTTTTTTTGGATGCTTTTTTAGCAAAAAACGCTCCTGCTATTTCACAACGCGAGGCCTTACTATTTTTAGGACCTAAGGTTTGGATTCCAGGATTAGATTTCCTACGAATGCAATCGATTCTCGCCAAAAGTGGCCACTTTTGGCGAGAATCGATTGCATTCTTAAGTTCTAGGATCTGGAATCCAAACCTTAGGTCCTAAAAATAGTTAAGCGTCGCGTTGAGAAATCGCAGGAGCGTTTTTTGCTAAAAACGCATCCAAAAAAAAGATATGATATTTTTTTCCATTGGCGGCGCTAGTTGTGAGACGTACGTCGTCTTAATAAAAAGCAGCTTTGCTTTTGATACACGTAGGTAATGCCATCTGTCGTAATTTTCAAGAAATACTTACTTTATATGTATAATAATATTTTTATTTTCTCAGGACTTAAAATGAAAATGTTGTATTTTTTAATATGACAAGGATATATTTTAAAAGCTCAAAGTTTTAAATGTAAATAAATTAGTTTTCCCGCAAGAACTAATAAATCTAGTAAAAACAAACTTACCAAAAATACGCCAAATTATTTTCTTTCTCATTGCATCCACAAGAAAATCCAAAACCAACACAGAACCAGCAAAAATCCACAGTCCACGCACAAAGTATCACTTCAAGAAAAACACACAAGCTGCAAAAAAAAGTTTTCAACCAAAACACACTGGCCGTAAAGTCTTTTCCTCCGTGAAAAATCCAAGTCCCAAACGGAAAAAAGATGCCAGATGCCAAAAAAGAAAGAAAGTAAAAAAGTAACCCGCGAATACGCGCGCTTTCCACACTCGAGGTGTCAAGTCAAACCATCACAGAGTCAACTCAGATAGAACGAACCACTATTGCGACGTCTGTGTCTTAGTGGCGCGTCGATCGTACTGTTTTACTTGGCTTGATGAACCGTACAACTCTGAGCGGTTATGTAGATGTAGATTAATAAGAAACAGTTTTTTTTTGTTTATTCTCTATGTGTTATTGATTCGGTATTTAGAACTCTGGCGTTCGCTACTTTGGTGGGCTTGTTATGTGCAAAGTAGATGCGTGTTTGGTTAAAGTGGGTTTTTTTGTTCTCGTTTGTCAAATTATTAGTTACTATTTATATTTAAAGAAGATGTCGAACTTTTAGTTTTGTTGCTATGATAGTGTCAGGTATTGAAAATACTTCAACTTGCGGGTTATGAACTTATGAATAATAAGTTTCGAATAAATCATATGAATATCGAAAAATGCCTACCTTAATAATATATTAATCAGCTCCCAAACTAGTTCGTATAATATATTATGCTCTGATTAGGAATTGTATTTATGTACCTAGGTAAAGTCAAAAAGTTTCGAAATTGATACCGTACTTTTAACTACGAAACCTTCAGACTATCACTACTTAGTTTGTTCCGCGCGTATGGACTAGGCCGACTAAGCTCATAGGATATTGCTGGAAAAATTATAATGTATGCTACTTAAAAGGCACCTCGTCCACTAGGGCCGCAGCTGAAAATCCCTAGGCTCAACTATTCTTAGGACCTAAGGCCTAGATTCCAGATCCTAGAACCTACGAATATACCCCGCACAAGAATAAAACGGCCAGTTTTGACTTGTGCGGGATTTATTCGTAGTTTCTAGCATCTGGAATCTAGGCCTTAGGTCCTAAGAATAGTTGAGCCTAGGGATTTTCAGCTGCGGGATTCTCATTTTACGGGTCGTTTTTAGCAACAAACGCATTCAAAAAGAAGCTATAGTGCGTTTCACAATAGAGTTCCCTTGACGAAACTCTTATTACAATGTAATAGGGACTTTTTTTGTTCAACCCAAGGGAATTCTTTGGTGAAACGCACTTGTATGATTTTTTTTTCAATGGCGGTGCTTTTTTTTTCATACAGTGCTGTGCCATCACCATAACTAAATACCCTGGTAATAAAAAAATAATCTACTTATGTATCAACTCAACTCTTATCTCCATAAATCTAGTTAACAAACCACCTGACCCGGAATCAAACCTTATGACCCAACAATTAGTAGATCAGACTGTTAACATTCCAACGAACCGGGTCAACATTTTGCATTCACACACACTTTTAATGTGTATTTTCACACAATTCCATTGTCTCAGCTGCTCTACTATCGGTGGAGGAATTTTATCACCTTCTTTTGTTTTATGTGCCCCGGTGATACCTTTTGAGCACCATTAGTTTGAGCACCTTCGCACCATACGCGCATATTAAAATTAAGTACACACGACGGCACTTTTGTTGCAAAGCCCGTAACGTAACCGGGTAGAGTGCTGTCTTGTGTACCTTTTTTTGTCTAAAGGTGGATTAGGTAATGATGATGACCTTTTACATAATTTCCAGTTTCAACTTATAATTTTAAATCAAAGTACGTAATACAAAACTTTTAACTAATGCTACACTTAACTAATGACTACGTTTTGAGCACTTCTAGTTCAATCACAAATGAAAAATCAAAAATGTAAAAAGGTGTTAAATCCGATAAAAGTGTAGAATGAATATGAAAACGTGGTTATTATCATTGATGGTGTTTCACCGTAGGTGCTCGAAATTAAGGTGCTCAAGAAGTATGAGGTCTTGGTGGAATACACGTTCTTTTACGCTCACTATCATCTCTGATTACATTGAAAATTACTCTAGTGTCACCGTCTCTTCTTCACACGTTAAGGATAGGCATAAGTGCCTCTCTTTCATCCAAAGCGCCACTAGATGAGGTCCATCAAATGGACGTAAACTTTTTGTGTTACTTATTAAAAAGTGTTGACTGTGTAGTTTTTTGTATGTACCCTTTTAGGGTTCAGTTTCCGGTGAAAGAAAACCTTTTGCATCTTTCTGTCAATAAAACTACATCAGGGTACTCCAACAGACGTTTTTTTCATTTCATACAGAGTTATTTTTAGCAATAATGTCAATAAAAAATATTATAATTTAATTTCCGACTATGTTTTTTAGAATTTTCTTTGGACACAAAATAAGATAAACACAAATAACAATTACAGTAAAAACTTTAACTTTTCTAATAATCTAAATAGAGACATTAAAATGAAGAAGGTGTATAAAATAATTGCGATATCACTGAAAAACATTTACTTACTAATCTTTTGGTGATAGTGTAGAGACTATAATTTGCATAATAATTATACAAAATGTGAAGGCAAAATTTGTACGGAATCAACAGAAGACTCTACCATTTTAAGCTACCTAAAAATAAAAACCAGCAAACATAGAACCCTCTGCATTCAATCCCAAGGTCTCATTTAACCCATTTTTTACTCCACCCGTGATGTAGTGATATAGTTTTAATGTTCAAACAGAATATTAATGCGTATGCAGTGTTACGTACGGCGATCGAAGGGAGTTAATGTTAATATGCACTTCGAATGTGACTCAGCACATTGTGACCAAATGCATGGAATGAGTCAGTTTAGAAAGCTACTGGTAGCAAGATTTTTTATTGGTAACTAGTACAGTAGCCGTGAGGCGGTGGCAGCCTAGTCAGTAGAACAATGGGCTCAGAAGCGAGAGACCCAGGTTTAATTCCCGGTGCGGGAATGTACTGTAATGAATGATGTAACCTCCGTTGGACTACTGGCTGATGATAATATTTGAATTAGGTAGGCTGTTTAAAATTATATGTTGGAAGGCTGTAAATAAGATTGTCAAGTTGTGACTGAGACGAGATCCGCCGTTGGGTGCGGACGAAAATGTATATTTTAACTAAATAATAAATAGGAATGTTGGAACATCGAGTTTAATTTGATAGGATATAGCTAGGGATAGCACACCAGTGCTACAGTACATACGCGGACTTGCGTCAGTCAGGGTTACTAGGATTAGCCAACTAACTCTGAATTCATTTGACATTTCCATACAATTATTTTCGTTAACTCAGAGTTAATTGGCTAACCCTGGTTGATGCAAGTTGACCTTATAGGACCATGGGCACTTTAGTATGAAGTCTGGGCCCACCGACAGTTGACACTTGATGAAAAATTTTACATTGACCACCAGCAATAAGGCTCATGTCAAATGAAAGCTCATAAATAGTATTTCAATTTAATCTACGGCAGCCTACGTATATTTGTGATTTTTAGCACCAATACCACTCGCTAACTGAGAAAGAAAACATCGTGACGAAATCTGAGCGTCTGGGGCATTATAAATAGATTCAAAATTCAAGATTCAAATGTTTTTATTCAATATGCCATAAATAAATTATTTACATTCAACGTCAAAATATTATCTAAAGTAAAAAAAGTATATAAATCAGATACTTATTACTATCTAATACTAAGTATCTAGCTACTTTTTTTTCTCCAGCTTCACTAGCTCTGATCGTTCTTGGAGGAGAAGCATGGTAAAGAAACTCCAAGGATCTCGTGCTTAAAAAAATAATACATTTTGTAATGCAGGTAGGTACTTAAAAAATAACACCAATTTGGTAAGTGTGGTGATCGTGCGCTGGTTTAGTGCCAGACTTCTTTGTCATTTAGATAATCATCTATTCTGTAATAGGCCTTTTGGCACAGCGTGTGCCTTACACATTTTTTTAATCGGGCCTCTGGTAAACTTAGGATATCTGTTGGGATCTTATTATAGAAGCGTATACAGTTGCCGAGAAATGAGCTTCTAGCCTTCTTAAGCCTAAGAGTTGGAATTGTAGGCTTGTGCTTATTCCTAGTATTTATATTATGATGGCTACCTAATGTATCGAACTCTGCAATATATTTCTTAGCATAAACCACAGACTTTACGTGGCATAAACAATAGGGGAGTAATATCCCATCTTATCCCGTGTGTAGATGGAAAATCAACTGCAAAGCTTTTATCGCAATACATCACTTACTTTTCTGTACTGTATTACCTTATCTTAGGTTTGGGTTTACCTACAGTACATGCACATTAAAATTTATTTATGCCATTATTATAGACATACACCGTTTTATTTATCTATCAATACTTTACTTATTACTTATTAGCGACTCTGCATAGTTTATATCAATCATAATTATTTATTTTAAATTAGTATCAGTAATATGTATAATTATCTAAGTATTATACGCACACCGCACAGCAATTTGTGGCACGCGCGATCACTACTGGCACTAACTGAAAATCAGCGCTGAGGGCTCCCACCCTCAGCACAATGCTGAGTTAGTGCCCTTTGCACTGCAACACACCGCGACATTACCTGAGCAATTTTCTTGTTTTATGTTTTATTTTTTTTTGTTTAGTACGTTATATTTTGTTTTTGTGTTTCTTTTTAGTTAAGTCTATTTTAAACTGTATTTTTTTTTTCTAAATTTAAGGTGTGTTTGTGTGTAATAAATATCTTTTCTTTCTTTCTTCTTTCTTTATCTTGATAAATAACAATCAGTGTTTTTACTTAGCATTATTATTTATTAAATCGAATTTTTTTCCATCTTTTCTCTCCATTTTACTGAACAAAGCAAAATTTTCTCTGGGGACTACAATATTTTGATTAAAATTCTTACGCTGACTAAACGAAAAATAACCTTTCAGACGAATGGTACTGGATTTTTTATCATGAAAATAGCAATTTGGTAAAAATTGTTTTCGTCTAGGTGTCTTCCCAAGTAACATTTTAGGTTGTAGAAAGGTTTTGAACAGGTTCTAGAACCTTTGTATGGAAATCTGCTCGTAAGTCTTATAACTCTCAATAAAGTTATATTAACCTTGTAATTACCTTCTGAGTGCCAAAAGGGCCCCGGTTTTAGAACCTTTCTGAGAGCTACAGCACAACCTATAGCTCAAATCCAGAACCTTTCGAACTACTTGCATAGAACCTAAATATAACCTTCACAACCTTAATTTAACGTTATTGTAACCTTGCAAGACAACTTATAAGTTGTAAATTATTCTTGGATGTAACTCTATGACAACTTAGAACCTTTTTGATGGATATGAATAAATACCTTTCCAGGACTTACAAGTTTTAAATAGCTTCTGTTTAAGATTTTTTACACAGATTCAAATACTTATTTACAATGGCGTCATTCCTTTTTCGTTCGGCCATCTTTCAAAATGGCTAGATAAGCAAAGTGTTTATAAAAATAATAAGTAGCTTGGTAAAGTCAGGAAATAATCAAAATATAGTGCGATCGGCACTTCATCGTGAAACTTTACGATAATAGTGCTGTATACAAGACGGGCCTTTCATAAGTTAAACATTACGGATATTTTTTAATAAAATAAAATAAAAAAATTGGTGATCGGTGGTAAGTCACATCAGAAATCAAACTACTATTCATATGAAAAATATATATTATAAATCGTGTAGCGCATGGTATTTGATTACGCTTTATTTAATTAAAATATTGGTTTTGTTTCGTTTTTTTTTTCATTTTTTAATATTAAATATGGCTGACGTTAGGAAATTACTTGAAAGCATTATTTTTTTCCTTTTCAGAACTGTAACAGCTAAGAGCTCTTAAGGTTTTCCAAAATAAGAGCTGAAGGTAATCTCGCGGAGCTACCTCAAACGACAAGGCTGTTTTCAACGCTTCAAGGTTATTACCAGGAGTTGTCCAAGACTTACCAGTTGCGAAAACCACCACTGAGCTAAATTTGTTGCTTTTAAGTTTTGGTTGTAGGGGGACATGCGTTTGACCTTCGTTCAACAAACAGCTACAGGCTGCTCTAACTTAGTATAAAGTGAGATCAATTTTGAACTAACTTTAAACTGAGTTCAAAATTGATCTCTGTTTATATTTAGTTTAGTGAGATCAATTTTGAAGTTACTTTAACCAACTGGTATTACTGAGTTCAAAATTGATATTATTATTATTCGAATCGAATCGAATCGAATCAAATCGAATCGAATCAAATCGAATCGAATCGAAACGAAACGAAACGAAACAAAACGAGTCGAATCGTATCGAATCGAATCGAATCGAAACGAAACGAATCGAATCGAATCGAATCGAATCGGCTATTGCTAGATTAGAACACACGACAGCACGTCAGTTGTTGTAAAATCGCCCGTAACGTAACCGAGCAAAGTGCTAGCGTGTAAGGGTCGACGTGCTGTCGTGTGTACTGATTCAAGTATCAAAACTTTAACTGCCTATATCTCCTTAACGGCTAATGCTAGACCCATGTTTATGGTACTAAAAAAAAGGGTTCAACGAGCTCTACCTGATGAAAGAAACAAAAATAACTAGTAGTTCGCCCCGAACTGTGAACTCGCGACCCCATATGGACAGTGTTCTGCATTAGTATGTCAACCCACAAAATGACACTTTCGAGAAAATGGCCTTTGAAGTTTTTTTGCGATTATTGGCTGTAATTTTGTTCTCAAATTAGCTAGGTTTGAGGTAATGGTATCAAAATGAGCGTTTTAACTTGTAGCAAATGATGAGTATACTTTGAATTGCGTACAATAAGTGTAAATTTAGTAATTTAAGAAAAATGGTTTATGCAGAATACCGCAACCACGTTTCTAATAGCAAATATGTGTCAAGTGCAGATAATCTGTTTTTGCGTAATGCGATATAGGTGTACACAATATGAAATAACCTATAGTTTTGGTACAAACTGACTGGAAATTTAAATTAATTTAATATAATTTTACCATTTGTTCAGAATTCTAGGTTTAGGATAAGATTTTTCAAATATTTGTTTTGTGCAGTCATGAAAAAAATACAATTAAAAAAAAGTTAATGTAAAGTAGCCGTAGCTGTACAATGAAGTTAAGTAGTATATGTAGTTTTAGTTTAATCATAGGATTTGGGTGTTGGTAATAGAAATAAAAAAATACTGGTGAGGACGCCGCATCGAAAATCACCGCCTTTATCTTGTATTCAGTGGGTGGGTCTGTTCTTCGATGTCCTCCAGCAGAGACTCAGGCTATTCTTATCTGCCACGGTGGCAATAGGTAACTGCCGGAACCTCAGTAATACCCCGAAGAGTGAGTGGAGCAGATCCAGTCCCAGCAGTAAGGCGTCGTTAAAGCTCATTCGTCCTATCTTGGTGGCAGCATCAAAACAATCCGAATTTTTATCTTTACTGGATGAGTCACTGCAAAATGAGACTGGTACCAAATGTACAGCTATGAGGTTTCTGTGAAAACCTCTGCCACCTGATCGCTGTAGAGAAGTATTCCTTCTTAAATTTATCGGTCTTGTCGATTCGGTTTTCAGCTTACTCGTAACTTACTGCCAGAACTTTTGCAAATTGCAAAGCTTGCATGTCGATATCGGTGCTAAGTCTCTTCAGTTGTATCCCTAGCGCTTTCACCAAAAAAATGTGTCTCAGTGGCGCATCCAAGTTATAGCAAAGACTGCTTAACGCGCGCTGTGCTCGGGTCACACCCACCCGAATTTAGTGAGTGAGGCGACTGGCTGATCCTTTCTTCCTTTTCTGATCACCGATGAAACGATGAGGTGCCAATTATCTTGGCCAATGAGAAGTCTTGGGGACTCTTCTTCATAAAACTGCTGTTCAATTATTTTCGTAAGGTCGCTTTGCATTTTCATTGTATGTTGAGGAGATAGCTTCATATCTTCCAATCCGCAGTTTTATTTCGTAGTTACCTGTGCAGTGTGCAGGCCTAGTACATTCAGCTGCAGTTTGCTGTTTGGAGACAGCGTTCCAGGGTCCTGTTTTGTTTCAATTTCCTTAGCGACAGCATATTGCAGTATTGTAATAACCTGACCAAGTTACAACATCAAAAAAATACACACCGCTGAACATAGAACCTCCTCCTTTTTGAAGTCGGTTAAAAACAATATAATGATAACCATCAACGTCTAGAGGAAACTCCTTTGACTTAGCCATCGCCTCCTCATAGCGGTGTGGCTTGCCTTCAGTTTTGCGTAAACAAATCAACCAGCCACTTGATTTGTTTTTCTACTGCTTTTTTTATTGCCAAAGATCGAAACAAGTTTAGCAATAATGCGTTATCCCACTGTAATGACATGCATAAAATACGTTAACCCACCGGGATAAATCGCATAAATGCGTCAAGCCATACTAGACCTATTTCGCTATAATAGTTCAACCCCATAACTAATTTTTGCTAAATACGATTACTGGGATTCGGTGATTCATAAAAACATTTTTTGCTTATAACAATTAGCACGATTTTTTTCTTTTAACTTTGATAGAATTAGATGCCTTATGCTCTGAAGAATAAGACTGCATTCATAACTCAATTCATGATTTTTTGTGGGTTGACATACTAATGCAGAACACTGTCCATATAAACTTAACAACCCTCGGCAACCCCTCGACCGATTTGGCTCATGTTCGAACTTAAAAATTCTTTTAATTTCATTTACCCGCCTACCAAATTTCATAATGATCCGACCGAATTTACTCAAGTTATCGTCGAACGAACATACATACATACATACATGCAAACGCCGGATTGTTCCAGTAGACTCGGAGAACTTCGCTCGCTTCGCTCGCTCGTTCAATAAAAAAGAAGTATCAAAACTTGAACTGCCCATATTTGAACGAGCGAGCGAAGTTCTCCGAGTCTACTGGAACAATCCGGCGTTTGTATGTATGTATGTATGTATGTATGAATGTTCGTTCGACGATAACTTGAGTAATACAGTCGGATCGTCATGAAATTTGGTAGGCGGGTAAATGAGGCAAATCGGTCGAGGGGTTACTGAGATAGAGGGTCGCGAGTTCAAAGTTCGGGGCGAACCACTAGTATCTCCTAAACGGCCAATGCTAGACCCAAATTAGTAATTTAATTTAAATTGATTCGATTCGATTCGAATCGCATAGAATCGAATCAAATAAATATCAAATCAAATCAAATCCAATTCAATCGATGTATGTATGTATGTATGTATGAATGTTCGTTCGACGATAACTTGAATAAATTTAGTCGGATCGTCAGGTGGGCAGGTAAATAAGGTAAAGAGAATTTTTAAGTTCAAACATGAGCCAAATCGGTCGAGGGGTTGCTGAGATATGGGGTCGCGAGTTTAAAGTTCGGGGTGAACCACTAGTTAATAACATTTAATTATTTTTGTTGCTTTCATCAGGTAGAGCTCGTCGAACCCTTTTTTTGAGTACCATAAAAATGGGTCTAGCATTAGCCGTTTAGGAGATATGGGTAGTTAAAGTTTTGATACTCCTTTTTTATTTTTATTTTTTTCTTATATCAGGTAGAGCTCGTCATGCCCTTTTTTCAGAGTACCATAAACATGGGTCTAGCATTAGCCGTTTAGGAGTTATGGGCAGTTAAAGTTTTGATACTTATTTTTTATAAATTTTTAATAACTTTTTATTATTTTTGTTGCTTTAATCAAATAAAGCTCGTCAAGTCCTTTTTTTAGAGTACCATAAACATGGGTCTAGCATTAGCCGTTTCGGAGATATGAGCAGTTAAAATTTTGATACTTGAATCAGTATGAATCTAGCAATAGCTGATTCGATTCGATTCTATCCGTTTCGAATCGATTCGATTCGATTCGATTACATTCGATTCGATTCGATTCAATTAGATTCCGTTGGATTCGATTCGATTCGAATAATAATAATATCAATTTAGAACTCAGTTTAAAGTAAGTTCAAAATTGATCTCACTAAACTAAGTTTAAGGCTCGGTATAAGGCTAACTAGCGCCACCAATATTGAAAAAATCATATGTCCCTTCAGAAGAAGTTTCTGACAAAATCCTAAGATGAGCTCCTGCGCCATGCTTTTCTAGATTGGCCATGCTTGGTGGCGTTAGTTAGCCTTATACCGAGCCTTAAACATAGATCAATTTTGAACTCAGTTTAAAGAAAGTTTAAAATTGAGCTCACTTTAAACTAAGTTTAAACTGAGTTCAATTTGGATCTCAGTTTATGTATCGTTCATGAATACCACCCTAAGGCCCGGTTTCTGAATTGAGAATTTCACTAACCAAATGCTTAAGTATCGTTCTGTCACATTCTCTTGTGTGACATCTGCAGTGACAGAACGATACTTCAGCATTTGGTTAGTGAAATTCTCTATTCAGAAACCGGGCCTAAGGGTGGTATTCTAAAAGTATAAAAACACGTTTGTGGTATATGGTCCTCCCTTATTTTTCATTATTATTTGTTGTCGTATCCTCCATTATTACACATACATTCTGTAAAAATTGGTATTTGTATTTTTTTTTGTGTGAAAAATGTTTTAATACTTTCCAAAAAAACCTTCACCAAAACATCTATTTCATAAAAAAAAAACATATTAATTTAATGTGTACTTATTATCTTGAATACCCAGCTTTCCATTAGTGTCACTAAATGAAAAAAAATGGCTTCATCGATTTAAAGGAACAGCTGAAAATTACAAAAAAATAAATAGCTAAATCGAACTGATACGAAGTTTACAGAGAACAGAAGTTTACAACTAGTAAATAATAAAAATAATAAAACTTACCGTTGTATTAATCATTCATAACATTTTTACGCACTTTACGCTTAAAATTTCCACTCCTTTTTTTGTATCACCCTGTGTCGGTTCATTTTTCAAGACGCGTAATGCTTACAATGTATACCTATTCTTTGAAGTCGCGGAGACAACTGTCGGGTTTTGAGGATGCCTCTCAAGCTTTAAAATATTCCTGTAGGAATTGAATCATGCCTTCAGCTCAAAACAACAGCTTATTGGTTTTGTTTTTCACCACACAGTCCTAATTTGTTTGCCTAGACAACTCTGATCTAACCTCAAAGTTGTAGGTAGGTTTTAGAAACTACTTATAAGCAATTTCAACTTTTCAAAACCTTATGGTAATATCAAGGTTAAAAATTTAACCTTTAGATCACACATAAGTTAAATGACAGCCTTTCCAGAACCTTATCAGTAGCTTACGACAACTATAAGATCCTGAGGCTGTAAGCTCTTGAAACACAAGTCATAATAACGTTAACGTTAACTCTTGTCAGCAACTTCAAGGTTTTAACAAAAAACTATTAGTTTTAGGACTTAGTAATCATTCTCAAATACTAAATTTAACCAACTAGCAAATCATTAACCTTTGTACAACCCTTCTAAAACCTAGAGGCAATTTTTACAACCTAGGCCCAAATGAAATGTTACTTGGGTTCATTGTTATATTGGGAAAGAAAAGCGTTTGTTTGTATTTGATTTTCTCAGAAACGGTTGATAAAATCTCTACCGATGAGTTTTTCCCAAATTTTCATCAGAGTATACAAAAGTATTTTTTTATTGTGTCATAGCATGATGAATAACTTAAACGTCTCTTTAAACATTTTGCATTCAAAACCTATGCAAAAGTTAGGAGTTTCTTTAACATATTTTGTATGCGAGCGAAACCACAGGTATAATCTAGTAGAAACGTAATAAAATACGATTTAAGGGTTTTCTTTTAAATAAATGAGAATGTCTGAAAAGATGAGTTTCAATCATAGAAAAGCTCTTAAGTTAGTAATAATTTTATTGGCTTTGAATTTAGGATTATGGACTATCATGCTTTATTATTCGGCTGCGCTCACATTTAGTTTTGGCATTATGGAATCTTTCTTATGGATTTAGCCACCTAATACTCATTGTGGCTTTATTTTTCCTTAGTTCCCGATCAGGTACTACTTAACCCGTAGAAAACGTCGCTGGTTGTGCAACAATATTCCTAATTGTATTTACTATTCTAAGATCTTTATCCACTTTGTACAACTGTTTGTTTTCTCTAATAAATAAAAATAAAAATAAAATAAAATAATACTACAAATCCAACTGTAATAACAACAAATATAAATCTATACTTATAATAAAACTCTAGCGAAGTCAATTCTGTACATTGAATATTTTTAGAAAAAAACTAGCAGGGGTTACTAAGTAAACTATACTGAATCCAAAAATGGAAAAAAAACGGTCTATGTCTGTCTGTCTGTCTGTCTGTCTGTCTGTCTGTCTGTCTGTCTGTCTGTATGAACACGAGAAACGCGAACACCGCTGAATAGTTTTCAACCAAACTTAACATGGTCGTAACTCACGTTTCTGGGGGTAACTTAAGCTATCCAATGTTAAGAATACATTGCGGGTTGCAATTTTAACTCCGTTTTTTGTAAGAAATATTCATAATTTGGGTATGGCTTCTTAAGAAGATATGCTAAGAACGTGATACTTAACATATATCTGCAAAAAAAAAAATTTAAGTCCGACTTTAAACCTCATTCTCTCGGAAACCTACATTGCGGGTTGCAATTTTAACTTGATTTTTTGTAATAAATATCCATTATTTTGATATGGCTTCTTGAGAAGGTATGTTAAGAACGTGATACTGAACATATTACTGAAAAAGAAAAAAAAAGAAATCCGACTTTATTATCTCGAAAACCGTTGATTTCCCAGACATAGTTCCTTGGGTAAAAATGTTCGTTATGATGAGGACTAGACGTGGTCTCCCATTTTTTTGGCGGTCTTTTAACACTCTGTATAATATCACGCTACGACTTTCGGCATTTGGGGCGCCATATTGAAAATGAAAAGTCGGCATTTGTTTTTATTTTATTTTGGCGGAAAATGTTAGTTCTACAAGCGTAGCATAAGGCCGGGTTAGATCGTATCTATGGGTTTAAAACAATAGGTATCTTACTCTTTTTTTTGACGTACAGCGGGATGGACAGAGCCATAGATACGCTCTAACCCACCCTTATGATCCTTGCTGGAGGGAATTGTGAGTGGTTTTCGGTGGAGGTCAGACAAAGTAAGAAGTATTGTTGCGTCGCGGTCGAAAGTTTCTGGGTTTGAACCCACGCGAGGTTGAATTTTTTTTTGTGCCTTTTTAAAATATTTACTCTAATGAGCAAAACTTGACATAAAAAAAAAATATTTTCTTTGCCGTAAAGCGGGATAGACAGAGTTATTTGCCGTAGATACGCTCTAACCCAACCTTATGCTTTGCTTGCTGGCTTAGCATGAGAATGGGTAAGACCTTATCTATGGGCTCATAACTTTATCTATCCCACTCTACGTTGAGGGCGATACAATAAACCCCTTTACTTCCTAAGCAATTCTTATTTAAGCTTCTTGGTATCTTACACGGGCGATACCTAATCTAAACAATACATATTTTATTATAAATGTATTGTTCAGATTTGGGCACACACAGATAGACACACAGACAGGCACACCCTCATAAACACTTAAACAGACACACACACAAAGCTATCAAACTTATGACACCCCTCTTTTTTGGTCGGGGGTTAAAAAAAACCTTCCTTTTGAGTTTTCCTCCACAGTCGAATTTAAATTAAATGTCAAATGTGTTAAAACGCATACGAAGTCGCGGGCACAACTAGTACTTATAATAAAACTCTAGCGAAGTCAATTCTGTACATTGAATATTTTTAGAAAAAAACTAGCAGGGCACAGTGGTCGATTTGTACGATTTAGGCGGCCAAAAGTCCATTTCTCAAAGTTAACTTATAACAAAACAAATTGATTCCCGGAAAAATAGACACCCCGACTGCCCAAACCCCACCCCTCCCCAGTTCCTAGAACTGCGTGCGCGCCCCCACAGGTAGTCGGAACTTGATCGTCGCGCAAGCTGTACGCGTTCGTTCTCGACACTCTTAGCGCAACCGATATTCTAAAGTGAATATTTCATTGGATATTATTCAGTTACAAGTGAAAGTGATGGAAGTCGAAAATTCAGGTAAGCTCCTTCAAATATAATTTAAATTAAGATAAGGAATATCAATATTTAGTGCAGTTACAACGTATCAAAGATCGCCCTTTTTCATAGAAAATATTATCATTTTTTTATTTTCAATAGTAAAAATGTTGTACTTCCGAGACCGTCCGAGTTAAATTCCTTATGGTTTCTAATAGTATAGCTCTTTGAGCAGATAACCACAAAAAAAATAGCCACCACCTTTGACCACTTCGCGAGAAAAATAATAATTCATTAACTTAGGCAGAAAGTGAGAAAAATTCCTTTTTTGTTTCTTTTGCGTTAAAATTCCTTTTCGTTGTTCTAGGTTCATCAAGTTACTCGGGCATGGAGGTAGTAACTCGCAGATATCTTTTTGATACGATGATTGAGGAAAACTCTCCATCAATAAACGACAAATTGGAATACTTACAAAATTATTTGTTTATGTCTTACGGGGACTCCGACGAAGACAAAAAGTATATAAATCATAAATTTTCATATTTTAAAACAGAAATAAAAAAGAGATGGTCCAAAGCACGCAACACGCTAGAAAAAATTCTTATAAGCAATGATGCATGGTTAGCAGGAACGTTCGAGATGCCCATAAAAACGCATAATAAGTCAGGACGACCTAGCAAAACATTCAGTGAATGTAGTGAAAGAACTAAAAGGAGGAAAACAGAAGAAGTTCGCTCCTCTGTAGGCAAAGAAGTGATAGTTCACGCAGCGCAAGTAATTTTACAAAAAGAAGGAAAAAGAAACGCCTCGCAAGTCCTAAAAGATATTACAAATTCGCCTGCAGCCGCAAACGAATGTAAAAAAAGACATTCCAAATCAAAGGCACAAGATCCCCTTACGCCTCGGGAGGCTCTGCGAATGTGCGTGGACGCTGATTTGACACGAAGTCAATATGAAATTGTGCGAGCAACCAACAGAAGCTTTTACCCGTGCTACGAATTAGTGTTGAAGGCTAAACAGGAATGTTACCCACCCAAAGAGACGCTACGAGTGACCGCTTCCTGTGCTGAAAGTGATCTACAATCTTTGTTAGATCACACCGTCACGCGATTATCAATTTTCCTCGAAGAAGTACTAATGACTCTTACAGAAACTGAGAGAAATTCCTTGCAGATTATCTGCAAATGGGGTTGTGATGGTTCACAACAAGCTCAATACAAACAAAAGTTAATGAATGACGCCGACTCGGATGCAAATATATTTTTGAGCTCATTCGTGCCTCTACAAATTGTTTGCGGCGAAGACAAAACAAAAATGGTTTGGCAAAACCCGACTCCTTCTTCACCACGATATTGCCGCCCGATACGATTCAGATTTATAAAAGAGTCTACAGACATTACAAAAGATGAAATAAATTACGTTCGGGACAGTGTGAAGTCCCTTAAAGCCACGGAATTGGAACTGAATGGGCAAAAATTCTCGGTTAGCCACAGTCTTAAAATGACCATGGTGGACGGCAAAGTTTGCAATGCGGCGACTGACACCAAATCAACGAGTAGATGCTACATATGCGGAGCCACTTCAAAAAACTTTAATGACTTAAGTAAAAAAAACGAAATTCACCCAGAATTGCTTGAATTTGGCCTATCAACTTTACATGCCAGAATTCGATTATTCGAGAGTATTTTACATTTAGCTTATAAATTGCCCGTTGGGAAATACCGTGAAAAAAGAACCAAAGCAGAAAAGATACTAGAACAACAAAAAAAAAAAGAGATTCAGCAAAGATTCAGAGAAGAAGTAGGTATCTTGGTAGATATGCCAAAATGTAATTTTGGTAACACAAATGACGGCAATACTAGTAGAAGATTTTTTGAAAACCCACATCTGGCTGCTGAAATAACGGGAATAGACATTAATTTTATTTATAGAATTAAAGTTATTTTGGAAGCCATATCAAGCGGTCACAAAATGGATGTCCCGAAATTTGATGAATACGCCATGGAGACAGCAAAACTGTATGTAGAGTTATATGGTTGGCATTCTATGACTCCTACCATGCATAAAATTTTGGTACATGGTGGAAAAGTTATAGAAAATTCTCTAGTGCCTATTGGTCAACTTTCGGAGGAAGCTGCAGAAGCTCGTAATAAGCACTTTCGCTCATACCGTCTAAACTTTGCTCGAAAGTTTTCACGCGAAGACTGTAACCTTGATATTTATCACAGGTTACTCTTGACATCAGATCCGCTCATCAGTTCAATGAGAAAAAAAAAGAAGATCCGATCAAAACCATTTTTGCAGGAAACTTTGGAGCTTTTGCTTCCTGCAGAGCCAAATACAAAAGGCACTTGTGATAAATGCATGGAAAGTGACGGTGAGGAAGAATTGTCTTTTAAAGAGTAACATAACAATTTGTATGTTAAACTTTCATAAAATATTGTCTTATTGTTTATGATTCGGTACCTAACATTGTAAGTAACATTTAGTATAATAATGTGGTAATAACTGTTGACCATTTAATTTTAGTGTATACTGTATTTTTTTGTCATCCATATTTTATTTTCAATTTAAATAGGCATGCAGACTGTAGAGAATAAACATTTTTTTTTATGTACGGCCGTCTTTTACTTAACAAATTGTGATAATTCTTAACCCAAATATCAAAAACTACTAAGCCGATTTCGATAATTCAAATGAACTCAAAATATATATTTTACACCAAAGGGAGATTTAAAGAAAATTTAAAAACATTGGCGCTATTTACAAAAATATTTTCACAGAAATGTTTTTTTGTATAGAAAAATACGCTTTCAATGAAACAAATAGGGATAAACATATATATTCACTCTAAAATACCAGATTAGCATTTGTTGTCGTATTTATTACTGAAATAAAGCATAAAATAGTTTTGGCCGCCTAAATCGTACAAATCGACCACTGTGCAGGGGTTACTAAGTAAACTATAGTGAATCCAAAAATGCAAAAAAAACGGTTCATGTCTGTCTGTCTGTCTGTCTGTCTGTCTGTCTGTCTGTCTGTCTGTCTGTATGAACACGATAAACGCGAACACCGCTGAATAGTTTTCAACCAAACTTAACATGGTCGTAACTCACGTTTCTGGGAGTAACTTAGGCTATCCGATGTTTAGAATACATTGCGGGTTGCAATTTTAACTTCGTTTTTTGTAAGAAATATTCATAATTTTGATATGGCTTCTTGAGAAGGTATGTTAAGAACGTGATACTGAACATATTTCTGCAAAAAAAAAGTCCGACTTTGAACCACATTCTTTCGAAAACCTACATTGCGGGTTGCAATTTTTAACTTGATTTTTTGTGAGAAATATCCATAATTTTGATATGGCTTCTTAAGAAGGTATATTAAGAACGTGATACTGAACACATTTCTGAAAAAAAAAAAAAAAAAAAGTCTGACTTTATTATCTCGGAAACCGTTGATTTCCCAGGCATAGTTCCTTGGGCAAAAATGTTCGTTATGATGAGGACTATACGTATACGTACGTATACGTGGTCTCCCGCTTTGTTGGCGGTCTTTTAACACTCTGTATAATAGCACGCTACGACTTTTGGCATTTGGGGCGCATATTGTAAATGAAAAATCGGCATTTGTTTTTATTTTATTTTGGCGGAAAATGTTAGTTCTACAAGCGTAGCATAAGGCCGGGTTAGAGCGTATCTATGGGTTTAAAACAATAGGTATCTCACTCTTTTGTTTGACGTAGAGCGGGATGGATAGAGCCATAGATACGCTCTAACCCAGCCTTATGATGCTTGCTGGAGGGAATTGTGAGTGGTTTTTGGTGGAGGTCGGACAAAGTTCATCGATGTTAGAAATGTAGTACTGTTGCGTCGCGGTCGAAATCTTCTGGGTTTGAACCCACGCGAGGTTGAAATTTTTTTTTGTGCCTTTTTTAAAATATTTACTCTACTGAGCCCTACTTGATATTAAAAAAATATATTTTGTTTGCCGTAGAGCGGGATAGACAGAGTTATTTGCGGTAGATACCAACCTTATGCTTTGCTTGCTGGCTTAGCATGAGAATGGGTAAGACCTTATCTATGGGCTTATAACTTTATCCATCCCACTCTACGTCGAGGGAGATACATAATAAACCCCCATACTTCCCAGGAAATTATTATGCTAAGCTTCCTGGTATCTTACACGGGCGATACCTAATCTAAACAAAACATATTTAATCATAAATGTATTGTTTAGATTAGGGCACACACACACAGACAGACACACAGACAGGCACACCCTCATAAACACATAAACAGACACACACACAAAGCTATCAAACTTATGACACCCCTCTTTGTTGGTCGGGGGTTAAAAAAAACCTTCCTTTTGAGTTTTCCTCCATAATCGAATTTAAATTTAATGTCAAATATGTAAAAACGCATACGAAGTCGCGGGCACAACTAGTGTAAGTATAAAACAATTACCTTAGCAGCAAAACACCCAACGTAGGCCATTTCATCTACGTCATTAAGGCCCGTAATATAAATCACAGTTTAAACCAAAAAAGAATAAGAATAGAAAGCGTTTAGAATAGAAAGCGTTTAGCTAGCTTAGCTAAAAGCTATTTTAAACCCTAACTGTCGATAAATTTTCATACAAACGCGAGGTTTAATCTAGCACGTAAAAATGACTTTTGCCTCATCGTATGTTACTAGTAACAGTATACTTTCCGAGCCTGGTAGATGATAATTTGTAGCTTGTACATACAAAAGGTAAAAAACAATCAGCCTAGCCTAGCAGCAAAACACCCAAAGACCCCCGAGAACGTAAACAAAACCCCGAAGAAGCGAAGTATCCACAGCATTCGTCGTAGAAGCCTTAAAAAAGCAACGCCGCTGCCACAGAGTATGTGCGCCGACAAAAGGACCATACAGACCAATGTGATAAATATAATTTATAATAATGCGAACCTAAACTCTATATTTAAGCTTTTTGGACTATACCTAAACCTAAACTCTATATCTAAGCATTTTACCCTTTACATCATCGGGCCATTCACCTCTGAATACTCAGAATAATTTCAAAATTACAACAAAACCAAAGTCATTTTCTCCCAAAGCTATTGTTTTAAAGTTTCGTAAAAGGATTGATTGCCAATGTTCGCACAAATAACTATGAAAGAAAGAGATATCAAAAGCATCAACTTTACTGATGAAATAATTGAAGGATTTTCTTTTTTTTTTCTAAATTTACACCTTGCAAGTCTTGCCACTTATTAGGTTGATGTTGTAATTATTTTGAAAGAAAGAGTCTTAGGAAAATTTATGAATTCGATTTGAAATTGTTGTTTTCGTTTTCAAAATAATAGGTTGCGACGTATTAGTAGTTAATAGGTTATTGTTGTAAAAGTTCTTAAATATGATTAGGTATACAAATTCTCCATTGTAGAACTCGATATTTCCCTCTTGACAATCGTATTACACAATAAAAGACTTCTGTCTCTATATTTGGTTACAATTCCGAGCTGCTACCTCTTGTTATAACTGGATTGAATCCCAAACCAGATTCAAGACCTTCTTCTCCGTACACCCATCATCCACCTAGAGCTCACTTGTACTACACGACATTACTGACCATACTTTGATTGAAACCTTACGTTGTGATCTCAACCTCCATAGAGTATCGTATAAAAGTACAGGCCACTAATAAAAGGCTTCACGGCCTCGTAAAAAAGAAACAAAACTCACATACAGGATTACCGATCACCTTTACGGCCCATCTCTTTCGCACGCCACGCGACGAGCTTTTATGTCTCGTTTTTTCTTGCTGAAGCGAAGACTTGCCGTCTCTCTCGCACGGCACGCTTATAGGGCTGTCCCTTTCGCTCTAGGTGAACGCTCGGCACATCCGTTGAGACTGGTCCAAAGGCAAGACAGGTGCAAAAAGCTGCCTCTACAAGTACATTCCTTGGACAGTTGGGTTTCTCTTCTGTTAGGTAAGAGAAAAAAAAGTTAAATAAAGGAGCTGTGGTCGGAGGAGATTGTGTACAAAAGGGTTAAGACAGGGTGCGAGGAAAAAGTCAAGCTTGGTGTTTTTGCCACTTGTCAATTGTTGGGTATGAATGGCCGCAAAATGTTTGTTTTCTGTAAAGTTTATTTATATTTAAAAATACTAGTGGTTCGCCCCGAACTACGAACTCGCGAACCCATATCTCAGCAACCCTTCGACCGATTTGGCTCATGTTGGAACTTAAAAATTCTCTTTGCCTCATTTACCCACCTACCAAATTTCATGACGATCCGACAAAATTTACTCAAGTTATCGTCGAACGAACATTCATACATACAAACATACAAACATACATACATACATACAAACGCCGGATTGTTCCAGTAGACTCGGAGAACTTCGCTCGCTTCGCTCGCTCGTTCAATAAACGTTACTTACCATATTTTAAGGGATAGTTCTACATACTTATCAATAAAAAAAAACAAATTTATGATATAACACTTTTATCCATATTTTCACGGTTACGTTACCATATTTTAAGGGATAGCTCTACATATCAATAAAATAAACCAAATACTTGCTAATCAACCGTGAAAATACGGATAAAAGTGTAGTTAGCTTTCTTGGATCCAAAAGTCCTGACTTTTGTATCTTTTTTTGCATCCCTAATTAACAAGCCTAAATTAACAAGCCAGAATTAAAATCCATGAGAAAATCAAAGGGTTTCTTTCTTAATATAAGATAAAAAATAAATAAAATAAATAAATAAATTGGATTTTATTCATCACACTTAAAACAAAGCAAAATAGTCTTGTAGGTACTAGTTCTTATAAACATAAACATAGGCTGTCAAACGCATTAAACTCACTAGCGCTTAAAGTCGGTTAGAAGCTCAGAACTGAACGCATTCTGAATTTAAAATTCAAAGAACTTTATGGATGCAACAGGTGGCTGGCTGGTTCAGTTTTCATTTTTATTTTTCGAGCCGCGCTCTTATTTTGAAATCGTCATTCGGTTTATGTGCCAGTAAATTAACTTTAACGCTGATAAAATATGGAATTTTGCAGATGGGCTATGGATGCAGGGAGATGGGTTTCAGCTGGCGTTGTTCCCACGCTTTAGTGGTAGATAGGATAGATGTAAATATAAATATAGATAACTTGTGCCGTTGTATCCACTACGTATATAATATGATGATTTATGCAGCGTCAAGTGGCATCTTCACTCACACTAGATGGGTGACCACTCGGTGGCTGCAGTACCTAGGACATTGTTTAGATGACACCTAGGATAGAAAGCCAACAGGAAAGACCGATAAATACGTGTGGAGCTCACAGCAGGTTTCCTCACGACGTTTTCCTTCACTTTTAGTTTATTAAGTTCACAAATGCACGTAGGTAACTTTGAAAATAAACAAAGTTATTGATAGAGTGCGCGCACGTTAACTTTGCACGTAGGTATGGCGCTGATGCCTATTTAAAATTATTGCCATCCAATCGCGGAAAGACGCTAACCACTAGAACCAATAGTAGAGCAATATGTCGGCTTGTCATTTTAGTTCCTCTATTGGCCGCGCGCAGACTTATCGTGCTTGCTTAACTCTAGGCGATAGGCTCTAGGAGTCCCTTTTTCTCCCCAATATAGGCTACCACCGTTTCTAGATCAATTACATAGTTATACAGGGCAACTTTTACTGGACCCACTTTTAGGACCCACCTTAGGTAGGTACTAAAAATAAGGGATTCTCATTTAACTGCTCGTTTTTAGTAAAAAACGCATCCAAAAAGAAGATTTAATTGGCGTCGTTAGTGGGCCTAGACCTGGGGCCTTAGCCTGTAACGCAACGGTGCCAAAATGGGCTCCCAGTTGACGCCTTCAATTTACGATTTATTAATGCTGTCTGTCCTTTTAATGTTTTTGTAGTACAGCAAAGAATATTCTGATTATAATTCTAGAGGATTAGTTCGCTGGTTGTAGGAGAAAAACGAGGAAACCCCGGTTTTGTCCTTCTATTGGGACGCCATCGACACGCCATTGCGTTACAGGCTAAGGCCCCTGGGCCTTAACAAATAATTTTCCGCTTTGCAATCTACAAGGAAGTGTCAAGACAACTAAAATATGAAGTGAGACAAACACAGGGGCATACAACGGGTGTAATAAGGACGACATATCACTGGTCCCGTGTCTGAGCGCATCTTTAGTTCGTAAAGGCTCGTCCATATTGAAATAATCCGTTTTGTTGGTTTTGCTTCGTCTTTACTGTCGACCAGGCAAACTATTTAAAAAAAAACAGATTCACTTGTGAAAAGTTTAATTGTTTTTAAGCTACTGCACTGATTCCGAGAGATCTGCTGCTGTCCGTTCTCCATCTCCGAAGTTCTTCATCAGATCTTCATCCTTTTTTTAGGACCACCGGAAAGTAAAACAAAAAAAGAATTATCAAGTTCGGTCCTTCTGGAAAAAAATTCTGAGGTAAAAGTCTGTGGAGGTAACTCTGTGGAGGTAACAAACATAAAAAATAAAAATAGGGGTCGAATTGAGTACCTGCTCCTCTTTTGAAGTTGGTTAAAAATAAGCTTGGCCAGTAACTTTTTTCTCGGCGTTTTTATTTCTGGTTTTTGGTATTTTGGGTGCCAAAAGGTTGACTTGCATTACCCATCCTTATATGACAGCTTTGCCCATCTATGAATTTTGATTTGATTCTGGGTTTTGACCAGTTTCTGGATCTGGATAAATCACAAGATAAACACGAAAAGCCCAGGCTTAGTCTAGAGAAGCGCATAATATTGGGGCAGGTGAATGCCATTCACGCCAGAGGAAGGGCACCAACCAGATGGTCTGATGCGATAAGGGCAGCGGCTGGAAGAAGAAATCACCGGGCAGTTCATATGACGGAGGACCGCTCCCAATAGAAGCGAGTACGACATGGTCGCGATCCTCAGCCATGAGGAATCGACTAAGAAGAAGAATAAACACAAAAAGCCTAGTATAGTGGCCTAGTGGTAACAACATTGGACTCGGAAGCGAGAGACTCGGGTTCGATTCCCTGTGCTGGCATGTAGGTACCTATGACTTTGTTTCTTTTCAAAATTACGTACATTTGTGAATTTGAAGTAGCAAAACCACTCGCTAACGGTGAAGGAAAAACATCGTGAGGAAACCCGCGGATTAGTTGACTTCACACGTATTGACTCGTCTTGCCTGTGGCCTAGGCCGACTAAGCTGTCAGGATGGTATAGGCAAGCCTACTCCATCTAAAAAACAATGTCCCAGGCACTGCAGCGCCGAGTGGTCTCTTCACCCATATGGTATGAGTGAAGGTGCCACTGGATACTGTATAAATCATCTCATTACGAAGATGCAAAGGCCTTTATACATAAAAAGGCGATCTCTCCAATGTGAACTTGCCATTAGGTTACGTAGGTATTGGAGGCATACTCTCGTAGAGTCCCAGGTGAGGTATTACAGTGTGAGCACACCCGCCAAGAGTGATTATTCTTCGCTGCTATAGAGCAGTAGTAGACTTGTAGCGCATTGTAATATTGCTGATATCAGCTTGGCAATAATATTGTACTGTATGTGACTTGAGTTGGAGCCAAATAATAAAGATAAAACATGATTTATTGCCAAAACCAAAACATTACATACATTTAAAAAAAATACACTTAAAATATTAGAGGTTATCGTTTTAGAATTATATCTAACAATTTTGGCAAATGGGGAGAGCTCAGCTTTGTGCTGGTTACCATGATTGGTTCCCAGCGCTGGTTTTCAGCAACCCCCAGCTCTTGCGGTGTTAGTAGAGCGTGTTAGCAGACAGAAGTAGAGCAAATTAACTAAAATTTCAAAAGTGACTTCACCGGTGAAAATATACAGCGTTATTAAGCTGCTGCACTGATTCCGAACGATCTGCTGTTCATCAGATCTTCACCCTTACAAACAAAAAAATAGTTCACCTAGAAAAAAGTTCTGAGTTGACAAACATAAATCTGGGGGCACGGCAGTGCCCCCGCCAGGTCGAGCGCGAAGCAAACACTGCCGTACCATCCTTTACTGGAACCATTTCACCGCATTTTCAGCCCCCTATTTGAGAACCTCTGGATAAGACGAGAACGCAGAAATTTTCGTCAACTAGTAAGTTATATTCACATACTCAAAATCCAAAATTTCAAGTCTGTAGGTCATTTAGTTCCGAAGTTAAGCGAAAGCAAAGTTTCGCATTTATGACACACACTCACTCATGATCATCAAAATAGAACTAGTACTTCCCATAAACACAGAGAGCTGAAATTTGGTACAGAGTTAGGGTTTAATGGCCACATAAAGGGAAAACTATACTAGTGGTTCGCCCCGAACTGTGAACTCGCGACCCCATATAAACCCCATATGTCGGTAACCCCTCGACCGATTTGGCTCATGTTCGAACTTAAAAATTCTTTTAATTTCATTTACCCGCTTGCCAAATTTCATAACGATCCGACTAAATTTACTCAAGTTATCGTCGAACGAACATTCTTAATGTTCATAAAAATTTTCAGGGGCGAACCACTAGTTGAACGAGCGAGCGAAGTTCTCCGAGTCTACTGGAACGATCCGGCGTTTGTATGTTTGTATGTATGTATGGTTGTATGTATGAAAGTTCGACGATAACTTTAGTAAATTTGGTCGGATCGTTAGGAAATTTGGTGGGCGGGTAAATAAAATTAAAAGAATTTTTAAGTTCAAACATGAGCCAAATCGGTCGAGGGGTTGCCGAGATATGGGGTTGTTAAGTTTATATGGGGTCGCGAGTTCACAGTTCGGGGCGAACCACTAGTACTTACAAGTTAACAAGAAGAAATAGTCGAACGATTAACTGTATTCTACTCGAACATTACACAAATTAAAAAACTGTGTCAAATCAGAAATAAATCAATATGCCCACGTTTCTACAAAAAGAAGTGAAATCCCACCAAAAACATTCTGTAAAAAACTAACCAGGTCTCGATGGAGCTACTTGTTTATCTCTAAAAAGTAATGAAATCTAGACAAAGTCGTGCCAAGTCTAAGGTTCCTTACTGCGATTTATTTATTATTATAGTTAATGTTGTGAGACTTGGCAGTTGAAGGGTACCCAAGGGTACAAAACCGCACCATGACGCAGGTGCTCCATGACACCATTGCACCAATCTGTCGCCAGAACCGCTTGTGTACCCTTCAACGGCCAAGTCTCACAACATTAACTATAATAATAAAGAAATCGCAGTAAGGAACCTTAGACTTGGCACGACTTTGTCTAGATTTCATTACTTTTTAGAGATAAACAAGTAGCTCCATCGAGACCTGGTTAGTTTTTTACAGAATGTTTTTGGTGGGATAAAGTATTCGGGTAGAATTTAGTACCTCCTCCTTTTTAGAAGTCGGTTAATAACACTATCTTTTGCCCGCAACTTGTATTTTGTATTTCCACATTGACGTGTTTCAGGAATAACCTTTTTATTTTCTTTCCTGTAATAAGGGTACCTTACTTTGGCTTAGAAGCATTGATGGTGATGAATAATTTCATTCAAGAAAATTTCAGTATTTCTAGCTTCATCATAATATTTGCGATTTAGATAGGTATAATTTTATTGTGATAGACAGTCATGGAAATTGGTTTTTATGTACTTTTTCGCTGTGAATGATTTATTAATCTTGGCCCATTTCTTTCCATCTAAACTAGGTTTGCCCGGAAGAGACCGCTCTTACGGAGAAGACTGCCATTTGTACCACTAGCTGACCACATGCCTTCCCTCAGATAGAGATAGTTGGTATTTTTTTTCGATAGACGCATTTATATGGTTTCGCATTGTGGGTATCCTAGCGTGACAGTACAATTATAAGTAAAACGTGTTGACAAGCAACGTTACCAAGGCATTACTAAGTTCCAATCAATTAAATCGTTTCATAACCCTTTGAGCACACCTTGACTGAACCGGATAATTCCACCCCAAACCGGTTTGTACCGGTTAGAGGGGGTGTATCATTAACCGATCGCGCCTCCGACGCAGATGTCAAAGGCAATCGCGGTTTCCCACAATCGTAAAGGTGGATTGTAACTATCTCTTGAAGTTGTAACGTTGAACTCATATGACCCCTTTGGATTTAATTATGTACCTAATAGCTTTTCGCCCGCGACTTCGTCCGCGAAGAATTATAAGAAGTTGCCTGGGTACATCTTTTACCATTATCAAATTAGTCATGGGTGTGTATTTTTGTAAGCTATCTCTATTCCAAATGTCATACAAATCCGTCGAGCAGTTTCAGCGTGGAAGTGTATGTGTTGTGTGTGTGTGACCAAATTGGTAAAGATCAAATTAATCCAACAAAAAAAATACAAACTTTGAACCTTTTTGGCCGTTTTAGGTTTATCATTATTATTGTTTTCTTCATGCTTAGTAGTTTTGCTATAAAACGCAACTGTAGTTATATGTTCATTGAATTGAATAGTTGTAGCTTTAATGGTTCCAGCATCAGGAAAACTCTTAAAATGTTTCCACCCTTTTTGATGCTGAAACATGTCATTGTGTTTAATTATTATTTCTGATTTAATATACGACTACTTAGTTTCAAGTTTATCTGACCCAATAAAATGATAATCTCATACAAATTTTGAACCCCGTTTTGGCCGTTTTAGAGTTAACATTATTACTTTTTTCTTCATGGTTGGTAGTTTTGCTATAAAACGCAACTGTAGTTTTTCAAAGATGTAACTTAAATGGGTTGGGCCCAGCATTGCTACTACATCAGGGAAAAATCTTCAACGTTTCCACCCATTTTAACCCTTCATTGGCTGAAATGAGAAAAATGCTGAAACACGTGTTTGATTATTTCTAATGTAGTATACAAATGCTTACTTTCAAGTAAATCGAACCAAAAATTTTTTTTATTTCATTCAAACTTTGAACCCCGGTTTGGGCATTTGAAGGGTTAAAATTATATGTTTTTCTTCATGGTGGGTAGTTTTGCTACAAAACGCTACTGCACATTCAGTTTCAAAGTTGTAGATTTAATGGTTTAGGCCTGGCATTGATACTACATCAGGGAAAAATCTTTAACGTTTCCACCCATTTTAACCCTTCATTCGCTGAAATAAGAAAAATGCTGAAACACGTGTTTGATTATTTGTGATTTAGTATACAAATACATAGTTTCAAGTAAATCGGACCAAAAAAAAATTTCATATAAACTTTGAACCCCGGTTTGGGCATTTTAAGGGTTAAAATTATATTTTTTTCTTCATGGTGGGTAGTTTTGCTATGAAATGCAACTGCACATTCAATTTAAAAGTTCTAGCTTTAATGGTTTAGGCCTGGCATTGATACTACATCACGAAAAATCTTCAAACTTTTCCACCCCTTTTAACCCTTTAGTGGGCGAAAATTTGAAAAACGCTGAAACACGTGTTTAATTGTTTCTTATTTAATACACAAATACTAAGTTTTAAGTAAATCGGACCAAAAAAAAAAATTATTTCATACAAACTTTGAACCCCAGTTTGGGCATTTGAAGGGTTAAAAATATTTTTTTTTTCTTTATGGTGGGTAGTTTTGCTATAAAACGCTACTGCACATTCAATTTCAAAGTTGTAGCTTTAATGGTTTAGGCCTGGCATTGATACTACATCAGGAAAAATCTTCAAACTTTTCTACCCCTTTTAACCCTTTAGTAGGCAGAAATTTGAAAAATGCTGAAACACGTGTTTAATTGTTTCTTATTTAATATACAAATACTAAGTTTCAAGTAAATTGGACCAGAAAAAAAAAATATTTCATACAAACTTTGAACCCCGGTTTGGGCATTTGAAGGGTTAAAATTATATTTTTTTCTTTATGGTGGGTAGTTTTGCTACAAAACGCTACTGCAGTTTCAATTTCATATTTGTAACTTAAATGGTTTGGGCCCGACGTTGATACTAAATCAGGAAAAATATTCATACATTTCAACCTCGTTTAACCCTTAAACGGCTAAAATTTGAAAAAAGCTGAAACAGGTGTTTAATTATTTCTGATTTAATATACGAATTCTTCGTTGCAAGTAAATCCGGCGAAAATCTTTTTTTTTTCATACACACTTTGGACCCCATTTTTACCGCCTTAAGGGTTAAACTTGAAATAAATCTCTCTTAACCCGTAGCGTGTCTACAAATTACAACTATTGTCCAATTTTCACTGTTGTGGCATTAGCGGTTTTGTTCCAGCATTGATCGTAACTGGTGAAAAAAATCGAAAAACTTTAGCACCCATTTTAACCCTTAAGTGCAATGACATTCTAATACAAATGGACAAACTGTTCCGTACAATAACTAAGTCGAAACATGGCACACGCTAATTTCACCCTATTATGCTTCGACTGACTTTTTGTTTCTACATTGCTGTTGACACTTCAAGCCCTCAAAATGTATTGTGTAACTAAGCGGAAATGTAAATCAATCACGCAGTTTGAAGCTACGTAAGTTGATTTTTGAAGTTTATTGGAATAAAGATTGCAGTGGAGTAGCAATAGCCTATTTTAGTTTTTTGTTATGGGGAAAAAAATCTGTGCCATGTTGCGGATTTTAAACAGTTTATGAAAAATAGGCAGGTAAATAGCTTGTAAATAATTTGTAAATAGCTTTTTTCCTGAAACATATCAACCCCTAAATGTGATTTCCAACAAATGTTGTTCTACGACTTTTCGAATAGCTCGATAGCTTCTAGGAAAATAATAACAGCGAAGTTTAAAAAACCAGGTGATACAAATCTACTTATTTATCCAGCCCATAAATAAAGCCCACTGCTGGCCATAGGCCTCTTCCTTTTCACGCCAACCCCCTCGGTCTAATGCCAATCTCGTCCATTGTCCTCCCGCTGTTTTGACAATGTCATCGAGCTTTCGGTCTACACACCGACCCTCGACCCATTCTAGGCCACCATTCCGTGATGCCCTGGTCCACCGTTGGTACTCCCGCCTAGCCAGATATCTTCGACTTTGATCTTCTGCCGAATGAAGAGGATGAAGTATTTGTGTATCAGTGTGGCGGGGCCTGGGGCCTGAGTCTGTAACGCAACGGTGGCAAAAAGAGTGACAAAAAGCTCCCAGTTGACAGCAACAATTACGATTTATTCATGCTGTGTCGGTCCTTTTTTTTGTTGCAAGTACAGGAAATATTATTCTGATTCTAATTCTAGAGGATTAGTTCGCTGGTTGTAGGAGAAAAACGAAGAAACCCCTGTTTTTTCTTTCTACTTATACTGGGACGCCATCGACACGCCATTGTGTTACAGACCCTGGTAGGTTTTTATATTATTTTAACTAAAGCCTATCCCATCATCTAACGCAGTAAACTGGCAGATCGAACTGTCATGTTAGTGAAAATGCCTGCCCCTTTTCATCTGACTAAGGATAGGTTGAAAAAATTCACTCGGGACAGGACTTATAAATGTTTAAATTATTCCCTAGGCGGGTTAGTGCTTTAGAAAAAACAAAAAGTGACTAAGGATAGAGCAAGAACTGTGCGAAAAATTTTAGTCCTTAGAATTTTTACTTTACAAAAGGAGTCTCCATTGTTTTCTTTTCTGACTATGTTCTTTAAGCATAATTTTGTCTATCTCTTTCTGACCCGCGGGAGAGAAAGAAACAGGAACATTTGTTTACAATCAATGGTTTTTATTGAAAATTTAATAGTTTCCTCTTAATATTTGTACCTTTTCTTCTGTTATCATATGTAAATAATATTAATTAACCGATGGTAGGTCACACCATCTTTATTTCGCATTGTCAAGGTGTTATTTCGGCACTTTTTTGTACCACATTTTGGCATGTTGACAGCTGCGTAGTCATCAAACGTCTAATGAAAATATTGTGCTTACACTGAATTTAAGCACAATATTGCAGTTACCTTTTTCGAGCGCCTATGAGTTGTCTATTTGTATTAGAATGTCATTGCTTAAGTGCATAGAAATGAGAAGAAATCTGAAATAGGTGTCGAATCATTTTAAAAAAAAAGTACAAAAAACTAAAATTAAAGTACAAAACCAAAAAAAAATTTTTCCCCATACACACTTTCAACCCTATTTTGACCCACTTAAGGGTTAAATAAAAAAAAATCGCTTCTTAAATGAACCCTCCACTATGTAACGCAACTTTTGTCCAAATTTCATACTTATAGGTTCAGCCGTTTGGGCTGTAGCGTGATGAGTCAGTCACCCTAAGCCTTTTATATACAGGGCGTCCCACGGCTATGCCACATGGAGGGAAAGTACCTTGAATATTGTAGATGGAACATTTTACTGAAAGAAGACATTATTTTAATTTAAAAAACAATTTAAACTGCATTCATAGATATTGAAATAATTACATGGTTGAACCGGGAATCGAACCCGTTACATGAGAAAAAATATTACCCTGTAGTTTTATCATACCGATCGAAAGGCTTCATCATAAGGATTATTATTCGGCATGTGACGATGCATAGCATCTAAGTGAGAGAGCGTCACTTCCGGTTTAGCTATTCTCCAATCAGAGTCCGTTTCCGGTTGATATTATTGGTAACAGATTTGACTTACTTCCTGTTGCCGCCATATTTGTCACCTGGGGTTGAGTCCGTTCAACGTGGCTTCATAGCGTCTTTTACTTTCGAACTAGCAACATCTAAGCAGAAATTCTGCTAGTTTTTCCGATAGCAGCGAGAATACCACGGAAATTAAGGTAAAGTGAACCAAACATTTCCTTACACAGAAAATTTTTCAAAAACTTCTTGAACCGGATGAATATTGCGACAAACCTTGTTCGTTGCACCATAGTGGGCAGACCGCTATTAAATCTTGTCCGTCTACCCCACAACAAGATATTTCTGCTTCCTATTTTCTACTCGCCCGGCTGCTTTTGCCGAAAATATTCTCACTTTATTTAGGTCCAGTTAACATAACTCTTAAGGACCCTAACACCCTCCGTTTCGACCTTTTTCACGTCAAACGATCTGAAGAGCTGCAGAAGTTCAATAATCCCAACTGGATAAAGTTACGTCATGTTCATGCATTAAACAATAGGTACTAGCCCTGGTTTTGTGGAGCACAACGTGACCAACGAACTTTGGCAACTTACAAAGCGCAAGGTTAGCATGGCGCTCGCTGGAAGACCCTATGCTGTGACCTCCAATTTGTTATTTACGCTACAAGATCTTCTCTAACAGCTTTAGCAAGAAATTGTAGGCTGCGCCTGGGACGGAACGAACCCCTTCAGTTATTTTATGACAAAATATCTCTTTTGGTAACAAATCCAAATACCTACTTTAAGGTTACCTAGTGTGTAACACAGATTATTCGTGGTAAGCGCGCCGAGTATCTCTGCGGGAACTTATTCTAGCAAACTTATCGAACAAGAACTTTCACCAAGGTTTGCGCAAGAAGATTCCAAGCGCGGAGCACTTGTTCGACAACAGCGCCGCGAAGTCCAACGACCAAAGTAGTTAAGGGTGAGTGTTATCGGGAAGCGGACATACCTCACCATGGTTCAATGTCCAACGACGAAGTCCAAGAAAACAGCTCCGATTGCATGTGCTTCAAATCCTACACTATGAAACCTTTCAGAGAGGACAGTTAAATGACAATAGAAAATCTAAATAACTACTTACCTAACTATACATCGGCCAGAATGGAAAACTGTTTTAACAGCGCTACGTCCCTGATTAGGGAGAACAGGAATTGATGATGATGATTATGATGTGATGATGATGATGATGACGATGATGATGATGACCTACCACCTCTACCGTGGTCCATGGAATTGGAGGCTGCCTCTGAGCGTATCGGAGCTAGTGCATATTCTGTCAACACTGCGCAATCCAGTCACATCCAAAGACAGTGCCTGTCCCCCGGCAACACTGCAATGCATTGACCTCCAAGCTAGTGCATATTCTGTCAACACTGCGCAATCCAGTCACACCCAAAGACAGTGCCTGTCCCCCGGCAACACTGCAATGCATTCACCTCCAAGCTAGTGCATATTATGTCAACGCTGCGCAATCCAGTCACATCCAAAGACAGTGCCTGTCCCCCGGCAACACTGCAATGCATTGACCTCCAAGCTAGTGCATATTCTGTCAACACTGTGCAATCCAGTCACATCCAAAGACAGTGCCTGTCTCTCGGCAACACTGCAATGCATTCACCTCCAAGGTAGTGCATATCCTGTCAACATTGCGCAATCCCATCACATCCAATGACAGTGCCTGTCCCCCGTCAACACTGCAACGCATTGATTTCCAAGCCATTGCCTAACCTGTCAACACTGCGCAATACAGCCACATCTAAAGCCAGTGCCTGTCCAGGCAACAATTCAATCCATTTACCTCGAAGCCAGCGCACGTCCGGTCAGTACTGCGCAATCCAGTCGCACACAAAGTCAGTGCCTGTCCTACCATCACTGCAAGTCCTACCATCACTGCAATCCACTCAGCTCCAAGTCAGTCAGTGCTTGTCCTGTCAACACTGCGCAATCCAGTCACATCCAAAGCCAGTGTCTGTCCTGTCAACACTGCGGAAACCTCCTACCCAGCCAGTGCTTGTCCCGTCAACACTGCGTTGTCAGCGGCGCTTCAACGGCCGCGAGTCACCAGGTACGACTATACTAATCAACGCTCAGCTGGAACAGAATGTGCTGGAAATATCTACCGGATTAGACAAACTGGAAGTAAGTCCCTTTTCATCAACTTACCTTCACGATCCAAGGTGCCATCGCCGGGTTCTTAGCTAATCAATCGAAACAGCAGCTCTGGAAAGACTGCCAAATAGCGAGATGGACCAGACACCAAGAGAATTATGCGGCAAAGCCTACTGAAGGGCTACATTATCTGGACATTGATTCGAATACAGCTATGAACCTCTAGTCTCTTCCTCAAAAGAAGGTATGATTCTAGGTTAAAGGCACGTCACCAGCATTAAAAGAATGCCAGATCTTACTACGCATGCTCAACTATGCTAGCCAAGTCAGATCCCGAGAGATCGTCTCCAGGTAGATAATACTCGACATCAATTGGTGGCTTTCAACAACTAAGGGACTCGCATGAGAAGCCCCATACTCTAGACGTCATAGAACATATCTGCCACATATGCCGCGGACTGGGTATCCCAACTAGAAGACCACTTGCCAGCAGACGAGTTAAACCGCAGCCAAATTGACAATGCAAGGATATATTCGCGATAATCTGGGCCATGCGTCAATTTAAGGATCAGTGGAAGAGAAAACACGTTACTCTGCAATCTGAGAACCGCCATGTGTGGCCAATTCAATTCAATTCAATTTATTTCAGATTTGCATCCATATTTTGTATCCTTTTTATTTTATTTGATTAAATTCGAAACGAGGGGAGAACAGTCTGAATGCATACCAAAACCGACTAAACAACCTGTCTCGCCTACTGAATCAGTGGAAAATAGACCTAGCGGCCGAGCATCTCCCAGGTTGCTTTAATCTCATGGAGGACAGTCTGTCAAGGAACAAGGCTCAAGTTTCAACCGTGAGTAAAGTTCTTTCAGTAATTCGCAGGCCGGAAACACCTACAAAGGTACAGAGGACACAGAGGTTGTACTAACGTATGTATCAGCAATCAATGCGACCCATCAGCTCTCTTCACAACGCATTCAGCAAAGCGGGGGCCATAATCTGGCTTGGCTCTTTCCACGCGAACACCGTGAAAGGCACATTCCCCCTGATAACTCCTATACAGCCGAGAGCCTATCGGTTACCGGATTTACATACCGAGAGGCCAAACCAAGGTTCTTCCACCTCCTCAAACACAAGGTATGAAGTTTTGACTGGTCGACAGCCGAAAAAACCATGCTAGCAAGCAGTTGGTGTGAATCCACACTTAAAAGTTACCGACCGACATGGTAAAGTTGGACTGGTTGTGGAGTGATAAAGAATAACTAGATTATAAACACCACAGGGGCAGTGTTTTAACAAAATATTTCGTAAATTGGGATTTTAATAGTACATAACTGATTTTAAGTTTCAGTTAAAGAAAATCTTAGTTCAGATGTTTTGGTAAAGCAACTTAAAAACGAAGCCAAAACTGATAGCTCGGAAGAAGCTGCGAAAGACCCCGCTAATCTGGTTGCCTGGCTGGGTTCAAACGCTACTAACAAAGTGAACCTTGTGGCTTCGCGTAAATAAGCTTTTATTTTACTAAAACTGACACTGCCACGCACGCACCCACCAGGCCATCAGGATGGAACATTATATAAAATTCAAAACAAGTCTGAAATAATTTTCTGGACTGCTTAATTTCTACAATTCAGTGAGCAGGGACTAACAACGGAGTACGACCCTTTTTATTTCCATAACAGGTGAAGCGAGATCTCTTCGCATAATCTCTTTGGTCAGATATTGGGTGAAAAACGTGTTGAAGGATGCCCATATCAGGGTTCCCTCTCCGCTGTTATAGCATCATAATGCTTGATAATGCACCTAGCTATCTATATATTAAATCATCTATATTATTCATGGGTTTATATAAAGTGCTAATGTAGAAAATTAAAAGGTAGAAGTGCCTAGAAAGGTCGTAACGATTAACTTTCAGCCAATTTGATTGCCTTTTTTCTATCAGCATACTTCAATTTCCAGTAATTCAGAGCTTATAAACATTGTTTTTTACAAGTAAATACATATCTTAATTATTCTGTGCCTAGTTCTCTTGCAGACTATTACAGCTTACATCACATAGCGTCGTCATCCAGTCACCAGGAGCTAATAAACACGTCTCTCACTTAGATGCTATGCATCGTCACATGCCGAATAATGGTGCAAGTTTTACATTAAAATAAAACTTGTATTATTAAGCAGAGACGATGCATAGCATCCCATTAAGGCCTCCTGGTGAGAGACCTATGAAGCCACGTTGAACGGACTCAACCCCAGGTGACAAATATGGCGGCAACAGGAAGTAAGTCAAATCTGTTACCAATAATATCAACCGGAAACGGACTCTGATTGGAGAATAGCTAAACCGGAAGTGACGCTCTCTCACTTAGATGCTATGCATCGTCTCTGCTTAATAATACAAGTTTTATTTTAATGTAAAACTTGCACCATTTTTTGCTAAATAACATAGTGTCAGAAATAAAAGGAAGACCATGAATTTTAACATTTTTAATACAACATTCATCAATTTATCAATGAAAATCACAGTAACAAAAGATTAAAAGTGTGAAAATGAAACACATTTTTGAATTATTTCTTTATAATCAGCCAGCCGCATTGCGATGGACAAAATTTTACGCGTCTTTCGGCTCAGGATACGGCTCGATTTGTTGCATACTACCAGGTAAATGTTAAAATTCATGGTCTTCCTTTTATTTCTGACACTATGTTATTTAGCAAAAAATTATCCTTATCATGAAGCCTTTCGATCGGTATGATAAAACTACAGGGTAATAATTTTTTCTCATGTAACGGGTTCGATTCCCGGTTCAACCATGTAATTATTTCAATATCTATGAATGCAGTTTAAATTGTTTTTTAAATTAAAATAATGTCTTCTTTCAGTAAAATGTTCCATCTACAATATTTAAGGTACTTTCCCTCCTTGTGGCATAGCCGTGGGACGCCCTGTATATAGATAAATAGGTATACTGTACTGCAAAGTGGTATGCTACTACAAATTCACAAATGAAACGTAACTTTGAAAATAAACAAAGTCATAGGAATCAAACCTGGGTCCATAACTAAATATGAAGAAAAACATCGTGAGGAAACCCGTGGATTAGTTGGCTTCACATGTATTGACTTATCTTTCCTGTGGGATAGGCCGACTAAGCTGTCAGGACTCAGGATAGGCACTGCAGCGCCGAGTGATCTCTTCACCCATCTACAGGGTGCACTCTAAGTCGATAGCGGAACTTTAAGTGGGCTATCTACTGATCAATACAAACAACTTGTACTAGGTGGCGAAAAAAATGGAGTGAAAAAAATATCAGCTGTTCCATACAAAAGGTCGACTCAGTACTGCGCTAATTGTATGAAACAGCAGATATTTTTTTCGCTCCATTTTTGTCGCCACCTAGTACAAGTTGTTTGTATTGATGAGTAGACAGCCTGCTTAAAGTTTCGCTATCGACTTAGAGTGCACCCTGTGGTGTGAGTGAAGGTGCCACTGGACGCAGTATAAATCATCTCATTTAGATGCAAAGGCCTTAGTTTTATTTCTATTTTCCCGCAAATAAACCAGTTTTGAGGACTAGCATCTGTGCGGTTTTTTTGTACAGAATTAGCACAGAGGCCTGTGATCGGAATGCGTGGATAGTACTGCACTGACAAGAGTCTAGTGATTCTGTTCAAGACGATACTTTCAAGCATATTGGCCAACCTTTATCGAATTTGTGTTTGGTTTCTTGGTCTTGTCTCGCTCAACTCAAACGATCGAGACAAGGCCAAGACATCGTCTCGATCATTTGATTCGAGTGATATCGAGCGAGAGTCTCGAAATAGAGTCCGTCTCGATTGTGTCTAGAGAGTCTCGATTGTGTCAAATCATAAAAACAAGACCAAGACAATATTTTCGCTCGCCTTACAAGATCGAGACCAAGCAAAAGTATTGATGCCGTCCAGACAATCTCGATATCGAAATTGTCTTGATTGCTTGCCAAATCTCTACAAGAGTCTAACTTTTAAACATAATGATGATGATGTTGATTACCCTGTATAAAGATGACAGGAACTGATGAAGATTATGAAATCAAGAATAACTTCAGCGCTTACTAAGATAAAGGGTTTTTATCACCTACAAAATAACTAAGTAGAGACCGGTTTCACGACCATCGGTTAAGTATTTGCAAATAAATGATATTGCTAGTCTACTGGACATTTTCTCGGTAGGAAATAAAGGTGAGTTTTAATGACCGCAGTAAAATATAGGGTATGCTGGGTGGTTACAGTTAATGTGTCCCACGTCGTTGACTGAACATAATTATCTAAATCAATGGAATTCGTTTTGTATCACATGGTTAATTTGAATATAAGTGTTGATATAGTAATACTGTTTTTTGTTTTTTCAAAAGCACTAACCCGTGCTAGGGAAAATTTTAAACATTTATAATAAAGTAGAAAAATTCACTCGGGACAGGACTTAATGAACCCGCAAACTCTTGCATACCGTGCAGGCGCTCTACCAATTGAGCTACCGAGTCAAGTAACTGTCGATGCGAATTTTTTCAACTAGTCTCTGTCTATTGGACGGGGGGTGCCATCTGGTGTGATCAGTTTGCACTAATCTACAATCTTGTTGACTCAGCGACCCGAAGTGGTTCTTGACCTCTGCAACCAAAAGAAGCCAGCTTTCCTTGTCCTGTGCTAACTCCATCCAATCCTCCACCTGGAGCTCAACATTTTAGAAATTACCTCGTATATTTTTACGATATTTTAACCCCCGCACCACTCGTGGGAAGCCCCGGATGCACCCGACGTTGCGCCCAGACCGACAAGCAATTAGCCTGCCAGCTCCAATACACAACTTTGCTGCCAACCCCTAACAACTTCGGCTTTCCTCGCAAGGTGTTCCTTTTCATTTTCGCGCCTGCGGTCAATAACTTAGTCATTTACATCTACATATTAAAGGCCTTTTGCATCTACTTAATGAGAAGACGTGTCAACAAGAAGCGAGAGCTAAGGAACACCATCAAAAGGAGAAAGGTTGCATATCTAGGACATGTGTTCAGACACGAGAGATACAGCCTCCTGCAACTTATAATGATAGGAAAAGTCGCTGGCAAGAGACGCGTCGGCCGAAGGAGAAAGTCCTGGCTAAGAAACCTACGAGAGTGAACTGGGATCGCGAGTGCTGCCCAGCTATTTTCGCCTGGCGAGAGACAAAGAGGGATAATTATGCAGAGCTGACCGCCAACCATCGCTGAGTCGGAGAGGCACCCTAAGAAGACGAAGAATGAGATGATTTAGGTCACGGACCTAAAAAAAAGACGGACAGAACCTTCTCTAACCACCGGGTGAAGCAAGCAAATGGCTGCCCTACAAAGATGTGTGCGTGCTTTTGGGGTTGCCAGATAAATTATCCATTTGCCCACTTTTTTGGTCTGTTAGATCCATCAATAATGTTTCCTAAATACATATAAGTAGGTATAGGAAGTAATCTGATTCCCATTTTATTTGTATGTTTAATTTGAATGAAAAATCAATTTGTTACACAGTGTGAGTCTTTATAAAGTGCCCCTATGGCATGGGTGAAATAGGAGCTAATTTAATCGACGAAAAAATAATTTCCAAACCGATTTGGATTGATTTTTGAACGAGCTAGCGAAGCGAGAGAGGTTCTCCGAGCCTACTGGAACAATCCGGCGTTTGTATGTAGTCCTGTGTAGTCCTCATCATAAAAGTGTTCACTGCATATGGTGCTAGAAGATGATGGGTTCCATTGGTTTTCATCTCTCCAGTTGCGTATAATCTGAACCCAATCATCTTTTCTGTGTTTGTCTCGAGGAAATCTATAAAAAATCATAAAGTAATTATATAAGGTTATTATAAAGTAATTTACTTAAAAAACTGACAATAATTGTAATTAGTGTCAGTTTTTTAGGTACGTAACCCTAAAAATGTGTGACTTCGTCTGATAATCAGAAATTATGCAAAAATACAAATTTCCCCACGTTCAGGGAAATATTCCCGAAGAAAAAACTGGGAACACTGCTGTCATTTTTATCCCGATTTACGACAAAAGTAAATAAAACTTAAATATGAAAATTTATCATGAATCCTCATAACTTACCTATGGTAGGAGATTTCTTGAGCCTTTTAAAATTTTTTCACATAGTTTTTGCAACCTTTCACTACACAAAAAGACATAAATTTCATGATTTTGGCTAAGGTCAATTATGCCTCTCACTAGCGCTGACGTCCGCAACGTACTGACAGCGGATTAGAGGCAGTGGGTGTATCTGTGTGAGTGCGGGTCGTGTATGCACACGAAATTAGAGGACCTAGCATGCTTCACACCTTCTCAATGCGACAATCCGTCTGTGTTTTTTATAAGTCTGTGATTTAGGTATACAGCGTCCAGTGGTACCTACCTTCACTCACACTAGATGGGTGGAGAGACCACTCGACGCTGCAGTGCCTGGGACTTTGTTTTAGATGGAGTAGGCTTGCCCAGCACCTATACCATCCTGACAGCTTAGTCGGCCTAGCCCACAGGAAAAACGAGTCAATACTCTTGGGTCTCTCGCTTCAGAGTCCAATGTTCTTACCACTAGGCTACAACCGCTTAATCTACATAACGAGATAATTTATACAGCGTCCAGTAGCATCTTCACTCGCACTAAATGGGTGAGTGGACTCGGACGCGCCAGTGCCTGGGGGTCTACCGGCTAAGACGAAGCCGATTACCATTGGCGAAAATCGAAGTTTGATTTTGAAAAATGTACTGCCACCCAGTTTATTTTACTGCCACCCCGTTAATTTTTCATAAATCGAACTTCGATTTTCCCCAATACGCGTAGGTGTAGGCTAGCTAGTCCAACACCATAATACAGGGTGTTAAAAGACCGCCAACAAAGCGGGAAACCACGTATTGTCCTCATCATAAGGAACATTTTTGCCCAAGGAACTATGGCTGGGGAATCAACGGTTTCCGAGATAATAAGGTTCAAAGTCGGACTTTTCAAAACTTTTTTTTTGCATAAATGCATTCAGTATCTAGTTCTTAACATATCTTCTCAAGAAGTCATATCTAAATTATGAATATTTCTTACAAAAAATGACGTTAAAATTGCAACTCGCAATGTATTCTAAACATCGACGCTTCAAGCTTAAGTAACATAAACTGATACCTACGCTTGCGCAATATGACTTATGTGCGTTACACGTCCATTGTGTGATAAAATATTTTTCAAAATTATAAGCAAAAAAACCAAAATCATTTCCCAGCAATAATTTATCGAAAAAGTACTTTCTTTTGGTGTCTAGCATGCGTGGCTTTCGGGTCTGTTGGCGGTCTTTTAACACCCTGTATACCAACCAGCTTAGCAAGCCTCATCATCATTATTATTTAAGAGTTGGACTCCTGACGGTGCAGCGCACCTCTACACCAAATTAATGTCAATCCTACTAATACTGGATGGATGTTTGTTACTCTTTCACGCTGAAACGGCTTGACGGATTTGGATGAAATTTGGAATGGAGATAGCTTAGATCAGAATAACACAGAGGCTACATATTATCACGCTATTACACTTAGGGGCAATGTAAACAACATACCTTTTTTCGAAGTCGCGGGCAAAAGCTGTTACCTACTTGTACTTATTAAATAACCTAGCCTTGCCTTTGCATAAATATTCTGCCCCCAAATGTGTAATACCCACATCTATCTTTATTAGTAAGCACTCAATAAACAAACCCTTAGTAAAGGTTCAGTTAGAGGAGAAAATTCTTTTGTATGTAAAAGACAAGAAGATTTTTTCGAGACATCGCGGTTGATCCCTTAATAAGGGGTCATACGCCTGTTATGAAGGGAGTATGGCCATACGCCATACGCCCATTAGCCTGCAGAGATGGGTAAATGCCCGGGTTAAAATCCACCGCTGGATTAAAATCCATTTCTGCCCAATAAATGCCGGGCATTTATAATAAACGCCGGGCGGAAATGAAATTAATTTTGTCCTTACATTCGGTGCATAATCGGTAACAAAAGAAGCTACAAATAGGTGAAATACGAACTTAATTTAAATGTTTGAACATGAAACCTTATGTGAAGATTATTAAATGAGAAAAGAGAAAAAAAGTAGGGACTGCACAAAATTGTAAAAGAAAAAATGTTGGCGAGAGTTTGAAATTACCCTGTGAGTGACGGTTTCTTATCGTATCATCGAATGTCTTTTCACCGAATATCGTTTTATCGACAACGAATCACCGAATGGTCGGATCATCGAAAGGTTCGTTTTGTCGAACTACTTTATTGAACGAGCGAGCGAAGCGAGCGAAGTTCTCCGAGTCTACTTGAACAATCCGGCGTTTGTATGTATGTATGTATGTATGTATGTATGTATGTATGTATGTATGTATGTATGTATGAATGTTCGTTCGACGATAACTTGAGTAAATTAAGTCGGATCGTCATGAAATTCGGTAGGCAGGTAAATGAGGCAAAAAGAATTTTTAAGTTCGAACATGAGCCAAATCGGTCGAGGGGTTGCCGAGATATGGGGTTGTTAAGGTTATATGGGATGAGAGAGGGCGCCACTGCTGCCTCTCAGTAACATTAAAATAGTGCTAAAAAGTGATTTTAAAAGTGATAAAAACGCAAATCTAATCAGTAAACAGAGAAACCAGTGATAAAAACTAACAAAAGTGAACTTTATATACAAATTCTGTTTGGAAACAATATTGTGGATATTGTGGATGAAAACTCAGTGGAGACAATAAAAATTAACTTTTACGGGTCGCGAAATAATCCGTAACAAGAACTCTATTATAATCGAATAAATCCAAAAATAACCAAAAATTTTGCTAATTGCTAAGGTCCAAAGTACACCAGATTAGAAAATTCAAAACAGCGCCATCTATTTAAAAAAAATATATATATTGTTATTCTACTTCCTAACAGAGGGCGTGACTAAAGTTTGTTTATCAGAGCCATCTAGTGTTCAAAATTATAAACCAAAAAGTCCTTCTATGCAACAATAGAGGTCGCTTTACTTCAAAACTACAAGAGAGTCCTATACATATCCTATATTAAAATGGAAGAAATACTAGATAAACTACAAAAATATCCAAAATGATCTAGAGGCACAAAAACTTGAAATAAGATAAAGCGGCGAACAAGTTACATTAACAAGAAAACATTCAATGTGAAATGAAACAAAATGAAAAAATAATTTAATTGAACCAGCGAGCGAAGCGAGCGAAGTTCTCCGAGTCTACTTGAACAATCCGGTGTTTGTATGTTTGTATGTATGTATGTACTTATGTATGTTTGTATGTATGTATGAATGTTCGTTCGACGATAACTTGAGTAATTTTGGTCGGATCGTTTTGAAATTTGGAAGGCGGGTAAATGTAATTAAAATAATTTTTAGTTCGAACATGAGCCAAATCGGTCGAAGGGTTGCCGAGATATGGGGTTGTTAAGTTTATATGGGGTCGCGAGTTCACAGTTCGGGGCGAACCACTAGTTATTTAAAAATAACTCTTATTGAAAATTATATGATGTGATGGATGAGTAAGTGAGTTTCAAGCAATATTATGCATTGTGTGAGGTTTACAAGCTAAAATTTAACATTGGTTCACCTAAAGACAGTAGCGTGGCAGGAAAATATTTTTTTTTTCAGTTTCGTTACATGTTTGATTTCCAGTGGCAGCATGTAATAGTGACTTTACACTTGTTTTGGTTTCCTTACCCGAAGGGTGCTAAACGGGACTTACAAACTCTGCCTTTGCTGTCTGTCTATCTGTCCTACATGTGTAGTGACAATACTTGCTGATGAAGGGAAAATCGTGAGGAAACCTGAACGTCGGGCATATACTTAACGCGAAAAACGTCAATCCGCAGTGGGCACGCGCGTGGTGGGACATTTGAATAGGGACTGCCGGGTGGCAGCCTGTGAAACGACTGTTGTAGTAGGTACCTACTGGGCTACTACTTCTCTAGCTCTAAATATTGGTAAAGGGCATTTGATAAAACGACCTATTCGATGAAGTGTACCATCGGTGATCCGACCTTTTGGTGATTCGTTGTCGATGAAACTACATTCGGTGAAAAGACATTCGATGATACGATAGGAATCTCCAACTGATACCCTGATACCCGTTGGGGAAGTCATTGCTTAGGTATGATTTCAATGTATGCAAAACACTGAAGTTGCCCTTCATACCTTGGCTGTCCACGAAAAGGCTAGGTACCTACACACTTACCAATGGAGGATAACCCAAATCAGCACTACTAGACGAAGATTTTTGTAAAATGTTGAAACAATGCCACCTGTTTCAGGAACCCATTACAGAGGCTATAATACGTCTAGAATCCAATAAAAAAACCATAAGGATTTTTTAACTTTACAAAACATGCATTCCAATTTTCAAGTTACTTTTCTGTTTGCCAGAAGTAACAAAAGTTGAAAACGAAGTCAAGGAAAAAAATCTAGACGTTGTTGATGTGAGCTCTGCATGATAACGCCTTCTAAGTGAGATATATCCAATAACGAACACCTAGGTATTAAGGCTCCGTATAAGGCTAACTAGCGCCACCAATGTTAAAAAAATCATATCTTCCTTTAGAAGAAGTTTCTGAAAAAATCCTAAGATGAGCCTATGCGCCATGCTTTTCTAGATTTTTAAGTGTAGATACCCTCTTCGAAATTTACTTTTAAGCTAAAAAATTTTCGATAACCGCCAAAAGCGGCCGTTTTTTGCGGTTATCGAATTTTTTTTAGCTTAAAACTAGAAATTGAGTTGGGTACCTACACTTAAAAATCTAGAAAAGCATGGCGCATGAGCTCATCTTAGGATTTTTTCAGAAACTTCTTCTGAAGGAAGATATGATTTTTTCAACATTGGTGGCGCTAGTTAGCCTTATACGGAGCCTTAAATACAAGTATCATACTCTGACACGCACGTCCTATCCTGTAGCGGACGGACTGTAGGTAAGTTGATGGTTCACAGAATAGAAAAACAATCACCCTAAGCTATACACTGCACTGCATACAAAAATATCGGAATAGTTAACAGTGTCCATCTTGTGCTTGAGGTCTAGGGTCAGCTATTTAGTTATTAGACTAAAATGTACTTCAAATTTTAAATTACTGTTTTAGTGAAATCAAACTTTTTTTACGGGAATTGCTTGGGTAGGCGCTAGGAACACTTAGTGCTGGAATACGCATCGTTTTGAAATATGAGATCTTGAAAAAAAAAACTCAAACTTATTCTGTCGGGCGTCGGGAAACTACAGGGTGCACTCTAAGTCGATAGCGGAACTTTAAGTGGGCTATCTACTGATCAATACAAACAACTTGTACTAGGCGGCGAAAAAAATGGAGTGAAAAAAATATCAGCTGTTCCATACAAAAGGTCGACTCAGTACTGCGCCAAATGTATGAAACAGCTGATATTTTTTTAGCTCCATTTTTGTCGCCACCTAGTACAAGTTGTTTGTATTGATCAGTATACAGCCTACTTAAAGTTCCGCTATCGACTTAGAGTGCACCCTGTAGTAACTGGGTCGCTTTGGAGGTGTTTTTTTTTATGGGAATCGGTTGGGTAGGTCCTAGGAAGCAAAAAAGGTCCCGTGACTTGGTGCCGGGTAACGTACCGTTTTTTGGGTAATGAGGTTTTGATAAAAAAAAATACATAACTCAAAAACAGTGCGATTCCCGGCATCAAGTTACAGGACTTTTTTTGCTCTCCAGAACCTAACCAATCAGTAACCGGTCAAAAAAAAAAAAAAATTTTATTTGTCAATTCTAAGTTTTCGGCCCATAGCGCCCATAGCGCCCCCAACACTACACCGCAACCAATTTTCTTTCCTATTATCGTCATTTAATATTTTCCGAATAAGGTTTTGTAAACAAAAAAGTAATTTGTAGTGAATTTCTATTTATGCCCGCCGAAATGGGCAAAAATCCATTTCTGCCCGATTTTAACCCTTTCTGCCCGATTAAAATCGTTTGGGCAGAAAAGGCAGAAATTCATCGCCCATCTCTATTAGCCTGTAAAGGAATGGCGTGTCGATGGCGTCCCAGCAGAAGGACAAAACCGGGGTTTCCTCATTTTTCTCCTACAACCAAAAAACGAATACTCTAGAATTAGAATCAGAATATTCTTTGCTGTACCACAAAAACATTAATAGGACCGACAGCATTACTACATCGTAATTGAAGCCGTAAACTGGGAGCCCATTTTGGCACCATTGCATTACAGGCTAAGGCCCCAGTTTGTTGTATGGTTGAGTGTAACGACCGTGTTACACTCAACCATACAATACTGTTGTAACAATGTTTGTAACACGTTGTAGGTACTAGATCGAGAGGCTGCTTGGGAGCTTCTAGGCTGGTGGTTTAGACTCCATTAATCACGAAAATACATATTTATTCCGTTGCGGTTGAAAATTCGATCTTTTTTACTTTGAAAGTGAAAATGTTTGGGTTGAGTTTTTTTTTTTTGTACTAGGCTGGGAGTTTTTAGGCTGCATTTAGACTTAGCTGATCACGAAATCACTATTATTATTGGCCGAGCGTGGTTGAAAGTTCGTTTTTTATAACTAAGAAAGTGTAAATTTTTAGAATCTCAGCCACGTACAGTCGGCCACACGCTAGGATACCCCTTTTTGTTCGATTGGCGCCCTTATGCTGCGCGCGGTAAGAGCAGCCATGTGACCGTGGCCGACCATACAACAAAATAAGACGTTCGGTCACCAGCTCTCCAGAGGTAGACTATTATTTTATTTATAAATACGAGAAAATCTTCTAGTCTTACTGAACATTTAAGGCGCCGCCTACCCAGAAATCCGGACGGGCGGTATCCGGAAAACGCTTTGATATGTTACGGTTAAGTTAAAACATATAATACACTATTTAGTCGAGTGAAATAACATGCTTTTAGCAGAAATGTATTTTACTCAAAAAAGCTCGTAATGTGGACATTAATTCGACAACCTTCTTTGAGCAAAGTCGGACTTGCGGGCTACTTGGATTAGGCGCCAGAAAAGTTGTATGGAATTTCATTAATGTCTTGTGTTTTGCGGCCAGAAAAACATTAATGTCGAGTTTTGTTTCATAAATAGAACTCAAACATCAGGTGCAAAAAGTATTTATTTAGAATTAGGCTGTATGGGTACTGGCAGTCGACACATTGCACAGAAAAAAAAAGCGCGGCCATATTGTTTTCGACTTTTCGCGCGTTGTTCGAAGTGATTTTTTTCTGTGTTTTTGTTGAAAAAGTGAACTCTCAAAGCGACGAATCCTCGGATTTAATGTGTTTAACACCGCCGGACATTCAAAATCAAGCGAAATTAGTAATTGGAAATTTATTGCCACCGAAGTCAAAAGAAAAATACAAGCAAGCTTACCAACAAAAAGTTTGCGGAATGGAAAATCGACAAAAAGTACTTAATCTACGACAAATGGTAAGCTAATTAAATTACTATGTTAATTACTATTCTAATTAATATTTTAATTACTCGCATTGTTTGAGTAAAGCACTATACAAGCCTTGGTCTGCAATGAGTGCGCTTCTGGCCACGCTATGATTGCCTCGAGCTTAGCTTAGCTACGCTCTCGGCCCTCAAGTTTGGTCATCATTGCAGCCCTTGCTGGCCGCGCTATAAAGGCCTCGACCTTCGGTCTCGGCCTTCATTTCAGCTTGTCCATCAAGGGCTGCAATGCTGACCGCACTGTGAGGGCCTTGAGCTGCGCTACGCTGCGCTCTGTCGGCCATCAAAAGCGTGCCAGAAACGCACTCATTACAGATCGCGGCAGTAATGTACTATAACTTATTACAGTAGGTACACACAGCCCAGTGAAATATCCTGTTTTTCGCAGAATTGCGCTGACCATATTACAGAACTATGTGAAAAGGTTACCTTAGTAGAAAAGTTCACTACTATAACACTTAGCGAATGATATTCCTACTACAAAATTAAATTAAAAAATTAAGGGTGGCATTTATAGTATTCGACTCAAGATCAAGTAGGTGAGGTGATCTCAGAAAAGTCAAATGCTAATGTCAAGCCCTGGCTAATGTCAATGTCAATCTCAAGATAGTGTACTTGAGATCGAGCTCAAGTAGGTGAGCTCGGACGACTATTATTACCACCCTTAATGTACGTAACATTGAAAATAAAGAAAGGGAAAATAAAGAAAGCCACTCACGTGGCATGTTATTTATCAACGTTTTCAAAAACCCCTTTGTAAAACAAACCTTAGCCTAATTTCGTGAAACAAACACTCGTATCCCACACGGACCCACCAAAAGCCTTTATAATATTAACGACTTCTGGAGCATATCGTTTAATAAACTATGACAATAACTTAAAACCTCCACCCATAAGTGTTGGGTGGGCCCGAAACTTCACAGTAAATATGGTCAGGGCCAACCTCTGGCTTAGCCGAAATTATTGTTGCCCTAGTGGCACATTGGAGAAATTTAATGTGAAAATTGATACAGTTGGTACGGTCAACCACAGTCACAGATACCCCATGGCAGCTCTTACCGCGCGCGGCATAAGGGCGCCAATCGAACAAAAAGGGGTATCCTAGCCTGTGGCCGACTGTACATACGTAGGCCCTACATCTAGGACAGTCGATTTATAGAGCGTCCAGTGGCATCTTCACTCACCCTAGAAGGTAAAGTGACCACTCAGACGCTTTAGTACCATGTTTATCATTAGGTACTAAACTAATTAGAATATAATAGAACTACATATTTTAATAAAACACCACAACATACACATAAAATAGTAAATATTATAACGATAAGTTGGTACCTTCATACAAGCATTTCTTCTTGAAGTGCCTCTCCATCACTACCTAGAGGTTGGCAGTTAGCTCCCTGCACCGATCTCTGTTCATGGCTGAACTGAATAACTGTTCCATGGTTTTGATGCCGGTCCATTCCTCGATATTATACAGCAACTTAATTTTCCTTCCTCCTGGCCTTTTTTTCATTCTATTTTCCCCATCATAATGGTGTGTTAGCAGCTGGTATCGTTTTTGTCTTAAAATGTGGCCTAAGAAGGCAACCTTTCGCTGCTTGATGGTTCAACTTTTTTGTCCACACGTGTAAGAACTTCGACATTAGTGATTTTGTCCGGAGCATATTTTATGTCGATAGCACCACATTCCAAATGCTTCGAGTCTCTTTCTGAGGTCCTCTTTTATAAAGTAATGGACAGCACTTTATTACTTTCACTGCCAAAGCTCCAGTGTGCCCCAAACTTTACAACGCAGTGGGCCAAAACTATCAGGGGCTTATGCCCGTTTTCACCAACCACCCCTAATTTTAAAAGACCTTTTAACGAAAATTATCTACGCCTCTGTAAGTCTTGGGGTCATGGATGAAGGACCATACGAATTCCACTCACAAGCGTTATGAGTTGAGTGTGTATGATCCTTCATCCATGCCCCATAGAAATGCAGAGGTGCAAATAACTTTCGTTAAAAGGCCTTTTAAAATTAGGGGTCGTTGGTGAAAACGGGCATTAGAGCCGCTAAATACCTAAACCTACAGCCGCCCTTTCCGAACAAATGTACGGAAATTATCCCGAACCGAACGAATGGTAAGATGACAGAAGAACGAATGCAGCTACGGAATACGAAGACCGAGCCCTCGCCCACGGCGACTTTTTGTGGCGATGCAGTAGCGATGCCGTCGCGCATTCGTATCGATACAGTCGCGAACGCGATGCGGTTACTAGCTGTGTGCCCTCGCCCACTTTAACCACGATTCAGTCATGCAAACGCGATACCGTCGCGCTTCTATCGCTATGCAAACGCGATTTGCGCGCCACCCTTCCTCCAGTCTCTCTCCGATGTCGTCCGACTCGGTCGCGCGTTTTGCATCGATACAGTCGAGATGCTATTGCGCGTTGGCATCGTTTCTGTAGCGCGTTGCAAATGAGACTAAAGCGCGTTGGTAGCGATGCTGTTGCGCGTTAGTAGCGATGCTGTTGCGCGTTAACGAAACTCCCCACCGCATCGCTACAAACAAAACCTAATACCTAGTTGTTTTGGCCAGGCACCTACTTGCATTCAAAAGGAGTCGAATCAGATTAGACCCTTTTGGAATGTAAGTACATGAATGTGCATACCGCAAATCATACAAAGTTAAAATTACTTACGCCACAAACAACTTTAACAATATGGCCCTTTTCTCTCGTTGACAAAAACATCACTTTTTTTGTGGAAAATTGTCAATTTTTTATAGCGGAAATCTACACTCACTCGTGGTTCGTACTTTTGTTATTGTTGTTTGTTCCAAACCGAATGTGCCCGTTTGCCCGTCCAAATCCGGGATTATTAACGGCGAATTATTTAATCCTTGCCGGATACGGTTAGGTATGTAAGAGTTTTGACTTACTTTATAAGTACTGGTTTAATTTTAGATTTGCTGGTCTCTTGGATTAAGGTTTTTAAGGGCGATTCTTTAAAGTTTATTGTGGGTATCGTTCATTTATTTACGTGTCTTTTTTGTTGTTATGTTGTATGTAGGTATAATGAAACAAAATTTGTGTTTCTAGGAACTGGCCAGTTCTCACAAAAAATATCCGACCGGATCACCACGCCACGTTTTGCTAAAAAAAGAAAACGACATGTTTTATTTATGACTTCCTCGATTTTAATTCATTTCACAATAAATTATTTTGATTTAGTTAAGTACAAAATCCTGGCGATCTTCAAGGAAAAATATCGATGCCGCCTTTTGTCCCAAAAAACAAAACATGATTTCCTTTAAAAAGAGCTCAATGTTTTTTTCATGCAGACCAGGTTTTATTGAGAACGTGTTTTTTTTTCTCGCACTTCAAATACATTAATAGTTGCATTTTTGTCATGGAAATAATAAAGTTCTGACAGGATTTTTTCCACCATGAAGTCCAAGAAAATATTGGACCCAAGATTCACCAACACCCTTCGCGCCAACCAACGCGTTGGCCCCAACCTTTTCAGCCCACATTAGCATAGCAGTCAAAGTTTTAAACTCCTATAGGGCACTGGAGGGAAAAATTCATTAAGTTAATCACCTGCCTGTCACGTGATTTAAAAGGCCCGTGACAGAGAGGGCGTGAGTGTAGACTATGTTACGGTGCAAGGGGGAAGTGTTGCGGTGTTGCAAACTGCCTAGTATAGTGGAAAAATATGCGAGGTCAAAAGTAATTGGGAGAGGATGACGTTGCTGTGCAATTAGGGAAATTATAATTTAGAAAGTATGATGTGTGTGATAATCTAGATTATTTGAATAAATTTTTATTTTGCTTCAAGAAGTTTGAAAAAGGACATTTGAGATTAATTTTCACTTGATCTTACATAATATAACTTCTAATTAGGAATAAAAGGTTTTATTTGTACGTTCTAATTTGTTTTCTCACATTACATTAAAGTAGGTCTCAAAGTAACCCACTTTCAAGAAAAACGTATTATACCCATTTTTTTTTATTTTCTTTCAACAAGACTTAACAATGATAAACAGACTGACCCCGGACTCAACTCCACGGATTCGGCTTAAATAATCATCAAAATTAATTTTTCCACCAATTTCTCACACCATTACGGCCTTTATAAAGGCACAAAATAATACCACAGAAGAAAAACTTGTAGCTTAAGTTGACTGATATTATCCTGCCCTTTAATTGTTTTATTGGCATTTTATGATTGGTATATTTACGGTGCTTATCTTTAAAGAATACAGGGGCTGTTCTTATTTATCAGAATTACAGATGCATACACCTTTATTACTTGTTAAAATTGAGTATTTCTTTCTCGTACGATGCGTCTTCAGTTGTTCTTGTTATATTGTAAAAAAAAAACTAATGTAGAGTCTCCTCCTGCCATACTAGCCCGACTGGGTTGCACTTGTCACGTAGCTGATAAGGCCTAACTCACTAAAGTCTAACCATTCATTCAATTGAGTAAACTGACGGACACTAATGTCAGTTTGTAAAACATTGCTGCCAATTTTTTTTAGAAAGTGACATTAGTTTGTCAGTTTACTCCAGTAAAAGAATTATTAGACTTTAGTTAAGCACGTGTGTGTGTGTGTGTTTGTGTGTGTGTGTGTTTCCATGTGTGTGTGTGTCTGCAATACCAAGTTAAACCGTTGGTCGTAGCTATTCGGTGGCAGCGGCGCTGTCATTAATGCGCCCAACTGGCCATTCCGGCAAATGGCTTAATTATACAAAAAGCCTGCAGCATTATATTTTCATGGCGTGCTATAATTAGCGAAGGTATACTTTTTCAGTGACTGTGAACATTTTCAGCTTTTTTGCCTTTGTTTCACTGAATATAACTTGAATGAATATAACCTACACATAATATAGTTTATTTTGTAGAGCAGAGAGCTCTATCAGAATTAACAAAAACAATTTTTGTTTCTTCCTTTAGCCTACACGAAATAAAGGAAATGTTCCGCTTTTGGCACCAATTAATAATATTTAAAAAACTATTATATTTAAGTAGGTACTTTTTTGGTCACTGAAAAGTACAAAATTCCAGTGACAAAAAATTCGACTTAGAAGCACTTCGGGCTTTTAATACAGCACCACAGATTTCCCCCAAATTACAAAAAATGCGAGTTTCAGTTTGGAGAGACCACTTAAAGACAAAATAATATATTGTACGGTGGGTCACAGTCACAGATACCCCATGGCAGCTCTTACCGCGCGCGGCATAAGGGCGCCAATCGAACAAAGAGGGGTATCCTAGCGTGTGGCCGACTGTACCTTATGAGTACTTTGTTGTTGTTTAGCGGAACCAATCCCATTAGTACGTTTTTAAATAATCTATGGAATTGAACTATTTTTACAATAAAAAAAGGGCACTGCATGATACTTTTGTGTATTACTTTTGTTAACTTTTATTTTATTTTATGGGAGTTTTACAAAGTATTAATCATTCAATAAAAAGTAACTTTATAACTGCAAAAAAAAGGCTAACAATAAAATAGATTTTTTGTAAGTTTAGTATAGAAACCCTTTTTAAATCTCAAAATAAATGCTCATTATTTAAAAAAATGTATAACCCATTAGAAGCCGTCTAATATTTAATAAACTAAAACAACCGGTGACGGTTCAGTTTTCTTTAAAGTTTTAATATAAAATGTTCAGTAATTAATAAATCGGGCAGCTGTAGATAAGACGACTCTTTGAAGTAATTAATAAGAGACGAAACTGGTTTTCTGTTTATCCTTTGCGCGAAATATTTTATTAGTCGGGCGGGCGATGCGATGGCACATTAGAAATAGAGATACTCGTAGAAGAACCATTTCTACCGATACGATGTACCTACTACGATGCATTGATTGTAGATATTATTATAAACGTAAGAGATTCGTAAGTAAAAAAGTGTTGTTTTATTTTTTGACGTGTTATTTAATTATTGTAGTTTTCGTTAAGTTTTTGTTATTTTTTTAAGTTTGTATTATTTATTGCGTTTCAATACTTCTGATGCAATTTTCATCAATATTGTTGTTTATCTACAAACCCAATGTAAAAAAATTACATAAACAATAAAGAAAGCATCATAAAACAAATATTTTCTCACCAAAAATGTAAGAAAGTTTTGAACCGAGCTATGAACCGAAATCGTATTTTCGTGACCTCTTTTTCCGACCTTACCATAGGTACACACGACTGCACGACGACCCTTACACGCTAGCACTCTACTCGGTTACGTTACGGGCGACTTTACAACAGAAGTGTACACTCTGACGTGCTGTGGTGTGTACTAGCCGCCATTTTCATCGTTTCTTTATTTAAATCTCTTATCCCGCGCGGCATAACGGCGCTAATCGAACAAAAAAAGGTATCCTAGCGTGTGGCTGACTGTACTTCAGTCAGAAATGGATTGAGTAGACGTTCTGTGTCATAATTTGTTAGTGCGGTTCTTTCCATAAAGTTTGTAACCAAAAAACAGTGTAGAGTAATAAATAAAGTAGAGTAGTAATTAACGGATAATATTTCTTTTGTAAAATAGTAGCGCAATAAATGAGAAGCGTTAGTAATTAACATTTTACTCCAGTAATTATTGAAATGAAATCAATGCTTCAATTAGGGTTGTTCTAAATCTTAATTACTCAAACTAAAGGTGCGTCATTGCGAATTCATTAATATTTATACAAGCTTTCCTCCGCGGCTTCGTCCCTGTGAATATCTGTCATACAAACTCACCAACCCTGTTGAATAATAAGTGATTTTCATTTCATAAGGGTTGATTTCCTAGATTTGGTTTGAGCTCTCTGATATGCCTTAAATTTTTTTCTGCTTATAATGTGACATTCACGGCGTTTGTTTTTATTATTGTAGATTTCTAGTGGCACCTTTCAACAGATGAGTAAGTAAGTAAGATGTAGCCTGTATTGTACATGTCCCACTAGCTGCGCAAAGGCCTTCTCTCAGAGAGAGAGTTCGAGCTTAATCACCACGCGTGCTCAATTTGGGTTGGCGATTTTTGCGTTCAGGGTATAATGCCTCATACGCTCAGGTTTCCTCACGATATTTTCCTTCACCGTCAGCGAGTGGTATTGCTACTACAAATGAGTAGTGTTTTTTATTGTTAAAGAACACAAAAGTCTACTTAACAAACTATTTTAAACTTTAAATAGGTCCGAAGAATTAGAAAATCTCATAAACAGCTGAACCGATTTTGATAAAATACATCTATGAAAACTCGCCAGAAAACTGCTTTCAAATTAAAAACCCGCATCCAAGTCGGTTCACCCGTTTAAGAGCTACTACGGTGCCACAGACAAAGCATTTCCCTCCTTAGCTTTCGCTGGCAGGTAAGAACAGACAACGAACAAATTCACTATTATTAGTCCATACAATTATCCCATAACCTTGTTTCTAGCTAATGCCCACCCATTTTCCTAAGTAAGTGGGTTAGGTCTGAGCACTGATCGATATCTAATTAATGCGAGTAAGGGTTAAAGCGTCGGTGCTACTGAAAACGCCCACTTTGTATATTTATGGCCGATAAAATAAGGTTGGGAAACGTCTTGTCGATAGAAAGTAGTTTTTGTTTGAACTCTAACTAACTGTCGTGAAGGAAAACATCGTGAGTAAACCCGGGGCTTATTTAGCTCCACACGTACTGACTTGTCTTTCCTGTGGGCTAGTCCGACTAAGCTGTCAGGATGGTAGAGGTGCTGGGCAATCCTACTCCACCTAAAAAAAAACCTATGCACTGCAGCGCCGACTTTTTTTGTATTTAACTTTTTAATTTTTTTTTTCTTTATTGGAGTCTTAGATAACTACTCTGTTACCAAAAAATAATGGTCAGCTTTAAACCTGTAAAAGACACCGCAATTTAGATCCAAAGTTCAAAAATGCCGTTTTAGAGAAAACATCATCGAATAAGTTAGTATGGGGAGAAAAAATAGTAGGAGTCTGAAGGATTTTTTATTGATTTCAAAAACTTTCCTACAACCTGAACCTTCAGAATAGCACAAAATATCTGTCACTTTATGGGCATTTAATTCGAGTAATAAGCGATCAAATGTAATTTAGATCTTTTTTCTTTTATTTTTGTTTTTATGACAAAAAACACTGCAGAAAGGCTTTATGTCGTCTGTCAGTATGATCTGCATTGGAAATTCACGAAAAAGTAATAAAAAAAGTCGATAATTTTTATGGATTTTTTTTTCTCTAATTATTATTTTTTGTAACATTTTGTCAATGAATTCAGTAAAAAAATAACTTAAAATGAAAATAATGAAAAAAAAAACAGTTGATTTTAAAAACAAAAATGGAGATTTTTTTTTCATTCAGGTCGTACTGACAGATGATTTTAAACTTGTCTGCAATGTTTTTTGGTATAAAACAACAAAAATAAAAGAAAACCGATCAAAATTACATTTCTCCTAATTCCGGTTTTTCAACTTTGACCGCTTAGTACTCGAATAAAAAGCCCATAAAGTGACAGATTTTTTGTGCTATTCAAAAGGTTCAAGATGAAGGAAAGTTTTTGAAATCAATTAAAAATCCTTCAGACTTTTTTTCTACTTTTTTTTTTCCCCATACTAACTTATTCGATGATGCTCTCTAAAACGGCATTTTTGAACTTTGGATCTAAATTGCAGTGTCTTTTACAAGTTTAAAGTTGTTCATTATTATTTTGGTGATAGACTAGTTATCTAAGACCCCAATAAAGAAAAAAAATATTTAAAAAAATTTATACAAAAAAAAAGTTAAAAAATAAAAACCAATGCTACGTTATTCTTCCCAAAAAACCGTAAAAAGCCTCATAACTTCTAAACGTCAAAAAATCGCTGAACATACATGGGGGTGATTCGGGTACCCCTAAGGGTGCATATTAATTTCTGGACTTCCGCTTGACACTATTTTTTGGGACACCCTGTATAAATCAGCTCATTGCGTAGATGCAAAGGCCTTAGTACAATTGTGGAAAGCTTACAGTATACTTACATTATCTAGTGGTTCGCCCCGAACTGTCAACTCGCGATGTGTAACTTTTTGCTAAGACCATTCGCGCAGGCGCGCGCTCTTTGGATATTAACTCCATATCTCGGCAACCTCTCGACCGATTTGGTACATGTTAAATTTAAAAATTATTTTAATTCAATTTACTCGCCCACTAAATTTCATGACGATCCGACTAAATTCAACCAAATTCAATTTGGCAACTGTCATTCCGTGGACTCGGTTTTTAAATTAGAGTTTATGTCTATCGTTTTCCCCATCCCTAGAATGAACTGCACCAAAGTGCAATAGATTCAGCCAAGGCATTTACGTCAGAAAGGCTTCCAAAGTATACGGAATGACCTCCACTGTACCTACACTAGTATATGCGCATAGTGTTCACGGTAGATTAGCTTTCTATTTTTACCGACTTCAAAAAAGGGGGGGTAGTCAATTCGATGCGTATTTAGTTTTTTTTTAATGTTTGTTACCTCAGAACTTTTTTCTACGTGTATCGATTTTGATCACTCTGTGTGACAATCCTCCGATTTCGGAATTGGGAATTTCACTAAACAAATACTTAAGTATCGTTCTGTCTCTGCAGATGTCACATAAAAGAACGTGACAGAACGATACTTATGTTTTAAGGCTCCCCCACACGGGCGCGTTTTATCGGTCGATAATATCTCATGCGTTATTACGATATCTGTTATTAGTACATTTTGTATTAGGAACGTTGCGGCGTTATAACCGCAGCAGCACAAGCAGCAGTGTGTAACTCCATGGCTATCCTAATACAAAATGTACCAAAAACAGATATCGCAATAACGCATCGACCGATAAAAACGCGCCTGTGTGGCCTTAGTGCATTTCTCAATTATTCAGAAACCGGCCCTCACTCTTTCGCGTTGTGGGTAATATACCTCAATCTCTCAGATTTCTTCACGATGTTTTCCTTCACTGCAAGGGAGTTAGTGAGCTGGTGTAGGTAAGTATGCAACTTATGTATAAAAAAAATCATGAATTTCAGCTGAACATTTCGCATAAAGATCTCTTATTAGAATCGGCAACCATAGGTACACTAGTCATTCGACTTGGAATGAAGTTCGTATGAACCGCATTTATTTTGGCGTTATTGTTAAGGTCAGAATACACCTGAGACACCACAATTATTAACTTGTCAATACAGGGTTCTTTTGATGGTCATCATCATCATTATTTTCAGCTCACATTTTGCCCACTTCTGGATATAGGTATTTTCCCGGTCTCTAGCTGCACGCATCCACGGACCCTCTGACGCCTTAGAGGTGTCGTCTTACCACCGGGCTGCTGTTCTGCCTACCGACCGTCGTCCCGTTCTTGGCCACCACTCCGTCATTAAGGGTAGACGATAGCAACGTGGCTGGAAATTCAATTTTTTACAGTTTTTTACATTTTGTAGCTAAACTGAGCTATTTTTGTTCAGTGATTTTTTGTTCGCGGCAATAACATAGTATTCTTTTCATTATTGTAAACAAAAGAACAACAATAATTCAGCCGATTATGTGTTCTGGTCTACGACAAGTTTTTTGGGCAGTGCTACTGCTTCGTAGTGAAAATTTTGTATTTCCCGCCACGTCGCTATCTTTCCACCTTAAACTCAAAAAATCAAACGACTTTTACAATGGGAAAGATAGCGACGAAACTCAAAAAATCAAACGACTTTTACAATGGGGCCAAGTGTCAAATTCTTGAAGAAAATATCAGACGAAAGGAACAGAAAAATAATCAGACGTTTAATTTTTCTTGAATTTCTTGATTTTCTGAATTGAATAATTTTCTTTTCATAAAAGTGAGTAATGAGAGATATCATAGTTGTTTATGGTAACTCAGTAGGTACCTAGAGCTTGGTCTCGTGAAAATACGGAACTTGGTTCGGTTCTCAGTAGAGACATTAAAGCATGGTATGTTACATGATCCACATCGCGAGTGATAGAGCGCAATGGAGAACTCTACCACTCTCCGCCTCCTTCAATGATGGTCACGATCCTCAGCATTGAGGGAACGACTGAATGGATAGATGTTACATGATGACGTAAAACAACCTCAAGGGACGGTCCCAGCTCAGTGTATCCTCATCTTTACACCAAGTGGAATCCCATTTTTAAATTCAAATTGGATTTCATTTTACAACGCCATCTATCGGCCGGGTTTTTATGGCGTCGGTAATTCGCAAAGGTATTTTTCCAGGTTATATTTGCCTCGGAACTTTCCCGGGGAGTGGGGACTAGTAAAAGCGGTTATGGGTTTTAAATTTCGAACGCGATCACTGAGTTTTATTGGACGATGCGCGATTTGTGCGCCGTTTCGCCTCCTAGCTTTCCTACTGTTTTGTTTTATATTCTTTTGTTTCAGTGAAATTGTGTCCTAAATTCGGAGCCCTAAATGCATACGTATCTTCTGCGCAGACTGGACCATTTGGAACTGGCCTGGCTACGTTTGCCATTTATTGGTCCAAATAGGAAAGTCGTAACGCTTTGGATTCCAAAACTAAAATAAAATTAAAAGAAATAATTCCGCATGAGGAGTGGAGGAAAAAGGGGGAGGCGTTTGCCCAGCAGAGGGACACCCTAGCTAGAGGATACATAAAAAAATCCACATAATGGACTTCTGCCACCGCGGCAGACCAAGGCAAAGATGGCGGGACAATCTCGTAACCTTTTTGCCGGGGCAACAAGAGGTATCCCAGGATACGAATTAGTGGAAATTAAAATAATATAGCTAAAAACATGAAAGTCTTCCATAATCTGTATTCATCGTACACAAGAAATACCGAAAACAGAACAAGTTCATTCTGATATAAATTTTCACATATGCAGGGTTTTCCACAACGCACGTCTTCTATCAAAGCAACAACAAAGTAGACTAGTCAACCATCGTCAAATGAAAAAAACCGGCCAAGTGCGAGTCGGACTCGCGCAGGAAGGGTTCCTTACCATTATCTATGAAACGGCAAAAAAACACGTTTGTAGTATGGGAGCCCCCTTAAATATTTATTTTCTTTAGTTTTTTAGTTTTGTTGTTATAACGGCAACAGAAATACCTAAATAATTGTGACAACTGTCTAACTATCACGGTTCATGAGATACAGCCTGGTGACAGACGGACAGTCGGACAGTGGAGCCTTTGTAATAGGGTCCCGTTTGGCACTCTTCGGTTACGGAACCCTAAAAACATCTCAAGAACAAGAATATTACATTCAATATGCGTTAGATATTTGTCTTTCTAGCCACCTGCCTCTTTCACCACTGCTAAATACCTACTTAGTCCAGTAACGATGCATGAAAAATCGGTTCCACACAAGAGCATAAAGCCTCTAATACCGCCTCTAAATGGTGACCTACAGTTTCTACCAAAGGTTAAGGATACAGAGGTCTCCAGAAGCTAATCGATTAGCGATCGCTTTAGTATCTTCGGCTCCCGGAAATTATCCAGACATGACTCAGGTAACTGTGCTCTTGGAGCTTAAGGCTGGCTCCAGATCTGCGATACTGTGATGCGACTGGGAAGTTTAGGTTCTTCTCCCTCGTTTATCCAGGGCAATTTTTAAATAGCATTATTCCTCAGACACCCCAACTTCTAAATGTGATTTCCAACAAGTTTTGTTTTACGACTTAAGTGATTTTTATTTTTTTGCGTTGTGTAACAAATAGGAATAGGAGAAGCTGAAAAGCTGGTAGTGACTAGTGATAGATATGCAATGCGCGCGCATCTGCGCGAATGGTGTTTGCTTGCTTTTGCAAACATCACCTCGCCAGTTCACAGTTCGGAGCAAAGTGTTATTCGCGGTAAGAGCTAACCATGTGGTAGCCTTGGGTGTCAACCATACAGGCCGAAGTTATTAAGTGCTCTTGACACAGCGCAGTTACTAACATAATCTACGGTAATCAGTAAAGCCGGATTTTAAACAAATAGGAGGATCGAGTGATCATGCTTCCCACTATGAAGGGAAATTTTCCGCCAAGCGGATTTTATGCTTGGGGCCCGGCCTGGTCCAACCGACCATGGTTGGAAGTTGTATTAGTACTTGGCCACGAGAAATATTTAGCTTGCGCGATGCAGGATTTTTAGAGAGTAGAGTAGTTGCCTAACTGTATGAATGCCTAACAGTTTCCTGTACGACCGAAAGGGGTCGCTAGAAACCCAAACTCAAATTGCAAATGCAAATCGCAAGTGTACCGAAACCCTACGCGGCACCTAACGCAACTTAACACTTCGCCATAACTTGGGCATCTCGGGGCGTGCTTTTGACTGCAACTGCTTTCGAGCGTTGTTACAGCGCACTGACAACGTTCTACAACGTTCTAAGCGTAGTTGCCTACGTTGGAAACTTTGCGCTTTGCTTTATAGGTGCTTGGACTTCGGGAGAGGTGAATTGTTTGGGGATTGCTTGTGGCGGGCTCGGAAGATCCAACGCACGCTTCTACATAGTGATGGACCGACTCATAGAGCTTCTATTAAGTTCCATCTCTTCTTTATTCATAAGACTTCAGGCCTAGGCCTAAGGCCTAGATTCCAGATCCAAGAACCTACGAATAAATCCTGCACCAGTCAAAAGTGGCAGTTTTAATGGGGCACGGGGCTCGCTCGATATTATTATGTTTTATTGGTACAGTTTCAAGATGGGTGATTTTAATGTTTGTACGTCCGAAATAACTAACTTTAAGAGCTTGGTATACCTCATGACCTTACTCGACAGTGGCGCCAACTAGTTAGCACTAAAACCCTCATACCCTCATTCCACTGTTGAGCCTCGATGACGGCCATAATCGCAGTAGAAAGGGATCGTGATAGATATTGAGGTTAGATAATTAGACTCTAGCATGGCGACTGGCCTCTCTCCGTGTAGCATAATAAAATTATCCACATACCTGTGACTCCTGTGGTTCATTGTGCTAAACGTGCTGAAAGGTTATAGAACCTTTTCCTATGCCAAAGAAAAACTTAATAAGAACGTTTTCACAAGAAACTTGCTCTAACAAACAACCTCGAACTAGGGACAATAGAAAAGGATGCTGTGAGGGCAAAGATCAGATAGGTTGGTGGTGGTAAGCTATGTCTATTTTGGGCTTGACTCTGGGAGCCTCGAATCCGCTACTTCTTGTTGAAATTTTTTAAATACGTTGAACGATAGCTACTGTATTTACGCCAAGTTTGACAGTTGCATCTGGCACAGGATCGTGAGAGGTGGCGTGAGCATGAAGAGGCCTTTACTCAGCAGTGGGTGTTATCAGGCTGATAATGATGATGATGATGAATTGACAAGATTGACACCAACTAACCTTCCATTTGACCAATGACTGACTGATGACTGGATGATTGACTTGTTTCAGAAATAAAGCTATTTCTAAATTACCCTGTGTTGTCATGCAATGTAAGCTGAATTCACCCATGATACATAATAGGGTAGATAATCGTATGAGGTAGTGGCCACCCCTGGTGTACGAGTTTTTAGGCCGCTAGATAGATGGATAGATAGAGTTGTACAACAAAGTGCAAAACTCTGTCCTATCTACATAATTCCACCCCTTACACTCTTTGCCCCGAAACGAGGAAGAACTTGCTCCACTTCACACCTCGTGTCACGAGAAATCGTGTGCACTCCCATACAAAACGCTACAAAATACCTAAACCTCCCCCTTTGGACTCTATTGTGTAAGCTTTAGGGGTGAAACTACACTGACAGCGGTGCAAGCTTCTCTTTGCAACCCGGGGTGGAAAGTTAAAAACAGACATTTGCAAGTTTTACTGTTCGCGTCTTTGTTCTTTGATACGCTAAATAAAGTTTACGTTCTTTGAGGCGGTTGGCCTTAAGTGTTGGGGAAGTGATCCTTTTTTGAGGAGTGTTTTCACAGGTTATTAGGTGAGTACTTGAGTAGCAGCCCAAGGCAATATTGGCGGAGTCTAAAATAGTACCTATAGTGGAATTTCACACTGTAAAGGTCAGAGGTAGGTACCCCACAAAAGAGCTTTAAAAAAGTCAATACGGATAGATCAGTATGGAAGAGTAATTTTAGTGAACCTTAAGGTATTAAGGTACACAAACGCCGTGAGTGAAAAAAAAATTTTTTTTTGCTAAAAACGAGGCGTCAAATGAGCTATTTAACCATTTTTAAGGCCTAAGGCCTAGATTCTAGATCCTAGAACCTACGGTTGGCACCCTTCGGGTAGGTACGGAACCCTAAAAGAACCTTAGGTAGGTACCCAATTTAAAGGAATTTTCGAGTGAAATCGCGCGCCTTCGCCAGCTTATAACAAAAATAATGCCGTACTATCAAAATTCTGAGAGGCAGACCCCTGAGTCATTTAAATAGGCTGATTCAATTATTCCAGCGGCCATTCAATTAAGAAACACAATTCTGCTAAACGCCACTATCTGCTCTAAGACCTTTTACATGAGACGACACGACGAAAAACTTAGGTCTTTGTGTGCAGCGTCCAGTGGCATCTCCACTCACCCTAGATGAGTGAAGCACCAACACAAACGCTGCAATGCCTGCTCTCTTTTAGAAACTTTAGGTTCTGCTAAACGCCACCACTTACCTATAGCTAAGGGCTGCCTGTAAAACTTTAACGAGACGATACAATTACAATGGTAGGTAGAGGTAGGTAATAGTATGAGGTAGTGGCCACCCCTGGTGTCAGAGTTTTTAGGCCGCCCAAAGGGCATCTGACAATACAGTAATGATATTACGGCCGAAAAGTAAGCTTGGGCCATAGAAAGATTCCACCATTATTCGCTTTTGTTTTTAGTAATAAAATATCTTGTCTAATCGTGGTCGTGTCGTCCAATGAAAAGCCACCAATCGTTGAAGAAGGCTGACCTACATTCTGTTGTAGAATCGGCCCATCAGAAATTGTGCCCACGTAAGGAGGTAAAATGTAACGATTTTTAGGATATGAACCCAGTAGAGTACGATTGTGAACCCTTCGCAAATAATTATTAAGCAGTAGGTACGAAACTAAACAAAAAAAAACACCCCATATCTCGGCAAAACGTTTACTCATGTTCGAAATAAAAAAATTGTTTACTTTTATTTACCCGCCTACCAAATTTCATCACGATCCAACCAAATTTCCTCAAATTATCCTCGAACAAACATTCATTCATTCATACATACATACAAACATAAAAACAGAGAAACACACAAACGCAGGATTGTTCCAGTAGACTCGGAAAACTTCGCTCGCTCGTTCGATAAATCTTTAAAATGCACCAGCTTTAGAAAAACAAATAGTGGAATGTCGGGTGGAAAGTTAAAAAAAAACACGTTTTTGTCCCTGTTGGTCCCCCGCCAATTCCGGCACTCGACTTGCACCAATTTCGGGAGATCCCTCCATTTATCCGTCTCGCGATTTGAATAAGAACAAATTTGAAATTTAAATCGGTTCGTTTCGACGAAATTGATGGTTGGCTGCGGACGCTACTCGGGCCTTCGTGGGGTGCGACCGGTTATGGTGAACTTCATGATCTGGGTCAATTTCATTAGAGAAATTATTACCTTATTTTGGTGGCACTTTTCATTTGTGGGTTTTCGGAGAAAATTATGTTCTTACAGCAGTACGTGTTGATTGCTACACTACATAACTTATCACAGTAAGAACATCAACTTAAGTAAAAACCATAAAAAATGTTCCACCAAAATTAGGTAATAAATTCTCCGATATAATTGACCCATCTATCTAGTTAAAAAAAGCCTTCATTGCGCTACCGATTATATGGAAATATTTAATCGTGAGCATGAAGAGGCTTTTACTCAGCAGTAGTTGCTAACAGGCTGATGATGATGAGATAATTTTGCCGCCCTCCGTGTCCACTTATGTTAGTTTTTTGCGGATGGAACTGAAGAGCCGCAGCTTTACACCTAAAGAGCCGCATGCGGCTCGCGAGCCGCAGGTTGCCGACCCCTGCCCTAGGGGGTCGCCAAGCTCCCTTAGGAGGATGCTTCTTTAGGATATTGCGAAGCTTCTTCAGGACGCTTTTTGGGTGCCGAATCAAATCACTTTCACGGAAGTGACCCCAAGTTGTAGTTAAGATTTCAGTCTAAGTGGAATCTAAGATCGGAATATTTTTCGCGGTATTAAAATATCTCGTCTCGTTTTACAAATGGTGGTTATTTTAACTAAATGTTGCTTTAGGGATATCCCGAGCCCATTGTTCTACCATATAGGCTACCACTGTTAGTACAAAACACTAAGGCCTCTGCATCTACGTAATAAGATGATTTATACAGCGTCCGACACCTTCACTCACACTAGATGGGTGACGAGACCACTCGGCGCTGCAGTGCCTGCGACATTGTCGTAGATGGAGTAGGCTTGCCCAGCACCTATACCATCCAGACAGCTTAGTCGACCTAGCCCACAGGAAAGACAAGTCAATACATTTGGAGCTAATCCGCGGGTGTCCTTACGATGTTTTCCTTCACCGTTAGCAAGTGGTTTTGATACTTCAAATGTAGTTACGTTACTTCGAAATGAAACAAAGTCATAGGTAGATGCCTACGCCGGGAAACGAACCTGTACCGTAATTACGGTCGGCCACAGTCTAGGATACCCCATGGTAGCTCTTACCCTGTTACCCCCGCGGCATAAGGGCGCCAATCGAACAAAAAGGGGTCTCCTAGCGTGTGGCCGACTGTACAAAGCTCTCGGATAAAGCACGATTTTTCACCAACAACTCCGACATTCTTTAGCTAGTAACAAAGGTTGTGTTTAAATAAACGTGGTTAGAAGTTAGTTCCGCTGTAGTTTAATTAGTTCTCAGGTGGGCGGTGTTCTAGCACATTCTACAGGGTGGTAAGATAGCCTGTGGATCAGAGTGACTCAAACTGTATATTATTATTTTTAAAAAAAACCACGTACGAGTCGGACTCGAGCACGAGGGGTTCCTTACCATTGTCTATAAAAACGACAAAAAAATCACATTTGTTGTATGGGAGCCCCCTTAAATGTTTATTTTTTGTTAGAGCGGTGAAAAATTCAATCACGGTTCATGAGATACAACCTGGTGACAGACGGACAGACAGACGGAGTCTTAGTAATAGGGTCCCGTTTTACCCTTTGGTACGGAACCCTAAAAACGACGTGGAAAATAACAAAGGTTTAACTATTTTTAGGACCTAAGGCCTCGATCCCAGATCATGAGAACCTATGAAAAAAACTTGCAAAAGTCAAAAGTGGCCATTTTTTATTGTGCATGATTTGTTTGTAGGTTCTAGGATCTGCGATCGAGGCTTTAGTGAGATGCTAAAAATAGTTAAAACTAGGTTTCAGACCTTAACGGCCCGTATTGTGCAAAAAAAAGTATCCAATTAAATGATTTAAATATTTTTTTTGCATTTGTGGCGCTACTCATGTGCCTATGCCACCCTCTTAAGTACTTACCTATGCAAGGTAAAAACTTGGGGAGCCACTGGATCAAGAGGCTACAAACTTAGGCGACTAGCTAGTTACTTTGGCACGCGCTCCCGTAGGTACATAAATTTTCAGGGCCTACGCAACTTTATTATTTCTAGAAAGGTAGGTAATAATTTATTAACGGGTACATAATTATTACTGTTTCTGGCTGGATAAGGCTGGTTTTCCATCTAGGTTTGTATTAGTCTTATTTAGAAGGAGTAGGCTGTCCAGCACCTGCCTGGATACCTAATCGGCCTGGAAAGACAATCCCCACTCACTCACTCATTCACTGACTCACTCACTCACTCACTCACACACTGACTCACTCACTCACTTGTGAAGTGAAGCAACAACTCGGACGCTGCGGTGCCGTGTTGCTGTCCTTCACTAACTGTGAAGGAAAACCTCGTGAGGAAACCTCCTCCTGAAAAACCCCGCCCGCACTCTCTTTCTGGGACATGTACAGGCTACATCTTACTTTTTACTTACCTTCAATATCATCATCATCATCAGCCTGCTAACACCCACTGCTGAATAAAGGCCTCTTCATGGCACACCGCCTCTCACGACATACCACTTTCATAGCTTTAATATATCCCAAGTTTATTTTACAGGTTATTGTACGGTCGGCCACAGATAGGTACCCCATGGCAGCTCTTACCGCGCGCGGCATAAGGGCGCCAATAGAACAAAACGGGGTATCCTGGCGTGTGGCTGACTGTACCTACCAAGAAAAATGCAAACAAAGTCGCAGCCAGCCACTCGGGCTCGTGTTAAGAATAAAATAAACAGGGTTGGTACCCTCATCACGACTGAACAAGGGTGCGACGGGCCAAGGATTAACTTTACAACGATTGCGATACAGCCTCGGCTGGCTACTTGTTGAAAATACCTTTATTATAAGCTGAAAAATCGCTCGGGACAGGACTTGAACCCGCAACCTTGGGCAAACCGTGCCGGCGCGGGGAGGCGCTCTAACTGAGCTACTGAACCAAGCCTTCATAAGCAATATCGGGCGCGGTCAGTCTAATCATATGGATGGGTAATAATAATAATAATATTTATTTATTTATTCAGATAATAAAATCCAATAACTTATCTACTAACACAGTTTAAAACAAAATATTATATATCCTTTTTCTTTATCCTTTTTCTTTTATCCACGTGAATGAAGTCGTGAGCACTAGTTATACATTGCTAAGTAGCTTTTCCCCTGACTGACTTCGATGGCGGGGGAAAAATAGAGCTGCAACTGTTAATCTTAGTCAGCGCGGACGAAGTCGCGGGCAAAAGCTAGTTATTATAATATTACTTAGTACCTATAGTAAGAATAGTTTGGACTTCGTAATTCTAATAAAAAGTTTCATGAAAGGGTTGAAACTTTCAGCTATAACCCTCAGCAGACTGTTACTACTGCCACAGAGGAAAAAAAGAACTGCCCCTACTGCCCCGCACCCTCAGCAACAGGGGGTCTAGCGGCTAAGATGAAGCCGTCTTTTTCCTGATAATCGTATGAAACGAGTCGGTTCCGGCTTCGGAAAACATGGCTGAACCACTACAATAACGGAGGAGATGCAACAGTATCCTAAAGACGTTAGTATATTGGACCTCCAGAGCACTGTACAATTTTTTGGTATAGCTGGCCCACAGTATGCTTTGAAAACCGTTATCTTGACTGCACTGCTACATCTAATGTTGTGTGCAGTTGTAATTGCATAGCAGTTTTAGTACTGTAATAATAGCCTATAAGTGCTTAAATGTTATATTCTGTTGTGTGTAACAGCACCTTATTATAAAAATAAAATAAAATAAAATAAAATAATCGCGCAAATCTGCGAGCCAGCATGTTCGCCCTAACCGACAGTGCTCTGCGTTCCCTTTCTATGTCCATCTCATCTCTGATTCTCTGAGTAATGGGTGGTGATTGATGAAGATAGTGCACAACTCTCCTAAGGACTTATTACCATTCGTTTTTCGTACTGTAATTATGACAGTTTTAAGTTTAAGGCTGGAAGATAGCGTGGCGGGAAATTCAAAATTTTCACAGAAGTTTACATTTCGTAGCTAAACTGAGCTATTTTTGTTCAGCGATTTTTCGTTCGCGGCAATAACATAGTATTCTTTTCATTATTGTAATCAACAGAACAACAATAATTCAGACGATTATGTGTTCTGGTCTACGAAAAGTTTTTTGGGCAGTGCCACTGCTTCGTAGACCAGGGCCCTTAGCCTGTAACGCAATGGCGGGTCAATGGCGTCCCGGCAGAAGGACAAAACCGGGCTCTCCTCGTTTTTCTCCTACAACCAGAGAACTAATCCTCTAGAATTAGAATCAAAATATTCTTTGCTGTACTACAAAAACATTAAAAGGACAGACAGCGTTAGCAAATCGTAATTGAAGTCGTCACCTGACAGCCCATTTTGGCACCATTGTGTTACAGGCTAAGGGCCCAGAACACATAATCGGCTGAATTACTGTTGTTCTGTTGTTAACAATAATGAAAAGAAGCCACCCTAAAACTCACAAACGGCCAATAAAATAAGGGGTCTTATTGTGCCCATCCTTTGAACCCTTCCTAGGCGGATCTAGGCGTAGGAATAGGCTTTGTTGCGTTAAACTGACCGATTGGGAAGGGTTGGGTTTATTATTGTTACGAGAAGGTAAGACTCCTATTTATCCACATTTTTTTTTCTAAAACACTAACCCATGCTAGGGAATATTTTAAACATTTATAAAAAGTTTTAAAAAATCACTCGGGACAGGACTTGAACCCGCAACCTCTCGCATACCGTGCAGGCGCTCTACCAATTGAGCTACCGAGTCAAGTAACTGTCGATGCGAATTTCTTCAACAATTCACTAAGACAGTATATTATTATGTATACAAGTTATTCTAACATCTAATTCTAAGCTATCTCTATTCTAAATTTTATCCAAATCCATCCAGCCGTTTCAGCGTGAAAGAGTAACTACCACACACAAAATCACTCACTCTCTCACAAACTTTTTCATATTTATAGTATTAGTGGGATCATAATTTTGTTGTAAAAATACCTTATTATAAAGGGCAGTACAATATATTCTCCACAGAATATACTAGACCCTAATGAAGAAAGGGTCTTGTTATATGGCAACACTGAGCTACACTAGAATTATATTAGGGTTATATTATGACGTCTCTCTCTGCTACGGAGAGAGCGGTTTGCAGAGCTACGAATTAATTCCTGCTTTACAATGTTATAGGACTTATAGGACCCGGTTGGTTGCCGGTGTATGCCATGAGCGATAGCGGTACATAAATAACAAAGTTATTGCGATTTTATGAAGAATACCTTTTCAACCAAAAAAAGAATGTTCAAAATCGGTTCACGTAGAAAGAAGTTTTGAGGTAGGTAACACACATAAAAAAACATATGGGTCGAATTGAGTATCTCATCCTTTTTGAAGTCGGTTAAAAAGAATGAGCAAGCACTAGTAGAGCAGAGCTCAACTTAAGTTGTCGTCCTAGACTTGTAATGGTTTTTTGGTACGAGTAGCATCTGAAACGACTCTAAGCTTGTTTCTTTGTAAACTGCACCAATATTTTACTTGCTCCGAGTTCCGATGCTGTCCGCCAATCAAGTGCTACGTACGCTTACGCGCGTAAAGGCTATACTCTGGTACAGTCGGCCACACGCTATGATACCCCTTTTTGTTCGATTGGTGCCCTTATGCCGCGCGCGGTAAGAGCTGCCATGGGGTATCTGTGACTGTGGCCGACCGTACACAGAAGCTCTTTACGCGCGTTCACATTATAGCATTTTTGAACGAACGGTCAAAGCGAGAGAACTTCTCCGAGTCTACTGGAACAATCCGGCGTTTGTATGTACCTGCGCGAATGGTGTTGGCAAAAAGTTACACATCGCGAGTTCACAGTTCGGGCCGAACCACTAGTTTTATAAGGTTGTGAAAGACGGTTTAGGATCAAAACCGCTGTTGCCTTGCACCCGGCACTAAATTGCTCTAACAGTTCTCTCAACGACTACAATGCTCAACGATTTATGCGTCTGGCGGAATCCTAGCTGCGGTCCAGGCGACGTTTGTCTTTAGGGGGCTTTCATACCGAACATTACATTAATAATAATAAATAAATAACACACAACGAACCGCCTTCTTAGGTAACTAGCGTCGAAGAACTGGTTTTTCTTGGAAGTTATAAAGAAGAGCATGGACACTTGGACGGCGCGGAAGGCCAAACTTTTTTTTTTTTTTTTTTTGAGAAGAAATTAATAAAATCTTAGTACAAAGACCTAGCGGCGCGCCTAATCGACGCTTCGGGAGACCAGAGGGCTGGCGCGTACCTCGGCCAGAGGATAAGCCTGGCCATCCAAAGAGGCAACGTCGCCAGCGTTCTGGGCTCTCTGCCGCGGGACAGCGACCTGGGGCAGGTCTTTTAGAGTCCATTCGCTTAGATAGTGTCGCTGTGCCAAGGCGGCGCCGTACCAAACGCGACCGTATCTAAGCGAATGGACTTTACTTGTAAATACTATTTTTAGTTTAGCTTCTTTTAATTTTAGTTTTAGTTTAGCTTATTTTAATTTTAGTTAACATATTTATAGTTTGTTTTTAATTATCTATACTAATGTTATTATTCAAATAAAATCATATTATTGACATCACAAAAAAAAAAAAAAAAATTCTAGATTTTATTTAATATAACAATCTAATCCCATTGTTATAATTATAAGGCTTATTGAATTATATTAACTAGTGGTTCGCCCAAAATGTCGCGAACCCGTATCTCAGCAACCCCTCGACCGATTTGGCTCATGGTTGAACTTAAAATTTTTCTTTGCCTCATCCGCCTACCAAACATGAAGATCCGACTTTTACTCAAGTTATCGTCGAACGAACATTCATCCATACAAACATACATACATTGTATACACACATACAAACATACAAACGCCGGATTGTTCAAGTAGACTAGGAGAACATCTCTCGCTTCGCTCGCTCGTTCAAATATTGAGAGCACCGATACTTACGGTTACGATACCGTTTTTCTTAAACACTATGCCAGACTGTTATATTTTTTCTTGTATTTGATTTCTGTAATAGAAATTTCGAGAAATAAATAAAAAAATAATAAAATAAAAAATGTGGAGAGGAACACTTATGAGGAGGGCCAATGAAAAAACATCGTATCTTTTTTTTAGATGCGTTTTTTGCACAAAACGGATGTATTTTATAATAGTGTGAAAGGTCCTCAAAACTGGACGCTAACCGCGTTAAGCTATTGTTAGAAGACTCTTTGGCCGCTCGCGACCGTTAACGATGGTGTAATTACTGTAGTTCACCAACAGTTTTGAGAAACGAACCCTTGATGACGCTCGTAGAGTGAGAATTCGACTCAAAAGTCTTGGAGCTTTACTGCAACTTAACCGACATTTCGGCCAAGCCATTTTCGAGCATTATGGTAGGTATGCTAAGGGGTTGGTAGTATTTAGATTCATCATATTCTAAAGTTATTTGATAAATTAAATTAATCTGGTAGAAAGTAACAGTTGCATAGTGGATTATCTCCCGTACCTACTATCGGTCTATTGCATAAATATAGACTTCCATTGGCAAAGTCACCATACTAGCGTCAAAATGCTAAACCTCGAGATTTTTTTTTCAATTTCTCTCAAATCAGGTCTCAAGCAATATGTATGAATGAATAATATAGAATCAGTCTAACCATGAGCTCTGTGTTTGATTGACATCCTCTATCCATAATTATGGCGCAGCCGGTAGGATACGAACCTGCGCTCTCTTATGGAGTCTGAGTAACTCGGACGTGCTGTTGTCATGTGTACATCGAATTTTCATAATAAATTATGAAATGTAATTTTATGAAATGGCCCACTGTAGTCTTGTAATTTTATTTTATAGTTCCCGCACAAAATACTCTTCAAATATTTTTCACAAAATGAGGTTTGCCGTGAGCCAGCTAAATATGTATTAGCCTCAGTTTTGCTGAAACTATGTGCGTTTGATGTCAAAGCATTGGCGGTGCAAGCTTAACTGAGAAGCGTATTATAAAATACCTATTGCATGGCAAAGAGAATTTTCTAGACTTTGGAGTTAAGAACATTTGTATCTTTTTTTTACTCGGCTTCAATGAGCCGTTTTCTTTGACAATACAAAGCTGAATTTATTTAAAGCGCTTGGCGCTGATAATCGTGGCTGTCAAATTTCTATATTTTGCCACAAGCAATACACAAATTAACCAGCAGTTCGCTTCGAACTGTGAACTGTGTACCTAACTTTTTGTTACAGTTCTTGCAATTCACGAGCGCGCGTGGACCAGCAAACAACGAAACTTACTTAGTAGTTAGTCCTAAGTGTTTGAAGTTCTTTGTACACTGGTCGACGCGCGCTCGTAAATTGCTTGCTTCGCTCGCTCATGGCTTAAGTGGGAAGATGGAATGTTAAAAACCTGAGTTGAGTGAGAGAACTCGTAAAATACTTTTAGAAATGGCGAAGTCCGAGATTTACATTGAGATTTGTACCAGCATCGGCTATACCAAGAAGACATTCTAAAGAAACCAAGAAAAGGGTGGAATTATGACGAAGGAAAGCCGAAACTTTCCGGCATCCAATTTTGTTTTCGTCAATGTTAAAAAACACCTCGCCGCTATCCGTAGTCATGTTTTAACATAGGTAGTTCAGGTTTACCTAAAAACCTAATCAATAAATCTGAAGTGCTAAGTTAGTAACTGGGTATGTATTTGTGTGTTAGCTACCTACACCCTGTTGGAGATAATCGTTCATTCTTGAAGGTCGAAAAGTACAAGTCATTTAACTTGAACAAACTCCTCAGTGCAAACATTAATGAGACGCCGAGGTGACTATATGAGGGACTGCGGCGAAATGAGAAAAGTTCACGGCCCCTACACGAGCACTGTACGTTTCTCGTCTTGGGCTAAATCATAAATTTTTTCTTATCTTATCCGCCTTTCGTCCGAAATAACTAACTGTTGAAATATCTGTTGCTGTCTCGCGTGCGCAAATACTAAGCGTAGAAAGGATAACCTGAAGAAAATCTACAAAATTTAGGTTTCATATTCCCCATTTCCCTGTCTCATATCTGGTCCAATTTTTTTTCACACCACAGGTATCACAAGAGACTACTTGATGTCGGACTGTGTTGTTTTTTTTTTTCAAGTTATTTAATAGGTTTACCAGACGCCTTCTACCGCAGCTTTTAAATACGCATTTTTTTTCTGTGGTCCTGTTTACAATTTTTTTTCGAAAAAATCTCGACGTGCCGGAAAATTTGACAGTCGCATCCCGGTTCTTCTATAGCCTCGCCTATAAAGCGCCATCTATGAATTGCTTTGAAGTTGTGCTTTGAAAACGGGCCATACTGAGTAGGTGCTCAGATTATACAGAACTAAAACCAGGTGAATTAAAGAGACAAAGGCCGCCTTTGTCTAGTTGCCCGAGGTGGGAATTTATTAACTTAGATTCCTGCTCAGCCTTCGCGGTTTGCTTAAACTTTTTCCATGAATGAACATGGCAACGGGGATAGAACTGCTACAGAGTGGTAGTTCTACCTTCGCTGTCAATTTATAGTGAAAAAACTGCAAAATCTAAGCTTCTTCTTCTTAGAACCTTCTTCTCCGACTCAGCGAAGGTTGGCGGTCAGCTCTGCATACTTCTCTTTGTCTCTCACGAGGCGAAATAGTTGCGCAGCACTCGCAATCCCAGTCCATTCCCGTAGGTTTCTTAGCCAGGATTTTTTCCTTCGGCCGACGCGTCTCTTGCCACCGACTTTTGCCATCATCATAAGTTGCAGGAGGCCGTAACTCTCGTGTCTGAACACATGTCCCAGATATTCAAAAACTAAGATACATTCTGATAATACCTTTTTAACAGACTTCAAAAATGAGGAGGTTTCGACCCGTATTTTTTTTTTTGTTTTTTTTTATGTAACCGATTTTGATTAATCTTTTTTTGTTTGAAAGGGTATACCTACTTCCCATGTGGTCCCATAAAAAATGGTGAAGATCTGATGAATAATTTCGGAGATAAAGAATGGAACAAAATAATATAATATTAAAATTATCTTGTAAGTGCTTTTCAGACATTTTAATTCTGTACCAAAAGTGTAATACATTCAAAACCAGACGAAGACAATGTATTATTTATTACATATCCCTTTAAATGCGTGGCAGAGTAATTCACTAATTGCTCCATTTAGTTCAATGTTAATTCAGACTTTATTTAAAGCGCAGTAATGTAGAGATTGGCGTGACAGACGCCATTAGCTTGAGTGCTGAACGGCCAAATAGTCTTAATGGCCGTCGACAGATAGAGTCCCGATCGAAACCTGGCAAATTAGTGCACGTGTGGTGCATTGTAAGGCTGGTAAACTGGCCCGCCATTGAATTAGGTAGGTAATTGTATGCGGTAGTGGCCACCCCTGGTGTCAGAGTTTTTAGGCCACCCAAAAGGCCTCTGACATGGCTTAACGATTGTTATTAATCAACAACAGACCAACGGTTTAACGTGCCTTCTAGAGCACGGAAGCGCTCAGATGTTATTGCCACTAGCGGTCACCCATCCATGGGCTGACCGCGCCCGATGTTGCTTAACTTTGCCAAGCGATTAAGGCCCGGTTTCTGAATTGAGAAATTTACTAAGCAAATACTTAAGTATCGTCCTGTCACGCTCTTTTGTGAGAAATCTGAAGAGATAGGACGATACTTACGTATTTGCTTAGTGAATTTCTCAATTCAGAAACCGGCAGTAAGAATGGCTAGTCCAACTTAATAACCCGCTTTGAGCGCTTCTGTAGCCATTGAATTTAGAGGTATAAAGTACCTGTACTCCAAAACCAAAATTAAAGACGTTCGAGCTGCGACTGCTAGAACAAATGGAACTGGGCTGGCCACGTTTTCCGCATGAGTCAATACAGGTGAACAAAGATCGCCACCGGCTGGGTCCCACAAGACGGACAACAGCGGAGCGGCAGGCCTAGGCGACGATGGTCTTGCTCGGATGGCCAGAGGTAGCCCAGGATAGAGATGTGGGATGCCTTTACCCTGCAGTGGGATACAAAAATATAAAGAAGAAACTAAAAAAAAGTTATGTTGTACGATTAATATGACAACCTAGGGTCCATTAATGTAACTTCAACAGCAAAGATACCTTTTCATATTTCAAAGATGTGGACGAACTTAAAGCCGTATTCACACTGAAAAAATCTTGTTTTGTGACTCGATTTTATGAATAGGTATTGAGTAGGTAACCAAAATATCTTTAATTCAGTAGATTGATGTTAAAGTTAGACAACAACCGTCCTGGGGGCAAATTCTCGGTTATGTCCCATTCGAGATTCTACTTTTCTATCGGTTATGTCCCATTCGATTCTAACAATTCTATTCGATTCAAGATTGCCGAGAATTAGCCCTCTGGGCACAGATAGTGTTTTTTAAAAAGGTGGGCAAATATTCCTGCTCGTAAGTGTAAAGGGTAACCTCATCAAATCGGGACACACTGCGGTCGGTATAGACTGCTAATCACTCCTAATCCGACCACATTGGCGAGGTGATCAGTCGCTTTGAACCTAGAACTGCTAAAGACTCCGAATTACAGGGTCCAGGGTTACAGGGTTTATATCATACACAGTTTAAAATATTGAAGCCACATAAAAGGCCGCGAACATGGGTTAATTTTGTAGTAGCAATACTAACAGTATGAAGGAAAGTCTACAGGGTGCACTCTAAGTCGATAGCGGAACTTTAAGTTGGCTGTCTACTAATCAATACCAACAACTTGTACTAGGTGGCGACAAAAATGGAGCGAAAAAATTATCTGCTGTTTCATACATTTGGCGCAGTACAGAGTCGACCTTTGTATGGAACAGCTGATATTTTTTTCGCTCCATTTTTTTCGCCACCTAGTACAAGTTGTTTATTCTGATCATTAGATAGCCTAGATAAATTTCCGCTATCGACTTAGAGTGCACCCTGTAGAGGAGTTCTGATTTTCTGAGGTATAATACCGAGTGGGCACGCATGGTCATATAATATCTCTCTGTGAGAGAAGGCATTTGCCCAGCTAGTGGGACATGAACACGTCTTAATTTTATTTTTGTGCTATTTTCAGTCGCCTGTAAGTAACTCTTTTTATTACAAAAGAAAGCATTTTAAATATATTCTTTCTCAAAAATAAAAGTACAAATAGCGGTGTTATCACTAAAAGCGATTTCTTCCAGACAACCTTTTGTTGGACAGGAATGAGAGCGAAAACACAGCAGCATCAGATGCACAATAAAAACGATATGATAGGACAAAAGTAGAATGAACACTTGGGTAAAGGTGGACGTGCTGTTGACTTGCGGCAGTTAGCGACAAGCTGAGATACGTCTTTGTGTTCGACTTATGCCACATGGCGTAGCCTAGTTTCGCTGACTGTACTAACTGTACATTACTAACATAGTAACAATGTCCCAGGCACTGCAGCGCCGAGTGGTCTTTTCACCCATCTAGTGTGAGTGAAGGTGCCACTGGACGCTGCATAAAAAAATCATCTCATAACGTCGATGCAAAGGCCTTAGTTTTATCAAAGCCCACATCTCAACAAACGCGCACAGACAAACTCCCATACGCTTGCTTACAGTTTTCTAAAACGTGCATGCCCTCTGAGGGACCACATTGGATTTTTTTGTTTCCAGACCTATGACGATTTAGTAAAAGATCCCAAACAATTGTAGAAGAGAAGCTTGATTTTGTAAAAGTTACCGTTCAATATTTATTACTTGATAAATGTGGTCCCTCAGTCCGCACATGTAGATTGTCGAATCTCTGAATGTGGTAAAGATATCCTCATAAGGTAAACGATAATATTTAGCAAAGAATTTCTTAAAACTAATTAGTTCGATAAAAACACTTCTTGCAGTCAGAAAAACACTACAAAAACGAATTGAAGGTGGTCCCTCAGAGGACCGTTAGCACATATTTGTTATTGTTTTAACTTTTAATCTATAACGCATAAAGCTACATGTCTTCGATAAGTTTTACTTAAAATATTAAACTCTATAATCGCATGACTCATTAGTTTGTATCTTATGGTATCGTGAAACAGAGACGGTTGAGAGGTGGTCCCTCATACGGCACGTTTTGCTATCGTTAATCGCTATTTTCATGTAATAGAATGCACTTACTCAAGTAAATTCAACACTATCTTTTACTTAAAAGTTTCTGCTAAAAAATTGCGTTTATTTTTTTACGCTAATTACACATTTTCATTCAAAAATAAATATTTATAAGTCTTACGTGGAAATCATGCGTAGGGTGACCACATGATCAACCTGATGTTAAGGCCTTTGCACCTACGTAATGAGATAATTTATACACCGTCCAGTGGCACCTTCAAACTAGATGAGTGAAGAATGGCACCTTCACCTACTCAGATTTAGATATTTATTTTTTTCCTAAGTAATGTAACATTATATCAGCGAAACACCATATAATGAGCCGTTTTCAACACAAATTCACAAAAGCATTTCATACAGGGAGCCTACAGGGTGTGACCATAAAAGAACCGGAAAACGGCTGTCAAAATTAATCTGTGCTAAGCAAAATTTGACAACCGTATACCGGTTCTTCTATGGCCAAACCTGTAAGCGCCCATCTATGAACTGCTTTTAATTTGTTCTTTGAAAACGGCTCATTACCTTACACTACCGAAAAACAGTATCCAACATTAACCACTTTTTTATACAGGGTGTCCCAAAAATAGTGTCAAGCGGAAGTCCAGACATAGAGCATCCCTAGGGCTACCCGAATCAAAAAATCGCTGAACATACATGGGGGTGATTCGGGTACCCCTAGGGGTGTTCTATCTCTGGACTTCCGCTTGAAACAATTTTTTGGGACACCCTGTATGCTTCAGCAAAAAATATACTGTAGAATGTTACTTATTATCGAGCGAGAGAGGAGAGCCCTGTCGACCAGAGAGAACGCGATAATCTATACTCAAGGGTCGTACAAGGCTCTTCGCATCCAATACCACAACGCGTTCAGGGCGTTGATGCGGCTGCCTCGTCACTGCATCGCCTGGGGCATGTTCGCGGAGGCGCGGGTGGATTGTTTCTACACCATCATGTGGAAGCGCAGGGCATCACTGGTGATCAGAGTGCGGGCCAGCTCCAACAGCTTCCTGGCGATGATCGCAAGCCGTGTTGACTCCGCGTACATCAACCACTGCTGTGTAGGCTCCAGGTGGTGCGTAACAAACTGTATTAATATCCAAACTATCGTATTCTAGCTATAGGTTTTTACTAACAAAGATAATAAGCAAAACAAAATGAATCTTGTTATTTGAAATAACTTAATTATTGAACGAGCGAGCGAAGCGAGAGAAGTTCTCCGAGTCTACTGGAACAATCCGGCGTTTGTATGTTCGTATGTATGATTGTATGTATTGTTTGTATGAATGATCGTTCGACGATAACTTGAGTAAAGGTCGGATCGTCGAACGAACTTTCATACATACATACAAACATACATACATACAAACATACATACATAAAAACATACAAACGCCGGATTGTTCCAGTAGACTCGGAGAACTTCGCTCGCTCGTTCAAAAATCAGGTTGATAGTGTGGTCACTCTACGCATGATTTCCACGTACGGCTTATAAATATATATTTTTTATAGGAAAATGTGTAATTAGCGTTAAACAATAAACGTAATGTTTTAGCAGAAACTTTTAAGTAAAAGATAGTGTTGAATTTACTTCAGTAAGTGCATTCTATTACATGAAAATAGCAAATAACGATAGCAAAACGTGCCGTATGAGGGACCACCTTTCAACCGTCTCTGTTTCAAGATAGTATAAGATACAAACTAAATAGTCATGCGATTAAAGTGTTTAATATTTTAAGTAAAACTTGTCGAAGACACGTAGCTTTATGCGTTATAGATTAAAAGTTAAAACGATAACAAATATGTGCTAACGGTCCTCTGAGGGACCACCTTCAATTCATTTTTGTAGTGTTTTTCTGACTGCAAGTAGTGTTTTTATCGAACTAATTAGTTTTAAGAAATTCTTTGCTAAATATTATCGTTTACCTTATGAGGATATCTTTACCACATTCAGAGATTCGACAATCTACATGTGCGGACTGAGGGACCACATTTATCAAGTAATAAATATTGAACGGTAACTTTTACAAAATCAAGCTTCTCTTCTACAATTGTTTGGGATCTTTTACTAAATCGTCATAGGTCTGGAAACTAAAAAATCCAATGTGGTCCCTCAGAGGGCATGCACGTTTTTCTAAATCCCTTTTCCAACTCAAGGGCAGCATGTTAACCCTACGATAGTGGAGTGACTCGCACGCGATTTATGTCTAAACCGATTATTTGAGAAAGGCAACTTTTGTGCTGTGAAGGGACTGGGCCCACGGACATCTGGGCTGACTTTGGCGAAAGACATATTAGTACCTATTAGTTTCAGCTTGATACATAGTATGTTAAATACCTATATCCAAGAAATAACTTGAACCATTTTTCTTTGACTCAAAAATCTTCCGTCCCAAAAATTACAAGCTTTAGAATTACGAATCATGATAACACTAGGATAAAATTTTGCCTTGCAAGACCAAATAAAGACCAATACAATGAAATAAATCTTATTGGATAGCCAAGCATGATCTACACTGATGATGATGTTTCCTGCCTTTTTACCTATCTGTTGAAAGTAAAATGTCCTATTATGCCAAAAACATTACACAGCGAATAACTGGGACGAGTTTTAACACTAGATATTTTCATGCTTTGATGCGTTTTACCAATCCATGTTTTCGTTCATATCTTCATCTACGCTAATATTATAATATTATCTTCTTCTTCTTCTTCTTCAGCATGTATATGTCCACTGTTGGACGTATGCCTCTCCATGTTTCTTCCATTTTAGCCGGTCTGTAGCTGTTGTGGTCCAGGTTGAGCCCGCTGTGGCCTTGATGTCGTCGGACCATCGTGCAGCTGGTCTACCCACACTTCTCGTTCCTGTACGCGGCCTCCATGACAGGACTTAATATTATAAAGAGGAAAAGTTTGTAAGTATGTATGTATGTAGGGGGTAATCTTCAAAACGAATCATCAGATTTTAAAAAATCTTTCACGATTGGGAAGATACGTTATCGCTGAGTGCTATAGGCTATTTTTTTTATTATTAAACGGTTTTATTTAGCTCACCCCGTTTGTTTTATTCTTGGGTCAAATTTAGTAATTCAAATTTCACCCTCTTCCTGTCAAATGATTAATCTGAAATTTTGTATACACTTTGGATTTTGGTGACAATACAATTATGTTTATTCATTATCATTATAAATTCAAGATGGCCGCCGCTACAAAATGGCGAATAATTTATGTTTTATTAATCCCATCAATATGGGTATCAAATGAAAGGGCTCAACAAGCAGAATACAATATACAATAAAAAAAATTGAAATACAAGATGGCGGCCGCTACAAAATGGCGGATAACGTAGGTTTTATCGATCCCATCAATATGGGTATCAAATGAAAGTGCTCAACCAGTATAATACAATGTACTATATGAATTAAACAGAATGCGAAATAAAAACTAAAAACTAGAAAATAAAAATAGGTAAAAAACTTTTTAAGTTAAACGGTTTTATGTTAAACATACATTGCAATGTTTAAGATAAATGTACTAAAAACCAAAAAATAATAAAATAGATACAGTCGTGGGAATTATAAACATATGCAAAGACTAGACTAAAATAAAACCGTGGGGCACGTCAACTGCCTAATTATAGTGTAACATTACAAAACAAACATTTTAATCAACGATTGTAGACAATTGACGTGCCCCACGGTTTTATTTTAGTCTAGTCTTTGCATATGTTTATAATTCCCACGACTGTATCTATTTTATAATTTTTTGGTTTTTAGTACATTTATCTTAAACATTGCAATGTATGTTTAACATAAAACCGTTTAACTTAAAAAGTTTTTTTACCTATTTTTATTTTTTTATTGTGAAAACGGGATTTTTTTTATTATGATAAGTCTGCGCGGACGAAGTCGCCGGCAAAAGCTAGTACAGGATATTTTTTAAACTATTGTGGCGAGAAATGCGTGGGACGAGTCACACAATGTCCCCAAACTTCTGCGTGAAGGGTTGACGGGGGTCACATTGTTCAGGGAGGCACTCCTGTTTCCAGTCTTGGGACCTTCGCTTTTTTTCCTAGAATTCAATCTTTTCTCTCGGCTAACGGCGAGAGATTAACGTTTCAGAATTGGAGTCATACGTATCTTGACGTTAAAGTAATTGGAAGATTAAGTCTGATGTTTAAAAAAGATTGTTTCTTAGGGTTGCCTGAGGTTGACGCACAATTCGGCTCATTTTACCAACTACAAAAAAGGAGGAGGCTCGATTCGACGCGTAGGTACCTATATATTTTTACGTAGGTAAAATTTTTTTCGTGAACCGATTTGGATCATAAGTATTTTTTTTGTTTGAAAGGGTATACCTACTTCCCATAAAAAATTGTGGAGATCCGATGAAAAACTTCGGAGATGGAGAACGGAACTCCTCAACGGACAGCAACAAATCAATCGGAATCAGTGCAATACTAATAATAGGTACCGTAATACTAGGCAATGTTGGTGCGGAATATGGAATACATTGGTGCATATACCTGAGTACTATTTACTTAGAACACACTACATAGACAGCCGTATTGCATTTGTATTTAGTCTATTCACGAGTTTGCGTAAAGCATATTGCTTCAAAAGCGTCAGAGGAGTGGGGTGGGGCCACGAGATGAGCGACGTGAAATACTATTGAACGAGCGAGCGAAGCGAGAGAAGTCCCGAAATTTGGTATTCGCGGGTAAATGAAATTGAAAGAATTTTCAAATTCAAAAATGCGCCAAATCGGTCGAGGGGTTGCCGAGATATGGGATGGTACAGTTTATATGCAAAGCGCGCGCGCCAGCGCGAATGGTGTTAGCAAAAAGTTACCCTTCTGTAATTTTACTGTGGTCGCAAGTTCACAGATCGGGTGAACTACTAGTTTTCATGCCTTACCTTTTCCGAAGCACTTACACAAATGCCTAAGACATTGCTCAGAAGGATTAGACATTTTCGAATCGGCTGGTTCTTAGTTCGGTGATTTGAAGTACAAACAAGAGTGTTGATTCATTGTTGTAATACTGTAGAGGTCTACACGTGCCTGCGTCTTATAGCAACGCCTCAGCCTCTAGAAAACTGAGCAAGTAAAAACTAAGTGAGATAAAAAAAAACACAAAATTAGGGTATAAGTAATTGGTTCAAGACTTCTCAAATCACTGTAAGTAACTTCGTTGATATAATAAAGTACTTACTTTATTTACTTGTACCACCATTTCGGCTGTATTGCAGCGGCAATTTTCACGAGTAGACTTGAGGAGAAAAAAAAAAACTAGGACCTTTGCATCTAAATTTTAACGTTATGACTTGATTTGTACAGCGTCCCGTGGCACCTTCACACACACTAGATGGGTGAAGAGACCACTCGGCGCTACAGTGGGACATTGTTTTAGATGGAGTAGGCTTGCCCAGCACCTATACCATCCTGTCAGCACGAGAAGGAGCAGATAATTGATGGTGAATAGTTATCGTGAATATTTCGAGAAGGATCTGCCATAAGTGATGGTGAATGTCGTGAATAATTAAAGTAACGCTCAGTTAGTGGCCCAAGCACAACTAAAACTAAGCACATAACTTACGTGGTGCCTCACTGGGTATCACTGATTGCTTTTAGCACAAATGAGTAGGGGAAGATCGGGTATAATGGCCCACGACGTGAGGTAAGATGTACCCCTCATTATAACTTTCTTCCTAGTACTTTTTGTATTTTCTAAAGCCCTAACCCGTGCTAGGGAACTTTATAAAGATTTTCGAGAATGAGGTTGGAAAATTCGCAAAGACAGTACTTGACTCGGTAGCTCAATTATTGGTAGAGCGCCTGCACGGAATGCAGGTTGCGGGTTCAAAACCTGTCCCGAGCGAATTTTTTTTAACCTTATAAATATCTTTTTTCCTAGTAATTTTAATAATATTTAAATTGTAATGTCGATATGTATTGTAACAACAATAATTCAGCTGATGATGAGATTTGCTCGAACTTTTAAGTTTTTCGGCACTAGGTACCACTAGTTTGTCGACAAGAAAAACAAATCAGCTTAATCATTGTTGCTCTGTTGTTTGGAAAAATGAAAAAAATACTATTTTACTGTTATGAAACAAAAATATCTCAGTTTAACTAAAAAAAAAATGAAAAAGCTGCGGAAGTTTGGTTTTTCCTGCCACGCTACTAATGTTGAACCCTTTTAGTTCGATGTTGCTCGAAGGGAACTTCCTACGCTTCCCAGTAACTTAGCAAGTGTACTATGCAGCGTGCATGTAAGAAAGTTGGTTGCGCTTAAAATATACTTAGCGTCTCTATACAGGGAGTTACGAAAAGGTTTATACTTGAGTGGGTTCCTGCACTTGGCAACCTTTCTATGTTACTGTGTCTAACTGCGGAATCCATTCTCACGCGGTATAAAAAATAACCATGCTAGTGAAATTTGTATAATAATTACGCACATAAATCTTAAAACGAAAACAAACAAACAAAAATTGAAACCGCCTTCAAGGTCGCACTAAAAAGGCAAAAATAATTGGTTATCTTTCTATGTGACTTAACTATTGGAGTCGGTACTAAAAAAAATCTAAAATTTATGCTGGTAGGTATCATAATAACGTCTGGTGATGATACTAAAATTTGGTGCCAGTATCACAAAGTGAACTATTCTCATGCCAAGGGAAGGGAATACTACGCAACAGTTATTTCTTACCAAACTTGAACCAAGCTAGAACAAAAGGCGCAAAAATAAATCCGAACTTCGCCTCTCTTATTCTAAAAAGAGAGTAAAGGAGAGCATTCCGCCCTTATTGCGTAATAATTTTATTCCGACCTTCGGTAGTACCGCGTAACCTAATAAAACGTATACTTAATCTCGACCGAGCTCGTACGATGGCTATTAGTCGGCTTTGGTCCTGTTGGGCTCTAATATTAGACCCCAGAATCCTTGGATGTACCAGGGGCGCAATGGTACATCCAAGGATGTCTGTTATGATGGAAGTCTGTTACGCAATGGTGCCAAAATGGGCTCCCAGTTGACGGCTTCAATCACGATGTATGAATTATTTTATACTATTAAGTTACCAGCCTATACAACGTGTTACAAAACATCCTAACTCTTTTTACAGGGTGTAACCTACTGGTCAACAGGATGTCAATTCTGTAAAAAAAAGTTGAAAAAAACAATTTTTATTTTATAACCTCAAAATTGAAAAAAATTCATAACTTTTTTGTTCTTGGTAATAGCTCAAATTTAAAAATATGTTTGTGGGTGTAGGTGCATTTGCATAGGTTTGAGTTGTCAAAACATTGTGAAAGTCAATGAAAACAATATTTAAAAAATATTTTTCTCCCGCCGCAGCGTTCACATTTTATTAATTTAAAAATCAACAGAACGTCATAGAGCAAAAAAAAAATAGGTTTGATCCCTATTATTGGGTGCTATTACCCTGTAAAAAGAGTTAGCATCTTTTGTAACACCTTGTATTATGTATGTAGGTAATAAGGCATTTAAAATTGCAGTACCCTTACAGGGCTCATGTCATGGGACTCTATTTATTGTAACATCTTTAAAATATTGTAAAACTACCACATGAAGCATTAAACGTTATGATTATGAAGGACGTCCTTTTAATTTGTTTGTAGTAAGTACATCAAAGAATATTCTGATTCTAATTTAAGAGGATTAGTTTGCTGGTTGTAGGAGAAAAACGGGGAAACCCCGGTTTATCCTTCTACTGGGACGCTATCGACACGCTATTGCGTTGCAGACAGGTGGAAAAGGTGGGCCATTCTCAAAAGCGGAAATCTATAAAGCAAAAAATAGTTATTTGTTATGCAAGAATGCAAAATTATTGTTTGCGGCGAGTGCTTGTATTGAAAACCGAGCTAGCGAAGGTTTCTAAAATTGAGCCACGAGCGTAGCGAGTGGTTCAAAAAAAGAAACCTGAGCGTAGCGAGGTATTCGGAAGCACGAGACGCAAATAATATTGCATTCGTGCGAAACACAAAACTTTTCATCTCACAGAAGCGAGGAAATGACTTTGTTAGCCAAGCGGGAAAAACTCTATAGACAACTACTTACAGGCAAAACAGGTGAGTCAAATAAGTTCCTTTTAAAAGCATATGTTACTGTAGTTACGGCTGCCGCACTTAAGTTTTGAGCTTCGTTGGTATTAAAACCATTCGTTTTATTAATAATTTCCTGAAGTTTATTTATCCAGACACAAAAATAATGTAAATAAAAGAATGTTTTTTTTTCCGGGTGCATTCTGAACATTAACCATATAAATTAAAAATTTCTAGGAGATAAAAAATGAAATTAGTAATATCGTTTGAAAAAATGTATTTAACAAACCAAAACATAATTATCTATTTGATAAAACAGAAGCGAAGCATTTTTTTTATTTACTGGTATTATAAAATAAATATGTGTACAAAATATTGAAAAGACTATAAGAAGAAACCGCGTTTCTGAATGTTCTATTCCGTGACTTTACCTTTTTAAAAGATGCTTATGCACCATTTACATTCACAGTTTTGTATAGAGAATGGGCACGAACAATCGCTTTCGCTGAAATACGCGTGTAAACGAACTATGAATGAGGTTTTATTTTCCGTCGGGATCTGGCATCTACTTAAACGGCCAGTGTTTTTTTCTTTTTCAACACCATAGGGCGCGGGAAAGACTGTCCCGGCGTCGCGTTCAAATTTCGAAGCGCATAAAAATTCAGATAGTTTAAATCCGGCCTTTACACGATCGTAAGTTACTAGTAACAGCAAACTTTCCGAGCGTGGGAGATGAAAAATAAATTTTTCCTTTTTTTATCGAAACTTAGGACTAACCTTGTATACTTAGAATTTTTTAAATATTATTTTTAAAAAGACGTTTCACGTTGGCATTTTATTATGGGCATTGTTTTTAACCCTATTTTTTCCAGCTCCACCCGATTTTTGCAGTATTTAGTTTTGGGAATTTGTAATTATTTTGGCAAAGACGTTTTACGTTGGCACATGACCATTGTTTTAACACATTTTTTTCCAGCTCCACCCGATTTTTGCAGTATCTAGTTCTGGGAATTTGTAATTATTTTGGCAAAGCCGTTATACGTATGCACGTGGCTATTGTTTTAAACCCAATTTTTTCCAGCTCCACCCGATTTTCTCGGCAAAATTAAGTCCAACACCAAGGGTTTAAAGCGGAACAAACCGATCAGGACAGTATGGTTAGAGCGTCATAAAAGCCCCTCGTTTCCATACTACCCAGGCGACAGTTCGCGCGTTAACTTGTAATATGTTGTTGACATTACTGGCGCAGGGATTTCTTTTATTCGCGCCCTGAAGTTTAACGGCGATCTTGTCTGCGGTACGTACCTTTGGTTTTAAGAGAACGCTAAAGAAATTGTTGAAAGGGTCTTGACAAAATTTACACGAGTCAAAAGTGTTTGGTTTTTTTCTTGTGCAGGATTTATTTGTAGGTTATTGGATCGTCTCAGAAGTCTCTAGAGGAGGCCTATGTCGAGGGGCAGCCTGACTAAAATATATACCTAATCTTTACTTCATTAGTTCTTGCATGCTTTGATTCTTTTAAAAAGATGGAAAAATTGTACGATGATATTAATGAATTCAATAACAATATGACTTATGAACCCAATTTAATGTTTATTAAGTCAGAAAAATAAAGGCTATTTTTATTCAAATTATTTATTTATATTTATTGGATCTGGGGTATTCTCATTTGACGGCCAGTTTTTAGCAAAAAAAAATGCATCCAAACAGTTCATTGGCGGCGCTAGTGGAAGTGGTTGTTAGTCCACAAACAAGTAGAGAACGATTCCACCAAAACAGTGGGGGTGCTGCCAAAATCTGTCTAAAAACACCCAAATAGTTCTCTCCCGCCTCATATTTCAAAGCGTTTGTCAGTGACCGACCGCGCACGGCGACTGGAGAGTTAGCAAAAGCACGCAATTTGCAAAGTGTCGCTTGTTACGTATGCAGAAATTCTAGACTGCTGCCCGCCTGAATTGCCACTGCTTTCAGTCTCCACTTTAGGGTAGGGGCAGCAAAACAAGCTGTTTTTAAAGATTTATTAAAAAATCGCTCGCGACAGGACTTGAACCCGCAACCTCTTGCATACCGTGCAGGCGCTCTACCAATGAGGGCTACCGACCAAACTTCGGTCGCGAATTTGTGTTGATAGAATACGTTGGCGCCAAATTGCCGCCAAACTTACGCCCGACCGAAGTTCGGCTGTACGCTATAACGCGACTGAATTTCGGCATAATGTGTCAGTAATTCAAATAGCATTGCAGGCGTAATCACACCGACCTTCGGTCCCGGAATTTCGGCATAGTGTGGTTAGGCATTTGCCCGCGCATATCATATGACTATCATATCAAATATCACTGAACTTCGGTTAAAAGTAGTAGTTAAGTTTTTTTTAACTAGAAATGTGAAATTAAAAGTGTGTCGACACGTCGATAGCTTTATCGTCTGCAACTATATTTTATCGTCCAAAGTTGTATCATTATCTTTCTCATACAATCAATTACAATGTTGAAAAGTGCGAGCGAGAGGGCTGCAGAGCTCCAGGGGATTCTTAAGCGGTCGACCCCTTGAGTCCCTGTAGTTTTCTCTGCCAACCCTCCCAGTACCGAACAAAGACTCGTCCCAAGATGGGTAAAAACGCGCGACACATTGTCCGTCGCGGCCCAGATGTAATCATGCCCGGGCTAGCTCGCAGCCCGACTCGCGTCCCATGTACCTATAGGGCGATGCCCGGTTTACTTCACTTCTACTGCACCTGCACCTAAAGTATTAAGGTAATGGTCAAGGCACACTATGAATGAAAAATGCGTATACTTACTTCACTAATATTGACGACCTTACCACCAAACTATAAAAAGAGTAGAAGAATGGACTCGAAAGCGAGAGACCACAGACCTGCTTGCGTAGCATGAGGCGGTGTTAGATAGGTGTTAGAGTGTTAGGACTCTGTCCATCCTGCTCTACTTCAAACAAAAGAGTGAGATACTCATATAGTTTTAAACCCATAGAGAGTATCTAACACCGCCTCATGCTACGCGAGCAGAGAGGGTCGATTTCCGTTACTACCTATGACTTTAATTTATTTCAAAGTTACGTACATTTTTGAATTTAGTAGCAATACTACTCGCTAAATGAGGAAAACATCGTGAGGAAACCAGAGCGTATAAGGCATTATACCTACCCTCAACGCGAACATCGCATTGAGCACGCGTGGTGATCTCCTTTGCCCAGTTAGTGGGACATATACAATGAGCCATTTTCAAAGAACAAATTCAAAGTAGTTCATTCAAAATTAATCTGTGTTAAGCGAAGTTTGACAGCCGTATTCCGGTTCTTCTATGGACACGCCTCTAAACGCCGACTATGAACTGCTTTGAATTTGTTCTTTGAAAATGGCTCACTGTACATGTCCCACTAACTGGGCAAATGCCTTCTCTCGGAAAGAGATCACCACACGTGCTCAATGCGATGTTGGCGGTGAGGGTATAATACCTCATACGCTCTGGTTTCCTCACGATGATTTCCTTCACAGTAAGTTAGCGAGTAGTATTGCTACATCTTACCTTTTACCATCAAACTCGTGTGACGTGAAGTGAGGGGCGAGGTGTAAATGGGGCACATGTTGGCCCGAAGCCTGCGGGGATTGGCTTGTTTCCTTATTGTTAAGAAGATGCTAATTTGAGTTTAGTTAAAAACCTTATATAATCCGTGCGCGATGAGAATGGGATGGAACTTTGTCAAAGTCAATCGAAAATATACTTAATTTTACTTTGACAAGGTTGCTTCGACGCGAGTTTGCTAACCGCGTGCGTCTCAGTTCCAAAAGGTCCCGTCCCATTCTCATCCTGCGCGGGTTATACAAGCCTTGAACTTCGTTTTTCTCTGAGACTTACCTAACCCTGTTGGTTATATTTACCTCTATTTACCAATCTGTATGTGGTTTTTAGGGGCACTGAAAAATTATGTCTACGGCCTTCAAAACACTTTTGTTATGGGGACCATACAACAATTCGATTCCTACGGATCATATTATGTATGGAACAGCTGCTCTGCTAATAAAGCATTGTAGTATGGTAGCTTAAGCAAATGATTAGTTATAAGGTTTTACTGTAACACTTTAGGATTACTGCAACATAAGCGCATAACCCTGACCTAGCAACTAAGTCAATGCTATAAATGTTATCCCACCAAAAACATTCTGTAAAAACTAGCCAGGTCTCGATGGATCTGCTTGTTTATCTCTAAAAAAGTAATGAAATCTAGACAAAGTCGTGCCAAGTCTAAGGTTCCTTACTGCGATTTCTTTATTATTATAGTTAATGTTGTGAGACTTGGCCGTAGAAGGGTACACAAGCGGTTCTGGCGACAGATTGGTGCAATGGTGTCATGGAGCACCAGGTTTTGTACCCTTGTGTACCCTTCAACAGCCAAGTCTCACAACATTAACTATAATAATAAAGAAATCGCAGTAAGGAACCTTAGACTTGGCACGACTTTGTCTAGATTTCATTACTTTTTTAGAGATAAACAAGCAGATCCATCGAGACCTGGCTAGTTTTTACAGAATGTTTTTGGTGGGATTTCACTTCTTTTTGTAGGAACGAGGGCATATTGATTAATTTTATTAGATTTTCTTATTTGACACAGTTTTAAAAGTGTAACGTTCGAGTAGAATAAAGTTAATCGTCCGACTATTTCTTGTTGAACGAGCGAGCGAAGCGAGCGAAGTCCTCCGAGTCTGCTGGAACAATCCGGCGTTTGTATGTATGTATGTTTGTATGTATGAATGTTTGTTCGACGATAACTTGAGTAAATTTGGTCGGATCGTTATGAAATTTGATAGGCGGGTAAACTAAATTAAAAGAATTTTTAAATTCGAACATGAGCCAAATCGGTCGATGGGTTGCCGAGATATGGGGTTGTATAGTTTAAATGCAAAGCGCGCGCGCGCCTGCGCGAATGGCGTAAGCAAAGTTATACATCTGTAACTGAGGTCGCGAGTTCATAGTTCGGAGCGAACCACTAGTGGGACGCTATAGGCTAGATTAAATGAAGATGTGTCCCACTACGCTGGATTTTTGCAATGACAGTCGATTTTTTTATGTACCAATAGTAGAAGGGGCATTACCATAATATCTCTAATAAAGCTGATACCAGCTGAGGGTTCTTCATCAGATACTCCAGACCTTAGATTTTTGACATCAAATGAAGCGGCCCACCAAGTTGAATATTTTTTGTAAGGGCGGTATATGTCGATCTATAATAGTTTGGTTGGGCTCTTGTGTTTTCTAATCAGGGTCACCAGGTACTCCAGATCTTCGATTATCCTAGTTTTTATAGTTTTCCCTTTATGTGGCCATTAAACCCTAACTCTGTACCAAATTTCAGCTCTCTGAGTTTATGGGAAGTACTAGTTCTATTAGGGCTCTTGTGTTTTCTAATCAGGGTCACCAGGTACTCCAGATCTTCGATTATCCTAGTTTTTATAGTTTTCCCTTTATGTGGCCATTCAACCCTAACTCTGTACCAAATTTCAGCTCTCTGAGTTTATGGGAAGTACTAGTTCTATTAGGGCTCTTGTGTTTTCTAATCAGGGTCACCAGGTACTCCAGATCTTCGATTATCCTAGTTTTTATAGTTTTCCCTTTATTTGCCCATTAAACCCTAACTCTGCACCAAATTTCAGCTCTCTGAGTTTATGGGAAGTACTAGTTCTATGAGGGCTCTTGTGTTTTCTAATCAGGGTCACCAGGTACTCCAGATCTTCGATTATCCTAGTTTTTATAGTTGTCCCTTTATGTGCCCATTAAATCCTAACTCTGTACCAAATTTCAGCTCTCTGAGTTTATGGGAAGTACTAGTTCTATTAGGGCTCTTGTGTTTTCTAATCAGGGTCACCAGGTACTCCAGATCTTCGATTATCCTAGTTTTTATAGTTTCCCCTTTATGTGCCCATTAAACCCTAACTCTGTACCAAATTTCAGCTCTCTGAGTTTATGGGAAGTACTAGTTCTATTAGGGCTCTTGTGTTTTCTAATCAGGGTCACCAGGTACTCCAGATCTTCGATTATCCTAGTTTTTATAGTTTTCCCTTTATGTGGCCATTCAACCCTAACTCTGTACCAAATTTCAGCTCTCTGAGTTTATGGGAAGTACTAGTTCTATTATGATGATCATGAGTGAGTGAGTGAGTGAGTGAGTGAGTGAGTGAGTGAGTGTGTGTCATAAATGCGAAACTTTGCTTTCGCTTAACTTCGGAACTAAATGACCTACAGACTTGAAATTTTGGATTTTAAGTATGTGATTATAGCTTACTAGATGACGAAAATTTCTGCGTTCTGGTCTTATCCAGAGGTTCTCAAATAGGGGCCTGAAAATGCGGCGAAATGGTTCCAGTAAAGGATGGTACGGCAGTGTTTGCTTCGCGCTCGACCTGGCGGGGGCACTGCCGTGCCCCCAGATTACAACAGAAATATACACACACTCTCTTGTACCAACTACTAAGATGTTTGACTACTTAAACCCTACTGTCACGCTGCTCGTGCACCACTCCCGCACCATCAATCATATATCACTTCATAGCGACCCTGCCAGGATTCGAACCTGGAATCTTCTGATACCGCCAAAAGTGGTCGTTTTGAACTTGTGTAAGATTTATTCGTAAGTTCTAAGATCTGGGGGTCTACCGGCTAAGACGAAGCTGATTACCATTGGCGAAAATCGAAGTTCGATTTTTTAAAAATGTACGGCCACCCAGTTTATTTTACTGCCACCCAGTACGAACTTCGATTTTTGCCAATGGTAATCGGCTTCGTTTTAGCCGGTAGACGCCCTGTACTGTACACCTATGTCTTGGTTCCCAAAAATAGTTCATAACTTGTTGATGCGCTTTTTGCATTAAATGCATGAAATAAATCAAATAAATCCCGCACAATTCAAAAGTGGCCATTTGGTTCTTGGATAATGCATCCAAAAAGAAGTTTTTTTTGCATGCATTGGCGGCGCTAGAGTTGGCACGTAGTACATAATAATATACCTACCTTCCTCTTAATTACTATTCCAATTAACTTAAATATGATTCTCCTGAAACTTACACACAGCATGTTGCAAGACAAAACGCGACAGCTTAATCCTCACTTTAGTGAATTAAACCCAAGTTTCGCTGACTAACAGTGTTGCCAACCTGGGGATTTTCCCTCTGGGGGTAGAATTTTTAGGGGCAGATTTTTTTAGGAGTTTTTTCAAGGGGGTTAAATAACACATTTATTTGTCGAAGAGCTCCTTGGTACCTATATTAAATGGTGCGAGTGGACTTTAATGGTTTAAAATCATTATATTGTAGGCGTCGGCACGTCAGTTAGTCGAAGGTGAAGTAAGGTTGCGCTGGCTCCGATATGTGGTTTAGGTACCGCGGCGCCTGCGCCACATCAGCAAATGTTTTGGCTAAGAACAATCGGCTACATTGCGCTCCTTCAGGTGTGCCGTTCCTAAAACAATCTCCTTGTTCATAATTTTGATGATAAAAAAATATAATTGGCCAATATTAACAACAATTCAAAAACCGACTTCACTGGTGTTATTAGGCTAATGCAGTGATTTCAAGTGATCTGCTGCTGTCCTTTGAAGAGTCTCCGAAGTTCTTCATCATACTTTTTTTTTTATGGGACAACTCCATTTATAGAATCTTGTTGTAATTTCGCTCTCGGGGCAGGCAACACTGCTAACTAAGCGCTATTATTAGCAAGTTTGTGATTTAGTGTGTATTTCCGCTAGTTTGAACACAACTCAAAGCTGGAAGCTGGTTAGACATTTTGGGGTTTAGCTTCTATAGGTATTGTTGTAGTTTGTAGCCCGGTCTTTACGAACTAGTGTGTGTCTGCGACTCTGTACAGTTAGCGACAAGATAGGATGCCCCCTTTTGTTCGATTGACGTACTTATGTCCCGTGCCTTAGGAGCTACTTAACAGATAAAAATTAAATTATAAGTGTGTAAAACAGCTACCAACAAATGAGAGAAAATTAATTTTATACTCTATCAATCAACTAGGAAAAAAAGGAAATAAATTCGGAAAAAATGCGAACGGATAAATTACCACGAAGAAATTAAGAGAATTTAATAGGACAATCCAACAATTAATAAATCCCATGAGGTACCTACCTATCGTAACGTCTCGACAGTGGTGCCAACTAGTGAGCGCTAAAATGGTAATCCTCATTGAGCTAAATGTGTCGATGCAAATGTCGAAGGGATATTGTCAAACCAGTGATATTATAATTTAAACAGTGAAATTACAATTACCCGGATTATTGTCAATCGCCACCATTTCTTACAATTTCACGGACTTATTTTAGTGTTATTGTAATTTCACGGGAACGCTGTAGTGGTTTTATAATAACCCTAAATATATTATGAATCAATTTTGTAGTAGGGGACTTCGTGCGTTTTGATTGGTCAACTCTTCTTCATCCGCTATTTGCTTAAGATTTCAACATAGAGCTAAGAAAATATTACAGTGACCAGACTGATAAAACCAAAAATCGGCCGAATGCGAGTCGAACTCGCGCACTGAGGGTTGCGTACCGCCACACAATTAAAAATAATATTTTTATTATACCATATATTATATGGCTGTGTGTTCGCTCATGCATAAGTCCGACTCGCACTTGGCTGTTTTTTATTATTTGTTGTTATACTTTAAAGCTCTAGTTCTACACCAAGTTTGAATCCGTTTTTACCGTTTTTGTGATAGAGCATAAAGTATAAAATCACGTTTGTTTTATGGGGACACCCCTTATTTTGTTTTTAATATTTTATTTGTAGTGTCTGTAATCAATGATAAAATATTCTGTCAAAATTTCAACTAGCTACCTATTACGGTACCAAAGATAAGGGTAGGAAATACAAACAGAGAGTTCGGGTACGGAACCCTTAAAACCAATTTAACTTATTGTGAGTTACATTTAGATAAAACTGCGATATAGATATCCTTGCAATAAAGCTTGTGATTTCCAGAAACCTGTCTATTATTTTGTAACTCTATCATTTCAAAATTGACAGTTTGAATACGGACCAATCATTCACCGTCTGACAATCTAACGGCAGTGAAAATTGACAACTTATTGCTGCCTTACAATATCACTGCGTGAGTCTAGTGAAATTATAATGTCATTGAAATGAGCCCGTGATATTGTGAGAAATGGTGGCGGTTGACAATAATCCGGGTAAATGTAATTTCACTAGTTAAATTATAATATCACTGGTTTGACAATATCCCTGCGACACAAATACAGAGGAAGCAAATATAAGGGCATCATCTGTTGAGTTTACAGGGTAGACCCAATAAAGCAAAAGAGCAAATATTATAATTAATCAAACGATAAAATTCCCGACAAAATATTTTTGTCCGTTTAGCAATGACCCAAACCTCCCGAAAGTTAACCCTTTAAACTGTAGGAAACAAGCGTAAAAAGTGGCCCAATTACCCCCCAGTCCCCGATTTAGCTCTTTTTCGGGAGCAGGGTTAATCTTCCGTGAAATCACCCAACTGATATTAAAACTCATTAAATTTGGTAAAGAGCTGTTAGTCTGTTTAGGGCGGGTGCAAAAAGCGTCGTTGGTTAATTTAGACGGTTTAAACTTTAAGGCTGAAGCGTGGCAGCGTGGCGGGAAATTCAAAATTTTCACAGTTTTTTACATTTTGTAGCTAAACTAGGTAGGTATTTTTGATCAGCGATTTTTCGTTCGCGGGCAGTATTTTTTTCATTATTGTAAACAACAGAACAACAATAATTCAGCCGATTATGTGTTCTGGTCTACGACAAGTTTTTTGGGCAGTGCCACTGCTTCGTAGACCAGAACACATAATCGGCTGAATTATTATTGTTCTGTTGTCAACAATGATGAAAAGAATACTGTTTTATTGCCACGAACGAAAAATCGCTGAACAAAAATAGCTCAGTTTAGCTACAAAATGTAAAAAACAGTGAAAATTTTGAATTTCCCGCCACGTTGCTATCGCAACTTCAGGCGCGATGGGTTTGGTCAGAGATTTTTTTTCTGTCATATTGTATTAAGGGTTCAACGAGAGCAGGGTGGCGGAAAATGCAAAAAATTCACAGTTTTTCCATTTTGTAGCTAAACTGAGCTATTTTTGTTCAGCTATTTTTATTTCACGACAGTAAAACAGTATTACTTTCATTAGTATATTAAAAAAAAAAAACAATAACTGCGAAAATTTGTACTTTCCCGCTACGCTACTTTCATTTACCCTTAAGGTGGGATGATAGCAACGTGGCGGGAAATTCAAAATTTTCACAGTTTTTTACATTTTGTAGCTAAACTGAGCTATTTTTGTTCAGCGATTTTTCGTTCGCGGAAACAACAAAGTATGCTTTTCATTTTTGTAAACAACAGAACAACAATAATTCAGCCGATTATGTGTTCTGGTCTACGAAGCAGTGGCACTGCCCAAAAAACTTGTCGTAGACCAGAACACATAATCGGCTGAATTATTGTTGTTCTGTTGTTTACAATAATGAAAAGCATACTTTGTTGTTTCCGCGAACGAAAAATCGCTGAACAAAAATAGCTCAGTTTAGCTACAAAATGTAAAAAACTTGAAAATTTTGAATTTCCCGCCAAGTTGCTATCGTCTACCCTTAAGAATCCCCTTCAGCTTAGCAGCCCTCTCGCTCACACTTTTCAACATTTTAATTTATTGTAAGAGAATGATTCAACTTTGGACGATGAAATATAGTTGCAGACACAGATAATTAAGCTATCGACATGTGGACTAAGTTTTGATTTTATATTCCTAGTAATAAAAAAAATATCACGGAACTTCGTTTAAAAGTAGTAGTTCCGTGATATTTTTTTTATATTAAATAATTAAAATGTTGAAAAGTGTCAGCGAGAGGGCTGCAAAGCTGAAGGGGATTCTTAAGGCAATTTTATTTTTCAAACCTTTGGCCTCTGATAAATAGTAAAAAAACAAAGAAAGGAAACGTAAAAGGAAAAACAATAACATTATTATAAGCACTGCACATTTGTAGCCTAATGACTATTGGGATAGCCGATTTATTTCGACCTTGTCCAAAAGTCTTAGGCCGTCTTGCACCACTTTCTTAAATGTGGTTTAAACAGCATTTAACTAAAATCTTCATACAAAATTCGATTTAAATTGCGACTTAAGTGGCATTTAAGAAGTGGTGCAAGACGGCCTTAGTCATTCATGGATCGTTGTTAAACAACTACGGTGGCTATCTCGAAGTTAATAAAAGTCAACGAAACCGATAGACAAAATGCTCGTTAAATTCGTTCATTTATTCTGAGAACAAGACCGTTTAAAGAAAATCATGAAAGTTTTTCAAGACCTTTCTATAACATCCTGTATTCTATTATCCCTTAAACCCAATTGCTGTGCTTATACTCACAATGCATTTAATTTGCCTCCGGTTTAGCTATGTCTTAAGTCGGCACTATTGGAGTGGCAGGAATGTAATAGGGTGCCTATCTTAACGTAGCCTCTCTTGAAACTACATTCTACATTGCTGGCATCAAAAACTATTGTAAGGTCAGCAGACAAAATATTTGTTTAATAAGGATTTTTTCAAAACTCAAATTCAATTAAAGTTTTTATTCAATATAAAAAAATCTACCGGTCAACCTTTGGTTCTGCAGTTAGAGGTAGGTACCTAGTGCCCAAAAAGTGTGTATACAACAATATTATGCCTATTTAAACTACGACGATGATTGATATTTACTAAAGAGGACTTTTCATTTACTCTTGTGAATGGAGTTTCGTGAAGATGAAATAGATGGCACTGCGGTAATTTTCATGTACAAAGAGTTAACCCAGATAGAACACATAATAGGTTGAGAGCTGGTGACCACTCGAGATTTTTTTTGTACTAGGCTGGGAGTTGTAGGCTGATAGAGTCGCTAAGTCTGGGAAAAATATTTTTTATGACATCTATTCGAAAAGACCTAGCTCGTTCCCCGCAAACAGGGACTAAAATTGCATTTTAATCCCGGAGGGACAAAAAGTGATTTGAATTTGGAATATGGATACTTTAAGTATAAGTTCAAATGACTAAAGAGTTTACAGACAACATTGAAAGAGATCAATCACAAACGGACCTAGTTCTGCAGAAAACAGCCACCTCGCATTTTTTCCAAAAACAATGTATGGACAAGAAACTGGCAGTATAAAAAAATATACCGCGCGCGTGCCAAATAAAAAAAAAGTTTGTAGAAAAATAAAAACGTCAGAAATGCATTCCGTCTTCGTTTGTAATTATTGTTTATTTGTGTACTTAAATTAGGATTTTACTTACTTTCTTAAAATAAAAGTGTTTCTTCCTAAAGTAGTGAGAATTCAAGTTTTATAATATTAACTCCAGAGAACATTATATCGGACGCCGGGGCTTATTTATTCGTAAGTTCCAGTCACTTATTTTCTCATAGAGGGTCATAAAAAGTAGAGTGTTCACATCGGGAACCACACTTTTTAAAGCTCGAGTACTTTGAATCCCTTGCTGCGCTCAGGGTTCTACTTTAGAATCCTTCGCTCCGCTCTGGATTCAAAGAAACACTCTCGCCTTAAAAATTGAGTTTTAGTCCCTCGGGGGTAACAATCTACTATTTTGGGCCGGTCGAGTTTGAAAGTTATATTGTACGAAAAAATATCTCGATTGGTCACCAGCTGTCAACCTATAATATTAAGGGTATTTCAGCAAGGTCCTGTGACACTGAAAAGGGTCACTCAACTCACTAATACGATATTTTTTTTGGGATTTCGCTCTTGGTCCCATAGTAAAAGTTGCCTGGATTGGTGAGTTAAGCAACACCTTTTCGGCGTCACAGGACCATTCTGAAAATATGCACCTCTGATAAATAAATCGGGTTATTCCGGAAATCCCCCCTGAGCAAATTCCCCTAAGGGGAATTTTATTTTTAAAACTCCGCAAATCCCACTTGAACGAAAATACTCAAGGGGGAAATGTTATTTTTAAAAGTCCTGAAGTACCCCCCACCGTTTTGAGTTATTCCGGAAATCCCCCCTGAGCATATCTCATTCATCATTCGTCCTCATTCCTTTGTCAACCTTACATCGAGAAAAAGGCAAGTTCTTGAGCGCGGGAGGTGCGGAGTGGAAGCTTTTTCTGTATTTTCCGCAAGAAACTGCCCGGGGAAGAGTTTAATCATGCGCACGATAAAACCAAGCGTCTAGGGTTGTCACCCTGTACGGTCGGCCACAATCTCAGATACCCCGTGGCAGCTCTTATCGCGCGCGGTATAAGGGCGCCAATCGATCAAAAAGGGGTATCTGAGACTGTGGCCGACTGTACAAAATATCTACAGGGTGTCAGTACATTAAGAGACCGTCAAGCTGGCGCCGTAGAAAATAAATTAGCTTCTAATTTATTTTACAATGAAAATCTCAAACCTGCTTATCCCAAAAAACATGGATGAATGTTCAAAACGCTAATAATACAAAATAATTAACAATATAAAAAATAAAAAAATTAAAAAGAACGGATGACTTTTCTTACTCTCTCTTACTTATGTTAAAGTGTCGTTCCATCTTATATTGCTCCTAAATAATGAATCGGAACAACAACTGATATACAATTATACATATTTAAATCCGCTTTTCTATGTAGCCATGTAATGTCCCATTGCAGGGGACAGTCTGCCAACTAGAAATAAATAAATAAGGCCCATATTTAAAACTTGCACTCTTATTGGGACACCCTTTGGTAACAAACACAAACCTGAAATTAAAAGAAGGGTATGTTATTAAGTTTGTCCGTACCCTGTAGAAAATATAATATAAACAAACAAATGAAACTATGTACAAAGGAACGAAAAGTAAGTCTGTTCGTCGGTCTGGTTAAATCATCTATCTATCTATCCAGCCGCTGGTTTCTTTACGATCTGGGGGCACGGCAGTGCCCCCGCCAGGTCGAGCGTGAAGCAAACATTGCCGAACCATACCATACCATCCTTTACTGGAACCATTTCGCCGCATTTTCAGGCCCCTATTTGAGAACCTTTGGATAAGACCAGAACGCAGAAATTTTCGTCATCCAGTAAGCTATAATCACATACTTAAAATCCAAAATTTCAAGACTGTAGGTCATTTAGTTCCAAAGTTAAGTGAAAGCAAAGTTTCGCATTTATGACACTCACTCACTCACTCAGTCATGATCATCAAAATAGAACTACTACTTCCCATAAACTCAGAGAGCTGAAATTGAGTTTTGGTACAGAGTTAGGGTTTAATGGCCACATAAAGGGAAAACTATAAAAACTAGGATAATCGAAGATCTGGAGTACCTGGTGACCCTGATTAGAAAACACAAGAGCCCAACCAAACTATTATAGATCGACATATACCGCCTGTACACAAGGGTACAAAACCAGGTGCTCTATGACACCATTGCACCAATCTGACATCTGACGCCAGAACCGCTTGTGTACCCTTCAACGGCCAAGTCACACAACATTAATTATAATAATAAAGAAATCGCAGTAAGGAACCTTAGACTTGGCACGACTCGGTCTAGATTTCATTACTTTTTAGAGATAAACAAGCAGCTCCATCGAAACTTGACTAGTTTTTTACAGAATGTTTTTGGTGGGATTTCTTTTACCTTAGCTTAGTTGGCTCCGCATTATTGACAGTTGTTTTTCCTGCGGGCTAGGCCGACTAAGCTGTCAGAATGGTATAGGTGCTGGGCAAGCCTACTGCATCTAAAACAATGTCACTCTGATGAAGTGAGTGTATGTGAACTCTAGTGACTAGTGTGGGTGAAGATGCCACTGGACTCTGTATAAATCATCCGCATTGCGTAGATTTAAAGGAATCAAAATAAGTAAAAGCCGGAGTTGTGAAACGTTGAAACCTGTGTGGCAACGAAACCCAGTCCAGGGGGCAAATTCTCGGGTATGTCGCATTCGATATTCTTCGAAGAAAACCTTAGTAACAGGTGACATTCGAGATTGCCGAGAATTATCCCCCACATAGTATTTAAAGCACGAGCGCAACCGAAGGTTAAACCTAGTCCAGATACCAAATTAAAAATGTCGCCTTAAAAGTTACGTATCCAGCTGTTCTAGTTTTTAGACATCTCTGCTCCGGAGAGATATGAATAGTTGGCTCCAGGATTTCAGCTACTTTTCAGCTGAATAAGATAAGTTTATTTCTGTTCCGTGGGTGTCAGCTCCAAGGAAAATACAGTTGGAAAATACACGTTACTATTTCATTATATTATTTCGTTTTCTTAAAAAGTTTTTTGTCAAAAATTTAGTAAAGTAAGATCGCACTAACTCGGCACACAAGTTCTCTGAGACAGTGTGGCCACTATGCGTTCTAATTAGTTTTAAGAAATTAATTATGTATATTTGGTGTTTGTAGTTATCTTATCTAACCTAATACGACTCAGACGGTTAGATTTTCCTCACGACGTTTTTCTTTCTTGGTCTTAGGTTAGTTGTATTTGCTTAAAAATTCTCAAAACGATAATATAATTCTTAGTATCTTGGAAAAGTTAGTCGTAAGAAAAGTAAATAGGTTCGTGCCACGACCGGAAATAGAACCTGGATCTCTCGTTTCCGAGTGTTTGCCCCTCCGGTCCGTAACGACCAAATGTCAAAATGACTGAATTTCAATTTGCCTTCGTCCCAAAATGCCTGAAATTCATAATGGCTTTAGACTACGCATAATGTCTGAAAAAACAATTAGATGAATGATGTACAGTTGCGGTGAAAATAATTATAGAAATAATTAATTTTAAGGAAACAAAAAACCAAGTCAGACTCGGGAATTGGACTCACATTGTTTTTCCATTTTAAAATTCGTTACCTAAGCTACTGATTTTTTTTCGAATTTAATTTGATTTTACTTACCCTTTTTCCCTTCTGCCTGTTACGTAACATCCCTGACCCATTTTTTTTCTTTTCAGTAACGGCCGACCCCTTTGTATTCCTTAAGCAATTCAATTTAGTGATAAGAGAGAGAGGGCTCGTACGTCCATCGATAAAATGCAAAGACAAATAAATAAATAAGGAATTGATAAAAATAAATTGGTAGCTTACGTTCGGAACGAAGTGGGCGGATGATGCGAAATGAGCTGGGTAGGAGACACAGAAGTCATGTTAAAATGTTGAACTAAAGCCGCGTTTTCACAGTCAAAGTGCGCGCGTCGTCATGTTAAGTAAAAGCTTCTGATTGGTAATTTTATCCCATCAAAGTGAAATCAGATGAAAACAACCAATCAGACGCGCGCAGTTTGACCGGAGACCTACACTCAGCATTGGGGGCCTAAGGTTGAAAAAGAAAAAGACTTACTTCGATCATTAATTCATTCATTCACTTCATAGTGTGGAAACCTTGGCAAGTCGATGGCGAAAGGACCCAGCAGAAGGACAAAACCGGGGTCTCCTCGTTTTTCCAGTGAACAAATCCATTAGAATTAGAATCAGAATATTCTTTGCTGTGCTACAAAAACATTAAAATTACCTGTATTTTTAGAGAAGTAGCGAAAAATGGCGGATAGGTGACTTTTAAATTTTTCTAAAGATAACCCAACCCGCTTAAGTCGTCGCGCTACCCGTGGCAATGGGTACGTATATCACCGAGAAGATGGTAGATGAGCCGAAAAGTCATGACATGGAGGCCCCGTACGGAACGCGAAATGTAGGCAGACCACAATAGCCACAGACCGACTTACTTATACAGGGTGTTAAAAGACCGCCAACAGACCCGAAAGCCACGCATACTAGACACCAAAACAAAGTACTTTTTCGATAAATTATTGCTGGGAAATGATTTTGGTTTTTTAGGTTATAATTTTGAAAAATATTTTATCTCGCAATGGATGTGAAACGCACAGAAGTCATATTGCGCAAGCGTAGGTATAAGTTTATGTTACTTAAGCTTGAATTGCCGATGTTTAGAATACATTGCGGGTTGCAATTATAACGTCGTTTTTTGTAAGAAATATTCATAATTTTGATATGGCTTCTTGACACGATATGTTAAGAATTAGATACTGAATACATTTCTACAAAAAAAATGTTTTGGAAAGTCCGACTTTGAACCTCATTATCTCGGAAACCGTTGATTTCCCAGGCATAGTTCCTTGGGCAAAAATGTTCCTTATGATGAGGACAATACGTAGTTTCCCGCTTTGTTGGCGGTCTTTAAACACCCTGTATATGGAAAAAACATGAAGAGGCATACGTCCAGCAGTGGATGACATAAATGCTGAAGAAGAAGAAGAATCTAACCCGTGCCCTTATTTTAAGGATTTATTATAAGTTGAAAAGGTAATAGATGCCTAAATTGTCTCTCCATCGAGCTGACGTTCTATTGCCCTTCATCCCGTACGAATGTCCACTGATGTGTGAGGGAAGGCAGGCTTCGGGAGACAAATGATGGGTTGTTTTAGGGCGAACGATGGTTTATGTAGGGCCAAACGTTATAGGGCTATGGGTTCATTTGATCAAGATAATTTGAACCATGGCCTGTGCCGTGTTATTATTCTATCTACCTCTGTTACTACCCGGCTGGCTGTTACATTTGTGAAATTGTAGTTGCAGTAAGTGAAGAGAAACATCGTGAAGAGGAAATCAGGAAGGACACCATTTGACATCGTTTTTTCCCCTTATTCCATCTAGTCATACACTTGGTGTGTCATATTTCATACACTCCACTTGATTCCACATATAAAAAATGCAAAATGTTGGCTCTAATTTCTGCTTGGAGTATGGTGTAGGACGGGCCGTACAAATTTTAAAGGCACTTTTTACTTTACTTTAGTTAATTTCACTTCACTTTGCATTGTGTCTCCGTACGTATTGACATTGTTATCTTTTCTGAGGATTGCAATAGCAAGTATGACAAAATTAAATATTCATTGTTGTATGATCCATCGAAAACATTACACAAGCCTTACAGCAGTATAATAATGTGCCCGAGATTTAACCTAAACCAAAGCTTAGGCATAAGTAATACTAGTGGTTATGGACCATATCGAATGGAGGTTAAAACATGTTCTTTAATTGCACGCTAGAAGTCGGGCAGTCATATTGGCTGGTTATACTTGATTTCAAACTGAGATACATCTAATATAAAGGTTCGTGTACATTGTACATTGCCAGAAAACTCTAAATATTTTCTGTAAAAGGTACAATTGGTGAGAAAATATCCGTAAAACCCATTTATTGCTTACGATTTCACGAGCGCCATACATAATTAAAATACATTTATAACGAATTATAATTTTTTTGAAATGTTTAATGATGTTAAAAACGAGTGTTAAAAGTTTATTATGTATTACATGATTCAAGTTAGTTTTATAAAATTCTTCGACGACAAAATTCTTTATGCAGGTTTTTTTAAAAACTGCGGTCAGACGTAGGTACATAGGTACAGTCGGCCACACGCTAGGATACCCCTTTTTGTTCGATTAACGCCCTTATACCGCGCGCGGTGTGTCCTGCCATGGGGTATCTGTGACTGAGGCCGACCGTACCACTGCCTCTTGATATTCGCGTGAATCTTCCTTTACAATCAATCACCCCACAAATGTATTATCTTCTTAACATAATCACTTACAAATCAGACCTACAATCATCGATCAGTAACCTTACAATAAGTAATTCACTTCACCAATTACAAAAATACGTTAAGGTTACTCTCCCCGTACCCTTTACGCTTTTTTGTTGGTTAAATCAGCTTTTAGTTCGTTGATAGATATCGCTATACTTAAATCCACAAATCCGGAGTACCTATTGTTTGATAGACATAACTGTCAAATTCTAGAATAATGTTGCTCTATTCTAGAATTTGACAGTTATGTCTGTCAAACAATAGGTACTACTATTTAGGTCTAGCTTCTAGATTGTTTTAGTTTTAAACTTTTTTTTCGATTAATTATTTACATCACAAGCTTGACCCTGCGGATTAGTTGGCTCCACACGTATTGACTTGTCTTTCCTGTGGGCTAGGTTGACTAAACTGTCTGGATGGTATAGGTGGTAGGCAAGCATATTCCATCTAAAAACAATGTCCCAGGCATTACAGCGCAAAGTGGTCTAGTGTGAGTAAAGGTACCACTGGACGGTGTATTTTCATCCCATTACGCAAAGGCCTTAGTTTAGTAGTATCTGGCGCGCATTCAGTAGTTTTATGGCGCGAGCTGCAGTCACGTGGATCTTCGGAGGTTAGTAAGATACTATCCTCATTTGCTTAATGTTTTTGTTACTCAGGATATTTATCTTGATTTAGATGATAATATGGTTATATCTACATTTTCATTTATTATTATTTTTATTTTACCAAGCTTATTTCCAAGCTTTTTAACGGAATACTAAATTTTAACCTGAGAATCACAGGTTTCCACTAGAGTGAAAATCTCATTAAGTTCATTATTTTTAGGATCTACCACTATAACATTAAATCGTGTTGTAAGTTTCATCCCCTGTCGACCTGGGGTAACAAGCGGATAACGTACCCTTAATGACGAAGGAGGCCGGTCAATTTTGACCCGTATTGTCGGTGCAGTAAGAACCAGCAATTTATAATAATACTAGTTGTGCCCGCGACTTCGTATGCGTTTTTACACATTTGACATTTAATTTAAATTCGACTGTGGAGGAAAACTCAAAAGGAAGGTTTTTTTTAACCCCCGACCAAAAAAGAGGGGTGTTATAAGTTTGACAGCTTTGTGAGTGTGTCTGTGTAGGTATGTGTTTATGAGGGTGTGTCTGTCTGTAGCACCGTAGCTCTTAAATGGGTGAACGTTTTGGAAGCTTTAGTTTTTTTTTTATTATTTGAAAGCAGGTTTTCTAGCGAATGTTCTTAGTTATGTTTTGTCAAAATTGGTTCAGCTATTTATTAAATATGCTTATTTGAAGCTAAAATGTCGGGGGTATTTTAATTTAATAGTTATTATTTCTTAACTTGCGGTAGCAGGGCTCAAAAGAAAGCAATAGAATAAAATTGAATAAAAACCCTAATCTAAATAATACATTTATAAATTTAATTATAAATATGTATTGTTTACATTAAGGTATCGCCCGTGATAAGATACCAGGAAGCTTAGCATAAGAATTGCTTACGAAGTAAAGGGATTTATATGTATCTCCCTCGACGTAGAGTTGGATAGATAAAGTTTTAAGCCCATAGATAAGGTCTTACTCATTCTCATGCTAAGCCAGCAAGCAAAGCATTCGGCTAATAACTCTGTCTATCCCGCTCAACGGTAAATAATAGTTATTTGTTATGCAAGAATGCAAAATAATTGTTTGCGGCGAGTGCTTGTATTGAATACCCGTTGTTAAAAGACCGCCAACAAAGTGGGAGACCACATACAGGGTGTAAAGAGACTGCCAACAAAGCGGGAAACCACGTATTGCCCTCATCATAATGAACATTTTTGCCCAAGGAACTATGCCTAGGAAATCAATGGTTTCCGAGATAATGAGGTTCCAAGTCGGACTTTTTTTTATTTTTTCTGTTTTTATTTCTGAAATGTGTTCAGTATCACGTTCTTAACATATCTTCTCAAGAAGCTATACCAAAATTATGAATATTTCTTACAAAAAACGAAGTTCAAATTGGAACCCGCAATGTATTCTAAACATCGGCACTTCAAGCTTAAGTAGCATAAACTTATACCTACGCTAGCGCGATATGACTTCTGTGCGTGCATCATAACAAACATTTTTGCCCAAGGAACTATGCCTAGGAAATCAACGGTTTCCGAGATAATGAGGTTCCAAGTCGGACTTTTTTTTATTTTTTCTGTTTTTTTTTCTGAAATGTGTTCAGTATCACGTTACTAACATATCTTCTCAAGAAGCTATATCAAAATTATGAATATTTCTTACAAAAAACGAAGTTAAAATTGTAACTCGCAATGTATTCTGAACATCGGATAGCCTAGATTATGCCCAGAACCAGGAATTATCACGGTCCTAAATTTGACTGAAAACTATTCAGCGGTATTCGCGTGATGAGGTAACACACAGACAGACAGACAGACAGACAGACAGACAGACAGACAGACATAGACCGATTTTTTTGCATTTTTGTATTCAGTATAGTTTACTTAGTAACCCCTGCTAGTTTGTTTCTAAAAATATTCAATGTACAGAATTGACTTCGCTAGAGTTTTATTATAAGTATAGATTATTTGGCATAATATGATTACGGTTACATACAAGTAACATCGTTATGGTATGAAGTAATAGTTAAGTTTGCTGACAGGTAGATTTTCGAGTCACTTTGAATACATGGGGACTGTAAACTTAGGCGTCCATTAGCGGTGGATCGGGCCGGGGCGGGCCGCAACTTAAAATTCGCCTTCCTGTTTTTATATGAAACAGCGTCCACTAGCGGCGGACTATTGCGCTGCGACCCGCCCCGCGCCGATCCGCCGCTAGTGGACGCTGTTTCATATCATATAAATACAGGCAGGCGAATTTTTGCGTTGCGATCTTGCGATGCGCTCCGGGCCCCGGCCCGATCCGCCTCTAGTGGACGGCAGCCTTAAAAAAGCAAAGTGGTTAGATGAAGTAGGCTTTCCCAGGAGGGTTACCCTTGACGCTATTGCGATCAAATTGAAAAAGTTTTAAATTTAATTTCTCTTTGAATTCGCATAGTACCTAATGCTTTGATTTTAAATACTTTGTAATGTTTATTCAAAGGTAAGGCTGTTTTATTCAATAAAAACACAAAAATGTGAAATTTTGTAAATTGCGCCATATTGCGGCCGTATTGGAAAAATGCGTCAAGGGTAGAGGGGCTGTCACAAGGTACACAAGGGTACAAAACCAGGTGCTCCATGACACCATTGCACCAATCTGTCGCCAGATCCCCTTGTGTACCCTTCAACGGCCAAGTCTCACAACATTAACTATAATAATAAAGAAATCGCAGTAAGGATCCTTAGACTTAGCAAGACTTTGTCTAGATTTCATTACTTTTTAGAGATAAACAAGCAGCTCCATCGAGACCTGGCTAGTTTTTACAGAATGTTTTTGGTGGGATGTTATTTTCCAGACCACCTTTGGATGGAGAGGGCTGTAGGAAAAATATCTTAGCATTGCGGTTTTCCATTTTACCTTGAAATGGAAACCAACAGTGGCATACCTAATAAAGACATTAAAAAGTAGACATTATTTTAATAATATGCTTATATATCACCTTACACCCAAAAACATAATAATAGTCCACTGACAGACGCATTTTTCAGTAGGTATTCAAGTCAAAGACACACAGAATAAAGCCGATCTCTTTATAGGCACAGCCATTTATTTAAACCCCAATTTCATTGTCAGAATTTTGCGATAACAATCGCATGTGTCGTAGCTCCGGGGCATACGTAGTTTACTAAATTAAATGCTTTGTAAACCTGTGATGTGGAGAGAATAAATAAAATTCTGTTTATCTTAGATTCGGGTGGAGCTACGAATGTTTTCGAGTAGGTAGGTTTTCACAGCAGCTCGCTTCCATTGGGAACGGTTTTTCGTCATACGAACTGCACTCTGACACTGCAGTGCCTGGGACATTGTTGCGACGTTCCTGTGGGCTAGGCCAACTAAGCTGTCAGGATGGTATAGGTGCTGGGCAAGCCTATTCCATCAGTACAGTTCCCGGCGTATAACTTGAAAAATTACCTTGACTGCGCAGTAGACGATGTTTGGGACTCTGTGGCGGGGGTCAAGGGGTGCGACGAAATTGATATTGCTTCCGACGGCCCTGATTGGCTAAATTTTGTTTGCCAGGCGCGAACTCATCTTAACTATGCCGACTTTTGCTCAAGTTGTGCGCCGGGAACTGTAAGTGGAACCGTAAATTAAAATAAATGAATAATAATAAGTTTATTTCCAAAAAAGATTACACGTTTTACCTATAACTACGAACAATAATTTTATCAATAGGCTCGTAAGGAATAATAATATCTGCTGCTGAACTAGGTGTGAACCTGTGTTTCAGCATACAGCGCCCCCTCCGAGGGGCTTAACATGGGCACATAAAATATCAATTTGTGTACATGAGGTCTTTTATAATAATCACATTTTTAATTTTGAGAATAAATCTAAAATACTAATTTAACTTTAAGAATTATGAATTTAGTGGCATTCTTCATAGCTCAACAACGCATCCAAACAAAAGAAAGCAGCGCGACCAAACTTATTTGTTAAACCAACCAGTAGTCGGAGCACCTACATGTTTTATTGTTTCTCTTTGTCCAACTACACAGGTAGTTAGACTTTTTATACCACCTTCCATATTTATTAACCCACCTTTTTAGCGACCTAGACTTTGCTAGCAAAAGCTCCGTAATTCAGACCACCAGAACACCAGAATTTTTCACGTCAAACTCGATAGACTGCCAGAGATTGTGGTCTCTAGTTTCCCATCGAATGTAAGAGATTAGAGGTCGTAACTGAGTGGTTAAGAGTAGCATCCGCCATGGGATAATCGCCGGATGCGAGGCCGATTTTGACGTTGTTAGTTGTGCGCGGAGATTTGGGCGTTTGGGAGGCTGCAGCTCGACTGGTGCGGACATGGACTTTGGATAGTGCGCAAGTTTCTAGGATATTCTTAAAAATGCACTTGGCTTTGGCCCGTGCCCACGAAACCTCACCCGTGTGAGAGAAATATAAGAAAACATAATAATAATAATAATAGATAATTTAATGACAAAAAAACAATGAAGGTTACACAGGTAATTCGGTACGCAAAGTTTTTTGTTCGAAAGTCCGTTATTGGCTTAAACTTATCTTTAGACAATATTGAGAAACTTATTTAAATATTTTTTATTTTGTTCCAGTAGTTTTGTTTTTATGCGCTAAAATGTTTTGTTCCTATGACCGCAAACAGTATGCAGACCGTCGCGTGACGTCATAAAACCGTATCTTTGAAACGTTGTAAAATCCAAACTACTGAACCAAAATAAAAAATATTGAAATAAGTTTCTCAATATTGTCTAAAGATAAGATTAAGCCAATAACGGACTTTCGAACAAAAAACTTTGCGTACCGAATTACAATTTTTGGTACAGATAGGATGGATATAATTTGGCCAGATATCAGACACTCTGCTATTGTCTAAATGTTTCACTCGTACTTAATTTTGTAAAGCGGTAGTGACCTAGTGGTAAGAACATTGGACTCGGAAGCGAGAGACCCAGGTTCGATTCTCGGCGCTGGCAATCACCTATGACTTAGTTTCTTTTCAAAGTTACATGCAGTTTGTGAATTTCAAGTTCGAATTTCACTGTGCCGTCCATGTCTATATTGTCAAACAGTCAACAAGGCTGTAACCATGATAACGCCACTTCAGACCTCTTTGGGATTCTCTTAATAAAAGCACAAAAATATACAAGGTGTTGTTTTGTAAAGTGACACCCGACTCAGGGGTTATGTTTACACGATACTGAAGCCAAAAAAATATAAAACAATATGTTAATTTAAAAAACATAAAAAAATTAACTACGTTTTAGTTTCAAGCGTTACTCTAACTATCGTCCCAGAGTCGGGTGTCACTAACCAAAACAACACCCTATATAATAGTGTAAAAGCTCTCTCCATGCTCATCTAGCGCGGTAATTTTCTCCAAAACCGTGCATACAACCTCGAGATCGTAGTCACACACCGCGCCGACAGAAAAATATGGCTCGTAACAATACAAAATTAAAGGTTTCGGAGCGGTTACGGCGAACCACTGTGCGTTTGAATTATTTCATACCAATTTGGGGCTTCGTGTCATAGTTCCACGCGTTTTTTGTGGACTTTTTGGTGGTCTGTACTTTTGTATCACTTCTTATACATATTATAATAGACTTCTCACTTAAAAAGGGAACAGGGGGGAATATGGCCAGGTGGGGATTCATGGATGGGAACAACCTGTGTGCTTATTCTGTAAAAAAACCGCACATTTGCTTGTCCTTAAACAGGTTTAATTGCGGGAAAATATTTATAAATAGTAAAAATCTTTTTCGAAAAAAATATTGTTTAGGTATTTCGATTAGAGCTATTTTGATAACTGTGCGATTTTTTTGACAGAATTATCACACTGAGCTTTGTCCACCTTTCATCATGCACCTGTATCCAGGCAGGAGGATACAAAAGAAGATGATGAGAAGAGGATACGCTACGAAGATCAGCAAGCGTCGAATAAGACCAACTTATCTTTGGTTTTATGACGCTACCTATCCCACTCCACTTCAAACAAAAGAGTGAAATGCATATAGGTTAGTCAGTACAGTCATCGATTTAAATACCCATATAATTATAAACCCCGTAAGTACTGTCTAACCCAAGGGTGCTCAACCCCAGGCCTTTTAAGTGGCCCACGCAAGTAAGTTTTGTTCGCATGTCCTGAGAGTAACTGAAATAGGTATTGTCAGTGGCCCATCGTGAACGTCTGAATTTTTTTTGCTTGTTGGTTTTTTTTTTTAGTTTGGGCCGACTGTTAAAAAGGTTGAGCAGCCTTGGGCTAACCCATCCATATGCTACGCTTGCTGTAAATAAGTAAAGTAAAAAAGAATGTAAACTGTAATAAAAAAACTGAGTCCACAGAATGACAGTTGCTACTGTCAGATAAAGCTAAACTGGTCACCCGATTGGCTTTATCTGACAGTAGCAACTGTCACTCTGTGGACTCGGTTTTTAAATTAGAGTTTATGTCCTAGGATTCTTACAAGTTTACGGATATTACACCTTTACTGCGATAGATCTAATGCCCGTTTTGCCGCCTAGTTATTTCCCACTTTAGGTATTTTTCGTGTGTCTAACTCTACGTTAAAGGTCTTTTGTCGAATTACAGACAGTTACAGTGGCGCACACGATCGACAAAGAGCTGCCTAAAATGGTGCAGAAAAACAAACATGGCGTCCGTAAGCTCACAGTTGAAGGAAAAACGGGTATTCTATCTCCGTGTAAACAGCCGAAACGCGCCTCGCGCCTCCAACGCGCGATCATTCTAGCCAGAGATGGGCACGTACCCGGGTATATACCCATCTGTGGGTATTTACCCGATATGTACCCGGTAAATACCCGTTTGCTGGGTACATTCAATTTGTGATTTCAAGTATAATGAAAATTATTAAAATGACAAACAAAGTATGCCAATCAGTTGTAAACCATGTTCCCTACACAAAGTACGTCTTAGTAATTTTTCGTTGAACGCATATTTACAAAGTTATGCATGTTTTTGTGATTTCTTTGTATGAAAACGAATATTCATAAGGACATTTGTCTTATATTTTTATAGAATTAACAACCGGTATGTTTAAAAAGTACTTTGTCATACTTTGTATGACTAATAAAATAGTTTTTAATATGAATTTAACAATATTTTTTATTGATTAGGAACCAAGTGTCAAAAACTGATATTTACATTGAAATGGTAGACAATACACTGATGAAGTCAGGTCAATTCGGTCAAATTAAAATGCGAAGACGGGTCAAGTGTTGCAAATAACAAAAAATTATAATAATAAAGTATGGTTTAATGTTTGTTCTTCCCGAACAAAGAATAACTAAAACTTATTAAATTCGTTTATTTTATTTTGCAAATGGCATTATGCTCAAAATGCTATACGGTGAAATGTAAGTCGTCCAGCCACCTCATTACGTCCGAGTCAGCCTCATCGACACCGCCGCCTTGGATGGCGAACAGCGGGTAGTCGTAGTTGATGTGGAACATCGTCTGAACCCGCCCGCACACGCAATTCGGGTCCGACCCACAGTTACATTTTGTGTATTTAGCTCCGCACACCTTCGCCGTAAGACCCGGAATCTATTTATTTGAGTCCAGTGCTTTCTGGGAAGATGGAAACCTGGCACACGGATATCTGGCTCGGACTCGAGATGCTTGTTAGGCAGGTCCACAGATGTCCACTGATCCCGCCATTTCTCCATCAGTGTCGAAGTGTTGCAAGACTTAACCCGTCTTCGCATTTTAATTAGACCAAATGACCTGACTTCATCAGTGCATTGTCTACCGTTTCAATGTAAATATCAATTTTTGACACTTGGTTCCTAATCAATAATAATTATTGTTAAATTCATATTAAAAACTATTATATTACTAACACAAAGTATGACGAAGTACTTTTTAAACATACCGGTTGTTAATTCTATAAAAATATAAGACAAATGTCCTTAAGAATAATAATTTTCATACAAAGAAATCACAAAAACATGCATAACTTTGTAAATATGCGTTCAACGAAAAATTACTAAGACGTACTTTGCGTAGGGAACATGGTTTGGAACTGATTGGCATACTTTGTTGTTAATTTTAAGTCACAAATTGTATATACCCAGCAAATGGGTGCATACGGGTATTTACCGGGTATATACCCAATGTACCCGGTAAATACCCAAATGGGTAGATTGGGTATATACCCACCGCCCATCTCTGATTCTAGCCAATCACGAGCCGCTATTTTTTATTAATCTTTGATCGTTATATCTATGCCCCGAAGAGCTCCGTGGTGTATGTCAAACTCATTTTGTCAATTTAGTAGCTCTAACAAATACTTAAGAGGGCGTAGAGCACCATTTTCCCATACAAACGTAGTTCCGGTTTAATTTCTAAACTACAGGCTGGATTTTGCTGAAACTTGGTTTATATTAGTAGATGACCAAATTGACCAATATGGAGGTTTGCAAATAGTTTTTATAATAAAAAAATTGCCTGAAAGAAATTAGAGCGATGCGTTTTTCGCGCCGAAAAAGGGGTTACTTTCAGCTGTTATTTACTTACATTATTACACTGTATATTGGAGTCTAACTACCTTGGAAACATCAATAATGTGTAATTGTACTTGTAAGAAAAAAAAAATTTTGAAATACCTAATAAAATGTAGAAATAGCAGCGGAACTACGAAAACATTTGGGAAAATAGATCTATTACATTACAACTACAACAAGATACTCGCGAAAGGACACGAACACACGTAGACTCATACAGCCGCATTGCCTCTCACTTTTCCCGCGCCCCGTCTCGCTCTGGGTGAAACAGCTCTATAGAAAACAGTGTTTCACGCGCTTGGCCGTCACTGAGTTCCTACGGTCCTGAAGGGGCCTCTAACCACAATAATAACTATTATATACAACTAGCTTTTGCCCGCGACTTCGTCCGCGCAGACTTAGTTTTTTTCCCGTTATCACAATAAAACATAGCCTATAGCACTCAGCAATAACGTAGCTTCTCATTAGTGAAGAATTTTTTATAATCGGATGAGTAGTTTTATAGATCACCCCCTACATACGTACATACTTACAAACTTTTCCTCTTTATAATATTAGTGTTGATAGCTAGTGCCCACGACTTCATTGACGTGGCTAAAAGAAAAAGGATAAACGTGGTGATTTTGCAAATTGTACCTAGCATATTTTTTACCACCTAGTAGGTATGATGTACACACGACAGCACGTAGGACTGTACATTTTTGTTGCAAAGTCGCCCGTAACGCAACCGAGTAGAGTGCTAGCGTGTAAGGGTCGTATGTACTTAAAACACACCCCCTGCACTATCAAAGCGTTGGCCCGAGATTTCGCTCCCGTGGACCATGCGTTGTTATCTGCTTCCAAACTGAACGGAGCAAAGATGCAGATACCTACTGTTATAGGCGTCTAACTGATTTAACGCGAGTTACCTACATTTCAAGAAACACTCAAAGATTATCTTTTCTTTTTAGCCCTATTCTATTGTTTTGAGTCCGCTAATCTGCTACTCCTTATTGCAAACTTTCAGTCTGGGTTGTCTCTGTTCAGTTGGTCTCGCCCCAAGTCTTCGTGCCTTTGTGGCCTTTGTGGTCGTTGTGGACACTGTCTCTACCGATGTTAGAGAGCCTTAATGCGTAGTTTGATACCCAAGTACATCTCGTTTGCTTGAGCTGTTTGGTGAATGAATATTTATTAGCATTCGCTGCAGTACGTCACAGGTCTCAACATCTCTCTGGCGTTCAATAAAACTGTAAAAGATCTCCAACAGAGCTAGTTAGCGTCACCTACTCGTATTATAGGCACAAAGTTACTTAACAGAGAAAAACTTTAAGAAATTTTATTTTATTTTTTATTTTTCATCATACCATTTCAAAGAGAACGATCATAATAATTGAGATAATATCAGGAGATACTTAACCATATTATTTCTATCACATTGAATAGTGTTTTTTTCTATGAGCTGCTCTTCTGAAACACCCAACGCGTCTTCTTAGCATCTACGATACCATAGTCTGAAACAACCGTTTTGAATCGACGGTCTTATTCTTCTTTCGTGTTGAAAGTGTCACACACACACGTCGCGCTGGGATCGCCTCCAGGAAATCCGATAAGCTGCGGTGTGGAGCATCAGGACAGGTATGACGACGCGAAGTTGTCGGTATGGTTTAAGATTGGCACAAAACACCTCTTCTGGCTCTATTTCTCACATATCTTTCATGCGGGCAACACCACCACGCAGACGGTTCAGGGATTTTCACATCGTCAGTCTGAAGTATGTGGAAAGCCTATCAGAATTGTCAACAATGAATAGGCGACTATGATATTATGTAAAAGTGCACCTGTCCAGTGTCCAGTCCTAGGTACTTACTTAATGGAAATAAAGCGATCATGGTACTAATGTTACACCATCAATGGCTGATGTTATGCGCCTATGGTCGCTCGGGACTCTACACTTGCACGGTACGCACAGCGGATTTTTTGGTCAGAACATCGTATCTTTATTTTTCTTCGAGGTCTGGTGCATCCCATTCTTCCCTGAATAACCAGCAATCAGCAATGCACTCAACGGACGTCCCATCTCGTCTGGCCAAAATATCTCAGGATGCAACCGCAACTTTGTAAAGAGCTTTGATAAAACTGCTGGATGCAGAGTTTTTAAAGTAAGGATTTATTGGCTCTTTCAGATTGTAAGTAGCTATCACTGAACTTATGTTTTTTGCCTGTTTTGAGTAATTAAACTTGTAGATTTTTCCGTTATTGCTTTGTTGATATACCATTTTTGTGGCAGTGACGGATGACAGCGATGATTAAAAACAACTTCTTCACTGTTGTTCATCGTTTGAGTTTTGCGGCACATTTGGGCCTGTTTGGTGCATTAAAATTCACCTTTGTTCAGTTTTCGATGGATTTACGAAAGTAAATAGCTCAACGCTACGTGATGACAGAGGGTCTTAGGTAAATGGTTGTGTCGTTCACTTTTATACAAATAGCCACTATATAATAATCTTTGTGTGTTTATTTTGCTCCTAAGCACCAAAGCGTGAAAATATGTAGCCTATATGTTATTCTGATGTCTCAGCTATCTACATTCCAAATTTCATCCAAATCCGTCTAGCGGATTCAGCGATATAAGGTAACAAACACACTCACTCACTCACTCACAAACTTTCGCATTTATAATATAAGTAGGAAGTAGGATAATAACTCTAAAAGTGTAAGTACCTTGGTATTATACTTTATAAGAACTAGTACCTACAAGACTGTTTTGTTTTAAATATGGTGATGAATAAAATCCAATTTATTTATTTTATTTATTTATTTATTAGTTCTCAACTCTAATACAATTGATGAGCGTTTTCCGTCCGGTCGGAATAGCTGGAGAGCATTCGACTTATTTTATCGTAAAAGGCTGGGAGTTGGTAGGATGATAGAGCAGACTTCACCGAGTCTAGGAATAAAATATTTTTAAATTAATCTCCAATTAATCGCCGGTTATATTTGATCGTTGCACCTACGCCCTTCGGCTGAGTAGCAGCGGCCTTCGGCCGGCCTGAGTGGTCACGTCACGAGCAGACTGCAGCGGCGGGTGTTTCACTATTGTAGTAATTTGCAAACTACTCTCAGATCATCCAGCAGTCGAAACGTCAGGATAATAAAGGTTATTCATTTAACCTACAAAAATAACCGCTGTTCGATCAGTTTCGAACCAAATTATGTGCGAATATCGCGAATAATTATCTCAAAGCCACGAGTACCCATTGCGGATTGGTGATTTTGCGTTGAGGTATTTTGAGGTAGATTGAGGTTGCGTATTATGCCTCAGATGGTCAGGTTTCCTCACGATGTTTTCTTCACCGTTACCGAATGGTATTGCTACTAGAAATTTACAAATATGCGTAACTTTGAAAATAAACAATGCCTTTCGCTTCCGAGTCCATTGTTCTACCCACTAGGCCACCGCCGCTTCGAATCATTAAAACTTACTAATCTAATTACTTACTTAGCTTTCTGTTCGTCCTTCTACTGTGGTAAGGTATTGGCAGTCCACATCGGGATGCAGGTAGCATCCGCACTTCATTTCGCGGTGCGCATAAAAATTTACGACCTTTCCTTTGTGGTGTGCAATGTGTGGGCGGACCTTGCTACAGGGTGGGAAAAATATAAAGGTAACCTATATGTGTTTTCAGTACTTTTCAGGAAGTACGCTGATTACTTTGACAGTGTATTTTTGCTTTGTTAAGCTGTTTTGTTTTATGCTTGCATGTTTTTAGTACTTTCTGTAGAAACGGAAGAAAACTGATTTCTGAAAAAGTATGAATATGAAAAGAAAAGTGTGTCCAAAATGTACCAAGGTAGTTTTTAGAGTTTGTGACAGGTTAAATAATTATTCTTTTGCCATCGTTAAATGTAACGGCAAGTGATGTAATGACTGTTATACATTTTACAATCACAATAATTTTCTGTAAACTTCCAGTGCAGCAAAAAATACTTACGTTGTTTTTAAACTTTTATTATAATTCCTATTTATTATAAACCAATACTCAAAATTACTAATGCCAAATAGGGAAATACCTAATAGAAAGGAAATTGCCAATGCTCTTGACGTCATATGAAACAGCTGAAATTAATTTCACAGGACCTTTATGAAGCAATGTTTCGTAACGAACGAACCAACGCAGCATATTCCATTGTTAATATTTTCATTAGGCTACTAAACATCCCTCCCCTCCATACATCCCTAACTCGGAATATGAACTGGCAAACAGTGGGGGTGCAGATATATTACTGGCAGTTAAAACGGGCAATATAGCAGCCACCGAACAAATATCACTTTCCCGAACGATAGAGATCCGTCTGGACAGTCAGTGGAGAAAGTCACTGGGCAAATTGGAGATTATTAAGAGCAATAGTACAAAGAATAGATGGCTGCCAAATCTGTTGCTGTCTCGCGTGCGCTGTATCCCTCAAATACTGAGCGAAAGGGACAACCTGAAGAAAATCTACAAAATCGACTTTTCGTATTCCCCATTTTCCTCTCTCAAAACTGGTCCGATATCAAAAGAAAGTACTGGATGTCGGACCATCTTGTTTTTTTAATTTATTTTAAGTTGTTAATCAGTTTACCAGACGTCGTTTGTCGCCACTTTGAAATACGTATTTTGTTGTAATTTTGGGAGGTCCTAGTAGCTCCTGTTTACAATAACGCTCCGAAACGCCAACTTGGACCAACTGGACAGGACATGCATGTCCCAGCATACAAAAAATATATGATCTAGTGCCATTATCCAGGGAGGAAATCGAGGACGTTTGTGTGGAGGAAATACTACTGTGATCCACTAGCCGCACTGCAATACTAGTGTAATTGCGGGAGAGACAGACAATGGAGAACATCGCTCCTTCTCGAGATTTCTGTTGATAGATTATTCTTTATCTTCTGATGACTTTCCACTATTGGAGATCAGCTTTTGTACGCCATTCACAAACATTTTCGGCACCGACTTTCTCACTCGACTGTCCCGACCACTGGGCGATATTTCCTCTTTTATGACCATGACAAATAGTCACTGGGGAGCGAGCAGCGATGCCAATTGGAAAGAATATCCGAAAGTACCTACCTATAACGTCATAAATGCTCATACCGATACGTGCAGCGTAAGCTGAATACGCCCCACTGATGTGTATCGTGCAACAATCTCCCTTATTCTGCTTTTAGTAGTTGATTGATATTATTATGGGAGAAACGGATTTCTCTGAAACCACATAATACATAATTTTCATCATTCTAAACAACAGAACAACAATAATTAAGGAAAACATAGGGACATGGCAGGGGTCATATAAATTGAATGGCATAAACATATTTTTCTAAAATATGTTTATGCCATTCAATTCCAAACAGGTCTCCCTTTTTATATGGAGCAGCGGCTACCCGCGTTTCCTCTTAAGCTGCTTTGTTTTTCTGGTCGACAAACCAGTGATGCCGCCAAAAAAACTAGAAAATTGAGCTACAAAATAGAAAAAACTGTGAAAATTTTGGATTTGAAAGAAAATACATTTATTTATACGCCAAAACACATTAAACACACCTTCATACATAAAATTATGGTAATTAAAAGTAGTTAATAGATAATTAGGTGCTAGGTACATAGAGGTATGCGTGAATTGGCCATAAAAGGGATCTGGCTCAGCATAAAGGTAGGTACCCTAAGGGGCACTTTAAGGATAGCTGCAACGCTGGTATTCACGCCACGCAACTTCGTTTGACCGTTAAATGTCTTCTTTACAGTTTCAGTTAAACATATTCATAATCCCGTGTACCAATTCTGATTAACTTTGTTTTGTTGCGCAATTCCGCACAACGTGTTTCCGTATTAGCGTTTTTGGCAAAAATCGCACCCAAAAAGAAGCTACCATTTGTTTCATTGGCAAACCCGCAGCTTAGTAATTGGCTCCTGGCTCCTATTGACAATTGTCTTTCTTGTAGGTTGGGCTGACTAAACTATCAGGAATTCATGATAGTATAGGTACTGGGCAAGCCTACACCATCTAAATAATATCCCAGGCACTGCAGCGTCCGAGTGGTCACTTCACCCATCTAGTGCGAGTGAAGGTGACTGGACTCTATACAAATTATCTCACTACTTAGATTCAAAGGCATACGAAAAAGGTAGCCTGGCATGGAACCTCCTCTCCGAGTGTGAAAGCACCCTTAAAAGCCCTGTATTTTCATAATTTATTAATTAACATGACCATAGAACCTTATCAACCATTGTGCATCGATTAACATTTAACCTCACCCGCTCTTAACCGATCCTCTTGTCTAGACTCGGTTTAAATTAATTAGCCAAACTGAAAACCACTTGTCAACAAATATGTATGAAAATACAGAAGAATGACTGTAAGTATTTCGAATGGATATAGTTTTTATTTTCCAACATTCCAAAAAGTTAATTTTCACACCACACCTTTTTGGGCAGATTCGCAAAGTGTCGAACAACGAGCTTTATTAAGGGTGGTATTCTAGAACGCTACTTAAACTCAGTTCAAACTAGAAAGCTCCTTGAACTCTGTTTAAACTCAGTTTAAGTAGAGTTTAATAGTGTCGACTGTCGATAAAACAGTGCATGTTATGATTTGAATATCCCTCCCTTCATATCAAAACATGCACTGCTTTATCGACATTCTGAACTCTGTTTAAACTGAGTTTAAGTAGCGTTCTAGAATACCACCCTAAGTCTTTTGAATGGATTTAGTTTGAATTTTTCAACAAAGAAGCAAATTTTTAAACCACACATTTTTGGGCAGATTCTCTAAGTGTCGGACAACGAGCTTTAGGCCGTCTTGCACCACTTTCTTAAATGTGGTTTAAACAGCATTTAACTAAAATCTTCATGCAAAAGTCGATTTAAATGGCGACTTAAGTGGCATTTAAGAAGTGGTGCAAGACGGCCTTAGAGTAATTTCCCGCTCTGTTATATGTACAGGGTAGAGTTTTGAGGTAAAGCTGCAAGGGCAGCACCAGTAACCATTACTTATAGCTACAGGAAAACTGTCTTAGAAGACAATCATTGAATTCTGAAAATAATATTCTGAGTGGCATGTAGAAAAAACATTGTTGCCATTTCATTCTGTTTTTAGGGTTCCGTACCCAAAGGGTAAAGGACCCTATTACTAAGACTCCGCTGTCTGTCCGTCTGTCGGGATGTTTCTCATGAACCGTGATAGTTAGAGAGGTCAAATTTTCACAGATGATGTTTTTCTATTTCTGTTGCAGAATAAAATAAATATTTAAGGGGGCTCCCATACAAAAAACGTTTTGCCGTTTTTATAGAGCCCTTCGTACGGAACCCTTCGTGCGCGAGTCCGACTTGCGCTTAGTCGTTTTTTTTTAAATAGTTACTATAAAATTAAAAGAAAGAATCTGATAATAGAAACAGAAGTAGCACCCAAGCCGTTCCATACACTCTACCATAGTTTGTTTAACCGCTCCCGTCCGACTTTTGTCAGGGCCCGGGCCGATATTAATTAGCCGGAACAAAAAGCTCTTGTCGTAATCGAATGCGGTGCCGTTTTCATAATAATATCATCGAACCACCGCCTAATTAACTGCGGACAGAGTGGCCGAGTGAGGTGTGGTCGAAATATTAAATAGGGTTGGGATATTTGCGGGACGTTCTTACTGGGCTACAGTTCTTGCAATGAGCCATCTTCGCGGCTGTCAAATTTCGGTTTTTCTGAAGTTAATATTAATATGTGTAAGCGAAATTTGACAGCCACATCCCGGTTCTTGTATGGCCAAGCCTATGAGCGCCATCTACCAAGGACTTTGAATTCAGCTTTTAGCTGTCAGTTAAAAACCAATCACGAGCGTGGACCAGCGTGCGACGAACCTTACTTAGTAGTTAGTCCTACGTGTTTGCAGTTCTTTGTACACTGGTCCACGCGCGCTCGTAAATTGCAAGAACTATACGCAATATTTGTTTTTCCGTACGGGGCCTCCATTTCAGGACTATTCGGCTCCATCTTTCATCTTTTCGGTAAAATACGTATCCTGCCCATTGCTTGGATGATAATCGTTCTAACTAGTGGTTCGCCCCGAACTGTGAACTCGCGACCCCATATAAACTTAACAACCCCATATCTCGGCAACCCCTCGACCGATTTGGCTCATGTTCTAACTTAAAAATTATTTTAATTTTATTTACACGCCTACCAAATTTCATAACGATCCGACTAAATTTACTCAAGTTATCGTCGAACGAACATTCATACATACATACATACAAACATACATACATACATACAAACGCCGGATTGTTCAAGTAGACTCGGAGAACTTCGCTCGCTCGTTTAACAAGGAACCAATGGCAGTTCTTGACAGGCCAAGGTCCAAATATTAATCCGTATTATTCGTATAAAACAACCTCAAGTCCAAACTCGAAAAGCCTTAAAGCAAATCGGTCCAATAAACACCCTCAGTGGCACACGGGCGCGCGAGTGGTAAGTGGGATCACATTCGGGGCAAACTTGCCAAGAAAAGATTTTCGGGACCAACTTCGTAATAAATCGCGACAACTTTACTTGGCGTCTTTGTACAGTCCACGGTGGATAAAAGTATGCTGGGTTTTCGGTGTAGAACGTTTGGCCAAACGTGCGAGCCCAGATTTGAATCCCGGCATTTTCCAATACCTGTACACTATTGCTAAGTACCTTATCTACATGATGAGGTGTTGCAAACGTCCGAACTCATTTTATTGTAATTAGCACTCGGTAATGGGGATCAAACCTATATACGTTGGATCAAACCTTTGCTCTATGATTAAGTGTCTGTCCGGAATTTATGATAACTGATGGTCACTGATGATCAGAGTAGAGAATATTTGTGCTCTTCGTGCTCTTTTCTTTCAAATTTAGGGTATTATGAACATATTATTATATGTTTTAATCGCGAATATCGAAACTCTACAATCTACATCAATGATAATAAAACTATATTTTTTTTAATTTTCCACAAAGACCGTGGTTGCTAGCCGAGTGTACTAAACTCACGTTAGCAACCTTACACGCTTGTTTGTGAAAATATAAAGGGTGGAATTCAAGTTTGGCATAATTATTTCTTTCTATGTGTAGAACCTACCGTATCTATATAATTATAACTTAATACATTATATTTCTCAGAAATTGAGGTTATTTTACACGCTATTTGACATAATATTCCTGCAAGTTGAAAACAGCGTGTAGGATATCCTAGCGTGTAGCTGGGAAGCTCAAGGTGAAATGTTGACATCAAAGAATTCACAAGCAACACAACAAAAATGGAGCGTAGCATGGCGACAATCAGTTCAACCGGAAGCAAACAATCTCGGGATACCTAAGCATAATAATTAATACCCGCATTGGAGTTGAAGGCGCAATGTCGGCCATAGTGGAAAAGCGTCTTGAGAGCCATAGGTGAACTAAATAATGGCAATAAAACCTGCTAACCTGGAATTGGATACGAAAATTTGACAGCATGAACGCACCACAGATACAAAACTATCTGTGAAAAAAGAAAAAATACAGATACAAAAGTACATATCTGTAGTGCGTCATATTTCATTAGTTTCACTTGATTCCACACATAATAAAATTAAGTAAAATATCTAATTAATTTGTCAAAAGTTGCTCTCTCATTACCGCTAAAACGTAGACTATTTGCACATAGAAGGCAGGCGTTTTCTTTTCTCGCCACCCATATACCACAACTGTATTATATCGTAATTGCTATTCCATGTTGTCTAGCTACAGGTAAGAGCTTCACAGCCGCAACTGCTCTATTCATTCTGGGACAAAACGACATAAAAGACAGACCTCTATATCTAAACCGAGGCACTGTGAATTAATTGCGGACCATTAATAACTGTTAGCTCAGCATCATGATAAGGCTGCGCCGATAATTGTCGGGTTCTTCTTATTCGTTCTGGAACATACAGACTTGAAAGGTGTAGAAAGTCCTTGTACATAATGTTTCACATCTCTATTAGTTTTGTACCATTTTTTTGTGTAATGAACTGCAACAAACAAACAAATAAACAATCAAACAAACAAAAACAAACAAACAAAAGTCTGATCCAAACAAAATATCCCAGAGCGTGCCCTCGTACGTAGCACATCCTAGTCGCGCGCGTTTTTATCGTCTCGCCGCGCACGCGACTTGAGTCGCAAATGCGAGAATGAGCTTATGCGTGACCCAAATCCTTGATATCCTACCGACAAAATAGCTCTACCTAGGAATAGATATAGGTACCTAGGAATTATAAGAAAGATCGCAAATTGCTGTGTGGGTTGCGGCCTCGGGAGACGTTGATATAAATGGCGCGTCAAAATGTCAAATAACGTCACAAAAAGTCGCGCGCGTGTTTTTTAGCTCTGTTGTGCATTCTTCACACACGAGTGATGCATCGCGCGTTATTCGCGCGCACTAGTAAGCGTTAAAACGAGTGACAAATTAAGAAAGGCGCATGCGACTGGGATGTGCTACGGAGCGGTTATCGAGCTGCCAAATCTTGATGTGGTCTTAACAGTTTTCCTTAACAAGTTGCCTGGAAGAAATGGTTTTAGCGATAATAAGGCAGTTTTTACCGTGTCTTAGTCACAATTTCACCTCTTCCATGGGCAATTAAAGGCCAGCGGCCGTAGCATGTTAGAAGTCGCGCTGCGTTCTTCATTTGTCACTTGTTTTAACGCTTACTACTAGTTCGCGCGCTGCATCAGGTTAAAGTAACTCGCGCATGGAGCGCAACAAAGCTAAAAAACACGCGCGCGACTTTTTGTGACGTTTTTGACATTTCGACGCACCATTTATATCATCGTCTCCCGAGGCCGCGACTTATTCAGGAATTTGCGATTTTTCTTATTAATCCTGTAGCAAGAGCTATTTTGCCACGGAATTTTAAATATGATTAAATGGCATAGATTTTGGTCACGCATAAGCTCATGCTCGCATTAAAATTTGCGACCCAAAGTCGCGCGCGCGCCGCCACGAAAAATGTCGCGCGCGACATACACGTGCTACGGCCGCTGAGATTATTAAATACAGGGTGTTGTTTTTTAAAGTTACACCCGGCTCAGGGGTGATTATTTACACGACACTAAATCCAAAAATAATTAAATTGTGGCCGCCCGTACTATTACACTAACGCTAGCGGCGAGTCGAGCGCAACATCGCGCGCGCGCTTTGAGAAAGCGGGGGTGTCCGCACGTCGCGGTTATAATAGAACAACTTGAACAAGGTTCAAAAAATTTTGAGAAAAAAAAAGAACTTGTTTTGAGTTTCAAGCGTTGCTCAAACTATCGTCCCTGACTCGGGTGTTACTGACCAAAACAACACCCCGTATGTGGACTCCCGTATCTAACGATGAAATTGACACTTATAATGATTTTTATTGATGCTAGAAGTGAAGATAATAGTCAGAGAGGACTTTCTGTAACCTTTTGTGTGTAAAGAGTCTCAATGGCTCTTCTTAAAGACAAATAGACAAAACGACGACCTTGTTTGGTGGGTACGCCCACGTGAATTCTCTATGCATGATGGTCGGTTTTTTTTGCCTCTATTGTATTGCGATGAGATTTTGGACTCAAAACTAAAGTAAATAGGTAGGTGTATGTAAGAGTTTGCGATGCGAAATATATGTCTATCGTAGCATCCCGCCATGCATTCATAAGTTGCGGAACTCAAATGTTTTTGCTATATAAAGTCATCCGTTTCTTTTTAAATTAAGATTTTTTAAAATTTATATCCATACTACATTTTTCCCGCGACTTCATCCGCGTGGACTACAGAAAAAAAAAATGCTTTAAATTGGTCCTAAGTATAAAAGCGTGATAATATTTAGCTTATGTTTTATTCTGATGTCTAAGCTATCTCTATTCCAAATTTCATCCAAATCCGTTCAGCCGTTTCAGCGTGAAAGAGTAACAAACATCCATCAATCCATTCAGTCTTCAATCACATCGCAAAAAACGTACGTAAAACCCACGTCTGATAGTACGCATAATGACGGTGCCAATGACATACAACATCATGGTAACATCGAGTGGCGGTTGGCGCCAGCAGAGACTGTCACTCCGCGAGCCGACGACGAAACCGTTACAACGCGGTGATTTGGTGTGTGGTGCAAGGGAGGAGAGATTTTAAGAGGTGAATATACAAGGTGTTACAAAAGTACCTAACTCTTTTTACAGGGTAATAGCACCCGGTGATAGGGATCACAACCTTAATATTTTTTTGCTCTATGACGTTTCGTTAATTTTTAAATTAATAAAATGTGAACGATGTGGCGGGAGAAAAGTATTTTTTAAATATGGTTTTCATTGACTTTCACAATGTTTTAACAAATCAAAGCTATGTAAACTATGTTAATGCACCTACACGCACAAACATATTTTTAAAGTTGAGCTAATAATAAAAACAAAAAAGTTATGAATTTTTTTCAATTTTGAGGTTATAAAATAAAATAAAAAAACAACTTTTTTTTACAGATTTGACATCCTGTTGACCAGTAGGTTACACCCTGTAAAAAGAGTTAGGTACTTTTGTAACACCTTGTTGAACGAGCGAGCGAAGTTCTCCGAGTCTACTGGAACAATCCGGCGTTTGTATGTATGTATGTATGTATGTATGTATGTATGAATGTTCGTTCGACGATAACTTGAGTAAATTTAGTCGGATCTCCATGAAATTTGGTAGGCGGGTAAAGGAGGTAAAGAGAATTTTTAAGTTCGAACATGAGCCAAATCGGTCGAGGGGTTGCCGAGATATGGGGTTGTTAAGTTTATATGGGGTCGCGAGTTCACAGTTCGGGGCGAACCACTAGTAATACAGGCACAACTAGCGCCGCCAATGAAAAAAAAATACATGTCTTCTTTTTGGATGCCTTTTTTGCTAAAAACGAAGCATTAAATGATAATTCCTAGGCTTAACTATTTTTAGGACCTAAGGTTTAGATTCCCTAGAACCTATGAATAAATCCCGCCGCCGCTAAAAATCGCCACTTTATTCGGGATTTATTCGTAGGTTCTAGGATCTGGAAGCTGGGCAACCTTCTGGACGTCGACCAGTTTGACGTCCCAAGTATCGCTGGATTGACGAAGTCTCAAAGGACTTGCGCGAACTCCAGGTGGAAGATTGAAGGAAGCAGTGGCGCAGGACAGAGAGAGATGGCGTCTTTGTGTTGCGGAGGCCAAGATCCACTTGTGAATAAATATCTTACTTACTTACTTACTTACTTACACTTGAGTCGCTGAGCCAGAGCGTAGTAAGGATCTATAAAATCTCATAGAAGCGTTTCAAGTCGTAGAATCCTGAGACTTGTACCAAGCCCTTAGGCAAGCATCATTCTTGCCTAATGACTCTCCGAATGGCATTACGTGGATTAGCAAATAAACAGACAATTTCTAAAAGCGGCTAAATGTCGGTCAAGTACTGATGATTATGGTTTACAAGTTTGTACACTCAATTAGATATTTGTGCGGCTGTTGTGGGGTCTTTAGCGGATATTTGGGATACGCTTTGTGATTTGACGTATATACCTGTGGGATTGGAAGAAAGGAGTATGAACGATAGGGATGTGAAAGGAACGTTGTCGGAATATAAGATGATGCGTGAAATGAAGTGTGGGCGAGAGGGAGAAAGAAGATGGATTTCAATTTAGAATTTAGGAAAAAAGAGAAGGTCGAGGAGTCAGTTGGTGTCAGTCAGGGAAAAGTGGTGAAGTTGAATATTTTAAAGAACAGAAAAGGCTAATAAAGTTGAAATTTAAGTAAACCAGGAAGTTTCCCTTCCTTCATACCTATGCTTGTTTTGTGGTAAATACAAATATTGTTTAATCACACACAAACTCACACAATTGATTTAATAGTACATTACTGCCGCGATCTGTAATGAGTGCGTTTCTGGCGCGCTTTTGATGGCCGACAGAGCGCAGCGTAGCGCAGCTCAAGGCCCTCACAATGCGGTCAGCATTGCAGCCCTTGATGGACAAGCTGAAATGAAGGCCGAGACCGAAGGTCGAGGCCTTTATAGCGCGGCCAGCAAGGGCTGCAATGATGACCAAACTTGAGGGCCGAGAGCGTAGCTAAGCTAAGCTCGAGGCAATCATAGCGTGGCCAGAAGCGCACTCATTGCAGACCAAGGCTTGTATAGTGCTTTACTCAAACAATGCGAGTAATTAAAATATTAATTAGAATAGTAATTAACATAGTAATTTAATTAGCTTACCATTTGTCGTAGATTAAGTACTTTTTGTCGATTTTCCATTCCGCAAACTTTTTGTTGGTAAGCTTGCTTGTATTTTTCTTTTGACTTCGGTGGCAATAAATTTCCAATTACTAATTTCGCTTGATTTTGAATGTCCGGCGGTGTTAAACACATTAAATCCGAGGATTCGTCGCTTTGAGAGTTCACTTTTTCAACAAAAACACAGAAAAAAATCACTTCGAACAACGCGCGAAAAGTCGAAAACAATATGGCCGCTCTTTTTTTTTCTGTGCAATGTGTCGACTGCCAGTACCCATACAGCCTAATTCTAAATAAATACTTTTTGCACCTGATGTTTGAGTTCTATTTATGAAACAAAACTCGACATTAATGTTTTTCTGGCCGCAAAACACAAGACATTAATGAAATTCCATACAACTTTTCTGGCGCCTAATCCAAGTAGCCCGCAAGTCCGACTTTGCTCAAAGAAGGTTGTCGAATTAATGTCCACATTACGAGCTTTTTTGAGTAAAAATACATACAATGCTCCGTCAAATAAACACGAAAACAAAACACAAATTAATTAAGTATTATGTGTCTCACTAGTTTCATAATACCATGTTTTCTCCTTCAAAGATGAAGATTCCGGTACACTGCCGCCAATAGGTTAACATGAAACTTACTGGTAAGAATACAGTAGGTACCTAGTGAATTCCTGCATCAAAAGTATGGGAATCAACTTGAATTAACCCTGCGGCCTCTGTAACTCTATTTATTGTACGTACCTAAGTATTGACACGACAGCACGTCAGAGTATACACTTTTGTTGTAAAGTCGCCCGTAACGTAACCGAGTAGAGTGCCAGCTTTATAAGGGTCGACGTACTGTCGTGTGTACACAATATTGTAAATGTATTTCATCGTAGGCAGTAATAGTTACGCATTTTAAAAACAATTCGATGAAAACTTTCCTCATACAAATGTAGCAAATAGAAAAATAAAAGTTGTACCTACGCAAATTCCGAAACTGAAGCAAAGTAATGGCGCGAGTGAAAAACATAGGGCATGTTAACCCTGTTGCTACGAAAATAATGGGGCAAATTTTAGAAAATATCGAAATCGCAGTTGTCGATGTAAAATTTGTTCCTTTCTTGCTACAGTTCATGGTTTTACATTAGAGGCCCCCTGACTAGTTCAAAAGAGATGTTAAAAAACTTAAGATTTAGTCTGTACAGTGTGTACATGTCCCACAAGCTGGCCAAAAGCCTACTATGGAAAAAAAAACGCGCTTTTCACCAAAGTCATAAAACAAAAGTTGTTGGAAATCACGTTTAGAACACGACGGCTGTTAATTGCCCTGTTATACTGTACCGCATTCTATCTCAGGTTGACAATCAGCCTCTAGGAAAATTAAAGATTCTGTTCGGTGATTATTTTTCCGACTCAACATCATTTCAATTATGCAAAACTACGGTTTGATGCCTCTGCCTAACCCTTTTATGCTGAACGGAAATCTGTGGGGAATTAGGTAAAAACGTAACATAAAGGGGTTTTTCCAAAATATTTTCCTTCATGCTTGAGAGGGTGAACGATTCCTTACGGAGACTACATCGGGTTGTGCGAGACGTGAATAATAATAACAAATATGGAAGTGTCTGTTTGTCCTGAATAGGAAATACAAAACGTCTGCTTGATAGATAACACACACACAACACTGAAACCTTTTAGATTTATCTTTATCCCTGAAAAACGTCAACTCCTAAATGTGTTTTCCAACAACAATTCTTCTACGACTTTACGAATAGCTCGATACCTACTTTTTATTCATTGAAAGTTTCTTATCTTTAAAAGTCTTCTTTTTAAATCTTTAGATCCACAAGGCTAGCACAAACTACATCATCAAGCTCAATAAACACACAAACCAGCTGGCGGCATCCCTCACTGTGGAAAAAGATGCCCAAAGGCCCGGGTCATGGAACGAGCTCATAGATTTGCATCTTCCTAAAAATTCAACTAAATAAGCCATTAAAATAAATAAATGTAAATCAAATAAGAAAGCAGCTGTCACAGGACAGACTGCGTTCAAATCCCAAACTCACACAAAACATCAGCTTATAGTCTCAAGACTGATCGCAGATAGTGACTTTATAGTAAAATAAATAAATAAAAAAATAAAAAAAAGTTTGAATATTTACCATTTCAGCGCTACCACCGCGGCGCACTTTCGTGCCCCTCCACTCTCTACCAATTGCTCATTCACCAAAGTCGTAGAATAAAAGTTGTTGGAAATCACATTTAGAAGGTGAAGTGTTTCAAGAATAAAGCTATTTAAAATTACCCTGTATAACAACCAGTGGCACCTTCACTCACACTGTGGGCATATGAAAATGATAGCATTTTTTAATCTGTGGCCCATCATCGTATTCCACTTGATTTCGCAGATTAAAATGTAAAATAACTGCCACACAGTGAAGTGACTACTCAGTGAAGCCCAGTGAAGGTGCCAATTGACGCTGTATAAATTAACTTATTACGTAGATGTAGAGTTCAAGTTTAATAACCTAAAACCATGTTGCCACCGTGTTTTTTTTCTGTGAAGTGCTACTCTGTGAAGTGAAGGCTACTCAGTGAAGTCCAGTGAAGGTGCCACTAGACGCTGTATAAATTACCTTATTACGTAGATGTAGAGTTCAAGTTTAATAACCTAAAACCATGTTGCCACCGTGTTTTTTTTCTGTGAAGTGCTACTCTATGAAGTGAAGGATACTCAGTAAAGTCCAGTGAAGGTGCCATTAGACGCTTTATAAATTACCTTATTACGTAGATGTAGAGTTCAAGTTTAATAACCTAAAACCATGTTGCCACCGTGATTTTTTTCTGTGAAGTGAAGGCTACTCTGTGAAGTGAAGGCTACTCAGTGAAGTCCAGTGAAGGTGCCACTAGACGCTGTATAAATTACCTTATTACGTAGATGTAGAGTTCAAGTTTAATAACCTAAAACCATGTTGCCACCGTGTTTTTTTTTCTGTGAAGTGAAGGCTACTCTGTGAAGTGAAGGCAACTCAGTGAAGTGCAGTGAAGGTGCCATTAGACGCTTTATAAATTACCTTATTACAAAGATGTACTCGTAGAGTTCAAGTTTAATAACCTAAAACCATGTTGCTACGATGTTTTTTTTTCTGTGTAGTTCTGCGGTCTTATTGACCATAAGGAAATTAATTGTGTGATGCATATATGGTGTTGGTACAGTCAGCAACACGCTAGGATACCCCTTTTTGTTCGATTGGCGCCCTTAAGCCGCTTGCGGTAAGAGCTGCCATAGGGTATCTGTGTCTGTGGCCGACCGTACCTATGTATTTACATTCGATCATCAAACTCCAAGATGTAATGAGTTGCCGCTAGGGGCGCTAGTATTGCGTGAGGTCAGAAACGGCACCAACTACAGGGTGCACTCTAAGTCGATAGCGGAACTTTAAGTAGGCTTGCTACTGATCAATACAAACAACTTGTACTAGGTGGCGAAAAAAAAGGAGCGAAAAAAATATAAGCTGCTTCATACATTTGGCGCAGTACTGAGTCGACCTTTTGTATGGAACAGCTGATATTTTTCACGCCCCATTTTTTTCGCCACCTAGTACAAGTTGTTTGTATTGATCAGTAGACAGCCTACTTAAAGTTCCGCTATCGTGTTAGAGTGCACCCTGTAGTAAATACTAAAACGGTATGTCTTTTGAGTCGCTTCATGCTAAGGAGGTGGTACCACCATGTTAGTAGACAGATTTCGAGTAGAGCCCTTTATATCCAAATAGAATCCCGCCCGAGGAGCTGCAGTCTGAATACGAATGGCTTCGCAAAGTTTCGCCGGGAACTTTTGCTTATTGTACAATTTTGTGAGAACTTCAGTCTTTATTTGTCAAAGTGGGGACGAAAATACGTATGGGATAATATGTATGGGAATTGTTTAGGTAAAAGGTAACGGCTTATCTACCACGCTGGCTCAGCGACCCGAAGAGAATCTTGGCCTCCACAACCAAAAGACGCCATCTCTGTCTGTCCTGCGCCACTTCTGTCCAATCTTCCACCTGGAGTTCGCGCAAGTCCTTCGAGACTTCGTCAATCCAGCGATACTTGGGACGTCCAACTGGTCGAGGTATAGAAGGTTGTCCAATCCTGGGCAAGAAAAAAACAACCACTTTTGACTTGAGCGGGATTTATTCGTAGGTCCTAGGATCTGGAATCTAGGCCTTTGGTCCTAAAAATAGTTAAGCCTGGGCATTCTCATTTGAAGGATCGTTTTTAGCAAAAAGCGCATGCAAAAATATCGTTTTTAATACAGTTGCTCAAAAAGTGGCGTATTGCAGGGACGTACAGCGTTCGGGATGTGGGCTATTACACACGCGTGCTTTTTTTTTACCTGTCCCGCACTCGTGCGTTCTCTTTCCCAACTGTCAAAATAATGTCTATTAAAAAGAAAAACCAACCATGAAGTTTTTACTAAAAAAGTTTTTATGATTCATGCAAATACGTATATTTCTAAAAAGAAGCTACTAATTTGTTTCTATATCAAATTTAATGATTTTATTGAATGAGTTTGGTTAGGTTTCATTTCATTAAATTTCATTTTCATTTCATATCAATAAAAAACTTCTACTGAAGACTTGGCTGTATGCATAGTTGCCTTTGCCTACCAGAATGAGTGAAGAAAAAAAAACTGTGCTTATATTCTACGGTTGGCGCCATTTTGATTTTTCTGAAATTTTCTTTGCTTTAGTTGTCTGTTGTACAAAATGAGTAATTTCGACCCTAGTTTTTTTTAATTAACACCACCGGAACTCAGTATAATTGCACAAAATGCTTCGGAGAACATTTTACCGGAAAAGTCAAAAATGTTAAGTTAGTTGAGTTTATTGTGTTTTTATTATTTTACTAAATTGCTTAATTTTTTCGCAACTGTATTAAAAATAGTCGTTCAGTACACGTGCGGAACCGTCATTGCAACTTGTTCCGACTGTCAACCCTCGCCTTCGGCTGCGCCTCGGCTCGGGTAGCCATTTGTCGGAACTCGTTGCAATGACAGCCTTTCCACACTTGTAATGAAATATACAATTTTTTTTGTTTTTCACTGGCGTAATGTGCCTTGACCATTACCTTAAGGCCGGCCACATACAGACGGAATTCCGGACAAAAAAAACGAATCGTGATTCCGAACGCAGTGACTGCATACAAGTCTATGGACCTACCACACACATACGGTTTTTTCCGTCCGGAATAGGGATTTTTCCAAGTGTCAAATTTGACAGCGATTCGCGAATTATCGCGCAACTAAATCTGTGGTTTGTATGGAAACCACAGATTAATAGACAGATTTTGACAGTTATTCGGGCTATTTTTGATGCCTGGAAAAAACCCCATTTTCATAGATTTGTATGCAGTTGCTGCGTTTGGAATCACGTTTTTCCGTTGCGGGAAAAATTCCGTGTGTATGTAGCCGGTCTAAAGTAAGTTTTTTTCTAACACGGAGCAATCAAAACATCGTTATCACGGAGACACTCTGTCTCTCCCCCGCTGGGAGCTTTGGGCTATCCTTTCAACATTAGAGTGCTTTACAAAGGACACCCATTTTTTACTGCCCCTTGTCATAGCTGATAATTAATAGGACCTTGCATAGACGCTTGTGCAGGATTTTCGCCTTTCAATATACCTACCTAGTCGTGAAGAAAATGTTCTTATCTTTAAGACTTTCCACACGTTTTGACATTGTATTTGCTGTGGACTAGGCCGACTAAGCTGTAAGGATAGTATACAGGGCAATCATTCCTGAAACACGTCAACTTCTAAATGTGATTTCCAACAAAGTGATTTTTTTGTACAGAAAGAGTTTACAACTGGCTTCACAAATTCTGTTTTTTTTTTATTTTTTCCCTCGTCGCCAGCCGATCTAGCAGGGACATTGACACTCATTAGCGAACTTGGATAGTATAGATCTTTATACCAAAATTGAGCGAAATGGTAATGAAATTGGCAATGAAATATCAGTTTGAAATTTTAATATTATGTGTTTTCTTTTGCATGTACCTACTACTTTTTGAAAAATAAACAAATACTAAAATTAAATACCTACTAAAACAAGTTTGTCAAATTTCCAAATTCAAGGTTAGTTTCCAATTTTCCATATGAAAAAAGGAAGTTCGGTGGAAGAAAGACTAAAAACAAAATAGGAAAATAAACGCTTCAAAAAGACCGCGAAAAAAAATCGGATGTCATAGGATAATAATGTCAGATTTTTTATACTTTTCAGGGACACTTTTCTATTATTCATGAAAATTTGTGCAGGTGCTTTAATCGTAGACTTTTTATGCATTCAACAAGAGGCCAGCCTTAAGGCTAATGGCATATCAGGCACAAAACGCTCATGCAAGAGCAATCTGGGAACGACGACGGAGGAGCACTGAAACGGGGCCATTTCACAAATTGGTCTCGGACAATTTAGCCTTTAAGCCGCTTCGTAGTCCTTGCGACTGAAAAATTTAATACAAGAAAGATTTATTATGGGGCTGAAAATTTTGCTGGGACAAATCTTGAACCCACAACCTTAGGCAAACCGTCCTAGTAGAAGGACAAAACCAGACTATCTAGAATTAGAATCAGAATATTCTTCGCTGTACTACAAAAACATTAAAAAGGACCGACAATGCGACAGCTCGTATCGTAATTGAAGCCGTCAACCGGGAGCCCATTTTAGCACCATTGCGTTACAGGCTAAGGCCCCAGGTCGCCTGGTATCTTGATATTAGTATGTTGATGGAGGCTGTGCTTGAGCTTGTGATGAATTGATGATCATTATAGGCGTTTTCTCAAAATGTTTTCCATCACATTTTTAAACTATGTAAATATAAATCAGTGTTGAAAAGTTAACTAAAGTGTCCTTCTGTCCTATTTATCATTTACTGTTGTTATTATACCTACTTATGACTAAGCCACAAACACATAAAATTATTATAATAACAAAATATCAAGTCTCGAACGAAAACAATTTATTGATAAACTCTCCTCACACTATAAATACAAATGGGATGCTCCAATTATCTATCTACAATATTGCAGTCAGTGTGAACAGTGACAGAAGTGAGTTTGTGACGAAAGCTATGTAATCGGAGAAATTAATAGTTATTCAAGAAAATTACGATTGTGGAGAGTTAGACACAACTTAGCAAAGAACCGTTGATTTTTATAAAGGTTAGTAACTATACGGTAGAGACACTGATTAGATACCTAGATAAATAATTTGTTTGTTACTACAGACACACACAGGGAACATTAGGTACATTAAAATATGTAGGTAGTTACCTACTACGGTAGAGGTCAGACATTATTGTAAGAAAAGTGAATTCTTTCCAAGATTTCATATTTTTCATTATTGATCATCAAATATTCCTTCACCAAATTAAATCTACAGACGTAATTTTGGTTCAAAATGGCTCGAATCACGGTTAGTTTAGTATGTAAATGAATTAATTACCTTTAAAACGTTTCAAAACTTAAATGCAAGGACGAATCTACAGACGTTCCAAACAATTGATATGACTAAAATAGGGATCTTATAGAAAATACTATGGATCCTTCTCCATTCTTTATCAGTATCCTCATTACCACATTTTTCATTTTTGTTTTTTTTTTTTGTGTTACTATCTATCTATCAGGGTAATTTGGTCATCCATCTGTAACAATCAATCGTTGTTGTAAGATGCTTCGCCATTTTTCGATAGGTATTTTTTTCTGGATTATTGATTCCGTTTTCCTCATTCCAGATGACGCTCCATCTCCTCCCAATCATTTTACTGCTGCAAGTTGCGCTAGCAGACCCTCTCTCAAGGACGCAAACCACCGACGACATGCGCTATCAGTGCGCCAAACTCCTCAAAATCAACAGTAACTATTTCCTGCTTGACGAAACCAGAAACGTCTCTGGTGTACCAGCCGACATGAACGTCCATTGGAAAACGGGCGACCTGTATTTCACCCTCATCAGCAACGAAATGAAGATGACCCTTCAAGTTTTAAATAAAAGAACTGGCATACAAAAGCCTATCAAAGTTGCTGGCCTGGGTCAATCCACTGCTATAGACAACGTAAACGATGTAATATACTTAGCTACGGATAACGGAGTGTACAAGCAAAAAGAAGATGGGTCTATGGAGCTGTTCGGAGCGTTAGGAGAAGACGTCATGTACCTAACATTAACCATAGACGGAAGCGTAATGTACATAGCAACCTACCCTCAAAATAGAGTGCATAGGATCACGCACGATGGTAAACACATGGAAACCTTCTCTGCCATACCAAACGGCCACGGTCTAACAGTAGACCCAAGAGGCAACATCTTCTTCATAGCAACGAAGACTCCATACGTCTTACAAACCGGGCAGAACATGGCTGTGAAAATCAAAGGCCTCCCCGACGACAAAATCATCGGAATCTACATCAGTAAGTCGGACGAAGTCTTCGCAATGGACGAAGACAGCCATTGGTACCATGTGCATGGTGATACGGCGTCTTCAAGCTACGTCGGTTCGTTTGGGGTGACTGGAGTTAACACGTTTGCGCTGGACGATTTGGATAATGTCTTTATTGGGGTCAATGGAGCTATATTGAAATTCCAGCTGTACGAAACGGATCCTTGCATTAGGTACAAGAAGGCGTTGTAGTTTTGTGGATCTAAGACGTAGTGAAGTAGAATATCTCTAGACTACTTATCAACTTTTTCTGACCTTCTGACACATACTCTAGCTGCATAGAGTTACGAGATGTTGATTCTTGGTAGGTAGGTAAGTACATAATAGTTTGTAGTAGGAAATTATTAAAATGTGCTAAAATCTTTCAATTACTTTTTTTATCTGTAGGTAAGTTTTTTTGTTAGGTAGGTACATAAGTACCTAACCTAAGTATTGGTTTAAAGAACTAAAATAAATTCAAAACCTAAATCGAATGAGTTATGGCTTAGAGTGGCTTCTAACAATATTATTGATGGATTGAAATCCCTCTATTCTGCCGGTTTCTGAATTGAGAAATTCGCTAAGCAAATGGGTAAGTATCGTCCTGTCTCTGCAAATTTCTCACAAAAGAGCGTGACAGAACGATAGTTAAGTATTTGCTTAGCAAAATTCTCAATTCAGAAACTGGGCCTTAGGATAGGTACCTAAAATTAATTCAGAAATTTATTTTAACGATAGGTACCTAAAATTAATTCAGAAATTTATTTTAACCCTTGACTTTTCGTACAGCCTGAAAACAATGAATTATGAAAGCAAGAAAGGGAAACGCCACAATAAGAAGCGTAAGCATAGGAAGGACCCATTCACAACTACGACTGAAATTTATTTGGAGTGTTAAGAAGAAACTGGAAAAATACCTGAAAGAAGTTCAGAACGTGACATCTGAAAAAGTTGCATTTTTACCTCTATCTGCCGGATAGTTTTAGAACTCATATAAACTTTAGTAAAATCTTGCAGCACAACCGACATCTAATGAAATTTTATTGAACTGTTTTCTTTACATCACCGTGAATATAGCGCCACCTATTGATGAAATATAGCACTAAAAGTTGCGTCATCTTAATAATAGATGTCGCTAAGTACTTTCTTGAACGTTTTGTTATTGCATTGTATTTTGTTATTGCAAGTATAAACTTTGTTTATTACTTAAAATTTTATTATCCTACGCTTCAGAATTTTAAAATCAATGCAATATTTTGATACGAAATGTAAAATTTAACGTAGAATAAGATTTAAATAAATTTTATGAAAGCCAAGAAAAGGAAACCGTTTTTTTATTGTCATATGCAAGTTATGCAACTAGCTAAACGCAATGACTAGGTGTTGCCAACACTATACATTTTCCCATCAATATAGGATATTTGCTGACTATTTTATTTTACCAAACCCCGTCAATGTTTTTAAAGCAAATAAAAAAAATATAATAACCTAGGTACCTACTTTATATCTGTTAAACATTTTTATCACTAAGTACGTAAACGTCGAAAATAGACGTCGAACGAAGTCAAGTTATAAGCCGTGCCAATAGAGAAACGATATGAAAATGGCGGCGGGTACCTATGGTAAGGTTTGAAAAAGAGGTTACGAAAATACGATTTCGGTTCATACCTAAAACTTTCTTACATTTTTGGTTAAGAAATATTGTTTTACGATGCTTTCTTTATTGTTTAGGTAATTGTTCTACGTTGGGTTTGTGATTAAACAACAATCTTTATGAAAATAAGATCAAAAATATTAAAACGTAGTAAATAATACAAACCTCAACAAATAACAACACTTAACGTAAACTACAATATTGAAATAAATCAACAAACATTAAAAAAAACAATAAGAGGCGAACGTATTTTGGCGTGTTTTATTAGCCAAGCGTAGGTGACTAATCAGGACTGCCTAAAATAGAGGTGTGTAGTTCGCGAATGAATGCTTCGATTGAATGCATTCGTTATATGAAACCATTCATTCATTCATTCACTACCAATCTTTACATATCACATTCACTCTAGTCCACGTAGTTCATTCTTCAAGAAACATTCTTAAATCTACCACACTAAGATCCAAAATTCTGTAAATATTTATATATCACATTCACTCTAGTCCACGTAGTTCATTCTTCAAGAAACATTCTTAAATCTACCACACTAAGAACCAAAATTCTGTAACTCATGTGTCTCACCTTTGTCACCTTTGTCATTCGCGGACTACCGTAAGTCAAAAGATACGTGAACGAACTACTGAGCTATGAATGAGCTATGAACTATGAATGAACTGTGAATGAACTATGAATGAACTATGAATGAGCTGTGAACTATGAATGAACTATAAGTGAACTATGAACTAAAAGAGTGAACTAGTTCCGTGAAGGAAATGAACTATATCATTCTTTTCTTTTCACTGAAGCGTTTCGCGCACCTCTAGTAGTTCAGTCATTTTATGTTTTTCACCTAAACTAATTAATAAAGTTTTCAAACTTGTGTTACATTATACCTTTGGGTGTAGTGATGAAAACCCACAACTCTCCCCCCCTCTCCACCTGACGCTTCACCCCCTCTCACCATGAAATAGGTCCCATTTTTTTGTTTTTTCAATTTTGTGGGAAAACTATAGAAGATACGGCAAAAGTGTCAAAGGCAAACATAATCCTTATAAAATTTTACACAAAAATGGTTATACACATTTTTTGATAGGCTTGATGGTATTCGAGCTATAGCTAGTTCTATTATCCAAAAACTTGGCTATGAGCAATAAAATATCGTAACCAGCCTTTTTGTTTCAAAATATTAAAAGTTAGGTACGGAATTGTGTCAGGGAGCCTATGTTAATTAGTTGTCAGTACTTTAGCCTAAAAAATGAGGTTTCATTCATTTCATTACGCATAATACTTATGGAGTTATAACTATCAGAGGTCTGGCGGTCACCAGTTACGCACCGCTCCCCGTTAATGGTTTCTTCCTTTTTTTGGGAAAACCATAAGAGATACGAAAAAGGTGTTAAAGGCAAACATTATCCTTATTAAATTTCACATAAAACAGGACAGCATATTTTTTGATAAACTTAACGGTATTCAAGCTATAGCCAGATACACCGAAAAATATGTCAAAAATTACATAAGTCGCATTTCTTTTAAAATCTTTATAATTACGTACAAAGTAGTGCTCAGGGCGACTACGCCAATAATTCTAAGTAATTTAGACTACCGAACAAGCTTTCATCCATATCATTACGTACATTAGTTCTGGAGTTATACGTTCTGGAATTATTAGACAGTTAAAAATATTGCTTATTAATTATTTAAGGTTCGATACCTTATACACGAATCTATTGCCAAAAGGACGTCAAAGGGAGTTAGTTTATTGAAACGGTATTAATAATGAGCCATAACATCAGTTACAACTTTTTAATAACAGGAAATATGAAATAAAAACTCTAGTCACAAAGACTCTACATCTCCCTCAATATCATGATTTTTGTTAAAACTGCTTTTGCCTCGGCAACCGCTGCATTGCATCATTTTCCGCAGATGATGAATGAGGAGAACATTTGCGTCATCATTAGCAAGTACTTATTAGAGTTATTCCTTCGTCTTTCAGTCTGTTGGCCAGTGGAGCAATGAGTCTTTTCTTATTGCTCAAATTACTAAACATTATGTTTTGGTTAGGAAAGTTGTGTTCTTTCATTAAATTGAATCTCAGGACATTTTCTGTTGATAATACGTCTCAGTCTTCTTCCAGCTAGGCTGCGGAAAAATGCAATGCAGCGGTTGCCGAGGCAAAAGCTATTTTAACAAAAATCATCATACTGAGGGAGTCTTTGTGATTAGTGTTTTTATTTTATTTTTCCTGTTATTAAATGGTTGTTACTGATGTTATGGCTCACTATTAATAACGTTTCAATAAATTACCTCCCTTTGACGTCCTTCTGGCGATAGATTCGTACATTACTCGTTACCTTTAATAATTAATAAACAATTTTTTTTAACCGTCCTATAGTTCCAGAACTAATAACTCGAGAACTATTGTACATAATTATATAGATGAAAGCTTGTTCGGTAGTCTAAATTACTTACAATTTATAAACGTAGTCACCTTGAGCACTATTTCGTACGTAATTATTAAGATAAAAAAAATGCTACTTATGTAATTTTTTGGCATATTTTTTCCCCTATATCTGGCTATAGCTTGAATACCGTCATGTTTATCAAAAAAAGATTTAGAACTGTTTTATGTGAAATTTAATAAAGATAATGTTTGCCTTTGACATCTTTTTCTTATCTCTTATAGTATTCCCAAAAAAAATTAAAAACTATTAACGGGGAGTCGTAAGCTACTTGTGCCCTCCAGACCTCTGATAGGTATAACTCCGAAAGTATTATGCGTAATGAAATAAATGAAAGCTCATTTAGTAGGCTAAAGTACTAACAACTAATTAACATAGGCTTCCTGAGCAAAATTCTGTACCTAACTTATAATATTTTGAAACTAATATGCTGGTTACGATACTTTTTTGCTCATACTCACATTTTTGCATAATGGAACTAGCTATAGCTCGAATACCATCAAGCCTATCAAAAAAAGGTATAGAATCTTTTTTGTGTGAAATTTAATAAGGATTATGTCTGCCTTTGACACTTTTGCCGTATCTTCTTTAGTTTTCCCACAAAATTGAAAAAACTAAAAATTGGGACCTATTTTATGGTGAGGGGGGGTGAAGCGTCAGGTGGAGAGGGGGGGAGAGTTGTGGGTTTTCATCACTACACCCAAAGGTATCATGTCACACAAGTTTGAAAACTTTATTAATTTGTTTAACCGCCCCATACATCGAAAACATAGAATGACTGGGCTATAGCCTAAAATGACTTTGCTAACATTACGTGTGAGTATAGACGAAGATATGATTAAAGCGAGAGGGCGCGAGAGCGTCCGCCATTTATATATCGTTTCTTTAATGGCTCGGGTTATATCATCAAGTTATCGTCGAACGAATATTCATTCATTGATTTAGTTAGCGGGGAAAACAAGGCGTACGTTTGGTAGATAGCAAGTTTGCAACACCTAAAAAAAAACAAAAGTACCGTTCCCCGCCCCGCCGCCCCCGCGCTCCCCCCACTTGTCATTCATGATCCGCGTCGAAGCGAAGATGTGTCAAAGGCCGATACTCGCGAAGTGCAATAAAACCCTCTAAATGTTGTGCGATCATGTGATAATGAGAAAACAAACACCTCACTGCCTAATCATAAAGTGATGAACGTGTTATTTAACTGTGTAAGCGTCTAAAAAGTGTTCTACCCAGTTTGTATGTCACCGTAGCCCGACCACAATGGCGGCAGCACGGCACAAATCACAACAGAAAAACATTTCCTCGATATTCTCGAAGCTGCACGGCGCGTTTTCCGACGCCGTGTGCCCCACCAAGCTGGCGACCGACAAACGGACCCTCGACAAAACATGGAAGTTGATGGACAAAGTCGTGAAACTGTGCCAACATCACAAGATGAATCTGAAAAACAGTCCGCCTTTCATCCTCGATATTTTGCCCGATACCTACCAGCGGCTGCGTGTGATCTACTCTAAATACGAGGATAACATGCAGGGACTGAACACCAATGAACATTTCAATATATTTATTATGAATTTGATTAGAAAGTGTAAGCAAGCTATAAAGTTGTTCAAGGAAGGCAAAGAGAAGATGTTCGACGAAAACTCGCATTACAGACGCAATTTAACGAAGCTCAGTTTAGTGTTCAGTCACATGTTGAGTGAGTTGAAGGCCATGTTCCCAAACGGGACATTTGCCGGTGATCAGTTCCGTATAACCAAGAGTGATGCCGCTGAGTTTTGGAGGACCAACTTCGGTAACAGGTGAGTCTTGCTTGTCATATTTCTGTGCGCCCCACACGATAGTTGGTTTTATCAACGGAACGACTCAGCTGGCTTAGTCAATGTCTATGACAGTCCGACGCCGAGACTGTGTGTGTTGCTGTCCTATGGTACCGCAGAGGTACAAAGGGCCTTTACAAGATCACGCCACGCCTTCCTGTCCTCAGCAACTCTTCTGGCTTTGCTCCAGCTCAGCCCAACAGCATGCAGCTCGACTTCAACTCATTCACAAATGACTCCAAGACTGTACTGCTCAAAAAACTGAGAGACAGACAGCATTGTATTGAGCGCTGTCTGTCTCATTCATTTATGTGCACAAATGTTTTCAACCCTGTTAGGATTCTCATAGCTGTTTGTGACAGTTTGCTGCTTGGGACCATAACTCTTGTCTCCCTATCTCCACTTTGGACTGCCACTGCCAATAATATTATGTTCAGTCAGCCATATGCTAGGATACCCCTTTTTGCTCGGTTGGCACCCTTATGCTGCACGCGGTAAAAGCTATCATGGGGTATCCTAGACTGTGGCCAACAGTACCAGGCATTAACACTTTTATGTTTCACCAATATCCCACCACAACAAAAACTTTTATTAATAGAATGCCCAAGTTTTGTAAAACATATTATAATCTACTACCTAAATCTACTTTAAATTAGCCGAAACCTACCCAGTTCGGTAACTTTCTGCTCCAAAAACTAAGCATTTCACCATTTTACCTTGCCTTTTCTGTGGTTTCTTTCAAACCAACTTTACTATCTGCCGGTTTCTGAATTGAGAAATTTGTTAAGCAAGCACTTAAGTATCGTTCAGTCTCAGCATATTTCTTACAAAAGAATGTGACAGAATGATACTTAGGTATTTACTTAGTAAAATTAAATTTACTTTTCACCTATAACCCCAAGCATAGAGATTCTGCATTACTGCATTCAACTGTCAATTCTCCCACTTTTTTCCTCCATTTAATTGTATGGAAGTTTTCCCATGTGAAGCTAAATAGGAATTCTATAAAACATAGCAAAAACATCAGTGAAGCTGTACATTTACGTGCACTGTATGTACCTAATGAGTTACCTAATTTAGTTTTTATCCAATAGTAGGTTATGGCCCGGTTTCTGTGTTGAGAATTTTGCGAAGCAAATGGGTAAGTATCGTCCTGTCTCTGCAGATTTCTCAAAAAAGAGAGTGACAGAGCGATACGTAAAGTATGTGCTTAGTAATCATTGAGCCGCATTGAGCACGCGTGGTGATTAAGCTTGAACTCTTTCTCTGAGAGAAGGCCTTGGTCCAGCTACTTAGTGGGAACTGTACAAAGGCACATCTTACTTTTTTAGTAGGTAGGTAATCGTATGAGGTAGTGGCCACCCCTGCAAGGCCAGCTTAAGGATAGGTTAGACATAGGGGGTTAGAACTAATAGCTATAACCCAACCTTATGCCTCTGACATGGCTTAGCGATTGTTGTTAAATAGTATTTAGCACTTATTACTGCTAGTTTCTACGAGATACCAAGGTGCCAATGCCAAGGAATTCCCACTCTGTACCCACAAGAAGAAATGTAGTGAAGGCACCTTTTATAGCTTACTACATGTGTATGCAGCCTAGGTTCCTTTAAACATATTTGGCTCTATGAATCAGATGTAGATAATGCATTGTTTTTAATATCAAACTTCCTTAAAAAGATGTAAATGCGTTGCCTAACATTGTGTTGATTCATAATGCAAATCAATGAATAATCAAACCCTCTAGGTAATTCAGTGTTTCCCAACCTTAGGTCCGCAGTTCTCTAAATTGCAGGGGACCACAGACAAAATACATCGTGCACGGAATTTAGTTACCTCTGTTTTCAGACTAGAATTACGTCCCTAGTTGTGAAAATTACCGTATACAATAATTTACTAGTTTATAATCAGCTGTTATCGCGTTGTCAGTCACATTAGGTGCCTTGGAGGCGTTAACGCGCCCCTCGAGACACGAGTGCCTTGGACGCACATAATCGTCCTTAGTAAACTGACCACACTTACGCTAGGTGCCTTTCGACGCGTCTATGCGCCATAATACACGTACGCTAGGTGCTTTTCGGCGCGTCTGTGCTTCATCGTTTATTACCCATTGTACACCTTTTAACATTTTTATTGCCCTGGAGTGCACAGAATCGACTAAAGGCACTGCTTAATAGTCACGCGTGACGAACAGTACGTTCGTTCGCGAGAAAATCGTGGCGCGTATAGGTGACCCAGGCACTGTTCGAAGTAAAATCTAGCCCACTATTTCGTCCTGAGGCACTGGAAGATATAAAAATAAGGCACCCGTGCTAAAACGGCCGGCCGTCAATGCGTTAATGTCATGTATTTTAGGGGTCTGCGGATCATGGTACCTATTAATGGTAAAATTGCGTCATCAGGAGTGCGCCCTTTTAAAAGGTTGGGAAACGCTGCTCCAGCTAGCCTATTGTCAAATGACAGGATGTGAGACCTAAACGCAGGCTCGCCATAAAAAGAAAACAAAGGGCCAATTATTGTCACTTGAAAATTACAAGTTAATTTTTACAGCATTGTGTGAGATAATGCATACAATGTGGTATTTATATTGACATAGCGCCTAAGGAATGTGTAGGTGTTAGGCAAGCCAACTAAAGGTGTCCCTTGTGGTCACTTCACAAGTATAGTGCGAGTGAAGGTGCCACTGGACGCTGTATAAATCTTCTCATTACGTAGATGCAAAGGCCGAAGTTTTGCTGGGATTCAAACCTGTGACTCTTCGATTGGGAGACAGGTTATGAAAGGACGCGTTAAACTGCAATTACCTACTCGGTGTCCAGTGACAGAAAGCCTCGGGTCGAACGAGGTTTCGAGTGGCACCACACTAGCACGTTAATGGCGGCTATCCGATACCACATTGTCACCTTTAACCTCAGAGCAACTAATTGCTAATACCGTACATACCTAGTAGCTACCCGAATAGTTTTGAGCAAAATCCAATAGAAAACCTAGAAATAATCCTGACTTTTTGTACACTAAAACAAACTAAAAACTTGGGAAAATACTCCTCCTAGTGTGAGTGAAGTTCCCACTTACTTACTTCTTACTTTAATGAAGAAGTTGCCACTGGACGCCATATAAAATATCTAGCATAAATGAAAAGGCATATTGGTTGTATGAACCAATCACCTTGATAATTCCGATGCCCGCTAACACGAGTGGTACGTAAACAAAGATAGTGTTTACACGCCATTGAGTATACTGAATGAATGATAAGATAGCGCTGAATGAATGAACGAATGATAAGATACAGGGACAGGAAGCGTTCGTTATTATAAACGAGTAGGATACAGAAGTGACAGCGCGATTGAGAATTCTCAACTATTAAATTAAAAATTACCTCCGACATTTTCGCTTCAAATTAGCATATATCTCATAAACGGCTGAGCCGATTATGATAAAACATATCTAAGAACACCCGCTATAAAACCTGCTTTCAAATTAAAATAAAAATCGCATCCAAATTGGTTCAGAAGTTTGTTTAAGAGCTATGGTTCCACAGACAGACACACCGTCACACACACACATAGCGGTCAAACTTATAACACCCCTTTTTTGGGTCGGGGGTTAAGTGAAAAAAAAACATACATTTTGAAAGTTAGACTCGCCGGTGCATCACTCTCCATACACTCTGGTCACAGGCAGTTTGGCTATGTCGTCCTTCGAAGCTACCAAATAAAACAATGAGTGAAAATTATTGTCCATGTTTTAAATCACAAACGCTAACAGAACGAATGAGTCAAAACGCCATACACATTGAATGATATTGAGTGAACGATTTTGCAATTTTCTTCACTCAATATCCTTCAAAATCGAGTCGCAATCCCTATCCCTAGCACCATCGCTCTCAATGACATTTTATGTCAAACAAATGCAGTGTAAACACCCTTCAAACGTCAATTTGAAAGGGATCGCGATAGATTCAGAATTTAGACAATTAAGCCCCTGAAGGCTTAGCACGCGGGCCATTTTGCCTACTCTCAACTGTCACCTTAGCCACTTAACACTTAACACTACTGAGGTGACAGTGAACAGTGGCTAAGGTGACAGTTGAGAGTAGGCAAAATGGCCCGCGTGCTAAGCCTACTGGTCCCTGTGTCCGAAGAATTCGTGACACGCTGCAAATGACAGCTGTGTAGCGGGATCTTTGCGCTTTGATGCCGCGTCCGACTGGTTTGGCGAATGCGCGGGTGAAATTCTTCATTTCCCTTCGCCAATTACTTCCTTGGCAGTGAATTTTTGAAGAGTGCCTTTCGTTCGTGTGGACACCGAGCGTGCGAGGCATAAAGTACATATTATCAACGCGAAATTAAACTAGCCAATCTGGGTTAGCCCCAACTTTCTCTCTTAGAGGCCTTTTTATCGATCAATGAATATAAACAACTTTAATAGTGCAGTACTGCACAAAATGTTTGTTTATTTGCCCTGTTGATTGTCTATGTAGCTAAAGTAGTTTGTCAAGTATTAATAATAGAAGGACCGTTTTACTAACTATCATAAATGTATCGTGTTAACCTCATAAATGTATAGTCTAACTGATTTATAGTGGTGAGTGACTCTGGGACTTAAGGTTCTAAGCACCCGATGCACGGAACCCTAAAAACCCAAGCTAGATAAAGGGCCTCGTTAGGCCGGCAGGTGTTCCATTTATCCTTGACTGTGCGAAGCCATTGACCTGCCTATTGAATATCAGCCATCATTCTGCGTAGCTAAAGGCTACACTACACCTGCCTCCATAGCCCTGAAATAAGAATCCCACCAAAAGCATTTTCATGTAATAAATGTTGCCAAGATGAGACCATGCACCTCGCACTGTCAAAAAGCTATCACATCTCATGTAGAGCCAAGCTTCTAACTCTACACGCCCTAACTCTACAAGCCCTAACTTCACAAACTTCGCAAAATATGTGGCTCAGGAAGTACCCTATGATTTTGGATGATCATCAGTGAGTCAGTGACGAAATCGGAGGTTTTTAAAAGACATCCATAAAATCTAAAGTATAACAGCTATGCAATTGAAACTTTTTATGTGTGATGAGTCCACTATAGATATAATATCCCGAGAATTTGCTTGAGGGTTAAAAAAACGACGAAGCGCTTCGAGAAAAGGTAGTAGTGCCCCTTGAGCTTCGCTACTCGTCTTGGCGGGGGCGCTAGCGTGCCCCCAGATAATAGAGCTGTGTAATAGGGTCGTAATAAGTGTTGGATGGGACACGCGTTGGGGAGACCACATAGTCACCTGTCCAAACAAGGACTGACGTGGTAATGGCAAGAGACGGCCGGGCCGCCCCCGTACTGCCTGGAGGCGCTCAGTTAACAAAGAGGCTGCATCAACTGGACTCGGCTGGAAGGAGCTAGAGGCTGCCGCATAAGTGAAAAATGGAGATATTTTCTTCTTCTTGGTCGTTTCGCTCTGGTCAGAGCGGTCGTGGTCCACATGTAGTACTATCAGTTGCTGGTGTTGCGCGCCCTGCGATGCCCCGCCATTTATCTCGGCCAGAGGTTGCCCGGGTGCATTCCTGTATGAATGTTTGATAAGGGATAAAAGGATATCATCATCATAATCATCAATAAGTATGAACTTTAGACCTTTGCATCGACGTAATGAGATGAATTACCTTTATTATCCCGACAGCAGGCATTTCTGCAGACCTGTTTCGAACCAAATCATGTGTGAATATCGCGTATAAGAGGATCAGTAGTGCTTTCTCCATACAAACATAGTTTCCTCCTTGGATAATGGCACCAGAGAGCACATTTTTGGTATGCTGGGACATGTCCACCCCTGGCGTGTCGGACCGTTTAGTTTTTTTTGATAAATGATTGTTAGAAAGATGGTCAAATACACCAACTGGCGAAGAGAGAAAATACTATGGAGGAGGCCCACAAAGGGTTGTAGTACTTACTAGTTGTGCCCGCGACTTCGTATGCGTTTTTACACATTTGACATTTAATTTAAATTCGACTGTGGAGGAAAACTCAAAAGGAAGGTTTTTTTTAACCCCCGACCAAAAAAGAGGGGTGTTATAAGTTTGACAGCTTTGTGAGTGTGTCTGTATTAGTGTTTATGAGGGTGTGTCTGTCTGTGGCACCGTAGCTCTTAAATGGGTGAACGATTTGGAAGTTTTAGGTTTTTTTTATTTATTTGAAAGCAGGTTTTCTAGCGAATGTTCTTAGTTATGTTTTGTCAAAATTGGTTCAGCAATTTATTAAATATGCTTATTCGAAGCTAAAATGTCGGGGGTATTTTAATAGTTATTATTTCTTAACTTGCGGTAGCAGGGCTCAAAAGAAAGCAATAGAATAAAATAGAATAAAAACCCTAATCTATACAATACATTTATAAATTTAATAATAAATATGTATTGTTTACATTAAGGTATCGCCCGTGATAATATACCAGGAAGCTTAGCATAAGAATTGATTAGGAAGTAAAAGGGTTTATAATATGTATCTCCCTCGACGTAGAGTGGGATAGATAAAGTTATAAGCCCATAGATATGGTCTTACTCATTCTCATGCTAAGCCAGCAAGCAAAGCATACGGCTAATAACTCTGTCTATCCAGCTCAACAGTAAACAATAGTTATTTGTTATGCAAGAATGCAAAATTATTGTTTGCGGCGAGTGCTTGTATATACCGAGCGGTGTTAAAAAACCGCCAAAAAAGTGGGAGACCACATACAGGGTGTTAAAAGACCGCCAACAAAGCGGGAAACCACGTATTTTCCTCATCATAAGGAAAATTTTTGCCCAAGGAACTATGCCCGGAAAATCAACGGTTTCCGAGATAATGAGGTTCAAAGTCGGATTTTTCAAAACTTTTTTTTTGCAGAAATGTATTCAGTATCTAGTTCTTAAGAATCCCCTGAAGCTCTGCAGCCCTCTCGCTCGCACTTTTCAACATTTTAATTGATTGTAAGAGAATGATTAAACTTTGGACGATAAAATATAGTTGCAGACATAGATAATAAAGCTATCGACAATCATGTGGACACACTTTTGATTTCATATTCCTACTAATAAAAAAAAATATCACTGAACTTCGGTTAAAAGTAGTAGTTCAGTAATTTATTTTTTAAACTATAAATGTGAAATTTAAAGTATGTCTACATGTCTATAGCTTTATTATCTATGTCTGCAACTATATTTTATCGTCCAAAGTTGAATCATTCTCTTACAATAAATTAAAATGTTCAAAAGTGCGAGCGAGAGGGCTGCAGAGCTTCAGGGGATTCTTAACATACCTTTTCAAGAAGCCATATCAAAATTATGAATATTTCTTACAAAAAACGACGTTAAAGTTGCAACCCGCAATGTATTCTAAACATCGGCACTTCAAGCTTAAGTAACATAATCTGATACCTACGCTTGCGCAATATGACTTCTGTGCGTTACACGTCCATTGCGTAAAAAATATTTTTCAAAATTATAACCTAAAAAACCAAAATAATTTCCCAACAATAATTTATCGAAAAAGTACTTTGTTTTGGTGTCTAGTGGCTTTCGGGTCTGTTGGCGGTCTTTTAACACCCTGTATAGTCCTCATCATAACGATCATTTTTGCCCAAGGAACTATGCCTAGGAAATCAACGGTTTCCGAGATAATGAGGTTCCAAGTCGGATTATTTTTTCCGGAAATGCAATTTTTTTTTTCGGAAATGTATTCAGTATCACGTTATTAACATATCTTCTCAAGAAGCTATATCAAAATTATGAATATTTCTTACAAAAAACGAAGTTAAAATTGCAACCCGCAATGTATTCTGAACATCGGATAGCCTAGATTGTTCCCAGAACCAGGACTTACCACGGTCCTAAATTTGACTGAAAACTATTCAGCGGTATTCGCGTGATGAGGTAACACACAGACAGACAGACAGACAGACATAGACCGATTTTTTTGCATTTTTGTATTCAGAATAGTTTACTTAGTAACCCCTGATAGTTTTTTTCTAAAAATATTCAATGTACAGAAATGACTTCGCTAGAGTTTTATTATAAGTATAGATAGTGCCAAAGGAAGTGAAAAATAAATATGAACGAGTGCACCGACAAATTACTAGTTAGTAAAACCGTGATTTAATAGAAAAAATGTGCAGTGCTCACGAAAGTTTAAGTTTTAAAAATGAACGAGTAGGTTGAGGACGCGAAGATCCGGTCTACAATTCCAGCGTCCCTGTCTAGAGTCCACATTTAGACGGGCGGTATGATTCCGGTCGTACGGGACGGACGCAGTGCGTTGTACTGAAGTGACCTTTATTTATGGTAACGCGGACATTTGTAGGGCAAATCGGTTCAGCAGCACATTCGTTGCGAAGTCAGCGCCGTGAGTCAATGAGTCAACGGGCGGATGCTGGTTTATGGAGAGGCCCATATTTGATAGTGTTACAAACTAAGTCACTTGCACCGCCTCGTAAATCAAGATTTATATCGATTTAAAGGCGTACCTATTAATAAAGCTAGCTAGAGTTCTGCAACTAATACCGCAAGGAAAAGTAAAGGGCCGCCGAAGACCTGGCCGCCCAAAAACATGGCTCCAAAATCTCGCAGAATGGTGCAACACGAGCCACACAACATTCTTTCGAGCCGCAACATCACGGGCCTAAGTGGCCATAATGATGACCGACCTCCGATAGGAGATGGCAATGGCACCCAAAGAAGAAAAAAATACGACCAGATTGGTGACACAAAGTCTGATAAAATTTGACTAAATCTAGATTTAAGTCAGTGGCGCAAGCCTTTACAATTTAGTTCTATGTTCTGTTGCATAATTGTGTTGCATGTAAGCTTACATAGATTAGTGAAAGGAACACTTGAACGCTGCAAGCCTGGGGCAAACAGCAGATTTGGACCCTAAAAATGCAGTGCCATGCCGATTTCCGAAGACTAAGGCTCGTAAGATCAATCACAGTTTAAACTAAAAAGGCTAGTTTAAACCCTATCTATCGATTAACTTTCACACAAAATGCGAGGTTTAATCTATGGATTGAGTTTAAACTCTGATTGATCTTACGGCCGGCCTCAATCTTTGAAAATGAATAATTGTGTAAGTTGTATTCTGATGTCATGGTTTGTTGTAGACTTTGAGGCACATGATCACTGATCTCCTAGAATTACTGAAGGTGATGAATAACTCAAGAAAACTCCTACACTCTTCTAAACCTCGAAAAATTCTGCTATTTAGATGACGTCAATATTATAATTTTCTGTCTAGCAAATGAGTTGACGATTTGGCTATAAATACGAATCCTGTTTTGTAAAATGCAACTTCTAGGCGTGTCCTCCGGTTCGCATCAAAATACTATTCAAAAATAAATAAAATAGCTGCAATACTTGGTCTGCTAGTGCTTTTCACGCCTTCCCATAAATGGTTAGCGAAGGCATTTCGGGTCCATGTCATTCCTTTTTCTTTTGTCTTTTGAATGGAGCATTTCCACCACACATAAGTGAAACCCGAACACTGAGTACATTTAGTTTTGATGAAGTAAGTAAAAAGTAAGATGTTGCCTGTACAAATCGTACCCACTAGCATGGCAAAAGCCTTCTCTCAGAGAGTGTTCGGGCATAATCACCACGTATGCCCACTGCGGATTGGTGATTTCCGCGTTGAGGGTAGGTATTATGATGGGTCTGATATGTAGTTTCGAATGACGTATGTACGATGGTCGCTGTTACGCGGACAGCGGTACGCTCGTGCGAAAGCTCATTGAATCGAAAACCGCTAGACCGAATGTTGTTGTCGCGAACACGCTGGAGCGATTTTTTTTTATTTTATTCTAGATCTGTATAACGGTATTTTTCTTCTTAATTGATTTCTCATAGATGAGGATCGCGACCATGTTTTCCGTCATATGAAGTGCCCGGTGAGTGCTTCCTCCACCGCAGCGTTCCATTAAAAAAAAAAAGTCCAGCGTGTTCGCGACAACATCATTCGGTCCAGCGGGTTTCGATTAAATGAGCTTTCGCACGAGCGTACCGCTGTAAAATTTTTTCGCGCGAGCGATCATCGCACCAACGTCATTCGAAACTACATATCAGACCGATTATGATACCCCAGGAGGTCTGGTTTGTCAAAAAATATTAGTCAGCCTTATCGTACTAAGGAGCATCGTCACCAAAATAGGAGCAACACTGTCCTTATTCAGCTGACTTTGCAGGTTTTTGAACTCAAGATCGCGTCTTGCGATATTCCAAATGTTTTGCTTACAAAAGTGGCATGGTTCCAAGAATCGCTTCAGAGTTCTGAATGGGCTTATCTTTATTCGATAGGGTTTCTTGTGAGCGTGTTTCTGAACTGTATCAGTGTGTTAAGGCTGATTTACACAGGGTAAGTTACTCTTGAAATTCGAGGCAAGTCAGTGCTGAAACGATAGTGATAAAAAAATATTGAAGCGCGATGCTACTGCATTCGTTCACTGTCATCAGTCAAAGTAATCATTGGGTCAGCAGTGCCCGCTAAAATCATGCTTCGATTACATGTTATACTCTGTTACGTTCATTCATAAAAATGAAAATTTAAAATTTCACCGAAATATTACCTTGAAATCAGCATAATATATGTATATTTCATTAACGGGTGAATCGATTTTGATAAAACATATCTAAGAACATTCGCTAGAAAACCTACTTTCAAATATTAAAAAAACCGCATCCAAATCGGTTCACTAGTTTCTACAGCTTCAGTGCCACAGACACCCACACGGACACACCCTCATACACAGCAGTCAAACTTTAATACCCATCGTTTTGGGTCTGTGGTTAATAAAAACAACGCATCTAAATTCCTACATTATTGTTTTTATTCCCAATATTGACAAAATAGTGCCAAGGCTGCAGAGACTTGCCTCGGATTTGAAGTCAATAACTTGCACCGTGTAAAGCAGCCTTTAGACATCATGAAGGCTGTATGTTAATTATATCTAAAGAGACTTGACACCGATTGATGTAATCGTCCATTGATGAAACGATCACAGATTCCAGCATGACCATCGACGCGCAAGTCATGCGTAATCGCATCAATGAATCGTGATAGGTTTATCCACACTAATATTTAAATCGATGACACTAATATTATAAAGGGGAAAAGGTTGTAAGTATGTTTGTATGTAGAGGGTAATCTCCAAAACAACTCTTCCGATTTTAAAAAATCTTTCACTAATGGGAACCTACGTTATCGCTGAGAGTGGAAAATAAACAAGTCTGCGCGGACGAAGTCGCGGGCAAAAGCTAGTAATATTATGTTTTACATTTCGGTCGTCCTCGTGTCGGTATCGCGTTGTCATGACGACGCTGTGACCGCTGGAGGTTGATGAGATAAGCTTATCATATCGACAGGTGTGAGTTTTATTGTCTTCAACCTACAGGGTGTTGTTTTGGTTTGTGACACCCTGACACCCGACTCAGGGAAGATAGTTTGAGTAACGCTTGAAACTAAAAAGAAATGTAAGGCCCGGTTTCTGAATTGAGATTTTTACTAAGTAAATACTTAACTATCGTTCTGTCACGTTCTTTTGTGAGAAATCCGCAGAGGCAGAACGATATTTAAGTACTTGCTTAGCGAATTTCTCAAATCATTAACCGCAGTTAATGTATTATTTTTTTTTATTTACCAATTACCTTGTTTTATTTTTTCTATAATAACCGCGACGTACTGACACCCCCGGCCTTCTAAAAGCGCAAGCGCGATGTGGCGTTGATGACGTTTTTTGCTACTTACTTACTTACTTCCTTCGGCGCTACAACCCTTAATGGTTCTTGGCCTACTCAAAGATCTTCTTCCATTTCACTCTGTCTCTGGCCTCCGTTTTCCAAAATGTTTTCTTGCCTATTCGCCGTAGAACTTCCTTAATACAGTCCTTCCACCCTTCAATACAGTCCTTCCACCCCTCAATACAGTTCTTCCTTTTTTTTGCTTCAGTATCGTGTAAATAATCACCCCTGAGTCGGGTGTCTGTCACATTACAAAACAACACGTCGTATAGCCAACCAATTCTGAGTGTAGGTCACTTCCACTTTCCATCGCACTTCATTCTTATCGTCTTGGGCTTTTCTCATCTCCAGTATTTTCCTACGACTTTGACCAGGGCCATCTCATCGGTTGCCTGCCCACATTTCTATTGACTTGGCGTGACTTTTTAGACATATTTTACCGAAACATAATTCCATTTTTTCCATTCCTCCACGTCACTAAAATATTAGGGAAACTTCATAGGGCTGTGGTCACTTTTCAAAGTCTCTAACTAAACTTTGAAAATTAAGGCTCCCCCACACAGGCGCGTTTTTATCGATCGATAGTATCGTATGGATTATTGCGATACCTGTTTTCAGTACATTTTGTATTAAGATGGCCATGGAGTTACACCCTGCTCCGCGATAATAACGCTATGGCCATCCTAATAAAAAATGTACTGAATCGCAATAACACATCCAATATTTACGACCGATAAAAACGCGCCTGTGTGGGGGAGCCTTTATGATTGAATGTTGGAACTATTTAAAAGTTATGGCGAATACTTATAATATTATTAATTGATAAACACTTTTTGGATTTCATATTCTGGTGGTTTTGATAAACAAAGGAAATCTGCTTAGTAATAATCACACCCTGCCTGATTGCCAATCTATTTTCGTCTTAACGCGTCATCCAGACTAATTGCGACCAAATAACGAGGTTCATTCATCCATTAAATATCGCCGAATGGATATTGCAAATCTACGAAACGGAATTAACCATTATTGACATTCTCAAAGGAGATACTCCTCGTTTCCTTCTATTAGACAATGTCTTCACAAAGAAGAAGATAATCATAAGGATGTCCGGAAGATATCGCTATTAGCGATAAGACCGCTATATTCACTACTCAAGTTAAGAAAATCATTCAAATTACTTTTTGGCGTACTAGACTAGAGCCTTTCAATAAGCAACTCGTACAATGACGTGTTTTCAGTCTCTGTAAAAAGTTTCTAGATCCTGAAAATAGGCTCGAAAATAAGAAGAAATTAATGATAAGACTGAAAATAGATTCAAAATATGTTAACTTCATCATCATGACTGACATAAACATGAAAATTAAATTAATTCCAGACCAACTTTGCCGTCCCAGACTGAAATCAGTTTTGCGATTCCAAGCCGGGATTTTACGTTGCACGTCCTAATTTTAGAGCAACATTCAACATTCCCCATTCACAAAGTTAGGTTCCAACCTCCCGCTATATCGTGATCTCCCCGCAAAGTTATAAAGTCTAAAGCAGTGGTTCCCAACCGGTGGTCCTTGAGCGCATCGATATTGGTCTGCAGGAGGATACTTGCGGTCCTATGGTGGCCTTCGTGGCCAATTTCGTGCGTTGCAGACTGAAATTTTTGAGCGCTCCTAGATGTAGAGAAATACTCGAGATACTTTTATAGAAAGATAACAATTCGCTGAAAAAAAAAAAAAAAAACTCTTGAATCTTGCGGTCCTTACAAACAACATAACAATCAAGTTGGTCCCTGACCGAAAATGGTTGGGAACCACTAGTCTAAAGTGAGGTTTCAAACACAGATTTCCATCAAACTAAACACAGCTGGGTAAAATTGAATTTCGCCCGTGTTGCGAAAGGTGCCTGTTAGTTAAAGTAAGGTATTGTTCAGCATAACAATATTGCCTTTGAGGCAATGATGAATTGAGCTCGCCTTTTGGTATAAAGGATTTCCTTTATTTCATTTCAGATAGTACCATAATCATTATGAGTTGCAGGAGGCTGTATCTCTTGAGTCTGAACACAAATGTCCTAGGATGCAACCTTTCTCCTTTCGATGGTGTTCCATAGCTCAGCATTATTAACCGACTTCAAAAAAGGAGGAGCTACTTTACCACTTTTTGTATTTTCTAAAGCACTAGCACGGGTTAGTGCTGTAGAAAATATAAAGATTTTTATAAGGTTAAAAAATGGTAGAGCAGGCACGATATTTAGAGGTTGCGGGTTCAAGTCCTGTGCCGAGCGAATTTTTTATACAAATCTTTATGATTATTTTTTTGGTTTGAAAGGGGTTACTTCCCATGAGGTCCCATAAAAAAATTGTAAAGATCTGATGAAGAACTTCGGAGATGGAGAACGGAACTCCTCAACGGACAGCAGCAAATCACTCGGAATCAGTGCGATAGCTTAATAACAGTATACCTTTTCACCAGTTTTATTTTAATTTTGTTAATGTGGCTCCCTTTCCTTCTTCTTAGGATGTCATCTCCTATCGGAGGTCGGCTATCATTATGGCCACTTGGGCCTGTGAGTCCTGTGACGTTGCAGCTCGGAAGAGTTCTGTGTGGCTCGTGTTGAACCATGCTGCAAGATTTTGGAGCCATGATGTTTTTCGGCGGCCAGGGGCCTTAGCCTGTAAATGGCGTCCCAGTAGAAGGACAAAACCGGGGTTTCCTCGTTTTTCTCCTTTAACCAGCGAACTAATCCTCTAGGATTAGAATATTCTTTATTGTACTACAAAAACATTCAAATGACAGACAGCTCACAGCATCATAAATCGTAATTGAAACCGTCAACCGGGAACTCGTTTTGGCACCATTGCGTTACAGGCCCCAGGTCTTCGGCGGCTCTGTATTTTTCCATGCAGAGGTTTTTCATGTGGCAAAAATATTGCAACTACCTTCACTCCCTTTCCATTTGACCTAAAATTGGATCGCAAAATTCAATCAGCTCCGCTTGTCTCGGGTTATGTAATTTGCACGCGACGCGACGCGACAATACGGCGAACTTTCATTTACAATTTGTCGAAATTATTTTCCACGTTCCGCGGCAAATTGGAAGGGTGTGCCGGTTTGTTTACTTACCCCGAAAGAAGTTTCCGAGGGTACGTACCTACTCGGGATGGTCTAAAATGTTCAACATGTCTTATTACAATTTCTTTTAAAGGGATACTGATTATGATCACTTCTTCTCCTAGATTTAGTTTATAGATTTTGTGTTTGAGTATTGTGTTTTTAATAAATATATTTTCTTCTTCTTTTCTTACCGGTGGTTCTGCGTTACATCGTGTATTGTCTTTGAATGGAACCACAATAAGAACCGAATTGACTTCCTGAGTGAGTGATTCTGCGATTTTGTTCAGTCAATATCCTTCAAAAACTAGTCGAATCACGAACACAGTCGCTTTGAATGACAGCTCGTGTCAAATAAATGCTGTCTGATTAACATCAAAATCTTTCAAATATCAAATCGTTTACGACACGCGATTGGTTGGCCAACCTGCTCCGACCAAACCCTCTTTCGGAAGGTTCTAAATCAAACTCGTTCCTCCATTGAAAAGGATCCTCAGTAGAGGCCGCAGCATTCCCCTCGCCACCGTTATGTGTTTGTTTTCTCGGCTCCATTCAACAAAGTGGAATCATTCATAAGAGTTGATGGTACTACATCAGCGCGTGGGCGTCCCTTCCACATTCAAATCTGCTGAGGAGTTTTCGCCAAATAGTCCCCCGCAGGGGTGACTTTTGTTTTCGTGTTTTTTATGCCTTCCACGTCATCAGACTTGTAGCCTATAGAACATGTTTCACAATTATTTATGTCTATAGCCGTTTGTGATGTAAAACCGCGAATGTTTTACACCCTACATAATTCAGAAAACTTGATTGCTTCAATTTCAATGTAAGGGTATTGCTCGGTAGGATTTAATCGGTTCTAAGAAGGCTTTCGTTGCTCTTTCAGTTTTGTTAGTGATCGACTACCACAAAAAAAACCCTTACTAATAGTGTGTGAGGAATGAAAACTGCCTCTTTTACAACTTTCCCTTATCGAGTGACGACTATAAAACATAGACTCGAGGCCCTGTAGCCCAAATGGTTCCCAAAACGGTCAAATAATGTTGCGAAACTTTAGGAGTTGTGGTCGTCTATCTGCTGTTAAGGTCCTGCTACAATCTCCATCATTCGTGCGAGGTAAAATAAGTGTTATGAAAGAAGAGATTTGACCGCGCCTCCCGCACCTCTTTCCACCGCCCCCATGACGCTCGGTCCCTTCCCGCACTAAGACCGCGAAAGAGACCTATAAAACGTCACTGCGCATGTCAAACCACGTGGTGACTTTTTTCGTCTTCTTTCGTGGCACGCATTAGAAGAGCGTGCGAGTGGACGGCATGATGTTAACCTGAGCAGACCGTAAGCGTGGCTTGAAGATTGACCTTAGGATTTAGCACTTTTGTGCAAGGCTTTTCCTTCGAGTTGCCCGAGTCTACCTTGCACGTATGGCCACTGTACAGAGTTCCGTCTTATTGTACAGTTACGACCGCAGCTAAGGCCGACCAAGATGTCAGGATGGTAAAGGTTCTGGGCAAGCCTACACCATCGAAACAACGTCCTAGGCACTGCAGCGTCCAAGTGGTCGCTTCACCCATCTAGGGTGAGTGGAGATGCCACTGGACACTGTATAAATCCTTACCCACAACTTTGCATCAACTGGAATCCGCTGGAAGGAGCCAGAAGTTGCCGCGCAAGACTTCGAAAAGTAGAATCTCTTCTTTGAGCCTTATGTCCCTGATAAGGGATATCGGATCAGCACCTGTATTCTTTAAAATAATCGCCGTAGTTTTTCCCGTTTTGAAAAGGTTAAAAAAAATACATTAGCTGTGCCCACGACTTCGTATACGTTTTTTACACATTTGACATTTAATTTTAATCCGACTGCGGGGAAAATATCCAGTGCTTTGACGGTCGACGAGTGAGTGGATTTTTTAGAGAATAGACGCGGAGGACAACACCAACAAATTTTTTTTTATACAATTGCTCAAAAAGTGGCGTATTGCAGGGACGTATAGCGTTCGGGATGTGGGCTATTACATACTCGTGCTTTTTTTTTACCTTTCCCGAACTCGTGCGTTTTCTTTCCCAACTGTCAAAATAATGTCTATTAAAAAGAAAAACCAACCATGAAGTTTTTACAAAAATAAATCATAGAAGTTTTTATGATTCATGCAAATACGTATACCTATTTCTAAAAAGAAGCTACTAATTTGTTTCAATATCAGATTTAATGATTTGATTGAATGAGTTTGGTTAGGTTTCATTTCATTTCATCTCATTAAATTTCATTTTCATTTCATATCAATAAAAAACTTCTACTGAAGACTTGGCTGTATGGGCATAGTTCCCTTTGCCTACCAGAATGGGTGAAGAAAAAAAAACTCTGCTTGCTTTGCTTATATTCTACGGTTGGCGCCATTTTTCAGAAATTTTCTTTGCGAGTTTAGTTGTTTGTTGCACAAAATGAGTAATTTCGACCCTAGTTTTTTTAAATTAACTCCACCGGAACTCAGTATAATTGCACAAAATGCTTCGGAGAACATTTTACCGGAAAAGTAAAAAAGTCGCTACATACGACGAATTTATTGAAGAGGAAAAAAATAGTTGAGTTTATTGTGTTTTTATTATTTTATTAAATTGCTTCATTTTTTCGCAACTGTATTAATAATAGTCGTTCAGTACACGTGCGGAACCGTCATTGCAACTTGTTCCGACTGTCAACCCTCGCCTTCGGCTGCGCCTCAGCTCGGGTAGCCATTTGTCGGAACTCTTTGCAATGACAGCCTTTCCACACTTGTAATGAAATATACTACTCCAGTTTTGCGACTGCGCAGGCTGTACGGAGAGTGTAGCCGGACCATTACGTTGCCACCACGTAACATTATTGAGAGCCTTATCGTGACCACGCAAATGTCATGGCATTTCGGAGGTATCGAAATGGTTCATTCCTTACCGGGTACGCTCTTTGTTCTGTAGAATTTCGCTCTATTCATTAGAAGCGGTGGTAGCCTAGTAGGTAGAACAGACTCGGCAGCGAGAGACTCAGGTTCGATTCCCTTACTTTTTTTTCTAGTCTTTGTAAGATTGCAAGGCAGAGCTTTTCGATTTTCGTGTCGTTAGTATCAATCGATATCCGATACATACCTATCCGGTGGATGGGTTTTATAAAGTGTTATTCGCAAAACGTTCTTGGAACGTAGCAACATCGTAAGTTCGTAAGGAATTTTTTCCAGTATCATCAGTTTCTGTCATCCCTTATTAGGGAACTAATGATATTGAAATAGTTTTCCATTCTGGCCGATTTTGCGCTTTCAGCTCAACCTGAGATATGCCCACCTCGAGACTGTTTGCTTCCTGTTGTACTGATCGACGACAGGTAGTTTTAGGGCGTCCGTGTTCCAGTTTGATACCATTTCCAATTTAATTCAAGCATCACAAAGTAAAGTCTAAACTTATATAATATTTGTTACCATTTCCAATTATTGATGTTGATTCAAAACAGCAGGAGCAAACCGTCCAAACAAGAGTCCGGTCGAAAACAAACCCGGCCGTAAAAAGCAAATATTTCGAAAGAAAATGTTATTTCCATCCATTCCATTTTCTGACAAATCCATCGGCGCGGGCCTGATGAATGAAACGAAACTTTTACGGCTTTCGGAAATAAAACCCCTGAAAATTATCAAATTCCCAACTCCAAAGCTGAAACTACGCCACAAACTTCATCGTTGAATTCTTCAATGAACTTGCACCCAGTAATAAACCAATTGGAAGCACAATTTGGCAAACTTGACCTCTCATAAAAACCGTAACGATCGGACGTTTTCAGAGCTCTGCCAATCTCGTTCTTAACACGTGGGCATTAAAATTTATTACCGCTTGTGTCTCAAAACAAGTTTTTTCGCGAACTTTCCTCCGTCTTGCCAAATTGTTTTTGCTCCTAAGTCCTCTACTTCATAGAGACTATTTTCGTTCAGGAATCCCGCCGTCTACGATATACTACCTTACATTTCTTGAATGAGTTTATTTTCGTTCTCATTGCGAGATACTTTCACATGCTCGCCCTTGGATAGGTTCCAAGGGATTTCAGTTACCGAAAAAATAAACAATTGAGACAATTCCTTTGTTGACGCTCCTCTAAGTACTATTTGCTTTGAGCGCTGCTTTTATTTATCTGATTGCTTATTTTTGTGTGTGCCATCTTGTATGTACAATCTACATACATAATACCTACTTAATAATATCTGCTTAAATATTTTAGCTTCCAATATTTCGGCACCATTTGCAGGCAACATTGTCAGTGGTGGACTGAAGTTACTTTTCTTCAATAATGATTTAAATGATTAAGACAACACGAAAGTTTCAAAAAGTTTTTATCCTTTACTCATCATCACATTTAACTGCGGAACCGACAAAATCCGCTCAAATCCACACAATCCCCGATGCACTACACTTAGCTGCGGATAGAAACAACTGCTGACAGATCGTATAAAAAATACCACCTACATGCAAAGAAGAAGATAAAAGAATGCTCCAAATGAATGACCAAACCCTCAGTGAGAAGGACACCGATGCAAAGAAGAGGAAGCGAAAAAGAGAGAGCCATACATTCTCATTGTATCTGCAAGCGTCACGTCGCGTCGACACGTTCACGGCCATAGGAAGGTATTAATAGAGCGAACTGGGAGGAAGTGGCGCACACGACCTATTTACTTCGCTACGACACTAAACAGAAGCTGCGTTTACGTCTTTACTAAATATATCTGTCCAGCCTATGAATCTTCACACTTAATTTTTAATTTTGTTTATTCAGGAAACCAACCTACTACTTACCAGTTCTTATTAACTAGTCAATAGATAATTTATGAGCACTTGCCCTGATGCTCCACAGTCCACAGTGCAGGAGTGAGTCGTTCGCCGCGCCTTAGGCGAGTCGCTTGTTTTGTTACACAGTACGTACAATACAACTATTTATTACCATGCGCGACGACTTTGAGTATAACATAAAATTCTGTCAGATAGTTGAGTAATATCTCAGTGTCGACGACTACACGAAGCACTTCTACATGCTTCGTATAGTCGTGGACAGGATAAAAATTGGGAAGAAATAGAAAATAGTTCTGCCAATTTCCACGCAAGGTTCACACAATATCTTCTATGTCTCTGCATATTAACAACACCAAAGCAAGCGCATCTTCGTCATCTGATGAGGAAGACATGATGTCACATCAGGGAAGCGCTCACAGCCTATTTGGGCTAGCCATTCTTAATCGATTGGCGAAGTTAACCAACATCGGGCGCGGTCAGTCCATGGATAGGTGACCGCTAGTGGCAATAATATCTGAGCACTTCCGTGCTTCCCGTGGTCCCGGTTGTTGTTGATTAATAAAAAAATAATTAAGTCATGTCAGAGGCCCTTTGGGCGGCCTAAAAACTCTGACACCTGAGGTGGCCACTACCTCGTCAGCCTTGAAACTGACAGACTTTGCCGTATCCTCGTCTCTTCCCGCGTCCGCGCCATAACCTGTTTCACTATGCGCCGTATCGACCCTTACGTCGCTTCTGTGTAATTCAGGCCTTACTGCGCTACAATAAAGGCAAAGCTTCTGTCCGTTGTTGTTGTTTGCGTAACAACGCCCTTGGGTCGACGAGACGTATTCGATCCATGAATGAGTGCGGTTTTCATTGATACAGCACCGCGCCAGCGTGTGTATTTATAACTCTGCTAGGTTCTGGCATTGGTCAGTAGCGCTGCGCAGTGATAATGGTTCTACTAAGTGGTTGTTAGGCTGTGGATACAAAAGTCGGCGATCTGCGAAGCGACAGGATGAGAGAAACAAACGTATGAAAATTTACGGCTATGTGAACTTGGCATCCGACATGAGAAAAATGCCAAGTTCACATACCCAAAATTTACTAGCTTTTGGTATAGCTGCAAACGTAAATTTGTATTATTTGTTTTATTCCTTAGCGTGTCGTGTCGCTGTCTAGGTAGCCTCAGCCTTATGAATGAGGTGGCACTGTTATGTTGCTGAACGGGTTTTGCATCGATCCAAACAATCTTATTACAGTATTTTTATTCTTGTTACTTAGTGCATTTGACCTAGATAATATATCGGGTTTCTTAACTCTTGCTCCCTTCATTAATCTACGGATTTTTACTTCCGGCGATCATCTGCCATCCATCCAGCTTGTCAACGTAATCTTCTTAGGGTCTTCGCTTCGAAGTATTTGAAGCCAGAACGCGTCTTGTAAAAGAAAGAAAAGTGTCTTGAAAAATACTTTGAGGCATTTTATGTACACACGACAGCACGTCAGACTGCACACTTTTGATGTAAAATCGCCCGTAAGCCGTAACGTTACCAAGTAGAGCACTAGCGTGTAAGGGTCAACGTGCTGTCGTGTGTACCTGTAATAATATATCTGATCTCGCCAATTAAATGCTGTGTCCGAAGAAAGACCTCGAAAGCCTGAAAAGATAGAAGCGTAAACGCCCTGCATTATCCTCTTTCTACTTCAGGGAAAATAAAATCGGGCCGCTTTATAGCCAGTGCAGTTATGATGTTTGATCACTTTATCGAGCAATCTTGGGCGCTCGGTTCCGTCGTTACAAGAATACGATGGGCGGAATCAATTCAAGGGTGGTTCCGATCCCGGAGATGTAGCGCAAAATATATTCAGAAACATCTGGCACACAACGACCACTTTGAGATTTTGGGCATTGCATTCGGTGGGATTGTCGTTTGTCGATTGGACTTAGTTATTCATTGATTGGTTATTGTTTTTTGACATATTGGCCACTCCACTGGCAGCGTCTTAGGCCCGGTTTCTGAATTCGGAACCCAAAGTTTTTTGTTCGAAAGTCCGTTATTGGTTTAATCTTATCTTTAGACAATATTGAGAAACTAATTTAAATATTTTTTATTTTGGTCCAGTAGTTTTGTTTTTATGAGCTAAAATGTTTTGTTCCTATGACCGCCAACGTATGCAGACCGTCGCGTGACGTCATAAAACTGTATCTTTGAAACGTTGTAAAATCCAAACTACTGAACCAAAATAAAAAAATATTGAAATTAGTTTCTCAATATTGTCTAAAGATAAGATAAGCCAATAGCGGACTTTCGAACAAAAAACTTTGGGTTCCGAATTGAGAATTCGAAACCCAAAATAGTATTTTATACTTAAGTATCATTCTGTCACGTTCTTTTGAACGCAGAAGTGCTTGCTTAGCGAATTTCTCAATTTAGAAATTGGCAGTTGGACTCATAGAGAATATTATGTCGATCAACGATGCGGGAAAAGGATTCTTCATCAATGTCATACTTCTGTTTTATTAGCTCAGTGTCGTGTGCCATAAACAACGGAACTGGTTCAAGGTTAGAGGGGGATATGTCGCAGGTTTATGATAAAATCAGGTTTTCGATCAAAAACCTAGGCTTTTGATCAAGATCCGGATGATGACAAAATATTAACTTGATTTTATCATAAACCTAAACAAATCCAGTGTTTTGCACAAAAGCCTGAAGTACGAGTAGTTTAGGTTTACGATAAAATTTAAGCTATTGACGCAATCAAATTGAAGATTTATGTTCGGTCAAAATTTTATCATCATCCGTATCTTGATCAAAAGTCTAGGTTTTTGAACAAAAACCTGATTTAAACCTGCGACAAATAGATAACCCGACCGGCGATACGTTTTGCGATCAAATTGGCGTTCAGATGGACAGGAAGGAAAGGAAAGGACGTTGGAAAGATAATATATTTTTTATGGGAGAAGGAAGGGAGTGTATCTATTTTTGGATTGGCAAGGTTGTTTAGAAAGAACTCGCCTGGGCATCAAATCTGTTAGGCAATTGTTTTTCGAATCAAAGAAAGAATCAATTTTTCGATTTTTTTATTGTAAAACTTGTGTTTCGAAATTTTATTCTTATGGGATGGATGACCTTTGAAGAAGACCCGTAGACAGCGTCACAGCTTCCGTTTCCTGTGAAAGTGCGGATGTACTACTAGATTTTACTACCTCTAGTCTGGCCGGTGTCCTCTGGCCTCCTTGGCAGTGTAAATAGGACGGAAGTGGCGCTCACTTTGCTGGTGGGTCAGAAGTTTGTGCCTTTAGGTCCTGCGGCTCTATCCCGAAGCGCTCACAGCCTAGTTGGACTAGCCATTCTTAATCGATTGGCAAAGTTAAGCAACATCGGGAGTGGTCAGTCTATGAATGGGTGACCGCTAGCGCTTCCATGCTTCGGAAGGCACGTTAGACCGTTGGTCCCGGTTGTTGTTGATTAATAACAATCGTTAACCCATGTCAGAGGCCCTTTGGGCGGCCTAAAAACTCCAAGGGTGGCCAGGCCATACGCTACCTAATACGATTAACTAATCGATAAAATAATCAACCTAATAATTGGTAACCCCCACAAAACAATATTGTTGATCCTAACACCTTTCTAATACCATTAATTTTGTCGCTGCTGGCCATATATCCACTGCATGCCACTTCCATTGCATCTTATCTACATGGATGACTGGTTAATCGGACTTGTGGGAACGAAAGTATACAGGGTGTTAAAAGACCGCCAACAGAGCCGAAAGGTACGCATACTAGACACCAAAACAAAGTACTTTTTCGATAAATTATTGCTGGGAAATAATTTTGGTTTTTTAGGTTATAATTTTGGAAAATATTTTATCGCGTAATGGAAGTGTAACGCAGACAATTCATATTGCGCAAGCGTTGACATAAACTTAGGCTATTTACGCTCGAGGTGCCGATGTTTTTTTGTAAGAAATATTAAAAATTTTGATATGTTTCCTTAAAAAGAAATGTTAAGGACTTGATACTGAACGAAATTCTGCAACAAAAATTTTTAGAAAAGTCCGACTTTGAACCTCACTATCTCGGAAACCGTTGATTTCCCAGGCATAGTTCCTTGGGCAAAAATTATCCTTATGATGAGGACAATACGTGGTTTCCCGCTTTGTTGGCGGTCTTTTAACACCCTGTATACTACCACATGCCCATACCACCTGATGGCAGTTTGGTCGAGTTTTTCCACGCTATCTTCCGTAACTATGAGATCAAATGCCAAGATCGAATGGCAGCATCACCCACTCAGGATGTTTTCATTGATAAACTACGCAAGCATTTTGCGTGGGCCGGTTATATGCGCGATTGTTTACGCCCTATGTTATAGCTGAAGCTGATTGGCTGGATTTTTCTGCTACAGTTCGATTTTATGCCGACTTTTGTGAATGGAAAACTTGTGTTCCTATTGACTGGCTTGAATACCAAATTGATTAGTCCTTGACCTTCCAGGCTGGATTGGTGATAAATAAAGTTGTTTACTTCGGAAACTCAGACCGTTCACAGTTCTAGATATTACTTTGTTCTGATATTTTACATCTGATTGTTATACAGCGATCTAGTTGCATCTCCACTCACACTAGAGGGTGAATTGATCACTAAGGCACCGTATTGAGTGCCTAGGTCAGTTTGAGTTGGAGTAGGCATGCCTGCCGTTACCTACCATTATTTTAGATCAGTTGCTGTTTCTGTTGCCACATGCATGACACACGTGAAGGCATCTAAGCCGCAGGTTGGCTAACGATGGATTTCTTTTCAGATATTTCTTCCACTCCATATTTTCTCTAGGACTTCTCTGCGAAACAGGTTTTCAACGATGGCAACAACGGTTCATTCAGTGATGTTCTGAGCGACGACTTCCTTGTTCTACCAAAACTCCTCCTTCATAATCTTGCCCATAATAATCACTTGAAGAAGTCTGCACCTTTCGTGTCGAAAATACTTATGTGCTACATCACTGAAAATTGTATTTGAACTGAAAGTTGTAGCACAAGGGTGCTATGCACACGCATATATTTTATGTATATTGCGTTTCCTTCCTTGTTTCAAGCAACAACTAGACAACCAAGTGCATGTACACACGACATCACTTCTACCCTTACACGCTAGCACTCTACTCGGTTACGTTACGGGCGACTTGACAACAAAAGTGTACGCTCTGACGTGCTGTTGTGTGTACGTTATTTCCTTGGAATAGTAACTTTGGCGCCCGGAGTTGGTGTTTGAAAAGCTCATTTCGCAGTTGGGAATTGGGTCTCTAAAATAGGGCTCCTCTTTGAGAAACATAGGAACAACGGCTTGCACTTTATGTGAATTAATGTGTGATGTCGTTTGAGATTTCTAGTGTGGAAAAACGTACTCCTCGTACTGCTGAGAGATGTTTGCAACGTATTTAATGTTGTGAAAACTGGAACACTCAATTATTGTTAAGAGTGAATAGCAGTACAGTCAAATCTGCTGAAAAATCTGTTGCCGTCTCGCGTGCGCAAATACAGAGCGAAAGGGACAGCCAGAAAAAAAAACTACAAAATCGAGGTTTCGTATTCCCCACTTTCCTCTCTCAAAACTGGTCCAATAAAAAAAAAATATTAAACACGAATATCACAAGAAACTACTTGATGTCGGACTTACTTGATGTGAATGTGATCCCTATCACCGACTGCTATTACCCTGTAAAAAGAGTTAGGAGTTTAGGACTTTTTGTAACACCTTGTATCTTTCTCCAGGTTGTCACAGGGATTTCCGCCATTAGGAGCCACAACACAAGCCATTAGCGATGCCTAGACCCGTGTTGTGGTCCCGTTAACGCGGGCAGGCCAGACCCGTGTTGTTGTCCCATTAAGGCCCAAACCTAGGCACAACTAGCGCCGCCCTTGGGAAAAAAATCATATCTTCTTTTTGGATGGGTGTTTTGCTAAAAACTCTTCATTAGGTTATCAACGCGAAACTTAACTATTTTTAGGACCTAAGGTTTAGATTCCAGATCCTAGAACCTACGAATAAAATCTTTTATCGCTAAATAAATTAAAAATAAATTAAATACGAATATCACAAGAAACTACTTGATGTCGGACTTACTTGATGTGAATGTGATCCCTATCACCGACTGCTATTACCCTGTAAAAAGAGTTAGGAGTTTAGGACTTTTTGTAACACCTTGTATCTTTCTCCAGGTTGTCACAGGGATTTCCGCCATTAGGAGCCACAACACAAGCCATTAGCGATGCCTAGACCCGTGTTGTGGTCCCGTTAACGCGGGCAGGCCAGACCCGTGTTGTTGTCCCATTAAGGCCCAAACCTAGGCACAACTAGCGCCGCCAATGGGAAAAAAATCATATCTTATTTTTGGATGGGTGTTTTGCTAAAAACTCTTCATTAGGTTATCAACGCGAAACTTAACTATTTTTAGGACCTAAGGTTTACATTCCAGATCCTAGAACCTACGAATAAAATCTTTTATCGCTAAAAGTGGCCACTTTTGGCGATAAATGAACTGTTAACTACCTAATATGCATCCAAAAAGAAGATAATTATGTTTTTTTAATCCTTTGGCGGCGCTAGTTGTGCCTAGGTTTGGACCTTAACGCATGCAGGGAATCAATTCCAAGATGGCTGCCGACGAGGAAGTGTCCACTTGATTGATGCGGTTGCACGCGACAGGCATGACAAAATCTACGCCGAAGAAGGGCAAATGTAGAGTACAGGCTCGGGAGTATAAAACGTACCTTCGACAGACGCGTATTTGAAATTCCCCAGAATTGGCTTCTAGTACACACGATAGCACGTCAAACTGTACACTTTCGTTGTAAAGTCGCCCGTAACATAACCGAGTAGAGTGCTAGCGTGTAAGCGTCTACATGATGTCGTGTGTACAATCAGCGAAACGACGAAGTCCAACAAAAAAACACCAAATAGGTACACAAAGCGCGCCAGTTTACTATCAGTTTCTTTTGAATTTCTCTAGGTGTTTTTAGTGCTTCTTCTTCAGGTGCCATCTCCTGTAGAGATCACAGTCATGATGGCCACTGGGGCTTGTGACGTTAACGTTGTTTCTACTCGGAAGACATTTCTGTGTTTTTCACGCCATCTCTAGGTATACTGGGCTGCAAGCCGGCCGTCCTGGCAAGAATGTAGGGTGCTCATCTACCCATCTTCGCCGAAACTCCAAGCAAGAATGAGAGACGACGTTTTGACAGCGTTTATAATTTCACTTGGTTACACAGATTAATAATGTAAAAATTGCGTCTCTTATGACCAGTTTTCGGCATAAATTCACAAAGAAATTCATAGATGGCGCCTATTAATTTTGGTTCTTCCATGGCCACGCCTGGTAGACGTTATCTATGAAATGCTTTGTGAATTTGTGCTGAAAACGGCTTATTCCTGCTTGGACTAGGTTGTAGGTCTGCCGCGTTTGTGAAATTGGATCAATGGACTAATGTTATGTTCAATTCGTCACAATAATATCCACCACACCACGCAAGCCCACGCCGCGTCCGCTCGTACCGGAAGCAGTGACGGATGGCGTTTATCTCCCGCGCATATGACGCGCGCGGTCATTACCGGCCGCGGGCGTCGTCGGCTTTGCTTTTTTGGCGGGAAACCGACAATATGGCCGACTATACGCGCTTGCGGCTTACACATTACACCATAGAGATGGTGTGCGTTTTTATTTGTTGCTCAGCAAGCTAGGAATGGTATTTTTATTTCTTAGAATTAGAACGCAATTGAAGTGGAAGTGGGCAGGACACCTGGCGAGCGAAATGTACCGATGGCAGATGGACAAAGTCCATTGCAGAATGGTGACCCCGAGAGGGGAAGAGATCGGTTGCGCAGGATCGTGAGAGGTGGCGTGAGCATGAAGAAGCACTCAGCAGTGGGTGTTAACAGGCTGATGATGAACTTCAGATATTGAGGTAACTAGAATAAAAAGGATCCCTAGTGACAATTTGTAGTACAGCTCTAGGTAGTTACCACTCGCTAACTGAAGGAATACAACATCCACGCCTCCGCCTCAGTCTTTCTAACTGACCATTTCAGAGCAAACTCTGGCCATTCTCTAATAGGTTTCTATGAGTACAAAATGTGACAGCAGCCTCAGCAGGAAATCAAGCCTAAAACCTGCCACATTCAGAGTACGTACAGAGTGACAGTCAAAAGACGGCCACAGATAAGCATGACGATGCATAGCAGCAGCACTATTGTTGTTGCCGGTTGTTGTTGATAAATAACAATCGTTAAGCCATGTCAGAGACCCTTTGGGTGGCCTAAAAACTCTGACACCAGGGGTGGCCACTACCTCATACGATTACCTACTAGCAGCACTATGCAGAAGTGGAAGATTCGAACGTGCGTTCTTCTGCCATATTTCATGTGCTTACCTTGTGTGATGATGATGATTCAATCCGACCGGATTCGGTCACGGCGACTATTGCGGCTGGGGAAGGCGTCGGTCATGCATCTGCCCTCATGTGGCTTATGTAGCCTATCTTGGCTGTAAAAGTGCGGTTGCACTGGCTACACGTTAAGATTCCATTAGTGTAGTTATACTGTATGGCCAGAGTCCATACACCTCTGGCGGTCTACATCTGAGTTCATCACGTTTGCCATCAAGAGCATCTCTTCTTGCCTTCAAATACGATGAAACAGCGTTCCAAGTGGGCTCATTTGGCCAAAATACACGATGTTATCTGTGGCAGACCACATAGCTGTCATCGGTTCAGACACCGGAAAGGAAGTATTATATCACAACCAACTACTTTCCTCAATAAATAATCTCAACGTTGAGGGGGTGGTGTTGTGTTGTGAATTTGTGATTAATTTTCGTGACACACAGCGATTTTTTACCACAGAATGTTGACTAACGAGCTAAACAAATGCATGCTTGTTTGTAGACTCTTCCGACGAGCACTAGAGAAATTTCCGGAGTCGACAATCGGTTTTTGAAGCACCTATTCTATGAATCAGACTCTTTGGCCAGGTTTTCGGTCTATTATGATTTCTAAATAACGGATTTTATATTTAGTAAACGGTTTAAATCCTGGTTTTCCTTACTCTCATACTACCACCCACCCTCCTAGATGGTCCCAGCATTTTCCTCGTGACTTTTCTTTTCACAACTAGAAGTTTATTCACTTACATCCCTTATTAATTAATTTCTAGAACTGAGTTAATATTTTGTTGGCAGCATTTTGCGCTCTCCGTGTGAAAAGCCCCGCTGCAAAGCTTTATTTTAATCTGCTTACTTCTCATATTGCCAGTGGCGCATTATTAAGCTGGAACAGACTTTATTACATGGCGCATAATGATCATAGTTGAAGCACGGCTTTTTGTCGGGTTGTACAGCATCCGCTTACTGAAATTTAAAGGATATGACAGACTTGTCGGTATTGTTTGGCTTGGCTTAAGGACTTTACATCTCTTTTAGATGATTAAATACAGCGTCCAGTGGCACCTCTACTCACACTAGATGGGTGAAGTGACCCATCGAAGTGTTTAGATAGAGAAAGCTTGCCTAGCACCTATAACATCCTCTCATTTGCATACCTACCTGATATTTGGTGTATATTGTTGACACAAATTCAAACCTTGAATCGAAATTTCATTTAATTTTTTTTAAGGGAAAACCTAGGTAAACCTTGGTGCGCGAGCTTGACTCGCACTTGGCGGTTTTTTTTAAATTAAGAAAACGAAAATTGTTCGCTCCTTTTTGAAGAAACAAAACTCACCTCAGTCTTTTCCCTCCGCCAGCGTTTTCCCTTTGCTCATCGTAAATAACAAATTAACTAGAAAATTACTCAAATTGAGTCCTTATTTTCCTTTTTTCTTTTCGTTAATGATGAGAAGAATACATCGCGTGTTTCTAAACGTAACAATCTATGGATCGACCTCTTTTGTTCTCCCATTCCGCGGTCTAATTAGCCTTTTGCGGACCTGGTTTAGTTCTAAGAAAGACTCTGATGTTAAAATTCCTCACCGTAATTTAGCTAAAACTTTTAATCATCGCGTTTCAAATACCGAAAGTCGGAGTGAGACAGTTAAACTTTGTAGATAGCCCCTTCTCAAATTATCATTCACTCTTTAGTTAGAATATCTGTCTAATCGCAGCGCATTGCGTGCGAAATACAATCCAACTTCTTATTCGATACAAGGTGAACACAATAATAATTGTGTCCATCCTCGAACACAAAAGGGTGCAGAGCCACTCGATCGGGGCGACCGAGCGACCGCGATTGAAGGCGGGCGAATTGTGGTTTGCTCCTTTTGAATCGGCCCTGCGGCTTCTCCCGGCGAATGAAAACTAACGAGGGGACTACCTAGTATTTGTACAGCAATTCAACACAACACTCACCAAAAAAGCAGACACGGAGGACCCGTAGTAAATGTATGCCAACCTTTTTTGTTACCTCTTTTTTGTCTAATTGGCTAGTCAATCGAATCGTCATAATAAACTAAGAATTGTAGATTTATGAAACGCTCACCGGGTCGTCTCAGGGTGTGTCCTAAACTCCTAACCAACGTCATTAGCCTTGTCCACACTGGACAGCGAACTTCTACTGCTCGCCGACACTGGACGATTCAGCACGTTCCGATCGCACGCGGCAAGAGCGAAATGTATCGAATACAGTTCTAAAGAACCGTCGTGTACACCACACGGGCTAACGAAGTTGTACCAACTGTTCTAAGGATCTAAGTAACAATAGGTACTATGTTGTGCAATCGGAGTCTACTCTCTTCAAACTCTCTCATAGTCATATCATTCGTATGCCACTAATATTATGCGAACATCTGCACGCTGAAACCGATGGATGGATTTGGATGTTTGAAATGGAGATAGCTTTTACACTAGAATAACAATAGGATACAATACAATTTTATCTTTTGTCTTAAAAGTTGCCAATAAAGAACCTCCACGACAGTGAAAACCAATACTTAGGCGGATCAGTGTTTCACCTTAACTTTTCTGCTAGGGTTGTGAATTTATGTTGCGGTGTGTACCTACGGTCGGACACAGTCTAGGATACCCCATTGTACGAGTAGCTCTTACCGCGAGCGGCATAAGAGCGCCAATCGAACAAAAAAGGGTATCCTAGCGTGTGGCCGACTGTACCTATAGTTCCAAGGTAACTTGGTATAGGCACGAATGCAGGTATTCTCAAGTAGGCTATCAATGTGCCGTTGGCCCGCTTGCGAGTTGAATACAAAACTGTGAACTAGGCTAGCGCGTGCATCGTACGTGGATGTGTTGAAAGATGTTCCATTCAATCAGACTTGTATGTACACACGACAGCACGTAGACACTTACTTTCGTTGCATAGTCGCCCGTGTCGTAAGTGAATAGAAAGCACGCGCGTAAGCGTCTACGTGCCGCCGTGTGTACATCACGATTGTTTTGACGGCTGCCCTCGCTAGTTTCTAGGACAGTTGTACAGATACATTCAACTTAGGCGCCAGCCACACAGAAGACTAGCCTAGTGGTTGCCTGGAAGAAATTAATTGTCTGTATTTAGGTATATTGGTGTACAATAGAGAATATTTTATCTTTAAGAGACGGGGGACGAAGACGCGGCGCGGGCCAAATCTCACCCAATCCCACGTGGTGTAGGGTGTCAGTAAATATCACGAAGTTTGTCGACACCAAATTAGGTGAACAAAAAATCTCCACTAAAATGTGTCAAAATTCTAAATAGTAATATTTAACTTTATTTATTTCAGGTAATGCTCACAAATGCTTCGTATGACGGACGTTCACCGTTTTCTTATAGGGACTACGCACCTATGTACGAGTAAGTTCTAATTAAGGTGATTGTCCAAGGCAAACTAGCTCAGCCAATAAAAAAATACACACCTTTTTGGATGCATTTTCAGCTAAACGCCTCACGTAATTAACGGACGCCCCCTTACTGACAACCTCATAGCAACTGAAATGGATTCAAAAGTTAAGCCAAACCGGGGCACAGCCCGGTCACCCCCCGTCGAGTGAAATCTTGTCAATGAGCCGGGATAATTCGTCAAACGTCCCGATCCCTCCCGAATTCCGAAGGGAAAATAAATAAAGGACCCGGCCAGGGTTGCCATCCGTCCTGGTTTTGCCTGGATTTGGCCTAGGCCTAGGAGTTCTGGCCTAATGTTGGGATATTGTAGCTATTGGCTTCGAAATTTATTGAAGACTGCATTTTGGTGCCGTAGGTCTAGGATTGACAGCAATGTGGCGCTTTATGCAACTGGTTCTATTCACTAGTAATCAACTTCCAAATCGATGACATGGTTCCTTAGAACATATTATTGTATTTTTTTTTTGTTTCGGACTTACCCATACTCATGCATGACTTATCTCAATGCGCCTCCACGCGCCACACGTCATGACAATAATCGTAATTCAGACATTGAGCACAATTCCTACAAGCATAGCTTCAAATGTCTCGTCTTCCCGGAATTTATTGCTTTACTGTTGGCAACCCTGTGCCTTCAGTGACCTTCAAAGGAATTGGGTACTGTGTGTCGTGTCTTTAGGAATACCTCGCATCTCAAGGCTCTCGAGTTCGATTTTTGAACGAAATTGCTTTCCTTTGTAACTTTCGCTGCAAAGGTAATTGCACATATTTTTGGATAGGTACAGTCGGCCACAGTCTCAGATACCCCTTTTTGTTCGATTGGCGCCCTTATGCCGCGCGCGATAAGAGCTGCCACGGGGTATCTGAGATTGTGGCCGACCGTACCTAACCCGTTTCTTTTAATTGAAATACCGTACTTATTATTTTTTTCATCAGTTGAAAGAGAAAGAGAAAGAAAAGCCATTAATTTTAATTAAACCACTAAAAACTATTAAAATGTAAACTCGCTTACTGGGAAGGAAGACATCGTAAGGAAACCTGAGCGTCTGCAGAAGCATAATACTCTCAGCACGAAAATCGACAATCTGCAGCGGACACGCGTGGTGATAAAGCCTGAACTCTCTCTCTGAGAGAAAGCCAGATTTTGCCCAGTTGGTGGGAAATACAGCCTCCTTAATAACGATGGGTCCTTATAATGATGGAAAAGTCTCTGGCAATGGCAAGAGACGCGTCGGCCGAAGGAGGAAATCTTGGCCAAGAAACTGACTGGAAAGGCTCGGAAAGGCACCCTTAGAAGAAGAAGCTAGTGGGACATTTGCACTTGTCAGATTAAATCTTACTTACTTTTTAAACCTCGTGGAGTGTACAACAGTTAGTGCAGTAGGTACTTAACAATGCCAATCTCAAACCTCACGCACGAGGGGCAGAAATGGCAGAATGTCGATATCAGACTGACGAGACTCGGCCATCGGACAGCCCAGGGGCCTTAGCCTGTAACGCAATGGCGTGTCGATGGCTTCCCAGCAGAAGGACAAAACCGGGGTTTCCTCGTTTTTCTCCTACAACGAGAGAACTAATCCTCTAGAATTAGAATCAGAATATTCTTTGCTGTACTACAAAAACATTAAAAGGACCGACAGCATTAATAGGTAAATCGTAATTGAAACCGTTAACTGGGAGCCCATTTTGGCATCATTGCTTTACAGACACAGGCCCTTGCTCTGTTAGTCAATCAATTCGCTAACTATATTTTTTCCCAGTTTCCAATAGACCACGAGCCTTGCAAAGGTCTCGAAACGTTGACAAAGTTAAAAAGTTTCAAGTATGTCTAAAATTGTGTTTTTTTTTATCCCGACTAGCGAATAAATATTTCCTCGTTATCGAGTGGTCACTTCGCCCATCTAGTGTGAGTGCCACTGGACGCTGTATAAATCATCTTATGCAAATGCCTAAGTTTCTCACTTTAACGCTGTGGTTCAACAAAAAAGATAATTCCAAAGTTAAACATCAGCTGGCGTTGAAAAAAAAAAACACTTCGCGTGACTATACCTCGCGTGCGTATAGATTCAGTTTCGATTGTTTATGCAACGAAATGTTCAGAGTTCGGTTACGTTTCGAACTATTATGGATATTATGTTGATTGGCCACTTTACCTATCAATATCAATAATAGCCTCAAAGTAGAGTTGTTCGTAGTTATGTTTTGGCAATAACAGGCGGTCAGTAAATTCGTTGGTTAGTTGCTGATTATAATTTTGTAGATTATGTAAGTTATGTGTTACCTGTAATGGGCGTTTTACACTAGGAACAAATTGTTTACTTCAGTCGAACTTTCGTAAGCAAAAACGGTTTCACTTACCGCCGAAGTCGACTAGTTTCAGTTCTCGTTCGGAGAACTTAATCATGCACTTCAATTTGAATGTAGATATTGGTAACTTCTGTTCTGCTTTGGAGCAAATTGTGTCGATCGTTGCTAATAAAATTGATCATTGATAAAACAATAAATTGTGAATGAAATCCAATCTAAAAGATAAAAGAAAAAAATAAAAAAATCTAAAAGATTGGATTTCATTCACAATTTATTGTTTATCCACAAAATTTCTGACATTTTCGGTGTCATCCATCAAGATGAATCACTATTCCAATGAAGATATCACAACGACAATATCGACGACAAACTCCTTTATTAGCTTTTCAAATGATTACTCAGATAGCTACGACGCGTACATATTGTAGATTTTAATATCCTTACGAAACAATCTTGATACTCTGCTGAACATTTTACAAAGATACGGTATCTATGGATCATTTTGGGTAACCAAAAATAGCTGCCATTTATCAGTGCTCAATTAACTGATAAGATCTTATCCTAATGCCGCGTTTCTAAATTAAACATGGTGTAACAAAAAACCTAACTTTTTGCAGAGTAATTATTATACTAGCTTTTGCCCGCGATTTCCTCCGCGTGGACTACAGTAAAAGGGTATTTGCTTTACTTTGCTCCTAAGTGTAAAAGCGTGATAATATGTAGCCTATGTGTTATTCTGATGTCCAAGCTATCTCTATTCCAAATTTCATCCAAATCCGTTCAGCCGTTTCAGCGTGAAAGAGTAACGAACATCCATCCATCCATACTTACCAACTTTCGCAAATATAATATTCGTAGGATAAAGATTTTTATAAGGTAGGTTTAAGTTCGCTAGCACGGGTTAGTGCATAAGAAAATACAAAAAGTGGTTAAAAATTCGTAGGATAGTCCAAGTCTCGCTGGCATACAGGGCTATTGCACATCTAACTTACTTTTAATATTTTTGATGTGTTAACCTTTCGCTCCCTGCCCAAAGCATCAAAATTAGTCGTTCCTTCAAGGTAATGTCGTCGTAGAAATAATTACACAAAGGAGACGCAGCAGGAGCGGGCTATAAAAACGACGTATGGAGTCGTTATTGCCTCCGTACTGCCAGGGGTCTTGGCTAATTAAAAAAACCGGCCAAGTGCGAGTCCGGCTCGCGCACTGAGGCCACAATAATCTAAAAAAAATATATAATATCATCAAAAAATATGTTGGTTCAGACCCTCGGTTGTCTGGAAAAGATAGCTTTTAGCTATAAGACCGCCGTCTGTACTTTTAGGTTAAGAAAATTCTTGTAAATTTATTTTTGGTGTACAATAAAGTGTTCCCTCTCTCTCTCTCTCTCGATGCCATGAGAAGTCCGACTCCCGCTTGACCGATGTTTTTTTTTTTCTTCATCTTATCAGACCAGCTCGGCTGGGTTACTCTGGTAGTTAGGTTGAAGTAAAAATGAAATGAATTACTTACTCGTAGTGCAGTTGCAATGAAATATAAAAGCAATGCAAAAAAGTACGTTGTCATCCGGACTGAGACCAGAGCATAAGTTTTTTGCCGAGAAGTGGGCTTTGCCTCTGCGGTTGGTGCCATTTGTGACTTGTGAGTCTTGTGATTGTTTGATAACCCATCTATTGCAGATAATTGATACAGCATTTTTTCCTAGCCCTGGCCCGTCAAGAACTGCCGTTAGTTCTTTATTAGAACGATTATCCAAAGCGGCACTAACCGGATCTTACCAAATATGGCTAGGCAAGAGGAGCAGTGAAGGTGAGCGTTGATCCGTATCGTAACGAGGCCCTCTAAACCTACACCCTGGGTCGCAAGTCCTAGGCACTGCTCCGGACTCCCCTCAATCCATGGAAATTCCATCGTAGGCCTTCGTACGTGTGAAATCATTTATGCAGCGTCCAGTAAAACCTTCACTCACACTAGCTGGGTGAAGTAACTACTCGGACGCTGCAGTGCTTAGGACATTGTTTGGATGGAGTAGACTTGCCCAGCACCAATACCTTCCTGATACCTTAATTGGCCTAGCCCACAAGAAAGGCAAGTCAATGGAATGCTTAGAATGTCGTGTCTCGTGGCTGTAAAGCGTGATGACGGTGCCACTTCCGAGAAAATGGCATCCCCTGTTGGTCGGGGTTTAAGGCTGTGATTCTCGTCTCAAGTCTTTGTCACCTAGTCGCCTGATCTGGGCCTCGTGGTGCACTGTGCAATTGCAAGTATTGCAACCCTCGGCGACGGCCCGCTTGCACTCCTTGCGGTCCTCCGAAAGTTTCTCCCGGCTAAGCTAGCCTCCCGGCAAAGGGCCTATAGTGCAACAGACCTAAGGCTGTTGGCCAAAGCCCGTTGGAGCGTGACCTAACATGGACGCGGCCGCGGGGACAGGTTTGACAGCCCATCAGGTTGACCGGCTTGCCTAAGATGTGCAACGCGACATAAGTCGCGGCGCGAAATTTGTCTCAAACGTGGACGTGGCTGCCCTCCCCGACTAATGTTAAACTTTGGTGCAGTGGTAGCCTAGCGGTAGAACAATGGACTCCGATCAGCGTAGATAAAAGTCACGGCCTGCCATCTTAGGGGAACAGATACTGCTCTTGCAAAGTCCCCTCGTTTTAACTTGAGTCCTTTACAAGTATAGATTTATTTATCCAAGTTTTGGCGCCAATTTGTTCACTCAAAGGTGTTGCTCGAGGCAGCACTTGAACTCGTAACCTTTTTGCTTACCTACCGTACTAGTGCTCTACGAATTGAGCTATCCAGCAAAGTTCCTGTCGATGCGAAAAATCTCAATCACGTGTTATCTCAAGAGACATTTCACGCCCTTTAGAATAGAGCGTACCCTTGTGCCACATTGAACGTCATATTCTTCAGAAAGCAATGAGAAACAAGGAGGATGGAGGTCAATGGAACTACATATGATAAAAAAACTAAGCACCAACATATTGAAAGGAAATAAGCCAAAGTTACTTATTGTAGTCCTACTAACATCATATCGCATTGAGGAAAACTAAAAGAAATAGGAAAAAAAAAACTGCTTTTCTCACGACTTTCGTTCACGGTTAGCAAAGCATGGTGCGATTGCTAAACAAAACAAAAAAGCCAATCTCGCAAGTTTCCGGCTTCATCAATCGACGTGTTGCTCAAAGGGCGAACCTTCGTCAAGTCGTCGTCACTCACGCCACACACACATTGTTAATAATTATTGGTAGTGGTGCTACGGCCACACTCCTCTCGTTGGTCTTCTCAATACCTAATGAGGGACAAGAGAGCCTTTTCACTGTTACCGCCGGTTTCTGAACTGAGAATTTCACTAGCCGAGTGGCCACTTTTGGCGAGAATCGATTGCATTCTTAGGTTCTAGAATCTGGAATCCTAACATTAGGTCCTAAAAATAGTTAAGCCTCGCGTTGAGATTTTGCAGGAGTGTTTTTTAGCAAAAAAACGCATCCATAACGAAGATATGATTTTTTTTTTCATTGGCGGCGCTATTTGTGCGTCCTATTGTGCGTATAGTTCGGTCTCGATATATCTCGAGAAACCTTAAGAGGCAGAATACTTTTCAAATGCTCTAATTCAGTTACCGAATGTCGTAACTACGAATTCAGGAACGTCGCCAAAGATTTCTTTCAAGCGACGGCTTTTTCGCCGAAAAGAGTTACTTATGATATACAAGGTGTTGCAATTTTGTTGGAAAACCGCTAGTGTGGAAAATATTCGTTTGGCTGTTGGCCTTCGAAGACAGCCAAACAAGTGAGACCACCGAATAAAATAAAAACAATGGAAGAATAAACTTAATCTTTCCAGGGCTTACATCTTGTTCAAAGACCAGTCAAGTCCGCAGCGAATCTTCGCCACTTTGCAGGGGCGTGTAGCTACGATTTAAATTTCGTTTTGTTTTTGATTACTAGGTAGGTAAAACTAACCAAAAACATCATGGATTTCCGAAAGACCGTAGAAACACAAAAAAGAGACCACAAGCAAAACAGAATAGCATAGAGTTTTCTTAATTAATGTTCTTTCAACCTATCAAACCACAACATACTTGAAGCCGTGCTAGTCGCCGTATGTGTGGCTGCAACACAGCAGTGACTCGGTGAATGATGTTCCAAGAAACTCGAGTGCATTTTCCGAATTGGGCGTGAGTTTGCAAAAAATATGAGGTCAATAGACTAGGTTAAGCATCCCATATAAGCTAGCTTGCGTTGGTCTTAATCTAAAGGTTTCATCGAGTATGAGCGCTTCGCGAATTTGGATCGCAAAATTCGGGTCGTAAAGTTGATGTTGGCTTAAAGCTCTGGTATGACGAATGCATTATCTCGAACGCTACGAAAAGTTTATCGACCGCGCGGTATATTTGGATTGGACGTCTAAAATATTTCCTATTATAAAGGAAACTTTGAGGGGTGATTGTACTCATCCATACAACAACTTTTACTATGGGGCCATACCAAAAGCTGATAAAAATGCCCCGTTTTTTTTTTTGTTTGAGTGCAATAATCCTTCAAAGTTTAGGTATAAGGACTTAATAAATTAAAAGACATCCTATAGTAGGTACAGTAGGTAATTTTTCGAGGAAATCAGTATAGTTTCATCGTGGTTATATCATTCAGTACGACAGTTTCACATTACTTACAATATAAAAGTATGACACATCTTAAAGTTGTGGTTTATAGAAACATGCATGCAGGACATTAAAGTCGAATATGAAATAAAAGTAGAAATCCTTACCAACTCTAATCCTGAACAACAAAAGGGCGAGAATCTAACAATTCACGCATCAACTCTCTGATATAACGAACTGCAGCGGCTCTATCACTATTACAAACAAAGATAATGACTGTTTGAATGAATCATTCATCGAAACAAAGAAATGAAATGAATGGTATTGTAAAAGCTCACCTGACAGTTTTTATCTGTCTAGTGAAGATTTGATTACGAGTGACGTGATGCCTCTATTACGGAATGCAAGCTCAAGATCTCGCGCGAGACTAGAAATATCAATTTGAAAATGGCTATTGTTTTAATTCTGAAGACTCTAAACGCGATGAAAACTGCCTAGCGCGTAAATAATTGATTATATAAAAATTTATGTAAATCCGCGCGCGATGAGAATGGGATGGTACCTTGTCGAAGTCAATCGAAATACTATACTGTATTTTACTTCGACAAGGTTGCTTCGACGCGAGTTTTCTTACCGCGCGCGTCTCAGTTCCAAAAGGTCGCATCCCATTCTCATCCCGCGCGGATTATAAATAAATTAATGAGACAACATTTATAAAATCATTTACCGAATATTATTTATACTGAACACAATATTAAGAAAGTGTATATCAGTCAGTCACAGAACTGTTTTATGTGTCTGCTATCATATTATTGTTCGATGTATATTAAGGTGGGACGATAGCAACGTGGCGAGAAATTCGAAATTTTCACAGTTTTTTACATTTTGTAGCTAAACTGAGCTATTTTTGTTCAGCGATTTTTCGTTCGCGGAAATAACAAAGTATTATTTTCATTATTGTAAACAACAGAACAACAGGCTATTGTTTTAATTCTGAAGACTCTAAACGCGATGAAAACTGCCTAGCGCGTAAATAATTGATTATATAAAAATTTATGTAAATCCGCGCGCGATGAGAATGGGATGGTACTTTGTCGAAGTCAATCGAAATACTATACTGTATTTTACTTCGACAAGGTTGCTTCGACGCGAGTTTTCTTACCGCGCGCGTCTCAGTTCCAAAAGGTCGCATCCCATTCTCATCCCGCGCGGATTATAAATAAATTAATGAGACAACATTTATAAAATCATTTACCGAATATTATTTATACTGAACACAATATTAAGAAAGTGTATATCAGTCAGTCACAGAACTGTTTTATGTGTCTACTATCATATTATTGTTCGATGTATATTAAGGTGGGACGATAGCAACGTGGCGAGAAATTCGAAATTTTCACAGTTTTTTACATTTTGTAGCTAAACTGAGCTATTTTTGTGTAGCGATTTTTCGTTCGCGGCAATAACATAGTATTCTTTTCATTATTGTAAACAACAGAACAACAATAATTCAGCCGATTATGTGTTCTGGTCTACGAAGCAGTGGCACTGCCCAAAAAACGTGTCGTAGACCAGAACACATAATCGGCTGAATTATTGTTGTTCTGTTGTTTACAATAATGAAAAGAATACTATGTAATTATTGTTGTTTTTTTGTTTACAATAATGAAAATAATACTTTGTTATTTCCGCGAACGAAAAATCGCTGAACAAAAATAGCTCAGTTTAGCTACAAAATGTAAAAAACTGTGAAAATTTTGTATTTCCCGCCACGCTGCTATCTTCCAGCCTTAAGGTAAAACCTTCCACATTAGCTCTCGTTTGCATACGCACCGCACCTCTAAAGTGGACCTTAACTAATTACGCGTGGTAGGTGACCTTGTCACATTGATAGTATTTCGCGATACCGCGCCCCGCCCACGCCCTGCATGTGTCATTTGTGTCGAAAAAAAATCACCCACCACTACGGATATAAGTACCTAATTGATAAGTCGGTAACATACTCCGTGCAATTTTTGTGGTTTTAAAGCCGAAGGTATTTTGTTGCACTGGTGATTCTGAGCCAATATACGAAATTTCATTCCAAAATGCGCGAAAAAAAAATTCTCTTCTCCATACAAATGGTGTCGATTGGCGATAGCCGTTTGTATGGGGAAGTGGTTATTTTTTTCGCTCGTTTTGAAGTAAAATTTTGGAATTTGGCTCAGAATCACGAGTGCAACTAAATACCTTCGGCTTTAAAACCACTAAAATTGCACGGCGTATGAGGAGAGGCGTCCTGGGGCTTAAGTTTGTAACGCAATGACATCCCAGCAGAAGGATAAAACCGGGGTTTCCTCGCTTTTCTCCTACAACCAACGAACTAATCCTCTTTAGGCTTGCTCAGCACCTATACTATACCATCCTGCCAGTTTTCTGAAAGATGGCGAGATGACATTGATATTCCACAGTGAAATTGATCGAGGTTTCGTTTTCAATCCTGTAAAATTGGACCGATTCCAACAATAGAATTCCCAAATGAAACTCAAGAATAAAGAGCTTCGATTAAACATTCTGAAAGATCCCGCTGAGCAATCAGAGAAGAGTCTGCTTTCATTCGCGATTATTGAAAAGGAAATTGTACAAATTTGTGCTTCATACAGGCAACCAAAGTCTCTCGGGACTAGGGTTACCAGGTGAAAATTAAAAAAGTCCGGAGAAAGAAAGAAAAGACATTTATTTACATACCACAACACTTTTTCTCAAACTTATTTTACAACAAATAAAAAGCATTATTATTATTTTTGTGCACTGGAGACGTCAGGGTTTATGCTCATTGCTCACGCGTTGCACTTGCAAAAGTTGCAAGGCTTGAGTGGCAGATTGGCAGCGGTGCGCGCATGTACTCCATAAATAGTATTAATTTTATTTGTGCAATTAACATGACCAAAGTAGTTTTTTTATTAGCCTGTATTATTATGTAGGTATAAAGGATATAAAGAAGTTACACTTTATAATCGAACAATCTAAAAAAATAGTAAATATTGGAAATTCGAAGAATCCTGAGATAAATGAGATTTACAAAATCCCGCCGGGATCCTGAAAAGAGTCTAAAAATCCTAAGATCTCAGGACAAATTCTGAGATATGGTAACCCTACTCGGCACCCGACTGCCTTTCTTACGCTTTACTTTAGTATGAAAGTCGAATAGAAAGGCACCTTTTACTTTAAGGCCCCAGTCGTACACATTGGGCCAACACAGGCCAATGTGTACTTAGGTAGGCGATTTTCCATATTGGCGCGCAATGGTGTTTATTGGCTTGGCCCATGTTGGCCCAAATGTGTACTGGGGCCTTTACAGAAATGCTACCTCGGCATGAAAGCTTATAAAAAATACATCGCACTTCATCTCAGTATTCTCGCGGAAAAGGGGAAAACTGCGCCAAAAATATGTGAAGGATCTTTAATTATATATTTGGCTTCGTTATTCTACGTGTAAAAAGAACAACGAGTATTTACCGCGAGACCGACGTTGAAACTGGTCTGACGCCCATTTCTGAGGATTGGTAGCTAATTTTATTTCTCTCATCATCATCAGCCTGTTAACACCCACTGTATGGTCCAACACCGTACATAGGTCGCGTGTTGCTGACATTGCATTGTGAAGCACACGCGCACCTAAACTTTATTCTGCAGTTGGCTCTAACCACTCACCGAAACAACACTACCATGTAAATACTACAGTGAACAATAAAAACTATGAACTCTTAAACTCTATCTTCTTCTTCCACTATCGTCCACCTACAACTACAAGTGCTGTAAGACAGGGTGGGGTCGCACACGCCCTGCCCTGCTCTTACACCCACTGTTGAGTAAAGGCCCCTTCATGCTCACGCCACACGATCCTGTGCCAGACAAAACCGTTTTTTTCCGGTTACTTCCAGCGTCGCCTTCGGTCCTTGATCAAGCCCTATGTTGTCAAACTCTTAAAGTCAAACAAACTGCCCCTTGACGCATTCTTTTCAATATGGCGGAATTTACAAAATTCAATGTTTCACGAATTAAGACTCATTTTACATTGGTATTGTACAAAATAGTATTACCTTTGAATAAACATTACGAAGTATACATATAAAATCAAAGGATAACTATGCGATGTAAAAGAGAAATACATTTTTAAACTTTGTAAATATGAACGCAATGGCGTCAAGGATAACCCCCCAGATCTAAAGGGCAATTCTTAAATAGCCTTTTTTCCTGAAACACGTGAACTTCTAATTGTGATTTCCATCAACTATTGTTCTACGTCTTTTCAAAAACTTCGTTACTATTTATATTTATTGAACGTTTCTCAAGAGAATTCTTTAAAAGTGTGCATTTCTACAATTTCAGCGCTGTCTTCGCGGCGGTCTTTTGTGCTTTTGACATTGTAGGTTTTTTCACCTACCTCGTTGTCGATGAAGTATTTGTGGCTTTGCAAACGAAACACACGTATGCTCTGGGCTAATACCATGCACTGAGCTGTGGCCCTTTTTTTGCATCACTGTGGCTCACACTCGCGCACAGGCACAAAGGCTACCAAATTTGTATTTTCTTTAATAGTTTTACATACTTACGTTTAAGTTACTTGTGTTTCTGCCTATTGTTTACTGTGTTACTGTGTATTTGCTTCATAATTCATGTAGTGTGTGTGTGCATATGATGCAAATAAACGTCTTATCTATCTATCTATCTATCTCTGGTGGATAGATCATTTATTACTAACTGAGGGCCGCGCCCTCTGGTGCCGGTAGGCGGCGTGCATGCATACATGACAGCCCCTCCAACTCCCCTTCACCTCCACTCCACTCTCTATCACCTTTCCAGCCTCTCCTGCTTCTATTGGTTACTCTCCTGCAGGAAAAAATAAAAAAATGTTGATTTTAAATATTACGATTATAATAAGTTGAAAAAATTCACTCGGGACAGGACTTGAACGTTGAAGAAATTCGCATCGACAGTTACTTGACTCGGTAGCTCAATTGGTAGAGCGCCTGCACGGTATGCGGAAGGTTGCGGGTTCAAGTCCTGTCCCGAGTGAATTTTTTCAACTTATTATAAATGTTTAAATTGTTCCCTAGCACGGGTTAGTGCTTTAGAAAAAACAAAAAGTGGTTAAATGTAGTGGCAATATCAAAAATTCCAATGAGCATATTTCATCTGCAAAGATGAACGCATTGGGTGGTGTAGATTAGTGCAAACGAATCACACCAGGTGGCGCCCCCCGTCCAGTTGACGGAGACTAGTTGAAGAAATTCGCATCGACAGTTACTTGACTCGGTAGCTCAATTGGTAGAGCGCCTGCACGGTATGCGGAAGGTTGCGGGTTCAAGTCCTGTCCCGAGTGAATTTTTTCAACTTATTATAAATGTTTAAATTGTTCCCTAGCACGGGTTAGTGCTTTAGAAAAAACAAAAAGTGGTTAAATGTAGTGGCAATATCAAAAATTCCAATGAGCATTTCATCTGCAAAGATGAACGCACTGGGTGGTGTAGATTAGTGCAAACGAATCACACCAGGTGGCGCCCCCCGTCCAGTTGACGGAGACTAGTTGAAGAAATTCGCATCGACAGTTACTTGACTCGGTAGCTCAATTGGTAGAGCGCCTGCACGGTATGCGGAAGGTTGCGGGTTCAAGTCCTGTCCCGAGTGAATTTTTTCAACTTATTATAAATGTTTAAATTGTTCCCTAGCACGGGTTAGTGCTTTAGAAAAAACAAAAAGTGGTTAAATGTAGTGGCAATATCAAAAATTCCAATGAGCATTTCATCTGCAAAGATGAACGCATTGGGTGGTGTAGATTAGTGCAAACGAATCACACCAGGTGGCGCCCCCCGTCCAGTTGACGGAGACTAGTTGAAGAAATTCGCATCGACAGTTACTTGACTCGGTAGCTCAATTGGTAGAGCGCCTGCACGGTATGCGGAAGGTTGCGGGTTCAAGTCCTGTCCCGAGTGAATTTTTTCAACTTATTATAAATGTTTAAATTGTTCCCTAGCACGGGTTAGTGCTTTAGAAAAAACAAAAAGTGTTTAAATATTACGCTTTCACCAAAGTCGAAGAACAAAAGTGGTTGGAAATCACATAGAAGTTGGGGTGTTTGAGGAAAAGAGCTATTTAAAAATTGCCCTGTATAAGCGTGACGTGATGACGAGGTTTCGCTTCAAGTACAACGTTTCATTGACCTCTAGATTAGATTCTAAGTATCTAGTCATTCCATGTTGTTTGTTCTGGCTGGACTCTGGATACAAATGGAACTAAACATGGTCCAGGCGTAGGTATAGTCAACTAAACATAAAGATACTCCTTTGAGTTTGATTCTCGCGCTTATGCCGCTCCTGTAAGAGCTAGCTTTGGATAGCAGTGACACGGCGATGGTACAAACTATGTTAGTTTAGGTCGTTTAAGCGTGATTGGTATTTGCATAGTTCACAAGGGGAGTGGGATGATACGAGGCGGCGTTCGAGAGACTCCTCATTTGGGGTGCGTTCCAAAACGTGCGAAAATCGCTCCGAGTATAGCTCGGGCGAAGAAGTCTCACAAGTTAAAGAATTTTTGTTCTTATGTCAATAGATTTAAGGTCTTTGCTGAGGAATTTCAGTAATGGCGCTAGCTGGAGTGCGAATTTCACCCGAGAGAGTTCCTAAACCGACCAGAGTGTAACCGAGCTGTCACTCTGACAGTTCGGTTACACTCGTCCCAAACCACCCTACAACATGGAGTGTTTTGAAACGGCTAGGTATATGGAATATGGAAAACTGACGGCCAACTCCACGCTGTATACTGAAATACAAGCGTACCAAAAGCAAAATTTTCCCTTTCTTCCTCGGCATATCGCTGTCCTTTCCTATTTATTAGCGAGTGTATTCTCGCACATTTTGGAACGCACCTTTGACTAGAGAACTCCGGGAGCTTTGTGTGCTCGCGAAATGTTTAGAAAGATTTACTTTTTCAATTAAGCCGTGTTACGGGGGCGCCCTTTAATTTTATTAACCGCGTAATAACATGACGTAGGTACCTTCACGCATATATCTTCGAAAATTAAACTGAGGCCTTACATTTTGTACATGATTATTTTATACATAGTACATTATTTATGGTGTCTTAATTCTATGATTTATACCTTGTCCAGTTGTATCTCCAAGCGCTGCTTTCCGGTTACTCGGATTTCCTGGGAATCACATCTATCTGGGTCAATTTCATCAGATAAATTATTACCTAATTTTGGTGGCACTTTTTAGGGGTTCAGTACCCGAAGGGTGCCAAACGGGACCCTATTACTAAGAGTCCGCTGTCCGTCCGTCTGTCTGTGCGTCTGTCACCAGGTGCACGTTTATATTATTACGGACATTAATATTTTATTATGACAATTCGATGTATACTCCGTGCAATTTTAGTGGTTTTGAAGCCGAAGGTATTTTGTTGCACTGGTGATTCTGAACCAAATTACAAAATTTCATTCCAAAACGCGCGAAAAAAAAATTCACTTCTCCATACAAATACGTGTTATTTTTTCGCTCGTTTTGAAGTAAAAATTTGGAATTTGGCTCAGAATCACGAGTGCAACTAAATACCTTCGGCTTTAAAACCACTAAAATTCCACGGTGTATTATTGCGTAGTCGATTTGACATGCGGTTACAAAAAAGGTTTGTTTACAAATCCACCTAACAATGAACATCGAATCGGCTGTATCTCATGAACCGTGATAGTTAGGCGCTTGAAATATTCACAGAATATTGAGTTATGATATTTATTTAAAATAAAAACATTAATATTTAAGGTCCCCCTTAAATGTTAATGGTTTTATTTTAATTTAATATGAACTTAGCTGTACTTTGACAGAACGCCCCGCTGACACAAAATTTGTTATATCGACGCGACTTGTGACTAGCTTCAAAGACTTCAAAAGATTGAATCGGACTGTATGAGAAATGATAATCAAATTCTCATCAAGAAATAATAACATTAGGCGACGAAAATTTTGAAAACATAGTGACCTAAATGATAAACTCAATAAGACCAAAGCTTTTCAGTGTAGGCCCTAGCAGTTCGTTATTTCGCGGCCGTAAAATAATAATTAACACAGAATAAAGAGCATCTATAATTTGATTGGGCGGGCGGCGGGCGGCGAGCATATTATTATGTACATAACAGAAGATAAACTTAGTACTCCACTAAGACCCAATACATACACACAGACACACACACACTAGTAGACATAGACATCTTTATTCATAAAATAGGTTTAAGTTACACGTCAAGTTGTTTAATATTTATGTTTATCATGGATAAATCAAATTACTAAAAAAATCCATAGTTTTGTAACTATAAGTATGCCGATATTATGTACACTCTATTACTCTAACTAGGGTCCGGGGATGGGAAAGACCTATGCCCAACACCAACAGTGGGCAAAGGGGGGCTGATGATGATCTTAGTACTCCATAATTTGCCCCTAGTTATTCGCGCATGGGGAAAAAAAGGCCTATACCCAACACTGGGCAGAAGGTTTCGTGACGATGAAGGTTTCCGCAACTCGACTGCTAATGAATGAACGCCTCTTTTTCGGGGTAGCTTCAAATGCGTAAGCGAGAAAAACACAAAAAATTTAGCCATGCTACTTCTGCCATCGTCAAGTGCCTATATTATGTAGGTTTACTTGCTGAGTTGAACTTCTGCAGTACACTATGTTTAGAGAGCTAATGCTATTACGAATCCATTAGCTAACAAAATAGATCCCGTGACACATTTATTACAAGCCTTACAAAGCCGTTTTGAGATTAAAATATAATTCCATTACAACTTGGGAAAGAACAGGATGTGACAGACCATCTTGGGAAGAAATATTAGAAAGAACTCGCTTAAATTACCTCGCCATTAATTTCTACTTTTAATTAATCAAAATGATACTTCATAAAGGCTATACTTACCTACTCCAAGCAGGAATTAAAGCTCGTGCCATCAAACAAGTCCCTCGGCAAAGTTCTTAAATCTACTGCACTAAGAAACAAAATTCTTTAACTTACGGGACTTCCTTGGCGCGGGGTCTTGTCTAGACAATAAATTTTGACAGCGATTTTTAAAATCTCCGGCGCGTCATAATTCATACATTTCACAGATTGAAAATATTAAACACTTTTAAAAATTTCCTCTCATAATCTTAGTCTGACTTTATGGTATTACTCTATAGGCCTTTTCTTTGCAACTTTCGCAAAGACATTGCTAGCCAGAACTAAGTGACATTGTTCCAACTGCCCTGCAGGTGTAAGCTCTATCGTCAACATTCGCGTCTTTCGCCTTGACCCTTGCCTCAAGCGGTATAAGGGCTAGTGTCGAACGAAGCAGGGTGTCTCCTAGTGTCAAGTGTACACAGATGCGTTCCAGGGCCGACGCTCACCTAATTGGGTACGCCACAAAGACGCGACACAAAGGAGTGGTCCCGAAATTACAAAACGTCGCTCGGGGGTTGCCTCGACTTGATAAAAGCAGAAGTACCTAAAAATCTGGAACGTTTTAGGGACTTGATATAAGAAAGCGCCCCGGGCGTGCCGCCGAGCGCCGTACATTTTACAGAGCGCGCGGCCGAGCGTCATACATTTTACAGGGCGTGCGGCCGAGCGCCATACATTTAGCAGGGCGTGCGGAGGAGCGCCATACATTTACAGGGCGCACGGCCGAGCGCCATACATTTTACAGGGCGCACGGCCGAGCGCCATACATTTTACAGGGCGAGCGCCATCCAATAATTTCTCCAGGGGCCTTAGCCTGTAACGCAATGGCATATCGACGGCCTCCCATTGGAAGTACAAAACCGAGATTTCCTCTTTATTCGAATATTAGAATCAGACTATTCTTTGCTGTACTACAAAATCATTAAAACGACCGACATCATTAATAAGTCTTAATTGAAGCCGTCAACCGGGAGCCCATTTTGTTACCATTGCGGTACAGGCTAAGGCACCTGGTCTTAAAAATAAGAGAACTAGTCCATCTGTCCAACTCACGCTGCGGCCTAACCCGTGCGGTTGGGATTCCAAGAAATTTCTAAGGGGAGAGAGAAATGCCGCGGCGGCGAGGTATTGCATTTAGTCCCATTATTATTATAACAGAAACGTTACACCCTGTGGAAAACTTCTAACGTACTAAATACGGGGTTGCATCCACCGATCCCGGGATCAGATGGATGTATCCACGGATCCCGCCGAGTTGTATCCACCGATCCCGGGATCAGAGGATACAACGTAATTTGTTTGTTTCCACTGATCCCGGTATCGGTGGAGACAACTCGGATACATCTATTTGATCCCGGGATTGGTGGATACAACCCCCCCTAGAAATTGCTCCGCGGTAACGATCACACTAATATTAAATACCCGAATGATTCTGTACAGGGTGTTACAGAAAGTTCCTGAGTCCTGTCATACCGAAGGGGTCGATTAACTCATCGATACAAGCAACTGTTATAAATACAATGATTAGGATATAAATTACTAGCTTTTCCCGATATTTCGTCCGCGCTCACATCAATAGGGGTAAAAATATAGGCAACGTATTATTTATTTTTAAAAATGTAATGTAATGTCTTATATGGGTCCATGCAACCTGAAATAAATTTATTTATTTATTTTACTCAAAAAAGCTCGTAATGTGGACATTAATTCGACAACCTTCTTTGAGCAAAGTCGGACTTGCGGGCTACTTGGATTAGGCGCCAGAAAAGTTGTATGGAATTTCATTAATGTCGTGTTTTGCGGCCAGAAAAACTGTATGAAAATCGACAGAAAGTACCTAATCTACGACAAATCGCTGGTCCCTATTAAGAAAGTCGGAACTACAAAATGACAACTTTACAGGAGAGCAGTTTAAAGTTAATTTTAAAGATAAAACCTAAGTAACAAGCCATTACTCTGAAATTTTTACTGCATGTTACTTGGATAGTTCTTCGTCAATTTGTACGTATTATTTTATGTTATAATATTTTGTAGTATTTGAGAAACGCTATTAGTGACAATATTACTCGGACAAAAATAGAACAAAATTGTCGGATGTGCTACATGCGACATTTTTGTTTGGGTTACTCACTACATTTTAAGTAGGATGTGGCATATACTACATTTTTAATTGAAATTGTTAAAAAATTGCTAGGTCGCATCTGCATAGTGAATAGCCCGCGCGCAAAGAAAAGTGTAAAAAATCGATTCCTGTATCTGATACACTAAACGAATCAAAAAAGCACACATTTAAAACACAAGAATTAGGTGAGAGCTATCTAACAGCTGTCTCTACATCCGAAAAGATATCTAAAATAAAGTCAAAATGGAGTTTGGCCATCTTCTGGACAAATGCAATCTTAAATCTGAAATCGTAGAGCCCATCAGAATCCCTGAAGTTATCAGAGGCATAAAAGATGCAAAAAAAAAAACACCGGGTATCGACAAGATCCTACCAGAATTTCTGAAGCACCTAGGGCCCCTAGCACAAAAGTGGTTAGCAGACTTCTTCTCAGATATAACCGCTAAATGCAAACTCCCCAAATAGTGGAAATTGGCAAAAGTGGTTGCACTGCTAAAACCAGAAAAGAAACTAGACGATCCATCTAGCTGCAGACCCTTTTCGCTCCTTTGTACCACCTACAAGCTGTACGAGAGAATACTACTCGCACGCATTACACCAAAAGTCAAACTACATCTTCCCGTCGACCAAGCAGGATTCCGCCCTCGAAGCTGTAGCAATCAGGTTGTCGCACTGACATCACACATAGAAGCGGGTTTCCAGAGAAAGCAGAAAACTGTAGCGGTGTTTGTAGACCTCAACTCAGCTTTTGATACCGTTTGGAAACAGGGACTCTTGCTGAAGCTGACTAAAATCTTCAGGTGCAAACACACGTTGAAGTTGTTTGACGCTATCCTCTCAAACCGACTATTTCAAGTGAGCATGGACGGAAAGTTGAGCCACCTTAAGACCCTGAACAACGATGTCCCACATGGCTTGGTCCTAGTCCCCACGTTGTTAAATATCTATCTAAGCGACATAACGGAGGTGACTGGGCGCCGATTTATGTAGGTATGCTGATGGTATTGCAGTAACAGCACAAGCTCCGACGATAAATGAAGCCTCTACCGTCGTACAAGAGGACATTGCTAAGCTGCAACACTACTTCGCAAACTGGGCTCTGAGACCTAACCCGCGGAAAACAACTAGGTGCTGTTTCCATCTCAACAACAAACAAGCCAATGAGAAAGCGAATCTGGTTTTCTGCAAGAGCCTGGGAGTCACGCTTGATAGGACTCTTGCCTTTAAAGCTCACCTTGAAAAGGTCAAAAAG